>OZ007594.1:161214180-164097930 GCA_963931845.1 Maratus michaelseni | reverse complement strand
GCTATGATTGACATTAGGAGCAATTCTGTTTATTACTTTCAATTTTATTTTTAGCAATTATAACCAGAGATAATTCCTACAAAATGCAAGTTAATTCTTGTTAAAATTTTTACTCTGCATAGCAAGAGATAAAAAGTGAGAATCATCACGTTTAATGGATTCATTAGAATAATTATGAACATTTCACTCCTCTAAAATAGAGAGAGAAAAAACTACCTTAACGGTTGTAAATTATCAAAAATAATAATTTAAAACCTATTAGAATCCGCAGACGATTTCTAGCACGAGAATTACTCTAAGCAGACGATTCAGAGCCGTCTCGACTGCTCGTGCGCATGAGTAAAATTCTTTTCGATATTGATCCGTCGCGTTAACCCCTTGCCCGTGACATTAGCTGTACATTGACCTCGAGAAGAGTCCATTCCGCCACTGAGGTGGGCGTGGATGCGTACTAGGTTTGTGGGATGAAAATTCTTTCTCTAGTGAAGTGCAGTTGCACGCAGGAGTGTGTAGGGATTCTTAGAGGAAAGATAATTCTAAAAATAAATAATTTTACTCTTCTGAAGTACAGATTTATATCAGGCTTATTAATCTTCTTTTCTGTTCTTTCTTTTTCTTCTTTTTTTCCTTCTTTACTTTTCTTTAATTTTCTTTACTTTTCCTAACTTTTTTTTATTTTTATTTTTATTTTTATTTTTTTAGTTTAAGAGGTTTAAAATTTGAGATTATTAAGACGGTTCTGGTGTGTGTGTGTATTTCTATATGCACCCACATGTTGTATGATGCTTCTGTGATGTTTTAATGGTTATATATATGTATGTATATACATAAATTTTCAAATATAAATTCTTTAAAATATTTTTAAATAAAACTTTTTAAAAATTAAAAAAATAATAAATTTTAACTGATAGAATAAAGCTTTTTTGCATACTTTATTTTTCCCTTTTTTAAGTAAAGAAAAAAAAATATATTGATTTTCCTTAAGGAATAAATAAATAAATAAAAAAACATTTCCAAAATGAAAAAAAAAAATGTCATTACAAATATCTTTTATACGTGATTTCATTTGAAATTTTGTTTCATTAAACAATCTTAATTTTCTCTACATGTTTTAACATGATAAATAAAACTTTTTTCAACTATTTTTTGTTTTCTTTTTACGTTTTATAAAATTTTGAGAAATTTCATGAAAAAAAAAAATTAATAAAAATCTAGTTTACTTAATTTGAAAGGTAATTAGATTTCATTTATATTGCTAGTTAAAAAAATTAATTAGTAGTGAAATTAATAAAAAAATATTAATTAGTATCAGAAATAAATCTCCACTGTAGATCAGTTTAATTTTAAATTATATTTAAATAAAGAAAAATTAATTTCAATTTATGTATACTTAAATATATTTTTAAAAATATTTTTTTAAACTAGAAATTGAAACCATAAAAATTTACAAATTTCCTCACATCTTAAAAAATAATACCTTTCATCAACTTTGTAAAAGTTGTAAAATTTAAAGTTTCCAAAAGCTTCAAGATTAATTTAATGATTCCGTTTCTTTGTTATGAAAATATTATTGTATGTATTAATAATAATAATAATATTTAAACGTCATAATTTTTTTGTATTGTTATTTTAATTCAATTTGAAGTTCATTAAACTCATTATTGTTTAACACCATAATAATATTTTTTAAACATAAAAAATATTGTTTTAAAAGATATTTTACTTTAAAAATTTTACAACAATAAAATATTATTAATATTTCAATTTGTTTTAGATTGCCAACATGATTTAAAATATTTTAAAACCTGCAAACTTATTTGTTTTTTCGTAAAAGTAATTTTTTTCAAAGATTTTTCATTAATACTAATTGTTAAATATTTTACAACGTCTACATTAAAAATGTGAAAAAAATATATAATAAAGCATATTTTAATATATTAAAAAAAATAACAATGGAACATTGGGTTTTTAATAAACATTTTAATTAAAAAATATATGGTGTTTCGCAGCAGCACAAATTAATTAATAGTGAAATTAATTTTGCGCTGTCCGCTTAATTTAATTAAAATCCTGTTTAATCAATTAACATTAATTAAAAATTCATATGTTTTTCAAAATAATTTATTTTTCAAAATATATAAAATAATCGTAGAGTATTTTTACAAAAACACAAGCTCATAAATAATATGATTAATTTTAAATTACTCGCTTTATTTTAACCGAAATTTTATTTAATTAAGTAATAGGGTGTGAAAACGATGAGCATGTGTTAAAAAACTAGATATTGTCCAGATCCGTACCTGCCAAGTTTCCAGGGGTTTTCTTTCTTTCTTTCTTTCTTTCTTTTTTTCTTTTTTCCTTTTTTTAAAAATAAAATATATATGCATTGAAACAACAACAAAAAAAAATCTAATTAAATTTGTCTTGTTATTTGATTTCATTTATTAAATAGTATTTTTAGTTGAAATATGATTATTTAACTATAAGAAAAAAGAAACCCGAAAGATTGTCAATTATGCAGATCACTAAAAATTTCATAATTTTATGGAAAATTGAAGTAAATACTGACTTAAAGATTTCATTTACACATTTTTGCATAAATTAATGTTATAATACAAGATATTTTCTTGAAGACTTATTTTTAAATTCAGGATATGTTTTACCTCTTTTGATTAAACTGAATTTAACTGAACTACCGTTGAAGCTGATTCTATTTCCCACTTTAATTTTTTTTTAGTATATACCGTATATACTCGTGTATAATGCGTCCTTTCCCCACCCAAAATTTTAGGGCTTAAAAGAGGTGCGCGCATTATACAGGGGATATTTCCAAAAAATATGTGATACATACATGCATGTAATTATTCTTTTCTACGTTTTCTGCCGAAATGAACTAAAGATTTTATCTGATCTTAATTTAGCATAATTAAAAAATAAATAAATTCACAAAAATAAATAAACTAGCGTTGCAAAACTAAAATAGTACAGAAATAAAAATGTTCACATTTGCACATCGGTCATTGTCCTTATTGCAACTTTTTCTGGATTATTCATTAGCTTGAAGTTACTTTTTTTTTTATGAGGTGCCGGATGCAATATATGTTTTGCATGATATGCAGTAAAACACTGCTGAGACAGAGTTCAATGGGTTGGGGATAATTCTATTTTAGATAGGTTTTCGTCTTCTCAGGTACACCGCCCCTTATTGTTTTGTATTCCTTTCCTTGGATCATGAATTCGTTTCCGTTTAAGAATTTCGTTATCGACAGATTATGCTTTAGACGCGTCCCTTTATAGACAGGTCTGGTTACTTTTCCAGTATAGATAGCCTTGGCGAAATAGAGAAAATGGCCTAGGCGAGAGAAGGAAATTTGGCAACATATTTTCTGGCAACCTCTTCACTGTTTCATATACACAATTATATATTTCAACATTTATACAATTTGTTTATTATAAAGAAGCTATTTATCTATTTTTATATACAAACGGAAGAAAATTGTATATAAAAAACAACAATAATATATATATATATAAATATAATATATAAACAAGCATAAAAGCTCATCAGGTTTGTTTTCATTGCTGTTTATATCATTTGGCAACAAATCTCACTCTTTGAAACCCAAATTGCGCCAAGCTTAAAAAAAAAATGCCAAGGCACTTATAGTGGAAAAGTATCCAGGTCCGTTTTCATAGGTTTTACTGTATTTAGTTTGCATAAGATATATGGATTGTTACAAAATGTCACCCCACAAAAAAAATTTCAGACCCCGCACCCCCCCCCCCTGACATGACTCACTGATTAAAGCCCTGTACTAGTACATTCTGTATCTTCACCTATCATACCATCTTCACTTGCATATTTGATATTCCTGTCACTTTGAAACTTTTAATGAATATCTCTACTTTATTTTTTATTTTGAGTCAGGATGTTTATACATTTTTTTTTTTTAATTCCCAGATTTTCTGACGTTAAAATACTATGGTGCGCATTATATATTAAACATAAAATCTTGTTTGTTTTTCCCAATCAAAAAGGGGGTTGCATATTATACATGAGTAAATACGATATATTTGATCAGGTAACTTTTTGTTGAAATAATATATATATATTTTTAATTACTGTGTCCCCTACATGCCTTTAATTTACATATTTTTAATTATATCATTTTACAAAATGTTTTCTTTAAAATATGTAAATGCTCTATAATAATAATAATAATAATAATAATTGTAAAGGAGAAAAAAAGTTCTGTATATTGATTTATAAAGATTTATTTTGTGCATTATATTTGAATCAACACTATTAAAATATAAAACCATTACAAATGGTGTATAATATAATAAATATCTTTCATGCAATTTCTATATTTTACTTAATTTGATTAAAGTTTGTATGTAAGTAATTAATCTTCTTCGACAGGATATTTAATCGATTCTTATATAATAAAAAAAATTAAGATATGATAAAATGAAATATCAATTTTCGTCCCCGGAGATGGCTTGAAAAGTTTCTGGGAAAACTAGATAACATGTTTTTATTTTTTCCTCTCTAAATACAAAGTAATACGTTAATTATTCCTTTTATTTTTTGTTTAAATTTAAATTTTCTGTTTAAGTTCATTAATTGCATATTATTTCAACCTAACATAATATTCGACGATAATTATTCGATGAGATAATAGAATTCAACATCCCAACTTCTTTCAACATGAATGGAGATCACAATTACTAATTTTTATTAAATTACAATTTTTTGAAACACCAAGATCTGGTATTGTAGAGTGACAGAAATATACCTGAAATAAAAACGTCAAATGGATGATAGATTTTATGTTGAAATAAGTAATAATTAACATTACGTTCCACGATATATAAATATTTTAATAATTATTGCTGAATAAAGCGCCGTTCAAATGAAACAGTGGTTATTAGAAAAATGTTTGAATGTATGGGACATTTGGACAAAATTTACCTGCCAGAGCTTAGAGAAAATATTTTTGATTATAACTTTATATTAGCCACTCGCACCATATAAGGAAGTGGAATCAAATTATTCAATATTTATTCTAGAATCATCTATATAGAATATATATAGATATAAACGCAATCTGTTCAAGATTTGCCGGCTCTCTTAACCACTTCTAGGGACATTTGTGGTCTTATTCTCCAACTGCCGCCGCGATTAGAACTCACTCGGAATGTCAAAAAATGGTTCTGGTTTTGTCGAAAGTCTGATATAGTAAAGTTTACTGTAGTCTTATTTCTAGGTTGTTTCTTAAAGTTTTATTTAATAAATTAAAATAATCGCGAAAATTTTTTCTCATTTAATTAATAATTCTCTCACTAAACATGACTCCCTGTAAAAGTTTTATCGTAACATATACGTATAGTTCAAAGAAAAAAAAAGAGTAAATAATATATATATATATATATATATATATATATATATATATATATATATATATATATATATATATATATATATATATATATATATATATATATATATATATATATATACTTTTTAAAAGGTAAAATTTTGTGTCTCAATAATGTTTTTTTTAAATTATTATTATTTTTTTTTCTATAGCATGCAGAGTTTTCAACCGAATTTAACACCGCTTTCCAAAAACTTGGCAAAAAATTGTAGAAATAATATACTGCAATTAAATTATTAATATATTGAATATATGATGAGATATGGGTATTTGTATGAAATAAATTTTAACTGCATATGCGCTAGCTACAGCAAAGCTT
Source organism: Maratus michaelseni (assembly GCA_963931845.1). Lineage (NCBI taxonomy): Eukaryota > Metazoa > Arthropoda > Arachnida > Araneae > Salticidae > Maratus > Maratus michaelseni. Next base: position 164,092,170 of record OZ007594.1, on the reverse strand, counting down.
CTTTATCATGATTTGATAGTCAATACTATAGAGCAACTCATATAAAAAGACCAGTCAAATATCGTGGAAACTCAAAAAATATAAGCAATATAGTGAACTAATTGATAAACTGAGGAGGAAATCCCTTAGGATTATATGGGATTTTCCTTCTCAATTTATCAGTTATAAGTTATTAATTTAATATTTAACAGTGTATAATAAAATTAGAGAGATCAGTGTTAAACAAAAAGTTCAGATAAAAATGTTTAAAAATTCTATTTTAAAACTCAGTCATTTAAATCGTTTATATAAACTTTCACATTTCTCGAACATACCGTATAACAAAAATAAATATCATATTTCAAATTAATTAATTAAATTATTTATTTATTTTTTACTTGCAGCATGAAGTATCATCGATGACTGAGGTTTACCTTCAATAATTACAATTTTCTCAACATATTCATCTGTTATCAAGTTCAAAATCATCAAGAGTAATCAATCTAGTTGCAGGAGAAAGTAGAAATGTTAACTGTAAATCAATATTTTTAAATAAGCAAACTTCTCATTAGTTTAAAAATGCATTAAAAAATATTTTGGTAGATTGCTTTTATCACCGGAAAACCTTAATTGCTTTCGGAGAATGATAAGATATGGAGAAATCAAGATATTTTTTAATGCGTAATTACAACATTTAATCGTCCATGATCATAATTTTAAATATTTATTTGCAGCAAATGTTCTGGAATCTTTTGACGCTCGTTTGTTGAAATTTTACAGTAAGAGCTAGTTAACGATTTTATTCCAGTCATTACAATAAAGACTTATTTCTCAATTTATTTTAAATGTTTTTGTTCAAAATAAATTAATAAAATAAAGAAAAGTGCATTTCTGTCATTATTTTAGAATAAAATTATTAAATTAATTTCTTTCAGTTTTTTGTTATCTTTAGTTTGGAAATTAAAAAGTAAAATACATAAAATTGCCATGTAAATCATTCGTTTTACTTTTAAATAAATGCAAGACTGAGTTTTCGAATGATTAGCTATTTTTATACTATTATTAGATTATATAGATGACATAATTTTTATTTTTTAAAGGATATTTAAACATTAAAAATGAAATGCGCCACTGTAATTATTTTAAAATAAAATTATTGTATTAACTTCTGCCAAAATTATTTATCCATAGTTTATCTATTTAAAATAAACATAACATATACAATTTCTGCATATATATTTTTTTCAGCGAGATCAAAATTTCAAATGATTAGCCAGTTTTATACTATTATTTGATTATATAGCTGACATAATTTTTATATTTTAAGATGTAATTATATTTTTAATAATAAAATGTATCATTGTAATTATTTTAAAATATAATTACTAAATAATTTTCTTCAAAATAATTTGTCTTTTTTAATTCAAGTATTAAAAAAAGAAGCATCAAATTTCCATATAAACTATTTTTTTTAACTCTAAAAATGAAAGATTGTTTTGAATTGATTAATCGTATTTATACTATTATTTGATTATACAAATGATATTTTATTTTACAGTAAAATATAATCACCTACTAAAACTAATTATCTATACATTTTTTTTTTCTTTTTCAAGAAATACTTCAGAATTAATTAAATTTAAAAATATTTATTCTTTAAAAATGATTAAGGGATTATGTTTATGCGATTAATTTAATGCTTATTTGTCTTTAAGATATAAATATTATCAGTTTATTGGATTATAAGGCTAGATTTCATTTAATTAGTGATGAGCCATTGGAAAATCGGTTGTTCTATTTTTTGCCTCGAATGCTGGACATGTTTAAGTACCATTTGAAAAGAAAAACACTGCCTGAAGACGAATGAGAATTGAATTATCGAGAAAAAATTATCTACGTAAATAGATAATTTTAATTAAATTTAGTATTATTTTGTTATTAATTCCGAACTTACAACCAGTTTTTCAAGTAATGGTATAAAATTAATGATATATTTACTACTTTCCTTTTATTAATATTTTTAATTATCGAAAGGTTTATCATAAATTTCCAGATTTTGAAAGCAAATGACAGTTGGATTTATATATTATATATGTATAAAATAGTGTTTTGTGATTAATTAAAATGTCAAATAAAATAACAATAAAACCCAAACTGATTGAATATCTAAAAGTGTAATTTGACGTCAGTGGTAGAAATAATGTTAACATGTTTGAAAACTGAACTTTATCAAGGATCATCAACATTTTTGTTGATATCAGGTAGATTAATAAAATATGAAATATTTGTATGTTGCTAAATAATTGCCATTTTTCCATATTAAATTTATTTATATTTTTATAGTTTATTGATTAATGAGTTGGAGAATATGTGTATATTAGATGTGTATAACCTTAAAAATGTTATAATCCTTTACCGCATATCTTTAATTTAAAAGTATTAATAAACACACGCTGATATATATTGCTTGATGCAAGTTTATTTCTGTCATGCTATTTTGCTTATACAAACTGAAATATTTTGATTGTGGCTAATTGTAGACATAATGCGGTGAAGAAACCTATGGGGGTTCACATTTTCGCTCGGACCGCGTAAAATCAAAAACACGAATGTTTACCCCGAACTTGATTATTTTTGGAATGCGTAACTTACGCATGTGTTTAAACGAAATCTTTAAATTTTAAACATTAACCGATAATTTTTTAATCGGTTACTAAAAAATAGTCGGTTAAGCTGGTAGAAATGATTTTACAATGGTTTGTGTTATTGTAATGTAGTAATTGTATTTTTTTTTTTCAAACAAATTTCTGTATAAAATTTATGAAATACGTCGCAAAAGTTCATATTTAAGATCATTCGTCACAATTAATTAAAAGTTTTGGCTTGCTTATTTTACTAAAGATTTATTTAGATTAAATATTGATTTTTACAACAATTTACACAGTCGGACAATTTAGTCGGACAATTAAACAGAGAAAAAATACTTGTTGAAAAAAAGATTATTTTGAAAGAAAGAATATTTTGTTGAAAAAAGAATATTTTGTTGAATTTATAGGAAAATAATGAAAATACTGTGCAAATGAAAACTGGGGAATTACGTATTTGGCTGATTTGTGCAAAATGCAATATAAAATTTCTATAAGGAAACTTTCTTTTGCGATTATGTTTTGTTCGACGAAGAAATAGATTTCATAATGTTGATTGTTATAATGTTGTTTTTTTATAATCGAAATTCTTGCGACTACTTACAAATGTAAACCTTTATTAAGCATTAGAATATTTTTCATAACGTTGATTGTTATAATGTTGTTTTTTATAATTGAAATTCTTGCAACTACTTACAAATATAAACCTTTATTAAGCATTAGAATATTTTTTTATCATTTGCTTCTGTAGGCAAAACATACATAACATAATTTGTATGCAAAGTGTTAATAAAATAACGAATTTTTTTTTTTTTTCATCTGTTGTTTTCTAAATGATATTAAGGGTGAGGAAGGAATTCTATCTTCTCTCGGCACACAATATTGAATTTTCTGACAGATTTAAAACTAAATTTCAGTACTAACGTTATTTTTTCCGTAATCAAACGCCGTTTTCATTTTCCTGTAAATGTGACAGATATTTTATTATACTTGGATGCAATCTGATGACCACCTTTCATGAATGGCAGGCTTTGAAATTCGGCTTAAAAATCAGTTTCAATGATCTTTAAAAAATAAAAATAAAAAATAAAAAAATATTTATTTTTAATCTAATGACAGAAGCCGTTGTTTTATTTCTTTAAATACTGAATAGGAAATATGCAAGTTTTATGTATGCACATATGAAAATAATCTCGCAACTTTGACAGAGAGTTGCGAGTTTTTCGAAATCAGAATTACCTTAATAGGTTTTATTCTTAGTAAATTTTTAGCCAAACGAAAGAAAATAATTACTGCGAAATTAGATAAAATCACATTATTTTTAAGTGACGATTTATTTTATTATGGGAATTTTGTTCTTAACAATGTATTTTCAATCCTAAACAAATAATAATAAAAATTATGAAAGGTTCTGATAAAAGTTATCATAGTTTATCTGGTTATAAAGAGCTAAATTTATCCGCAGAACAATGACTTACTTTTTAAATATAGCAGCAATTATTCATTAAGTTATAATCATGTAGCGTTCAAATTAAAAGTATTCAGCTAAAGGCAATAAAACAAAAATGTGCAAAATATATAAGTGAAGAATTCTCCAAAAACTTCGCAATAGTTTCATTCTGAGTAGATTTAAAATAAATACTTTTCATGTAAATATTGCAGTAGAAAGCTGCCATAAATACAATTAAGATATTTCTTTGTTAGAAAATTCCATACAATAAATTAATGAAAAGAGATGTGTATAATTTAAAATATATATCAATGGAAATAAAATATTCCATTATATTATAAGTATTTAAACAACGAACACTGTAATATAAATATCAGTAACTTTAGCGTGTTATTGATTTATTATCAGAATAATACCACATTTAAATCAAAACTTATTTTATTATAGAGAATTCCGCTTTCAAACGTAAGTACTAATGTATTCATTTTTACATTAGAGAATAAAAAATTAATTAGCGGACTAAATATTACAAAATTTACCGTAAAGCGATTATATGATTTGTAAAATGTATAGTTTGTCTTATGTGTAAAAGAACAATTTGTCTTATGTTTGTCTTAAATGTAGAGTCCTCTTTTATAGTACAGTCCTGCATGGGTAATTTTCCATTTTTGTTATAATTAACCAAATAATATGTTTTTTCGATAATTTTGGCGTTTTTGGAAAATTGAAAGAATAAATTAGTTGTATAATGCATATAATTAAAATTCTCAGTGTATATTTATGCATATTTATTAGATTAATTAATGCTTCTCCTTTACAATTTATTATGCGTTAAATGCATTTATTGAAAATTAAATTAATATTACTTTAGTCCGTCGAGAATGTTCACCTTTCATTTTAAATAATCCATGTTAAAAGTTCAAAACTAGATTCGGCTTATCTGAAAATAAATTCTTTAAAAATTAAAATTACTTCTAAGTACTGAACACGTGCTTCAGGCAATATTTGATTAAATATCATAACATGTTTGAATTCCTTAATATAGATATTTATATCATGCATATATCATGTATTTAAAGAAAAATTACAGAATCGACTCTTTTTTTTTTTATCTCAGTTGTAATTTTTAATTTACCAATGAATATATGTATATTACACCGAAAAACTTGCATCAGATTTCTCAGATAGGTAGCTTTCAATACAAAAAAGTATAAAGCTACCTATTGCAGCCGTTCGGAGGAAAGCAGTTCCGGAAAATTTCGATATATTTTCACCGATCATGACCCCCAGACCCCAAAACCACCCTCCGTTCAAATGTTGATTTATATATATAGATATATCCATATATATATATATAATATATATATATCTGACCTATGTCATACGATAACGCTCGTATTTATAAATCGATTTTGATGAAACTAATTGTGTGTATTAAGGTCACCAATGTCTCGACCGAGTTCGTTGGCCAGCTTGGTCCGCCATTTTGTTTCAAGATGGCGGCCATTTAAAAGTTTAAAACTAAAATAAATATACAAAAAAGTTACAAATTCAAATTTATTTTTTAATTACGTGTTAGGCCTTGATACAAGGATTCTCGAGCATTTTTTGGTTTACCTCTATCTTAAAAAATTGCTGAGATAGAGCAGTTTAAAATTCTAGGGTGGCTGACATTTTGAAACAAAACAGCACATTAACGTGATTACTCGCAAATTATTTTCTTTCATTGTTGTAATAATTTTCCCAATCATACGCATAAAACTATATATTCATATCCGTTAGCGCCAAAATTGGCGACATTGGAAAAACTTGTGACATTTGGCGAAATATCGCCAAATTTGGCAACCAAAATAAGTCTTTATAAATGAAGCCAATTTGGCTATTGCTCAATAATTTGGCGAAATTCTTATTGAAATTCAGTATTAACGAATCTTTTGTAAACGTTTCTTTGCATTTTAACTTGCTGTTTTCGTGTAACATTAGCTAAAATGTTAAAACGAAGATATAGGAAAGCTACCTTTTCCTCCCGGTACAGGCCGGAAGGACTTTTTTGTATTGAAAGCTACCTAACACAAATATAGGTAATGATAATAACATTTTCCTTCTTCAAAATTGAAAAAGGTAATTAATAATTGCGATAAACTCTAAAGAAAAGACATGAATGGGGTCAATGGGGCAATGATTGGAGAAACAGAAGAGCGAAAATTACAATAGAAAATTAAATCATATCACATTAACATTATTTCACTTTTATAATTATTTTCTATTTTTAAAAAGTACTGTTCTTTATACTCAGTTACTGTCTTTTCCAATATATACACATTTAAAAAATTTACAAACCGTGTAAAGTAATTACCAAGAAAGCAAAATGACATAACTTAGTTTCTCATTGGTCACAGATAAGACAATAAAAAGAACGATGTTTTTCGTGAATGCAATTAAAAAACACAAATCTAGGCAATGGTAATAAAATTTCCCTTTTACAAAATTGAAAAAGAAAGAAAAAAGTAATTAATAATTGCGATAAACGCTAAATAAAAGATAAAAAGAAACGGCAAAGATATGAATGGGGTCAATGGGGCAATGATCGGAGAACAAAAGAGCAAAAATTAAAATGAAAAAAGTAAGTCATATATTATTAATATTTTTCAATATTTACACATTTAAAAAATAACAAACATTGTAAAGTAATTACATCTAAGAAAAAAAGTGACATAACTTAGTTTCTCATTGGTCACACATAAGGCAATAAAAAGAACAATGATTTTCGTGAATGCAAGTAAAAAACACAAATCTAGGCAATGATAATAAAATTTCCCTTCGTCAAAATTGGAAAAAGAAAGAAAAAGAAAATTATTAATTGCGGTAAACGCTAAAGAAAAGATAGAAAGAAACGGAAAAGATATGAATGGGGTCCATGGGGCAATAATCGGAGAAACAGAAGACAAAAATTAAATCATATCATATTAACGTTATTTCACTTTTATAATTATTTTCTATTTTTAAAAAGTACTGTTCTTTATACTCAGTTACAGTCTTTTTCAATATTTACACATTTAAAAAATTTACAAACCTTTTAAGGTAATTAAATCCAAGAAAGGAAAATGACATAACTTAGTTTCTCATTGTTCACAGATAAGACAATAAAAAGAACGATGTTTTTCGTGAATGCAATTAAAAAACACAAATCTAGGCAATGGTAATAAAATTCCCCTTTTACAAAATTGAAAAAGAAAGAAAAAAGTAATTAATAATTGCGATAAACGCTAAATAAAAGATAAAAAGAAACGGAAAAGATATGAATTGGGTCAATGGGGCAATGATCGGAGAACAAAAGAGCAAAAATTAAAATAAAAAAAGTAAGTCATATATTATTAATATTTTTCAATATTTACACATTTAAAAAATTACAAACTTTGTAAAATAATTACATCCAAGAAAGGAAAGTGACATAACTTAGTTTCTCATTGGTCACACATAAGGCAATAAAAAGAACAATGATTTTCGTGAATGCAAGTAAAAAACACAAATCTAGGCAATGATAATAAAATTTCCCTTCTTCAAAATTGAAAAAAAGAAAGAGAAATATAATTATTAATTGCGGTAAACGCTAAAGAAAAGATAGAAAGAAACGGAAAAGATATGAATGGGGTCGATGGGGCAATAATCGGAGAAACAGAAGACAAAAATTAAAATAGAAAATTAAATCATATCATATTAACGTTATTTCACTTTTATAATTATTTTCTATTTTTAAAAAGTACTGTTCTTTATACTCAGTTACAGTCTTTTTCAATATTTACACATTTAAAAAATTTACAAACCTTTTAAGGTAATTAAATCCAAGAAAGGAAAATGACATAACTTAGTTTCTCATTGTTCACAGATAAGACAATAAAAAGAACGATGTTTTTCGTGAATGCAATTAAAAAACACAAATCTAGGCAATGGTAATAAAATTCCCCTTTTACAAAATTGAAAAAGAAAGAAAAAAGTAATTAATAATTGCGATAAACGCTAAATAAAAGATAAAAAGAAACGGAAAAGATATGAATTGGGTCAATGGGGCAATGATCGGAGAACAAAAGAGCAAAAATTAAAATAAAAAAAGTAAGTCATATATTATTAATATTTTTCAATATTTACACATTTAAAAAATTACAAACTTTGTAAAATAATTACATCCAAGAAAGGAAAGTGACATAACTTAGTTTCTCATTGGTCACACATAAGGCAATAAAAAGAACAATGATTTTCGTGAATGCAAGTAAAAAACACAAATCTAGGCAATGATAATAAAATTTTCCTTCTTCAAAATTGAAAAAAAGAAAGAGAAATATAATTATTAATTGCGGTAAACGCTAAAGAAAAGATAGAAAGAAACGGAAAAGATATGAATGGGGTCGATGGGGCAATAATCGGAGAAACAGAAGACAAAAATTAAAATAGAAAATTAAATCATATCATATTAACGTTATTTCACTTTTATAATTATTTTCTATTTTTAAAAAGTACTGTTCTTTATACTCAGTTACAGTCTTTTTCAATATTTACACATTTAAAAAATTTACAAACCTTTTAAGGTAATTAAATCCAAGAAAGGAAAATGACATAACTTAGTTTCTCATTGGTCACAGATAAGACAATAAAAAGAACGATGTTTTTCGTGAATGCAATTAAAAAACACAAATCTAGGCAATGGTAATAAAATTTCCCTTTTACAAAATTGAAAAAGAAAGAAAAAAGTAATTAATAATTGCGATAAACGCTAAATAAAAGATAAAAAGAAACGGCAAAGATATGAATGGGGCCAATGGAGCAATGATCGGAGAACAAAAGAGCAAAAATTAAAATGACAAAAGTAAGTCATATATTATTAATATTTTTCAATATTTACACATTTAAAAAATAACAAACATTGTAAAGTAATTACATCTAAGAAAGAAAAGTGACATAACTTAGTTTCTCATTGGTTAGAGATAAGGCAATAACGATCAATGATTTTCGTGAATGCAAGTAAAAAACACAAATCTAGGCAATGATAATAAAATTTCCCTTCGTCAAAATTGGAAAAAGAAAGAAAAAGAAAATTAATAATTGCTGTAAACGCCAAAGAAAAGATAGAAAGAAACGGAAAAGATATGAATGGTGTGGATGGGGCAATAATCGGAGAAACAGAAGACAAAAATTAAAATAGAAAATTAAATCATATCGTATTAACGTTATTTCTTTTTTATAATTATTTTCTATTTTTAAAAAGTACTATTCTGTATACTCAGTTATGTTCTTTATACTCAGTTACAGTCTTTTTCAATATTTACACATTTAAAAAATTTACAAACCTTGTAAAGTAATTACATCCAAGAAAGGAAAATGACATAACTTAGTTTCTCATTGATCACAGATAAGACAACAAAAAGAACGATATTTTTCGTGAATGCAATTAAAAAACACAAATCTAAGCAATGGTAATAAAATTTCCCTTTTACAAAACTGAAAAAGAGCGAAAAAAGTAATTAATAATTGAGATAAACGATAAAGAAAAGGTAGAGAGAAATCGTAAAGATATAAATGGGGTCAATGGAGCAATGATCGGAGAACAAAAGAGGAAAAATTTAAATGGAAAAGTAAGTCATATCTTATTAATATTTTTTCAATTTCTAATTATTTTCTATTTTTAAAAAAAGTACTGTTCTTTATTTTATTGATTTAAACACATGTGCACACGTGCTCACAAATGTGATTTGGATTTCTTAGCTCGTAAAAGAACAATTTTTACTTTCAAGAAAAATTAATAGACCACCTATGATTCGTTTTATTTTCTTAAGTTGGCTTTTGTTTAAAAGTGTTGCAATATATCAAGAAATTTGAAATAATGTTTTGTTATAAATAAAAAAAATCTGTATAACATTCATTATCTACTACGAAATAACTAAATAGGCATATTATTGATATAATTATAAATTATAAGAAAGGTCCAATTAAAAAAAATATTGTTGCCAAATTAAACACAAAAAAGTCAGCATATTGTAACTATAAATGCATTTTATTTCATTCATTCCTAAAACTTTTTATTATTTAAAAAAATAACAAGTTGGAAATTGTACGTCAAACGTTACAAACGAGGTGCGTTCGTACGCACGTTTTAGAATTAAATTCATGATATCCCATGCGTAGAACGGGCTAAACAGCTAGTTAAGTATATATTTTATGACACTGTTCATACAAATATCTTAACTAGTTATATAAATATTCAGATATATATGTATCAGCTAGTTATATAAATATTCAGATCTTGATGATTTTTAATTCTGTGAAATGAATTATATCGTCTGCAGATTAATTTCTGTAATAAAATAAGTATCTCGGTCGCTTGACGATTTAACATCCATCGGAAGCTCCTCTAACAAAAAAGCACCGATTTAAAAAAAAAATCAAATTTCTTAATAAATATTTTTATTAATATCTCCTAAAGTTTTGATTCGATTTTAATAAAATTTGAAATGTCTCGACAAAATTCTGCAAAGATAATATATTTTAAATTGCAAACCATTTGGTTGGGTAGTTTTTGCGTTGTTATATGCGGACGGACAGACAGACGGACGGACAGACAGACAGACGGACGGACAGACGGACGGACCAAACGACGACTATAGGTGCTACGTATTTATATAATTACGAACGCACCTAATAATAATAACCCGTAAAATGCAACATATTATAATGAAAAAAAAATAATTTATCTTCTGGCTATTTTTTCTGATTTTATAACAATTTTTTTCTTCAATCATTCATGAGTAAATTTTTAGTTAAAACTGCATAATATTATCGGGCGCTTACTAACTGCGATGGCTGTAAAAATGTATCCAAAGAAATTAGGAGTTTATGTGTTTTAAAATGAAAGCATAAAATTATATTATATTCTCTTACATTATACCCAGCATTATATCATGGGAAAATTGCCCCACTGGAACTAACCATACTTTAATACAGAGCTTATTCAAGTACATTCACAGTTGTTATTCACGTTACACATAACGTTACATACATTGCACTGTTTGTTCATGTTATGCATAGCGTGAAACTTAATTTTTTTTGTGCTAATGCCGGCTACAATAATTGGGAATTTCCAAGAATTATGACTAATTTTGTAACTCATGAACGTCTGCGGTAAGTAGTATTGGCGGGGAGGTTTTATCACTATAATGCTAATCTTAACTACAAATATTATAACTTAAGCGGAATTACTAAAAATGGAGGTAACGTTATTAAACTTAATTTCCCCCCGCTAAATTAAAATACAAAACGACATTTGTCAACTACAAATATTATAACTTAATCGGAATTACTAAAAATGGAGGAAACGTTATTAAACTTAATTTCCTCCGCTAAGTTAAAATATAAACGACAATTATACAAGACTTTTAAAATGTATCACACCCATAACGATATCCTAAATGTATACGTCTACTGTTGTAAATTTCTTCACAGGGACTGAAACATTAGACAACTCCAGCGTGAAACATAATTTTCTGCTTGGTAACGTCAGCTAGAGTGTCTTGGGACTTTCTGAGGATAAAGAGTGATCTCGCAGCTCATGGAAGTGTCTGATAACTAGTCTTGACAGGAGAGTTTTTAGGGAAGAAATAGCTGATGTAATTAAGATAAACCTGACATTTTTATTAAAAAGAAAAATAACACTTAAATAAGTTAATGAAGTTTGCACAGTTATGTCCGAATTTAGAATAGAGATGACTTTACTTTAAATCCGTGAAAATATTAATACAGTATACAATAGTAAATATATTTTAAGAGAAATCTTATAATATATTTCTGGTAGAAACGGGACTTTTGTTTTTCAATTTGCTATTTCATTAGTATAAATCTCAAATTGGAAATGAAAATAGGTAAAATCGGAATATACATGTAATGAAGAATATAGAAAAATTTTATTTATTACCAATTTTCTTATATTTCGATGATGATTAAATTTATTAAAATTCCATTTTATTTTATTTTTTGTTAAAGATATATACTATTCATTATTTTTATCCTGATTATATAAATGCTCGACTTTGGAGGAAGAAGTAATGTTAATCCTTTGGCGGTTATAACAAGCTCATCTCGTTATTAAGTTTCCAAGTGATCTTTCAATCTTTAGTACCACTATTTCTGAAAAGCAATCTTCTTCTTATTTAATCACAGGACCACTAAAATTTTATTTATACATGAAGAACTTTTGATTCAGAAAGTTAATTACATAGTAAATTCTTAAGCCAGTTAGTATTATATTGATACGTATATAAAAGTAGCATTAATTAAAAAAAGTGGTGTTAATTATAATTATAACTAAATTGGCTTAACTTTATTACTAAATATTAATACTTGAATAATAAAGAATAAAATCTGTTATTTAACAATCATTATGAAACTTTTAATCAATTAACGCTATTCATTTGCAATCTGCGTTTTGTATTAGTGATAAATAATTCATTTACGTAGCCAAAATGCATCTCAAAATGGTATGGCAAACATTGGGGCATGTCAGATTGGGAACCCTCAAAGTAATTACATATAAACATCTAACATTTATGTTAAATAATACATTTTGTGTACAAGAAAGATGTGACTTATTCATTTATAAATGTTAAAATGAATACTATTTTACCAAATTAACTTTCAATAAAAGTCATGACACGGTAATAAAGACCTCAATGAATTTTTTTTTAGGAAATTTTACAAAATTAGAAAGAAAATTTAATTTTAAAAGTAACATTTTGTGCATTGAATTTATAATAGTGCTGATATAAATCTTGCATTCGTCTGATTAGATCATTTATATCTGTTAAAATGAATACTATTTTACCAAATTAACTTTCAATAAAAGCAATGACAAGATAATAAAGACCTCAATGAAGTTTGTTTTTGGAAATTTTACAAAATTAGAAAGAAAATTTAATTTTAAAAGTAACATTTTGTGCATTGAATTTATAATAGTGCTGATATAAATATTGAATTCGTCTGATTAGAAACATTTATGTTTAATTATTGTACTCCATTAGACCCTGCACAAATTAAGGCTATTTCTCTTTCACTAATTAAGATATGACTAAAATATTTTATATATTAATAGAAAACTGGTTAAATGTTTAAAGTAATTGCCTGCCAGAAGAAAATAAATCCGGTAATTTTATAAATTAAGTTTTCTACAGTATTAAAAGTAAAACATGTCCCCCTTAATCCTTATTCTCCCTATGTATTTAACATTTTCTTCATTTTATTTTCAACATAACTAAAATTTAAACACTTGAATATGATTTAATTTTATGTACAGAAATATAAATAGTTTATTTTGAAGTAAATTTAATTTTTTAAAATTCCTATCAAAGTGAGTATTTATTGATTTAAAAGTATTTAAATATCTAATAGTCTGCCATAATTTATTTCTATTTTAGTATAAAATATATTTTTTTTTATAATAAAGAAACGTTTGAAATTATATTGCTTCGATAAATTCAATATACATTTTTTCACCATAAAACTATAAAGAAATTTCGTTAGCCGCCAGAATTATTTTCTCTTCGATATGCATAAGTGAAAAACAAAAATAAATTACTTTTAAAGCAGCTTAAAGCCAAAAATATCTATTTTTCTTTCTCTGATATTACTTCTGTGTGTACACAGAACTGCGCGTACTATTTTTTTCTCTCTTTTTTATAAATTAAATATAAATTTACGAATTATTGTAATTTTATGTATATAAATATCAATAATTTATTTCGAATTGAGTTTAATTATTTTAGATTTCTCAAAGTGACTGTTGATTTATTTAAAAATATTTAAATATCTGATGTCTTTCAATTTTAATTTTTATGTATTTTGTTATAAGAGCAGGTTTTTTTTATATAAAGAAATGTCTGAAATTAATATTGCATAAATTCAATATACGCTTTCTCATCATAAAATCATAACGAAATTTTGTCAGGCATCATGATTACTTTCCTTTTCTATACATAAGTTAAAAACAAAAAGTAATTATTTTTAAAGCAACTTAAAAATCCAAAAATATTCACTTTTTTCTTTATATTTTCGTTATAAATGCCATTTATTTTCAAAGAATAAAATGCATAATTTTAGAAAAATGCAAAACGTATGAAAGCGTATAATTTTAATAGATTTATTTGTGCACACGTCCCAATAGTGGATATATATTTTTTTAATATAAAAAAAATCAAGACTAATATATTAGTTCTGTAAGTGTATGTGTGATTTTTCTATTTATATTGGAGATAAATTAAACATAAACATTTGAATTCGATTTACTTTTATGCATATGACCATAAATAACTTACTTTGATATTAGTTCTGCAAATGTATGCATGATTTTTCTATTTATATTGGAAATAAATTAAACATAAACACTTGAATTCAATTTACTTTTATGCATATGACCATGAATAACTTACTTTGCTTTTAAAATTAAATTCTTTCTAGAACTTTCAAAAGTGACTATTTATTTATTTAAAAATATTTAAATAGGTAATCCTTTTCATTTTAAATTTCCGTTTTACTATTAAAACATTTTAAAAATTAAAGAAACGTTTGATGCATCGATATACTCTATATACCTTTCCCCATCATAAAAGCATAAATAATTTCCGTCGGCTATCGCAACTATTTTTCATCTCTCTACGTAAGTTAAAAACAAAAAAGAGTTATTTTTAAAGCAGCTTAAAGCCAAAAATATCCACTTTTTTTTTCTTTCTTTCTTCCTCGTAAACGCCATTTATTTTCGCAAAACTCTCTTTTCACTCATTCGGTAAAACGCCGTGTTAATTAGCTTTAATTAAGAAGAGCATCGATTCTTCATTATATGGGAAAGGCATGAACAAAGGAGATAAGCGTTAAGAGCGAAAATATCCTCGTCAAAAACATTTGCCGTTAAAATAATTTTGATAAAGAAAAATGGCCTTGGTTGTAACTCATCTCTCCATTAACGAAAGTACTCTATCAATGAAATTTAAAATTAGTATTTTCGCTTAAAAGATTTAGCTTAGCGAAAATACCTGATATGGGTGAGTATGAGACTGTACAAAATCATAATGATTTAGAATAAAAATAAGAAAATTGCCATTTTTAATAATTGAGATTTCTGTAATTGAATGCTATCAAATATTTTGTTATATAGAAAAAGTATTTTAATGGCGTGCGAGGATATTAATAATCATGCATATTATCATATACATACTGATATGGAGGCATGAGACTGTAAAAATCTATAACTATTTAAAAAAAATAAAAATTTGCTACTTTTAATAATTCAATGTTTCTGTAATTAACTTGTTATCGAATACTTTATTCTGTAGAGAAAGTATTTTTTATTGCTTTCAAAAGTGTTAATAATCATTTACATTATAACATGTGTATACTAATATGGAAGCGTAAGACTATAAAACTATAACGATTTAGAGAAGTAAAAAAAAAAAAAAGCTATTTCTAATAATTGAGGTTTTGTAAATTGACTGTTATCATCTATTTTAGTTTATAGAAAAAGCATTTTAATTGCTTAAAAGAGTATTAGTAATCATTCATAGTATAACGTGCATACTATAATCATTCATACTATAAACGATATTAGTACTATTTAACAGGTCTTTATGTGAAGGACAGATGGAGGCACCTGCCATCTCCAGGGCCCATATTTTTAAAGAGTGCTCCAAATCCCAAATAAAAGCATTTCCCAGTATACGACATTTTGGGGATATAATTCCACTTTTAAACAAACTCGCATTTTGTAACTTTCGTCTAACTCCTTTGGGGGCCTAAGGTGAACATAACTTTTTCTCGGGGTACCAAATGAGTTTAGTTTTACTCTGGCACAGGAATTGTATTTTTTGTTCTAAAAGAGCAGTAGGGCACGTGTCGTAACATTTCTTAAACTTGGACTAAAACAAAACGTGTTAGTGATAAATCTGAAAATTTTGTAAGAATTATATTTGTACGTATTATAGAATGAGTAAATTACACTTTCGTAGAGCATTTTAAAAAGTACTAAGTCGGAACGTTTGGTAGAACGTTCATTTGTCACTAGACACGGTGTATGAATGATTCTCACCGTCATTACACATTCATATTGTTAGATGTTTGTTGCAGCTGATTATCTGGTCAAGGGATATATAAAGAAGAGTGTGGATTGGGTCTTTGAACGGGAACCTAACCCGTATTTACGCAATGTTTTAAGAAAACCACGGAAAACGTCCAACGGTTAGGGCAACGAGCTCGTCATGGGTTCGAAAGCAGTACCTGCCGTCTACCAGTTTTGAGAGCAGAACCTCTCTGTCGCTCATTACACGTTTGGTACTGCTAACGATTAGAATCCTGTTTCGTATCGGGTTTCTCGATTTTACCCGAATCAGACCCGATCCGCGATTCGTATCGGGTCGTATTGACGCTATTTCTTTTTCGGTATGGGTCGTGTCGAGTTGATTTTAAACGTTTCGGGTGTGTGTTGGTTTGGGGTTGAGTTTTGATTCTTTCGGGTCGGGGTCGGGTTGACCCGACATTTCAAAAGAAAGTCCTGAATATTTTTTAATGAAAAAAAAAAAGCTATATATTTCAATATTATTGTGTATGTATGCGTTCATTTTTGTACAAAAATAAAAAAATAGATAAAATTGATATTAGAGCTATAATTGTAGACTACTTTTCCATAATTGGATTAAAATATCAATTATTTCCTTTTCAATGGGCTTCGGATTTAAAAATTTCGGATTGAAATGTGTCGAGTTCGGGTCAAGTTTCGGGTTGACGATTTTTTTTTTCCTTTTGTAATGTGTTGGGCTTAGGTTTCGTGTTGACTTTAAGAACAATTTTCGGGTTCAACCCGGCAGGACTCTACTTGCGATGAGACTTTATAAAGCTATAACTAATTACAATTTTTACTAATTGAAATTTCTCTAATTGAATATTATGAAATATTTTATTTTGTAGAAAAAAAAAACATATTAATTACCTAAAAGCATACTAATCATACATATTATGTCATGCATATTTTCTTGCTCGTAAAATAGAGAAAAAAGTAAAAGAACCGGAAAAAAAAACTACTTCAAAAATTTTAAAGCTAATAGATTGGTCGACGCTGCTTTAAAATAAATTTGATGTCTTGTTCTGAAAATAACTACTAATTGTTTTTGACGAAGGGTAGATAGAAATTTTTGCATTTTAAAGTTATGAAATATGTCCTTCCATAAAAAAGTGAATAACACTAATTATAATATATTATACATATTTCATTAGTTATTAAGAAAAAAAAGAAAAAACTTCAGAAAAGAAAGAAAATTGATTTTGAAAGATGATATTCGGATTTTTACATGGACTGGTTTTGAAAGAAAATATATGTGTATATGGCGTCCTTTTTTTCAAATGGATTATAAAACAACTTTTGAGAAGGGGTATGTTTTTAATTCTATAGAAGAAAATAACATGCAAGTTATACGTAACATACATATTCCACAGTTCATCTGAAATATAAGTAAGAAATAGGATATAAGGTTATATAAAATTTGTAATTCTATAGAAAAAAACATGCAATTTATACATAACATACATATTCCACAGTTCATTTAAAAAATGAGTAAAAAAAAAAAAAAAAAGAATAAAAAGTTATAAAATTTTTAATTCTATAGAAAAAATATGCAATTTATACATAACATACATATTCCACAGTTCATCTAAAAATAAGTAAGAAGTAGAATAAAAAGTAGTAAAATTTTTATTTCTAAAGAAGAAAATAATAATGCAAGTTATACGTAACATACATATTCCACAGTTCATCTAAAATATGAGTAAGAAATAGAATAAAAAGTTATATAATTTTTTTTTTATTCTATAGAAAAAGAAATGCAATTTCATAACATACATATTCCACTTAACAATGCTAGTTATACGTAACATACATATTCCGCAGTTCATCTAAAAAATGAGTAAGAAAATAAACTATTCCAAAAATTTTAAAGTTAATGTGTATTTACATGGACTATTTTAAAATAAAATTGAGATCTTGTTTTGTATATGAATTTTAAAAATCTTAGTCTGTTTTTGTGTATGGTTTTTGTGCATTTTCTTTATTTAAAAGTTATTAAATATAAAAAAAATACAAAGAAAGCAACTTGAATACAAGCATGTTGCTTTGCTTCACACAGATTAAATATAAACATTTATTTTGTTTATCAAATAAATGACCTGAGACTGCAAAAGGAATATATTTTTTCTTATTAGATTTACGAAAGTCATGAAGTTTGACAGGTATTTCATTTCATGCTTAAAAATACTGCGAATATAAATATTATTTTTGAGAAATGTGCATTGTATTTTTATAATATGTAATAATGCAAATTATGCTATTTTTTCCCATTATCTCTCTTTTTTTTTTTTAATGAATTAAGGTTATTACCAAAATATACATTTTACCTACTTTAGAATACACATATACCTGTTAACAAGACCGACTCCATTTTATAAGGGTATAATATCACTAATGCCCATAAATCTATTGCTAAAAAAGCTAAATTTCAAATACAACACAACTCAGATTTGTCTAATTTTCATAAGTAATTATGTAATTTTTATTTCTATTCCGCTTCTAAAATAAATTTGAAGTTTGATCAGTGTTCCGTTTTAAGTTCAATTGTAGTAATTTTTAGTAATTCATTTATTTAGATTTTTGAATTTGGCTAATTTTTACAATTTCATCTGACATGACTTATTTATTTGTTAATTTTTTAAATTTGAATAATTATTTGAAAAAAATGGTCAAAATTATCATCAAATTTAACAATGACAAGTCATATATTATTGTTCAATATTTGTAAAGCACAGATCTTTGTAATTCACGCCATCCTCCTACACTCTAAAGAAGACGGATGTTTCTTATTTTATGAAAGTATAATCAAATTTAACAATGACAAGTCATATATTATTGTTGAATACTTGTAAAGCACAGATGTATGAAATTCACACCATCCTCCTACACTCTAAAGAAGACGGATGTTTCTTAATTTAGGAAAATATAATCAAATTTAACAATGAAAAGTCATATATTATTGGTGAATATTTGTAAAGCACAGATCTTTGTAATTCCCGCCATCCTCTTACACTCTAGAGAGGACGGATGTTTCTTAATTTAAGAAAATATAATCAAATTTAACAATGACAAGTCATATATTATTGTTGAATACTTGTAAAGCACAGATGTATAAAATTCACACCATCTTTCTACACTCTAAAGAAAACGGATGTTTCTTAATTTAGGAAAATATAATCAAATTTAACAATGAAAAGTCATATATTATTGGTGAATATTTGTAAAGCACAGATCTTTGTAATTCCCGCCATCCTCTTACACTCTAGAGAGGACGGATGTTTCTTAATTTAAGAAAATATAATCAAATTTAACAATGCCAAGTCATATATTATTGTTGAATACTTGTAAAGCACAGATGTATAAAATTCACACCATCTTTCTACACTCTAAAGAAAACGGATGTTTCTTAATTTAGGAAAATATAATCAAATTTAACAATCACAAGTCATATATTATTGTTGAATATTTGTAAAGCAGAGATCTTTGTAATTCACGCCATCTTCCTACACTCTAAAGAAGACGGATGTTTCTTAATTTAAGAAAATATAATCAAATTTAACAATGACAAGTCATGTATTATTGTTGAATACTTGTAAAGCACAGATGTATAAAATTCACACCATCTTTCTACACTCTAAAGAAGACGTATGTTTCTTAATTTAGGAAAATATAATCAAATTTAACAACGACAAGTCATATATTATTGTTGAATATATCTAAAGCACAGATGTATGTCATTCATACCATCCTCCTACACTCTAAAGAAGACGGGTGTTTCTTAATTTAGGAAAATATAATCAAATTTAACAATGAAAAGTCATATATTATTGTTGAATATTTATAAAGCACAGATGTATGCAATTCACACCATCCTCCTACACTCTAAAGAAGACGGATGTTTCTTAATTTAGGAAAGTATAATCAAATTTAACAATGCCAAGTCATATATTATTGTTGAATATTTGTAAACCACAAATGTATATAATTCACACCATCCTCCTATACACTCTAATGGAGACGGATATTTCTTAATTTAGGAAAATATAATATAACCACGAACGAAAATATACAATAACCTCTTCCGAGATACTAACGAATCCGAAAAGCGATCTTTATCTTTAGAAACTTCAGAAACCAATATATTTTCGAGATTTAAAGAAACATTTATAAAAACAAAGTTTTTTGCTGCCACTGATTTTCGGAAATGTTTCCGAGTAGTTTATATCTGTGTATTAATCAGTTTTATCAACACGGAATATATCTTTTTCGAACGCTATTCATTCTCAAGTAAACATTTTCATGTTAAACAAACAGGTTTTACAGACAAACATGATAAATTAACAGCATTAATATTAACATTAAAATGAATATTATTTTGATACTCATGCATTAATAAATTCAATTACGCAGCTGAAACTGTTAAATTGAGACTCAATCGCATGCGAAAAACCCATATTCCGATTTGGGAAAACTGATTAATAAACTATAAAAAACTACTCGAAAACGTTCGAAAATCAGTGAAAGAAAAAAACAAAAAACAAACTTTGTTTTTATAAATTATTCTTTAAATCTCGAAAATATATTGGTTTCTGAAGTTTTTATGGATAAAAAACGCTTTTCGGAATCGTTAGTAACTTGGAAGAAGTTATTGTATATTGTAATATTATATCTTCACAGATTAAGAAAAATGTGTAATTTTTCACAGTGTTTATATATATAGGAAAGTTTGTGAAAAAGAAACCCACAAAAGTTTGGTTAATTGTCAAATTTCTGTATTTGTTGTCTCACATGTCTATAAATATTTATCTTTTCTTTTATATGTGGTAAAGTATAGATTAAATTTCAATTAAAATATTCAAAAACTTTCATGCCCAAAACACATTCACAAATTACTTTCTTATTGCGGCTCAAAATATATTTAAAAACGTGTTTTTGATTTGAAAAACGCTTTAAAAGTACTCAATGAGTCACTTTCCTGAGCAGACTGTTTTCAAGCTGACACGTGCCTTACAGAGGAAGAGAATCAATGGGAAATGTAAGCTGATTGGGCAATGCGATCTTGATTATCGATTAAACGAAGCACACCACCGCACTTGACGAGCAGATTTCATCTCGCAAAAGTGTTTGCATACTCCATGAGAATTTTGTGCTTTTATAATTTTCAATGTCATTAAAAATTAAAAATAAATTTCGTATATTTAATTAGGGACATATCGCATTAATACATATTTAATAAATTTTAAAAGAATTATTTTCATATAATTTCCAGTGACGTTAAAATTTAAAAGAGTCGTATATGTGTCACTGTTATTAATCATTAAACTGCTAATAACCGTTGTAACGTAAATAAAGCTAATAATTAAATGTTTAATGTTCTGCTAGAGTTTTGTGGTTTAATAATTTTTGATATCATTACAAGTTAAAAAGAATCGTGTGCATTCTTAATCCGCCAGAATTATTTTCATATAATTTCCGGTGGTATTAAAATTTAAAAGAGTCGTATATGTGTCACTGTTATTAATCATTAAACTGCTAATAACCGTATTAACGTAAATTAATCTAATAATTAAATGTTTAATATTCTGATAGAGTTTTGTTGTTTGATAATTTTTGATATCATTAAGCTAATAATTAAATGTTTAATATTCTGCTAGAGTTTTGTGGTTTAATAATTTTTCATATCATTAAGCTAATAATTAAATGTTTAATATTCTGTTACAGTTTTGTGGTTTAATAATTTTTGATATTAAAAAGAATCATGTGTATTCTTAATCCGCCATTTGTTATATTTCATCTCATAAAAAAATATTTAAATGTTTATGATAGTTTATTGGTTAATATTTTTTAACATCTTTCAAAATTTTGAAAAGTAAATCATAATCATTCCAAATCGTCCAAAAGTTATTTAATACTCTGCAAAAATGTTCTATTTATAAAATTTGCCATGATAAAAATTAAAGTATTGAAATTGTATTTAATAAGAATGTGTGTTTAGTTGAATATCTGTTTATTGTGTTGGATATTTTGATAGAATTTTGTGGTTTTATAAACATATATATTATTTATCTACACTATCAAAAATTAAAAGAAAAATAATTGTGAATGTGCTTAATCAGACATTTATCAAATTTTGTTTCAAGAAAACAGTTAATATTCGTCGAATGTTTTGTATGAATGTTTGTCGAATGTTTTGAATGTTGTTTTGTCGAATGTTTTGAATGAAACTTAATCATTCGTACGCCGAATTTCTGATCATAAATAAGTATTTCATATTCTGCACGAATTTTCACCATTTATATCTATTGATGCCATTAAAGAATCGTGTGTATGTCTTAATCAGCCGTAAATTATATTTCGGCTTGTAAATAAATATTTAAAGCAATTTGTATTCTGCATAATTATTTTACAATTCAAAGTTCATCAATTTGGGAATGTATTTAAATAAATAAAAATATCGTTTTCTTTTTTAAAGTGTTGATCTAACCCGGGAAAGTGAACAGATAAAAGAGTCTTGCGATATTCAATCTATTAGTAAATTATATTAGTAAATTATATTTCTGCTTGTAAATAAATATTTAAAGCAATTTGTATTCATTGTGCGTAGTTATTTTACAATTCAAAGTTCATCAATTTGGGAATATATTTAAATAAATAAAAATATCGTTTTATTTTTTAAAATGTTGATCTAACCCGAGAAAGTGAACAGATAAAAGAGTCTTGCGATATTCAATTTATTAGTAAATTATATTAGTAAATTATCTTTCTGCTTGTAAATAAATATTTAAAGCAATTTGTATTCATACTGCGTAGTTATTTTACAATTCAAAGTTCATCAATTTGGGAATGTATTTAAATAAATAAAAATATATTTCCTTTGATGTGGTGATCTAACCCGAGAAAATGAACAGATAAAAGAGTCTTGCGATATTCAGTCTATTAGCGAATTATATTAAAAAATTATATTTCGACTTGTAAATAAATATTTAAAGAAATTTGTATTCTGCATAGTTATTTTACAGTTCAAAATTCATCAATTTGGGAATGTATTTAAATAAATAAAAATATCTTTATTTTATAAAGTGTCGATCTAACCCGAGAAAGTGAACAGATAAAAGAGTCTTGCGATATTCAATCTATAACATTATAATTTATGTAAATAGTAAGCATGGTTTAACCCTTTATACTCTGACGTTACTTTTAAGTACAGTTAGAGAAAATTTAATATAAAATTTATTTCATCCGTCTATTAATAAAAATAGATTTTACTTTTCATGCAAAATACTTTGCTCGATCACATTTAGAAAGCACAGCGAAACGGCCCAAGCTAAATATTTTTTAAAGAGATTATTTTCTCAATGAAATACAAAGAATGAATTATCACTTTACTAATCAGCGTACAACCATTAGAGTGAAAAAAATGTCCAGACAGGGGTTCAATCCCGGATCCCTTGGTATAGCGCACCAAGTGCTTTACCAAGTGGTGGTGTATTAAATTTAATATGTGTATAGTGTATTCAATTGCCAAATTAATTGGTGTATGATTATTTTCTCTACCATTAATATTGCTGTGCCTTTTCACTTATTAAACAAGTTGGAAATTGTATACGTTAAACGTGACAAATGAGGTGCGGTCGTTTCGTGCTATAACTAGTTTTACAATGTAAAAAAAAAAAATCATCGTTATTATTTCAGTGAAATAAATTATATCGTCTGCTATGAGCGAAATGAGGACACCTTTTTATTATTATTATTACGTATGCCATGTTTACAGATGCGATTTTTTTTTTTTTGACACCTGAGAGATTTATTCACCATAGAGATCTTGCTTTGCGAATGATTACCTCCATGGTTTAATATTTCTATGAGTCACGATGAATGAATATTTTGTTTATTTACTTTAATGGATTGAGATATTGGGCTGTTAACCTAATTTTCACTGAAGTTATCTCAAAATCTATACATTTTTGAATGTAACTCACCTCTCAAGCAAACAATTTTTTTGAACGATCTTTCTAAAAATGCAACTTTATGCAATTTTAATTCGAAAAAATAATTTTGAATAAAAATGGCCAATTGGGATATGAAAAAAGAAGTGGTTAGCCAATATTTGTTTTCCCCAGTCACATGACTTGCGCTTTTACTATATAGATTACGTAATTAATAGAATAAAGAAAACTTTTATTAATATCTTTTTAAGTTTTGATTCAATTTTCATAAAATTTGAAATGACTCGACAAAATTCTGCAACGATTATATATATTAAATTTCAAACCGTTCGGTTGGGTAGTTTATCCGCTGTTATATGCGGACGGACAGACGGACAGACTAGACGACGACTATAGGTGTTACGTATTTATTTAATTACGAACGCACCTAAAAATGTTATATGAAAAAAATGCAACTGCAAAAACCTTTCTATTTATAGATAGGAATCACAATATTTATTTACATTGTTTTTACATGAATTGCGCGATTTACCTAACAGTATTTTATTAATTAAACTGACTATTCTTGTAAATATTTTACAAAAAGTGCTATAACAACCGATTTATTGAATCAGTTTTAATGAAATATTTTCAATGAATAATTTTCCTATTGTTGTTATCTAAATTTTCTAACATATCTTCAGACATAAAGGAAGATACCTATTAAGATAGAGCAATTTCTTTATTTATAATTTGGGGGCATTGAAAATATAATTTATTTTGAACATGTGTTATATATTCTGAATTTTATCAAAACAATATACATTTCTGGTACTACTTTAATTTACTGGTCCAAATCCTATTCTGTATAAGATTTTCTGATGAACTTTAACTGAAATAATTAATATTGAAAAATGTTTCTACATATATTTGAGTTAAAGTTTCTAGAATATCATGAAAACGTTTCATATGATGTTGGATTGGTTGATGAAACCTTGATTGAATCCGATGGAATAAACGAAAAACATTTATCCAGTATATTTTATTTTAAATATTATAAATTATTCAGCTATCATTACTTTCTTATTATGGACACGTATTTTGAACATTTGCTACAATTCTCAGATGTGAAATGCATTAAGAGTTTTCCTTAATTTTTGTACCTGAATACGTAATATAAATAATAATAATAATAATAATAATAATAATAATAATAATAATAATAATTTGAAGAATTTTCTAATATTTCCGGGATGTGAGACTAAAATCTTTTTATTATTGGGTTTGATTTTGGAAATGTTTATTCGTGTATTGATACTTTAACGTTCTTGAAAATTAATGAAAAAGTCTTATATGGTGTTTATCCTTAAAAACAACAACAAAAACAACAAAACCGCTTTTTTAACCATTTAAACAGTCGTTGTTTTATTTGTTTAGTCTGTTTTAAAGAAACATTTCTCTTTCTTTTTTAAATCAGTTTTTTTTTTGTTCGTTTGGAAACATAACGAAAAACAGTAAATATTGCCTTTCGCATCAGTCAAAGGATCATTTTTATTGTGTATTCAATTTTAAAGAACGGTATTTTATTCTTCTTATTATTATTGATTTTAAAAATTTAATAATGATAATAATAATAATAATAATGATAATAATAATAATAATAATAATAATAAAAATAATATTGATAATAATAAAAATTCATTCGAATGCCAATTGTTTCCTTTCGTGTTTCTTTGCGGAAAAAATCAACTGGAATTAAGTAAAAATTTTAATAATTGATTCTGATCTCTTTCTCCCTCCCTCCCTTTTTTTAATGAAGCAGTTGAAACTTTGTTTGATAAAAATAACTTATTTAATTCAAAGTAATTTGAATAACAAATAATAGTAATTTATTTTTAATACGATCATGATCTGTATCATCTTCGAAATTGAAAGAACGTTTATGCATACTAAAACTTTTGGAATAAATCATCATTTTATTAAACTAATACTAATAGCTTTGCATTGTATTTGTCCAAGAGGTAAATTATTGATAAGGTAAGTAACTATTTGTTGCATGCAATTAAAATAATATCGATGTTGTTAAAATCGATGTTATTTGTTGCTTGATCGTTTGGTTGAATCGATGTTGTTCGTTTTGAGTCAGCTTGTTGTCTCTGTTATCGATGTTTTAAATTTATGATGTGTATTTATTTTATATCATCAGTATAGCATGCTTGAATTAAAAAAATATATATCCTTATTTTAATAAGTTATACATTGTACATTGATTATATATTTCGAGTTTATGAATTTAAGGGACTTGGTATCTTTCACTTATCAAGAAATAACAAAAATAATAATTTTTAATTTTTTCCCCTAAAATTTAATTAGATACCCTTAGGGTTAAGTTACATAAAGATCCTATGATTATAAATATGCGAAAAAAAAAAGCTTTTTACTGTATCCATTTTCCTTTAAATGTATCATAATTGCAATTTTTAAATACAGTTTTCTCAGTTTTTTTCTTTTGAACGATTCTTATAGTGCATTTAATAAAATTAGGGATCGTTTTTCGTAATATAAGTACTTTATTATTTTTTAAATAAAAATGTAAGCAAACAGTCATTTTTACTGCATTTTTTGCTTATGTCATGATAGATTATTATTATTATTTTTTATTAAACTAATTAACATTTTGGAATTTTTGATCATCAGCGTTATAGAACCTACTTGTAAAAAAAGCATAAAAAAAAGTTTTAAATTGTAGGAGTAAAGTTTTAAAATTTACTTAAATATTTAAAAAAAATATTTTTTTTTTTTTTTTTTTTTTTTACCACAAGAATTGCATTTTTCTTGATTAAAAACCATTTCCTTTTATAAAACCATTAATAATATGTAAAAAAGTTTAAAACACTGAAATAATTTTAAAAGAAGTTCAAACGTTCGCCAAGCCCCTCACCAAAGTAAAAAAGATAATTTCTTAAATGAATGAAACGGTATACTATTAAATGAAGCATTTCATTGAATATTATTTTGAAGACTTTTTTATGATTAAGAAAAGTAACAATTATTTAATGCGTGCATTTAATCGAAGTTTCTTATATGAAGAGTTCTTTAAATGTCTAAATAGAAATTTATACAAGTTATGATAATATATAGATGTGGAATTCGTCTATTTATTTGTATTTTGGCTACAGGGCCCGACTTATACTATCTAGGGCCTCGGGGCAAGCATCATTCTGCCCCTCCCCTTTCTATCTATCCATAGAAAGTGTTCATAAATTATGCTGAAGTGATTAATCCTAAACTTCATACCTATTATGTATGCCTTATGTGTATGTATGCATAAATTTCGTACCAGTTACAATTCATATCTGTATAGAAGCTATCACAAGAAAGATGGTCTAAGAAAAAAATAGTAGTAGGAAAACTAGAAAAAAAAATGATGGATTGGTTGACGGGGGTATTTGACAACTTTCCTTTGCTTATCTACATATGTCATGCGCCCAAAAATGTTCCCAATTTGTCATCATTAGTGGTTTCAATGCCTCATTACAAAGAAAGCATCAATAATGAATTTCTCTCGAGAACAGTGGCATACTAAGATGGTATAATAAAACTTGAATCTTTTAGTTTTTCTAATGATATAGTTCGTTCTTTTTTCTGGGAAGAAGGAGGGGGTACGAGATACGAGAAACAAAGATGAGAAGGGGAGGACCACACTCTCTTCCTAAATCTTTGTAAGAAATGTAAGAATGAAAATATAAGAATTTGGTCACTTTTGGTTAATTTTAACCATTTGGCACCCTTTTAAACAAAATCCTGATTATTCCCAAGAAGCCACCTTAAATGGTGGCCCGGGACAGCTGCCTCGCATGTCCCTGCATTAATCAGGTTCTGTTTGGCTATAAAGAGCTGTATTATTTCAAGGGTATTCGTCAGTGGCGCCAACTTATATGGGCCCGTGGGGCCCGAGCCCACCCAATAATTGTTCTGTCCTGGCGTACCCAATTTCCATTTTTTATTTCATTGTTATTTATTTCTTTTTCACCTGAAACAAAATTTATTTTACCATTAATCATTGAGCATAAATCAGTGACCACCTGTTTCAATGCCTTGATTGATACTCATAAATTACCTAAATGACTGAAATGTTTTGTTCAGTGTGTAGCTTTTTGCTCTTTCAATTTGTAGTCATATCCGTGGTATGATGATACTATAGTAAATATTAGCGTATTTTTAGGAAGAACTTAAAAGAGTATAAATTTAAAAAAAAAATTACTACTTTGTACTTGGTACTTTCTTTTAAAACATGATAACTTGACTTAGAGTTATCATCTTTCCTTATCTGCTAACCTTCAAAAGAAAGAAAAAAAAAATCTGGCAATGCCATTTTACCAAAATATTTTTAAGCCCACCCAATATTTTTCAAAAGTTGGCGCCACTGGTATTCGTGGCAAGAGTAGGATGGTTGTATGCAGAGGCGTAGTGGAGGATAAACGGCGGTACATGCCGTATACGTAAAAAAGAACCTCTGTATACCATGTGTTTCTCAAATAAAATTATAACATATATTTTCTAGGTATATACTCTGCATATTCTTAATTTTTTAAAAATCTGTTTAATTCCAGAAATCCCCTTTGATATGGAAAATATGGCCAAAACTGGCCAATATTACAATCCTCCCAATCTAGAAACTTTATAACTTATCTCCAATACTGAATCTATATCCTCAAACAGCAGGTCTTGGCCTTATCCTAACTATAGACGGCAAGGGGTTGCTTGTCTTATAAAAAACAATGTTCCTTAGTTTTTTGTAGAGAAATTAAATTTTGTAAATATAAATTGAATAATGTAAATAATTAATTGCATTATAACTTTAGGATAAAGTAAGATATTTACCTAACTGATTTAGCACCTTTTAAAGAACATATTTTTGTAAAATAAATAAATAAATCTAACACTTGTGTTATTTTAAATAGTTGAAATCTGTATTTTGTTTGCAAATGCAATATTTAAAATACCAATTCGTACATTTAATATGTGGTGTTATACTTTTCTTAGTGTCAGTATTTTTAACAATTAAGTTTCTTGTAGTATTCATTTAAAAAAAAAAAGATTTTATTTTAAACTTAAAATTCTACTTGCCAATCAGTATTAATAATGCAATTTTATTTCAGGGCATGTTTATATTTGAAAAAGTTTGTGTCTGTATTGTTGTCAGTGTAACTTATTTAATGCAAAAGTATAATTATTATTTCTTAAAACTTTGGATAATTTTTTTTATATTTTGTTTAGGGATTCAATGATTATTTCAAATTTATAATATAGAAGTTAAAAATACTATAAATACGTATAAAACAGCTTTTGATTATAGGCTTTTAGCTCAAAATTAAATTTTTTCTATGTAATAGAACATGAAAAGATGTAAATAAAATCAAAATGTGATTAATTTGATTTCATGCTGTTGTAAGTATTGAAGTAAATAACACAGTAGTTTTGTTTCCAAATGCGTAAATCTCCAATGATTTTGTTATTCCTATTTTTTAATAACTGACAAAATAATTAACACAGCTTAATGTATACACAGCTGTAAATTATATCTGGTGGGGTAAAAGTTAAAATAATTATACGACATCATGATGCATTCGAAGTAGTAGACATATTTAAATGAGCGTACTGATATATTTTTTAACTCCCTGATAACAATGTGAGGCACGTGGAAAAAAAAATGGAGAGGAAATTAAAAAAAGTGGGAGCGGAATTTCCAGACTGATCTAAAATAAATAATTAATTCTACCTAAAAATGATAGTATCTAAAAATTAAATTTGTTCCCTGTAATAGGACATAAAAATATATATACGTAAATAAAATCAAATACTACTTCATTTAATTCTGTGAGACAATCATTAAAATAAGATAATAATAATAATAATAATAATAATAATAATAATAATATTTTTGTTTTCCAATGAAAATAATGTTGAATTATTATATTTACGTATTCGTTCATTTTCTGATAATTTAAAATCAAATTAACTTAACTAAAAATTTATAATGGATAAATGTACTCTGATACTAAATGTAGTGATATAAATTCAAATTATTACAGGATGCAGTGATAGACAGATTTAAATGAACAGACAGAAGTTTTCTTAATTTATGATAACAATCTGAGGCACGTGAAAAAAATGGTGGGGAAATAAAAAAAGTGAGAGCGGAATTTCCAGACCATAGGTCTAAAAGAAATAATTTCCTGTGAGTTTCATTCAACTGTGAAACTGAATCCGTTTAATAAGCTGCTATCTTGATTTTTATTTTTATTATATCTCTCTTTCTCTTTTCTCTTTGCAGAGGCCAGTGAGGAAAAAGAAGCGTGCAATGGAAACGCTAGTGAAAAGAACGAGGGGAACGAAGAAGCGCCATCTAGTGGAGAGAAATCTGATCAAAATGGCGGCTCCGCGGAGGACGATGCCGGCCAAACGGCCCAAGATGGCGACGCTGCCGGTGAAGAGAACAACGAATCGGATAAAGCGGAGGAGGCCGGGAAGGAAGAGGAGAACACGGCAGAAGCGACAGACAGCGAAAACGCCGAATCTAGGGAAAAAAATGAAGAAGAAATTGCAGAGTAAAAGAACATTTAGTTACACAACAGTGTGAAATAAATAGAAAAACAAAAAAACACGAAAAAAAAAAAAAAGATTTTTTTTTTTTTTTCATTTAACCAAAGAAAAGAAAAAGAATTCCTTGTTTCGCATCCAAATGTGGTTATTTCCATTAGACACTATAACGAAATGCCCGATCGAAATGGTGGAAAATTTTTCTTGTATGCACCAGTGTACACAGAGGAATTAAATTTTTGTTTAGTAAGGTATCATAAAAGAAAAAAAAAAAAAGTATAATCACGTGAATTTACAAGTAGAACAAATTTATTTAAATATCTATATCAGTTTTTAAATCATCTTTGTGTTGCATTAGTACATCAAGTAATCATAAATAAATAAATAAATAAATATATTAGTTCATTTTCAAATTTGTGAACTGGTGGATACGAATTAAATTGAAGAATTTGATTGGACGAATTTTTTCTTATATAAATAGATGAACATACAAACAAAAATCAAAGGTGAACGAACTGAAAGAAAAAATGGTGTATCTGTGCTACGTGTGACATTTTTTGAAAGGATAATAGGTTATGTACGTTTTTTGTGTAAATGTGCCAAGCTAGTATATAACCAGAAGCGAGTGACTTGATTCGACGTAATGGCTTTCATTAAAGGGAACGATATTCTCTTTCTTTCCTAGTATGTAAAAAAAAAAAAAAATATGATCGCGAAAGCCATTTTTTCTAAAATACATTCATTTAAAAATATCGTTCGACAGTTATTGCAGACACAGCATTCGATATAATCATATATATAGTTATCTACCTCTAAAAACAGCACATTGTTTGCTAATACTGCTTTTTTACTAATTGCTTTATATTGAAATATTTCGTATTTACTTGAATATTTTATTGTATTATTAATTCAATATTGAATTTTACTATTTTACCATAATATTCTGGTTTTCATAATTTTATACAATATTACTCTTTACTAAAATTTTCAATAATACTCTAGTTTAGAAGCTTGCTAAATTTTATTCACAATTTTTATAAATGAGCTTTTTATTATCGCATAAATATTTTTTAGAAAACACAGGGGGAAATGCATTTATTTTACGCATTTCCATTAATTTTTTTTTTCTATAACTATGACTGAAAGGATGATTTTTTGTAACATTAAATATTTATTTTATATTATTTACATTTACTATTTTTTATGATCTCTTTCATCATTTTTCTTTTTTTTTACTTTTTTATGTGAATCGTAAAAATACAAGACATGCATTTTGCATTTCCATTTTAGTTGAAATTTTGACATTTTTTGATGCATTTATTAAAAATATTCTTTGCAAACTTTTTAAAAGTTTGAGTGCTATTTTATACTACAATTTTTATATTATTTGCCATCAATATTTTACTATATGTTTGAATATTCTTTGTCCTATTTTTCACTGAATATTACAACGTGATGCGATTTTTGTAACGTTAATTATAATCTGTATTGTTGCACAATAACTTGTTATTTAATGCTGTCATAGATGAACTTTTATATTTAAGCAGCAATGTTTCGTGACTTTTTGTAATTTTAATTGTAAATCCTATTGCTATAAGTTATGTCATGCTTTATAGGAGAATATCATAACTGTTCAACACATATCTCAATGCCATTTTTATTTCATATTGCCATTGTCAATTGCTAAGAATTAATACACGTTTTCATTTAAATATTTATTTACTTTTATACTTATATAAAAAGATAATTAATAAGTTCAAATTAAGGGAATGAAAAAAAAATCAACGTGAAACAAAGCATAAATAACCAGAATAAAATATTATATGCAATTATTTCAAAGCTTCTAAAGGACTCCCTTTTTGGGTGCAAAATAGAAAAAAAAAAAGCTACATCAACAGTAACACAAGTGCTTTTTGCAATACTCAAGCATCCAGCAATGAAGTCTATTAATATTGTTTTAATATATTTACTTTTTATTTAATTTTCTTCTATTTAATAACGAGTTCCCTCTTAAAGCCTTGAAACAGGTGCTTGACATATATATTCTAGTTAATATATTCTCTGATTTTTACATGTCACATTCTCATTTTAACACGAAGGTTTTACATTTATCTCTCTGACATATTTGTTCCTTAAATGGAATGCTGCATTTATATCTGCCTCCAATAACTGTTCTACTAAAAAACTTTCTTGTCCACGTCCAATTTTTGACTGTGCATATCTTTGCATTCAGAATAACTACCTGAAGTGGCAGCGCTTGTAACTGCGTGAATACATGTTCCCTTGTCTATGTATTGAACGATAGGAATGAACACCGATTTGTAAATTAGCTGCATAATATCAAAGGTAAAACATGACTAAAGACCAAAGGTCGTCCTTTTCTCAATAGGCATCTTACATTCGATTTCTTCTTGCCAGAAATAAATTTTCAAATTTAATCTAAATCATGCATAATTTGTACATGCATGATATACATGATTCATGTCCGATCGATGGTACATTTACTGGTCTTCTTAAATTACTTTTATCGGATGAAATAATATTTTACATATATTGCTCCGACATGTAATGCCATTTACAAAAACATTACAAAATGAAATATAGTTTATATTGGCTTTAATATTAAATAAATATATATTTATCGTCTACTATATTTCGTAGTGTTTTCAAGATTAACTCATAACATTTAATTTATGTACAAAAAGCATATAAATAACTTGCAGAAAATGAATTATTATTAACGTATGTAAATTAATATTTAATTTATTTAAAAAAAAGCATAGAAATAACTTATAGAAAAGAAATTATCATTAACGTATACATTATTGCATGTGCATGCAACCTAAACAGTTTGTAAAAAATCAAAATTTCAGCGAAGTAATTTAATTAATTCAGAAGAATACTATTTGGTAACAATTATAACTTTTACATACCATAAATTTTAATAAGATTTTCTAAAATATTTTAAAAGCTATTAATTTCCAATTATTAGTTATAATCAAATGAAGTTTTATAATAGTTACTTTTAGCGTAAGAAACATAAGTCAGTACGTTAACTCTTCCACAAAGAAAGTAATTGAATTTCTGCAATGTTGCATTCACACCAGAATTTCAGAAATAAATTATTTGAAAATAAGGAAATGCTTTTTCCCAAAAGTTATAAAAGTAAAATTTTGTTCAAAAATTTTGCTACAAGTATTGGTTAATATTAAGTGGTGTAAAAAATATCCCACCACCCTTCAAGGAATTAAAAATATAAAAATAAAATAACAGATTAAGTGCTTGAGAAGATGACGATCATTGGATATGTCAGCTTAATACATAAATGAATTTATATCAAGCGTCCAATTTATTACTCAAGAAATGACCAACTTTAATACGAAATTCATTCGTGTTTTAATATAATTAAAGGCTTTTTAAAAGTTGAAAAAAGTATATTGCTCCAATCAATTTTGCAATTTTCCACTGATAAGTATTTGGTAAATTTAAGGAAATTTTTTAGAATAAATAAGAACAAATTTTTCAAGGCATTTAATACACATTTACAAACTGAGCAATTTTACAAACTTTTCCAAAGCTGTTTTAATGCTTAGTACCTCGTTAAAATTTTTACAAATAACATTTTGAAATTCAAAAATTTAAAGAATAGGTTTTGGAGAGTCATAAAAGTTTTGTAAGAAAACCAATTTTATAAAAATTCCAATTTTTGAAAACTTCTCTAAAATCTCATGTACCTTTTAAATTTTTTTTTGACTTCATGAAAAGGATAAGAGGTACCGAAAAG
Source organism: Maratus michaelseni (assembly GCA_963931845.1). NCBI lineage: Eukaryota > Metazoa > Arthropoda > Arachnida > Araneae > Salticidae > Maratus > Maratus michaelseni. The sequence goes on along the minus strand of OZ007594.1, from coordinate 164,057,642 downwards.
TAGGCAAAATGTTTATTGTTAAATGAATGGAAATTTCCAAATAAAAACAAAACTAAGTGCTAATTACTTGAATATTAACTTTAAATAATTACCTGTTGAAAACGTCGATTTTAGAAAATAATGTGCAATTTCGTTTAGTAAATCGTTTAGAAAATCACAATTCGTCATTGGAACTTACATAAAATGTTCGATGGTCCGATTGATACTTTTAAGTATTAAAAAAAAATACTCTTCTCAACAATAACAATGCTCATTTCTTGTGTACTTGTTAAAGTGCTAGGTAATAGCCATGAGGTCGTGTTTGATTCCCAGTATTGGCTTAAAATTTGTAACAGCTGGGTAACTATTTAAAAATCTCAGTCCATGTCGATTTTAGAAAATAATGTGCAATTTCGTTTAGAAAATCGTTTAGAAAATCACAATTCGTCATTGGAACTCACATAAAAGGTTCAATGGTCCGATTGATACTTTTTAAGTATAAAAAAAATGCTCTTCTCAACAATAACAATGCCCATTTCTTGTCAACTTGTTAAAGTGCTAGCTAATAGGCCTGAGGTCGTGCTTGATTCCCAGTATTGGTTTAAAATTTGTAACGGCTGGGTAGCTATTTAAAGATCTCAGTCCATATGTTCAAAAAATATGACATTAGCACCCAACAACAAACTAAACCACTAGAAGGTTATGGTCAAATTTCATGGCATTACAAAACATTTTTAAGAAAATAAAATGGGACTGACTTATAAACAAGTACAAGCAGGACGCCTTTAGATATTATTAAAATTTACATGAGGCCATCAGGACAGAATACTATTCCAAACACACGAAAAAAAAATTCTGTGCATCCATATAAATATTATGCTTGAACATGCATGCACACAAAAAAGTGTGTGGTTTGAAAATCTTCGTAACAAAAGTCTGTTAAATTCTTTCAAGTAACCACAAAAATTCGGAAAATATTTTGACATACTGCCTCAATGTCAAACTGTCATTTAGTATACGTAATTATACAAATATAACTTTTATTATACGTAGGGCAACGTGCAATCTTTTCGCAATTGAGGTATTCAGTTTAATGTAATACTCAATGCAATATTAAATTTAAACATCACCGTCATTAATTATCACTTGACCTTGAATAAAGAGAAAATGAATCAATGGTTACTTGATTCATTCAATTCTTCGCAAACCTATGATTTCCTAAAAACTTCTTATGAATGACTCTCTGAAACCTATTCAAATAATTTAATTTTATTATTTATTTATTTTTATTTTTTGTCTCAAACTGTTTGTGGGTGGGAGTTCACATGTTCAAAATGTTATCTTGCTTCTCTGATTAATAATCAAAGCACTTTTAGCAAGATAAACTCATATTGTATGAAAATCATTATTTATAAAATTAGCAAATCTCAATATTAATATCATATTCATCTCAGCACTTATTATACGTTACGAAACAGCACAATTCATCAAAACAATGTCATCATAAAAGGTGGAACAAATTTACATTTTTGTAGCATATACACTGAATTTATTGCTCATCTTTTTCACATTTTTGCTCAAAATGTGCTTAAGATATAATGTTTGATAAGGCTTCTTAAAAACAAAAACAAAGCTCAAAATAGGAAAAGAAAATCACGGACACCGTGTCGATTCATATGACAAAATAACTTTAAAAATAAAAATAATAACCTTATAGATAATAGGTTAGCTAAATTTTAAATAGAATAACAAAAATAATTATTGAAAGACAAAATTATATGATTTTATTTCTACAAAATTTATAATAAATTTTCGAAAGCGAACTATCTGTAATCACAATTTATGAATATCAACTAATATGTGATAGGCAAAAATTTTCTCACCAGAATTATTTTATAAATTTATTTGTTAAATTTTTGAGCATATAATGATCAGCAAATATTCAAAATTCTAATTATTATCTAACTTTTATATGAAAATAATGATAATGTCATATGTTTTACAGTTAATTAAAAGAGTTAGTTATATTAATAGATATGTTCAGCCATTTTATTTCGTTCAGAATAAGCATTTACTTTTTTGGCACAAGCATATATTGTGTTAAAAAATGTTTCACAAAGGTGCTTCGTTTTGAATACGTAGACCACTCCTATTAATTCTTTTACAATAATCCGTAGAAATTTTAGGCGTAGTAATTAGTCTTTCAAATTTATTTAAACAAGATTGAAAAAGTCTAGACTCTGTAAGTATGTGGGGTTGGTCAGTTAAGCAAAAAATAATAATTAATATATTCTAGAAACCATACATTCTTTATTGTTTAACTGTCTCTTAATAAATTTGACATTTTAAAATTATTTATATTATATAATAGAATGTTCTACTGAATAAATTTCCGTAAATAAGCAACTTCATTTTTTAAAAAGAAATACATACATTTGTATTTACTCCAAATATGAATTTATGTAACTTCGAATAAAGTGTATTTAAGAAATTCATTGTAATCTACACTTCTGAAAATGAAAAATACCGCAAATTAAAATATATTTGTTATAAAATATTAATAGTATCTGCTTGAGAGTGATACTTTTAGTATTTTTCATTGCTTCTTTGTCAAACAACAGCAGCAACAACAACAACAAAGAAAAAAAACTGCAAGTTTTGGATTTTGAAAAGATGTATATATTTATTAATATTGTATCATTTGAAGCAAATTGTGTCATGACTTGTGAAAATTTTTTTTGTGTGTAAATATTCAATTAGATATTCATTTCTTTCTTTTCTGTCTTAAAAGCTATCCCAGTAAAAAGTTTCTTTTACTTAGCTTTTATGACCAACCCTCTTGGTATATATATATAAATATGTATGTATACACATGTATGTGTTTAATGTATATATAGTATTGCTCAAGTATGATGGCATTTTATAAACTCAGTTTTTAATTCCGTTTTATTAGACAAGTTTTTTATGAGTCGGGTTTTTTAAAAAATATATATTTGTGTGTGAAAACTACTTTCAATCACAATAAATTCATTATTACTTTTTACAGCAATTGAAAAATAAACTTCATTAAAAGCATTAACTTTTTGAACTAAAACCAATCATTATAACATTAATTAACGATAAATCTTTTTTACAACTTTTAATAAAATTCTCTGGTATCATATCATATATGAATGCAAAAGATAATATGCAATTTTGATACTATAATCCTTCTGAGAAGGACAAACGTAATTTTTAGAATAATTAAAGCATAAAATTAAAAACATAACCACTAAAAAAATTCTGTTTCATAAAATAGTAGATTTTATCTCAAAATATTTCGTTAATTAAACATTTGCTTTAGCTTTATGCTTAATTTTGATTAAAAAAAAAGTCTTATCAAATGAGATCAGTTCGTTTTTCCCATCATTACTTACATTATCTTTTTTAAAAGGAACAGTTTGCTAATTCTTTTATTTGTTTCTAATCATGAATCTTATCTTTGTTTATGTCAAATATTTAAGACAAAATTTTCTTGTGATAATAAAATCCCCTTTCGCTTATAACAGAAAAGCCTTATGCTTATTAATTAATGAACCAAAAGTTCTATAGACACTGGGATGACAATTTCAAAATGCTAATATCATTCTAAGCGTAAAAACTTCAGCTATGGCATAATCTCTGTTTCAACAAAACTTTCTTGAAAAAAAAAATCATTTAATACCGATATGCAGATTGTATATTTTGCACCTTATCAATTTGCTTATCTAAATGTTCACCATGTAACAGAAGTTATTTTTATTTATGACTAAAGCATTTTCTTTTTTCGAAAAAAGTTAAAAGAAACCATGGGCTAATAAAAACAAAAATAACTAAGAATATAACATAATTTAAAAAAATAATATGAAACAAATTCTGTTTAAGAACTATAAATTCTAAAATATAAATTTCAAATAAAACAAGATTGAAAAACAGAATGAAAGAAAATCAAGCAAATTCTATTTAAAATTTGTAAATCCAAAAATATAAAATTTCAGTAAAACATTATAGAAAAAATAAAGCATAAAAGAAAATGAAAGAAATTCTATCTAAATCATTAAATATCCCATTAAAATTTAACTTGATAGGGGAAAAAAATAAGAAAATGAAACAAATTTTGTTAAAAAACTATAAATCCTAAAATACGATCTTATACTTAGAGGAAAGTTAAATGAAGGGGGTTATAAAAAAAACCGCAGAAAAGTACCACGCATAAAAAATAAATTGTTTGAGGAAACCTCAAGGAATAATAGAAATGAAGATTCGAAAAATCTTGCTCAATATTGAAAATGCATTTGTAAGCGAATTTTTTCTTAGAAAAGTAACCAACACTTTTTACAAGATATACTACTTGTACGTGCTACTGGATGTTTTTATGTGTTTCTGTAACAAAACGATTTGCTTGAGCAATTCTATTAACTACAGAGAAATTTGTTTTAGCATTAATAATTTTGTACAGTGCTGACTCAGTCTTAGTTCTAGCTGTACATAAAATATTGGTGCTTGGTTTGTATCTTTATGCTAATATGTGTGCCGATTTTTATACAAAGGTGCTATAGTATACAACATTTTAATTTGCCATGGATGTTTTACGATATACTTTATATTTAAAGTAGATGACATTTTCGTAGATGTATTTATATAGTTTGAATGTGAATTTTGTTTAATTAATGCTTTCTCAAAAAGTTCCATTTTTCTAGCATCTGTTCTAATGTTTTCGGCTAATAACCATATTGCTTAAAGAAATATTAATTTATTTTGACGGGATTATGTAAAATGATTTATTCGATAGAAAAATTTCGTAATTTGTAAATACCATAAAAAGTTCAAAATGCTTTAAATACCATAAAAAAAAAAGTTCATACTTGCTATAAAAACTTTGCCCTGATAGATCAGTTTTGATACAGAGCTTTCAGCTTCACGTCACAAAAATCCCCATAAAATGGAAAAAAGATAGTTACCTCTTGCCCACTTAACAGAATACAAAATAAGTGCTCTCTAAGTATATTTGAAATAAATATATATATCCATGAAAAAACTTCAAAGTGTATTCTGAAATCTTATATCATTTGTAGGTAAGCACTGCCTGTAAATTATTTTCAAGTCATCTAAAAAATAATTGTAATTAAATTAATAAAATACGTTCATATATGCTATTATCTGTTTTCTTTTGTAGGATTTCTGTACAAAAAATAACTTTATGTGTGTAAAAAAAAGTACATTTTGCCATTGTTGTCAAAATTTAAAAGAAATCTACAAGAATCAAGAATAGATAACTCCCTGTTCAAAATAGGAAATTACCAAAGTTATAATGACAGCAGCTTGACTGCATAACCCTTGTAACCCAAACCAACTACCAGTACCGACTCATCTATACCTATCCACGAAACGCTTGTTCAGTATATGGCTATTTATACGCATTGTCTGCTACAGCGTTTTCAAGTGTTACCGAGTTATTTGTTGCAACAGCATGTAATAATTTTTTCTGTATATGATGACAATTCGATCTTTTTATCTAATAAATGGTTTTAAAGATAAGTTTTGTCTTGTATTATTTTGTTCTTGTTCCACTGGGTTGAATCACAGATTAACTAACAAGATGGCAGAAATATCTGTAATGGCAACGATACTAACTTCGCTAGCGACAACGGAGAAAAAACTAATAAGCACCCCAAAGGATCAGGGTCCATAAGCTGTGTTTTTGACCCATGAAATAGGCCTAAACTCGATTTTGTCACACTGGCTTAATCATTTCACTTTTTAATATTAGAAGATATATCCTGTAAGATTTCAACAATAGTTTTTGCATTTTGTTAGGATTTATATGACTTACACAAGCTCAAAGTTCGTATTATTCGTAGTTTTTGATGAAAAATAGGCAATTTCTCCTAATTTTACCTCAATTATTTATATGAGCGCAATCGGGCAACACTTTCTTCTTTACATATATTATAAAATACATCAAAATGTACAAAATATGTAAAAATAAAAGTATTGCAAAGCTGCACTCATGGTAAAATATTAAAATATGAGGTAAAATTAGGCGAAATTGAGTATATTTCATCAAAAACTACGAATAATACGAACTTTGAGCTTGTGTAAGTTATTAAATCAGAACAAAATGCAAAAATTATTGTTGAAATCGTGCAGGATAAGCCTTCAAATATTAAAATGTGAAATAATTAAGTCAGTATAACAAAATCGAATTTTAGTCTTATTTCATGGGCCAAAAACACGGCTTATGGGCCCTGATCCTTCACCTATGTATATGATATCTGAATATGCTCCTTATTTTTAAAATATATTTTTTTCTTTCTTTTTGCTCAATATTTATGCTCCAATTGATGTTCCAATTATGGCGCATCAGCTAAAAAGTTTTTCCTTCCGCGTGCGAATGGTTATTTCCAAAATTTACCATTTAGCATTGATATTTTCATGAATAATAAGAATTTTTTCGCGATATAGTAGTTCGTATTTTATAGTAGTTCGCATAAGTTTATAATATATCATTGCTTTATGTGCGTTTTAATTCCGATTACATCGCATCTAGTTGATTAATAGCACTAAAGACGAGTTTCTTTCATATACATTAGAAACAACTCTTAACTTTAAGCTTTTTCTTTTGGTATTATATTGTTTACCCATAATTTAAGTTTAAAAAAAAATCACAATTTCTTGAAAATGTAAATATATAACATTTAAAGGGTGAAACATCATATTAAGACTGACGCATAATAACAGAAATATTCTGTGTATGAGAAGTTTTTTTCACATTGTCACTAGTTGCGCTGTGATTGCTATCGCATTACCACTACGCGGTATGACACCGTCCTATCTTAATTGTGAATCTATGTGTTGAATGCTAGAGAAATGTGAACACTGCGAGTGAATGTTTGAATTTTTACCCCGAACTAACTTTAAAATACCGTACCAAACAAAGCTTTCTTAATCAAACTTCATAATTTTCGAGATCGAATGGCCTTCTGGATAATGAAAATCTATTTTGGAAGAAGTTTGAAATAAAAAATTTAGATGGGGTCAGAGTACTTTTATATACCAGAGTTGCGAATAAGGGTAGACACAAACAAACTTGGTGATTCTGCCATTATCGCCAAGTTAATGTTTTTTACTTGTGTATTGAGTAGACTTCAGGATTTTTTTGCATACAAACTATGCAAGGCAGAAACCCAGTTCACACATCACAATACAGAAAAATCCAAATTAGTTTAAAATTCCGCCACTGTCACCTGTAATAAATTGTACTAACACAGTCATTTAAAAGATTAAAAGAGCAGCTATTTTAGGTCCCACAATTTGCTAAGTGTTAGTCTATTGTTCAAGGGTGAAGAGCTTTTCTACGGTTTCTAATATTCAAGAATAAAGAAACTGAACTTTGGAAGCCGCAAATTCAGTACCAAATTATTAACTCGTGTATAGCAAGATATGAACGTGAATTTGCTGTTTGATGCACTAGAAGGATTGCTTATGTTTTGAGTGAATGTGAACTAGCGGATTATACACCGCTTTGGACTTTCCTGTATCCAGTGATGTGCGGAATTCTGTCCTAGACAACTTCAATGAAATAATTTTTTTAAATCTACTCTTAACACCACCCCCCTTCCTGTTGGTCTTGATACCATCGATGTACCACATTTCATAAAAGAAACGTCGACGTACCGATGGCATTTAGCCAAATAAGAGAGAGAAATATTATATGTGTTCTCTGCGTACATCTAGCGAGAGTGGGTTAACCCTTTCAGGGACAAAGTATATCTATACCTAAAATGTTGAAATGACTGTATAACACCAGAATTTACGAATAATTTTATTTGAAAATAAGTAAAAGTTTTTCTTCACGTACATTCTAAAAGAAAAAAATCATTCCAAAATTCTGGTGACACTGTGACATTTGGGGATTAAAATTAAGTCGTAAAAAATTAGACTACCTCCCTTCAAGGGGTTAAATAAGCGAAAAATATATTAAAAGCTATACCACCACACTCTAACTGATCTGGCCAGTGGCATTTATTAAAATTTAATCCCACTTTAAAAATTTTCCGTAAAATGTAATTTATTAGATACTAGCAAGCTACGCCTGCTACGCTGGTCAATTTCTTATAACGAACTTTTAATCAAACAAAATATTGACATTTCATAATTCACTTTTATATTTTAACAGAATAATAAGGCTACTATAATTTGTGACTCGTGCTATAGCCAATATACACGCCAGGACACGTCGCCCTTATCATTATCTTTTTACGCATGAAGGTTTTGCTATGGTACTCCATTGTGAAATTTGGTAATTTTTGAAATTCAGTATTTGAAAAATGGCATAAACATTAGATTTGAAATTTATATCAAGAAAAATACAATTTTTTACCTTTCTAACGCAGTTTGCCTGACAATTTTCTGACAAATACTTTTCGAGCTATTATTTTTTTTTTCAGTAACTTCAAATATTTCATTTTCCGAGATTAATCTGTAGCAACAATTAGCGAAAAACCCAGTCGTCAGCAACGCATAGTTTTTTATTAAAGAGGCTGTTGGAGCAGGGATTGTCACCACCAATTTGCTACCATCACTTTTGAAATCGGTTCTGTAGTTCCTGAGATTCCATTGAAATTGTAATTTAAAATGTTTTTAGAACGCTTTTCACTGATTTCACCCTTTTAAATTTCGATTTTTTTAAATTTTATTCTTAGAGAGCATTTACATCTGATAAGTAACTACAACGCCAAATTTCAAATTTCTAGCTCCTTCATCAGTGTAAAAAAAAAAAAAAAACAATTTTAGAATGTTTTTCGCTCCTCTACCCCCCTGGGGTTAGTGACACCGTAATAAAATATAGCCTATGTTGGAGCAGGGGTTGTCACCATCAATTTGCCACCATCATTTTTGAAATCGGTTCGGTAGTTCCAGAGATTCCATAGAAATTGTAATTTAGAATGTTTTTAGAACGCTTTTCGCTCATTTCACACTTTTAAATTTCGAATTTTTTTTTATTTTGTTTTTAGAGAGCATTTACATCTTATAAGTAAGTACAATGCCAAATTTCAAATTTCTAGCTCCTTCAGTATAAAAAAATATCGCAATTTTAGAAGGTTTTAGGCTTCTGCACCCCCCTGGGGTTAGTGGAACCGACATAAAATATAGCCTATGTTGGAGCAGGGGTTGTCACCATCAATTTGCCACCATCACTTTTGAAATCGGTTCGGTAGTTTCAGAGATTACCCCCTACAAACAAACAAACAAACAATCTTTACTCCTTTATAATATTAGTATAGTTTAATTCTTAATCAATTTAAATGATAATTATTAAAAAGAAAATTATCAGTCAAAATTATAATTTAATTATTATTATTGGTTTAGTAATTGTTAAAAAGATTTTGGTGTGTTTTTAAAAAAATCTGTTAAAGCTGCAGAATTTGTAAACGTCGCGCTTAGTAAAGTTTGACTTTTATATTCGTAAACGCAGAGGCGTTTTATCCATTAGTTTTAGGCTATGCAAATTAGTCTTCGATCCACTTGTTTTGCACTATTTGTACTAGTACTTTTAGATTTAAAATTCAAATTCTTAAAATTTGATATAAATCTGCCTTAAAGTAAAATAAAGTTGAAAGTATTAATTTAATATTTTTAAAAGTATTTTTTAATATTCATTTATCTTAGTAATAATATAATTTTAGCTACGCAACATTCCATATAACTTAACAAAGTGAAATTTTAAATTGGCGAAAAAAAAAAAAGTGTTGATTTTACAGTATAATACTGGCACCCCAGCTGCTAGTATTATACCGTAAAATTAACAGTAATAAACAGTAAAAAAAGCTGTAGTACGCTGCTGCGCTTTTTTGCAGTGTATAGACAAATATAGTAGTAGATAGATCTTCCAAAAACAGTGCAGTGCAATTGTTAAAAGAAAAGAAAAAAAAAAAGACAATAAGTACAGTGCTAGAAAAAAACCTACAAAACCGATAAAAAAGCCGATATAAAATAAATAAAAAATCACCATTGGTCCAAGACACATTAAGTTAATCAGTACATTAGAATTAAAAAAAAAAAATGAGTTTCTGAGCATTGTAGCATGACAAAAGTTTTACCCAACTATTTCACGAGTAATCAATTTGGATCTTTTATTTTCAAATAGCTTGTCATTGAACTGAAATATTTTTTAAACACGTGTATCAATAAACATAATCAATAATCCAGTAAATTTTAATGGAATCTAAAAAGTAAGATTCAGTTCCTATCTCTGAAAACGTAAACCAATAAACATAAATCGAAATCTTTCGACTAAATAAAAGGACTGTTAAATACCCACAAAAAGGATTTGACTTCCTCGGCTACAATTAAAAGTTGAAAGAAAATTAGGTTGCTTCATCAGATAAGTTAAACCAATGTAAGCAACAAAGAAAAAGGTTTAGTAAAAAACTATTTACAAACGCATAACTGAAAATATCTTGATATGCACAAATTATTTAAATGATAGAGATATCGAAGATAGCAAATGTACTATAAATCATAGCCCTCCTTCAACTTGTCTTCTAAAAATTGGTACCTTTGGCACAGCGAATCAAAATAAATAAAGGAATAATAATAATAATAATTTCTTAGCCTATCCAAATTAGATTTAACTGAAATTAATTAGATTAATAAGATTTAAAAACGTGAGTCAAAAGTACTTAGACGAACTTTAAGACTGCGAATAGACCGATTAAGTTCGCCTCACATCTACGGGACGGAAGAAGGTTCTTTTTTCGGCTTCTTTCATGTGGGGAATCTTTGTCGCACTGCAAGAGAATGCGAGGAATAGCGAAGAAGGATCCCTGAAAGGCTTATCACGTTGGGAAGAATTTCTTTTGCTGATTTTGGGGCGTTTTCTTAGAAATATTTGAAAAGCAATAAAAAAACAAAGCAATAATTTGATTTGAGCTAAGCATGGAGATATGAAAAGAGAGAATTAGGCATACTAATCTCCCATTGTGGAAAGTTTTGAAGTCGAAAAACGAATTCTTTACCCCTTCCCCTGCGTCTGCCATATTCGATTTTCACCGACAGCAGTCCAATCAGCAGTCTCCTGTGCGACTAAATATGGCAGACACGTGAAGGAGGTTGGAACGGCGTCAAGTGACTGTCATTTATGACTACTACATCTATTGGTTCCTCCTTGGTATCAAGTCTTTCGCTCAGATCACATTCTATGACGAGAGTTACATTGTTTCTCTAGGCTTTCTTTTCCAACTGCTCAGTAGTCAGTTGGGACATTTTTTTTATTGCTCTTCAAAGGTTTGGAAGCAAAGCGCACAAAATCAGCAAAAGAATTTCTCCCCTGGAGATGTAATAAGCATGTCGGGTACTCTCTTGCAGCGCAACAAAAGAGTCCCCATAACAAAAAAGCCGATAAAAAGAACCGCCTTCCGTCACGTAGCTATGAGGTGAACTTAAGATTGAGAATAAGGCAGCGTTTATATAGCAGATTTGCAAGTCTACCTGAGAGAGCTACACATAATACGACTTCCCATTCTTTCCGAACGATTTTGTGGTTTTCGACAAAAGGAATGGGTGTTTCAACAAAAGAAAGAGGCGTTGATGACCTGTCATGATGTTCCTATCTTTTACCTCTGAACTTTAGACATGTTAAGAAAGTCATAAAAGATGAAAGGGACCACTTTACCACTTCTGAGAAAGCGCCTAGTAAGACCGCTGTCTGTTTACACCTAAAACAAGCACTGCTACCAAAGTCATAAATTATTTCTTTGGGCTTTCTTTGGTCAGTTGTGATCTTTTTATTTCTCTTCAAAGTTTTCGAAACAAAACACACAAAATTAACAACAACAACAAATATCTCCATGGAAGGTGATAAACATCTCATGAGATCCTTTCCCTTTAAAGTGGACCAATCGTTGAAGAAATCATCAGTTTCCGATCGACCACATGAAAGCAATTCGCTTCATAGTAGTTGGTTTGTTTGCTCTTTCAGGGATGATACAGCATATTACAACAAACAATTTTTGTATAAAAAAATCAAAGTCATAATTCATTTATTAAGCCAAAATACAGGACGTCCCACTCTAATCGGAACATGTTCATAATTCATTCAAAATAAAAATAATTCAACAAAATTGTCATCAGAATTACTTTTCTTTGTGTGGAATGAACTGACATCATGAAAAGCGCTTTATTAGACACAGTATTTCTATCAGTGAGACAGTATGTAATGTTAATTACATTCGGAAATATGACGCGTCTAATTCAGCGCTTTTTGGATGTAGATGGTGCTCACTTCTAATACTTCTTGTGATATCATTACATTTTACTCAAATAAAGGCAAGTCTGCTGCTAATTTCGTAAAATATCTTCATTATTGCTAAAGTTATGAACGAAATTCCAGATTAGGGCTGCAGTGAGACACCCTGTATTTTATTGAATGAATTTCAACCCCAATTTCCCATACAAAAATTGTTTGATGTAGTGTGCTTTGCCATCCTTTAAAGTTTGACGAAGGACTCTTGACTCCACCATGTATATATTACTTGATTACTAAAAAAATTTCAAATCACCAAGTTCACATGAAACTCCATTATGATTTAAGGTTCATACACAATATATTGCCGATTATATGACACTCGATTATACGACATATCCGGTTAACCGATATCCCTTACATATTTCATAAAAGCTTTTAGAGTTAGTTGTATTCCCAAATTAGAGAAGAAAAGTTTTTATTTTGTAACTTATAATAATTTTACAAAGATCCAAATATCTTTAAAATGCTAATAAATTGTTAAAACACAGCTAATTCATCACATTGTAAATTCTTTTAAGCAGCACAGAATATTTTCAAATGGTCATTTAAAATAGAGAGAAATTTTTCCGAAAACCCGGTGGGATTCTCATCAGCAAATACCACTTGCATATTTTAATTCCCCTTGGCTACAGGAATGGTTTGAAAATCAGAGCAAACAGATGTAACGCAAGTGCTTTTATATTAGAAAATGTATCAATGATCTTGTCTTTTTTTTTTTTTTTTTTTTTTTTTGTCTTACTTTTATTGATGATGATAAAAAAGTACGTAATTACAGAATATATTTTTTTAAATTTACATTTAAATTTTTAATATTTCTTTTATGGTAACAATTTTTTTTATGATAGTAGCTATTTACTTCATTTATAGTAGTTTTTATGTTACGCTTGTGTAAAGTTAGAAAATGCATCCAATAATGTCCTCCCGCTTAATCCAACGAGTCCGAATTTCCGACATTTCTCTGGTCTCTTGAGTGTCGAATAATACGGATTCTACTGTACTTCAAGTACGCGATTTCATTAAGATATGCATGTTCACATTATTTAAGATATATTAGAATTGATACACTATCTAATCAAAAGCATGCGTACGCTTCCGATTTTAGACATTACGTAGAGATTCTCAATAAGTACTTGACATATTATTCTTGAACTTCGGTTATTAAAAAAAACATGTTTGGGCTCATAATTTTCAATGAAAATTTAGTCAGGAGAGCAATAAGTCATCAGCTACAAACTGAATAAAAAATAATGTTTGCTATCATTCTTTATAATAAAAACTTGAAATAATCTGATGAATAAATGGTCCTGGAAAACGCGTGTATGGATTTGTTTAAAAATGCCACTTATATTTATGAAGATATAAAAGTTTCTTTGCAAAATTAAGAAAAACGTCCCTATGTTTTCTGTTTATAACTTCCAGGTTTTCCTTAGGACGTCAGCAGAATGGATTATTTAACAAAAGAATGATTCGATCTTATACATCTACCCGCTAAATTTTGTATTGAAACTGATGAAGTAATATATTATTTCAGTTTCAGCGGCAACTCAAAAGTCTTGATTTTAATTAAATCGAAAATCATTGGTTAACGCTAATACTGCTGTTGTACATTTCTGTTTTCTCCTTCTTTTGTGGAAGATCAAATGAATTTCAATCTGTAGAATTTTTCCATTTTTACAATCTTTCTTTTCGTAGAAAATCAATGCTAGTTCAATATTATACTCATATTTTATTCAATGATTCTACGGTTTTCAACAGTGTAATACCAGTATAGCAGAAATATTGGCGGGAATCTTGGAAAAATTGTTTCTGATACGTTCACTTTCACATAAAATATTGCCGATTTTGATTTGGATTTTTGAACAGTTTTAACAATACATTAGACGTATTTCCACTAATATTGCCAAAATATAGCTTACAATTGACAATATTTATCCGAAGAAGAATCACACTGAAATCGGGAAATAGTTGTGCAGAATTTGTTCAATACTGCACAAATATCAATTGTTTTTGAGAAAAGCCATTCTTAAAAATCATTGCGAAAAAAATAATATTAATCGCTAACGGTTTTTCAGCATCTTCTAAAAAAAGAAATTTCTATTTTGGAAGTTATGTGCTAAATATAAGAAAATATAATTTAAACACGTATACGAAAACATACAATAATCTCTTCCAAGTTATCCACAACTCAGAAAAGCGTTGTTTATCTTTAGAAACCTCAGAAACGAATATATTTTCCAGATTTAAAGATGGATTTTTAAAAACAAAGTTTCTTTCGCTGATTTTCAAAAACGTTTCCGGATAGTTTTTATAGTGCACTCATCAGTTTTGTCAAAACGGAATATTGGGTTTTCGGATGCTATTTATTCTTAATGAAACATTTTCAACTGCATAGTTGAATTTATACATGCAAGAGTAATAAAATAATAATAATTATAATATTAATGTTAATTTATCATGTTTGTCTGTAAAACATGTTTGTTGAACATGAAAATGTTTAATTGAGAATAGATAGGATACGAGAAATCGGTACTTACGTATTAACGCCACCGCAGCAGAAGTTGCGCTAATGCGCCAATAAAGAGCAATCTTGTTGTTCGCACGTGCACGCAGTTATCTTTTGGATTCCTTGTTGCCTTGTTGTTTGCTGATTTTTGACGTCATTTTTTAGTGCAACAAAAGATTGGTGGCACTTAAAAACCGCCAAATCTGTAGCTGCGGTGGCGTTAATACGTAAGTACCGAGAAATCTATAGTTTGAGAAAACAGATTAATAATACACTAGAAAAATATTAAAAATACACTATAAAAACTATTCGAAAACGTTTCTGAAATTCAGTGGCAGAAAAAGAAACTTTGTTTTTATGAATGCTTCTTTAAATCTCTAAAATATATTAGTTTCTGAGGTCTCTAATGATAACGGGTGCTTTTCGGAATCGTTACAAACTCCGAAGCATATATTCTATACTTTAGTTTGTGATTATATTATATTTTCCTTGTTTAAGAAACGTCGGTCTTTCTTTTACAGTGCATGCATCTAAGTATGTATGTCCTCTATATTCTATCAACAACCACTGAACCGATTTGAATGTAACTTATTCTAGAAAAGCAGGAAATATTTTAAGCTCCAAGTATTTATCGTATCAAGTATAGTTTCTTTTCCTTACATAAATTTTTAGGGCTTCGTTCATCTCACGAAACCCTATTACTCCCGCTCCGTTGTCTGTCCGTCACAGAGTCATTCTCAGAAACTATATAACTTACAGAGTTGAAACTTTGTGTTTATGTAGCTGAATACCAGCTATGAAGCTCAAAATATTAAAATTTGAAAAAATCGTATTATATTTATAAATAGAGAGAAAAACCCAAAATTCTAACAGCCTTTTCATATTAAATTTAAACATTTTTCGTTATAGCAGTTGCCAATAATTAAAAATCTCTAATTTGTATAGAGTAATCCTGTTAATTTGGTACAGAGTTTCTCTGTTTTGAAACAGAATTTCTCCATGTTACAGACAGGGTAATCCTGTTGAATTGAAGTAGAGTTTCCTTGAATGAAAAAAAATCTCTTCATCTAAAAGAAATGCAATCTTGTTCAACATGAACAGAGAATTTTACAGATTTTTTCTTCAAGAATATTTTCTCCAAAGTGTTTCTCAATAAGTGTTAGTTTTATCCGTATTAAAACCAAAACGTATACCTCGGTTCATAAATCTAACAGACATAATTACCATTATAATCTCTTATCAGTTAAGATTGGTAAAAATGAGCATCTATCTATAGTGTGATCTGATTGGTTGTTCGCATGAAAGGATGTTGAAATCGGAAACACTGGTTAAATCTACTGCTATATTTGCGGTATTTTTACATACGGAAGTATTACGTTGCGATCTACTGTAATAAATGCAGTGAATTTGACAATCATTTTTACTTACCCATCATACGTAGTACAGGGTAAGTCTTGTAATCGTTTTGAAAATCGAAAAAAAATTTTTGGCGGATTTACACGTTTCAGACACTGGGGATTCCGAAAAACATATTTTTAGAAAAAAATTTTTGCCGTCCGTCTGTGTGTCTGTGTGTCTGTGTGTGTGTCTGTAAACGCTCTATCTCTCGAAAAAATTGAGATAGAGACTTGCAATTTGGTATGTACTTAGTATGTAATAATGGGAAGAAGCCTATTTCATTTCAATAACCTCGATTAACCGGAACTATTTTTTTCGGACTCTCGAAATATTCGTTCTGATAAAAGGTATATAAAAATTTTCGAAATTGTTTAGTTTAAGAAATGAATATAAAAGACAATAAAAAAACATAAATTTTACATAAAGCATGAAGTCGATCGGATAATTAGTTGCCGAGATATTTGGAATCCTGTTTTCCACACTCTTCGATTTTTCATGACCCTGTATTTTAACCAAATTTCACTTTAAAGATATATTTTAATTGGAAATTTGACGCTTAATCAGATGCAATAAACCGCTAGTTAATAGGATTATTATTTTTGGAGTTATAAGGAAAAACCTCTTTCAAGCAATTCAGTAACCGAGCCTTTAAAGTTTATGACGTCATCAAGCCACGATTTTATTTGAATTGCAATGCATTTTATAAGTAGTTTACACATTTTTATTTTAATATTTTACATTATGCATATCCATGATGGGTAAGTATTACGGTGGCCCCCAACGACTAGTTTACAGTGAAATAGTTTGGTATAATTCCGAAAAGGAAGTTATAACAATTGTCTATCGGGTTTTCACTACTTCGCTCTGGAAATTGTTATAATTTACTAGTAAAGATCTACACCAACACTCCGATCAGATAAATGCTAGTATTTACCAGAAAAAATATCGCTTCACTCAGATAAGTACTAGTATTTACCGAAAACACTAGACTTTACCAGTTCAGCTAGATAAATCAGTAATATTTACAGGTAAAGGTAATATCAGTCAGTATATTTACAGGTAAAAAACTACTCTTTACCACTTTGCTTAGGTCAAGCCACGATTTTATTTGAATTGCAATGCATTTTATAAGTAGTTTACACATTTGTATTTTAATATTTTACATTATGCATATCCATGATGGGTAAGTATTACGGTGGCCCCCAACGACTAGTTTACAGTGAAATAGTTTGGTATAATTCCGAAAAGGAAGTTATAACAATTGTCTATCGGGTTTTCACTACTTCGCTCTGGAAATTGTTATAATTTACTAGTAAAGATCTACACCAACACTCCGATCAGATAAATGCTAGTATTTACCAGAAAAAATATCGCTTCACTCAGATAAGTACTAGTATTTACCGAAAACACTAGACTTTACCAGTTCAGTTAGATAAATCAGTAATATTTACAGGTAAAGGTAATATCAGTCAGTATATTTACAGGTAAAAAACTACTCTTTACCACTTTGCTTAGGTCAAGCCACGATTTTATTTGAATTGCAATGCATTTTATAAGTAGTTTACACATTTGTATTTTAATATTTTACATTATGCATATCCATGATGGGTAAGTATTACGGTGGCCCCCAACGACTAGTTTACAGTGAAATAGTTTGGTATAATTCCGAAAAGGAAGTTATAACAATTGTCTATCGGGTTTTCACTACTTCACTCTGGAAATTGTTATAATTTACTAGTAAAGATCTACACCAACACTCCGATCAGATAAATGCTAGTATTTACCAGAAAAAATATCGCTTCACTCAGATAAGTACTAGTATTTACCGAAAACACTAGACTTTACCAGTTCAGTTAGATAAATCAGTAATATTTACAGGTAAAGGTAATATCAGTCAGTATATTTACAGGTAAAAAACTACTCTTTACCACTTTGCTTAGGTCAAGCCACGATTTTATTTGAATTGCAATGCATTTTATAAGTAGTTTACACATTTTTATTTTAATATTTTACATTATGCATATCCATGATGGGTAAGTATTACGGTGGCCCCCAACGACTAGTTTACAGTGAAATAGTTTGGTATAATTCCGAAAAGGAAGTTATAACAATTGTCTATCGGGTTTTCACTACTTCACTCTGGAAATTGTTATAATTTACTAGTAAAGATCTACACCAACACTCTGATCAGATAAATGCTAGTATTTACCAGAAAAAATATCGCTTCACTCAGATAAGTACTAGTATTTACCAAAAACACTAGACTTTACCAGTTCAGTTAGATAAATCAGTAATATTTACAGGTAAAGGTAATATCAGTCAGTATATTTACAGGTAAAAAACTACTCTTTACCACTTTGCTTAGGTAAATGCTGGGATTTACCGGTTAAAATCTAGACTTCACCACTTCGGTTAGATAAATAATAGGATTTACCGATAAAGTAAAAATCTTGTTTTACTACTTTGATTTACCGGTGAAATTGATGATTCTTAGGACCTATACCTACAGTTTGCTGATTTTTGTGACATATTAGTTAAAGATAAAATAATCAAAAAATAAATATCTATATAAACTTTTAACTTTTCGATAGGCCCATGATGTTATTAAACTTATTAATTAGAACTTAAAAAAATTAAAACTCCTATCGTACGAGAACATAAAGTATATTTTTTTATCTCTAGATACAAACCTTTTTTTCGCAGCATAAAACTTTACAGGAAAAAAAGAGCTCTTATCCAATACTGACAAAAAGTATTATACTTGGTGGAAAAATATGAGACGTGCTTTTGTACTTTTTAAATATTTAACTATGGACAAAGCAGACTTATCGATTTATCTGAATTTTGAAAGAAAATGCGGTCTTTTCACGCTCTGAAACCTTTGGTCGATAGTCTGGCGTCAAATTTCTGTTAAAAATGCAGAAACTACTTTTTTCATTATTGGAGAAAATGGACTTGGCTCATGGGTATTGCAGAATTATTTAGTATTTCAAACAACATAAAACTATTCTCAATACGGTTTCGATTTTCAATTTTTTTTCTTGAGTTTTGATGATAGAGTTACAGTATTTAAAAAACGAGCTCAGCAAAATTATAATAATGATGTGTTTAAAGATGACAACTGTATGATTTATCGACCATTGGAAATTGTTTCCGTACCCAGTAACAGAACCGGTTAATTTATAGTCATTATTTCTCCAATCCATGAACTATTTTTAACCCCTTGAAGGGCGGTAGTATATATTTTATTTCGCTTAATTTTAATAAAGATTTGTATCAAAATTTTTGGAATAAAATTTTACTTTTACAACTTTGGTGAAAAAAAACTGCAGAATTGCATTTCCTATTTTAAAATAAAATGTTTCGAAAATTCTGGTGTGAATTCAACATTACAGAAACACAATTCCTTGTTCCTGAAACTGTTAAATGAACAAAAAAATATATCCTGCTCTTAAACTAGATTTAAATTCAATTATTAAAAACGAATGATATATGCAATGTGCCCTGCCCACTAAGATTTGTCCAACCCTATTTATTTCAGAACAACGACAGCTATAGTGATAAACTTGGTGTCTAGGTATAGTAGTATATAGTTAGGAGCCTTAGGTATAGCGAATTGTGTATGCCCAACGTCACGGGAGCGCAGACAGCGCCACTCAGCAGAAAACACCTGAGTTACAATTCTTAACTGGAAAACGGTACACGGAAAAAAAAAAATATTGTCAAGTTTTAGCGAGTCTTTTATTCAATATTAAATAATGCCTTAAATAAATTTAAAAAAAATTGGTTAGAAGTTTTGAAATGTAAATTTCGTATATCATATCAAAAGGCTGTTCGTCAGGGAACTTCCCGATCCCCCTCGCTAATGTTAAACCTATGGGCGTAAGATGCATTCGTATATTTAAAATATCTCCTAAGGAAATTAATATTTTTAACTTCTATTTTCTGTGTACACTTCTTAAAGGATGTGTCTTTTTTTCTTAGTTGTCAAAAATTTTCTACAATATATACTTAATTTTATGTGAAGTAATAAAATCTTATTCAGTTTCGCTAAGATTTTAAAACATGAAATTATAAGTTAAGCACATATTTTAGAAATATTTTGATAACTAAGAAAAAAAGAGACATCCTTTACGAACAGTATAAAGACAACAGAAGTTAAAAATATTAATTTCCCGAGGAGATATTTTAAATATACGAATGCATCCTACCCCATAGGTTTAACATTAGCAAGGGGAATCTGGAAGTTCACTAACGAACAGCCTTAAATAAACCACTTATTGGATGCAGAGGTCTGGCATTAAAAGGCAGACGAACACATTTACTAATAAAACCTACACATGTATAAAAGTACAGTTCACTTTAATAAGACTAACAAGTTAAGTATGCTGAATGTGTCCATCGTCGGCTGCAATGAATCATGCATTCTGCATGTGTTTCGACCAGGGCCAGATAGGCCACGGCTTTGTGCCTCTGCTATTGGGGATTCAAAAACGATTTTGAAACAAATTATTAAAAATACAACTTTCTGCAATGATTTGCTCAAAAACACTCTATGTAGGATTTAATAAAGATTTAATAGAGCGCTTCATTAGCATACCTTTTATACTCTTTCAATTTTTACTACAAGTTTTTTTTAATTAAAATACTTCACTTTCAGAACCGGTTTCGAAAGTAAAAGTATCCCCAATAATAATAAAAAAAAAAAAAACTGCACCCAAAATCTAAAATGTAAAAAGGGTCTGCATATAGATCGACCTTAGCTATCCAATGAAAAAAAAAATAAATAAATAAATAAATAAATAAAATTAAAAATTTATAAAACGATATATTTAAAAATATTTCCTCCATAGGATTAACATTAGCGAGCGGGTGTTTTCGCGTGAGTGAAGTAGCCTCTTAACTAATACATTATATACAGTGAAAAATACTATTGTATTTGTTTACTTTTATAGTCATTTGCTACGGTGACGGACCATTTTGAGCATTTTCTATTACTTGGGTGATCGCAAATATTATTTTATTATTAAAATTATTACTGCCCTCCCCCCCTCCATAATTGTCCTCGTGACAAAATCTTCACTGAAAAGTATGAAGTCAAACATGTTCTTTACATTCTTGAAGTTCAAGGACAATTCTTAAAGAATTTCATTAGATATTCGGCAAAACGTCTGAAATCGAAAAAATCGGTCACTTCCCCTTAATTTTTAGGCATGAGTGTATTTCAAACCACTTTTA
This sequence comes from Maratus michaelseni, assembly GCA_963931845.1. NCBI lineage: Eukaryota > Metazoa > Arthropoda > Arachnida > Araneae > Salticidae > Maratus > Maratus michaelseni. The sequence goes on along the minus strand of OZ007594.1, from coordinate 164,036,196 downwards.
CAGGGTTCGTACGGCTCCTGGAATTTTGCGACCAGAAAATTCTTCGGTACCAGTATTTTCTTACAGAAAATCTCTCCTTAAAAGAAGGCGAAGTTTCGTGAGTTTAACCTAGGTTTCTTTTTCTATCAAAAAAATACTGGTAACACTCCTGGAAAATTCCTTGTTCCGTACGAACCCTGCTTTTAAAAGTTTTTCATGAAATGGTGTCTTTTGAACTGGTTAGCATCACGGGGAAGCTAAGCTATCGACTTCACATGTGATTGAAGTTACATGAGACATGTACTTAGATGGTGAACCATAAAGTTTTCTTTATAATTACTGCGTTTTTGACAACGTAGTTTCTAAGAAAATCTTTTGCATTAACTTTTCCAAAATTTTACTTATTTTTTTTTTTTTTTTTTTACTTTCTTGATAGTGTTTTCCAAATTTCTAGATTTAGTTCAAAATGTTTAAACCCTACTTCGCTTTTTTCAGTACCAACGTCCAGTGCCCACCAAGGGTCTTGTGGACTATATTAGAATGTGAATCCTGTTCTTATTCTAAGCTTCACGGTGATAACGTCGCTACCATATCAAACTATCGAATGTGAAAAAATGAATGTTTTATTATTAGGTACGTTCGTAATTATATAAATACGTAGCACCTATTGTCGTCGTCTGGTCCGTCCGTCCGAATATAACAACGCAAAAACTAACCCAACCGAATGGTTTGAAATTTAAGATATATTATCTTTGCAGAATTTTGTCGAGACATTTCAAATTTTATGAAAATCGAATCAAAACTTTAGAAAATATTAATAAAAACATTTATTGAGAAATTAGATTTTTTTTTTTTTAAATCGGTGCTTTCTTGTTTTAGGAGCTTCCGAGGTTTAATCGTCAAGCGACCGAGATACTTATTTTATTGCAGAAATTCATCTGCAGACGATATAATTCATTTCACAGAATTAAAAATCATCAACATCTGAATATTTATATAACTAGCAATAGTACGAACACACCTCATTTGTCACGTTTAACGTACAATTTCCAACTTGTTTTTAAATATGCGCCGGCTATCACTACTGAATTTTAATAGCATTCTTCAGCAGGGATGCCAGTTTGGCATCCTTTTTTATTCGGAAATTTCGAATCAACACCAGAAATTTAAAATATGAATTTTTGCTTTATTTAATGACAGACATTTCGTGATTATTTAAAGTAAAAAAAATCTTTTCGCAAAATTTCCGGTATGAATACGGCATTTGTGAATATAAAAGAAAGCAAAACAGGCAACCCTGTTTTTCACAGAAATTTTATTAGCATTTTTACTAGGAGAAGAATTCTACTAAAATTTAGTGGTGAAAATCAGCCTATTTTTAAAAGTAATGAAAAATGTATTTTTTCACATTGGATAGTTTGACATGGTAGCGACGAAGATTAATTTTATTTTTGTAGAATTTGTTTTTTGAAGTTTGTCTAATTCCATGGTATTTTCCGTTAGGGAAAAAAAATTGCCAATTATTATTTTTTTCTTGAACCCCACAAAAATAATCTTAATTTAGCGTGTGTTAAAACAAAACTGATTGAAAGACAATTTATGACATTTCCAAAATAAAATTGAAGCTGATGCAAAGAAAAAAAGAGAAGATTAAGGTTTATTGTGGCACTTAAATTAAACCATGTTAGATTATGCAGTTTTTAATGTCTTCTGAACATGACAAAGGCAACTAAGCGGCAACTATTTCTCTTCTTTACATTGCATGCTTCCTTGTAAATTCGCGGGCTCTCCGATCATGCTCTATTTTGTTTTTCAAGCCGTCGTCGGGATTGCAGTCGGCTAACAGAGAGCAAATAGACAGTAAGAGAGTCTGCACAGTCAGTGCTGGTGTCCATTTGTCATATAATATGTCTAAGCAAATATTTCCAGAATCGTCAATGTTGCAATGATATACCTTTGTGATGAATTTGACCTGTAAAAACAAAAACAGAACAATCACATTAGGTAAGCTTATGTTGATGTCAGAGAATTGGCGTTGGCTGGTTTTGTGGCATGTTCGGGCATGTTTGTCTGTCAATCTGTTTTTTTTTTCTTTTTTTTTTTTATATACTCTAACTAGTAAATCTGCGGATCAGGAGCCTCAACGTCATCTCTAAAAATCATTGTTTTTTAATCTCACTTTTCATATTATTTAGCCTCTTACAATCCGCAATTTAATTTTTTTACATTAGGGGAGATGGGGGACGAATGGGACAAGGGATGGATGGGACGTTCTGAATATTTCAGGCAATAAACTTTTTTTGTTGTTGCTTCCTATACTCATAGATTTCACTACCATAGTGTGCTTCAGAACCAAAAGCAAGACTACATGGCTGTTTTCAGTTTCCTTCAAATTATCATTTCATGAAAACTCTGCTTAAAAGTAACTTTTTTTAAATTTGAAGTTACTTAACTATCTTATGCAATATAAGCAATTAAGATATGTTGTAATTTTTTTATTTCAAGGCTCAATATTGGTAATTAAAATGAATGCATATTAACCATTGTGACAAAATAATTTTTGAGACAAAATGGCTGACAATTGAATATATGCATCATGGGGATGATTGGGACATTTCAAATGGGATGAATGGGATTGTCTCATTTATCATTAGAGGATGCTGAAAAATATATTTATTAGCTAAATAATATTATATAGTTTGATAAATTAATAATTTATGGTAATTATTATTTTAACATTTAATCCTCATTGTAGTTATCGTCTTCAGCCATTGAATGCTTCCGTTTATGCGCCTTTTAAGGTAAAGCTCAGATGAGTCCAATATGATTGGCTAACAAATAATTCTGGAGATCATATTACAATTTACAATCTCTCAGCTTTTGCCCAGGAGGCATTTTTTTTTCATCTTTTAGTCCTTAGCGTTGAATAAAGGGAGGAAAATATTTGTGTCCCATTCACCCCTGCTGTGGGAATGATTGGGACATAGAAGAATTGTTTTTTTAATTTCATAATATATTTCTGTATAATAGTAATCTTGAATAAATATTGTGCATAAGATGTAGTCAAACACTTAATGTATGTAATGTGATATATAATATTCATAGTAACTTAAATAAAATATTTAAAATAAACATTTTTGTGAATATGTCCCATTCATCCCCCATCTCCCCTACAAATATTTATAGGCATATAAAATACTTCGAAGCTTTCAGAAATCAGAAGCGTTAAATTAAACATGGTTTATGCAATGATATTCTGAAATGCTTATGAACCTCATATTCATCTAACTTTTCAGATTTAAAAAAAAAAAAAAAAAAAAAAAAAAAACTTGTATTAAAATAAATTCTTTATTTATGTCTATAGAATACAAAAATAATTTATTTTGATATTGCAGCAAAATAGTGCGAGTTAGAGTTACTTGAATTTTATTATTTTGCTTTCTTTGAAATAGGGTTGCTAAGCAACTAATAAATTAAAGAGCAAAGTAAAAAGAAATGCATTTTAAAATTTGTAAAAAATATGAAAATAAAATGTTTTATATTTCCCGAGCACATGCAAAAAAATTTCCAATAATTTAAACAATTAATTTCTAAATTCTAATGAATGTATCAGCAAATTTTCAAAGCTATTAGATATATTTAAAACCTCCATATAGAAAATTTAGCATCAATAATTTTACGTTTAAATCCATTATTCAAACTAGGGAATTTAACCCTGTCTTCCCGGGTTACAGAACATACACGAAAACTAATTTTTTTTCTAATTCTGATAGATTTTTCATATTTATTGTATATTTTTTTCAGCTGATTCATTAACAACTCCAAAAAGAATTTTCATAAGAACTTCAAATCAATAATATATTCAAATAAAATTGTGAAATTTAAAAAAGCGATACTTTTGTATTAGCCACATGACAGAGGTGTTAATGGCCAAAAAAATAGTCCAAGATTTCGCTGCTTACTGAAAGCTTTTTATTATGAAAATTTCAACTGTTTAAGCGCGTAGTTCGAGAACATGTCTGTTAAATTTGCATTTTATTTATATTATATTATTATTTAAATTTATATTTTGATGAAATTTTAATTTCGTAATAGTAAATAATAAATTCTCTGTCGTCTCGTATATTGTTCAGTTGTCAAATCTTTCAACTTCTTCGTTCAAAATGGTTAAAATGCATCTTTTTGTCAAATTATTACTCTGTTTCCATTATTGGATATACATATTGAATGAGACTTTTTAATCTATTTAGTTGAATGTTGAATTCACTAATGTCAACATTTTCACCTTCGCCAACTTGAATTTAATAATCAAAAAAGTTCATATTTTGAATTTGATTCATTCACATGTTAAATATGAGATATCTAATATTAACATTTCTCCAAATATTAGAAAATTTCGAAATGGCCCAAGAAATATTAGCTTTAGTCCCATACAGACAAAATTTGTCCAAAGTCGCCAGCAAATACAACTACTATTCCACCAAATGGCGAATCATTGTTTTCTATATCTTTAACCGTACGGTCTACACATTTACACATTCAAATACTAATTTACTCATCAAGGGTGCTCTTTCATAGATGATTAACTTGGTTTCTCTTATTAATTCCGCAAGATCAGATTGCTTACTAATGCCACGCGTCGATGTTTCGTTCAAATTCAGCAGTATTTTGAATCTTGAATCTGCTGTTCTACCTTGATTTAATAACAAAGCTACGATCTCAGAAGCTGCAACAGATAACGCAACCATATTATCTGATCTCACCCTTTTTTTAAACTGCATTAAATAAAAATGTTTTGCCTCAAAATAAATAAATAAATAAAATAAAAAATAAACCTTATAATTTTCATTTAAAGCAGCAAGCGAAATTTCCTCATAAATTGATTTTTGATCGTGATTATCCTGGCGCAAACGATAAACAGCCAAATATTGTTTGAGTCAAAATTTTTACATCGAAACAATTTTTTAAGTATCACAAACAGTAATTTCGCGTTTAAATTAAATAATTTCGATTTATAAAAATTTTCGCTCATCAAAACGTTTATTATTATTAGTTTTATTATTATTATTGTATTTTATATAAAATCAGTAACAGTTTCTTTTCTTTTACTTTTCGAGATGTATGTATTATTTTCTAATTAATAATAGCCATTTCAGTTCTTTAACCAAAGATAATATGCGGTCGCCAAGCGGAAAAAAAAAATTACAAATGACAAACATTGAGCCCGAAAAAAGTGAAAAATATATTTTTTTTATTTTAAAGAGTCATAATAAATTAGTGAATTAAGATACCGTTTTCAACCAAACTGCATTTGAAAGTAGATTTTTTGTCCTATATTACGGTGTAAAAATTAAAAATGTGCGATGTTTTGTAATTAAAAAAAATTGCAATAGCAAAAAACGCAAAACCAAAATTTCATCGTCAACAGTTGCCATTCGCAGAATGACGTCAGCGTTACGCACGGACACGTTTGTCCTTTATAATATGGATAGATAGATAGATACATAGATATGCGATTTTCATTTCAGTTAAAAATTAAATTTGAAAATCGTCTGCATTCCTACAGGAAAGCATTATGACCTAAAAAGAAATGTTCTATATTTTTCGAAAGAATGAACCAAATGTAACTTAAAACTATAAAGTTCATTCCGGGTGCATCACCAACATACCCACCAAAAATCAACCTGATAGGACGATTTTTACGGCAGTTATCGCGGAACAGACATACAAACAGACAGACAGGCAGACAGAAACCAAAAACTTTTCGCGTCTCCACAGTGAGCCTCAACTGACGTTTCGGCAAAAAATTGGCCAATCGTCATGAAATTTCAAAATGTTGCTGAGGTACACTGTACTACTAAATGGTTTTAAAATAGTTGTATTATGTTTAATTTTTTATTATGAACACGTAAACAGTTTCAACATATTATCGTTTATTATACATCATAATGAGCGATATTGAGACAATAAACGATTGCCAACAAAAAGTATTGGCTAGTTGCTCTTTTTAGAATGTTCCGAACACGATTTGACTATTTTTGGAAAACGTCTGTCTGTGAGTCTGAATGTCTGTCTCTCTCTGTGTGTGTATGTAACAAAAATTTTGTGGGGGCTCTATCTCAAGAACTAATGGACGGAATTTAATAATACTTTAGATTCAGTTAGACCTTTATATAAATAGGTGCTGATTAGTTTTAATGTAAATCGCCCAACACGTAGCGCTGCTATGCTGCATTTTTCACGAAATCCACGGTAGCTCTATCTCAAGAACTAATGCACTGATTCTCAACAAACTTCAGATTCAGTTAGACATTGACATAAGTTGTTGATGATTAGGTTTTGGATTAAATCTCTCAACCAATGCTTCTATGCTGCATTTTTCAGGATTTACACGATTTTAGCGATAGTCATATCTCAAGAACTAATGCATGGAATTTTATCAAACTTCATATTCTGTTAAACCTTGACATAAGTAGGTGCTGATTAGATTTTCTTGTAAATCATATAAGAGAGGGCGCTGTAAGAAAAATATAAAACCCAATTTGGCTTGAAAGATTCTTAGGTATGAGCTCAAATTCGGCCATGCCAGTTTTGGTTATCGGTGTGTATCCATTTTGGAACTATTAAAAATCCATTTTCAAAATGGGTATTTAACAGTGCCTAAAATGGATACACAATGGTAACCAAAACAGGCATGGCACAATTTGGGCTCATGCCTAAGAATCTTTCATCCCAAATTGGTTTTTATTTTTTTCTGTGTGCTATGGTGCATTTTTCACTATTTTCGCGACAGCTATATCACAAAAACTAATGCACGGAATTTAATCAAATTATTTAAAATTTATCTATTGTGAATTCGAGTAACCTATACTTATCACAAAAGAAAATTGAATAATTGAGTCGTCTTCATTGCAAAGAAATTTATAATTTAATTTGTGTTGATGGTGATTCTACTTCGCCAATGTATCAACAATAGTGTCAACCAAATTAAAGATTTCTGAAGCTTTTTACTTATATTTTAAAATGTCTATTGTGAGAAATGTATTCCCAGGAGCAGATGTCAAAACGGTTACGTTTGTCAATTTGTGGATATTTGGAATTAGACCCTCATTGTATACTTCACGCGTTCCAGTTAAACAAGTTGGAGGATATTTTTAAACTAGCCGCCACTGGCGACCAGTTTGGTCGCCCTTAAATGTATGTTAAGCATTGTAACAAATTATTTTTATTCATAATTTATTTTTTTCCTTAATCCCTCGCATAACTGGAAAAATCTAATAGACAAATCAAGAACTTTTGCGATCGCGGTAGCATTTCGCATATTTTTTGTTGTTATGTATTTCATCTTTCTTGACAAAAACCGCTTAACCCACTTAAGAATTTATGCTTCATGTCCGTTTGCTTATCACTTGCAATATGTTCGCTAATGCGGAGATTCTTAAACATATTTGGCGCAAAACAAAAATCGCGCCAACCCCGGTGCATCCGTGACAACTGTTTCAATTTAAAATACATGACGTTCACATTTTTCATTTAAAATAGAAAATAGAAAAATAATAATTATCATAAATCAAAACATTTGATTTCAAATTAAAGTATCGTTTCTAATTTGCACGCGCAAAAAATAAAAGGTGACAATTCTTTTCGAAATTTGATCAATTAAATATTATTACATGAGTTCAACTTATGTCAAAAAAGATCCGGAAGTTGAGTTGTATGGAACAGAATTAAGGTAAACTTTGACTGTCTCACTGGTGCGGATTATTTTTTTTACGCCAGGCAGCGATCCAAAAATTCATGGTTTAATATTTTAAACATTCACAACGAATGAATCTTTTTTCTTTGTTTACTTTCATAGATAGAGAATTTTAACTGCGAACCTAATTTAAACTGAAGTTATTGCAGAATGTATACATAATTAAACGTAAGTCATCTCTCAAATATTAATTTATTTTGAACGATCTTTCTAAAAATGTAACTTTTATGCAGTTTTATTTGCAAAAATAATTTTGAATAAAAATGGCCGCCTGGCATATGAAAAAGTGAAACGGACATCCCGGAACTATTGATGACAGTCACATGACTTACGGTTTTATTATATAGATATTCCACCAATTTGTTTGATAGCATGGAAATCCCGCTTTTACACAGTTCCATAAAAGAGAGAGGGAATAAAAAAAGGAATTTTAAAACTTTCTATTGTTTATTACCGATTTTCTATTTTCTCAAATTGCATTCATCTTTTCAACATGCTGACGTAATCAAAGGAAAAATAGATGCTGTCTCATAGAATTTTTATCTAAGACTTTTAATTGTAGTTAATTTTTTAATTTTGACTTTCTTGATTAATACTTAATGGCTTATTTATAGTCATACTGAAAAAAAAATTCAAAGGGGATCAAACCGTGGTGATTCTCCCGTTGGCTACGGAATTGTTCACATAAATAGATCTTTATTAGATTTGGGTGTATACTAGGGCTGGGCGATGTCATAAATTTAATATCGCAATATATCAACGAATTAATATTGATACTGGTTATATATCGCGATAAGTACCTTAAAGTGCGTGGGAATAGAAATTTCTTTAATTTCCAAAGATAAATGGTATGGTAGCAGCAATTTAAGTACAAATAGGTGTAGAAAGCAATCAATAAATTCTCTATACCTATTTGCTCACACAGAATTCTTTAAATATTATAGTTATTTTATATATTGCTGATAACAACGACAGAGATATAATCATAAGAAGGGATATCTGGCTTTGAATGAAGCGGGCAGAGAATGGGAAGAAAAGATTATTCCGATATTAATCGAATATTCGGCGCTTTTTCTAGGATTTCAAAGTCGCACTGCGGCGAAAAAAAATGATTTTGGGATATATCGGTAGAGTCCGAGCTTAGTGATCGTTATTGGGATATATTGTCAGAATCCGAACTTAGATATCAATATTGAGATAGTTAAAAAATATCAATATTTGACCGATAATCCAGTCCTAGTGTGTACCATAGAGGAGGGATTTATATTAGATGTCTATGGTGGATACTAAGTCCCGCAGTGGCGCGGACGGTTAAGCTCGGTTCTCGTAAGATCACCGAAAGCGAGCAGCATCGACCAAGGTCAATGTTTTGGAGGGTGACAACCTCTCTCGACGGCCGCTGCTGTGGGACCGTGTACGTTAATGGCAGCTGGTGCACGTAAAATCTGTTCGTGGCTCGAATGTCCTCCAAGTTTAGTATAAGCGTTACCTCTGTGGGTGCCAATCTAGGTGCAGGTCTTTCAACTGGAATTGGTTCAAAATTAGGAGACCAGCTCTAGAAATCCAACCTCTCTTGAGGCTCTGGCACCCCTTCTTTCAGAGAAGTGCCTTAGAACTTTCTCTGACACGCCAACAACAACAACAACACGGTGTATACTGCCCAACAGGTTATGGTTTTGGGGTTGGGAATTTTGGTTGCAAACATCTAAGAGGGTGGATACCGAAATTCAATGATTTGTTTGAAAAATGCTATGCTTATATCTTCTTTTAAAATGCACGCAATTCAACGAACCAAATGCATTTAGAATCCTCACGACGGACATACATAGTTATTTAATTTTGCCACTGTAATAGCGAATTTTGAACTACTAATATGTGTGAGATAGAAGAAAGTTTGGGGATTGGCACATCCGACTAGTCTTCGAGATTGTTTTACAACAAGGATGTTTCTACATTTTCATGTCTAAAGGCTGTGGTAAAAATTCATAACCTCTTTTTCCAGGTCACGTGACCTATTTCGATCTCAGGGCAACGACGCAACGGCTATTTTTACAAGCTTTTATTTAACTTATTTTGTCTCATACATTGCAGTCCAATATTAACTTAATTACTCTGATACAACTGACCTAATTTTTGGTAGTGGTACATATTTTTTGGTAACAATATAATATTCTGTAAAAATATGTTTGAAATTTACCTCCACTGCCCCTCAGTCGGCAAAAACATTTCTACTATAAGAATACGTAAAAGTCATTGATTGCCGATTGATCGACTGAGCCGTAGCATGGTTGATAAATGGGTTATCTCTCGCGCAGTGTATGAATAGATGTGGGTTCGATTCCCAGGAGGACGTTGATATATATTTTTTTTTACTTGCCAGAAAACTGGAATTAAAGTTGTACTATCCATTTTATTTTATTTTAAAAACAAACTGATAAAAAAAACCCTCACAATTTACTTATTTTTAAAAAGTTATTTATTTCAATCAGTTACCCTTCAACATTTTTTTTTTCTTTTTTAGTACTTTATAATAAAAGCCTGCCTATAAAACATTTTTTTACTTATAATTTATTACACTCTTTTATGTAATTTTACTTGTTTGTTATATGTAAAGACTGAATTTTGTAATCGCCTTTTCACTCGTTTCCCGATATGATAGAGCCATAAAAATAATGCACACAGGCGTGTTTTCGATGACAATATAAAATTTTAATATTTTTAGAGCTTAATTAAAACTTAACGAGCAGGGAAGACTGACCTATGCTCGGTCAAAATTAGCTTTGAGTTCAGATATCATGACCCATGACCGAAATGACTCCCTAATCGAATTTTCTCGAACATGTGACCTAGCCTAACAGTCTTCTCGTGCCCGAAAACCATAGGATGCAAAATTTAGTCTAAATAGTCTGAACCGTTTTTTAGACAAAATTAGCTTGACCAACAGAGACCCAAAATGACCCACTAATCGAATTTTCTCGGACATGTGACCTAGTCCAATGATTTTCTCGTATGCCCGAAACTCGTAGAATACAAAATTTAATCAAAATCGTTTGAACCGTTTTTTAGATACAAATAGCTTGACCCTGACCCATGGTGACCCAAAATGAACCACTAATCAAGTTTTCTTGAACATGTGACCTAGCCCAATGGATTTCTGGTGCCCCAAAATGGTAGAATACAAAATTTCGTCAAAATCGTTAGAGCCGTTTTCAAGACAAAATTTGCATATACATATATATATATAATCGAATATAATGTAAAACTACAAGATAGTATGTTTTTTTTAAAGTTTATTTATATAATTAAATCTAATGAAGTGAATATGTAACTAATAAAGTGGATTTGAAACTACATATTAATTATGAATAATTATAATACCAACAGTTGGCGACACTTTACCTGTCAGGTAGATGAGGATTATATTGTTAATATTATGTTTAATTTAACTATAGAGGGAACTATTGCTTGTATATTAATTTTACTTTCAGGGTTTAAAATTGAATGTAGTAATTATATATTCACGGATATAATTTTGTTATAAGTGTATTATTACTAGAAAAATTTTGTGGGATTTTGAATCATTTTGTGTTGGGGTGTCATCGATGGGGTTGTGTTTAAAAAAGTGTGCTCTCAACTTGTCTTTCAAATCATTTCTCTCAACTCGACTAAATCAACATGTATGATGCGTGCCATGTGGACATGGATATTATGCAGAAGTTATGATATTTTAAGGATTCTAGATTATTATTGTGAGTTAGGTATTTTATCTACACTTTACGTGTTCTTATTTCCAATTTTAAACTGTTATCTGGTGGTAATTTCGTGAAGTGATATATAAAGTTTTTGAGATAATCGATGTGAGTAAGATATTTTATATATTCTTAATGGTTTTTTATTTCCAATTTAAATATTTCCAATTTTAATACTTCCAATTGTTGTCTGGAAATAGTTCAGTATACCTGGATGATTCTACTGTTCTTAGCATTATGCCAGTAGAATTATGAAATACTGAACTATTTTTTAAAACACATGTGGGTGCATCCAGGCTGATGAGTACATGTACATGTGTTTTTTCATATCCATTTCATATTTAATATCCAATTCATATTTAATTCTCTTGTGGTCCAATTTTAAATTGTATAAGGTTCTTATTTAATTTATTAATCCATTTGCATTTACTTAATAGCAACTCCAATTTATAATTTTTTTTTCTTTTTTTTCCCCCTTTCTCTCTTTTTCTTTTTAAATATTATTCAGGTATGAGTAAATTTGGCCTATTACCATTGAAGCACGAGCTATGGTAATATTATGATTGCACATGTTAAATATTAGATATGTGGTATTCTGTCTACACAATATCATTAATTATCTCTTTGGAGATTTAAATAGTATGATAATAGAACTTGATATGTTTTTGAAATTCATAGATATTATAATTATATATATATATATATATATAACCATAAATGAAACATTATATTAACACCAACTTAAACAATGAAATAATTAAGTATGAAATAATTAGTTGACAATGAAAGATTCCCCAACACACTTAATATGGAATCAAAAACATTGAAAGAATAAGAAATTAAATAAAAATTGAATAAATGGAATTAAATGAATTAATTGAAATGAAATTTGTGGAATTTAGACAGAATTATCAAGTCCCAATTGCCTAAATACCACAAATAAAATGAAATGAGATGTTTCATCATCATATTAGCCATACATTGCTAAAAAATATGATATTGGGACTACATCTCAAATACAATGAATCAAATCAGTGATAAAATAAAAAATAAAATACAATATTAAAAAGAAAAGAAGCCATACTTATAAATTACAGAGAGAACATTTAATAGAGACATTAAGTATAAAATCCATAAAGATGAAAAGAGATATAAATAAGATACCTTGCAGTTCATGAACCATCATGAAAACCAACATGACTGGGGAATGAATTGCATAAAAAATCATAACATGTTGCCAATTTTAGAAATATAAATTGTTTAGAAATATAAATTGCTTTGCAGTGATGCCAGAAATAATGTTAAAATATAATGGATTATAAAATAAACAGGAACATTAGTGCTGCCAACTATTAGTAAAAGTGAATATAATCTGAATCGAAGGAATTGGATGGAAATAAATGTTTCATAATTCAACCAAATTACTATCTTAATTGATACCAATTAGTTAAATAATAAATAAATGAAATTAATTAATAAATAGAAAACCGAATTACATTAAAGGATGTTTTAATGAATAATACTATGTTATAAATAAGTATTAAGATGGAAAAATTAATAATAAAAAACAACTTAAAATAGTGCTGCCCTCTAGTGGTAAAAGTAAATATAAAGTAATGGATGGAAATTAGTGTTTAATAATTAAACCAAATTACTATCTTAATGATAGCCATTAGTTAAATAATAAATAAATGAAATTAATTAATAAATAGAATGTTGAATAATATCTAAGTAATGGATGTATAAATTAATAATACTATGTTATAATTAAGTAGTAATATGGAAAAATTAATAATTAATGCAACATTAAAAATGTACCATTAAATGACAACAACGATTAAATAACTGTACTAAAAATGCAACATCAATTAAAATAAATTAAATTAAAATACTAAAGATTTGAATTAAGAATCAAAGAATTTAAAATTAATATTGATTAAATATTGAAATGAATTAGTCACAAATAATGTGACTTCAAACAAAGTTAAATTAAATAAAAACACTTAATAAAATTAAAACATATTATATTAACACTGTATAAAAGTAAACATTATCTTAGAAGTAAATATGATATTGTCCACCAACGGTATTAATCCAAATCATTAGATCAAATACATTCTTAATATTAATGAATATAAATTCATTTAAAATAATTAAATACTGAATAAGTAAATCTAACTAAATGAATATACATATAAAAATAACACATCGCAGTCCATTACAAAATGTGTATGATCAAACTATTGTGTAAATCAAAATGCCCCCATTTTTTTTTCTTTTTTTTTTTAATAATATAAATTAACCATGCGTATTTTTCCATACAACGCCGCCACACACCTCTTCAATCCAACGTCATATATATATATATATATATATATATATATATATATATATATATATATATATATATATATATATATATATAGAAGTTAATCAAAGTGATTTATGTGCCAACTAGGCTAAATTATGGTATCATTAAAATCAATACTTTCAACCAGCTATAATTGAAAAGAATATTGAAAAGAATATGTAAAAACCATTCCATACCAATTTGCGCAATGCAGCATAATTTTATAGAATGTTAAATAATTATAATATCTATGAATTTCAAAATACATATCAAGTTCTAATATCATTCTACATTAATCTACAAAGAGATAAATAATGAATTAATCCATTTGTGTTTACTTAATAGCAACTCCAATCTATATATATATATTTTTTTTTCCCTTTCTCTCTCTTTCTTTTTTTAAATATTATTCAGGTATGAGTAAATTTGGCCAATTACCATTGAAGCACATGCTATGGTAAAATTATGATTGCACATGTTAATTATTAGATATGTGGTATTCTGTTTACACAATATCATTATTTATCTCTTTGTAGATTAAAGTAGAATGATATAAGAACTTGATATGTATTTTGAAATTCATAGATATTATAATTATATATATATATATATATATATATATATATATATATATATATATATATATATATATATAACCAAAAACAAGATTTCCTCGTATTAGAATATATAATAAACAAATTTTCAAGGCAATTTTCCGATAGTTGGGCGCAGGTGATAAATCGCCAAATAACCTTTATGGTTATAGCACTTACAGAAACAATGAAGTTAATTATGTGCCAATCCACTCTCCCCAAATTATGACAACTGGCTGTAAAACTGCAAGAACAAAATATTTTAAACACTAAAAAAATAGGAAATATAAATAAAAAATAGTGTAATTGTTAAAGGAAAGTACTTATATCATTTCATACTTTAAAATTAATTAAATTATGACTATACGTTGAGAAAACAATTTAAAAATTCTGAATAGCTAGTTGAAGTAACGCATTTCTTTCTGTTGTCATATCTTAAAAAAAAAAAAAAAAAAAAAAAAAAATCATAATTTTTTAAATAAATGCACAAGCGCTTTCTACCAAGCGTAAATCGAAGCGGTGAGTTTTCAGTAATCGGGGGGCCCGACAAATTAACGTATTGTAAGAAAAAGGTTTTGGAACTACGTGAATTGCAGTCATTGAATCAGTCGTTATATTTCAGATATAATATTGAATGCTAATAAAAGAGTGATTTTTCTTTATTATTTAACATAAAAGAAATTAACAACAGTGCAATTGACTATTGCTCGCCACCACAAACAACTTTCACTAAAATACTAAAATTTACAATATACTAATCACTCACTGTATATAAATTAGAAGCAAGTTTCGCATTTACTTACATGAGGTGGCTTAAATGGGTAATTTGGAGGAAATCTTATAGCCAATCTAAACTTTCCACCTTCATAAGGAGTTCCAGGAGGACCTTCAATCGTTGCTATCCATCTCCGCAGATCTCCATCTTTTATTTCTGCTGAAACGAGTGGTATAGGTTTCTCCTTTATATCTTTCAGTTCCTTCAGAATTCGCTTTATTCTCAAATCTGTTTTCAAATTAGTTATGCCTGTTGCTGTCATATTCAAAGACGTTCACAATTTTTCACAAGGAGAATATATAAGTTCGAGTACCGTTTCAAATGATAATCTGTATTATAAAGGAAAAAAAAAAACATGTCCTTGAGCAACTCATATATCACGTTGATGGTGGCAAGTCTTAACTAATAAATTTGGTTTTTACTGCAATTTTTGTAAATTCTAAACATTGTACAGTTTTAATTTTCACCTACAGCATGTTTTTCTTCTCGAAGACAGTGTCTATACCATCTACTTTATTAAAATCCGTGCGCGTATCTATCTATGTAACCTCAAAAACTCGGAAATTACAGGGTGTAGGGCTACGAAATTTGGCACACGTGTTGCTGGTAGGGGGCCCATGAACAATTGGGACAAAAAATTCGAAAATTTTAAATATTTATTTTTTATTTTATGTTTTTGACGAATTGTTTCCCTTTTTTTATGTTCAACCCGTAATCGCGCGCGGTCTAATCAGTTCTAAATGTTTACTGCAATGTGAAATACATATTACGTACGCCACGCTGCAATACCAAGAAGCTGTAGCGGGTATTACGATAATTCTTTTCCCTCGCATGCGATTGATTAGAGATTATTTAATTGCGCTTAATTATTACTTAAAAAAAAAATAAAGAAAAACATTTTATCACAAAAATCAACAAAAATGTTTACTCTATTTATTCCCCTATTTCAAAGATATCGGTTTATCGTCTGCTGCCATAGAAACATGATAAATAGAATTTCATTAAAAAAATGCATAGTAGTAGAAAAATATTTTTCTAAATCGAATAGTTGAACAACTCAACATTTTAACAGAATAAACCTTATTTCTTATTTAGATATTTTAAAGTTGTTTGTTGCCATTTTATTTTTAATTTTGGTTTTAGAATTAAATTAATGAACTCCCGTGCGTAGAATGGGTTAAACAGCTAGTTTACATTTATTTTACAGGGCCGCACAAAAGAATACCAGTATATGAAACGATTATAACGTTAAATGCGGGATTTGTAGAATGCTTACGGTAATGAAATTTTAGTATGTTGTTACAGTCACCTACAGGATATGTTTTAACGAAGAGAATATATATTGCATTTATAGTTATTTTACAGGACCTCTCAAAAGAATATGAATATATGTTAAATGCGCGGTTTGTTAAATGCTGACGGTAATGTATTTTTAGTATGTTGTTACAGTTAACCAGACAGGCAGCAGATAGCAGACAGTTAGCAGGCATACATGAAACAGACAGATAACAGGGAGGGCTGGTAGACAGACAGCATACAGACAGGCGGTATACAGACAGCGGACAGAGTATAGAAAAATAGCATACAGACAGACAGCACACAGGTAGCTGACAGAGTGTAGACAGACAGCAGACAGGCAGACAGACATACAGCAGATAACAGACATAAAGACAGTAAACAAACATCCGGTAGATAGATAGCCCACATAGTGTAGACAGGTAATAGACTGACAGACATCAGATAGCAGACGACAGAGTGTAGACAGACAGTAGATAGCAGACATATATACATACAGTAGATAGTAGACAGATAGACATATATCAGATAACAGACAGACAGACAGCCGAAGGAGTGTAGACATACAGCAAATAGCAGACAGACAGTCAGCAGGCAAACAGAAAACAGACAGACAGCAGGGAGAGTTGAAAGACAGAGAACGGACAGACATACAGCAGACAGACAGCCGACAGAATGTAGACAAATAGCCGACAGAGTGTAGGCAAAAAACAGATAGCAGACGCACACTGCGGAATGCAGATAGTTTTCAGGAAGACATACAGCAGATAGACAGCAAAAGACAGTCGGCAGAATGTAGACAGACAACATACAACAGACAGACATACAGAAGAGAGACGTATATCAAGCAGCAGGCAGATAGATATCATATAGACGGGCGAAATACTGTAGACAGACAGAAGATAGCAGACAGACAGTCAGCAAGTGGACAGGAAACAGACAGATAGCAGGGAGAGCTGGCAGCAGCCGACAAAGTGTAGACAGAGAACAGATAGCAGGCTGACATACAGCAAGCTGTAGACAGTTAGCAGGTGGACAGCAAAGACAGAAAGCAGGAAAACAAACTGCAGAGACAGCAGACAGACAGACAGCAGACAGTAGATATACAGGTATCAGATATACAGCAGACAGATATACAACGAACAGACATACAGCAGACAGACAATACAGCAGACAGCAGACAAACAGATGACAGACAGAAGTTAGCAGACAGACAGACAATATCAGAGACAGATATACAGCAGACAGCAGACATCATACAGACAGCCGAAAGAGTAACACACATTAATTTCGTTTTAACCCATTATATTTATTTAACAAACACATTTAATTTTATTTATTAATTATTTTTATAGGTACTTACATACTATCCGCGGCAGGTAGATATGTCGCCAAAAACTGTTTTCAATCGCCAATTTTGTTTATTGTTGCCAATCACCAATCGTGAACAGAAATTTAATGTACATTTAATAAATACATAAAATCGTTAACAATGATAAATAATATAAAAGCAAACTAGAATAAAGCAAAAGAGTAATTTACTATTCATTTACCAAATACATAATATCAAATTGACGACTTTTAGTAATATACGATATTAAAGATGGTAGATTTATTTCCAGTTGTTTGTTATGCCCATCATAATGAATATAATATAAATAAGTACTTCTCTATTATCCCGTCGACCACTTATCATAACAAAAAAATATCGCCAAACTATAAGATTAAACGTCAAAAATGCAGTTCCATTTACATGATGTCAGACGCATTATACGTGTTTGTTATGTCATCAAGTGGTTTTTAATTCGACATTTGCGTGTATTTTTTTTATTATGTTTTACTAATTTATTAGTTATTTCATTAATTAAAATAACAATTGTGTCCTTAAATTTTTATATTTTATTTATTTATTTATTTTGATATTCCAATGGCAACGTTCTCCTGTTTATTGGGCGTTACAGTTTGGCGATAGTTTTTTGTTATGAAAAGTGGTCGACGGGATAATAGAGAAGTACCGAAATGGTAAATATGTTCCTTGAAAGCAGTCGTAAAATTTGTTCTCATTTTAACAACGTCATTTTCATAATCTCGCCAAGGACACAAAAAAAAGAAATACCCAAAAATTATTATTTTGGGTACTTTTGTGTTATACGGGTGCCCATGTCGCCAGAAGTTTTTGAATCTTGCCAATCCTTTTTTTTTTCGCCAATATTTTAACATTACAATATAATATCTTGATAAAATTATTTAAAATTAGCTAAAACATAATCATAATAAAATATGCAAATACAAACATATCAATACAGATAACAAAATCTCACGTAAAAGGTTGCATTTCAAATGGTGCCAATTGAAACAAGATTTTGCGAGGTATCAGTGGTACCCAGCCAACATAAAAGAACCTTAATGTATGGTAATATTTCCTTTATCTTTTGTAGTATAGCTTTCAGACGATTCTGTTAAAAAATGATTTTTTTCTTTTTTATTAAGTAAAATACTTTAATTAGTAGTTGTTGAATAAATATTTTTACTGCATGTGATGTATTAATCAAATTTTGGTACTTCTCTATTATCCCGTCGACCACTTTTCATAGCAAAAAACTATCGCCAAACTGTAAAGTCAAATAAACGGGAGAACGTTGCCATTGGAATATAAAAATAAATAAATAAATAAAATATAATAATTTAAGGACACAATTGTTATTTTAATTAATGAAATAACTAATAAATCAGTAAAACATAATGAAAAATACACGCAAATGTCGAATGAAAAACCACTTGATGACATAACAAGCACGTATAATGCTTCTGACAACAGTAAATGGGACTGCATTTTAGGCGTTTAATCTTGCAGTTTGGCGATAGTGTTTTGTTCTGAAAAGTGGTCGACTGGATAATAGAGAAGTATCCAAATTTTTAATGTTTCATAACCACACAATTTCTTAACATTTAAATTAGAGTTAAGCATAAACCACTTAATTTTCGGCGCATTACTTAAAAGTTAAATAAACGGTTACAAAGTACGAAAGTGAACTGTGTAATCATGCACTGTTTAACGGTTTTCATATATTAAATATGCAAAGCAACGTTTAGAACGCCAAAATATTTATACTCAAACTGCAACCTGTAGCACTTTTTGCCGTTAAGATGGAAATCTTAATGCTTTTCGTAACCAGTTTGCAATTTTAATATACACACACACACACACACACACACACACACACATATATATATATATATATATAATAAAACTTTTGTAAATAATAACTTTTAAATCACATAAATAATCGACAATAGATAAACCGATAATTACAATATAATATATAAATATATCAACAAATTTAAGATTCTCAAAATTAAAATGAGTGGAAAATATACTTAAAGATATGAAGAGAAAAAATCCAATATGCCGAAAGTGAAAATTATTACAAGAGCAATTGGAAACTTATATAGTGGAACACTTTTTCAAAGGCAATATTCCAGTAACGCAAATTAATATGTTATAAAGCATTCAATACTTTTTTCTTAACGTATAACAACCTGTATTATAATCCTAATTGTTAAAAATTATAAAAAAAAGTACCTTGTAGAGACTTTGCTTGTATTTTTGAACAGATAAAATTTTATATTTTGGTTACAAATGTAAAGATTATTTGATTTTCGATAATTTGAAATGTTTAAATTGCACGTTTATTAAAATTCACATATCTACAAGCACGTGGCTAAAAATTTTTTTCGTATATTATAACCATTGGAGAAAGAAAGAAATGCATGAAATTTAACGTTGTTCAAAAGAAAAAGTCATGAAAATATAACAAGTTATACAGTTATACCATCCTGCTACACAGCGTAAAATAAAAATATTATAAACAGTAAAATAAGTTTTATTAGACTATTGACGTGTAATATAATTTTCCATTCCAATCTGTTCCCATCCATCCATTATAAAAGAAACCATACAGATTGTAATACGTAAAAATACAATATGTAACTATACAGCATCATTTAACCGCGACCTACGTTATACACGACCGGTGGATGACGTTTAAAACGTCACATCGAGTGGATCATTTTTACACGGCGATTGGAGCAAAACGGTGGGCACGCCGGTGTATAACGTAGGTCACGCTTTGCACCAATCGCCGTGCCGTGTAAAAATTATCCGCTCCATGTGACGTTTTAAACGTCAGATGCACCGGCCGTGTATAACGTAGGTCGCGATTTAACTTTCCAAAATTGTGGCTCGAGTTACTCAATGGTTACAAATATGGAAATATCCAAGTAAAAATAAAATAACGTGCGTAATTTAAAAAAATAAAAATTAAATGACGTGAAAAATTAAATGATAGCGTTTCAAATAATAACTTCAAAGACCGTGCAATGGTAGAATTTTCTTATTTCTTTTGATAATTTCTCGGATAGAGCCGAAACATGTCAACAGTCTAATAAAACTTATTTTACTGTTTTATAATGTTTTTATTTTACGCTTTTTAGCAATTAAAAGATGTATATAAAAGAATGAAATTTCAGTATTATACCAAGCTTGTCGCTTTCAAAAACATAACTGGTGCTTGTATAGACTTTGCTTGTCTTTATGAAGTTTCAGACAAAATTTGAAATTTTGGTTACAAAATTAAATATACCAGTTGGGAAGACCGAGCTAAGCTCGGTTAAAAATAGCCAAACTTTAATCTTTTCGTAGACTTCTAAGTCTTTTGCAGATCGCAAGATAGCCAAATATCGTCAAATTTAGCGACATTCTTTAATTTGGCGCCAAGCATGCGATTTGGCATTAGTAAAATTAAAAGTAGATTTTCCCGCCAAATCCCGCCAAAGTCGCCAACGTTTCGCCAAATTTGGAAAAATGTTGCCAACATTACGACTTTGCTTACTGCCAACTGTTCAACAACTTAATAACTGTTTCAACCTTCATACTCATTGAAATACATTGATCCGTAATGGCCCAAAAATGACCCACTAATCGAATTTTCTCGAACATGTGACTTAGCCCAATGGTTTTCTGGTGCCCCAAAACGGTAGGATACAAAATTTCGTCAAAATCGTTAGAACCGTTTTTAAAATAAAATTTGTATAACCACACACAAGATTTTCTCGTATTATAATGTAAGATTTGATTTTTGAAATTTCGAAATGTTTAAATTGCACGTAGTTTTATGGCTTAAGAAAGTACAGATTGTTGGGAAATGTGGTAATTCTCCACTATCCCGTCGAACACTTTCCATTAAAAAAAAAATCGCGTCAACGTGGTACATATATGAGATCTCTGCCATACATTAATGAAGAGAGACAAAAAAAATATCTAATTTAACAACTTACAACGACCATTGGGAAAATGCAGAGGGATAGCGGGGCAGTGTTCGGACTCTACCGCAACCGTTACCTCGTAGTGTAAGACATTTAAAAATTTTATCAATTTAGCCACCCCCTAAAATACTCCCCTCTGATAGCTCACCTATTCGCCCCACCCTAATATAACATAGTTTCCCCACGCTACCTATTCCAATCACCTACTATATTATGATCTCGGCAGCCGGCTGTGTTACCACCACCTGCTGCTGACGCAGAAGTCGCATTCCCTATCTACAGACTTTCCGTTTGGTATCCGAAGTAGAATAAACCGAAATATCCAAATATGATGCGTACTTTAGGTGTTAGCATTGACATTTTAAAAGTTTGGTACAATTTCTATTTGTAGACCATCCCCTAAGCAAAATTTAAGTATTGCTTTAACTCTTGTTTAGATTGTGCTAAAAGTATTTTGAGGAAATTAAAGTTGAAGACCACTTTTTTTGCTTTATAAGGCGATTTCTCATCCGACGTCAATTTTTGAATTCGGCTTTTTTTCATATCTGATAGTTTGCATCTATCCTTTTTGTAACTTAAAAATTTTTGTAACGATTTTATGCATTTCTATTGCCTATTCACAGATAAATTCTTCTATAATTACAGAATTTCGTTAAAAACGCTTCAAAAATTCTTCTACAATTACAGAATTTCGTTAAAAACGGTTAAAAGAATAAAGTGCGTACATCATTTGGTCCATTCTCGACCGAAAGCAACAACCATTTTCCCAATGGTTTAAAAAAAAAAAAACCTATCGCCAAACTATAGGAATGAACTCTCAAAAGGCATGAACGTGAGATCACATTCACTTGACGTCAATTTCGTTATACATGTTTGCTAAGTCATCAAGTAATTTTTTTCAACGTTTATCTGTATTTTTAATTATAAATTACTAATTTATTAATTCATTCGTTAATTAAATTAACAATTACGTCATTAAACGACGATGTCATGATATTAAAAGTGAAAAAACATTAAAAATATTTTGCAATGTAATAGTCAATTACAATAAATTTTCAAACTGACGTCACAAAGGCTTATCCACAAGTCGAGAGGAATAATTAAGAAACATAAAGTAAATAAATAAATAATCAAGATTATTAACCATTGCAGTGTTGCCAGTGGACTACTTTTTTTAAATTCAGTTTTCTTGATTGCTACCAGTTTTTTGAGAAAGTGGAATTCGCCTTATTTAATGACAAATTAAATAAGGCGAAAACAAGAGGAATTAAACTATTTAAAAAAAGTGGTGCCAATGAAGCAATCTTAATTTAAAAAAAGTAGCCCACTGGCAACACTGAACCATTGGGAAAATGGTTGTTGTTTTCAGTCGAGAATGGACCTCTTGACGTCGTCATTTTACATTAATATATTTTTTATGCATTTTTAACGAAATTCTGTAACTTTATAAGAACTTTTAACGAAATTCTGTAACTTTAGAAGAATTTTTCTTTGAATAGGCAATAGAAATGCATAAAATCATTACAAAAATGTTAAAGTTACAAAAATGATAGATGAAAATTATCAGATACTAGCAAGCTACGCCCGCTGCGCTGGTCGGTTTCTACAAATGAACCTTGATCAAACGAAATATATCGTTTAATTTGACCTTGTATTTGAAAGCAATCTGTATATTTACCTGGAATATCCTTCCACATTACTGAAAAACGACGTGATTGCGCTATTATATTTTCTAATGTGCAGTCAAAATTTTAGCTGTTAAGGACCAACTCTTTTATTTGGTCATTTACAGTTAAGGTTTGCTAAAGAAGGA
The DNA here is from genome assembly GCA_963931845.1 of Maratus michaelseni. Lineage (NCBI taxonomy): Eukaryota > Metazoa > Arthropoda > Arachnida > Araneae > Salticidae > Maratus > Maratus michaelseni. Next base: position 164,012,560 of record OZ007594.1, on the reverse strand, counting down.
TAAAACTATATGCAATATACTAAAACCATTTGTCGAACTAACAATGCAAACAAATAAACTAACAAAATCCATTCAGTAGAAGTTTTTATAAAGGCTAATCTTTGATAATCGGGTTCATCTGATTATAGAACTTTTCCACATAATTCTAAAACTAACAGAACGATATAAAATATACTAAAACCATCCTTACCAAGTATCTACTTAACAATGCAAATCGCAAAAAATACGTCCAGTAAAAACTTTCAAAAAGGCTAATCTTTCGGAATCGGGTTCACCTGACCATATAACCTTCACACAGTTTGACTAAGCAACGTAGAACAATATGTAGTACATTAAAACCATTCCTGAAATAGCATCTAACTAACAATACAATTCCCATCAAAATCCGTCCAGTAGAATTTTTTCAAAAGGCTAATCTTTCATAATCGGAATCAAATATCGAAAAGGCTAATATTTGATTAAAAAAATGGTCACCCGATTTTCGAATTTCCTCCTATAATTCTAGAAGTATGCAACGTAGAATGATATGTTATATAATAAAACTTTCTCTAGAAAATTATCTAACAGTGTAGGTTCCATCGAAATCCATTCGGCAAAATCTTTAAAAAAGGCTAATATTTCATAATTGGATTGATCTGATTATAGAACTTCCCAGAATAATTCTATAACTAAGCTACGTAGAACAATATGTTATACAATAAAACCTTCCCTGAAAAATTATCTTGCAGTTTAAGTTCTACGAAAATCTATTCAACAGGACTCGAATTATAAGCAGCAGGAACGAAATTTCATATATGTAGAAGTAAATAGAAGTATATTGCCATTAATATAGTTTGCATTTGAACAAAAAAAAGGTACTTTTCGGTTAGCCGGGTGCCAGTGATATAGGTACATATATATATATGTGTGTGTGTGTATATATTCATTACATACAAGTATATATATATATATATATGTATGTATATACATGTATTTGTGTAGATATATGTGTATATATATACATGTATATGTATATCACTGGCGCCCGGCAACCTTAAAAGTACCCCCAAAAAATTACTGCAAAAATGCAGTCGCACACTTAAAAAAAACACCTTTTGGCTTAAAATCTCTCATCAAAACTGTTTTTTTTTTTTTTTTTTTTTTTTTTTTTTAATAAAATTAGTAACAGTTTTTTTCTTTTATTTTTCCAGATGTATAGCCATTTCAATTCTTTCTGCAACAAAAAAAAAAAGACACCTTTTGGCTTAAAATCAAATTGTTTGGGGTCAAAAGTAAAATCAAAATCGCCAAAAACAAAAGATACATCGCCAAATATTGTTTCAATATAGAAATCTTGCCCCGTGAATAATTTTTTAAGCATTACGAAGATTCCCAATTATGTTTAAATTAAATATTTTCGTTTTATAATATTCTCTCAGCAAAACTGTTTTTTTTCTTTCTCTTTCTTTTTTTTAAATAAAATTAGTAACAGTTTTTCTTTTATTTTTCGACATGTATATAGCCTTTTCATTTCTTTTTGCAACAGTAATGATCGCCAAAAAATTAGCAATGGTAACCTTTTTGGCCAAAATAACAGAACTTTCTATCATAATTTTATAACTAATATACGTAGAACGTTGTGTTATATACTAAATCCTTCCCTGAAAAATTATCTCTCGAACAGTGTAAGTTCCATCAAAATCTATTCGGCAGAACTCGAGTTATAAAGGAACGGAACGAAATTTCCGTTTGTGTTTTATATATATAGTAGATGAAAAAAAAAAAAAAAAAAAAAAGCCGAATTCAAAAATTGACGTCGGTTGAGAAATCGTCTTATAAATTTTTGTTTCGGTTTTCATTAATATATTGTAAATTTGGTAATTTCATGTTATAGCGGCCCCTAAGGATGCGACCAAGAATTATCGCCAAATTATAAAGCATGTATGACATTATAATAATATATGATATATATATATATATATATAACATATATTATTACATATGTATGTTATATATATATATACATATGTATGTTATATATATATATAACATATATTAACATATATTATTACATATATATAAACGTTCCTGTTTTCATTAACATATTGTACATTTAGTACTTTCGTGTTATAGCGGCCCCCAAGGATGAGTCGTCAAGCGACCAAGATTTATCGCCAAATTATAAAGCATATATTACATTATAATAATATATGATATATACATAACATTTCTTGACGTATGTGGGCAAGCTATAGTCATATTTGATGTATATATACAAAGTGTCTCATTTATTTTGCAACCCGCGTAAACGCGAAGCAAATGAACAACACGAGTGCACGCGCACACCGTTAGTGCAGGGCTATCTCAATATATCAAGATGGCCTTGGTTAGTGCAGGTAGCGGTGTGCAAGGGCGTGCCAGCAACACTACCAACACGCTAGAAAACCGCACGACACACTTAAGTGCTAATGAGAACGAAATGAAAAGTAGTTTTGCGTCATGATGCTATGTGCAGAAAAATGCGCGTTTTTATTGAACACTATTTTCGAACGTCTTCGTACAAAACAGTCAACTGCTTACCAGAGTCATAAATAATTTCTTTGGGCTTTCTTTGGTTAGTTGTGACCTTTTTTATTGCTCTTCAAAGGTTTCGAAACAAAACGCACAAAATTAACAACAACAACAAAAAAAAAAATCCCATGGAAGGTGATAAACATCTCATGGGATCCTTTCCCTTTGAAGTGGACCAATCGTCGGAGAAACATTAGTCTCCGATTGACCACATGAAAGGAATTCGCTTCATCGTAGTTGGTTTGTTTGCTCTTTCAGAGATGATACAGCATATTACAACAAACAATTTTTGTATAGAAAATCAAAGTCATAATTCATTTATTAAGCCAAAATACAGGACGTCCCACTCTAATCGGAACATGTTCATAATTCATTCAAAATAAAAATAATTCAACAAAATTGTCATCAGAATTACTTTTCTTTGTGTGGAATGAACTGACATCATGAAAAGTGCTTTATTAGACACAGTATTTCTATCAGTGAGACAGTATGTAATGTTAATTACATTCGGAAATATGACGCGTCTAATTCAGCGCTTTTTGTATGTAGATGGTGGCTCACTTCTAATACTTCTTGTGATATCATTACATTTTACACAAATAAAGACAAGATTGCTGCTAATTTCGTTAAAATATCTTCATTATTGCTAAAGTTATGAACGAAATTCCAGATTAGGGCTACAGTGAGACACCCTGTATTTTATTGAATGAATTTCAACCCCAATTTCCTATACAAAAATTGTTTGATGTAGTGTGCTTTGTCATCCTTTTTTTTTTGAGACCGGCGACCAGGCCCCTACCTGCCAGGTTTCCCTAGCTTAAACGGGTTTAGCGCCTGGCACCGGGGCGCGTAGCGCCACTGAAGAGATGCCGCATAAAGGCTGGTCATTTCTGGCAGGACGGCTATGTGGAGGTCTGAGTTTTGTTCCCGTTTTTGTTTTGCTGCTAATTGATCTGATTATTTTTGTATGGACCTGGGCTTGGCATCACACCTATACGTCATGCCTTAAAGTTTGACGAAGGACTCTTGACTCCACCATGTATATACTTAATTATTAAAAAAATTTCAAATCACCAAGTTCACATGGAACTCCATTACGATTTAAGGTTCATACACAATATATTGCCGATTATATGACACTCGATTATACGACACAACCGGTTAACCGATATCCCTCACATACTTCATAAAAGCGTTTATAGTTAGTTGTATTACCAAATTAAAGAAGAAAAGTTTTTATTTATAATAATTTTACAAAGATCCAAATATCTTTAAAATGCTAATAAATTGTTAAAACACAGCTAATTCATCACATTGTAGATTCTCTTAAGTAGCATAGAATATTTTCAAATGGTCATTTAAAATAGATAGAATTTTTTTCGAAAACCCGGTGTGATTCCTATCAGCACTTGCATATTTTTAATTCCCCTTGGCTACAGTAATGGATTTTAAAAATCAGAGAAAACAGATGTAACGCAAGTGCTTTTATATTAGAAAATGCATCAATGTTCTTTTTTTTTTTTTTTTTTTTTTTTTGTCTTACTTTTATTGATAATGATAAAAAAAATACGTAATTAAAGAATATTTTTCTTAAATTTAGATTTTAATTTATAATATTTCTTTTATGGTTACAATTATTTATTTTTCTTTATGATAGTAGCTATTTACTTCATTTATAGTAATTTTATTTTACGTTTGTAAAGTTAGAAAATGCATCCAATAATGTCCTCCCGGTTAATCCAACGATTCTGATTTTCCTACATATCTCTCGTATCCTGAGCATCAAATAATACGGATTCTACTGTTCTGCAAGTACGCGATTTCATTAAGATGCATGTTCATATTATTTAAGATATATTAGAAATGATACACTATCTAATCAAAAGCATCCGTACGCTTCCGATTTTAGATATTATGTATAGATTCTTAATAAGTATTTGACATATTATTATTGAACTTCGGTTATTTAAAAAAACATGTTTGGGCTCATAATTTTCAATGAAAATTTAGTCAGGAGGGCTATAAGGGATCAACTATATAAACTGAATAAAAAATAATGTATGCTATCATTCTTTATAATAAAAAACTTGAAATAATCTGATGAATAAATGGTCCCTGTAAAACGCGCGTATGGATTTGTTTAAAAATGCCACTTATATTTATGAAGATATAAAAGTTTCTTTGAAAAATTAAGAAAAACATCCCCATCTTTTCTGTTTATAACTTCCAGGTTTTCCTTAGGACGTCAGGAGAATGGATTATTTAACAAAAGAATGATTCGATCTTTGCATCTACTCGCTAAATTTTGCATGGAAACCGATGAAGTAACATATCATTTCAGTTTCAGCGGCAACTCAAAAGTCTTGATTTTCATTAAATCGAAAATCACTGGTTAATTTTAATAATGCTGTTGTACATTTCTGTTTTCTCCTTCTTTTGTGGAAGATCAAATGAATTTCATTCTGTAGGATTTTTCCATTTTTACAATCTTTCTTTTCGTAGAAAATCAATGCTAGTTCAATATTATACTCATATTTTATTCAATGATTCTACGGTTTTCAACAGTGTAATACCAGTATAGCAGAAATATCGGCGGGAATCTTGGCAAAATTGCTTCTGATACGTTCACTTTCACATGAAATATTGCCGATTTTAATTTTGATTTTTGAACAATTTAAACAATACATTAGACGTATTTCCACTAATACTGCCAAAATATAGCTTACAATTGACAATATTTATCCGAAGCAAAATCACACTAAAATTGGGAAATAGTTGTGCAGAATTTGTTCGATACTGCACAAATATCATTTTGTTGCTTTGAAAAAAGACATTTTTAAAAATCATTGCGAAAGAAATAATATTAGTCACTAACAGTTTTTCAGCAACTTCTAAAAAATTAATTTCTATTTTTGAAGTTTTATGCTAAATATCCGAAAATATAATTTAACCAGATTTACGAAAACATACAATAACCTCTTCCAAGTTACCCACAACTCTTAAAAGCGTTGTTTATCTTTAGAAACCTCAGAAACTAAATATCTTTTCCAGATTTAAAGGATTTTTAAAAACAAAGTTTCTTTCACTGATTTACAAAAACGTTTCCGGATAGTTTTTATAGTGCACTCATCGGTTTTGTCAAAACGGAATATTGGGTTTTCAGATGCTATTTATTCTTAACTAGCAAGCTACGCCCGCTGCGCTGGTCAGTTTCTACAAATGAACCTTGAAGCAAACAAAATATATCGTTTAATTTGACCTTGTATTTGAAAGCAATCTGTATATTTACCTGGAATATCCTTCCACATTACTGAAAAATGACGTGATTGCGCTATTATATTTTCTAATGTGCAGTCAAAATTTTAGCTGTTAAGGACCAACTCTTTTATTTGGTCATTTACAGTTAAGGTTTGCTAAAGAATGATAAAACTATATGCAATATACTAAAAACATCACTAAAAATTATCGAACTAACAATGCAAACTAATTAACAAAATCCATTCAGTAGAAGTTTTTATAAAGGCTAATCTTTTATAATCGGGTTCATCTGATTATAGAACTTTTCTACGTAATTCTAAAACAGAACAATATAAAATATACTAAAACCATCCTTACAAATTATCTACTTAACAATGCAAGTCGCAAAAAATACGCCCAGTAAAAACTTTCAAAAAGGCTAATCTTTCGGAATCGGGTTCTCCTGACTGTATAACCTTCACACAACTGTTTGACTAAGCAGCGTAGAACAATATGTAGTACATTAAAACCATTCCTGAAATAGCATCTGACTAACAATACAATTCTCATCAAAATCCGAACAGTAGAACTTTTTCAGAAGGCTAATCTTTCATAATCCGAATCAAATACTGAAAAAGCTTATCACACAACTGTTTGACTAAGCAGCGTAGAACAATATGTAGTACATTAAAACCATTCCTGAAATAGCATCTGACTAACAATACAATTCTCATCAAAATCCGTCCAGTAGAACTTTTTCAGAAGGCTAATCTTTCATAATCCGAATCAAATACTGAAAAAGCTAATATTTGATTAAAAAAATATCACCTGATTTTCGAATTTCCCCCTATAATTCCTTTCTGTTTTTTAAATAAAATTAATAACAGCTTTTTCTTTTATTTTTCCAGCTGTATAGCCATTTCAATTCTTTCTGCATCAAAAAAAAAAAAAAAAAAAAAAAAAAAAAAGAAGACACCTTTTGGCTTAAAATCAAATTGTTTAGGATCAAAAGTAAAATCAAAATCGCCAAAAACAAAAGATAAATCGCGAAATATTGTTTCGATAGCAATCTTGCCCCTTGAATAATTTTTTAAGCATTGCGAACATTCCCAATCATGTTTAAATTAAATATTTTCGTTTTATAATATTCTCTCATCAAAACTCTTTTTTCTTTCTTTTTCTTTCTTTTTTTTTTTTAATTAATTTAACACAGTTTTTCTTTTATTTTTGGAGATTTTCATTTCTTTTCATTTCTTTCTGCAACAATAATGATCGCCAAAAAAATAGCAATGGTAACCTTTTCGGCCAAAATAACAAAACTTTCTATCATAATTCAATAACTAATCTACGTAGAACGTCGTGTTATACATATAAACCTTCCTCTTGAATCACTCTATCTATTAAAAAAAACCGCATCAAAATCCGTTGCGTAGTTTTAAAGATTTAAGCGTACATAGGGATATAGGGACAGAAAAAGCGACTTTGTTTTATACTATGTAGTGATGAAACATTTTCAACTGCATAGTTGAATTTATACATGCAAGAGTAATAAAATAATATTAATTATAATATTAATGTTAATTTATCATGTTTGCCTGTAAAACATGTTTGTTGAACATGAAAATTTTTAATTGAGAATAGATAGGATACGAGAAACCTATGGATTGAGAAAACAGATTAATAATTCACTAAAAAAATATTAAAAATACACTATACAAACTATTCAAAAACGTTTCTGAAATTCAGTGGCAGAAAAGGAAACTTTGTTTTTATAAATGCTTCTTTAAATCTCGGAAATATATTGGTTTCTGAGGTCTCTAATGATAAAGAACGCTTTTCGGAATCGTTTCAAACTCCGAAGTACATATTATATACTTTAGTTTGTGATTATATTATATTTTCCTTGTTTAAGAAACGTCGGTCTTTCTTTTACAGTGCATGTATCTAAGTATGTACGTCCTCTATATTCTATCAACAGCCACTGAACCGATTTGAATGTAACTTATTCTAGAAAAGCAGGAAATATTTTAAAGCTCCAAGTATTTATCGTATCAAGTATAGTTTCTTTTCCTTACATAAAATTTTAGGGTTTCGTTCATCTCACGAAACCCTATTACTCCCGCTCCGTTGTCTGTCCGTCACAGAGTCATTCTCAGAAACTATATAACATACAGAGTTGAAACTTTGTGTTTATGTAGCTGAATACCAGCTATGAAGCTCAAAATATTAAAATTTGAAAAAATCGTATTATATTTATAAATAGAGAGAAAAAACCAAAATACTACCAGCCTTTTCATATTAAATTTAAACATTTTTCGTTATAGCAGTTACCAAAAATTAAAAATCCACAATGAAATTCTTTCTACAATAATTAATTTTCTATGGAACGATTTCCACGTAAAAAATGAAAATGAAATGAAATGTTGCACCAATTGAAAAAAAAAATGATTTGAAAGCAAATTTTTAAAAATGCAATTTTCTGCAATGATTGGCTCAAAAACAAAATAAGATTTCCGTTAAGAGGCTATTTACGCGAAAACACCCGCTCGCTAATGTTAAACCAATGGGGGAAATATTTTAAGTTATTTCTTTCCCATTTCAATATTTTAAAATGATTTTTTTTGGGCATCAGATTGCTGAGGTCAATTTTTATGCAGGACCTTTTATACTCTTTCAATTTTTACTACAAGTTTTTTTTATTTTTTAATTAGATGCTTTCACTTTCGGAACCGCTTTCGAAAGTAAAAGTACCCTCGATAAAAAAAACTGCAACCAAAATCGAAAAAGTAAAAAAAGCCCTGCATAGAGATCGACCTCAGCTATCCAATGTACACACACACAAAAAAAAAATCATTTAAAAATATTGAAGTGCGAATGAGATATTTTTAAATATTTCCTCCATAGGATTAACATTAGCGAGCTGGTGTTTCCGCGTGAGTGAAGTAGCCTCTTAACTAATACATTATATACAGTGAAAAATACTATTGTATTTGTTTACTTTTATAGTCATTTGCTACGGGGACGGACCATTTTGAGCATTTTCTATTACTTGGGTGATCGCAAATATTATTTTATTATTAAAATTATTACTGACCCCCCCCTCCATAATTGTCCTCGCGACAAAATCTTCACTGAAAAGTATGAAGTCAAACATGTTCTTTACATTCTTGAAGTTCAAGGACAATTCGTAAAGAATTTCAGCAGATATTCGGCAGAACGTCTAAAATCGAAAAAATCGGTCACTTCCCCTTAATTTTTAGGCATGAGTGTATTTCAAAACACTTTTAAATAAGTTTTTCACGAAATGGTGTTTTTTGAACTGGTGAGCACCACGGGGAAGCTAAGCTATCGACTTCAAATGTGACTGAAGTTACATGAGACATGTACTTATCTGGTGAACCATAATTTTTTTTTTTTTTTTTTTTTTTTTTTTTTTATAATTACTGCGTTTTTGACAACGTAGTTTCTAAGAAAATCTTTTGCATTAACTTTTCCAAAATTTTACTTTAAATTTTTTTACTTTCTTTGTAGTGTTTTCCAGATTTCTAGATTTAGTTCAAAATGTTTAAACTCTACTTCGCTTTTTTCTGTACCAACGTTCAGCGCCCACCATGGGGCTTGTGGACTACATTAGACGACGAATCTTTTTCTTATTCTAAGCTTCCCGGTGATACGTCGCTACCATGTCAAACTATCGAATGTGAAAAAATGAAATTTTTATTATTTTTAAAAATGCGCCGATTGTCACCACTAAATTTTAATAGTATTCTTCAGCAGGGATGCCAGTTTGGCCTCTTTTTTTATTCAGAAATTTCGAATCCACACCAGAAATGTAAAATATGAATTTTTGCTTTATTTAATGACAGACATTTCGTGATTACTTAAAGTAAATAATCTTTTCGCAAAATTTCCTGTATGAATACGGCATCTGTGAATATAAAAGAAGGCCTTACAGGCAACCCTGTTCTTCACAGAAATTTTATTAGCATTTTTACTAGGCGAAGAATTCTACTAAAATTTAGTGGTGAAAATCAACTTATTTTTCAAAGTAATGAAAAATGCATTTTTTCACATTCGATAGTTTGACATGGTAGCGACGAAGAATAATTTTATTTTTGTAATATGCTTTTTGACGTTTGTCTAATCCCATTGTATTTTCCGTTTGAAAAAAATTGCCAATTATTTTTTTTCCTGAACCCTACAAAAAATAATCTTAATTTAACGTGTTTTAAAACAAAACTGATTGAACGACAATTTAATGCAGTTTTTAATGTCTTCTGAACATGACAAAGGCAACTAAGCGGCAAATATTTCTCTTCTTTACATTGCATGCTTCCTTGTAAATTCGCGGGCTCTCCGATCATGCTCTATTTTGTTTTTCTTGTATAACATGGCGATGGAAGGTTCCAGAAAGCTCTTGGGATTGCAGTCGGCTAACAGAGAGCAAATAGACAGTAAGAGAGTCTGCACAGTCAATGCTGGGGTCCATTGGTAATCCAATATGTCCAAGCAAATATTTCCAGAATCGTCAATGTTGCAATGATATATCTTTGTGATAAATTTGACCTGTAAAAACAAAAACAGAACAATCACATTAGGTAAGCTTATGTAAGTGTCAGAGAATTGGCGTTGGCTGGGTTTGTGGCATGTTCAAGCATGTTTGTCTGTCAATCTACTCTAACTAGTAAATCTGCAGATCAGGAGCCTCAACGTCAGCTCTAAAAATCATTGTTTTTTAATCTCACTTTTCATACTATTTAGCCTCTTACAATCCGCAATTTAATTTTTTTATATTAGGGGAGATGAGGGACGAATGGGACAAGGGATGGATGGGACTTTCTGAATATTTCAGGCAATAAACTTTTTTTGTTGTTGCTTCCTATACTCATAGATTTCACTACCATAGTGTGCTTCAGAACCAAAAGCAAGACCACATGACTGTTTTCAGTTTCCTTCAAATGATCATTTCCTGAAAAATCTGCTTAAAAGTAACTTTTTTTACATTTGAAGTTACTTAAATATCTTATGCAATATAAACAATTAAGATATGTTGTAATTTTTTTATTTCAAGGTTCAATATTGGTAATTAAAATGAATGAATATTAACCATTGTGACAAAATAATTTTTGAGACAAAATGGCTGACAATTGAATGTATGCATCATGGGGATGATTGGGACATTTCAAATGGGATGAATGGGATTGTCTCATTTATCATTAGAGGATGCTGAAAAATATATTTATTAGCTAAATAATATTATACTAGATGGAACCCGTCAAAATTTGACGGAAAAAATACTATAACAGTATCTTTAAAATAAGCTTCTTTATTATTTAAAAAGGGGTGCGTATGAAACAGTCTTTCAAATATTTTATTTTAAAAGTTTTTTCCCTAGTCAAATACAGTACTATTTCCGATGCAAACTCCAAACAAACAATCGGTAAACAACTGTGTAATGCAAATCAGTTTGACATTACCGCCATACTCCCCACGGCAAGAAAAAAATTTCATGGACCTATGAAGTATATACAAATAGTATATTCCTACGGTCATACCATATTCAGTAAATAAAAGAACATAGTAAATAAAGCACACAACTCCCTCCCCCCCCCCCCCAACCACCACCTGTGATAATGCAACCGAATGAGCTCCTATGCGCATGTGCATTGCATCTGCCCAAAAGCAGCGTCGAAATTCGACGTTAAAAAAGTTTTAAAATGCTTAAATTAAAAGTTTTAAAATGTCCTCTTTAATCATTGTTCGTTTCAAATGCATATCTTCTAAAACGCATCCATTGTTTTAAGCTAATCAGTTTTTATGTAATTTTTTTACAGTAATAAACCAATCGGCCAATGAGGGAGATTTTTAATGTTTTCAAGTGTAATTTATTTGTACTTTTTCTTCGGTTCCTTTACATAATCAGGATTATTATCCCTTTCCATCACAGTCGGGGATATTTTCCCTCTTATACAGTTGGCAAATGTAATAAAATATAAAAATACAATTCCTAGCATATTCTGATATCTGATGGAACATATACATAAACAAATTCAACGTATCAATTTTATGCTATTCATAAACAAAACATAGTTTGTTTTTTTATTGACAGATTTTCGTTTAGCGCTAAAATGCTCTATCTTATGGATAATCTGATCTTATGATTTATCACTGTTTTTATTATTATTATTATTATTATTCACTTTTTATGATCGTTTGGAAATTCTATTTTCAATTGTGGCAACTTTCCCAGGGGCTATTTTACATTACTGAAGCAAACTGGTGGTCATTGATAAGATAGAATTGAAAAACTCTTCATGCTTGAAAATTATTTAAAAAGTCGTTAAATTAAGCGGCAGTTTTCAAATAAATTTCTATCGAAAGCTAATTTTTTTTCTAATTGATGATGTAAGAATTGAAATTGTAAAATGTTGTAAAATGTAGTAAAAAATAGAAATTTGTAGTATTTAGAAGTGATGTAACCGCGATGAAAGCTAAAGCGATAGCGCCGTTTGTTGTCACAACCGTTGTACATTTCTAAAAATTGCCACTGTATTTTGGCTGGCGTGCAAAAATCGAAAACCATTTTTTGACATCGAAAGAGAAATTCACAGTGAAAGAAATAGGATTTTGCGTTAATAAGGAACTGGTTAAATGAACTTATAATAAACCTACCAAAATAATTCTTATGAAACATTAGTCTTACATTGTTTATTCTAGCTAAAAATACAATCTTTATTTCAAGATATTTTTCCAACCCTAACTCTATTTTTAATAATTTTAAATTTCCTGAAATGCTTTACTTTTGTGATTTGTTTTATTAAAAAAGGAAATCTTCTAACTTGTAATTAAAAAAAGTAATTGGTAACATGTAATCAAGGTATGCAAACAAAATGAAGAAATCAATGACGTCTCCAATTCTAATCTTTATAATTATGAGTGGAAAAATCAGTTAAAATTACGTGGTGTTGACACAATCATAATCATATACATTTTTCTCTTTAGTTTTATCAATGTTAAAATGCATTTCAAGGTAAGCATAACGTGATTTTCACTGGCGCAAACTTTTCACACGTACTTTATATCCGTTACTATAATGCTTAAACACCATGCATACAAATAAAAATATATTTTGTATTTAATTGGAATGAAAAAATGGCATCAACAAAGTTATAATGCATAATGATAAAATAAACCCAATGGACAATATTCCCGTGACGTCACAATAAATATAAATTTTTATTCGCTTTTAAAACACGCGGATAAATATTTTTACGGAAACTTAACTTGCAAATTAAAAAATTCGGCCTAAAAGCCGCGTGCTTTTAATATTCATTATTTCTCTTAATATCCTCGCAACCATACAGTTCAGAGAAAAAACTCTATGCCTTGCAACTGTGGGCGTTATCCGATTATGACGTCATTAGCAGAAGTAAAAGTTTAATTGAAAATTACGGCTAATTAATTAAATTTTCGAACAAACGAATGCACGATAACAAATCTGTGTCCAAATATCTTTCATTTAAAAAAAGAATGATGTAATTTGATGCAGTAGTTTGTTCTCACGGATTGTCGAAAGAAATCGCTTAGCGTTTTAAATATATAGATAGTTTGATAAATTAATAATTTATGGTAATTATTATTTTAACATTTAATCCTCATTGTAGTTATCGTCTTCAGCCATTGAATGCTTCCGTTTATGCGCCTTTTAAGGTAAAGCTGAGATGAGTCCAATATGATTGGCTAACAAATAATTCTGGAGATCATATTACAATTTACAATCTCTCAGATTTTGCCCAGGAGGCATTTTTTTTCCTTCAGCTTTTAGTCCTTAACATAGAATAAAGGGAGGAAAATATTTGTGTCCCATTCACCCCTGCTGTGGGGATGATTGGGACACAGAAGAATTGTTTTTTAATTTCATAATATATTTCTGTATAATAGTAATCTTGAATAAATATTGTGCATAAGATGTAGTCAAACACTTAATGTATGGAATGTGATATATAATATTGATAATAACTTAAATAAAATATTTAAAATAAACATTTTTGTGAATATGTCCCATTCATCCCCCATCTCCCCTACAAATATTTATAGGCATATAAAATACTTCGAAGGTTTCAGAAATCAGAAGCTTTAAATTAAACACGGTTTATGCAATGATATTCTGAGATGCTTATGAACCTCTTATTCATCTAACTTTTCAGATTAAAAAAAAAAAAAAAACTTGTATTAAAATAAATTCTTTATTAATGTCGATAGAATACAAAAATAATTTATTTTGATAATAAAATATTGCAGCAAAATAGTGCGAGTTACTTGAATTTTATTATTTTGCTTTCTTTGAAATAGGGTTGCTAAGCAACTAATAAATTAAAGAGCAAAGTAAAAAGAAATGCATTTTAAAATTTGTAAAAAATATGAAAATAAAATGTTTTATATTTCCCGAGCAGATGCAAAAAATTTTCCAATAATTTAAACAATTAATTTCTAAATTCTAATGAATGTATCAGCAAATTTTCAAAGCTATTAGATATATTTAAAACCTCCATATAGAAAATTTAGCATCAATAATTTTACGTTTAAATCCATTATTCAAACTAGGGAATTTAACCCTGGCTTCCCGGGTTACAGAACATAGACGACAACTAATTTTTTTTCTAATTCTTATAGATTTTTCATATTTATTGTATATTTTTTCAGCTAATTCATTAACAACTCCAAAAAGAATTTTCATAAGAACTTCAAATCAATAATATATTCAAATAAAATTGTGAAATTGAAAAAAGCGATACTTTTGTATTAGCCACATGACAGAGGTGTTAATGGCCAAAAAAATAGTCCAAGATTTCGCTGCTTACTGCAAGCTTTTTATTATGAAAATTTCAACTGTTTAAGCGTGTAGTTCGAGAGCACGTCTGTTAAATTTGCATTTTATTTATATTATATTTTATTTAAATTTATATTTAGATGAAATTTTAATTTCGTAATAGTAAATAATAAATTCTCTGTCGTCTCGTATATTGTTCAGTTATCAAATCTTTCAAGTTCTTCGTTCAAAATGGTTAAAATGCATCTTTTTGTCAAATTATTACTCTGTGTTTCCATTATTTGATTCATTCACATGTTAAATATGAGATATCTAATATTAACATTTCTCCAAATATTAGAAAATTTCGAAATGGCCCAAGAAATATTAGCTCTATTCCCATACAGGCAAAATTTGTCCAAAGTCGCCAGCAAATACAACTACTATTCCACCAAATGGCGAATCATTGTTTTCTATATCTTTAACCGTACGGTCTACACATTTACACATTCAAATACTAATTTACTCATCAAGGGTGCTCTTTCATAGATGATTAACTTGGTTTCTCTTATTAATTCCGCAAGATCAGATTGCTTACTAATGGCACGCGTCGATGTTTCGTTCAAATTCAGCGGTATTTTGAATCTTGAATCTGCTGTTCTACCTTGATTTAATAACAAAGCTACGATCTCAGAAGCTGCAACAGATAACGCAACCATATTATATGATCTCACCCTTTTTTTTAAACTGCATTAAATAAAAATGTTTTGCCTCAAATAAATAAATAAATAAATAAATAAAATAATAAATAAATAAATAAATAAATAAAATAATAAATAAATAAATAAATAAATAAAATAAAAAATAAACCTTATAATTTTCATTTAAAGCAGAAGGGAAATTTCCTTATAAATTGATTTTTGATCGTGATTATCCTGGCGCAAACGATAAACAGCCAAATATTGTTTGAGTCAAAATTTTTACATCGAAACAATTTTTTAAGTATCACAAACAGTACTTTCGCGTTTAAATTAAATAATTTCGATTTATAAAGTTTTCGCTCATCAAAACGTTTATTATTATTAGTTTTATTATTATTTTTGTATTTTATATAAAATCAGTAACAGCTTCTTTTCTTTTACTTTTCGAGATGTATGTATTATTTTCTAATTAATAATAGCTATTTCAGTTCTTTAACCAAAGATAATATGCGGTCGCTAAGCGGAAAAAAAATTACAAATGGCAAACATTGAGCCCGAAAAAAGTGAAAAATAATTTTATTTTTATTTTAAAGAGTCATAATAAATTAGTGAATTAAGATACAGTTTTCAACCAAACTGCATTTGAAAGTAGATTTTTTTTCCTATATTACGGTGTAAAAATTAAAAATGTGCGATGTTTAGAAATTAAAAAAACTGCAGTAGCAAAAAACGCAAAACCAAAATTTCATCGTCAGCTGTTGCCGAATGACGTCAGCACGGACACGTTTGTCCTTTATAATGTAGATAGATAGATAGATAGATAGATAGATATGCGATTTTCATTTAAGTTAAAAATGAAATTTGAAAATTGGCTGCATTCCTATAGGAAATCATTATGACCTAAAAAGAAATGTTCTATATTTTTTGAAAGTATGAACCAGATGTAACTAAAAACTATAAAGCTCATTCCGGGTACCTCACCAACATACCCACCAAAAATGAACCTAATAGGACGATTTTTACTGCAGTTATCGCGGAACAGACAGACAGACAGAAACCAAAAACTTTTCGCGTCTCCACAGTGAGCCTCAACTGACGTTTCGGCAAAAAATTGGCCAATCGTCATGAAATTTCAAAATGTTGCTGAAGTACACTGTACACTACTAAATGCTTTTAAAATAGTTGTCTTATGTTTAATTTTTTATTAGGAACGCGTAAACAGTTTCAACATATTATCGTTTATTATACATCATAATGATCATAATATTGAGCAACAACGCGATTTAAAGCGAATTTAGATAACAATAAACGATTTCCAACAAAAAGTATTGTCTAGTTGCTTTTTTTAGAATGTACCGAACAGGATTTGACTATTTTTGGAAAACGTCTGTCTGTGAGTCTGAATGTCTGTCTCTCTCTCTGTGTGTATGTAACAAAAATTCTGTGGGCGCTCTATCTCAAGAACTAATGGACGGAATTTAATAATACTTTAGATTCAGTTAGACCTTTATATAAATAGGTGCTGATTAGGTTTTAATGTAAATCGCCCAACACGTGGCGCTGCTATGCTGCATTTTTCACGATTTCCACGATAGCTCTACCTCAAGAACTAATGCACTGATTCTCAACAAACTTCAGATTCAGTTAGACATTGACATAAGTTGTTGCTGATTAGGTTTTGGTGTAAATCTCTCAACAAATGGCACTTCTATGCTGCATTTTTCAGGATTTAAACGATTTTAGCGATAGTCATACTCAAGAACAAATTCATGGAATTTTATCAAACTCCCTATTCTGTTAGACCTTGACTTAAGTAGGTGCTGATTAGATTT
Organism: Maratus michaelseni; assembly: GCA_963931845.1. Classification (NCBI taxonomy): domain Eukaryota; kingdom Metazoa; phylum Arthropoda; class Arachnida; order Araneae; family Salticidae; genus Maratus; species Maratus michaelseni. The sequence goes on along the minus strand of OZ007594.1, from coordinate 163,995,431 downwards.
TCGTGTAAATCATATAAGATAGGGCGCTGTACAGAAAAAGATAAAACCCAATTTGGGTTGAAAGATTCTTAGGTATGAGCTCAAATTCGGCCATGCCAGTTTTGGTTATCACTATGTATCCATTTTGGGACTATTAAAAACCCATTTTCAAAATGGGTATTTAACAGTGCCCAAAATGGATACACTATGGTAACCAAAACAGACATGGCACAATTTGGGCTCATGCCTACGAATCTTTCATCCCAAATTGGTTTTTATTTTTTTTGTTTGCTATGCTGCATTTTTCACTATTTTTGCAACAGCTATATCACAAAAACTAATGCTCGGAATTTAATCAAATTTCATATTCTGTTACACTTTCACATACAACGCCGTAACCAGAAAAAAATATTTCGCAGGGGGAATTGTAGGTTCAAAATTTTATTCCTGTTATCGTATTTTATATTTGTTTTGTAACACTTTAATAAAGGTAAAATTATTTAAAATTTATCTATTGTGAATTCGAGTAATCTATACTTATCACAAAAGAAAATTGAATAATTGAGTCTCCTTCATTGCAAAGAAATTTATAATTTAATTTGTGTTGATGGTGATTCTACTTCGCCAATGTATCAACAATAGTGTCAACCAAATTAAAGATTTCTGAAGCTTTTTACTTATATTTTAAAATGTCTTTTGTCAGAAATGTATTCCCAGGAGCAGATGTCAAAACGGTTACGTTTGTCAATTTGTGGATATTTGGAATTAGACCCTCATTGTATACTTCACGCGTTCCAGTTAAACAAGTTGGAGAATATTTTTAAATATTCCACTAATTTGTTTGATAGCATGGAAATCCCGCTTTTACACAGTTCCATAAAAGAGAGAGGGAATAAAAAAAGGAATTTTAAAACTTCCTATTGTTTATTACCGATTTTCTATTTTCTCAAATTGCATTAATCTTTTCAGCATGTAATCAAAGGAAAAATAGATGCTGTCTCATAGAATTTTTATCTAAGACTTTTAATTGTAGTTGATTTTTTAATTTTGAGTTTCTTGATTAATACTTAATGGCTTATTTATAGTCGTCCTGGAAAATTTTCAGAGGGGATCAAACCCTGGAGATTTCCCCATTGGCTACGAAATTGTTCACATAAATAGATCTTTGTTAGATTTGGATGCATACCAGGGCTCGACGATATCAGAAATTAAATATCGCAATATATCAACGAATTAATATTGATATTGGTGATATATCGCGATAACTACCTTAAAATGCGTGGGAATAGAAAAATTGTTAATTTACAATGATAAATGGTATGGTAGTAGCAATTTAAGTACAAACAGGTGTAGAAAGCAATGAATAAATTCTCTATATGTATTTGCTCACACAGAATTCTTTAAATATTATAGTTATTTTATATATTGCTGATAACAACTAGAGAGAGATAATCATAAGAAGGGATATCCGGCTTTGAATGAAGCGGGCAGTGAATGGAAGAAAGGATTATTCCGATATTAATCGAATATTTGGCGCTTTTTCTAGGATTTCGAAGTCGGGCTGCGGCGAAAAAAAAATAATTTTGGGATATATCGGTAGAGTCAGAGCTTAGCTATCGTTATTGGGATATATTGTCAGAATCCGAAATTAGTTATCAATATTGAGATAGTTAAAAAATATCAATATTTGACCGATATACTAATAAATAATCCAGCCCTAGTGTATACCATAGAGGAGGGATTGATATTAGATGTCTATGGTGTATACTGCCTAACAGTTTATGGTTTTTGGGTTGGGAATTTTGGTTGCAAACATCTAAGAGGGTGGATACCGAAATTCAATGATTTGTTTGAAAAATGCGATGCTTATATCTTCTTTTAAAATGCACGCAATTCAACGAACCAAATGCATTTAGAATCTTCACGACGGACATACATAGTTATTCAATTTTGCCACTGTAATAGCGAATTTTGAACTACTAATATTTGTGAGATAGAAGAAAGTTTGGGCATTGGCACATCCGACTAGTCTTCGAGGTTGTTTTACAACAAGGATGTTTCTACATTTTCATCTCTAAAGGCTGTGGTTAAAATTCATAACCTATTTTTCCAGGTCACGTGACCTATTTCGTTCTCAGGGCAACGACGCAACGGCTATTTTTACAAGCTTTTATTTAACTTATGGCAACTGGCTGTAAAACTGCAAGAACAAAATATTTTAAACACTAAAAAATAGAAAATATAAATGAAAAATAGTGTAATAGTTGAAGGAAAGCACTTTTATCATTTCATACTTCAAAATTAATTAAATTATGATTATACGTTGAGAAAATAATTTTAAAAATTCTGAATGGCTAGTTTAAGTAATTTTTTTTCTATACTGTTGTCATATCGTTAAATAATAAATATAAATAAATAAATAATGATAAAAAAAACAGACTAAAAATTAAAATTTTTTTAATAAATTCACAATTGCTTTCTACCAAGCGTAAATCAAAGCGGTGAGTTTTCAATAATCAGGGACCCCGCCAAATTAACGTATTGTAAGAAAAAGGTTTTGGATCTACGTGAATTGCAGTCATGGAATTAGTCGTTATATTTTAGATATAACATTGAATGCTAATAAAAGAGTGATTTTTGTTTATTATTTAACATAAAAGAAACTAATGACAGTGCAATTAACTACTGCTCGCCACCACAAATAAATTTCACTAAAATACTACAATTTACAATTTACTAATCACTCACTGTATATAAATTAGAAGCAAGTTTCGCATTTACTTACTTCAGGTGGCTGAAATGGGTAATTTGGAGGAAATCTTATAGCCAATCTAAACTTTCCACCTTCATAAGGAGTTCCAGGAGGACCTTCAATCGTTGCTATCCATCTCCGCAGATCTCCATCTTTTATTTCTGCTGAAACTAATGGTATAGGTTTTTCCTTTATATCTTTCAGTTCCTTCAGAATTCGCTTTATTCTCAAATCTGTTTTCAAATTAGTTATGCCTCTTGCTGTCATATTCAAAGACGTTCACAATTTTTCACAAGGAGAATATATAAGTTCGAGTACCGTTTCAAATGATATTCTGTATTATAAAGGGAAAAAAAAAACATGTCCTTGAGCAACTCATATATCACGTTGATGGTGGCAAGTCTTAACTAATAAAATTGGTTTTTACTGCAATTTTTGTAAATTCTAAACATTGTACAGTTTTAATTTTCACCTACAGCATGTTTTTTTCTCGAAGACAGTGTATATACCATCTACCCCATTAAAATCCGTGCGCGTATCTATCTATGTAACCTCAAAAACTCGGAAATCACAGGGTGTAGGGCTACAAAATTTGGCACACGGGTTGCTGGTAGGAACAATTGGGACAAAAAATCCGAAAATTTTAAATATTTATTTTTTATTTTATGTTTTTGACGAATTGTTTCCCTTTTTTTATGTTCAACCCGTAATCGCGCGCGGTCTAATCAGTTCTAAATGTTTACTGCAATGTGAAATACATATTACGTACGCCACGCTGCAATACCAAGAAGCTGTAGCGGGTATCTCTATAATAAAACCGTAAGTCATGTGACTGTCATCAACAGTTCCGGAATGCCCGCTTCACTTTTTCATATGCCAGGCGGCCATTTTTATTCAAAATTATTTTTTCGAATAAAACTTCATAAATGTGACATTTTTAGAAAGATCGTTCAAAATAAATTAATATTTGAGAGATGAGTTACGTTCAATTATGTATATATTCTCCAATAACTTCAGTTGAAATTAGCTTCGCAGTTCAAATTCTCTATCCATGAAAGTAAACAAAAAAAAAAAAAAAAAAAAAAAAGATTCATTCGTCGTGAAGGTTTAAAATATTAAACCATTAAACCATGGAGATAATCGTTCGTAAAGTTAGTTTTCCGTGAAAGATTTTTTGGAGCGCTGCCTGGTGTCAAAAAAATAATTCGTACCAGTGACACAATCAAAGTTTACCATAATTATGTGCTATACAACTCAACTTCATTCTTTATCTTTTCTTGATGTAAGCTGAATGTAAACAAATACAACTCATGTAATGATATTTAATGAATCAAATTTCGAAACAAATTTTCAGTTAATTTGGTATTTATGTATCATACGTGCAAGGAAGAGAGACTACCGAAAATGATTGTTAATCACCAATCATATTTACGATTATTAATGACCAATCGCTTTCAAAACAGTAATTTAATATACATTTACAAAATACATAACATCATTAAGTACTTTTGTGTTATTTTGGCGCAAATCTCGCCAATAGAATTTTTAAAATCGCCAATACCAGCTTTTATTTTTCGCTTGTGCAAATTAGAAACGATACTTTTATTTTGAAATCAAATGTTCTGATGGAACAGCTGTCGTATACGCACCGGGGCACTATATTAACTATAGAGTTGCAATATAGAGAGAAAAAACGGGTTGCTGTAATTAGAATTATAGGTGTAAATGTTGGCGTGGCGTATTTACAAGTTACGGATCTTAATAGTCAGTAGACATTAAGCAGAAATGCCAAAGTAAGGGAATTATGCAGTTATGAAAACTCCTGAACTATATCAAAACAGCAAGCAGAGAAAAACAGAGTCGAACAGAGATCGGCATCTAGAAGGAAGTTCGTGAATTTTAATCAGATTCTACGCCACGGGTCAAAAGTGCTGACAGCAAATATGGTTTAAAAGGAATGTGATTATCAAAACTGGCTTCCAAAAGTTCAATGTTTCACCAAACCATACTCGAAAATTACGTGTTATAATATGCACTCCGATTATGTCACATTATTCAAGACATTTTAAATGAGAATAATGATAGATTTTCTAATCTCCCGTAATCATGTCTACAGCCAAAGTTAGCGAGAAACAAACAAACAAACAAAAAAATATTGGCAACAATATGGTTCAGTGTAAATGTGGATATCATTAAAGACTTTCACAAAATAGACTTCATTGCACCAAACCGTATTAACTAAAATACGCCATTTGGCAATGGATCCAATTACGGAAAACTACTTAATATGTTTAAGAATCTCCTCATTAGCAAACATATTGCAACTGATAAACAAACGGATATGAAGCATAAATGCGTTAGAAAAAGTTGGTTAAGCGGTTTTTGTCAAGAAAGACGAAATACATAACAACAAAAAATATGCGAAATGCTATCATGATCGCAAAAGTTTTGGATTTGTGTATTAGAATCTTCGGGTTTGGCGAAGGATGACGTAAAAAAATAAATTATGAATAAAAGTAACGTGTTACAGTGCTTAACATACATTTAAGGGAGACCAAACTGGTCGCCAGTGGCGGCTAGTTACGATAAATATTTTACCTCGCATGCAATTGATTAGAGATTATTTAATTGCGCTTAATTATTACTTTTTCTTTTAAAAAAATAAAGAAAAACATTTTATCACAAAAATTAACAAAAATGTTTACTCTATTTATTCCCCTATTTCAAAGATATCGGTTTATCGTCTGCTGCCATAGAAACATGATAAATTGAATTTCATTAAAAAAATGCATTGTAGTAGAAAAATATTTTTCTAAATCGAATAGTTGAACAACTCAACATTTTAACAGAATAAACCTTATTTCTTATTTATATATTTTAAAGTTGTTTGTTGACATTTTATTTTTAATTTTGGTTTTAGAATTAAATTCGTGAACTCCCGTGCGTACAACGGGTTAAACAGCTAGTTTACATTTATTTTACAGGACCGCACAAAAGAATATCAGTATATCAAACGATTATACGTTAAATGCGGGATTTGTAGAATGCTTACGGTAATGAAATTTTAGTATGTTGTTACAGTCACCTATCGCATAAGTTTATGTATTTTTAGTATGTTTTTACAGTTAAACAGACAGGCAGCAGATAGCAGACAGTTAGCAGGCAGACATGAAACGGACAGATAACAGGGCGGGCTGCCAGACAGACAGCATACAGACAGGCGGTATACAGACAGCTGACAGAGTATAGAAAAATAGCATACAGACAAACAGTACACAGATAGCTGACAAAGTGTAGACAGACAGCAGACAGGCAGACAGATAGACAGCAGATAACAGATATAAAGACAGTAAACAGACATGCGGTAGATAGACAGCCCATATAGTATAGACAGACATCAGATAGCAAACGACAGAGTGTAGACATACAGTAGATAGCAGACAGATAGACATAGAGCAGATAACAGACAGACAGAGAGCCGAAGGAGTGTAGACATACAGCAAATAGCAGACAGACAGTCAGCAGGCAAACAGGAAACAGAGAGACAGCAGGGAGAGTTGAAAGACAGAGAACGGACAGACATACAGCAGACATACAGCCGACAGAGTGTAGACAAACAACAGATAGCAGACACACAGCCGACAGAGTGTAGACAAACAACAGATAGCAGACACACAGCCGATAGAGTGTAGACAAACAACAGATAGCAGACACACACTGCGGAATGCAGATAGTTTTCAGGAAGACATACAGCAGATAGACAGCAAAAGACAGCCGGCAGTCGACAGAGTGTAGACAGACAGCATAAAACAGACAGACATACAGCAGAGAGACATATATCAAACAGCAAGCAGATAGATATCATATAGACAGCCGAAATAGTGTAGACAGACAGAAGATATCAGACAGAGTCAGCAAGCGGACAGGAAACAGACAGATAGCAGGGAGTGCTGGCAGCAGCCGACAAAGTGTAGACAGAGAACAGATAGCTGGATGACAAACAGCAGGCTGTAGACAGCAGGTAGACAGCAAAGACAGAAAGCAGGAAAACAAACAGCAGAGACAGCAGACAGACAGACAGACAGCAGACAGGTAGATAGAAGACAGACATACAGTAGACAGACAGCAGACAGTGGCAAAGTGTAAGACAGACAACAGATAGCAGACAGTAGATACACAGGTATCAGATATACTGCAAACAGATATACAACAAACAGACATACAGCAGACGGACAATACAGCAGACAGCAGACAAACAGATGACAAAAAAAGACATCAAAATTGTTGCCAAGCAATATCATGCCTACTTGTTCCTGTTTATATCAGTTTTTTTGCAGTAAAGATTTACGGTTGTTCTCAAATCCAAACTGGCTACTTTCTGACACATTTTTAAATACATTTTTGTTCTCAAACGCCTTCAAACTGGGAGACGCTCTTATTGAAAAACTTTGTAATCGAACTCTTTTATCAGTTTCTCGGTAAAGGTAGAAGAGTTTTAAGAAAATGCTGTCTGACTTCGCGTTTTGAACCGAATTAACCTGACGCGATAGAGCAGGAAAGGAAAATTACTGCCGTCCTGAGACAATAATCGCTTATAACTGAAGATGCAATTCATTTATCGTAAAAAGAAAGAACTTTTCGATTACAAAGAAGACTAATATTCATGGCTGCAAGTATCATGCTTTTATGTTTAAAAAGTCCTTCCGGCCTGTACCGGGAGGAAAAGGTAGCTTTCCTATATCTTCGTTTTAAAATTTTAGCTAATGTTACACGAAAACAGCAAGCTAAAATGCAAAGAAACGTTTACAAAAGATTCGTTAATACTGAATTTGAATAAGAAATTCGTCAAATTATTGAGCAATAGCCAAATTGGCTTCATTTATGAAGACTTATTTTGATCGCCAAATTTGGCGATATTTCGCCAAATGTCGCCCAATTTTGCCAATTTTGTCGCCAATTTTGGCGTTAACGGATATGAATATATAGTTTTATGCGTATGATTGGGAAAATTATTACAACAATGAAAGAAAATAATTTGCGAGTAATCCCGTTAATGTGCTGTTTTGTTTCAAAATGTCAGCCACCCTAGAATTTCAAACTGCTCTATCTCAGCCATTTTTTAAGATAGAGGTAAACCAAAAAAAGCTCTGGTATCCTTGTATCAAGGCCTAACACGTAATTAAAAAATAAATTTGAATTTTTAAATTTTTTGTATATTTATTTTAGATTTTAAGTTATTTTACATCTTTAAATGGCCGCCATCTTGAAACAAGATGGCGGACCAAGCTGGTCAACGAACTCGGTCGAGACATTAGTGACCTTAATACACACAATTAGTTTCATCAAAATCGATTCATAATTACGGGCGTTATCGTATGACATAGGTCAGATATATATATATATATATATATATATATATATTGTAAAAACTCCGGCGGGATTTATAAAAATTCGAACTGGTAGCTGTGGCTAACCGGAGTAATTACTCAAGTTGATTTGTAGAAAGAAAAGTTTTTTATTCGAAGCTCGAAAGACAGAGCATTCCTTCTACAGGTTTCATTATTTAAATAAAATAGAACAAAATAAAATAAGATGAAATGCGTGGGTGCCGGTGATTATAAACGAGTTCCATAAAGTCCTCTAATTTCTCCTTAGGTCTCTACACCAGACAGTCTCGTTCCAAACTTAATTTCCGTTCTCTGTATTCGGTGATACAACTTAAACAGGACAGGGTGTCCTTGGGTGATCGAGACGGATCGCTCCTCCGTTTCACTTCGCTCTCGCTTCACTGCCAGACTCTGCCTTTTCAGGGTCACGTCCTACCCTTTTGCCTCCGAAAAACCATCTCCTCTCGTCTTCTCTTCTTCCTCTCGCCTCCGAAAAAAAGAGGGGCGGGGGCAGGTTCCTCCCGGCCTCTTAAACCTACGGCAGCCTATCGTAGTGGATCTCTGGTTCTCATTCCCAGATTTTAAAGGACTTCCCTTGGCGTCCGAAAGTCTCTGGGAATCTCTCCATCTGCGACCTCACAAGGAGAGTAATCAATTCGTTAGTGTCGGACTAGGTGCCAGGCAGTCTCGGTTATTGTTCTTAAAATGTCCACGCCATTCAGCATCGGGAATCGATCGTTTCGTTTGATCTGACCCGACAACTCCTGAGGTCAACAGTAACGTAACTCAGCTGGGATATGGGAAAATATCACAGCATTACCCCCTCCAGCAGTTGAGATTTTTCAAGCATTTGGAAAATCTTACATCATTACTGGTGCGCTAGCCTTCCATACATACCCAATACACAAGTTAATTCTCAATAGAGGCTTACCTTAAACATTATTATTCACAAGTTTACAATACACTCTACAGACTCACATCGTTAAATTAAATTTCAATATTCATTGCATGATTCAAATACACAATTATTTCAATTACAAAATTAAAAACTATATACAAAATTACTGAGTGGAATGTTATTTATTCCATTCTACTTAAACAGTCTACATGTGGAATTTGGTATCCCTGGCCTATATCCTAAGGATCTGCGAATATCCTGCCTTTTTCCAAAATCTCTAATTAGTCGGATGTCATTTCCGGCGTCGTTTTTCATCTGCTTAACATCGCTGCCTTTAGTTTCGTTACGCGGCGATATGTATCCTGGGGTTTCTAACCAATTAGATCCGAAAAACGTTTTTCGTTTTCTTCCCAACGCACAATAACGGTTTACCCCCTTTGTTGTTTTCTGTCCCGAAGATTTAAACCTAAACTCTTCCTTTCGCTTTAAGACTGTGTCTTTATTTTTTTCCTCATGCTTACTTTCCCGGATTTCATTCCTTAAATAAGACACCCTCGCTCTATCTTTATAACCCTCTTCCTTCATCCTTGATTTGGGTGTCGCGCGGATCGGGTTCGTCGTGAATTTCGTTTTAATGGAAGATTCACAATGCGTTACTCCTGCACGTGGGCTAAGGGGGAAGGGAACAAAGCCTTTCTTTTCCTTCCTGTCCGGTTTTCTCACTTCATTCTTTTGATAAGCCGAAACTAAGCGGTTCGTGGGGTTGGGGGGAATTGGACGGTCACTCCTGTGCCTTTTTTTCGGTGCTGCACTCCCAAAGCTAACAGGCGGTTTCGGTTTCATTCTGTCTAGCAAATTTTGTGTTTTGCTTCCCAATAAATAATAATCCATTTCTATGTCTGCATCGACAATACCTGCGTAAGTCCTAACTCTTTTTCCTAAATCACACAGATTAAGCTCTATTTCTGCGAGGGGTAGACATTTTAAATCATTTTGTAACGGTTGCTTTACCCACACGACTCTCCCTGTGTATTGTTCTCGGGTCACCTGGTTGGCACTAATTAAATCTAGCGACGTAGCAGTGTCTCTAAAAATTTTCATTTCTTTCCCATTTATAATCCCTTTTGTTAAATAGGGCTGGAACATTTCGTTTAACTCATCGAGGTCAGCCAACCGATTAACCACTTCAGGTATTTCACTACTCCATTTTAGTTTGGGGCAAAATTTGCGGATATGAGAAAAACTACCACAATGGAAACAAGACCTGTCTTTTCGCTTATCAAAAATTACATCTCTATCCTTTTTATCTTCCCTCTCCCTCCAATTTCTTTTCATTTCCGCGTTTTGGGGTTCTGTCTCTGGTCTATCAACCAATCTGTTTCCCTCAACCTGTTTGCCGTTATTTGAATATCTAGGCGGGGACTGTTTCATCTCTGTTCTTCTAACCGCCTCATAATGATCCTGTTTTTGGGTTAATTCCCCGGGCGTAATTAAATCACTCCAGGAATCTATGAAATGTTGTCTAATTTCAGAGGGCACTTTCCGTTTGATCTGGTCAGTAATTATCAGGTCCCTAAGTTGACTAAATTCGGACACCTGAATACCGCTTAACCATTGGTCGAAATAATTCGTAATTTCATACGAAAAATCTTTCCAATTTTTTTCTTCGGACCGTGGTGTTGTTACGAATTTGATTCTGAAGTCTTCTGCACTAATTTTAAACCTTTCGAGTAATTTTCCCTTCACAAAATCAAAATTGTCCGTTTCGTCTGGTGGTTCTCTAAGAATAACTTCTGTCAATTCTATAGGAAGTAAACCTAGCAAATTTGTTACCCATTGCGACTTATCTAATTGCGCTTTTAATGCCTGTCTCTCAAATAAGTTGAGATATAAGGAAATCTCCGATTTTCCCATTTCAAATTTAGGTAACACATTTTTTAACAGAATTTTAGGTTCCCTTTCTATTTGACTAGATGATAACGTTAAAGTATCATTTTCCCGTTCGGCCCTAATTCTCGCGAGCGCATGTTCTTTCTCAATTTTATCTTTTTCCAATTTCGATCTCTCTACACGGTCTTCTTCAATCAACTTTAATTGGTTTAACGCCATAGTCTCATCATAATCGGGGGCCTCCGTTATCTTTTTAACCAATTTAGGAATTGTATCATTTGACAAAACCTCTACTTCAAATTCTATCGCAAGGGTTTGCAGATCGCATTTTCGAAATCCCGATATGCCTGCCATAATCACTAATTTTAAATTATAACACAATTTAATTCCAATCTCCCGCACATAAATGCATTAAAAAAAAATACACAATTTTTTTCACCCCCAAAACAACATAAAAATAAATACAGTAGTTTCTGCTCGACACAAAATACAATCAATATTCATGAAATTTTGATCGCAGGTCACAGATTTTTAAAATTTTGAATTACAAGCAAACCAATTCCACATATAGGCTACAATTTGCCAAAAAAAACATATATCTTACTTTAACTTAACTGAATTACTGACAGACTTCACCTTAATCTTACAACTTCTTTAAATTCAAAATTTAATTCCTTAGCAATCTTCAAAATAAGAGAGCACATTAAAAATTTCGGCCGAAAAATACAATTAACATAATTTGCTTTTCACCAAACAAAAAATTTTTAATTAAAAAGATTAAAAGAATTTTTCAATTACTAGAAACAAGATGAATTTAAAGTTTGTTACACTTTTAATTTACCTTCAACACACAAAAACATCTGTTGGTAATTAATATTTAAAATTTTTACTTATATTACCGAACACAAATAATTAAAGAAAAATTGCTTCCTGTCCAAAATTAAAAATATACACACTAAGCCTCCACTGAGAATAAAACAAGTGCTCACCTGGGTATAGCTCTGTCTGCGATTCTCGGCGGTGATTCTGCTTTCTTTTCTCTCCACATTGTCAGCAAAGTTCGGATGCTTCTGGTTTCTGGTTCAGCGGATGCAGTTTCAGATCAGCTCGGGTCTCTGCCTTGGCTTTGGCGGGTCACTTTGGGGTCGGTAGATCTTCCTCGATTCAGCGGAATCTGTCTCTCTATCACAGGATTCTGTACGAATTCGGCGAGTTGTCTTGCTCTGCCCCGATTCGGTATGTAGATTCAGGTTCCCAACGGCTGGTGTAGATTCTGAAGAAATTCGGCGAGTTGTCCTACTCTGCCCCGAATTTATAAAACTTTGTCACGCACGTTTCTTTCACCACTTTAAATCCCTTGAAGCTGCCACCATCTGTAAAAACTCCAGCGGGATTTATAAAAATTCGAACTGGTAGCTGTGGCTAACCGGAGTAATTACTCAAGTTGATTTGTAGAAAGAAAAGTTTTTTTATTCGAAGCTCGAAAGACAGAGCATTCCTTCTACAGGTTTCATTATTTAAATAAAATAGAACAAAATAAAATAAGATGAAATGCGTGGGTGCCGGTGATTATAAACGAGTTCCATAAAGTCCTCTAATTTCTCCTTAGGTCTCTACACCAGACAGTCTCGTTCCAAACTTAATTTCCGTTCTCTGTATTCGGTGATACAACTTAAACAGGACAGGGTGTCCTTGGGTGATCGAGACGGATCGCTCCTCCGTTTCACTTCGCTCTCGCTTCACTGCCAGACTCTGCCTTTTCAGGGTCACGTCCTACCCTTTTGCCTCCGAAAAACCATCTCCTCTCGTCTTCTCTTCTTCCTCTCGCCTCCGAAAAAAAGGGGGGCGAGGGCAGGTTCCTCCCGGCCTCTTAAACCTACGGCAGCCTATCGTAGTGGATCTCTGGTTCTCATTCCCAGATTTTAAAGGACTTCCCTTGGCGTCCGAAAGTCTCTGGGAATCTCTCCATCTGCGACCTCACAAGGAGAGTAATCAATTCGTTAGTGTCGGACTAGGTGCCAGGCAGTCTCGGTTATTGTTCTTAAAATGTCCACGCCATTCAGCATCGGGAATCGATCGTTTCGTTTGATCTGACACGACAACTCCTGAGGTCAATAGTAACGTAACTCAGCTGGGATATGGGAAAATATCACAATATATATATATATATATATATATGGATATATCTATATATATAAATCAACATTTGGACGGAGGGTGGTTTTGGGGTCTGGGGGTCATGATCGGTGAAAATATATCGAAATTTTCCGGAACTGCTTTCCTCCGAACGGCTGCAATAGGTAGCTTTATACTTTTTTGTATTGAAAGCTACCTAAAAGGTGTCAGAAAATTTCGTGCTGTTGAGCGAAGGAAAATATTTTGGAACAGCTGTCGTTGACGTACCGGGGTTGGCGCGATTTTTGTTTTGCGCCATTTTGGAGAGAAAACCCCGTTTTTGGGTACCCGTTAGGTCTCGATTGCTGAAACATAGTTTGATTGGTATTTCTCCTTATTAAATTGGGTAGGTACATCTCCATTATCCCGTCGACCACTTTACGTAAGGAAAAATTATCGCCAAACTGTAACGCCAATAAACAAATGGAAGATTGTTTCCATTGTAATCTAAAGAAAAAGAAGACTTTCGGAAAAGCGCCACTCACTAAACTGTCAGTAACTTTAAGCAATGAAATTTACAATATATGAATGCAAACATAAAACAAATAATCTTGAATATTTATCTATTTACATTATTTTTCTTAATTATCACTCTCGACTGGATAAATTTTTGTGACGTCCGTTAAAACTGATCTATTGAATGTAATTATGTATCTCAATATTGTTTTAATGCTTTTTCTTTTAGGTAGATTTCGTAAGAAATACTACCTATTACATTCTCACCTAAGTTGGAAATTTTGAAAAATTTTTGCAGATCTACGCCGATTATGACTCCCAGAACTCAAAACCACCCCCAGTTCAAAACTTTATCTATCTATCTATCTATCTATCTATCTATCTATGTTACTTTTTTCTGACCATGATAACTGGAAAAATTCTGCATAAATCTCTTCCAAACTGATACATAAAATCAAGGGTCATAAAATCTCGGTCAAGTTCGTTAATGGGAAAAATCGAACCAAGGGGGGGGGATGGGGGGGGGCTTTTTGTGAAAACAGAAAAACCCTCATAATTTCTTTATTATTATACGTATCGAATCTGTTTAAAGTTATTATTACTTCTAGGAAAAGGGCCGAAAATTTATGTATGACAGATTTTTGATATAATTAAAAATGGCCCCAAGGGGGGAAAAAGGGGGAGGTTTAGAAGAAAAAAAATCATAGCTTCGTCAATTCACAATATATCAAATCCGCGTTAATTTATTATTAATCCTCTTAGTATTATCTAAAACTTTTATATTGACAAGTTTTTTATAGGACCAACCGTTATAGCAAAAAAAAAAAAAAATCCCTGCCGGCTCCGCCTGCAAACAAGCTATTTTTCGAAGTAGGCGGTTCTAACTCCCGCATCTTTTCGAAACTGATACATAAAATCAAGGGGCATAAAATCTCGGTCAAGTTCGTTAATGGGCAAAATCGAACCAAGGTGGGGGGGATGGGGGGGGGCATTTTGTGAAAACAGAAAAAAACAATTTCTTAATTATGATGCGTATCGAATCCGTTTGAAGTTATTATTACTTCTAGGAGAAGGGCCGAAAATTTATGTATGACAGATTTTTGATATAATTAAAAATTGTCTTAAGGGGGGGGGGAGGGGGGTTTTAGAAGAAAAAAATTCATAACTTCGTCAATTCCCAAAATTTCAAATCCGCTTAAATTTATTATAAATCCTCTTAATATTATCTAAAACTTTTATATTGACATGTTTTTATAGGACCAACTCTTATAGCAAAAAAAAAAGATCCTTGCTGGCTCCGCCTGCAAACAAGTTTGGTTTCGAAGCATGCGGTTCCAACTGCAGCATCATCGCAAAAAGGTCATTTCTTCCGCAATTCCCGACAAACAGGTGCCCCACGGTCTGCGACTTCGAAATCTACCTGTGCCTGTAGGCCGAGCCGTCAGGGATTTTTTTAATACTATGACGTCGCCGTTTAATGACGTACTTTTCGGTTAGCCGGGCGCCAGTGATATATATACACGCATACATATACACACATATATCTATACATATACATATATATACATAAAATATACACATATATGTATGAATATATATATTTATGTATATACATATATATTTATATGTATACATATATCACTGGCGCCCGGCTAACCGAAAAGTACCTATTTTAATTAACAAAATAACTAATAAATCAGCAAACGTAATTAAAAATACATATAAACGTCGATTTAAAAATCGCTTGATCACATAACAAACACAAGTAACACATTTGACGTCAAGTGAATGTAACGCCACGATCGTGTATTTTTTGCGTTAAATCCTATAGTTTGGCGATAGTTTTTTTCATGGAGAGTGGTCGATCGGATAATGGAGAAGTACCGTTTAATTTTATTACGAAACAGTTTATTTTGTTATAAAACGCACACAATTTTTATTACAAACACACACGCATTATTTTGTTATCAAACACACACAATGAGTAATTTATTATAAAACACACACAATGATTAATTATTATGAAACACACAATATTTAATTTAATATAAACCCCACAGAATCTGTTCTCCCGGGTTGCCAAGCAAAATCTCGCCAAAATCGCAGAGTTGCCGAGGCATAAAATTGCCATTTTGTCGCCAAAAAGATATCCCGGTGTGTCTGCGACAGCTGTACCAATATTTGTTTTGAGAATCTCATAAATAAATCGCTTAAGGGTATTCCATTCTTATGATGCTTTTTAAAATGGTGGGTACTTTTCGGTTATCTGGGCGCCAGTGATATATGTACATATATAAATATATATATATATACATACATATATAGTTTTTCATAGATATAAGTGTATATATATATGTATGTATATGTATGTAGATATATGTATATATATGTGTGTGTATATATACATGTATATATATATATCACTGGCGCCCGACTAACTGAAAAGTACCAAATGGTGTTAGTACAACTTGCTTCAAAAAGTGATATTTGTTGTCAAATGATATTAAAATCCATTAAAACAAAACAGGTGAAGTTTTATGATTATGTATATTAGATAAATTGCTCCTGTTTATAAATGTTTCATTCAATTTGTTTGTTTGTATAAATTATTTAATTTGTATAAAAAACAAAGAGAAGAGTTTCACATCTTGTGCCGGTAGGTTTAGCGAGTTGTTTTTGGCGATAAATGTTTGATGAAGTTGTTGCGATCTTCATCCTTTGGGGTTGCTTTTTTAATTACTGCAATGGATTTTATCTACGTGACGTCACACCCCTATTAGCGAGGCTAACGAAAAGGAAAGGCTACCGCGGTGCTTTACGCGTATCTTTTTTTACAGACCGCGGGAGTCACGTGATGCTCGAATGCACCAATGCAGGTGTACGAAAAAAGCATCACGTCATTCTAGCGGTCTGTAAAAAAAGATAAGTGGAATGCACCGCGGTAGCCTGTCTTTTTCGTTAGCCTCGCCTATTAGCGCCATTTTGGATTTTTTTACGAATCGCGCCAACCGGCACAAGGTATGGAACTCTTCCCAAAACAAATTTTAGCAAACAAATTAGCAATCTGTAATTAACAAATTGCTCATGTATATGAAACAGTAAATATGTTGCCTGAAAACAGTCGTAAAATTTGTTCTCATTTTAACAACGCCATTTTCATCATCTCGCCAAGGAGACAAAAAAGGAAATACCTAAAAATTATTAATTTGGGTACTTTTGTGTTATCCGGGTGCCAGTGACGTCAAAAGTTTTTGAATATCGCCAATCTTTTTTTTTTTCGCCAATGTTTTAACAGTACAATATAACATCTTGAGAAACTTATTTAAAATTAGCTAAAACATAATCATAATAAAATATGCAAACACAAACATATCAATATAGATAACAAAATATCACGTAAAAGGTTGCATTTCAAATGGTGCCAAATGAAACAAGATTTGGCGAGGTATCACTGGCGCCCAGCTAACATAAAAGTACCTTAATGTGTTGTAATATTTCCTTTTTCTTTTGTAGTATAGCTTTCAGACGATTCTATTAAAAAATGATTTTTTTCTTTTTTATTAAGAAAAGACTTTAATTAGTCGTTGTTGAATAAATATTTTTACTTCATGTGATGTGTTATTCACATTTTGGTACTTCTCTATTATCCCGTCGACCACTTTTCATAACAAAAAACTATCGCCAAACTGTAACGCCAAATAAACGGGAGAACGTTGCCATTGGAATATCAAAATAAATAAATAAATACAATATAAGAATTTAAGGACACAATTGTTATTTTAATTAATGAAATAACTAATAAATCAGTAAAACATAATGAAAAATACACGCAAATGTCGAATTAAAACCACTTGAGGACATAACAAACACGCATAATGCTTCTGACATCAGTAAATGGGACTGCATTTTTGGCGTTTAATCTTGCAGTTTGGCGATAGTTTTTTTACATGAAAAGAGGTCGAGGGGATTAAAGAGAAGTACCCAGATTTTTAATGTTTTATAACCACAATTTCTTAACATTTAAATTAGAATTAAGCATAAACCACTTAATTTTCGGAGCAATACTTAAAAGTTAAATAAACGGTTAAAAAGTATGAAAGTGAACTGCGTGTAATCACGCATTGTTTAACGGTTTTCATATATTAAGTATACAAAGCAACGTTTAGAACGCCAAAATATTTATACTAAAACTGAGACCTGTAGCATTACAGTTTCTATCCTGAGGGCAACAAACAATTATAGAGAAACGGATTGAAACCATAGTTTTATTGACCAATTATTTTTTGCACTCTATTTTTTGTCATTAAGATGGAAATCTTAATGCTTTTCGTAACCAGTTGACCAATAATCGACAATAGATAAACCGATAATTAAAATATAATATATAAATATATCAACAAATTTAAGATTCTCAAAATTAAAATGAGTGGAAAATATACTTAAAGATATGAAGAGAAAAAATCCAATATGCCGAAAGTGAAAATTATTAAAAGAGCAATAGAAAACTTATATAGTGGAACACTTTTTCCAAGGGCAATATTCCACTAACATAAATTAATATGTTATAAAGCATTCAATACAATTTTCTTAACGTAGAACAACCTGTATTATAATCCTAATTGTTAAAAATTATAAAAAAAAAAGTACCTTGTAGAGACTTTGTTTGTATTTATGAACAGATTAAAATTCTAGATTTTCAGATAAAAAAGATAGTTACGAAATTAAAGATATTTGATTTTCGATAATTTGAAATGTTTAAATTGCACGTTTATTAAAATTCACATCACGTGGCTATTTTTTTTTCATATATTTTAACCATTGGAGAAAGAAATAAATGCATGAAATTTCACGTTGATCGAAATAAAAAGTCTTCAAAATGTAACAAGTTATAACATATTGTGATAATTGTTTGTTCTTTGTTTGCTAAGTAAAATAAAAACATTATGAACAGTAAAATACGTTTTATAAGACTGTTGACATGTAATATAATTTTTCTCTCCAATCTATTCCAATCCATTCATCATAACAGAAACCATAGAGTTTGTAATACGTAAAAATTCAATATGTAACAATGCAGCATCATTTAACTTACCAAAATTGGGACTCGAGTTACTGCACGGTTACAAATATGGAAATAAACATCCAAGTAAAAACAAGTAATATATATATATCTACCCTATATATATAAAATCCTAATGAAACGAATTTGTGAAACGATTTTATGAAACGATTTTATGAAACGACTGATTAAACGACTGATTATGTTTCAGGGCTATTTTTAATAAAATATTAAACGCTTGGCGGTGAAATTAATACCAATTGTTCATAAAAATCCGCGGATGTCAAAACTGGTAATAGAATTTTGAAATTGGAATTAGTTTTCGAGATATTAATTTTTTTCTAATTTTAATGACATTTCTGTAATGATGGCAACTAATTACTCAGTTTTTTTGTGACAAAAAAGGGAAAAAAATTGAAAAGGATCCCGATAGGGATTATTGATTTCTTTTTATTCGTCATTTTCAAATTGAAATTGAATTTATCTTTTATTTCAATCGATAATGAAGACAAGTATAGATAATGGAAACAAGATTGTGATTAAATTATGTTTTTCAGGAAAATTTGAAAAAAAAAAAAATCACATTTCTATCGTCAGGATTCAATCGTCTGTCAGCATTTAATTTAATTTATAAACTGAAAATATTTTGAATAAATTCGTCCAAATGACGTCATTTAGGTAAACGCAAAAGAAAGGGAGGAAAAGGAATTAATAGTAATTATTATTTATTGATATCATTTTGTTATTTTTTTGTAAAATTTAATTAAACGAATTTATAAAATCATTAATTCGGATATTTGAAACTAATATATAAAATAATAATTGCCCAACTGAACGGAAGAATAAAATATCCTGGTTGGTTTTTTATCCTGCTTGGTTTTTTCCGCCAAACTTTTTAAAAAAGCGTCAAGACCCCTATAATAGAAAAGCAGCAAAAGTTCATTGGGTTTGTTTTCATAACTTTTGGCAACAAATCTACGTATATTAACGAATCTATCCCTTTTTGAAGCTCGAATTACTCCAAACCTAAAAGCAAAGGATCCTATACTGGAAAATTACTCGATTTTCTTATGGACAATATTCAAGTGACATAACATGGTGTAAAATTATCGCGGATGGCAAATTTGTTTAAATATCTCATCAATTGATGCCGAATAAATGCAGGCATGCATGCACAAAATATTTAATTAATTTTGTATGATAAATAATTATTATAAAATTCGTATATACAAATTAATTTAAAAAAATAATTTACATATTTAAAATAACATGAAAATATGCATGATGGTGCACTAAAATAGAGAGAAAATTAAAACCTGTTACTGAAAATGTCTATAACATAGTACTTTTCAATACCGTGGTTCTTAATGTTATTCACAAGCAGATGGAATTTTTCTCATCCTTAAACGCAAAGGAAGAATAGAATACACATCGTTGTTATAGAAGTCCGAGAGGTAGCCACAATTTAAACCTAACCATTTTATACAATCTGGTTTTCAAGTTGTAATTGATTTTACTTATCAATCCCGAAAACAGTCGTCAGTTGTCGCAACAGCTGTGTATGAGGCCATGATAATCAAAAAATGCCCCATTAAAACGTTAAAAGCATGGCAACCCAATTACAGATTTACCAATATTTTTAAAATAAAGCACGCTGTCATGTTTTTAGAGGCCTCGAAGTCTGAGCGGGGGTTGGCGAGCGTAGCTTGCAGGGGGTAGGCCCCCTAGTATATATATATTAAAGTCAATTCCTACTTAGGTCAAAAATAATTTTTTTTTTCCAGCGATCTACACGCTTCGCCACTGACGTTATTTATATCCTGCTAAATATCTTATATAAGAAAAACTTATATTCGAGTACGGGAGAATTTCCTTTCGTCCCAGGCGAGGATCGATCCTGGGACCTTGTGGTTAAGAGGTCAGAACTTAGCCGACTGCGTTATCAACACTTGTGAGTGAGTGCTTTTAAATGGAAACTAATGTCTGAAATAAGTCGGCTGCGTGTTGATATTTTTTCTCACATGCAAAACTAAAATTAATTAATTAAATTTAATTAATGAATTAATATTTGAAAAAACTGTATTAACATCAAGGGTCATCCACTACAAGTTTAAAAAAATGTATTTGAACTTGAGTGGATGAATAAGAAGTATTTTATTAACGACTCGCAAGCTACACCCGCTACGCTGGTCAATTTCTTTTAACGAACCTTTAATCAAACAAAATATTGACATTTCATAAATAACTTTTATATTTTAACAGAATAATAAGGCTACTATAATTTGTGACTCGTGCTATAGCCAATATACACGTCAGGACACGTCGCCCTTCTCATTATCTTTTTACTCATGAAGGTTTCGCTATGGTACTCCATTGGAAACTTTGGTAATTTATGAAATTCAATATTTGAAAAATGGCATAATCATTAGATTTGAAATTTATATCAAGAAAAATACAATTTTTTACCTTTCAAACGCAGTTTGTCTAACAATTTTCTGACAAATACTTTTTGAGCTATCATTTTTTTCAGTAACTTCGAATGTTTCATTTTCGGAGATTAATCTGGTGCAACAATTAGCGAAAAACCCAGTCGTCAGCAACGCATAGTTTTTTATTAAAGAGGCTGTTGGAGCAGGGATTGTCACCACCAATTTGCCACCATCACTTTTGAAATCGGTTCCGTGGTTCCAGAGATTCCATAGAAATTGTAATTTAGAATGACTTCAGAAAGCTTTTCGCTCATTTCACGCATTTAAATTTCGATTTTTTTTTAAATTTATTCTCAGAGAGCATTTACATCTTATAAAGTAACTACAATGCTAAATTTCAAATTTCTTGCCCCTTCAGTATAAAAAAGTCGCAATTTTCGAACATTTTTCGATCCTGCACCCCATTGATGTTAGTGGCACCGACATAAAATATAGCCTATGTTGGAGTAGGGATTGTCCCCATCAATTTGCCACCATCACTTTTGAAATCGGTTCTGTAGTTCTAGAGATTTCATAGAAATTGTAATTTAGACTGTTATTAGAACGCTTTTAGCTCATTTCACCCTTTTAAATTTCAATTTCTTTTTTATTTTGTTCTTAGAGAGCACTTACATCTTATAAGTAACTACAATGACAAATTTCAAATTTCTAGCTCCTTCAGTATAAAAAATAAAAATAAAACTGCCCAGTTGAGGGCATTGAGTTCACAGGCTATTCACACTAATTGTATATTATACTCTTATTTCAAAGAATTTGAAATAAGCCCATCGAAAAATAAAGAAATAAACAATATATTAAGGGGGGGGGTCATCCCCCCGTTACCCCCCCCCCATAGTTAACTAATGAACCCCTTAAACTAATCAGGTAAATCTCTAATTACAATGAATATATATACAAAATTTGAAGAAAATTGGATAATTCTGCATGAAAAACCCATTTATATAAATTAAGGCGGGATTAGCCCCCTCCGTTCCCCCCTTTATACTTAACCAATCAATCCCGAAAACTAATCAGGGAAGCGTCTTAACCCAATGAACCTACAAACAAATTTTGAAGCAAATGGGATAATTCTGCATGAAAAACCCATTTATATAAATTAAGGGGGGGGGATTAGCCCCCCATCCCCCTCCTTTATACTTAACCAATCAATCCCGAAAACTAATCAGGGAAGTGCCTTAACACAGTGAACCTATAAACAAAATTTGAAGGAAAACGGAATAATTCTGCATGAAAAACCCATTTATACAAAATAAGGGGGGATTAGCCTTCCGTTCCCCCCTTTATACTTAATCAATCAATCCCGAAAACTAATCAGGGATGCGCCTTAACACAGTGAACCTATACATAAAATTTGAAGGAAATGAGATAATTCTGCATGAAAAACCCATTTATATAAATTAATGGGGGTATTAGCCCCCCCATCCCCACTTTATACTTAATCAATCAATCCCGAAAACTAATCAGGGAAGCGTCTTAACCCAATGAACCTATAAACAAATTTTGAAGCAAATAGAATAATTCTGCATGAAAAACCCATTTATATAAACTAAGGGGGTATTAGCCCTCCGTTCCCCCCCTTTATACTTAACCAATCAATCCCGAAAACTAATCAGGGATGCGCCTTAACACAGTGAACCTATAAACAAAATTTGAAGGAAAACGGAATAATTCTGCATGAAAAACCCATTTATATAAAATAAGGGGGTATTAGCCCTCCGTTCCCCCCCTTTATACTTAACCAATCAATCCCGAAAACTAATCAGGGATGCGCCTTAACACAGTGAACCTATAAATAAAATTTGAAGGAAATGTGATAGTTCTGCATGAAAAACCCATTTATATAAATTAACGGGGGATTATACCCCCGTTCCCCCCCTTTATACTTAAGTAATCATTCCCGAAAACTAATCAGGGAAGCGCCTTAACACAGTGAACCTATAAATAAAATTTGAAGGAAAACGGAATAATTCTGCATGAAAAACCCATTTATATAAAATAAGGGGGGATATGCCCCCCGTTCCCTCCTTTATACTTAACCAATCAATCCCGAAAACTAATCAGGGAAACGTCTTAACACACTGAACCTATAAACAAAATTTGAAGAAAATGGGATAATTCTGCATGAAATACCCATTTATATAAATTAAGGGGGGGTTAGCCCCCCCCGTTCCCCCCTTTATACTTAACCAATCAATCCCGAAAAACCTAATCAGGGAAGCGCCTTAATACAGTGAACCTATAAACAAAATTTGAAGGAAAACGGAATAATTCTGCTTGAAAAACCCATTTATATAAATTAAGGAGGGATTAACCCCCCGTTCCCCCCTTTATACTTAACCAATCAATCCCGAAAAGTAATCAGGGAAGCGTCTTAACCCAATAAACCTATAAACAAAATTTGAAGGAAAAAGGAATAATTCTGCATGAAAAACCCATATATATAAATTAAGGGGGATTAGCCCCCCGATCCCCCCCCTTTATACTTAACTGATCAATCCCGAAAACTAATCAGGGAAGCGCCTTAACTCAGTGAACCTATAAACAAAATTTGAAGGAAAACGGAATAATTCTGCATGAAGAACCCATTTATATAAATTAAGGGGGGGGGGATTAGCCCCTTGTTCCCCCCCCCCCTTTATACTTAACCAATCAATCCCGAAAACTAATCAGGGAAGTGCCTTAACACAGTGAACCTATAAACAAAATTTGAAGGAAAACGGAATAATTCTGCATGAAAAACCCATTTATACAAAATAAGGGGGGATTAGCCCTCCGTTCCCCCCTTTATATTTAACCAATCAATCCCGAAAACTAATCAGGGGAACGTCTTAACACAGTGAACCTATAAACAAAATTTGAAGAAAATGGGATAATTCTGCATGAAATACCCATTTATATAAATTAATGGGGGTATTAGCCCCCCGTTCCCCCCTTTATACTTAATCAATCAATCCCGAAAACTAATCAGGTAAGCTTCTTAACCCAATGAACCTATAAACAAATTTTGAAGCAAATAGAATAATTCTGCATGAAAAACTCATTTTTATAAATTAAGGGGGGATTATCCCCCCGTTCCCCCCCTTTATACTTAACCAATCAATCCCGAAAAACTAATCAGGGAAGCGCCTTAACACAGTGAACCTATAAACAAAATTTGAAGGAAAACGGAATAATTCTGCATGAAAAACCCATTTACATAAAATAAGGGGGATATGCCCCCCGTTCCCTCCTTTATACTTAACCAATCAATCCCGAAAACTAATCAGGGAAACGTCTTAACACAGTGAACCTATAAACAAAATTTGAAGAAAATGGGATAATTCTGCATGAAATACCCATTTATATAAATTAAGGGGGGATTAGCCCCCCCCGTTCCCCCCTTTATACTTAACCAATCAATCCCGAAAAACCTAATCAGGGAAGCGCATTAACACAGTGAACCTATAAACAAAATTTGAAGGAAAACGGAATAATTCTGCTTGAAAAACCAATTTATATAAATTAAGGAGGGATTAACCCCCCGTTCCCCCTTTATACTTAACCAATCAATCCCGAAAAGTAATCAGGGAAGCGCCTTAACCCAATAAACCTATAAACAAAATTTGAAGGAAAAAGGAATAATTCTGCATGAAAAACCCATATATATAAATTAAGGGGTGGATTAGCCCCCCGATCCCCCCCCTTTATACTTAACTAATCAATCCCGAAAACTAATCAGGGAAGCGCCTTAACTCAGTGAACCTATAAACAAAATTTGAAGGAAAACGGAATAATTCTGCATGAAAAACCCATTTATATAAATTAAAGGGGGGGGGATTAGCCCCTTGTCCCCCCCCCCTTTATACTTAACCAATCAATCCCGAAAACTAATCAGGGAAGTGCCTTAACACAGTGAACCTATAAACAAAATTTGAAGGAAAACGGAATAATTCTGCATGAAAAACCCATTTATACAAAATAAGGGGGGATTAGCCCTCCGTTCCCCCCTTTATACTTAACCAATCAATCCCGAAAACTAATCAGGGATGCACCTTAACACAGTGAACCTATAAATAAAATTTGAAGGAAATGAGATAATTCTGCATGAAAAACCCATTTATATAAATTAATGGGGGTATTAGCCCACCGTTCCCCCCTTTATACTTAATCAATCAATCCCGAAAACTAATCAGGGAAGCGTCTTAACCCAATGAACCTATAAACAAATTTTGAAGCAAATAGAATAATTCTGCATGAAAAACTCATTTATATAAATTAAGGGGGGATTATCCCCCCGTTCCCCCCCTTTATACTTAACCAATCAATCCCGAAAACTAATCAGGGAAGCGCCTTAACACAGTGAACCTATAAACAAAATTTGAAGGAAAACGGAATAATTCTGCATGAAAAACCCATTTATATAAAATAAGGGGGTATTAGCCCTCCGTTCCCCCCCTTTATACTTAACCAATCAATCCCGAAAACTAATCAGGGATGCGCCTTAACACAGTGAACCTATAAATAAAATTTGAAGGAAAACGGAATAATTCTGCATGAAAAACCCATTTATATAAAATAAGGGGGGATATGCCCCCCGTTCCCTCCTTTATACTTAACCAATCAATCCCGAAAACTAATCAGGGAAACGTCTTAACACAGTGAACCTATAAACAAAATTTTAAGAAAATGGGATAATTCTGCATGAAATACCCATTTATATAAATTAAGGGGGGATTAGCCCCTCCCGTTCCCCCCTTTATACTTAACCAATCAATCCCGAAAAACTAATCAGGGAAGCGCCTTAACACAGTGAACCTATAAACAAAATTTGAAGGAAAACGGAATAATTCGGCTTGAAAAACCCATTTATATAAATTAAGGAGGATAAACCCCCCGTTCCCCCCTTTATACTTAACCAATCAATCCCGAAAACTAATCAGGGAAGCGCCTTAACTCAGTGAACCTATAAACAAAATTTGAAGGAAAACGGAATAATTCTGCATGAAAAACCCATTTATATAAATTAAGGGGGGGGGGGAATTAGCCCCTTGTTCCCCCCCCCCTTTATACTTAACCAATCAATCCCGAAAACTAATCAGGGAAGCGCCTTAACACAGTGAACCTATAAACAAAATTTGAAGGAAAACGGATATTTCTATGAAGAGTTTTCGCATTACGTACGTACATACATACATACAGAACCGGTTGGCAAGCTCTCAGGGCTTGATAGCCAGTTTGATAGCTAAAAAATCGCAATTTTAGAACGTTTTTTGCTCCTGCACCCCCTGGGGTTAGTGGCACCGACATAAAATATAGCCTATGTTGGAGCAGGGGTTGTCACCATCAATTTGCCACCATCACTTTTGAAATCGGTTCGGTAGTTCCAGAGATTACGCCCTACAAACAAACAAACAAACAAACAAACAATCTTTACTCCTTTATAATATTAGTATAGATTGAAAATTTGAACACGATATATAAATATATATAGGGAGAGTGTGAACTAATAGTAGGAATTGAATAAAAAATAACGTGATTTGAAAAAGTACGTGAAAAATTAAATGATAGCGTTTCAAA
Organism: Maratus michaelseni; assembly: GCA_963931845.1. Classification (NCBI taxonomy): domain Eukaryota; kingdom Metazoa; phylum Arthropoda; class Arachnida; order Araneae; family Salticidae; genus Maratus; species Maratus michaelseni. The sequence goes on along the minus strand of OZ007594.1, from coordinate 163,968,790 downwards.
TAATAACTTCATAGACCGTGCAATTGCAGAATTTTCTTATTTCTTTTGATAATTTCTCGGATGGAGACGAAACATGTCAAAAGTGTAATAAAACTTATTTTACTTGTTTATAATGTTTTCGCAATTAAAAGACGTATAAAAGAATGAACTTTAAAGAATGGAATTTCAGTATTATATAAACCTTGTCGCTTTCAAAAACGTAACTGGTGCTCGTGTAGACTTTGCTTGTCTTTATGACGTTTCAGATAGAATTTGGAATTTTGGTTTTAAATATGTTTGATTTTCGAAATTTCGAAATGTTTAAATTGCACGTACTTTTATGGCTTAAGAAAGTACAACTTGTTGGGAAATGTGGTAATTCTCCATTATCCCGTCGATCACTTTCCATTTTTAAAAAATCGCTTTAACATGGTGCGTATATGACATCTGTGCCATACATTAATAAAAAGGGACAAAAAAATTCTAATTTAACAAATTACAACGAACATTTGGAAAATGCAGAGGGATAGCGGGGCAGCGTTCGGACTCCACCACAACCGTTACTTCGTACTATAAGACATTAAATATTTTTATTAATTTAGTCACCCCCCCTAAAATACCCCCCTCTTATAGCAGACCTATTCGCCCCATCCTACTGTAACATAGCTTCCCCACGCTAGCTATTCCACCCACCCACTATAGTATAAACTCGGCAGCAGGAGGTGTTACCACCGTAATGCCGCCACAACCTGCTGCTGACGCAGAAGTCCCATTCCTTATCTACTGACTTCCCGTTTGGTATCCAAAGGTAGAATAAACCGAAATATCCAAATATGATGCCAACTTTGGTTGTTAGCAATGAAATTTTTAAAGTTTGATACAATTTCTATTTGTAGATCATCCCCTAAGCAAAATTTAAGTATTTTTTTAACTCTTATTTAGATTGATGTCTGAGCTAAACGTATTTTGAGGAAATTAAAGTTGAAGACCACGTTTTTTGCTTTATAAGGCGATTTCTCATCCGACGTCAATATTTAAATTCGGCTTTTTTTTCATATCTGATAGTTTGCATCTATCCTTTTTGTAACTTTGACATTTTTGTAACGATTTTATGCATCTATATTGCCTATTCAAAGATAAATTATTCTAAAGTTACAGAATTTCGTTAAAAACGCTTAAAAAATTCTTCTACAGTTACAGAATTTGTTAAAAACGGTTAAAAGAATAAAGTCCGTACATCATTTGGTCTATTCTCGACCGACAATTTTCCCAATGGTTAAAAAAAAAAAAAAACCTACCGCTAAACTATAGGAATGAACTCTAAAAAGGCATGAACGTGAGATCATATTCACTTAACGTCAATTTCGTTATACATGTTTGCTAAGTCAAGTCATCAAGTGATTTTTTTTTCAACGTTTATCTGTACTTTTATTGATATTTTACTAATTTATTTATTCTTTCGTTAATTAAAATAACAATTACGTCATTAAACGACGATGTCATGATATTAAAAGTGAAAGAAATTGAAAATATTTTGCGATGTAATAGTTATCCTAATAATATTATAAATCTGATTGTGTGCAAATGTTAGGCTGAAGCCAGCGTCAAAATGAAGCATTTAATTATCCTGTATCTTTGCATATAAGTTGATTATAACCCTCATATGAACATAGGCTGGTTTTCGTTTATTTTATTTCAATATTTTTCTTAATAATTCAAAATTTCATTATTTTCATAGAGAATAAATGGACATTTTTTCGTATATTTTAAAATGGTTGGTTGGTTTGGCCCAAAGGGCCCGGTTTTGCAGCTTTTTTTAAAATGGTTAAAGTTATTTTACCGTTGCTAATACTTTATCGTTGCCAATATGAAATAAAACCCCTGAGTAATAATTTTTAATCAACAATTTATTTTCACGTGAAAAATATTCATGTGAAAAATGAAAAGGAAATGAATTATTTAAGAATTAAACAGAATATGAAATGATGTCATATTAGAAATAAAACGTGCGTTTTCAAATATTTGATAATAATACAAAGTGCATAAATACGAGTAAGTATGGAAAGCAAGCAAATATGGTGTCATATATAGAAAAATAAAACAGATTTGTTTTGATGTTAAAATAAAATGATCTTGGGTTATCAAATTATTTGTGATTAATTTCTCTTATTTTTTTTCTTTTTCTTTTTCACATGAAAGGAATTATTTTAAATGTACGTAATATATGTATTTTAAATGTATATGTGTTGTAAATTAAAGTTCTGTGTTTTAAATTAAATGAGTGAAAGATTTATATTTTTAATGAATTCAATACAAATGATGGGATAGGTTGGCGATTTATCGTCTGCACACGGCTAACATAAAGTTACCATATTTTTAATTTAAATTTTAAAAAGTAAAAAAAAAAAAAAAAAAAAAAAAAAAATATATTGGATGGCAAATGTCAATGATATGCATCGCAAAATTATCCGTATCGAAAATCAGAAAATCTTAATAAAAATAACTATAATTTTTAAAAGAAAGTTGCTTTTCTCATAAAAGCTAAAGATTTAATATGATTATGTCGAAGTAACAGCATTTTTCCTCTATCATTTTCCCACAATCGAAACACATTTGTAAATCGTCGTTTCGAACCGGAATTTAATATTACATTTCTTTTAGTTTTAAAATAGGAAAAAATTTGCTGTCGTTTTCAAATATAGCTTCTTTTAAAGTTGTTTCATAATAGATTTTTGTAAACTCTTGTAGGATAAGAAAAATTGCATAGATTTTAAAGCAATGTTTAAGTAAAATTACAATATTTTTTAAACTTAAAAAACAACAATGTTATCGAAAAGAAAATCGATTTTACCAACAAATTCGCGTAATGCAAAAGCAAAGAAGAAATCAAAAAGTAATGAATATTTTCTTCCAGCCGAATTGTGTAAACTTGACCAAGCCAATCGTGCCAATTCATAACATTATAAACGTGAAAGCGCGTTCTATATAGTAGATTTTTTTTTTACATGTAGGTAGAAAATTTCCGAGAATAGGAAGGTTAGGGGTCTAAAATTAGGTCCATGGTCAATTTGCCTTTTTTTTTTTTATTATCAAGTGAAATTTGGCGCAAAATTAAATACATTGTTGTAACCAGATTTTTTTTTTTTTTTTTTTTTTTTTTTTTTTTTTTTTTTTTTGCGTGGCAAACCGGGGCCTCCGAGATGTCACTGTGTGTCCTACACCGGGCCTGCTACAAGTATTAGTGACGTCGCAATAGTGATCCACTTTTGGTCAATGTATCACAGCAGAAAGATGTAATAAAAAGAGCATTTTCGCTCTTATAATTTGTGATTACATAAATAATATTAAATTTCATAATCGTGAAATAAAAGGGAATTAATATACTTGTTTTATTAAAGGAAATTAAAAGTTTTAAATTAAAAAAATGCTAAGATTAATAAATCAGATTGAACCCATTGACTTACCTTTTCCTAAACACATTATTTTACAATAAATATACGTACAAAAAATATAATAAATCTACCAAAAACTTTACAAAATCAATCCCATTCCTCCCTTTTACAACTACATACCATAATTTAACCATCAAAACACAATAAATGTCAATTTAAATACAGAAATCGACATTTTTTAACTATAGAGACCTTGGCACTTTTTTTTAACGCTTTGGCGTAATCCGGGCTTCAAAAAGTTAGATATGTTTTAAAATTATATACACAATTATGAAAACAAACCTAATGTACTTTTATGTTTATTTATATATGTATAAAATTATTTATATATACAATTCTGTTCTACCTGCATATAAAAAGAGATAAATGGCTTCTTTATATTAAATAAATTATATAAATATTGAAAAAAAATACTTATTTATATGAAACTACGAATAGGCTGCCAGAAAATATGTTGCAACTTTCCTTCTCTCGCCATAAGCCTTTTTTGGTACTTTTCGGTTAGTCGGGCGCCAGTGATACATGTACATATATAAATATATAAATTAATTCATACATATATGTGTGTGTAGATATGTGTATATATATAGATGTGTCATGTGTGTGTAGATATATGTGTATATATATGTGTGTGTATATATGTATATATATCACTGGCACCCGGCTAACCGAAAAGTACCCAATTTTCTATCTTGACTTTGTAACTGATTTGTAATATTTTAAAAATTGTCTATTTATTGTACTTGGGTCTAGGACCTAATAACCATTCAAATTAACTTATCAAAAGATTTATTTTCATAATATATTTGTACACTTAAGTTAGGTAAAATGTTAAATTGAACTACGTAGAATTACTAAATTGTGTAAATCAGTTACTTTTAATTTTATAAACAAAGCACATCACTCACTTCTAACTAAATGTATCCAGATATTAGTCAATTTATTACAGTATTTCTTTCAAAATCATTTTTTAAACTGTTTATCGTCTGCTTCTTTTATTTATTTATTTTTTTTCTAAAGATCATTTGACTCTTTTCGATTTGGAAGTACAAATTCAATCAAATATGCTAGAATATTTCCATTACAGTAGGCTAGACATTTGGTTGTTAGGGTTTTTTCTCTGCACAAGTTCAATACCATCATATTAATTCTAGCTTCACGAATTACGAAAAGTATATCGAAACATTTAATGCACACTGCAGACCATTTCTGTTGAAATGTAAAAATAATTATCACAAGGTAATTTTCGTAGCTAAAATTTCTTCTTTTCATTATCAGTAGCGAATTTGAAGACTTAGATTAGAAACTAGGAGCACAACATTTTCTTCTCTTTATTTTATAGATATAATCTACACTTTCTTTAATAATTATAATCAATAATTATTGATAGCATTATAATCTAAGTACACGGAAAAATATTATTAATTACTATATAAAACAATAAATAAAATCAAAATACTGTCGTAAACAATCCGTACAAACGAACAAAGTACATGAAAATTTTTAAGTTATTATGGATCACTGTTTTGACGTCAGCAGGTTGTGACGTCACCTGTAGCAGGCCCGGTGTAGGACACACAGCGACATCTCGGAGGCCCCGAGCAAACACTTAATGGTATTTTAGATGATCATTTACCCGCTCACCTTTGATGTCAACTATGACTGTAAAACATATTAAAAAATATTAGCCGATAATTTTCTAATTTTCTTATTGCTTCATGATGTAAATAGACATCCTGTTTCATACTTTAAACCTGAATCGGTCATGCCATTGTCGTTCAATTTTTATTCCTAATCCTAACCCTAATCGTATTCTATCCTAATCTTGATAATAACTTTAAAGAATATTCTTTGACACGAATGTAAATTAAATCAATATCCATAAATGGAATGAATGGAAAATAGAATAAATAGAAATGGCAAAATAAAATAACAAAGTACATTTATTCGACACCTAACCCTAGAGAAAGTGTACAAAATTTCAAGCGCATGAAATAAATTAAAATAATCTTATATATACTAACAAAAATATGTAAATTTAGATCATCAGATTTGTGTCGTCGGTATTTATTTGCTTATAGTGTTCTTGACGCGATAGAGAAAATATCGAGGTTAAATTGGGCAGAATTTAAAGTACTTTCCAGCAACCTTTATTTACATTTTAGAATCGCATCAGACTGTTATATCTTTGTGAAATAGCTATCAATGTATAAAATCCACAAGCAGTTTGTTCACTATTTAGTACACCACTTAGCGTGAAGCACTTAATTTAATATATACATAATACATAAACAAGATAATGTAGTAAGAAATATATAACATATGTCTATGCAAATAAACAATATAATAATGTCCATTTAGCAATGCACACATATACAAATTGTACACCAAATACCATCTAAAATGCACTGTGTATAGAAGAATTCTGCCAGTGTTGTTTTTCGTTTTACGAAGAGGAATTCCTCGATTTTCACGATTTTACTGGGTCCTCCTTTTTTCATTAGTTGCAGTTTCATTTTCGCGATTGTACATATTATTTCGCATGAAATTTCACTTTTTTAAGACTGGGTTATGTCAAGGCCCCTATAGCAAAGAAATACCGTATGGTCTCCTATAAAATGTGATAAAGCTTTGGTTAATTATATATGTTGTTAATTATCAAGTTTTGCTAAATTAATGCATTTATTCTTTTTTTAATGTTACGTGAACGAAGTCACGGGTAACAGCTAGTTTACAATAAATATTCAACTGACGTTACAAAAAATTCATCCACCAGCCGAGAGGGATAATTAAGAAACACAAGCTGGAAAAATTCTACTTTATGGCAGAATATAGATTGGCCACCCACGTCTTTTATCGTTGAGATTTTTTTCAGCCAAGTCTAACTAGTCAAAAAAAAAAAAAAAAGTGTTTGCTAGCATAAGCTAGCTTCTCCACTTTAGAATTTAGTTAGCGCTCTAAAATTTTTTGTGAGGCTGGCGGAATATATTAGGAACGAACACACCAAGTTTTAAAAAGATTCAGTGACTAGAAGTATTTTTAATAAATATAATAGTGAAAAGATGTGGCTCCAATGGGCTGAGACGTGGCGAAGTAGATGTTGTTTACAAATGTGCTGATTTAATGACACCCTTTAAACTATTTTTAATGGTTCAAGACACTTTAACACTTAACAGATAACTTGAAAAAAGTAATGAAATGTTCTATGATAGCAGCTTTTATGATGGATACAGCTAAGAGAAGTTGTTTAACAAATGATGAGTTAGCATTAATTGACGGGCTCTTGAAGAGCGGTGGGGGGAAAGGAAGGCGGAACTATATAAAACACAAGTGCTCTACGATACCTTTAAAATGAATCCTCACTTGCAATTGAGAGATGGGACTTTAAAAGGGACGCCCCTTTTGCACACCTCTAAAGGGCCCCCCCTCAAGAGATACGTGAAAACCGAGGCGCCAAAAAAAACGGGGGGGGGGAATACCTTTAGGAGGTGAGCAGCTAATTTTGGTGAAATTTTGGAGATGTCCGGCCCATAGGAACAGAGAAAAATGGGAAAAACTAAAATAATTATGAAAAACTGAAAAAACTAAATAAGAAAAAGTGCTCTGACGGGAGGGGCGGGGGGGGGGAGAGAAAGGGGGAGGGAGAGTAGGACTAGACAAAAGTGCTTGATGAGATAAAACTTTTGATATGTTACATGATGGGGTTTGAACACCTTGAAAGTCTCCCTCCCCCGGGGAGGGGTGGAACTCCGTTCCTATAGAAGATAGGGCCTCGAGACTCTCTTAGAAATGTCGGCCTCGACGAGTTTAACTTCGTTGGATCGTTTAGAAGAGGCCTATGCACTCTGTGGGGCTTAAAAAGGCTGAGAGTGGGGCTGAGAAAGATGGGAAAAACTAAAATTTAAAAGGAGTTGAAACAGAGAAAAATGCTTCTTAAGGGAAGGGGGGAGTGAGAGGGGGGAGAGTAGGACCAGACCATACTGCTTACAAGATGATAAAACAGCATGTTAGTTTTACTTCACTGTGAAACAGTTTATTTTATTATAAAACACACACAATTTTTATTATAAACACACTTAAATTATTTTATTATAAAACACACACAATGATTAATTTGTTATAAAACACACAATTCTTAATTTAATATAAAGCAAACGGAATCTGCTCGACCGGGTTGCCATACGAAGCAAAATCTCGCCAAAATCGCAGGTTTGCCCAGGCATTAAATCACTATTTTAGCACCCAAACGATACCCCAGTGCGTTTACGACAGCTGTACCAAAATTCTTTCCACGGATATTAATTTTCTATTGAAAGATTTCCGCATGAAAATTGAAAATGAAAAAAAAAAATTCCAGAATGAAAAAGAAGATAATATGACGTCATATTGGAAGTATAGCTGACATTTTCAATAATACAAGATCATGCGTAAAAAAATCGGATTTTAAGGTAAATTTTGAAAACTTGTGAATATTACGCCATTAAAAAAATTAAAAGAAAATGAATATGAAGTCATATTGGAAATTTAACGGACTTTTTCAAATATTTGACAATTATACAAGGGGAATATCAATATGAGTAAGTACAGAAAGCAAATGGATATGACGTCAACAGAGGAATATAATGTCATATTTGAAATAAAAGGTTTTTTGGAACCGATTTCAACGGGAATTGGTTCATCCAACTTAGCTATGATTAGCTAAGCTTAGCTAGATTTTAGTTCCGCCTTCCACCGCCAGATGGTGCATTCTTATCTCGGGTTCTATGGGCCCGATTACAACGGGGTTTGGATCATTCAACTTTCGTTTTCAAATCTCTTACATATTTTAGTTCCACTTTACACCGCCAGGGGGTGCATTCTTATCTCGGATTCTATGGGCCAGATTACAATGGGGTTTGTCTCATTCAATGTGGTTTTCGATTGTCTTACTTAAACAGTCCTGGCAACGCCGGGCGGGTCAGCTAGTTTGTGATAAAAATAAAACATAAAATATACTTGAAAGTTGTTATGTCTGTTTAATCCTGTTGCACTGCAGCATTTTCCAAACGTCTTAAAGAGTTTGTACGTCTCAGGCGATTTAGGGGATTTTAGGGGTTTGGATAACCAGAAATTTCTTAAAGTAATGATCGCCATATTTAAACATAAAATTATTTTCATTACATAAGGCAAATTTTACTTTTACGAAAAAATTTATACTTTTCCGCCGAAGCGTAAGAACCCTGTTAAAAACACTTCATTTACCTATTATAATATGAATAGTACACAAAATTCTTATTAACCATTCGGAAAATGGTTGTTGTTTTCGGTAGAGAATGGACCTCAATGTCGTCATTTTATTTTTTTTAAAGAGTTTTTAAGTGTTTTTAACGAAATTTTGTAACTTTAGAAGAATTTTTAACGAAATTGTGTAACTTTACAAGAATTTTTCTTTGAATAGGCAATAGAAATGCATAAAATCGTTTCAAAAATGTTAAAGTTACACAAAGGGTAGATGCAAATTATCAGATATGAAAAAAAGCCGAATTCAAAAATTGACGTCGGATGAGAAATCGTCTTATAAAGCAAAAAACGTAGTCTTCATCTTTAATTTCCTCAAAATACATTTAGCTCAGACATCAAAGTAAACAAGAGTTAAAACAATACTTAAATTTTGCTTAGGGGATGGTCTACAAATAGAAGTTGTACCAAACTTTAATTTGTTTCTGTTTTCATTAATATATTGTAAATTTGATACTTTCGTGTTATAGCTGCCCTCAAGGATGAATCGCCAAGCGACCAAGATTTATCGCCAAATTATAAAGCATGTAAGACATTATACTAATATATGATAATATAATAATATATAATATGTAATATTTCTTGACGTATGTGGTCAAGTTATAGTCATATTTGATGCATATATGATGTATATATATGACATATATATATGATGTATATACGACATATAAGACGTAAATAATATGTATATAATGACGTATGTGGCACATATAGGAGTGTTTGGAATATATATATATATATATATGCGTATATAAGATGCATATATAAGCTTTGCGATGATCTTGGCGTAGTCATAACTGCAACCTTGGCATAATGATAATTGTGGGGGGCCGCTATAACAAAAAAATACGTTTTTTTTTTTTTTTTAAGTTTTTGGAATTTCCAATGGTTATTTGTAATTTATTAAATTATATATATTTTTTCATTATATTTCAGTAAATGGCATTTTCGAGTACTTACGTATTATCGGTGCCCTAAAGTTAGAATTGGGCTATTGGTAACAATAATACTAATTACAGTAACCCTTTTACTGTTATATTATTTACTATTTTTATGTATTTATATACATTACTGTTAAATTATTGTTTTGGGCAGCGGTAAACTAGTTTGGCAATTTGCAATAATTTTTCGCGATCTATTTTCAGGGTACGGATAATTCGTAAGTACCCATTTATTATTAACCTAAAAGTCATTTTTTCCCAAAACTGAAAAAAAAATCCTGACCCGGAAGGGTTAAGAAAAAGTACATTTGTGACGATTTAGAATTGAAGCACGACCATTCTTTTCTAATAGTAATTTTCCCGTGTAACATGGTAAACAATTGATGGTAAAACGCGATTTATTATAATTATAATAATAGTAAAAATTTACCTAGGAGGCATTTTTTTTAAATTTTTAGTCTAATTGTCGTTCTATTGGATGCAAAAATAATGCTGTGTGAATGGTTACATATATATCGGAATTTTTAGATAAGTCGTTATAATGAAAAAGTCGCTTTGTTAAACGGTCGTTATATCGAGCGTCTTCTATACATATACTGTGTAATTGTTCTCTATGTTCAGGGAATTGTAAATCCATTCTTACGGGAAAAACTCAAGCTTGTAGTTGTAACTTCATCTTCCCCCTTGCAGACCCTCTAGAATCTGCCCTTGCTCTGAAGTACTAAGCAGATGTAGCGAGATTATATCTATGCTGCATGACTGAAAGAATCTATACTAATATTATAAAGTAGTAAAGATTGTTTGTTTGTTTATTTGTAGGGGGTAATCTCTGGAACTACTGAAACGATTTCAAAAGTGATGGTGGCACATTGATGGTGACAATCCCTGCTCCAACATAGGCTATATTTTATGTCGATACCACAACCCCCATGGGGGTGCAGGAGCGAAAAACGTTCAAAAATTTCGATTCTTTTTATACTGAAGGAGCTAGAAACATGAAATTTGGCATGGTAGTTACTTATACGATGTAAATGCTCTCTAAGGACAAATTCTAAAAAAAAATCGAAATTTAAAAGGGTGAGATGAGCGAAAAGCGTTCTAAAAACATTCTAAATTACAATTTCTATGGAATTTCTAGAACTACAGAACCGTTTTCGAAAGTGATGGTGGCAAATTGATGGTGACAGTCCCTGATGTAACGTAGGTTGTATTTTATGTCGGTGCCACCACCCCCAGGGGAGTGCAGGAGCGAAAAATGTTCTAAAATTTCGATTTGTTTTATACCGAAGGAGCTAGAAACATGAAATTTGGCATGGTAGTTACTTATAAAATGTAAATGCTCTCTAAGAAAAAATTCTAAAAAAATTCGAAATTTAAAAGGGTGAGATGAGCGAAAAGCGTTTTTAAAAAATTCCAAGTTACAATTTCTATGGAATCTCTGGAACTACAAAACCATTTTCAAAAGAGTGATGGTAACAGTCCCTGCTGTAATATAGGTTATATTTTATATCGGTGACACTACCACTGGGGGGGGGGGGGGGTGAAAGAGCGAAAAACGTTCTAAATTTTCGATTTTTTTTTTCGACATTAGTATGGCTTAATTAGTAATTTCTGAATTATCTGTGGCAGTAAAATTTCCTCTAATGAAAATAGGCCAACGAATACCACTTGGCATTTTTCAAGAATTACGCGAGCAAAGCCGAGGGTTTTGCTAGTAAATAAATAACACACTTCATCAAAATCAGGTGTACTTTATAACAGAATCATTTGTGAATTTGCCACTAAAATTGAACAGGCAACAATTATTTGAGCGAAACTACTTCAGTCTATATTACACATCTTCTTGAATATGTCTCTTTTTTTACATTTTCCCCACTTGAATTTCAGAAACTTCATTTCCTTACCAATCCATGAAAGGACTGTTCTTTGTATTGGGAGTGAGTTGAAATTCGAAGCCAAATTTGTCAGGCACTGTTATTCTCTTGGTCTGTATATACTTGGTGATCATCTTGTAATGTTTACAACATCCTGTATTTTGAACTCCGGGCAAAACTCTGTATGAAGAAGGACGATTTTCCCTGTCCAAGAAGGCTGTCCTGTCAGGCAATGCGATGACACGTGTTCCATCCTTACAAGGCATGGGCCATGGACGAATTTCCCGTCTATAATACAAAGTCCTGTCTTCCTCCCTGGAACATAGTATGTTGTTAAATAAGTAGTTTTGATTGATTTTAGGTATACTTCATCACATTAACCGTTTGTTGCATTCTTTAAAACTGACAAATCTCCAACATTAAACTTTTTCTAACTATTTTCTAACTAAAACAGAGAATGAGAAAAAATATTTTATGTATAATAATTTTAGTTACTTCTCTATTATCCCCTTGACCACTTTTCATAACAAAAAACTATCGCCAAACTGTAACGCCCAATGAACGGGAGAACGTTGCCATTGGAATATTAAAATAAATAAATAAATAAAATATAAGAGTTTAAGGACACAATTGTTATTTTAATTAATGAAATAACTAATAAATCAGTAAAACATAATGAAAAATACACGCAAATGTCGAATTAAAAACCACTTGCTGATATAACAAACACGTATAATGCTTCTGACATCAAGTAAACGGGACTCCATTTTTGGCGTTTAATCTTACAGTTTGGCGATAGTTTTTTGTTATGAAAAGTGGTCGACGGGATAATAGAGAAGTACCCAATATTATTATTATTTTTAATCACAGAATTTCCACTATTGTCCAAAACCAAACAAATAAAGTATTTTTATACTTGTGTTTCAATTATGCGGATTAGGCCAAGGAGTCTAGAAACAATAATTAACCCCTTGGGAACGAGCGACACGTATACGTGACGCATAAGGTGCTCAGAATCCCCGATTATTCCCACCAGTAAATTTTGATTGTAAACTTTGCCTTATTTAATGACAGCATTTCTGCGATTTGATTGGGCGAAAATTCCTATTTTGAAAAACCGGTGGCAAAAGATTATAAATTCTGTAAAGGACGCTCGTCGCGAAGTCGTTAATAAATAAAATACCGTTTAAATAACATTATTGCAGATTTAGAAATATTATACTTTATGCGGAACAACTTAACGACATTCTGAAGAGACATACATACTGATACTATCTCAACAAGTAAATTAGACGTTTTTGTGATATTTCGATTGTTTTACTGAAAGCATAAACGTCACAGAGTAGCATTAGCTTTGACTAGGAACTGTAAATGAAATATGCTAGATCGGAAAAAAATAGCATTTTGGTCCACTGTGGTGGACAGTATGCAACAAAGGATTAAGATTTTACTCTAGCGGAATAGATGTGTTCCTTCACAAATCGTGAATCCTATGTCAGTCTATTGAAAAATTTCGCTACTGGGTCATTTTCTAATAAGTTTTTCAAAATCTAGTTTCGATCATCAACAGAAAAGTTGATATGCACTACATACACAGAAAAATAAAATATTTAAATGCTTGAAAACACAATCCAACAATACGTAATTACGTTTGTAAACCTAAACATAATATTTGTAACATACACTCTAAGAAAAAACGCCAAAAACTACAGCAAAAATTGCTGTAAATTTATGCACCCAAATTGCCAGCATATTTTACTGTAAATTGACAACAAAATAGGTCTTAAATGATATTATGCTTGGAATTTTACAGCAAAATGTGCTTCAAACATGCTAATCTTACTGTAAATATGATTATAATCATACTAAATGTTACAGCGAAAAATGCTGGCAATTTGGGTGCATAAATTTACAGCAAATTATGCTGACATTTTTGTCGTTTTTTCTAACAGTGGAGCGTCAATAGCTGACATGAAATTTCTTATCATCTCATTTACTTCAAACCATATTGTTAACAACATCGATAAACCTTCCATAGTCAGGGTTCACGTCAAATTTTGATGACAAACATAAACAATGTTGCGAACAATATGATTTAAAGTGAGTGTAGTCACTCATTTACTATGTAATATATTCTTGGTTTCAAGGTTTATCTTAATAATTCTCTAATCCATAGCTACAAAAATAAGCAATGAATTACGGTTATTTTTCAATTAAAATATAAACTAGTCGGATGTGCCAATCCCAAAACTTTCTTCTATCTCAGTCATGTTAATACTTCAAAATTCGCTATCACATCGCCAATAAAATCAATATTTTTCATCATTCTGTTGTACGTCAGCTGCGTGCGAATGGTCGGGTTACAAGGATGCGAACAACCGATGTATACTAAACTACGAAAAGTCCTTCTGGCCTGAACCGACAGGAACACATAGCCTTCCTATTCCTTGGTTTTATGATTTTAGCTAATTAATTTAATGGAAAACACGAAGGTAAAACGCGTGGAACCTAAATAAAGAAGATTCAATCCCAGTTCTCGTCAACATTGAATTTGAATGAGAATATCGCCAAATTAGTCATCTACAGCCAAGTTGGCTTCATTTATGGCAACTTATTTTGGTCGCCAAATTTGGCGATATTCCGCCAACTGTCGCCAAGTTTGGCGAGAATTTGACGTTGGCGAATATAAATATATAGTGATAAGCAAATAATAGGATTAATGGTTACAACAATGAAAGAAAATTTGCCGAAACCATGTTAACTAAAGCTCATAAATTAAACCCGTTTATGGATGAATTCTGCTGTCTTCTTTGAAAATGTTAGCCACCCTAAAATTTCAAACTGCTATATCTCAGCCATTTTTTAACATAGAGGCAAAGCAAAAATTGTTCCGGATTCTCCGGATCAAGGCCGAACATTTAACGAAAAATAAGTTTTAGGATTTCTAATTTTTTTGAATTTGACATCTTTTTTGAATTTGAAATCTTTAAATGGCTATCGCAACGCCCCCTTTCGTCGAAATATCCCCAAATTCTAATAGAACCTGCTTGCCATAGCCAAAAACATAGAAAATAAATGTGGTTGAATTTGAAGCATAACTTCATACACTTTTCGATGATACAATAGTGAAAATGGAACAAAACTATCGATCACAGCGCCCCATTTCGTCGAAATATTCCCAAATTCTGATAGAATCTGCTTGCCATAGCCAAAAACCTAGAAAAAAAAATATGGTTCAATTTGAAGTATAACTTTATACACTTTTAGATGGTACAATAGTGAAAATGGAACAAAAATATCGATCACAGCGCCCCCTTTCGTCGAAATATCCCCAAATTCTGATAGAATCTGCTTGCCATAGCCAAAAACATAGAAAAAAAATTAGGTTCAATTTGAAGCATACCTTCATACACTTTTAGATGGTACAATAGTGAAAATGGAACAAAAATATCGATCACAGCGCCCCCTTTCGTCGAAATATCCCCAAATTCTGATAGAATCTGCTTGCCATAGCCAAAAACATAGAAAAAAATTAGGTTCAATTTGAAGCATAACTTCATACACTTTTAGATGGTACAATTAAAAGCCACACAGACGGACAGACGGACAGACGGACAGACGGACGGACGGACGGACGGACAGACAGACATTTTGTAAAAACATGTTTTTCGGAATCTCTGACCCCTAAAACGTGTAAATTCGTCGAAAACCGGAAGTCGAAAAAAATTTCGATTACAATACTTTCTTCTATTATAGATAGAAGAAAGTAATAAATGGTACTTCTCCATTATCCTGTCGTCCACTTTTCATAGCAAAAAACTATCGCCAAACTATAGGATTTAACGCCAAATATGCAGTCCCATTCACTTGGCGTCAGAAACATGACCGGATATGTATCGGATTGTCAAGTCTGATCTATGACAAGGGAGTCTTGGTGTCAACTATCAGTAAGTTAAAAAAAAAATTACAATATATTAATGAAAGCAAACAAACAAACAAAAAAAAATCTGGGATATTTATTTATTTACATTATTTTTCTTAATTATGCCTCTCGGCTAATGAATAAATGTTTGTGATGTCAGTTGAAACTGATCTATTGCCGTATTGACACTTTGGTGAGTGGTGCTTTTCCGAATTTCATGTATTTTATTTATTTCACTATTCCAATGGCAACATTCTTCCATTTGTTTATTTGGCATTACAGTTTGGCGATAGTTTGTTACTGTGTAAAGTCGTCAATGGGATAGTAGAGAAGTACCATATAAATAAATAAATAAATAAATAGATAAATAAACAAAAACAGATAAAGATAATAATAAATATTTTTTACTTAGAAGGTTCAGAAATTTGACTCATTTTGTTAGATTTTTTACTAAAAACAAGATTTGGTAAATAGCTATCTGAAAAAAGAGCGAATTTATCCTGTTAAAATCTTATTTACTTACACACATATTGAACGTGATGAATTTGAAGGTGATATCAAATTTGACTGCCACATTATTTCTGCGAAATAAATAGTTCAGAAAATATAATTGTGACGCAACAATAATGAATTTTGTTTTGAAAAGTTTCCACCTTTATGAATGAAAAGACATATTTCGTTGTGCAGGTCACTCACTTTTACCACAAGAAATATTTTAAACGTATTTGAATATAATTTGAATTATAATAAAAAAATATAATTTATAACTAGATGACCCGCCCGGCGTTGCCTGGACCCGTGATAATAAATAAAAGAAAAATCAAGTTTTTATTATTTTATATCTTTAACCCGATTTTGTATGAAATTATATTTTAAAATGAAAAATTTGCGAAAAAATATTGATGTGTAGTGATAAAAGCGCTCATTTTCTTGTTCTTTCTGTCCGAACTCTTTGAAATCTTTATTATCGGTGATAAATAAAACAGCTTTACAGCACGTGTAAAAATTTCGTGAAAAACTATTGTTATCTATAATGAATAGAGGAAGGTATATTCAACTAGGTAAATTATATTCAATAGTTGGAGTATCATAGTTGAGATTTTTTCCAACAGAGTAAAAATATGCCGGGACCATGACTCGAACCTGGGTACTTTGGTTTGCCGTACCAACGCTCTCCCTACTGAGCTATCCCGACGATATCCTGGACTGGCATATCTCACTCTTATTTGTTGGACAGGGCTGCGAACTGCAGCAGAAACAAATAAGAGTGAGATATGCCTGTCCAGGATTACGTCGGGATAGCTCAGTAGGAGAGCGTTGGTACGGCAAACCAAAGTACCCAGGTTCGAGTCCTGGTCCCGGCATATTTTCACTCTGTTGGAAAAAATCTCAACTATGATACTCCAACTATTGAATATTGTTATCTAGTTGTACAAAAAAAATGTTTTCTTCTCGCTTTTTGTTTGTTTGTTTGTTTTCGTTTCGGCTCCTTTAACATAGCACTAAAAAATAGTTCCAATCTTCTGAACTCTCTGACGTTTTAATCGGTTATAAATATAACTGTATCCAAGCTCTCTTTAATATTTTGCGAAAAATATGCATATTTAGTAGTGAAAACATGAGTTAGTTAAAAAAAAAAACTTTAGCTTTCAACCTCCTAGAAAAAAGTATATTATAAGATCTATGCTTTCAATGCAATGGTACGACTCCATCCGTTTTCAGTCAACATTTTCAACCCCCTTAGGCTAAACAGGTGAGGGATAATTAATCAGGTTTCCCGTTTCTGAGAGTAGAAGCCTTCAAAAAAAGTTGAAGTATACGCAAAGAGACGATTTTCGTATGGAAAATAGAATGTGGATTTGACAGAATGCGCTTTTCGTTTTAAATATATAGATACTAGCATCCGTCAGGCCGAATTGTCGGAACATTGAATCGCATAAAATTAAGAGACATTTTTTTAAAATTTATCGTTTAGTACTAAAAGTACTATAAAACTAATTTCGCAATAACAGATATTGAACCTTCATTCTCAAGTGTTTATTCAGAAGTCATATGATAATCTATCTGCAAGTGCGTCTATAGCTAATACGCATGTTTGTCAACAAACTGGCTGGTTATTGTTTCTTTTACTCAACTCAACATAGGCAAAATTTCGAGCTAAATTGCTTATAATTTCGCTGAAATTGCTCATAATTTTCCCGTAGTTATAATACTTCATATTATGAGTTACTACATCTGCGAGAATTGTTACTTTCTGCCTACAACGAGTTGAGAAGTACGTCTTTACTTGGTTGCTGCTGCTGCGTAACGTCACATACCCTTTCTTTATTCTTCTTAATTTAGTCAAGCCTATCCTTTGTGAAAGGCACTTCGATAAGAATATCCTCTAAACCAGCGTTTCCTAAATTTTTTTACAGGGAATTCCTCCCTCCTCCGCATTTTTACAGATAATAATATCTATAGTAAAATAAAACCGATTAAAAAGGCCACATAGAATTTTAAAATATTTTAATAACAAAGCATTTACTCTTACAAAAATTTAAAATAACTAGCCGACCCTGCGCAGAGTATCTGCACTCTAGGTGCCTACACTTTTAAATACTATATGCATATTAGAATACACGAATTTCAGCATTATATGTATAAATATCATCCATAAAAACTTCTCCACTTAGGACTGGGAACTTTGAAATAAAAAATATGTACAAATCATAATATATGGACACCATTTAGAAATATGAAAACAGAGGTATTTTTCCAGCATCGTGCATATAAAAAACATTTGCATCCACACAATAGTTGCTGGATACTCTTTAAAATTAAAAAAGTGTATAGGGCAGACCGGGGTGATTCTTGGTCACTTGCAACATGGGGTGATTATTGGTCAATTAAATTTTCATTAATACTAATGATAAAATCAAAAGAAAAAAAATACTGGATGTTAGACAATTTCATTGTTATTCAGTAATACAAACGATTTTTTGGTTCAAAACATAATTTAATGAGAAAAAATATTTTAACTAGACACATGTATAAAACTTCAGCAAAAAATAAAGGATTACAAAATCATGCTTTTTTTTCATAAGGTGCCTGTAATATGAAATTTAGCTACATGATGATCTAGAAGGGTTATATAGAAAGAGAAATATGCATAGAATACGTATGTATGTATATGAACACTGTATGAGTACATACATTAGGGAAATAGACGGCTAAACATCACCCTATATACATGGGGTAATTCTTGGTCAACATGGGGGGATTCTTGGTCATGTAATTTTAGCTTAAAAATTACTTATAAACTCACAAATAGTGCAGAAATGTTTAATATTTGTCAGTTTTAGATGGCAGCGTCTGCATTCAAAAGTTTTTTCAAGTTCATGTGGCAACACTTTAAGAGTGAACCACATTGTTTTGATTTTTTTCAGCAACTCATGACACAAATTACATTTGAAATAACTGAACCTTTGTTTATCCATTTCTTGAGGAGATATTGGGGTGAGTTTGAAAATTTAACTTGTATATTTAGATAATGAACATATTTTACAGTACAAATGCAGCAGTTATCACCAACGAGGATTTCATTAAGTTGTGTGAAAAAGATGAAAAAGAATAAAAAAAAATTAACATTAAACATTAAACAAGAATACAGCTGAAGATGCAGTAGCATCATCCTCTGAGACTAGAAAGAAAACACAGGAATGCACACAAGATACGGATATAGATATAGAAGTAGAAACGGGTAAAGCTGAAGAAATTCCGCAACTGCAAAAAAAAAATATTCTGATATTTCAGCTACAAATAAATTAAGGAAAATACATAAAGCCATATGTGTAGAGAAGTACTATGCTGTCTACTTTGAACAGATGCCATACATCGGGCGTGTTATTAGTATTCAGGAGGATATTTTGTCTTGCAAATTTTTGGAAAAGTCTGCAGAAATTATCGCTGGCCAAAGAAAACGGATCTTGCACCAGTGAAGCACTCCTTTGTCTTTTATGGGCCAGTTAGACTCTATGGTACAGCGCCATTTCAGATTGAGGAAGATGAAATGCAAGCTGCATACCATAAATACAAAAGTCTTTTGTAAATAAAAGTATTATTTTGTGAAATATATTTGAAGTTCCAACCATTTTGTAATGTTCTTTATTTTATAACATTTTTCATAACTCTGTTTATATTTACAAACAGTATAAAGTATTAAATTTATTCCAAGAATGTTTCATTTAATCATTTATTAAATTTTTGAGTGTTTAAAATGTTGGTATTTGACAATAAAACATTGACCAATAATCACCCTATTGCCGGGGTGATTATTGGTCAGACATTTTTTAATTTTATTAATATTATATATAATTAAAAAAATAAAACTAATTAAGATTGTTAGGGATTAGATTCTCTTTCTGCAAGTATAAAATTTTTGTTTCAATTCAATTTAGTTACTGAGTTATATGGATCTTTATGAAAAGTGACCAATAATCATCCCACTCCGCCCTACATATTATATTGAAAATATCTACACCATTCACAATTAGGAAAATGTTTTTATCTTTTCTTTTTTAATTTTCTGCATCGAAAACGTCTTTATATACACAATTGTAAATTTCAGAGCTCGGAGATATTATTATTAATTTTAATTGACAAATTGTTTGTCACTGTTACTGTGCTTTAGGTTTTAGGGTGTCACCGTTGAAAAATCAATGTTACTGAAAAGTTGCTGCACTGGATCTTGTATATAGCAAATTGGGGGAAACTCAATAGTTTTCCCATTTGACATTCGCCAACCTGTAACAGCGAACTTGCTAACACTCTCTCTGTTTGAAAGGCATGCATATTTGCTGTGAGTTACATAATGTAAAATATTCTCTTCTTTATGCAGCTTGAAACTGTTAGTGATCTTGACCCTCTAAAAATGACAGGTAGGACTGACTTGACAGAAATCTCCACCCAATAAGATTATTTTATTCATTTGTTATTATTTATTTGTTATTACTCAATCTATATTATAAATAACAAATACGTGCATTCGTAACATTGACGTCATAACGATGAGGACAACAATGAGGTTAAACTGTATAAGGTACACAATGGAGTCAATCTTTAAATTATTAACAAAATGGCGCGTTTCTTGGTTTGATTTCGCACTTTATTTTCTTTCCTTTTTAAAAAGTAGCTAGTTTTTTTTAAATAAATAAGAAAAATTGCCGGCCAATTTTGACAAAAATTGTATTTTAGGATGCAAAAAATTTTTCTACATATGTGTAGTGCTTTTAAATCGATACCTCAAATACTCTTCTTAATATTCGCTCGCAAATTAGTGAAAACAAACCTCTCGTTGCCATCGGCAAATGATAAATAATCGCGATTTCTGTGCCACGTACGATAGCGTAATATATATATCTCATCAAAAAGTCACCTGTAAAAAATGCAGCCAAGTCTCGTAACTCATTTACCGTAAAAAGTACTGAGATCGTATAAAGCCAAGTTTAACTATCTTATTAACTCTGAAATTTTCATTCACAAATCACTCCTAGTCTCTACATCTTTAGTTAATTATTATTTTGTGACTTGGCAATTACTTAGCACGAGAATGTGATGTATATAGTTAGTCTTAATCAAATAATACTATAACATATTAAGGTGTAATAACTTCCCTGTGCGTATATAATTTGCTTTAGTTAAATTATCCCACCCCATCCCATAACATAGTAAGGTGTAATAACTTCCCTGTGCTGCGTAATTGCCAAGTCACAAAATAATAATTAACTAAAGATGTAGAGACTAGGAGTGATTTTGTGAATGAAAATTTCAGAGTTAATAAGATAGTTAAACTTGGCTTTATACGATCTCAGTACTTTTTACGGTAAATGAGTTACGAGACTTGGCTGCATTTTTTACAGGTGACTTTTTGATGAGATTTCACTTCTTTTTGTAAGTAATCCTCCTTTTCTTGATTTTGGGTTCTTTTTGGAGATCATCCACTGATTTTCGCTAAGTCCACACTCTGTCCCTATTATTTACAGGTATCAAAAAATTGAAGCTTTAGTTTCGTTTGCAAAGTACTGTAGATAAAAAGAGATTTCAGGTTCCTAGGCAAGCACTAAATTATGGGAGAGGGAGTGTCAAAAGTACTCTCAATTGCTTCCAGGATAGGCGCTATGCATCTGAGATATAACTCGCAGCCCTAGATACTTGATATTTAACATAAAAGAACTTTTTAGTATAAAAAGAAAGCCAAAATTAAAATTTCCGGAAATTTCCAATAAATCAAACTATATTCCTTTTTTCGATGGTTTTTTTTTTCGTTTTTTTTAGCCTTTTTTTTATTATTTACGGATTTTTTAATTTTTCCTTACTTTGTGTACAAAACCCTGCCTTTCTGCCAAATGTCAATCTTCTAGGACTACAAAATCGAATTATTTTCAAATTTTCGACTTTTTATGAATTTATTGATTTTTCGATTTTAATTCTAAGTTACCTGATTGTCATGCTAATATAGTAATTATTTGATCCGTCTTCTTAGGATCATTTAGGTTCAATTTAGAGATAAATCAAGTGAATCTTAGAGTCACCATGATTTTATTTAGAAAGGACTATCCAGCCATAACCAGCCAGTAATGTCGGGAGGGTAGGGGGAGCTGTGAAAATTTTTGTGGGGCTAACATCATTTAACAATCCATATTTCATATGTGAAGTAAATAGAGTACAACATGTGAAAGAAAACAAACCTGTCTATAAAGAAATCGCCTATATCGTAGCCAGTCTATAGCGGAACTTTTCTATAACGAAATTCGTAAACGAAAGAAAAGAAAACCATAATCCGGGGGAAATAACATAAAACAATTAGGGGCGTTGTACTAGCTAATAGGATAATTATCTTATAACTAATGTTTCTAGCAGTACAAAATCAAATTGTTTTCGAATTTTCGATTTCTTAAACATATTTCGATTTTTCGATTTTATTTTCGAATTTTTTAATTGTTCCTTTTATTGAATAGTAAATACTACCTTTACACCAAGTTTTAAGTTTCTAAGACTACAAGATAAAAATATTTTCAATTTTTGATTTTTTCGCATTTTTTTTTTTTATAATTTTCTGGATTTTATAATTTTTTCTTATTTTGTATCCTTTATTACAAATTTTAAGTTTCTAGACCTACAAAATCGAATTATTTTAAAATTTCTGATCTTTTTCGATTGTTTTATTTTATTTTCGAATTTTATTGCGTTTTTATTTTAACTTGTTCTGAATCCCAAACACTATCTTTACCGCGAATTTTAAGTTTCTAAGGCCAAAAGATCAAATTATTTAATTTTTTTTTTCAAATTTTTTCGAATTTTTCGAATTTTTGATTTTTTTTCGAGTTTTCTGGATTTTTTAATTTTTATTTATTTTGCATCCTAAATACTACCTTTATTCCGAATTCCAAGATTTTAGCGCAACAAAATTGGATTATTTGAAATTTTTCGATTTTTTTCGATTTTTCGATTTTATTTTCAATTTTTTTTGTGTGTTTTTGATGTTTTCTTTTTCTGAATTCTAAACACTACCTTCACACCAAATTTTAAGTTTTTAAGACTACAAGATCGTGTTATTTTCAAATTTCAATTTTGTTCGATTTTTTTGAAATTTCGAATGTTTTTTTTTTTAATTTTCCGGATTTTATATTTTTTCCTTTCTTTGTATCCTACCTTTATTCCAAATTTTCAGTTTCTGTGGCTGTGGGATATACCCAATCTTTTTGATGACGCGAGAGTGAGTGAGTGTGTGAGTGACAAAAAATCGAAACTTTGAGTTCATATATCGTCTGCACTAATTTATGGGTATTTTTGAATTATCCATATTTTTGAATTTTTCCTTATTTAGTATCTTAAATATTACCTTTATTCCAAATTTCAAGTTTCTAGCGCTATGAAATCGAATTATTTTCAAATTTTCCTTATTTTTCGATTTTTCCGATTTTTTTGTTTTATTTTCGAATTTTATTTGGTTTTTTATTTTAACTTATTCTGAATCCTAAACACTATCTTTACTGCGAATTTTAAGTTTCTAAGGCTAAAAGATCAAATTATTTTAATTTTTTTCAATTTTTTTCGAATTTTTCGAATTTTTTAATTTTTTTTTTCAAATTTTCCGGAATTTTTAATTTTTCCTTATTTTGCATCCTAAATACTACCTTTATTCCGAATTCCAAGTTTCTAGCGCAACAAAATCGGATTATTTGAAATTTTTCGATTTTTTTCGATTTTCGATTTTTTCAATTTTGCTTTCGATTTTTTTGGTGTTTTTGATGTTTTCTTTTTCTGGATGATAAACACTACCTTCACACCGAATCTTAAGTTCCTAAGACTACAAGATCGTATTATTTTCAATTTTCAATTTTGATGGAATTTGTTGAATTTTCGAATGTTTTTTTTTTCGAATTTTCCGGATTTTATAATTTTTCCTTTCTTTGTATCCTAGACACTACCTTTTTTCCAAATGTCAAGTTTCTAGGGCTACGGGATCTACCTAATCTTTTTGATGACGCGTGAACGAGTGAGTGAGTGAGTGACAAAAAATCGAATGTTTGAGTTCATATATCGTCTGAACTAGAAAAGACAGAAAGTTTTAATTTTAAATTTTGGTCCTGTGTGCCAAATACTCTAGAAAAACGAAGTTTCAAATTATTGGGATACTCCAGCGCGGAGATATGTGGGGGTCAAAAGTGCCCTGAGTTGCTTCCAGAAAAGTATGCTTACGGCTGTCCTCTCTCGACTTGGCGAAGGCACTGCCGTGCCTCCAGATCTAAAACAAACTATCCCCATCCTGTGGGATTTGTTTCTCAATGTTTTACTTTATTTAATGCAAAACATAGATTGCATCCGACAACTCATAAAAAAGTCCTCCGGCCTGTACCGGCAGGAAAAGGTAGCTTTCCTATATCTTCGTTTTAAAATTTTAGCTAATGTTACTCGAAAACAGCAAGTTAAAATGCAAAGAAACCGTTTACAAAAGATTCGTTTACACTGAATTTGAATAAGAAATTCGCCCAATTATTGAGCTATAGCCAAGTTGGCTTCATTTATGAAGACTTATTTTTGTCGCCAAATTTGGCGAGAATTTGGCGCTAATGGATATGAATATATAGTTTTATGCGTATGATTGGGAAAATGATTACAACAATGAAAGAAAGTAATTTGCGAGAAATCGCGTTCACTAAAACTTATAAATTTATATTAAAATCATTAAAATTACAGACATTACAATACACTTTCATAAAACATTAAAAACATATTAAAATTGGACGTTTCGGATTTACATGGAAAATCCCTCTTCAACAACAACATTTAACTTAGCGTAAATCATAGTTCAAAAATATCAACAAATAGAAAATGCAACGTATCAAAATTTCGAAGTCAAAGTTACAGTTATAATAACACGGAGTATTCATTCGGGATTGCACCTGCTTGACCATTATTGACCATAAATTTATCGTTGGTTTTTTGTAATGTGCTGTTTTGTTTCAAAATGTCAGCCACCCTAGAATTTCAAACTGCTCTATCTCAGCCAATTTTTAAGATAGAGGTAAAACAAAAAATGCTCTGGAATCCTTGTATCAAGTCCTAACACCTAATTAAAAAATAAACTTGATTTTTTAACTTTTTTGTATATTTATTTTAGTTTTAAATTTTTCCGTGGCCGCCATCTTGAAACAAGATGGCGGACCAAGCTGGCCAACGAACTCGGTCGAGGCATTGGTGAGCTTAATACACACAATTAGTTTCATCCAAATTAATTTATAAATACGAGCGTTATCGTATCAAATTATTTTCATTTTTTCAATTTTTTTCGAATTTTTTTATTTTTTTTTTCGAATTTTCTGGATTTTTTTAATTTTCCTTTTTCTGTATCCTAAATACTACCTTTATTCCTAATTTGAATTTTCTAGCGCAACAAAATCGGATTGTCTTCAAATTTTCGGTTTTTTTCAATTTCTTCGATTTTTTCAATTTTGCTTTCGATTTTTTTGGTGTTTTTGATGTTTTCTTTTTCTGGAGGTTAAACACTACCTTCACACCAAATCTTAAGTTTCCAAGACTACAAGATCGTATTATTTTCAATTTTCAATTTTGATGGAATTTGTTGAATTTTCGAATGTTTTTTTTTTCGAATTTTCTGGATTTTATAATTTTTCCTTTCTTTGTATCCTAAACACTACCTTTTTTCCAAATGTCAAGTTTCTGGGGCTACGGGATCTACCCAATCTTTTTGATGACGCGTGAACGAGTGAGTAAGAAGTGACAAAAAATCGAATGTTTGAGTTCATATATCGCCTGAACTAGAAAAGACAGAAAGTTGTAATTTTAAATTTTGGTCCATTGGGCCAAATACTCTCTATAATTGAAGTTTAAAATTTTTGGGATACTCCAGCGCGGAGATATGGGGGGGTCAAAAGTGCCCTGAGTTGCTTCCAGAAAAGTATGCTTACGGCTGTCCTCTCTCGACTTGGCGGAGGCACTGCCGTGCCTCCAGATATATATATATATATATATATATATATATAGATTTACAAATAATGAGAAATGGGATTTTGTTCCTTGATAACAATATTCTTTAGGTTTGGAGAAAAGTTGTTAATTTAATTCTCTACTCTAATCCATCTTGTTGAAAAATCCTGCTTCAAATTTATAAGTCGGGACAAAAAGCACTGAAAATTTTACTGCTTTTCAAATAAAGCGGATTATTTCTGTCGACGAGATAGACATAAATCGCCCAGTAGCAATCTGAACAAAATTGAATTTTACGATATCAAATATTATGCGGATTACAATAGAAATTAATGATATTAATAAAGATTTAAAATTAACGAAAACCAACAAATTTTAATTTTTTTGATGGATTTTTTATATACAACTTGTGTATATACAACTATGTAGGTCTGACGTTGAAGCCTCTGATCTGTAGATTTACTAGTATATATATTAATACGCAATTTTTAAATTATTTACTAATACAAACAAAATGCTCTATCAATGCAATAAGAATAAAAGCACTTTATTAAAATTTGTAATGAAAACTATTATTTAAATTCTTTAAAACATTATTTTTTCTTTATTATACATTAACATTTAATGAGATTTCTGAGATTAACTGTGCATGATAGAATTTTCAAATGGGTACACTCTTAAATCTTTTTCGAAGAATCTAGCCGAAATTTATTTTTCTTTTTGACATTATTCGTCGCACAAAAGCTTTTTTCTTATAACATAATGTTTAGAGTGGTAGATATCTTTTGTAATACTTGTAAAATTCAAAATTAACGAAAACCAATAAATTTTAATTTCTTTGATGGATTTTTTTTTATGTACAACTTGTAGTGGATTGGACTCCTCATAAAGGCAGACGTTTGTTTTGATTGAGATCATATTGTGAAAATCATATCTGTGTGTGTGCAGCGACATCTATACTCTCTTTTACTTTAATTTTCGACGAATACATATGTCCTTCGGAATTTGTGGGTTTTTTGTGTTTCGTAGCTGTTTTATGCAAATTTTGGCTTCTATGGTCACTTAGCAATGTATTTAAGTAAGTGAAAGTGTATGTGTCTTTGGATTTGGTCGCATCTCGCCCTAAGGGAAGCTCAGACTGTTTCTGATACCAGAAGGAAGTTGAACGCCGGTTCTGAGGGTTGCTTAGAGTTGAAATCTGGATTTGGTAAGAGAATTTAATTTGTTAAATTCAATAAAGGGGATTTTGGTGGTAAAGTAGCATGGGCTACTTTATTTAACAAGTTTGAACTCTCGTACGAAAGCTTTGGAAGGCGGTGCATTATTGTAGGAAGAGTTCTGAAGTAGTAAATGTAGGTCTCATCTGTATGGAAATTAAAGCTTCATTTAACTGTCTTATTCAAGTATTATATATTATAGTTTAGTACGTGCATTGTTTGAGTGGGATTATTCAGTTAACAGTGCTCAATCAGAGTTCGAATTTTAGTGAAGGAGACTTACCCACCACCCTCTTCTTGAGACTTTAAATAAAAGTTGATTTTAACTTACTTCTTGACTTTATCACTGAGCTAGCTAGGGTACATTATTCAACGGCACGTCACAAACTCTCTGCCATTTCAATTTTCTGGTGTACATGTACTCTCCTAAACTAGAAACGTTGTGTCAAGCGTTCGTGGTCGGATGTATCTTTCAAAATATATGTAATCCGTTCAAAGGTGGTAAAATATTTTTAATAAAATAAGATTTTTAGCTAGATTACACCATACCACTACTTCAGACATTTATGCACCATTTTACATTGTAACCCCTTTTTTTCCGGAGGAATTATTTTTCTCTGAAAGTGTTAAATTTATCTGAAGCTATGAGACCATTGTCAGGCTTTCTCAGCATATATGCTTATAAATTGCATACAAACACTGAAATAAATAAATGCAACTTGACAATAAACCTCAATACAAAGTAAATCGTAGAATATGGAATGTTCTATCTTAAGGAGAGGTTCTGACATTTCACTTACATATTTAATTTTTGTGAGTGGAGAGAAAAAAGAAGAATATTACGCCTTGTGCGACGGGGAATACCTGAAACTGCCCGCTGTGAACTTCCAATCGGGCGACTGTTTTCCTCCGGTCGCAAGCATCAATTTGGTTGTTAAATTATGAAAGGGTATTAAATTCTCTAGAGCTTAGACCGACATTTAGTTTTAAAAGTTACTTTTTGTAAAAATGGATATCATTTGAACTAAAACGGTAATTTTTTCGCCTTTTTTTTCAACTTTTTGCGATCTCGAAAAATTAATCATTGAAAATTGTACTTTTCGAGGCTATGAGCTCCAGCAAAGCGAATTATTTTCCTTTTAAATAAAAAAAAATGTAGGAAATTGAAGTACTAGTTCTCGAGAAAAATGGTCGTCCAGTTTGAAAAATAGAGTTTAGAGGAAAAAAAAGTTTAAAATTTGCAATATACGTTAAGTTTTCAACGAGAAAATTACTAAAGAATTTGAAAATCACGAAACCGTCTTAGGGCTACAATCTACACACTTGAGGGATGCAAAAAATGCGATATAAAATAAATAGAAAATTTTTACCCATTGAAATAGAACCTCTTTTTAAAATAACGAGATTTCTTTAGTTTGTAAAATCTTGATATGAAATTGGAACGAAAATACGGAGCACATGAGATCCTCTCACGGTACATCAGTGTACCACGACACACCGGTTAAGAAAAACTGATCTAGAATTTTGAATACATAATTTGTCGTAAAAGCGACTTTTTGGATTATACCCTTTATACTAACATTACTAACACACATTATACTAACATAAAAATTTTCCACTTTTAAAAGTATTCTGTTCATCTAATATAACCCACCTAAACGGAATTCAGAATCTAGATATCGTATAAGTACCGGTGTCTTGATGTAGATGGGTGATTTTTCAAGGGTAAGAGGGGATATGGAGTGCGCGGCCCATTCACGTGGAAAACTCCGGAATTTCCCTGGAAACAGTTCAATGTTCTGAGTCAGGTGTATTAGTCACCATTATATTTCGTTTTCATATAAGTACTATTATTTTAAAGGAGACGGAGCATCGCGAATTTCATTTTAAATCTAAAGAATTAGACTTGAGTCTGAAAACATCGGTAACAAACTAAAGCTAGAAATATTATTCGAATTTATGTTAGATGATTTAAAAATAAAAAATGAAAATAAAATAATGCTTATTACTCGATATTATGTTAATGTAATCTCAAAAGTATATACTATTCTTTATCTTTGAATCTAATTGTTTAAAAAGAGAATGTTATTTATATAAGAGCTCATTACTGAATAAGATTTATTTGTATTTATTTTTACTAGCTTTTATCCGTGACTTCGTTCACATAACATTTAAAGAAAATTTCGCTTTAATTAGGCATCATATACAATTAACAAACTCTTTGCCACATTTTATAGTAGAGAATACTTCTGATAATCCCAATTTGCATATTTTTGTTTTTATATATAGGGTCATTTAAATTGCATTCATGAGCTTGAAATTTCATACTTTTTTACTAAGATTAGCTGTCTAATTCATTTCTTTTTTTTGTTATTCTATTTTAGCATTTCTATTTATTCTATTTTACATTTATTCTGTTCATGGAAATTGATTTAATTTATGTTGTAGTGCAGAAGAATATAGTTTAAAAGGATTATATTAGTAAATATTTTTGAGGAAATTTGTTAAATAACATGTCACAGTTTAAAAATAAATAAAATAAATAGAAAAAGTACCGTTAACTCTCATATATTTATTGTATTTTTATTTCCCATTGTATATTTTATTGTATTTTTATTTCCCATTGTATATTTCATTGTATTTTTATTTCACATTGTATATTTCATTGTATTTTTATTTCACATTGTATATTTTATTGTATTTTTATTTCCCATTGTATATTTCATTGTATTTTTATTTCAGATTGCATATTTTATTGTATTTTTATTTATTGTATTTTTGTCCCACTTTTAACAGCTGCAGATCTACAAACAATATCAAAATGTTTATCACCAAATATTTTCAAAGCCTAAATGCCTATTTGTTAAGCCATAGAGATTGCTTATTTCTTTCGATGGCAAAAAAGCACCCCAACTATGGATAAATATTATCATATTGATTGTTGTGTTTCATTATTGTTGTGTTAGGATTATGGGAGTTTCCAAACTTGACAGGAATGTATTCCAATGAGGGACAAAAATTACCCTACAAAGATATTTTTTTATTATAGATTTAGATATTTTAAAATTAAAAGGAATTATAAAAGTATCAGAGAAAGATAACTGATAAATATTTGGGTTTATAATTGGAAGAAGCGCGCTTTTCCATAAGCATGGTGCTTTTAAAAAATAGGAAGGAGATTTTCTTGTTTAATT
This sequence comes from Maratus michaelseni, assembly GCA_963931845.1. Taxonomy (NCBI): domain Eukaryota; kingdom Metazoa; phylum Arthropoda; class Arachnida; order Araneae; family Salticidae; genus Maratus; species Maratus michaelseni. Next base: position 163,938,443 of record OZ007594.1, on the reverse strand, counting down.
AGTGGTATTCTTTAAATTTTACGTGAGCGATGTCAAAGGCAAATCCTATTCTCCAATAAAAATTGCATATGATAGCAACTTTTACATCGACTTTAATATACAGTGGAACTTCCATTTAACGAAGTCTCATCGTTACACTTAAAAACTTCGTTGTGAAGAAAATTCGTTAAACAGAAATTAACTTAAATTCATGAAATTTTTTCTTGAGATATGACAAATAGGTATTAGATTCAGAAGCATTTGATTCAGTTTTAATTATGAAGCCGTCTTTTACAAAACAGTCGATGAAATCACGTCACATTCCCAAGCTTTCATCAGCTCTGATACACAGAATCTCAAACTAATGTTTTCCCTACATCGGCTTTTTTCTGTGTTTTTCGATAATGTACTTCAAGATTTTTTATTATTCCTTATACTAATGATTGAAGTTTAGCTGTATTGGCAGGAACAAAAATAACTTTGATGGTCTTCGATTTGTATTTTGAAGCACGTTCTTTTGGATGTACAAAGCAATTGTCTATCAGCAATGGAAGGTCAGAATGGTACCTGTCTGACTCTTATAGATATTTTTTGTTTCAATGCATCTGACGCCATTGCGACACCTCATCTTCTATATCATTGAATGTAAAAATGGGATTTTTACTTCCCCCAACTGTCAGCGCTGGAGTCTCGGGGTGGGAGAATAGTGATAACAAGTGTTTTTCTTAGTGTGAAAAAAATTGTTTTATTTAGTACCAAGCAGAACGGAAATTATTTAAATGTGTTCATTTTCATACAATCGAATCCGCTGAAATTTGCATATCCTTCGAACAGCAATCGCTTAGTTTGAATTCTGTACACGTAGAAAAGTGGAATAAACTTCGTTATATAGAATATATTTTTCGTAATATGGAGATTAATCTACATGCTGACGGTGTTCAAAGTCAAAGTTCTGCAGAAAATTTCGTTAAGTAGAAAACTTCGTTAAATAGGGACTTCGTTAAGGGGAAGTTCCACTGTATTTATTAAATTTTATCGAAATTTAAGATATTGGAAGATTGAACGGTAAAAGGATGTTAAACTTATGTTTTGGAGACTAATGAATTCTGTGGAAAATACGCCAATTTGTATAATTGCTATAAAATACTAATATTTTCTGCATGAAAACCGGCAAATGATTTTAAATATGACGGCACATTCACCGGGGATGGATTTTTCTATGGACTGATACTTGCCTAGGTAAAAGTATTCTTTCACTTCATGAATCCTGTACAAATATAGCGTTTAAAGAAATCCAATATTATTGTTACACATAAAAAAAAATTAACGTTTTACCAAATTTAACTAAGAAACTATATTTACAATGTAATTTAATCAGAATTTGCTAAAATTGCGTTTTGAAATTATGTGATTTTTGATGCAAAATATTATTTCTCAAAAATTTATTTTAAGAATTGGAGTATAATTTCAAAGTTGGTGAGGTGAAAATGACGTCACTTTGTCAAATTTATAAGAAATGTTCGTTTTTAGGTGCGTTCGTAATTATATAAATACGTAGCACCTACTGTCGTCGTCTGGTCCGTCCGTCCGCATATAACAACGCAAAAACTACCCAACCGAATGGTTTGAAATTTAAGATATATTATCTTTGCAGAATTTTGTCGAGTCATTTCAAATTTTATGAAAATCGAATCAAAACTTTAAAAAATATTAATAAAAACATTTATTAAGAAATTTGATTTTTTTTTTTAATCGGTGCTTTCTTAATTGTTATAGGAGCTTCCGAGGTTTAATCGTCAAGCGACCGAGATACTTATTTTATTACAGAAATTAATCTGCAGACGATATAATTCATTTCACCGAATAAAAATCATCAAGATCTGAATATATATATATATATACCTAGCTATAGTACGAACGCACCTCGTTTGTCACGTTTGACGTACAATTTCCAACTTGTTACCTTTTAAGTACGGAACCCTAAAAACAAGGGAATGTCTTCTTATGAGCGCTTTTAACACGAAATAAGAATACCTTTTCGCGAATTTTTCATTTAAGAATATAAATTCGACAAAATTGGGTTAGCTTTATTTAATGTAGTTTTCTATGAAATAAACCATTGTTCTTTTGTGAAAATGTGACTATATCAACTTAATTAAAGTACAATGACGCAATATAGTGTTAAATTACATTTTGTCGCGTCCATTTTGCATAATTCTGTTTTACGATGTCAAAGTTGTCGGCCGTTCTAATGTTAAAGATGTAGAATCATACAAATTTGATATTTAAGAGCCTATAAACTAGTCGTGCGAAGAAACGCTCAAGCTAATGTTAAGTCTATGGGAAGGTTATTTTTAAATTTCTCGCTTGCATTTTAATACTTTTAAATGATTTTTTTATTAGGATAGCTGAAGTCGATCTCTAACGCTTTGCGTTTTCACTTTTTCGATTTTGGTTCCAGTTTTTTTATATAAGGGTACTTTCACATTCAGAATCGGTTCCAATCGGTTCCAAAATTGAAAATGTCCACTTATAAAAATTTTAACCAAAAACGAAAAGTAAAAAAACACACAACGTTAGAGATCGACCTCAGCTATATTTAGCAAAAAATAAATAAATAAATAAAAATAAAATAGTGACAAAAATGTGAACTATTTTTTTTTTTAATTTCTCGTGACATCACTTATAAAATACCTTTTTATGTAGCATTCTATTCAATAAGCTCCAATTAATTCACCAGAAATTGTAAATAAATACAATAGCAATGCTATGACTTATTGGTCAATAAAATCAACCGTTTTTGTGAATGAAATAAAAAGTTTATAAAGCAAAGTTGAAAAAAAAAATCCCTGCCACAATACAAGGTGTCCCAAATTATATTACACCATGAGGAAGAGAGGAAAGTTTTTTTTTTCAACTTGGTGAATCTTATTCAATTGATTGGAGTATTATAGTTGAGGTCCATTCCAACACTCCCAACTTCCATTACAAGAGGGCTACTGAAAAACTATTCACTAAGAAGTCGTCAAATCTGGGGACTAAGGGAAGGAGATGATGGGGATTTTTTTCTTGAAATGAAATACAAGACTTTGTCTAATGTTTACTGTGATACCATAATATCTCTGTCCGATGTTAAAGACAACAAAGCACGCCATGTGCCAAAAACTGCAATTCACCATTGAATTGAACATACTATGTTACAATTCCAGATGGTTGCTGACGATGGTGGTCCTTTTATGAAAACTGTTACAAAATATTTACAAATGAAATTGGATAACTATCTATTAATGTGCAGTACCATGAATAAAATTAAGGTTTTGTGAATTTTGAAACTTTTTCTTCGCTACATTATAATTCTCAAATAGCTTCTTTCACAATGAATTCAACTTCAATTGGTTTATCAATTGTAAATTGTTTCAGAATTAAATTCTCTTAGCATATTTCTGGTAGGAATAAAGTTCTGACCTAAACTATAAATGTGATGAGGAGGAACATTTGGGGCCGATGCAAGCAACGATCAGTGTTGCTAGATGCCAAAAAGCAAGTTGGCCATTTGATTTCTGATTGACCCTTTAATTTACAGATTAAAAAAATATATATTTACAAGAAAGGGACTCCGAGGTTCAGAAACAGACAATGTGGTGAACCATTGTATATCAATAGAGTGTAGTCAGTAGATAAACATATGAAAGCCATAAAGTTCAAATAGTCAGGGGGTCTTCAGGTAACAAGCCTTGAAGTTTGTACTACTGTTTTATAATCGGATGAATTACTCCCTTTGGCAAACGGTTCAGTAGAGTATTCGGCAGCGCTCTGTTTTTGTAATTTATTTATTTATTTATTTATTTATTCATTTTATTTTTTATTTTATTTTTTGTCTGCCCCTAACAAACTCCTTTGTTTGTTTTTCTTTTTTTTCAGCAAAAAATATTCACCAATTGTTTTAAAACCCCAATTAAAAATATCTATAAATTTATCAGAGATATAAATAAAATGTATGGTTTTGCGTGCATATATACAGTTTTAACTATGTAATTTTACATTTTTATAGATTTAATGAAAAGTAAAACTGAAGAAGTGTGTAATTTTCATTTCTATTGACCACAAAAAAAAAAAAAAAAAAAAAAAAAAAAATCTAAATTTATTTATAGTTATTTCTATTAATAAATTCCTATTTTGCACAGCAAAATAAATAGAAATAGATTATCTAAACAAAAAATACGCTAGATTAATTTTAACATAATTATTCACATTGATGACTGGATGAATTATGCCCTCCAGATTCGACCGGGATATCTCAGTTGGTAGAGCGTGGCGGTTTCAGCCAAGAGATCACAGGTTCGAATCATAGCCCAGACATTTTTCGTCCAGTTGGAAAATTATAACTCGTAAAAAATACTCTAATTTTTTTTTCTATTATCTAAATATTGCAAAAAGTTCATGGATTTTTTTTTTTTTTTTTTTTTTTCTTTTAATTTGAATTTTTTTTTTTTTTCGAATTGTTGATTTTTCAATTAGAATAACTATTTATTAAATAACTATTTTTAGCAATTCTAAATCTTTTCAGATGAACATTTTTTTAAGTACGTAAACAGTTATTCTAATTACAATCACAACAGTCCGATATTTAAGGGGTCTCAGGAGTCTTACTTTTCCTCCGAAGATGCAAGTTTGCTTCATGTCACATTTTATTTTATTTCTGATTTCATATAACACACAATAAAATGAAATTTTTACCACTAATAGGTCAATATATGCTTGATTTAACATAATTATTTCAATGTTGTACAATTCATATTTAATTATTTTAAAAAAGTTTACATTTAAAAAAAAAACAGTAGAAAAACTTTTTCGCCTGGTATCCACTGCGCGCAAGGTTGTAGAAAAAATATTGTTTCAAAAATAACAAAAAAAAACTGATAATGATGTAAAATTGATGTATCTGGAACTTATACTTCAATTTTAAGCAATTAAAAATTTTATTTTTTTTAAATTGGCATTTTTTCAACAAAAAATGAATTTTTTAAACATTTTACAATTTAAATTGAAATTTAAAAACAAATTAAATTTTTTATTACTTTAAATTGAAGTATAAGTTCAAGATACGTACATTTTACATCATTATCAGTTTTGTTTGTTATTTTAAAAGCAATATTTTTTCTACAACCTTGCGCGCAGTGGATACCAGGCAAAAAAGTTTTTTTACTTTTTTTTTTTTAAATTTTAAACATTTTTAAATAATTAAATATGAATTGTGCAACATTGAAATAATTATATTAAATCAAGCAGATGTTGACCTATTAGTGGTAAAAATTTCATTTTATTGTGTGTTATATGAAAGAAGAAATAAAATGTGACATGATGCAAACTTGCATCTTCGGAGGAAAAGTAAGACTCCTGAGACTCCTTAAAAAAAAATTATAAATTCAAGATTTAAAAGCCTGTTGTTAAAACATCAGATTTAGTTTAAATTATTAGTATAATAGAAATAAGACAATAACAAAATTAAAATACAACGGTTCATATGCTTAATTTTATGTAATATATTTTAATTTATTTCAAACCGACAAATAGTACTTTCTTTCTGTAAATAATTTTAAATAATTTAATAAAAACCCAGCAAAATTTTTGTGTTTTAGGAAAATTCAAATTGCGGGCATTTTTTTAGTTTTTACTTTTCATTAAATCTATGAAAATGTGAAATTCCATAGTAAAAACTGTATATATTTTATTTATACTTATCATAAATTTAAATATTTATAAATATTTTTTTCAATTGTGGATTGAAAACTATTAGTGGAATTTTTTGTTGCGAAAAATAAGAGTTCGATCGTGTATCGAACGCAGTCGAAAAATTCGGAAAGTCAGCACACTGCTAATTATGCTGCTGAGCCGCTTGCCAAACATATTAATTTATTCGATTGTAAAATGCAAGATAATCTTCCAGATTTGTGTTCTGCAGATCCGTCTCGCCGGCCATTGCACTTATTGCCTTTCATATCCTTATACTGAGTATAATATGTCAATACACAAATGTTAACCATATTCTCTGTTTCCTATCTCGGAACACATGTTACCCTCGAAACCTTTTGTTAGACCAATCTGAAACAGGAAATAATTAAAAAATTCTCGAATAAATCTCCCAAAACATTAGAATTCTTCAAAAGATTCCTTTAACGATCGAATCCCCCAAAATGAGGAAAAATTCCACCGTCTGGCAACACATTCATATGACAATCTGTAATCAGTCATTTTAACATTTAAAAATAATTTCCTTCCGATATGTAGAACAGAAACTGAAAGATATCGATAGTAGTGCCTATCAGATATTAGATATAAAATTATTTGATTTTCTGAAATAAAGCTTCTATTTAAATCGCGCATGTATTTCCCAAGCAACAAATTTAAACAAGAATTTGTGATTCTACTTTATATCTATAGCATATTTTCCTTTAAAATTTACAGAAATTAAAATATCATTTCGTACACTTTAACGGACGTGATAATTATAAATAATGTATCCAGTTTGATAATTGTATGTATGTATAGATGTTTGTACACGCCTTTTCCATTTAATATCTACTTCTCCGGAAACATCTATCCAAAAACTGTCGGTAGGTTATACAGGGTGTTCCACAAAGGACCCCTAACTTTAAAAATCAATAACCCGGAAACGGTGATAGATAGAAACATGAAACCAATGGTATGTTTATTAAAAAATCGTAAGAATTTTATACATAAATAAAAAAAATAGTTAAAAATAGCACCGATAGATGGCGCTGAGAGCGTTAAGAATCCTTCTAAAGAGAGTTCCGAAGCATAGAAAGATTAGCCGTCGAAGATTTCGCCATTGAAATCTGACCGCTATTAGCGTATAGTGAAAATAATTCCGAAAGTGATGTATACCGTGGAGGAACGTGTGTTTATTGTGTTGGAGTACCACCGATTAAATCAGAGTCCTACTGCCACAAGGAGAAGTTTTCAAACGCGATTTTAAGTCGCAAAAGGCCCAGATGGAAAAACAATTCGTGAGCTTTTCAAAAAATTTCAAGACAGGCAACTTGGCCAATGCGTTAGTCTGAAATGTGGGTCGGAACCACTCTATCATTTTTACCTGAAAATTCAACGACACTTGCTGCAGTTATCGAGCGTAATCCGAATAAATCTCCCCGCAGATTTGCAGCTGAATCCGGAATCAAGCTATCCAGCACGTACAGAATCCTGCGGCAATCATTGCACGTGTTTCCTTACAAAGTTCAATGCCGGAACGTCATACCAGTTCAAGCTGAACGACAACGAGAGCATTTCGATAACGAGATGTTCGAGAAGATTGATTGTTCTGGTTTCGATGTCAACCGAATATGGTTTACGGATGAGGGCCATTTTTATCTGGATGGTGTCATTAAGAGACACAAATGGCGATTTTGCGGTTCAGAAAATCCACATTTGACTCACGCATGGCCACTCTATAGCCAAAAACTTTACAGTTTGGGCTGCAATTTGTCCCAAAGACATTATTGGGCCCTTTTTCTTGTGAGACGACTGAGCGTTACATTGCGCTTTTTAAACAATTTGTCTCCACTCAACAAGCGTTAGACGATCGACCAGACACGGCATGGTTCATGCAAGATGGTGCTCGTCCGCATCGTACGCAAGACGTTTTTGACTTTCTGGAAGAATACTTTGACGATAGAGTTATTGCTTTGAACTATTCGACAGTGAAGGGAAAAGGCATGGAATGGCCTCCGTCTCACCCGACCTCCCTCCGTGCGATTACTTTTTGTGGGGCATATTAAAGGACATCGTTTAACGGAACAATCCTTTAATACTCGGCGAGCTCGAAAAGGCTATTTGTCAAGCTTGTGTGTCGATTTCCGGTGACAGACTACTTTCAATTGTCAGTGCAGTCACTGACAATTTCATTCTGCGTTTACGACATGTCTGTTGTGTAGAAGGTGCACATTTGAATCACTTTTAATGTGATACGTCAATTTATTGCAGCGCCATCTATGGGCGCTATTTTTAACTAAATTTTGAAATTTATGTATAAGATTCTTACGATTTTTTTAATAAACATACCACTGGTTTTATGTTTCTATCTATCACCGTTTCCGAGTTATTGCTTTTTAAAATTAGGGGTCCCTTGTGAAACACCCTGTATGATTGCTATAATTAAACAATTTTAGCATACAAATTCGGTTTTTAAATTCAGCAATACGGAAATAATATGACTTCATCTTAAACAGGACGTAATCACTATGGCAACGTAGAATCATTACCTTTCATGGGATAGCATTGAATCAATTACATATGATAGGATTTAATAGAATGAAGATAACTTTTATTAATATTTTTAAGTTTTCATTCGATTTTCATAAAATTTGAAATGTCTCTACAAAATTCTGCAACGATTATATATATTAAATTTTAAACCATTCGGTTGGGTAGTTTTTGTGCTGTTATATGCGAACAGACGGACGGACCAGACGATTAAGTGCTACTTATTTATATAATTACGAACGCACCTAAAAAAGGTAAGGAAGTAATATATTTTAGCAACAATAAACATTTGGAACAATAATAAGTAAAAAGTAATAAATCTTGCTAAGTAATCTGCACGCTGGATAAAATATTTGCTTATACCTCAAATTTTCTTCTACCACGCTTTAGTTAAACAAATTCTAGTAAACAAATAGAATTCGTTTAAAATGCAGTTACTGTATATGATTAAGAGGAATACAATTACTTTATGAGTAACTTTATAGCGTGACATTATAGAATAATTTTGAAAATACTTCTAGAGAAAAATAAAATAAGTACGAAAATTTATGGTTGTATAGATTTTCTTTAACTCTTTCTTTGCGTGTCCAGAAAGCATTGAAAAGTAACTGCAGAAATGATTCTTGACATATGACAGGCTTGCGTGTTCACTTCATTAGACACCCTAATAATTTTTGTCATTTCAAAAGCATTCTTTCTAGGTTTGAAAGTATGACACATAAAAATCCTTTTTACCCTTTTTTTTTATCTTTACAAGAAGAAAGTATTGGATTCATGAAAATTTCCGACTTCCGGTTTTTGACGAATTTATACGTTTTAGAAAGTCCGTTTCAAGATTTGACTGTTTTTAGAAATTGTCTCTCTGTGTGTCTGTCTGTATGTGACAAAAATTTTGCGTGCGCGATACCTCAAGAACTAATGCACGGATTTTAATAAAACTTTAGATTCAGATAGACCTTGATATAAATTTGGGCTAATCAGTTTTCGGTGTAAATCACCTAATCGATGGCGCTGCTATGCTGCATCTTTTACGATTTCCACACTAGCTCTATCTCAAGAACTAATGCACGTATTTTTATCAAGCTTCAAATTTAGTTAGACGTTAACATGAATTATTGCTGATTAGGTTTTGGTGCATACCGCTCAACAGGTGGCTCTGCTAAGCTGCTTTATTCAGGATCTTCAAGACAGCTCTTTCTCGAGAACTAATGCACGGATTTTTCTCAAACTTCAGACTCAATTAAAGATTGATATAAGTCGTTGCTTATCAGGTTTTGGTGTAAATATCTTTTACAGGTGGCGCTGCTGTGCTGCATTTTTCGGGATTTACACGATTTTAGCGATAGTCATATCTCAAGAACTAACGCACAGAATTTAATAAAATTTTAGATTCAGTTAGACTTTGTTATAAATTGATGCTGATTCGCTTTTGGTGTTAATCTCCCAACAGGTGGCACTGCTATGCTGCATTCTTCACGATTTCCGCAATAGGTCTATCTCAAGAACTAATGCATGGATTTTCATCAAACTTCAGATCCAATTAGACGTTGACATAGGTTGTTGCTGATTAGGTTTTATTATAAATAGTCCAGCAGGTGGCGCTGCTATGGATTTACATGATTTTAGCGATAGTCTTATCTCAAGTATTAATGCATGGAATTTTACCAAACTTCATATTCTTTTAGAACTTGACATAAGTCAATGCTGATTAGGTTTTCGTGCAAATCATATAACAAGTGGCACTTCTATTCTGCATTTTTGTGTTCTAAAATCCATAATAAAAAAAATACGCATTTTGAAATATTAACATGCATGACAGAGAAGAAAATTTAGAGATTGGCACATACGACTAGTTTTCCTTTGATCCACAAACATGATGAATGTAATAAAACATTTCGAAGTGTAATAAAGTTAAAGGAATTATTTGAAAAATATATATATATTAAACTGGTTTCACTACTTAGCTCTCCGCTTTCCTAGAGATTCAAACTTAAAATCCTCACGGTAAATAGCTACTATGCTGTAATTTTATAACAAACCTATTTCTTTTCTTTCCCCCCCCCCCCCTTTTTTTTTGACAAGAATATTAAACCGTTTTCAAAATAGAGATCTCAATCTTTAAACTATGAGTCTCAGTTTCATAAACTGTGACAAACTTCTTTGGTCAAAGCACCGTATCTATTTGCGCATAAGTCGAGAAATTTAGGACAAAAAAACAAGGTACAACGTGAAGAGGGAGTCGACTTATACGCGAACCCTCGTCCCTCAAATTTAAAATATACTTCTTTTCTCCAACCCAATCAATCAAAATTTAAATAAAAAAGGCTTAAGAATTTTTTTATAAAGATATTACGTACAATATAACAAAGATATTGCGATAATATGCAACTGTATCTTTTAATGCCGCAATCTATGTATTTCAACTTTCGACTAGATCACCTTTCGAAAAATTATCTTCACTTTCAACAGAAATTTTTAGACGAAACATTCTTCGAAAACGTGTTGAATTCTAACATTGTGATATCGTACGTGCCCACAAAAAAGTGTGGATTAGCAGGGCCGATGGTAAGAAATGGCTAAAAATTATCTTTAACAAAAGGTTAGATGAAACTTTATATATATGAAATGAATCTGGCTTCAATACATTTTCTGATACAAATCTAGACGTTTATTCTGTTTCTTTTTTTCGTCATCGGACGTGACAAATTAAGGAAAAGAGTTTGTATTGAATTGAACTTTATTCTTTTTTAACATTGCATGATCCTTTCTAAGCCTGGTTCAGTGTCCAGAGGTTTGCAAGTTAGTTAAGTTCGCATTCTGTTTGAGGGAGCGCGAGTGTACTGGATTACGCTGGCAATTAGTTAGAGAAAACAGCCTCGAGGTTTTCGTTGTCTCGTCTATTTAAAGGGATCATTTGAATTATTCCCAAAAGAGGGCAGACTTATCAGTAAAGGAGGATCTTTCTTTACAATCGGCCAAAATATATCCAGGGTCTTGCTGTATCTCTTGTACCCGGGCGTACTACTGACCAAAAAGACCTAGAATCGCGTTTAAGTTACCAATTTTAGGTAGCAATTTTAGGTTTCAATACAAAAAAGTATAAAACTACCTATTGCAACCGTTCGGAGGAAAGTAATTCCGGAAAATTTCGGTATATTTTCACCGATCATGACCCCCAGACCCCAAAACCACCCCCCGTTCAAATGTTGATTTATATATATCTCCATATATATATATATATGACCTATGTCATACGATAACGCTCGTATTTATAAATCAATTTCGATGAAACTACTTGTGTGTATTAAGCTCACCAATGTCTCGACCGAGTTCGTTGGTCAGCTTGTTCCGCCAATTTGTTTCAAGATGGCGGCCATTTAAAAATTTAAAACTAAAATAAATATACAAAAAAGTTACAAATTCAAATTTATTTTTTAATTAATTGTTAGCCCTTGATACAAGGATTCCGGAGTATTTTTTGTTTTACCTCTATCTTAAAAAACGGCTGAGATACAGCAGTGTGAAATTCTAGGGTGGCAGACATTTTGAAACAAGATAGCACATTACAAAAATCCAACGATTAATTTATAAGTTTTAGTGAACGCGACTTCTCGCAAATTTATTATATTTCATTGTTGTAATCATTTTCCCATCATACGCATAAAACTATATATTCATAACCGTTAGCGCCAAATCCACGCCAAACTTGGCGAAATTTGGCGAAATATCGCCAAATTTGGCGACCGAAATAAGTCTTTATAAATGAAGCCAACTTGGCTATAGCTCAATAATTTGACAAATTTCTTATTCAAATTCAGTATTAACGAATCTTTTGTAAATGGTTTCTTTGCATTTACTTGCTGTTTTCGAGTAACATTAGCTAAAATTTTAAAACGAAGATATTAAGAAAGCTACCTTTTCCTCCCGGTACAGGCCGAAAGGACTTTTTATGTTAAAGTTAGTTCAAATTTGAAGTCTGCAAGTAATAAATGTTAGGCTGAGAAACGAAGTTAATAGGACAAATTAGTTTTGTGTATTAAATTTAGAAGTTAGATAAACAAACAAGGGAATTTTAATTTTAAAATTACAACTTTAAATTTTGAATTTAAAAATGGTTTAGTTTCTTAACCTTTCATATCTACCCTATATATATAAAATCCTAATGAAACAAATTTGTGAAACGATTTTATGAAACGAATTTATGAAACGATTTTATGAAACGACTGATTAAACGACTGATTATCTACCCTATATATATAAAATCCTAATGAAACAAATTTGTGAAACGATTTTATGAAACGAATTTATGAAACGATTTTATGAAACGACTGATTAAACGACTGATTATGTTTCAGGGCTATTTTTTAATAAAATATTAAACGCTTGATTGTGAAATTAATACCAATTGTCCATAAAAATCCGCGGATGTCAAAACTGGTAATAGAATTTTGAAATTGGAATTAGTTTTCGAGATATTAATTTTTTTCTAATTTTAATGACATTTCTGTAATGATGGCAACTAATTACTCTGTTTTTTTGTGACAAAAAAAGGGAAAAAAATTGAAAAGGATCCCGATAGGGATTATTGATTTATCTTTATTCGTCATTTTCAAATTGAAATTCAATTTATCTTTTATTTCAATCGATAATGAAGACAAGATTGTGATTAAATTATGTATTTCAGGAAAATTAAAAAAAAAAATCACATTTCTATCGTCAGGATTCAATCGTCTGTCAGCATTTAATTTAATTTATAAACTGAAAATATTTTGAATAAATTCGTCCAAATGACGTCATTTATGTAAACGCAAAAGAAAGGAGCAAAAAAATATTTATACAATTTATTTAGCGTAAAATGTCCTTTATCCTATTTTATATATAATCAGAAGTAATTTGTATAGAAAAAACAATAATAATATACGTATAATTAAAATACGCATATAAACAAAAAAATCGTCGAATTTGTTTCCATGGCTGTTTATGTCATTTGGCACCAAATCTCACTTTCTGATGCCCGAATTGCGCCAAGCTTTTTAAAAAAGTCAAGACCATGGTTGTCAAGACCCTTATAATAGAAAAGCACCAAAAGCTCATTGGGTTTGTTTTCATAACTTTTGGCAACAAATCTATGTATATTAACGAATCTATCCCTTTTCGAAGCTCGAATTACGCCAAATCTGCAAGCAAAGGATCCTATACTGGAAAAGTACCCGATTTTCTTATGGACAGTATTCAAGTGACATAACAAGGTGTAAAATTATCGCGGATTGCAAATTTGTTTAAATATGTCATCAATTGATGCCGCATAAATGCAGGCATGCATGCACAAAATATTTAATTAATTTTGTATGATAAATAATTATTAGAAAATTCGTATATACATACTAATTAAAATAATTTACATATTTAAAATAACATGAAAATATGCATGATGGGGCACTAAAATATAGAGAAAATTAAAACCTGTTACTGAAAATATCTATAACATAGTACTTTTCAATACCGTGGTTCTTAATCTTACTCACAAGCAGATGGAATTTTTCTCATCCTTAAACGCAAAGGAAGAATATAATACAGATCGTTGTTATAAAAGTCCGAGAGGTAGCCACAATTTAAACCTAACCATTTTATACAAGCTGGTTTTCAAGTCGTAATTGATTTTACTTATCAATCCCGAAAACAGTCGTCAGTTGTCGCAACAGCTGTGTATGAGGCCATGGTAATCAAAAAATGCCCCATTAAAACGTTAAAAGCATGGCAACCCAATTACAGATTTACCAATATTTTTAAAACAAAGCACGCTGTCATGTTTTTAGAGGCTTCGAAGTTTGAGCGGGGGTTGGCGAGCGTAGCTCGCAGGGGGTAGGCCCCCTAGTATATATATATATATATATATGTATATATATATATATATATATATATATATATATATATATATATATATATATATATATATATATATATCAAAACGTTAGCTTTTCTTATGTGATTTATTTGCTTCTCACCTCAGCATCGCAGTGATGCAGTGAAAAGCCCCAGATATATTTGACATCATTGCTGCAATCTTTAGGTATCAGCCTCTTGATATTGTTAAAATGTAGTGTCCAAAAATATTAGGACAACGGGATCATAACTCAAGCTTTCCATTTGAAACCAATAGATCAAAGGTAGAAATCTGTATAAGCCAGCTATTACATTGGCACGACTGATGAAAAATGCACAAGACCACTATTCCATCAGAAACCATTATCTGGTATTTCAAAAAATGCTGCATGAGTAACAAACTTAACGCGTAGAGAATGACGGAATACTCTTAATTGATAATGAAAGTGATTAAAAAGGTGAAATAAAAAGTCTTTGTTGAACTCTTGGCGAGTCTGACATAGATTTAGAATTTGAAAGATTCCTATGACTACATTTTTATGTTGATTGAATTTATTATCCTACCTACGCATATTTATAAATTTATATTTTGTTCCTTAATCTTTTCTAACACTTTCTAACAAAGTTAAAAAGTGTTTATGAATTCAATTTGTCTGGCCGTCTGTCTGTCAGTGCTCTAACTTGTGTAAATATACTCGTATTGCTATGTAATTGATATATGTTATTAAGGTTTGCCATGGCATGTTCGGTATTGAAAAAGAATTGTGTACCATTTATGATTATTTCGTTACATTACGGTCAATGGGGAATATCGTTTTCAGTGCATTTTAATATTACACTATTTAAAACATAATGAAATTTATATGCGTCACTGACGTCGGTGGCCAGATACATTATACAGAGTATAGAGTAATTAGCAATAATAATGTAAAAATAACTTTATTAGAAGCTCTGAAATGTTAATTTTTCGATAACCAACCACCGGCTTAAATACGCCATTAATCGCTTCGATAAATTCACAGCTTCTAATAAAGTTATTTTTACACGTTAAGACGTCATTTCATATTAAATACTAAGGATTTTCTAGACTTTTGTAATTGACATTTTTGCGCTATCTTTCATATTTTTCGAGATAGGGTCAATATTTTCCAAATTTCGTCACTAGGGAGCGCTGAAACCACTCTCATATATAGCGCATAGACATTTTACTACAGGTAGACACTTGTTCCACTATACTAGTTTTATTCGTTTAAGAGATATTTGAGGGTACTGGGGCATTACGTTGCACCCGGTCAGGACCCCTAGGCCAGTTGAAATAGAATGATCCACTTATTTCATATACTTTTGTGGTATTCTTTTCCTAAGCTGTGTTCTCAGTTTTCCAAAGACTTCCAAATATATTTTTAGGATTAATTTCTACGGCAGATATAGTTGCGAATCTCACACAAAGGGGTGTTTTGAATCTTGCTACATTTACCTTATACTGAAGAAGTCCAAAATAAAACAAAGAGTTTGTCAGTTAAGGTATATTTTTCCCAGTGGTACAAATGGTAATCAAATCAGAAGTGTCCGTTTGGAGATATAAGCTTCTGAAAATGGTTTAAAAACTACATAAATGCTCTAAAAATATGTATCATTTTATAAAAAAACTTTACTGAAGTTGTTTAAAAGATTATACTTTATGTCCAAAACTATATTTTCATATAAAATCGAGCGCTTTCGAGCAAACACTTGCTTATCATCAGGGTTACAAACGAACACTACACAATGACAAAATCTAATGAATTACATCGTTTAACTGCTGGATATAGTTATTGTGTATTTTGTTTGTTTGTAATCTTGATGATGAGCAAATTTTTGCTCGAAAGCGCTCGGTTTTATATGGAAATACAGTTTTGTATATAAATTATAATCTGTTAAACACCTTCAGTAAAGTTTTTTTTTAAAATGATATATATGTTTTTAGAAAATTTATGTAGTTTTTAGTTATTTGCTTGTAAGGTGAATCTGGATGCTGTGAGTATGTTTTTAATCACATCTCAAGTTTTTACAACTTCTGAAAATGGGGTTGAATTTATGAAAAAAATTTTGAAGGAATTTCAAAGATGAATAAATTAATGAATATTTAAGCAGGTGAGGAACAATTTCAGCAGCTCTATCATATATCCATAGGCGATTAGTTGGTAAAGTGACAAATTTTTAAATCAATTTGTTCTATAGTTACACTTTATTAAAGTAAATTCATCGCGATAAACTGTAGCCTACTTTGAGACCAAGTAATAATGAATGAATGTATTGATTTCCAATCTTTAATACTGCCAACAGGCTTCTCAGCACAAATTTCTACTAGACCACATATTTTCTGCAAATAAGTTTTCTTGTATCATGAGCGATAAGAAGACAAACTTGATGATTTGATCGTTTACCTGCGACTGTGAAACAGTGAACTTTACATAAGAACCCCTGGTGACCCATCTAAACTGCTTCTAACTCTGACAGTTTGCAGATGTCCATATTACACCTATATGTATGTCCTGTAGCAATTACATCAAAATTAAAGGGAGTTGAGCAGGAGCTTCTAGGTCAGTTGATATGGAATGATCCTTATGTTACTAACACTGACCGTGCCAAGTCTTCAGCACCAGGTAGAATATTTCTCTTTATATCCTATCAATAACAATTCAATTCCCTTTAAAACTGATTTTTAAAGGATTGTAAAATACTATAAGAATAAATTCTTGATTCTCAAATAGCATTTCCCCCCCCCCTTTTTTACTTACCCATCATACGTAGTATAGGATAAGTCTTGTAATCGTTTTAAAAATCGAAAAAAAAATTTTTGACGGATTTACACGTTTCAGGCACTGGAGATTCCGAAAAACATATTTTAAGGGGGAAAAAATGCCGTCCGTCTGTCTGTGTGTGCGTCTGTAAACGCTCTATCTCCCGATCAAATTGAGATAGAGACTTGGAATTTGGTATGTACTTAGTATGTAATAAAGGGATGAAGCTTATCGAATTTCAGTAAACTCGATTATCCGAAACTATTTCTTTCGGACTCTCGAAATATTCGTTCTGATAGAAGGTATATCAAAATTTTCGAAATTGTTTATTTTAAGGAGTGAATATAAAAGATAATAAAAAAACAAATTTTGCATAAAAAATGAAGTCGGTCGGATAATGAGTTGCCGAGATATTTGTAATCTTATTTTCCACACTCTTCGATTTTTCATGACCCTGTATTTCATCCAAATTTCAATTTAAAGATATATTTTAATTGGAAATAAGATGCTTAATCCGAAACAAAAAAGACTTTAGTTAATATGATTATTAGTTTTGGAGTTATAAGGATGTTTCTTTTACGCAATTCAGTAATAGAGCATTTAATGTTTATGACGTCAACAAGCCTGATTTTATACGAATTGCAATGCATTTTATAGGTAGTTTATAGGTAGTGTTTTATTTTCATATGTTATATTATGCATATCCATGATGTGTAAGTATTACGGTGTAGACCGGGAGGCGGCAGCACAAACAATCACCTCATCGAGTTCACGGCTGAAATTCCAGAATTAGTTAAAACTCAATTCGCATATTAAAACGCAATCGGTCTGCCAAGTCATATCTTGGTGGAAAAGACCTTAAAACCCGATTTTAGCGGTTGACTCGTAGGTTTACCATTGTGTTTTCCTGCACCTAAAGGTATGAAAACATGGAGGACTGGACAAAAAAAAATTGACGGATTTACACGTTTTAGGCACTGGAGATTCCGAAAAACATATTTTAAGGGGAAAAAAAATTGCCGTCCGTCTGTGTGTGTGTGTGTCTGTAAACGCTCTATCTCCCGAACAAATTGAGATAGAAATTTGAAATTTGGTATGTATTTAGTATGTAATAATGGGCAGAAGTTTATTGAATTTCAGTAACCTCGATTATTCGAAACTATTTTTTTTGGACTCTCGAAATATTCGCTCTGATAAAAGGTATATAAAAATTTTCGAAATTGTTTATTTTAAGGAGTGAATATAAAAGGCAATAAAAAAATACACATAAATTTTGCATAAAGAATGAAGTCGATCGGTTGGTTGGTTGGTTGATTGGGATTTTCTAGCACAAAGTCCCTTTATTGACATGCTGCGCCAAAAAAAAAAAGATTAAAATAAGAACATCAAATTGAAATATAAAATCAATTTAAAACTTTGTCATAAAACAGGATGAATGAAAATAACACATTTAAACATTAAGAGTGATATGATGATAAATGTATAATTAAAATAATTCAATGAAAATATAACACATCATCTAATAGAAATAAACACATGTTTTCACAATTAAAATAATCTTTAAACTAACAATTGGTAAAATGTTCAATAAACTAACAGTTGGTATAAAACTAACAGTTGGTATAAATTTTCAAAGTATATATTTTCAATATATAGTTTCAATTTATAAAGTTTTAACCAGAAATACATTTACAATCACGTAGGCTCGAATTCCTCAAAAACAGTATTATCATCATCATTTGAGTCAGAGCTGTAAAAATCTGAATCCATATCTTCCTTTGTATAGTGCAGCAGCTGTTTGGAATCCTTTGTAGTAAGGAAGCGGTGTATCAAGACAAAATTTCTTGTTTTTCCCTTCACAGTTTTCCACTGTGAAGAGGCTTGGGTTGAGGTTTTCTTTCTCTTTCTTTGTACATGATTCGTGTTTTGCTTTTTGTGTAGGGGAAACTGTCTTTTTCAAATTGTTTGCAGATGAAACAGAGGTTTGACCTGTATCATCTGTAATGAACTGGTTAGATTGACTATTATAATATTCTATTTTTACAGGTTCAGATGATGGTAGCAAAAGTTTTAGTGAAGGCACAGGTCTTATTCTAGCGGAAACAAACATACTACAGGGTTTTTTTTTCATAGTGCTGGTTAGTGTAACAGATGAATCATTTGGTGGTAAAGAGAATTCAGTTTGGGTGCTTATGTCTTAAGGATTTTGATTGTTGAAGTCGATCGGATAGTTAGTTACCGAGATATTTGTAATCCTATTTTCCATACTCATCGATTTTCATGACCCTGTATTTCAACCAAATTTCAATTCAAAGATATATTTTAATTGGAAATGAGATGCTTAATCCGACGCAATTAACCGTTAGTTAATATGATTATCAATTTTGGAGTTATAAGGATGTTTCTTTTACGCAATTCAGTAACAGAGCATTTAAACTTTATGACGTCATCAAGCCACGATTTTATTCGAATTGCAATGCATTTTATAAGTAATTTACACCTGTTTTATTTTCATATTTTATATTATGCATATCCATGATGGGTAAGTATTACGGTGGCCCCACACGACTAGTTTCAATATGTAAATAAATAGAATTTTCACTCTGATCTCGAACACTCCCGAGCCCGCCTCATGTCTAATGGCTATTGGAGATGAGACGGGCTCATCCCGAGCCCGAAAGCCCATTCCCGAGCCCGGCCCCGACACGGGTTCGGGCTCCATTTTTATACCAGTCTTCGGGCCCGGGCGGGCTCGGGCTCATTCTTTCTGAAACTGACAATTTTATTTATTCTCATATAGAAAAAAATAAAAGTAACTTTTTCCCCTAAAAAATTACATATTCTATTTCAAGTAATTTTAATGTTATTTTGATCAGAATGAATAGAAGGGGAAACAGAAATCTTATTTTTCTTTTCTAGCATTAGAATGTTACTTTAAGAGAAAATTTACTATATTTGCGACGCGACTGACGACTGGGTGATATGGCGCCAATGTGAAGAGGCACCAATAATATTTGTTGCTAGATTTTCGTTTACGACAGTAGGATATTTTTTTTATTGGACCGTTTATTTTATTTTATTTTTTAGAGATCTAATGCGAGATGAATATTTTTTTTCAATTTTAGTCAATCAGCATTAGCTTAGGTTTGCAAATTTTTAGTCTTCTATTGTGTGCGAGTCATACTCGCTCTTCATATGATGACCACGTTGGTGATTCTATTTTTAAATATGAACTCTGCTGATGCTAAAGCTCTGCTCTGCACATTTACGAAGTGACTTTCATTCGTAAGTAGTTATAATTGTCATATATTGCTATTTCGATCGAAAGCAATCGAAGAGTGTTTCAACTTTTCCTATAAAAGCAGAGGATCTTTCATATAACGGTGTCAAATTTTTAATTTAAGCTGATTTTTCAATTATGAGTTTCGATATACACCTTTCATAGGAAATATAAAACGTTGTTCGATTCTTCTGCATAGAAATAGTAATTTCTGCAAATTTCATTGATTTATTCATAAAACGCACTTCGTTAATGTGTCCATCAGATTTGCTTGTTGGTAGAGAAAAATACTTACATCCTTGAGAGGAAGTATGTTTTTATTTGATACCAAACTTCTCTTTTGATAAGATAGAATGTAAATTCCATAAAATTAATTATATGCACCGAATGAACAGTTATTTTTCACGTACGAAGTTTTTTAAAAATGAGATAATACTTTTAAAACGATTTTTAAATATTATACAATTTTGTTCGGTATCGGGCTCGGACGGGCTCGGGCTCAAATGGCACAAAATGTTTCGGGCTCGGGCAGGTTTGGATTTAAAATCATCGGGCTCGGGCGGGCCTGGGCTCCGAAAAGAGAGCCCGAACTCATCTCTAGTGGCTACTCACTGACAAATACACTGGCCTCCAAAAGTGAATGTATAACCGGTTTTTTGCGTCTAATTTGCAAATGAATGAATACAGAAACAACAAATTTGGAGGAAATGTGCGCTAAACTCTTATTTATTAAATGCGACATAGAAATTTACTTAAGTTAAACGTATAAATGAAATTGCAACAAAAAAGCACTCATGGTGGAAAATTCCATTCTTGGAGAAATCATTACATCGCAGTATTATGCAGTAAAATGTGACAGAAACATTAAACTGGTTCTAATACGGAATATGTCCACCCCGGACTTGAATGCATTGGCGGCATCGACTTTCCATGCTCTCAATTAAATTGTCGGACACCGAAATAGGTAACGCTGATTAGACTTGGGGTAAGCCTTGTTCCAGCTCATTTAATGACCTTGGAGGAGGACTTAAAGCCGCAACCTGTCTTCCAAGATGGTCCCAAAGATGTTCTATCGGATTCAAGTCTGGAGAGTGAGCTGGCCATTCCATTCTCTCCGAACCGTGATCCCCAAGATAATCCTCAATAACCACAACTCGGTGTGGTCTCGCATTATCATCCATTAGAATGAAACCATTGCCAATAGCACCGGCATATGGGCGCACATATGAATCAAGGATCTCATCCCGATATCTCGCACCAGTCACAGTTCCTCCATGGAACACATGCAGGTCAGTGTGGCCTCCGAGTGAGATCCCTGCCCAAACCATGATTCCACCGTTTCTGTACCTGTGTGTTTTGACAGCGTTTGATTAATGGTATCGAGTGCATCGTTCTCTCTAGATCAGAAGACGTCCTGAATCGCTTTCCAGTGTGAATCTGGACTCGTCTGTAAAGAGTACAGAAGCCCATTGTTGTCTGGTCCAGGAAACATGTTCTCTTGACCAACATAAACGGGCCCTTCTCTGTCGTCTGTTGAGGGGGGGGGGCACACAACTGGTCGCCTTGCATAGAGACCTGCATTGTGAAGACGTCTTCGCACCGTAGTAGCGGAGATTCTTCTCCCTGATGCTGCAAAGTGGTCTGCAATGAGTTGCGGCACAGTAGTGCGTCTTTTCCTTCGGGCCGAAAGAACTAGAAACCGATCTTCTGCAGTAGCACGTGGAGCTTTTGTTGTAGCACGTGGGCGGCCTGGAACATGTCTTCTGGATACAGAATCTTCGGATTCATACTGATCCCAGAGTCGTTGGTCTTTGACATTGACACATTGAGCTTTGACACATTGAGCCGACTAGGAGTATCGGCCTGTGACAACCCCATTTCCATCCATCCTACCGTCCGCCACCTTAATGAATCGGGCAAACGACTTCTTCTAGACATTTCTAGACTCTACTGGCTGTTGTAAACAAAACTCACTACAATAGTTCGAATACAACAAAACTTACACGTGAAATTATGAAAGCTTCGTGATTGCATATTTTTCTCTTATTCACAAATACCTATTCTTTTCTATAAAATAAAAGTGGTAGCTGTAATTTTTGCGTAAGTTTTTTTAAAGTTTATTATTGTCATTCGTATAAACTATGAAGTTTAATCTGACTGCCCTTTTTTATCTGGTGAGCTTCGAAAAACATGTTGTACCTTAACTTTTGGAGGACAGTGTATTTTTGATACTGAAAAATTTTACACGTTGTGTTTCAGTCCTCCCCTCCATCCCTCCTCTACCTCCTCGAATGCCACAACATTTTCTATAATTGTATTAAAAACAACTTTAAAACGATTATGCTATCCACAGAGCGCAATAATAAAAATATATTGTTTTGTCTGTAAGTAAGGTTTTTAAAACGGAAAATGTCAGTTGTTAAAATAGAAAAGGAATAATTATAACTATACAATTTTTTTTGCAATTGAACTATCTGCAAAGTTTATCAATAAATGTATGTTGTGCTTATCTTTGAGTAATCCATCTAAAATGGATGATGCCACTTGTTAAAAATTTGTTCATTGAATCTCTATTCTAACATGAACAAACGAGGCAGCTTCGAGTATTCTTTTTTCGCATCTGATGACATTGAACAATCGCCTTTCAATCTAAAACTTAAAGCAATCTTTTTTCAGCCTAGGCCCTCCTCATTTCCTTTATACCCACGGTATTCGGTTTTATATCATCGTGTCTACCGGAATGAATCATTCTCGAAGAATAAAAGGACATCGTGGAGCAGAGAAAATTATTTCCCCTTTGGGGCGGGGGTGGGTTGGTGATATTGGGTGTTTCTCAATTTTATCGAGGTGCACCCAAGAGGTAGAACGATTTAAAAACAAGATGGATGCGAAATGAAAAACTGAATTCGTTATTTCTTACTTTCTTATTTTATTTATGAAAACAATTTTAGAAATGTATTAAGTTTTTTTTTATTTTATTTCTTCAAAAAGAATTATGTTTCGGCTTCGGTTTTCAGTTAAAAGATTAACTTAAGAAATGCGTTAAATATTACAGATCCCTGTTGATATCGAAGCTAAAAAGCCATCCACCTATTTGAAATATAATAAATGATGACTTTATTTGTATTTGGACTTTCTTTGGAAGGCTTTATTTGTATTTAGACTTTCTTTTGACTTTCTTTGGACTCCAATCGATAATACTTCAACGTATGATTCTCGTGAACAAAAATAATGTAAATTATTCAGTAATATGTATGGCTCATCACAATTAAATTTGTTTGAAATTTTAATTATAATGAAAAAAAGAACTAGAGTGATTCCAGTCGATTTTCCGAACACTGGTGTACGCATAAAAATAGTAAAAAAAGGATGAATTTCTTTAATTTTCTTATACAATGGATTCGGCTGGATTCAACACTGGACCTCCCGTTTTGAAACTGGGGCATTGCCTCTGCGCCACTAATGCTTAATTACATCTTCTCAATATTTATCACTTATACCCTGTCACATTTCCTTGTTAATTTTCCGTATAGAATAGATCGTAAAAAGGATTAAATACAGAGACTGATCCAGCCCTCCATTTAGAGGGAGGAGAGGGTCACATGCCTTCATCAGTAAATTTTATATATTAGATCCAAATTGGCTATTTTCTGATATATTCTCAGATTTATTTTCATTCTTAGATGCATGAAATTGGCAGGTATATAGCCAACATAGTGAAAAAGTATCCAAGCCGGGACTCGAACCCGGGTCATCAGTATTTGTGCTAAGTTTGCAGCCTTGCCAACTTGTAATAGTGAGAAGTGCCAGGCTGGGTGTAGTTCCAAGTGGTTCAGTTGGTAGAACGTCAGTGCGCTATACTGATGAACCGGGTTCGAGTCCCGGCTTGGATACTTTTCACTATGTTGGCTATACGCCTTTTAAGCAATTAAAATTTGAATACTTTATTTATTTATCAGAGAAAGTGAGACCTGGATGACCGTAACTTACTTACTTGTCTATTTTTTAAAGAGATACTAAAACTCAATCTCAAATGAAAATTTATACTCTAAACTTCCTTTAATTTCCAAACGAATTTTGTTTAAATTATACATTAAATCTTATCAAGCCATATTAAAATCTTTAAAAAAGCACAAATATGAGCTAAGAAAAAGAACTAAGGTAGTTAAATGAGAAGTACTGTTTTCAATTGTAACACAGTTTCTTTTTCAAGACAATAAAAAAATTATTTATTTATTTTAATTTAAAACCCTGGATTTTATTGTATTAAAAATGTAATAAAACCCACAATTTAGGGTTGGTCGTGCAGGTTGTTGGCCTCCTCCCTAACTGAAGCAAGGAAACCTTCTCAGAACAACACATTTTATTTTGTATCAGTATACTTTAATATATCAATCTTTTCAGCCCAAATTTGAAAATTAAATCTACCTCCAATTTTCCATGAAACAATAAAATGGCGAATGAGAAATGCTCAAAATGCATTTGCTCTAAAACTAAAGATGCTCAAACACATTAATCCTGCAACGACCATGAGTAAACTTATGTATATATATATTTTTTTTTCAAATTTGTAAGTTGTATTGTATTGTTTCCGCTAAAAAAGTAATAAAAATTTTATCAAAAAGTATATGTTAGTGACACACAAAGATTCAAGATCGCAGCAAAATATCAAATATAAATATTAATCAAACATTCTTAAGCCTACAAATATCAATTCAGCATTAAGTTAACTTTAACATTCAGGCAAAAAAATGTATGAGACTTACTACTTTTTTCAACCCCCCGCCCCCCTTAAAAAAAAGACCGAATCAAGACCTTGGAGGAGGTATAAAATTTTGGAAGCTACAGTATCATATCAGAAAATCCGAGAGATATGGGGCTTTTTTTTATGATTAGGTAAATTCTTCTAGATTCCAATAAAAGAGCTTCAAATTTTATCAAAAAGTATATGTTATTCAGTTAGTGACACACAAATTCAAAATCGCATCATCGTATCAAAAATTAATCAAACGTTCTTAATCCTACAAATACCAATTCAACATTTAGTTAACTTTAACATTCAGTCAAAAAAATATATCTGACTTACTGCTTTTTTGGCATTCCTCCACCCCCTTAAAAAAAAAAAAGACGAATCAAAATCTTGTTTGTTTGGAGGAGATATAAAATTTTGGAAGACTATAGTATCATATCAGAAAATTCGAGAGATATGGGACTTTCTCTATGATTAGGTAAATTCTTCTAGATCCCAATAAAATAGCTACAAATTTTATCAAAAAGTATGTTATTCAGTTAGTGACACACAAATTCAAGATCGAATCACCGTATCAAAAATTAATCAAACATTCTTAATCCTACATATACCAATTCAACATTTAGTTAACTTTAACATTAAGGCAAAAAAAAAAATATCACACTTACTGCTTTTTTGGCAAAAAAAAAAAAAGGCGAATCAAAATATTGCTTATTTGGAGGAGATATAAAATTTTGGAAGACTATAGTATCATATCGGAAAATTCGAGAGATATGGGACTTTTTTTTATGATTAGGTAAATTCTTCTAGATCCCAATAAAAGAGTTATGGATTAACAGCTACGAATTTTATCAAAAGTATATGTTGTTCATTTAGTGACACACAAATTCAAAATCGCATCACCATATCAAAAATTAATCAAACAATCTTAATCTTACAAATATCAATTCAACAGTTAGTTAACTTTAACATTCAGGTAAAAAAAAAATATATGAGACTCGTTGCTTTTTTGACACTCCTCCGCCCCCTTAAAAGAGACCGAATCAAGATCTTGCTTGTTTGGAGGATGTATAAAATTTTGGAAAGCAATATTTTCACTTAAAATCTAAGCCTAAGAGGTCCTTTCAAAGTCGTGTCACCTGGAAGTGACAAAGAGTGTTGACAGGTTAAGTATTGAAATGAGGTAAAATCAACGACCACCTTCATTCATTTGGTTAAAGCATTGACTACTCTCACAATATGCACGCATATATAAATAATCATGTAACAAGCACTTGATTCAAAATATTCTTAAGGGATTACAGAATTCACAAGAATTCTTTTTAAAAGATTAAAGATTTCGCAATATTCCTTTAAATTATTCTAAATTCTGACCTATTCATTATTTTCCTATTTCTTAATATTTATTCCTATTTAATTTCCTTTTAAAATTAACAACGCGTATATTAATAATTATCTTATTCTGAATCTTAACCTAAAACTTTAAGTGCATTCGTAACTTTTATCAACTATCCACTCTATAATATTCTGAGAGAAGCTAGTTTTTCATTTCGAATGTTTTTAAGAGCCATTTTGTTATTTTATTCCATGTGCTGGATTCGCGCACTTGATTTTTTTGTTTTTACTTCAAACACAATGCGCCATTAGATTTTCTTATTAAAACTTCTCCATCTCGCGTCATTCGATTAGCCGTTTAATTCTTAAATTTCGCCTCTCACTGATTGATTCGTGTACGTATTACGTCGATGGTGTAGTTATCCGCGCATCTAACAAAAAGCAATTGCAAGACTTCTGAGATCGTAATTTTGTCTTGTTTTCAAGTGCTGAACAAACGGTTATCTGGCGTTCTTGTGATTCGGAATTTCTAAACCAGCGATTTAAGATCAACTAAATGATGTAAAGATTTACAGTTAAGCCTGAGGGCTTTAAAAAACATCTTCGTCCTGTGGGAATTGTTTCGTCATGTCTCCTGTGCCTGAATAAACGCTTTATTTGGATAACTGGCTTAGTCTTTATGGAGAAATTCTCAATGGGTACATTCATTGCCTACACTCCTCGCCATGATTCTTGATCGATCGACTGCAATCATGCACCATCTTTAACCAGCTGCCAGTTTCTCATGAATTTTTAATTCATACAGCTAAAATCTAACACACACACACACACACACACACAGATATATATATATATATATATATATATAACCATTAATGAAACATTACCGTAACACCAACAAAAACTATGAAATTGTTTCAATTATGAATTAATCAATTATGAATTAGTATGTAATAATTAATTGACAACGATAGTGTAACCCAACACTCTGAATATACATACCATATACTTATTTAAAATAAGTAGCAATTAAATTAAAAATTGAAAGAATGAAATTTGTGGAATTTAGACAGAATTTTCAAGTCCCCAAATGCCTAAATACCACAAATAAAATGTGTGGTTTCATCATCATATTAGCCATAACATTGCTAAAGAATATGATTTTGGGACTACCACACCATAACATAGAAAAAATCATAAAGTTCATAAAATAATAAAAAGGAAAGAAATCTTACCCATAAAAATGAGAAAAAAAAAAAAAACAGTGAAATTAAATCATAAAGTTCAAAATACAACTGGATTAAAAAGGATATAGGGAAAAGAGCACAACATTTACCAGATATACAGGAGTCATCACATAACACAGGCTATGAATTGCAGAAAAGCATTACATGTTGCCTAAATAAGTTGTAAAATATGATAGACCATGGAATATTATTGTACATCACAGCAAACCACAAACCATGGTGCTGCCATCTATGAGAAAATTAATAAATATTCTATGATATAAGTAGTTGATTAAAATTATTAGTAAAAGATTAAACCAGATACTGTCTAAAGGATGATAACTGTTCCAAGCATTGACCTAGCCACAATTAAAGAGCTTTGCCAAAAATACAACATCACGTAAATTAATTTATAATCAAATTAAAATAATAGATTATAAGAATTAAGATGCTAAGGATTTAAAATTAATATTAATTAAATATTGAAATTAATTAGTTGCATATAATATTTCTACAAACAATGTTAAAAATTAAATACACATGATATAAGTGGATAGGGTATAACATTTAATAAAAATTAATACATGTATTATATTAGCATTTAAGAAAGTATACATTAAATTAGAAGTTAATATGATATTGTCCACAGTGGGCATTAATGTAAATACAATTAATCAAAAACATTCTTAATATTAATGAATATAAATATATTTAAATTGATTAATGAATATGTAAATATAACAACATTAATTTGCATATAAAAGTATCAAATCATAGTCCATTATAAAATGTGTATTAACAAACGTATGCGTAAATCAAAATGCCAATTTTTTTTTAAAAATAAATTAACCACGCGTTTTTTCCAGAAAACTCCGCCACACCTCCGTAATCTAACATCTACCCACCCATCCGTCCTATTATATACATATATATATATATATTATAATTACTTTCTAATTTTATATGTTTTTTTTTTTATACATTTTTTAACGCATGTGTTAATTTGGTTGTTAAGATCATTTAAGTATATATATTAAATCTTAAGCGAGGGAGATTAGTTTTATAAATACTTATCTTTTAAATGTGCATTTTTATAGCTTACAAAGATATAAGAAGTAATATTCTTATTTATTTTACTTATTTGTTAATATTTAAAAGTGGATCGAAATCTTGTTTAAGTAAAAAAAAAAAAAAAAAAAAAAAAAAAAAAAAAAAAAAAAGGTTTAAAAACAATGTTTTAGTTTTGAACAAATTTTTTTGTAAAGGCAATCGCTTTTTTGTCTAAAGAATTTACTAAAATATTTTCACATAAAATGGACTAACTTTTAGGAAAGAAAAATTATAAAATATAAGTCAAAAGATTTTAAAATATGTGATAATTATATTAATCCTGTTATTTCTCATCATTTATTCATATTTATGTTACATTTTATATAAAGAATCAGAATTAAATTTTGATGGTAAGCTCATATTTGAATTTACTTTGCATTTTATAATTAATTTTATATTTTAAGAGTTTGAAAAATGTTACTTAGAAAATTATTAGCAATCATTTAAACATTTCATGACTAATTTTTGATATTCAGTTTGCAAATGAAAATTAAAAACATCAAGAATTTGATAAAAAGGGATGGGGATGTACTGGCATTTTAGCATTTTGCTAAAGATTTTTTTTTTTCTAAATTTTAGCTTTTATATTAAAAAAACTTTTTGAACTCAACTTAAATCCTGTCGTGAATGCAGGTAATTTTTTATATCTGGAAAAATTCATTTTGTTGCATAAAGTCAAATGAAAATCTATCCCTTAAAGTAGGAATAATTTAATTTGCCTTTAATAAAGCTTTTTTACGAGGGAAAGTTATTAA
Organism: Maratus michaelseni; assembly: GCA_963931845.1. NCBI lineage: Eukaryota > Metazoa > Arthropoda > Arachnida > Araneae > Salticidae > Maratus > Maratus michaelseni. Next base: position 163,909,062 of record OZ007594.1, on the reverse strand, counting down.
GTCTCAAACGATAATTAAATAGTAACTTACAATGATATTCACTTCAAAACTATCTTTATTTCTGAATATATTCTCCACCCATATTTATGCACTTATATCACTGTTTTATCAGTGCCCAAACACCAGCTGCATAACATTCTTTGGGTTGCTGTTTCAGCCACATTAGGACTTCAAGTTGCACCTTATCATTATCTGTGAACATCATCTTGCTTCCAAGATGGTTTTTTAGGGGACTAAACAGATGAAAATCGCTTGGGGCTAAGTCAAAGCTGTATGGTGGATGTTGAAGAAGTTGCAAGATGATGTTCACAGATGATGAAAAGGTTCAACTTGAAGTCCTAACGTGACTGAGACAGTAACCCAAAGAATTGTATGCAGCTGGTGTTGGGGCACTGATAAAACGGTTATATAAGTGCATAAATATTGGTGGAGAATATGTTGAGAAACAAAAATAGTTTTGAAGTGAATATCATTGTAAGTTATTATTTAATTATCTTTTGTGGCTTACTTAATGACTTACCCTCGTATTAAAAAAAAATCTAATTTAATTGCGTGAAAAATTAACTTAAACATTAAAGTTTGTACAAAGGAATTTTATGCATAAGAAAAATTCTCAATATATGCTCAATGTATGTTATAAATGAAAATTTAAAAATTATAACACATGAAATTTTGAAGTTAAAAGTTTATTAATTAGTCTAAATAGCAAAATTTCAATTAAAGAAAAATTAAACAACTAAATAATGCAAAATGTTTATTAATATCAGTATTATTATCCAGTTTTGGTTTTTTTGTCGGATAGGAGAGACGAAAATAGTAGTGGTATGTTGTTACTTCAATCTAGTAATAACAATGAGTAAAATATCAGCATTTAACTCCCTACATTCTCCGTACACATAAATAAATCAATTTTCAAATAGCATTTACAACAATAAAATACAGTAAAACCTGTAAAAACGGAACATACTTAATATGGAATCATTTGTTTAATGGGAAAATTTCATAGTCTTGACAGAAGAAATGTGATAGCCTCCCATATTAGCTGGTATATTTCTATCTATGAGTTTTTTTCCAGCCCCAAGCGATTCCGTTTTCAGATGTTTTGATATCACTGAATACCTTTTCTAATGGTTCCAATATGCAAACACGCAATTCAAGTTTAAGGAAAATAAATAAAACTCAAAACGGCTTTATAATAATTAAAAAAATAAAATAAAACAAATAAATAAATAAAAATAAAAATAAAATAAAATAAATCATTATATATTCAAGCGTTTATTTTTGTGTATTTTTCTTTTACGCATGAAACCTTAAAACATTATTTTTTGAATAAACTGTTCAAATTGAAATATTAAACCTTGATTAAGAATAAACTATTTTGAGGAATAAATAGAAATAGTATTAATAAATTATGAGCAATAAGGATGGAATAAAAATCCTAGTGTGTTATGTGCGCATATAAAGAAGCCAATTTGTATATTTACACCCATAGAACATTTGAATATTTTCTCTAATGGTTCCAGTTATGCAAACGGGCAGCAGAATTTTAAAGAAAACAAATCCTTCTGAAAAGCACTTTTAAAGTAACTTAAGAAGAATATGTTATTCGCATGCATTATGCATTCTCGCTTTCACTTTTATGTCTTCTGAATACAACTATTTTTCACGTTAAGCCTTAACTTTTGAGATAAGAGTAGTGTATTTAGAGGAATAAACAACAGTATTATACATAGTTTATGAGCAATAATGTTAAAGAAGTAGTTAATCTAAGCTACTTCTATCTTGGCTGAATATTGTATTCACATATATTGTTTAGGAACATTATTTTTTGGATAAACTGTTTAAATGGAAAATACTACAAGAGGAAAAAAAATAAAGAAAATACTAAAGTAAAAAAAAGTTGCATTATTTTGCAGTTCTATCATCAATGTTGTTAAGATTTTTAAATACATATTTACGTACAACAGTTTTTAAGCACATGCCAGAGAATTAACAATTCTTAAAATAATAATAATAATAATAATAATAATAATAATAATGGTAACTAAGGAATCTTATAATAATCTTGATTTAACCCGTTCGTTGTCTAGCGTTCTATTAACAGGATATGTATTTTCATTGAATAATATTTTGTCTTAACAATTATTTTTCTTATCTGCATCTAGTAACAACAGCCTAACAATAATATGTCTATAAAATTATTATTATGACTTAATTTATGTTTTTCATTTAGCAATAATAATAATAATAATAAAAGTTTGCTTAATTATCTTTACACCGTAGGTAATTTTTTATTTCTGACATATATTCCACTCTTTAAAGTTAAAACAAGGCCTGGGCTACCTTTCCGTACAAATTATTCGAGATTAATCATAAAAAAATAAAAATAAAAAAAATAAAATAAATAAAAAAAAAAATAAAAAAAGTCTGCTTAATCATGTCGTAGTAAGACATTTTTCATAATTCTTCAAAAATTATTCCTTAGCCTGCTGTCATATGAATAGTGCGCAAAATAACTATATTACTTAGATTTCAGTAAATAGCATATTCGTCAAATTTCAGTATAACTTAACTTTTATGACTTAGATAGCTATTTTTAGTATTATTAACATAAAATTAATTTCTTCTCCAAATTAAAAATAATTCGGACCCGAAAGGGTTAACTGAAACGTAATGAATATATTAGGTTATGCATATATTAGGTTAACATGAATATCATACAGAAGCGGATAAGTATTAAATTTTCCTCTATAATACAACAGTACTTTCCACAATTAAAGCATTGTTATAGTAAACAACATGTGTAAAACATATGAAAACTAGCTGAAAATTGTATGTTAAACGTGACAAATGAGGTGCATTCGTACTATAACTAGATTTATAAATATTCAGATTTTTATGCAATAGCTGTTGCACACTTATGCAAAAATGCATGAATACAAAATTTATTTTATGGGCAGATTTTCATACTATAGATATTAATTTTATATTATGAAATTAAGTTTCAATACACTTTTTTACAAAAAAATAATTACAATTCTGTTACATTAAAGTTATACTATGCACAAATATCCAATACAATGTAAGAAAAAATCCTCGTTATTATTTCACTGAAAAAATGAAATATATCGTCTGTTACTGTGATATGATTGATTTCCGTAATAAAATAAGTACATTTTAAGTTGGCAACATATTATCTTTTGTTGACATTTACTGAAAATTCCAATAGGAAACTTAAACCTAGATTTGAAAAAAACCATATTTACTCTTTTTTAAATTTAATATCTATTTCTCCGGAAACATCTATCCAAAAAACTGTCGGTAGATTATATGATTGTTATAATTAAACAATTTTAGCATACACATTTGATTTTTAAATTCAGTAATACGGAAATAATATGACTCAGTCTTAAATATGACGTAATCACATGGCAATCTAGAATCATTACCTATCATGGGATATCAATGAACTAATTAAGTATGATAGGATTTAATATAATAAAATAATTTTAAATATATTTTTAAGTCTTATTCAGTCATAAAAAAAGAAGTATGGTTTTTGAATAAATGTTTTTGACAAAACATTAATAAAATCCTTTTACGATCAGGGTTTTCTGACTTCAGGTAAACATTTATCTAATAGACCACCAAGTGTAATATAAGTGTGCCACATAAAAGTATATATTCTTAGAAAATGAAGGAGAATTAAACAATTTTAAAACTATTCAATGCGAAAATACTCATTTTAACATTACTTTGATATAAATATTCCCAGACATCCTGTTAAAGACCACGGTCTTCTTACTTTAGATAAATCAGAGGGTGTCTGCACATTTTTTAGACGATTTCGGCGCTGTTTTTTTTAACGTTTAAAATATGAATATTGCTTTCTGAAATAATCTATTTGATAATCTTGTTTCTTGATTCTAATTCTGTGTAATGCTTTCGATGGTAGAAGTTTTTTGTAAAATTTACAGGGTTATTGCTCACCATGCTCGTTAAAAACTTTCCAGATTCGATCAATCGTGGTGGTTTTGCGCTTTGAAAGAGCTCTTTTCAGCAGACCAAATGCACAATAAACCATAAGAGAAACGTCAGGTGACTTCTTAGGAATATGTTGAAAGGTATAAATGCAATACCTGTGTGACTTTTTAATGTTTTCAACGAATACAGCGGTAGTTTTTGAAGTATGAGCGGTAGCTTTGCTTTGATGCAGTTTCACCCTTTAAAAGTCGTTGAAATAAAGAAAATAGTATTTTTTCTGTAAATATCGGATGTAACACATTCTCTTAATAATATAATGAATTGATTGTAACATTTTTGTCCAATATTCTTATTTTTATTTTCTCATTGTAAGATAAATTTGCGACAGTCATAAATCCTTACCTGAAACTTCGTTTTCAGCCTTGAAATGGGCTCTTTTTTTCCCCTGTTTTTTTTTTCCATTTGGTATCTTTTTACTATGTATACGTACTGATTTTTGGGATAGCACTTTTCAATCAATACTTATGTTTATTTCGTACTAAAAAGTTTTTATATTATGCGCTTTGCAATCATTTTAGATTGTCGAATTAGCATACTTCTGCACCCAGAAAAAGCAATTGATTAAAACTACAAAACATGTTTTGTTGAGTACATTTTGGTTGTTTTAGCAAAATTCAAGTAAAATTGAACCATTTTACTTGAATTAACAAAACATTTTTTGCTGACGATAAAAAAATTTTTTTGGAATTGCAAAAAAAAAAAATTTTTTTTTGTTGATTCAAACAAAATTTCCATTGACCTATATTTAAAAAAAAGCTTTGTTGGGTCAACCAAAATTTTGTTGATTCAACAAAACTTTTTCCTGGGTGTGTTCTGGAAAAAAAAACGCATCTTCCCATTCACAGCTTTTTTGCATGTGCAATCTTGAAATAAGAATAAATTTGAAAGTATCAGACAATAATATAAATTACACATAATAAGTTGTTGCCAGATTTTTTTCCTCTAAAATAATTCCATTTTTTAAAATCATTTATCAAATTTGTCTTAAAAATGAGCGAACAGCCTCTGAATAAACATTTATCTAATAGTCTCTTAACTGTAATATAAATGTGCCACATTAAAACAACATATACCTTTACTAAAAAAAAATAAAAATAAAAATAAAAATAAAAATATTTAAACAATCTTAAATCTGCATTCACTATGAAAAAGGATTGTATTTTTCTTATTTTAACGTTAATATAAGCCTTTTGATAATAAATCGTTTTGAAAACAAAAACGTTTAATTTTTTTTTTCTCCTCGCCGTTACGAAGAATTATTGAAACTCATAAACAAGTATTTTTCAGGATAGAAAGTTTTAAAATGTCGTGTATAAATAGAATTCTAAAAACTATTTACGGGTGAGTTTATTGCCCTTTTGGGAGTATATTTGTTGTTTAATGGATAACGTTTATTGATCTAGAATGCATTTATCTCGTCTGGAAACAAAATCGATTTTGTAAATACACTAGTATTCCATTCTAAATTGAAAAAAAAAAAAAAAATCCAACGTATAAGTATATTCAGAAAAGAATAGTAGATACAAGTTCAGTTTAAATTAATTTACTTATCACTGACTTTTATTGAGACATTTGCGTTTAAATGCTGCATTTACTTTCTTTTAATTGGTTACCTTAAAAATAAAATAATTTTTATCATACTCAAAATTATGAAAAAAGGGCAATTTTTCATTTATTTAATAATGTTTAAAAAAATAAAAGGTTTCAAAATATTTTTTAATTAAATTAATTATTTACAACACATTCTATGTAATTGTGTATAATGTAGTGTAATATAAATGAACAATTGATTTATTTTCACTGTAGATTTTTTTTTTAAAGTTTCAGTATGCTTTACATAAAGCGCGATCCCTCCCTCACCCATTTTAAGAACCCATTTCATAAATTAAAACTTATAACACTATCATGATGGAACATGACGTATTTTTACTCTTAGTTTATTTAAACTATTTTTTAAATTATGTTTTGTTCTACTTCAATTCATGTAAACTTATTTGTCATTCAGCGACAAATTTACTTCATTTTTAGGTGCGTTCGCAAGAATATAAATATGTACCCGAAATATACTACCCGACCGAATGGTTTGAAATTTAATATATATACAATCGTTACAGAATTTTGTCGAATCATTTCAAATTTTATGAAGATCGATTCTAAAACCTCTGTAATTTTTTAACTTTTTTCAAAAAATTTAAATTAATTAAAACTTTACTTTTAAAACTTTACTTAAAACTTGCACTTTTCTACACAACTTTAAGTCTGATAAAAATATAAATATAAACAGTATTTTATTTATAAAAAAAAATAAACTAAATACGCTGCCCAAACATAAATGTCTCAATAAAAGTGATTGCTAAATAAATACAGTTGAATTGAGCTTCTATGTTTTCCGTGTAAACACCTATACATTGGATTTATTTTATTTTTTATTTTTTATTTATTTTTTACTTTAAAAACGCACTACGAGTGTTTGTACAAAATCAATTACATTTCTTGACGATATAAGTACATTTGAGATCAATAAATTTTATCCATTAGACAACACATATACTCTCAAAAGGGCTTTAAACTCCCCCATAAATAGTTTTTTAGGATTTTCTTTATGCACGGTATTTTAAAACTTTCTATCCTGAAAAATACATGTTTATGAGCTTCAATAATTCTTTCTAACGGCGGCGGAGTAAGAAAAATTTTAAACTTTTTTTTTTTGTTTTGGAAGCGATTTATTACTAGAATATTTATATTATATTAACGTTAAAATAAGAAAAATGGAATTATTTTTGTAGTGAATGCAGATTGACAATTGTTTAAGTATTCTTTATTTTTGGTAAATGTATATGTTGTTTTAATGTAATACATTTATATTACTGTTGATAGACTATTAGATAAATATTTATCTAAGTAAGAATACCATGGTTATTTAGTAGGATTTCAATTATGATGTATGAATATAAAATTATTAAAAATCCATACTTCACTGAATAAGATTAACACGGTTAACTCGAATTCACCTCTTTGAGGTATGTGTAACTCCACGGACGGGCGTTACTTTTAAATTTTGCATGTTGTATTATTCCTCAAAAATATACTCAATATTTGTATTTATACAATTAGTGTACTATGCATATAAATACTCCGTTTAGAACAGAAGCATTATTATATTCATTCATTTGAATATGAACGCGAAAACAAAAAATCGTTTTGTTTAATAATGCAACATGCAAAAGTAACGGCCATAAGTGGAGCTTCCTGTTTTAAAGACGAAAACTAGCCGTCAGCAGTGTGGCCATCAAAAATTGATTCTTTAAAAAAAATGGATGCATTGGAAAGATTTGGGCTATGTATTTTTAATTTTTTTTTTTATAAACTACTAGCTAACCTCCCCCCCCCCCCCCCCCCGCGTTGCCCGGGCCATAGATAATTACAATCTCAAAGAAAGGCGTTAACCCCCTCCCCATACCCGCGTAAATATCACTACATAGTATAAAACAAAGTCGCTTTTTCTGTCCCTATATCCCTATGTACGCTTAAATCTTTAAAACAACGCAACGGATTTTGATGCGGTTTTTTTTAATAGATAGAGTGATTCAAGAGGAAGGTTTATATGTATATCCATTAAATAGCGGAGAAATACTGTTATTTTTGAGGTTTTTAATGTGATGTCGTAAATAATTTAATTTTTTCCGCTTATACATTGCAAACGCAGGCTGAACCCTACAAGATTTATCAAAATAATGTACTAATTATTGTACACATTAAAAAGGTCTACAGAAAACACAAAGAGATGAAGGTTTTCAAGGTTAACCCGAAGCAAAGCGAGGGAGGGCCGCTAGTAATGAATAATTTGTTCAAGAGAACCACCGTCACGTACATTAACGCGATCATTAAATAAATAATTACATTTTTCTGATAATTAGAACATAACGAAGACGCTACGCTAAAATAGCCGGCAGGATGACACCCCTTCCCGACCTCAATTTCAAATCTATATCTTAATTAGTTAACTAAATATTTGTTCATTAGTAAAATTGGCAATTATTTCCTTTCATTTTCGCAAACTAAATGAGAGGGATCGGCCAGAGAAACAGATCTCTTTGTAGTTCAGTTTTTAATGAAAGCCGATCCCTGTCTGAAAATGTCTCTTATCGTTTTCACTGGCGCCGGCAGATTTTTGGCAGTTTTTTGCGTAAATTAAAAAAAATTATCAATCGAATTTTTCAAAAATAACATAGTCAGATACAGATTATTTTTTTACATATGCTCAGAAATTTTCAATTTGATATCTCAATTAGTTTTCTTAAAATTCCCTAATTAGTTAAATAATTTCGAATTCGTTCATTTCCGGTTGCAAATCCAATGCACCTGTCCGTTTCTTTCGCCATTTTGATTTAAAAGATGATATTTTAGAAGCGATGGTTAATGAGAATCTAATTAATATCTAAGCTAATTATCAAAATATTAAAATTCTGAGGCTCAGGTGCACATGGCCAGACCTTGGACTATCCACACCTAAATTTCCAGCCTTCTAGGTGGGCTAGATTTTCCTAGCCATCGCCAACACACACACATACACACACACAGAGCGAAACTTTCTTTTATTAGTATAGATTGGTAACGAAAATGAAAAATCAAAATCAAGTAACATTTCGAGACGAGATCAGTACATTTCAGATCAATAAACTTTATCCATTCGACAAAAAATATATATATATCAAAAGGTCACTTAACTCGCCCATAAACAGTTTTTAGAGTTGTATTAAATTGCTGTATTGTTATTTATTTTGCACACGGTATTTTAAAACTTTCTATTTTGAAAAATACATGTTTATGAGATAAATAATTTTTTGCAACGGTGGAGTAAGAAAATTTAAGCAGTTTCGTTTTAGAAACGATTTATTATCAGAAGATTTATATTACATTAAAGATAAAATTAGAATTTTTGAAGTAAATGCACATTTAAAATTGTTTAAATATTCTCTGTTTTCGGTAAAAGTATATGTTGTTTTAATGTTGTACCTTTATATTACAGCTGATAGACTATTAGATAAATGTTTATTCATCTAAAGTAAGAAGACAGTAAGAACTTCACTCATGTTGCATAAAAAAAAAAAAAAAAAGAAAAAGAAAAGAAAAGGAAAAAAAAAATCAAAAAGCCTGGTTATGACTGAATAAGAATTATCGGATGCTATTATTTGGAGAACAAAAATGGATGGATTGGAAATATTATGTACATTTAAATTTCTTATAAACTAATTGTTGCAAAAATAAAGTTACATTTTTGGGGCGAATGGTGGCGCTCTTCATTGTTTGCCAACACAGAATGTGCTGTAATATATCTAATTTTATTAACAACCTATTAAAAATCGTTTTAATTTTAAAACTGTCTTCAAACACTTTAAATTAACCTAAAGTTTAATTTTAAATCTACTTAAAAATGTTACTTTTCTACTAAGTTTAAGTCTGATATATATATATATATATATGTTATATAAAAATTTATTTCCTTCGTATCCTTCCATTTTATTCGCATTAATATTTTAAAATTAATCTAACTTTTGTCATAGTCAGTATTTCCTTAATTCTTAATAATATCTATTCCTATTTAAAGTCCTTTTAAAAGTAAATATCCGTATATTAATAATTATTTTATTCCAAATCTTAATCTAAAATTTAAGATCATTCGTAGCTTTTATCAGTTCCCCAATCTATAAAATTCCGAGACGCGTTCTCATTTCGAATGTTTTTAAAAGCCATTTCCTTTTTATTATTATTATTATTATTGCTCTGATTTTTTCGCGCGCTTGGGATTTTAACTTCAAAATTTATCCGCACCCAAGTACGGGATTCTTTACTGTTTTAGCCTCGCCCTCTAGCCTCATTCGCTGGGCTGGAGCTAGCTTCTCACTCATTGGGTTGTGCGCTCGTGACGTAATTTCTGTATATCTCCGCGGAGAGAACAAAACTCGCCCGCACCGGTCGGAGCACTAGATTTTTTGACGTTTTCGGAAGCTAAACAAATATGTGTCTGGTATTTTTATGTCCGTAGAATATTCAACTGGCCAAGTAACATCTTAATTCAATGAAGTGAAGCAACGTTAGCCCGAGGGCTATAAGTTTTAGACCTTTGGGAATTGTTTCTGTGTTGTTCGTCTTCTAATAAAATTATTTGTCTGGAGATTGGCTGGATTTATTGGAAAACTTTGGTGGACTCATTGCATTGCCTTCTACTTCGCCATACTCGCTAATATCGACTGCAACTTGCTATATCGTTGAAGGACTGCCATCTTTTCATCGAATATTATTCATCGTAATATCTCAACCTCGTCAAAATGCTACATATATATATATATATATATATATAATAAAACTTTTATTAATAATAACCCTTAAACCACATAAATAATCGACAATGGATAAACAGATAATTATAGTACAATGCGTATATACTATATCCAAATATTTAAGATTCTCAAAATTAAAATAAGTGGGAAAAATTACTTAAAGATATAGGGAGAAAAAAAATCCAATGTGCAGAAGATAAAAATTATTACAAGAAGAAATTGGAAACTGATATAGTGGAACACTTTATCAAGAGCAATATTCCACTAATATAAGTAAAATGTAATTGATTTCTGTTTGAGTAAACAGCCATGAGCCAAATTTATTAACTCAAATTGCCCGATCAATTACAAAGTCAAATTTAAAGAAAATTGAATAAAAATGGACAAATATTGAATAACTGAATATGATATGTGCAAAAATCAATGAATAACGAGCATTATTAAATACAAAAATGTATTTAATAAAGAATTATTAAACAAAAAGAGAAATATAGCAGTAAAACATACCGAACTAGTGACATTTTAGCTATCAAAAACCACGTTATCCGTTACAAATGCACATTGCATATATCCGTTACACCTTGACGGTTGATTCCTATTTGAGGGCACCATTTGCCGAAATCTTGCCAAATCGTCGCTAGTCAGCCAGATTTAGCTCTTTTATTGTTAGAAAGGCTGAGCAATGATAATTTTTGCGATGACGCGTTTGTTACGTATGACGTATTTGTTACGTCATCAAGTGATTCTTTATTCGAAGTTTATTTGTATTTTAATGATGTATAATGATTTATTAATTATTTAAAACATGTTTATTTTATTTATATTTATTTATTTATTTTTATACAATTAAATAACACTTACGTAATTAAATGGTTATGTTATGATATATTAAAAGAAAAAAAGCAATGAAAAAATTTCATCTGCTTGTTTATTTAAAGCTTGATTTTTCTTCCTTTTTTATGTATGTGAGTGGCGACTCTTGTTACTTTAGAACAGTATAAATTAATTGACTGCAGTTTTCATGGACGTCTCATGTTCACGAAGCGATCATACATACGGTACAGTGATCGCCGCATTTACAAATTTCGTGTATTTTTTGTGATCTCTATACAACGAGGTTGTTGCATCTAGGGATATTTTTTTTTTCGGTTTCATGTTCGCGAAGCGATCATACGTGCGGTACAGTGATCGCGGCATTAACGAATTTCGTGTATTTTTTGGGATTCCGATACAACGAGGTTGCTGTATCCAGTGATGTTTTTTTTTCGGTTTCCTGTTCGCGAAACGATCATACGTGCGGTACAGTGACCGCGGCATTAACGAATTTCGTGTAATTTTTGGGATTCCGATACGGCGAAAGTTGCTGTATACAGTGATGTTTTTTTTTTCGGTTTTATGTTCGCGAAGCGATCATATGTGCGGTACAGTGATCGCGGTATTAACGAATTTCGTGTATTTCTTGGGATTCCGATACGACGAGGTTGCTGTATCCAGTGATGTTTTTTTTTCGGTTTCATGTTCGCGAAGCGATCATACGTGCGGTACAGTGACCGCGGCATTAACGAATTTCGTGTATTTCTTGGGATTCCGATACGACGAGGTTGCTGTATCCAGTGATGTTTTTTTTCGGTTTCATGTTCGCGAAGCGATCATACGTGCGGTACAGTGATTGCGGCATTAACGAATTTCGTGTATTATCGTTTTTTCAACTTCACATTATTCGTTAACTTTTATGTAATATCCATGAAATGTGTATAAAAACGTTGTTTTTTACTGCTCATATTATCTTTTTTATATCTATCTTATTAAATTTGTCAAATAAAATATTTTATTTCACTCATAAATGCAGTATCTAAAAATAATCAACTGTGTATGGTTTAATTTAATAATTCTGTATTTAAATTATCATTCTTTTGTCCAAATTGTTTTGAACGAATAAAATTTTACATTCGTTACATTGTTACTCTCGTATAAATTACAATCTATTTTTCAGTGACTTTTTATTGCTAAATCCATTCTTTTTCCTATGTGTAACTATTTAAAAATTAAGAATGGCATCATTTTACCGCTTGCTTATTGTGGGTTACAATATGATAAATGTAAGTAAACAATTTAGAAATCGACAATGTGGCATCATTTTTAAACAGCGCCAAATGGTGCCTTGAAATAGGATTATGCCCACATTGCCAGTTAATAAAATAAACTATTTTTGCTAATTTAAAAAATAATTCAAATACATCTATAAATTATTTTTATCTTATTTTAAAATTATATCCAATCTTCATAATGATGATGATAATGAAAACAATTTTGAAATTCAAATATTTGCAGCACTGAAAAAAAAAAAAAAAAAAAAAAAAAAAAAAAAAAAAAAAAAAAAAGGAGGAAATGATACGATATACTTAATGATAATCGAATTATTGACTGCGATATGTCAATGTATATTTTTAGTAGAGCAATCTATGAGCAAGAAAAAAGAAGATAGCTTTACAATTTATAATTTAACAAACATAAAAAAGATGAATTAGTAAAAAGCATACATTAATTAAAATATTTAATGAAACAAATAATGTATATAAAATTATAAAATAATTACATTTATTTCCCTTTTTTTTTTTTTTTTTTTTTTTGAGAAATTATAAATTCCAATCAACAAGAAAAAAAATATAAACACTATTTTATTTTTGAAAAAAAAAATTAAAGTAAAAAAAAAAAACATAAATACAGTTGTCTAAGCATAGAAAATTTAATAAAAAGTGAGTGATAGAATAGATACATTTGAACTAAGCATCTATTTTTCCGTGTAAGTACTTATGCACGTGATAGATATATACATTTTAAAACGGTGTACTTGTGTACACCGTAAGAAATAAAAACAAATGCTAGGAAAATATAATACACAATACACAATATATCCACAAATGAAAATATACAATAACCTCTTCCGAGTTACCTAGGCTTCCGAAAAGCGTTCTTTATCTCTAGAAACTTCAGAAACTAATATATTTTCGTGATTTAACCCTTTCCGGCACAGTGGTCCCACTCCGAGCACACCTAATTTTAATTCCAAACTTGCATACGGCACCAAGAATATTTTAATGAAATTTTGTTTCTATAATGAAAGCTTAAAATAAGGAGTTCGTATTTTCTAAAAAAAAGTCTTTTGTAAATTCCGGTGTCAGTCAGAAATTTCTTATTTTACGAACAGACTTTGTTTGCACCGGAAAGGATTAAAGAAGCATTTCTAAAAAACAAGTTTCTTTTGCTGCCACAGATTTTTGGAAGCGTTTCCGAGTAGTTCTCGAAATATATTTAAATCTCGAAAATATATCGGTTTCTGTCGTTTATCAATGTAGAGATCGCTTATCTGAATCGTGAGTAATTCGGAAGAGGTTAGTGTAGATTTTCGTACGTCGTGCTATAATATTTTCGTAGATTAAGAAACGTGGTCTTCTTTTTACAGTATATCTACAAAATCGATTACATTTCTCAAAAAAAAAAAATGTTTTTGAGATCAATAAACTTTATCCATTAGACTGCAAATGTTCTCCCTGAAGGACAATAAACTCGTTCATAAATAGTTTTTAGAATTCTATTTATACACAGTATTTTTTAACTATCTATCTTGAAAAATACATGATGAGCTTGAATCATTCTTTGTAACTGCGCGGAGGAGGAAGAAATTTTAAACAGTTTTGTTTTGGAAACGATTTATTAGAATATTTATATCATAGCAACTGTACAATAAGAAAAATACAATTCTTTTTGCAGTGAATACATATCAAAAGTTGTTTAATTCTCTTTTATTTTCTGAGTACCGGGTGGTTATAATATAAGTATCTACATTTGCAGCTGCCTGTAGCTTGAAGGAATAACCCGAATGAAACCAAGCTTGGTACACTTACTATTCGAGAAGGGGGAAGAAGAATGGAATAATAATAATAATAAAAAAAATTGTAATAATCGCCGACAGATGGCGCTTTTAAGTGTGAAGTGTAATGTGTAATGCAACAACAAAAAATTAAGGCGTAAAAAAGGATGACAAACCTAATTTATTGTAAAGTGTCACCGTGAATGTGGTTACGCTTTCGCATTCAGGTTACACATGGCCATTGGGTTGGAGGACACAATCCACGCGGTGAAGGACGTTCTCAACTGCAGAATGTAACGCACCAGGAGTGATGTTTCCCACATGTTCTGATATAGAATCTTTTAATTCATTGAGGTTTGCGACACATCCACGGTACACAACGACGTTTGCACCGACAGGCCCCATAGCGCCATCTGTTAGCGATTATTGCAACTTTTTTTTATTGTTTCATTCTTCTTCCCCCTTCTCGAATAGTAAGTGTACCGATTTTGGTTTCATTCGGGATATTCCTTCAAGCTACAGACAGCTCCAAATAGATACTTATATTATAACCACACTGTATATATATTTATATCTTGTACACGTATATTACGCTTAGTGGGCTACCAGATAAATGTTTATGTATCTAAAGTCAGAAGACCATAATAGTAGGCAGGATTTTATTTATGCTGTGCCAAAAGAATTGCTTCAGAAAATCATATTTTTTTGTTTAATGACTGAATAAGATTAAGCAGATTTTTACACCCAGAAAAAGGAATTGATTAAAACAACAAAACCTGTTTTGTTGAGTACATTTTGGTTGTTTTAGTCAAAATTTTAGTTCAAGTAAAAAAATTGGTTTTGTTGCTTGGACAAAAAAATATTGTTAACACTCGTACAAAATTTTAACAAAATTTCACCAATTTTACTTGAACTAACAAAATTTGTTTCTTTTAATTTTACAATATTTTTGTAATTCCAGCAAAATTTTGTTATTTTTGAAAAATTTAAATTCTTGTGTAGTAGCCATATCTCTCTTACGTAACTTGATTTATTTGACTTATATAGCTATATAATTACATGATTAACATAATTTTGGGGTAATTAAAACTTTTTTTCACTGGGACGGACAAAGGTAGTTTTAAAAATCCCCCTGTCCCATTTATTACCGTCTTCTATCTTTGCAAGAAGAAAGAATTGGATTCATGAAAATTTTCGATTTCCGGTTGTCCTGAACGCGATTTCGCTGTTTTTATCTCAAGAACTAATGCACGGAATTTAATAAAACCTTTTATTCAGTTACTTTCTGATATAAATTGTTGCTGATTACTTTTTACTTTAAATCGCGCAACAGGTGGCGCTGCTATGTTGCAGTTTTCGTGATTTCTGCAATAGCTCTATCTCATTTTCAGCAGTCAAATACGCCTGTAATCTTTGAATAATAACAAGGAAATTTTTATCCTGCTTTTTACAGGCGTAATTCACTGCTGAAAATGAATAAAAAATTAACTATGTGTTGCCGTATGCTGTGCTTTGTACTGTCGTCTCATGTTTGCCGCAGAAATTTGCGTGCTCCTTATGACATTCCATCTTGTGCTGCGATTGCAGCCGTTCCGACATATATAAGAGTGAGAAATGCCGAACTCAGATATCGTTCCTGGTAGCGCAGTGGTAAAGCGTCAGGCTGCTGTTCTGAGGACCCGGGATCGACTCCCGGCATGGGAAATTTTCGTTCTCTCGGTTTGCGCTTGAAAAAAAGGCCAGCTAAAATTCACTTGTGAATTGTTCAATGTTTACAAATGTAATTCACTGTTGAAAATGAATTAAAAAATAGTTAAAATCGCATATGTAGATTGGTTCATTTAACAAATGTTTTTGTAGTATAAACAAAACAAGTTCGTAATATAACATATTTTATTGATTAAACAAACAAAATATAGTTTGTTGAAAAAAGAAAATAGATTGTTAAAAAAACACATAGCATATATCTATGTAACAAAAATAATTTTGTTAATTCAAGTAAAATTGAACCATTTTACTTGAATTAACAAAACATTTTTTTGCTGACGATACAAATTTTTTTTTTTTTTTTTTTTTTGGAATTGCAAAAAAAATCAAGAATATTTTTTTTGTTGATTCAAACGAAATTTCCATTGACCCATATTTAAACAAAAAGTTTCGTTGGGGCAAACAAATTTTTGTTGATTCAACAAAACTTTTTTCTGTGTGTATCGAATCAAAATAGAAAAGCAGTGCATTGGAAATAAGTTGGCTTCATGCACATTTTAATTTTTATTAACCATTTGCAGAGAAAATAAAGGTAAAATTCTTTAGTGAATACTGGCGTTCTTTATTATTTGCCGACAACTGAAATGTATGCCTGCTTATTGAAATATTGGAAGGCTTGTACAAGGGTCGCCCTAATGAAAGTGGCATTACTGTAATAACTTCGTCATTTGAAGAGAAAGATAACTGCGCATGCTCCTATAGAGGGCGCATGGAATGCATGCGATATCGTCAGATCCCGCCAGATGCGTGTGTGATAGCGAGGGAGCACGTTAAAAGGCATCGTTGGTATCATGGATGCCTCGAAACGGTGTCAATGCGTGGTCGTGCATTTTTTAAAAGCGGAAATTGTGAGTACTAGTGAAATCTATCATCGAATGCAAAATGTGTATGGCACGGTGTGTATGGCACGCAGATCGGTATTCCAATGGTGTAGGGATTTTCGTAGTGGAAGAAGCAGTACATCCCCCTTATAGCCCAGACCTCTCGCCGTGTTACTACCACATCTTCGGTCCACTCAAGAAAGCTCTGAAGGGACGGCGATTTGCCGACGATATTGAGGTCTAAGTTGCCGTTGAAAATGGGTTCCACAACCAATCCCGGAGCTTCTTCACCCAGGGTATCCATCGTCTCGTTGACTGCTGGGACACTTGTTTCAACCTACAAGGTGTCTTTGTCTAGCCTATCTGTTACGTCTGTATTACTTCTTTCTTTTGTATACTAATTTATATTAATACCCTTAAACCAATTATGAAACCGACTGTAAGTGCCACTTTCATTTAGGAGACTCATATATTACAGCACCATAGTTCACGAAGCAGAACAGAGTGTACTGTAAATATATAATTTTATCAAAAGTTTTTTAAATACCACTTTAATTTAATTTTTTTAACTTTAAATTAATTAAAACTTTAAATTTAAAACTTTACTTAAAAATTGTTCTTTTTTACGTAAGTTTAAGTCTGATGAAGAATATAAATACAAACACTTTTTCACTTAAAAAGAAAATAATAACTACAGCGCCCAAACATAAATATCTCAATAAAAACGAGTGATAAATAATTCCATCTGAACTGAGATTCTATATATTTTTCCTGTAAACACCAATACATAGGATTTAAAAATAAACAAACAAACAAAAAACCAGAGTACTAGTGTGCGTATAAAGTCGATTACATTTCCAGACGAGATACATGCTTTTGAGATCAATAAACGTTATCTATTAGACAACAAATATACTCCGCAATAAACTCTCCGATAAAGAGTTTTTTAGAACTGAATTCATACACGGCATTTTAAAATTTTCCATCCTGAAAAATACATGTTCATGAGCTTCAATAATTCTTTGTAACGGCGCGGAGAAAAAAAATTGTAAATATTTTTGTTTTCGAAATGATTTATTATCAGATTATTTTATATATATAGATTACTTATATCCTAGTAACATTAAAATCAGAAAAAATACAATTCGATTTGAGAGGGAATGAAGATTTAAAATTTCTTAATTATTCATTATTTTTGGTAGATATATATGTATTTTTAATGTGGTACATTTATATTGCGGTTGGTAAACTATTAAATAAATGTTCGTTTAAATAAAGTAAGAAGACCACGTTATTTTGCAGGATTTTGCTTATGTTGTGTCAAAGTAACTTAATCAAAAAATCACACTTCTGTGTTTATGACTTAATAAGATTTGGATACCTTTATATTTCCAATTTTTATAAGCTAATTGCAGAGAAAATAAAGTTGAATTTTTTTGGCCCATTATCAAGGGGTTTGAAGAGAAAATAAAGTTGAAAAACTTTCCCCATGTTCAAGGAGTTTTGTCATCATCATCTCCAGAAATGCCATTAATTATGCAAAGAAACTGCATTAGTACATCTACGCCAAAATGTCGGAAAATTTAGTCGCGTAAAATTAAGAGACTGTATTTAAAAAAATAATAATGTTGCCTATTAATTGGCGTAACGTTTGCAATACGGCTGCTGAATCTATATATTCTCAAGCGTCTATTCAGTTGTCAGTTGTCTCAGTTAAAGTTAATGAATAATATTAATCTGTTCTCCTTGTCGCGTTTAACGGCGGGTCCAGCTTCGGCTGTAGTTTAAAATTTTTCTTCCTTAAGACCTTAATAAATAGCATCGGGAGGGACACTATGCTCTACAGACTTGTACTAGTCTGAGCAGTCCCTCTTAGGCTACCAAATCAAATCAAATATTAATCTGTTAACAAATGTCACCATTCTTCTAATTTGGTCAAGTCTATCCTTTGCGAAAGTCACTTCAATGACAATACAGAACGATATACTAAGACATACTGAGAAAGTAAACGACAAGCTCTATTAAAATCGACATGAGTTGCTCCAAGTGACAAGTCTTATAAATCAATGTCTACAGTAGTTTTTCACAAAATTAAACTCCGGGATTTGTGTTTGGTGACAGAGAATGCAAATATCAAAATTATCTGAGTTCGCAAACATGAGACTTTTTTCTCCAAAGTTTAGTAATAAAAATGATAGGATGATGTCTTTCCGTTAGAAATGGCCGATGATAATCATAAAATTCAACCATTTAAAAAGTTGAAATTTTTTCGCGCATGATCAAGGGGAAAGCAGAGAGCCGCCTTATGCCTATCCATAAAACTGCCAGTTATGCAAATAAATCATATAAAACCCAAGAACAAAGTCTGTGTTTACTAATTTTGGGAAATTTGTTTGAATTGTTATGAAGTTACTACGAATGACGTGTTGGAGGCACTATAGTAACATCTCGAATTAGCAAAAGTACCAGGGTTAGTAATCTATTATATGAAGGTTTAGTTATTTAGGGTTAAACTAATAAACCGAATTAAGTTTAAATAACTCAGGGGTAGACGCAGAAGTGGCATTAATTATGCCACGAGCAGCATCGAGTGGTGTAATCCAATTTTACCCGAACCCGACCCACCGAGTTCACTCTAATTTTTTTTTCATTGCGGATCGGGTTGACTTTGAATATTTTGGATTGGAGTCAGTTTCTGGTTGAGTTTTGATTATTTCGGGTTGGGTTCGGGTTGACCTGATTTATTCAAAAGAAAGCCCTAAATATTTTTCAATTGGGAAAAACTACATATTTGAACATTAATGTGTGTATATATGTTCATATTTATACAAAAAGATAAAATTGATGTTAAAAATATAACTGTAGGCTACTTTTCTATAAATGTATTAAAATGATTAATTTTCTTTTACTTGGGCCTCGGTTCGGATCGGTTTCAGGTCGACAAATTTTTTTTGTCATGTTTGGTTCAGATTTCAGGCTGAGCTTACGCAATATTTTCAGGTTTAGACCGGTTTGTGCCCGATCGGCGCAGTACTTTAAGTCGGCGTGGTCACATTTTTTACTACCACTATTTTCAAACAATAATCTTAGTTTTAGAATTCTCTTGCAAGTGTTGTAGAAACCTTCTTCGGTAGATTTATTTTAGACATGTTGTACAAATCTATCACGAAGATTATTATTCAGAAATACCGGTAGCAAAAAATAGTAACTTCGTGGACCATTGATAACTCAAATATTGATTATTTAATATAATCGATTAATTTTCTAGAAATATTAAATGCTTTTGAGAAAAAAAAAGCCCATTAAACAACAAATATCCTCTCAAAAGGGCAATAAACTCGTCCATTAATAGATTTTTAGAATTATATTTATATACGACATTTTTACCTTTCTATTCTGAAAAATACATGTTTATGAGCTTCAATAATTCTTTGTAACGGCGGAGTAAGAACTTTTAAACATTTTTGTTTTGAAATGGTTTTTTATCAGAATATTTATTTCATGGTAACGAGAAGTTAATGATGATAACAATAATAATAATAACAGTAATGATAATAAAGGTAAAGAAATTTTTTATGTATTGAATACAGATTGAAATTGTTAAATTCTTTATTTCTGAAAATGTGTTTTAATATGTTTCGATGAAATAAATAAGATAATAACACTATGTAAAACTAAAATATTCAGCAATTAATTATTAAAATATTAAATAATTAACCCATTAAATAATAATTAAAATTCTATCCATAATTTTATAATAAATGTATTATTGATTTTTTAAAAAAATATTTATGCTAAATCATTAGAAACTAGGCGCCTAATAAAATATTTTATGTCTATCTTATTTCGAAAGATATTTTTCTTATTACATAAGATAAACGTAAAATATATGTGTCTTATATTAATATTAATCTTATTTAAGAAAACTCTGCTTGAATAAATTAAGTACTGATTAATTACTTTAAAATATCAAGTAAATAATTAAATGAAAATAATTACTTTTTATTACTTCGTGAGAAAGAAATACCTTTTTAAACATTATTATTTTATTTATAGCATCAAATAAGTAATAAATGAATTCCATAATTTTACAGTAAATATACTAATAAAAGTACCAAAATATTACCTAATTGGGCAAATTACCTACAATTTGCCTAAAGCATTAGAAAATATGCGCCGAATAAAGTATTAGAAATTTTATGTCTATTCTTTAGAAAATTCCATTTAAATAACTTAAAGTCAGAGCATTTAATTAATAATTTCAAATAAGTAATTGAATGAGTTCCATACTTTTATAATAAATGCATTATTAAAATTTTCAAATTATTAATGGTAAAGTATTAGAATAACAAGTCCAATAGCCTAATCTAATAAAATATATTTAGTCAGTTTTATTTTAAAGCTTAAGCATTTACTTTAAAAGCCTAAGGGTGTATGAATGCCAGTCGCCAAATTTTCTAACCGCATTAACTCAGTTATAGCGTGTCAGCTTTCACCTTAATCTTAGGTGAAAGCTGGCTTAGGTGAAAGGAAATTTACGGAAAATTGTAAGTGACACAGCTAATTATTCTTATTGAACTTTTAGTTTATTCAAGCGTAAAACGCACGAAGGACCTAACATTCAGGTGAACAGTTTCAGGCAATTTATTTTCAAGAAATGTATGCATGATATATGTATAATATTTACATATAATCTTTATAGAAATAAAATATTGAATTTATTTTCACACATTAACACACTGAAAAAAAAGTGTTGATTTTACAATATAATACTGACATCCCAGCTGCCAGTATTATACCGTAAAATTAACAGTAAAATAAGCAGTAATACGCTGCAGCGTATTACTGCTTATTTTATTGTTTATTACTGTTAATTTTACGGTATAATACTGTCAGCTGGGATGCCAGTATTGTACTGTAAAATCAACACTTTTTTTTGCAGTGTATGCATGATATATGTATAATATTTACATATATATCTTTATGCAAATATTGCAATATATATATACATACATAAAGATATATATACATATATATCTTTATATAAAAATGTTTATTTATAGAAATCTTTATAGAAATAAAAATCGGAATTTATTTTCACACTTTACCACATGAAATGAAATTACGCAAATTTTGTATGGTACATTAAATTTTAACATTTTAAGGCAAAGTTAGAAATATTTATTTGTGTATGTTTATTTATTTACTCATTAATAAAACGATTTCTTATACTTACTTTTTTGTAGCAACGTGATTTCACAGTCGTCTTTACACTTGGCTTTCGAGTTAGTTAACATTTCATTTTTGATCTGCATCATGTATCCAACATTCTCATAATTCAGGATGATTCAAAAATATATTGCAAAAACTTTAAAAAGGGGTGACGTACACTAGAACGAACTGTTTTTTGGTACTTTCTTGTTATAGCAGCCTCCGCGATTATGATTACGCCATGACTAACGTTGCGATTTCTCCAAGGTCGTCTCCAAGATTATATATACGCAATGTACATTATTTATAACATATTTTTGTCTTATATGTCGCATATGTTTCCTATATATGACTTATACGTATGTATACGTCTTATACGTATGTAATATATATTTCATATATTACTATAACTTGATCATATATGTCATAAAATATCATATATCGTAATGACATTATAATGACAAGTCAAATATGTTATAACTTGGGGATACATTTCGGTAACTTGGCGATTCATTCCCTGGGGCTGCTATAATAAAAAAGTACTTTTTTTATATATATATACAGGAAACCTTTAACACAATCCATTTATTCTGTCAAAATGCAGGTGTCTCACTCTAATCTCAACCCAGAATATGCCTCAGAACTTTAACAATAATTAAGATATTTAAACTAAATTTTCATTTGAGACATCTTGCTTCGTATGAAATGCGCTGGCCATTACGCAAAGAGGTGGAACTGAACTGTGATTTGATCAGGGACACCATATGCAATGTGAAATACATTTTAAAATATGGAGCATCTAGTTCAGTGCTGTTTGGATGCGGACGTTGCTCGCTTCTATCATTTCTCATGATACGTTTATCTTTCACAAGCAAGGTATATCTGGTGAAAATATCGGTAAAACGTCATTATTTTAAAGTTGTGACGGCCTTTTTGAGTCAGCCAGCTTGAAATGAAGTCATAACACACAGTTTTAACAACAAAATAATACTTTACTGAATAAAAATGTAATACGGGGTTAGCAGTAGGACAAAGGAATTTTCTTAAATGGTTTCAACTAAACGATAAGAAAACCTAAGACGGGAAAAAAGTTCTTTCCTAACTTTTTAATCTTAACTTACTAAATTGTGCTCAGTTCACAAAATGTCCCTACACAGTTTTATTTTAATTAAAAAAGATATTTAATAATAATTTACATTATCGATAGACTCAGTGAGTCCAAATAATTTTTTATTCAAGTATATAAATCAATGTCTGACAAAACGCTCACAGTCTGACATCAAATTCGCCCTTTTACGCTCTAAACAAAACTATTGGGTTCTCCGGCATGCCGGTTGGGAAAATCACTTCGTACCGGAAAAAATTCTGCCCGTTAATTTTTAGACATTAGATATCGGAATAAATCTCTAATAATAAAAGGATAGAATTTTCCGGTACGAATTCATTTTCCCAACCGGCACGAACTTTTCGGACAACCCATTACAATTTTTTCACTTTTAGGAGGAACAAATATTTTCTGTAAAATAGCAATTATTTTTGTAACAATTATTCTTTAACAACAGTTTGAGAAATCATTATTTCTGTAAAATAATTGTTCTTATGCAAATCGAAGAGGATGGGAGGCACGTGTTTGATACAGCTAGAAATTCTAGAAACACGAGACCTGCTGCACATGCAAATCTTTTTGCAAAGCGTCACTATGATAGCGACTACACAACCACATATATCTAATTAGCATATCTTCGCAAAATACTAATGAAAACTAAACTCCGGAAACCCTTTCACACTTTATGAAAATTAAAGAAAGAGTAAGATAGAATACGTTCCTCATTCAGCCACAAATGTTACCGCAAAACCCCAAAATCTATTCGCTCAGTAGCGAATAGATTAAGGGTTTATTATCAGCATACCCTTATCAAAGAGTAGCTATAGGCATACTCTTACAAAGTTATGAGCAGAAATCTGGGTGGAGTGAGAGACACACTATATTTTTGACAGAATAAATGAATTGCGACCTTGGTTGTCTTCTTGTACAGTGTACTCTACCACTTTTTCAGGCTGCATTCGGATCACATTTTAAAATTCGGCGACGAGAAGTCTTAAAATTTTCTGGGCTTTCTTTTCCAAAGGCTTTGTGGTCATCAACGGAAGAAAGGAGACTCTCAACAAAAACATGAAAGCTGATAAACATGTCAGGCACTCTCCTTCTTGGTGCTTCCTCCTCTTGTAAGAGCGACAGAAGATTCGCCAGATCAAAGAAGCCGACAAACGAGCTGATCGATGCCTCAGAATGCTTTCTGATTGCATTTTAAAGTGTGTTCTATCTTTCATGAATCACCCTGTATACATAAATTTGAATATCACCATATTCAAAATCATTTATTATTATTATTATTCAAAACATGCTGAAAATAATATGCTTATTATTAATATCCTCGTAAAATTATTTTAAATGTTGGGCTATTCAACACAAGACTCCACAATTCAAAATTAAACAATAATTTAAAATTTAAAGTAAAACCTAAAGTTAAAGAAGAAAGAAAAGTCATGCACCAAGCATAGATTATGGAACACTTTCCAACACTAACAGAATATTTTAACAAACCATCGATGTTTAATAAGGTAAATAAGGTATCTATGTAAACAATTCAGAAAACACAAAATGCATTTGAAAACCAGATTCCAACAATTACCATCCACAACCGGAAAAGTACTCCATTTTTTTTCTACAGCCCTGTATATAATTTATATATTTTTATATACTCTACAGTATGCTACAATTTAGTT
Organism: Maratus michaelseni; assembly: GCA_963931845.1. Classification (NCBI taxonomy): domain Eukaryota; kingdom Metazoa; phylum Arthropoda; class Arachnida; order Araneae; family Salticidae; genus Maratus; species Maratus michaelseni. Next base: position 163,884,220 of record OZ007594.1, on the reverse strand, counting down.
TAGTAATAAAACACATAACACAGTTCCAAATTCATCTTCAGCAGTTTCTACCAATACACGGAAAAAATGCTTGAATTATTTTGTACAGCCCTGTTTATTACCTTAAGTTTTTTTATACACGCCACATATTAAGCTATAATTTAATTCAGGCAAATACACGCTGAAATCACACTTCCAGAAATTGCCATGGCCATTATATGAAAGTATTAGTTAAACATGATTGCGTGTGGTGACTACCTTCTTCATTGAAATAAATAAATTATAAGTATTTAATAATTAAATAATTTCGTTCTACAAATAAATTTTAGAGTAAAAATACTTTTTCTCTTGGTTGTGTTTTGCTTTTATTATAGAAGCTCTACTTTGTTTTAAAATAAATTTTAAAAATGTGTTTGATGCCGTTTGATGTGTTTAATATCTCAAATACTATTTTTTTTTCTTTCATAGCACGCCGAAGGAGTTATGGACACGACGAGAAAGGTAACCATATTCTTTAGTTATGCTGCCATGAACGTACGCAGAGGGGTCAGGGAGGATCACGACACCCACCTAAATCTTTGAAAAATCAGGAAATAAAAAATAGTACTAAGAAAACAGTACTAAGAAATATAGTTATCAAAAGCTCTTTCTGGTTGATATTGAACTGATTATTGCATGATTGCAATTTTATTATATAATAGATTTGTTTTAAAGGTTTTCATTTTATTTCATTACACTGTTATAAATCTGCCGCAAATTGTCTTGTCATTCAACCGTTTTCATAGAAAATGTTTAAAAAACCGTAATTTATCACTATTATGAACTAGTCGTTGGGAGCCACCGTAATACTTACCAATCGTGGATATGCATAATATAAAATATGAAAATAAAACATGTGTAAACTACTTATAAAATGCATTGCAATTTGAATAAAATCGTGGCTTGATGACGTCATAAACTATAAATGGACTATTACTAAATTGCGTAAAAGAAACATCCTTTAACTCCAAAAATGTTAATCATATTAACTAACGGTGTATTGCGTCGGATTAAACGTTTCATTTCCAATTAAAGTATATATATCTTTGAATTCAAATTTGGATGAAATACAGGGTCATGAAAGATCGAAGAGTGTTGAAAATAGGATTACAAATATCTCGGCAACTAATTTATCTGGTCGACTTCATTCTTTATGCAAAATTTATGCTTTTTTATTGTCTTTTACATTCACTCCTTAAAATAAATAATTTCGAAAATTTTTATATACCTTTTATCAGAACGAAAATTTCGAGAGTCCGAAAAAAATAGTTCCGGATAACCGAGGATACTGAAATTCAATAAGCTTCTTCCCATTATTACACACTAAGTACATACCAAATTTTAAGTCTCTATCGCAATTTGTTCGAGAGATAGAGCATTTACAGACACACACACGCACAGACAAACGGACGGCAATTTTTTGTTTGAAAAAATATGGTTTTTGGAATCTCCGGTGTCTGACACGTGTAAATCCGTCATTTTTTTTTTTTCTCGATTTTCAAAACGATTACAAGACTTATCCTATACTACGTATGTAGGTAAGTAAAAATGAGAACGCTTCATAATATGGGTATGTAACCATTATTTACAAAAACGGTTGAATAACTAGACATTTTGTTGCAGATTTTTAACTATTGCAAGTGCTAGCTGTTTTTTGCTTCCGAACGTACCAACTATTTTCCATTGCCTTCCCTAACGAAAACTCTGCATACGCTCATGTAATGCTGCATTTTGTTTTCAGTGATAATAAACACACTGAAGATGATTCATATAAAAAGAAGCTTTCGTTTTTCTCACTAAAAATTAGTAAAACTACTACTGCTATTATTCTCAGGCAGAAAAGCTTTTAGCTTTGCTTGCTGGAGTATTGCTCTCTGCTGCACCTAACAAAGAAAGCTCCTAATCAATTGCTCCCAAAACTGTTACTGCGGTTCCATTAATTTCTTGGAGAAAAACGCAAAAAAGAAAATTCCTATTTCTATACATTTAATTCTTCTGTTTTCTTGTATTTCATAGAGCAAAATGAGCATTATGAATTGGATTATGGAAAATTAGACGAATAAGACGTATTTTGCGTGACATTTTTAAAAAATATATTTTGCGTGACATTTTTTAAAAATATATTTTGCGTGACATTTTTAAAAATATATTTTGCGTGACATTTTTTAAAAAGAAAAGCCTTTTTTTAAATTTCATATTTATGCATTGTTTTGCGCTTTTCTTTGTTACATATTTGATTTCATTTTTTATACAAAATATAGTACATTTCCTGAACTTCTCAAAATACAATTTTTGGAAGTACAGATTTGCGATTTAAATACTGATCGCCTGTAGTGATTGCTGTATAATCAGTTTACAAGCGTGAAACCCACAGGGCTCTGTTAAAATGATTGTCATTTTAACGATTTATACTCGAAAAATTCACAGGGCCCCGTCATACGGATTGCTATATTAACGATGTATGGCTGAGAAGCACACAAGGCCCCGTTATTTTGATCACCGTATTAACAATTCATGGGAGTGAAACCACAGTGCTCATTTTCAATGATCGCCATCTATCTTATGCTATCTCATTTTTGCATATTTTATCTGAAAGCTCTGCTTATTTTTATATTTTAATTTTAATTTATTTATGTACACATTTAATTTTATTATAAAATACCAAGTTGCCATACGAAGCAAAAGACACCAGGTTGCCCTGCCACGTAAAAAATCGTCATTTTGGCGCCAAAAAGAAACCCCGGTGCATTTGCGATATCTGTTCTAATGTAGTTTACAGGTATTTTTATTCTTAATGCTTCGTTAGAAGTTTAAATCTATGTATAAAAAATATTACAATGCTAAAAAATTTGGACTGCAGTGCGAAATCCTCGTATGGGTCCACTGGTATATATGTTGCGGTCAATATGATTAATCCGGTCATTATTAATAATAACCGGTCATTATGTCAGGTCATTATTAATAATAACCGATTTTATTATTAATAATGACCGGATTAATCATATTGACCTTAACATATATATGCTTTTATAGAAAGCAACAATTGTTGCTTTGGCAAACAATCACGGCTTGGCTTTGTATTGACAATAGCCAACGCACTACAAAAGCTGCTAACTCTTCTAATAGGCGCTTTGTCTGACAGATTTAAATCGGCGTCTGGCAGTAATTTAGCAACGGAATTTCGGTCTGGCAAATTAATTATGCCTTATCTGATAGCCAAAGTATAACATACTAAAATTTCAGCTTTGCTAAAATGACGTGAATTTGACACCTTTTTTTTACCTATAAATCAGGGTCTGGCACGGTCTGAACAACGTTGAAACGGTCTAGAAATAATGGCTTAATATCACGAATAATTGTCTGAGTGCAACGAAGACTCATACACAGCGCAGTATTACTTTGCCCCATATATAGCTACGATGGATATTAAAACATTTCGTCAAGCATAACTCAAAAAATATTTAACGGATTTCGTTCAAATTTTTACAGCACGTACCTATAAAGGTGACAACGACGTCTATTTATTACCAAGAATAAATGTCAAACCGTTTGGAAATTATGTTAAAAAAAATTGATAAAAAAGCACAATTAAAGTACATACGTCACGAAAATTTTGTGCGTACGTCATTTTCACCGGCGGGAGAATTTCGTAGACAATCGGAATTGAAAAGTTCATGGACTACATGGAGCAAAAAAATATGCACGCACTAATATTCAGCACAATAAAATATATTTCAATTTAGTAGAAATCGAAAATTAATCTGGATTTTTTTTTCTGTTTGAAAGAAAAAACCCCGCAATAACTTGGTAGACTTGGTATTAGAGATTTGGCGTAAATCTCAGCAATAGCAGCTTTTTTTATTTCGCGTGTGTAAATTAAAAAAAAAAAAATCTTTGGTGTTTAAATAAAAGGTTTCGATTTATGGCATTATTTCTTTTTTTTTTCTTCTCTTTTTAGCATTTTAAAAGGGATTAATGAAAAGCATGTATTTTAAATTAAATGAGTGAAAGGTTTGTATTTAAATGAAATGAATTCAATATGAAAATGTTATAGGAACAATATTTGGCGATTTATCAACTGCGCCAGGATAACATAAAAGTACCAATATATCAAACGGAATGTAGTAAGTGAAATGAAAAAATTATATTATAATCACCCATCGTACAAGAAAAGAAAAACTAACATTCTGAATTCAGAGGGAAAAAATCCATCTCCTGTGCCGTAAGATTTGGCGAGTTCTTTTTTGGTGATAAGTTTTTCGATGTGATTGTTGGGATCTGCAGGATTTGGCTTACTTTTTCTAAATCTTATTTTTTTGCAGATGTAGTATTATGTAAATATTCTTTTTTGCAGATAATTTTCTATTTTGTATATACAGGATGATTTTTTTTAAAGTTGAGAAAGTAAAACACTATAATAAAAGAACCACTGATCCAAATGACCTGGAATTTCACCAGTATGCTCCCAATACAATGGGATTTTTTGGCAGGGTTAAAAAAACTTAAAATCCCACCGACAGATGGCGCTGTAAGGTAGCAGAAACAAAGATTATCGTCTGTGGGAGGAAAACAATGGACGGTACTTTGAGAAACCATCTTCCGTAGGCCCTCTGTCGTCATTGGACCTTTTTTAAAATTCTTAAGTGCCCTAAGTCTCCTAAGAGCAGTTGCTGCGCTGTCATTATTCTGATAATACAGTTTCACTAACAACGCACGGTCCGTCAATGGCGCAGTCTTTGCGAGAATTTCCGTAGAATAATGGACAGGCGGTGTGCGTACTTCCCGTTTTTATCGCCAATGTGCGTGTGCCGGGCGCAAGTTCGTCTCCCGACTTTACTGCATGTACAGCGCCATCTGTCGGTGCGATTTTAAGTGTTTTTAACCACGCCTAAAAAAATCCCATTGCTTTGGGAACATACTGGCGAAATTTCACGTCATTTGGACCAGTGGTTCTTTTGTTATAGGGTTTTACTTTCACAACTTTTAAAAAAAATCACCCTGTATATATATATATATTAAATTGTAATGGCATTTGGAAAAGAGATTTTTACCTTTTTTATCTGTGCCTTCGGAAATATTAAAAAATAAAAAAAGATTTACATATATCAAGCGTATAATGTTATGTTTTGCATTTCTATACGGACCACTTCTCCATTTTTAGATTTTAAATGCTATTTATTATTTACTAGCCGTTTGTAAATTGTTTACAATTTACCCCCCCCCCCCTGACAGTAACAATTATCTATCACAAAAATGCCTCTTAGGTTTGTTAAATAAGTTTGTTTGTGTATTTTCATTACTTATTAAAATATCGAATATGGCGATAAAATTTTATTTTAGCATCGTGCTTAAATTTTTAAGATGGTGCAAAAACATGCTTTAATAAACGTATGTTTGTAAATATTTGAAAAACATGTTTTACCGCTCTCTTGAAAAATTTTGTATGATGCTTAAATTACCTTTTGGCACCATTTTAAATTTTTTCGCCAACCGACATTGGATACGAAACTTTTCCCCATTCAGATACACAGGCAAGGCTGGTCTCAAACAAGAGTAAAGCTAGCAACAATATTGTTTTAACTCTATAGGAGTTACAATAATGATATTAAATGCTCCGATTGGCTTTGGGCCCAATTACGAAAGTTTCTCCTAAAAAAACTGTAGAAGAAGTCTTTTACATTTGTTTCAAATGAAGCTCGGTCTACAAGGTATTAGTTAATAATACAAACAACACTAATGGCATGGAGGCAAAAGTTTTAATTTAAATGTATATATTTGACCCCCCCCCCTCCAAAAAAAAAAAAAAAAGTTACAATAATGAATTTAAAATGGCGTTAAGCCACGCTTTCTGACATAAGCAATTGGCTGCAAACGTGATAACGAAACTTTCACTTAACTTAATAACATGTAGCTAATATAGCCCTCAGGGTACTTTGCAGTTATACAGACCTTGTGGTTTTTTTAAAAAGCTTGAGACAATTCAGGTTTAAGAAGTTGAGATTTACTGTCAAATGATATAAACAACTATGAACACATAACTGATGAATTATTATTCAGGTTTATTGTATGTATTTTAAAAAAAAAATTGCATCTGATTACACTTATTAGATAAATTATTTCTGTTTGCATTTAATAACTGATAAACGGCTTCTGTATATTAAATGAATTGTTTAAATATTGGGAAGAGATGGCGAGAGGTAGAAAGACGAGTAAACAAACGGGTAGACAGACGGGTAGTGAGAGGGGTAGAGAGACGAGTAGCGACATAGGTAGGCTGACGGGTAGCGAAACGAATAGACAGACGGCTAGAGAGAAAGGTAAAGAGATGGTTGACAGAGGGGTAGCGAGATGGGTCACGAGATGAGTAGTGACACCGGTAGACAGGAATGTAGCGAGAAAGGTTGCGAGACGCGTAGCGTGGTAGATAAAGAGACGAGTAAAGAGATGAGTACAGAGACGAGTTGACTGATGGGTAATAAGATTGGTAGCGAGACGGGTAAAGAGTCGAGTACAAAAACAGACGGATAGTGAGACGGGTATACAGACGAGTAGAGAGACAGTAGATGGGTACGGAGATGGGTAGAGAGGCGTATAGCCAGACGGGTAGAGAGACATATAGACAAGTTGTAAGACAGATAGACAAATGGGTAGCGAAGTGGATAGAGACACGGCTAGACATACAAGTAGTTAGACGGATAGACAGACGGTTAGAGAAATAGATTGGCGGGTAGCGAGACCGGTAGAGAAATATAGAGACAGGTAGCGAGACGTGTAGAGAGATAGACAATCGGTTAGAGAGACGGGCAGGAGAATGGATAGGGAAACAGACAGATTGTGGAGAGACAGACAGACAGGCAAAAGAAAAGTCTGCGGATTGGCGCAGTAAAGGCGCTGGGGGCAGAGCCTCCTAGAGAATAATCAAGAAGTATCTGTTAAGCTTAACTTTGAAATATATATAATTTTTCAATTTTGCCGATATGGAGATTTAATGTAAAAGTTATTTTACAGAAGTCATCGAAAGATTTTTAGTATACTTTAATAGTAATTTTGACTATAGTTTTGCAATCTGGTTTGTAACAAAGCATGCTATCAATGTGGTTTGAAGTGTAAGAATTTCTATAAACAGTTATACAAATAATAGATATATAATCAAGGAAGAAAATTTTTTAATTCACACACAAAAAAAAGGTGCAACAATAAAATTAAATTTGCGTTAAGCCATGCTTGATAGAATAATCTATTGGCTGCAAATCCAATTACGTTACTTTAAAAAGCTTCGCGTTTTATAAGATCAGGCGTCTTTTTTTTTTTTTTTTTTTTTTTTTTTTTTTTTTTTTTCCCTTCAAGTTTTGCGCAATACGCGCTTAAGAAAATGAGATTCTTTGCCACATGTTAAAAAAAAATATGGCAACACATCTGATGAAGGATACTTCTTTTTTATTTTTTTAACAGTGTATATGAATTTATATATGATATTTTGTAATTCTATCATTTAATTTGCTCTTTTTCTTTATATTGTAATTGTTAACCCTATGTTTTCAGCAATATCACTCAGACTAATCCCTTTGAGGGAAGTCCTAGTTAGCCGAAAAGAGTGTTATAAGCAAAATTCATGCTGAAATGACGTAATTTTGATACTTTTTCATCTACACTGCCCCCCCCTCACAGCTAAATGCAACGTCTCCCTCCAGTCAGACCGGCTGCATACGTACTATACAATAAAAAGGGAGAATATATAGAAAAATGAGCCTTGCTAAAATCACATATTTTCTGATGTTGCTAGCTCTTAGACTACAAAATTATACCACGTTGTACCAATTCACATAATGAAAGTATGGCATCACGAAATTTGGTAATGAACAAAAAAAATTACATTAAATATATTATATAGAATTGAATAATATAAAGAAATTGGTATTAAGTTAATTAAAAGCTACTCTGTATCGTCAACTTATTCTTTTTAAACTGAACTTGATTTAAATCTTGTAGAAAACACTTATTTCTAACAGTTGCGTTGTGTTAATTGAACTCTTTTGTGTTTAAATAAATTTTAATTATGTATTTGCTGACGTAAATAACGTAACTATCATTTTTTCCCCCCCACAGAGATACTCCACTTTAAGGAGTCTTTCAATGAGAAAGGTATGTTTTTACTTTTCTAGTAGTATTATATTTTGAATTTTTATTTTTTCTAGGCGTTTATCAAAGCAAAATGAATTTTACAGAAATTACAAAATTTTGATCGCGGCTATGTTCAATCGCGGTAGTGTTCAAAAAATTGCATCTTATGCTGAATTCAATGTTTATTTTGGGAAACAACAACTAAACTGCAAAACCTACTGTAAATTGTTGTAAATAATTAAGGGAACATATATACATAAATTTTTATTCATAAACTACTACGCTTAGCTCACAGGCTATCAAAGGCTGGGAGCTAATGTGTCCGCAGATTCTGTATGCACGTACGTATGTATGAACGTATGTATGTACGTAACGCGGTAACTCTTGATAGAAATTTCGAATTTGCTTCAAATTTTGCATATAAATTCATTCTGATAAGGAGCGTCCCTGATTAGTTTTGGGGTTTCATTGGTTAAGTATAAAGGGGGTGGGATAATGAGGGTTAATCCCCTCTTAATTTAGATAAATGGGTTTTTCATGCAGAATTATCCAATTTGCTTCAAATTTTGTATATATGTTCATTCTGATAAGGCGTTTCCCTGATTATTTTTGTGGTTCATTGGTTAAATAAAAAGGGTGGGCGGAGGGATAATCCCTCTCCTTAATTTAGATAAATGGGTTTTCCGTGTAGAATTATCCGGTTTGCTTCAAATTTGTTATACAGGTTTATTCTGATAAGGCGTTTCGCTGATTAGATTTGGAGGTTAATTGGTTAAGTATAAAGGGGGGAAACGGGGGGTCTACTCGCCCCTTAACTTATCTAAATGGGTATTTCATGCAGAATTACCCGATTTGCTTCGAATTTGGTATACAGGTTTATTGTCGATTTCTTTATTTTTCGAGGGGCATTATTCTTTGAAATAAGAGTATTACAATTAGAGTGAACAGCCTGTGAGCTCAAAGCCATCAGTTTAATTGGGTACTTTTCTTTTTATTGTATGAATTACTGAAAAGTTTTCGAAAGAAAATGTGTAAAAAAAAGAAACAAACACTGCTGTTTCTAACGGAAAGAAAAAAAAAAGGCATTGAGAACAAACAGAGAGAATTTGAAGAGAACGAGGTTTCTATATTGTAGTAATATCTATAGTGGCATTAATTTCTTGTTAGACGTGTCGAGGAACATCCCGGGGGGGGGTGGTTAAAGGTCCACGGTCCGGCTCTGCTGGACCGATCTGTCCCACTCAGGCATTAAATCCTTAATCTTAAGTACTTTAAACAAACAAATATAAAAATACAAATTAATATTATTATATTGCAAATGTTGAAATACTACAAATTTTGATATATCATACATTTTAATATATTACAAATGGTAGAAACTTAAGTGTTAATAATTCTAAATTCTAAAAAAAAAAACTAACGCTGTTTAAACTCTTTTTTCAACATATCTTGTTAAATATATTATCATGTAAGTATATTTCAGTAAGATGATAAAATTGTAAAGGATCTTATGATAAGTTTTCAATGAACAAACGACAGGGCATTTATCAAAGCAAAATGAATATCACAAAAATTGCATCTAACAATATATGGTATTGTTAAATGCAAGATCACTGTTAACTCAGTTTTTGTATCCATATACTATATGGTATTTTTAATTGAATAATAAAGTTTTTAATGACGTGACATACGTGTTAACACGTTAACACGTGTTTCACCATTACTAGAAACAAAATGCCGAATCATTTTTAAAATAATCATTATAAAAAGATAAACAAATAAACAATAAACTACAATGTTTTATAAAGGCAAACTTGTAGGATGGAAAATAGCAATATTAAAAGCTGCAATATTAAATTATATTTGAGCTTTTAATACATTTTCCACACCTTTCAAGTTTATAATATAACATACTCTGAATTTAATTATTATACAGATACAGTCGAGTCTCTCTATAACAAACTTCCATATAACGAATTTTTAGCAAGAACGGTCATCTTTTCACATGATTACATTAAAAATAATCTCCATAAAAGAAAAGATCTATTTCCATATAATGAATTTTTTTCAGAAATTTTTCTTCATTTGTTCAGAAAAACCTTCAAAACCGCGTGAAATCAATTTTCCTTAACTGATTCCTGGATTATCTTTCAAACCTGAGTACCTCTACCTTTATTCTTTATTTTGTTTATGAAGTTAATTTCCACAAAAATTTTACGAAATACTGTTATCACTCTAACCTAACTAAAAATGATAATCAACAATTCATTTAATTTAGTAATTTATCAAAAAACTTTTGTTATTCTCGATTATTCTATAGATCAAGAAAATGACTATAACAAGAAGAAAGCATTTCACCTTGGAGAAGTTCAATTTACTGAAAGAATGTGACTTAGCATGACATATAGGTGGGGAAGAGGACGCGTTATTTTATGAAAAAATAGGTTCTACTTGTCACTTTAATCAACGAATGAATATTCCAAAGATGCGTAAATCACTTGTCAACTTATTATGATCGAGCAGTGCTTATGTTTTAATAGCGCCCGTTGTGTTGCATTTGTATTTTAAGAGATCTTTCGAATTGTTTTTTGGGAAAAATACTTACCAGTCGAGCCTTTAAATTAAAATGTATAAGTCATAAGCTAAGATGTAACTATTATTTTTATTTATAAACCTTAATTAGATCTTTCGGAATCACCGTAAGATACCTTAAACTGATCAATTAGTTTCCGATTTTTTAAGTATTGAAAGATTGGTTTGAGTGATTGATTCTCCTGTTTTTTTCCTGTTTTCTCAAAATCTATTATAGATATCGGAATTGCTACCTACTGCATATTGTAGGCATAATTATCAGTTGTAAATTTTAATTATACCTTTCAATCGGCATAAGACTTCTTAAAATTGTTCAATTATTTCCCGAATTTTTGAGTATTGAAAGGTTAGTCGATTGATTGATTGTTTCTTCAGTCTTTAACCTGTTTTCTCAAAAACTATTTTATATGTCGAAATGCAACAAGCTCTTGATTGTAGCCAGAAACGCTCTCTATCTGCCCCTGATAAGCTTAGTATTTGTTATGCAACCGTTACTGAGCTTATTTTGGACGGACAGCCAAATAAATTAGTATAGATGTGTATTCATCTATGATTCGTCCATCTCTCTCGACGGTTTGCAGATATACTTGAAACTTAAAATTGTCCAGGTCGATTAAAAATTGATGTTTAAGGGTAGACACCACTTAGACCGGTTTAAAATTTCGAAATTTTTTGTCACTTAAAGTACTCCTTATACCTTCTTATATACACGAAAATCAAAATTTATTAGTTAGAAATCGATAACGAAAGTAAAAGGATAATTTTGGAACTATAGGGAGTATAGCCCACCATATCGAGTAAACAGTACAGAAAATTTTAAGCACGTTCTTTACACAACAATATTTAAAAAATCCGTGGGCTACCACAGCCAATTTGCAATCAGTAAACCTGATCATTTTGAAAATTAACCGTCACATATTTGTTTTAGAGAAATACTTAAGATATATTTTTTTTTAAATATCGATATCTCGCTGTCCAATGTTACTTTAAATAACGAAATGTATGGTTGAAATTTTACATTTTACTTTGAATTGATGCCATTACATTGAAAATGCATATTTTAAAAATGACTACATATTTCACTATTTCTTAAAAAGTTGTGCTAAGAAAACTAATTATTTTGTTACATTGGGTCCAGTCTTCGATGAGTTTGCGTGTTCACCACTTGACCCTCTTTTTTTTCGAAGCGTTCCCGCCCATCACCTGTCAAGCCGCTATCAACTAAACAAAAAAAAGCGATTTTGGTACTTTAATATATGTATAATGAATTAGTTTATGTTACAAAAATGCTCTCGGTAATGTAGCTAAAAATGTAATAAGAAAATAAATTTCTCTTACCTTCATTTTTCAGTCAGATCATGCAAAAATGGAATATTTTTTGATGCGCGCCTAGTGAAAGGTAAGCCATTTGTATATTATCCAACTTTTATAATACATGTGTATCACTGCTTGGTTGGACGAAATTATAATTTTGTTATTAATTAAATGATAAGTGATTAAACTCATTCTGCACTGAATTAACTTTAAGTTTAATTGTAACAATTATGGAATACATTTAATTAAGTTTAATAGGCTATATGAAATTCTTTAAGTTTAACATTGTGAGGAGCGTACATATTTGCTCCTCTTCGCGCGAAAAAATAATCTAGATAGAAAGAAAAACTATATTAATAAATAGTTTATCAGTTCTTGAAAGTCTCTATGTAATGGGAAAAAATCTCGTTTAGACATATTGAGTCTTTGAGAGAGACGTTGAATTTCCACTTATCAGAATCAATTTATGAGTTCAAGGTCTTTCCTTTCTTTCTCTCGCAATGACCTGTTTGAAAGAGATTAGATGGGTTTCTCTAACAGTTTGAATCGATTGTTATAAACACTTAGCTTTTTTTTTTTTTTTTTTTTTTTTTTAATTTGAAAAAAGATTTAAGCTTCAGGGCGTTAAAGTGTTTTGACACATTAATTAGATACAATAACGTCATTGCATATACATGTTTAAATCTTACCCACTGTCATTATTTACATTCTGTAATTGTTTTTAACACTTTCCAACTTAGTTGAAAAGTGTTTATGACTTCGGTTTGTCTGCCGTCTGGCCGTGCTCTAACTCCCGTAAATATGCTCGGATTGCCCTGCAATATCTATATGTTATTGTCGTTATCTATGTCATGTTTCCTATTTCAACTGAAGAGTGTAGCACTTATAGTTTTTTTACAGGGGCACTCAAAAGAATTCCGTTACATTACGGTCTATGGGGAAAAATCATTTCCGATTTATTTTAATGATGTTACACAATTTAAAATACATTATAATTGATATATATCACTAAGGTGCATTACAAGAAGCTTAATATTGAATAGGGTGTGCATAGCACTTATAGTTACTTTACAGGGACCAGTCAAAAGAATTCCGTTACGTTACGTCTATGGAGAAAAATCGTTTGCGGTTTAATTAAATAATGTTTCACTATTTTAAACGCATTGAAATTTATATCACTAAGGTGCATTACAAGAGGCTTACTACAGAATAGTGTGTGTATAGCAGTCATCGTTCATTTACAGGGGACACACAAAAGAATTCTCTACTGCCTGTTAACAATAGTTCCTGGAATGCGTTTTAAATTCCTGAACGCGATTTTAAATTTAACTCACTTTTTGTCTATTACTTGATGTACATTCTGTATTTCATATACAGGGCAGAACAAAAGTTCGCGAACAAATTTCCGTTTATTGAAAGAAACTCCAGAAGGAGAATTTTAAACTGAGCTACGCGTTTCCTAACTAAACTAAAATTTAGCATCCTATGTAGCATATATACAAATCTATAGATCATATACAGGGCTGAATAAAAATATTCGGATATTTTTCCGAATATTGTATATGTTGGAAATTCCTGAAATTACGTTTTTAAATATGTTATGCGTTTTCCAAATTGTTTACTTAGATGTTATCTTTCAGCTTATTAAACGGTAATGATTTTTAAAATTATTTTGGAAGCGTTGGAAAGTGTTACATAATCTATGCTTGACGCATGATTTTCCGTTCTTGTTATATTTTTAAATAATGTATGTATAAAACATATATGTATTGATTTAATAAAGGTAATTCCAGATGAAAGTGTTTATTAGGCAAAAGTTTCACTTAGATGGGAATCTCTTGAGATTGTACTCCCTTATTTACTATAGATTAATGTTAAATTGAAATTGAAGTAAAAAAAAAAAAAAAAATGGTTTACAGTACATATAAAAATGTCCTACAAGTGAAAATAGATAAAGGTATAGTAGGCACAACTAAAGACAAATTGATATTACTTTATTAAACCAACCCACTTTAATGTAAATGACTATTAATTGACTCAAGAATCTTAATTTTTTCAAATGTATGAACTTTCAGAAGTAAACATAAAATAAACAATCGTTTTTTTTTTCTTTTGTAAATGTCTCCGTAAAGTATTATTAAGATGATGATAAATTTAAAAAAAATTTCTCACGTAGAAATTTCAATGGTTTTAAAAATACTTAAAATTTAAAAAGACAAGTTTTAAAAAACACACTACGTTATTGGCATAGAACGACTACTTTGTGATGGTGAAAACTGTAATTACGTATGGTAATGAGAAATCACCTAATTAAATTTTCCTGTAGGTTATGAGCCTACACTAGTGGCGCGAAGACACCTTCAATGTTGATCCTATGAGAGTGTTTTTTTTTTTCAAAGTTCTCGTTTGCATTTTAACATTTTTAAATGATATTTTGTTCTTGCGTAAGATAGCTGAGGTAAATCTCTAACAAGCCCCTTTTTTACTTAGTAGATTTTTATTTTTATGGTACTTTAGATTTCAGAACCGGTTTCGAAAGTAAAGAGATTTCATTAAAAAAAAAAATCGAATAAATAAAAAAGGTCCCGGTTAGAGATAAACCTCAGCTATCCTGTATATATTTTTTAAAATATTGAAATGCAAATAAGAAATTTTAAAAGACTCCTTCCTTAGGTTTAACATTAGCTTGCAAGTGTCTTCTCACAATCGAGAAGAAAAAAACCTATAACAGTGCATCGTTCCCTTAAGAATTCATTAAGTATACGAAATGTGTATCTGTTTCGACAAATCATAAGTTCTTAAATGCTTATTGAAGTCGAATAGAAATTTTTAAGATATTCAAGGTCGGTTTCAACTCTTATACAGGGTAATTCAAAATGATTTACCCGATTACAAATGACAATAACTTCGACTTCGACTTCGTTGTAAATAATAACAGGAAGAAGCGCTTTAAACACATTACTGAAAGAAGCTAAAAATGTTTTGTTTGCGTACTTCATAACTGTTCTACGTTAATCTTTTTAGTTACTTACGGAACATCTATGAAATCAACCAATCAATCAATCATGACATTTCGTTTCAGATTTCGTGAAGCTTCTTCTATAGATACAAGAGTTGGGACAGACTCGGGCTCGATTTTTACATCCGACTTTGGGATCGAGCTCAAAGTGAAAATTTTATTTAAATAATCGAAAACTAGTAGTTGGGGGCCCCCGTAATACTTACCCATCATGGATATGCCTAACATAAAATATGAAACTAAAACATGTGTAAACTATTTATAAAATGCATCGCAATTCCAATAAAATAGTGGCTTGATAACGTCATAAGCTTTAAATGCCCCATTACTGAAATGCGTAAAAGAAACATCCTTATAACTCCGGAATTCATAATCATATTAACTAATGGTTTACTGCGTCGGATGAAGCGTCTCATTTCCAATTAAAATATATCTTTGAATTGAAATTTGAATGGAATACAGGGTCATGAAAAATCGAAGAGTGTGGTAAATAGGATTACAAATATCTCGGCAGCTAATTATCCGATCGACTTCATTCTTTATGCAAAATTTATGTCTTTGTATTGTTTTTTACATTAACTCCTTAAAATAAACAATTTCGAAAAATTTTATATACCTTTTATCAGAACGAATATTTCGAGAGTCCGAAAAAAAAATAGTTCCGGATAATCAAGGTTACTGAAATTAAATAAGCTTCTTACATACTAAGTGCATGTGCATACCAAATTTCAAGTCTCTATCTCAACTTGTTTGGGAGATAGAGCGTTTACAGACACACACACAGACAGACGGACGGCATTTTTTTTTCTAAAAATGTTTTTCGGAATCTTCAGTGTCTGAAGCGTATAAATCGGTCGAATTTTTTTTTTCGATTTTCAAAACGATTACAAGATTTACCCTATACTACGTATGATGGGTAAGTAAAAGGGGAAAAAATTCTCAGATGATATTTGATAAAAAAAGAATGTACTCCAAGTGCCTTTAAAGTATTTTAAAATCGTCTAAAAATCAGTTCGGAAGAGCAATGAATTCTTACTGATGGGATATAAAGAGAAATATTCTACCTGATTCTGAAGAATTGGAATGGTCAATGTTAATAAGATAAAGAAGATATGGGATCTCTTGTCTATCCTCCTCTTTTTCTGTTTGAAGTCATTTTTCAGAATTACTGGAAAACAGAACTGATGTGTTTCAGCCATAGCTGTACAATGATATTTTAAAAGAATAAGAATTGTGATTATGGTAGAATTCTTCCAGTGGTTGGTTATAAAAAACAATTTTGCTATTTTAAACAGATTTTCAGGGACATGAAAATCACGAAACGTCATCATTGAAGAGCATTTAGGGTTAAAATATTTCTATGCAATGAAGAGATTTCTAAATGAGAAAATTAATCTTGAAACAATTTCTAAAATATATTAAAAATTATCTGCTGCATGCTCTCGGTATCGGGTTCGGGCTCTGATGGTGTAAATATTTCTGGCACGGGTGAGCTCGGATTCCGAATCGTCGAGATTGGGCTCCGAAAAAAGTGCCCGAATTCATCTCTCATATAGACAAAGACACTGATGTCAGTGCATTCTCTATGCGTACCTTCATTTCGCCCTCTTTTATATTTAAAGAAGGAATATCCTCGTAAAAAAAGAGTCATGTACAATACGTTAACAATGTATAGTGCACATGAATATTTTTTCCGTGTGACTAAAAAGTAAAAGCCACATAGAACAGTTGTGAAATATGCAAACAAAACTTTAAGCTTTCTTTTTGTATTCAAAGAAGGAATATCCTCGTAAAAAAGAGTTATGTACAATACGTTAACAATGTATAGTACACATGGATATTTTTTCTGTGTGACTAAAAAGTAAAAGCCACATAGAAAAGTTGTGAAGTATGCAAACAAAACTTTTAGCTTTCCTTTTGTTTTCAAAGAAGGAATATCACCGTAAAAAAGAGTCATGTACAATACATTCACAATGTATAGTGCACATGGATATTTTTTTCCGTGTGACTAAAAAGTAAAAGCCACATAGAACAGTTGTGAAGTATGCAAACAAAACTTTTAGCTTTCCTTTTGTTTTCAAAGAAGGAATATCACCGTAAAAAAGAGTCATGTACAATACATTCACAATGTATAGTGCACATGAATATTTTTTTCCGTGTGACTAAAAAATAAAAGCCACATAGAACAGTTGTGAAATATGCGAACAAAACTTTAAGCTTTTCTTTTGTATTCAAAGAAGGAATATCCTTGTAAAAAAGAGTCATGTACAATACATTCGCAATGTATAGTGCACATGAATATATTTTTCCCGTGTGACTAAAAAGTAAAAGCCACATAGAACAGTTGTGAAGTATGCAAACAAAACTTTTAGCTTTCCTTTTGTATTCAAAGAAGGAATATCCCCGTAAAAAAAGTCATGTACAACACATTCACAATGTATAGTGCACATGAATATTTTTTCCGTGTGACTAAAAATTAAAAGCCACATAGAACAGTTGTGAAGTATGCAAACAAAACTTTTAGCTCTCGTTTTGTATTCAAAGAAGGAATATCCCCGTAAAAAAGAGTCATGTACAATACATTCACAATGTATAGTGCACATGAATATTTTTTCCGTGTGACTAAAAAGTAAAAGCCTTATAGAACAGTTGGACGTATGCGAACAAAACTTTAAGCTTTCCTTTTGTATTCAAAGAAGGAAATATCCTTGTAAAAAAGAGTCATATATACAATATATTCACAATGTATAGTGCACATGGATATTTTTTTCTGTGTGACTAAAAAGTAAAAGCCACATAGAACAGTTGTGAAGTTTGCAAACAAAACTTTAAGCTTTCCTTTTGTATTGTGTTTAGCGTTTCTTCAGGGCATCGTTTTGAGCAAAAGGACAAAATTGTAACGTTGTTTTCTCTTTAATATTTTTAAAATGCTATAAAAACATGATATTTCAAACATGATAAAAAAAAAAAAAAAAACTTAATTACATATATGAATATAATCCTTGAGACTATTAATCCTTACTTAATGTTTTAAAACTATATTATATATGTAGAATTATATTAATTTAAATAATGCTAATAATTGAACTGAAACCAACAGCATAGTGAACGGATATATCAGTTCACGGTGGTGACGTTTTAATAAGTTATTGCAATTTTTAATCAGAGAAATCATTTTCAATCACAATAATGATGTATCACGATCCATAAGATAGCTTAATTCAGATTGTAAATTTTGACACATGACTTCTATTGATCTCAAAACTCCATTTTATAGTATAAATTGATACAAAAGTCCCTTGGGGAAAAGTTATATTTTCAAATCTCATTCAAATTTGTAAAACGAAAATATACATTAAAATTATAAGTAACTAATCATTAAAAATAATCTAAATGTTTAATTATCTCAATGATATTAATTCATTCTATAGATAATGCAACCATTTTGCTTTACATAAAGGAAAAATATTAGACCTATCCCTTTGAATAGATTTTCTTTTAATCTTATGTACCTTCATAACCAGGGCTTGACAAATGCGGTCGCCAGGTCGCCACTGGCGACCAAGTTTTTCTATCTGGCCACTAAGTTATTTAATCTAGCGTTTTTATTATTATTATCATATTTTTTTTCTAGAAAAATTGAGCTAAGAAATGAACGCAAAATGCATTTTTTTTCTCTTTTTTTTTGCCATTTTTAATTTGGTAAAAATAAGTTCAGCAAATGCAAATTTTAAAATAATAGAAACAGAATTATTCGACTGGTAAAGACAGGAAAATAAGCAATTTTTTTTCTGTTTCACTGTTTCATTGATGCCCTCCTCATCAGATATAGATTTTGTACAACTCCTATCCTGACATTCGGCAATCAGCATTCCCTCTCTCTCTTTTTCACAGATAAATAATTTTGATAAATTTCATTAGAAAACTGGGTTTATATTATTGTCTTTCTAAATGTGTAACAATTCCAAACTATGTAACTAATAATCCTAAATTTTGCTTATAATTATTTTTTCTCAATTAATTCATGAACTTTTATTCTTTTTGAAAATCACTGTCAAAGGAAAGGGGGGGGAGGAGGGTAAGTTTTTTTATTGGCGACTAGGATTTTTTGCTGGCTACCAGATATTTATCAAATTGGTAAAGCCCTGTTCATAACAAATATAGTTTTCAAAAATTGAAGGGTAGATTTAGAATTATCTGCCTTATCTCTCAAGAGGAATTAGATTGTTTTTGTTATACAATAAAACTTACTACTGAGGAATCACATTGGACCGGGCAAAAGTTTCATTTCAGAAAAGTTGCCGCCTTAGCAAGTAGTTCGTCTATTATAACCAGGGCTTATTTTCTAACAAAAAAGTACTGGCACCCTAATATTATGCAGTACTAATAACCGTAACGTGCCCCCCCCCCCCCCAACCATCGTCACTCCAATCTGCATATTTATATTTCATACATTAAATGTATTTTCAAAATTTAAATTTTTTTCTTTATCAAAATAAAAATTTTAAATATATCTATCTGCATTTACTTAGCTGTCAATTATTTCACTTTTTAGTTATCACTCCGGCCGAATAGAAGTCTTTGCCTAATTTTAATGTTAATTAATCGCAGTATTCTGAGATTAAATAAAGATTGTGATTCGGAAATAGAGTTAACACAAAAAAAAGAATAGTTCGCAGGCATTATTATGAAAAAATGAATGAAATTTTCAAAAATTAATGCTGAAGAATCGAACTTCGATATGAACAATCAATATGGGAGGAAAATTAAAGGGTAATTTAAGCTTCGGTTTTTCGGAAGCGCTTGCACTGGGTTCCGGTGAATTCCGACCAATATTTAAATATTTACAAAAAGCAGAGAAGTACCGGAAACGGGCTCCGGTGCAATTTAAGCCCTGATTATAATTGTATTGTATGCTTTTTTTTTTTTTATCGGATCTATGAAATAATTACGTCTGAGGTAGGATTCCGTTATAGACAGGTACATTTTACACAGGTTATCCCCGGTTCTATTGTATATTTTTAAGACTTAAAAAAAAATTATTTAAAGTTTATAACAATAAAAATTAGTAATATTTTCTTCGTTTTTTTTCTTTTTTTTAAAGATTTTATAAGGCAGGAGATCCCTTCAGGCAGAAAATGAACTCTCTTAATACTTCACCTCATGAGGATTTTTTGAGAAACTCATTATAAATTTTATGACACTTGCTCTATAAAAGACTAATCTTCATGATAAGGCAGGTATTATTTAAATTTTACTTCTGAGAAAATTACTTGAACTTTCTTGAACTTTTATGGGTTTCTAGAAATATGAAGAAAGTTTCTTCGAAATAATCTGTTTCAATTCTAGTGTTTTGCAATCTTGAATCTTGATCTTATGCTTAAAATATCTTACTTTTAAGTTATGAAATCTAGCAATGGCGCAGCGAAGAAGGGGGTTTCAAGGTTAATCAGAACAATTAAAAACTGATAAGATGCTTACAAAAACCCCTTGTATTAAAATAAATATATAAATAAATATATGTATAAATGAATAAATAAAATAATATGAATAAATAAAATAAATATGTAAACAAAATAGTTAAAATAAATATATAAATGTATTTGTAAAAAGAAATAATGCGTAAAAACCGAAGTAAAGAAAAGCATAAACAGCTTTTACCATACAACTGTTTCAAGGCTTCATAACAAGAGCTTCTATTTTGACACAAATTTAATGAAAGAAAAGTTAGGAGGCAGTAAAGTAGTACGTATGTTACTGCTACTGCCTTTCTCCTTTATTAAAAGGGATCTATGATCCTTTTTCCTACATTTATAAAGTACTTTTTGATAGAATATAGTTTGTTTTATAAATTTGTATAATATAGTTTACATAATGATCACATTTTTATACTCATACTGTTCCTATTTCAGCTTACTGTTTGAACCATGCAAAATTACTAGTTGTGTTATGATTAAGTATTCTTTTCATAAATTTTCTAATTTTCTAATTTTCTAATTACAGTAAAATGAGCAGTAATACACTACCGCGCATGAACGGCAGTGTATTACTGCTTATTTTACTGTTCATTACTGTTAATTTTACGGTATAATACTGGCAGCTGGGGTACCAGTATTATACTGTAAAATAAACATTTTTTTTTTTCAGTGTATGCACTTATCTAGTATGTCTTTATTTGAAATTAAAAATACTTAATTTTTAAATTCTAGCGTACGTAGTTGTCTTAGTCTGAAATTACCAAATTCAATGAGTGTACCTGTCTTAATCCACAGTTTCACATACTTAATTTTCAAATTACAGTTTAGATGTGTTAATTTCGAGTTTCAATCTTTGGAAGATACAAATTGCAAATATTAAGGTCGTTCTCAATGTCCTTGCTCATGAATGCGAAACTTTCTGGCACAATTTCTGACTCATTTTTAAACGTAAAGGCATACAATTTGCAGACTTGGCAATTGAAGCGATTTGGAATCGAATAGCGTGCTTCATGTTTTGATAAAAAAATATTTATCGAGTTATAAGCGATTCTGGTCGCGTGACGAGAAGTTTTCCCCCTTTCTCGCACTGCCAAGTCGAGATTTCGGTTCAAAACGTCGACTTTCACAGTACTTTCTGAAAGATCTTCTGTCTTTACCAAAAAATGAAAAATGCCATTCGATTACATACTTTCTTAATAAGAAAACCTGCTGATTTCATGCACCTTTCGAACAAAAATTTATTCAGAAATGTGTCAGAAACTAGCTCTTTTGGATTTGAGAAAAGCCTTAAGCTAAATTTACAAATGCTTAATTTTGAAGTAATAATATCTCATATACGAGGTTGTCTAAATCTGAAAGTACAAAATCCAGTGTGTAGAGCTGTCTTTATAATACCGTTTCACTCACTTAATTTTCAATTTATAACATATATTGAACAAGTATGTCAAGTTTCAAATAATTAATTTTGAAGTTATACATTCTAGCTAGTGTTAAGCTTAATTTTGACAATTTTAACAAATGTTTAATTTTGAAATTATATTATCTGATGTGTATAGTTTTTTTTAATCTGAACTTATCAATACTTAATTTTCTTTTTCAGTACATGAGAAGAATAAGGAGAAATCTAAAGGTATGAAAAACAACTTTACAATTTTTTTTTCCTAGTGAAATAGATTAATTGGCGATTGCATATATTTTAATTCTTAAACCACTTTCATTAAGTCTTTCAATATTCTTGATAATTGTTTTTTATATTATTAAATAATACATGTATTTAACTTGTAAGTATTTATTTAACAAAGCAAACCCCAAATAAAAGCATTTCTTAGGCAAAAGTTTTACACAAATGACATCCTTTCCAGATTGAAATATTCTACAGATTAAATTAATTTAAAATTGAAGTAAAAAGGTCTGGTGTGTACATGGAAATGTCGAACAATCGAGAATAGACAGACAGACATAGAATAGTTACAATTAACACCAAATTAATAGTATTTTCCTCTTTACTCATCTATCGAATAACTCTGAGCATAACTAAAATCTTGCATATACAGTTTAAAATTTTGTTGGGTAATTATCTTTTAATTGTTTTTGTCTATTTAAAAAATATATATACTTTTTAGAAAATGGTTGTATCATTTAAAATTTATATACATTAAGTAACAAATATTGCTCAATTGTTTTTTATATCCTTAAATAATATATTTATGTAACATTATGTATTGATTTAATAAAGATAACTTGAAATAAAAGAGCCTCTTGGCCAAAAGCTTTGCGTAAATGACATCCTCTCCAGAATGAAGTCTGCAATAAATCAAATGAATTGAAAATTGAACTAGAAAGTACTGGTGTAAATACGTGAAAATGTCGAACAATCGAGAATAGATAGGAACAGATAGACAGACGTAGAATAGCTACAATTAACACCAAAATAATAGATTTTTTTCCTTAGTCATCTATATAGAGAAACCTTAAGCATAACTAAAATGTTGCATACATACTGTTTCAATTTTTGCTTAGTGATTATTTTTTTACTGTTTTTGTCTACATCAAATATATATATATATATATATATATATATATATATAATTATAATATCTATGAATTTCAAAAAACATATCAAGTTCTATTATCATTCTACTTAAATCTCCAAAGAGATAATGATATTGTGTATACAGAATACCACATAGCTAATAATTAACATGTGCAAACATAATATTACCATAGCTTGTGCTTCAATGGTAATTGGCCAAATTTTACTCATACCTAAAGAAAATTGAAAAAAGAAATAGAGAGAAAGGGGGAAAAAAAAAATATATATATATATAAATTGGAGTTGCAATTAAGTAAATACAAATGGATTAATAAATTAAATATGAACCATATACAATGGAAAATTGGACCACATGAGAATTAATTATGAATTGGATATGAAAAAACACATGCACATGTACTCATCAGCCTGGATGCACCCACATGTGTTTTAAATAATAATTCAGTGTTTCATAATTCTACTGGCATAATGCTAAGATCAGTAGAATCATCCAGGTACACTGAATTATTACCAGACAACAATTGGAAATATTAAAATTTGGAAATATTTAAATAGGAAATAAAAAACCATTAAGAATATACAATATATTTCACTCACAACGATTATCCCAAAAACTGTATTTAACACCTCACGAAATTACCACGAGATAACAGTTTTGAAATAATAAAATTGGAAATATGAACGCGTAAAGTGTAGATAAAATATTTTACTCACAATAATTATACAGAATCCTTAAAATGTCACAACTTCTGCATAATATTCACTATATATATATATATATATATATATATATATAAAGTTTTATCAATTAAGTTTTTCCATATATTAAATAGCATACATTCTGCAATTGTTTTTGATATTCTTAAATAATATATTATGTAACATTTATGAATGGATTTAAAAAAGAGAACCCCATCGAAGGCGTTTCTTTTGGTTAAAAAAAAATTACTTAAATGAGAGCCTTTCGAGATGGAAATCTACTACAAATTAAATTAAAATTTAAGTAAAAAGGACTGGTGTATAGATGAAAATGTCCAACAAGCAATAATAGACAGACTTATAATAGTTACATCTAAAACCAAATTAATACTATTTTTTTACTTATTCATCAATAGAGTATATATATAACTCTGACATAACTAAAATCTTGTATTTGCTGTGTACTTGTATCTCTGTTGTAAATTCTTGAATTTACAAATTATACTGGTATTTACTGTTTTAAATTTTTGCTTAGTGATTATTACTTTCATAACACATAGTGTAAAAAAAGTGTTGTATTAGGTATTTAACCCGTTTTTAAACCATTTTCAAACCGTTTTGCAACCGATTCTATAGGGAAAATCACCAAGGAAGTGTGCCAGGATTTAAGTGATAAATATTGCGGCGATGTACTCCTCACACATTAATAGCGCTGAGGTAGCGTCTCCGGATTCAAAACGGGAGGTACAGCCGATTCCATTGAGTGATAAATCTATACAAATTTCCTTTCTTCTTATTTTTCTTTTTTACTTTCTGTAGACGTACAGAAGCCGAGTGGAGTCGCTCCAGATTTTTCTTTACTGTTTTTATCTTCTTAAATAAAATAAAATTATATATATATATATATGCGTGTGTAGGATTTCAGTTTAAACACTTCATTTCCTTTATGACGTGCATGATCATCAAATTAACTGACGCTCTAGTACTATTATTATTATTATCCATGATTTAAATGCATGAGTTATAAAAAGTTTAGATCGCGAGATCAGAATATCTTCAAAATTGAAAAAGAGCCAGTCTTCTAATTTTTATTGTGAAGCAAGCGTCGATATGGGAAATACCCTGTAAAGGCGCTGTTAGGTCTAGTTGGACTATTGGAAAATAAATGTATATGTTGGGCGAAAAGTGTATTAGCTGTGAAGAAATTATGAGTAAAGTATTGTAGAGTTATCTGTCTAGGACTTTATTAAAGCTTATATCTTGTTATTAACGTCTAGTCGTTCATATTGTTCCAGTAAATCAAGTGTTTACATATCATTTTCTTACATATAAATTTATGTATATATATCTGCGCACCATAAGTGAAATAGCTTTGGTATCTTTATATTTGCACTCGTACTTTTTTGTATTCTGTATACACTTTATGATTTACTAACTTAATTGGTAATTAGGTTTGAATTGTTGTAAGAACTTGTCAATGTATTTTAAAATCCAAAGGTATTACAATTATATATACATATATATATATATATATATAATATCTTTGAATTTCAAAAAACATATCAAGTTCTTGTAACATTCTAATTAAATCTCCTAAGAGATAATTAGTAATAAAGTGCAGACAGAATACCACATAGTTAATAAATATATATGTATATATAATGTTTTTTATCAATTAATTTTTCATTAACCTCTTCGAGAAGCGTCGCGTCGCGTCGTGTATACGTGATGTACAGAGTGCTCTCATAATCATTGATTATTCTTACTACTAATTTTAAATAATAAATTATGTTTTTGTTTTTTAATTCACTGACTATTTCAGACTGAACTAGGCAAACCATTTCATTTCAAAATTCCGGTAACAAAGCATTAAAAAATTCGTAAACGACGCCTGTCGTGAAGTGGTTAACGGTTGTACCTTTCAATTTAGTTTTATTACCTAACTTAAACGAAAGTTACGAAAGAAATTAATTTTGAAGTTATACATTCCAGCTAGTGTCAAGTTTAATTTTGAAAGTTTTGTCAAATGTTTAATTTTGAAATTATATTGTCTGATGTGTAGAGTTTTCTTTCATCTGAAATTACCAATACTTAATTTTCTTTTTCAGAAGATGAGATGAAAAAGGGGAAATCTAAAGGTATGAAAAATAACTATACAATTTTTTTTTTCCAGTGAAATAGATTAATTGGTGATTGCATATATTTTAAATCTTAAACCACTTTCATTAAGTCTTTCAATATTCTTGATAATTGTTTTTTATATTATTAAATAATACATGTATTTAACTTGTAAGTATTTATTTAACAAAGCAAACCCCAAATAAAAGAATTTCTTAGGCAAAAGTTTTACATAAATGACATCCTTTCCAGATTGAAATATTCTACAGATTAAATTAATTTAAAATTGAAGTAAAAAGGTCTGGTGTGTACATGGAAATGTCGAACAATCGAAAATAGACAGACTGACATAGAATAGTTATAACTAACACCAAATTAATAGTATTTTCCCCCTTACTCATCTATAGAATAACTCTGAGCATAACTAAAATCTGGCATATACTGTTTAAATTTTTGCTGGGTAATTAATTATCTTTTAATTGTTTTTGTCTATTTAAAAAAAATATATATATATATTAGAAAATGTTTTTATCATTTGAAATTTACATATATTAAGTAACAAATATTGCGCAATTGTTTTTTATATTATTAAATAATATATTTATGTAACATTATGTACAGATTTAATAAAGAGATCTTGAAATGAAAGCGCCTTTTGGACAAAAGCTTTGCGTAAATGACATCCTCTCGAGAATGAAGTCTGTAATAGATTAAATGAATAATTGAACTAAACAGTACTGATTTAAATACGTGAAAACGTCGAACAATCGAGAATAGATAGGAATAGATAGACAGATGTAGAATAATTACAATTAACACCAATATAATAGTTTTTTTTTTCCTTAGTTATCTATAGAGAAACCTTGGGCATAACTAAAATGTTGCATACATACTGTTTACATTTTTGCTTAGTGATTATTTTTTTACTGTTTTTGTCTACATCAAAAAAAAAAAAAAATATATATATATATATATATATATATATAAAATTTTATCAATCAAGTTTTTCCATATATTAAATAGCATACATTCTGCAATTGTTTTTTATATTCTTAAATAATATATTATGTAACATTTATGAATGAATTTAAAAAAGAGAACCCCATCGAAGGCGTTTCTTAGGTAAAAAAATTTACATAAATGAGAGCCTTTCGAGATGGAAATCTACTAAAAATTAAATTAAATTAAATTTGAAGTAAAAAGGACTGGTGTACAGATGAAAATGTCCAACAAGCAATGATAGACAGACGTCTAATAGTTACATCTAAAAACAAATTATACTATTTTTTTCTTCCCTATTCATCAATAGAGTCACTCTGACGTAACTAAAATCTTGTATTTACTGTGTACTTGTATCTCTCTTGTAAATTCTTGAATTTACAAATCTTGTATTTACTGTTTAAATCTTGTATTTACTGTTTAAATTTTTGCTTAGTGATTATTACTTTCAGAACACATAGTGTAAAGAAAGTGTTGGATTAGGTATTTAATGCATTTAAAATTATTTTCAAACCGGTTTGCAACCGATTCCATAGGGAAAATTACCAAGGAAGTGTGCCAGGATTTAAGTGATAAATATTGCGGCGATGGACTCTTCACGCATTAGTAGCGCGGAGGTAACGTCTCCAGTTTCAAAACAGGAGGTACAGCAGATTACATTAAGTGCGAAATCTATAAAAATTTCCTTTTTCTTCTTCTTCTTCTTTTTTTTAACTTTCTGTAGACGTACAGAAGTTGAGTGGAGTCGCTCCAGACTTTTCTTTACTGTTTTTGTTTATTTCAAAAAAAAAAAATATATATATATATATATATAATGCTTTTATCATTTAAGTTTTTATTAACCTATTCGTGATTAGCGTCGCCATCATTGATTGTTCCTACTATTAATTTTAAATAGGAAATTATGGGGTTTTTTTTTATTCACTGACTATCTCAGATTCAATTACGCAAACTTTTTTATTTCAAAATTCCGGTAACAGAACATTAAAAGATCCGTAAAGGATGCTTGTCGCGAAGTGGTTAACGGTTGTACCTTTCAATTTAGTTTCATTACCTAACTTAAACGAAAGTAAATTTTACATCTTGATAGCATACAAGCTCTCTCTTATTCATGACAGATACTAAATTCCTGGACTATTAGTTTTAAAGGTAAACTTTCAATTGTAAAAAAAAATTCAAATGTTGTCTTCCATCATATTAAAAAAAACCTTAAAAAGAAATAATTTATTTTTAAATTTTTACCGAAACTTATAATAAAATTGATGTATTTAGAAAATTATTTAAAAGGTTTGTTTTTCCTAAGCTGAAATTAGTTTCAAACTTTTTGAATCCTCAAATTTCAACTAAGCAAACACTTATATAAATATACTGATTTATAATTTAAATATTTAATTTTAAATTTAAGAAATTTATTTACCCTAAGCGCCATCTATACAGAAAGAAGTTTTCATTGTAAGGAGGGTGGGGGAAATATCAATATAATTTATTTAAAACTTTTAATTTAAATGTTACGGTTTTGAGATTCAAAAATTAAATAATAATAATAATAATAATAATAATAATAATAATATTTCCTCTCTTTTCCCAAAGAAGTAAAAACACGAATTCCTTAATTTCGCTTGTTTAAATGAAAGAACGCCATTTTGCAGAAATGATCTTTACGATCTGCAAATATGGCGTCATCAGAACATAGCGAGCCGGTAAAGTTCTCGTGTATTATAAAATAAACAAATTAATTAATGACAGTTTGCTTAAAAAGAAAAAGAAAATAACTTATATAATTATAATTACGTTCTTTATATGTTAACCTGTAAATGTTGTTTTCTTACAACATATACTCTGTATTTTAGAATTTCAATAAAGCCGATTCTTAAGAAAAAGTGCAGTGCTGCCATCTAGGGAGATTCTTTGCAAATATTTATTGATTATCTTGGGAGGATATTGTTGCGTGAAAGAGTATTGGGATGAAAATTAGTTGATCGTTTGATGCGTCATGTCACGCGCAGATTTAAGCTACATAATGACAAAAGAAAAAAAAAAAAAGAAAGTAAAGGTGGGTGGGTATTTTGCGACTGAAAAAGTCAGTTTCGTTCTACATGTTGTATGAGTTTATTAGAGAGTTAGCTTTTCCCAAAATAGAATTGCTTCTTAGCTTCTTTGCGAAGCTTTAAGGTGGAGGACACGTGGCATAATAGGATTTTCTTGGCGCTAAAAGTTCATCAAACATTACCTTGTTGAATACAGAGTTTTACATTTTCTTACTTACTGCCATTGTATGAAAAATATTTTTACTTGTAGCTACTTAAGAGTGCTTTTTTCCTGGCACAGTTTATTTCTGTACCTATTATTTTAAGGAAAAATGAAGCTAATTGTTTGCAAACTTTTTAACCTTTAAATGCATAGTGTATCCAATTGGCAACACTTTTTATTTAACTTTTAATAAATAAAGCAAGTTCTTCGCAACCACTATATTTATATAGAAATATTAACGCTGTGAAAAATAATATAAATATGCTACTAAATAAACTTAAAAATCTGTCTTAAAATTTCTGGTGTCTAATTCTTAATATACGTATAAAAAAACACAATTCTAAAAGGAAAATGTGGGTTAAAATCATATAAAAAAGTTTTTTCAAAGCCTGCACAGTTTTAAAACAAATATGTGTCAGAACTCAAAACAGCTTACGAAAATTGGTATAATAATTTATTATTCATGAAATCACTGTTCATTTCAGAATTTGTGTTTTTACTTTTATTTTTGTACAGGTGGCGCTTATGAGAACTGATTTTCTCAAATTTGATATTAAATATTTAAATTACAAATTTTTATATTTATATTAGTTTTGTTTTGATTGCAATTTGATGATTTAATAAGTTTAACACTAATTTAAGATTGGGAGGGGGGGGGACTTTACCACAATTTTCTAAATACATCATTTCTATTATAAGATACAATAAAATTTATTCAAAATTTAAAAAATAAATTACTTTTTAAAGTGGATTTACAATGGAATGTAAATTTAAAAATAAATCGGTTACGTGCGAGTATAACTCGCGCTCAAAGGTTTCTGTACATTGAATTAATTAATTACTATTTGTTAATTAATTATCCCCTACTACCCTTAATTTTTTCATAATTTTAGTTTCAGTAGATTCGGAAATAGGAGTGGGGAGCATATTTTTCCCGTACTTTTGACGATATCTCTAAATATATAATACCTAAAAGTAAAACAAATATATTTTTGAGTTCAATGTTACGATATCTTTCGATCGAGGACCTAAACGATACATAATAATATATATTTTTCCTAGTAACTTAATTAATATCTCGGTTAATTACTGACAATTTTTTTCGAAAATCATTATCAAATATACGTGGATGATTCTGCGTCGATAGATACCCCGAGCGTCCGTGAACGCCCCCGCTGATTGCCTGAAAAGTAAAGTTTGTGTGTAACGGTAAAGTGCGTTTTTCTCAAAAACAATGTTACCTAGGAAAATCGCTATAGTTTCCCTTCAAGGTTTAAATAAAAATCTACAACCCCTAATTTTTTCATAATTTTAGTTTCATTAGATTCGGAAATACAGAATAGGGGCATATTTTTGAAGTGCATTTCCGACGATATCTCTCTGAAAATATAATACCTAAAATTAAAACAGATAAATTTTTGAGTTCACTACTACGCGATACTCCACACAATATACAAAAAAAAAAAATTAAGTAACGTAGCCCCCTAACTTTTTCCTAACCATATTTGTGCATGGCTAATAATCTGAAACTATGTAGGTAAATAGGCTTTATAACTTTCCATGTCCCATAATTTTGTCCCATATTTCAGTACCATTGTAGTGCATATATCTCGTGTACGAAATGCAGTAGAAAAAGACGTAGTATATTACATGACTGTTTGGAAAGAAAAGACATAAGAGAATACAATTGAATAATCACTTGATAACTTTGTAAAGAAAAGTACTACGCTCTAATACATGCCTTTACTCTTAAATTTAAACAGATACTAACATATGCATTTGATCTTAAATTTGACCCATTATCAAAGATTGCCAAATTAAATCACTTATTACTGTATTGAAAAATTAAATAAGAAATATTTCTTTTCGTTAATCTTGTTATTATCGTTACTGTAAAAGCTATTAAAACAATTCCAGTCACAAGAATAAATAATCTACCATCGTTTTCTTTATTTCCTAATTTTTCTTAGTATCAATAATATGAATTGACAATAACCTGTGTAATTTTCTTTAGTACAAAAATCTAATAAGACTTGTTTGTTCAAAACAAATAATTTTTAATAAAGCGAAATTATCGCTTAGTGAATAAATAATATGTGGTCCTCCACTTAATACATTCCAACTTTCATACACATTTCCGGAAACAAATGTATGAAAGCCGAAGAGGCTATGTGTTTTTTAGCGACACATTATATTGACATTATAGTGCTGTATCCTTAATAATTTAATTGTAATACCAGAAAAATCTTTAATATCATTCAAACATGTAGATTATTCACATTGTCTTATTAGTTAACCCCTTGAAGGGCACCGGTATATTATATACCACTTAATTTTAATCCCAAAATGTCACACTGACACCAGAATTTTATAATCAAATTTTGAATTTAAAAGGTACATGAGGAAAAGCTTTTACTTATTTTAAAATAAATTCGTCCGTGAATCCTGGTGTCAATCAATCATTTCAATATTTTAGCTATAAAAGTACTTTGCCCCTGAAGGGGTTAAAGCTGGAGGTGAAGTATTGAAGTGTTTTCTTTGAATTTATATTGCTAAGCTCTCCTATGAAACGAAAGGAATAGCTTTGCAAGAATTGTTCCAGAAAATGCTTTCTACACGTTGCAAATAGTTCAAAATTTATTAATAGTAAATTTTCACTTCACTTTTTCTGGTATGTATAAAATAAATATTAATTCAAAAAATAATATTTTGTTATTTTTTCAAAAATTGAGATATTATATAAAAGTTAGATGTATATTACATATACATCATATAAACTCCATATGTATTGCAATTTTTCTTTATAAGAGTTTAGCATATTACAATGTTGATAAACGTTGGTTTTCAATTTTTAGTATGCGCACGCAAAAATGTTTGCCATCTCTGAATTATATCAAATAAGGTATCCAACCATGGATTCCCGGGTTAAAGAATATAGATGGAAACCATTTTTCCATAACTTGAAAACTGTAAAATATTTTGCACAGATGTCACATACGCACCACGTTGACGCGATTTTTTCTCCGCCATTTGGGCGAAAAATTTGTTTTTGAATATTAGTTACAAATAGCATGCAATAATAGCACATGATTTTTTATTTCAATATAAAAATAAAATAACGTAATAAATGAAATAGCTTCTACTATTTTAAGAAAGGAAATAAAAATAAATAAATGAGAGTTTGATATAAATAAATATTGATATACATAATAAAAATAATTGATAGAATTAAAATGAAAAATAAAAGTAAATAAACAACAATTTATTTTTTTCGACAAATTGCCGGGGGGAAAAATCGCGCCAACGTGTGCGTATATGACATCTGTGCCGAATGGAATACCCTTAAGCGATTTATTTATGCGATTCTAAAAACAAATATTGGTACAACTGTCGCAGACACACCGGGATATCTTTTTGGCGACAAAATTGCGATTTTATGCCTCGGCAATAAACAACA
Organism: Maratus michaelseni; assembly: GCA_963931845.1. Lineage (NCBI taxonomy): Eukaryota > Metazoa > Arthropoda > Arachnida > Araneae > Salticidae > Maratus > Maratus michaelseni. The sequence continues at coordinate 163,851,602 of OZ007594.1, read as the reverse complement.
ATTTATTCAAAAACAAAGTTTTCGCCAAATTGGCGGGGGCCAAATTTTTTCTATTCGACGGTATAAAAATTAAGATTGTGCAATGTTTAGAATTAAAAAAAAAATTTGCAGTAAAAGAAAAATTTATTGGGCAGGTGTTGCCAACGTCAATATGACATCAGCGTTACTCACGGACATGTTTTTGTTTTATAAATATGATTTTTGTTTTCCCTTTTCTGCTTATAAAAATTTCCGAGTGCCCAGAATGGTCCTGGTCCACATAAGCACATTCGTGCCCATGAGCATTATTCTTACAAGCTGCATTCAGTGTTGTCAATTTTGTAGATTTTTTAATTCGGAAATTTTGAATACAAATTTTACTAAATTGGCAGCACTAATTGTATTACTTAACAAAAAGGTTATCTTTATGTGTGTTTACATTAACAATGAATGTCATAATAACTGTATTGTTTTTACCTATTTATTTTTACTCACAGTACATTGATTGTATAAGTGTGAACATTGTGATGTACATTTCTGGTGAGCATAATGTAAAAATAACATTCATAGGTTTATAGATATACAAAAGTAGTTTTACGTCTCTTGACGGGAATGTGTCGTCAAGATAATCGGTACTCTATACTGCATAACAAATTCATAAATCTTATTTGCAAACTTTTGTCCAGTATCTCAAAACTTTTCAGAAACAAAAACTGCTACTTGCCATTAAAATATTGAATTAAATGTACTTAATTATACATGATCACCTCTGCGAGAATAATACATTTATTTTTCATGTATGCCGAGCGTTTTTTTTTTCGCTTGAAATTTATTTTAAAAATCTAATTGCACGTGACACACGAGTGCTTGGGATTTGACTTGGCATCTATGGCCTGGCCCATTTATCGCAGTATATTATAGTCGGATAACAATTTTGTATTTAAATTTACGAAAACATTAAGAAATACATTGTAATTTGTGGTGTTTAGTTAGAAATGTAATTAATAGATGGCAGCACCACAGCGAACTACGTCACCTAACTGGCATTAAGTTTTGTTTACTGTTAGAATGTATCCGTTACGTGTGCTATGTTTGATGTACGTGTTTGTGAAGTAAATGTAAATTAAATGTGTTTTAAAGTCCACCTCGAATAATTAATAATGATGTTGCTTCAATTACTTTAATTTAAATATATAATATAGAATATTATGGCGACGATGAAAATCAAGTTTCTTACCGGAATTCAAATTACAAGAAATTCCACCTGATTCGCAAAATGGCGAAACTTCGTGTTTTGCATCTACAAGAGTATATGCTGTATTAATATTTTGAATGCGTACGTCATTTCGAGGGTGGTAAGTGCTGACATTTTTTTTTCTTCTCTGCAATAAATAAAAAGTAATAATGTTTGCTAATTTTAAGGAATACAATGATTCCATTGAAACGTTTCAATCATATGTTAAGAGGTTGGAACAGAGTTTTTTATTACATGATGTTGAAGAAAAAAAAAAGGTACCTGCAATTATTTCATGTATGGGGCCTAAATTATATAATTTACTGTCTGATTTAACGTTCATAAAAATCCGGAAGCATTAAAATACGAAGAAATAGTTGAAATTCTGTTAAAGCACTTAAGCCCCGCCCCTAATAAATTTTGTTCTAGAATTAAATTCCGTAATTCTTATCAAAATAAAAATGAAACCATACAAGATTTTGTTTCAAAATTAAAGAAGTTAACTACATACTGTGCTTTTGCTGGTGAAACACTTAATGAAAATATGTTAGAACAATTTTACGAGGTTTAAAAAATGAAAGTATCCAAAGTAAATTACTCTCACAAATAGATGATTTAACATTTGAGAAAGCCATTGAAAAGCAATTATTTTGCAAAATAACGAACATGATATTTCTGAATAGAAACACAAGAATGTAAATGTTAATAAATTGGCATATTCTAAAAATGTTCAACCGAATAAAATTTCAAATAATTTCCAGAAACCGAAAATTAACAATGTAAATAAGGGGAATTTTGAAGTAAATAAAAATAAATTACAATGTTATAGATGTGGAAATCCATCTCATCTTGCAAACAAGTGTAAGTATATAAATACAATTTGTAAAATATATAAAAAAAGAGGCCATCTTGGTAAAGTATGTAAAAGTAGTTCTCAGAAACAAACAAATGTATTGCAAACTGTCGACATTTTATCTGTTAGCCATGATAAAAGTTCTACACCTATAAAAGTGTGGGTTTTAATTGAAAACAAAGCTAAAGCTGAAATGGAGGTAGACACGGGCTCCGGAATTTCTGCGGTACCTGTAAATCGTTTTCGGAGAATTTTTCTGAATAATAAAATTTTTCCACCAGTTGGAGCGGCAACTGGTGAGGTGTTTACACCTGTGGGGTATGTAACAGTAGATGTTTCTTATGCATATATTACTAGAAAGCTTAAATTGTATATAATTAAAGAATATAATTTCCCACTTTTATTTGGCAGAGACTGGGTAGCTGTATTTAATTTGTTTCCCACTAATTTTAAATCTGTGTATATCAATGAAATTGCAAATTCTAATGATAAATTGAAAGCATTATTAAATGATTTTTCTGATTTATTTTCGGATAAAGTAGGGGAAATAAAAGGTTTGAAAGCAGAACTTTATCTAGAAAAAGGTTCTACGCCCATATTCTGTAAGACTAGAACAGTCACGTATGCTCTACGTAATGCAGTAAATGATGAAATTCAAAGGTTACAGGATGAGGGTATTACTAAACCTGTCACCAATAGTAAGTGGGCAACTCCTATAGTTCCAGTGGTAAAACCAAATGGTAAAATACGTTTATGCGGAGATTTTAAAGTTACAGTAAATAAATTTTTGAAGGTGGGAAAATATCCTTTACCTAGGGTAAAGGACATGTTAGCTACTTTAGGTGGTGGTTTACATTTTACTAAAATTGATTTAAATCAAGCTTATCTTTAGTTACCTGTAGACGAAAAATCACAGGAATTGTTAACTATAAACACTCCGAAGGGCTTATTTCAATTTTTAAAGTTACCAATGAGTCTTACTAGCTCTCCAGCAATTTGGCAAAGATCTATTGAACAAATATTAAGTGGTATTGATGGTGTCACTGTGTTCATTGATGATATTGGTGTTACAGGGGAAACGGATGAAATTCATTTAACAAGGCTAATTAGGATAAATAAAGATAAAACAATTTTTCTGGCTGACCATATTACATATTGTGGTTATAAAATTGATAAGCAAGGTATTCATAAAACGCAAGATAAAATTGAAGCTATTGTCAATGCTCCTAGACCAATTAATGTGTCACAAGTTAAAGCTTTTTTAGGCTTAGTCACATATTATTCTAAATTTGTACCAAATTTATCTACAATTGCTCATCCTTTAAATCAATTACTCAAAAAGAATGTAAAATTTATATGGTCTCCTGTTTGTGAACAAGCAAAAAAATGGAATTATTTCAGAAAGAGTTCTTACACATTTCAACCCTAAATTGCCTTTAGTGTTAGCAACATATGCTTCTCCATATGGTATCTCTGCAGTTCTTTCGCATATGATGCCAGATAACGTGGAAAAACCAATTGTTTTGTGTCCAGAACGCTTACGAATGCAGAAAAAAATATAGCCAGGTGGATAAGGAAGCACTAGCTATTATTTTTGGAGTAAAGAAATTTTTTCAATATTTATATAGTAATAGGTTTACTTTATTTACAGATAGCAAACCACTTGTGTCCATATTTTCTCCAAATAAAAGTATCCCTGTTCTTTCAGCTGCTCGGATGCAAAGATATGCATTATACTTACAAGCGTTTAAATATGATATTCGCTATAAGAAAACATCCGAACATGGAAATGTCGATGCTCTTTCACGACTTCCATTACGTAGTGAAGATTTACCCCCACAATTAAATTCAAGTAATGTAATTGATGAATCTGAATTTTTTCAAATTAACCAAATTTCTACATTGCCTCTAAATGCCAAATCAATTGCTGTAGCTACAAAATCTGATCCTTTATTACGTCAACTTTTTCATCATCTAATTTCTGGTTCTCCAATTCCTAAAAAATTACTTTTTGGTGGCAAACAAGAAGAATTTACTCTTCAACATAGTTGTATTTTAAAAGGATGTAGAGTAATTATCCCAGAAGTTCACCGTAAACAAATTTTACGTGATTTACATTTTGGACATTTCGGTATAGTGAAAATGAAGTCCTTAGCTCGCAGTTTTGTTTGGTTGTCAGGAATTGACCAAAATATTGAAGATCTTGCACGAAATTGCACTACTTGCGTCAATTTAAAAAATAATCCTCCTAAGGTAGATACTCATCATTGGGAATGGCCTACAGCTCCATGGCAAAGAATTCACATAGATTATTTTGGTCCTGTGATGGGTAAAATGCTTTTGCTTGTGGTTGATGCTCATAGCAAATGGCCTGAAGTTTTTATTGTTCCTAATACAACGTCAAAACATACAATTACTTGTCTTTCTTCTCTTTTTGCCAGATACGGGTATCCTATATCTCTGGTATCTGATAATGCAAAACAATTTACTTCTGAAGAATTTGAGGCATTCTTGAAGAATCATGGGGTTAAACATAGGTTTAGTGCTCCATACCATCCAGCTACAAATGGTCAGGCAGTGAGATATGTGCAGATTCTTAAAAAAGGGTTAAAAGCCTTATCTTCAGAATCTGGTACTTTACAGATGAAAATAAATAACTTTCTTTTACAATATAGAAAGATGCCTCATGTTACTACGGGGAAAAGTCCTGCATCTCTATTTCTAAAACGAAATATAAGAACGAAAATAGATTTGATAATTCCAAGCGTTACAAATTTTGTGCATGATAAACAAAATGAGAGAGAGGCCAATTCTAAAGAAAAATAATTTCAAATTAACCAGAAAGTGGCTGTAAGAAATTATACTCCTGAAGCCAACTGGAAAATTTGTCGCATTATTGCAAGAGAGGGCAAGTTGCATTATAGAATTCAAGTTGGTTCGAATATTTGGAAAATCATGTTGATCAGATAACTAATGTCGGTTCGAAGATACATCTAACTAATGATTCAAATTCTGAAGAGAGTGGTACAAAAAGTCACAAAAGTGATAATGCAGTTGTTAATCAAAGTGATTCTCAGCTAATGCCTCCCAGTGTCCCAGATTTTCGACCAGCTGACTCTGTTGTCCCATCTACTCCAAATCCTCAACCAGATGATTGTGTTGTCCCAGCTCCTCCAAATCCTAAACCAGATGACTTTGTCCTCCCAAATACTCCAAGTCCTGCTCCAGTGGACTCTAAAGTGATCCCTTCAGTTCCAAAAACCATGGTGCCCAATACTTCTATTGATGATGCTAAAGATACTTTAATCAACTCTTCTTCTTCCCTACAGGTACCTAGAAGATCCACCAGGAAAAGAAAAGCTCCATGTAAGTTCCCAAATAAGGAGGAGAGAGTATGTGGTGTTTAGTTAGAAATGTAATTAATAGATGGCAGCACCACAGCAAACTACGTCACCTAACTGGTATTAAGTTTTGTTTACTGTTAGAATGTATCCGTTACGTGTGCTATGTTTGATGTACGTGTTTGTGAAGTAAATGTAAATTAAATGTGTTTTAAAGTCCACCTCGAATAATTAATAATGATGTTGCTTCAATTACTTTAATTTAAGTATAGAATATAGAATAACAAAAACTGTTAGATTTTATCAGTGCTGTTTGAAAAGTTTTGGGCTACTTTTCCTCCGAAAAGTTTCCGCAAATGAGGTATAAAAAATCAGGATACACATATTACCCGAGGGAGCGCGACATACACAAAAAAAATATGGTATTATAACAACTGTAACTTTCAACACTAGGCTAGTCAGTGGCAGTTTTCTGTGTTACAACCGAATTGTGTTATAAACGAGAATAAAGAGACCATTGTTTGTGCTCGTTATAAGCAAGTTCTCGGAACAAGCGAATGTTGGGGTATTTGATAAAGTGATAAATAACCAAAAGAATGAATTTTGTTGATTTCAGAAATTGAAACAATTTTTCACAATTACTAATTAAAAAACTAAACAGAGAGATGCGCTAAACAAAACAAAACAAACAAATTTTGAATAACTAAAATAAATTAAGTAAATGAATAAATTTGCCAAAAGGTATCAACAAAATTCTCATTCATCACCATACCGCCTATACCCAACAAGTGGTTTGACGAATTGGAACATTGCTATGGTAAATTAAATGAAATTCATTAAAACTTTATAGAACAGATTTTGAATAAGAAAAACATAAAAAAGGGGTCCTGGAATCCTTCCATAATTTTCGAAAGGCACAAAAAAAAAGGGGAAGTTAATTAATAAAAATAAAGAAATAAATAATTAAAATTACATAACATGATCATATCAATGTACCAATTTGCCAGAACCATGCGAGTGATTTTGTATAGTGGCTAGTATCAAACCAAGAATAACTAGATAAAACATAGTTTTCCTTTTTAATAAGAATTTGGTGTAACTTAATTACCTTAACTGCAGCTAATAAGCTTTAAGAATTAAACATAGTTAATATTAAATTTTTCTTTTACATTCATCTTCAACTCTTTTACTTCAATTAAGAATAGGTTAAATTTACCTTATTTATTAAATCCTTTTCTCTATAAAGGAAAATAAAAGTACTTCACAATATTTTTAAGAAGCAATTTAATATTTAAAGAAAACCAAATTAATAAGCATTTTCAGAAACAAATCAAGGATTTAAATTTTATTTTATTAATTTTAATTGATGAAGGAAAATTAACTAAAGTCACAATCAAAGTAAATTAAACTTAGCAAGGTTTAAATATTAAATAATTACTTTCTCTGATTGTTTAAATAATTAAACAAAATTCATTATCCATTAAATAGTAATGTTAAATTTAGGTAAAAAAAAACAAATGAATTTCTATGATGCATACAAATAAGTCACAGACTGATTATCACCAAGAATTTGATTTTTTATTAACTTATGAAAAAAGGAATTGTTAGATAAAACACCAACATAATCAGATAAATAAAACGCCAACATATTCAGATTTATAGGTATTAGGTTAGTTTGTCTGAGAACAAGTGATTTAATCGCACATATGTGCATCAAGATTTTATATTCATGGCAAAATAATAACAATAATAAGAGGCACTCATTCATAAAAATAATAAAAAATATTTACCAACATTTCACTAGTAGATTCAATCTCTAGTATATAAAATCGTAGATCATCAAACGAAGCACTGTAAACAAAGCTATTTTCATAGTTGACAGTCTCTCTTATATGCATAAGGAATACTCTTCGAATACCTCATAGTTTTACTTCCTTGTGACTCTTCAGATAAGATGGAGTATGTATCTAGATGGAGACAAAAATTGGATTTTTGTAGCCAATCGTTGGGGATTCAGGGACACCTTTTCTCATCTTCTTCATACACTCAGCAGTTTGAGGGGGATAATTCTTTACAAATCACTCTCTTCTATTCACTTTTAAAAGAATGCTAAACCTGCTCATAGAGAGACTTAGGAGGCCGGGTACACAAAATATGCATCAGAGCATCACCACCATCTATTCATGATAGCTGCAAAGCTTAATACCTTTTCCAGACATCTGCTTCTGTACGAAATTATCATTCTGCATGCGAGTTTACACTATGCTCTCATTCTTAGCATTTTAGTTTAAAAAAAAAACCATCCACGGTTGCCCGAGAGCACCAGTTATAATTGACCTTCCATCTCTTCGATTTTCCTCTCAATCCCCATCAAATTCTCTGGCCATCACCAGGAAAACTCTCAAAGGGGGGGGGGGGGGCAGCGCCCTTCCTGAAACTCAAAACGTACCTTATCCCAGTTACATTCTTCCACGCTAAGCGATACCAGGGGGAAAAAACATTCCCCGCGAATACGTTACGTAAAACCATTGGTCGTCGCTCTCTTGCGGGTGGAACTACTTCGCATAGGGGTGATGGCATGTGTACAGCTGCTCCGTTTTCGCTCCCCTTTCCACGAAGGTAAAAGGGTCTGCTGTCCCTTCTTTCGACCTCCCACGTGAACTGTTGTTTACGTAAAACAGAATAATTGGGCTCGTAAAAGCGAATCATAAAACTTTAACAATACGGGCCACTATCTGTCGCCTGAGTCCTGCTTTTTCCACGAAAGATCAACAGAGCAGATTACTGGCGACCATCAACGTGAATGTTGTTTACGAAAAAACAGCATAAATGGAGTCATAAAACTCCTGACAATACAAGCTAATATACGTTGTCTGGGAAATGGATTTTTATTGCCCAAGTGTCCGAGAGCATTTGAAAATTTCCCAGGGTAACAAGGACCACCCCAGTGAAATTATAACTTACAGGGGAAATATAAAAATTATGATTTTAAGTAAAAGAGACAATGAATTTGTTTTAGCTTAGACATTTAAAAGAAAGAAAAGGTATTTTAACTCCGAAATTAAAGACTAATGGTATAAAACAGTAGAGAAAGGGGGGGGGGCTTACAATTAATATAGAGAAAAAAAGAAAAAATGGAAAATTTAGAATAAATGAAAAAACCTACCCTAACACGAATTCAAGCTCTGTCCATTTGTTCCCTAAACATACAATTAAAGTAATGTATGACAGTTTAATGAAATCAATGAAAACCGTCGAATTATCATATTTATGGAAGTAAATTTACATTATTTAATTAAAGTATAAAATAAAATAATTATAATGCAGTATTTAGTTTGTTCCTCGTAATATTTTACATATTTAAGCAAGTGAATGGGCAAAAAATGTAATAAAGCAGGAAAGAAAACACAGGGCAGCAACAAATAATTTTTTTTCTGGTGTATGGAATATTTTAACGAATTTTTCGTTAATTTTGGCTGATAAATTCGAAAATAACTTTTTTTTCTGTCAGGTCTAGTTGTTTTTACAGTATTCGGGTCCATTTGCCTCTACATTGTAAAAAATACTTCCAACAGTGTACATGGGCTGATATTAGTGTGTTTTAAGAAATTAAACAAATGTGTTTCTTTAATAAATGTTATTTTATTCGTACTAACAAGGTCTTTGTAATTTTCACTTTTGTGTTTCCCAAGGAAATTTTGCACTACTTCTACAAAGTCTCACCAAGCTAAAGCTTCATTCTCGCGCATTGTCTTCACGAAATTTGTGTTCGTTATAAGATTACGGATCATTGGTCCATCAAATATCCCTGCTTTAAGTGTTTTCAACCGTCATTTATAAACATCGTGCACAACAGAGGGATGTTACATATCTTAAAACCTAGACTTGATATGTCAAAATTAAGGTCATATTTGGATTCAGGGGGGCCAATTTCGTATAGGAATGGTGTTTATTTTATTAACAAAATCATTGTACCCCAGTGAAATTATTCTTGTTATTTATTTATTAAGATTGTTAGAACGTTGAAAAAAAAAAAAAAGTTACATTTTTGTAAAATATTGTACAAGGATTTTCATCTCAAACTTGTACTTTCCATCTAAACTCATTGCACGAAAAACATTTTCACTTGCGCTTTTTAACACTTTCCAACCTAGTTGGAAAGTGTTTATGACTTCGGATTGTTTGGCCGTCTGCCGTCTGGCCGTCTGGCCGTGCTCTAACTCCCGTAAATATGCTCGGATTGCTCTGCAATTTTTATATGTTATTGTCGTTATCTATACCATGTTCCCTATTTCAACTGAAGTGTGTAGCACTTATATTTTTTTTACAGGGACACTCAAAAGAATTCCGTTACATTACGGTCTATGGGGAAAAATCATTTGCGGTTTATTTTAATGATGTTACACAATTTAAAATACATTGTAATTGATATATATCACTAAGGTGCATTACAAGAAGCTTAATATGGAATAGGGTGTGCATAGCACTTATAGTTACTTTACAGGGACAGTCAAAAGAATTCCGTTACGTTACGTCTATGGAGAAAAATCATTTGCGGTTTAATTAAATAATGTTTCACTATTTTAAACGCATTGAAATTTATATGTATCACTAAGGTGCATTACAAGAGGCTTACAACAGAATATTGTGTGTATATCAGTCATTGTTCATTTACAGGGACACACAAAAGAATTCGCTACTGTCTGTTAACAATAATTCCTGGATATGCGTTTTAAGTTACTGAACGCAATTTTAATTTTAACTCGCTTTTTGTCTATTACGTGGTGTGTATGAATTCTGTATCTCCTATACAGGGAAGCCCAAAAGTTCGCGGACACATTTCCGTTTATTGATAGAAACTCCAGATGGAGAATTTTAAACAGTGCTACGCGTTTCCTAACTGAACTAAAATTTAGCATCCTATGTAGTATATATACAAATCTATAGATCCTATACAGGGCTGAATAAAAGTATTCGGCTATTTTTCTAAATATTGTATATGTTGGAAATTCCTGAAATTACGTTTTTAAATATGTTATGCGTTTTCCAAATTGTTTACTTAGATGTTATCTTACAGCTTATTAAACGGTATGATTTGTAAAATTATTTTGGAAGCATTGGAAAGTGTTACATAATCTATGCTTGACGCATGATTTTTTGTTCTTGTTTCTTTTATGAAGCTTTCGAGTTCCTCGCAGTAGTTCTAAGCAACTGCATATATTACTATTTCACACTCATCTGTATCAACGCACTCTGATTTTTTTCCTAGTAAAAAAAAAAGAGATAGAAACGTGTCTTTTATTTGCGAACTTTTTGATCGTTATATCCGAGGTTTACTCGTAAAATCCAAGTTTCTTGTAATGTACGAGTATTTTTATATTGGACCTACGATTTGCTCACTAATTTCTCGTCAAAACCGAGTTCTCGTTACATTCGAGCTCGTTATACTTGAATTTGAATGTATTCATAAGTTTGGTTTTTACAAAAACTTTAACAAAATAAACTTTCTTACCCCTAAACTATAAAAAAAGACAATTAAAAAAAATCTATGATAACATCATATAGCCATGAACGAAAATATACAATAACCACTTCTGAGTCGCCCATGAAAACCAGGATATAGGTTTTTAGGACGCTATCAATTCTCAATTAAACATTTTTAGCTGCGTAGTTTAATTTCTACATGCAAAAGTACCAAAATAATATCAATTTTAATGTTAATGTTAACGCTGTTAATTTATCATGTTTGTCTGTAAAACATGTTTGCATGAAAATGGATAGCATCTGAAAAATCTATATTTAGAGTTGAGAAAATTGATTAATACACTATAAAAACTACTCGGAAAGATTCCCAGAAGTCTGTGGCAGGAAAAGAAACTTTGGTTTTCTAAATGCTTCTTTAAATCTTGAAAATATATTGGTTTCTGAGGTTTCTAAAGATAAAAAACTTTTTTCGGAATTTTGCGTAACTCGGAAGACTTGCGTAACTCTGTATACACTGCAAATACCTAGCACACATTCGGAACATATTTCGAACATTTTGATTCAAAAAAGTGTTCCAGTTACCTTAATGTGTACTGAATGTGTTCCCTTAATGTTTCCGAATATGCTCCGCTAGAAATAAAGTGGTCTGAAAGTGTACCGAAAGTGTTCTGATTGGGATATTTCTTAAATCTAAACTTGGGAACACATTTTAAAACGGATTGGGAGCACATTGGGGCACACTTGTGAAATCATCGCTTTCAAAAAGTGCGCTAGAAAGTGTGCTGAACAAAAGAAGTGTTCTCAGAAGTATTCTAAAAACTGTTCCAAAAAGTGCGCTTCAAAGTGTACTAAAAATGAGACAAAATAAGTGTTCTAAAAAGTATTCTGAAAAATGTATAAATATTTGCAGTGTATTTTCTTTCATGGTTATATTATATATTTCTAAATTAAGAAACATTTGTCTTTTTTTATTATAATAGTCATAGATATAGAACAATTTTTGATTAGATCAGATCTTTGAATGATATGAAGGGAATCTTCATTGAATTTATTATAAGACTTCTTTACTTACTTTACTTATAATACATCCATTCTTAAAATTTGATGAAAAGAAAAACTAAATTGCATACTGAAATGATGTGGTCATTTTATTTTTTATCCAAACATTAACATTTTTTTATAACACCTATGAATGCAGGAATAATTTCGTAATCATTGACATTTAGAGATAAAAAGCATATAAATCTATTTGTTTACGACATACGTGTATTATACACGTAAGACAAGTAGTGGGCGAAATAAATTTTGCTAAGAACTTTTCTAGACACCTTACTAAGTATTTTATCTCGAGATTTCGCAAGATTGACAGAAACCCTGCGACAAAAACCCTTAGGCAAAATTTATCACTCCCTTTTATTAGCATTCGTTGATATTAGATTTGGCAGAACTGCAATCCAATTAGTGAAACCGAAAGTTTTCTAGGGTAGACTTTTTTTTTTCCGTATTGACATAATTGTTTGCATCTTTCTCCACACGCGCCTAATTAAATAATCTTTATCGCGTTTTCTTTGCCATTATTTGTCTATAATCGTGACAAATAAATCGCGAGTACAGGCAAATGAATTTTTTTTTAATTATTATTCATAGTTACTTACGCTGCAAATCTTTATACACTTTTCAGAACACTTTTTAGAACACTTATTTTGTCACCTTTTTTCGAATACTTTGAAGCGCACTTTTTGGAACAGTTTTTAAAATACATCTGAGAACACTTCTTTTGTTCAGCACACTTTCTAGCGCACTTTTTGAAAGCGATGATTTCACAAGTGTGCCCAAATGTGCTCCCAATCCTTTTTCAAATGTGTTCCCAACTTTAGATTGAACAGATATCCAGGCAGAACTCTTTCGGTACACTTTCAGAACACTTTCTTTATAGTGGAGCATATTCGGAACACATTAAAGGAACACATTCAGTACACATTAAGGTAACTGGAACACTTCTTTGGAACAAAATGTTCCAAATGTGTTCCCAATGTGTGCTGTGAACTTGCAATGTAATGCAGTGTTTCCCAATTCGATCGCCGGTTGGACAATCTCGCCATATACAGGGTATTCTAAAATGGATTGATGGGTTTTTAAATGATTAACAGGCAAACTATGATACATACAGGGCACTTTGCAGGGTATAGAAAAAGGGAATTATTGAATAGCTTTTGAACGGAAAAAGATTTTCATCTCAAAATTTCAGGATTTACACATGAAGACATCTTGGAAAACTTGGAAAACATAAAGGAAACTAAACGACGAGGTTCTCAAAATGTTCTCAGGAGACAACGAAACGAAGTCTCTGCTCGAAATTTGCGATAATCTGTTTGAGTTGGTCCGTTCGAATCGACCGTATCACACTTTTTATCACTGTTTTCTGCTCTTCTATGGTTTTTGGTCGATCTCTGAAGACTTGACCTTTAACATAGTCTAGTGGCGATAAGTCAGAGCTGTAGGGGGTGGGGGAGTCCATAGCCAAAGCGATTAATTTCAGGAAGTCTCTTGGGATGAACGATTGTCATACTGACTTCTCAGCAAGTCCAGGACGAAGTCTTCGGGCGTCCTTGCTGTCTTTTGTTTGGCCTTCATGCCCACTTTGTCATCAGCCACTGAACCTGTTCGTTCGAACTTGGCATTGCTTAACATGCTTGGAGATTTTGACTTATTTTTAAAGACACTTGACCACTTTCTGAGTGTTTCGTCAGGTCTTTGGTCAGAAAGATAAAACGTTTTAATTCAAAAAACACGCTCCTCGATTGAATATCGGTACATTTTGGCGAAAACAAAATATTGTTCAACAGTAATACCAAAGTCCAAAAATAAGTTTCCTTTGGGTCTCTGCGCATGCGTGCACCTGCACAATTTCACGTCACTAGTTCCACCCACTGTAAAGATAGTCAACTAAAAAGTTTACTGTGGAATGGAAATGGAAGCACCCTAAATATGCAAGTTATACCTTTCAGTAGCACCGCTTTCACACTGTAACAAAAAGACAAACGTTACGCAATCTATGAAAATACAATATAACCACGAACGAAAATATACAATAAACTCCTCAAGGTTTTTCATAAAATGTAAACATATTAAAATACTTGCGCTTAATTATACACAAATCGCGGAAGAGTAGAACACATATTATTTATTGAGAAAAATATTAAGTAATGTGTGTATATAAAATTACAGTAAATAATCTATCATAGTAAGAGTCTATCATATGTAATACAGTATAGATCTGTACTGTAGTATATATGTCATAATGCATACGTCTATCATATCATTATCTCTCATATGTAAAGCGAGATGTTTCCGATGAAGAAATGACGTGTATTCGGAAAATAAACAATGCATTTTCATACATGAATATAAAATATTTTACTATACCTGTGTGAGAGATGACGTCATATTCACTGACCCTTATTTCTCCAACTAAATAGTTCGAATTCTTGTATTTCTTGATTTTTCATTATTTTACTCACAGGTTTTATAGAATGTCCCTTGTAAAATGTAAAATCAATTTAGTGATTAGCGCGACTAAAGTAATATACACTGCTCAAAACAATTAAAGGATATTTGAAGTTTTATATAAAATAAAGATATAAACGAAATTTTTTTTGCCGAAAATAAAAGAAGAGAATCACAAATGCAAATTTTTCTGGTTTTCAAACTGTGGAGTATGCAAATTTTGAGTTCGACGTCAAAAACGTCGCTTCAGCGGCAGCGAATAAATTTGACTTTCAACTGGATAAAAGAGAATGAAGACAAGGATGATCGGCATTCAGTGATTGCTTTGTTTCGATGAGTACGATGTCTCAGCGAAGTCATTTGACAGATTCAGAAGCTTGGAGAATTGTTGATAGGTTAGAAGGGGGCCAAACTCAAGCCGAAGTAGCGCAAGCCATTGGAGTGTCACAAAGTGTCATTTCCAGGATCTGGAACCGTTTTTTGGAGAGTGGGTGTGCAGGCCGAAGACCAGGGCAAGGTCGTAGACGGGCAACAACGCCCAATGAAGATCGGTATTTAGCGTTAATAGCTCGGAGACACCGAAACATGAACGCTACTCTTCTCCAACAACACCTTCGCTCGGCTACAGGCACCACGATTTCAACTCAGACTGTCCGAAACCGACTCCATGCTGTAGGTCTGTATGCTCGCCGACCGATGGTATGTGTTAGATTAACATCAAGGCATCGTCGCGACCGCAGGGAGTGGGCAACCGAGCATGTCAACTGGAGGAGAAATGAATGGAGCAATATTCTGTTTTCTGACGAGTCCCGTTTTTCTGTGCATCCGGATAATAGGCGTATTTTCATCTGGAGGGACCGTGGCAGTAGGAATAATCCTGCGTTCGTGCACGAAAGTGTCAGGTTTGGCGGTGGAGGAGTGTTGGTGTATGGTGGCATCTCCATTGACGGGCGCACTGACCTCTACATCATTCGAGATGGAGCTCTGACTGGTCGCCGATATAGGGATGAGATCCTCAGACCTATTGTAGTCCCTTACGCTGCAGCAATCGGAGATAACTTCATTTTAATGGACGATAACTGCAGGCCACATCGTGCAAACCTGGTGGAAGATTTCCTTTTCGAGAAGGAATCGTTCGAATGGAATGGCCAGCGTGTTCTCCAGACATGAATCCAATCGAGCACGTTTGGGACGCTCTAGGAAGACGAGTTTCTGGCCGCTAACAACCCCTACAAACTCTTCAAGAACTGGAAAGAGCTCTTCTGGAAGAGTGGGGCAGAATACCCCAACTCGTCATTAATAGCCTCATTGAGTCCATGCCTCAAAAGTGTTCAACGTTGCTGGCCGCCCGTGGAAACCATACCCCCTACTGAAAATGATTTTCTTTGAAGAAAACACCTTTTCTTATTCTTTTTTTCTCATATGCACAAATTGTGTTTTTTTTCCTTTTGTACACAAATGCGCAATAAAATGCATTTTTTTCTGCCAAACATGTGTAATTTATTCTCATATAACCTACTATGTCTGTCGACCATGTATCAATCAGCTAAAAAGTTTCCCAGATACAAAATCCACCTAAAACTGCAATATCCTTTAATTGTTTTGAGCAGTGTATTTTAATATGTTTAATATATTAATATAATAAAATATTTTAATATGTTTAATATATTAATATAATAAAATATTTTAATATGTTTAATATATTAATATAATAAAATATTTTAATATGTTTACATTTTATGAAAAACCTTGAACTTTTCTTTTATATATGACACAAGTTTCACTGGTGAAATCACGCTTCTGATTGGTGGAACGTAATACAAAAAAATCATTTTATATTACTATGGTTGTTGCCAAACGGCAAGTTACAAATTCAGCCTTATTTTCACGCCACGTAAAAAAAAATGGAACAGATGTGTTACACTGACGCTAAAATGTAAACAAAAGATTGGCGACTGTTTGGTTGGCGCGATTTCCAAGACTGCGCCAAGCTACTATTTTCCGTTGCCATTTTGGAAACATAAAAAACAGAACATTTATAAATAACGTATTCGAAAACTTAACAGAAAATCGTACTTCTACACAACAATTAAAATAAACCAAAAATACATTTTTTACAACATAAATTTAATGGAAAATGTTAATTACGTCATTTCAATCTTTTAAAGTGCACTACTATATTACAGTAATCCCTCGCTGATGCTAATTTTAATTTCCCACAAACTTTTAGTTAAAATCATTACGTCATTTCAATCTTTTAAAGTGCCCTACTATATCAGAGTAAACATTCGATTATTTAGTTTCTAATTTCATGACGAACACAACATTTATAAATAATGACGTATTAGTAAAACCAGAAAGTAAATATCAAAATAAACGAAAAATAAATTTTTTTAACATAAATTTAACAGTAAATAGGGCAGTTGCAATCAGCTGATCAACCATTGTATTCACTTGGAGGTAAGGGTAATTCCACCAATCAGAACTGCCTATTTGTACTGTTTACCTCCAAGGTGACGTCAATTGCAACTGCCCTATACATTACCTACGTCATTCTTCTATGAAAATTTATTCCCGTCCCATATATGGTTCTATAATACGCGACTCAGCAACCAATAACGTGCAATAGAACGTTTTTCTACAACCAATCCCGTTTTCTCTATTTTTCATCATCAATGACGTAATACAGACATGCGCAAACATTTCCCTTAACATCCACGCAAATACGAATTACAATAACAAATTTCAACACCAGTAACTAAATACAAGCTTAATAGCCGGGTTGCCATAAAAGAAAAAACCGGGTTGCCACTTTTTTCTTTTTTTTTAACCGATTAATTTTTATTTATTTGTTTATTTTTTTTTTTTTTTTAGCGTCAGTGTAAAGCATCTAAGCCAAAAAAAAAAAAAAATAAATACATAGATGCAGCATACATTCTTATATGTCTTCGAAATGTCTTCCCTCAGCTAATATGTAATGATCCCATCGTTCAATCTAATTTACAAAGGAAGTGGCGAAGTATTTTGTGGAAAGTGATCCATTGAACCTTACATTGCTGAAATAGTGGCAGCTTTGACTTTTGAACAATTTGCTATTTCAAACATATTTCAAACTGTATTGAAAAGTTTGATTTTTATCTGTATTTATTGCAAAAACACGAGTTCAGTTTTTTCAAATGAAAACTTCGTTAAAATACGAGAAATTATTGAAATACAATATGACCAGTGGACCCGTGCGAAGATTTCGCACTGCAGTCTAATATTTTTTTTTAGCAATTTCTAATATTTTTAGATGCAGAAAAAAAAAAATTGCTGCAAATAACATTAGTCAAGCCAGAATATCATCTCATTTATTCCAATAACGTTACAGTAAAAACTGATCGAAGGAAAAAAATATTATCAATCGTATTTTAACTGCAGCATCTATTTTGAAAAAAAAAAAAAAAAAAAAAAAAAAAAAAAACATTGGATAAAGAGAAATAAATTTAGCATTTGAGTTTCAATTTTGCTTTTAAACCGCACTTGGGGAATAGCAACGATCGACATTTCGATTAGGTAAAATTTTTTAAGTATGCAAACGCATACAATTCCTTAAAAATACATCCCTGCTTTATACAATTATATATTGTAAATTCTTCCGAAAACGTTTATTGGCATAGGAAATTTTTTACGAAAATACACTTTAACCTTGCATATCTTATCAGTTTGTTATCCATTTTTTAGTTAGTTTTACACAATTTTTTATCAATGTTTTAATTACCCACCATTCTAGAAACATTTCTCTTTTTTTCAGTAACTTTTAGAATAAGAACCAATCAGAAAAATCAGAAACCAAGACGTTTCCATAATCAATAAAAATGGACTTTCCGACATTTATGCATGATTATGCGATATTTATGCATTATGCACTATTTTATTTTAGAAATGTATCCGCAAGTTTAAAAAAACCTGTTGTTTTCTGAGATGTGTTCTTCTTCAAATGGTTTCTGTAGATAAAAGAAAATTTTCGGGAACAGTGGGTAATTAACACGTTAGGTTAAGTTTTCGTAAACGTTTCTTTTATATCTGTAAATTTTCTGAAATTTTTTATAGTGTACTTGATTTGATATAATACAAGTAAATGTAACTTTTCAAATTTTCTTATATTTCATTATTTTAAAAAAGTTGTTTCGTAAGTTTTTAATTTTCTTTCTGTAGGGATTCCATTTTGCTGGTTCTTCTGTTGTGATATTGAATGTGGAAAGAGGAAGGCAGACATGGAATAAAAAAACACAGTTCCCCAAAATTGCTGCGTAAAGAAGTCTTTCATCAAGTGAACTGTTCATTGTGTAATTTTGCTTTTTCCTGTTGGTGCCACTTACTCAAAATTTTAAACTTGAATTAATTTTCTGCATTCTGTAACACAATTTTTTATTTGTTATATCTCGAAAACTTTCTTGTTAAAATCTGATGACAAATAAATTTATATATGGGTATTCATTATTTCATGTATGTATGTTCAACTATTAAAACAAATACATAAAACCTACTATTTGATACATACTATTTGATACTGAAAATTGACGCAACTGAAAAAAAAAATGTAAGCTGTAGAGGTGTATAATTTTAATTTTTACATGAGAACCGTTATAGTTTAACCCATTAACGAACTTGACCGAGATTTATGTATCAGTTTGGAAGAGATTTGTGCAGAATTATTGAAGTTATCGTGTCCATAAAAGATAGTGTATATATATATATATATATATATATATATATATATATATATATATATATATATATACACTATATATATATATATACACTATATATATACACTATACAATGAATTGCTTCCAGATAAAGACATAGAAATTGTCAAGGTTTTTAAATATGATAAACCTTTAGGACGTACAGTTTTTAACTATAATAATTTTTCAAAAGAAATCGGTAGAAACAATGATAACAATTTATGTCATTGTCATGATCCAAGGTATAGTAATTACGTGGATGTGGATCACGGTCATGTATTGACTGGTAACTTAGATATTGTCAAGGACAAAACATTGAGGAATTATATGCAATATGGTACAAAATTTCGCTTAAAAAGAATAAATACAAGGGATTTTATAAAAAAAACGATTAAAAATCAACGTTGACATGTTTATACATAAATTAATGAGCAAGTTTTGCTTGCCGGAAATTGCTTTTTTGGAATGGAAACATAATGTATTGAAGGATTTGAGTTCAATTTATTGCGGTAAAACGGGGGGGATTTCGATAGAAGATTATAATTCATTAAAAGAATCTATTAAGGATTTACAGAGTAATTTTGTTATAACTTATATAGATAAAGCTAATACAAATTTTGCAATTATTTGCAAAAAGTTATACAGTGACCAACTAAAACAATGTTATAATAAAAAACATATTTACAGGTTATTAAATACCAATGTAAAAGAGCCAGAAAGAAGAATTGGCGCATTTTACAAAAGGTTAAAATACACACAACGTAGTAAAGAATTACCTTATATGGTATTGATTCCTAAATTTCATAAGGACCCTGTTGCCTTTCGTACAATTACTTGTGGTTTTGGAACTTATTTAGAAGTTGTTAATAATAAAAAGTTTTTGGATATTTTGCAGAGTTTATTTGATGTGGCATTAAAACATAATAACACTTGTATTATAAAAAATAGTATTGAGTTACTTAATAGATTGAAAGGTTTGAGTAATATCAAAGGTTTATACGTTTATGATTTTGAAGATTTATATAATAACATTGATTTAATAGATCTTAAAAATAAAATTTTTGATTTTTTTAAGCGTTAGAATACTTTGGGTAAAGATTTGGATCATTTAATAAATTTATTTAATTTTGTAGTTAATGAAAATTACTTATTTGACGGTAAACATGTGTTTCAGCAGATTAAGGGTATACCTATGGGGGGTAGTTGCAGCTCGGTACTTGCAGATATTTATTTATTTTTATACGAAGTTAATGATACATTAAACAAGGATTTTTTAAGTTTCAGATATATTGATGATGTCTTGTTGGTAAAGATTAACGATTCCAACAGTGAATTAAATTTTGATTATTACCCCCAAGGTTTGACATTAAAGAGAACTTCATCTAACACAAAACATGTAAATTATCTAGACCTTGCTATCGACATCGAGAGGGGTGACTTGCGTACTTGCATTTACGATAAGAGAAATGATTACAAATTTGAAACAATCAAGATATTAAATTTTAATTCTAATGTACATATTTCAATTTTTAGAAATATATTTATCAACAGTTTAATTAGGATAACAAAATTAAATTCTAAACATGATAGTATAATGAGTGACATAATAAATCTCTATCATGGTGCAATGGTTCAAAGTTATCCTATTGCTTTGTTAAATAGTTTGGTGAATAGTTTTGTCAAAGGTAAAGAATACAGTGATACTCTCCTTTTGGCGATTAAAAATATCGCCAAGTGAGTGTAGGTTTTATAAGGAGCTTCGTCCGGCTGAGTCGTTCTTTTCATCTTGGTTTAATGTTTCCTACGGTTAGTTTGGTTGTGACAGGCATGGGGGAAGTTTCATGTGTAATGCCGGTATAACCCAGCTTGCAGGTCTTTAGCCCTGCAGCTTGTCTCCATTGGTTGTGTTTTTTCTGTTTGTAGTTTTGTTTAAAGTTTTGTTAGTTCGAATTTTTATGGTTATTTGTTTGTTTTCTCTGCCGTTTCAGTAGATTTGGGATTGAAAGTATGGTATGTGGTTTTCGCATTATATATATATATATATATATATATATATATATATATACATATAATTATAATATCTTTGAATTTCAAAAAACATTAATCAAGTTCTTGTAACATTCTAATTAATGGTTTTAAGGGCCGCGATGATTTGTGTAACAGCAATACCATTTTTCATGGTTTTTCAGTATTAGATGTTCTCTTCAGAAGTCAACAGAGGATGTTTCCGTGCTAGAGTTTATGGCAGTCGTACTATACACAGTAGATGGCGTGTGTGCGTAGACATAAGAAGAAACTTCATCCAAGAATACAAACAAGCCTTTATTTAAAAGTTTAAAACGACATCAGGTGAGATATGATTTCACACGAGTCATCTTTTTAGTTTCAATGACAGGGCTCCCATTATAGCAGAAGCATGATGGTTAGCTTTTTAAAATATTCAGTCCGAAATAGTATAAGAAAAGAATATTGGTCGCTTCGCCAATACCAGGCAGAGATTCGATTTGATTACCAACTTAACAAACCAAGCACCGATCCAGCGTCCCTCTTTCGTATCCTGTCCGAAACGAAGAGGATATAATTTCAGGAAGAGTAAGGATACATGTGTCACGTGACGGCTTGTGCGCCAATGGAGAATAGGGATTCATTGCGAAACGCGCCGGAATTTGGAGGCACAGTGGTTTCCGCTAAGAAATGGCGCTAAAAAGAGACAAGAATATTCTATAATGTTCTATAAAATAGCTGTGACCCAGAGTGCTTTAAGCTAAATGATTATCGTTAGTTACTGGTTTGAGAATATGGAATGATTTTTAAATTTACGAAAAGGAAAAAAGAAAATAAGAAAAATGGTTTATCGAACTTGGATCAAAGCCCTGGAATTAAAATAAAATGTTTTACATTTTAATATAAGAAAAAGATTTTATGATTTTGAGAGTTACTTTTAATATCTGAAATTATTAAAATAAATACAGTCTTTTTAGGAATTTAGAAAATAAAAAGGAAATAATGCGGGTTTTTTTTTAAAAAAAGGTGAATATTAGGCAATTTTTTTTTATAATTTAAAGATAAAGATGCCATTTATTGAACTAACTAGCAGCAATTAAAATTTGAATTTATATATGAGGTTTTTGGAATAGAATAGAGTTAAAATACATTAATAAACGGAGAAAATAAATATTATAGAGTGATTTAGAATAGGATGGGATAAAAATAATTTAGCGTATCACGATAAATTTTAAATTTTGTTATATTATCCTCCTCCCCCCGCCCTTAAAAACTCTAGGCTGAACAAGCTGTATAATAAAACGGCGGTTTCAGACGAGAAAAAAAATTAAATTTTTGAAGTAGTTTAGAGAGAGTCCCGTACTTTCATTGGCGAAAGAGAAGCAAACAAAAATAACGAACTATAATAATTTTGAAGTTAAAAAATTTTGTGTGAAATTATTAAGTGTGAAAATATAGTACAATGACACAATAAGAATAATAATAAACAATAAAATAATAATAGTAAATAATAATAAGTATAATAATAAGTATAATAAGTAAATAAATAAATAAATAAAGTTTCTCAATTGAAGACTGAAAGTTTTCTGAAAACTCTTAAATTACAAAAATCTGGAAATTCTTAGTTCCAAGTTCATACAGTCTGTTTTTGAGAACTTTTATAGTCCTCAACACTACTGATAAAGTTTTTTAAGTTCTGAAACTGCATTATCAAAATAAGAGATGACGTTCATCTAAAAAGACAGTCCTCTTTTGTATCGCTAAGTGTGTTATAACATTTCACAAGATTTCTCATTTGGACTCTCTCTCACTTATATATATATATAAAAGTAAAACCCGCTTAAGAAGTTTTCCAAGGGAATGGAAGGCAAAAAGTCTTAAACGGGAAAACTTCTTAAACGGGAAATTAAGAATGTTTGAAACAATCATTAGTTTAAGTTTTCATAGTCAGTAGAAGTCTTTTACATTGTTAAAATAATACATAAATTTATATAAAGTTGAGTTTTACTTAAGAAATTTAAACTGCTTTGCACATTTTAAAAAATCTTTCACTCAAGTAGAAATGCATAATTACCTTAGAAACTCTTTATTTAATCCAATGTTTGAAGACAGAGAGGGAACATTTCTCTTTAAGCATCATTTGATATGCTTTTACAGAAAAAATCGGTTATAGATTTTTGTTTATGTTTTTTCTCGGCAATTTTTAGTTGATAACAGTCCAGTTGTCTTAAATTTTTAAAAAAAATTTCAGGCACATTTTCAACACTTTCGATAAAACGGCGAAATGTTTCTAGTCCTTTCACAGCATCCGAAAAACTAGGAATTTCCACGTGCTCTTCCTCAGTGTCATTCATTTCTTCATCTTCTGTAACCTCACAAATATCATCTATTGTAAGCATTTCACATGGCAATATCTCGTCATCTACTGACACATACTCTTCAAACGATGCTGTGAAATCCATCCTTCTTTGTAACGTCTTCCAATCATCCTCAATGTCCAATTCATATTCTTCTGTTGATTCTCCTTCCAAAAATCCTGCTTTCTGGAAACAATTGGCAATTACAGATGGCGTTATTAACTCCCATGCAGATGAAATAAAATGAATAGATTGCAAAACTTTCACTTTTCCTATCTCTCCAGTATTGTCCAGTTTTACAATCATCCAATTCACAAGCTGTTTTCTATAGTGCTGCTTAAACACTTTAATAACTCCCTGATCCATCGGTTGCAAAACCGAAGTCGAGTTCGGTGGTAGGAAATGCACTTTTATGTTAGTAAAGTTAATCGTGTCTTTGGAATGGGCGGCGCAATTGTCTACAATGATGATGATGTTCCGTTTAGCTCTCCTCATTTTAACATTTAATCTTTTCAAATAGGCTTCATAAATTGTAATCATCATCCACGCAGTTTTGTTATTTTCATAATCACAAGGCAGTGATTTCACAGTTTGAAAACATCTGGGTTTCTTGGATTTCCCAACAACCAAAATTGGCAATTTCTCGGAACCGTCCATGTTTGCACCCAATAAAACTGTAAGTCCTTCCTTAATTTTTTTTACCTCCGTGACAATTTTCACCTTTATATGCATACGTTTTATCCGGTGAAAGATTATAGAAAAGCCCACACTCATCCATGTTAAAGACATCTTTAGGATGATAGCCGGTTATCAAATCTGGTAAGATTTGTTTCCATTCTTCGATTTCTCGTGGATCGACGCTTTTACTCTCACCTTTTATAGAATTGTAACTTAAACCAGCTCTTTTTTCATTCTATCAATCCATCCATTTGAAGGTGCAAATTCAATCTCCATTTTTTTGGCAATTTCCTCAGCCTTTTCTTTAAGAATAGGTCCACTTATAGGAATATTGGCGGATCTAGCTTGCTTGAACCAAAGTAATAATTTTTCTTCCATAGCTTCATATTTTCCTTTTTTCACTTTTATAATTTTTCGAGATTTATCAGATGAGTCGTTTAATATAAGATTGCGTTTTGCTACAATTCCATTCAGAGTAGTCACCGGCATATTCAATCTCTTAGTAATTTCAACTCTTGTTACGTTTGGGTGCTATCAACTTCTTTCAAAATTTTGATTTTGCCTTCAATTGACAAGGCCTTTCTTTTAATTCCCTTGTCCGACATTTTGAAGAGGAAAAAATAAATAAGAATTTTTTTCGTAAATTTTTCAAGAGAGATTTGACGCTTACACTCACTCAAAAACAGATTGAATGAGCCAAACTGAACCCAGCTTTGGTTTGGAATGAACCAAACATAGCTTTGGTTCATTCCATTCCTGAAAAGGGGTGAAAGAGACTCTATTCTAAGAGAAAGCAACTGGTCAACTTAAAGAACTACCCCTGAGTAGGAGCAATCCATTTCTCTTTAATCCCTTATCAGTCACTATTGTTGCAGCCATAAGGGACTCGGACTTCCCCTCTCTCTACATTTCATCAGACAAACTGATATGAAGGTGAAATAAAGGTGACGACAATCCTTTTCAATCTTAAATGTGCCCTTTTGAATAGCGAAGAGTATAGAGAAATGCTTTTCCAGTACAGAATGGGGGGGAAAATCCCTCAAAAGACTGAAGTAAACGTGTTTTGAAAGTAAAATTAAGGGGAGAAAAAACTTCTTAAGCGGGAAAAAGTTTGGAACTAAACTTTTTAAACGGGTTATTTTAACATTGTAAGAATAGGGAAAAAATGGGAATCGAAAATATAAACTTCTTAAACGGGAAAACTTCTTAAGCGGGAACTTCTTAAACGGGTTTTACTGTATATATATATATATATATATATATATATCTTTATTATGGGTAAGGTTTCTTTCCTTTTTAATATTGTTTTTATTTTTTGAACTTTGATTTTTTAACAAGTTTTATTCTTTGTTTATGATGTGGTATTTTTGAACTTTAAGATTTTTTTCACAGGTTTTATTCTTTGTTTATGATGTGGTAGTCCCAAAATCATATCCTTTAGCAATGTTATGGCTAATATGATGATGATACCACACATTTTATTTGTGGTATTTAGGCATTTGGGACTTGATAATTCTGTCTAAATTTCACAAATTTCATTCATTCAATTTTCAATTTAATTTCTTCTTCTTTTAAATAAGTATATGGTATCTATATTCAAAGTGTTGGGGAACACTTTCGTTGTCAATTAATTATTACATACTAATTCATAATTTCATAGTTTATGTTGGTTTCATTAATGGTTAGTTTCATTAATGGTTATATATATATGCATTTTTTATTTTTTCAAACTCAATTGGGTATTCACCTCACTCCAATTTACTTTACAACTGGATTTTTGCCAGTATGGAAATTAGAGCAAAATGATGTCACTTCTTTATATCACTTTAATTTGTTGGTACCACAAATAATAACATCACTAATATTATTTTCTTTCAATATATAACAGCATGCTTTTTAAAAACTGATATCACTTATATCTTTTTTCCTAATAAAACTCTTAATCATCATAATAACAAATATAGAGTATTCTTAAATAGATAGTA
Organism: Maratus michaelseni; assembly: GCA_963931845.1. Taxonomy (NCBI): domain Eukaryota; kingdom Metazoa; phylum Arthropoda; class Arachnida; order Araneae; family Salticidae; genus Maratus; species Maratus michaelseni. Next base: position 163,825,450 of record OZ007594.1, on the reverse strand, counting down.
ACAATAGTAACTAATACCAATATTCTCTAATAGGTAATAACAAAAGTAAATATTAATACTAATAAATTCAATATATTTTAACAATCACAACACTATATCACGTTATATTTTTCAATAGTAAAGACGTAAATATCACAAAGAATTAACATAGTTTTTAAATTAGTGATTTGGTTGAGGAGAAAAAAAAATTACATAGCAAAATTAGATTAGTTTCCTTATTTTATGAAGGATAAGGAAATAACTTTTTGCTAGCCGAAACATATAAAAAAATTAATAACAATAATATTTCCAACACTAAATGAATTTAGTAGCCTAAAACATTTAGAAGAGGATGCTCAACCAACAATTTCAAACAATGAATTTCCCCTTCTGATACTGTTTACCTATACCATATTCAGTAAATTTAAGACACAATAGGTTGAACTTACTGATATTCTTCAAATGTAGAAATATTTTCCCTTTCTACTCTGTTTACTTAAGTAAGCAAATAAAGACAAGACATGAATTTAAGACATTAAATATCTAAATGTAATTAACTAAATTTTAACCACTATATTGCACCACTATTAATTCAATTCTCCATTGCAATATCACACAAGATTTACATAAATATTAACTTTCAAGAATATAGTTTAAGACTTTTACTGAAATAAACAAAATCATTATAGTTTATAAAAATAATATGATTAAGACTTAATATAAAATTTTAATATAAAAGTATTTCATCTAATTTGAAATTTATATTTATTACCTTTAGTTTTTTCAACATTAATTCTTGAAAATTTCTAAATTCAAAATATATAATTTACGCCAGCATAAATTACAATTTATAAACTGAAGAATTAACAAAAAACAAGTAACATCCTTGGGATCCTTCAAGAGTGCACTTGGTAATGTTGAAAAAGGAAATTTACTATTTACATTTAAGAATTTTAAAGTTTTATTAAGTTTTAATTATCGTAGCTAGAGCTGTTGGAAAGTAGAAATTTAGTCTATTGTTTTCACTTAATGTCTGATGGTGTGATAATGAATGTTAAGACGTTTATGTATGTTTTAGACTTTTTGAATTTACCTGAAATAATTTGAAATAATTTGGAAAAAAATAAGGTCGTAACTTACAAACGTGTACTATTACTGAATTTGATTTAGTTTCATAGTTGAATCTGTCTATCTCATAAGTGACATCTGAAAGTTTGTTTATGATTTTGTATGGACCTGAAAAAGTTGTTTTTATCTTTCTGGTGTTTGGATATTTAAATTCTTCATAAATTACATAATCGTTTACTTTTAAGGGACACACAACAAAAATTTATATCGTATAACGTTTTATTTTTTAGATGGAATTCTTTAGTACGCGCTTTTGCAATTTTTAATGCATTTTGTACAGGGGGATAATAATTTTGATTTATTGGAGAATCATAAGGTAATTTGCCATAAAATAGATAAGCTGGGGTGAATTTAGTTATGGAATGTTAGAGAATTATTGTATTCCTGAATGACTTGGTCTAGAATTTAAAGAAAACTAATTAAGATATCGATTTGAAATTTTCTGAGCATATGTAGAACAATTTTCTGCATCCGACGATGCAATTTTTGTAAAATTCGGCCTGTAATTTTCCTTAATTTTTGCAAAAAACTACCAAAAATCTGGCGGCGCCAGTAAAAAAAAATCCGAGAACGTTTCAGACATTGATCGGCTTTCATTAAAAACTGAACAACAAAGAGATCTGTTTCTTTGGCCTATCCCTCCATTTAGTTTGCGAAAATGAAAGGAAATAACTGCCAATTTTTACTAATGAACAAAAATTAAGATAACTAATTAAGATATAGATTTGAAATTTGGGATGGTAAAGGGTGCCATCTGGCAACTATTTCGGCGTTGCTTCTTCGTTATGTTCTAATTATCAGAAAAATATAATTACTTTTTTTTATGATTCCATTAATGTAGGGGAAGGTGGATTTCTTGAACAAATTATTGGTTATATTTGCGGGTATGGTAAGGGAGGGGGTTAACACCTTTCTCTAATTTACACAAAACAAATTCCATTTAAGAAATTTAACATTTTTGGCTTCCCCAGAAAAGCGTTTTATAAATGTTATATATAGAGAATACCGGAAACTTCAAGTAACTAGTTTTCATAAAAATTAAATTTTTGTTCCGAATAAAGGTGCACAATCTGTATTTACTTGATGTATACAAACAATCAAAGTAAATGATTTGTTGTTGAGCACTTGCATTCTTATTTACGCGATTTGGATGATTCTACTTGGTTTTCGATCGCGTTACAGATTTTAGTTCAACCTTCTACCGCCAGTGGGAGCATCATTTTCTCGAGTTCTATGAACCCGATTTCGACGGGAATTGGTTCACTCCCTTGATACAACGGGTACCCATGTCGGATGTTCGTACAGAACAAAGTGTGCCCCCTGGCGGTGGAAAATGGAATTAAAGGATTTTACAGCGCGTGCGCAGCAGGCATTCTATACGGTGAAGCAGGAAGCGGGGACACGTGTCGGGGTTTCGTTTGGAGGGTGGTTTGTTTGGAACAGAGTGTGCCCCCTGGCGGCGGAAGGTGGAACTAAAAAATTTTGAACGCCTACTACACGGTGCCGCAGGCAGCGGGAACACGTGTCGGAGGTTCGTTTATATCAGAATGCACCCCCTATCGTCTGATAGTGGAAATAAAGGATTTTCCTCGCGTGCACAACACTTTTAAATGAATAATTTCACACTAAATCGGGTTAAAGACATAAAATCATAAAAACTTTAGGTATGTTTAATTTTATCACGGGCCCTGGCAATGCTGGGCGGGTCAGCCAGAAAAATAAATAAATAAAACACGAATGTGTAAGATGTGTAATCAAACTACGCACTTAACCATTGAAATAAGCTGTGACATGTGATTAATACAAAAGTACCAAAAATGCTTTTTCGTGTGTTACAGATCAATGTAAGAAAATACACTGAATGACTTGGTTAATGTAAGAAAATATACTAAATATAAGAAATCTATTACAGTTTTCAATTAAAAACAATTTTCGGTACTTGTACAGTATATGGGCCTTGACAAGCTATAGAAAATGGCCTTGACGAGAGAAGAAAGTTGACAACATATTTTTTAGTAACTTATTCAATGTTTCACATGCACAAGCAATTTTTTCAATATTTATACAATTTCTTTAATACAGTCGAGCCCCGATTTAACGAATCGTTTGGGACCAGCAACTTTGTTCGTTAAATCGAGATTATTCGTTAAATCGGGATAATCAAAGGAATTTATTTATACAATAGAATAAGTTTTAAAAAAGCTATAAATGAAAAGAACAATGCTCAATTTTACCTTATTAATTATGTTAAACATTTGCGGCTTTAAGAAATACGCTGTATAAATAGTGATTCTTTTTTTTTATGTACTACTATAAATCAAAAGCGTCATAATTAAGAAAAAATCTCATTTATTCAAATTTATAGGTATAAAATTTTTTTTTTAGAAAATAAATATTTTATAAATGTTTGTTTTCTTTGTTTAGATTTTCTATTCCAAATTTCTTTATCAATTTTTTACAAATCTGTGAAAACAGTATCATCAACATCACGAGCTATCAAATACCGTTTCAAAATATCCAAACTTCTAACTGCTTCTTTGAATGTTGCATGCTTCATCTCTATTTCATCTTCTTCATCCGATCCAATACTACTGCTATTAATTACCTCTCTGTAATGTACAGTTTCGAATGTGGATAGCCTTGCATCACAAGATACATATTTAGAAAATTCACAATCAGAAGGAATTTCCTCCCACTCAGTTATTGTTGCATAATTTTCACTGATGTAGTGTAGATTTTCCAGCACATTTTCCCGCTGGAAACCTGCCTGTGAAAAGCAATTACTGATAGTGCGTTTAGTAACTGCGTTCCACGACTGTAAAATACCGTTCGAGAATGTTCAGAAAATGTTCACCTTTCTTCTGCGAGTTTTCTTACATATTATCAAGAATTTCCTTTATAAGAAGCTTTCGATATTGAACTTTAAATGATAGGATAATTCCTGTTTCAATGGGTTGTAGTTCAGAGGTACAATTTGCAGGGAGAAAAACCACTTTAAGATTCAGAAAATAAAAATCTGTGGAATCAGCAGGATACTGATAGATGAAAAAAATTTCTATTTATTGAAAACCTTTTACGTTTTTTGATTCAGCCATTATACTAGCATAGATTTCAAGAATGTCTAGAGCAGAGCACAGAAACCTTGTCAATGGGCATTTTAGTGACCTCTCCCACCCTCTACTGATTCATTAGAGAAGGTGATGAACGTTTCTTCGAAGTTAGTCAAGGCCATACAACAGTTCTACATTCCAAACATTACAGAGCAATCATACATGGACAACAGATTAAATATAGTCATACAGATTTGACAGCGGAGCGAAAACTCGAACCGGCGCGATACAAGCGCCACTACTGAGAACAGACAAGAACTAACACACACGCGCGCGATCTGTAAACTGTCAGTTTGTCAAGGTCACATGTACCTGTTGGCAGTTTTGTTTATTTAACATCGACACAACAGCTATTTTAGTATTTCATTTTACAGTATTTCATTTTCATAAAAGTTCTTTTCAGAGCTATTTTTCTTGAATATAATTAATTTATACAGTAAAACCTCCAAAGTTGACCACCTCTCTATGTTGACCAAAATTTATTAGTTTGAATGGTCACAATGCATTTTCAATGGAGATTTACCTCTCTATGTTGACCACCTCCGTAAGTTGTATGTTGACCACTTTTTAGTAGATTTTACTCTCTGTAACTTGACCACTGATGTTTTCTTGAATTTTCTTTTTCCTCCATTTGTTCTCCATCTACTTTCCAGGAATCTTCTTCATCAGTCATTCGGCTTAGTTGAGCAACACTAGCCCCCCCCCCCTCCCTTGTGATGCTCCATTCATTGTTTACTTCCAGTATAATACAATGAGAGGGAAATGCCAGAATTCATGGAATCTGTCGAAAAATATCAGGGGATCGGGGGATGTGCGTAGCGGTGTAGCTGTACGCAGAATTAAAAAACAACGTGTATCGCTCACATGTGAAACACAATCCGTTCTTTTTTCTGGATGTTGCGTCGTAACGGGACCGGTCGTTTATTCGCGAATTTTCATTAAAAATGGCGCAAAGAAAAGCTCTAAAAGAACTTAAATAAAGGAGAAAGGGGATCTTCTTAATTTTCTGTAAAGCAGCAACCAAAGAAAGGCAGCGGAAAAATTTGGTGTGAGCAAGACAACTATGAGCAACATTTTAAAACGCAAGGAAGAATATCTGGAATGATATTCTTGCGTAAACGCTGAAAAACGTGTCTCGACGCTGTGAATGAAGCCACGTTTCGTTGGTTTAAAGAAATGAGATCAATCAATGCAAGAATATCCGAAAAATTTCCAGAGTTTGCTAACGGTCTTAAAGATGAGGACATTTTTAATACTGATGAGTGTGGTCTCTTCTTTAAAGCAATGTCTGATAGAAGTCTAGTAATGAAAGGTGACACTTGCAAAAGAGGAAAACTTTCAAAACAGCATTTTACTGTTCTTCTACGTGCTAGTATGACTGGGGAAAAATTGAAGACGATGATCGGAAATCCACAAAACCTCGTGCATTTAAAAATGTAAAACCTGACGACCTTCCTTTTTTTTTTGGAGAGTGAATAGATCCGCTTGGATGACCAGTGCTTTGTTCGAAGAGTGGGTTACAAGAATTGATGCAGAAATGAGGAAAAAGTAGCGGTCTATTCTATTTACCGTGGACAACTGACCCAGCCACCCGAAAGTGAATAATCTCACAAATGTGAAGCTAAAATGTTTGCCTCCAAACACAACTTCGAAAACCCAACCTTTAGATCAAGGCATTATTCAGTCCTTCAAAGTGCACTACAGAGCTCAACTTCTGGAATGGGTGATCATGAAAGCTCAAACCTGTGGTCCTTCTGCATTGGCATCGTCAACAGGCTGCGTTAGTAAATGCTTTGAATGCTGTTCATTGGATTAATTCTGCTTGGAATAAATTTATTCAAACCACAATTAAGAACTGCTTCAAGAAAGCTGGATTTGTTACAGCTACAACATCGGTACAAGAGGATGAGCTTTCTCTATCGCCCTTACTAGTTTTTGATGGAATTGATTTTGAAGATTATGTTACCATGGACAATGAGTTAGTAACATGTGTTAAGCCAGACCCAGAGGCAATCTTCAATGAGATACTTTCTGCAACTAAGCACAGCGAGGACTCTAAGATACAAGAAATGGACGGCGAAGAGGATGATGATCCAAGTGACGACGAAACTGAAAAGTACCCAACTCTGATTGAAGACAATGTAAAGCACATGATGGAGCAACTTAAAGATTTCGCTGCAAAAAATGCTCAAGCATGCTTAATGGACTTGTAAACTGTGAAAATTCTTTTTGCAGTTACCTAATGAACAAAAAGAGGACTCAAACAAAAATTTAATTATTCTTTAAAAAATTGAAAAATGTGCTGTACCTTCAGTAAAAATAAAAATGAGTAAGTGCTAATTTTTTCTACATTTTTTCTTTAAAAAATACTAAAAAAGTTTACTAATTTTTTTTCTAATATTGTACTAAATATTTTCTAAAAATTCCCTAAATTGACCACCTCCGTATGTTGACCACTTAGTTACAGTCCCTTGGGTGGTCAACTTATGGAGGTTCTACTGTATTTCCAAGTGCTCTTTTCAGGGTTGTTTTCTTTGCAATTAATTATTGCAAAATGTCAAAAAATATGGTATTTTGTCAAGCACAATCATGTGCGATTACGTTGTTTAAAATGTGGTACTAAATGGAATTTTTAAATATGCTATATTTATTACTTTTTAAATAAAAAAATATTTAAAATCGTATTAAATAACGCTGTTTAAAATGTTTCACTAGATGGAATTTAGAAATAAAAATTATTTAAAATAGCATTAAAATAACGTTGTTCAAAATGTTTCACTAGATGGAATTTATAAATAAAAATTATTTAAAATAGTATTAAAATAACGCTGTTTAATACTGATTTGTTTAAAATTTAATACTAAATAGTATTTCTAAATATGCTATACTTTTTATTTATTAAATAGCCACATATACATCGTTAAGAAATATAAAAGTGGTTTTACATACTTTTCACAAGTATTACGATAACATAAACAAATTTTACAAGTATGGAGTCATTTAAATATTTGAAAGTTTCTCAGTTTAAATTATTAAGAAAAAGATGTAAATCTGTAAGAAACTCGTGTAAATATGTATATTTGTATGATAAAATAAAATATGTTTGATTTTTAAACAATAACAAACATAACAAACTGCGGCGACGCATTTATATATATGTATTAAAAAAAAAGAAAAAAAGATAGATACTATACAAATAAGATAAGTAATACCTACCTGTGGCGACACGCTCGGAACGTTTGTGACTGTTGTCACTAGGGGCTCTGAAGCTGCGATTCGGTTACCATTGATCTTATGGAAGTGTCCTATCTGTATGTGATATTTAATCTGTGACATGGACTGAAAGGGGAAAGTGGCAAGCAATCTTCCTGTCCCAGGTTCACAGAACCCTTATGCACATGCGCCGGGCGAGCCAAGTTGACCCAGAACACAGCACAGACCCATGCTTCCGGCCGCGGGGGTGCACTGTTTAATGCACGTCACCCCCCTCACACCCCAAACCCTTGACGACTTGTTGTCACGACATTAGTACCCATGAACTAGAGGGTATTTACCACATTGCTCGGGGTTCCCGTGTCCGAGTAACCCGAGGCGTCGGCTATGCCGGATACCCACAAAAGTTACCCCGTCCCTAGATCATAATTTCGAGTTACCCGTCCCTAGATCATAATTTCGAGTTACCCGTCCCTAGAGCATAATTTCGAGTTACCCGTCCCTAGATCATAATTTCGAGTTTTCCGAACACGCAATTACTTTACCAACGCTTTCAAACATGAACAAATCTACAAAAATAATCACTAGCCCGCCGTCAGCTATGGATGTAGCAATAGGCGCCGCTTGCAGACCCAGGAAGCTGCGTAATGTCCTCCCTGGACGCATAGACATGTCCCTGCTTAGGTTGTAGGCTCCAAGGTCGGACCATCCAGCCCCGAGACTACGAACTTCAGCAGACCTTACCTCCCGGCCACTTGGTTCCTAAACGCCGAGGAATTCCAAACCGTGTCATATGACTGGCACCAAGAGGAATAATAGGCGGCACTAACAATCCCGGAGAACTGTGTATACCTTCCTCCCGAGAACCATAGAAGCGCCTCTGCTCGGTAGTTAGTAGCTTGAAAGTTAGTTTCAGGAAACCCCTGCTTAACCAAACGTCGGGCTCAAAAAGCTCCGAAATGTGCATAAACACGCGAACTGGTTCTCGTCCCGGGGTTCTGACTTTTGTCTATACGCCATCACTTTAACTGAAGAGCCTCCGACCCGTTTCTTCTTGGCTAATACAGGGTAGAACGGGCCATCTCCCTACTAAAGCAGTAGTACCTGCCACAATACCACTACGGTGGCTACGATGGGCACGAACTACCTTCTGATCAACGGGCCATCTCCCTTTTTCAACCGAACCTTGAAGGCGGCGCACAACTCTTCCAGATGCAGAGGGATCGCAAGGGATGAACGTTCACGAGGGAGCTCAGACGGGAAACCCGGTCACTCGTGCCATTGGCCGGTCATCCCTTGTCTATGATCCATCACCTGCCACTACCGAGGGATGCTTCACACTGCCTCCCGCACTGGACAGACGACACTATGGAGCCGCAAGTGATCCTTGCTCTTCAGTGTCCGTCCTAGTCTTCGTCTCGCCCTAGATGATCATGGATGCGGTCCTATCACATTAGCTAGCCTTTGCTACTCATGTCACCTTCCCGACTTAAGCCGGACACATAGAATCGGCCTACGAGGGGCCTTCCTTCGTTACGAGCGTCGCTCTTTCAGCCATTTATCTCACTTTCTTCGTGGGTCACCGCTCGGAGGTTGTGATTCGTCCACATACCTGCCACCGTCGAGCTAAATGCTGCTGCGTGCAATGCCAGGCTCCTGATCATCTTCTGCACCTAAGCGGCCAAGTCAGAATCACCTAGAGGAGCTACCTACAAGATGATGGGGAAGAGGGAAGCAGATATTTTTAAAAGAAAGATAATGGGAAAGAAGACCAGTGAAGAGGTAAAAAAGATTTTGTAAGAAACATTGAACATTTTAGATAAACATTAGAAAATTTCTTTATTTTTTTCTTTTTTGGCAACGAAAATTATTCGTTAAATCGAGATTAAAAATTCGTTAAATCGAAGCATTTTTGTTCCATTTTCGTTGGGACCATAAAAAACTTCGTTAAATCGAGAAAATCGTTAAATCGGGGCTCGACTGTATATAAAGCCCTTTATCTATTTTTATATGCATGCAGAGAAAATTGTATACATAAAAAAATAATCTATACTAATATTATAAAGAAGTAATGTTTTTTTTTATTGTTTGTTTGTTTGTAGGGGGTAATCTCTGGAACTACCGAAGCGATTTCAAAAGTGATGTGGCAAACTGATGGTGACAATCCCTACTCCAACATAGGCTATAATTTACGTCGATGCCACTACCTCAAGGGGGTGCAGAAGCGAAATACGTTCTAAAATTGCGAATTTTTTTATATTGTAGGAGCTAGAAACTTGAAATTTGGCATGATAGTTACTTACAAGATGTAAATTATCTCTAAGAACAAATTCTAAAAAAAATCGAAATTTAAAAGAGTGAAATGAGCGAAAAGTGTTCTAAAAACAGTCTAAATTACAATTTCTATGGAATAACTTGAACTACAGAACCCTTTTCAAAAGTGATGGTGGCAAATTGATGGTGACAGTTCCTGCTGTAACATAGGCTATATTTTATGTCGGTGCCACTACCTCCAGGGGGTGCAGGAGCAAGAAACGTTCTAAAATTACGATTTTTGCGATACTTAAGGAGCTAGAAACAAGATGTAAATGCTCTCTAAGAACATGTTCTAAAAGAATTTGAAATTTAAAAAGGTAAAATGAGCGAAAAGTGTTCTAAAAACGTTCTAAATTACAATTTCTATGGAATCTCTTGAACTATAGAACAATTTTCAAAAGTGATAGTGGCAAATTGATGGTGACAGTCCCTGCTGTAACATAGGCTATATTTTATGTCGGTGTTAATATCCCAGAGGGATATGGTAGCGAAAAAGCTCTAAAATGGAATTTTTTGTATTACTGAAGGGGCTAGAAATTTAAAATTTGGCATGGTAGTTACTTATCAGATGTACATGCTCTGTAAGTACAGTTTCTAGAAAATTCGAAATTTAAAAGGGTGAAATGAGATAAACCTGTTCCAAAAACATTCTAAATTACAATATCTATCCAATATCTGAAACTACCGATCCGATTTTAAACGTAATGGTTGCAAATTTATGGTGACAGTCTCTGCTCTAACATAGGCTACATTTTATGTCAGTATCATTACCATCAGGTGGTTGTAACAGCGAAAAACGTTCTAAAATTGCGATTTTTGTGATACTGAAGGGATTAGAAATTTGAAATTAGGCAAGGTAGTTACTTATAAGATATATATGTTCTCTAAGTATAGTTTCTAAAAAATTCGAGATTTAAAAGGGTGATATGAGGGAAAATGTTATAAAAACATTCTAAATTACGATTTCTATCGAATTATTAAGGATAGAAACTTGAAATTTGACATGGCTGATACTTTTTAAAACGCAAATGCACACCCAAAACAGTCTTTTTTTTTTATTGAAATTTAAAAGCGTGAAGAAAAAAAACGTAGTACATTACGATTTTTTGTTTACACTGACAGGATTAGAAACTTCAAATTTGGCATGGCGGTTACTTTTAAGATACAAATGCTCGCTAACAATGGTTTGTATAGAAATACAAAAATTCAAAGGGTGAAATGAGCGGAAAGCGTTTTAAAGCGTTCTAAATTACGATTTATATGGATTTGTTAGGGATAAAAACTTGAAATTTGACATGAATGTTGCTTTTAAGACGTAAATAGTCATACAGAACAAAAAAAATGGAAATTTAAAAGAGTGAAATGCGCAAAAAGCGTTCTAAAAACGTTCTAAATTGAGACAGATTACTATGGAATTGTTAAGGATAGAAATACCAAGTTTGACATGGTTGTTGCTTTTAAGACGTAACTGGTCGCTGGTCGCACAAAAGAGTTATTTAAAAAATGGAAATGTAAAAGAGTGAAATGCGCAAAAAGCGTTCTAAAAACGTTCTAAATTGAGACAGATTACTATGGAATTGTTAAGATAGAAATACCAAGTTTGACATGGTTGTTGCTTTTAAGACGTAACTGGTCGCACAAAAGAGTTATTTAAAAAATTGAAATTTAAAAGTGTGAAAGCGCGAAAAGCGTTCTAAAAGCATTCTAAAATATTTGGAGCTGTTAAAACTAGAAACTTGAAATTTCGCATGGCTGTTACTCACATAAATGATCACTCAGAACAGTTTACTAAAAATACGAAATTTAAATGGGAAGAAGCAAAAATAAAAGGTTCGAAAATTGCAATTTATGTGGTACAGCTGGTACAGAAGCTTCGTATTTGACATGGTGGTTACTGTTAAAATGCAAATGAAGAGACCGGTTTCTAAAAAAATCGAAATTTAACAGGCTGAAATGAACTTAAAACGTTCTTAAAACGTTCTACATTATGATTTAATTGGATTTATTCGGGTTAGAAACTTGAAATATAGTACAGTGGCAACTTTTAAGATGCAGACGCGCGGTTTAAACAGTTTATTAAAAATTCGAAATTTAAAGGTGCAAAATGAGCGACAAACGTTTTAAATTATGTTTTTTCCCCCTAAATTGTTAGGGATAGAAACTTAAAATTTGACATGCCTGTCTTTTTTAGACGTAAATGCTCGCACAGAACAGTTTTTGCAAAGTTCGAATTTTAAAAAAAGGTGCAGAAACAAACAAAAAAACAATTTAATTGCGATTTTAGTGATTTTGCTGGTTTAGAAAGTTGAAATTTCGTATGATGGCTATTTTTTAGATTTTATTGCGCGCTAAGAACGTTTTTTAAAAAAATCGAAATTTAAAACAGTGAAATGAGCTATAAAAGTTCTAGAAACCTTCTAAACAATGATTTATCTGAAATTGCTAAGGATAGAAACTTAAAATTTTATATGGCTGTTACGGAGACACAAATTGATCCAGAGAACAGTTTTTAAAAATTTAGAAATTTTAATGTATGCAGGAACAAAAAAGTTTTACAATTTCTCAGATATAGTTATTACAGAAATTTGCTTAACTAGAAAATTGGAATTTGGCATGATGCTATAAACAAGCATAAAAGTTACTCAGGTATGTTTTCAAAGCTGTTTATATCATTTGGCAACAAGTCTCGCTTTCTGAAGCCCGATTTGCGCCAAGCTTTTTTAAAAAAAGCCAAGTCTCTTATCGTGGAAAAGTACCCAATTTTCATTTACGGGAATTATATTAAAATCTTTAACCCGGGTAACCCAGGATTCTTGCTGATTTTCAGCAATAATTAATTACAACAAAACCAAAGCAAGCAAACAAATAAAAAAGAAAAAAAAAACTTAACCAAAATAATAACGAAAAATAAAATCATGCAGACAACAGTTTTGAAATTGAAGTAAAATATTTTAAAGGATTAAAACAGAAGAAGAAGTAGCTAGCATTTAATTTTACAGAATCCTTTCGGGGAAAAAAATAAATAAAAAAATTAAATATATACTTATTTTTCTTTTCCAAAAAAAAGCAGGTCAATTTGTCTCAAAACGCAAATACTGTCTCTAAAAATCCGTAAATGTAGTACATCGGCTTAGCAATGGTAAATATTTATTGTCTGATTGCTTACATTTTTAACAACGAAATTCAGGATATAAAATGCTTGGTGTTAAAAGAAAAACAAACAAACAAACAAAAAACATGCTGACATTAAAAGGTGATTATCTGTTCTTCGAATTTTAGTTTTACAACATATATTATCTTTGAAAGATAAGACAAGAGATGAACGAAAAAACTTTAAAAATTTGTGTCAGGAGCAGCAAGCGAAAAAAAAAGCTGTCGCTGTTTGTTTTCTTCGTTGTGTTTATCGAAGTCGTTAACTTGGGAAAATGTAACACCAGCTGTTTTTGTTTGCTTGCTTGGTAGAGTAAATTGCTTTTAAAATTACGATAAATGCCTTGATTTTTATTTATAAGTCTGCTTAGTATAGTATTTGTTAAAATAATACCGTAAAATGGGTGTGATTTTCACAGATTGGAACAGATTTCGAATTTAAGCATACATTTGTTTAGCCCATTCGCGGCCTTTGTGGTTTTTCAATCTAAAATTAGGAATTCGTACCGGAAATTTCGATAGAAGAATTTTTCTTTTATGTATGTAATCACGAAATGTCTGTAGTTAAATAAAGTAAATATTGCTATTAGTATTTTCTTGTATGAATTTAAACTTTCTAAATAAAATAAAATTTCGGTAATTTTAACCCGGCAGTGAACGTGTTAAGCAAAAAGCACTGTAAAAAAAAAAAAAAAAAGCCACACGTTTCTAAATCTACTAAAATATAATATATTAGCGTGGATATTATCCACGCTAATATACAATTACCCTTTCCGTGTTACCCACAATTCTGAAAAGCGTTTTTTATCATAAGAAACTTCAGAAGCCAATGAGCGCGTTCAGAGACCGAAGCGCGGGTTACTCGTAGAATTGGGGAATGACATCATCTGATTTTCTCAGGGTAAAGTTGGGTTAAAACGGCTGTGAACGCTTTTGGGCAAAGTTATGAGCATGTTTACAATCAAACACTTCCGTCAACCAATCTACCATTACATTTTGATTGTACGAACATTGCAGAAACGAACCTAGCCGACGTTGGCCAATTATATCATAGTCCTGTTAAAGACAGACCAATCAAATGATCAGGACTCAAGTGCACAGTAGGTATCATAAAGAACAACAATTAATAGTTGTAGTTAGCTATAAAGCAAACAAACAAATCAGATTTCCCAACCACGTGATCACTTTACCCAACAAAATTCTCCAGGTAATGTGGGTTACCCGAAGTATGGGTAATTTCCTGCTCAGAGCGCTACGAGATAACACGCAAAAAGTCACGTGATATCGGTCTCTGAACACTTCGGGTTGCCCATGTGTTACCCTATGTAACTCGGGGTTCGAATTGTAAAAGCCCCCAATATATTTTCGAGATCTAAAGAAGCATTTATAAAAACAAAGCTCCTTTTGCTGCCACTGATTTTTGGAAATAATTCCGAGAGGTTATTTTCTCAAATCGAAATATCGGTTTTCAGGATGTTATCAATTCTCAAATAAACAATATTTGGCTGCGTAACTGAATTTATACATGCACGAGTAACAAAATAATATTATTGTTAATTTTAATACTAATGCTTTTAATTTGTACATGTTTGTCAGTGAAACATGTTTGTTGAACATGAAAATGTTTACTTGAGAATTGATAGCATCCGGAAACGTACATTCCAGCGCCGGAAACGTTTCTGGAATCGGGAGTAACTCTGAAACGGTTACTGTATAATTTCGTTCGTGGCTATATTATACAGGGTTATTACAAATGAATCATCGGGTTTTGATACGTTACTACGTGCGAACTAGGAAACGTATATGTTTCCATGACAACTCAAACGTGAGGGCGTTAATTACAGTGTGGTTGCCATGGTTGCTGCGCGAATGTCATATTCAAAATGTCGACTGGACAGCAGAAAGCGTTTTGTGTACTAGAATTTTCAAAGTGCGAATCACTTATAACCGTTCAGAGAGCATTTCGGAAGGCATACAAATGCAAACCACCAACCCAACAAAGCATTATGCGCTGGTATCGTCAGTTAAAAGAAACCGGTTGTTTATGTAAAGGCAAAAGTTTCGGCCGACCAAGCGTTATTGAAGAAACAGTGAACTGAGTTACAGAGAGTTTTATCCGTAGTCCCAAGAAATCAACAAATCGCGCTAGCCGCGAACTTTCCATTCCACAGCCTTTCATGCTGAATAATGTGTGGAGTGAACTGAACTATCGCCTTGACATCTGCCGTATCACTCAAGTAGCATATATTGAACATCTGTAGTATGAACGTCAATCTTGTATACTTTCGGTTTATTTTCATGTATAACTCATTGTTGTAACCCAATTATGTTACGAAATAAACGCTTCGGAAACATGATGATTATTTTGTAATAACCCTTATTTTCATAGATAGAGAAACATTTCTCTTTTTTTACACTGTACCAAAAAACTTGGATCCTACTTTATTTTTTTCATTAAAACAACATAAAGTTTTAAAACGAACTAAGAGTTATATATATATATACAAGGTGATTATAAAAAAACTATCCCGATATATGAGCCCATAACTGCCATACCGTTCACAGAAACTGAATGAAATTCTGGCCTGAAGTATTTTGAGGTATGCGCTCAAGAATCACGTGAAAAACAACAGTTAAATTCCAACAGTTACGGTTACAGTGACAAAATTTCGAAAATTTCAAATGGCAACACCTATTTTTTTTTTAATTGGAATGTGATCTGCGTAGTGAAAAACCATAAAAAGCGTTGGAACGGTACCTGTAGCACGAAAATTGCCGGCGCTAGACAGACTAAGAAGAAAAGGGAAAACAACCAATAAAGGACAGAGAAGCGCAACAGAAAGTAAAACATTTTATTGTTCAGTGCTATCCACCATCTGCCGCATGTAAAGTGTCGTCGTGTGTAAAATGGAAAATGTATGAAACACAATAAAATGTTTTGTTAAATAAAAAACCCATTATTACATACTAAGTATATACCAAATATCAAGTCTCTATCTCAATTTGTTCGGGAGATAGAGCGTTTACAAACACACACACAGACACACACATAGACACACACACAGACACACACACTGACAGACGGACGGCAAAATTTTCTTTCTAAAAATATATTTTTCAGAATCTCCAGTGTCTGAAACGTGTAAATCCGTCAATTTTTTTTCTCGATTTTCAAAACTATTACAAAACCCTGTACTACGTATGATGGGTAAGTAAAAAAGTGGACATTCTAGATGGGCCTATATAGGTAGCACGTATAGATCCATATAGATGTTATTATAGGTCTACTTACATAAGCATCCATATAGATCCATATAGATACCGTTATAGATCTACATAGGCATCCACATATATATAGATAAATAACATATATGGGCCCATATGGAAAAAAAGCGGACATTCTACAAGGGCCTATATAGGTAGGTCATGTAGATATATATCCCTGACCCACTTTTGCCCACATTATCCCATAAAGATGTGCTGCCTGGGTTGTCTGTTCCGGAAGATCCTAAAACAAAGAAGCACAACAGGTGACAAAATTGCTCCGACAATAAGTTGCTTAGTTTTCGAGAAACTCTTTTGACTCTATAGGTTTAACAAGGTGAAATTAGCGGCAACTTTGACGACTAATATAAAAGCACTATTACATTGAGGATGTTTCGGGGACAGTAAAAACTCAGGTGTTTCAGAAATTTTGAGAATTTCAAACTCAAATTCTTCCTCCGATGTTGTTGAAAACGTAAACTCGGTGTCACTGTTTTGTATGGATTAGTCCGAGAACTCTGATGAAGATGATTCTCGGATAATTCTGGTCTTTGTATAAAGGACCTGAATAAAGATCCAAAACACCCTGTTATCTTATTCACCGCACACATTACATTTCTATGACCTAACAACATGAAAGCATCGTTTACATGAAATGATGAATAAAAATGGAAGAATTAACATGGAATATTACTATTATAAACCTATATTTTACAACAAATTAAAAACCTAAAGCCGGTATTAACAATAGTTTTGTACTTACTGGAGAAGTTTTGGGAATGTCGAGAGTGTGTGAAGCAGCTGATGTTGATGTTGATTACGATTTTTTTTAATACGAAAACAGTGATGCCGACGACTTAAAACTTAATTTCGCAACTTATAATAATGTTTTTAACTTAGAAAAGTAAAGATCTCAAAAATATTTGCATATATTTTAAAGATGATTGTTTTATCCGTCTCGTGAAATTTTGTTCATTTTCCTTCCACCGTTCCTATTCATCCCATTTTACGGTTTAATGTGATATGTTCAGAATGTTTAAAACTATTCTATTTTATTTAATAAATAGAAAAATATTCTAAAATTGGAACAAAATTCTCCTTTGTGTATGATTTAAAATATGAAACCATTAAAATGGATCATAATTTGTGTAATTACTAAAATAGGTGTAAAAAATAAAAAGGTTCTAAAACATTAAAACCACTTCAAGATGTTAAAACATCCATCGGAATCCCGAGTGCTTTCAACCAGAAACCAAGCCATCATCAAAGGGTGGAAATGAGAAAAAATTCTGTAACCTCCGGAATGTAAGCCGTTTAAATAGTAGAAGGCGAAACCACATATGGAAAAAGGGGGTGGGGGGAAGGGGGATGGACTATTCTACTGAGCGAGGTGGGTTATCCCAACCCAAATGTACCATCAACATCATCTAACAATTGTTGACGATGTTGATGGTACATGATGTATATGTTAAAATTTATTATAAAATATAGGTTTATATAGTGGTATTCCATGTGAATTCTTCCATTTTTATTCATCATTTCATGTAAACGATGCTTACATGTTGTTAGGTCATAGAAATGTAATGTGTGCGGTGAATAAGATAACAGGGTTTTTTGGGTCTTTATTCAGGTCCTTTATACAAAGACCAGAATTATCCGAGAATCACCTTCATCAGAGTTCTCGGACTAATCCATACAAAACAATGACTACGAATGTATAATTTACTTGATGTTGATGGTACATTTGGGTTGGGATAACCCACCTCGCTCAGTAGACTAGTCCATCCTAATGATGGCTTAATGTTATGCGAGTTCATAAGTCTTACCCTTTTTAACTAAACAATGGCGATTTTAACAGAATTTTTTATTTAAGAAAATGCCTCCTTTTTTTTATGATTGTCTCCATTATCTGGATTTCTGCATACCAAGATTACGTTCAGAATTCGTTAGTTCAGATAATTAGAGTTTCTACTGTATAATGAAATAATTCGTTATACAACGTTTTAACGAAAGCGCGTTATAACGAGCAATTTTCAGAGAACTTTTGATTTATTTATAAATTGCTTTGACTGTATATGGCTATATAATATAATGATATATTCTTTTAAATTTTCAACACAAAAACAAAAATTCCTATTTTTGGTCAATTTTTGTTCATTTCAAAGTCCATTGTTTCCTTAAAACATGAAAAACTGTCTTAACCCCATTTGTTATCAGGAAAATAGAATGCTATATTAAAATTGCACCAGAGGATATTTTTATAGAATTCCAAGAGTTTATGCCGTATTCCTGAAGGAAGCAATTAATATTTCAAAGCAAACGTAAAATTGCTATTTTTAGAAGCTGAAATGCTGTTGCTTTCATTCAGCCAAAAAGAATTTCCACAGAACTTTAAAAACTTCTCTTACAGCCTTGACAAAACCATATTTCCTCAGCCAAGTTGAAAAATGTTTATGATAACAGTTTGTCTCTCTTTTCTATTGGAATTTGAATTTTAAAAAGGACAGTGGACTTTAAAAAGTGTTTTTTTTTTCATTGTTTTTGTCATTCCAACAAGAAATTCTTCAAAGGAGCTCCATGAATTCAAAAAATAATTGAAAACAAAATTCAATTAACCGAAAATTTAAACATTTTAAATCTATTAAATATTGTTTATTATTGTTATTATTATTATTTAAATGCTCAATACGTTACAATTTTTATTTTTTATTTATTTTTTTATTTTTTTTTTGTTACATATAAAAAAAGTTCGGTAAAAAGTTTATGCATTATTTTTTTTAATCCGACAGGGAGTTATTTATAAAGACAGTCGAATCTTGATTTAACAGTTTTAAAGGATCCCTTGAAAACCATTGTCAAATCGACGATTAGATAAATTAAAACTTCATAAAATTTGGTTATTAAAATTTCAAGCATTTACCTTACTTCCAGTATTTAATTATATTTTCCTTTTGGCGCAATAAATATGCACTTTATTAATTAAAAACTATTAATAATTGCTGTATGTTTTCATTAAATGTAGCCGATGACTTGAATTTTTTAGTTGTTCCGAAAGCATCCTACAATTGCCAGTAACATCAAACCTCATTAAGTACACTGATGTCCAGAAATTAAGGGGCAGGGACCGATTTCAGACGTTTTGTCGAATATCTACTGAAATTCGTGAGGAAATGCCCTTGAACTTTGTGCATGTAAAGAACATGTTTGACTTCATGTTTTTCAGTGAAGATTTAATCCCGAGACAATACAGTGAGCTAATCGATATATGAGATTTCCTCCCCAATTTATGATTTAGCTCACTTTATTGCCTGTATCTTTGTGAGTTTTCACGATATTTGACTGGTCTTTTTATATGAGTTTTTCTATAGTACTGGCGATCAAATCATAACAAAAAAATCTTTGCTGTAATTCGCGCATGCGCAGTTAAAATTTATTTCATACAAATACCCATATATCATCAAATATTCAATATATTAATATTTTAATTGTAGTATAATATTTCTGCATATTTTTGTCAATTGTTTTGAAAGCGGTGTTAAATTCGGTTGAAAACTCTGCATGCTATGAAAAATTAAATTTTTCACAGAAACGTTAGCATCTACAAGAATACAAATGCACAAAAACGTTGAACAAGACCTACATAGTCATTTGTTACAGTGACAGACCATTTTTAGCATTTTTTGTTACTTGGGTGATTGTTATTAAATTTATTATTAACCCCCCCCCCCCCCCTTAATTGTCCTCGGGACTAAATCTTCACTGAAAAACATGAAGTCAAATATGTTCTTTACATCCTCAAAGTTCAAGGGCATTTCGGGCATTTCCTCACGAATTTCAGTAGATATTTGACAAAACGTCTGATATTGGTCACTGCCACTTAATTTCTGGAAATCAGTGTATTTTCTCGCTACATCGAATGTAGTATTTGCTTCATTTGTCGTAATTTTCGACATTTATGATGTTCTGTGTCAGAATCAGAATCTAAATCAGGTGGATTTTTCTTTTTTCGTCACAAATTTTTGAATAATCTGTATTCACAAACAGGAACGCGAGAGTCATAGTTCACATCTACTTCTGTCTATCTACTATAATATATATAAAATGCAAATGGAAATTTCGTTCCGGCTGCTTATAACTTTAGTTCTAGCGAATGGATTTTGATGGGAGTTGCACTTTTAATTTATATATGTTTTTAGGGAAGGTTTTAATATATTGGATATCGTCCTATGTTGCTTAGAAATGTATATGTTACGGCCAAAACCCGAAGTTCGGCCAATTCGCGAAGTGGCCGGCCAGTTCGCGAATTGGCCAAGATTCCTGGCCAAAACCCGAAGTACATGAAATGAACAATGCATTTCGGGTTTTGGCCGGCCAATTCGCGAAGTGGCCGGGAATCCTTGGCCAATATACGAAATGGTGATCCAAGGCTGTCCGACACTCACGTGCACACGTGACACTTGATAGGAAAGGAAGTTCCATGCTGTGACGATTATACTTTTCAGAAATTTATGACAGATGTAAAAAAAAAATATATTTTTTTATTATTATTAATCTGACGTTAAGCCAAAGTATTTGTATGGAGGAATTTCAAAACATTATTATTCGTTTAAAAGTTCGAAAAACAGGGGAGGGGGGAGGGGTCAGCGGAGAGAACTGTGACTTTTTTCCCGCTTCTGTGACTTATTATGATACAGCGAATTCATTGTGACGATTATATTCTGATCTGTTGAAGAATTAATTTCCGGCCTCTGTGACTCAGGATTCATTGTGATTATTGTATTCTTCATATTAGTAATAGTATTTTATATCAATATTGTAAAAGGCCATTCTATATTTTTTTGGAATACAATTTCGTATGATTCATATAAAAAAATATACTTTGTCCAAAATCATTATTTGTTACGAAAAACTAGTTAAAAAAAAATTATTATTAATCTGACGTTAAGCCAAAGTATTTGTATGGAGGAATTTCAAAACATTATTATTCGTTTAAAAGTTCGAAAAACAGGGGAAGGGGGGGGGAGGAGGGGTCAGCGGAGAGAAATTGCCACTTGCTGGATTTTCAAGTTTATGATTTTTTTTTCTATTGTGATTTTGAAAGCAATAGTAAAATTTATCCTTCTCAAATGTAAAATAATTAAATACTAAAAAGTGAAGTAATTAATAATTTTCGTCACGGGATCAAACTCCCCTTAGCCCCTCGTTAAAGACAGTTTTTAGTTATGTTTTTCTTTTTATGTTCATGTGTTTAAAACTTATCTTAAACGGAGGATACAGGAGGCAAAACCCCCGCCTTATTAGGAAATATAGTAAACTGTTTCAATTCTTCATTTTTAATATTTGTTGTTATATTTCTGTATTTATGCTGATGTACTTAAAAATTGTTTTGTACGTAGAGTTCTGATAAATAAAAAATACATTTTGCTTATTTCGTGTTTATATTATCTATTTACCAGAAGAAAACATGTCGGTTGTGCCAATCACAAAACATTCTTCTATCTCATACATGTTAATACTTCAAAAGTCGTATTTTGTTTAATTATGTATATTTTTGAAACAAAAAATGAGAAGCATTTTGCATTGATAAATGAGACATTTTGTATAAACTTGTTTATCGGCATCTCCGACCCCTAAAACGTGTAAATCCGTCGGAAACCGAAAGTCGAAAAAAATTTTAGATTACAATATTTTTTTACTATTATAGATAGTTGAAAGTAAAAATTAGATTAGAGTTACATCTGTTCGAAAATCTTGCCCCTTCCTGACATTGTTCTGCGGACTCCCATGTTAACAAATAAATATATCCAGTGTTTTGTATATGTAAAATTCGTGTCATGATGAATATCTAATACATAAAACCAACATAAAGAAAAGCACAATCACATTTAATTGCGATCATATGCGTTGACCTTGCTATATTTCCTTCTCCTTTTTTCCCTACTAAAAAAAGTTTTCTTATGAAGTCTTGAAATATTTGAAATGTTAATTTATATTGTTTATTCTGCTATTTACGTTGCTTTTTTAACGCCGCATAATCATCCTAGCGCAAGAGTGTTTGTATTTATCATATTGGTCACTTTGTGCTCATATATATCATTAATAAGGTAATCACTGTAATGGAGTCACTTACAAAATGGGACCTTGTGCAATTCGCACTTATGATTTGTTAATACAGCAATCACTGTAACATGGTTTCCTAAAAAATGAGGCTCCCTGCGCGTTGCGCTCATAAACCGTTAAAATAATGATAATTATAACGGACACCTTTTATATAATGGACATTGTGGGCTTCGCTCCTATTAACCTTTTAAATTGTGATCAGTATAACGGTATCCCTTCATTTAATGGGACTTTTTGTGCTTCGCGACCGTTAAGAGGCTTACTTCAATCACGGAAGAACACCCGCTCGCTAATATTAAACCAATGGGAATTTTTTTTAAATATCTCTTTTATGTGTCAATATTTTTAATTAAGTTTCTTTAGCATTGTGTAGCTTAGGTCGATCTCTACGCAGGCCGTTTTTTGCTTTTTGCATTTTGTTTACAGATTATTTTTATTAAGATACTTTCACTTTCGAAACCGGTTCCAAAAGTGATAGTAGCCTCATAATAAAAAAAACCCTGTAAACAAAACTGAAAAAGTAAAACAAATGTCCTGCGTAGAGATCAATATCAGCTATCCAAGGCAAAAACAAGCATTTAAAAATATTGAAATGCAAACGAAATATTTACAAAAATTCCCCTACAGGATTAATCCTCTTAACTGTTACTACATCTATCATTAAAATATGGTTTTGTGCTCTTCTAGACCTTTAAATTTTAATACGGCAATCAGTGTAACGAGAAACCTCTCTGTAACGGGTCTCTACTATTCGCGCCCAAAAATCGTTCATATGGCAAACACCAATTTATGGCAAACATTAATTTATTGAAGAAAATGTGTATTTTCTCTTAAACATGATTCCATTTTTTCTGATAGAAATATATTGTAAAACATTTGGGCCTGATGTCAATATCAGAGGAATGAAATACCAATGTAAATTTTGTCATTTGGACACAATCGTAGTCAAATATTGCCATTTTTTGAAAAAAAAAAATTTCTTTTCAGTCGAATGTTTATTAAAAATGACGTCATTATCACAGGTGAAAGCAATTTATTCTACTGAAATTTTGGTACCTAATTTCAGAGTGAGCAGAATGAAACAAATCTGACAATAATTTCATTTTGACGCAATCATAGGAAAATGCTGCAGTTTCATGTTTTTAAATGAATATTTTCTTTTGATATATGATGTTAGTTCAATTTTAATGCCCTTGACAAACACCATTTATGCAAATTAATATTTACAAGAAAGATATATACAAGAAAGAGAAATCGTATGCGTCAAACATAGATTGGGAAATACTTTGCAACACTTATAGAATATTTTAACAAAACCATTTAATAAGGTAAAAAAAGATACTCAAGTAAACATTTTAGAAAACATATAACACATTTGAAAGCCAGATTTCAGCCACTACAGTGCATAGCCGGAGAAAAACTCTAATTATTTTGTGAAACCCTGTATATGATGTACTGATTTGTATATATTCTATATAGTATTCTAAAATTTAGTTTAGTTAGAAAACGCATAACACAGTTGAAAATACACCTTCTGAAAATTCTACCAATGGGCAGAAATGTACTTGAATTATTTTGTAAAGACCAGTATATTACCAACAGGTTCTTATACACGCCAAATATTAAGCTACAATTTAATTTAGGAAAAAATACACACAAAACTACTGAAACCACACTTCCAAGAATTACTTTTTATAGGCTGCCAAGTATCAAGTTCTTTGCATATCCCTGTATATGATTTAATTTATATTCTAGAAACTTCTCTTAGTAATCTAAATACTATATTTGTCCTTGAAAATGCATAATTCAAATTAAAAAGCATACTTAATGTACCTTTTTAAAATCACAATAATAAAGTTTAAGAATTATTTTGTTTAGCCCTGTATACAGGATTAATAGAATTTATACACACCTCGTAGTAAACAAAAATTTAGTTAAACTTAAAAACGCATAACTGAAAACGCATTTCCAGCAATCATCCCTAATACATAATACTTCCGATACAGTAGTGTATTCGAAATCAATTATGTGTCTGTAAATGAACAATAATTGATATACACATTATATTCTACAGAAAAAATTCTTGTATCAAAAATCAGCAATGTATATCATTTTCAGCATATTTTAAATAAAGAAACATAATTAAAATAAGCTGCAAACATTTTTACCCGAACACGATTATGTAATAGAATTATTTTGTGTGACCCTGTAAATCAATGATAAATTATTTGTGCTCCTTATTCTACAGAAGCATGTTTTAGTGCACCTCAGAAATTCGTATCATTTTATTATGTTTGTAACAGTGTAACACCATTAAGGCACGCCGCAATTGATTTTCCCCATAGACCATTAAGTCACATATTATTTTTGAGTACTCCTGTACATGAATTATTATCTCTACATACTTCATTTTCAATACCGAACTTGTCAAGCACTTAAGATTCAAACTGCCCAACGACCCTTAGTTATTTCGGGAATTGGCCGACGGCATCTGGCCAATTCGCGAACTGGCCGACAGCCTCTGGCCATTTCGCGAATTGGCCGATTTCGGGTTTTGGCCGTAACATATATATGGGGATAGTTATATATACAGTTATGAAAGATTAGCCTTTCAAAAATATTCTGGTGAATGGATTCATGGGATTTGCATTGTTTGTCAGATAATTTTTCAGGGATGGTTTTAATATATTACACATTGTTCTACGTTGCTTAGTTATAGAATTATAGAGGAAAGTTCTATAATCATGTGTATCCGATTATGAAAGATTAGCCTCATTAAAAAGTTCTGCCAGACGGATTTTTATGGGACTTGCATTGTTAGTTAGATACTTTTTGAGGGATAATTTTAGTATATTGCATATCGTTCTATCGTTCTATATCAAATCCTACCTTAAGTGATCAACTAAAAGAGTTTGTTCCTAACCGCCAAAATTTTGTTTGACACAGTAGAAAATATAATAGCGCAATTGCGTTCGTATAGTTTTCAGCAATGCGGTAGGACATTCCAGGTAAAGTTCCATATTACTTTAAAATACAATGTCAACTTCACCTTTATATTTCGTTTGATTCAATGGTCGTTTGAAGAAGTAGTGGCTGAAGTTTGCTAGTAATCTATAAATACAAATTTCTGGCTAGAAAAGGCATACCAAATTCATGCTACAAATTCCTCTAAATCAATGGTTCGCAAACCTTTTCGGCCACGCCCCACTTAATCATGTGCAAAATCGTTATGTCCGCCCCTCTCCATATAACATGTACTTTTTATTATTTAAAAAGTTCGTTCTTATTCACATTAAAGAAGCCTAAAAAAACATTAACAATGGCAAGTTCTTTCACAATTTGTTTTCTTATTAAGCAGATACAATTTTCTATTAAATAATGTTTTTCATAACTCTATATATGCAACAAAGTCATACATCTGTGTTTTTATATCTATAAGAGTTTCATTGTTCTTTGTCAACTTACCTCGTTGGAAATCATAAGGGTTATATGACCTCCATTTTTGTCTTTACAAACTTTTTTGAAGCGATTCACATTTTACAGTAAATTCGAAAACATTGATATGTTTTATAATTGATTTTAGTACTTTATTTAGAATAGCTTGTAAGTTGTTGGATACTGTACTCTATGCATAGTACACAAGAAAAGTTTCTGGAATCTCATGTTTATCAACCTAAAGAAGCCATTTTTCTTTGCCACCATAATACACTTATCCACTATCGGACATTTCTTTCCCCGTTATCAAGAGTTGAGCGCCGTGCATAAACCGAATTTTAATATTAAAATGCCATAATCAATATTTATATACGGTGTATGAAGGCTGCACCATAGCTATAAGGAATTTAATAACTCTCTTACTTCTGTGATGCCTGTTTGAAAATTTATTAATTTTATAATGTTGGTAGTATCTCCGTAATATTTCAAATATTTATTAGGCTAAATGTAACTCAAGACAGTCAGTTTAGTCTTAAGTTGGCATCACTGGTGCACTTGGTTTTGATTGACTCCCCCATCTCTTACTTTCGGTGGCACTCCCTCCCTTTCCTGCCCTTCCTCCTATTTATTGCTGTTGGTTTCGACCGTTACTACTTAACTAGTGTACATCTTTAGAGTTACAGTTTCTTCTAATTTTAACTCCCCTGATGATGGTTAGTGTTTAGCTGAAAGCACTTCGGTATATATTTGGACACGTTTGTCATCTGTGTTTTAACATATTTGGTGATTTTAATGTTTTAAAACTTTTATAATATATTTGCACCTTTTTAGCAATAAATAAATTCTCAGTCAATGCGTTGTGTATTTTAACTTATTAAGGTGAATATGACGTTCA
Source organism: Maratus michaelseni (assembly GCA_963931845.1). NCBI lineage: Eukaryota > Metazoa > Arthropoda > Arachnida > Araneae > Salticidae > Maratus > Maratus michaelseni. The sequence goes on along the minus strand of OZ007594.1, from coordinate 163,798,840 downwards.
ATATACGGAATTTTCTATATGTTTTCAATTTCCTTAAGTAGTTTCATGTATAAAACTTCCTTCGCGTGACATAATGCAGAGAGAATAAGAAATCAGTTTTCAGTCAACAAATATAAGTGAAAAAAGTTCGAAAATTTTTTAAAAACAAATGAAGCCATAAGAATTCTAAAGACCTTTTAATATAAAGAAGCTGCATAATTACGAATAAAATTTTTCACATTCTGGTTATTATTGTATTTTGAACTTTTGTACAGAAACTTTTTGAGAATACATTCATACCTTAGCTACCGCTATTTTTGCGTCCGCATCAACAATATACCCTCTACACTTTACAATATATTCGCAGTCATTCTACAAGGCTCTGTCCTTGGCCCTACTCTGTTCAACATATATTTAACGATATTCCTCGTACTTTGCGGACATTACTTGCCCTATATATGGACGACACGGCAATCTAGGCTTCTACACGTCACCCATACACTCCTTACAATTTTTTTTAAAAACACATTCACGATTTTACCAGCTGATGTCAATGGTGTGTTAAATTCAACTAAGCAAAAAACTGCTGCAATCTATTTTTCCAAACAACTTCCTTATCCCAACAGTATTACTATCAACAGTGCTAGACTTACCTGAAAAAAAAAATATTAGAGGCAAATATTAGAGGTACAGCGCTTAGAATACATAGTGTATAAAACGGTTTTACCGTCTTTTAATCCAAAATTTTCGAATTCAAACCGGAAATTCTGAAACAAGAATTTTTACTTTAAGAAGTCACAAAATATTTGCCATTAAGTAAGCAAAAGAACATTATAGTGAATTTCAGATATTAAGAGCCTACACTAGTCACGCGAAGAAACGCTCACGATAATGTTAAGTCTATGGGAAGGTTATCCCGCGATTTCTCGCTCGCATTTTAATATTTTTAAATGATTTTTTTTGCATAGGATAGCTGACGTCAATCTCCAACGTTGTTAGTTTTTACTTTTTTGATTTTGGCTCCAATTTTTTTTATATAAGGGTACTTTCATTTTCAGAACCGGTTCCAACCGGTTCCAAAATTTAAAATGTCTGCTCATAAAAAAAGTTTAACCAAAATCAAAAAAGTAAAAACTAACAACGTTGAAGATCGACCTCAGCTATCCTACGCAAAAAAATCATTTAAAAATATTAAAATGCGAGCGAGAAATCGCGGGATAACCTTCCCATAGACTTAACATTAGCGTGAGCGTTTCTTCGCGTGACTAGTGTCGGCTCTTAATGCGAAATTTCGGAATTTAAAAAAAGCCAAACTGGTAAGGCTCTAAAAAGTGCTAAAAAATTTAAGCCGATAAACGTGCAACAATGCGGTACAATAATAGGGCGATCGCAGCGACATCTGCTTTAAAAATTGATTAACCTCTAGCAAAATTAATCGTTTCACTATTGACAACAGGAACATAATTTCTGTTAATAAAATCTTCTTGTAAGTGTATATTTCAGATGTGATTTTGAAGTTAGTTTTTTTTATCATATCTGGGAATTAATCTTTTCCACTCTTCTAGCAGAGATTCATCTTTTGGTATGCTAAATATGGATCGTTTCTAGTTTGTTGTCTTGTATCGAGTACTGCAACCAGACACAAAAAATGCGTATCACGTTTTTTGGCCATGATCAATATCATTCATATTTTCAAAGCTTATGAAAATCACTATCTAAGTCAAAGAGAATAGGCATAGGGTATAATTTAATTATATAAAATATTTACCACCACCTGAAACGTTTTCTCAGTTCGATTCTTATACAATGTTTGCGTTGAAAGAGCTAGCAGACAGTGGCATAGCCAGAGAGGGGGATCCAAATGCTCTGGAAACCAGTAATATTATAAAGTTTTCTTTGGCTTCAATATCGCAGAAAAGTCTCCGATTAGATAAGGAATTTTTTTTTAATTAGTGGTATCCAAACCATCTGGACCTCTACCCTGTCTACGCCACTGCTAGAAGATGTCGCTACGATCGACACATTACCCTTTCAGTATCGTTCTACATTTACCGGATTAAATTTTTTAGTACTATTTTGTAGCCGTTTTCCACGCTATGTATTCTAGGCGCTGTATTAGAGGTAAATATTAGATTTCTTAAATATTAAAGGCAAAATCGCCGGATAAATCTCTCTCATCTCTACTTAAAAGTAATATTCTCTCTATTAAAAATAAAGTAATTCTCTATAATGGATGTATTCGCTATATTCTCACTTATGCTTGTCCAGTCTTTGCAAGTAATATTAACATGAATTACCTCTATAGAACTGACAACAAAAATCTTCGCATCATCCGGAGTGCCCATCGTTACCTATTCTATGAAACTGTTTACAACATCCCGAATGATAATATCACTAACCAAAAATACCTCTAACCAGAAAATCAATTTATGATGGGTTTAAAACATTTGAAACTACGGGCTGTATTTTTGGTCATTTCCAAGTCAACCGTGCCCGTCAAATGCGTTCAAAAGTGATTGATAATGAAAATTATTATTAAGGAAAAATCTTCTTAAATGCTCAATTTAAAATGAATTAAAAAGGCTTGAAGTATTTTTCTAGAATTATGAAAAAGAAAAAAACATGAGTTATGTGTTTAAATTTTTCTAATAGGATTAAACGAGATTATAAACCTTTTAATTCAATGTTTTTTAAGCTATTTTGCACTTTATTTAAAACTAGTGCTAGAATATTTCTAGCCTAACTGTATGATGTCGGCTTGCCTGTCTTTTCTTTTTTGATTTCATTATTTGAAAACGTGCTTAAAAGTCGTTGAAAGTTAAATTCTTCTATAATGACAAATTTGAAGAGAATTAAAAATTTTGTACTATATATATATATATACATATACATATATATATATATAATGGTCAGATTTAGCAGAAAGAACTTGTTGTATGTTTTTGATTTCAAAGCTATTAAATATATATATATGTATAAACGGAATGCATTATCATTTATTTGGCTTTAATTTTTCTAATAGGATTAAAGGATATTATAAAACTTTTAATTAAATGGTTTTAAGCTCATTTGAGCTTTATTTAAGATGGTTCTAAAATATTTCTTTAAAAAAAGAAAAACTGAATATTTTAAAATGGTTAGGATTAAATTGTATTGCAGAAAATCTCTCCATTAGTATAAAAAACTTTTTTCTTTTTAATTATTTCTCAGTTACATTCTTAATCATTATTTTAAATAAATATGCATTAAACAAATGAATTATTAAGTAAATACCATAAAAATTATTTCATTTAAAAGTTCAAGTTTATATCTAGTAAAAATAGTTAACGTGAAGTAACAGGTAAATACTAGTAATGAACTTTCGTTTTCTTTTGAGGCATATTTGATGATTTTATTGGCTTATTGCTTCAACTAATTTTTAATTATTTAGGTTATGACCGGATTAATCATCAACAGCTTCAATGAATATTTTTTTTTTACATAATTTATTTTGCAATTTGCACTTGGTCAGAAAATGATATTTGTCAATAAAAATTATATTAACCAAGCATTTCATGTATTTGTGCATTCTTATTTTTGGCGCTACGGGTGATCAGCCTTGATACTGTTTCAGAGAAATTTCAGTACTTTTATGTTATCCGGGCACAGGTGATAAACCGCCAAATATTGTTCCCATCGCCACCATTCGTATTGCATTCATTTCCCTTAAAATATAAACTTTCAATTACTTAATTTAAAATACATAACTTTCTTTTAAAATACATAATTTAAAATGCATATAATACATACATTTGAAACGCGTGTTTTTCACTCATTGCTTTTAACAATAAAAAGGAAAGAAAATATTTTTTTCTGGAAATTTGAATATATATATATATATATATATATATATATATAACATAGTCCAAAACATTTTATTTCAACATCAAAGAATTGCTTATAATTTACACACGCGAAAAATAAAAACTGTTGTTGACGAGGAAAAAAATGCTATTGGCGAGATCTGCGCCCGACTAACATAAAAATACCGAAATGTCTAATATCTACATAATCTATGTATTCAATAAATTGAATATAGAAATGACAGTACGTCGTGCACTGAAAGTTATATTAAAAAAAAAAGTTCTGGGCCAGCGGTTTATAAACTCTTAGTTATGATGGGTCTCTTTTCGTATTTCTTTTGTCTTCGGTGACTTCCATACTATAAGGCTAAAGAATTACTGATATTCTTAATAATGTTGAATACAAGATATACAGAGTGTCCTTTTTTTTTAATCGTTGACCAATCATAAATTTCTAAATTGTGGATTTTAGAGGTGTAGAACCAAATGCAAAATTGTTTCAAATATTGTTTTTTCTTATATGGAAATCCATTTACATCAAATAGTTATTTTTTAAAAGTTACTAAATTAAAATTTTTTATATATACTTTTTCTGCGTCCTACAAGTCATAGTATGAAAAACTTTCTCCATGCTCTAAAAAGCAAAACAGTATGCATTCTCTTTTTGTACGACCAAACTTACCCAGTTATGATACTATTTTATGAATTTTCAGCGTTTACTGGTACTGAAAATGCATTTTTCCGTTTTGAGCACATGAAATCGCCTAAAATTAAGAATTTGCAATGATTTGTAAGATTATATATAATCTTACAAAGATGTATAAACCAATGATACTGTATTTTTTCTAAAAGTATTTTTAGTTTTTACTTTGATTTTACACTCATGATTTCTCTCATAGACCGAGAGGCGGCAGCACAGACAATCACCTCATCGAATTCACGGCTGAAATTTCAGAATTAGTTAAAACTCGATTCGCATATTAAAACGCTCTGCCAAGTCATATCTTGGTGGAAAATACGAAAACACCCGATTTTGGCGGTTGACTCGTAGGTTTACCATTGTGTTTTCCTGCACCCAAAAGTATGAAAACATGGAGAACTTGGTACAGGAAAACACAATGGTAAACCTACGAGTCAACCGCTAAAATTGGGTATTCACGTGTTTTCCACCAAGATATAACTTGGCAGACCGATTGCATTTTAATATGCGAATCGAGTTTTAACTAATTCTGGAATTTCAGTCGTGAACTCAATGAGGTGATTGTCTGTGCTGCCGCCTCCCGGTCTATCAGGTTTTAGATAAGTTTAAAAACATTACACTGAACACGAGGCCTTCGCAAATCCCCATGGTTTATTATATTTTACAAAGTTATTTCTGTAATTATTTCCATTTCTTATTAAAACGCATTGAAATAAATCTTCTACACCAATAAAAATTTGTAAACTTTTAGGGCAATATGTAACAAATCGATCAGGAAAGTAGAGGAGTAATGTCTCCCAGCATTTTTAGTTTTTACTTGCATTTTACACTCATGATTTCCCTCAGGTTTTAGATAAGTTAAAAAAAAAAATACGCTGAACACGTGGCCTTCGCAAATCCCCAGGGGTCATTTATTATACAAAGTTATGTCTGTAATTACTTCCATTTCTTATTAAAATGCATTGAAATAAATCTTCTACACCAATGAAAATCTGTAAAATTTTAGGGGAATGTTTAATAGATCGATCAGGGAAGGAGAGGAGTGATGTCTCCCTTCCCTTCAGTTTCAAGATTAATCAAATCCAGTCTACAGTAACTATAAATGGATTTATAAACTACTGCAGTTTCTTGAAGATTTAGAGTGTCACATTTTCAAATCCCTGATGAAGCAAGTGATAATAAATCGATAGGGGAGTTATGTACAAATACACTCAGTGGTTCTAAGCTTCATTTTATAGGATGTAATAGATGTTCTTTCCTCCTTGAGATTAGTTATATAAAGGTAGAGTTTTATTAATTTTTCATTGCAAATATTATTTGTCTATTGTATTTTGCTTTTATACGACTGTCAAAACTTATTACATCTTAACTTTATGCACTCATTTTTCTTATATTTGCTGATTATTTGGAAACGTGAATAATAATGCAACTGTATCTTTTTTCTTCGTCTACAAACAATTTTATAGTGATATTTTAAAATAGTTATTTTATGTCAAGGACGAAGAAATGTCGAGGCTGGTGATGTTTAAGGCTGCTCATCAGTGAACTTCCCGGTACCCCTCGCTAATGTTAAACTTATGGGCGTAGGATGCATTCGTATATTTAAAATATCTCCTCAGGAAATTAATATTTTTAACTTCTGTTTTCTGTGTACATTTCTTAAAGGATATGTCTCTTTCTTTCTTATTGTCAATTTTTTTCTAAAATATATACTTAATTTTATGTGACGTGTTAAAATCTTATTCAGTTTCGCTAAGATTTTAACACATAAAATTAAAACTTAAGCACATATTTTAGAAATATTTTGACAACTAAGAAAAAAGAGACATCCTTTAAGAACAGTACAAAGAAAACACAAGTTAAAAATATTAATTTCCTGAGGAGGTATTTTAAATATACGAATGCATCGTACGCTCATAGGATTAACGTTAGTGAGGGGGATCGGAAAGTTCACTGACGCACAGCCTTAACTCCCTATGTTTATGGTCACCCCAATGCGTGTATAATGCGTAAAATGTTTAAGATAGAGCCTGTTTAGATATTTTAAAAAATATTATTTTCCATTTAAAATTTTTGTTTTGGAAAAATCAACTTCATACATAATAAAGCATATAACATATATTGATTATATATCTAATAAAAATGTTGCAATACCGTATAAAAAACTTATTATCAATTAAGAAGACAGCTATATATTATTTATCTCGCTCACTCTCTTTTTCCGTTCCTGTTTCATAATAAACAGAAACTATGGACGGCAAAGCTTTCCTTTCCAAAAAAAGTTTCCTTTCCAAAGGACGGCAAACCTTTATGGAATTATATTTCATAAAGGTATCAGCTCAAGGTACCCATTTTTAGAGACTAACACTGTTACGAAAACGTTTCCATGTTTCTGAACAAGATGGGCTGCAAAAACCGAAGTGACCTTTGACATTGGTTAGTATCTGAGGCTCTGTCTCTTTTTCGTAGTTTATCTTTTATTATTATTATTATTATATTTATTTATTTATTTATTATTTATTTTTTTACAAAAAAGTTTTTAATATCTTTCTTTATAATGGCATGGGTTTTAAGGTCAGTGTTTCATTAAAATAATTTTCCTTTTGAAGTCTATGGACTTACTTGCGTTATATCAGTTTTTTTAGCAGAGTATTTTGAATTTGAGTTTAAGGTGTTTGTATTTTTTTACATTCAAAACGATTCGATACAAAGTTTTTCTTCAAGAACTGGTATATGTTACATTAACAGGCGTTATATAATAAGTTATATTCGAATTCTGCAAAGAACTACCAGTTCTCCGGGTCTAAATGCTGCATCTGCAAGCTGCATATTAGCATAGTTTCTATATATCAGATTATTCTTGAAATTAAAGTACATAGGTGACCTAAAAGTGACCACTCTCTCTCTCACTAATTTGTAAGATTTCAAAAGAAGATCTATTTAAAAGCACAGTATCACCTTGATTCAGATAGAATTAATGAATTCCCAGCTCCTAATTCACAATTAAAAAATTCCCATTGAGTAATACAGTCGATTGTGGTTGAAAATATATCTATTCACGATAAATGTATGACAGAAAGCTGATGAATAATTTTTATTTTACTTTTTGATACTAAAAAAGTTATTGGAAAATCTCTACCGGAAAAATTTTAAAACATATTATATTAAAAAAACATTTTATTAGCATCATTTTATTTGTTGTTCGAAGAAATCGTGACGGTTAACTGTCCTTTGCCGACGGTTAGAAAGGTCCAAATGTCCAAACAAGAAACAGAATACTCATTTTATGAGCGACACTCAAAATCCACGTTTCAATTTATGCCAAAACCTGAATCTCGGCCAATTATCGTCTATTTTTAACACTTTCCAACCTAGTTGAAAAGTGTTTATGACTTCGGTTTGTCTGGCCGTATGGCCGTCTGTCCGTCTGTCCGTGCTCTAATTCCCGTAAATATGCTCGGATTGCCCTGCAATTTTTATATGTTATTGTCGTTATCTATAGCATGTTCCCTATTTCAACTGAAGTTTGTAGCACTTATAGTTTTTTTACAGGAACACTCAAAAGAATTCCGTTACATTACGGTCTATGCGGAAAAATCATTTGCGGTTTATTTTAATGATGTTACACAATTTCAAACACATTGTAATTGATATATATCACTAAGGTGCATTACAGGAAGCTTATTATGGAATAGGGTGCGCATAGCACTTATAGTTACTTTACAAGGACAGTCAAAAGAATTCCGTTACATTACGTCTATGGAGAAAAATCGTTTGCGGTTTAATTAAATAATGTTTCACTATTTTAAACGCATTGAAATTTATTTATATCACTAAAGTGCAAGAGGCTTACTACAGAATATTGTGTGTATAGCAGTCATCGTTCATTTACAGGGACACACAAAAGAATTCTCTACTGTCTGTTAACAATAATTCCGGGAAGTGCGTTTTAAGTTGCTGAACGCGATTTTAAATTTAACTCACTTTTTGTCTATTACTTGGTGTGCACAAATTCTGTAGATCATATACAGGGCAGCACAAAAGTTCGCGAACACATTTCCGTTTATTGACAGAAACTCCAGAAGGAGATTTTTAAAGTGTGCTACGCGTTTTCTAAGTAAATTAAAATTTAGCATCCTATGTAGTATATATATAAATCTATAGATCATATACAGGGCTGAATAAAAGTATTCGGATATTTTTCCGAATATTGTATATGATGGAAATTCCTGAAATTACGTTTTTAAATATGTTATGCGTTTTGCAAACTGTTTACTTAGATGTTATATTTCAGCTTATTAAACAGTAATGATTTGTAAAATTATTTTGGAAGCGTTGGAAAGTGTTACATAATCTATGCTTGACGCATGATTTTTCGTTCTTGTTAAAGTTAGAAAACAGTCTGTTGAGTATGGATATGTATCGTTTAAATAAAAACTATGATTTTTCAAATTACATGTTTAGGATGATTTAGAAAATAATACTAGCGTAGTTACTTAGGAAGATATTATAGAAGATGGCGAGTTACGTGTGACAATGTGCTGGATCAAAAATTTGAAGTAAATATATGCGCAATTCGTGCAATCAGAGTTTACAGTTGATTTAATCTGAATTCATTTATTCAATATATATATATATATATATATATATATATATATATATACACACACAAACACACACATATATATATATATATATATATATGTGTGTGTTATAATACATATATATATATGTATATAACGTTAAAATTATATATATATATATATATATATATATATATATATATATATACACACACAAACACACACATATATATATATATATATATATATATAATTTTTTTTTTTATTATCGAAAACAAGTTGGAAATTGTACGTCAAACGTGACAAACGAGGTGCGTTCGTACTGTAGCTAGTTATATAAATATTCAGATCTTGATGATTTTTTTATTCTGCGAAATGAATTATATCGTCTGCAGATTAATTTCTGTCATAAAATAAGTATCTCGGTCGCTTGACGATTCAACCTCGGAAGCTCCTATAACAAGAAAGCACCGATCTTTAAAAAAAATTCAGATTTCTTAATAAATGTTTTTATTAATATCTCCTAAAGTTTTGATTAGATTTTTATAAAATTTGAAATGTCTCGATAAAATTCTGCAAAGATAATATAGCTTAAATTTTGAACCATTCGGTTGGGTAGTTTTTGCGTTGTTATATGCGGACGGACGGACAGACAGACGGACAGACGGACGGACCAAACGACGACAATAGGTGCTACGTATTTATATAATTACGAACACACCTAAAAAAACGAAAATAGTGTTTCTCAAATCGTCATTAGTAATATATTAACAGGATGTAATGTTTTCTCTAGTGGGTATTTTATGGTGTGGTCAATGAAACTGCCTATCAGCTACAATAAAGCCGGAATTATACAATATATATATATATATAGTTATAATAATGATCTGTCAAGACTCTTTATAGGTTTTAACAAAAGAGCAAGTATTTTTTGTTTAATCTTCTCTCTTAATTATGTGTTAGTTATTCTTTCAAAAAAATATAAGGATAGTATTTTTTAAAATAATAATCAGAAGAAACATGGAAGAAAATTGTGCTATACACGCAAATTCAGGCAAATAAAGTTTCAGTCATATACAAAAAATAAACAGTTAAAATATATATTTTATAATTTTTTTTACAGAATGTAATTTTAATATGTTTAAAAATTATAACGACAACGAATATAATCACGTTTTTTAAAAAAATTCTGAAAACTAGATTTACACTAATGAGGAGAAATGACGTCAGGCCTGATGCCCTTCATAGCTGACATTCATATTCACTCAGTATGAGTAGAAGGACCTGGAGGATAGAATTAACGGAAGGTGAAATTCGTAAATTATGGCAGCTATTCACCATGGGAAAATCACATCGATATATATTTCCTGAAATTCGCATGATGAAAGCAGCGGTTATCAAAATATAATTATATTTATCAACACTTTTTCAAAGAATTTCGAATCGCATGGCTTGATGTCCACAAAATAAAGTTGGCTAGACTTATTAAAATTGAATATGTATGCGAATTTATAAGCAGTATCCTTACAATTATTGTGATCCTTTAAAAATTTGTATATAATACGTTCTCCGTTCCACATTTTTAAGCAAATTATTTTAATATAAATGAGCAAATCAATTCTATTTTGATTGTAAATGCACATTGTATAATATTTATTAATATTCCGAATTGCATAATATTTATAATTCTTCCCCCTTTTTAATGATTTTATACTTTTGCCCTGCAATGCCAGTACCAGTACCATTTAAAGACTGGTATATTGATGTATATATTGACTAATATTTTTAAGAAAGTACTATTTAATGATTTACACTGGCTAAATAATAATTTATAGTTATTTTTCCTTATCAAGAATCGTAATTCAAGACTGACATTTTGTAATTTACTTCAAATACTAAAATATAGTTTAAAAAAATCATTACAATTAATTTAAATTAAATAAATACTTGTTACAAAAATTCTTATAGTTCTATGGAAATAAATTTAAGAGATTAAATTCTGATAAATCAAATAAATCTTTTCACATATTTAATATCTAGCTAAGATGCTAAGATCTGATATATAATAGAATGCTTAAAGAGCCAGAAATGTTTGAAATGACAAAAAATGACTAGAGTTTAATCGTGGATTAGGAAGCTTGTAATTCATTTAGACTTTTTTTTTGCGTTTATTTATTTTGTATTATAGAAATTTAAAAATATATATTTGTTCAATTGTAAAAAAAAAAATAATAATAATAACAAAAGTTTTAAAAATGTACGGCAAATTTATGCTTCAAAAACTAATTTTGCCACGATTTTGAAGTCCAAGTTCTATATTTTTAAATTGTCATTTCTTCTTTATACTGCTTATTATGTTGTCTCACAATTATACCTTTAAAAAAAAATCAAGTTATAACAAATATATATACCGAGTGTTCTAAAGTGACTGGTTTTAAAACTCAATAAATTCTAAACGGTAACAGATATTTAAAAAATTCTTGCAGGAGAGTAATGTCAGGAGTTTTTTTACTGCGATTTCTGATTTTAGTTCGAATTACCAGCAATAGATGGCGATGCGAGCGATATAACCGCAATCCAGTCCAAAACGAAAATCTCCCAGCATTAATACGAAGGGAGGTTCAATATACATGGAGTGGGTCTCATTCGTTAATACAATCTTGTTCTTAGGGCCCGATTCTGAATAAGATTTTATTGGTGAATGAGACCCACTCCATGTATGAAACTTCTTTCCTTCGCATCAATGCTGGGTGATTTCTGCTTTTGTCTCGGTTGAATGTATATTCCTGGCAGCACCATCTATTGCTCATAATTCGAACGAAAATCAAGAATCGCAGTAAGAAAAAAAACCTCTTGACATCTTACATTACTCTCCTGCAAGAATTTTTTTAAATATCTGTCACTGTTTGGAAGTTATTGAATTTTAAAATCAGTCAGTCGATTTTAGGACACCCGGTATATATATATATATATATATATATATATATATATATATATATATATATATATATATATATATATATATATATATGATCCATTTTTTATGGATTTTGAATTTTTTTCATCATTATTATTTTTTTTACAACTGTTTTTTCAGTTACAATCTACAGACAACGAAATAAGCAATATATAGAAGAAAAGATGACTCAAATGTATGGAGCCTGTGCTTCAAAATCGGGATAAAACTAGTTTTTCAAGATTTAATTTCTCGAATAGTATTAATTTTTTTTTTTTTTTAACAATTTAACATATATTTGTTATTTTTATAAAACATGAATAAATAAATGGAAAAAGAAGTAATTGTCTAAATTAATTATAGGCTTCCTAATATACGTTCAAACTTCAGACAATTTTCGTTATTGCAAACCTTTCCGGTTCTCTTAATGGGAGGTTCTACTTCTTCTTCTTTTTTTTTCTCCAGTTTTTGCATTCATTAAGTGTGTAACTTGTTCTTCTTAAGTGGTTTTGTGATAATTCAATTCCTTACAGTATTTTTTGCTCACTGAATGTAACGCCGCACATTGAACGTAAAGCTATTGTAAAATTTTAAACTAGTTTTTCTCGAAACCATTTTTAAACTGGGCGACTATCTTTCTCGAGAACTATTGGATCGATTTTCTTCATTTTTTATTTAAAAGAAAGCTAACCGTTTTTGCTGGAGCTTATACCACCGAAAAATATAACTTTCATTGATTAAATGATGATTAAATGTTTTTTTACAGCTAGCAAAATTTAAAAATAAATAAATAAAATAAAATAAAAATAAAAAAAGGAGGGGCAAAAAAGTGACCTTTTTTACTGTTATTCTGTCAAAAATCAACTTTTAAAACTAAATGTTGGTGTAAGCTCCAGAGAATTTAATGCATTTTCATAATATGGTGACCAAATTGGTTTGAGACGCTTGTGACTGAATAAAAACTTGTCACCCGTTTGAAAGTCCATGTCGCGCACCTGCAGTCGCACAAGACATATATATATATATATATATATATATATATATATATATATATTTTTTCACAAAAAAATAAATTTATAAGTGAAATGTCAATAAATATAATGCAAAATGTCAAGGTAATATATATTTTCTTTGTAATCGGAAAAAAATCGTAAAAATCACGTAAACTTTAGACCAAAGCAGTACTCCCTTAAGGCTTACTTTCAAATTCAAATTGACTACTTTCGGACACATTTTTAATTCATTATTATTCACAAATGCGTGAAATTTGTACTTGATCTTATTCGACAACTTTGTAACCGAACAGTATTTTCCCTTTTTTGGTAAAGACAGGAGATCTTTCAGAAAACTCAGTCAAAGTAGGCATTTTGAACCGAATTGACCGACACGACAGCATAGAAAAGGCAAAAAACTGACATCATGCGACAACAATCGTTTATGACTCAAGAAATAATTCATTTGTCGAAAAAAGAAAAAAAAAAGTATGTTCGATTATACATCGCTTCCATAATTATGTCTGCAACTGTCATCTTTTACGTTTAAAAATGACTAAGAAAATGTGTCAGAAAGTTTCGTGTTGTTAAGCGGAGAAAATATTTTTTTGAGAACAACCTTCACACTCAATTTAAACAAAACGAGCTAACACATATATTTATTTTATATAAAAAGGAATATCATCGCGTCAATTTGACACATCTTTTCTAATTCTACAAATGAACTACCTTCAAACTGTTTCACGTATCACGTTTTACTTCAAGCGTAATTACCGATGATGGATATGTTCATTTTTGAGTTAAAGAAACTGAGTGCGTCTTTTGAATTAATTAAGATGTTCTTCGATGAAAGCTTTTTAATTCTGAGGAAATTGGGATTTCTTGCGTGCGAGATTTTCACATTAACCCACATTACAACGTCTTATAAATAGGACAGCTATATTAAACTTCTTTTAAGTAAAAGTGACAAAAGTAATTTAGATAAATTACCCAGTGTGCATGCATATTTACCATAATTATTTAACAGAAATTTTCATCTTATTTAATCCCAGAAAAAAAGTTACAATACAAATTGTACGATTAAAAGAGGCGATTGTAAACTGTGCGATTAAAATATTAAATGGAAAATTTTTAATCTGAATTTTTTATTCTGTGCATCCTTGGAAATTTCAATGAGTTTAAACACACCTTGATTTCCTCATACACTGAAGAAAAAAAAATGTTTATTTTACGGTATAATACTGTCACCCCAGCTGCCAATATTATACCGTAAAATTAACAGTAATAAACAGTAAAATATGCTGTAATATGCTGCCGCGCAAGCTGGGGTGCCAGTATTATACAGTAAAATCAACAATTTTTTTTTCTGTGTAACCGCTGCGTAATAGATCTATGTTTAATATGTTATTTTTACCACAAAAAAGCTTTAATAAATCTAAGTTTATTGCTATTTTTAATTAAAAAAGTTTTAATATTGCAGCACTAGTTATACAGCAACGATGAAATATGGGTTAACGTACTTTACAGAATTTTTAGTCTCTTTTTTAAATAAAAATTGTCGTGTAATTAAATCGCCGAAATACTTTGATTCAATAAGGTAAAATTTTTAATTAAAAATTATTGGTATGAATAATCAAGGATTCTGAGCACTTTATGCTTCACGTATACGTGACGCTCGTCGTGAAGAGCTTAAAGATAAAATCTAAATAAAAATTTTATGAGAAGCTATTTTTGATGCATGCAATACATTTCAAGCCAGAGAATACAAACTCTAAACTAGAACATTATAAACCATCAGAGTCATTTTTTCATAATTTATACAGAATTGATTGATATTTACAAACCCACTTCTACATTTTATTAATTTGAAACTATAAAAAAACTATTATAATTTAGGTTCTTCTTTCTGAAGCATGAAAGAAAAATTTCTGAAGAGTTTTTTACTTTGAATATTTTTATTGTCAATGGATAAAAAGAATATTTTCGCTCGTTTTCTAGTATGTGCATTATTTTTAGCACATTATATTATTATTTAAATGCGATGATGTTGCCAGGGTTGGGGAAAATATTGTTCATTCATTGCCATTTGTAGCAGTTTGACATTAGACTTCATTTTGTGACAATTTCGCTCACGTAACTTATAAATAAACAGTATGCATCTCAATTCTTTCTTCTGTCATAGTAACGCTGAGATTTAAAACTGACAATAGATGTTGTGACCTGCGTTTTTGTTTGCCTATCTATGGTAGTGTTCTTAGGTTCACACCGAAAATAAATCCTGTCAATGGCATCTAGAAAATAAATTGTGGTTCCAAAAAAAAAAATAGTTCCATGTCATCCTTATATATTATAGTTCCTTTTGCATAGAGAGCTACCCCCTATTCAAATTCAAGAGCGTTTTCCTATATTATCGTGATCAAACTTATTTAAAAATCTCTGTAAATAAATGTGAACACAAGAGGTTAGTTTTAGTAACTATAATTCTAGTTTATGAATTTATTCCTAAAATCAAGTGATAATTTCTCGCAATTCAAACGATCCATAATATAATTTCTCGTTTCATCACCTAGAAAACTATAAACTACAAATTCTCTATTCATTTCGTCTATTCTGTTTATTTGTTTACCTTATTCTCAAAACTCGGAAATCTATATTTCTAGTTTAGGGATTTAGAAAATGACTACTTATTCGTTCTAGATGAAGGCGGTATAAGTTTTATTTCATTGCAATGTTCCAAATAATGGTACAGGCCGAGAAAAAAAGCGAGACAACCACTTCTAGATAAAGGCATAAAAACAATTTTTTTTTTCTGAAAAATTAGCCCTAAAACTCCAGAAAATGACGTCCTAGTAAATAAATTTTCTTTTTTATTCTTATCAAAATTTTCTTTTAAGATTTTTTTTCATTGACATTTTAAAATATTCCAGAAAATAACTACTGTAGTACGCAATACAACAATGATAGAGATGAGACGGGATCGGCCCGAACCCGGGCCACAAATGGACTCGGTCTCAATTTTTGTACCAGTCTTCAGGCTCGGGCTCAAAGTAAAAATTATATTTATTCACAAATAGAAAAAAAACTTACTATTTGAGAAAAAATAATGTAATCTAAGTTTCTGAATGTACTGAGTGGCCAAGATAAAAGAAGCCCGGTATACAGAAGTACAAATACTTAACTAATTTTTATTTAAAAGTAGTAAATACAGAATAGTGTGAATAACAACACCTCCTGTGAACTATTGAATGTTCAGTATGTTGTTATTCATAATATTCTCTATTTACTACTTTTAAATAAAAATTAGTAAGTATTTGTACTTCTGTATACCGGGCCTCTTTTATCTTGGCCACTCTGTATTTTATAAACCTTTAAAAATCAGTTCGAAATTAAATTTAATTGTTATTGATGAGATATAAGCAGAAATATTCTATCTGATTTTGAAGCCTTTGCACGGTCAGTGCTAGTAACATAAAGAAACCGTGGGATATCTCTAACCTCCTTTTCTGCTTGAAGTATTTTTTCCGAATTACTGGGAAACAGAACTTATGTATTTCTGATATAGTTGTACATGTACAATGATATTTTAAAAGAACAAATATTGTGACTAAAAATTCATAAAGATACAACTAAATGTAAATATATTGCTTAAAGGTGCGTAAAAACATACATAAAACATTTAAAAGCATATTAAAGTCTTTTTAAAAAAATTTCATAACGTTTTCAACCAAACTTACTAAGTCATCATCAGTGAAAAACTAATAGTTAAGTTGAGTTGTTGTCTCTTCGCGTTTTCTAGCTTGCCCGGAAAAAACCATTTTACTTCAAGGGTGTGGAATATAAGGTGGGATGGGAAAGGTCATTCAACGTTTCAAAAATAAGTACAGGTTAATCAATCATGTATTAATTCATTCCAGACTGTGTGGATATCATATGATAATACATCGTTACAGACTATTTCTTTTTTAGATATTATTTCCAGAGACTCTCTTATGATAGCTTCCTGGTGATTACTTGTGCGGAATATAATTTTGGATCTATTGAAATCTACTTTTATAGGTTCAGTTTGTGCTAATCTTGCTAACGCAGTGTGGGGTCTATTTAATCTCAGATCTGCTCGGTCTAGATATCGGTTTAAATATTGTGACTGTTGAAGATTTCTGCCAAGTGGTTTGGTATAAATAACAAATTTGCTGTTTTAAACAGATTTTCAGGGGCATAAAATCACAAAAAGTTTTCATGAGGGAGTATTTAAGATTAATACTTATTTCTATGTAAGGAGATATTTTTAAATGAGAAAATTCATGTTGAAACAACTTCAAAATATTAGTAAAAATTTTCTATTACGTACGTTTGGTATCAAGCTCGCAGGCACCGGTGACACAATTTTTCCGCGCCCGACCTCATCTCTAAACAATAATTCAAACTATTTTTGTAGCTGTCTAATCTGAATACTTATAAACATCATAATAAACGAAATTCATCGATCATAGATGGATATTCAACATAAACGCATTTCCTGAATGGCTTTTGGTTTATTTACCAGCGAAACGAAGCTTTTCTCTCTTTAGAAAACACGTACTTAAAGAATAACACCATTTTGACGCCATGAAATTTAAGGCTTTTTCAATTTATTTTTAGAGAAATGCGAAGCATTATCCATTTGCACAAAATTATTATACATATATTAAATTAGAAAACAGTATTTTGTTTACTTGTTATATAAAAAAATGTTTAGCCGTTATATTATGATGGTTTAATAGCTGATGGGCAAGAACGTTTCGAAAAAAAAAAGGGGGGGGGGGTCAAGTGGTGGACACGATAACTCATCGTAGACTTAATCTAGGACAATGAGACAAATAAAAATAGCTTGTTTAGTCCAAAAACTAATGAAATACGTAGCCTTTAAAAATATATACTTATAAACATGCATTTTTAGCGAAAGTCATCGATTCCAAGAAAAATGTAAAACTTCAACCCAAAATTTCGATACTTAAAGTTACGCAGAAAAGCGAGATATCCATATTTCGAAACAATTCCCACGCATTTCCCTAAAAATGTATGCGATGATTAATAAAAAAAAAAAAAGGAAAAGAAGTTGATTGATTAAAAATTGGCCGAACTAGTAGTGTGTCCAGTGTGTCCACCGATTTTTAAAATGTTGTTCTGAAAAAAAAAAAAAAAAAAACTCTTAAAGTTTTTGTCTCCAGTTTAGTCTTTTTGGCACGCTCTGCTACTATAGCTCCAAAATTGGCCTTTTAATTTTCATATCCATTTCTAACTAATAAAATATGATTTTCGTGTGCATATTCATATAAAGACTACTTTCAGCGGCAAAAATCATTTCGAAAATTTGAATTGGTCAAAATAGTGAAATAATCACTTAAATAATCATAATCTGTAATTCAATTGAATAAACATTATTTTTCTTCAAATGTACAGACTTTTAAGATTATTTCAGAAACTTTTTGTATGATTATTAATTATTATCCGTTGTTATACGATATGTTATGTTAGGTATTTCTTGATACAAACTAATAAATAGTAAGGTACTCGCAAAGATTTAAAAGAATTTTGCAATATAAAAAATCGGAACATTTCGCGTCCGCGCAGTATTTAAGCGGCTTGGCTCTTGGAAGGTTTTGTTTTTGGAAGGCAAAATTTTCAGAACCTTGTTTAAATAAAGATGTTTTTTAACACTCACCAACATAGTTGAAAACTGTTTATGAATTTGGTTTGTCTGCTCACCTGTCTGTCTGTCCGTGCTCTAACTCTGGTAAATATAAGCGGATTGAGATTATACTTCTATAGATAATAACTTGTTCGGTGGCGTAATAAACCAAGTATCTAAGATGAAAATGTGAGCAGCAGACAGTACTAATCGCCTACGATTCTGACGGAAATGCATAAAGAGCCTGTTAACTTTACAGCCGAATACGCTGGACTATGTTTCACGGACTTGATCCAGTTTGATTAACGAATGCCTTATGTCGTTTTCACTCCCCAAAATAAGGTGCCTATACTATTTTTTTTTATAGTTGATCAGAGCGACATATTAGTGTTCTATAGACCTCCTCTACTCTGCTTATTCACTGGAAAAATATGTTTAACCCGGAATTTTCTTCACTTTTAATGCAGAGTAAAACTGAGTCTCTCTTTTCTGTTCTCGGCTATAAGTCAAGTTTTATTAGAGATTGATCCCCGACCGCTTGTAATTGATAATAGAAGATATAACAGAAGATCTTAGTTGAGAATGCTTCTCACGATAACGAATAGTTTTCACATTTTTCCAATTATTTTCTTGCAAGTTGAAAGCATTATAGTTCTAATGAAGATCTATCAGTTATTTATCACATGCCGATCCGCAACTGATGCAGTTTCTTTTCATCCCATTTATCAAAAAAATTTTAAGAAAAAAAGGTTCAGTAATGGTATAATATATATAATATAAAGACGTATGAATGTAACTTTATTGTATTTTTGAAATGTGTATACTTCTATTTCAACTTCCATTTTACAAGCTTTTTTTTTTTTTGTCGTTGTTATTTTTGCATAAAAATCAATCAACTGGAATTGTTAAAATTCCAAGATTGTAGCTCAACACTTGTCTGCATTTCGCAAAGAATGTAACTATCTCTTCTTAAAAATGTATAGAAAATAAGAAAAAGACATTTTCAAAAACTTACCGAGATTGTTGTACATTTGTAAATACAGGATCCTGTTTCAGCTTCTACAATATACGCGTTTAATGAATAAAGAGATACCAATAATACTCAAAAACAGCAAAATCAACAACATGTTTTTTGTTTAATTTGTTGAGATTTTTAAAAATACATATGGAAAACACGCAAAATAAAATGTCAAAAACTACTATGGTTGTTGCACATCTTTTAACGTATAGTCTAAATTGACACTGTTTGCTTTTCCAAATGCATAGAAAACAAGCAAAACAATTTTTCTAAACTGTTAGGATTTTCTTTCATTTTTGTTATTAACTATAGCGCATTTTTATACTAGAAAACAGGTGATCTTAGGAAAACTCATCTTATCGATTCATTTAACGTGAAACAGATGTCAGGAAACAGAGAGAATCAAAACTTTTTCTAACTTTGACATTCGATAAGATTTATTTTCTTAAAATAAAAATATTTTTATTTCTTTTTCCTCTTGTTTCAAATGCTAACATCAGTTTTTTTGGAAGCCATTAGAATTCCTTTTTTTTAAGGTATGTGGAACGCGCATTCATAATAACATTTATAAAACACAATAATTTTATTTGTAAAATGTATTTTCATTTCAGCGTTATTCAATCACCACCATTTGTTAAAAAATAATCTTATAATAAAAATGTTAATGTTATCAAAAAAAGTCATGTAACATTTTAACAAATGCACTGAAAATTAAGTTGAGATTTATGTATCCCTAGAGTTACTAGAGTTACTATGTTACTAGAGAAAATGAAAAGTGAAAACTATTAGAGAAAAAAGTTATAATGATGTTCCAAAGTAGTTTTCTGTATTTTCTTAATAAATCTCTTCTAAAGATTTTATACATGACATTGAAAATGCAAAGTGTGTCTGATACATTATACCCACTGTAATCGTTAAATGTACTGAATATTTAATATGTCGCTTTTATTAGGATTTCGTTCATCTCACGAAACCCTATTCGTATCACTCCTTTGTCTGTCTGTTTGTCTGTTTCTCTGTCTGTCTATCGAAGAGTCCGTTCTCAGAAACTGTATAAGTTAGAGACTTGAAATTTTGTGTACTTACAGCTGAATACCTACTAGCACACGACAAATAATAAAATTTGGAAATGTCTTCATTAACGCAAGATATTAATTAAAAAACCCCACTCATTGATGGAAAACACATTCAATTATAGAGTAGAATTTAATCAAACCACAAAGAAAATTCATTCTGAAACTCCAGAAGAGAGGATAGGGATGCCGTAGTCACATAATTGCAATGGCTATAACAGACCGGATGTTTTCAAAGACACTTCTATCTTATAAACTATTCCACCTAGGACTATGAAATTTCGGGCACATACTAAAAAAAATAGCTTTCAGAATTTCTAAAATTTTTTTAATTAATCCCACGAGAAGTGTAAATATCAATTAAAAATCGATTTGAATAAGTTTGATTAATTTCCTTTCGTTGGAAAATCACAGACGAATAGTCCGACATCTGTTTCCACAGCCCAAAGATAGCGGACTAGGCATTTTTCAAGCTCTATAGATTTTTTTTTTTTTTTTTTTTTTTTTTTTTTTTTTTATATATATATATATATTGAATTTATCGATTTGAAATTAACACATCTATACATATTTTTTACGGCCATTTTTTTATAAAGATCGCGTAATTAGAACCGAAATTACGAATTAATTTTGCGTTAATGAAAATATTTTTTTATTATTATTATATAATGATTGCAGCTGGTGCGTGAAATCGAAGAATCTAAGCAAGACATCTCGGCTTTTTGGAAGGGAGAAGATAAATAAACAGCAGATTTTGATGGTAGTAACAGATTAAAAACTCTATTATTATTATTATTATTATTATTTTAATATTGCGTTTACCGATTTGAAAATTATGCATCTATGCATGATTTTTACTGTGAATCCAGAAATCTAATTTTTATAAACATCGCATTATTGGAACGGAAGTTGTATATTTTATCATTAAATGCTGATTTTTGTACAGAAAAAAGAAATAAAACGCTAATAGACAACGATGTAATTAATAATGCGAATAGGGATTATTAATAAAGAAGGGTAGAGGGGGAAACTACTTTTTATTAAATATCGCATTTAGTCCACATGACAGAGCAGCGCCCGCTATCGAGCCGGTTCAGATATTCGAAAATACGAAAAAATAGACGGGTAAATTTTTATTTTATGAAAAACATGACTGTTTTACTTTATTCTATATATAATAGAAGAAAGCATTGTAATCGAAATTTTTTTCGACTTCAGTTTTCAATGAATTTACACGATTTAGAGGTCAGAGATTCCGAAAAACATGTTTTTACACAATGTCTGTCTGTCCGTGTGTATGTCCTCTTTGCATCATCGAAAAGTGTATGAAGTTATGCCTAGAATTGAACCGAATTTTATTTATAAGTTTTTGGCTATGATCAGCAGGTCCCACTTGAATTTGGAGATATTTCGACGAAAGAGGGCGCTGTGATACCGATTTTTGTTCCATTTCATTATTGTATCATCGAAAAGTATATGAAGTTAAGCATAGAATTGAACTAAATTTTTTGTATATGTTTTTGACTATGGCCTGCGCAGGTCCCAATTGAATTTGGGGATATTCCGCCGAAAGGCGGCGCTGTGACAGCCATTTAAAGATTTCAAAATTTTAAAAAGTGTACAAAAAATTAGAAATCCTAAAACTTTATTCCGTTAAATGTTCGGCCTTCATCCAAAGATTCCGGAGCAATTTTTGTTTTGCCTCTATCTTAAAATATCGCTGAGATATACCAGTTTGAAATTTTAGGGGGGCTGGCATTTTGAAACAAGACAGCAGGATTCCTCCATGAAAGGGTTTAATTTATGAGTTTTAGTCAACATGCTTTCTCGCAAATTATCTTTCATTGTTGTAACCATCGATTCAACTGTTATATGCTTCCCACTATATATTTATATTCGCCAACGTCAAATTATTGCCACGCTTGGCGACATTTCGCTAAATGTCGCCAAATGTTGCGATATTTGGTGATAAAAATAGATTACCATAAATAAAGTCAACTTGGCTATAACTGAGTAATTTGGCGACATTCTCATTCAGATTCAACATTGACGAGAACTGGGAATGAATCTTCTGTAATGGTGTTCCACTCATTTTACCGTCGTGTTTTCCAGTAATATTAGTGAAAAAAAAAAAAAAAACTAAGGCTATCTATTCTGCCGGTACAGGCCAGAAGGACTTTTTGTAGTTGTCTTGTTTATCATATGCTAGTGCAACGAAGTGTGCTCGCACCCAGGTAACCCGACGATTCGCAAGTAGCTGGCGAACAGAATAAAGAAAAATATTGATTTTATTGACGCTATGATAGCGCATTTTGAAGTATTAACATGTATGAGATAGAAAAAAGTTTTGGGATTAGCATATTCGACTGGTTTTTTTTTAATGAAATTTATTTGGATTTTTTAATTACAGGTTAAAGTATTTTGTTAGGAATATTATACGAAACCCTTTGTGCGGTCTTCTATCACACTTACCGACTTGTTTTTCATCCAAACACTATTGCATTGAAATGGTAGTATAATTTGTCTAATTTAGGAAAGACGAGTGCACTTTTAATGTAATTTCGTGAGGCATAATTCCATTTCAACTTGAATGTCATGTGTTTATATATATGTAATAAAATTAACCTCTTACTTTTCTCTATTAACTTCTGTTTTAATTACACTATTATCCTTCTTCGTTTTAATTTAATTTAATTTTATTTTATTATCTCAATCTTTGGTAATTTCCCCTTTGACTGAAATATATTAGTTCATTATACAAAATTGTTAATGATGTTATGTTAATTGTGTTAATTCATTAGTTCATTAGTAGTTCATTATAATTTAAATGACAGTACTAGCTTTTTCATATTATAATACTTTGTTTCAAATTTACATGGCGGCACTAGCTTTTTTATTTGTATTCTCTCTCTCATCATTGGCTCATTTATCAGCTATTTTTTGTTACATGGCCCTACATTTGGTATCGTGTTGCATACATGTCACTTTTACTGCTGGGTGAGTTATTTTTGCTACTTATTAAGTTTCCTTTTTATCTATAATATTTTAACCGTAGTTAATTTTTTTTAATATCTTAATTTATTTCAATGATCCCGTTTTTTTTTCGATATATTGTAAGGAGCTTAATTTTATAATGTTTAGGCCTCACAATATTCGACGAAATGACATATATTTTTATGAATTGTTCTTATGCTTCTGACGAATCCATAACACATTCATAATTTCTTATTTTTCTATTTTCACTTTCGTGTGTTTGATTTCTGGCATTTTCCTTTCGATTTCTTTTTACACATGTGATTTATTTTTAATTATATATATATATATATATATATATATATATATATATATATATATATATATATATATAATATCCGTTGGTCCCAGATGCATACTTCCAGTTGCAAAAATGGTTTAAATAAGGTAAAGAATTATTTTTAAAGCAATTTGGGTCAAGAAAAACATTTATTAAAAAATTACGAAATTAAAATTTTTATACAGTCCCCCGGTCCTATAAGTGATATTTAGTAAAAATTTACGGTGATACTAACAAGTAAGATAAAAAAAAGTCCCATTCATCTACGGTTAAAACTGACCGAGTAATAGCTGTTTAAAGTTGGAGTATATTTTTTGTTGCGAAATAGGGGTCATTCACAAATATAGTAGAAATATAAATAATCGTCAGATATATCAAAAAAATAGTTGAGAGCAAAATTAACATTGCAATCTAATATAAATGTGAAATCTATAATCATTCTGACATATTAATGCAAAATATACAATATGTACTGAACATATAAGAGGATAAAAATAACAGAATTTTTGTTAAATAAAAGGATGAAAAACAATAGCCTCAATTAAGATTTTAAAATGCTGTTAGATGACACTGTCTTTCAAATTTTGGGTTGTGCCATGCTTTTTAGCTTTTGAAAATGGATTCTAATGTATTTTTTAGCGATGAATCTGAAAATGACCTTCATTTTAAACCGTCAGGATTTTTCTCAAATCAAAAATTTCAAAGTTAAAAAGCTCAAAGTTAAAATTGATCCCCCCTCCCCTCCCAACTTCATCAGACCCCTGTGCTATTTAGTTGTAAAAAACCCAGTATAAGCCAAAAAATTGAATAAATTATTGAATTAAATAAAATTAAACTGAATAAAAAAGTCTTACATCTATTTTATAGTATCAGATTTTTCGCTATTTTTTTAACCTTGAAATTTACGATTTGCTAAAAATCTTGACATGATGGTTAAAAGTGAAGGTAATTTTTTTATTCAGCGTTAAAAATACATAAAACGTAATTATAAAAGTTAAAAAACACAACCATCGCAGGTTTATGTTATCTAATCTAAAACTTTTTCTTAAACTTGTTGACCGTAATCTATCCGAATTTTTTTGTGTTATCCTCTAATATGAGTACTATTAAGATGGTAAGCGTCGAAAATCATAATAATATTACATTGTCATCGGATTTAAGTCAGTATGTAAAATGTAACTTCGATCGGACATTTGAAAGTGAGTTAAAGTTCGAGTACAAATTTATACTGGAAAGACGATCGTTGCAAGTTAAATAAAACCTTATGAAAATAATATAATTTTTGTTAAAATAAATCATAGCCTCAAATCCTTACAAAATAAAACATATGATAAAATACAATTATTTTAACTAATCTGAAACTTAACTAATAAAATTTAAGTCAATCGTAATAGTTGTACGATTTCTTTCAAAGCGCAGATACCTTGAAATAAGTTTAAGTACTTTATATACGACCCCTGAAAGCACGGCCGAAATCCTCTGTTTTGAGATGCAAAAAAGTGGTATAAGTCATGCATTTCAAAGTTTCATCATTCGGTCAATTTTAATGTTAGATGAGTGGGACTTTTTTTTATCTTACTTGTTAGTGTCACAGTAATTTTTTACTAAATATCACTTATAGGACCGGGGGACCGTATAAAAATTTAAATTTCGTAATTTTTTAATAAATTTTTTTCTTGACCCAAATCGCTTTAAAAATAATTATTTACGTTATTTAAACCATTTTTGTAATTAGAAGTATGCATCTAGGACCAACGGTTGCGAAAATAAAGGTCGGTCAGGTTATACGTGCACACCCTGTATATAGCACGCAAAATAAATTGTTATAAAGCTGAAAAACTGTTGTACAACGCTTGCTCTATTACAGAAATAATAATTTTATTTCTTGAAAAGATAAGTAAAACACATTTTGGAAAACTTAAAATGCTATGCCTGTGCAAATATTCAAATTCTAGAATTTCACTTTAATTGGGTAAAATAACATAAAAAATAATCAACAACAACTTTAAATAATGTGTTTAATGTATAGTTTTATACGCTAAAAAAAAGAAATACGTGTATAGAAAACAAGCAAAATAAATAGTCAAAAACTAGTAAAATTGTTATACATGATTAAATTTATAATCCATTTTCAAATTGAGCAATGTTTGTTTTTAAAAATTTATAGAAAACATGCAAAATAAATTTTCATATATTTTCAAGATTTTCTGATTTTTTTTTTATTAAATGTAGCGCATTTTTGTACCAGAGGCCTTGGGAAATCTGGTGTTATCTATTCATTCTATGTGAAGTAGTTGGCCGAAAAAAAAAATAATCAAAATTTAAAACTTTGATTGAGTTTATTTCTCTCAAAATAGAGGTATTAATAGAGAATTAATCAAAAGAGGTGTTAATCAAAATAGAGGTATATTTATTTTCCTTTTATTTCAGTTTCAAATGTTAAAATCTGTTTTACTGAAAGACATTAGCATTCTATTTTCTTAAAAGACATGTGAAATGTTTTTCACATAACAAAAAAGAGACATGTACTCTTTAGTTTCTATAATAACATTTATAAAATGTAACAATGCATTTTGCTTTCGGCATCACTTAACCAATGACACTTTTACACTTTTAAAGAAATAACCTCTCTTTTCTTAAAAACGAATAAATTTAAAATTAAAAATAAAAGTAACTAACGCTTCGCTGCCGTAATAGAATTGATTGTGACCGGGGCTTTTTCTCGGTTTATATTAATAAAACTGTTGCATATAAAAATATGAAAAGTTGTAGCATTATAGAGAAATGTATGATAAACACGCTGAAGAAGACAATTTTTAAATCAATGAATTATTTAAAGTGCTATTTAATGTTGGAATTCTTCAAAAATATTCAGTTAAAAATGTTTTATAGGATCAAAAACTAGGCATAGCAATTTAACCACCTTTTGCAGGTACATACTATATTAGGTTGCGGTGTGCCATATTCAATCATTTTTTAAATTGTTCTAATTTTTTAAGTTTATTCTTCAATTTTTTATTCAAAATTTCATTATCTCAACAGACGTATATTTAATATTTCGAAAAAATCTTCTTCTTCTTCTTTTTCTTTAGCATATTGTTGTCACATTTAAAAAAAACGCAAACAAATATTTCTAAATATCCTTCAATGAAAAATATATTTCCACGTGAATATTAAAAGAGAAAGAAAACTTTAAATTAATTAAATTATTACGTGGGAAAAGCATTTAATAAGGAAAATTATGTCAAAAAAGCTCAAATAATAATATTGCCAAACACTTTCAAATTGAAAAGTATATTTACACATGGATATTAAAAGATAAAAAAATAATTAAAATAATTAAATTATTACGTGCGAAAAAACTTAATTTGGGGGGTAAAGTAAGTGATATTTCAAACTGTATAATTTCAAACGATTTTCTTATAGCGTATAAAAAGAAAACTTTTCTCTTAGACGTTATTATAACGTAATCAAATAATCTTTTTAAAACAGCGCAAATTAGAATTGGAGTCTACGGTGTCTAGACGGAGTTTGGCGAACATAGCTTGTAGACGGCTGAGCTCCCTAGGCTTATAAAAACACTTTTAACGTTATATATATATAAAATTACACTTTAAAAAGTGAACTGAGAATTAAACCTCTCATCCATGAATTATTTTTATGTGATTTAAAAATATATTATGGAATTAAAATAGATTTTTAAAAATGGATATGATTATTAAGAATAAATACTGTGGATTTTTTTTTTAAATCTTACCTTTATTTTAAAAATACAACACAACTCTGATATAACGTTTCCAAGCATTAAAAATCATTATTAAGAGTTACTAAACTGTTTTTCACGATAATTTAAACCCTAAAAACTATACCACACAGAAAAGGGAAAACAAAAAAATAACATTTTTGATCACATTTTTTATTTACCTCTATATGCAGAAATGCTTTGAGAAAATCTTCTCTCGTATCGAATAGCAAATAAAATTATGAAAGGCGAAATTCTAATTAAATATTCGTAAAGGAAATGACTGTGTTATATTTTGTGGTACTTAACAAGCATTATTGAACAGCATATGGAGTTTATATGTAATAGATATTGATAAAAGAAAGTTTTTGTCTGTGTTATGCGTGTACCTATCTGTCTGTTTGTTGGCGTTGACCAGTGAAATCTATCGCACGTAAAGGTCTGTAAATTAGATTACAGATAGACGAAGGGACAGGTCCGAATTTATCTGAGGCTCAGATTTTGGATTTCTTTTTATTAGATTTTTATCACTTGATGTTGAATGGAACGATTCATTAATTTTCCCGATCTTTCAAGTTTACCGGCGGTTTTGACTAACTCATAAAAACAATCCAAATTCAATCTTTTTGTCCTTATTTTCAATAAAGTTTATTTGGAATTCGTACAGCAATTTTTGCATTTTTAGCTGTTTTTTTAAGTCTCCGTTTCGCCGAAAATGAGAAAATATTTTCTTTATCAACCAATTTCTATTTGATATCTTATCGATCCAATCTTACATTTTATACCCCTGTATAGAGCTGACTTTCGGGAATGGATTAAAAAAATAAAATTACATATAAAATGGCTTTTTTTATTATTATTAATCATTAAAGAAAGTAAGGACATTGATTTTTTTTTTCAATGAAACTCAGCGAAGAAAGAGAGGAAAAAAATTCGAGCGTTTTTTCCCTAAATAATACTCTTTATTTTGCAAAATGTATACATTTTAACGTCTGAATGTGAAAAATATTAAAAACACCAATTAAAATAATTTAAGACAGACATGAGTACACATAAAATAAAAATTTATAAAAAAAAAAATATATACTTAAAAACAGTTAAAAATACAAAATAGTAGACGTTTCGCCAAGCGACACGCAAGGCATCATCAGTACAAAAACAATCTATTGTATAACAAACCACAGAACAAGGAAAAAGAAAAGGTTTGAAATCAAGGAAAGTTGAAGTTATTTTAAAAACAGATAATATTCATTAGGGACAGAACGAGCTTCATTCAACGTCTGCGATCGCAATTGAGTGAACCAACTCTCAAGGAGTAATCGACCATGGTAGCTGTTACAACCTGATTTCAAAATACTGGCGTTCGCAATTAGCAGGATGTGATTCGTTTGAAGTGAATGCTGGACAATTTTTGAATTCAAATTACTATTTTTTAAAGCACTAGTATGTTCTTTTAGGCGAATTTCCAATGATCTACCTGTTTCACCAATGTAGACACTATTGCAATCTTTACAGGGAATAATATAAACAACACCGGGTAATTTATATGAAATTGAAATTGAAAATAATGCTGAATTACCATTTCTCGACATTCTAGTCCGCAGACACATTGCTGATACCTCTCAATCTATCACCACTACTGTTTACAGAAAACCTACATCTACTGGTCAATATACTAATTTCAATTCAATTTGCCCTTTCAGCCATAAAATAGCCGTTATTAAGACTTTAGCCTTCAGGGCCATTAGATATTGCAGTTCCAGTAATGATTTTGAAATTGAGAAGTGTAAAATTTATCGCGATTTGGTTAATAATAGCTATCCTATAGGTCTTGTTAAAAAAATCTTTAAAAATACTTTAAATTTTGTGAATTCTACTCCCGCCCCTTTTCAACGTAGTAAACCAAACTCTTTTATCTGTATCCCTTATTATAAGAACATTTCTGAAAAAATTTCTGGCATTCTAAAATCATTCAATATTGGGGTTTCTTTTAAACCAATTAATAAAGTGAGTTCCTTTTTCACTAAGCATAAATTTCAATATGATAAGTCTAAATTACCCGGTGTTGTTTATATTATTCCCTGTAAAGATTGCAATAGTGTCTACATTGGTGAAACAGGTAGATCATTGGAAATTCGCCTAAAAGAACATACTAGTGCTTTAAAAAATAGTAATTTGAATTCAAAAATTGTCCAGCATTCACTTCAAACGAATCACATCCTGCTAATTGCGAACGCCAGTATTTTGAAATCAGGTTGTAACAGCTACCATGGTCGATTACTCCTTGAGAGTTGGTTCACTCAATTGCGATCGCAGACGTTGAATGAAGCTCGTTCTGTCCCTAATGAATATTATCTGTTTTTAAAATAACTTCAACTTTCCTTGATTTCAAACCTTTTCTTTTTCCTTGTTCTGTGGTTTGTTATACAATAGATTGTTTTTGTACTGATGATGCCTTGCGTGTCGCTTGGCGAAACGTCTACTATTTTGTATTTTTAACTGTTTTTAAGTATATATTTTTTTTTTTTTTTTTTTTTTTTTTATAAATTTTTATTTTATGTGTACTCATGTCTGTCTTAAATTATTTTAATTGGTGTTTTTAATACTCTTTATTGCCCAAACCCATTACCATGACGATGAAAGTGACTCGCAGTCGAGAGCTCTTTTTTTTTTCTTTTTTTTTTTCATATAATATTTTATTATACATTTTTTATTATATAATTATTAAAATTTATGGAGACATTGCCAATTGCACATGGGTATACTGTGCACTCATAACCTTGCGCTGTGTAGTGCACAGCTTGTCAAAGTCGTCTGAAACAAACAAACTTTTCAGGAAATATATTGAATTTGGTTAGCCGTGAACATATTTTTAGAAAAATTGGATGAAAATTGGTAAAATGGTACAGTCGTTTAGAAAAATGCGTCTTTTTTCGCCTTTTTTCCTCCTAACTTCGACATGACTTATTAAATATTAATATTAATATTTACAGATGAAAAGTTGATAGCCTCACAAAATAAATAATCTTTAATTTTTAAAAAGAAAAAGTTGATTTGTTAATCCATTTAAATGCTACTTTACGCTCTGAAAAATGTTAGAAAAAACGCAAGAAAAAACGCGTTTAAAGTTTTACTAACAAATACAACAATTTTTAGTTAATCGTTATATTTTTCAACTTACAGTTAGTCCATGATACGTGGATTTACACCTACAAAGCAAAGAATTTGGCATGCGCAACTGTGCCCCGCCAGGTCCAGTATACCTGTTTTTCAGCCGGCCCGCGTTAGCATTTAATTGACTCTAACTTCTTAAATATTTCGAATTTAATTTAACTGTTCTAGAGGCTGATTCTACACACTATAGGGATTAGGAAACTGTAAAAAAAAAAGAAAAAAAAAGAAAAAAAGAAAGAAATAAAAGAAAGAAAGAAAGAAAAGATAAGAAAAAGAAAAAAAAAAGCTATTGTTTTTTCATGAACGGTAACCTGCCCTTAAGGCTCTTCATCAGTGAGATTTCAAATTCGCTAACGTTAACTGGCCGTGTGATGCATTCGTATTTATAAAATATCTCCTCAGTAAATTGATGTTTCTAACTTTTTGTGTGTGTGTGTGCTCTTCTTGAAGGATGTTTCTTTTATTTATTTATTTATTTTAGTTGTCAAAATATTTCTAAAGTATACACTTAATTTTAAGCGAAATGGTAAAATCTTATTCAGTTTCGCAAAGATTTTAACACATAAAATTATAAATTTAGTATATATTTTAGAAATATTTTGACATCTAAGAAAGAAATAGACATCCTTTAAGAATAGTACACAGAAAAAAGGAGTTAAAAATATCAATTTCCTGAGGAGATATTTTATAAATACGAATGCATCACACGCCCATAGGTTTAACATTGGCGAAGGGAATTTGAAATCTCACTGATGAAGATCTTTAAGATTTTATACATGGTTTTTAAAATGCACAATATGTCTGATACATTACTGCCAGCTGGTTGTAGTTAAATATATCGTGCATTTAATTATGTCATTTCCCATCTGTAACACCCATTCCATCTCTCACAGATTGTTGTAAGCAATATGGATTAAATAGTGGTATATGTCTAAACTCGATTCGAGTTTGGCTGTGGTCTAATACAGCTTAGATACATAACACATTATTACATACTAGCAAACTACGCCCGCTACGCTGGTCAATTTCTCTTAACACACCTTTAATCAAACGCAATATTGACCTTGAATTTGACCTTGTGTTTTAAAACCATATGGGCCTTTACTTGGAATGTCCTTCTGCATTTCTGATAACGATACGAACGCCATTGCGTCATTACATTTTTAATGTGTCAGACAAAATTTGGGCTGTTAAGGCCAAATTATTTTCGTTGCTCATTTACAGTAGAATTTGGTAAAGAACGATAAAATGATATGCTATATACTATAACCATCCTTGAAAACTCATCTATCTAACAGTGAATGTTCCGTCAAAATCCATTTGGCAGAATATTTTTAAAAAGCTAAGCTTTCATAATCGGGTTCATCTGATTATAAAACTTTCCCCATAAACCTATAACTAAGCAAAGTAGAACAATGTGCGAGATACTAAAACCATCTCTGTTAAATTATAACTAACAGTGCAAGTCCCGCCAAAATCCATTCCTCAAGGTTAATAAACTTTTCCTTTTTGAATCAGTGGCAAATGTAAGTTATAAATTAATAAAAAGTATTTACGATTCAAAAAATAGTAAATTAAAATGTTTTGCATGCTTATGATTAAATAATAATTTTCAAAAAAAGACATTCGCGTTGAATAAATAGCGAGTCACAGCGCTTGGCACGGTTTGAAATAAAAATTATTTGCACATTCAGGGTTGAAATAAATGGCGCATTAGCCTCATATAGGCCCTCATATATAGCCATATATAGCCTCATATATAGTCATATATAGCCTCATATACATTTTGGCATGATATTGGTATAAAGGAAAAGTACCAAAAGGTATCTAAAAAACTTCGTTCCAAATTAGGTCAATTCTCTGTAGAATCTATTATGGAATAGGTCAGCTTTAAAAAAAAAATGAATAATTGTGTTACATTATGCTGTCCATGGGGAAAAATCATTTCCGTTGGATTTTAATGAAGTTACAATACTTCAAATATATTGAAATTCATATGCCTCACTGAGGTGGACTAAAATATGCTATTTGTCGAGAATTAAATAAAAATCATGCACTCGCGACATCATAATTCGCTTTTATATTTTAACAGAATAATAAGGCTACTATAATTTGTGACTCGTGCTGTAGTCAATATACATACGTCAGGACAAATTGCCGTTATCATTATCTTTTTATGCGTGAAGGTTTCGCTATGGTACTCCATTGTAAAATTTGGTGATTTTTGAAATTCAATATTTGAAAAACGGCATAATAATTCGATTTGAAATTTATATCAAGAAAAATACAATGTTTTACCTTTCTAACGCTGTTTGTCTAACAATTTTCTGACATATACTTTTCGAGCTATTAATTTTTTCAGTAACTTCAAATGTTTCATTTTCCGAGTTTAATCTGTGGCAACGATTAGCGAAAAACCCAGTCGTCAGCAACGCATAGCTTTTTATTAAAGAGGATGAAGCTTGGATGCATCTTTATTGTACTTTTGCGAGGCACGCTTCATATGCCATCTTGAAAGTCACGAGTCTTTATTTTTTTAAAGCATGCAAAAGAAATTCCTTCTATATTAAAAAAAGTAATCTGGAACTGAGCCAAAAACGAAATGGACCAATCAAATTCTGCGTAGATATTCCGGGTTATTCTCATCGCTTTTTTACTAGGGACTTTTTTGAGGAGCTATTACTTTTTTCTAGCCATCCTACGGGTCATACCACCAGATGCGAAATATAACAAGCTTTCAGAAGTTAAAAAAATTATCGCGGTCGGACAATAAAAACTCAAAAAATCCTTAAAAATCGAGTAAAAAATCTTTTATTGAAAAAGTCATTTTTTTATATTGTTGCCAATTTCTAAATAAGCGCAAAGGATTATGTTTTATCTCAAAAAAAAAATGTATTTTCGCGAGTCTATTAAAAACAATAATGAAAGTTTAAAATAATAATTAAATGATCACGTGTTGAAAGCAGGAAATAAAGAAAATTCCTAAAATATTCCTAAGTCATAAAAATTGTGTTTACACATGAATATTAAAAATAAAAAAGATGAATTAAATGAAAAATCATTATAACCAGTTAAATGAAAAAGCATTATAATCTGATTACAGAAGAAAGTCGCCGTTCGTGATATCATCCTCATCATCTTTTTAAAACAGGATACATAACCAGGTTTTAAGAGGCTGTGAAATCAGAACGGGGGTTGGTGAGCGTAGCGAGCAGGGGGCAGAGCCCCCTAGTGGATAAAAACATTAAACTTGTTGTTTAATTAAAAAAATAACATTTTTTTTTTCTTAAAAAAGTATTTTGAAACACTTAAGATTTTTGTACATTTGTAAATACATGATCCTATTTCAAATTGGAAAATATATGCGTTTAATGGGGAATATGAGATACACAATAGTTAGCAACCACAACATTCAGCAAAATGTTTAATATACTATAATTTGTTAAATGTTTAAAAATATAATGTAGAAAACCGGCAAAATAAATTGTCCAAAATTACTTGGATTGTTTTATATTAGCATGGCCCTATTTGAAATAGAGCAATAATTGCTTTAACCCATTAAAGCCGGAATTATTTTCGTCTTTAAAATGCAAAACTTACATTTCACACCAGTATTTTTAAATTAGCAATTGTTGTTTGCTTTATCAAGAACTTGGAGTCATAAAATAAAGAAAATGTTTCCGTAAAAAATACTGGTTTAAAAACAAAAAAATGGTTGAAACTTATCTGGTACCATATGGTACCGCTAGGCTTTAATGGGTTAAACAATGTATAGAAAACACGCAAAATAAAATTTCAAAACTGTCCAGATACTTTTTATTTTCTATTAAATGTAGCGCATTCATGTATCAGAACGCATAGAAAAACTCGCATTATCGATTCATTCAGAGTGTGAAGCAGTTGGCAGGAAAAAGGAAGATTTGAAACAATAAAATTGTCCAAAATTACTTGGATTGTTGTACATTTATATGGTCCTATTTTAAATAGAACAATGATTACTTTAAACAATGTATATGTCGTAGGCTAATTGGGAAATCCGACTCTTTGCGAAGAGCCTATGCTGTTTGCAAAGAGCCGGTCTAATTGGAGAATTATCTACCTTTTCCCAATCAGCCTGCTATTTTTTAGGCCTATTGCAAAGAGCCTAGACAGCGTTAGGCTAATTGGAATACGGATATTTATTTCTCAATCAGCCTGATAATTTTTAGGCTTATTGCAAAGAACCTAGATAGCGTTAGGTTAATTAAAAAATGACCATGCCTATATAGAAAATGACTAGCTCTTTGTCAATATATGGTGTTGTACCCAACTCGAACCTGAAAATTCCATTCAAATTTGACCCGCACCCGACAGAAAAATCCCATCGAACCGTAACCCGATCCTAAAAGGACAAATTAAATTCATTTGAGTCGCAACCCGGCCCAAACCAAAAAACTGAAGTTAACTCGAAACCCGAGCAGAACCCGACAAAAAAATTCATCCAACCGTAACACGATCCGAACCCGACAAAGTAAATTCCTTCGTGTCGCAAACCGACCTGAACGTGAAAATCGAAGTTAACCTGGAACCTGACCCGAGACAGGAAAAAAATTCCATCGAACCGTAATCCGATCCGAACACGACAAAATAATTTCCGTCGTCAAGCAACCCGACCCGAACCTGAAAATTGAAGTTAACTCGAAATCCGCCCAGAACCGGACAAAAAAATCCATCGAACCGTAATCCGATCCGAACTCGACAAAATAAATTCTGTCGCAACGCAACCCAATCCGAAGCTGAAATTTTAAGTTAATCCGAAACCCGACAGAAAATTACCATCGCCCCTTAACCCGACACGAACCAGATAAAAAAAATCCATTGAACAGTAACCCGATCCGAACCGGAGAAAATAAATTTCTTTATCTCACAACCCGACCCGAACCAGAAAATTGAAGTTAACCCGAACCAGGCAAATAAAAATCCATCGATACATCGCCTGATCAGAACCCAACAAAATAATTTTCATCATCCCGCAACCCGAACCGAACCAGAAAATCATAGTTAACCGAAAACCCGAGCCGAGCCAGAAAAAAAAAATCCCATCGAACCGTAACCTGATCCAAGCCTGACAAAATAATTTCCGTCGTCATGCATCTCGACCCGAAACTGAAAATTGAAGTTAACACGAAATTCGACCAGAACCCGACAAAAAAATCCATTGAACAGTAACCCATTCCGAACCCGACAAAATTAATTCCTTCGTCTCGCAACACCACCCGAACCTGAAAATTGAATTTAACCCGAAAGCCGACCCGAACCAGACAAATAAAAATCCATTGATCCTTAACCCGATCCGAACCTGACAAAATAATTTCCGCCGTCATGCAACCCGACCCTAACCTGAAAATTTAAAACTCGAAACTCGACCCGAACCCGACAAATAATTCGAATCTTAACCCAATCCGAACCCGAAAAAATAATTCCTCCATCATCTCGCAACCCGAGACGAACCTGAAAATGTAAGTTAACCCAAAACCGACCCGAACCTGAAAATGTAATTTAACCCAAAACGTAAAAACCGAAAATTATTTTGTCAGGTTAGGATCGGATTACGTATCAATGGATTTTTATTTGTCTGGTTCGGGTCGGATTTCGGGTTAACTTACATTTTTAGTTTGGATCGGGTTGTGACACTAAGGAATTTATTTTGTCGGGTTCAGATCGGGTTACGGTTCGATGGATATTCTGTCGGGTTCGGGTCGGGTTTCGAGTTAACTTCAATGTTCTGGTTCGTATCGAGTTACGTATCGATAGATTTTTATTTGTCTGGTTCGGGTCGGCTTTCGAGTTAACTTCAATTTGTAGGTTCGGTTCAGGTTGCGAGACGAAGAAATTTATTTTGTCGGGTTCGGATCGGTTTACTGTTCAATGGATTTTCTTGTCTGGTTCGGGTCGGTTTTGGGGCGATGGTAATTTTTGGTCGGGTTTTAGGTTAACTTAAATTTTCAGCTTTGGGTCGGGATTCGGGTTAACTTGACATTTAAGCTTCGGTTTGGGTTGCGTTGGGAATTCATGTTCTCGGGTTCTGATCGGGTTACAGTTCGATGGATTATTTTATCGGGTTCGTTTCAGATTTCGGGTTAACTTCAATTTTCAGGTTCGGTTCAGGTTGCGAGACGAAGAAATTTATTTTGTCGGGTTCGGATCGGGTTACTGTTCAATGGATTTTCTTGTCTGTTTCGGGTCGTTTTTGGGGCGATGGTAATTTTGGGTCGGGTTTGCGTCGGGTTTTGGGTTAACTTAAATTTTCAGGTTTGGGTCGGGATTCGGGTTAACTTGACATTTAAGCTTCGGTTCGGGTTGGGTTGGGACGGAATTCATTTTCTTGGGTTCGGGTCGGGTTACGGTTCGATGGATTATTTTGTCGGGTTCAGTTCAGATTTCGGGTTAACTTTCTGGTTCGGATTACGTTGAGTGACGACAAAAATTATTTTGTCGAGTTGAGATCGGGTTACGTATCGATGGATCTTTATTTGTCTGGTCCGGGTCGAATTTCGGGTTAAATTCCATTTTCAGGTTCGGGTGGTGTTGCGAGACGAAGGAATTTATTTTTTCGGGTTCGGATCGGGTTACTGTTCAATGGATTTTTTTCTCTGGTTCGGGTCGGTTTTAGGGTGATGGTAATTTTTTGTCCGGTTAACATCGGGTTTCGGGTTAGCTTAAATTTTCAGGTTTGGGTCGGGATTCGGGTTAATTTCAATTTTCAGGTTCGGGTCGGGTTTCGGGTTAACTTGAAATTTCAGGTTCCGATCGGGTTGCGTTGCGACGGAATTCATTTTGTCGGGTTCGGATCAGGTTATGGTTCGATGGATTTTTTTGTTGGGTTCTGGTCGGGTTTCGAGTTAACTTCAATTTCCAGTTTCGAGTAGGACTTCATGACAACGGAAATTATTTTGTCGTGTTCGGATCGGGTTACGGTTCAATGGAATTTTTTTCTGGTTTGGGTCAGGTTTCGGGTTAACTACGATTTTCTGGTTCGGATCGGGTTACGTATCGATGGATTTTTATTTGTCTGGTTCGGATCGGCTTTCGGGTTAACTTCAATTTTCCGGTTCGGGTCGGGTTGCGAGATGAAGACATTTATTTTGTCGGGTATGGATCGGGTTACTGTTCAATGGGTTTTTTTTATCTGGTTCGGGTCGGGTTATGGGGCGATGGTAAGTTTCTATCGGGTTTGGGTCGGGTTTCGAGTTAACTTAAATTTTCAGGTTCGGGTTGGGTTTCGGGTTAACTTGAAATTTAAGCTTCGGTTCGGGCAGCGGTGCGACGGATTTTATTTTGTCGGGTTCGGATCGGGTTACGGTTCAATGGATTTTTTGTCGGGTTCTGGTCGGATTTCGAGTTAACTTCAATTTTCAGGTTCGGGTCCGGTTGCATGACGACGAAAATTAATTTGTCGTGTTCTAATCGGGTTATGGTTCGATAGAATTTTTTTCCTGGTTCGGGTGGGGGTTTCGGGTTAATTTCGATTTTCACGTTCGGGTCGGGTTGCGACACGAAGAAATTTATTTTGTTGGGTTCGCATCGGGTTGCGGTTCGCTGGAATTTTTATGTGTTGTTCGGGTTGGGTTACTGGTTAACTTCGAATTTTTAGGTTCGGGTCGCGTTGCGACAAGAAGGAATTTATTTTGTTTGGTTCGGATCGGGTTACGGTTCAATGGATTTTTTTGTCGGGTTCTGGTCGGATTTCGAGTTAACTACAATTTTCAGGTTCGGGTCGGGCTGCATGACGACGGAAATTAATTTGTCGTGTTCTGATCGGGTTATGGTTCGATAGAATTTTTTTCCTGGTTCGGGTGGGGATTTCGGGTTAACTTCGATTTTCACGTTCGGGTCGGGTTGCGACACGAAGGAATTTATTTTGTTGGGTTCGCATCGGGTTGCGGTTCGATGGAATTTTTATGTGTTGTTCGGTTTGTGTTACTGGTTAACTTCGAATTTTTAGGTTCGGGTCGCGTTGCGACAAGAAGGAATTTATTTTGTCTGGTTCGGATCGATGGATTTTCTTGTCTGCTTTCGGGTGAACTTCAGTTTTCAGGTTCGGGTCGGGTTGCAACTCTAAGGAATTTATTTTGTCCATTTAGGATCGGGTTATGGTTCGATGGAATTTTTCTCTCGTATGCGGTCGACTTCGAATGGAATTTTCAGGTTCGAGTTAGATACAGCACCATACATTGACGAAGAGCTGGTCATTTTCTAAATAGACATGGACATTTTTCAATTAACCTAATGCTATCTAGGCTCTTTGCAATGGGCCTAAAAATTATCAGGCTGATTGAGAAATAAATGACCACATTCCAATTAGTCTAACGTTG
Source organism: Maratus michaelseni (assembly GCA_963931845.1). NCBI lineage: Eukaryota > Metazoa > Arthropoda > Arachnida > Araneae > Salticidae > Maratus > Maratus michaelseni. Next base: position 163,759,446 of record OZ007594.1, on the reverse strand, counting down.
TCTAGTCTCTTTGCAATAGGCCTGAAAAATAGCAGGCTGATTGGGAAAAGGTATATGATTCTCCAATTAGACCGGCTCTTTGCAAACAGCCTAGGCTCTTCGCAAAGAGCCGGATTTCCCAATTAGCCTACGACATATATAAAACACGCAAAATAAATTTTCAAAACTGTTCAGATACTTTTTATTTTCTATTAAATGTAGCGCATTCATGTATCAGAAAACATAGAAAAACTCTTATTATCGATTCATTCAGAGTGTGAAACAGTTGGCAGTAAAAAGAAAGATTCGAAATAATAAATTGTCCAAAATTACTTGGATTGTTGTACATTTGCATGGTCCTATTTGAAATAGAGCAGTGATTGCTTTAAGCAATGTATATAAAACAAGCAAAATAATTCTTTTTTAAATGTCCAACTTTTTATTTTTTATTAAATGCAGCGCATTCACGTACCAGAAAACATAGAAAAACTTGCATTATCGATTCATTCAGTGTGAAACAGTTGGCAGGGAAAAGAAAGATTCGAAACTTTTCCTAATTTTTACATTCAATAAGATTTATTCTCTTAACATTTAGATATTTTATTTTTTTCCTTACGTCTGAAATGCTAAAATCTGGAGGCACGGCAGTGCCTCCGCCAAGTCGAGAGAGGACAGCCGTAAGCATACTTTTCTGGAAGCAACTCAGGGCACTTTTGACCCCCAATATCTCCGCGCTGGAGTATCCCAAAAATTTGGAACTTCGTTTTACTAGAGTATTTGGCACACAGGACCAAAATTTAAAATTACAACTTTCTGTCTTTTCTAGTTCAGACGATATATGAACTCAAACATTCGATTTTTTGTCACTCACTCACTCACTCGTTCACGCGTCATCAAAAAGATTAGGTAGATCCCGTGGCCCTAGAAACTTGACATTTGGAAAAAAGATAGTGTTTAGGATACAAAGAAAGAAAAAATTATAAAATCCGGAAAATTCGAAAAAAAAAACATTCGAAAATTCAACAAATTCCATCAAAATTGAAAATTGAAAATAATACGATCTTGTAGTTTTAGAAACTTAAGATTCGGTGTGAAGGTAGTGTTTAGTATCCAGAAAAAGAAAACATAAAAAACACCAAAAAAATCGAAAGCAAAATTGAAAAAATCGAAAAAAAAATGAAAAATTTCAAATAATCCGATTTTGTTGCGCTAGAAACTTGGAATTCGGAATAAAGGTAGTATTTAGGATGCAAAATAAGGAAAAATTAAAAATTCTGGAAAATTCGAAAAAAAAAATTCAAAAATGTGAAAAATTCGAAAAAAATTGAAAAGATTAAAATAATTTGATTTTTTAGCCTTAGAAACTTAAAATTCGCAGTAAAGATAGTGTTTAGGATTCAGAATAAGTTAAAATATAAAACGCAATAAAATTCGAAAATAAAATCCAAAAACCGAAAAAATCGGAAAAATCGAAAAATCAGGAAAATTTGAAAATAATTCGATTTTATAGCGCTAGAAACTTGAAATTTGGGATAACGGTAATATTTAAGATACTAAATAAGGAAAAATTAAATAATATGGATAATTCAAAAAATACCCATAAATTAGTGCAGACGATATATGAATTCAAAGTTTCGATTTTTTGTCACTCACACACTCACTCACTCTCGCGTCATCAAAAAGATTGGGTAGATCCCACAGCCACAGAAACTAAAATTTGGAATAAAGCTAGTGTTTCGGATACAAAGAAAGGAAAAATTATAAAATCCGGGAAAAAAAAACATTCGAAAATTCAAAAAGTCGAACAAAATAAATTGAAAATAACACGATCTTGTAGCCTTAAAAACTTAAAATTTGGTGTGAAGGTAGTGTTTAGAATTCAGAAAAAAAAAAACATCAAAAACACCAAAAAAATCGAAAGCAAAATTGAAAAAATCGAAAAATCGAAAAAAATCGAAAATTTTCAAATAATCCAATTTTGTTGCGCTAGAATCTTGGAATTCGGAATAAAGGTAGTATTTAGGATGCAAAATAAGGAAAAATTAAAATATCCTGAAAATTCGAAAAAAAAATCAAAAATTCGAAAAATTCGAAAAAAATTGAAAAAAAAATTAAATATCTTTTGGCATTAGAAACTTGAAATTCGCGGTAAAGATAGTGTTTAGGATTTAGAATAAGTTAAAATAAAAACGCAATAAAATTCGAAAATAAAATAAAAAAATCGAAAGAAATCGAAAAATAAGGAAATTTTGAAAATAATTCGATTTCATAGCGCTAGAAACTTGAAATTTGGAATAAAGGTAATATTTAAGATACTAAATAAGGAAACATTCAAAAATATTGATAATTCAAAAAAAATATATATATATATATAGAAAGAAAGAAAGAAAAAGAGAGAAATTAAAAATAATATGATCTCGTAGTCTTAGAAACTGAAAATTTGGTGTAAAGGTAGTGTTTAGGATTCAGAAAAATAAAAAAATAAAAACACAACAAAAATTGAAAATAAAATCAAAAAATCGAAAAAAAAACGAAAATGTGAAAATAATTTGATTTTGTAAAGCTAGAAACTTAAAATTTGGAATAAAGGTAGTATTTAGGATACAAAAAATGAAATAAATAAAAAAATTTGTAAAATTCGAAAAAAAAAATTCGAAAATTCGAAAAATTGAAAAAAAAAATCGATTTTGTAGCTTTAGAAGAGTAGCTTTTATTCGGCGTAAACTTATTGTTTAGGATACAGAAAAGGAAAAAGTAAAACACAATAAATTCGAAAATAGAATAAAAAACTCGAAAAAGATCGGAAATTTCAAAATAATTCGATTTTGTAGCGATAGAACCTTGAAATTTATAATAAAGAATACAAAATAAGAAAAAATTAAAAAATCCAGAAAATTATAAAAAAAATTCGAAAAAATCAAAAATTGAAAATAATTTTATCTTGTAGTCTTAGAAACTTAAAACTTGGTGTAAAGGTAGTATTTACTATTCAATAAAAGGAACAATTAAAATATTCGTTAAATTCGAAAATAAAATCGAAAAATCGAAATATCTTTAAGAAATCGAAAATTCGAAAACAATTTGATTTTGTACTGCTAGAAACATTAGTTTTAAGATAATTGTCCTATTAGCTAGTACAACGCCCCTAATTGTTTTATGTTATTTCCCCCGGATTATGGTTTTCTTTTCTTTCGTTTACGAATTTCGTTATAGAAAAGTCCCGCTATAGACTGGCTACGATCAGGGTTCATACTCTATTTGAATAAAAAAATTCCCTGACTTTTCCAGGTGTTTTCCAGATTATTTTCCCTACAATTCCATGCCCACAATTCACGACATTTTTATAAATACGAATAGCAATTCTCGATCTTAATGACTAAATATACCTCTTAAAATAAAAGTAATCTATAAAATTGAAAGTAAAAATCTATTATTTGATATTTAAAATATAAAAAATGAAAAACAATTAAAAAAATACAATTTGGATGGATTCAAAGTAACATTTTATTGATATAATTAGATTTCATATATCAACCATCATTCAAATATTTTTTGACATTTCTACTACCATGTCATTTATTTGTGTTGTTTCGGAAACAGTTTGTTATGTAACTTTCAATTTTTTGTCTTTTAACAATTTAATTTTATATACAGCTTTCTTTTTTGATCGCTTTATAATTTTCTTTCTTTTTCTTATTTAAATATTCATATCTCAACCTAGCTACCTTAACATGGCTCAACATCTCTTTCGCAGAAGTATCACCTATTTAGCAACAAATTTGTATGGCTAAAACATCACTATGTTAAAAATATGAATGTAGCAAAAATACTATTTGCTAGTAAAAAAATCGGATTTTTTTGCAGACTGAATTCGGAACTCGGAAGAATCTTGACACATGATAGCACATAGTATTTTTTTTTTTAATCTCTGACTTTTCCAGGTTTTAGGGAAAAAATACTATTTTCCCTGACTTTTCCATGACTTTTTGAGCACTTGTCATTTCCCCTGACAATTCCCTGTTTTCCATATTTTCCAGTCGCGTAGGAACCCTGTACGATATAGGCAATTTCTTTATAGACAGGATTGTTTTCTTTCTCAGGTTGCACTCTATTTACTTCACATATGAAATATGGATTGTTAAATGATGTTAGCCCCGCAAAAATGTTCACAGCTCCCCCTACCCTCCCGACATTACTGGCTGGTTATGGCTTGATAGTCCTTTCTAAATAAAATCATGGTGACTCTAAGATTACCTTGATTTATCTCTAAATTGAACCTAAATGATCCTAAGAAAACGGATCGAAGAATTACTATATTGGCATGACAATCAGGTAACTTAGAATTAAAATCGAAAAATCAATAAATTTATAATAAATAGAAGGTTTGAAAATAATTCGATTTTGTTGTCCTACCAGCTTGACATTTGGCAGAAAGGCGGGTTTAGTACACAAAGTAAGGAAAAATTAAAAAAATCCGTAAATAATAAAAAAAAAGGACTAAAAAAACGAAAAAAAACATCAAAAAAGGAATATAGTTTGATTTATTGGAAATTTCCGGAAATTTTAATTTTGGCTTTCTTTTTATACTAAAAAGTTCTTTTATGTTAAATATCAAGTATCTAGGGCTGCGAGTAATATCTCAGATGGATAGCACCTATCCTGGAAGCAATTGAGAGTACTTTTGACACTCCCCCTCCCATAACTTAGTGCTTGCCTAGGAACCTGAAATCTCTTTTTATCTACAGTACTTTGCAAACGAAACTAAAGGTACAAATTTTTGATACCTGTAAATAATAGGGACAGAGTGTGGGCTTAGCGAAAATCAGTGGATGATCTCCAAAAAGAACCCAAAATCAAGAAAAGGAGGATTACTTACAAAAATAAGTGAAATCTCATCAAAAAGTCACCTGTAAAAAATGCAGCCAAGTCTCGTAACTCATTTACCGTAAAAAGTACTGAGATCGTATAAAGCCAAGTTTAACTATCTTATTAACTCTGAAATTTTCATTCACAAATCACTCCTAGTCTCTACATCTGTAGTTAATTATTATTTTGTGACTTGGCAATTACGCAGCACAAAGAAGTTATTACACCTTACTGTGTTATGGGATGGAATGGGATAATTTATTTAAGGCAAATTATATACGCACAGGGAAGTTATTACACTTTAATATGTTATAGTATTATTTGATTAAGACTAACTATATACATCACATTCTCGTGCTACGTAATTGCCAAGTCACAAAATAATAATTAACTAAAGATGTAGAGACTAGGAGTGATTTGTGAATTAAAATTTCAGAGTTAATAAGATAGTTAAACTTGGCTTTATACGATCTCAGTACTTTTTACGGTAAATGAGTTACGAGACTTGGCTGCATTTTTTACAGGTGACTTTTTGATGAGATCTGTTTTTCTGGAAGCCATTAACGTTATATTTTATTTAAAGACATGCGGAATACATATCTTAACGAAAAAGGGGAGACACACGTCTTTCTATAATAACATTTATAAAATGCAACAATTCCGTTTGTAGAACGCATTTTGTTTTTCATGCTGTTCCAAAAATTATATATTTCTGAAGAATTAATCTTATAAAAAATAAGTTTACAGTTATCAGAAACAAATCATCTTACATTTTAATAAATTAACTAAAAATTAAAATAAGATTATAGTGCTGCTAAATGACTCTCTGGTATGGAAACTGTATGCATGAAAAATATAAGAAAAGAAAAGTTATAGCAATTTTATAAAGTAGTTTTTCTGTATTTACTTAATAAATCTTTTCTTATGATTTTATAAATGATCTTTAAAATGTATAATGCGTCTGACACATTACTGCTAGTTGGTAACAGTTAAATAAGGGTGATACTGAATTCATGGTACAAACTTTAAGGGTTGGTACAGGACACTGTAACAATCCTTTATTGTATAGGAAACCAGTGTCAGAAATCCATTTATTCAGTCAAAATTACAGGGCATCTCACTCTAATCCGAAGTCGCGTTTTCGTACATGACTTTAACAGTAGTGAAGATACAAAGGATGTGAAGTATCACTGTACTAAACAGCGTACAACCAACAGAGTGAAAAAATATCCAGACCGGGGTTAGATACCGGATCCCTTGGTATAGCGCACCAAGTGCTTTACCAATTAAGCCATCCAAACGATACCCGGTCTACCATTCTCTCACTCTTATATGGCTAAGCTACAACCTTGCAGCACAAAATGGAACGTCAATCATGAGCACAACTCCTAGTGGCACATATGAGACAAATCAAACCTAGTATTTGTGAATATTTATATGCTAATTAAATTAAAATTTTTTTAATTTACTGCTCATGATTGATGCTCCATCTTGTGCTGCAAGGTTGTAGCCTAGCCATATAATAGTGAGAGAATGGTAGACCGGATGTCGTCCGGATGGCTTAATTGGTGAAGCACTGGGTGCGCTATACCAAGGGATCCGGTATCGAACCCCGGTCTGGACACTTTTTTACTCTGTTGGTTGTACGCTATTTAGTAAAGTGATAATTCACATCCTTTGTATTTCAGTAATTTACAGCGTAATTTCAGCTCTGCTGAAAAAAAAAATAGTATATAAGTTGTGAAGATACACTGGCCTCCAAAAGTTAAGGTACAACCGGTTTTTGCGTCTAATTTGCAAATGAATGAATATAAAAACAACAAATTTGGAGGAAATGTGCGCTAAACTGTTATTTATTAAATGCGACATAGAAATTTACTTAAGTTAAACGTATAAATGAAATTACAACATAAAAGCACTCATGGTGGAAAATTCCATTCTTGGAGAAATCAGTACACCGCAGTATTATGCAATAAAATGTGACAGAAACATTAAAAAACTGGTTTTAATACGGAATATGTCCACCCCGGACTTGAATGCTTTGCGGCATCGACTTTCCATGCTCTCAATTAAAATGTCGGACACCGAAATAGGTAAAGCTGACCAGATTTGGAGTAAGCCTTGTTCCAGCTCATTTAATGACCTTGGAGGAGGACTTAAAGCCGCAAACTGTCTTCCAAGATAGTCCCAAAGATGTTCTATCGGTTTCAAGTCTGGAGAGTGAGCTGGCCATTCCATTCTCTCCAAACCGTGATCCTCAAGATAATCCTCAAGAACCACAGCTCGGTGTGGTCTCGCATTATCATCCATTAGAATGAAACCATTGCCAATAGCACCGGAATATGGGCACACATATGAATCATGGATCTCATCCCGATATATCGCACCAGTCACAGTTCCTCCATGGAACACATGCAGGTCAGTATGGCCTCCGAGTAAGATTTCTGCCCAAACCATGATTCCACCGTTTCTGTACCTGTGTGTTTCGACAGTGTTTGATTGATGGTATCGAGTGCATTGTTCTCTCCAGATCAGAAGACGTCTTGAATCGCTCTCCAGTGTGAATCTGGACTCGTCTGTGAAGAGTACAGAAGCCCACTGTTGTCTGGTCCGGGAAACATGTTCTCTTGCCCAAGATAAGCGAGCCCTCCTCTGTCCTCTGTTGAGAAGGACGCACACAACTAGTCGCCTTCCATAGAGACCTGCATTGTGAAGACATCTTCGCACCGTAGTAGCGGAGATTCTTCTCCCTGATGCTGCAAAGTGGTCTGCAATGAGTTGTGGCACAATAGTGCGTCTTCTCCTTCGGGCCGAAAGAGCTAGAAACCGGTCTTCTGCAGGTGTTGTAACACGTGGGCGGCCTGGAACATGTGTTCTGGACACAGAATCTTCGGATTCATACTGATTCCAGAGATGTTGGACTACACTGCGAGACACATTGAGCCGTCTAGCAGTATCGGCCTGTGACAACCCGATTTCCATCCATCCTACAGCCCGCCCCCTTAATGAATCGGACAAACGACTTCTTCTAGACATTTCTATACTCTACTGGCTGTTGTGAACAAAACTGACAACAATAGTTCGAATACAACAAAACTTACACGCGAAATTACGAAAGCTTCGTAATTGCATATTTTTCTCTCATTCACAAATACCTATTCTTTTCTACAAAATAAAAGTGGTAGCTGTAATTTTTGCGTAAGTTTTTTTAAAGCTTATTATTGTCATTCATATAAACTATGAAGTTTAATTTGACTGCCATTTTTTGTCTGGTGAACTTCGAAAAACATGTTGTACCTTAACTTTTGGAGGCTAGTGTATTTTAACAAAATTTGCAACAGACTTATTTTTGTATGAATTGTAAGGATATTTTAAGGATTTCGTTAAAATAGCTTCACTACTATTAAAGTTATGAACGAAAACTCGACTTCGGATTTAAGTGAGACTACTTATGACTAAATAAATGTATTTCTGACCCTGGTTTCCTATACAAAAATTGTTTGTTACAGTTTCCTGTACCAATCCTTAAAGTTTGTACCATGAATTCGGGATCATCCTATAACGTGCATCTGTCATTTTCACCTAAAAACAACAACAACAAAAATACATTGCGTCTCTCATATTTTGTTGTAAGAAAAAGGGACTAAATAGTGGTTTAACATGTCTAGTACCAGCTTGAATGCATGACACATTATTACATATGAAATTTGGATGCAACTTTATTCTACTTTTGCGTGGCATGATTCGTGTTTCATCTTGAATGTTACGATTCTTTCATTTTTCACACACATAAAAAGCATGGAAAATAACTTGTTTAAAATATTAAACTTGTTGTTTATTAGAAAATAATGAACTTTATTTCTGAAAACGATAATTTGAAACACTATTAAAATTGTAGTACATTTGTAAATCCATGATCCTATTTCAAATTGAACACTATATGCGTTTGTTAAGCAATAAAAATGAACTTTGAAATCTGAGTAATTCGATGTTTTCATTTTGTTATGAAACTTTTTATTTCAAATATGACGACACAATGCCTTCAATTCTGAAATACCAGAAATACACAGAATATAGAAACAGGGACATATTCAAAACTGAGCACATAGAGGTCAGTTCATACTCATTTTTAAAACATGGTTATACTCAAAAATGATTAGAATCGGCTCAAACTCATTTTTTGAAACATGGAAATACTCAAAAATGAACACAGAGAAGTAGGTTTATTCTCATTTTTCAAAACATGGACATACTGAAATATGAGCACATGATGTTTTATTCTTGAGTGTGTGCATGTTTTCAGAAATGAGTATATACATGTTTCAAACTTGAGTAATTTTGATTCGGAGCCAGTTTGACTACGCGATATAACTCAGATTTGAGTATTTTTTGTTCAGTTTTGAAAATGTCGTTTTTAGAGTGTTGGCAATATGACATGAACAAAAGTGCTTCCGGCCTGTACCGGGAGGAAAAGGTAGCTTTCCTATATCTTCGTTTTAAAATTTTAGCTAATGTTACACGAAAACAGCAAGTTAAAATGCGAAGAAACGTTTACAAAAGATTCGTTAATACTGAATTTTAATAAGAATTTCGCCAAATTATTGAGCAATAGCCAAATTGGCTTCATTTATAAAGACTTATTTTGGTCGCCAAATTTGGCGATATTTCGCCAAATGTCACAAATTTTGCCAATTTTGGCGCTAACGGATATGAATATATAGTTTTATGCGTATGATTGGGAAAATGATTACAACAATGAAAGAAAATAATTTGCGAGTAATCGCGTTAATGTGCTGTTTTGTTTCAAAATGTCAGCCACCCTAGAATTTCAAACTGCTCTATCTCAGCCATTTTTAAAGATAGAGGTAAACCAAAAAAGTCCTTCCGGCCTGTACCGGGAGGAAAAGGTAGCTTTCCTATATCTTCGTTTTAAAATTTTAGCTAATGTTACATGAAAACAGCAAGTTAAAATGCAAAGAAACGTTTACAAAAGATTCGTTAATACTGAATTTGAATAAGAAATTCGCCAAATTATTGAGCAATAGCCAAATTGGCTTAATTTATGAAAACTTATTTTGGTCGCCAAATTTGGCGATATTTCGCCAAATGTCGCCAATTTTGGCGAGAATTTGGCGCTAACGGATATGAATATATAGTTTTATGCGTATGATTGGGAAAATTATTACAACAATGAAAGAAAATAATTTGCGAGTAATCGCGGTAATGTGCTGTTTTGTTTCAAAATGTCAGCCACCCTAGAATTTCAAACTGCTCTATCTCAGCCATTTTTTAAGATAGAGGTAAACCAAAAAATGCTCTGGAATCCTTGTATCAAGGCCTAACAGGTAATTAAAAAATAAATTTGAATTTTTAACTTTTTTGTATATTTATTTTAGTTTTAAATTTTTAAATGGCCGCCATCTTGAAACAAAATGGCGGACCAAGCTGGCCAACGAACTCGGTCAAGACATTAGTGACCTTAATACACACAATTAGTTTCATCAAAATCGATTTATAAATACGGGCGTTATCGTATGACATAGGTCAGATATATATATATATATATATATATATATATGGATATATATATATATATATATAAATCAACATTTGAACGGAGGGTGGTTTTGGGGTCTGTGAGTCATGATCGGTGAAAATATATCAAAATTTTCCGGAATTGCTTTCCTCCGAACGGCTGCAATAGGTAGCTTTATACTTTTTTGTATTGAAAGCTACCTAAAATGCTCTGGAATGCTTGTATCAAGGCCTAACACGTAATTAAAAAATAAATTTGAATTTTTAACTTTTTGGTATATTTATTTTAGTTTTAAATTTTTAAATGGCCGCCATCTTGAAACAAAATGGTGGACCAAGCTGGCCAACGAACTCGGTCGAGACATTGGTGACCTTAATACACACAATTAATTTCATCAAAATCGATTTATAAATACGAGTGTTATCGTATGACATAGGTCAGATATATATATATATATATATATATATATATATATATATATATGGATATATCTATATATATAATTCAACATTTGAACGGAGGGTGGTTTTGGGGTCTGGGGGTCATGATCGGTGAAAATATATAAAAATTTTCCGGAACTGCTTTCCTCCGAACGGTTGCAATAGGTAGCTTTATACTTTTTTGTATTGAAAGCTACCTAATAGTCAACAACCACAACATTCAGCAATATGTTTAATATATAAATTGTTAAAATGTTTAAAAATAAATGTAGAAAATCGGCAAAATAAATTTTCCAAAATTATTTAGATTGATATGCATCTGCATAGTCCTATTTGAAATTGAGAATATTGAAATCCTATTTGAAATTTGTTTTAAAAAATCTATGGAAACGAAATTTCAAAACTGTTCAGATACATATTATTATTTTTCTTATTTCTTAAATGTAGCGCATTCTTGTACCAGAAAACAGACGGGCATAGAAAAACTCGCATTATCGATTCATTCAGTGCGAAACAGTTGGCAGGAAGAAGAAAGAATCAAAACTTTTTCTAACTTTGACATACAATAAGATTTATTATCTTAAAATGAAGAAATTTATAGTTCTTTTTTTCTTCTCTTTCAAATGTTAAATTTCGTTTTTCTGGAAGCCATTAGTATTTTTTTTAAAAAAGATATGTGAATGCATTTCATAATGAAAAGAAGACACGTGTACACGTGTGATCTGTAAAAATATTTACAAAATGCTGCAATTTAATTCAATACAATGAAATTTATATATATTTTTTTCCGTCTGTTTCAAATGCTAAAATTCGCTTTTCTTCAAGCCATTAGTATTTTTTTTAAAGAATTTTTGGAATGAATTTCATAACGAAAAGAAGACACGTGTACATGTGTGTTCTGTAATAATATTTACAAAATGCTACAACTGAATTTTTAAAAAGCATTTTCTTTCCTTCGTTATTCAACCAATAACATTTCTTGAGAAATAATCTTATATAAAATATTTTTAAAGGGTACTTTTCCGTTATGCGGGCAGCATTGTCGCCAAGCATATATTTACATACATTTACATACATTTAATACATACATTTACATACATTTACATACATACATTTACATACATACATTTACATGCATACATTTACATACATACATACATTTACATACATTATGCATTAGCATACATTTTGGCATGGTGTCCGTATAACGGAAAAGTACCTTTTAAAGTTATCTAATTACTTTTTAAAGTTAAAGCTGAATACTTGAAAACTAAGTAAAATAACCATTTTATGAAGTAGTTGTCTGTATTTGCTTAGTAGTAAAATTTGTTTTTAGATTTTTCCCGCGGCATTTAAAATGCATAGTGCGTCTAGTATGTTACTTCCAATCGTTAAATGTACCACGCTCCTAATGTGTCGTTTTCATTTTTCACCCAAACATATTCCATCTGCCACATGTCGATCTAATGCAGTGTGTCCCAGTCCCAACCTTTTTTTGGTCACGCCCCACCAAAGCATCTCTAAAATTATGACGACCCCTCCCTTCCCCTCTGTAACATATAGTATTTATTATTAAAAAAAAAGTGAATTTTTATTCACATGGAGAAAACCTAAAAGAGCATTAAAATTAACGAGTCATTTCAAATTTTTTATCAAAGAGGTAATTTTTTTCTAACAAATATGTTTTTTAAAATAATTCTATAAATGCAACAATGTCATATATCTTCACCTTCATTTATCGGAGAGTTTTGTTGTTCCTCGCCTCAATGTGAAACAAAAGTACTATATGATCTGCATTTTGTCAAATTTGACAATAAATTTAATATCATTGTTACCTTTTACAATCGCATTTAATATCGCATTAAGAACAAGTGGAATTTTTTTTATCACAAAAATCTGTCTAAAATAACAATATAGAGAAAGAATTTTTAGACCCATCTTTATAAAAAAAAAATACCAAATATATATTTCATCAATCCCTATCACCCCAATCGAACCCAAAATGGAACAAAAAAATAATAATCCACGTTTTCATACAATTGTAGAAAAATAACAAACAATTATATCTCGAATATAAATTGAGGGGGTCGGGGCAAGAAAGTGCCAAGCCACATTTTTTGGTGAAATAAATCTAACACTGTAATCTGTTGCTTAATATTGTAAATTATATTATTCTACATATAATTTGTTTCTAATGTCACTCCGTGGCAGCATATGTGCCAGGTTTCGTCTTTGCCCCAGATGTTTATGCCCCCAATGAAGATAGCTAATTTACAAAAAGCCTAATAGTAATATCATTAAAGCAATGCCATATTGTTACCTCAGAATATCTCAAATGTTACTAAGACACTAACGAAAAAAATTTAGGTTATATATCTTGATTTGAGTATTTGATCAAATTTTCAAATTGAAATATCTCAGAAATTCAAAAATGTGGCTTGGCACCGACCCCCTCAATTTTACCCTTTATATTGAAAGATGAAGACATATATGCTCATTAATGTACAAATAACTAATTTGTTTCATCTGAAAAAAAAAATATTCTAGATTTTTTGAAAAATCGGCTCACCCCGAACCCGATCCGCAAGAGTCAAATTCCATCCCGAAACAGACCCGAACCTGAAACAATTGAAGTCAACCCGACCCGACCCGACCCGAAACACGAGTCGGAGTCGGGTAAAATCAGGTTATCCAATACGATGCAGGACTATTTCAGTTACACCCTGTATGTCATCTTGTATTTTAGTCGTTCTCTGTGCACTAACATTAATATTAATACATAAACAACACTCTGTATATTCTCAGAAATTTTTTTATTGACATAACCTTGACGAAACATGTCATCAATTTAATGTTGTTAGTATGTTTTTCTATCATATCACATACCTCCATTCATATTTTGAAACAAAGGAGAACAACAGTTAAGAAGCCTATTGCATGCTCGTAACGAGTCATTTACCTTACAAATGTATGTCATCACCCACATGCACAGCTTATGTGACAGAAGTCGTTAAATCTGTTTTTACACTTACGCTGCTGTCATTGATGTTCTTCTTCAATAAATAATAAATCCCTGATAAAGAATATATATCGACCTAGTCGTCAATATCGAAAGTTGAAAGCAAAATTTCACAGAATACCTGAATACATTTGACTTTCATAATATCATAAAAACACAAAGGAATATTTTAATTTTCTCCGCAAAGGTCATAAAAATTAACATGAAAATGAAAAAAAGAATTAAAAAAAAGACAAGAAGGAAAGGAAACAAATTTTATTTATGCATCAGAATGGTTCATAAGTACTTTTTAGATTTAAATATTATCTTAACTCTAAATATTCTTCGAAATTCTTCTTTTGTAAATACGTACAATCGGTCAAGGAAAACCTACATTTTAATCACCTAATTGTCTCAAAAAAAAAAAAAAAGAAAAAAAAAACGGAAATTTTAAAATATTTCCGAAACGAATATGAATTGTAACTTACATTTTTAACAAAAGAAATCGATTTCTAGAAGTTTTAAATATGCAAATATCCAACAGCACATTCCGTCAAGTAGTTTTTGAATTATTCCTTTAAAACTACCCTAATTGCAATCTGTTTTACAATAATTAAAAAGAATTTACATTAGGAGTTCCATACTTTAAACCATCATAATTCTTAAGCTATTTGACCGACTGAATTCCTGTTAGGTATCCACCTCCCTCCCTAAGCTTACATTTTTAAAATATAAATTGGGAGAAAACATAATTTCAAAGTCGAATGGCTATTTTCCGTTTTTTTTTTTCTTCTCGTTGACTGTACAGTACAAAAGGTACATATTTTTCAGATTTCAAAGATTTGAGGCTGGTTTTACTAATATGTCCATCATTATCAATAGTAGATACGTCGTAGAATTTTTGCTATTAGAGATTTTTGCTATTTTCCATACAAATATCACTCAATTCCATGAATCAAATACCATATAAAGATGTTCAACATACTAAATCCTTTCTTGCAAAATTACTCAACTAACCATGCAGGTATCTTTGATATCCTTTCAGTTGAAGCATAGTTATCTTCCCTGATCAGGTTCAATACATATTATTACAACAATTAGACATAACAATTATTTTATAAATAAATGTCAGTAATAATGCCAAATCAGATATTTTCTACAATCCTAATCTAACATTGAAAATATTTCTTTACATTATCGGGTGTTTTTATCATAAATGGCCCGACGTTTTACCAGCGATTTCAAGCCTGGTAACGTTGTCGATTAATATAACTAGCTTATAATACGGTACGTCATATACAAACAACAAAAGTCCACAAAAGAAATGTTTGCGAATCCTCCGACACTGCTTTCTTAAACTGAAAAAAATGCAAATATAGATCATCATTTTTATAGGAACGCGTTACTAAGGAAAGAAATTGCTGAAAATTCATAAAATTCAAAGTATCATAACTCACTAAGTTTTGGTCGAGTAAAAATGAAAATTTTTGTTTGTAATTGATTTAATGGAATTTTTCTTTCTTATAACATCGAGAAAGTTTTTCCAAATATACCTTATTAGATTTAGGTACCATATAAAAATTTAAATATTTTAACTGTTTTAAAAAATAACTATTTTGACGTAAAATCGAAATTCGTATAATGAAGAACAACATTTGAAATATTGATTTTTGCAAATGGAACTTTACCTTTAAAACTAAGGATTTAGCAATTAGCTATTGGTCAACGGTACGAAGGGACACCCTGTGTGTATCTATAGAGTAGTGGCCAAATTTGGGGAAACCTTTTGGGGAAAATGCTTTGATAGCTCGTAACACCACATATTTCTTAGTAATAGCATGAAAGCTATGTATTACTGGAAATATAATTTAATCAAGAGTATCATTCTGTACAGTTTGTTCCTTTATAATTATTTTATCAAACTTTCAGCCAAATAATCAGAAAAAGGCAGTAAAACCTGGTTAGGTTGATGATAATTATTTTTCTTGTATGTAAGCCACTGCATATGTATGTATGGAGTAACAGACAGATTCAATTTTATTTGGTAATGTTTCAACCAAGCTAGGGTAGGATTTTTTTTTAAAAATGCCATATTTTGGTACTTGCAAGAGGACTTTTATCACTATTTGTTACGATTGTTTCAAGTTGCTAAAGTTCTTTGCCACCTTTCTGTTTTTGAGCTAAGTAAAGCATAATGAAATTAAGAAAACATCATAAAGAGTTGATTAGTTACCCAGAAATCAATGTATAACAATATATTTTTAAGTGCAGAAAGCTATGGTTATGAAGAAATTTGAAGTAAAATTGGAAATAAATTAACAAAGGGATGTCTAAATCACGCAAAACAAGACTGGTAAAGGCAGGAAAAGGTGCAGAAGAGCAATTGAGGTTGAAGAGTAATGTCCCTGTATATAGATCACAGAAAACAATCATCTCGGTGTATGCAACATGAAATTGTGCGCTGCAATGGGGATCTGAATCAAAGTACAGTTCTGTACAGAGTGCAGTATTTTGGTCTAAATGCTAAAATTCTATTAAAAAATTAATTAATTAAAAAAAAAAACATTTTAACCCTATTATTTCTGTGTCTGGTAAACATGCCTTTTAGCTCAGTTTAATATTTTCCACTTTTATTTGATTTATAATTTTTTTTTTTTTTTGAATTCTAGCATATGAACTAAAATACTGCACTCTGCACAGAACTGTACTTTGATTCAGCTCCCCATTGCAGTGCGCAATTCCATGTTGCATACACCGAGATGATTGTTTTTGTGGCCTATACACAGGGACCTTACTCTTCAACCGCAATCGCTCTCCTGCACCTTTTCCTGCCTTTACCATAGTCTTGTTTTACGTGACTTAGATATCCCTTTGTTAATTTACTTCAAATTTCTTCATAACCATATCTTTCTACACTTAAAAATATATTGTTATACATTGATTTCTAGGTAACCAACTCTCTTTATGATATTTTCTTAATTTTATTATGCTTTACTAGCTCAAAAATGGAAATGTGGCAAAGAACTTTAGAAATTTCATAGTAATCATAACAAATAGTGATAAAAGTCCTCCTGTAAGTACCAAAATATGGCATTAAAAAAAAAAAAAATCCTACCCTAGCTTGAGTGACACGTTACCAAATAAAATGGAATCTGTCTGTCACCCCAAACATTCACATGCATTCGCTACATTCAAGAAAAAGAAAAATAATTATAAATGAACAAGCTGTATTGCATGATATTCTTGATTAAATCATCTTTTCAGTGGTATATAACTTTTATGGCATTACTAAAATATATTTGGTGTTATGAACCATCAAACTTCAAAAAAGTATTTTTCCCAAAAGGTTTCAATAATTTTGGCCCCCAAAGTATATTTTTTACAATTTAGTACTGATATAAACTATGTACAGAAAAAAAGGAGAGGAGACTTAAACTGTGTTTAGAAGAATTTTCTGTATTATTTTTATGATGTTTAAGGTAAAACCAAAATACGAATATTTAATTCTAATAGCATTTTTAAATAATAAAGCAAATTCTATAGAATATAAATATATCATATCTGAAAATTTATTGCCAGAAGTATCACTTATCATGAAGGATAACAGATTTTTTAACAGCATCGTGCCCCAATTTATGTTTCATTATCATCAAAACCATGGTTTAACAATACAAGATTTCGTTACTGAACTGACCATAATAATACAATAGAACGTTAGTCCAGTAAAATACACGTAGAGAATAAATAATGCCTGATTTTTAAGCAAGATTCAAGTGACATTCGTTCCAATAAAAAATAACTAAAAGTTCAAATAAAAAATCCTGGAATTTTTTTTTTCCAAAAACACTTTTAAAAAATCTCTCATATTCTAAAACTTTCAAAATAGTAAAATTAAATGCAAATACCGATTAAAAAAAATACTAGTTTTAATTTCACTGTTAAAAATCTTTAGCTTTTGCTGTAGACACACTCCACCGCTTTTATAGAAAACGGTTACTTTACTATATTATGGAGCATTTTCATTGGTCAAAATAGAGATATTCTATAAAAGCAGTGGAGTGACTATGCAGCAAAAGCTGAAGTTTTTTAACAGTGTTGGTTTAATTCTACACTACTCCTATCCTTTTTTTTTTTTCAATTTCCTTTTTAAAATGTAATTAAAACACCGTAAAAATAAAACTACATATTGTTTTGTGAAAAGTTTGACAATAAATTTTCTTGAGTGTATTTTCTTTCATAAAGGTAGAATAAACTACTTTAAATACTGTAGTACACTGGCCTCCAAAAGTTCAGGTACAACCAGTTTTTTGACGCTCACTATTAAAAGAATGAAAATAAAAGGTAAAAAATATGGTTTATATGAATACTCATAAGTAACTTCAATAAAATCTTATGAAAAAATTATACCCATCTCAATTATTTTAATGTATTGGATAATTATATGTTTGTCAGGAGGAACTGCGAATATCCCACTTTGGGAATTTGTGTGAAATTTTTTTTATGATTGATGATCTTAAATTGTTGGTGCTAAAATAGTGTTGTCAGTGTCTAGGAGATGTCGTTTACTTGATTCGTTAAGATGGCGGGAAATCTGATGGATGGAAACGGGGTTATCATAAGCTGGTGCTGCTAGACGTATTAATGTGTCTCGTAGTGTGGTCCAAAAGCTTTGAGATAAATTTTAATCCAAAAATTCAGTATCAAGAAGACTTGTTCCAGACCGCTCATGGGTTAAAACCCCTGTACAAGATCACTTTCTAGCTATTTTGGCCCGAAGGAGGAGCATCACTACTGTGACTCAGCTCATTTCAGATCATCGTAAAGCAACAGAGATGAAAATACCTGCGATTACGATGCATAGACGTTTTCAAAATTAAGGACTCTATGCAAGACGACCCGTTGTGTGTGGCCCTTTTAATCGACAACACAGAAGTGCCTATTTATGTTGGCCAAGAGAGCAGGCTATCTGTAACACACAACAATGGGCTTCCGTACACCCATATCCGTCTACATATGTATCCGTACTACATATCCGTCCACAGATGAGTCCCGGTTTGCTTTGGAGAATGATTCAGTTCGTGTGCTGATCTGGAGAGAACAAAGTATCAGATTCTACCTATGTAAAGTTGTTGAAAGACTGTCATAGAGGAGGTGGAATCATGGTTTGGGCTGGAATCTCTCTTTTGGTCACAGTAGCTTCCATGTTTGCCATGAAAGAATTCTAACTGCTGTGAAATATCGGCACGAGATCCTTGCTCCGTTTGTCACATCGTATAGTGGTGCTATTGGGGATGAATTAATCTGAATGGTTGATAATGCCTGATCGAATTAAGCTTGAGTCGTTGAGGAATATATAGAGGATTAAGATTTGGAGCGAATGGAATGGCCAGCACAATCTTCAAACTTTGATTATATAGATCATCTTTGGTACTATCTCAGCGGACAGGTGGCTGCCGTAAGTCCTCCTCCAAAGTCGTTAAATAAGCTGGAATAAGCGTTGCTCTATGTATGTGAGTTTTTTCCCTTTCCAATGTCCGACTACTTAATTGACAGTACGGAAAGTCGATGCCACAAATTCATTACAAGTAGGGCCAGACACATGCCTTATTAAAATCCGTTTATTTAATTTTTCTCACAAAAATCTGCTATTTATTTTTTATCAAACCGTGGAGTTTTGAAAAAAATGCAATTTTTTATTTGTAAATCATGCTTGATGTTACAATTAAATAAAATTCGATAAATAACTGTTTAAAGCACAATTCTTCAATTTCCTGTTTTTATCTTCATTTATTTTCAAATTAGACACAAAAGATTGGGTGTACCTTAACTTTTGGAAGCCAGTGTACCTCAGATGCAGCAATTTAAAGTTTGTACTTGCCCTTATTTTTTCTTACAAAGCTGCATTACTGAATGAACTTATAGAATTATGTTGAGTTGTTCGCATTGTAGCTAGAATCACCAATGTCCAAAGGAGCGTAAATTTCAGAAGTTTCGTCAATTAAAATACAATATTATTTGTTTCACATGTTCTAGATTACGCATTTTTGCGTCTAAAACAATATAACAACCCTTCGTCACAGTCCCTTTATTACGATGCCAGAAATGATATCAGAAGAAATACTTCTATAAACATTACATTTCGAAAAGAGAAAGTTTTCACGGTTAGTAGTAGATTTATTTCTTTTTTTAAGGTACTTGCATTAAATTTGATATAAATTAAACAAATAGATCTTACTCCCATTAAAACAATTGTTTAAATTGGTCTTACTTCGTTTACTGAAATCAAAAAAACAAATAACATGTATTAATAATGAACTGAACCATTACCGTTGACCGTAATGTTATTCGGATTTTTAAAGGATCGTTATTTTCGAAAGAATTATACCTAAAATTTTTCAACAACTCATCCAATATATTTTCAAGTTCAATACGCTGTCCATTTGAATTGGTTCAATATTTCAAAAGTTATCGTGGTGACAACTTTTGCATTACATATAATTTACCTTATATACCTTAAAATAAGTAAAAGAAATCAACCTAATCTTCCGACAGAACCGGAAGGACTTGTATAATGTAACATCTTTAAAAGCACCGCATACGATTTTTCCGCATACACGATAATTTAATGGAATTATTTTGTGTGTCCCTGTACACAAACTATAATAGCAACATATTTAATCAACGAAATCATTCAAGATATTTGCAAGATCAATACTCTGTACCAATTAGGTTAGAATTAGTTCATTTTTTCGGATGCTATCGTGATAGCAAGTTTTGAATTATATATAGATATACTATAAATGAAGTTATTGAAATAGGTAGATTTCCAAAGAAATCAACCTAATACAAAAGAAAATCACTGACATCCTGCACGAGAAATTAAACAGTGGATGTTATAAAACAATTGGATGGCTTTTTTTTTCTTGTAATGAAAAGAAGTGATTAAACTACACACCGGAATTTTTTTTTAAAAATATTGTATTATAAAATTAAAAGTTTGACGTTTAATGTATTTGAAACATGTGTCTTCTAATTAAAGTGTCAAATTGTAACTCCTAAGACAAGTTTGAGTTCCCAAAATGATAAAGGGAATGTTCACTTTTTCGTGTTAAACAGTGTTTGAAATTAATATCGAAGCTGTTGCCAGAAATATTTTTGCTTTCTCAATACTGATGAGGTACATGCCATGTAATAAGCTATGTGCTTTTGTTGTTACCTCCTATAAATTGATTCAGTTACATGAAATATTGCAGACTAGTAATTATTTAAACTTTCACCCCCTTTTTAATACTACCATTATCATCTAGTTGTTCACAATATGCACTGATTATTCACGTCATAGGTTATATAAATGAGATCTACAACTGTATAGAATTTTATCGCTTTTAGGATAAGTCTGAATTACTTATGATTTGTCCGTCCGCCCTAGTCGGTCATTTGTAGGGAAAGTCCTTACTTGATTGCAGCGGCACACACAGAGTCCGTTTATGGCACTAGGCACAGCATTCTTTCGGGACTCCCGAACTACTGCGACAAATAAATATTAAAACACACATAAACAACGCCTGCATTCAGCATTTAAAGATATACAAATATTATAATACAGACATACATACAATAAATACAATAATCCAACATGGAGTAAAAAATTAGCCAGAGCCAGGAATCGAACCTGTTGGTTCCTCCAACATGGTTTATTAGTGAGAGATTGCAGACTCAGGAATTGGCCGGAGTGGCTCAGTGGTTAGAGCGACAGCCCGGAACGCTGTGGACCCAGGTTCGATACGTGGCTCTTGCTAATTTTTCACTCCATGTTGGATTATTGTATTTATTGTATGTATGTCTGTATTGTAATATTAGTATATTTTTACTACAAATAAGTTCGAAGCTCAGTTTTTTTACCCTCTCCACCTTTATACTTGCCAAAACTAGAAGTTTTTAGCAGTGTTTGAATCCCAAATTCAAAACACCGAAAGGCATAAAATTTAAGTTCTAAATAATATTCCTTCCAAATTCAGTTATTTAATAATTATATATAATTATTATTTTAAGTTACAATTATTTAAAAATACATATCTTTGTTCTTTTCGATTGAGTTACAGATTGAAATTATGCAGTATTTAGAAGTGACGATATTTGACTTCAAAGCAAAAGCCATAGAGCGTGTAATGACATCCATAATTATTTTTGAACTTAACGTTAGTGACGTGCACATTAGTGCTGCTTGGTTTCATATTTATAATAACTAAACACAAGATATTATATCCCAAGAGAGTACAAGGTGGTAAAATAAATTAGGAACTTGTTTAAAACTCAACTGTGACTCAAGAGTTGAGTCATCGACAATAAACGTATTAAAGAAGCATTCAGAATCTGGTTTTTGAAAAACTATTGCGGCTAATGAAATAAAATTTGAAGGACGTACATTTCTGGTTACCGTAATTTGGTTTTAAAAAAAATCTAAAAGTATCCGCTGGGGAAACAATTGAAGCTACAGGCACAATAAGATTTGGAGGAGACGATTGCAGTTGACAAAAAAGGCTTGTGTCAGTTACGTTACATGGATTAGATTGTTGCTCTTCAACCTATTCTACAATTTTGCTTCACCGCGTGAATGAAAATGCTGATCTACACATTATGAAAGATAATTTTTTTCCTTGTGGACACTGTCGAAACTATTTTCCTTTTTTCAATCAGATTTCGTACTTTGAAATGTATATCCACCTAATTTGGTTCCAATAACAGCAATACAGTGCGTCCCAAAAATATATAGACAACGGGGTTTTCTTATTTTACAATTGAAAAAGAGCAGTAACAATTTCAAAACAATTTATAATTATAAATAATATCAAGACAATAATAATACAGTGACATCTCTCTTATACGCGACGTTCAGTAATTAATTTTTCGTACCACTATTTTAAAACAGGAAAATTCGATTTATAAATTCTACGATTAAATAAGGAGAAAATTACTTTTAAAAGAAACTGGCGCCGAAAAATAACTACCATGTATTGCGTATAAGTGAAAGGTCACTGTACTTTAAAAATAATATTACAGAATCACAGACTTTGTGAGAAAAATTAAAACTTAAATTTTACTGTCCCAAAAGTTTATAGACAACTCATTTTTTTCCCTTTAAAGTTCAAATTTGTAAGCCGTTTTTAATAATTACTTCAAAAACTTGATCTGTCATACTCAAAACAAGAGTTTGAAGAAATTCTTGCTTTAAAGAAAACAACTTCGTTCAATTTGCAGATTTAGATCTTGAACCGTTGCAAATTGACATTCATTAGCATATACCTCTCTAGGTAATATGCTCCAAAGATTCTCTATTGGGTTCGGGTCAGGACTTATGGCTGTCCAGTCAATAACAGCTATTTGGTTTTGTCTAAACCACTGCATTGTAGAATTGGACACGCGAATGGAGCAATTGTCTTGCTGGTATATCCATTTGTCCTCACCTAGACACTTTCCAAATGGAAGTAACTGTACTTCACACGTTTTCTGGTAATCTGTGGACCATTGACGACCTTTCAAAAAAGCAATATCGGGTGTTCCATTATAAGAAAAATCTCCCCACACCATGAGTGAACCCTTCCTTGTTGTCTGCTGAAAAAAAGTTCGTGGTTCCTTGCGAATATCTTGCCAGTAATATACGCAACCATCCGGGCCATATAAATTAAATTTTTTTTCATCACTGAACAGAACACTCAACCATTTATCTGTCCAATTCATGTGATTTCGGGCCCACTGAACACGAACGTCTTTATGTCATTTTGTAAACTTTGGCGAACGACGTATTTTGTGATAATCAAGAAATGTACTTGCTTGCAAACGTCGATGGACCGTGGAGTTTGATACTTGAATGCTTACTTCTTTAGAAACTGGCCTTACAGACAGACTTTGGATTGAAACTAATCTAAAAATTTCTCTGTGTTGCCGTTTGTTTTCTGTGGTTGTCCATAACGGGATTTTGTTTCAAAATTGTCACTTTTTGACAGAATTCGGTAAATACCAACCGTATTGCGTCCAATTTGTCTTGCAATGTCCACAACTTTCCATCCACGAGTCTTTAAACGGTAGATGTGCAAAATTTCCTTTTTGAAGAACTGGACATTGCCAGGTATCTTTGCAATCAAACGGAAAGACAGATTCGCTTTTATCTCAGGAAACTAATGTGTTAAAAGTACATGACCTTGGGATATGCAAATTTTGGATATCAGTACTTAAATCAGCATTTAACACCGGTTGTCTATATTTTTGGGACAGCATTTTTTTGTTTTTATTTTTTTATATTAAATCTATGACTGCTAAAAGTTGTTTTAGTATTTTATTTCATCATTATATATTTGCATAGTTTATTTCGTCTTTCTTACTCGTTTAGTTAGCTTTTAAATAAAAAAATGGTTGTCTATAGACTTTTGGGACGCACTTTAGCTTTTCAGTAATCAGATTGCAAACACATCCTTCTTCCCTTATCAGACTGCAAACACATTCGAGTTGTAATTGGATAATTTTTCGTAGTACACGACATTTTTAAAACGAGAAGCTTTTATAATTGAACGTTTTCTTAATAGTCTAAGTCAACATTTTTATATTTGCTTTAATCTATTTCTAATTGTTTCCCTCAATGAATATCAGTTTTTAAATTGCACGCATGAAATAAAGGAAAATAGTGATTTTGAGGACGACTATTATCTACCCGAGGCTGACGAAAAAGAAAGGCTACCGCGGTGCTTTACGCGTATCTTTTTTTACTGACCGCGGGAGTCACGTGATGCTCGAATGCACCAATGCAGGCGTGCGAAAAGAGCATCACGTCACTCTAGCGGTCTGTAAAAAAAGATAAGTGGAATGCACCATGGCAGCCTGTCTTTTTCGTTAGCCTCGTTATCTACCATATCACGGAGTTTTGAGACCATCTAGTAAAACTACCAAATTACGCGTTGTCTTCGACCCAAGTGCCAAAACAGCCAGCGGAAGTTCTTTAAATGATTTGTTATGTAAGTGTGCTGCAGGAAGATGTCTTCTCTATATTAGTAAGATTTAGAAAACACACACATTTACCGCGGACATTAAGCAAATGTTTCAAATGATTGATATAGACACCTCACAATATAAATTCATTAAAATCCTGTGGAAAGACGCTAAATATTATGTAATAAAGGTTTTCCAATTGTCAACCGCTACCTACAGTACTGCCTGTGCTCCATATCTAACGACCAAGGTTTTGCAACAACTAGTTTTGGATTAAAAAAAGGGACTTTCCATTAGCATCAAAGGTTGTGTTACATGACTTTTATATGGATGACTGTCTGTCTGGTGCTCCTAACTTGCACGAGCTTCAATTGTTGCAAACACGAGTAAGACAATTTATCCAAAGACGGGGAATGAGCTTGCACAAGTGGTGCTCAAATAGAGCTCAGACAACTGATCTTGAGATATTTCCCCTTGATAGAAATTCCGAGCAAATAACGGTCAAAACTTTAGGGATGCTGTGGAATAGTTTTAGTGATACATTTACGTACAAAGTGAACATTAATGGTAATCGTGACTTCATTAAAAGAGATCTGCTTTCTCAAATTGCACGCATATATGACCCTCTTGATCTTCTTGGACCAGTGATTGCAAAGGCAAAAATCTTTATGCAACAATTGTGGTTGCTCAATTTAAAATGGAATGAAAGGTTATATCCGCATGTTTCTCAACAATAGGAAAAATTCATCGTGACATTACTAGAGTTGGAGTCCATTAAAGTGCCAAGATGTTTCCTTAAGGTGAACGTTAAATCTGTAGTACTAAACGGCTTCGCTGGCGCTTCTTACGGTGCAGCTATATACATTCAAACTGTCTCCAGTACCAATGAAACAACTAGTCAGCTTCTTTGAAGCAAGTCACGTGTTTCTCCAACGAAAGTATTGACAATTCCCTGACTTGAATTATTTGCATGCCTTCTTTTAGCAAAATTAACTCACAAAGTCTTAGATGCCTTAAAACAACCTCTCGACTCCGTCCAGTTGTTCTCGGATTCAATCACAGCGTTAACTTGGATTGAAACCCCTTCAGACCTCCTGAAAAGATTTGTAGGAAACCGAGTAGCTCAAATTAAAGAACTATCGAAAGACTTTCCGTGACTTTATATCCTATCTGAGTATAATCCAGCAGACATGGTCTCTAAAGGACTTGACGTGAGAAACCTTGCCTCTAACGAACTTTGGTAAAATGGCCCTCCCCTTTCAATGCTTAGTGTGTCATCTATAGAGACTACTTAGAATCCTATTAACCTGAATAATGAACAATATCTAGATTAACTAAAAGCTCGATCTAAAATAACTTTAACAACCTGTACATACTCTAATTTTTTTGATAACCTAATTAGTCGTACAAATAATTTTCAAAAATTAATTAGGATTTTAGTATATATTTTTAGATTTATCCGACTCTGTAGACATCAACAGGCCCTTTAGCACCTGAGGAATTAAAAAAGACCGAAATATACATGATCAAACACATCCAAGTAAAGTATTTTAATACAAAAATATGTGCCTTGAAAAAAGAATCTTCAGTTCCTCGCTCAAGTAAGTTAAAATTTTTAAATCCTTTTTTTGGATAGGGATAGTTTGATTAGAATAGGTGGTAGACTCGCTAAATCGAATTTGAATTATGACCAAAAGTATCCCGTAGTTTTACCAGCAAGTAGCCAATATTGAAAAATAGATTTGGTCAACTATCTTCGAGATTTTCATGTCGGACCCCAGGCACTTTTGAACACTGTGCCTCTAAAATATTGGCCACTTACCGGTAGAAATACTGCTCGTAAAGTTGTGCATGAATGGTTGTGTACAGGTTACCGTAAGGTTGTGTACAATGCTTTAAATTTAAGCCTATACTGGCTAACCAAATGATGAGGGATCTCCTCCTGAAAAAATAATACCCATTTTCCATTTTCAAATGTAGGATTAGATCTTCGAAATAAAATATAAGGGTCAGAGAAAGGGTACTTTCCAAAAAATCTATATTCATATGTATGGCTACTAAAGCTGAACACTTGGATTTCGTCTCAGACTTAACATTTGAGGCAATAATTGCTACTTTAAAGAGATTCTTCGCTCGTCGTGGAAAAAGCTCTGTAATTTTTAGCGATAACGCTACGAATTTTGTTGGGGCTACAGCAGAACTGAAGCGTTTACGCAAACTTGTAAACAGTGTGATGAGGTTTAGAGAACCATTTAACCTCAGAAAACATCAATTGGAAATTTTCTGTTCCCAGATTACACAACTTTGGTGGCCTTTGGGAGGCAGGAGTCAAGGCCTTCAAACACCATTTAAAAAGAGCCGTGGGCTCAGCTCATCTCACTTTAAAAGAATTTCTAACTTTACTTACACAGATTGAATCTTAAATTCGTGACCACTTTGTCCTTTGTAAACAGATGCCGACGATCTTCAGATGTTGACTCCTGGTCATTTTCTCATAAGTAGAACTCTTAAAACGAGAAACATTCAATTTCCGAACTTAATTTGATGGATTTAACAGATAGCTTGCTTAAAAAGTGGCAAAAAATTAAAAAATTAGTCCAATTAATTTGGAAACGTTGACAAAATAATTATCTCAGTCATTTACAAGAAAGGAATAAATGGCTGTTTAAAAAAAAAAAACAAATATTCTGCAAGGCATGTTAGTCTTATTAAAGGACTCCCAACTCCCACTTTGTCTTTAGACCGCATTACTAAGGTAATCCGAGGTGCTGACGGACATGTCAGCGCTGTAGAATTTCACACCGCAAAGGGTATTTTCAGACGACTCATTTCGAAAATAAGTATATTGCTTTTAAAGGATAACCTAAGTACAGCGCCTAGAATACATAGTGTGGAAATCTGCTACAAAATAGTACTACAAAATTGAATCCAATAAATGTACAACGTTGCTGAAAAGATAACGATGGGATCGCAGCGCCATCTGCTAGCTCTTATCAACGTAAACATTGCATTAGAATGTTTCGGCTGGTGGTAAGTATTTTAAATACTTAAATTATATTATTTTCTCCTCTGACTTATCGTGATTCTTATAAGCTTTTTTAAAATTATGAAAGCATGGCTAAAAAACTTGATACGCATTGTTTTGTCTCTGGCTGCAATACTCGATACAAGAACAGTAGGAGCACCGTTGCACATTTATAGGCTACAACTTTTCAGCACTTTTTTAAGCATTGCTGGGATAGCCGGTTTCCACACTACGTATTCTAGGCGCTGTAACCTAAGAACGTCTGAAATTTAATTATGTAATATTCTATATGCTATTATTCTTAATTGTGTATCAATTGTGATTATTTTTCTTGCTTATAATTTGCATTACGTTGTGTTTTGTTAGGTAGCTTTCAATACTAAAAAGTATAAAGCTACCTATTGCAGCCGTTCGGAGGAAAGCAGTTCCGGAAAATTTCGATATATTTTCACCGATCATGACCCCCAGGCCCCAAAACCACCCTCCGCTATGTTGATTTATATATATAGATATATCCATATATATATCTGACCTATGTCATACGATAACGCTCGTATTTATAATTCGATTTTGATGAAACTATTTGTGTGTATTAAGCTCACCAATGTCTCGACCGAGTTCGTTGGCCAGCTTGGTCAACCATTTTGTTTGAAGATGGCGGTCATTTAAAAATTTAAAACTAAAATAAATATACAAAAAAATTAAAAATTAAAATTTATTTTTTAATTACGTGTTAGGCTTTGATACAAGGATTCCAGAGCATTTTTTGGTTTACCTCTATCTTAAAAATTGGCTGAGATAGAGCAGTTTGAAATTCTAGGGTGGCTGACATTTTGAAACAAAACAGCACATTAACGCCATTACTTGCAAATTATTTTCTTTCATTGTTGTAATAATTTTCCCAATCATACGCATAAAACTATATATTCATATCCGTTAGCGCCAAAATTGGCGCCAAAATTGACAAAAGTGGCGACATTTGGCGAAATATCGCCAAATTTGGCGACCAAAATAAGCTTTTATAAATGAAGGCAATTTGATAATTGCTCAATAATTTGGCGAATTTCTTATTCAAATTCAGTATTAACGAATCTTTTGTAAACGTTTCTTTGCATTTTAACTTGCTGTTTTCGTGTAACATTAGCTAAAATTTTAAAACGAAGATATATGAAAGCTACCTTTTCCTCCCGGTACAGGCCGGAAGGACTTTTTATTATTTGTACTATATTTGATATAAATTGAAATATATATATGCAATATTTCAACGCCGGGCGGGATGTTTCGTATTTGTATTTGTCTTATTGGCAACGGGACACTACCCCCACATCTATTGCTTCTGACAACCCTTTCTTTGTTAATGCAACCCTTTGCCGATACTATTTCGGCAGTTAATCAAGTGACTCGGTGGCAACAAACAGCCTGCAAATTGTTCTCAAATAATTTTTTTGTTTATACAGTTCGCTATTATTTACCGTACTCACCTCCGTACAACTACTATTTACGAATAGTAATATTCCCCATATTTAATTGCATAATTCTGAGATTTAATAAGGCAAATATTACTACTTGGAAATAGTGGTATTCAAAGTTCTTAACATTTGATACCTATTCACTTAATACCAATCTTTAAAACGCGGGCGTAAATTTTGTATCTATTTTGTCAAATACCTAATAACAATATAATTAATATATATTTTTTGTATCAACTGTAGAGCATTAAATTTCATTCTCTACAAACACAACATAAATCCAAAAATTATTTAAGTTTTTTTTAAATTTAAAGTTTTATAAAATAAATAACTGATAACCGATCTACATATTTAAGGTATCTGCCTATGTGGAGCACTTTAAAAAAAAAAGACAGTTTTGAATAAATATAATTATTTTTAGTTCAATTGTAATACAGAATGATAAGAAGACATAAAATCCTAGCAATATCTTTTTAATATTTCAAGATTTTTTTTTTTTTTTTTTTTTTTGCCATTTTTTTAAGCAAAATTTTATGTTTACGCCAGACAGCGTACACTCAATTCAAATAAATATATTTCAATTTCCTTTATGCTGCATACTTCTATTACACTTATCTGTTCACTGAACTAGGAGTTTTACAATATCTTCAAAAATAACCGAAAATTTTCAAAATATGTAAAAAGATACATTTTTTTTAGTAAAAATTACCATTTTTTCATATTCGAGTACCTATAAAATAATTAAA
Source organism: Maratus michaelseni (assembly GCA_963931845.1). NCBI lineage: Eukaryota > Metazoa > Arthropoda > Arachnida > Araneae > Salticidae > Maratus > Maratus michaelseni. The sequence goes on along the minus strand of OZ007594.1, from coordinate 163,729,407 downwards.
TTATCACATATAGCTTAGATCCTAGTTCAGAGCATAGTGAGTGATATGGAAAGCATTCTAACCAAATTTAAACATTGTTTGCATTTCTCCTGGCCTTCCTACGCCCACTTCCTGTATTTAACCCATTACTTCCTTTTTGTTAAAATTGCCATAACTCCTCTTTTGATAATCAAAGAAATAAAATTAAAACAGTTTTGGAATCGTAAAAGAATTCTGTTTCATATAAAACAAAAAAAAATCGAAAATTTTCATCAAAATGGCCATTTTTATGTTCATTAAAATTGCCATAACTCCTCTTCTAATAATCTTAGGAATAAAATTAAAACAGATTTAGAATCGTAAAAGATTGCTCTTTCATATAAAACAAAAATTTTCGAAAATTTTCACCAAAACAGCCAATTTGATGTAGACCTTAAAGATTTTTAAAAAAATTGTGAGCACATAAAAGTAATTAAAATATGTAGAATTTGTGTGTAGCACAGTCTTTATTTTTTATTCCTGAAAGTTTTCTAATCTTGGTATTATGTAGTTTTTGAAATGGCGGATCCAATTGCTAAGAGGAGTTTATTGTTTAAAATAACCGCAGTGTTTATCATACCATTATTACGCAAAATGTTTCGAAATATTAAGGTTGGTAATAGGCACATTTAAACGAGGTACAATTTTGCCTAAAAGTGCATCGGACCAAGAGATACATACGTGTTAACGTGTAAACACGAAAATTGCCTATATTGCAAACATTTTTAAATGTAAGTAATTTTTTATTATTGCGTAAGTACGATGTTTATAAAAGTAATATTCAAAACATCAATTACAATGATTGACTGCATCCATTCAGTTGAAGGCGTATACAGTGGTGGAGAACTTTCGTGCTGTGCTAAAAAACTTTTCTTTCGCTGGACTTCACCGCTTTCAATGCGACTTATGCACAAAACCGATTGTGTAAATTTCAAGAACACGGACTTATTTATTCAAAATTAATATACAATATATTAATTTAATATACAAAACGTTTAAAAACTTCACTTACAAACTTTGAGGAGAGTTACCCCAATAGCCCCGTGATCCGAATGAAACCCATCAAAGATGTGACGCCACTGAGAAATCCACAATATCTCACTGAAAAACCCCTGTAAAAAATATTTCGTTCAGTTTGCAGGCTAAGTCCACAAATTCACCGGTAAAGATAAAACGTTTCGATTCATCTTCTCTAATCTTACATCTTGAAGTTACATTGACATCAATTACAATTTACAGAACTGGGAGTTTGAACTCTCATCTTACCGCAAGATCCCATAAGCCGGCCCTATCTTTTTGTCTGGGGACGAAAACAAAATATATATAAGTGGGTCCAGAGACATTTTAGTCAGTTAGAGTTTTGTTTAGCAATTTTTCTAACTGCAGATCCGGAATCCTAGTTCCGGGAGGAAAAGTGAATGCATCGGGCAACCAGAGAAGGTCCTGTTGTGAAAAAGCCGTCTCAGACGCCCGCAGTTATCGTGATTGACGATCAATCGGTTGTCAGGACTGATTCCTTGGGAGAGAAAATAAACGGAGCTCCCGTCGTTACGGAAGACTATTGTCACTCCGAGCCAGTTTTTGTGAAGGGTCACAAAAACTGGCTCTGAGCACGGAAACTATTATTCTCCTCACGCCTAAGCAGAAAAAAGTCCTTCCAGCCTGTACCGGGAGGAAAAGGTAGCTTTCATAGTCCATGTTTTAAAAAAAACTCATTTTACTCAAACACCCGAAGCTAAAATGCTAGGAACCCGATTATAGAAGATTCAACCCCGATTTTCGTTAATACTGAATTTGAATGCCAATTTCAGCAGGAGAGTTACAGCATAACAAAAATCAAATTTTTTCAAAATGTCAGCCACCCTAGAATTTCAAACTGCCATATCTCAGCCATTTTTTAAGATAAAGCCAAAACTAAAAATGTTCCGGAATCCTTGTATCACGATCTAACACTTAACGGAAACAACTTTTTCTATTTACAATTTTTTAGACATCTTTTTGAATTAAAAAAATATATAAAATTTACCTGGCCGCCATTTTGAAACAAGATGGCGCATAAAGCTGGGCAACGATCTCAGTCGACACCTTGGTATGTTCTGTACACATGAACATTCACATTCATATCGGTTCATAAATACGAGAGTTACAGCGTAACAAATATCCGAAAATTGTTCCAAAATCTCAACCACTCTTGAATTTAAAACTGCCATATCTCGGCCATTTTTTAAGATATAGAAAAAAACAAAAAATGTTCCAGAACAAAACAAAAAATGTTCCAGAACGCCTGTATCACGCTCTACCGGAAACAATTTTTTCAATTTATAATTTTTGTGTACATCTTTTTGAAATTTTAAAAATTAAAATTTTTTTAACTGGCCGTCATTTTGAAACAAGATGGCGGATGAAGCTCGCCAACAAACTCGGCAAGATCTTGGTAGGTCTTATGCAGATACTCAGTCACATCCAAATCGGTTCCGAAATAAAAGAGTTGCAGCATGACAAATGTCAGATATACAGGGTGATTATAAAGAAACTTTGCCAACATCTGCACTTCTAGCGCCCGTTCTATTTAACCGATCAAGATGAAATTTTAAATATAGTTGTTTGAAGGTATGCGCTCGAGATTCTGTGAATGGCAATACAGTGGTGCTCACGGTTACGGTTATAGTTACAGAAACTCGAAAATTTCGAATGGCAACGCCTACTTTTTCCTGTCTCAAAATGTTCAGCGCATGCGAAAACCCTAAATAGCGTTGAAACGGTACCGATATGTCCAAAAACAAACGTGTTATGCATACACAAAGAAGAGTTCTGAAAACCGGCCAACAAAACACGATCTGTGCGCACGCAGTAACTTTGCATATGACACAGGCAAGATACCAATCACAGAACGCCGTTCGCCAGATATTCAGCGGAGGAAGCCTATAAAATACCAAGCGGGTATGCGAAGTCGTCATTCATGAACTCGCACATGCCGACGATATGACTCTTCCTGGGAAAGTTCGCGGTGAATTGATCAAACTCTATTATCTAAATGGGATGAACGCTGCGGAAGCCTTGAGTGTGTATCGCCGCAATCATCGACAACGACGTGGGCCATGTACTCTGCAAGCTGTGCGTGATTTAGTGCGCAAATTCGAAGATACAGGCTGCACCTGTGACAAACCGCGCTCCGGACGGCCAACAGTTTCTGAGGACGTTGTCATGGAAGTGCATCATACAGTGACTACAGGGCACACAGAAACTGCAAGAGGATTATCGCGCTTGTTGGATATTCCGAACACAACGGTCCGCAAGCTCTTGCGCTCAGTACTTCACATGTTTCCCTATCGATTTCAGCGCGTCCAGATGTTGCAGCCGGGTGACCCACAACAACGTCTGGACTTCGCAAATGAATTTTTATTACGATATGATGCTGATAACGACTGGCCACTTCGCATACTATGGACGGACGAGGCGCATTTCACCTTACATGGCAACATTAACACAAAGAATTGTGTGCACTGGGGAGAGACGAATCCTCACGCTGTGGCACCAGTACCATTATTTGACGCCAAAGTGACTGTGTGGTGCGGCATTACAGCTACATTTGTTCTCGGCCCGTTCTTCTTTGAGGAAACGACCCCAGCGGGTCCTGCAACATGTTCTGTAACAGGCTCTCGGTATGCAGCCATGCTGAAAAATTCTGTACTACCGGAGTTGCGTCGGCGGAATGCACTCAATGACGTTGTTTGGATGCAAGATGGTGCACCTCCACATATAGCGAGGTCAGTTAAAAGGCTCCTAGATCAGCATTTTGGTGATCGCATCATCTCACGCCATTATCCTATTCCGTGGCCTGCGCGATCCCCAGATCTGACGCCTATGGATTTCTGGTTTTGGGGATATCTCAAATCCAGAGTTTACCTGTGCAATCCGCAAACATTGTCGGGCTTGCAGGATTCTATACGGCGTGAGATTAGAAACATTCCTCGCGTCATGTTGCGTTCAGCGGTATTGTCCGTCGTCTCCCGCATGCAATGCGTAATTGCTTGTGATGGCACCCATGTGGAAAATGTTTGATGCCAATAAAGGTTTTCTTTTGTCTGATATGTGTTCTCATCATTCAGCAGTTTCTTGTCTCTGTCGAATGCATTATTGCTCGGTGCGCCTTAAAGAACGGTTTGTATGTCTATAACACGTCGGTTTTTGGACATATCGGTACCGTTTCAACGCTATTTAGGGATTTCGCATGCGCTGAACATTTTGAGACAGGAAAAAGTAGGCGTTGCCATTCGAAATTTTCGAGTTTCTGTAACTATAACCGTAACCGTGAGCACCACTGTATTGCCATTCACAGAATCTCGAGCGCATACCTTCAAACAACTATATTTAAAATTTCATCTTGATCGGTTAAATAGAACGGGCGCTAGAAGTGCAGATGTTGGCAAAGTTTCTTTATAATCACCCTGTATATAGAGAGAGAAGGTGTAAAAAACGGGCACAGGTGTAAATATGGGCACCCCACCCCAAGTGGCTATGGGAGGTAAAGACTGACGGCCTGAACTGTAGATGGCGCCACTTGTTGATATGAGATAGCAGAGAGCAGTTGGAACCATTCTTTCAAGTAGTGTGGATGCAGCGTAAGTTATTGTGCGAATTGGTGTTTGTCTTTGATTGCAAACTTTTGACAGGTATCTGAAATCGTTTTCTTTTCATGTTCTTATGGTTAGTTTTGAATAATTTCACAGTGATATCCGGAAAGCGCAGATCTTAAGCTAATTTTAGAAGCACACCTTTAGGTTACATGTGAAACTGGCCATCTTTCTTAGGTGGGGTTAGTGTATATATGGGCACCTTTTAAATGGAAGTCCATATTTACATCAACTTTTTTCTTAAACAACATAAATTATTTTTTTTTTACGGGAAAACAGCATTTACCTACATTTTGCACATTACCAAATATATTATAAAATAAACCTAACAAATGCTTTGAGGTAAGAGAACAAAAATTTCCTTAGATGTAGAAAATTTTATAGACAATTATAAGGACATTTTATTATCTATAAATCCTCAAAGCATTCGTTAGTTTTATTTTAGAATATTCCGTGTAATGTGCGTAATCTAACATTCTGTACACCCGGTTACTCACTTAGAAAGAGCTAAAAATAAACCCCAGTTTAAGGACATCGCAGCGTTTTCTTTTCTTTCAAATTGTGCAAATATCTAATGTTTTTTTTGTTTGTTGAAGAATGCCGATGACGAAGAAGCAAGAACGAGAGGCATCAGTCGGATAAATCTTATATAGTACGTGCCATCGCTGCTGTGAAAGCAAAAGAGGTTCTGCAAGAAGGTTCGAAGTAGCTCGTAGTATTCTGCAGATATTTCTTAAACTTGATAAAACCCCCAAGCAAGTTGTTCAAGAAGCAAGGCTTGGAAAGAAACCATTCTTAAATGCAAAGCTCGAAATCAAATGGTTTCTTACCTCCTAGTGATGGAGCAAAAATTCTTTGGGTGTACTTTGGCAGATCTGAGAAGAAGGGCATATTTACTTGCCCAGAGAAATGGCTTGACAATCCATTTAAAAAAAAGGGAGAAGCAGGATGAGTTTGGGCTACCTTTTTCTTGAGAGACACAAGGATCAGCTGTCAATTCGCAAACCTTGTGGAACATCATTTGCTAGAGCTTTGGATTTCAATAAACAGAACGTGACAATTTTCTTTGATCTAATGGCAGACGCTTTCAACAAACATTCGTATCCAGCATAACGTGGACGAGACGGGCTTGTACGTTGTTCAGAGAAAAATTCCAAAAGTGATAGGGCTGAAAGGAAAAAAACAAATTGCAGCTCTAACGTCCGAAGAAAGAGAAGCTACAATTACAATTATCGCAAGCGTGACAGCTTCGGGTCATTATGTCCCGCCAATGATAATTTTCCCTAGAACAACCATGACTGATGCTCTAATGAGAGGCTGTCTTTATGGTGCAATTGGTAGAGCCTGTTCTTCAGGATGGGTTCAAAATACTTTGTTCTCCAAATGGTTTGTTCCCTTCATTGATAAAACATGTCCAAACCATGTGACTATCATCTCCCTTCCTCCCCATTCCATCCACAAGTTTCATCCCTTGACAGGACTTTTATGGGGCCTCTGAAAACGTACTACAGCGAGACAGTGAGAGTATGGTTGCAAAAGAATGGGTTTCCCCTCACACTCCCCGATGTTATAGAGAATGTTTCCCAGACCTACATTCGTACTCAAACGGCTGAGATAGCAATAAACGGGTTCAAAGTATCTAGTGCATATACCCTATGAACCGCTACATCTTCACCGACGCTGACTTTATAGCTGCTGATGCTGAGTTCATTGCAGGCAAAACTTGCCCCATAGTCGGAAATAATGTTTCAGAATCACTTTCTTCTCTACTTTCTTCCTCTGGACCATCGACATCATCTGCCTCTCCTCCGAGTTATCCTGATAGACAAACACATCAGGTTCTAGCTATGCCAACTGATGAGGCTTCAGAAACACCGCAATTCTCCCCAGGAAATTCAAATGCAGGTTCTCCGTTCGACATCTCTCCTTCGATTTATCCCGATAGACAAGCACATTAGGCTCTAGCTATGCCAGCTGATGAGGCTGCTGAAACACCGCAATGTTCCCCGGGAAATTCAAATGCAGTTTCTTCGTTCGACATATCTTCTGTCCCCAACATTAAGAAGACAACCACTACTCGTGGGCGCAAAGCAACAAGGTTCAGTCTCATCACTAGATCACCATACGATCAGTTGACCAAGTCACCTAACAAAAGTGCTCTCAAAAAGCCGTCTTTGAGTTTTCCCAGGATAAGAGACAGACCAGGTGGCAGGAGTGGAAAGACTAAAGACCTTCAAAAAAAGAAAATTTGACATACGAAAAGATACTATTCATCGTCGGACTCATCAGACTACTGTGACCCCTTGTGGACAGCAATGATGATATCAACGATGGGGATAAACAGACTTTAGCGATACAACTTGCACCTTTTGTGATGGAAAGTTCTCTGAAGACACTCGCAGAAAAGTGTGGGTTAAACGTGTTATGTGCCGAATGTGGGCACACTTAGATTGTGCTGGAGCTGAAAGAGCCAGTTATATTAGCGATTTCTGTAAATATTTTTTTTTCTGTAATAAATTCTCTACCATTTTGTATTGTTTTATTCCGTTTTAAAACATTTTAAAGTATTTTTGTGACTTTTTTGGAGAGGGCCCATATTTGCATCCCATTTTTTCTAGTGCTTTTTTAAAAGCTTTTTGTAAATTTTCGTATTGAAATAATTGACACTAAGCATTGTTTTGCCTCCTTTCATTTAGTAAACTTATTATAGTTGTTAATAAAGATAAAAAATCGAGAATTTTTCAAAATGAAAGTCACTTTAAGTCAAAAACAAAAGAGGGTGCCCATATTTACAACTTTTCCTCTCTCTCTCTCTCTCTATATATATATATATATATATATATATATATATAGAGAGAGAGAGAGAGAGAGATAAATCAACATTTGAACGGAGGGTGGTTTTGAGGTCTGGCGGTCATGATCGGTGAATATATACCAAATTTTTTTGGAATTGCTTTCCTCCGAACGGCTGCAATAGGTAGCTTTTTGTAATGCTAACAAAAAGAACTTTTAAACTTTGATGCGCCGATTGTAATGAATTGGTATCGATTATGAACTAGAAAGAACCCATTTTATATTGTTGTGAAATTCTCATCTAATCCAGAAATGTTTATCATTATCACCTTTTTTGTATATAATAAACGCCTGTTTTATATGAGAATGGATTCAATCTACTACTTCTAACATAACATCAGCCTCCGTCACACCACTGTGACCCAAATGAAACTCATTCTATCCACATTGTCGTCACGTGAATTGAATAATGAATCTCTGAAGTCTATCTTAATTTTATGACGAGGAGCCAAATGATTCAAAAATAGGTCATGATGCTTCACAGCCATATGCCGAATTCCTCATACCAAATCAAAGTGTTGAACACTGAGCAACCTATACGTTCCAGGTCATAGTTTCCTATGGTAATGTGGTTCCAATCGATGTTATCTACATCGTTTCAAAGTTCGTATACGGAGTTTTGAGACGACCTGTACACAGCTTAAAAATGGAAGCAGAAAACGGCGCTAAAATTATACTTTGAATCCAATATCAGAAAGCCGAATCAAACATAATCTATGTTTACATTCCGTGGCATTTTCGAAAATGTAAGCTAATCAACAGTAAATTTATTCTTGGTGATTGTACTTTTGAATTTATTTGCTTTAACTATCAAAATGAAACCTAGCATCCGTAAGAGAACGATTTGATGAAGGAACTTGTTTAAAGCCCTATTTTTGCTGAAACACATTACTTGAAACTTAACATTGCTATAAAATAAATAACAATAAAATGCTTATCACCTTTTTGAAACATATTCCACGAGCACCGAGCTATTTCTGCATAGATAACTGTATAATTCAATAGATTTTCAATTTTCTATAACGACGAATTAAATAAAATTCGACTATTTCCATATCGTAAAGCTTATCGCTTTCACCAAATGTGTTTAGATAAAAATTAAAAATAGTTTCAACGATAAGAAAATGGACAATATACTTGAACAGTTTCATAGTAATCTGCGTTTATTTCCTCGTAAAATATCGAAACTACCACCAAAGTGTAAAATCAGAATTTTAGATTCGTAACACAGGCGGTTACATTTCGAAGAATTAATTCTTTTTCAACCCGAATTGAAGAGAAAACTTAACCTTAACAGTCTAAATCAAAACAGCTGTTCTTTTGAAGGAAAACAAAATAATATAGAGAAAAGTTTTACATTCAAAATCAAAACTAGAAAAACAGATCAATGTTAAAAGATTGCTTTTAAAACTTAACTTAGTAATAATTTTTATCTTTAAATATATAGAAAAAACTTTTTCTAAATGTTGGAACATTAAATTCACCTTTGTATATAAATTAAAAACATGAAAACATTTAAAATGAATGACAATTTATTACTTATTACTAAAATAGGTATAAAATGAACTAAAAAGGTTTTAAAACATTAAAACCCTTCTATAGATGTTAAAATTTTCGTCGGAGTCCCGAGCGCTTTCGCCAAAACCTAGTCATCAACAAGAAGGCGAAAATGAGAAAAAAATTCTGTAACTTCCGGAATATACGCTGATGAAATATCAGAAGGCGAAACCAAATATGAAAAAACAAGAGGGGGGTGGATGAGTCTATTGAGCGAGGCGGGTTATTCCAAACCAAATGCACCATTGACACAGAGTAGATTACCCCAGATTTTTGGTATATTGGATGACAACATCTGTACAGGATTTTCTAGCCTCTGTCAGTATTTCCACAGAAACCCCCAGTATATATTTATTAAAATCATTCATGTGTGCTATAATCTTTACTTTGCTGAAATATATATCAATTTCTGTTTTTAAATTTAAACGAGATAATGCTGTGGATGGTTTTCCTCTTGCTATGTCTGCCATAAGCTCTTTTATTCTGTCCTGTAATTTCCTTGTTGTCATTCCTATGTATGTAAATATTTCATTTTGCAACCGAGTGAACAAGCCCCTAAGAATCTACTTACTACGATGCACTAATGAATACATTATGTGAACTACACTGTATGGCTAATGATGACTGGTCACTTGCGATTTTAGACGTTTTGTTAAAAAACATCTAGAAAAATAAATGAGGAATAATCCTGAAACTTCAGGCGTGTAAACAATCTAATAGACGTCATATATTTCAGTGAAGATCTTTTTTCCGAGACCCTATAGGGGATGGTCAACAAATTGAAGAAAAACGAATATCTTTTGGATAACCCTGTAAAAACTAATGTCGCAAAAGCGTTGAAACTTTAGCATATGATTAGGAAGCTTTTTGTAATAAACTGTTAATTTTCATGAGGATAGCGCGTATACTCGTGGTAAAATTAAGGTTTTATAAAAACAATCTCAAATTTTACCAAGCGTTTTGCTTATAATTTGCAGAGTTCTTAATATAAAAGAAAGTTCTTCTCAGGAACTATGACAAACGACATTGTACATAATACCCTGCAATCAGAATTAAAAAATAATAAATATTGGAGGGAAAATGAGCAGGTTTACTAAATGTTTCACTGCGCATGCGCGAATGCAATCAAAATATAATGCGTATAATGTATTAATGTGTATAATGTATAGAGCAACTTTTGTGAAAGTCTCAAAAACATAGTTTGAAAGTGATCGTCGCTAGAATAAGCTCGAAATCCGTTGTTCCCAAAATGAAGCAAAAATATGAGGGTAGGGACTGCGTCGAAATATAGTAGTACGTGTAATATTGTGTACGCTATATTGACAATAATCAACGGACACCCTCCGAAATGAAAGTAGAATCGTCCTAACGTCATCAATGACGTTCGTATGTGGATAAAAGGAAGGTCACTGCTCGTGAGACGTTTACAGAACTTGTGGCAGTAAAAATGAGCGGAAGGCACAAGTTGAACGAAGGCTAAAGGGACATGATAATTGGAGTCCACCGTTTCGGGCATTGGAATTTACAAATTTCTTCCAAGTTCCTGATCGCACAGGCCACAGTTAGTGATGTTGTGGTAAAGTGGAGAACAAAAAGTACCCTGAAAGCGCAACCCCGACGAGGGATGCGTCGAAAATTATCGGAGAGAACCGGCTATGTCTTAGCCATGTTGTCAAGTCCAACCGAAAAACGCTGTTGCCCATCATAGCCGCGCAGTTCCGAGTAGCATCTGGAAGTAAAGGCAGCAACCGGACAATTCGACGAGAGCTGCATGCCTTGGGATTTCATGGCCGAGATGCAGTCCATAATCCCATGATCACAGCCATTAACGCGCGCCGATGATTACAGTGGTGTACAACACGGCACAACTGGACTCAGGGGTGATTCTGAGTAAAAAAAAAAATTCTGAAATTCACAGCAAATTTTCTGAAAAGTTACAAGATGGGAGGGGGTCCACTCCCGCCACTTTTTTTGCGTCCCTTTGACGAAATTTGTGTTTTTTCACCATCTTTTGATAAAATTTGTGGGGTTTTTCGCGATTTTTTGTCGAAAGTTGCCGGTTTTCGCAATGTTTTTGACAAAATTTTCTGTTTTTCGCAATCTTTTTGACGAAGTTTGCCTTTTTTCCGCGATTTTAGACGAAATTTGCCGTTTTATCGCAATGTTTCTGACAAAATTTGCCGTTTTTTCGCGATCTTTTGACGAAATTTACCGTTTTTTCGCAACCTATTGACGAAATTTGTCATTTTTCGCAATGTTTTTGACGAAATTTGCCTTTTTGCGATCCTTTGACGAAATTTGACGTTCTTCGCAATGTTTTTGACGAAATTTGCCGTTTTTCCGCGATCTATTGACGAAATTTGCCGTTTCTCGCTATGTTTGACGAAATTTGTCGTTTTTTCGCGATCTATTGACGAAATTTGCCGTTTCTCGCTATGTTTGACGAAATTTGTCGTTTTTTCGCGATGTTTTTGACGAAATTTGCCGTTTTTTGCGATCTTTTGACGCAATTTACCGTTACTCCGCGATCTATTGACGAAATTTGCCGTTTTTCGCAATGTTTTTGACGAAATTTGCCGTTTTTGCGAAATGTTTTTGACGAAATTTGCCGTTTTTTCGCGATCTTTTGACGAATTTTGCCGTTTTTCGCAATGTTTTTGATGAAATTTGCCGTTTTCGCGTTCTTTTGACGAATTTTGCCATTTTTCGCAATGTTTTGATGAAATTTGCCGTTTTTTCGCGATTTTTTGACGGAATTTGCCGTTTTTTGCGATTTTTTGACGGAATTTGCCGTTTTTTTGACGGAATTTGCCGTTTTTTTGCGATTTTTTGACGGAATTTGCCGTTTTTTGCGATCTACTGACGAAATTTGCCGTTTTTCGCAATGTTTTTTCAAAATTTGCCGTTTTTTCGCGATTTTTTGTCGAAATTTGCCGTTTTTTGCGATCTTTTGACGCAATTTACCGTTATTCCGCGATCTATTGACGAAATTTGCCGTTTTTCGCAATGTTTTTGACGAAATTTGCCGTTTTTTCGAAATGTTTTTGACGAAATTTGCCGTTTTTTCGCGATCTTTTGACGAATTTTGCCGTTTTTCGCAATGTTTTTGATGAAATTTGCCGTTTTTTCGCGATTTTTTGACGGAATTTGCCTTTTTTTGCGATCTATAGAAGAAATTTGCCGTTTTTCGCAATGTTTCTGACAAAATTTGCCGTTTTTTCGCGATCTTTTGACGAAATTTACCGTTTTTTCGCAACCTATTGACGAAATTTGTCATTTTTCGCAATGTTTTTGACGAAATTTGCCTTTTTTGCAATCCTTTGACGAAATTTGACGTTCTTCGCAATGTTTTTGACGAAATTTGCCGTTTTTCCGCGATCTATTGACGAAATTTGCCGTTTCTCGCTATGTTTGACGAAATTTGTCGTTTTTTCGCGATGTTTTTGACGAAATTTGCCGTTTTTTGCGATCTTTTGACGCAATTTACCGTTACTCCGCGATCTATTGACGAAATTTGCCGTTTTTCGCAATGTTTTTGACGAAATTTGCCGTTTTTGCGAAGTGTTTTTGACGAAATTTGCCGTTTTTTCGCGATCTTTTGACGAATTTTGCCGTTTTTCGCAATGTTTTTGATGAAATTTGCCGTTTTCGCGTTCTTTTGACGAATTTTGCCATTTTTCGCAATGTTTTGATGAAATTTGCCGTTTTTTCGCGATTTTTTGACGGAATTTGCCGTTTTTTTGCGATTTTTTGACGGAATTTGCCGTTTTTTGCGATTTTTTGACGGAATTTGCCGTTTTTTTGCGATCTACTGACGAAATTTGCCGTTTTTCGCAATGTTTTTTCAAAATTTGCCGTTTTTTCGCGATTTTTTGTCAAAATTTGCCGTTTTTGCGATCTTTTGACGCAATTTACCGTTATTCCGCGATCTATTGACGAAATTTGCCGTTTTTTCGAAATGTTTTTGACGAAATTTGCCGTTTTTTCGCGATCTTTTGACGAATTTTGCCGTTTTTCGCAATGTTTTTGATGAAATTTGCCGTTTTTCGCAATGTTTTTGATGAAATTTGCCGTTTTTTCGCGATTTTTTGACGGATTTTGCCTTTTTTGCGATCTATTGAAGAAATTTGCCGTTTTTCGCAATGTTTCTGACAAAATTTGCCGTTTTTTCGCGATCTTTTGACGAAATTTACCGTTTTTTCGCAACCTATTGACGAAATTTGTCATTTTTCGCAATATTTTTGACGAAATTTGCCTTTTTTTGCGATCCTTTGACGAAATTTGACGTTCTTCGCAATGTTTTTGACGAAATTTGACGTTCTTCGCAATGTTTTTGACGAAATTTGCCGTTTTTCCGCGATCTATTGACGAAATTTGCCGTTTCTCGCTATGTTTGACGAAATTTGTCGTTTTTTCGCAATGTTTTTGACGAAATTTGCTGTTTTTTGCGATCTTTTGACGCAATTTACCGTTACTCCGTGATCTATTGACGAAATTTGCCGTTTTTCGCAATGTTTTTGACGAAATTTGCCGTTTTTGCGAAATGTTTTTGACGAAATTTGCCGTTTTTTCGCGATCTTTTGACGAATTTTGCCGTTTTTCGCAATGTTTTTGATGAAATTTGCCGTTTTTCGCGTTCTTTTGACGAATTTTGCCATTTTTCGCAATGTTTTGATGAAATTTGCCGTTTTTTCGCGATTTTTTGACGGAATTTGCCATTTTTTGACGGAATTTGCCGTTTTTTGCGATTTTTTGACGGAATTTGCCGTTTTTTTGCGATCTACTGACGAAATTTGCCGTTTTTCGCAATGTTTTTTCAAAATTTGCCGTTTTTTCGCGATTTTTTGTCGAAATTTGCCGTTTTTTGTGATCTTTTGACGCAATTTACCGTTATTCCGCGATCTATTGACGAAATTTGCCGTTTTTCGCAATGTTTTTGACGAAATTTGCCGTTTTTTCGAAATGTTTTTGACGAAATTTGCCGTTTTTTCGCGATCTTTTGACGAATTTTGCCGTTTTTCGCAATGTTTTTGATGAAATTTGCCGTTTTTCGCAATGTTTTTGATGAAATTTGCCGTTTTTTCGCGATTTTTTGACGGAATTTGCCTTTTTTGCGATCTATTGAAGAAATTTGCCGTTTTTCGCAATGTTTTTTCAAAATTTGCCGTTTTTTCGCGATCTTTTGTCGAAATTTGCCGTTTTCGCAATGTTTTTGACGAAATTTGCCGTTTTTTCGCGATTCTCTGACGAAAGTTACGTTTTTCCCGCGATCCTTTGACAAAATTGGCGACTTTTCTTCGAACGAATGACGAGATTGATTTTTTTCAGCGATCATTTGCTGAAATACCGATACATTTTATGTCCGAATTTATGACCGATATTTTTTAAATTTTCGGAAATCATTGCCTTAATTTTTCGGAATTTTTGGACCAGAATCACCCCTGAACTGGACCAGTGGAAGAACATCATGCGGAGTGTTGAATCACGCTTCAAGTTCTGGCATTCCGACGGAAGTGTCTGGACCTGGCATATGCCAGTTGAGTGTTATCTGCCGCAGTGCAGTGTTCCCACTGTTAAATTTGGAGACGGCGGAATCATGGTTTGGTCTTGTTTTACATAGGTTCGGACTCGATCCATTGGTTTAAGTGCCTACAACCTTGAAAGCGGAACGCTATGATGACATTCTAGACAAGTATGGGCTTCCTACCCTTCGGCAAATGTTCGGCAGGGGACCGTATGTATTCCAGCATGATAATGCCAATGTACATACAGCGCACGTTATAAAACCATGCTTGGGGACATGCGGGAACAAGAGCTCGATTGGCCAGCCCAAAGTCCTGATATAAATTCAATTGAACATCTGTGGGATGAGTTGGAACGCCGGTTGAGGGCTCGACTACAATAGCTCACCACCAAAACCGAACTCTTTGCGGTACTGCAGGAAGAATGGAGAGTAATTCCGGAGTCAACCTACCGCACATTCGTAGAAAGTCTGCCTAGAAGGGTCGAGGCTGTGATGCGGGCCAACGCTATACTAACAGCGTCTACAACGAACAGTTGATACTGGTGTATCCTTTTCAATTGTAAAATTGCAATTACATTTTATTTTACAGGTAAATATTGTACATGTGGCTTAGTTCATTTATATTTGTAAGGGAGCGGTATGGACTAATATGGGACTAAAAAGAAGAGAGTGGATAGTTTGTTGTATAAAAAAAAAATACAAATTTATCTCAAAGAAGAAAAAAAAGCACTATTTTCATGAGTGTTCGACTATTGCGGGGGGAAGAGGGGGGGGGGGGTCTATAACCCCATCAAGAAAAAAAACCCGCTATTTTACTATTAACTATTTCTAAATACATACTTTCTCAAAATGTAACTCGTTGTATGTACTGTTTGAGTACTTTAAACTATCATGCAGTGAAAAAAATATTAATTTTCCCATTTACTCTCCACTAGAAATTTTTTTTTATAACATATACTATAATTGGGTACAGCACCTCATCTTTTTGCTTCCTTTTAGGAACGACAGAGCCAGTGGCGTATCCAGAGGGTGGGCTGATGGGGTTACAGCCCCCCCCCCCTCCCCAAATAGTTGAACATCTCGTGAAAATAGTGCTGTTTTTTTCTTCTTTGAGATAAATTTGTATTATTTTTTTGTCATACAATAGACTACCTACTCTCTTCTTTTTAACCCCATATTAGTCCACATTGACATCAAAACATACCTAAAAAGAAGGGGCTGATGGGTTACAGCCCCCCCCTTCCCGAAATAGTCGAAAATCTCATGAAAAAAGTGCTGTTTTCTTCTTCTTTGAGATGAATTTGTAAATTTTTTTTTGGTTATACAACAGACTACCCACTCTCTTCTTTTTAGCCCCATATTAGTTCACATTGATATCAGAGCGTATCTAAAAAGGGGAAGGGGCTGATGGGGTTACAGAGGGCCTCCTCTTCCCTAAATAGTTGAACATCTCATGAAAATGATGCTGTTTTTTTTCTTTTTTGAGATAATTTGTATTTTTTTTTTGTTATACAACAGACGACCCACTTTCTTCTCTTTACTCCCATATTAGTACAGAGTAACACCACAGCATATCCAAAGAGGGAGAAGGGGCTGATGGGGCACAGACTCCCCACCTCCCAAAATGGTCATAAATGGAATGAAAAAAGTGCCGATTTTTCTCTTTATGCTTGAGATAAAATTAGAATTATTTTTTCTGTCATGTAATGGACAACCCAATCTATTTTCTTTAGTCCCATATTAGTACACAAGGGGTGGGGGTTATGGAATAACAGCTTCATTCCCCTTCCGAAGTGGTCGCAGTGAAATTAAAAAAAAAACTGACTGTTTCTTTCTTTTTGAGATAAATGTGTTTTATTTTCTGGCACGCAACGAATTTGTTTTCTCGTTAGCCCCACATGCCTCTCAGTCCTGCAATCAAAATTACTTTAGACCACAAAATCTATTTTCAAATGACTGAAAAACAGTTCCACACGTTTTAATGGATAATTGAATACATATAATATGCTCAATTGGCAAGATCTAGAAGTAGTTTAATTAATTTAAAGAATATTTAACTCTCTTCCACAAATGATGCCAAGACTAAAAAGGTATATTAGTGCGCAGTGACATTAAACATTATCGCCAAATCAGCAAATGTATGAACTGAAATTTTTTTGTGAATGGCAATGTCAAGCAAGATTGATTTTCGGTTTTGGAAGGGTCTTTTAAAGGTGCCCAGTAGTAATACTAAAAAAATAATCTCCTGTTGATTTGTTTGTTCCTGGTCTTTTTTACTAGCGAACTAGTTTTATTTACGTTACGTGCTTTTCCAGATTTAAGGCTGTTCTCAAATACAAACTGGCTACTTTATGACATAATTTTTTAATTCATTTTTGCTCGGAAACGCATGAAATTCACAGGTCTTTTATTCAGAAACTTTGCAATCGAAACACGTTTTCCCTTTTTTTTTGTAAAGGTAGAAAATCTTTCAGAAAGCACTGTCCAAGTTGGCGTTTCGAATCTGATTCCCGACGCGGCAGCCAGAGAAACGCGAAAAACGAGTCGATACGTTACCAGAATTACTTATAACTCGATAAGTAATCTATTTAACAAAAAATGGAAAACTCATCTCGATTCCAAATCTCTTCAACAGTCAGGCCTGCCAGTCTAATGCCTTTGCGTTTAAAAATGTGTCAGAAAGTTTCCTGTTGATGAGCAGGGAGGAAGATGCCTTTTTTAATATTTCAGTTTACGAGTGATCCAGCAAAAGATACAAATTCTTAATTACTCTTCTATGAAAGTACCATATTACGAATAGTGTTCTTTTCTAATCGCTCTTATTTTGACGCGACACACTTTAGTATCGGCATTTTTACCATTTGGATTATTTAACAAAAGAAGCATAGCATTACATAAATTCACAGGTTAAAAATAAATTTTCTTAAAATTTTACTTACCGTTTATTTTAAAAAGTCCAGTAATATTGTTAGCCATAATTCAATAACTTTAACTCTTTTTTAAAAAAGGGAAATCTGATGTTTAGTTTCCAATTAATTCTTAACTTGTCCCTTCCTTCACAAATTTGATGAAGGGGGAGATCAAGAAGGAATGCTTGATACCCCTAACATTTTGAATTAAATTTTTGTTGGTATTAAAAAAAGAGATTTTGCAAAGAAAGTTCGTTTATCCTGAACAGACCCTGACCATCAAAATTTTGGGCCATGGCAACAGAAAATATTTTTGGCCCTAATCGTAGATTATCACATTTTTACAAATACTGTGAATGAGAAGTGTATGAATATAACTATGTAATGCACCCATATAAATGAAAGACTGAGAATAAATGTGAACTGAAGTTGGATTATTATTATTATTGAAATTTCTTCGTAAAAATTAACTTGACAGACTCAAATGTCATGTTAAATAAACATGAACTAATGTTGCACGAACTTTAAAAACATGCGCAACCCAAAGAAAATGATATTTTATAAATAAGATAGTCATAAAATTAAAACATTTTTAAACAAGTTTAAAACACATATGAAGAAGCTGAAATAAATAGAGCGCACCATGAGAAACTTAAATCTTCAAATGAGAAGAAAAATTATAAATATACTTATGATATCACTGACAATTTTAGCTTACATGTCTTGTGTAATGAATCTAGAAATTTTAATGTCTTAATCTGTTAAGATTTTTTACAATAAAATTGACTTGAAACACCATAAATTTTTGGGCCCCTTTAAATATGCGGGTTCTGGGAAAACCCCACGTGCCTTGGCAGTAATAGGGAATTAATCCTAAAATAGAAAAAAAAATTGTTTGAGATTGTCCCAAGCAAAATTAATTTATTGTTAAGCAAGAATCGTAGCCAGAATTTAGGGGAGAAAGAGACAACTTTATAAATTATAAGCTACAATGACTTTCTTTTAAATGAAAGTATCTGAAACAATCCATTATCACTTTTCAACTTATTTCGGCGAGGGGGAAGGGAGAGTTCGGCCCCGTACCTCCCCCCCCCCCCCCGTTTTTCTCTGCCTACGGCCTTATTGTCAAACATGACTTCTGTTTATAACGCAGTTCAACGTATTTCGTAAGACTCAGAACATTATCGGAATTTAAGTCAACCCCCCCCCCCCCCAAAAAAAAAAAAAAAAAAAAAAAAATTAAATCCTGGATACGCCACTTTATTCTATCGATGATCACTTTCAGAATTATCAAGCTATGTTTTTGAGATTTTCTCAAAAGTTGCTCTATACATTTAGCTAATACATTATGCACATTATATTTTGATTGCATTCGCGCATGCGCAGCGAAACATTTAGTGAACCTACTCATTTTTCATCCAATAATTATTATTTTTTTAATTCTGATTGCAGGTTATTATGTATAATGTCGTTTTTCATGATTTCTGAAAAGAACATTTTTTATATTAAGAACTCTGCAAATTATAAGCAAAACACTTGATGAAATTTGGGATTGTTATTGTAAAAACCTTAATTTCGCCACGAGTATACGTGCTACCCTTATAAAAATGAACAAAGTTTATTACAAGAAGCCTTCTAACCATGTGCTGAAGTTTCAGCGCTTTTGCGACATTAGTTTTTACATGATTATTCAAAAGATGTGTTTTTCTTAAATTTGTTGACGATCCCCTATGGGGTTTCGGGAAAAAATCTTCTCGAAAATATATGACGTCTACTATGCTGTTTACAGACCTGGAGTTTCAGGATAATTCATGTATTTTCTAGATATTTAACAAAGCGTCTAAAATCGCAGGTTAACGGTCATCATTGACTATAAATTGTGTATGATCCCCTCGCATCCCTGTTTGTGAATATAGATTTTTCAAAAAATTTGTAGCGGTAACAGGCAAAATCCACTTTATTTAGATTCTGATATAGATCATTATAAATTTCGAACGTTACTTCAAATGAAGCAAATACTACATTTGATGCAGCGGGGAAATACTTAATGAGGTTTGGTGGGAATGACAATTCGGAACAACTAAAAAATTTATGTCATCGACTACATTTAAGGAAAATGTAAAGCAATTATCAATAATTTTTAATTATTGAAAGTAGATATTTAATGCGTCAAAAAGGAAAATATAATTAAATACATTATGTGAACTATGATCTTCTCATTTCTGTTTGAGAATATAGATTTTTCAAGAATTTTATAGCAGAGACAAGCAAAATCCACTTGATTTAGATTCAGATATAGAACATTATAAATCTCTAAAGTTACTTCAAATGAATCAAATACCACATTTGATGCAGCAAGAAAATATATAATGAGGTTTGATTAATGACATTTATGGGATGCCTTCGGGAATAAAAAATTCATGTCAGTGGCTATATTTAAGGAAAAAGTAAACTAATTGCCAATATTTTTTTAGTATTAAAAGTATATATTGCGCCAACAGGAAAATATAATTAAAGATAGGTAAACTCATGAAATATTGATAACCAACTTTTATGAGTTTTAATTTATCTAATCTCCGATTTAACGATGATTTTCAAGGGATACTTTCCAATCGTTAAATCGAAGTTAAGGCTGTATTTTTTCCTGTTTGCCACATAAAATTAGACACATCATTGACAAGTGTTATGGTGCAAATTTCAAGTTTAATTTGTTTATTGAATTTTTGAAATGTGAACAAACTCATGGGACACCCTGTATTTTTATCTGTGCAAAATAATTTCATACATGCCAATCTTCCAGTATTCTTCCGTAAAATGTTGTGGGTTAATTCGACCCAGGTTCATCACGTTTCGAACCAGATTTTTTTTTTTTTTTTTAAGAAAAAAAAAATCAAATAGGTTCCATGTAGAAACGTAAAAATTAAATAAATATGTAGCAAATGCATTTTCCGGTTCGAATAGTGTTTACCTGGGTCAAATTAACCCATTTGCTGCCAACCACGAGTATAATCGTGGATTTTCAATCTAAAATTACGAATTTGTACCGGAAATTTCGAAAGAAGAATTTTTATTTTATGTAATCAGGAAATGTCTGTAATTAAATAAAGTAAACATTGCTATTAGTATTTTCTGGTATGAATTCGAACTTTCTAAATAAAATAAAATTCCGGTAATTTTAACCCGGCAGTGAACGTGTTAAACTACATTTTAGAGAAGAATATTTGGAGATTGGCTGGTATGTAATTTAGTCTTGTTTATGGCATTAAATATACATAATAATGATTACATTCCAACGTTATATCAGAGATATACACATGAAATTTATTTCACCTTGCTACACATTATACGCAAGAGGAATCCTTATCAAATCTGTAAGCTGAGTCTAGCTTTGTTATGGCATTAAATATACACAATAATGTATGCATTTAAAAGTTTTTTAGAGAACGCATGGAAAATATGTCATCTCACTACCTATAATTTGCATGAGGATCCCCCTTATCAAATCTGTGCCGCTATTTATAATTGGACTGATTAGTCGTTTTGTTCAAGGTTCTAAATTACGTTATCAATGTAAATAACTATAAAAACAAAGAATATTAATAATAATAATTAAAAAAAATACAGACGAATTCAATTAAAAAATTTACTTATTTTTTATTTTATACATGGCAGCAATATTAAAAAATCAACAATAAATCTATGTCATTGATGGAAATTTCTGTAAGTTATGTAATGAACTGGTTTTAATTAAAGTACACAAGCACACATACAGTTCAAATTCTTTACTATTTCAAATAAAAGAGATAGAATGACTTTATACAGCTTTCAGGCTCAATTCTATTTTCCAACAAATACACATCACATTTTTAAAAAGGAACACTTATCTTGGGATGGGGAAAAATGGGGGAGTAAATACTTTTAGAAAGGGAACTCTGTACCTTTCATTTTGCGAAAAAATGACGAAAATATCATTTTTTCCAATTTTTTGGCTTAAATTGAATATAAACATCCGTAGTTCATCCAGACTGAAATTTCGTAAATATATGATAATTAAAAGTAAGCGAAATGCTTTTACTGCATCCATTTCCATTTAAATTATACAGAGTTGCAATTTTAAATTAATTTTTCTCAGTGTGTGTTTTTTTAATATCTGTATTATCGAAATTCTACAACTTCAACGTATTTTTCAATTAAAGATCTTCATTTCATAAAATTAAAGATCGGATTTTCAGTAACATAAATATAATATAATATTAGTACGGTACTAATTAGTTTATAACTTTACATGCCATGACATTTTATTTTTTCTTAAACTAATTAACTTTTTAGAATTCTGCTCCTTACAGTTATAGAGTACACTCGTAAGAAAATTTTGAAAAAACATATCGCAAAAAGTTTAAAATTGCAAGATAATTCGGTTTTAAAATTGGCTTAGCTTTTTTTAATTAAAATTTTCATATTTTACTAAAGAACTGCAGATCTTATTTCTTAAAATACTTTCATTCATAGAAACATTTAATTATTTTTTTTTTAATTATTATAAAATACACAAAATAACAGTTCAGAGGGTACAGAGTCTCTTTAAAAACAAAGGCTGGTGAATGGGGAAAATACTATGCAGTTAACGTTTCAATACTAACAAAACTTTAAACTATAGGAAAATTATTTCAAATATAGCAGCAGAAGAATTAACATACAGAAATGACTTTTATAAAAATTAATTTCTTCTAAATTAAATATCTACAAAAATATTTACAGAAAATAAGTAGTGAAAATTTGAATATTTATAACTTATAATAACAAAAATATTGAGATCAACTCAAATACAGAAACTAATCAATCAACTAAATTAAAATTTCTCTCATAAAAGAAAAAAAAAGAATGACATAACTTTTTAATGATATAAATTTCATTTATAATTTACAACTGAATACAAAATGAATGAATAATTATAAAAAAAATATATTGTTGTATGCTTTTTATACATGTTAAACTGATATACTTATTATTTATAGATTAGATTTGGTTAAAAATTCAATGGTTTGACAGAATTTCTTTTTAATTGAAATAAACTAAAATCATTAAATAATTTTTTGCTTACTTTATCAAGGAAAACATTTCAACAACTATCAATAATTTACATATAACTGTCTTATTTTTACAGAAATTAAAAGTAAGTTGTAACAAACCAATATTCCAGAATGAGGTAGAAATTTATTAAGTTATAATTACAATATTTTTTTAATGGTAATTAATATCGATAACCTTTTACAGGCTGATGTTCCCAATTTAAAATTAAAGAAAAATAATAAAAAACAATTTCAAATCATATTGTTTTGAAAAAAAAAGTTAACAACAAAAAGAAGTTGATTTGAATTTTGAGATAGAAATTACATTTCATCTGTAAAGGAGAAAGTATACAAAAAATCATGATAGGCATTTTTACCATTTTTCAGAGTACATAACTTAAAAATTTATGTAAAGGAGATGGGCAGACAAGAATTATTTTTAGCCTTCTGATAAATATTTTTTAATGTTCTTCTTTCAAAATTAATTGTTTTAATATAATTTAGAGTATATTTAATGCTTGTCGGATTGATTTATGTTTGAAGAATTTTTATGAATTAGTTTGAAGAATACCAATTTGACTGCCCCCTCACGCTGACATGAAGTGCTCATAACACCATCATAGTTTTTACGTAAGTTTTACTTAATTTTTCACAGATTAATATTGGTTGCTTAAATACCCATCCTCATTGAAAACTGATGCAATACTTTTAAAAATCAGTAGATGTACTTAAAATGATTCACACATTACTAAAAGAACATACGATATAAATATTAAGAACAGCACTGCATCAATTTAGAGAGAATAGTCAGAAGCAGTTAAGATTTCCACTTGAGAAGATCATAAAAATCATAAATATATATATCTTTTCTCCCCATTTTAATAATATATATTTTAAAGAGAATTAACGCAATAGAAGAAATATGCCGGAAACCTTTAAAGTATGTCTATCTGAATTCAGCCTGCAAAAGGTAAAAATTAAAATTTGTTTAAAATATTTCACATTATTATAAGAACAAAGCTGCTGTTTAACTAGCTGGACAATCTATAATTCTAAACCATTATGATCATAAAAAGAGTTGCCTGATGCATAGTAAGATAAAAATAGCAATGAACATAAATTTTTGTGTATCACACACTTTAGATCAGTTCTCTTATTTCAAGAAAAAGTCTTGAAAAATACGTCAGTACTGTAAGAAATTCCTTGTGTACATTCTTTAAAATTTTTGCCAGCAGACTTAAAATGATTTGTTTTTGTATAAAAAGTTACTTAAATTACATAAAATATAAAGCACTCTACAAATATATTAGAATATACTTTTAAATGTGGGTTGTCACATAGTTTTTCATTTTCTCAGAAGCCTTTAGATGCAGAAACCATAGCATTTTCCATTGCCCTTCACCCTAGCATGATGAACTTTAGATTTTTTTTATGCAGTTCACTATGCAATATCACAACTATAGAAACGTTATTTTACATCAACTAAATATATTTTAAATCACCTTTTTTTTTGTCTACTATTTACATTGAAATATATCACATTCCTCAAAAAGAATTAGCACAAAATTAGTTCTGGATGAAAATATTTAAAAATAATTATGTTCTATTTTTTGGAAGATCTGACAGACAAGTTGAGTAAAAAATGAACAAGAAAATTTTAGATGTGTTGCAGCCAAAAAATATCAATTTAACACTACATTTTTTTTTTTTTTCAGTCAGTCAACAGCTCTAATAAAAAAAAATCAAAATTTCAAATATATATATTCTTTTAGTTATAAGAAGTTAATACTTCAGTAAAAAGGTCTCTTTAATGATTCATGTAATTTTTTAAAATCTTTAATGCACTATATCAAACAATTCTTTAAGAAAATATGAGAGAAAACTACATAAAAGAATAACATTTATACATGCATATTTTCTTTAAAAGACTCAAAATTAAAATTGCCACTAATTTTAAAAACAATATAAATATTAAAATTAACACATTCAGAAATTAAAAGAAAAACACAAGCAACGATTTTTTTCAGTCTAAATCCACATTAACTTGTGATAAAAACAATGAGAAAAGTTCAAAAAGCAAGAAAATATTAAAATTTATAAACAAAACTTAAAAAATTGTTTCCAACAAATTAAAACATGAAAACTAACAGAAACACATTAAAAATATTACTCCTGGAGAGCCAAATCAATAAGCAATATAAAATGCTATCAATATATATATATATATTTTTTAAGCTGTTATTAGCAAATAAATGGCACAGCTCTCAGAAAATTTCCATACTTTCAAAAAAAAAAAAAACATCTCCAATTAAATAACAATTTTAAACCATTTTTAATTGATACTATTTGAAATTTTATATTACCTAAAAAAATTTAAAACTAAGTTTCTTTTGGCTGTATTTCATAAGTTAGAATATTTTAAAATCCAGTTTTGGTCCATGCTTAATTAATAAATAGATAATTATGGTGTTAAAATTTAATTATCAGAAGCAGAAGAATTTATTAAAAGTAAAAATAAGATTTTTTTTCGATTACTTATAGGTGATTGCCAATTCCAACACACTTTCAAAGTAATAAAATTTTTTATATCATCTGTAGCAGCAATTTTATAAAGTTAAACTTTTCCAAATGAGGAAAACTTCATGACGTATTATTCAGAATTTAAATTTAAAAAGGGCTAAAATTTAAATACAGTTAAAGGAAAATTTGAAAAAATATATAATTAAAATAAACACACTTAATTCAATAAAATGTTGCCAAAATAAAATGCATGCGTGATAACAAATCAACTTACAAGCATATTCTTACAGTTTATTAAATTAATGAATGAATACAGGTTATTTAAAATTTCATTACTTTTACAAGTAACCCTATTGCATTACTATTTCTGTACACAGATTACTGTAGATGAATTTCAAGGATTTAATAGCATGACATGATTACCACTATGATATATTCATGTTATAATATTTACAGTTGAAACAATAGGAGGCATGTAAGAAAATATTTCAGTACAACTTTGCCATCTGTATTGACATAATTCTAGTTAGTTCATTTATTAACCCTGTTATGTTCATAATTGAATTATGTCATATGGAAGTACCAAGATAACCAGTAGTATTCACAATATGAGCAATCTAGATTAAATGTACATGTAATAACATTTTTTAAAATTTTAACAAAATGCATTAAATTTCTAGTAAGTAGTATGTTGAAACACCAACAGTGTAAAACATTTAAAGATATAAACTACATACAGCATTCTTACTTTTCTGGTGACTTTTCATTTATAATTTGTAGATTCATTAGAAGTATTTTAAAGTGATATCCATCTTTGATATATCCAATTAACAAATTCAGTTGACATGCATCTTTGAATCCTAGATCTCTTTTACTCATATTAGTGATTCCACAAGCAAATGATACGCTTTTTTGAATCACATTATTGTATTCCCTTCTTCATACCACTACAGTATACAGTACACAATTTACATGTTCAATATAACTTGTACAATTACATTGTGAATATTTTTAACAGGCACAGACATTTTTTTAAAAATGGCAACTTCTAAAATCTATGTGTGATATTGCATAGTAAAAACTCCGAAAATGATGCTGAAGGCAAAAAGCAAAAAACAGCATATGCTGAAAAATAAACTGTCACTTGCGAGAAATATGCTTTTGCTCACTATGTTAATATCATAATCCCATGGTGGATTTATGTATATCGATTATGCTGCAATAGGAAGTTCTTGCAGTCATTATGTAACCACAGTGAGGAACATAGCAATGCTAGCCCAGGAGGTGAAGTACTTTCTTAGGTCCATGAAGAAGAGTGAAAAATATAAGCTACCGACAACTTAGCACAAACAAGTTGCCTATCATGTAATGTCAGTGTAAATTACACAATGATACAATTTCATCCACTTATTGAATGACACAACACTTGCATTTTGGCTTTTTCTTGATCACCACTTGCTCAACAGCAGGTGCATCACTTGGGGGAACAATAACACTGTGGTGCACTTCAACTACCCCAGGAGCCACTTTCTGATCTTTTGGGGTGCTGCCATTTGCACCTGATTTTGGTTTGTTTGCTACTGGAGTGGTGCTATTCGGAGTTATCACAACTTCCTGCACTTCTTTACCATTAGGTGAGATGGGTCCAGTTAGCAAGGAGTCTGTTTGGTCATGATGTAACCCATTGCCCACCACACCGTCCAGTTCTGGTTCCTCCCCTTTGATAGGGGTAATAGGTTTGCCTTCCTTGATGAGGCTAACTATAGTATCAGCCTCTCGGGCCAAGTCACCATCAGGTCGGAAAGGGTTGTCTACACCACTATCATGGCTGAAAAGAAAAAAAAATAAAATGTTTTAATTTTCAGATTAGTTTAATAAGGAAAAAATTAAACAAAAATGCAAATAAAAAAATTATTTTTAGTCAACTATTTAAAAATAATAATTTTAGAAGATTCATATTTTTAACTTCAAATAAAATTGCCTGTAACAAACTAATAAATTCTAATGAAATGTTAAATCATATATATTATTTCTCTTGTCAACATCTATTTTTTCTACGTACATACAAAGCATACAATGATGAATGGGGTATCATTCGAAAGATTTTTTGAACCGGTCTCTGATATAATACACTCACATTTGTTGATTAAAAATCACTAAAACACATTGTTTGATTAAAAATTGCAGTTAAAAAATAATTCTATATATTTTTTTCTCTTCCTTTTGGCAGTTGCCTAGTAACTACACTTATAAACGTGTATAAAACAATACAAAGGGGTTTCCTGTAATTTGACAATATTTAAAATGAAATAAATAGAATATCAATAATAACAAACAAACAATCTTTGTTTATTTCGCCATTTTAATAATTTGTATGAAAAATTGCTCTGGTATCAAAGATAATAAATTGAATAATAAATTAGAGAAATAAATTGAACATTACTTAAATAAATTAACTCTGTTGTCAAATGTTAAATAAACGTTATTTAAATTCTCAATCAATCAATTTAAGAGATAATTTTGTAATACACTGATTTTCCATGGATCTATTAAAAATAAAAATTATTTGTAACATATTAATTTTCCATTAATCTATTCAAAATAAATTTCTCAAGGGAAAAATTCTAAAACTAACAGGTGTTCAATTTTCAATCAATTGCTTTAAAAAATAGTTTTTTTAATACAGATTTCAGATTGGAATTATTTCAAATAAAATGCATCGTATGACAAAAACATATTATATAATTATAAAATATATATTAGGGAAAAGAAGATAGTGCTTCATAATGTATATATACAGGGTGTTTCTACGATCATGGGTCAAACTCGGAGGGGTAGTACAGGACACTGTAACAAACAATTTTTGTATAGGAAAGCAGGGTCGGAAATCTATTTATATAGTCAAAAATACAGGCGTCTCATTCCAATTCGAAGTCACGTTTTCGTTCGTAACTTTAATAGTAGTGAAGATACTTGAACGAAATCCTTACAATATGCTTACCATTCATACAAAAATGAGTCGGTTGCAAATTTTGTTAAAATATCTTCACTACTGTTAAAGTTATGAACGAAAACGCGACCTCAGATTGGAGTGAGACGCCCTGTATTTTTGACTAAATCAATGGATTTCCGACCCTGATTTCCTATACAAAAATTGTTTGTTACAGTGTCCTGTACCACCCCTCCGAGTTTATCCCATGATCGTAGAAACACTTGTATAGACTAATTGTATTATTAAGTTAAGCAACATAATTTAAAAAATGCAAATAAAATTTAAAATTTATCATTTGACATGCCAACTTAACTGCCATCAGCCACGACAAAGTACATGATATATATAAAGTTGTTAGATATACTCTTAAAATAATATAAATCGACATCTTATCCTTTTACAAAAAATGGGAAAATAAATATTAAAATTAATACAAAATCAAATATTATAAATTTATTAGAAAAGGATTCTAAGGAAATATAAATAATATTTAATATTTTCATTAATGATAGTAAACATAATTAATATAAGTTATTTAATATTAACCCTACACACCACGAATTTTTCTTTTTCTATAACTCATATTTAGGGTTAGATACAACAAATTTTAAAGAGTAATTCTTCGCCTTATTCAATAAGACTTCAGTCAATACATAAAGCGAATATTTTTATTTAAATATAGTGGTAGCTTGGAACTGGATTTAC
The DNA here is from genome assembly GCA_963931845.1 of Maratus michaelseni. Classification (NCBI taxonomy): domain Eukaryota; kingdom Metazoa; phylum Arthropoda; class Arachnida; order Araneae; family Salticidae; genus Maratus; species Maratus michaelseni. The sequence goes on along the minus strand of OZ007594.1, from coordinate 163,700,626 downwards.
TCTTTAAAGTTTAAATTTTAATCGATTCATATATGCATCAATGCGCAGTGCAGAGTTTATAATTAAAATAGACATCCTCATTACTTATGAGTCTCATAAAGTAAACATAAAGTAAACACAACATAAAGTAAATTAAAATAACTATCATTCTTAATATTGTGTTTTATCAAAATATTTTTCTTTAAAAAAAATTTTCCTCTGATTTTTTTTTTTTTTTTTTTTTTTTTTTTTTTTTTTTTTTAAATACAGGAAACATTTAAGAAAAGTAGAATAGCGATATTTTTCAAGAATTTTTTTTTAAAACTGGGGTATTTAAAATAATAATAATAATAATAATAAAATACCCCATAAGACATTGTTCTGAAATCTACCTTAAATCTTTTGGCAGTATTATCTTTCAAAAGGTGTTCTTCAAAGAAAATAACTGCTTACAAATAAATTCTTTTTACATGAATATTATTAAATTCAATTACACGTAAATATATATATAAAACGTAATTCCAAGTTACTGAATCAATGCATTTTTATATAAAAATCAAGAACACTTAACTATAAATAAATTCAAACTTTTTATATGACAACTTCCTTTTTAATAATAATTTTTAAATATATATATTTTTAATTTAGTTTTAAAAATCATAAAATAAAATTATTACAAATGTTTCCCAAAAAACTTTTCTTTAATTATTTTGAAGAAATGAAGACAATTATAGAAAAATGCTTTAGTTTCAATTAAAACATCTTTCAAATTTTAAACACAATATAGTTGTATCCAAATTCCTAAAGAAATTATCTTAAATGAAATTAAGAAATTTAAAAGTAATGCTAAATTAAAATATTTCAAAAGTTTTACCCATCTTTAAAAATTAATATAGAAATAATTTTTTGACATATTTTGTAATTATATTTATTAATAAAAATATTTATAATAAAAACATAAATTCAGTCACAGTTGAAAGAGTAGAATAAATATTCACATAGAAATAAACACTAATTTTTAGCTGTAGAATAAAGTGATACTTCATATAAGTTATGACTTAAGATAAATTTTGGAATTATATTTTAGTGAACTGTGAAATTTAAAAAAATATATTTTGCTTATTTGACAGAGCAATTAAGATAATTACAGTAAAATAATCCCAAAATGCACAGTTCAAATATAAACCAAAATTTTAAATATAATTTTTTAACCTAAATTCTGTGGAATTTAAGTAATGATATTAAATGAAATTACATTCAAATAAAAAATGATAGCGATATGAAAACAGAAATAGCTGATTTTTAATGTTAGTTCCAACTTTTCAGTTTTATGTACAATGCATTTCTTTTAACACAGCATGACATATTTACAAAATCTAACAGCAACAAATAAGTGTTTTAGAAAGCGACTACGAAAGTTTTGTATTATAATTTATAGATATTAAAAAATAATATTTAAGTATTAAATTTAGGCAAGAATAAGAAATTACATAATGCAATGTAATGTAAGTAAGCTTCATTAGTATTGATTAAAGCATGAAAAACTGAAATAAAAGCAAAATCCTTGACACTGACAACTAACATAAATTGATATAATTTTAAAAATTTGTCTCTATTTCAAAAACAAAATAAAATTTCTAAATATAAAAAAACACTAAAATTTATTCTTTAAAAAATAGACAAAAAATCCCACAATAACGGCATAAACGAGATAATTCAATTTTTCACATCAAACGATCTATTCAATCAATGTTTACATTATTCCATATTAAGCCAAAGCATCAAATTTCGTTCATACCGTTCAACAACATACCGTTCTACTGGTATCGTCACGTAGTACACATGCAGACGATTGTCTATGGAAGCCATGGATAGAACTCTCAGGCAAGCAACTTTTTTTTTTCACATCATCCGAAAGAGCAACACTGCTTGACAACAACACTGCCAAGATACGCTGGGGGCCTGAAGCCCCGCTTTACGTCGATATTTCATTGTAGGAATTAATAGGGTAAAATTTGTCAGAAGCCTGAAGTAAATATGAGAGAATATCAGGAGGAGAGGGATTTTTTTCACAACCTACGACGGCATTTCACTAGTTGGGAGAAAATGGAGCTAGCCTTCTAGGAAGGGTTGCCATAATAAATGGATGCCCGCCAAACCAGGCTTCTGTACGTAAGATAGCAGGAGAAGCTGCCTTTTAGTAGCGAAAACTCTGAACAGAAACACTGTGATGACATTTTCGATGATAATTATTATTAAAGATCTGTGCACGAGAACATTATTTAATTTAAAAAAAAAAAAGGGAGGGAAAAGATTTAGAAATAGTTGATAATAAGATAACAATGTAGACAACAGTGAATTCGTAAAAGGGTACTCTAAAATGAAAAATTGCTTTTTAAACTTTTAGATGATAAATTAAGATTAGTTATTAGCTCAAAAATTTAACTGAAAATGAAACTAGCCTTCTTTTAATGTACAATATTTTTGAGTTTTCAAATACAGTGGATTTTAATTGCATTAAAAAAGAAAGCATTATTGCAATTTTCAAAGATTTAATGATGAAGGAAATATTCAAAATTTTAGAAGAAAATTTGAATTTAAACGGTAATGAAATAAAAATATAATTACTTCTTGAACGATAAAACGACGGATTTACCTTATTTATATATTTTAGGGAAAAAAAATTCACTTTACGGTTTTGTAGGTAAATAAAAAGAAATTAAAGAAAAAAATTAAAGAAAAAAAAAAGATTTTTTTTTCTTTCGAAATAAGTGGCAATTAATTTTATTCAAAATGAATGCTTTAATTGCGAAATTACTGTAAAAATTTCTAATTTCAGAAACTATTAGACAGTTTTATCGAAATGCATCAGGATATAAATATTTATTGATATAAAAAAAACAAAATTATTCACAAAATGTGAAACATTTCTAAACCAAAATGAATATATTATGAATAGTTTTAGACATCAACGCATTAGTCGCTTAAAACAGCCCTCACAAAAAATGACTGACAGATGGAAAGATAAAAATTAAAAAATAAAATCCCACAAAAAATTTGAATCAAAGCTTTTAATTATTTTACTTTAAAAAAAAAATTCTAAATATTTACTAAAAAAGTTACAGATATACTAACGTGCAAATATAAATCAATATATTAAACAACCAAGAGCACTGAATAATTAAAAGGCATATCAATTAAATAAAATTCAAATCAAAGCTTTTAAATTATTTTACTCCATTAAAAAAAGATTCTAAATATTTACTAAGAGGTGACCAAGATTCTAATGTGAAAACACAAATTATTATATTAAACAACCAAGAGCTCTGAATAATTAAAAAGGCATATGAAGAAAATAAAATTCAATCAAAGCTTTTAATTATTTTACTTCATTAAAAAAATTCTAAATATTTACTAAGAGGTTACCAAGATCCTAATGCGCAAACACAAATCAATACATTAAACGAACAAGAAAAATGAATAATTAAAAGACAAAATTCCAATCAAAGCTTTTAATTATTTTACTCCATAAAAAAATTCTAAATATTAACTACGAGGTTACCGAGATCCTAATGTGAAAACACAAATTATTATATTAAACAACCAAAAAATTAAACAACCACGTAAACTGAATAATTAAAAGACACATCAAAGAGGAAAAAAATCCAATCACAGCTTTTAATTATTTTATTCCATTAAAAAAATTCTAAATATTTACTAAGAGGTTACCGATATCCTAATGCGCAGACACAAATCAATGCATTAAACGAACAAGAAAAATAAATAATTAAAAGACCCCCCCCCCCCCCCCAAAAAAAAAAAAAAAAAAAAATCCAATCAAAACTTTTAATTATTTTACTCCATAAAAAAAATTCTGAATATTTATTAAGAGGTTACCGAGATCCTAATGTGCAAACACAAATCATTATATTAAACAAACAAGAAAATTAAACAGTCAAGTAAACTGAATAATTAAAAAGACTTATCAAAGGGGAAAAAAATCCAATCAAAGCTTTGAATTAATTTACTCCATTAAAAGAATCCTAAATATTTACTAAGAGGTTACCGAGATCCTAATGCGCAGACACAAATCATTATATTAAACAACCAAGAAAATTAAACAGCCAAGTAAACTGAATAATTAAAAAGACTTATCAAAGGGGGAAAAAAATCCAATCAAAGCTTTGAATTAATTTACTCCATTAAAAGAATCCTAAATATTTACCAAGAGGTTACCGAGATCTTAATGCGCAGACACAAATCCATGCATTAAACGAACAAGAAAAATGAATAATTAAAAGACAAAAATCCAATCAAAGCTTTTAATTATTTTACTCCACAAAAAAATCTGAATATTTACTAAGAGGTTACCGAGATCCTAATGTGCAAACACAAATCATTATATTAAACAACCAAAAAAATTAAACAGAAAAGTAAACTGAATAATTAAAAAGACATATCAAAGAGAAAAAAAAATCCAATCAAAGCTTTGAATTAATTTACTCCATTAAAAAAATTCTAAATATTTACTAAGAGGTTACCGCGATGCTATCGTGCAAACACAAATCAATATATTAACGCAGATCGACAAATCAACTCTGCATACAATGCAAAATACTATTCCTAAGCTCATATTTCAGTTTATCCCATGTAATCCAAATCCGAAATAAAAAGCTGGGCTGTCGATTTTTTTTCTTCTTCTTAAGTGCCCTTGGCAATCAGCCTTTCAATTTTTCTTTTCACTAATCCAATTATGGTACTTTTAACTTTCTCAAAATAGCTCATCAGATAAACAATATTCAAAATATTGAACCCGGTTCATTAAAGTTCGATGCTGTTTCAATACAATTTTAAATCTTATCAAAACATTTATAAAATATTATAACCGATACAATATCGATATTTAAAATTTCAATATTTAGTGGATTTAACTTTATTTTTGATAATTTCGTAAAACAAAGAAAAAAAAACTTCATGAAATGCATATAATTAAAGAAAAAAATTAATATTTTTCCAAAAATATTAAATAAGATATGTTGAGAAATTGTGGGAAGTTTTGATTTTACAGGATTAACAGCTTTGTTTTTAAAGAGAGATACGGTGATGGAAAATTAAGAATCTGGCAGGCAAAGGTTTTTAACACGTTCGGACTCGGCGTTCTAATAATAGGACATGTCTTTACATTGATTATTTATTATTGTCTTAACAATTATGTTTGTTATCTACAGATAGTAAGGATAGTATAAATCTATATATTTACTATATCACTTCAGTTATGTTTTAGTATTTAGCAATTAAAAGGAACAAGTTGGAAATTGTACGTCAAACGTCACAAATGAGGTGTGTTCGTGCTGTTAGTATTTCAGTGAAATGAATTATATCATCTGTTATTATGATACGATTAATTTAAATATAAGTACATTTTAACTTGGCATGTTGACATTTACTGAAAATTCCAATGGGAAACTCGAGCCCAGTTTTGAAATTTTCAGAACTTGAAATCCATATTTAGACTCTTTTTCCATTTAATATCTATTTCTCCGGAAACATCTGTCTAAAAAACTGTCTGTAGATTATAGGATTGCTAAAATTAACCAATTTTAGTATACAAATTCGGTTTTTAAATTCAGTAATACAGAAATAATAGGACTTCATCTTAAATAGGACGTAATCACCATGACGACCTAGAATCATTACCTATCATGGGGTATCACTGAATTAATTATGTATGATAAGGATTTAATAGAATGAAAAATGTGACTATTACTTGGTCATAAAGATTATAAAATATCATATACGACTATAACGTCATACATGACAGATAACTTGGCGATCCTTGTACTAATTAACTTGTACTAATCCGAACCAATAATTTCTGATTAAGGAAAAAAAAACTTTTTTTTTTTATGTTTAGTAAAACCGGAGACGCCGGGCTGAATTCTCTAGTTTCGATAAATCTTATTTTTTGTAATTTGAATAGCTTCTTTAGAATGTTTTTAATTGAAAAATAATCCCCCACCCCCAAAAGAAATAGGAAGCTTAAGCAATCTATATCCATATGTATATTGTAAAAAGATCTTACATATAACGCATTTAAAATTTAAGTTTACTTATTTAAGTTTTGACATATTTTCTTTTTTTAACACTTTGCCGTCCGGCGATACCACAGTGTTGTTGTCGTAAAGTAACTTAATTTTAATCCTTAAATGCTACATTGGCACCAGAATTTTGGAATGAAAAATTCCCTTTTATCAAGTACATGAAGAAAAGATTTTACTTATTTTCGAATAAATTTGTTTCTAAATTCTGGTGTCAATCAATCATTTCAATTTTACGAATAGAAGTATTTTTACGAGACATGCGGATGGCAAAGTGTTATTATTATTTTTTTTTCTGATTGGATGAATAATGAATTTCGGCATAAAACACCGAGTGAAAATATTAAAAGATTGTATTTTAATTTTTATTATTTAAACATAAATTGGTGGGAAAATGAATAATTATGGCTTAAACTGTAAGACAATAACCGAATTTACCGTAAAACTTACAATGAAATACTTTTGAGAATCTTTGCACAATAATCGAATATATATATTTAATTATTACTTTAATAAAAAATTTTGTTTCACATATACTGAAAATGAAAGAACACATTAAAATTCTTAAGTTTAAAATCGTAACCTATTTAGTAGAAAACACGTAGCTCAGCGCGCCAACATTTAAATGTGAATTTCGTAATGCACATATAATACACAATATTACAATTATACAGGAAAATCTCCATAACGGACATTCCCAAATAGCGGAAACATATTTAGCGAACGATTTTCAATCCCAACACCAATCTATTTATATGTTTTTACTTCCGAATAGCGGAAAATTTCCGCTATTCAGAGTTTCGAATGTACTTTTAAATATCCAAGAATACACAAAAACACTTATATACCAAGGAGAAAGCTCTGTTTTGGAAATGACAAACTTAATAATAAAAAAACAACTATCGATATGCCCATTAAAAATAAATAATTATCTCATTTAAAAAAGGCAGAAAAAAAAAAAAACATTCTTAAATATTTTACATCAACAGAAAGCAAGTGTAATAAAGCATCGTGTCTGCCTAGGCTTCTTGTCAGTACACTTGAAAAAAAAAAAAAAAAAGTTGACTTTACAATATAATACTGGCAGCTGGGATGCCAGTATTATACTGTAAAATCAACATTTTTTTTTTTTTTTTTTTTTTTTTTTTTTTTTTTGCCGTGTAAACTTCGAAATTCCCCCTTGCCCCTTGTTAATACTATGGGCGTAGGATGCATTCGTATATTTAAAATATATCCTCAGGAAATTAATATTTTTAACTTCTGTTTTCTGTGTATTGTTCTTAAAACATCTCTTTATTTTCTTAGTTATCAAAATATTTCTAAAATATGTGCTTAATTTATAATTGTGTGCGTTAAAATCTTAGCAAAACTGAATAAGATTTTAACACTTCACATAAAATTAAGTATATATTTTTAAAAAAAAATTTGACAACTAAGAAAAAAAAAAAGAGACATCCTTTAAGAAGTGTGCACAGAAAGCAGAAGTAAAAAAAATATTTTTTCCCGAGGAGATATTTTAAATATATGAATGTATCCTACGCCCACAGGTCTAACAGGTTAACGAAGGGAATTGGTCAGTTCATCACTGACGAGCAGCCTTAAAGGGAAGAAGGAAGGCATTTGACATTGACCAGTTTAAAACATATATTGGTTTCGCAGGGATGGTCATAAGAGAGAACTTATGTAAGAAAAGTTATCTAAATTATCGTTTTAAGTACAAAACCTTGAACAATCAACCCCACTCAAATCCCGCTGGTATCGAACCCGCGAACATCGGCTTAAGCTTAACATATTATGGTCAGCAATGCTAACTACTGAGTTTCGTTTATGAAGAGAAAATGTACAGATTCTTGATTTGATAAGAGGCAGGAAATTAACATGGAATAGAAATTCTAGCCAATTATTAAACAATTTTAAAAACAATGTTGAACTGAATGAATAGGCTTAGAAAAGTCCATTTACATACACAAAATTAAATACATGATAGCACATAGCAATACAGCACAGAAAATAATTTCAAAGTGATTTCCTGCATTGTAACAACTCTTTTTTTTTTTTTTTTTAACAAGGGAAAGTAATAGTGACTAAAATATCCATTTTTCTATAATCTTAATCCGCAACATAATGTTTATTCCCTAATCGTGGCTAAAAATTAAATTAAGTAATTTTTTAATAATTATAATAATAAATATTACATAATAATTAACTTTATTACATTTTATAATTACGTATACTATTAAATATATTAAATTCAGTAACTAATTAGAATGTATTATTTTTTTTTTATGTATGCATAGACCAGTAAAATATCTAGAAATGATCAGAAAAAAAGAAAATAATTTTTATTATAAATATAATTTTACATATATTTATATTATATAATTTATATTAACTATTATATTATTATATTATCAATTATAATATATAATTATATATAAATAATATATATAGAAGTGATTTTATCATAAATGTTTTTTCGGCGATTGAAAGCAATGAGCAACCCTGTCACTAAAATCACTTATTTTCTTTGGAAAATGAACATAAAATTTAAAACTTTTTTTAAAGTTAGATTTCAGTGTTTTTTTTTTTTTTTTTTTTTTTTTTTGAAAGAATTAATCAAATAACTATCCGGAAAATATTTACACTATGAATTCATTCATTCCACTCTGGAAAAACAATATAGAGAAGACTCTCAATTATCCGACACTCGCAGGACCAGGGATATCTCGGATAATAAAAATTGTCGGATAATCGGGAAGACATTATCAGATGTATTCTTAATTGTACAAGCGTAAACTAAACTATAATTAAGATTACAGATAAATGGAATAAATAGCTACTATCATTTTAGCACAAAAAATTACTTATTATAAAATAATTATAAATAAAAGCAAATCCAATTTAAGGAGAAAAATCTAATTGTGTACTTTTTAAGGTAAAAACTTGAAAAAAAAAAATATACTGCAAAAATGTTGATTTTACAGTATAATATTGGCATCTCAACTGCCAGTATTATACTGTAAACTTAACAGTAACAAACAGTAAAATAAGCAGTAATACACTATCGCCCATCCCAGCTGCCAGTATTATACCGTAAAATTAACAGTAATAAACAGTAAAATAAGCAGTAATACACAGCCGCGTAGCTGCGTGGCTGTGTATTACTGGGGTGCAGTATACACAGCTGGGGGAGCAGTATTATACTGTAAAATCAACATTTTTTTCTTTTGCAGTGTACATTGATACATATTTGATATTTTTTAAATTGAGCAAAATTTTGAATTCTACGAAATAAAAGCATTTTGGTTTCTTTCTAATTAAAAAAAATATTTTTGTAGCCAATGGGAATTAAAATAAAAATGGGAGTTTGTTCATGAGAATTCCTTTGAAGTTCCGAAATACTAAATGTATTTTAAATGATTATGATGACATAATTCTGCATTCTTTAATATAATATATTGAAAAAAATTAACAGTATTTTAATCGTTTATTAGCATTTTTACCCTGTTTATAGCTGCTAACCTTTTAATGCTATTTTTCAAGTCAAACATGCTGCTAAATAAAATAAAAAGTCCTTCTATGAGGTACTTATTTAAATTTATTGAATAAAATTTCTGGTTCAAAATGTGTTTATCTGACTTGGAAAAACCCCCGGAAGGTTAGCGGTTATGCATGTTTAACCATTTGTTAATTTTCCATGATCAAACTTTATTTATTAATTGAGCAGTTTCACATCGTTATTGCTAAGATGAACTTCGTAATTTTTGTCAAATTAAAAAAGACTGGATACCTCCAAAAATCGATTTTTTACAAAGGTAATTAATTTTGTATACTCTTCAATTTTGTTTTAGATACTCGACAATATTTATAAGGAGTATGTAATTATCTGTTTATTACAGGTGTAAAAAAAGGACCTTTTAGTGAATTTTTTTTTTTTTTTTACACGCTTAAAATGATGTATTGTAACATCTGAGTAAATATTTTGTTGAGTCACAAAGGATTAAAGCTTTGTATATTTGATTGTTAAAAAGTAAATATTTGTCCGGAATAAATATATATATATATATATATATATATATATATATAGCCACAAATACCCATGTGAAGAAATATTCGAGTGGTTTTGTTTAACAGAATGCGTCGAATAATCGTGAGTTTGCTGTATAGATGAAACCTACAAAATTTTCTAGAAGTGAAAAAAATACTGAATTGAAATTTTTTATGTTAATAAATTCTGAGTAAAAATCAGTTTTCAGAAAAAATCATTTAAAGTCTGAAATACAATACTGCTACGGATTATATTGGTAACATTGTAGCATGACAGAGACGAAAATCTAACATAAAACTAAATAAATTCCATATTCAATGAGAGAAAAAAAAAAAAAAAAAAATTTTGGTTAGTACTAGGTTTTTTTTTTCTATACATTTGTATAATTTAAGTTTAAATAAATATAATAAAAACCAGAAGTCACAGTTATATTTGCGGTAAAAAATATTGGAAAAATATGTATGAAAGATTATTTACAAAACTTCAAAAGAAAATAGATTAAGGTTGTGACATATTGTACAAAATACAAAATAAATATTTTTACATGCGCAGGCTCCCACACATAAAACAGCCTTTTCAGATCCAGATATTATTCAAACGAAGTTTGAATAATGCCTGGTGAAAAAACGAAAACTTCAGCCTTTAGGGCAAAACAGAGATTATCTATCAAGTCCGCAGAGTAACTATTTCATCATACTGGAATACTAAAATGTCGCCAAAAAAGAAAAACACAAACAAACTTTGGCTAGCAGTTCTTATGAACATGAAGAAAGAGTTGAGACGGCGAATATTCGCCAATTTGTGGATAACTGACTAAAGGTGTTTTCCCGTCATCACGATCCCAGCATCCTCCATTCCCAGTCTCAGAATCCGAAAACGAACGAGAGAAAAGGGAAAGAGAAAAGAATTTTCGTCTGCCCTGAAAGTATTCGTTCTATTAAGGGTTGCTCGAAGATCCCTCCCCTACAATTTTATCAGTGCATATGTTAAAACCTAAGGAACAGAGTGATCAATAAATGTATTATAGTTCCCAAACCCGCTTATTTTCAATAAAATGCGATCCAGCTTTATTCGAAACAATACTTGGAATCCTCTTGAAATATAAATGACGATTCCAAAAGGTAAAATTTAAGTGGTCTACAACACAGTATTATTCTGTTTTAGTACCATTTTAAAGATTTAATACCACAGACGATTCAGCAAGAGAAAGAAAAAAAATACAGACATGTATAGAAGGTAAAATTTTATGATCTGCCCAAGCCTATAAAAGCCAATTGCATATATTGGGAGGGGGGGGGGGGCATGAACTAGTGACAAAGAATAGTGTAAATGGTGCGCACACACACGTGCACAAAAAAGGGGGGAAAAATTAAAAAGCCAAATAAGAAAATTGTAACTCTCAAACTTAAGATTTTTTTTTTTTTTCAATACAATGTTTTTAAACTTTGGTGATTAACACATTAATAATATCTTAATGTCAGCCGGAAAAGGTTTAGATAAGGATTACAGACAAGTCTCTAATTTCGCGGAAATTTGAAATGGTACATATCGAAAATCAATAGTTACCAAGTCACATAAAAAGTTAGATTTAAAATTAATCATTTTCCCAAATTTAACAGAAAATTCAGGTGTACATTAAAAAAAGATAGGCTTTCCATTTTCCCCCATTTTTGGTATTTAAAAAACAAAAGCATTTCGATGCAAGAGTAAGTAAGTTTTACAGGGGGTGGGGTGGAAATCTAGGGTTGATTGAAATTAAATTTAATCTTTAGCCACGAGATTTAAAAATAGAAAGAGCACATAAGAATAAGGATTACAGTATGCGCCCTTCCATATAGTATTTATATATATATTTAAAATACAAGATTTTGATCAGACATTTTGAATACATTATTGTATATCTATATAAATTATTAAAAAGCAATTTAATGATCTGCAAATTGAACAAAAATAACTAAATTTAAACAAATTAAAATTTTTTGATAAACATGATTTTCAAACATCCAATTTATTATTAGGTAGATTTAAAACATGTAATTGTAAATACATATTTTAGAATAAATTTCATATTAAAAGAAAGTAAATATAAAATGTGAAATTCACCACGGTCAAACTAGGCAATATTTATATTTGTGCTGATTATTTGAAATTTCTTTTTAATCAACATTTACACAAGTCTCAAAGTAATTTTAAATTACAGAGATGTAAATGAGAGAGAACGTTCAGAATGTAATTAATTTTAAATTAAGACTACTACAACTCGTAATAATAAATTGTTGGCATTGACTCCAAATCGGTCGATTAAGAAATATTGACGAGTGTAGAGATTTTGGAATTATGTTAAAACAAAAACAACTGTGAAATTTACTTACAGCAATGACAATGTCTCAGATACGTCGCGAATACGGCAAATTGTTTTTGAGATTTCAACAGGCTCTGTTTAAAATCTCATTTGGTCTTGCGACAGGAAGGATCTCACTGTTTGTGAACTGCTCTTCCATGAACGAAAAATTATTTGAAAAGTAATAAATGCAAATAATCTCATTAAAGTTATATTCGTTGTTTGAAAAGTTTTGTTATGGTGGTCCGGGAAATATATATTTTTTTTCTTATAAACATTGTTATTTCCCCCCTCCCCTTGAAATATTATATGCTTTTTCAAATGCAAATTCTTTTGAAAAATTAAAAATCATTAATTTTAGCTATATTTATCAACTGTATAACTTTTAAGTGCAAAAAAGAACAAATATTTTGTCGTCGGGATTTTCAAAACAATACATTTAAAAATTTAACAATGTTTCATGGGTACTTTTTAGAACAAGAAACACTTTCAAAAATTTCTCTCAAAACGAAAAATCTTTGACACAAATTAATCAATGTATAACTTTAAAAAATTGTACCAAGTCACCCTTTCATAGAAATTTAGATACATCAACTAAAATATGACGAATCATGAAAAAATACATTCTGAGATAAAAGGATTTAAAATTTTAAATATTCCTTATACAACCACTTTTCTCTCCTAATTTATTAACTTCAAAATTGACAACAATATTTTTACATTTCCAGAAATGTTTAAGTTTTGTCTATACAGTAAATTCTCGATTATCCGAAACTCTATTATATGATACATTTAGAGATATTTCACCATAAGGGTATATTGTGGCTATATTTTTAAATTTCAAACTTTTTTTTTTTTAAACAATTATACAAATCTTTAAACGTGCATAGCAGCTAACCTTGCGGTTTTAACTAAAGTCCAAAACATATATTTTTTACCAGAAATTATATTTATTAAATGAATCCAAATAAGTACTTCATAGAAAGAAGACATGTTTTATTTTATTTTATTTTGCGCTGAATTTTTTGACTTGGGGAAGAAAAAAGGAAAGTTAGCAACTATGAACACGGTAAAAATGATAATAAATGATTAAAAATACTGTTAATTTATTTCAACATATTATAAATTTTATTAAAGAATCCAGAATTTTGTTAATTATCATTTAAAATATATTTAAAAATTGAGGAACTTCAGAGGAATTCTCACGAACAAACTACCCTTTATTTTTGTATAACAGTACAACATAAGAAGGATTAATGTCTTTTGATTTTGATCTAACTATTGTACTTAATACACTTTGTGCCATTTTATTCTAAAAACTCTGATGTAATATTTCTTTAAGACAGAGGTAAAAAATGCGACATTTTCGAATCTTAGGACAACCTTTAGAAAATTCATATTTTGTTGCCCTTTCTATAAACAAATTAAGATAATCGTAATTTTAAAATATGTATATATGTGTCATAGAAGTTTCAATGAAGTTCAAATGTGTCGCTAATCCAACAGGAGTTTGACCTACACTATAGCCACTCTTTTCTTGTTCTGAAAACAAACAAATTAAGATAATCGTAATTTTAAAAATTTGAATGTGTGTCATAGAAGTTTCAATGAAGTTCAAATGTGTCGCTAATCCAAAAGGAGTTTGACCTACGCTATAGCCACTATTTTCTTGTTCTGAACTGCCATGAAAATGAGAAAACGACATTAAGTCGCTGTTTTGTTCAGAAAGAAACTCGCATATCCGAAGAATCCATTTCTAAGGCGACAGCAGGTCGCTTCAGCCAAAAACTGAATGGAAGCCTTTTGCAACAAGCACCGGCAGATACGAGAGAGCTTGTCTAGATACACGGGCATAAAAAATAAGTGAAAAAAATCCTGCTGGCCCAGGGCCAAGCGGTTCTCCGTCAAGTTCAAGAGAGAATTATTTTAGGCAAAGATTGTCGTACGCGTCTGGGACCAATGTGTTGGGATTAAAAGTGACGCAATGCCTCTAGCGTAGGCGTGAAATTAGACTTAAATACATGCGTCGTTATGATACTCTCAGAATTAAGTATAAATAAAAGATAACTTGGGAGTATTTCAGATGTGTAAAACACTAGTGGGATTAGACACCGCATATACTAAAATAAGTACACACGAGAGGAAAGTGTAAGGAGACATTCATAAATTCCTTCTGCCGTTTGATGTAGTTATAAATATTCTGGAACAGAGAAAACTGTTCAGTCAATTCCAAAACATTCGGGTAAATTCATTAAGTTTCCAAATGCTGCAAACAATGAAATGTAATGCAATACATGCAATACTTACTCTTGAAAGATTTAATTATAGATTATTCGTCAGCAAAAATAACTTTAGAAAAACTTAAAACAAATGCATTAAAGTTTTTTTTTAACTTTTGTTTTCATATTTAAAAAAAAAAAAACATGTTTTAAATTTATCTTGATCTGATATAATTCCTAAAAATGAAGAATGTTAATCAAATTCGCAAATGTAAACAGTACTGTACTTAAGTTCATTGAGAGTTTATCTTATTTATGTCAATGATTTTGCAGGCAGTAGTTTGTTTATATTTTTCAAAAATCTACTTGATTATCTGATTAGAAAAGACGACGTGATCGAGGACATGGACATTTTTATTTTGACACATTGTGAAACTAGAGTTATAGCATATAATCGTATGAAACATTGAATTGTGAAACTCAGAAAAAATAAATAAATAAAAGTGTTCCTTCAAGGTAAAAATATCAATTCTCCAATAATTCATTTCAGAAAAGCACTACCGAAATGCAATTTAAGTTTGCAGATTTAAGAAATAAATACAGGTTTCAATACTTTGAAGCTTCATTCTTAATATCCTATTTTATGATAATTTTACCACACAACTTTTCTTTTTTTCATACTATTACCAGCCGTAAACTTTAAAAATATATAGCAAAAATAATTAATTATTAATGGACAGGCTTACTACAGAAAACCACAAAAATATCTATCGTCACAAAATGCTACAGGAAAGGTCCATAATTTCACTCTGAGTGATCTATTAAACATGTATACTTTATTATAATTTAGCTTAATTTGGCTGAACTATACAGTAGACGAACAAACTAAAGCAGAGTTCGCACTTTTCCTGTCTAATCTTTGCTTCTGATGCCAAACTCTATTGGGATCTTGGATACTATCAATGTTAAGAAAAACTGACAAAAGAAGAAAAACAATTTAAATTTCAAGTAAAAAATACAATCTACTTATCATTCAACTACTTTAAATGTTTTATGTACATCCATAGTTTATATAATTAGAAAATAAAAGAATACTCTGGAATTAACTCTGGAATAACATGACAGCAAATTTGTTGATCGACGTTTTTTGCATAACACTCACATTACAAAGTGATTATAATTTTCTTTAAGTTATAAAATTAAATTAAACCCAAATTAAAATTGATATTTATTATTTGCATGTATTTTTAACAGCTTGATGACAGGTTTTCGTAATATAACATTTCAAACACTTTTATGCTAATAATAAAACACGATTTTTACTAAAATTTAAATTACTGTAGCATAATTTTTATCTGTAAATACTAATTCATATACATTTTATCTAAAATAACTAATTATAACCTCTGTTAAATTTTTATTTTAAAAAACTATTTCCATACAAAAATTACAAAACTTATTTTATTTTTTTTTTTATACGTAAACATATCAAACTGATGTTCTGTAAATCAGGATGGTAAGTTAAATAATTTAAAATATACAGAATATTCTTCACTTCTACTCTAGACGTATTTTTATCCTTTCTTACAGTAATAGTTTATGAGCTTCTTATAATACGTATTTTCATACACAATTAGTACCTCTTGAAATAGCCCTTGGTAATATATAATAATACCCCTAAATATGTTTATTGTTTGTTAGTTTTTGGGGGAATCTAAGACGTTATACAGGTAAATTTTGTTGCGAGGAGTTAGTGTTAAAAAATCACTTATGATTTAACACATTGACTGCATGGCACACGAATAAAATGTATAAAATTAACAAACATTGCCGCGATTGGTAATTGTGAACACTCTATAAAAACTGATAACCGATAGTAAATGTTTGCCAGAAAAGCCACTCGTCGCAATTTGTGGCGGTCAAGGTGTTAAATAAGCCCCCCCCCCCCAAAAAAAAAAATAAAATAAAATAAAATAAAATAAATAAATAAATAAATAAAAACATATTTAGAAATCACGGTATTTAACATTGTATTGGCCTCTTAATTTTAGCCATATCAAAATTTAGCTAGTCACAGTCTGTGGCGGTCAACGTATTAAAACATTTTGCATTTTATTAATGAAAGGCACAATGCTTGTTTAAATGCGCAATAAAACATGCAATGATGCGCTTAAACATGCAATAAGAAAAAATACTTTTATTTACATAACATTATTATTTGCAAGAAGAATTAAATAAAAACTCTAAACAATTGACAAACTCTAAAAATTCTAAACAATTGAAGAATACAACTTATACACAATTTTAAATTGAGTTAATATTAAGAGATTTTTTAATAAAATACTGAGAAATGAAAATCTTCAGGACACATTAACAAAGCCATTTTTACATGTGAATGAAATTCATAAAATTTTCATATTAAAGTTCTTTAGAATTTAGTAGCATCTTTTTAATGTATTACATCTATAATCGATGGTACTCCAGTAGTTATTTCTTTAAATTCGGATTAAATCTGCAACTTTGACATAATTTTCTAAAAGATTCTTCACCGTAAAGAAAATAGAGAAACTCTATTAGACTTCTATTTTGACTACATTATTCGACTACTACAACAATTTTGATCGCATAAAAATCTAGACTCGGAAGAAGAAATATATATATATATATTTGTATCAATGTTGCATACAAATAAACATAGTCACCAGCCTTTAATATTATTTACCGCTCCATGATAAAGCTTTTTAATTCTATTTATCTCAAAGCTACATAACATTTTCTAGAGAAATGAAAAAGTATATTCACAAACGTGTTTCATTTTAATATTTTTCTATTAAAAAGAAATATGTTTGCATACAAAAAATGCAATTTATGAAAATAAATTTTCTTTATTAAATAAATAATAAATTAAGAGAAAAATTCCCGCTCAAATTACTGGCGCTTAAAACTAAAAGATTCATTACTTCACTTCACGATGTCATACCGAACAAACATTAAAAAAAAAAAAAAAAAAAAAAAGATCATGCTCATAAAAAATGGGGAGAGGACGAATTTTATGGTGTTCAGAAATACACGCGCATCTTTAAAGTCACGAAGCCCCAAGTCCAATTATGTTACACGTCTTAGAATAAGTTTTGCTTCAGAGAAAGAATTTATCCGTCGTAAATCATCTCTAAGTGGGGCTCTCCTTGAAATATACTGCCTTAGAAAAAAAGCCCCTTTTTTCAGAAATGATGAAAACGAAAGTTCTATTTCACAATGACTTTTCATTTTAGAGTTTAGATTCACCGAAATTGAGATTTATGTAAAAGGACAATATTTCTACAGTTTTTAACACTATAGAGCAGCTATACTCAAACTGCGGCCCACCTGCCTTTCATGGTGTTGTCCGAAACACACAATCATTAATCCACATTTCATAAAATTTTGAGATGCACAATAAGATAGTTACTGTCTTAGAATAAAAAGATCTTCTTTTCAGAAATGGTGAAAATGAAAGTTCTATTTCACAACGACTTTTGATTTTACAACACAGATTCACCGAAATTGAGATTTATGTAAAATGACAATATTTCTATAGTTTTTGACACTATAGAGAAGCAATACTCAAACTGCGGTCCACCTGCCTTTTATGGTGTTGTCCGAAACACGCAATCATTAATCCACATTTCATAAAATTTTTAGATGCATAATAAGATAGTCACTGTCTTAGAAAGAAAAAAAAAACTCTTCTTTTCAGAAATGGTAAAAATGAAAGTTCTATTACACAACGACTTTTGATTTTACAATACAGATTCACCGAAATTGAGAATTATGTAAAATGACTGTTTCTACAGTTTTTGACACTATGGAGAAGCCATACTCAACCTGTGGCCCACCGTCTTTTTATGTGCGGCCCGAGACACACTATCTCATTAATCCACATTTATAAAATGTTGAATGCAAAATAAAATAGATTATGTGCACTCGGGCAAAATATTTTTTAATAAATAATAGCCAACATAATTTTCATATGTCCAGAGGTGCCAAGTTCTCACTAATCTTCCGTAATATGTGGATTAATCTGACCCAGTTTAACAACGTTTCGCACCAGAAAAAATTATTTGTTTAATCTTTATTTAGTTAATTTCTGATATCTACATGCAATGTATTTAATTTCATTTCTTAAAAATAATTCTGGTGCTAAACGTATTAAACCTGGGTTAAATTAACTCTCATATTACGGAAGACTAGTGAGAGCTTGGTACAGTCGTGGGAAAAAAAAAGGAACACCCCCCACTAACTCTGCAAGAAATTATAGTAGAAGGACGTGACTGGTACCAAACGATTGGAAATAAAGTCTACTTTTAAGTGATGTATCTAAAATTTGCTTAAGGGACCATCTACATATTAAAACCAGCCTAAACTTTAATTTTTCAATGGCAACACCCACTTTTGACATGATATTTTAAATCTTCGGTTCAAACTATGCCTAGATACAAAATTTTAAGTCATTTGGATGATAAGTTTTTGAGTTATAAACATTCAAATTTTAGAGCTTCTAATGTTAAATTACATTTTCATATTTTTATTAATATCTCCTGAAATTATAATCCTTATGTGCTAACGTTTTGTTTGGTTATAAAACTCAAAAACCCAAACATAATTACGTCAAATTTGTAATTTTTAAAATTTTATAATATGAATTATGAAATTAATATTCGAAAAAATTATGAATTGCAACCTACAATTTTTTTGATGGATTTATATTTATTATGTCCTGCTTTATGTGTATTCAAAATTTCAATTTTTTTTCCAAGTAGTTTTCAAATTATGCTTAAAAAACGACAAAATGCTGCTTTAAGGGGCCGTCTATGATGTGCATTAAAGCATAGTTTGAATAGGGATGGGAGCGCTCCGACTCGAAATCCCGATTGACACCACTAAATTTTAATAGTATTTGTTACCTTATTCAAGGACAAAATTTCTGAAATTCTTTACGTTGGAGAATACTATTAAAATTTAGTGGTAAGAATCGATATTCGGGTCGGAGAGCTCTCATTCCTCTGTGAGAAAATATTATACTCATAGGCTGGGATTATAGTGACTTGATAAACTTAGAGATTAAGTCTGTCTTACACTATAAACAATGCGTAAACCGTATTTCAATGCTTCGTGATCTTACGTTAAACAAATCTGACAACTACCTGCGATTGTAGTAAGATATAAGATAGCGAGGAACCAGAACCCCAGCCTTTATTAGTATATATATTTCTTTTACTTTTTCAATGTCTGCTTTAAAATTTTTCATTAAAATTACGTAAAACGTATTTGCATGAGATATATGTTTTCATTTATGGAAAATAGTTTCGCTTTTATTTTTAAATTAATAAAGCTCATTTTTGAAAAATATGATCAGTTCTACCTTAGAAAAAACTTAATCATTTTTGTTACCTTTAAATGGATTTATAGCTTCTTTTCCAGTCTAATAAAGCTATATTGTTTTTTCTGCAGTATATATGTTTGAATTGAAGTTTATTATAAATGCATATGTGTAGAGTATTTGCTGAAACAAAATGGCCCCACAATTAACTGAAGCAACGAAAGGCCAAATGATTGGCATGTGGCAAGCTGGAAGAAGTTTTCGTTATATAGCTGGGCATTTTCAAGTGTCTCTTCAAACTGTTTCAACATGGATTAATAGGTAAGGTTTATATTGGTAGTTTATTGCGAAGAAAAAATTACAATATTTCTTCTATAACTTTCGTATTTAAATCTATTCGATTAAACAGGCTAATTGAAAAAAAATTACAAGTTATTTTTATGGTTTTCTGATAGGCAAGATTATTTCCCAATCGCTAGCAGTGTGCAAAAAAATCTAATAATAATAATAATAATAATAAATGTCATATGGCAAGTTTTCTTGCCAGGAGGCATTAATGAGTTAATTGTAAAATTTCAAATGAACTACCAGAATAGGTTTAATCATAGAATTATTACCCCTATTCCGAAGGAGAATAACAGATGTAAAGTTATTCAGATGTCTTTATAACATATATTTAGTTTTAGGTCTTCAAATAAATTGGAATGTAAATTCTGCGAACATATCTCAAAACAAGACACCCCCCCCCCCCCTCTCGCTACTAAAAAAAAAGCAATGTCTGGATTTATTTTCAGACTAAAAAACAATTTATCTGCGTTTTTTTTTTTTGTTATTTTTACTTTGTTTCATTACGCTGCTTTATACTATTTTTTTTTTTTTAATTCTAAATTTTGTATCTGTCAATATTATTCACGTTTCTACCAATAAACTAAAGAAAAGGCCAGAGAAATAGATGCAAAATCTGAGAAAAAGCATTATAAAAGCACCTGTAAAATTCAAATAACATTTACATATTCTAAGACTATTTTAATTACAAATAATCTTATGGTTTTTTAATTCCTTCGTGACGAGAGTCTATTACAGAATTTTTAATAATTTACCACCGGTTTTTCAAAACAGAAATTTTCGTCTAATTGAATTGTGGAAATGCTAAGATATAATAAGGCAAAGCTTGCAATAAAAAATAACTGGTGGGAAAAATCGAGGATTCTGAGCATCTTATGCGTCACGCATACGTATCGCTCGTCCCCAATGGATTTAAAATCGGATAATTCAACACTTGTAAACATTATCTTACAGCATATAACAATAACCGAAACTTATTAAGTGAGTAAAATGGTCATATCGGTAAAACATAATACATTAAAAAATGACATTCTGCAGCATTTCAACAATCGAGTACCGAACTTCAATTTGGATACAGCCCTTAAATATGCTCATTATAAAGTAATTAATTTCTCAGAAACTAATCGTAGGAATTTAATGAAATTTGGCATCTAGGCATAGTTTGAACTGCAGATTTCAAATATGTTGTCAAATTTGGGTCTTGCTATTGAAAAAAACAAAATTTGGGTGTGTTTTTATATGTATATGGCCCCCTAAGCAAATTTTATATACATCACTTAAAAGTAGACTTTATTTCCAATTGTTTGGTACCAGTCACTTCCTTCTACTATAATTTGTTGCAGAGTTAGTGGGGGGTGTTCCGTTTTTTTTTTCCACGACTGTACCTGTGTATGTGTTCATTTTCAATAGATACTTTAAACGATATTTCACTCTTTCCAGAGACTAAACCTTACTGGACATAGTCTGTATACATTGATTCTGTAAAATTTTCATGACTTGAATGTCTGCATGTTCATTATAGAATTTTTGTTGGCTTAGATGTTTATATGTTAAGTGTAAAAATATTACATATAAAGTTGGAACCTTTTTAAAAAAAAATAAATACAGGTGGAGTACATAAACTATAAATTACATAAATTGGCAGCACTACTCGGGCAGACTCCGATTTTCTCTTGATTAGTAATAATTTGTATCTTAGCTAAAAATTATTTCACACTTTCATTACTGTTTTATATATTTTAACAGCAAGACAAAATATACCGTCACTTATAATTAAGTTAAAACATCCTAAATATAACCCTGTCTGCGTTACAGCGATATATTTTTTAATCTTCAACTCAAATCGAACATTATTTAAAATGAACTACATTTGCACTACATATTTTTGCATTTAAAAAAGATAACCGATTAAAAATCCGATTTCTTAAAGAAACTCCTGAATTTTTGTTTTTAGAACTATTGGCTTGGATGTTTGTGTGTAATTTTTTTACGCTTAACATATAAAGTCGTAACTTTTAAAAATATATAAAATACTGGGGGAGTACAGAAAATATAAATTACATAGGCTGGCAGCACTACTCGATTCGATTCGATTCTAAGTTTATCTTGATTAGTAATAATTTGTCTCTGTTAGCTGAAACTTATTTCAGACCTTCATTATTGTTTTATATATTTCAACAGCAAGACAAAATATACCAGCCATTTTATATTTATTATTATATATAACTAATATTATATAACAAACATAAAGCGTAATATAGTTATGACTAATATTATAACGATATTACCCTTTATATTTATTTATTATATAACTAATGATATATTGCTTTATTATACTACATTTGTTATCGTACTCTTTTAATAATTTCTTTGATTATATAACCCTTTTTTTTTACATTATATATAGCATTGCGGCCCACCTAAGGGATAACGTGGTTGTCGAAAAAAACATTAGTTTTGCAGACATTTTTTCTTTCTTTCTTTCTTTAAGAATAAAAAAATAAAAAAACACTTGAAGTGATTGTTCCTTAACTTATTATACTGCTGTGTACTAGGGATGCATTGAATATTCGGCATGTGTTCGGTATTCGGCTATACTACTGAATATTTGGTTTCACCAATCCTTACACAACTTCTTCTACTTTTAAATGTCAATTAGTATAGATATTGAGAATAATTAAGAAATCGAATCATTTAAATAAAACATTGCTTTTACATTATTTATTTGCTGTTTGAAAAGTGACACTTAAGAAAATTAACTGTTAATAGTAACACTTTATAGGAATTACTGATGTACAAATGAAAGTTCCTGAATATTGTCTGGTAATAATCTGTTTGTTTTTTCACAAAACAGGGTGTTTCTAAACAAAATAGAACAAGATCTCAGGTGAAAACAGGCATCAAGACAGACAATTCTTGTACAGGAAACCAGGATCATAATCCACCTATTTAGTCAAAAATACAGTGCATCTCGCACAATGCCAAACTTAGATTTTCGTTTGCTACTTTAACAACAATGTAGATATTGTAACAATGTTTTCATTAGACTTATTTTAATTTCCGTGAAATATAACATGACAAGAAGTGCTGGAAATTATCACCACTCATATCCAAACAAACGACACTGAGTTACGCATTCCATTATTTAGAATGTAACTGACAGTGCATATACTGTGTCACTGACCAAAATTCAGTCACTTCCAATAATGTCATCACGTTTCACACAAGCAAAGTTAAAATGATGATAGTCAATATATATCGCTAAAATATGTTCATTATCATTAAAGTTATGAACAAAAAATACGATTTCAACTTGTAGTGATACACCCCGTACTTTTGATTGAATATATTATATTTTTGATGGAACAAGTGGATTGCGATGCTGGTTTTCTGTACAAAATATGTTTGTCTTGATCACATTATCTCTCATGAATGGATGTTCCAAGATTTTGGAACACCATTAAATCCACTCTCTGGTGCATTTAAAAACGTCCTTACTAAATCGAAAGGCGCAAGAAAGTTATTCTTGCTGAGTTGCCGCCATTTTAATAGATTGTATTTTTTTTCTTTTTTACTTTAATCCCTTCCTGACAAACACTATATGACTACAAAAAAATTTTCTTCTAATTCATTCAAAAATTCTTTTCGATTTTAAAATATTTGTTTAGAAAATAAAAAAAAATGTTATTCCTTTATTATGATTCACCGAAGAAGCCATGAAGTTCGAAGATTTATTACTTAAAAAAAATTTGACCGTCTTCTTAAATAATAACTTAAAACGTATATTTTTTATTTTATTTTTTTAAGTGAACATCTGCTTGATCAAAATGGAAGTATGTGTTAAATATCATGTAATTTTTTTAAAAATTTTAATACCTTTAAATCGTGAAATACAGAAGTACTCGACCAACCGAATATTCGGTATTTGGCCAAATAGTTACTATTCGACTGACCAAATATTCGGTATACCTCTGCGCCGAATATTCCGTATTAGACCAGAATCGCTATTTGGTGCTCCCTACATGTACTTATAACACGCCAGTTCGCGTAAATTAACAAGATGATTTAGAACAGAGCGATTCACTCTGATTCATTATAATAAAAATCTAAAAATCAACAAATATATAAATATACGCGATAAAATTAGAGGAAAGAGGAAAAATCAATATTTTAATTTAGCCAAATTAAATAATGCATTAGTTGACAACTAATTAATTGTATTACAACTAAGTTCATAAAAGTAATACGAAATAAAACTCCTGTCGTGGCCATCACAAAACTTCCTTCTATATAAATCAAATCGTCTACAACCAAAATTAAATGACAATCTATTCATTCCTGGGACGACGCTATGGCATAAACTTTGAAAAATAGAGCATAACAGCGACACCTGTTGGGCGGTATGCATGCAAATCTCATAAGGATCTTTAATGTCTAACAGAATGCGAAGTTTGGTGAAATTCAGTGATTAGTTTTTAAGTTATAGCAATCGCGGAAATCGGGATAAATACAGTATAGAAGCAGGACCTGTTGAGCGATTTACACAATCAGCGTCTATGTATATCAAAGTCTAAAATAATGTGAAGTTTGATGAAATTGCGCGCATTAGTTCTTGAGATATAGCTATCGCGGAAACCTTAAAAATGCAGCATAGAAACGCCACCTGTTGGGCGATTTACACCAAAAACCAATCAGCACGCAACAGATTATATCAAGGTCTAACAGAATCTGAAATTTCATTAACTACCGTAGAGATAGAGCGCCCACAAAATTTTTGTCACATGCAGACATAGACAGACATTTTCTAAAAACAATCAAATCGTATTCAGGACCTTCTAAAATGTATAAATCCGTCTAACAGAATCTGAAGTTCGACGAAATTCTGCGCATTAGTTCTTGAGATATAGTTATCGCGGAAACCTTGAAAAATGCAGCAAAGCAGAGTTACCTGTTGGGTGATTTACACCCAAATCTAAATCAGTACAAATTTATGTCAAGGTCTAACTGAATGTGAAATTTGATTAAATTTAGTGCATCAGTTCTTGAGATAGAGCGCCCACAAAATTTGTGTCACATACAGACAAACAGAGGAATTTTTTAAAAACAGTCTAATCTCGTTCAGGACCTTCTAAAACGTATCATCAGTCAAAAAACAGAAATCTAAATTTTTCATGAATTCCATACTTTCTTCTCGCAAAGATAGAAGAAAGTAAAAATCCCAAGCAATTGTGTAAAATAAAATAACAAAGTACTTATACCAAAAGATTTATTTTAAAATGAAGGAAGTACTTGAATAATTATGTACAAAGAAAGCTCTTTAAACTTTACGCCCCCCTAAAAAAAAAAAAAACTTTACGTAATACAGGAAATTAAAAAAATCAGATATTCTATTTAACTCCTTCAGTTTACAACTGATCTTCCACAAATTCTCCTTTTATGTGAAAACATTAAATAAAGTGGTTTTGAAATCATAAGTATTTCTTCCCATTTTAAATTTTTGCTTGGAATTAAGATGAGATTTTGAAAGGATATGTTTTATTACAGAGTATTTTTTACATGGAGGCCGGAAAACTTTAGAATGATGTAATTGCATGCACTCAAAGAAAGAAAAACATGCTTATGAAATTGCAAAAGCTTAGAAGCTTTGAAGATTTTGCATTTGACAAACAATACATAAAGTTTGAAAACTTTTTTTTTTTCACGATTTAGAATGATTACCATATTAAATGGTATTAAAGCATATTATGCATTAAAGATTTCATTAAAGAGAAAAGTTTTCTACGGTTTTTTTCATACTTTTATAAGGAGAGCACTAATTCATGGATAAGTAAAGATCAAATATTATACTTTCCAACTTCCATTTCAAAGTAATAATTGATTAAAAAATCAGACAATAGCTAAATCGATAAGACGTTGAAAGAGAGCTGTGCTATTTCAGTACCAGAAGGGATATTTTCGTGATCAAAATCAAAGCACAGGAACGGAAATATTTATTGTTTTGAAAAAATATTTTGTAAAATTAAATTTGGGTATGTTAGATACACATGGATTAAAATAATTAAATTATTAATATTACTGTAGAGATAAACGAAGTATCTATACAGTGGGTCTGGGGATATGAAAAGTTAAAAGCATTATCGTTGTCAATGTTTTTTAGGTTTATTAGAAACTTTACTTTTGTACATAAAGGAAGACATTGATGTGCGAATATATATATATATATATATATATATATATATATATATATATATATATAAACTCTCCTTACAATTTTACAAAAGGCAAAATAATCGCACATCAATGTCTTCCTTTATGTACAAATCACAAGCAATTGTGTAAATATGTGCTGTATATATATATATATATATATACACATACAGCAACTTAGAAGTTAGTGACAATTAGTTAAAAAAGGAGAATAAATTATTGTCGATAAACAAAATATGCAAACAGATTGCCGTACTTACGTAATTTAACCTTAATTAAAGTAATCTGTCGCCTTTCTTTGCGATACTTGAACAAATGATCTTATTAGAATTCATAGATTTTTATTTCTGCATCTTCACTCTTCCGTTTAAAACATTATCTTTAAATTTATTTTCACACACGGGATTTCATTTTAATTAATATGGGGTGAAACCCCCAGTTATTTGACACCTAACCAGTAACTGAAATTGAACTGAATGAACCGATTTAACTGAATGAACAAATAAAAAAAAAAATTGTTGATTTCACAGTATAATACTGGCACTCCAGCTGCCAGTATTATACTGTAAAATCAAAAATTTTTTTTGCAGTGTAGAGAGGATATCTTACGGCCACGAACAAAACTAAATTTGCATAATTTAAATGAAGGCACAAACGTGGAAATTTTCATTGTTTTGACGAATATTTTGCTCTATTTAATTTGGATATGTTTGATATTTATAGATTAAACTAGCTTTAATTAAATATTACTACAGAAAACAAATGATAAATCAAGTGTCTATATATACTATAAAAATATTACCCTTCCTCCCTCCCTTCCTATAAAAAACTTCTAAACAATGCAGATTGCTTAGGCCCTTTCGAGTCTGACGTATTACTAGGATTGACTATTATTTCATTGACTATTATATTGTCTTAACACTTATTTTTGTTATTATCTGTATGTAGTAATGATAGTATATGTCTATTTATTATTATGACTTCATTTATTATCATTATTATGACTTCATTTATTATTATTATTATTATTATTACTTCAATTATTATTATTATTATTATTATTATTATTGCTTCATTTATTATTATTATTATTATTATGACTTCATTTATTAATATTATTATGACTTCATTTATGTTTCAGCATTTAGTAATAATAAATATTTGTTTAATTATCTTTACACTGTTGGCGTTTCTTTTATTTCAAATATATGTTTCACTCCTTAAATTTAAAATAAAAACTACTTTTCCGATAGAAAAATGTATAATAAAATATAAAAAGTATTAGAAAGTTGTTATGCGTGTTTCATCATGTTGTAATAAATCTTATATTCGTTGGATTTCAGGAAATGACGTTTTCGTTAAGGCGGTATTAAAAAAAATATTTTTCCACGCTCAATAACTCAAAATTTTGAGACACATTCTCAGACTCATTTTTAAAAGTAACAACAGTAAACTTGGCGGCGTGATTTATAAAGACATTTATAAGGGCCCCATGTTTTTATTTTTCGTTCAGTTAATTAGAAATTGATTTACAAACAATTATTTTCACAGTACGATAATTTTTTTTTGTTTGTTTCCAGGGCTATTGCTTCGAGAAATTCGGTTCAAAATGCCCACTTTGACAGCATTTTTTGAAATATATTCTACTTTTATCAAAAAATCAAGACAATACACACATTATAAAGTGTCTGAATAAGAGAACCTGCCAATTGGATGCATTTTAGAGCAAAAATGAATTTATGAATGTGTCTCAAAATAAGCAGTTTGGATTTGAATACACCCTTTTAAAGGGCGATTCCACCGTTACTTGTGAGACTTTTAGAGGGAGTTTTTTTTTTTTTACAAATTGAGACAAATTTGGAAGTGAAATTATTTAGATAACGTTTTCCTTTTTTATTGCTATTACAGGACACATACAGAATCATTTTTGTAGTGACACCTTTAGTCTAAAGTAATAACAATTAAAAAAAAAAAAAATAGTAAAGTCGTTGTTAAATGTGTGACTCAGAAAACTCACACACGTAATGACGACTTTACTATTTAAAAAAACATTACTTTAGACTAAAGGTGCCACTACAAAAATGATTCTGTATGTGTCCTGTAATAGCAATAAAAAAGGAAAACGTTATCTAAATAATTTCACTTCCAAATTTGTCTCAATTTGCAAAAAAAACACCCTCTAAAAGTCATACAAATAACGGTGGAATCGCCCTAAATTTCAGTAAACCTTAAATTTTGCGATTTAGGTAGCTATTTTTAATTTTATTAAAACAAACGTAAATCTTTTCCCCAAAATTGGAAAATTTCGGACCCGAAAGGGTTAGGATAAAATACACAAACTTCGCCACACTCCTAAAAAGCCAGCAAAATTAAGCACAATAATTAAAATTTAAATCAACATAAATGAGACAAAGTTATACGAAAAATCAGAATATTTCGATTCAATTATATAAATTTATTTGAGTTAATAACAGTATTTAAAATATAATTAAACATATATTTAGTAATAAGTGAAAATATTACTAGAAAAACCTTACAAAAATTTGATATTAGAATAATACGAACTTGAAGACCAGCAATTAAAAAACGAACATTAAGAGGAAATATGTAAAATAAGTAAAAGTACTTATATAATAGAAAAATCATTTAAAAATGGAGGAATAAACTATGAACAAAACTTTTTGAACGATACATTTAACAAAAAATTAAAAAAATATATTTTACTACAGCATAACATTCCGAAAATCAAACATACTTTAACTTTGATTTGTTACTGCCAACTTTGTATAAATTCTCTTTTCAGGTGAAAACATTAAATAAAGAGCTTTCTAGTACTAGTATTTCTTCCCATTTTAAATTTTTGCTCGGAATCAAGATGAGATTTTGAAAAGATATGCTTTATTACCCAGTGCTTTCTAGGAAAGCCGGAAAACTTCAGAATGATGTAATTGCTTACTCTCTAAGAAAGAAAAATGTACTTGGGGAAACGTAAAATCTTAGAGGAAATCTTTGAAGATTTTGAATTTGGCGAACAATGTATAAAGTCTGAAAACACTTTTGCACAATTTAAAATGATTTTCATTTTAAATGACTATAAAAGTTATGATTTAAGGATTTCATTAAACACAAAAGTTTTCTAAAAGGGGTTTTCCCACTTTAATAAAAGATAATTTATAGGACAAGAAAAAAAAATAATTACACACCTGGTCAAAAGTATTGAGTACCTCCATATTTTTAATAAATCTTTAAAATTTATTATTCAATACAATAATATCTAACTGCATACAATTATGAAGTTATTACAGTTTGTAAAAAATTACAGTAAACAAACAACTATATATACATACACTTTGGCAAACGGATCCAGCTTAGAGGAAAATTGAAGGATCATTGAAAATTTTGGCATTTGGCAAACAATTCAGAAATTCATAAAATGTTCTTTCACGGTTTAAGATGATTCTTGTTTTAAATATTTATAAAAGTTATGCCTTAAAACGTCAATTACATTAAACATAAAAGTTTACTAAGGAGTTTTCCCGACTTCTCTTAAATGCTAGGAAGGGAATTTATAAGCAAGGAAAAAAACCTTTTTGATTAACAAGAAAGTAATAATAATCGATTAAAGAACTGATAGCAGCAAAATCGATAGGACGTTGAAAGACAGAAGTTATCTCAGTATCAGAGAGGATATTTTACGGCTGGCTACGAAAAAAAAAAAAATTCAAACATAGTAAGATGAAATTAGATTAAAAATAATTAATACGGTAAGATGAGAAATAAAACTTATAAACTCATGCATCAATATTTGACATGAAAGCAAAAATATTTTTTTAGAAAGCGCCTTTTCTACTGACCGTAGTATGAAGCCTGAAAACATTGGGTTCTAAAGTCTATGTATACTTATATAATGTATTATATTTTTTTAATGAAAAATAACAGAAACATTAGTTATAAGCAAAGATATTGCTGAAAAAAAAATATAATTTTTTTCTAATATAACGTTAGAAGGAATATGAATTTGAAGTAGTAACATATGTAATGAATGAAAGAAAATAGAAAGAAGTTGTGTGAAATATAACGGCTAAAATATTGCTTTGCAAAAAATAAAGCTTTACGTATTTATATGGAAAATAATAAATATTAATCTCATTACTTCGTTATCACAATCTACTCATTACTGATTAATTACAATCTTCGATAAATTCCCTTTATGTGAAATACTTAAATAGGATGTTTTCGATATCGCAAGTATTTTTCTTTCCAGTTAAACTTTTTGCTGGGAATTTAGATGAGATTTTAAATGAATATATTTTGTAACCGAGTGTTTTACAAGAAAGCCGGAAAACTTGAGGTAATTGAATGCTCTCGAGGATTGGTTTGGTCTGTGGTGCGCTACGGTTATATTTTGCATACGAGGGCTAAACAGATCGGAACATTCGTTTAAAGCGAAGTCCAATTTGCTACAAATACACATGCCCGTGTCGGGATTCGTATCCGGCATCCTTTGTCCAGTAGCCAGCGCTCTAACCATTAGACAAGTGGTTGCATGCTCTCTAGGAAAACATATATACATACTTAGAAAAACATAAAAGCTTAGGGGGAGTCTGAAAGTTTTGCATTAAGAAAACAATAAGGGAATTAAAAAAACACCATATATAGATATTGTTATTTTAACCCTTTGGAGACTATTATATGCATGTATTAGTAATAATGTATGGCTATACATTTATTGCTGTTCTCTTACAAAAAAAGAAAAAAATTGAAATTTTCTCTATAATTTAGGCATTAGGGGCTAAAAAAGGACAAAGGAAAGTTTTGGTGTAGTTTTGATATTTGGTTTATTTATGTTTTTTGGATAGCTGAACACGAATCTGAGGTTTTCCAACAAAATTTTTCCCGGGAACGTTTTTTTTTTTTTTTTTTTTTTTTTTTACAGAAAACTTGTAAAAAAAAAACGGATTATAACTCCAAAACTAACTATGCATTTTGCGTGAAAGTCAACAGTATATTAATTAAATAAAAATTTCCTACATTTTAGGTATTGAAAGTTTTCTCTCTGATCAATGGTTTAGCCGTAAGAGTGCTGCAAAAATGGGTGTTAAAAATAAAAAAATTAAAAAACGGGACTTACAGCCCTGTACGTCGATGTAACATGGAAACTAACCATTTTACGCAAACGTTAACCATTAATGATATTTAAATATTATGTGATTGACTATATTTTATGCGTTTGAGGTAGAGGAAAAATACGGATCCAAATATTTCACATTTCAATTGCAAAGATTACACAAATAGCTTCAACAGAAAACAAAATAACCATTTTTTACTACACAATATACACAAGAAATGAAAGATTATTAAAATAGTGGAAACTGGAAACAAATTATGTCCTATGTCGAATAGATTTTCTTTTTTTTTCCATTTTAACCCTCTGAGCGTCTGAGGGCTTTCCTGCGTTTTCATAAAAATGCTTATAAAACTAATATTAATTAAAAATTTCTTTCCCTGTTTGTTTCTAAAATACACTTCATATCTCTTTATTTTACATATATCTTAAAATACAATTATGTTAAAAATATTTTTATCTACAGCCGATTTAAGTTGTTTTTGGGAAACGGAAAAATACAGGCTTAGAGAGTATAAAAGTATAAAATAATGAAATAGTATATAATTTTCCCCTTCCTCCTTCAGAAGCACATGAAATTTTTCTCGTTAGAATCAATATATATGGTTTTGTGCATTGAGCGATTATCAATATCAGTAACTCTCGGAGGACAAAAAATAAGAAGCTACTGAAATAAAAACAATTTCATCAACTAAATAAAAAAATATATATGTATATACAAATAAAATAAAATAATAAGTATTTTATTCGACGAGCGTTCCGACAAAAAATCTTATCTTTAAACTTATTCCAATGACAATAAAACAGAAACTATCCATGTTATTTTTAAGTAAGCATATTTAAAGATTAAATATAAAAAGTAAAATAAATTGTTTTTTAACGATACGAAAAGTCTTTAAAATAATTATTTACATGCACTAAACGCAAGACATTTCAAAATTTACTTTATTTGCTTGTTCTCTGTAAAATATTTTTTTTTCTTTTCTTTTTTAATATGAAAAAAAAAAGTACTTTCTGCATCGTACCGAGAGGAAAAGGAAGCTTCCATTTTCCATGTTTTCAAAAATTCAACTCATTTTGCTCAAAACACCCAAAGCTAAAATGCTTGGAACCAGATTACAGAAGTTTCAATCCCGGTTTTTGTTAATACTGAATTTGAATGCGAATTTAAGTCAGACTGTTTCAAAATTTCAGCCACCCTAGAATTTCAAACTGCTATATCTCAGCGATTTTTTTAAGATAAAGCTAAAACAATAAATGCTCCGAAACCCTTGTATCACGATCTAACACTTAACGGAAACAACTTTTTCAATTTATAATTTTTTGTACATATTTTTGAATTTTTAAATATTCAAAATGGCGGATGAAGCTGGCCAACGAACTCAGTCGAAACCTTGGTATGTCCTGTACACATGATCAGTCATATTCATATGTGTTCATAAATACGTAGGTTACAGCAAAACAAAAATCAGATTGTTTCAAAATGTCGGCCACTCTAGAATTTCAAATTGCCATATCTCAGCCATTTCTGAAGATAAAGACAAAACAAAAAATGCTCCGGAATCCTTGTATCATGATCTAATACTTAACGGAAACAACTTTTTCAATTTATAATTTTTTTGTACATATTTTTGAATTTTTAAAAATTTTAACTGGCCGACATTTTGCAACAAGATGGCGGATGAAGCTGACCAACGAACTAGGTCGAGACCTTGATATGTCCTATGCACATACTCAGTCACATTCAAATCTGTTCATAAATAAGCGAGTTACAGCATGACAAATGTCAGATATATATATCAACATTTGAACGGAGGATGGGTTTTGGGGTCTGGATCGGTGAAAATGTACCAAAATTTTTTGGAACTGCTTTCCTCAGAACGGCTGCAATAGGTAGCTTTTTGTAATGAAAGCTACCTAATAATACCAGTGCACTATTACGCTAAATTATAAAAAAATAAATTTGTAACTAATGAATTAAAAAAAAAAAAAGCTTGTAAGTTAAAAAGCGTAATTAAGCAACTAAATAAAAAAACTTATTTTACTCGTTCTTACATTTTATTTAAAAACATCTAAAAATTTTACCCTAATCGTTAAGTGTTTTTTTTTTTTTTTTTTTTTTTTAAGAATCTTAAAAAAAAAAAAAAAAAAAAAAAAAAAAAAAAATGCCTATGTATTAAAAAATACAATTTTTGAAATACGTTGATATCGGATACGTTGATAATTTTTGATACACATATTAAATACCCATTGAAAACTGTTCTAAAAAAATAAATTAGAAAAAAAAAATGAAATAAAAAATAAAATTCCAGGTTTTTAGAATTCATGAATTTTTCAAAATTTTTAAATTAGAAAGTGTAAAAGTCTAAGATTGTAGAAATTGACGTTCATATGAAACCATGTTGGTTTGAAAATTCCACGTAGTTTAATGAGATTCATTTCATGAAAAAATTAATAAAATAGTGATAAATTAATATTTAAAAATTATTTTTAAAAAAAATCTCACGTCCCTCCTAACTAATAAATAAAAAAATAATAATAAAAAAAAATAAACAAACAAATAAATAAATAAAAATGTTTGTAAATTAAAACGCGTAATTAAACAACTAAATAATAACAATAATAAATCCTTTATTTTACTTATTTTCACACTATTTAAAAACCTCTAAAAATTTTACTCTAATCGTTAAGTGTTTATATATATATATATATATATATATATATATATATATATATATATATATATATATATATATATATATATTTTTTTTTAAAGAATCGAAAAAAAAGAATGCCTAAGTATTAAAAAATACAATTTTTGAAATACGTTGATACATACACATATTAAATACCCATTGAAAATTGTTCTAAAAAAATGCATTTAATTAGAAAAAAAAAAATGAAATGAAAAATAAAATTCCAAGTTTTTAGAATTCATGCTTTTTCCAAAATTTTTTAATTAGAAAGTGTAAAAGTCGAAGATTGTAGAAATTGACGTTCATATGAAACCGTGTTGGTTTCAAAATTCCACGTAGTTTAATGCGGTTCATTTCATGAAAAAATTAATAAAATAGTGATAAATTGATATTTAAAGTTTTATTTAAAAAAAAATAACAGTCTCACGTCCTCCCCGCGCCTAAAAAAAAAAAATAATAATAAATAAATAAAGAGAAAATATATTCTACATACTAGAAACTAAAACAATTTCTTTTGGTATTTATTATTTAATAATCGATTTATTTTTCCCTGTCAATGTTGTTTCACTGTATGCTCATTCTGTGTGCAAGAAAAACATCCACACTACAAGAGGAGAGCCAGTCAAGCTGCGCCATCTATCACCAATAAATAAAAACAGAAACACATCCTATTTTTGAAAACGATTGAGATAAGTTTGGTGTTAAAAGTTTTTGTCTGGAACTTATTGTCAGCCACTTCATGATCGATACATAATATAATGTATATTTAAAGTAAATGATGTTTATAATAATTATCACCAATCGATTATATTTTCCTTTCAAATATACATCTTTTTTTCAATTTAAAAGGCTAAATTGATTTAGTTTGATTTAGCAAAATTTCACATTAAGTTTCAAATTTTGGAACAAAGCCCCCTTAGATGCTTAAATATTTTGTTTTTCATATTATACACAACTACCTAGATATTTCTGTAAAAGTTTCAAATAAGAAGGAAGTTCTTTTCTATATATGTTTTCATTTATACGCAATTTTAATAATTTATTTTTAATAATGTTAATTTGGAAATAGAAAAATCAGAAAAACAATTTTTCTTTTAACATATAAAGTAATAAATTACATCTTTTAATTATACACTGACGACAACGTATCTAAATTTATCATTTTGCCTCAATTCGTAATAAAAACCCTCAAAAATTTTAAGTTTTCAAAATATTTTCTAGAATTTCAATTAAGTAAAATACACGTTGAATTTACGTTTTATAGTAAAAGTTTACAAATTATCAAGAATTACAAAATTTCTTTAATTTATGACATATTACTAGTAAAAATAGGTAATTGATTGACTGTAAATACAGTTTGGCTGAATGGCTCGAAGCAAAAAATTAGAATGACCAAAGTTTGGATATAAAAAGTATCACACCCAAAGGAAAAATTAAAACAGAAAATAAAAAATTATTTAGTTTCTTTTTAAGGATTATGAAGTTTTTTTCTCTATATATTTTTTTATTTGCAACGAATTTCTAACAATATACAATAAATTCTTGAGGTGAAAATGTAACACTGTGTCTTATACCTAAGTGTATACCTAAGAAAGATAAAATAATATCGTTAATGTATTACATACAGTCGTGTGTTTTCATAACACTAAGTAATATTCGAAATTCTATAAAAATACATTTTTATTTCTTATTATGATTGCTAGTTAATAAGATTGTTTGTGATTATATTAAAAATAATTTTAATTCAGCTACGAGAAACAAATCTAATAAATTTGTTTTTGTTAGTTAAAGACGTTAGAACACTTTAATTTTACAGAGACCGCTAAAAAGGTTATAACTTTTTCAATTTCAAAAGAACGTTTAAGTTCCTTGAATCCTTTATTGTCTCAGTGAAACTTAAAATCACTCTCATTAATAAAAGAAAATACGTATCTATAACAATTCATTTTAGCAAACAATGCAGACATATAAAGACCTCCTTAGGGAATGAAATACAGTTGCCAAGAAGGAGGAATTTAAAAAGCCAAGTGACGCTCAAAATATAGAGCCATAAAGCTTAATTGCAAGAGCTATATCACCCGATAGTTCGGTACATTTTTATTTATATTTTCTTTTTTAACTAGCAGACATTAACATTTTATATAAATAACATCATTTATAAATGCAACTTTTTTTTTAAGTTAAAAAAAAAATGTTTTTATTTCAAAGTTCAAACCAGCTAATTAAAGTAATGTTCCAAAATGCAATTGTTATTCAATTGTTATCAAAATATTTTTAAATGTTAAAATAGACGTTTTATCTATGAACTAATTTGAATAAATCTCAATACTTTCAATGCATCTTTCTATTGGAACAAAACTATTCCTTTCAGAATAATGAAGCTAAATAAAGCTGTTTAAAACTATTTATTAAACTTTTTGAAATGAGAATCCTTAGACAAAAATGAGAACCCTCAGCGTGACTGAGGATTCTTATAACTTTTTTTCTTTGTAACCTTCTGAATGGTTGTGAAATATCCTAAACATGTTATGCTTAGGATGTTTTACAGCCATTCAGAAGGTGATAAGGTAGAAATCTGCTTAATAACAATAAAATTTTATTTTAAAAATATCCACTTCCCCAAGATTATAAATAAGGAAAGACAACACAAAAATTAAAGTACATAAAAAATTCTATTCTAGAAAAATTTTGTTAAAAATTCAAATCAAAATTGGTTAAAATTAATTTTATTTTTCGGCAATTAGCATTACAGCTGTATTAAACACCCCCAAACGTTAGCTCTGAACATACTTCTTTCTTATTCCAAGAAAGTAATGAAGACTTCCTTGTTATTATTGGCAAGCATCATGCAAAGTGAGGTATTATCTATGAACTTTGAAAGTATGCCAATGTTTTGATAACCACCAGTTATGTTGAAATAGATGCTTAGAGATAAATTTTCGTTAGAAATAAGAGCATTCTAAAATTTCGTACTGGAAGTTTAAAAAAATAAACTCTCTTTCAATAATGAATAAGAATTAAAAAATACAACAAATTGAGTTTTTCTTTTTTATGTTTGACGTGGCGGGAAATATTTTGCAAATTTCCCTCAAAAATATATAAAATTAGAAAACGTATTTTATGACCAGTGTCACTGCTCAAATATTTTGCAACGATAAAAAAAGAAGTATTAACTTTAAATTACCTATCCATATGGAAATGAAATTATGGTTCAAATAAACTTTAGTTTTATTTAGCTACTTAAATTCTCAATTTTGATCATGAAATGATAGCCAGATGTAACGAACTGATCAACAAAGTACGATAAAAAATACCAATAAATAGAGTAAGAGAGTAATTTAAAAAATATTAATCGACTTTACCTTTTTTAAACACCCCCATATTTCAAATGCCCAATATGCATAACTGGAACCTTAGGTGCTGTCATAGACCTGACATATTTCATTACCAGTGGCACTATATACAATTAATCATCGACAGAAAACAAATCAACATGCACTTTTTGTATCATGGCAATTGTTGAAATATATTGCCCAATACTTATTGTTTCATTGTCACACACGTTACAATATAAAATACTATAAGAATTAATACAGCAACTATAGCCATAAATAATATTTAAAATTTTGATTTTATTTTTTAAAAAGCGTACATGTGACCATTTTCAAAAGAGAATTTGTTGTTTATATTTATACAAAATTTCAAAGCAACTCGCGAGACATTTATGATAACTTAAGTTTCAATGAGTCTCCATTATATGGTGCCTACGTCAATTAATTTTAAACTCAAATATCATTGTTTATTATTTAAGAAACATATACAAATTTCAAAGCAATTGGCCTATTCCAATGACAGTCAGAGTGGTAGTGAAACATTTCATTTTTAATCCTTATAAAAATTACATGGAAGCACAACAAATATGAGTGCTTTTCAACAACAACAGATATACGAATCACCCATATATATATGAAAATCTGAGTATCTGTTCCAAAGTTATACGTGAACATATACATAACATACACTGTCAAATTGAGTAATTTCCTTTCTTTGAAGAGAGTTTAAAAAATGAAGAAATCACCTGATTTGCCTGTGGTAATCTGGAGATTGGTCCGAGATGGGAGAGACCATAGTGTCGGATCCGAAATCCAAAGTGACGTCGGGAGAAGGAGGGGCACAGGCGACCTGCGCCACGGGCTGATGGCTCTCAAAGAATTTCACTCGCACCTTAGCAGGCACCACCCGAGAGTCTTCGCTGAAAAAGAAATATCACTCTTAGTATCTTGAAAACCAGAGTACAAACAAAAGTGAGACAAAAAATAAGTTTCTTTTTTCAAC
The DNA here is from genome assembly GCA_963931845.1 of Maratus michaelseni. Taxonomy (NCBI): domain Eukaryota; kingdom Metazoa; phylum Arthropoda; class Arachnida; order Araneae; family Salticidae; genus Maratus; species Maratus michaelseni. The sequence goes on along the minus strand of OZ007594.1, from coordinate 163,661,874 downwards.
AATTGCACTCTTTATAAACACAAAGACTTTTTTATTATTATTATTCACAGAAAAGTAAACACTCGAGTGCTTTTAAGGTACCTGAAAAGTCATTTTTGGCCCAAATATCAATTTTACTGAAATAAGAAAATTAGATTTTTTCATTTTTAAAATAATTTTATTTTTATCTTACACAGAAGCAAAGTAAATTGCTTTAAAAAATATTTGTCAGCTTTATTTTTAGTGTTATCAAAAAATGAGTTTAACACTTTGTATGATTGTTGTACAGTTAACTAATAAAGTATACTTTTTTTTTTTTTTTTTTGGGGGGGGGGGGGGGGGGGAGCGTACAGATGCGTTGGTGGTGGTACACCCTTGGCCAAAATTATAAGAACACTAAAAAATGTAAACACTTATAAATTTTATGCAATTCTAAGTATAATTAAACATTATATAAAATGCATTTATAATGTATTTTTATGTATTTATCTTGCCTTGCTCATTAATATATATATATATATATATATATATATATATATATATATAGAGAGAGAGAGAGAGAGAGAGAGAGATAGAGAATAAGTTAAATCTATTAAAACTTTTTACAATACAATTTACAATAATAAGGACACTGCTTATAAATTCGAATAGTTACAATTTTAATAAGACATGTAATCCTCTTTATTTTAGAGACGCTCAGCCATAAGATTCAACATGTTTGGAATGCATTTTGATAATTATGATGAGAGTATAGCTGCCCACGGATCGTAAATTGCTTCCTCACAATCTGAAATGTATGAATAGGCTTACCATTTACATAAAAAAGTTTATTACTGCACTCCTTTTTTTATATATATAAGGCTCAAATCATGCTTTTGAGGTGCGCTATCAAATCTACCCTATATATATAAAATCCTAATGAAACGAATTTGTGAAACGATTTTATGAAACGAATTTATGAAACGATTTTATGAAACGACTGATTATGTTTCAGGGCTATTTTTAATAAAATATTAAACGCTTGATGGTGAAATTAATACCAATTGTCCATAAAAATCCGCGGATGTCAAAACTGGTAATAGAATTTTGAAATTGGAACTAGTTTTCGAGATATTAATTTTTTTCTAATTTTAATGACATTTCTGTAATGATGGCAACTAATTACTCAGTTTTTTTGTGACAAAAAAGGGAAAAAAATTAAAAAGGATCCCGAAAGGGATTATTGATTTATTTTTATTCGTCATTTTCAAATTGAAATTGAATTTATCTTTTATTTCAATCGATAATGAAGACAAGATTGTGATTAAATTATGTTTTTCACGAAAATTTGAAAAAAAAAAAAAATATTTCTATCGTCAGGATTCAATTGTCTGTCAGCATTTAATTTAATTTATAAACTGAAAATATTTTGAATAAATTCGTCCAAATGACGTCATTTATGTAAATACGTCAGTTATGTTTATACAATTTATTTAATATAAAGAAGCCATTTATCTATTTTTATGTACAAAAGAGGTAAATTGAAAGACAATTATAAATAAATTGTATATATACATATAAATACATGTATAAACAAGCATAAAAGTTCGGTGCTTTTCCATTATATGGAGCCTTGACGAAACAGAGAAAATAGCCTTGGCGGAAAAGGAAATTTGGCAACATACTTTCTGTCAAATATTTACTTTGTCATTTCGTATACAGAAGCATTTTTTCAATATTTATACAATTTGTTTAGCGTAAAATGTCATTTATCCTATTTTATATATACAGAAGTAATTTGTATAGAGAGAACAATAATAATATACGTATAATTAAAATACGCATATAAACAAAAAAAATCGTCGAATTTGTTTCCATGGCTGTTTATGTAATTTGGCACCAAATCTCACTTTCTGATGCCCGAATTGCGCCAAGCTTTTTAAAAAAGCGTCAAGATCCCTATTATAGAAAATCACCAAAAGTTCATTGGGTTTGTTTTCATAACTTTTGGCAACAAATATATGTATATTAACGAATCTATTCGTTTTTGAAACTCTAATTACGACAAACCTAAAAGCAAAGGATCCTATAATGGAAAAGTACCCGATTTTCTTATGGACAATATTCAAGTGACATAACATGGTGTAAAATTATCGCGGATAGCGAATTTGTTTAAATATCTCATCAATTGATGCCGAATAAATGCAGGCATGCATGCACAAAATATTTAATTAATTTTGTATGATAAATAATTATTAGAAAATTCGTATATACATATTAATTAAAATAAATAATTTACATATTTAAAATAACATGAAAATATGCATGATGGTGCACTAAAATACAGAGAAAATTAAAACCTGTTACTGAAAATGTCTGTAACATAGTACTTTTCAATACCGTGGTTCTTAATGTTATTCACAAGCACATGGAATTTTTCTCATCCTTAAACGCAAAGGAAGAATAGAATACAGATCGTTGTTATAAAAGTGCGAGAGGTAGCCACAATTTAAACCTAACCATTTTATACAAGCTGGTTTTCAAGGTGTAATTGATTTTACTTACCAATCCCTAAAACAGTCGTCAGTTGTCGCAACAGCTGTGTATGAGGCCATGATAATAAAAAAAATGCCCCATTAAAACGTTAAAAGCATGGCAACCCAATTACATATTTACCAATATTTTTAAAACGAAGCACGCTGTCATGTTTTTAGAGGCCTCGAAGTCTGAGCGGGGGTTGGCGAGCGTAGCTCGCAGGGGGTAGGCCCCCTAGTAATGCAATATTGTTATCACTGAGCCCTTTTTTCGTAGTTTTTCAGGTATGGAACGATGCATTATCTTTTAGGAAAATAATTTTATATCCCTCCACCTCCTCAAAAAAAAAAAAAAAAAAAAAAAAAAAACTATACACCAAAATTTGTGTTTATAAAATAAGAGTCTTTTTGGATACATAGATATATAATACGTACTGCATAATATTTATAAAAACTTAGAATCGTATAAAATGTATGATTCTTTACATTTTTTAGTATCCTTATAATTCTGTCTAAGTATGTAAGAGTTTACAACGAGTTTTTAAACACAAAATTTTATTTTGCAATTGCAGAAATATATATTAGTGTTAATGGATTTTTAGTTAAAAACCTCAAAATATTATTAACTCAAGAACCATTAAAAGTACTGAAATCTTCGAATGATGAAATTTTAACATGCTTCATAACACATTCGATTTTTTATACATGTAATTGCAATATTCTTCCATAACATTGTACATATAAAACTAATTATAAAATTTAAGAATATAATATAAAATATACTTTTAAAATGATTTTTTTTTTTTTCACAATGAACTGCTAAGTCGAAAGCTCCAACCAATGTCTCAACTACTTTTAATATATGAGTTTCAATACTCTCCAATTAGACCGGGACCAGACAGTTTAAATCTTTTAAATAACAAGTGAAAGTCTAGAAATAATGCCAATACTCTCCAACTAGACTGGGACCAGACACTTTAATGCTTTTGAAATAAAAGTGAATGTCTAGAAATAATGCAAGACACTGAAAATAATAAATCGGACTATAAACCGATTTGAAGTTAAGCCTGTTTCATTGAATGTATGAGGTGTGTGTGTGTCAGGTATTCAGATTTACGCGGAACGTCCGGATTTTTAAAGGTTCTAAAAATGTGCCCCGCGAAATTTCTGCAATGGATGCGAAAAAAAAAAAAAAATGTTAGTTGCATATAAGCTGTATTTTTAGTTGTTATACATACATATACTTTTAAATTTTCGCGCTATCCATAATTCAGCATTGAATTCTTATGAGTATAAAAACTAAGGAAAATAAGTATAAGCTTTTAATTTATAAATAAATTTCCACTTTTTAAAATGTGGAATTTTTTTCACCAATAATCGATTTCAAAGTGGTTAGGTAAATCAGTTTAAGTAAAACCACAGCCATCCAGTTGACAATTTATTGTCCAGCTTCATCTAATATGTTGTTAATCAGTAGAAAAATTGCAATTTTTAAAATTCAAGCTAGAATTTAAAATTTTCTTTAATTCCAGTTTTTTAAATTTATTCCTTTCCAACCTCTCATTCCTTTTTGCCTCAGAATTTTTTTTTTTTTTTTTAAGTTTTAAAAAATGTATAAAAAACAGATTTTTAATATGTAGCAAAAAACGCAGATTTTAAATATTTGAAAAATGCAGAAAAGACAGATTTTAAATATTTATCAAATATAGATGGTAGACATATAATTTTCCTTTATTAATACAATATTTGTGTGATGAGAACATTTATATTTATAAGCACGTTAGACTTCAAAAATAACATGTTTAGGAAATAAAGCATTAATGAAAAGGGGATAAACAAGTATTATTGGAGCGGCAAAGCTCTGAAGCCCCTAACACACACACCAGCAAATGCGTTATGGACTACGCCATTTCTATTTTCGATAATCCAACACAGCTGGCACAGACTACGTATGATAAAATCCTCCTTTTTTACCACTTTCGTTCGTCAGCCACGCTGGCAAATGCGCAAGCAACCACTAGAAACAGATGGGCTTGTGAAAAGGAAAAATAAAACCAAAATACAGAGCTCGAATCTTCTCAGATAGCTGACTTTTCGGAAGATGACATTCGAATAGAATAATGAAGGAAACAGACTATTTCGCTGACACAGTTGGCAGACGCATTGTTGTCTAATGTCATACAAAAAAGTTTGTCCTTTCATTAATAAGCCTTTTGAAATTTCAATAAACACAACTGATGAGACTCAACAAAGTCTGAGAAACTGACAATTGGTTAACAACTTCGTTCCTCTTTACATGAAAAAGTTCATTCCTACGCAATATTTTTAAACGCTACAGAGCTAATATCATTAGCGTTAACGAACAAGAACCTGTACAATAGATCTGCAATTAGAGGTCTGCGCGAGCCGAAATTTCCAGGGCCGGCCCGGCCCAGTATAAAGGATGAAAATTCCACCCGAGCCCGCCCCGACCCATTAAGAAATCCAAAAATTTGGCCCTACTCAATTTCCACAAAACATGCCGATATTTCTGAAGCAACACTATCCTACAATCAAAATTATTTAGAAAAAAAAATATGCATAGATTTTATTTTCAGATTATATGTTCTCAATTCATGAAATAACAATAATATTAATGACCACTTCAACAATTACATACATTAACACATAAAAAAAAAATTACTTAAGAGTATTTCATTCAAATAAAGATTCAGTGAGTAAATCAATGTAGTTTAGAATGAAAGAAAAAGATTGTAAAAGGAAATGGAATGTTAGAGTTCAGTTCAGTCGAAACTGGTTCCAAAAATGGAAGTTTCCTCATAAAAAACCTGCAAACAAAATCGAAAAAGTAACAAACGGCGATTGTAGAGATCAATCTCGGTTATCCAAAGCAAAAAATCGTTTAAATATATCGAAATGTTAAACGAGATATAAAATAACTGCCCCCTAGAATTAACATTATAGTGAGTGGGTGTTTTCCCACGAGTCAACGGGAGCCTTAAGTAGTGATTTAATTTAGAATTTAAGCAGTAGGTCACTTACTACCCTTAGATAGAGGAAGGGCAGCAGCAATTTTCTGTTTAGTTTCAGATTTTTAAATTTTTAAAGTTAGAACTTCAATGAAAAATAGGATTTCTGCTAACAAAACTATCTGGCCGCATTTTTGCTCGCCATCTACAATGATTCAGAAAAAAATGTCAAATACAAAAGTTACGTATTTCACCCCGTATCTGCAATCAAAATCTGCAATAAAAAAAAAAAAAAAATGGAGGTTCTCATTCAGGATTTTTAAGTTAGACCCCTTCACCTCCAGAGGATGGGGAATGGGGGGGGGGGGGTCAACTTTGGTATCACTGAATAGCTTTTTTTTTTAAATGTTTAAACACGTATTTTCCCGTTTTTCAATCCAATTTGTATTTCTCGAGTTATTTGATCGTTTCCGGACTTTTCGGACACCTAATATGCAATCATTTATGTTCAAATTATTATTTTTTTTCCCCCCCGGTCAGAAAAATATCCAGAACATTCTATGAATAATCGGGTCCCTCCAGAGTCAAAACTCAACCCGAACCCGAAACAACCGGACTCGCAACGAAAACAGTTAGTCGACCCACCCAATTCGAAATGAGTGTCAGGAAAATCAGGTTACCCGATCTGATGTAGGACTCTAGTTCGGTTTGGAGTGAAACACCCTGTATATATGAGACACCCTGATTTTATATTCTGAAGATTATGATAGATGGTTTCCGATACAAAAATTATTAGTGTGTTCTACCATCTCTTATATTTTATCGTATCTTTTTTTAAACATCATGTAACACAACAAATTTTACTCATTCAATGTAACAAACTTCAGCCTCAAAATGATACAATATCGTGTATCAAATTTTCGTTTAGAATGGTCTTTTTTCACTTTAAGAGCCTGCATCTGAATAAAGTGTTTTTTTTTTTTTTTTTTAAACCAAGTTTTTGATAAGATATGCAAAACTTGACATCCTATTAACCCAGAAGATATTTTAAGAAGTTACATCATTTTGTAATCCTTGACTCAGTTTTCGCTCTTTAAAAATCGTGAAAGAAAAAAATATTTATGCCTCAGTCACGTCTCTGCCAGGGTCGAGTAGCATAATGTATGCTCCAAATAAACCAAGAAAAGTTTCGCTAACAGGACTGCAAGAGAAAAACACAGTCGCTTCTTTGAAGTAAGAAAGCATGACTGACAGTGTTTTCGTGAAACCATGACGTATTTCGCGAACAACTGTCGTCATTTGTCGAAAGTACTAAAAGGTAAAATAATGATGACGATACTTATCGTTTGTTACCGTAAATTAATATACTGATTAAACGATTTTTGCATAGCTATATTAGTAACACAATTAGAAATTATCTAAAAATTCCTATATTGCTTTTAATTTAAAAATTTAATAGAAATGCCAGATCTATCGGAATGGAAGGGAAAAAAAATATAAAATACAGGAAATCGACAGGGCTTAATTTAGCAATCAAAAAATTTAAAGATTTCTGGGAAATAACCATTGTGCAAATATTTTTAAAAAGTTAGTTTGGTACCGATTATTTTTGTTCTTGCCCATTATTTCGCACCGAAATATATTCATTATTAAAATGTCAGCTAGAACGAAGTTGAAATAAACTTTTAGAAGGTGGCCCAGAGGGTGCTGTTTCTCTGTATGGGGTTATTTGAAGAGTAAAGTGGGGGGAAAAGATCCGATTATTATTCCTGAACTGTAAACTTATTACAACGGCAGAACACGATTGACAGAGATTTCTGCTAGCATATAATGGGGGGCTTCCAGAACCTTTCCTTATTAAAGAATGTAGTCACTTTGAACCTTTTTATCACTAATTTCTCACCATGTTTTTTCAGTGTAGATCACTAAATTGTTTCTTTCTTACTTTCCTTTATTTCAAACATTAAGTTCTGAGCGACCCTGTATATGTATTTTATTTGAAATATTAATTATAGTTTAAAAAATTAGGAAGGGATAGTGAACATATAAGACACAATATCAAATGTTAGAGTTCCTTATTCTACCAGTATTACCTTTAAATGTACAAACGCAGTGTGACTATTCACTCTTACTGTTTTGAACATCTGTAGTTAATACTAACTTTGCCAATAACTAACTACGCAGCGAGAGAGAAATTTAGAAACCTGACGAGTTAACCGGATGTTGAATTAGTACTCTAAAACGAATTCAAGGAATCTGGATGCATTTAGACTCTGGATCAGTACCAATTCAGCCAGAAATCTGAAAATTGTTTTTATTGAAGGGATGATTTAAATGTGGAACTTCTGAGAAAAATTACTTTTTTGACTGAAGAAGACGTTTGGTATCAGACAATTTGTTTTTAAACATATTCATTTCCTTTTTCAGAACTTTCACAAATCAGAACATGCGTATTATCTGAAAAATCTTACATCTATGAATGCAACACATTTTTAATAATATATATATATATATATATATATATATATATATATATATATATATATATATATATATATATATATATATATATATATATGAATTTTATCTTATATCTTCTATAATAGCCTAATAATACAAAAATGTAGTTTTTTATTTTTTAATGCTACCTTAATTGCAGTTTAATTCTTTAATTCCTACTCCCGTAAGGAAATAGAAAAGTTTTCCTTATACATTTGGAGTAAACGATATCCTGCTAGGATAGCATAATATGAAATAACCTTTACCACCCCCCTCCCCGCCCCCCAAAAAGGTAGCTACTATTTTTAACTATTAGTTTTATTATTTTCCAAAATGCTACCTTATCAATATTTTTTAGCATATTTCATCAGGATAACATTTTATAACGATGTAGTTCACGAATTTCGTCAAAATAACATGAAAAATCAGATGTCTGATCTTGGAAGTCCATCAAATCATAGAACGATGAACTTGCGATATCGGTGACTATCGATGATATGTGACGGTAAAAAAGTAGTTTATCATACTTGCATATCGTAGACATTTCTGGCTTAATAAATAGCAATGGACACACCCTAATGTAATGCGCCAGAAATAGAATACCTCCAACAATAGATCCGCCTACATGTTACCGATCTTTTACTGTGTGGTAAATCTTTATTTATAACATGAGGTTCTGATACAGAATAATAAATAATTGAGCAAAAAAAAAAAAAAAAAAAAATTGTACTATTTAAACATTTTATATAGTTTTAAATAGACGTTAGATTTTTTTTTTTCTTTTAAACTTAAATAATTCTGAATTTGTGTATACGTGTAACTAACAACTAGACTAACGTCCAGGGTCGTAAATATCAAACATATCAGATATTTTAATAAATACCCTGTATTTATAATAAAATAGTCAACATTGCAGTTGGGAAATTTTCATTTTTTTTAAGCTTTTATTTATTGATGGAATGGACTAATTTTAAATTTCCAATTAAAAATTACTTTACTGGTATTTTGACTAAAACATCGAAATCGAATATATAATATTTGGAAAATTTAGGATATGTGTCATGATCTATAAATCACAAAACCCTGCTAATATCACATTTTAATATACATAAATATTTTGCAAAGGATGGGACAATGCAAGATCATTTTTAGGTGCGTTCGTAATTATATAAATACGTAGCACCTATAGTCGTCGTTTGGTCCGTCCGTCTGTCCGTCCGTCTGTCTGTCTGTCCGTCCGTCTGTCTGTCTGTCCGCATATAACAACGCAAAAACTACCCAACCAAATGGTTTGCAATTTAAAATATATTATCTTTGCAGAATTTTGTCGAGACATTTCAAATTTTATTAAAATCGAATCAAAACTTTAGGAGATTTTAATAAAAATATTTATTAAGAAATTTGAATTTTTTTTTTTTAAATCGGTGCTTTCTTGTTAGAGAAGCTTCCGATGGATGTTAAATCGTCAAGCGACCGAGACACTTATTTTATGACAGAAATTAATCTGCAGACGATATAATTCATTTCACAGAATTAAAAATCATCAAGATCTGAATATTTATATAACTAGCTGATACATATATATCTGAATATTTATATAACTAGTTAAGATATTTGTATGAACAGTGTCATAAAATATATACTTAACTAGCTGTTTAACCCGTTCTACGCACGGGATATCATGAATTTAATTCTAAAACGTGCGTACGAACGCACCTCGTTTGTAACGTTTGACGTACAATTTCCAACTTGTTAATAAATACCATGTACTTTAACTTACGTAATAAATAATATATTAATATATTTTTGTACAGCATTTTGTTGGCTAAATAATTTCATGGGATTCGAATTTATGGAATTTCAAAATTATCATTATAGTAAGACCTTATTAAAAAATAAGCTTCTATATTGTTTTATTCTGACATAAAATATTTTCGAAAAAAGAAAAAGAAAAAAAAAAAGGAGGAGGAGGAGTCTTATTTAAAGATTACAAAAATAAACTTTTTTTTAGTATGAATTGCAATTTTTAATTTATATTTTAAGTGAAAAATCTTATGCTATTAAAGCAATTACACAAATTATTTAAAAAAATTATTTAGATTTATTTATTTTAATAACAGTAACAACATAAAATGATTTATTTTGACACTAGAGATCGCAAAATATTGAGTAATTTAGAATTTAAATTAATAATTTAAAAAATAAAATGTTTATTTTCTTAGACGATATAGTCATTAGACAAATTTTTCCATGCTTTTCATGCCAACTATTAGTATTTATAAGATAAATGACTTTTTTTCTGGCTGCAAAAACGCTTTGGGAAGACATAAATTTGGTATAAATTTTTTGTTTGTTTTTGTGATTAAAAGGCAAAATTCAATAACCACCTTTCTAAGAAATATCACTGTATACAGTGCATAAATACGGAAATTATGTCATGTGATCTCTCCGATACGACAGCAACAGCAATCCAGTGTTCCAATAGCTTTAAAAAAAAAAAAAAAAAAAAAAAAAAAATGGGGGGGGGGGGGGCATAAAACCTTCTGGTGTTTACAACTTATTTAAGACAATTAGTAAAGGCAAACACATCGATCGATAAAGTCACCCATTTTGTGCTAAGATCGTTTATTGCAAACGATTTCATCTTTCGTTGATAGAATTGTTATGTAAATATCGTTACAATATATCCCTTATTGTTAAAGTTGCAAATGAAAATCAAAGTTCAGCTTGGACGGAATAACTCTATATTTTTGACCGAATAAGCGTATTGCGATCCTGATTCCCTTAACAAAAACTGTGTCTTGACTTGATGCCTATTATCACACCTAAAAATTTATTCCATTTTGTTTAGGAACACCCTGTTTGTGAAAATGCAAGAAACAATTATTACGAAACAATATTCACAACTGTGCATTTATACATCATTAATGGTTAATTTTCTTAAGTCACTTTCAAACAGCAAATAAATAATGCAAAAGCAATCTTTTATTTAACTATAATTCTATTTCTTAGTTATTCTGGGTAGCTTTATTGACAGTTAAAAATAGAAGTTATGTAAAGTTTAAAGAATATTTTTAAAGTCTTTTTAAGTATTCGGGGTTAGGCTGAACATTTTGATATTCGGCAGACAATAATTTGATATGCGGCTTCATTGAATATTTGGCAGGCCGGATAGTTTGATAGTTGGCCTAGCCGAATATTCAGTGGTATGGCAGAATTCCGAATATTCGATGCACACCTACTTGTAAACACAATCATTTTCTTTTATTGTTTCTAAAATCACATGTCTATCACTTCTAAAATTACAAAATCCTGCTGAAGAAAGAAAAAAAATAAGCAGTTCTTTATACAATAAAAAAAAAGGCCGAAAAATAGGGAATAAAACAAATCCCAAGTGCAGTAAATTGCAGATTTCTAATCCCTTTGTAATTCTTATAAATTTAAAACGAAAATAATTATAAAAGGTGGCAGAGTTCTATACCAATTTATAACGACAAACTTGACGAAGACCGGTATGAAATTATGATTGCCCAGTCAACATTATGTTCGCTGTCATATTGTATCTATGTTTTAAGAAGTTTTTAAGTTTAGACTTCGCAACATAGATGGCAGCACCACAAAGAATAATCACCACTACAATAAAGTAAACATTTTGAATTATGAAAAATAATTTTGAGTTTCTTTTTTTTTTCTCTTAGGATATTTAGAATAGAAGGTCATATGAAAAAACTTCGAAAAACTTAGTTGCAATAATTTCTAAGAAAATCCATATTAAACTATTTATAATAAATAGTTATGCAACACCTGTGGTAATAGAAATTCTTTAAATGTTACAAAAAATATTAATAAGACAATAAATGACGGACCATCAATCAACCAAAATAAATTATGCTGTCTCTTCGTAGTTCGTTTTATTTGAAACGAAAAAAACGGCAATATTCTTTATGTAGTGGAGTTTCTTATTAAAAATAAGTATTTTATTTATTCAGTTAATAAAAAAAAAAAAAATCATTCACGAATCATGAGAATAATAAAGTAATTACCACAAATGGGTCATTCTCAGGAAAAGGTACTTTTTACGGTCCCAAAGGGATAAATATTAGGAAATGTAACAAATTTAATAATATTTTTATTCATATATATATTTAAGTTTTAAGTAAGCTATTAAATACATTTGTGACAAAATTTTAATATTAAACTTTTACCTTTTAATGAATATAAGTATAAAGTCCCCTCCGTGGACATCCCGACATCTCAAACACAACATTCATTTTCCCTGACGTTTAAACATTTTTTTTTTTTTTATATATAATTTATTTTCAATAATAACTAGTAAAAGCCTGCAGTTAAGTTCTAACATTATATTTTTTAAATTGTTTTATTTTTTACTAAATAAATTGATTAGCTTATAAACTTTGTCCCTAGCCTAAATAGTCTTCCTCCGTGGACACTAAAAATAAATTTTACCAAGTTGGAAATTGCACGTCAAACGTGACAAATGAGGTGCGTTCGTACTATAACTAGTTTTATAAATATTCAGATCTTGGTGCAATAGCTATTGCACTCTTATGCAAAAATGCATGAATACAAAATTTATTTTATGTGCAGATTTTCATATTAGAGATATTAATTTTACTTTATGAAATTAAGTTTCAAAACACTTTTACAAACAATTAATTACGGTTCTGATACATTCAAATTATACTATGCGCAAATATCCAATACAAAACAAACATAGTTATTATTTCACTGAAAAAATGAATTATATAGTCTGTTATATGACATGATTAATTTCCGTAATAAAATAAGTACATTTTAAGTTGGTAACATTTTATCTTTTGTTGACATTTACTGAAAATTCCAATGGGAAACTCAAGCCTATCTTTGAAAATTTCAGAACTTGAAATCTATATTTAGACTCTTTTTTTCCATTTAATATCTATTTCTCCGGAAACATCTATCCAAAAAACTGTCGATAGATTATATGATTTCTATAATGAAACAATTTTAGTATACAAATTTGGTTTTTAAATCCAGTAATACGGAAATATGACTCCATCTTAATCCCCATGGTAACACAGAATAATTACCTATCACGGGATATCATTGAATTAATTACGTATAATAGGATTTAATAGAATGAAGAAAACTTTTATTAATAATATCTTTTCTAAGTTTTGTTTTGATTTTCATAAAATTTAAAATTACTCGACAAAATTCAGCAACGATTATGTATATTAAAGCTAAAACCATTCGGTTGGATAGTTTTTGCGCTGTAATATGCGGACAGGCGGACGGACAAGACGATGACTATATGTACATATTTATATAATTACGTACACACCTACAAATGTCATTAGATGACAGTACATGCCAAATCATCATTAGGTAGTTTGAGAGAAAAAAAAACCATTTTATTTTTTTAATTTAGCTCTTTGTTATGTTGTAAAGTTATTGAACCTTTTCCAATTTATTAGTTTCATTCGGAGTTTGGCAAAGTTCTCACTGTATCATAATTGGTCATCATAAATAAGATTTAAAAAAAAAAAAAAAAAAAAAAAAAAGCTAATTTATAATTATAATATAAATTTTAGACACCTTTAACATTGTATATATTTTTTTTAAAAATAATAAAATGCATTATTTTAGCAACCTGAAAAAATTATTGAAAATTACTTATAAATTCAAAACTTCATTTTTGTCCTTTCCGTGGACTTGGCATATCCATTTTTACTGATATTGTCCATTTAAATCGGTCATTTTCATTTATCAAACATTTGTGGGCAGTATAAGGAGGTCTCAAATACAAAGAGAAGTTTAGTAAAATTAATGAAATCCTGATCCGCATTGTTTTTCAAAAAATTACATTTTATAAATTCAAAAGTTTAAAACGTTTTCTGTAAAGCCAACTTTGCCTTTTTTGTGAGACACTTTTATAAAATATGTTATTTTTTGCTATTTCGTAAAAATGACCCAAATGAGCTATCCAGTTTTTGAATTAAAGATTGACAAATTTTCTAAAAGTGCTGTTTTCGTTTATATATTTTTTGCTATTTCGTAAAAATGACCCAAATGAGCTATTCAGTTTTTGAATTAAAGATTGACAAATTTTCTAAAAGTGCTGTTTTCGTTTATATATTTTTTGCTATTTCGTAAAAATGACCCAAATGAGCTATTCAGTTTTTGAATTAAAGATTGACAAATTTTCTAAAAGTGCTGTTTTCGTTTATATATTTTTTGCTATTTCGTAAAAATGACCCAAATGAGCTATCCAGTTTTTGAATTAAAGATTGACAAATTTTCTAAAAGTGCTGTTTTCGTTTATATATTTTTTGCTATTTCGTAAAAATGACCCAAATGAGCTATTCAGTTTTTGAATTCAAGATTGACAAATTTTCTAAAAGTGTTGTTTTTGTTTATATAATTTTTATTTATTTTTGTTATTGCTGAAATAGTTTCCAAAATATATTAGTTTAAGAAATTCATCTGCAATTAATGAAATACACAGTTACCACAGTTTAAGGGTGGGAGAAACACGAAGTTCTTTAAATATATTATACCTTTTCGGAAACTATTTTAGAAATTACTTTTTAAGTTGCACTATTATTAGTCCAGGGGAAATGTACCAAAAAAAGGCGTTACCTTGTAAAAGATCGGGTAGAAGGTTTTTTTTTCCGACTCGTATATAATGAGGCCAGCATGGAAAAACCGAATTATCCAACAAAATTTCTTAAGAGAGAATTTTCTGTAGCAAAAAACACCAAAATTTTGGGACTTTTATTGTTGTTTTTTTAAATATCTCGAGACCCGTTGTCGTAGCGTATTATTTGTTAAATACAATGTTAAAGAGTACAAAATTCTCTACAACTTTCATATTTACAACTTTTTTATACACTCAATAGCAAGCGCAGTACGACATTTCAAAAATAAGACAATTTTTTCAATTTCCTTAAAAACCTTGAAAAATGTAGTTTTGTCCCGATGATTCAAATGTTCTCCATAAATTTAATCATGAATGTCATCTTCTACATATTGATAGCAGTAAATTTGTTATTTGCACCCCCCCCCCCCCTATTCTTAAGTGCAGTACGGCTTTTCAAACTAGTCGTTGGGGGCCACCGTAATACTTACCCATCATGGATATGCATAAAGTAAAATATTAAAATAAAAAATGTGTAAACTACTTATAAAATGCATTGCAATTTGAATAAAATCGTGGCTTGATGACGTCATAAACTTTAAAGGCTCGATTACTGAATTGCTTGAAAGAAACATCCTTATAACTCCAAAAATAATAATCCTATTAACTAGCGGTTTATTGCATCTGATTAAGCGTCAAATTTCCAATTAAAATATATCTTTGAAGTGAAATTTGGATGAAATAAAGGGTCATGAAAAATCGAAGAGTGTGGAAAATAGGATTCCAAATATCTCGGCAACTAATTATCCGATCGACTTCATGCTTTATGCAAAATTTGTTTTTTTATTGTCTTTTACATACTTTCTTAAAATAACCAATTTCGAAAATTTTTATATACATTTTATCAGAACGAATATTTCGAGAGTCCGAAAAAAATAGTTCCGGTTAATCGAGGTTATTGAAATGAAATAGGCTTCTTCCCATTATTACATACTAAGTACATACCAAATTGCAAGTCTCTATCTCAATTTTTTCAGGAGATAGAGCGTTTACAGACACACAGACACACACACAGACGGACGGCAAAATTTTTTTTCTAAAAATATGTTTTTCGGAATCTCCAGTGTCTGAAACGTGTAAATCCGTCAATTTTTTTTTTTCGATTTTCAAAACGATTACAAGACTTACCCTATACTACGTATGATGGGTAAGTAAAATGAGGCTATTTTTCCAACTTACATACCCGCTCGATTATAGAGACTGGATATGAGGAAGAGGGGACAGGTGACAAATAACTGCGAGGGAAAAAGAAAAGATACATCTACAGCAGGGGTTGGTAAAAACTATGGTATGCGTACCAGTACTGGTACAGGAAGCTCTGGCTACTGGTACGCAGAAATCCGATACTGGTACGTGGAATAAAACACAGAAAGCAGCATATCATATGAGACACCCTGCCACTGTATCTCATGATAGAGGAAAGAGGTGAACTTATTCAGCTCTCCTGTGATGGAGTCCACATTCAAAAGGATGAATGTCACAGATTTTTTGTTGGCGAGAATATGAGAGTACCGTTTGATATCGTCAAAGTCTGCTTGTGTTTAGCACAACATATATCTGTGAATGTGCCCCCCCCCCTCCCCTTCGTTACATCAAAAACAAACTCAGGAATAAACTAAACATCAAATGTGACTTATGACTAAAACTACCTAATATTGAGCCAGACATGAGGAAGCTGTGCTTGATAAAACAAGTCCACCCTTTTCATTAGCGATAGAAGTAAATTAGCTTACTGTAACAGTATATGAATCGGTGTGCGCCAATATGTCATTAAGTATTGTGCATTTTTTTTTTATATTGTATGCATTATTAAAATTTAATGGTGATACTACTTTCTACTTGAATGTTATTACAAAGCAGCCAATCTTAGTACCAATTTAGTTATGTAATCATTCATTTTTAAATACAATAAAACCTGCTATGATGGAGACATGAAAGACCGAAGATCTATTTCGTTTTAGGCAGGTTTCTTTTTATAGGTTTTTCTATATTAGCTTTACGTTTTTTATCATCTGGTGGTACGCGGAAGTATGAACTTCGATTTAGTGGTACGTCGGTCTAAAAGTTTGGGAACCCCTGCTCTAGAAGAACATGATCCTGCTCTATCTTCTATCCAGGAAACTGAACGCTAATAATCCTACAACAGTCCCATCAAAGAGACAGAAATGTTGTTAAATATCCCGTAGAATTTATTATTATTAAAATACATTTTTTCATTTAGCTTATGCAGTCATACTGCGTACCTTACTTTATTGTGTAGGGAAAGTGGACTTGAATGAAATAGGGGATGAATGTAACAACAAAAATGTTTATATGGTCTACAATCATAAATAACTCTGTATTTCATTTGATAGATGGTAGCACTGAGACAATTCAACAGATATAGTTTCAAAGCAGTACATATTACAGAAGATTAGAATATTCCACAAAGTATATTTTTCAACAACCAAAGTAAGTTTTTCTGTTTGAGCTTTAAAGCATTTAATAGATAAAATCTTAAAATTTTATATATTTTTGCACGCTAAAATGTTATAATTTCTTGTTATATTTATATAATAAAAGTGGGAAAATATTGACAATATATACTAAAACTAATATTTTGAATTTTTTTATGAAAATAGTTATCTCAAATATTTTATTGACAGAATTTTTAAATTTTACAAGAGATATAAATGCATAATATTAGTTAAGGAAATAATATGTTGTCATTTTTATTGTAGATATTTTATAAAGATATACTTATTTTTTGAGTCCCTCCTTTTATATAGAACTACAATCCAATGTTTCATATACTTAAAACAGTAAAACGTTAAAACATATGTCATCAATAATCGGTAAATAAAATATACCATTGTACTATAGAATAAAATGTTTATGGAATAAAATTAGCAATACATTATAAAAATAATTATTAAAATTAAACAAGATTTTTTAAAATTGAAACTGTCGTGCTAATAAGTTACTAAATACTGAAATATTATTTAAAACAATACTTTAAAATTAACAATTGTATATACTTAAAGTTATTGTCTAAATATGAAAATTGTCTTAGTCATCCACACTCTCCCCTACTTACTAAATTATATAGATTTATTGAATTTAAAATATATCTGTTGTGACGAAAATGAAGAAGAGGGTGTGCAAATAATAGATAATTTTCTGCTGTCAATATGTAAAAGTTGACATACATCATTACATCCGTGGGGAACATTTGAATCATCGGGTCAAAACTACGTTTTTCACGGTTTTTAAGGACATTGAAAAAAATTTCTTATTTTTGAAATGTCGTACTCCGCTTACTATTGCGTGTATAAAAAAGTTGTAAATATGAAAGCTGTAGAAAAAACATGAAATATGAAAGCTATAGAAAAAACAACAATAAAAGTCCCAAAATTTTGGTGTTTTTTGGCCACAGAAAATTCTCTTAAAAAATTTTGTTGGATAATTCGGTTTTTCCATGCTGCCCTTATTATATACAAGTAAAAAAAAAAAAAAATCTTCTACCCGACCTTTTGCAAGGTAACATGTACATTTCCCCTGGACTATATGGCATTATTTTAACAAAGTTTTAGTCATCGAAGACGACTTCACACGTACGGCATTAATAATGGATCAAGGAGTGTTAATAATTTTAGTTTGAAATACTCATGCACATAATAAAGGATCAGTCAAATTTAGCTGCGGAATCACAGTAGAAAATCTGTAAAAAAAATACTTTCGTGTATTTGGCGCAAAAAGACGCGATTTGGCGAGCAACACTTTTTCCTCGTCAAAACGCAAGCGATTTTAATGCATTTAAAAATTCTTGGTTAAATGACTTTTAAATGAGCAGTACTTTATGAATTTAAACTTGAACGATTAAATAGTTTATTATTTTTTCTACAACTTTATTTAATATTTATACAAGTTGCATGTTGCTGAAGCTATTTAATTTTACACAGTTTCACCGGCTGGATAAGTTTTAAGTGTATTGTAACAGTAACTGCCCGATTAAGAAAGTTCTCATTTGCTTTTTGATATTGAATAAGTCGTTGTTTCCATGGCAACAATACTTTTCTCTTGTTGTCTCTGACACTAACAATATCGAAGTCAAATTGTTAGTGCTCAGAATCTGACTTTAATGTTTTACTTTGAAGCATTTTTAAATCAATTTTAAATTTTGTTCTAAACCGTAAAATACGATCGTTAATTTTCTTTATATTTACAAATAAATGTATATGGAAAAACCGTGTGTTTATTTAAGTTAAATTTACTTAAACTAGTTCAGTAGGAAGAGTAGAAAAAGTTTTTCCTAAAAAAAGTATTTATCATAAAAGCTGAGTTAATAATAATGTTTTCAACCAGCGATATATCGCCAAAAACACAAAAATTTCATTTTTTTTTCGGACGTTATATCGAGGTTCCTCAGCAATTTCTATTATAAACGTGTATATCCTCTTGAGAAGAATATTCTGTAATTTTTTCAAATTTTTCTATGCGCTTATGGAGACCTTCCTTGTAAGTAACATAAAAGTTCGCCAATATAGTATTTTTTCTCTCAACAATAACAGCTTTTATTTTTCGCGTGTATATATTAGAAACATTACTTTGATGCTGAAATAAAATGTTTTGGTTCATCGTATTATTTTAAAGGAAACGAGCGAAATGCAAGTATTTTAAATGCAAGTTATCTATTTTAAATTAAATGAGTAAAATGTTTCTATTTTAAATAGATTAATGCAATATGAATGATGGTAATGTGAACAACATTTGACAATTTATCACCTGTGTCCGGCTAACATAAAAGCACCTTTACTTATTAAAAACAGATACATAAAATATTTCAGAACATTTTATAGCGCGAAATATTCACGTTTTCCCAACTCTTTAGCACTGCAAAATCACGACTGAACATTTTATTTTGCGACTTTCATAAACACAAGTGGAAAATAATCCGTACATATCTCTCGTGCAGACATCTCCCAAAGCACCCATCACATCATTTCTCTTTTTTCCGGATGCATAATTCTTCCTCGTCTACAACTGCCAAAAATTCACATACCGAACCATTATTCAACAAAAACAATGTCTACAAATCTGTCACAATCTCCGACACCCATCGCAGCGATACATAACCATAAAAAAAAAAAAAGAAAACATACTTAAAGAGCAACAATAACAGGGAATGGTTGTCCTACAAATAATCGATATAAATCTCTTATACAACCCCGTCACACAGACGCAAACCTGCCTTTCGGCATGGACATCACAGGTAAATAGCATTTTATCTGTGGAATGACTCACGCTTCAACAATGTCTGTGGCATAGTTATTGAAATTTGCCAGCACGTCAAAGTCTCTTGTGTTTCTTCTTTTAGCGTCTTGTCTTGTTTCTTTTCGTTTTTCAGGAAATGAAAGTGAGAGGCATGTAAAATTGCTTAAAAAGTGCGCATTTCGGAACAACAACGCAATAGATGTTTTTGGTGACTATCTAAAAGTTTCACGTGACTGGAATAAATTTTATTCAATATGCAATTTTTTATTTTTTTCATTCTCTTAATGGATTGTTTCAGAGCATATATGACATCCCCCTTTGTAATAAAGTGTATTTAGTATAAATTATAATTTAGTACAAAATAAAAAGCTTTTTACTTTACAACTGCCGTGCCGTTTACATTTTCTTTGCGGATTTTTTCGAAAGTGGAAGTATCTTCGTAAAAAATAATTCGCAAAGAAAATCGAAAAATTAAAAAACTGAGGTTGTAGAGATCGATCTCAGCTATACAATGCAAAAAAATAAATTAATTTTTTTTAAAAAAATTCTTTAAAAATATTGAAATGCAAACGAGATATTAGAAAATAACTGCCTCATAGGATGATTAACATTAGCGAACGGGTATTTTCGCGTGAGGTGACAGGACCCTTAATGGATTATTTCAGAGCATATATGGCATTGCCTTTTGTAATATAGTAATTTATTTTAGGCTTTAATATAAATTATACTTTAGTACAAATTAAAAAGTTTTCCACAGTATAATATAAAAAGTGTAGTATCTAAAGCAAAGGTTATAAGATTGGATATACAAACAAAAGGCTCAAATCATAAAATAATTTACACATATTTTTTTCAAAAATGGAATGTATAATTTAATTCTTAATTAACATGGACCCCCCCCCTCCTCCTCCTTCTTTTCTTCCCTAACCCTTTCCTTCTATTCTTTGAAAAAACACGTTTTTTGGCTTCTAGTGCAACAAAACATCGAGAATCCATAAAATTCAGAGTATCATAATTTTGCAAGTTTTGGCTGTAGGAATTTTTATTGTTTTATTTGTTGGAGCATGATGAAAATTTTTCTAAATGTAACTTTTAGGACGCAAGTACCGTATAAAAATTTGAATTTCGCAATCGTGAAAACTATTTAGACAAATTTTTTTTTCACATGAAGAACAATATTTGAAATATTTTTTTGCAATTGGGATCATATCGCTAAAACTAACGGTTTAGAAATTAGCTATTGCTCAATAAGAAGGGACGCTTTGTATATGCGAGCATTTACAAAGAAGATTTGCAGCGAAGAGTGGTTCTGCAATGGTTAGTATGGGCGATTAAAATGATTATTAACGATATTCATGAATGCTAAACAATTTGAAACTTTTTCTTGTTCTTTTAATAGATGGAGCATACAACCAAAGCAATTATTTAAGTAATCGTGACATGAAATTATTATTATTATTTTATTTTTTACGTTAATGTTTACAAAAATAAATTAAAAAACATACTAATTCCATAGAATAATTCTTTCTATCTTTACAAAGAAAAAAAAACTATTTGAAACAAAGTGATGTAAAAAAGGAAAAAGTGTTTTGAAACAAAGTGATGTAAAAAAGGAAAAAGTGTTTTTTCAAAGTATTACTTGAAATTTTCAGTAATAATTTTGAATATTATTCGTGATATAAATAATGCAAAATACAGCTTACCTACTTGAAGTTATGCTATAATAATTAAAAACAGAAATCTGATACGAATTTTATTAATCATCAGTCATCAAATATCAGTTATGCTATAATAATAATAATAATTTTTAAAAAATCAGATACGAATTTTATTGCCAAACGTTTTTACAAACGCTTATGTGGTTTCGGGAAAAGTACGTGATAGGAGGATAGTATATACTGTGCCAGTTCTCAGAGATTTGCAAACACAACGTTTGTAAAAAACATGAAAAGCTTTTCTCCATACACCTGGAGATTTCTATGAAGTTAACAATAAAAGAGAAAAAATAAAATAAAAGAGGAAAAGGAAGTTTTCGGCACTTTGATAAAGAAGTATAAAGCATTCAACATAAGGAAGAGCAGCACTCCCTTAAGAATACGCTGAAATCGAAAGCCGGATCTTTCTATCATTCGAACGTGCCATATCTTAGTACCATCAGAAACTACCACCCTCACATTTGAATATATCAGTACTATACGTTTGTGAAATGTTAAGTTAAATTTTCTCCATAACATGAATCTTTAAAGTATCTTTTAGAATTTGAGTATTTATTTTTCCGAAGATTCCCTTGCAAAATTAAAGCAAGTGACAAATACATATACCAAGGAATTAATTTTAATGTTTACAAAAATAAATGTAAAAAAAAAACTACCAATTCCATAGAATAATTCTTTCTATCTTTACAAAGGGAAAAAAAAACTAGTTGAAACAAAGTGCTGTAAAAAAGGAAAAAGTGTTTTTCAGAAGTATTACTTCAAATTTTCAGTAATAATTTTGAATATTATTCGTGATATAAATCATGCAAAATACAGCTTACCTACTTGAAGTAGTGCAAAATACATTAGACATAATTAATAAAAGACCATATACTTATCAAGAAACGTTTTAATTATAAATGCGTATTAAACACGTAAGAAAAAAAATATATATATTGGCTCTGAAACCAAACATACATATTTTTCTAAAACAAATTGTACAGTATTTAGCATAAATAGCAACATCAAGTAGACTATATTAATCGCATTTATTCATGGTTATATTGATTTTAACATGAAAGGGGGGGGGGGGGGTAAACATGAAAAAAAACTGTTTTAATAGTCTTGGACAAAATGTTTCTGAACATCAGCAGTCAAAATTCCTTTTAATTGGGAAAAGAAATTCAAAATTTTGTTAAATGATAAATTTAGTACAACGTCTGGAAGGGTTTGACAAAATAACATTTAACAATTTAATACATCATTTGGAAGTGCTTCCGAATATTTTACTCAGTACGTCAATACTATAATTTTTATTGCTTTAGAAAATTTGCTGTGTTAATTTTTAAAAGATATCAATTATCGTAAGTATTGAGATATTTTTAAATAACTTTATTACTTATCTACTTTTATATAAAAAGTCAAGGAAACTAAATCGCACTAAGTTAAAAAAAAACATTTTTAAAACTTCATTTAGAACTCAAAAAATTATTACAAGTTTTGTACCAAGGTAAAACTATTTCATAGTTTATTCTGGATGAGATCAAACTGGGAAAACAATCTTTCTACTGATAAAGAATTAGCACAACAATTCACCAGGTGCATTAATGGAATCTATAAATTCAAAATCAATATTTTCCAATTTTTTATTACTCCCTATCAAATAGCCTCAATGTATCAGTTACAGTTTAAAAAATATATAATTCATAAAATGTATGTTTGTGTGTGAAATATTATTAAATAAGACAAAATTTTCATCTATATTTCATTTAAAACATTAATATCATTTGTTAAATAATATATAGCATTAACGTATTTACATAAATATACAGTTTGAGTAATCTATGTAAGCAAAAATTGTGTAATAAGAGTCGACCACTTTTGAGTGATTAAAACCAATTTTGGCCAGTTTTAGACTATTAAAACCAGTTTTGACCACTGTCCAGGTTAAAATTAGTTTTGACCGGTCAAAATTACAATCCTGCATTTAATATATTTGATTGCTTTAGAAGTGGAACAAGTCTCACATTATGCAAATGCATGGCATCATAGCACTTATTGGTATGTATCATGCACTGTACAAAATGTAGTGAAGAGTGGTTATGCAATGGCTATTATGGGCGATTAAAATGATTATTAAAGATATTCACGAATGCTAAACAATTTGAAACTTTTTCTTGTTCTTTTAATGGATGGAGCATAAAACCAAAGCAATCATTTAAGTGATCGTGACATGAAATTAATATATATATATTTTTTTTCACTTTAGAACAAACTAATTCAAGAAAACCAATCTGAAGACTTATGTAAACAGTAGCAGCTGTCGTTTTCACCTCATGAAAAGGTGAGAGAGGAAATCGGTAAAAAAACGTGACTGCGTTGAAAACTTGCAAATATGAGGAAGTAATGCGGTTTTTGTACAGGTATGGCATCACCATATCTGTGTCAGATACAAAAACGCGCCGCCACAACCCGCCAAATGTAAACAAAAGGGCTTAAGGAAATAGAAAGTGGCATAATAGAAAGCAACAAAGAACCCGTGAGAACACAATTGTGAAAGCGCAGAATATATGTATATATAAAAGAGAGAAATGACCGTTCGTTAAAAGGGCAAACGGTTCAACCATTTCAAAACATTAATTGTAAGGAAATTAAAAATATTAATGCTGTCATGCAAATTAAAAAAATGGTTGAGGTTAGTATTAAAAAAATAAATGAAATAAAACAAAAATGGCAACTTTCTTGTTAATTTGTAACTCAAAATCTGTGAAGAGAAAATAGAACCAAGAAACCCAAGAAATAAGTTTATCTCTCATCCGAAATGAGCTGTATAACTTACCATTTATTTAACAAAAAGGAAGAATTAAATTTTTTGTCCTAATTTTTAATCATTAATTACAACAATATTTATTTCAGTTGCGAAATATACGGACAAAAAATACAAATTATCTGGTTTTCATGGTGTAAATTAAAAGTAAATTATTTAAAGAGCTATAATAAGAGTTTAAATATGCCAAAAATCTGTTTTCTTCTCCTAACTTATTTTCATTCTTTATATAAATCAATTCTTCTAATTCAATTACCCTAATACATGTTGATCATTACATCTATAGCAGGGAACAAAAAAAAATGACAGTTACCATTTGGCTTTTAATATTGAGACACTACATAAGCAAACGAAATGGCACCGTACAGTAATTTTGTTTTCTTTTCCTGAAGAGAGGATTTTTGTTATAAAAATATAATTTCACTCAAAATGTTATGAAAATGGAAAATCGAAACAGACTCCTGTTTCTGAGCAAATCCGGTATTAGGCTTGTCTGAGAACAGAAAAAAGACGTTAGTTTGAGAACAGCGATACGCTTTAGAACATATAATAGGGTGATAAAAAGTTTTGAATAGATTTGAAGGCCTTAATTTAAAGGCTAGATCACGACGGAAGAACACTTCTCAAGCTAATGATCGATATTATCTAGTGCAATTTGCAACTTTTCATTCTGAAATAGAAACTGAAAATTATTGCAAAATTTGCAAATGCAAATATAATGCTTTAGTCAATGGCATATGATATAAAGAGTAATATGTGTTTAAAGTAACATTTTAAAGGATAACAAAATCATGTCTTGTATGTTATCTTTCTTAATTCTTATTGTCCTCTGTTATATCACATTTATTTGATTGTATCCCAGCAAAAGCGATATAACGAAGCTCCACTGTATTATACTTAATCCGTGTCCCCAATTTCAAGTGTAGATTGAATCTTTTGACAAAGTCTGAAAGCAGCGAAGTAAGACTACTTTCGAAAAATAATTTGCAGTCACTACTTTAACAAGTAGTTGTAAAAAAAACTACCAAACAGTAAACATATCTAGGGATCACGGTATTCAACACTGTACTGGCTCCTAAACTTCCAGGTTTCAGCCATATTGAAATTTAGCCAGTTAACAGTAAATACAACTATGTATTTCTAAAGAGAATTCAACCAGTGTTATGAAATGTGGATTTATGGAATAAATGTATTCACTACCTAGTCCGTTTTTCGTCCGTGTGCAAAAGATTACAAGAATATTTAATTTTAAAAATAATCGATTATATGTTTTGTAAATTGGAGTTTCTTGAACAAAATAATGTAAACTATGTTCCATAAGTAGCTAAAAGAGGCTACTTTCACTCACACGAAAACACCCGCTTGCTAATGTTAATCCTATATGGTGGAAATATTTTAAGATCTCTCTTTCGCATTATAATATTTTTAAATGATTTTTTTTTTTTTTTTTGGCATTGGATAGCTGAGGTCGATCTCTATAGGCCCCTTTTTTACTTTTTAGAGTTGCAGTTTTTTTTTTTTTTTTTTTAATTGAGAATGTTCCATTTTCGAAACCAGTTCCGACACATTATCCATACACATTAGCGAGCGTGTGTTTTCGCGTGAGAAAAATCAGACAGATTTCAGTCTCTCTTATTCTGTATTAATCCTACGCGATCAAAATACTTCCATTTACTAATGATGTCTCATAGTAAAAATTGAGTTTTTTTTAATTTTGTTTATATGAATTTGCTTAATATTGTCATTTACCATTTTTTATTTAAAATAAATTTTATTAAATAAATTTTATTATTATTTTCCTAAAATAGTTATGTACGTATATTGATATGTTTGACAATTTTTCTACTCACTACAATAAAATCAATTCTTCAAAGTCTTTATTAAATCTATTCTAAATAATTCCTGAACGCTGCCCAAAGACTTATTTAACAATTCGTGTTATTACCGGAAGTACTGTTTATTTAAAACTAAACTATTGGGCCATGTTACAACTTAATACTTTATTTTTATTTTATTTTTTCCCCCGCAAAATGATGAATTCTGAATTTGCGCGTATTTTTACTCTGAAAACGTTGAAGGCAAATTTATAAAAATGACAATCATATATATTCATTTTCGGACATTCTACATGCCAGAACTAGAAACCAAACTTAAGAAAAAAAAATTGCCATTTCTCAATTTGTTTTTAATTTTTAAGTTAATTTTTAAATTTAATAAAAAGTATTTTTAAAATATTTTGGGTGTAGATTGAAAATGTTAAAACATTTATTTTGACCAAAAGTATTTGCATAACTATTTTTATCGCGTGCGCAATACTATTTGTTTTAAAATATTAATCATAATTTTTTCGAATTTCAAATTTTAATGTTTATCAACAGATGTACAACTTTAAATTTTTAATATAAATCAAACAGAATATATGTGTACATTATGCATAAATCAATTTTTCTCCTTTATATAATATTGTTCAAGTTTTTGTTTTATTATTTTTCTTTCTGCAAGAGGCGTGGCTTTGCACTGGTTTGAAATTCGTTAAATTTATCCGGGAAAAAACAAAAAACTAATTTTATGCTTTGATAGAGCAGCTTTTTTCAAACAATATGACACATTGTGGATGCACACAATTTAGTTTCCAAAATTCTCTAGTTTAATTATATTAAAGTGGAATAATATGTTAAAATAATAAAATTCACACAATGAAAATCGGATTAAGGAGAACAATTCCTTTTCTGAAAAGAAATTTTCTTTAAATAAACCTTTTTGAAGCCAGTCAACAGTCATTTAAAAAGCTGCTTCAATATAGCTTAAGGAATTATACGGCAACCACGATAGAATCATGTAAAAAATGATACAGAGTAATCAAGTGAGACTTACTTTTTACGATAGACATAAACAGAAGACTGCAATTTATGGAGTTAAGAAAAATTTAGACAGAAATGGTGATATTACTGTACTCAACAGACGTCGAAGCCTTTCATCTGCAGATTCACAAAAGTCTATTAAGAAGACAGTTTAGTCTAATTACCAAGAAAACATTTAAGTCTTCCCGGTAATTTTAATCTTATTTCAGGCTAATTTCACACAGCGAAAAATATTTCCATTAAAAAATATTGAATTGGTGCTTTTTATAAGATCATGGATTAAATATCATAAAAATTCCCCGATCATAAAACATAATTCAGTATTTTTAAAATATCAATATTTAGAACTACTAAGAGACCTTTAAAAACTATAATAAAAAGAGGCTATTATTTAAACACAGTTTCAGCCAGTGCATACAAACATATGTAGATGAATTTAAACAGTCGTGCTTTTTTTCACTAAACATACAAAGAATTTTTACTGAAGTTTTATAATAAAGTTGTATAAAAAAATATTGCACACCAGAATTTTTATTTAAAACTATTTAACTTATTTTTATGCGATTTACATTTTATTTAATTTTCTGAAAAAGTTTCTTATTCGAATCGAAGCGTTTTCATTTGGTACCGGTCAAATGAGAGGTTGTTGGTACATTTACTGTTAAACGAGAGCATGCTCTTACAATAGTCGAAAAGTTAAATGTCTCGAGTTCAACTCCAGAGAGCAATCTCAGACGAGACCGTTAGTCATAGTCAAATAAAGGATATAAATTTACACATTAAATCCGTGGAACCAAATACTGGCCAACTACAGCGAATATATATATATATATATATATATTAAATCAGGAAACCTCAAGTCTCTTCACATCAATCCTTGAAACAATGCTGAAAACTGGGAAAATTCCGAAATCTGAATATTTTCATCTTCAGCAATGCATAGATTCCCTAATCAAGAAGAGGCTTCTAAATACGAGATTATACTATGATCTATTATAGTCTTTATCTATGAGTATGAGGTTTTTGAAAATTTAAAATTATGGTTTCGTTGCTGTTGCCGTAATTTTTGCAGGATGCAAAAGATTAAACAATCACAACGCGTCTTTAATAAGTACACACACACACAAAACTAAGAAAATATAACCTCTTCAGAAGCATTTCCGAATAGTGTTTGCAGTGTATTAATGAGTTTTCCTCAACTTGAAATATCGGTTTTTCGGATGCTAATTAATTCATAAGTAAACATGTTTATGTTTAACAAATATGCTCAACAGAAAAATAGGCTAACAACATTAGCATTAATTTTAAAATTAACATCATTCTGTTAGTAATGAATGCATAAATTTTATTACGTAGTTGAGAACGTTTACTTGAGAATTGATAGCACCCCCCCCCCCCCCCAAAAAAAAACATTATGGGAACGAGCAGTAAAAGAAAGTTTTATGTTTTATGAAAGAAATGCTTCTTTAAAATCCCGGAAAACTATTGTTTTTGAGGTTTCTAAAAACTATTTAAAAAACATTTGTTAATTGCCAGTACAATTTTCGTATTTTTAAGGATTTTTTTTTTCCTACCGATGAAATGATTTTGTGAATGTATCAGAAATGAGTTTAAAATGGATTTAAGAATATCCTTGACAAAAAAATAGTGCTAAAAGGATATTTAATGTCGTTTTCGCTAAGGACTTGAATTTTTTTTTTAAATATTTTTACACTCTAAAAAAAATTCCGTACTTTGTCAGTACAAGTTGCAGATTTATTTATTTATTTATTTTATTTATTTTTAGGGGGGGAGGGGGGTGTAATTATAAAAATAAATCCCACAGCTTCAGAGAAAATGTCAAAGATATTCTCAAATCCATACTTTCACATATTCACGAAATCACATTCATCGAGAAAAACAAATTCGTAAAAATATAGAATTTGTACTGGCAAGCAATTTTTTTTTTTTTTTCAGTGAAGATAAAAGGTATTCAGATCACTCAGAAAAAGTTATATTGTACTTTCGTAAAGTTTTGCTAGATCCACTTTTTTTACAGTGTGTTGCAATGATGAGCGATTATTCATGTAATATGGCCACTCTAGATAAAGAACAAATATCGAAGTTTCTAAATTACTCAGAGAAAACACGTAAAAAAAAAAAAAAAAAAAAAATTGCCTGTCATTTGATCAAATAACCTTCTAATTTCCAGATTAGGATTGTTTTTCTTTCTCTCCAATTCGCAAGTCGAACAAAAAGTACAAGACAAATAGCTAATAATTACCTTTTGGGGGGAAAAAAACCCATGAGAGATGATACAGATCTATTTAAGATGCTGTTTCATCCGATTGGACTGCGAATCAAACAAAGCAAGCTATTAATTCAAGGTCTGAGCTGGTTCGGAATATATAAATAAAAAAAAATTAAGTATTTAAAAGCGCATGAGAACGTGCAATTTAAGAAACGTGAGTTTCTGGAGGATGAAAGAAAATAATGGCAAATATTACGCAGCTTAATTTTAAGAGGAATTTTAAATGAAAACTAACGCTGAGCATTACTAATATTTTCTCAAGACGCATACGAATCTAAAATGATACACGAGAAGGATTTCGGATATTTCACATTTGGATACCATCCAAATTACTTGAGTGCAAACGAAAGAAAAACACGAATTTTATTCGTTAAGTAATTCTTTTGAAATTAAAGAACTGCATTACGTTCAGAATGCGAGTAAATTGATACAAAATATGAATATTTAAAAATCTTTCACTGGAACCGCTATTTTAAACAAACACCAGCTTTATGGAGAAAATTCATTTTCTACAGCAGTGGTTCTCAACCGGTGTGGCGCGACACACTGGTGTGCCGCAAATATTTTCAGCTAAATTCTAACATGATTTATAAATTAACAGCAGTGCCGTTACTTTAACATTTAAGATACCATCATATACTATTTTTTTTTTCTTCTTTATAATGAAGTTTAGGGTCAGAAAGTTGCGGTCCTTTTAAATCTATTTCAGTTTTTCCTCTTTAACAGTATACGGGGACGCCATGAAAAAAGTCTCACACTTATAAATTAATACTTTCAGAGAAAAAATATCTATCTAGAACAGCGACATTTTATGTGCGGCCCAAGACGCATAATCATTAATCCATATTTATAAAATTAATTGATACGTGCATAAAAAGTATTTAAGACCTTCGCTGTTGTTTTATATATTTTATGGTAAGACAAAAATCTGCCCTATTATTTATAATTAATTTAAAATTATGTAAAACATCTTAAATGTTGTTTGCTTAGTCAAAGTTCTTTTTACATATAGTCGTAATATTTGTGCTACAGTGTTGTATACCTTTCTTAATCTGCAACACTAAACGAATATTATTTCAAATTAATTAAATTTGCGCTATATAAATGTCAACAATGAAAAGAAAAAAGTTTTTGCATTGTGCAAAAGACTGATTTATTAGAGAAAATCTCCTGGTTTTTTTTTTCTTTAAAACTTGGATATTCTGCATTGTTACATTATAACGTTTCATACTTATTATATGGCAAATAGGGATAAACGCTTGTCACGGAAGAAATTGGCGCCAAAATTTTTTTACACCTACTATTTCTAAACAATCAACTTCGCGGCCTATTTCTAAAACATTTGCAATAGAAATCTACCACGAAGTTTATATTTTAGAAATAGTAATGCTATTTTATTTTTTTATTTTTTTTATTTTTTGTGGGGAGGAGGGGGTAATATTTCTCCTGCAACAAACGTTCAACCATACTGATAATATTAACTTTGTTATATTGCTTCGTTATACTACTTTTGTTATCTTACTATTTTAATTACTCTTTTTAAAAACTTTTTAAAGTGTGTTGTGACCCACCTAACGTCGCAAATACATGTCTGCGGCATGCGAGAAAAAAAGTTTGAGTATGGCTGATTTAGAAGGGAAAGATTGCAATTATAAACCACAGTAGAAATGTCTGAACTTGTGATATGGTTGGTGTACCCAAGATAAAAATTTTAAGGAACAAACTTTTACAAACTTTAAAATATATGTTTTTTCATCATCATAATTGTAGTATGCCGCCATTATTTGTTGAGAAACACTTCTCTAGAAGAAGCAAAAAGAGGTACCGAAAAGAAAAGGAGGAGCGATAGTTCCCCCCCCCCCCCTCAGACGTACCAAATATTTAAAATTAAGAAGATTTCTACACTTTTAAGCTCAAAAGAATAAAAAGCATGAACTTCAGTATAAGTGAAATCAGTAATTAGAAATAGGGTTATTACAAAAAACAAAGAATTAGCAGAGGACAAAATGAGAAAAAATGGGGATAATAAAGAGTCATTTATCAAAAAAATAAAAGCTTTTCAAAGACTTTCTTATATTTTAAAATAACAATCATGCCAAGTATTTAAATATTCTTTTAAAAAGATATGAAATAACTCTGTACAAATCGTTTATTCATAAGAATTCGCGGTTTAATTACCTGGGGCTTTTTAGCAATTTTTAAATTCTTGGTTTTCACCTAAGAACTTTGTAAACATAATACAGAGTAACATACATCAAGGTATATTACTTAAATTTTAATTTGTGACAAAACTAACAAAATCATGGCTAACTAGACACATAATGGTTTAAGATTTTTTTTTTTTTTTTTTTTTTTTAATCGTACAAAAAAGCTAATATCTACCCAGGACGGGGAAAATCAAGAGAATTTCAACAACATTCCAATCTTATTTATAATATTAAACAGGAAAATTTCAATGTTTTGAAAAATTGCATTGTTACAAAAATTCCTTGTTTATGATTTTAATTACTGAAGGGATTGTATGTGTAGCTATGTGTAAGAAGGTCGAGCTAAAAGCGAACAAATCAGAGTCATAAGTCGGAGGTCGATCACGCGAATATTCTAGTCGATTTATTAACTAAATTTAAGCGTATCACTTATTACAATAAAACTTATAGAAATCAAAGTCCTGCGATATCTAGAAGTCCAAATATTAAGAAAGTACCGGAATTCATGAATTGTGTCATCGGATTTTTTAGAGGATAAACAGAAGACAAAGGTATGTTTAAGTGGAAAACAGTAGATTACAGAAATCAAAATACTGCGATATATAGAAGTCGAAATATTCAGAAAGTACCGGGATTCGTGAGTTGAGTTTTCGGATTTTTTAGAGAATAAACAGAAGACAACCGCACTCAAGTTTAGTGGCGTAGATAACTTCTAGCGTTGAGCGAGACTATGTGCTTTGAGTCTTGAGATTCTTCATGAATACATTGTAACGCGCTTTTTCCTTGCATATAAGAATTGAGATTATTGCATTTTGAATATGGAATATTCCCTAAATAAAGCGCGTTCCAGCAAGAACCCTTAAATTTGTATATTTTTGCAGCATTTTCATTTCACTACGCCGAAGGCTGTTAAGAGAATTTAAAATTGTCGCCTCAGAATAAACTAATTACGTTTAAAAATAAAAGCAAAGAAACAATTTACAAAAAAATGTATCAAATTTTAAATAATTTGAAACTTAGAAAAATATGTACTTACAAATACATATGTATGTAGACGGGTACACAAACACTGTACATGTTAACTCTCAGATTGTTTAACTTGGATACAAACTTACTTTCTCCCACACGTAAAAATGAGCAAACTCATCGATTTAAGACGATGCAACCTTGTATTAATTTGCTTAATTATGGTGAAAGCAAAAGAAAGGACCGACCGACTAATGCGCATTTAACAACGATTCATTTCAGTAAAAATAACAATTTTGTTTTCTTAGATATAAAAACGAGAAAAATTAATCTCAAAATACAACAATTAATATCCCCATTATCAGATTTCTACTCTCTTTTATTTTTATTATTAATTATTAAGCAGCGGAAATGATGACTAAAATGCATTTAATGAAATCACGGGCAATTAAGACATTATTGCTCATTTAATATTATTATCACAGTAGAATAGAATCCTGCTATCCGTATAACTCTGTTAT
Source organism: Maratus michaelseni (assembly GCA_963931845.1). Taxonomy (NCBI): domain Eukaryota; kingdom Metazoa; phylum Arthropoda; class Arachnida; order Araneae; family Salticidae; genus Maratus; species Maratus michaelseni. The sequence goes on along the minus strand of OZ007594.1, from coordinate 163,628,595 downwards.
TTTTTTTGTCTTTTATTTTCTTTCTGTTTTTTTAAAAATCGTAAATGATTTCTGCTGGTCAGGCAGATCATTCTTTAAAATAATGTGGTGGGGCTTTTTTGAAATATGATATTTGAATTATGTTATTGAAGTTAAATATTTTTAGTTTGAATTTTCATATCCCAAATAACAAAAACAAATATAATTACCGGATGACACAAAAGTAATTGAAAGAAAAATTCAATACAGGTTCATACATTAATTATGCCACACTTCAAGAGAAGTGGGGGGGGGGCTCCACAAAATGAGACACAGTGTGAGAAGGGGATTGTTTGGTAATTCTGTTTTGACGCCACAGCTATATGAAAACAATCAGATTATTTTCAAGCAACATAATAAAGTCCATTAAATATATATATATGTGTGTGTGTGTGTGTGTGTATTTTTATTCTATAACTATTACACAAAATTTTTGTGACATAATTAATGGGCGACCCCTCATTCGAAAAGTATAACATGATGCGGTTTCCACAGAAACGCTCATAAAGCGATGGGATTTTCTTTAATAAAACATTAAGTAGTTATATTTGTCTAAGACAGTTAGCACTGCAGTGGTCCCGAAGTTGCTGCCTGTCATATTTAAATCATGTGATAGAAATTACAGCAGAATTCTTAATCATAATCAATGCTCAGTGTCGTGGTACGTTTGACGGGTATTCGCAGAAATCACAGCTATCGCTTTGAACTTTTGTAATTATAGATGTTGCACTTCTGTACAACTGTTGTTGCCGCGGTCAAGAACAGGGGGCATAATCTTTAAGATATGTAAATTTGATTTATTGAAATTGATTTTTTTTTTAGTTTTAGCATGTTTGAACCTCTATTCAGGGTTTCTTGTTTGAAAGTCCGGAGCCTTACCTATTCGCTACACAGATAGTTCGCAAGACCGAGCTTCTAGCTAATTTTTCCTGTTATTTATCACAGATTATATATATATATATATATATATATATATATATATATATATATTATATAGATTTTTTACTGACAAAATTATATTACTTTATAGAAATTTTATGTTTATGTTTATAGAACACTGAAATGCTTCGGAAAAACAGATACAGAAAGTATTCCATGAGAAAACAATTTTTCTTTTAACCAACTTGAAAAGGAAATTAAAACGCAAGCTAGGAGGATATTTGTTATTAAAATATATATCAAGGTCAGAATTTTTTTTAATCTCCAAGAAGCTTTTATCTCTTAGCTGTCAGCATCAAATATCTTTATGACTCAAGACTTTAAACAAGAACATAAACCGATTTAAAAAGGATCTGCAGAATAGACTTTTCGAAGCGAATATGCAATCTAAGAAAATAGTAAACATCTCCAGTTTTCGAGATTTTATTAAAAATTTCTTGGCTTAACTTACTCATTTCATTAAACATTCATTGAGTTGCACTGAAACAGTGCACATATTATATCTGAATTTATTACTATTTATTCGGAAGCAATAAAAATCCATAATCGGTATTTTTTACCAAAAGAAATTACAGCGGTAATCTATATTAAGTGGCAGCGACATTTAATGAAATAAATGCTGCGATTAAATAAGACGAAGATTACTATTTGGAATTAGTGATGTTTGAAAGAACAAGAGAGTTGGCAGCTATGCTAATTGTATGCTTGTTTAATTTTTGAACGCATATTTAGCTGCATATTTATTTAATTTTTGATGCCTATTACTGTTTTTTGTAAACTTTGACGTAGCATCGGTAGTGCGAAAGGTGTCAAAGCACTAGCCACGAAACCGAACAGGCACTTCATCAGCGCCATCAGTTACCACCACCGATTCACCGGCGCGATCGGAAAGGTGGGAAGGAGGGTGGTTGCATTACGCATCAAATACACTTGAAATTGCTGCTGCACTGGGTGTAAGCTTTTTACTGCGCTAAACACTGGAATACAGAGACTGGAGTTATCGTAATTTTATTTAAAATTTCTAACTTTTTCAAAAAATGACCTAAAATGCCCAGGTTTTTCTTTAGTCTCGGAACGGGTCCTGGAATTCTTGAATATCGGGACACCTGGCAACACTATTTGGGGAAAACCTGTACCCAACCACTTCTCTTTGATAGAATTTTTTCTTTTAGTTTTTTTTTTTCTTGTTATTTAGAAAACTTTTTAAAATTTCTATTCTTATTTGGCCTGACCCTGGTAGCCGAGTGCAGCAAACACGTTAACAAAAATAACTAAAATAAGTATAGCATTCCCCGGTTAACACGATCTTTAAATTGAGATAAAGGTCAAGACCAAATAATGTCCTCATTAATATGATTCCAGAATATCTGAACGGATAAGCGAGCACTACTCTATGCTTGATACGATTTAAATGAGAATATTTTTCTATTCCATAAATTAGGTTAAACAAGGAGAAACAAATATATACATATACATAATATTTTAATCTTGATGGTACCATCACTAAGTTATTATGTAAGGAAATAAGACAGGCTTTAAAAAAAGTTGAATCTAGAAAACTATACAAATCAAGTCCAGCTAAAAAGGACAAATTTATACTATTAAATAATCCAACATGACATTTACAAACATAAAAAAAACTAGGTACATGAAACAAGAGTTTAAAAAAAAGTATTTTTATTGGATGAACAAGCGAAAAAATATGTATATTATATGTAACAGGAATGAATAGTTTCGTTGGATAATACAGTCTGCAAGGGTCCTGTTTAATGCGGCAGATGCTTATCCACAGGAGAAAAAAATATTCAACGTAGTACATATTTTCAAAGAATGATTTTTTTTTTTTTTTTTTGTATTACATAGTACTGAATTACAATTTAATTTACTGTTTAAAAATATCATTTGTGAACGAAATCAACATGTCAATATCGTTATAAATTTTATTCAGTGTAACAGAATGGCATAAATTATATTGAAAATATACCAAAATCTGTAAAAAAAAAAATAAAACAATCACTGCAAAATTGCAATAGTTTGCATAAAAGAAAGTCATAAAATAGGTTAAACAAGATAAACAAATAAAGACATACGTATATAATATTATAATCTTTATAATACAGTCATCAAGCTATTATATGCAAGGAAGTAAAACAGCCTTACATATTAAAAAAAGAAGAAGAAATCTTAATTTAGACAGCACGATTGCTTGCGGAATGACCTCCAGTTAAAAAAGACAAATTTATCATATTAAATAATCCAACATCATGTTACTAGGTACATGGAACAAGATAAGCAAAAAAAATTCTTTATCATAGACGATTTAATTGAGAATATTTTGCACAAAGTAGATAAGACCGAAGTATTTTTATAGGGTGAACAAACAAAATATTAAAAAGGCAATTAATTATTTTAACAAGAACGAGTGGTTTCGTTGGATAATATCGTCTGCGTGGGTTCTTTTAAATGCAGCAGATGTGGATCCACGCGAGTAAAAAATTTAAAAAGGCGAGACACTATACAATTGTGGTGACCTAACACAAACTCAGACGCTTTTAACAGCCTACGCTTGATTGAACAAATGATCTTTTTTTTTTTTTAAGAGTCAAATAACGCAATATATTAACAGATGACTGATATAAAAATTCCTTTCGGTCGCGGAAGAAGAGCTACTATTTTTCTAGCATTTATTTTTCTTATTGCTTTACAACAGCGAAATCAATAAGCTTATCGATCTAGCTTGTCATCGTAATAATTAAAGTTGCTGTGCTGAAAAAATATTTACATAAAATTATCAGAGTTTTATCAATTACTCTTTACATTTACCTATTTATAAACATATACGCATATCTTTCTAAACTGAACAAAGCTTATAGTATTAGTTTAGGTAAAAAGAGAAATATTTTAAAAACTAGAAAACTATCTCCCTTGAGAAAAAATACATATAAAAGGTAATATAAAACAAAACTGATCTCCATTAAAATTACACGGTTCTATAAATTGGCTAAAAATGATTACTTATACAGGGTCATTCATAATTCCCTCCGCGGTTTCGAAACGTTATAGTAAAAAAACGAAGACGAATATGAAAAAAAGAAACATATGAAATTATTCCGAAACTATTCAAGTTTTACTTACATACATTACAGGTGTTCTATGTGTGAACCCTTGGTCACACGGCATACATCCATGCGATAGTCCAGTTCCTGCCATACTCCGTTTCTTTAAATTTCCGGTACCACACATGAATTGTTTTGTCAGTTGGTCCCTGTTTTCGATATTTATTACGAAAGGCCCGTTGAACTGACACCACTGATTCAGATTTAAAGAAACGGAGTATGGCAGGAACTGGACTATCGCATGGATGTATGCCGTGTGACCAAGGGTTCTCACATAGAACACCTGTAATGTATGTAAGTAAAACTTGAATAGTTTCGGAATAATTTCATATGTTTCTTTTTTTCATATTCGTCTTCGTTTTTTTACTATAACGTTTCGAAACCCCGGAGGGAATTATGAATGACCCTGTACTTCAAATTAAAAAAAAGAAAAAGAAAAAAGAAATAAATCCTCAACTTAAGTTTTTAAAACCAGATTAACTTTGTTTTAAAAAAGCAAGATTAAAAACAAAATGTCCATAGCTATAAGTACACCTAATTATTTCTCTATCGCGTAGCCATTCAGTCCATAGCTCGTTAAATTAAAGAAGAACAAATTAGGTTAGAACAAATAGTTAAATCTTTGACGTGAAAATAAATTCATGGTACGATACATCAGAAAACAAAAGATTTCACGATTTCTGAATTTTTCAGGACTAAATTGTATAGCATGTAAAAAACATTCATTTCTTTATCTATACTAATATTATAAAGAAGTAAAGATTGTTTGTTTGTTTGTAGGGGTAATCTCTGGAACTACCGAACCGATTTCAAAAGTGATGGTGGCAAATTGATGGTGACAACCCTTGCTCCAACATAGGCTATATTTTATGTCGGTACCACTAACCTCAGGGGGGGGGGGGGGGGTGCAGGAGCGAAAAACGTTCTAAAATTGCGATTTTTGTATGCTGAAGGAGCTAGAAATTTGAAATTTGGCATTGTGGCTACTTATAAGATGCAAATGCTCTCTAAGAACAACAACAACAAAAATGAAATTTAAAAGGGTGAAATGAGCGAAAAGCGTTCTAAAAACATTCTAAATTACAATTTCTGTGGAATCTCTGGAACTACAGAACCGATTTCAAAAGTGATGGTGGCAAATTGATGGTGACAACCCCTGCTCCAACATAGGCTATATTTTATGTCGGTGCCACTAACCCCAGTGGGGGCAGGAACGAAAAACGTTCTAAAATTGCGATTTCTTGTATACTGAAGGAGCTAGAAATTTGAAATTTGGCATTGTAGCTACTTATAAGATGCAAATGCTCTCTAAGAACAAATTTTTTTTAAAAATGAAATTTAAAAAGGGTGAAATGAGAGAAAAGCGTTCTAAAAACATTCTAAATTACAATTTCTATGGAATCTTTGGAGCTACAGAACCTATTTCAAAAGTGATGGAGGCAAATTGATAGTGACAATCCCTGCTCTAACATAGGCTATATTTTATGTCGGTGCCACTAATCCAAGGGAGGTGCAGGAGCGAAAAACGTTCTAAAATTGCAATGTTTTTTATACTGAAAGAGCTAGAAATTTGAAATTTGGCATATTAGTTACTTATAAGATATAAATGCTCTCTAAGAACAAATTTTAAAAAAATCTAAATTTAAAAGGGTGAAATGAGAGAAAAGCGTTCTAAAATCATTCTAAATTACAATTTTTATGGAATTTCTGGAACTACAGTACCGATTTTACAGGACCGAAGTGATGATGGCAAATTGATGATGACAATCCCTGATCCATCAGCCTCTTTAATAAAAAGCTATGCGTTGCTGACGACTGGGTTTTTCGCCAATTGTTGCCACAGATTAATCTCGGAAAATGAAACATTTGAATTTACTGAAAAAAATAATAGCTCGAAAAGTATTTGTCAGAAAATTGTTAGACAAACTGCGTTTGAAAGGTAAAATATTGTATTTTTCTTGATATAAATTTCAAATCTAATGATTATGCCGTTTTTCAAATATTGAATTTCAAAAATTACCAAATTTCGCAATGCGCCATAGAGAAACCTTCATGCGTAAAAAGATAATGATATGGGCGACGTGTCCTGACGTGTATATTGGCACGAGTCACAAATTATAGTAGATTTATTATTCTGTTAAAATAGTGAATTATGAAATGTCAATATTTTGTTTGATTAAAAGTTCGTTAAGAGAAATTGACCAGCGTAGCGGGCGTAGCTTGCTAGTAATAAAATAAAAATAATTCTTATTGTCTTGCATAATATAAGTAAAAACAAAATTAGAACTATTTTTTTAAATTAAAATTGAACAGAACACATTAGTCAATCCTAATTCGCAGGGAAACACTTTTTTTTATTTTTTTTAAATAAGTTTTAAAGTTTGGAAGCGTTTAATAAAGAAGTCGTCCTAAAGAATTTAACATTTGAAGTTTTGCCATATAAAGCAATTCATTTATCGTCTGCAAAGAAAATTTTTATTATTTTTTTTAAAATATTTATAGAATGATTGGATGGCAACAATAAAACAGCTATTCGTAGATACACCTTTTATAAAAACAGTCTTCTACATATGCTGTCTAATTACCAGAATGATTACAGTTTACATGTGAACTGTAGCAAGACACTGATCGGCTCTATTACTATACAAATATCTTTTAACCCCATTATATGCTTCAACGACTCGACGGTACATTAAAGAACCAGCTGAATAATACTGTTATTAAACAAGTTGGAAATAGTACGTTACACGTGACAAATGAGATGCGTTCGTACAATAACTAGTTTTACAATGTAAAAAAAAAAAACATTCTTATTATTTCAGTGAAATTAATTATATCGCCTGTTATGAGCGAAATGATCATGTCTTTCTTTTCTCTTATTACGTATGCCACGTTTACAGTGCAAAATTCACCATGCTGGAGATCTTGCTTTGCGAAAGATTACCTCCGTGGTTTAATATTTTTTGGACTCATAATGAAAGTATCTCCGGTGTTTATTTACTCTAAAGCAGCCATACTCAACCTTTTTTTCTTGCGGGCCGCAAACATATATTTCGAACCTTAGGCGGGCCGCAACACAATTATATTACAATGTAAAAAAGGTGTAAAGTAAATAGTAAGATAAAAAAGAAATTGTATAACAAACTATATAATAAAGTTAATATAATCAGTAGGATTGAACGTTTGTGGCAAAAGAAATATTACTAAAACATTTTAACACCACTGTTTCCAAACAATAAACTTTGTGCTAGATTTCAATTGCAAATGATGTAGAAATAAAACATCTTACTGCCAATTTTTTTTCGAGGTAAACGTCCAACCCTAATAAGCATTATTAGTTAAACATAATAATATAACAATGTTGCATTTCCAAGTTTTAAAGAAAAATATCAGGTGATTTGTTTTAATAAATCACAATCTTTTCACAATACAAAAGCTTTTTAAGTGTAGAAATTTATAGTGTAAATGTAACAAATTTGGAATAATATTCGTTTAGTATTGAAGATTAAGAAATGTATACATCCCAATAGCAGAAATAGAATTACATGTAAAAAGAACTTTTGACTAAGGAAACGGTATTTAAAATAATTTTACATTAAATAACATAGGACAGATTTTGTCTTCCCATGAAAACATATAGAAGAACAGTGAAGGTCTTTTATTAAACTTTTATACACATCTTAATAAATGTAATAAATAGAGGTTACTGATTAAGTATCTTGGGCCGCACATAAAAGATCTCCGGGCCACATGCGGCCCGCAGGTTGAGTATGACTGCTCTAAAGGATTGAGATACTTGTCTATTAACCTAATTTCCACTGAAGTTATCTCAGAATCTATACATTTTTAATGTAATTCATCTCTCAAGCAAACATTTTTTTTTTTTTGAACGATATTTCTAAAAATGTTAACTTTTATGCAACTTTAATAAAAAAAATAACTTGAATAAAAATGGCCAATTGGCATATGAAAAAAGAAGTGGTTAGCCCGTATTTGTTTTCCTCAGCCACATAGCTTGCGCTTTTATTATGTAGATTTACGTATGATAGGATTTAATAGAATAAAGAAAAACTATTATTAATATATTTTTAACACTTTCCAACCTAGTTGAAAAGTGTTTATGACTTCGGTTTGTCTGGCCGGATGGCCGTCTGGCCGTGCTCTAACTCCCGTAAATATGCTCGGATTGCTCTGCAATTTTTATATGTTATTGTAGTACTCTATAGCATGTTCCCTATTTCAACGGAAGTGTGTAACACTTACAGTTTTTTTACAAAGACACTCAAAAGAATTCCGTTACATTACGGTCTATGGGGAAAAATCATTTGCGGTTTATTTTAATGATGTTACTCAATTTCAAACACATTGTAATTGATATATATCACTAAGGTGCATTACAAGAAGCTTAATATGGAATAGGGTGTGCATAGCACTTATAGTAACTTTACAGGAACAGTCAAAAGAATTCCGTTACATTACATCTATGGAGAAAAATCGTCTGCGGTTTATTTAAATAATGTTTCATTATTTTAAACACATTGAAATTTATATATATCACTAAGGTGCATTACAAGAGGCTTACTACAGAATATTATGTGTATAACTATAGCAGTCATCGTTCATTTACAGGGACACACAGAAGAATTATCTACTGTCTGTTTACAATAATTCCTGGAAGTGCGTTTTAAGTTACTGAACGCGATTTTAAATTTAACTCACTTTTTGTGTATTTACGTGGTGTGTATAAATTCTGTAGATCATATACAGGGAAGCACAAAAATTTGCGAACACATTTCCGTTTATTGACAAACTCCAGAAGGAGAATTTTAAACTGTGCTACGCTTTTCCTAACTGAACTAAAATTTAGCATCCTATGTAGTATATATACAAATTTATAGATCATATACAGGGCTGAATAAAAGTATTCGGATATTTTTCCGAATACTGTATAGGTTGCAAATTCCTGAAATTATGTTTTTAAATATGTTATGCGTTTTCCAAATTATTTACTTAGATGCTATCTTTCAGCTTATTAAAAGGTATGATTTGTAAAATTATTATGGAAGCGTTGGAAAGTGTTACATAATCTATGCTTGAAGCATGATTTTTCGTTCTTGTTTAAGTTTTGATTCGATTTTCCTAAAATTTGAAATAACTCGACAAAACTCTGCAACGATTATACATAGTAAATTTCAAACCATTCGGTTGGGTAGTTTTTGTGCTGTTATATGCGGAAGAACCAGACGACGACTACAGGTGCTACGTATTCATATAATTACGAATGCACCTAAAAATATTTTATTCATCCATTACCAATAGCATGCTTCGGGGTCAACGTTGACAATTTCACTATCCGCGGTCATAGTTCTGTGAAGCAAAAAAATGTTTCAAAAAGATATTACCCCATATTCTTCAACACGCGAGTTAGAGCACGGACAGACGGCAGACAAACCGAAGTCATAAATACTTTTCAACTAGGTTGGAAAGTGTTAATAAAAACGGAACCATTATAAGATCCCTCCCGTGTCTGTGTGTCCGTCTCTCAGAGTCCTTTTTCTCGTAAACTATGGGACGTGAAAAGTTCAAACTTGGGAAAGTTATAAAGACTTTTTACTTACATATGTTACAGATTATTAGCCATTCACAAATATATTTAGGAACAATTTCGGGGGCTAATTAAGTTACTTGAAACAAAAAAAAAAAGTTTTCTTTTTGTTTATCGTGTGAAAGATCTCGTAATATCGAACTCAAACATATAACATATATATGCTTTTATTTTAGGTATTATATTTTTATAGATATCATCAAAAATGCACTGCAAAAATATGCCCCCCCCCCTTCCATTTCCAAATCTACTGAAACTAAAATTATGAAAAAATTAGGGGTAGTAGTAGTTTATTTAAACCTTGTAGGAAAACTATAGCGATTTTCCTAGATAAAATAGTTTTTGAGAAAAACTCATTTTTCTGTTACACACAAACTTTACTTTCCGGGCGGTCAGCGGGGGAGTTGACGGGCACTCGAGGTATCTATCGACACAGAATCATCCAAGGATAATTGTTAATGATTTTCGAAAAAAATTGTCGGTAATTAGCAGAGATATTAAGTAACACGAAAAAAGAAACTTTCTTTCTATGTATCGTGTAGGGTATCGTTCGAAAGATCTCGTAACATCGAATTCAAAAATATATGTGTTTAATTTTAGGTATTATATTTTCAGAGATAACATTCGAAAGAATACTGGAAAATTAAGCCCCACCCCCACTCCTATTTCCGAATCTACTGAAAATTAGAGGTAGTAGTAGTTTATTAATTAATAAATATTAATTAATAAATGTAATGTACGGAACTTTTTGAGCGAGAGTTATACACGTACTTGACAGATTTATTATTATAAAATGGCTGTATGGCAACAATACAACATGCTATTCTTAGATCAAAGTTTTTTAAAACATCTATCTTCTTTTCCTACAAATGCTATCCAATTACTTAAATGATTACAATTCACATGAGAACTGTTGTAGAAAGTCGCTGATCTGTTCCACCAACAGTAGACATAATTCAGAAATATGTCCTCGAGCATTCAACTTTTGGAATCCAGCCGAAATGTTGTGGGTTTCATAAATGATAGATAGTGTGTCGCTTTTTCTTTCTTAAACAGTGACGAGGCATCGAAGTTTTGAAAAGGCGAATGTGTAGGCCTATCTTTTTTTTTCTTTCATGGATGAAGATAACTATCTCCCATCGTAGTAGATAAAAGGTGTAGCAGTTTAAACTCTCAATATAAAAATATCTCTTACACACCAGTTTCACTAAGAGATAATGCATTGACTTCGTTCTACTGAGGGGGGGGGGGGGGGGTCGTCCACAAAGTGCGAGATAGAGGGATAAAAGATAGCTTAACATTTTCGACGTCACATGTAAAATGTCAAAACAATCAGGTAGACATTGTTTACAAACAGCAAAAATTAAATTCATAAAAAAATTATGTATTTTTACTCAAGCAGTATTAGCAGTACCGCAGCAACTCCATTTAGCGCGTGGAACGAAAAAGCTTGTTGCACACCGTTGGTACATCAGTAATAATGACGGACAGAGCCGACAACATTGTTGGAAAGTGTTAAAAAAAGGGGGAGGGGGTATAGCGGGATTGTGACCATTCTCTTACATAGGGAGAAGGTAGTAAATTACCACGAAATTAATGGATGCCCCCCCCCCTAATAAAAATTGTAAACATTCCAAAACTTAAAGAAACTTTCATAAAGTTTTAAATAAAAAAATATATACAATTGATTCTTCAAATAATTCGCATACACTCATACACTTCGCATTACACTCATAAAAATTAACGAAAAATCATGCGCATCAAGCATAGATTATGTAACACATTCCAATCCTTCCAAAATAATTTTGAAAATCTTTACCGTAAGGTGTAAGATGATATCTAAGCAATTTTGAAAACGCATAACAATTTAAAAATCAAATTTCAGGAATTACCAACAATATTCGGCAAAATATCCGAGCTATTTAGTGCAGCCCTGTTTAGGATCTATAGATTTTTATATATACTAAATAGAAGGCTAAATTTTAGTTCAGTTAGGAAACTCGTAGCATAGTTTAAAATTTCCGACAATAAACGTAAATGTACTTTTGTGCTGCCCTGTATACAATCTATACAATTTATACACACCAAGTAATAGACAAAAAATGAGTTAAATTTTAAAACGCGTTCAGCAACTGAAAAAGCATTTCCAGCAATTATTATTAATAAGCAGTACTTTAACCGAATTCTTCTGTGTGTCCCTGTAAATGAACGATGAAAGCTATACACACAATATTCTATAGTAAACCTCTTGTAATCCACGTTAGTGATATATATCAATTTCAATATGTTTGAAATAGTGAAACATTATTAAAATAAACTGCAAACGATTTTTCTTCATAGAGCCTAATGTAACGGAATTCTTTTGAGTATCCTGTAAAGGAACTATAAGTGCTATGCACACCACATTCTATAATTAGTCTCTTCTCTAGTGCACAGCAGTGATATATATCAATTTCAATTTATGTTTGAAATTGTGTAATATCATGAAAATAAACCGCAAACGATTTTTCCCCATAGACCGCAATGTAACGGAATTCTTTTGAGTGTCCCTGTAAATAAAAAACTATAAGTGCTACACACACTTCATTTTCAATACCGAACATGCCGCAGTAAGCCTCAATAACATATATCAATTGCATGACGATGACGATCCGACCATATTTACGCGAGTTAGAGCACAGACAGACAGACCGAATTCATAAACACTTTTCAACTATGTTGGAAAGTTAAAAAGTAAAGATAATGAATAAATAAAAATAGATTTAAACATACGAAAAACTAAAAGGACGTTCCCCCCCCCCCCCCCCCCCGCCCCGTTCAATGTTATAAAATAAATTCCTGAAATTTTTCTGACAATAAGCAAATTTCATGAAATAGCAATTTTTCGGAAAAAAATATTTACGGTTATGATTCTAGCGCTGAATGTCACAAATCTCTTCAATGCTTAAAAACAATTCGATATGAACTTTTTAAACTCAAGAATACCGTTAAATTCTTCTTAAAGGCGAAATAATATGTACAATAAAATAGAATTTCAAGAAAAGGTCAGTATAATAAAATTACAGTTAAAACATATTGTAAAAAAATCAGCTAAAGGAACGCCTGAATTTTAATTACAGCCATCGATCAATTCAGATATTTTAATAAGCATTTCTTTCGAATTTTGTAGGAGAAAATATAACTTTAAAAATACGCTATATTTTAAGTAATTGCAATTAAAATTCTAGCTTTCAAAATTAGTTTTATTGCAGATTGCAATTAAAACTATGCCTTCAAAATTAATAACAGAATAAACTGTACAATACTACAAGGAAAAATGATTTGAAGACAATTAACAAAATGTTTGCTTTAGATTTTTCTCAATGTCTAACACATACACAGATCAGAAAAAAACGATTTGATAGAATTTTGACAAGAGATAATTTCGAAAACTATTTTATTGACATTTCGTTGTGTCAAATTTGTTGAAGAGTTTAAATTTTCACCATTTATAAAATAGTAATTATATCCACTAATGATGAAATTTAAAGTGAAATATTTGACAGATCATTATACATGCATTCTTCTTTTGCAATCACCAAAGGTCTGACATTAACTGTCGATAATAACTGGTATCTGTGATGTCATTGATTCCTTAACGCAGTAATCCGATTTAATTGGGATTTAAAAATATATATATTATTTTGCAAACCTGGATTAATTACGTGAAATTTTCTAATATGGTTTCAAATATTAACATTCAACCGAATATACAGGATGTTTCTAAATATATCCGACAAAGGTAAAAGGGCAAATCGAGGGTACAGAAACAAAAATTCACTTTTTTGTCAAATATACAGAGTGACTCGCTCCATGCGAAATCTGGATATTTACTCATCATTTTCTGTTTTTAAATTGTGTTAAAAGTCGGTTAAATAGAAATTGTATATTATTTATTAGAACAGTACGGAAATAAATTCAGAATAAGTTAAAATAATCATTTTGTTTCTAAAGGACAGGAGAATAGCATTATATGAAACCACAAACACCTATTAAAAGATCAAAGAATTAGTTACCAAACCTCTAAAAGGAAACACCTAACATTTATATTGCTTTAGATAAATTTAGAATTTCCGCCCTAACAAACTGGACTCACCCAATTAACGGAATCTGTAAGGAAAAAATAGATGATATAATTATTCATTGGAGATTGGCAACAAAAGCAGCGGCTAAAAAACGAAACAAGATTCATAATACAAGAAAAGATCGGGAGTACTTCCGGGAATAACAGGATGAAATAAAAAGCCGCAGTTATTTTAAGCGAGCGGAGTTTAAAAAGCATGCGTGTAATGAAAGATATAGTGCAACAAAAGACGGCATTTTCTGTAGAGAAAATACTTTTTTTTCTATCAATAGAAAATATAATTATTTTTGATTACAGAGATAAAAAGAGGCAGAATGTATATGTAAAAGGTTTTAAGATTTAATAATTATTAAAAAACATATACTATTTACTCACCATTTAGCTGTCACTTACCATCGAGCTACAATGGAAATTACAAGCAATTTTCTGTATACAATCGCTGAATGTGGAAATACTTTAATTTACTGTTATCAAATAATTATTTTCTTCAAATATACTTGGACATCCTATTTTAAAATCGATATTTGTCATGATACGGCGATATTGCACCCCCAGGCCAAAATTATAAGGACAATAAAAAATATACAGAATCATAAACTTTAAAAAATTCCAAGTATTAATGAACATTATGCAATATGTATTTACAACCCTATGAGACTGTCTCTCTCATTTTCTATTAAAATAAATAAATGAAAAATATACATATATCAAATATGGCAATGTTTTAATGACCATAATTATAAAGATACTGCTAAAATGTTCGTATAGATACAATTTTAATACGAAATGTTATTTTATTTTTATTTTTTATTTTTTTGGCGGGAGAAAAGGGGGGGGGGGACACTTGGGCCATACGATTCGACATGCATAGCAAATTTTGATAAAATGGTGTGGGTAGCTGCCGAGGAATTATAAGTAGTTTTTTCAAACTCTGCATGAATATTGCTTTTCATTAACGTTAAAAAGTTCGCCATTGCACTCCATTTTTTTTTTTATATATATTTAATGTTCATAACATGCGATCTAGGTAGCCAATCAAATAATAGGATATTGTTATCTTTGAACCTCTTTTTCGTAGTTTTTATGGCCTAGCACGATGCGTTACATTCCCGGAAAATTAATTTTTCACCTACTAAAAGCCACCATGTGCCAAAATTTGTTTCTAAAATACGGGTGTACCAATAAAAACTAGTTTTTTTGTTGTTTTGTGTTTTTCCCCCGCTAAAAACCATCAAACGGCAAATACCGACCAACCCTTACTTCAGAAAGTTATTTACAATCCCCGAGCAGTTACTTCCACATTATAATTATCAAAACTTGTTCCAAGCATGTCGAATCGTATGGCTGAGTGTCTCCAAAGTAAAGGTGGTTAATTTAATTATTGAAATTGCAAGCAGTGTACTTATACTTATGGTCATTGGAAAATTGTAATACTTTTTCTTATTTCATATATTTTCTAAATATTTTTAATAAAAATGAGCAAGACTCTTTCGTATTATAAATATATATATTCTATAATCTTTATTAATATTTACAATTGCATAAAATTTATAATTAGTTACATTTTCTGGTGTCCTTATAATTTTAGCCACTGGTGTACCACATTGTTTCCGAAATTTTCGCAACTAAATAATATGATCTGGAGAACTTGATAATTATATTTGAATTCCTGTTACAAGCTTCTCGTGTATTCTTCCGTTACAATAAAGTTATCTGCAATAATTTTCAAAACGTAGTAGCATTCGTCAGCTAATAAAAATATTCAGAGGCAGGAGGCATCGCTTTTTAATTTCAGTTGTCGGTCGTGAATGTGCACTCAGTCTTTTGTCATTAATTTTGAAGTATTCTCACTAAACTAGAAATGGTCGTGAACATTACGTATCCTTGGTTCTTTATTTCAAAAGTAAGCATAATTTCTTTAATAAAAAGAAGCTTTTAAAATCATATATGTAAAGTATTTGTTGGGAGATTCACCACAAATTTCATATGCTACACTAAATAAGCCTGGCATTCTGCAACAAAACATTGTGTTTTTGTATCTTATGTTACAATATTAAGGAAATTACCGCTAAATCCTTATATAAAATAAATTAAGCATTAAATAATGAAAAGACCATACTACTACCTGACAAATATTAAAAGCAGTTAAAGATGAACTATGGATCTTAGTATAATATATTTTAGGTTAAATTTATTGAATTTTATTTTTAATGTTCAAAAAGTAACGTTTTCCGCAGAATGATTCACATACGGTTTTCTCTCACAGAAATATACGTTTCCATCACTTTTACTTTCTTCTATCTATACAAAATGAAAGTGCTGGATTCGTGACATTTTAAAAGGTCCCGAACATGATTTTGACTGTTTTTAGAAAATGTCTGTCTGTGAGTCAGTCTCTAATGCGACATAAATTTTGTGGGCGCTCTAACTCACGAACTACTGCGTAGAATAGGATGCAATTTGATAGGAAATTCTATCCTTATGTGAACTGGTACTGATTTACTTTTTGGTCAAAATTCCTTTAAAAAATAAAATAAAAATAAAATTAGGGGGGGGGGGGCACAAATCGATGGTGTATTCGATTTATGTGATGCTTTATCTCCAATTTATGTGCGCAGAATTCACCGAAACATCCAATTTATAATCCTTATGATAGGAATAGATTGTAATTCAATTTCGGTTGCAGTCATCTACGAGGGGTGCCGAAATTAGATGATTTGTTCGAAATATGGTATGCTTATATCACCAGATTAAATGCACAGAATACAACGAAACTTCACTCTTAGCATCATGAACATGGGGATACATTGCATTAAAAACTTATCTGCTAAATCAATGTAACTTCTTGTGCTATTTAAAATCATTGAATTAATTTGATTTTGATAGATGAAAGTTTTTTTTTGTCCACAACTCACTAGTTCCGAATGTCACTCCATTTTACACACAGCCTGGCAATTTCTTTAAAATAATCTTTATTTTTATTAAAGTTATGAAAAATAGGACTGGAAAAAGACACCGTGAATTCTTCAGTGATTAAATGAATTACGATCTTGGTTTTCTGTATAAAAGTTATTTGTTTTAGTATGTTCTACCATACTTTAAGTTTGCACATGGAATTTTGAATCACCTTATGTATATTTTCTTATAAACGCAAAGCATCCTGTAGACAGGAAAACATTCTATTTTCAGTTATGTTAATCAGAAGTAGGTTATCATACAGCAACTAATGATAATTGAAAATGTATTGCATTGACAGTAAAGCAAAAAGCGTTGTTTGATTCTTTTGCCTTTCAATGAAAGTAATCTGAAAACTTCAAACATAAAGGAATTAAAATGACTTCGTAATAAAGTTTCAAGCTGCCCTAATGATTCTCATCTGCAAATGTGTATATTTTCAGATATTCTTGATCAGGTTCGCAAAAATTTGATACTTTAAAATTTTCGTATACATGCAAAACATTCATTATAAAGCAAAGTATTTTTCCGATTTTCTGGACTTGACAATCCGAAAATGTTGGTCATCAGACAACAATAAGCGATAATATATATGTATATTAATATATAAATGCAAAAGTATTAGATTATTTTATTCCTAAGTAAGAATACTTGAAAATTTATGAAATATGTAGGAAAGTACATAAATGGTTTTATAATGTGTCAAAAATATTAGAGTTGTCGAATGGGGAAAACGAAAAATTTGAAAACATCTTTAAAGCAATGACCCACTTGTAAGGTGGTAGAAAATAATTCCATTAAAAATTGAAAACGATAGCGATAACTTAAAAATAAATTGAGACAAGAAAATAATCGGTAAGAAAATTTAAATTTCGAGGAAATATTTCCCGACAGCACAGCTATATTAAAGAGGAATTTATAGCACCTAAATCAATAATAATTATTTTAAAAATACAGCAATCAATTCGGAGATGCAATATTTAATTAATGATCTAGCGCATTCGTATAATCCAAGCCAATACAGCAAAAAGGAGTACACGCAAGTAACAGATTTTAACGGGATGTGTACAGCAGATACAATCAAAGTAAGATAGTAATCTTTATTTCAACACATGGTTGCTTTTGTAAAGTAGAGAAAGAAAAAAAAAGTAGAGAAACAGCTAACATCAGCGGCTTATGTGACAAAAGAATCGTTACCAGCGAAACGACCTAATTTTTACCTCGTTTTATCGTCTGTTAGTTAAGTTAAAATCATATTTGATGAATAGATTTCTAGTAACATGTTTCAATTCTCAAAGACTAGTGTATAAAATACATAAGAAAAATACAAATGAAAAATGTAAATTTTACCTCGAAGGACAGAGTCTCATATATGAATTTTATTCGGTTGGCACCACTTTTTTTTTTAAGCCCTAATTAAATAACATAAATGTTACTTTTCTTTATTATTGGTACCAGAAACAACTGTGATAAACACCATTTGAAGATACATCTGTTTCCGAAGATGTACAATGTTCCCGAAGGGGTTAAATAAAACAGTGTCCGACATCCGACCGAAACAAGTTTTTCAAGCCGAAACCGAATTTAGGTCCTCTTTAGAGTTTTGGCCGAAAACGAAACTCTCACATTTAAATTTTAAAGCTATTAATATATACATATATAATTAATTATTCACGAGCAAATACCTTTTAACAGACACTTATTTATGCATATGCGCGGACGCGTATGAGTTTGTTTTCGATACAAGAAAACACATTCAATCTTTTTTTTTTTTATGTTTTACATGCAAAAATCTCATGCTTTTATTATTAACTTTATAGTTATTCATAAATTAAAAAAAAATGTCCAAGGAGTTTTAAAATGTTTAATGTTTAATATTATGTTTTCTATTTGATAAAAGAAAATGATTCAAAATTTGATTCTTTAAGATAATAGCATATCCATATTTAGAAGAGAAAAAATATATTTTCAAATTTTAAATTATTATTACAATAGCAGAAACTTAAAAATATATATGTTTACGTTTTTAATATCCTTTGCACTATAAATACTGAAAACATTTGTCATTGATGTTTGTGCAAATTTTAAGACAGTGACTTCTCGCATATGGTCGACTGAAAGTATACGTAAACCGGTACATAACTGAAAGCAACGAATAAAGGAGGGATTCTTGTTATATAAAAAGAAGAAATGAGCATTTTCAGAACAAAATTGTGCACAATAAATTTTATTAGTGTGATAGTTCTTAACATATTAGTTAATCTTATCTTAATAATTAACATTTAGCTATTTAATTTATTTTGATTATTTCTATTTAAAAACCAGTATCAAATTATATCATGTATTATATCCTGAATAAACAATATTTGTTATACTTACATAACAATAAGTCAATTAGATTTTTAGGAAAAATTATTATTAATAAAATTTCTTTTCTTAACAATGTTTATATAACGATATTTTCTAATTCAATAGAATACGCGATTCCATTTGATAATACTTCAGCGTTTCGAAAGTTTTAATAAATATTTAAATAAAAACTAGAATAGTTACAAGACCCATCATCACAAACTTCCTTTTAGCGATCATTTTAAAAGCAATAAGTCCCAAAAAAGTAATTCTTAATCTCTTAGTGAGAAACACTAAATTTCGTCAAGTGTCCAAATTTGAATAACGAATAGAAATGGCACAGAATTGAGCTTATTTCAGCAGGCCTGGTTATCACTTAGGCAAAATTCCACAACTTTTCAAAAAAATTTCAGCTTTAATCTCAATAAATGTCTTTAACCCTTAGACTCCCAGAGGGACACTATGTCCCAGTGCAACTTTAAAAATTACCACAAGACACAGCAGTCCCTGAAACGCTTGGAAAACCATGTCTACTTGTCGCACTGGTCTCCCACTGGTTCTGTGGCTTTTAGACCTTATTAAAACACTGCTAAATTTGATTTAAAAATATCCCACAAAAAAAAAAAAAAAAAAAAAAAAATGGTAGTCTAAGGGGTTAAAAAAGAAAAGTGGTAGCAGTTTGCCTAGGCGATAATCCTAGCAGTTGGGGTTGGCTAGCAGTTTGCCTAGGCCATGTATGCCAGATATAGAAAAGGGCTCTTATCCACTCCTCGTGCTGGGACAATGATACATGCGTATAAACCAGAAAGATGCATACAATGCTTATTATATGCAGGGAAGTCACTGAAGTATTAAAATTAACAATACAACAATGTAGCACTTCACAAGAAATATTTTTACTTTTATAAAAATAAATATTAAACATAAAATATATTATAATTTAACAGAATTTTTCGCCTTATTTAATCAACAGAAATTATTACATATTCTACGATTAAATAAAGTGATTACAAATTCTAAGATTTAAATATTAAATAGAAAATTTCTAATCTGAAATAGTGGTGAGACACACTCTTTTGGGAATTCTAAGGAGTTTAAGCAACTTTAAATCAGTTAGCTCGATAATCAAAAGAAGTGATGTAGTATTAAGTTTTATCTCGTATACAAGTATACTTTACTAGGACTTCCCTCAAAGGGATTAGTCTGAGTGATATTGCTGAGAACATAGGGTTAACAATTACAATATAAAGAAAAAGAGCAAATTAAATGATAGAATTACAAAATATCATATATAAATTCATATACACTGTTAAAAAAATAGAAAAGAAGTACCGTTCATCAGATGTGTTGTCATATTTTTTGTAAAACATGTGGCAAAGAATCTCATTTTCTTAAGCGCGTATTGCGCAAAACTTAAAAAATAAAAAATAAAAATAAAAAACGCCGGATCTTTTAAAACGGCAAGCTTTTTAAAGTTACGTAATTGGATTTTCAGCCAATAGATTATTCTATCAAGCGTGGCTTAACGCAAATTTAATTTCATTGTTGCACCTTTTTTTGTGTGTGAATTTAAAATTTTTCTTCCTTGATTATATATCTATTATTTGTATAACTGTTTATAGAAACACTTACACTTCAAACCACATTGATAGCATGCTTTGCTACAAACCAGATTGCAAAACTATAGTCTAAATTACTATTAAAGTATACAAAAAATCTTTCGATGACTTCTGTAAAATAACTTTTACATTAAATCTCCATATCGGCAAAATTGAAAAATTATATATATTTCAAAGTTAAGCTTAACAGATACTTCTTGATTATTCTCTAGGAGGCTCGGCCCCCTGCGCCTTTACTGCTCCAATCCAGAGACTTTTCTTTTGCCTGTCTGTCTGTCTCTCCACAATCCGTCTGTTTCCCTATCCGTTCTTCTGCGCGTTTCTCTAACCGATTGTCTATCTCTCTACACGTCTCGCTACCTGTCTCTATATTTCTCTACCGGTCTCTCTACCCGCCAATCTATTTCTCTGACCGTCTGTCTATCCGTCTAACTCCTTGTATGCCTAACCGTGTCTCTATCCACTTCTCTACCCATTTGTCTATCTGTCTCACAACTTGTCTATCTGTCGCGCTACCCGTCTGGCTATACGCC
This sequence comes from Maratus michaelseni, assembly GCA_963931845.1. NCBI lineage: Eukaryota > Metazoa > Arthropoda > Arachnida > Araneae > Salticidae > Maratus > Maratus michaelseni. The sequence goes on along the minus strand of OZ007594.1, from coordinate 163,607,338 downwards.
TCTCTACCCATCTTCTTACCCATCTCCGTACCCATCTACTGTCTCGCTACTCGTCTGTATACCCGTCTGTTTTTGTACCCGACTCGCTACCAATCTCATTACCCGTCAGTCAACTCGTCTATGTACTCATCTTTCTACTCGTCTCTTTAACTACCACGCTACGCTTCTCGCAACCTTTCTCGCTACATTCCTGTCTACCCTCTTTTTACCTTTCTCTCTAGCTGTCTGTCTATTCGTTTCGCTACCCGTCAGCCTACCTATGTCGCTACTCGTCTCTCTACCCATCTCACTACCCGTCTGTCTACCCGTTTGTTTACTCGTCTTTCTACCTCTCGCCACCTCTTCCCAATATTTAAACAATTCATTTAATATACAGAAGCCGTTTATCAGTTATTAAATGCAAACAGAAGTAATTTATCTAATAAGTGTAATCAGATGCAATTTTTTTTAAATACATACACAAACCTGAATAATAATTCAACAATTTTGTGTTCATGGTTGTTTATATCATTTGACAGTAAATCTCACCTTCTTAAACCTGAATTGTCTCAACCTTTTTTAAAAAAATCACAAGGTCTGCATAACTGCAAAGTACCCTGAGGGCTATATTAGCTACATGTTATTATGTTAAGTGAAAGTTTCGTTATCGCGTTTGTAGAAAATTGCTTATGTCAGAAAGCGTGGCTTAACGCCATTTTAAATTCATTACTGTAACTTTTCTTTTCTTTTCTTTTTTTTGCTTTTTTTTAGGGGGAGGGGGGGTTTCAAATATATACATTTAAATTAAAACTTTTGCCTCCATGCCATTAGTGTTGTTTGTATTATTAACTAATGCCTTGTAGACCGAGCTTCATTTGAAACAGATGTAAAAGACTTCTTCTACAGTTTTTATTAGGAGAAACTTTCGTAATTGGGCCCAAAGCCAATCGGAGCATTTAATATCATTATTGTAACTCTTATAGGGTTAAAACAATATTGTTGCTAGCTTTACTCTTGTTTGAGACCAGCCTTGCCTGTGTATCTGAATGGGGAAAAGTTTCGTATCCAATGTCGGTTGGCGAAAAAAAATTTAAATGGTGCCAAAAGGTAGTTTTAGCATCTTACAAAATTTTTCAAGAGAGCGGTAAAACATGTTTTTCAAATATTTACAAACATACGTTTATTAAAGCATGTTTTTGCACCATCTTAAAAATTTAAGCACGATGCTAAAATAAAATTTTATCGCCATATTCGATATTTTAATAAGTAATGAATATACATAAACAAACTTATTTAACAAACCTAAGAGGCATTTTTGTGATATATAATTGTTATTGTCAGGGAAGTAAATTGTAAACAATTAATAAACGGCTAGTAAATAATAAATCATCATTATCATATATATTATTTCTCCTGTCAACATCCCTTTTTCTCCGAAAATACGAAACGCAGAACGACGAATGGGATAGCATATGAAAGGATTTTGAACAGGCTTCTGTCATAGCACACTTAACATTTCGTTAAAACATGTTTTTGATTAAAATTTGCTGATAATTAAAAATTAAATCGGCATTGTTTTCATAAAAGAAATGAAAGGTTTTCCTCAAAATATTGTTGCCAAAAAAAATAAAATACCACATGATATGATGCTCAGCAATTATAATAAATAACACCGCACGGGTTTATTTTATATTTATGATTGAAAAGCGAAATTGAAATTGAAATGTTTAGATTTATATTTCTATGTCCCATGTTTTTCCCGAAGCGGATGACGTCATCCTCTAATGCAGTTAAAATACGATTGTTATTTTTTTTTTCTCGCACGTGCCTTCAGCAATCTTGGATCAGTTTTTAACTTTGATGGAATAAATTACATGATATTCTGGCTTGACTAACAACTAAATGTTGTTTGCAGATATTTTTATCCTTGCTTTTTCTTTAGAAGTTTAAACCTGCATCTAATAAATATTGCATACTGATAAAAAAAAATGGCACTTCTCTATTATCCCGTCGACCACTTTTCATAACAAAAAACTATCGCCAAACAAACGGGAGAACGTTGCCATTGGAATATCAAAATAAATAAATAAATAAAATATAAGAATTTAAGGACACAATTGTTGTTATTTTAATTAAAGAAATAACTAATAAATCAGTAAAACATAATGAATAATGGAAATTTGAAAAAAAAAATTAAATAATTTGTACTAATGATCAGATTTTGACGAAATTGAAATGGGACCCCCTTGGGGCCTTACTCTTTCAAACAAAATAAAAATTATCAAAATCGATGCACATTTACGAGAGTTATGCGTGAACAACATAATACATACATACGGGTCGAATTGATAACCTCCTCCTTTTTTTTAAGTCGGTTAAAAATACACGCAAATGTCGAATTAAAAACCGTACGGTATCTTGATGACGTAACAAACCCGTATAATGCTTCTGACATCAAGTAAATGGGACTGCATTTTTGGCGTTTAATCTTACAGTTTGGCGATAGTTTTTTGTTATGAAAAGTGGTCGACGGCATAATAGAGAAGTACCTAAAAAATATTAGATTTCAGAGCGAAATCCTCGCACGGGCCCTCTGGTAGCATTTAAAATCTGAAAATGAAGAAGTGTTCCGTATAAAAATGCAAAACATAACATTATATGCTTGATATATGTAAATCTTTTTTTTATTTTTGAATATTTCCGAAGGCACAGATAAAAAGGTAAAAATCTCTTTTCCAAATGCCATTGCAATTTCATATATATATATATATACAAAATACAGAAATATCTGCAAAAAAATATATTTACATAACACTACATCTGCAAAAAAATAAGATTTAGAAAAAGTAAGCCAAATTCTGCAGATCCCAACAATCACATCGAAAAACTTATCACCAAAAAAGAACTCGCCAAATCGTACGGCACAGGAGATGGATTTTTCCCTCTGAATGCAAAATATTAGTTTTTTTTTCTTGTACGATGGGTGATTATAATATAATTGTTTCATTTCACGTACTACATACCGTTTGATATATTGGTACTTTTATGTTATCCTGGCGCAGTTGATAAATCGCCGAATATTGTTCCTATAACATTTTCATATTGAATTCATTTCATTTAAATATAAACCTTTCACTCATTTAATTTAAAATACATGCCTTTCATTAATACCATTTAAAATGCTAAAAAGAGAAAAAAGAAGAAATAATGCCATAAATCGAAACCTTTTATTTAAACACCAAAGAGTTTTTTTTTTTTAATTTACACACGCGAAATAAAAAAAGCTACTATTGCTGAGATTTGCGCCAAATCTCTAATACCAAGTCTACCAAGTTATTGCGGGGTTTTTCTTTCAAACAGAAAAAAATCCAGATTAATTTTCGATTTCTACTAAATTGAAATATATTTTATTGTGCTGAATATTAGTGCTTGAATATTTTTTTGCTCCATGTACTCCATGAACTTTTCAATTCCGATTGTCTACGAAAATCTCCCGCCGGTGAAAATGACGTACGCACAAAATTTAGTGACGTATGTACTTTAATTGTGCTTTTTTATCTATTTTTTTAATATAATTTCCAAACGGTTTGACATTTATTCTTGGTAATAAATAGACGTCGTTGTTACCTTTATAGGTATTTGCTGTAAAAATTTGAACGAAATCCGTTAAATATTTTTTGAGTTATGCTTGACGAAAGGTTTTAATATCCATCGTAGCTATATATGGGGCAAAGTAATACTGCGCTGTGTATGAGTCTTCGTTGCACTCAGACAATAAACAGTGATTGTAATAAGTGGTTTGTTATGACTGTAATAATAAATTGTTAACTAGAAAAAAGTCTAATTTAAAAGCGAAAACTATATAATGAATATCTACGGATTGATCACGATATAAGAAGTTTCAAAAAGTTATACAAATCTGCTTTGAAATACGTATCTTCTTTTATTTTTTATTTTATTATGTGTGGAGATTATCAGAAAGGATGGACCGTTGTTATTTTTAAATGCTTTATTCTCACCAATATTGCCCCAATCGTCGAACATCTCACTACACCATGAATTAAAAATACCCAAAGACACTAATGAGCTATGCTATTTTTTTTTTCGCTATAGGCATGTTTTTAGTACGAAAAGACATTTTTAGTAATCTTTATTGTAATTTTACAAATGTGAGTTTAAGATATGGACAAACAACTTGAAAGAACTTAAATTCTGCAGTTTCAATGTCATAAAAAGCATATCCGTTCATGAAAAGATGCAAGATATTTTATTCTGCACTATCTACATAAGTAAACCTTATGTAGATAGGTTTATGAATATAGTTTATGAATATAGTTACCTCAAACTATATTCAAATATATTTCACAATGACACTTTTTAGACTTCTTTATCAATTTTAATAGGATACATTAAATTTTGTCAAAATTGCCGCTATATTTTTGAAATCTCGAGTTCGTATGCCCGAGTTAAGTTCAAAATAAAAGACTTAAAAGAAAATAAAAGAAAGGGAAACTAGAAAGCTTTAATGCTGTTTTATTGGGACTGTTAAAAGCGTGAAAGGATAGGTCTCCCCACCCCCAAAAATAGTTTTTTTTTTTCTTCAGGGATAAGAGACTAATAATTTAGGTCGTTCTATTTCTTTGGGGGCCAGGGTGCAATGCACCCGCTGCCGCCGCACCCCTCTTATAGCCGGACATGAATTTACACACCGTAATGCATCAGCTGCATCGCTGTAAATAAATGGCCAACATAGTAAGCAGCGAATAAAATATGAAAAATACACGCAGGAATTTAAATACTAAATAAAAGTTTATGTTGAAGAGTAAATTAGCATATACAATTGTTCCTATACAAATTCGGCCACAAATCATGGTATAAAAATGTGACTGGTACCAATCGATAAGGTAATAATGCATGTCTACTAATTATAATTACAATTAAAACTTACTTAGGGCTTAGGGGATCATCTACGTATAGAAACTGTTCCAAACATTAAAATCTTCAGTATTAACATATAATTTTTAGGTCATATTTCGATTCTCCAGCAAATTTTACATCAGGATACAAAACTGAAGTCACTGAAGTCGTTTAGGAATTGTAGCAACTTAATGTTTCGAATTCATAATGTTAAATTGATTTTTAACCATTGCAAAACTAATTACCATGCGGATAGCTTTTTAAACATAACTTAAAAACTATTTCGCGAGATGAGCTTCAGATTTGGATTCGCATATTTGAAGCTTCAAGAAACCGATTTAAATTCTTAAGTTTCAATTAATATTTTTTTCGAAAATTAATGTTGAAACTATTTACACTTTGAAATTAATTTTCGAAAAACATATACCTTAAAAAAACGATTTCTAAAACTTCAGATATGCGAATCCAAAATTACAGCTCATTTCGCCAAGTAGTTTGAGTTATGCTTAACCCTATCACTATGTCCTATCAAAACATGCCCTGTTGTTGGCCAAGACAAATATGCTATCTATTTTCCAAAAAAGTACCACTTATATTTGTACAGTTTAATTTTTACCGTGTGTTACAAACATTATGTTATAAGATGTCACCGGCTGAAACTACTCAGTGAGTGATAGATTTTTTTTGACAACTTCTTGAAAGTGCTTGGGGGTCCACGTGGACCGCAGGACATAGTGATAGGGTTGAAAAACCTACCCGCATTGTAATCTATTTTGCAACGTGACTGAATGACTTCTCGTTCGAAATTTAAAGTAAAATTTACCAAAAAAATTAAAATACGATGCCAAAATTAGGGGTTAGCATTGAAATTTGTAATGATTAGTACAGTTTCTATTAGTAGACGACACCCAATGGAAAATTTAAGTATATCATTAATTAGTAGACGTCATTAGCAATAGATTGGTAACAGTTACATTTCAATACGATGATTTGCGGTTCCGTATAGGGGATTTTTATTTTATTTTTTTATTCATTTAATTTTTGTATTTTTTTTGACGATAGTACAAATAAATTGCACAAAAAGATTAAAATGAATGGTCATCTGTTTATAATTTCAGAATATTCTACCAATGTCCTTTTATGAATAAATATTTAAAATTCTATTCACGTCGATTGTATATCTATCTGCGCTTGCATCAGATATAAATGCCAAATATTTTATAATTATGCGAAAAGTTACACCAGTATTTATCAGATAAATCATTTTAATGGCCTGATTCGTTCCAAATTAAATGCAATCTAATGCAATTGTAACAAAATATATCACTTCGATGTAATCAAATACAGCCAAATTTTATCTTAAGCATGTTTAATTGGTTGAAAGCTATTTTTGATGATTAGTCATCATATTATTCAAATATTTTATGTTAAAATATATATTCATTACCGGAATGTAAAAAAGTATGCAAAAATAAGGTTGCGTTTCATACGATTGCCATCAGACCCCACTCAGCTTATGTCTGGGGCCAGATTAGAGTCCTGCAGAGTTCCGTTGTACCCGACCCGAACCCGAATTTTCTGATAAAGTCAATCCGAAACCCGAAAGGACTAAACAAATTTCGTCAACTTGAAACCAGAATCGAAGCCGAAGTGAATGAAAATTAATCCATATTTTAATATAATTATGGAAAAATAGTTTACAATTATAATCTCTAATAACAATTTCATCTTTTTATATATATAAAATAAACAAATATACACTCATTAATATTCAAATATAGTTTTTTTTTTTATTATTTTAAAAATATTCAGGACTTTCTTTTGGACGGGTTAACTTGAACCTTGAACACTATCCGGATCAGCCAAAACTGAATCCGAAACATTTAAAGTCAGCCGGACACGAAACGAAAAAAAAATTATAGTCAATACGACCCGGCTTAAATAAACAAATATACGCTCATTAATATCCAAATATAGTTTTTTTCTTCCATTTTAAAAATATTCAGGACTTTTAGACGGATTAACTTGAACACTATCCAAATGAGCCAAAACTGAACCCGAAACATTTAAAGTCAACCGAACCCGCAACGAAAAAAAAAAAAAAAAAATTTACCGTCAAACCGACCCGGCTTGAACCGCAGGTCGGATAAAATTGGGTTACCCAACCCGATGCGGGATTCTAGACCACACTCCGGAAAGAAAGCTAAACTAGTCGGATGTGTCAATCCCAAAACTTTCTTCTATCTCACACAGGATTCGCATACACTAAAAAGAATCAGCACCAATTTTTATCAAGGTCTAACTGAATCTAAAGTTTTATTAAATTCCGTGAATTAGCTCTTGAGATATGACTATTGCTAAAATCGTGTGAATCCTGCAAAATGCAGCATACCAGCGCCACCTTTTGGTAGATTTGGACCAAAACCAAATCAACAACAACTTATGTCAACATGTAACGGAATCTGAAGTTGTGAAAATCCGCTCATTAGTTTATGAGATATAGTTATTGTGATAATAATAAAAAAAAGCAGCATAGCAGCGCCACCTGTTGGGAAATTTACACCTAAACGTAAGCAGCATCTATTTATGTCAAGGTCTAACAGAATCTGAAGTTCGGTGAAATTCCGCGCATTAGTTCTTGAGATATAGCTATCGTAAAAATAGAGAAAAAAGTGGTAGTATATCAGCGCCACCTGTTGGGATATCTACACCAAAACTTAATCAGCGTCTATTTATGTCAAGGTCTAACTGACCGTGAAGTTTCATGAAAATAAATGCATTAGTTCTTGAGATAGAGCTATTGCAGAAATCGCAAAAAAGGCACCATAGCAGCGCCACCTGTCTGGCGATTTTCACCAAAAACTAATCAGCACCAATTTATATCAGGGACTAACTGAATATAAAGTTTTATTCAATTTCGTACATTAGTTCTTGAGATAGAGCGCCTACAAAATTTTTGTCGCAGACAGACAGAGTCCCAGACAGACATTTTCTAAAAATGGTCAAATCGTGTTCAGAACCTTCTAAAACGTATAAATCCGTCGAAAACCGGAAGTCGAAAATTTTCATGAATCCAATACTTTCTTATTGTAAAGATAGAAGAAAGTAAAAAGAAAGTCTTAATGCTGCTTAATTGGTAACTGTTAAAAGCGTCCCTTTCTCCGGAGGAATTCCAGTAAATCCATTTTAAAATTTTATTTTTTGTTTTAGCTTCCAAGATATTTTGTAGTAAAATATAATTTTTTTGTAGATTATTAAAATTCTGATAAAGTTTTAAAAAGGAAAATCTAAGCTCGCGCGCACATACACACAAATGCAAATCAATTTTCTAAAATTTAATTTTGAAAATTTTATGCAAATAACATTTGCGTGTTCGCCATACCAAACTTTTTTTTTTCCTGCGGGCCACAAACACTTATACAATAATGTAAAATAATAATAAAGTAATTAAAATTGTAAGGCAAGAAAAATGTAGTAAAATAATGCAATATAACAAAATCGGTATTGGCTCTATAATAAATGTAAAACCCATATTTTCCCAAGTTCTAAAGATAAAAAATACGGAGATTTTCTTTAAGAAATTAGACTTTTCGTAATACAAAGACTATCTTTTTATAATGTAAAAATATGTACAAATTAAATTTTTAAAAAATGTTTGATTAGTGTTGAAGATTAAATAGTGTATACGCCACTAACAGTAAGACAACTTATAAAAAGAAATTTTGACGAAGCAAATGATATTTAAGATATTTTAACACAATTTTAGATTGATTATATATATAAGGTAGATTTGGTCTTCCAGTATAAATATGTAAAGCAATAGTAAAAGGTCTTAAATACCTTTCACACCCATCTCAAATGTTATAAATATGGATTAATCATTGCATGTCACGAGCGCCATGTAAGAAGTCCGCGGGTCGCAGATTGAGTATGGCTGGTCTATAATCTATATCCTCCGATACTGACAATGCCTCCAAAATTTTTATGATTAGTAAGTAATAAATGGGTTTTCCTTTACTTTTACCACAGGGTTCTAGGAAAACCAAAAAGGCATTAATTTAAAAATACGTTAATTTATAATTAATACCAATTATACCATGTTTCAATTTCTTATGGCATGCAAAAAATAATTCATTCTGAAGAGAATAAGCATTTTTACATGTGAAATTTTGAAAGTAGGAGGGGAGGTCTCGGAGGAATGTTGTGCATGGGGCTGAGATGGTCTAGACTGGACGCCGAACACAGACATGGATAGTCTGCTAGATTATTTTTGACACAATTATTCTAATTGGTAAAGAAAACGAGATGTAATCTTTCCAACTGGGCTAAAAAGTCCGGACCAGGATTCGAACCCGGGATTTCTTGACCGAAGCAGTCGATGCTCTACCAACTGAGCAATCCCGGACGAACATGGCTGAACTAATTCACCCAGTTTACCTTAATGATCATAGCATCTGGTTTGATATCTGAATCAGCACAACAGAATAAATCACAGGTAATGGGACCTCCAGTAAACGCTGGAAACGTGATTACACTACATTAATTTTCACACAATTATTCTAACTGGTAAAAAAAAATCATATGAGATGTAATCTTCCGAACTGGGCGTAAAAGTCCGGGCCAGGATTCGAACTATGTACGATTTACTGGAGGTCCCATTACCTGTGATTTATTCTGTTTTGCTGATTACCAGATATCAGACCAGATGCTATGATCATTAAGGTTAACTGGGTGAATTAGTTCAACCATATTCGTCCGGGATTGCTTAGTCGGTAGAGCATTGGCAGCTTCGGTCAAGGGATCCCAGGCTCGAATCCTGGCCCGGACTTTTTCGCCCCGTTGGGAAGATTACATCTCATGGATATAGAGGTTGCAAAGGCTGGAAAAAACTGGGTTTATTCCCGGGAATAAACCGGGTTTTTTGGGAAGGAAATTTTGAAACTTTCCGGGAGTTTTCAGAAAGTTTTAAAAATGAAAATTTTTAATTTATTATTATTTTTTTTAATGATTTCAATTTTTGTAGTCTTAACTGTAACTTTCAGCAGCAACTCAACTCTTCTTTACTCTGCAACTGAGCGATCTAGCGAGGCAAGCGAAGTATTCTACACTTTGGGTTTTATGTTATAACTTATAATGTAGTTGAACAGGATATCATCATTTCTGTTTCTACACAGATTGACATACTTTTGTAAAATTAAGAAAAACAAAATTGCAGTTTAAACCCTGCTTGTATATTTATTATATATTCAAATCAAGCTTGACCAAAATGCAAATTTATATTTTAAAAATAATAATAATCATGGATAACATAATATTAAAAAAAACTACATATTAATCAATATATGCAAGCACAGAGTTGAAATTGCACTGATTGTTTTCACAATGTAATTATGATAATTATAAAAATTTTATTTAAATAACAAAATATTCTCATTTAAGTATGCATACATCCTAAGATCCCAATATTCTTCATTTTTATACTTTAAGTATGAGTTAATGCATGTCTAATAGCAAAGTAATTTAACATTCTATATTGCTCTGTTTTCTATCTTTTTTTCTTGTCACAAGATTGCTAACACACGCGATTACGCAACTATAATAGATCAGTCTTTAGAACTGTTTGCATATTATGAAACTTACTGATTGAGTACAAAAAAATATTTACGATAACAAATGTAAACAAAACAACAGAGTTAATATGAAAACTAATGTAATACACGCTTAAGCTGCAGAAATATTAAATAACAAACATTTCAAATGCATTACTTATAAGTAAAAAGTGAGAGTGCAAATGAGATTTTTTTTATGAATATAAACAACACCTCTGTTCTCAGAATCAGCAATGTAAACAAAAAAGAAAATAAACATTACTAAACATGATCAATACAGTTTGAAAGAAAATTAATATAGAATATGTCTGAATAGTGAATATGCCAGCTAACAGAAATCAAACAATTTAAATTTTTAAAGAATTATTCAAATCCTCATTAATTCAACGCCACTAATGTTGTAAAGCTGGTGAGTTTTTAATAAATTATAAAAACAAAGTTCAAAATCATAAGTTTTGAGAATTTCTAATGAAAAATCTATTTTAAATGGCTCAGAACAGTGCCTTGAATTTCTTAAAATAAAAATTTCCAGTTTAAAAATGGCTGGTTTTGTTTACCTTCAAAACTCCTTCAAAATTTCCAATATTCCGGGTTTATTCCCCAAAAATCCCGGGTTTATTCCCGTCTCTCAAAAACTGCGGGTTTCTTGCAACTCTACTGGATAGCATGCTTACTGAGGAAAAAAATGATAAAACGTTATTGAGATAATTTGTATGCATTAGCTTTCAGAATGTTTTCTCAATGTCGTTGAGTTTTTAAAAAGGCATTCTAAGGTGTGTATATTTTTGTTAAATTTAATAAATAATTATAACAAAAGTGAAGTAAAGTTTAAAATACGAGAAGATAAAACATGATTTTCTCTTTTTAAAAAGGAGCATATAAATTATCAAAATTAATCTTGTAAAATTATGGAAATACAAACAGTATTTACCTGTTGATATTAGCATGAGATTACTAGATTATTTGCAATGAGAATTTAGATATAAATAATAAAGCTTTTGATATTTGTAGCCATATCTGATTATGACGGTTTGAAATAATTACTAACGAATGCTAATTCAATATTAATCAATGCAATTTCCATATTAAAATATAACACAAGTATAAATTTCACGCTGATTTAAAACAACAACAACAACGTAAATATTCTTTAACAAATTAATTATTAAATTAATTAAAAATTAGTAATTTTTTTAAAACAAGTATAAATTTCACGCTGATTTAAAACAACAACAACAACAACAACAACGTAATTTTTTTTTTAGTGCATGTTTCCTAGAGTACTGAACAATTTTAATTATACGTTAGCCTAAAATTTGTGATTATTATGGTAATTTAATAGTTAATCATACTAACTAAAAACAATACATAAATTTGACGAATAAAAATAATGTAATCATAACACGGGAGGAAATAAAATGAAAAGTTGGAAATTGATTCAATACAAAGCATCTTTATAAACTAAATTCAACTGATTAAATATGTTCGTTATGTTTACCAATCAATTCCATGTTTGAGAAAGACAAAACTTTAAATAGTATGGTTATTATTTATAAAATCAATAAAAATCAAAGATTTAAATTCCATCGACTTACTTAATTTAAATACATTAAAACAGTAGAACATATGAACAACAAAAATAACATTTCCACACACACACACACACAAAAAAAAAAAAATAATAAAAAAGTAAATAAAAACTTACGCTGGATGAGTAGATCCATTACACAAAGTATTCTCAGTATCAGTTATTGCCATGGTGATGAAATCGAAGAAAAAAATCTAATATAAAATTCCACAATGATTGTTTACATCAAAATGAAAGATATTAATTCTTCAGGCCAGCCTGAACACAGCTATGCATAAAAAATCAGGATGCATCACCGGTATGTTTTTATGAATACTACAACTGGATTAAAATCTCATTCACAGAAATCGCCTAAGTTGAGCTGCTGCTTGCGTAAACAGTCGGAAGGTTTTTCCCGCTAGTGATCTTGCTGCTAGTCACTCACTCAAAAAAAGATGGAAGCTGCGTAGTAAAAACTGGGTTGCCAATTTCATTTAGATATCGTTCTTTGGCGAAGAGTACTACATTCCATTGATCATGTATTAGATGCAGTGCAGCTCCTATTCGATTTCCTCAGAGAAAGAATGAATTAAATTTAATTATAAAAGAATATTTTCATAAATTTTGACCCTGAAAACAATTTACCTTGAGATTTTGCTTTTTTTGTAATATAAGCAAAAGGGAATTTTTTTTGTAATCTGCAAAAAATCAGCACTTCCAAAGTGCAAATCGTCTGCGAGAAATGATAAAAAAATAAAAACCTCATGGTAACAAGGATGAAAAACTTCTTACTCAATACTTTAAAGTTACATATAAAGTGAAATGAAGTAAAATTGTGTACATTGACAAAGGAGATTTTACAGAGACAAAAAAGTAAAAAATAATCAGAATAATAAAATATAAAAGTTAATATTTATATTTTTTTTTTATTATTATTATTTTAATATGAAGACTTTTGGTACAAATAAGGGAAGCGACATTAGCTGTTCACCGTTTATTCTATTTTCTATTACATTTCAATTATATTGGATTACATCAAGAGATACCCAATCTGATACCAGAACGCCGCGCCGTGCCGTTCCGATAATGTAGATTTGGGAAAGTGTCCTTTAATATAAAATTTGCTTTTTAACAAAGTTTGGCCTAAGTTTTATTTTAAGTTTTTGATTTATTAATGAAAAATATCACTTCCTCAAACTCAAATGGTGTGGACATGTCGGTGTATCAAAAATAGACTCTTTCAATAAATAAAATATCTTACACTCAGTCAGATGTTGGTAAATGTTCATAAATTGTATAATGTTTGTTACATTCCAGAATAGATGCCATGCTTATACAAAATGTTTCAACTATTAAAAGTTTTTGGGGATATTAAAATTGTTTGATTAGATTCTAACCTTACTTCAAATTTTATTAATATGTTATTACCAAATAATTCGATAAAAAATAATAAACTAAATTATAAAAATTGGACCGTATGAAAATTTTTTACCTTATGGATATCTGTAGACAAATCTGCCACAAAATAAATAGCTAATAATGAATTCACGAAAATGGTAAAAATAATTTTCTTTTAAATTTCCTTTTAAATATATTTTGCTCCTGATCAATGTAAAAATTAAAATGAATGCCCATTTTTCACAACATAGTAATTCTTGGAGTCTGCTAAGATACAAAATGAAACATTCCGGTACTGGAAAACTTACGAATGCATTCATGAAGTGCATTAGTGCTACTAGGTCGGAACTACGGACATACAAATATAACGGTTTCATTTCATGTTGTTAAGTTAATATTAATTGAACAATCCCTAAATAAGACAGAAAAGTTAGTTTAATTCTTTATGTAGAATGAAGTCTCGACAATTTAAGGGGATCAAAAAACACACAGACTTAAGATAATGTCTATATAGTGAAATTTGACTCATTCCACCTTTAGAATGTTTCTAAAGTCCTTAATTTTATTTTTAATTAAAATTGAAAAAAATATATATGAAACAAAATATTTTATTTTCAGAATAGGTACTCTCTCAAAACAATATTCATTCATTGTTAATAACAATCAACTGAAATTTGAATGAAATGATGAAATTGAGCGGGGAAAGGGAATATGGTGTGCAAATGTGCGCACCAAATACCCTGGTGTGCGAAAGTCCCACGAAACCAAAATGTATAGCAGTTTTATTTTTATTTTATTTTATTTTATTTTATTTTTTTTGGGGGGGGGGGCGGAGGCGGAAGGTGTCAATACAAGGAGCAATCGGGGGGGGGGGGGGGGGGGGAGCCTGTTAGTGAATATTTTTCATGAATATTTGAGAGGTGGGAACATCTTCCTTCCCTTCCCCCCCCCCCCCCCCTCACTCTAAATAGATAAATAAACAAAATCTTGCATTGTCAAGACACAATAAAGTCAAACATTTAGTACTGGCCAATTTTAATGTTTACCTGCGGCAGAATAGCGGAAAGTGTTGTTAATTTAAAAGGGTTTCTATTAAACCATGTCGAGATAGCTACTTTTTTATTAGAAAGCAGATTGGGGGTAGAGGTGGGAGGGAAGTGTACTTTTAACTCGTTTCTCGACCAGTTGCAACATTAAATGTCCCCAACTCCCTCCCAAATAAATAACGAAACTTATTCTTTTAATTTAAATAATTTTAATTCAGGTACCTCGGATATAGTTTGAAAATGCTTTTTCTATTTTCTCTGAAATTTTAAAACTTTCTTTTTACTCCGCTTTTGAAGGTTTATTTAATGTAAATGCAGAGCAAATGAATTATTCATGCAAAGCTGGGGAAAAGAATTGGAAACCCATATATTATAACCCCATAAAATAGAGTTTTCGGTTTCATAAATTCTTTCTTTTAAAAGAGAGGAAAATGAGCTAGATTTATTAGGCAAAGACACTTTTCCCTCCGTAATACACGGGTGAAGTACCTACAGAAAGGATTTTTTTTTAATGTTTTAAACTTCTCATTTAAGTTATACAAATCCAGAGGTGGATTTTTTTTTTCTTCCTTTCTTTGTACAACTGAACCTCCATTAACATAAGAAAGAATATCAAAAGTAAAAAAAAATAAAAAAAAAATAAGTAAATCATATTGTTTTTAATGTTAGTTTTTTCCTTGTGTATTAAATTCAATACAAAGCATTGCATCCGCTCAAGTTCATGAACCGCAGTCATATGAATTGAAAGGACAAATAGTTAGATTTTCTATTTTCATAAGGAGAAGAATAATTTGAAATCAAACTTATATTAATCAAGTAGACAATATTAACGCCTTAAAGTAGTCAACATAAAAAAAATCTCGAAAAAATCCAATTTTTACTCTTTTGACTTTTTTTTAGACCGCTGACCAGGCCCCTACCTGCCAGGCTCTTGCATAGCTTAACGGGTACTCTGACTTAAAAAATAACGTTTTTTAGACGAGTTTTTAGACTAAAATCAAGCAAACCGCATGTAACTACAATAATTTGATCTCAAATGACATGAAACATTTTAAGTTGTATTGTTCTAAGGTTTTCAAAGAAGTACTCATCGGGACTTGGTACTAGATTTCTGTATCGGGTTGGGTAACCCGATTTTACCCGAACGTGACTCGGTCAGCGGTTCGGGTTAATTTTTGGCTAATGGTTGGCGCTAATCTTTTTCGTTACAGTTCAGGCCGGGTACACTTTAAAGTTTTTAGGTTAGATTTTGACTCTTTTGGATCGGGTTGACCAGATATTTTTAAAAGAAAGTACTGAATATACTTCAAATGAAAAAGCTATATATTTGAATATTAATGAGTGTAAATGTGTTCCTTTTTATACAAAAAAGATAAAAGTGATATTAGAGATATAATTGTAGACTATTCTCCCCTAATTTTATAAAATATGGATTAATTTTCTTTCACTTCGGGTTCGACGAAATTGTTTTTTGTCGTGTTCGGGTCGACTTTAAACAAAAATTTCGGGTTTGGGTCGGGTACTACTGGATACCCTTTGAAACTATTTTCTTTTTTTTTTTTTTTTACTTATGCCTTTTTATGTGCCTATACTTTACATATCACATAATGAAATTGTTAAATAAAATGATTTTCACAACTAAAAATATATGTCCAGATTTTAAAAAATAAAATATTAAAACGTTTAACATTTTTCAATTCTTAATAATTTTACATTTTTTTCCCTTATATTCACGGAAATACCATTCATTATTTTATCGATTGATTTTTCTATAAACCCATTACTTGAGGGGGGGGGGGATGAAGCATCCGTATCTATGCCAAAATTGAACGAAAAACACGAAATTCTTTGTACTATTAAAAAAAAAAAAAATGTATTCATTCAGTAGAAAAATTCATCCTAATATTAACTTTTCGATTATGTAAAAAAAAAAAAAAAAAAAAAAAAAAAATGGTGCCATTTTTTTATATATCTTTTGAAGTTTAAACATTTTAAAGATAGCAAAATGTAAAAAAAAAAAAAAAAAAAAAAAAAAAATCGAATGGATAAAAATGAATTTAAAGATTAACAACTCTGATATATTTGAAACGGTTGCAGTAGAAAGACTTTTTTCACATATTTATAAATCATCGGAGCTATACGTAACTTCGCCAGAATATATTAAGGATAAATCTATTTAAGCCAAAAATTGATATCTTCGTAAGTTTTCACAAAGTTGAAGATATTACAGAGAGTCGCGTTAAAACTTTGAACCCAACTTATCCGAGAATGTTATTTTTTTTCAAGATTCATCATATTTAAATTGATATATCTAAATCAATATTATAAAAGCAAAAACATGTCCGTGAGTAACTTTGACGATAACAACGGCCTAAATAATATTTTTTTTTTCTTTGCAAAGTTATTAATTTCATAAAATCGCAATTTCAATTTCTGCACCGAAAACAGAGAAAAAAAGTACTTTCAAATGCAATTTGCGTTAAAACTTTATCTCAGTTTACTGTTTTTTTTTTTTTTTTTTTTTTTTTTTTTGGGGGGGGGGGGTTATGAAATAATTTCCAAGCACGATTTTTTAAAAGTCTCTCTCTATCACGTGTACTATCACGTGTCTCTATCACGCTTACTATACGTAAGCACTTAAAACAATATAAATAGTTTAGCATTTGTTTCCTGCTAATACAGAACAAAATTAAAACTTTATCAATAAATAAATAAACACGAATTTAACAGTTTATGTCGAACTACGCATTTAAACAGTGTAATCTTTGGGATAAATAGTCTAATCTTTGTAGGACTTCTTCGGTAATTAATTATCTAGCATGACGTTAATACGAAAAAGTATCGGTTTTAATAAATTTTAAAACCTTATTTGAACGATTGGTGTATTTTATATAAAAATACCTTTTCGTGTTATTAGGGGACAAATAAAAAATATATTGAATGAAAAAAAAAGTTTTCAATAAAAAATTATTTTTACCTATGGTTCTGTACACCACACCAGGTGTGGTATGTTCTGTAACTCGGGAAACAGAAGTTGGATCCCCTTCGGCAAAAGGTATGATTATAAAAGATAAAGTAAGATACTGATTGTTTCCAGCTATACATTGATCGTCTCCGGGATTAAGGTTATACTCTCTGCCAATAGCGTATACCCCCCCCCCCCCCCCGTTTAAAAAAAGACTACAGCGCTGTTTGGGATTGTTTTGAAAGAAAATATAGAAAACATGAATTTTGTAGTATAAAGAACATAAAAAACGACATTTTTCTTAAAAATATGACTAAAAAAAATGTATATGTTTTGTAAATTTTGAAGCAAAATTAATATTTATTCTTTTCTGTATTAAAAAAAAAATTATTAAAATAATAATAATAGTAATAATTATATATATGCAAAAACCCTTATTCTTTTAGAATATATCTATTTTTAAATATGGATCAAATTAATGTTCTTTTCAAAATTAAAATTTTAAACTAAAATAATTTATCTTTGATACGGCACACACACACATTTATTATTTTGAAAAAAATATATGTGAGTAAAAAATATTTATAAATAAAATGAATAAAATTTAAGGACCACCCTTTCCATCTTTCACATATATAAAGATAGGTTGTATATCATCGCGTTCCTGCGTTTACCGGTTTTATGATTCTGAGCATTTGTTATATTGTACAGCAAGTTATCAAATTCTGTATGATTTTATAAATTTTAATGTGGGTCAGTAAATAATTATAGAAGATTTTTGAAGGAACATTTAAACAGTAAGTGACAACTAAGGGGTAAAAACAATTAAGGGCAAAAGGAGTTTTTTCGCCTCATATTTCTGAATCGTTTTCTTATCAAAATACAAGGTGTCCCAAACGTCCCAGCCACATTTCAAAAATGCATTATAAAAATAAAATAAACAGTATTGGAATGCGATTTACTTCACAAGACTGATCAAAATATTGGATTTTCGGTGGCAAAAGAAAACAATAGTTAAAAGTTTCTTTGAAATATTGTTTGTAACACAAATATCGTTCATTTGCCAAGCCTTGTGGTGCAAACCACATTTAAATAAAATTTTCTAATTTTTTACGATTTTCTGAAATGTGAATAGATTTATGAGACACCCTATACATGTGTGTGTGTGGGAGGTATATTTTACTATTGCTTTTTATCCCGAGATTCGACGTACATATTTATTTCCAAAACAAATCTAAACTCTCAGAGTTTGATATTTCATGGTTGACACTATTCTTGAAAACCATGTTTAGAAATATTCATCAAATGAAACATAATCCATGGGATTGATTTTTGCTACTGGACGCTCTAAAACATTTCCAAAAAATTAATTTTGGCAGTGTCGTACTATATTTTTTTCTCTTTAAACTTTAATTTACATTTCCCCCCCTTAAAATTTTAAATATAAATTAGAGGTCCTTTATTGATTCGAAACCATTAAAATGTTTCAGCAGTAATAAAGTAGCAAGCTCTAATACAGCGAGAGAAGCCACACAAAAAATTTTTTGGGAAAAAAATCGCACACGAAGATTTTGATTTTCGTCTGGTAACCCGCATGCTCGCCAAGTAGAACGCGTGAACGAAACGGCAACAAGCTCTCATGACTTCTGTCTGCAATTTGCTCCTTTGATCATATGTTTCGCAACTAGATCATGACGTCATCTTATTAAATCGTGAGATCATTGTCACGAAGAGAGTAATCTCTAGACGGCCATTTTCACCCACGATAATGTAAAGTAAGAAATCGTTTGGACCACGGTAGCTAGAATACATACAGTGTCTCACAAAAGTGATGGGACACTTGTGCTTTATAAAAAGAAACTGCAATAAAATAAATAAACAAACATGTGCAAAAATTTTTTGGGTGTGTTTCATATTTAAAGTTAGTAACAATTATTACATAACATACATTTTGTCAAAATATTAAAATATTAATTTAGTAAAAATACAATTGTTCAGAACGGAGCAAAAAATGGCTCACATAAGTGATGGGACACTTACTTTTCCATCAAATATTTATCCACAAATTTTACTTTTTAAAAGGTTTTAATATTTTGTTGGATTTCCTTTTACTTTTAAAACATGATTTAATCTTTTTGGGATGGATTCGACTATTTTTTTTGTGATTTCTGGAGTGATTTTACCCCATTCTTCTTGAAGCACCGATTTTAGTTGTTGTTTTGAAGAAATGGTGTGTTTGCGAATTCTTGATTCCAATTCTTGCCAAATATTCTCTATGGGATTTAAGTCTGGAGATTGTGGTGGTGTTTTTATTATTTCAGGACAGTTATATAGCAGCCAGAGTCTAACGTTCAGAGCAGTGTGCTTGGGGTCATTGTCCTGGTAGAATTTAAAATCGTTATGAAGGTTCAATTTTCGTGCTGAAGATTTCAAATTTTGCTTTAAAATATCAATATACTTGTACTGATCCATTATACTGTCAATAAAAACAAAATTACCAACTCCAGCGGACGACATACACCCCCATACCATAACTCCTCCTCCACCATGTTTTACTGTTGGTACCAAGTTCTGTTTGCGAAGTTCTTCCCTGGGTTTTCTCCACACCAAGATTCTACCGTCAGAACCAAATATATTAAATTTACTCTCATCAGCAAATATAACTTTATTCCAGTAATCAGAATTCTTATTTATGTTGGATTTTGCGAAAGCTAGTCTGAGTTTTCTATTCTTTTCACTTACGAAGAATTTTTTCCTGGCTACTCTACCGTGATATCCAGCAGATCGAATTACCCTTCTAATAGTTTCAGGATTAACAATTATTCCATATAATGCTTGTAAATCAGCAGCAACTTTTGAAGCACTAATTCTTGGATTTTTTTTTAATATTTCGAACGATAATTCGCTTTATTCCATTGGATAGCTTTGATGGTCAGCCAGGTCTTCTTTTATCCTGAATCATATGATTCTTTTTATATCGTTTAATGATATTGAAAACTGTTGAACGACTCAAGTTAACTGTTTCAGCAGTTTTTCTAATAGATTTTCCACGTTCAATATGCAAATTAATAACTAATTTTCGAATTTCAGGCGAAGTTTCTTTTCGTTTAGCATTCATGACTACACAGAGCTAAAAAACACAAAAATTCCAAAACAAACTGGAGAGAAATACTGCAGACGATTTTATAAATTATTGCCAATTGCTTTTAAGTAAAAATAAAACCCCAAAAAATATTTTTATTGCTTATTTCAGGCGATTTTTGTTGCATATATAATGGTGTCCCATCACTTATGTGAGCTATTTTTTGCTCCGTTCTAAACATTTGTATTTTTATTAAATTAATATTTTAATATTTTGACAAAATGTATGTTATGTAATAATCTTTACTAAATTTAAGTATGAAACACACCCACAAAAAAAATGTGTACATGTTTTTTTTATTTATTTGATTAGTTTCCTTTTGTAAAGCACAAGTGTCCCATCACTTATGTGAGACACTGTAGCTACCGTGGTTTGGACAATGTCACGTATTTTTGTATTTGCTTTTTATCGGAAGGAGAAATGTTTACAATGTTAAAGCTACGATGTCTAAACTTTTGAGCATTTTTAAATTCCAAAGAACTGAATATTTTATATATAAAATAAAGAACTAAGTACTAAAATTTTTTTAGTAAAATATTAGCTACAATACCAAAAGTTTTGAGCATTTTCTAAATTTTAAAAGAACATGTTTTATTTGTAAATATGAAATTTAATTTCATATCAATGGTTACATCTACGTATTAAAAAGATTTTAGAAATCGCAGGAAGCAAACTGCCGTACAAATAATTAGAATTAGACGACAAAGTTTTTTTTTTTCTTTTTTGTATTAAAACTAAAGAATGAAAAGATGTTAGTTCAATTTCAGGAAACTTCTATAGGCTTTTTTTTTTTTAGAGAATTGTAGAAGATAAATTGAAATTAATATAGAAAGATTTTTTTTTTTAATCTATCTAAATGTGTAAAAAGTCTCTTGGAGATAAATTATGCAGGTATTCAACTAACTTTCATAGTATAACATATCGAATGGCGGGTAAAAGATTTTGTGATTCTGTGAAATTAATACATTTGTTTTACATATAGCCAAGGAAAATTGGAGGTTTTTCATACAGCCTTAGTAAAAGCATTAAGAAATACCATATTTTTAATATCTTTAAATGTAAAAGCCGGATACAAATCTTTAACTGCATTCCATTACGAATTTTTTAGGTTATTAAAGTTTATAAAAAATGACAGCAAACGAACAACTCAAATTTTAATTAGCCCTTTGAAACCATTTGCTTTAAAGAGTCTTTTAAAAATTACTAAACTACTTTGTTTTTCTGTAAATTTTGTTGTGTTATGCAAGTTAATAGATAATTATGAAAATTAGAATATTTTTTTGCAGAAAATGAAAAGAACTTGGTCTTTAGCAATAGAAACAAGAACGAAAAATCACGCTTCAAGCATAGATTATGTAGCACTTTCCAACGCTTCCAAAATAATTTTACAAAACATACCGTTTAATAAGCTAAAAGATAACATCTAAGTACAGTAAACTTCCGATTATCCGTCACTCACGGGACCGACCGGGTGGCGGATAATCGAAATAGACGGATAATCGAAAGACCATTATTAAAATCACATTTCTATTTGCTGGTTTATAAATAACAATATTTAAACGCGTGTTTTTTTTAGTAGCTGTGTATTTCATGAATAGAAAACACAATTAATAATAACAAATAAATTTATGAGAGTAATTTAAAATTTTACACAGTAAATAAATTACCTGTTTTCATCGAAAATAATTCGTTTTACATGTTTGTTTGCAGTTTGCTTGTCCTTTTACAGCAGCAAGATTGCGAATTTTACGTAATAAAAGTACTTGAGTTGCATCGGCTTCATCTTGCATCTCAAACCAATTAATGCACTTTGAGAGTATTGTCTCCACTTCTGCATGACTGACTCTTGGGTCATCATTTTCCGATTCATCCGCTTCAGGTTTCCCTGGATTCAAAATATTTTGGATAATTTCGTCATCCATAAATTCTTCATAACCAATATCATTGTTATCACAATTATGCCAGTTTTTCATTCCATCTGCAGAAATATCTTTTAAACATGGTACGTTTGATACCAAGGTCAGTATCTCTGTATCATCATCAGGTACATCTTCTGTGCTGGTAGTATTGGTAGCATCTTCCGGTGTATCAATAGTGTTGGGCCACAATTTTCTCCAGCTTCTCTGGAAAATCTGTTCAGATAAATCATTCCAGGCATCAGCCAAGTTGTATATGGCATCTTTGATAGTGTATGATTTCCAAAAAACGAAGACATTTGATTCATTATCAGCGAGTAGCAGCTTTTGAATTAAAGCTTTCCGATAACGTTTTTTCATCGATTCAAAGACACTTTGGTCCATTGGTTGTATCAGTGATGTTGTATTAGGTGGAAGAAATAAGCACTTGATGTTACCGTCAGTAGATTCTAAATTTTCCGGATGTGCTCCTGCATTATCAAGCAACAAGATTGCTTTCTGAGGATTACTTTTTTTTAAATGTGCTTTAACTCCGGGAACAAATATATAAAAAAAACACTTCTTAAAAATATCTTGCGTCATCCAGGAACTTTTTTTACTGTAATAATTGACAGGCAGTGCTTTCATGTTAATATTCTTAAAAGCTCTAGAATTCAGGGGGCGGTGGCTGCAGTTTAGCTGACGTCACACAAGCATTTTTCTCGGAATAGCGCCGCCTCACTCGGGTTCACTGAACATGCGTGTTTTTGTTGTTCGTTTCAGATTGAAAAAAAAATGGAAAGGGGGGGGGGGGGTGGCGGTTAACCGAAGGTGGCGGTTGATCGAATGGCGGATAATCGGAAGTCTACTGTAAACAATTTGGAAAACGCATAACATATTTAAAAACATAATTTCAGGAATTTCCAACAGATACAATATTCGGAAAAATATCCGAATACTTTTATTCAGCCCTGTATAGGATCTATAGATTTGTATATATACTACATAGGATGCTAAATTTTAGTTTAGTTAGGAAACGCGTCGCAGAGTTTAAAATTATCCTTCTGGAGTTTGTCAGTAAACGGAAATGTGTTCGTGAACTTCTGTGCTGCCCTGTATAGGATCTACAGAATTTATACACACCACATAATAGACAAAAAGCGAGTTAAAATTAAAATCGCGTTCAGTAACTTAAAACGCACTTCCAGGAATTATTGTTAACAGACAGTAGGGAATTCTTTTGTGTGTCCCTGTAAATGAACGATGACTGCTATACACACACTATTCTGTAGTCAGCCTCTTGTAATGCACCTTAGGAATATATATAAATTTCAATGCGTTTAAAATAATGAAAATTATTTAAATAAACCGCAGACGATTTTTCTCCATAGACGTAATGTAACGGAATTCGACTGTCCCTGTAAAGTAACTATAAGTGCTATGCACACCTTATTCCATATTAAGCTTCTTCTAATGAACCTTAGTGATATATATAAATTTCAATGCGTTTAAAATAGTGAAACATTATTTAAATAAACCGCAAATGATTTTTCCCCATAGACCGCAATGTAACGGAATTCTTTTGAGTGTCCCTGTAAAAGAACTATAAGTGCTACACACTTCCGTTGAAATAGGGAACATGCTATAGATAACGACAATAACATATAAAAATTGCAGAGCAATCCGAGCATATTTACGGGAGTTAGAGCACGGACAGACGGCAGACGGCCAGACAAACCGAAGTCATAAGCACTTTTCAACTAGGTTGGAAAGTGCTAATAAAAATTACGTTAAAAATTATGATATTGTTTGAAATTTATAGGTATTTTTTTAATTAATTTTTAAAACGTGTTAATAGAATAAAATAAAATTATACCTAAATTTAAAATCCAATTTTATTGTTGAATTTATTTCATAACAATATATTTTCTGTAATATTTTTGTTGGTAAAGATTAAGTTTTTTTTTTAATATTTTGTCGTTTTTTGCTAGAATTATTCTAATTTTCATGATTAATTTGCACAACACAACAACGAAACTCCCAATAAAACAGTGCATTATTAGTATTTTATAAAAACGCGTTTTTTTAAGCATATGGTTTACTTAAAAGGGTTAATTAAACGTAGGGTTGTTCTTTGCTGCCTTTTTTTTTTTTTTTTTTTTTTTTTACAAAATGTAATAATTTAAAGAAATAAATTCATAATGGAAATGCAGTTAAATTTTGCATCCCACTTATTTTTAAAACTACATAAACAAAATGCAGGTGTTACTCAATATTTTTGGCCAAGGCTATGGGTAAAGTAAATATAAAAGTATATTTAAAAAAATATATATTACAAATTATTTTTTATTTATTTTTTATTTTCTACTTATTAGTGTTTAAAATATTTCATCATTGCAGCTTCACAACCAATTGGCACATTTTAGCGTAACTCGTATACAGCTGTAACAAAGAACATTTGGCGATTAATCACCTGCGCCTGGCTAACGCGAAAATGCCTTCAAATTAAATTATTAATATAAAGTTCTAAAAATATCATACCCTTGAAAACACACTTGTGTACATACTTTTTACTATTCTAGTCTATCAGGAAGTGTAAGAAAAACAGATTACGAAATTTCGTCTTTATATACATAAACTCTTTGTATAACAACAACGAAACTCCCAATAAGACAATGCATTATTAGTATTTTGTTAAAACTAATTTTTTGAAGCATTTGGTTTAATTGAAAGGGTTAAGGGGGCCCGGGACACAAAAATCTTCAATTTTTTTTCAAATATTCTACTATATTACAAAATTCTGTTGTTTTTTTGTCCCCCCCCCCCCCCCTGCCGCTTAAAATGGCGTTTAAATCATGTTTATATCTTAAACAGGATACATTATTTTTTTTTTTTTTTCAAAATCTAGCTTTGAAGTTGTGTTTTCATGACAATGTTTTTGCGCTTTTCTGTATAATGGGCTTTTTCTAACAATTCTCGTCTTTAAATTGTTACAAGTCGAAAACCGTTAAAGATAAATGGTTCAAACTTGGAACATGTCTTTTTCAATTATTTTACTTTATTTCTGATTCAGCAAATTAAAAAATAAAATAAATAAAAATGTATATACAGTGGAACCCCGATTTTATGTAACCCGTTTCGTACGTTATCCCGCTTCGTACGTTATTTTTCGTCGGTCCCAGAAAATTTCTATTCCGATAATGTTAAAAGTACCTCGATTCTACGATATTTACTCTTAACGTTTCCCGCTTGGTACGTCATTTTAGGCCAAGTACCTCAGGAATTTTTTTATTTTTTCATTCATGGAAAATTTTTCAAAAGAACAAAAATGATTTCCACTTGGTCAACTGGTTGTTTGTTATCATAAACAGTTCTTCCCCTCGACGTTAATACCCCAGTGAGAAAGTAACGATGAATTATTATTTGTCAAAAGTAAGATATCTAAAAGAAAATGTTTCTCTGTAGCCGAAAAGGCAGAAATTATGGAAAAATACAAATTTTCCAAAGGAACTAAAGTGGATTTTGTAAAAGTTCGGTATCGCTTGTTCCACGTTACAAACCATCCTAAAACAAGAGGTCTCTGTGGAATTGAAATGTGAAAACCTGGGAAATTTGTCAAAGAAAAGAAAAACATTGAAAACCTCTCTTTTTGAGAAACTGGGAAGGATTTTGTACGACTGATTTAAACAAGCCCGTTCAGCTAAGATTCCAATCAATGGCTCAATTTTGTAAGAAAAGGCTCTTTAAATTTCTTCTAGACTTAAAATGCAGAATTTCATGACATCCAACGGTTGGTCGACCGGTTCAAGAAGAGGTGTAATTTGTCTTACAAGTTTATTTGTGGTGAGAGAGATGGAATAAATACTGCGGTCGCTGAGGAATGGATGGAAAAAACTTTACCTTCTCTTGTGTGTAATTACTCAAAAAAGACATCTTTAACGCAGATGAGACCGGATTGTTTTTTAATCTCTTCCCTGGAAGAACATACGCCGTGAAATGAGAAACGTGTCACAGTCGGTAGCTATCAAAAGTGCGATTAACAGTTTTGTTATTTACGAATACAGACGGAACTGAGAAGCTAACACCTTTTGTGATTGGTAAATCCAAGAAGCCACGATGCTTCAAAAATGTTAAAAGTGTGTTGACATATTTCAATGCCAACCACAATGCTTGGATGACTCTAAACCTTTTTGAAGATTTTGTAAGAAAATTGTATATAAAAATGAGCTTACAAAAGCTATTTTATTCGTAGACCAGTGCACTCATGTTGATCTGAATTTAAGGAATGTGCGTATGGAATTTTTTTTACCCAACTGTACCAGTTTACTTCAGGCATGTGACTTGGGAATAAACAGATCCTCCAAAATGCATTATAGAAAGCAACTGGTAGGAAAAGACCTTTTTTCACTTGATTCTGGTGAGCTTCATGATGCTTGGAAAACAAAGCTAAATGTGCCGGATGCTCTTCATTTCATCTCATCGGCGTAAAATTGAGTAGATGAAAAATGCATGTCAAATGCTTTTCTGAAGGGAGAATTTTCAAAATCCGAAATTAACGGTGAAGCGCCGACGGAAGAGCTCTCTATGGAAGACTACACAAAAGATGATGAATTTATACTTGCAGACATTAATGTTGATGAGTACATTGATTGCGATAAGAATGTTACCGCTACCACAGACATTCAGACTATTTCCGATCTGATTTCGCGATATTGAAGTGAGGATGATATTGATGACGATCCAGAAGACATCGTGCCCTCATCGGCAGAAGCCATTGCGAGTTTAAAAATTTTAAATAAATTTTAACTGGACATGAAAATTCAGAAAAAAATTTGCAAAAACTTGCTTGCATTGAAAATAGAGTACATGTGAAATTACACTTAAAAAGAAAACGCAATAAAGAATAACACATTTTTTTAAATACTAATATGGTATTGGTAAGTTTATTTTTGTATAATTTGTTTTCTTAAAGTGTTTTTCTCAATTTGACCCCGATTTTACGTTTTCCCGTTTCGTACGTTTTTTTCTGCTGGTCCCATGAAAAACGTAAAATCGGGGTTCCACTGTATATATATATATATATATTTATTTATTTATTTATTTACTTTTGAAAATATAATTTTAAAAAAAAATAAGTTTAAAATTTTTTTAATTAATATTTAAAAAAATGCTGAACCATAATTAAAACTTTCGAAAAAGTTTAAAAATTGTCGAATAACATTTTGAATTATGATTTTAAATTACCCCACTTTTTTTCAATTTTTTAAAAAAACTTTGAAAAGTTTTAGGTTTTAATTTTGTTTACAAATTATATGGTTAACCATCCATCATAAAAACAAAAACCCTCAAAATTCTAATTCTATAAATAAAAATGTTTTTAAATGTGTCCCGCGGAACCCCTTAATTAAAAGAATATAAATAAGGTAGCTCAGAATGATTTCAGAGCAATAAAATTTCCATCATTTTGGAGGTTGAATTACGGCAATTTACAGATTAAAAACTTTCCACAAAAACATCAGATATAAAGAGGCTAATAAAAAAATATATTCAAAATAAACATTTTATTTGATTGGATAAAAGGAAGTTTTAGACAGGTAATTCCATCTTATCGGTTACGTCATCTGTGGAAAATTTTATTGCATTCTTTTCGGTTGGACTATAAAAGTTTTCCGTTATAGACAGGTTCCGTTTTCACAAGTATCACTGCAGTTCTTAAGTGCTATTTAAGTAACTGAAGTAATTATCAGTATTTAATTAATAACTTTCTTAGCTTCCCGACCTGCTTAAGAATATCAGAAAAGGCCTATCTCAGACATGTTAAATTTTACATTTCATTTGCGCCTCTATCTTTTAAAATTATTTTCACAAAAAGGTTAAAGATCTATAAAAAAAAAAAAAAATTCTGTATAAATTCAGTTACACTATTGAACAAATTTTAACAAACTTCTTGTTTGTGAATATACATTACGTGTTACTGTTAGATTTTAGGGCACTAAAAACGAAAAATTTCAAAAAATTTCTATCACCCATCCAATTTTATGAAATTTTACTTTCAATGTCTGGACTATGTGGGACATTTGTACAACATTTATGATAACATTGCATCGTCATGTTACGAGGGTCGATCCAGAAGTAAGGTTCCCAAAGAGCTCCAGCCACACGGGAAGGTGCGAGGCGAAATACGGCAACGGCGCTGTGTGCGGCTGTTCCTGAACTCGAGATTCCCTCAGCAACGCTTCGCTGCGCCGCTCATTCTTGGCTCAGCAGCCGTCCAAGATGAAGGTTCCCATTGTTGATCTCGCCAAGTGCGAGATTCGTTCCGTAATTCGCTTTTTGCACGTCAAAGGGACGCCCGCCCGTCCAGAACCGCCAGGGAGGACGACTGACAGCCGGTGTAACGCTGCTTCACGACAACGCCCGACCTCACGTCTCCCGTTAAACACAGGAGCTTTTGACACAATTTGGGGGGACTGTCATGCTCCACCCACCTTACAGTCCGGACCTCGCACCTAGTGATTATAACTTTTGTCCCAAGTTAAAGGAACACTTGGGTGGCCTAGAGCTCCTATAATGCAGGCTGACGCATTCTCGCAGATTTGGGGCTCAAATTGAAGTTCAGTCGAAAAACCAAGCTAATCAGAACCGGTTCAGCCAATCAGAACCGAGTCTTAGGCAACCCCAACTCCGGCTGCGGTAGATTGATGCTGAGCTGCGTATCAATAATGCGAAACAAAATGGATATGCGTCAGCTCCTATTATAGGAGTCTTAGGGTGGCCAACGCTTCCGGAACGACGATGACGTCAAAGAAGGTGTAAAACGTTTCCTCAACGGGTTGGCGGTGGAGTTCTACGACATTGGGATACAGAAATTGGAACACCGTCTACAAAAATGCGTAGAAAAAGATGGCGATTATGTAAAGAAATAGAGCAAACTTTCTCCATTCCAACGATGTAAATTTCTATGAGAATAAACAATGTCGTCTATTTGTAAATTTGATGGGAACCTTATTTCTGGATCGACCCTCGTAGTTGCGTTTAATCTGCAAACACATATTTATACTTGTTATCTCAATCGAATGACAACAGTAGTAACAGGAGAGTAGAAACAAATTTGACTTTGGTAATTTTGCATTAAGACCTTCATTAATTTTCATGCTAAATTTCATTTATAAAATTTCTCCGTTATCTAAAAATATAATGAACATTAACTTTTCAATATTGTAATCTTCCGCTCCAGCTATGTAAAGTTTTCATTTAATCATTTATATTATTATTAATTCGAATGTTATATTTACCCAATGCATTAAAATTAGTATTTTTTTTTTTTTTTTTTAATCTGCGGGTGATGAAAACTTTTCTATGTCGCATTCTTTTTCAGCATAAACTAAAACATAAAAAAATTCCATGTAGTTCATAATAAATACATACATTGTTGAACAGTGTTATTTCATTAAATTTCACAAGAAAACTTATGACACGTTGTTATAATTAAAGCTTAATATTCTTACAAAATAAAAGCATTGTTTACGTTGCAGATAAGGGAACCAAAAAGTTTATATCAAGGAATTTAAATCTAAACATTTTTTGTACAATGGTATTAGAACGTGTTTAGTTTCAATAATTTTTTTGTTTTTGCAAACAATGTTTAGATTTTGTCTTAATCATTCACTTCAGTGTTACGAGAATCTAGATTAAATTACAAATATTCTTTTTCACATGAATGCACTAAAAATTAAATTCAGTAAACCATTAATCGAGTAGTCATTATAACCAAAGATTAAGACTAAAAAATATGAAAAATATTAAGTTATCCATAAATAAATGTTTTCACTTTTTTTAAACATGGGGATCACTCACATATCAGATGCAATCACTTTGTCGAGCAGTTATTATATATAAAGCACCCTAACTATTTGGATAAACAGTTGTAATAACTTTTTTTTTAAAAAGAAAGCAAAAATAAACTTAAGTGGCAGTATTAATGTTTTTCGTATTCTACACTCATAAATGTAGAAACACTTAGAAGCAACTTTCAGTTTGAAAACTGAATGCATCCAAATTCAATTAGAGGGTTTCCCACTAGAAAGTGCGTAGAGATGAGTGAAGGTTTCTTTTTTTTCTCTCGGAGCCCGAGCCTGGTAATTGGAAATCCGCGCTCGCCCGAGCCCGAAAGTACGCAGCACAAAAGCTGTTAATACCATCTTTAAATTGTTTAGAAATTAATTTTCTCTTTTAAAAATATCTTCTTCCATAGAAATAACCGTTAATTTTAAACACTTTCCCATGACGCAGTTTCACAATTTTCATCTCTGAAAATCTTACTAAAATAGCAAAATTTTGTATTTATACCCAACCATCGGCAGAAATCTATAAAAGTCACAATTGTTGTTATTTTACAATATCATTATACAACTATGGCAGAAAAACATGAGCTCTGTTTCCTTGTAATTGTGAGAAAGAACTTCAAACAGAAAGATAGGATAGACAAGGGACATCCTAAGGTTTCTTTATGTTACTAATATTGACCATGCCAAGGCTTCAGAATCAAATAGAATATTTCTCTTTATATTCCAGCAATAAAAATTAATTTCCTTTCGAACTGGGCACCACCAGTGGCCGAGAGGTTCTGCTCTCAAAGCTGGTAGACAGGAGGAGCTGGGTTCAAGCTCAATCGCGCCCGTCGGCCTAATAGTTCGGAGTTTTAGTGGTTTTCTTCGAGCCTTGGATATCCTTGCGTAAATACTGGTTAGATTCCTTTAGAAAGACCCCCACGAGCCTCCTCGTGCAGATAATCGGCCGTCAGAATTACACCACAATACTTTCGAACTGATTTTTAGAAGATTGTAAAATACTTTAAGAAACTTAGACTTCATTTTTTGTTTCTCAAATAGCACTTGGCAAGGGTTTCTTTTTCACCCCCAATTTAGTAAAAAATAAAATTTTTACTTTAAGCCCCTTGGGCGAAAACTGGTATAAAAATAATGCCTGAACCCGTTTTGGGCTTTGTGTTTTTTTTAATAGCAGTAAATAAAAAATTTCATGTCATACCTGTTTGTTTATGAGGTATGGAAAAAGAAAAAAGTTTGTTTAGGAAAGGAGGGGGGGGGGGGGGGATCCTGTACTTTTTTTTACCGAACATTTTACGGCGCTACTTTCTAGTGAGCAACCTAGTATATTAACTTTTAACAAACTAAGCTAGTTTAGCCTATCAAATAGGGACAATTAAATATGTCTATCTCAAAAAACATACTGATTTTTACTACGCCGGAATGTTTTAACTAGAAAATTGTACAAAAATACCTAAAATAATGTTACACCCGTTTTTTTCCCCCTTGAACCAAAAGAGGTTGGGGGGGTTGGGGGGAGGAAGGGAGGGGATAAATAGAAAAGGTAAAAAAAAAATACTTCAAAAACTTTAGAAAAATATTTATGAGGAGGACAGATGATTCGAAAACTTTCTTTTTACAATATTGCAAAATGTTGTGTTAATAAAAAAAGGGGGTCAAATGCAAATATTAACACTTGAATGGCGTCCATTCAGTTTAGCTTTTGAAAGATTCTCCAACACACTTGTTACATAGAGGCATGATGTCATACTTTCTCTATTTATCTCGGATGATCTTTTACTTTGTTTGAAACAGCGCTGACATAATTATGATCCGCCATTTAGAGAGCATTATGTCATCGCGTAGCGAAATAAATTATAATTAGAAGCAACAATGGGTAATAGTATGCCTAAAAAAATTCAGTGAATTAATTTATGTTAATAGCCGCGCTTAATTACATTACATAAAACCAATGTAAGTAGGGGAAAAAAAAGTTGCAATTGATAAAGAAAATTAATCCAAAAATCATATATATATATAGGGAAAACACTTTCTTTTGCAGATAATTTTGTCAAAATTTCGTAAGTTATTGCATACAAAGCTAAGTTTCATATCATAACCTTAACGTTACCAATAGCTTAGAGCAGATTTTATTAAGAAATTTTTTGTCAACATACAGATTTTAGAATACGCTAAGACTAACCAAAAATGCACACGTCTGAAAGGAAGAAATTCATTTTTTTCAACCTGAAAACCTATAGCCTCATATGCAAAAATAAAAGTGCTATTTTTAGACATACTTCTTAAATGGTGTTTATCCATTTGTATATATATTAAAAAATAAATGTTAGAAATTGGATCAGACCTATGTTTTAAAAATTCAATAGCAATATAGTAATTTTTATCACATTCAAGCTCATAAAGAAAAGTGCAAATACTTGTATATGATCTATAGAATTTATACACACCCAGTAATATAGCTACAAATTAGTTAACTTTAAAATCGCATACCACAACTGAAAACGCACTTCCAGCAATTATATCTCATAGGCAGTATTGTAACATAAAATTATTTTGATTGCTCCTGTAAATGAACGATAAAATGTTATGCACACCATATTCTACAGTAAGTTTCTTGTTCTGCATCTCAATAATCTATATCAATTTCAATACATTTTAAATAGAGTAACATCGTTAAAATGTATGCAATTTTTCCCCCCAAAGACCCTAATGAAACGGAATTCTTTTGAGTATCCCTGTAAATGAACTATAAGCGTTATACAATTCATTTTCAATTTTGAGTATGTCCTAAGTAAACCTCAATAACATATCAAATCACATGACAATCCGAGTATATTTACGCGAATTACAATTCGGAAAGACAGACGGCCAGACAAAGCGACTTCATAAAGATTTTTCAACTATGTTGGAAAGTGTTTTTACTTACCCATCATACGTAGTATAAGGTAAGTCTTGTAATCATTTTGAAAATCGAAAAATGTTTTTGACGAAGTTAAACGTTTCAGACACTGGAGATTCCGAAAAACATTTTTAGAAAAAAAAAAATTGCCGACCGTCTGTGTGTCTGTAAACGCTCTATCTCCCGAACAAATTGAGATAGAGACTTGAAATTCGATGTGTACTTAGCATGTAATAATGGGAAGAAGCTTATTTAATTTCAATAACCTGGATTATCCGGAACTATTTTTTTTCGGACTCTTGAAATATTCGTTCTGATAAAAGGTATATAAAAAATTGTTTATTTTAAGGAGTGAATATAAAAGACAAGAAAATAAGATAAATTTTGCTACAGAATGAAGTCGATCGGATAATGAGTTGCCGAGATATTTGTAATTCTATTTTCGATACTCTTCGATTTTCCATGACCCTGTATTTCATTCAAATTTCAATTCAAAGACATATTTTAATTGGAAATGAGACACTTAATCCAACGCAGTAAACCGTTAGTTAATATGATTATCAATTTTGGAGTTATAAGGATGTTTTTTTTACGCAATTCTGTAATAGAGCATTTAAAGTTTATGACGTCATCAAGCCAGGATTTTACTCGAAGTGCAATGCATTTTATAAATAATTTACACATGTTTTACTTTCAAATTTTATATTATGCATATCCATGATGGGTAAGTATTACGGTGGCCCCCAACGACTAGTTTTAAAAATGTAAAAATAATGGAAAGTATATTAGAATAAAATAGAAATTTCATTTCTTGTCCTTTCAGGTATACTGCTAAAGCGTGAAACATTGAACTTCAGTATTCGATTTCTTTTCCAGTAAAATTAACCCTATCAACCAGAAAACAAGATTTTAAACAACCACATCTCTTAAAGATGAATAACATGAAAAATAAATCAAAAGTATCTTCGACGAATTATTCTCGATCTTCCAAAACATCGTGACGGTTTGTTTCACTCGAAAGGCTTTTTTCAAAGAGAGATATAAATTTAATGATTCATTTCAAATGAATTTTTCAAATTATTCTTCATTTTGATTCTCATTCATTTTTCAAAAAGAAAATATTTTTCGGTGAGTAATATAATATTCAAAAATTTCCGCTCGAAAGAAAAAAAAAATATGACTTTACGCAATCACTCTATATGAAGAAAAACCAAAAATTATTTAAATAAAATGCTTTTCATAAATTTTCTTCTGTTTGCTTCGAATGGAAATTAGTGAGTAATATTACATGACTTACCAAAAGAGAGAGAGAGAGAGTGTGTGTGTGTCCCTCAAATCCGCCACCCTAAAATTCACATATCGTTTTCGATGTAAACAATGAAACTTACAGTTAAGATGTCGGTGTAAAATTAAAGTTTTTTTTTTTTTTTTTTTTTTTTTTTTTTTAATTATTCTGTACACATTTTAATATGTAATTTTGGTTAATATAATTCAACTCATGTTTTCTCATGAAGGAAGTAGAAATTTATTTTTGAAAAATTTCAAGATGGTGCAGATATCAGTGGCGATCGCGATATTTTTACCAAATAATTTATGTATTAATCAATCTTTTTTGGTTATTATGGCTAAAAATGAAATAAAATTTTGTTATTTTAAGATTTTGATGCGAATTATTAGTGTACATTTATAAGGCAAGTTTTACAGAATAATTAAAGAAAAAAATTATCTCATCATTATGCATATTTGGTTATACATTAATTATTTAAAATGACCTTTACTTTTAATATTTTGAATGTCTTTTTAAATTTTCTTAATTTTTATTATTTTACTTAATTATTTTACTTTATTATAAGCATTCATTATAATTTTGAGTGAATTAGTAAATTCAAATTATTGTTTAAAAAATGTAAACTAAACAGTGACCAGAAATCCGCAAAATTCTAAAATCTGCACAACTTTTGGTGTTACGTTAAGCAGATTTAAGGGAGTCTACTGTATATATATTAAACATTAATGAAAATCAAAATGCATAAATAAATAATAAAAATAAATATAAAAATAACCGCCAAATTATTTTAGGGTTACTGATCTTACTGGAAATATCAGTACAGTTATTTCTGCAGTACGGTTAATGAATTGCAGAACAGACACTAATGCTAACAACACATTACATAACTATTTCTATAATCATCTGATAACATGGCGTAAAAATCCTTTTAACAATACTCAACAAGGTATTAGAAAGAGGTTTACTTTTGTTTTAATCAGGGGAACAAGATGTAAGCGATTAAGAAATATAACCTGAGGACGAAAAAGAACAATACTCTTTTCTTTGTAAATTAAAGAGTAGGAAGTGCAATGAGAAATGAAATGAGTGCCTCAGTTATTTTTCATGAGATGAAGTGAAATGTGCGTAACATTGAGCTGATCATAACCGTAAGATTAAAAAAATATTAATTTTTAATAATAATTATAGGTACTTCTCTATTATTCCGTCGACCATTTTTCATAACAAAAAACTATCGGCAAACTAAGATTAAACGCCAAAAATGCAGTCCCATTTACTTGATGTCAGAAGCATTATACGTGTTTGTTACGTCATCTAGTGGTTTTTAATTCAACATTTGCGTGTATTTTTCATTATATTTTACTGATTTATGAGTTATTTCATTAAATGAAATAACAATTGTGTCCTTAAATTCTTATATTTATTTTGATATTCCAATGGCAACGTTCTCCCGTTTATTGAGCGTTACAGTTTGGCGACAGTTTTTTGTTATGAAAAGTGGTCGACGGGATAATAGAGAAGTACCTAATTATAATTAAATAATATTAACCCGGTGATGAATTCATTAAGTGGTCCGGAAGGTGGCGATATCCCTCCCTGAACAGGAATGCCCCCCCGGGAGGGGGGAAGGGCGTTTCTGTCGGAGAAAATTGTCCGAATTCAACACTGAACCTTTCCCCCAAAGAGTGTCCCGTCCCCAATTTTTTATCTTTTAGGACCCTGTATTTCCTTGTAGTACTTCGAAGTAGAAATCTGTTTCTAATTTAATCGCAGAAATTCTGCGATTAAATCCTAACATGTAAAAAATAAACCTGAAACAAATCAAACACAGCAGTACCGACTGTTGATTTAAGGCTGTTCTCAAATCCAAAAGGAGCTACTTTCCGACACATTTCTCAATTCATTTCTGTTTAGGAATGCATGAAATTGGCAGGTGTTCTTATTCAAAAACTATGTAATTGAAGAGTGCTTTCCATTTTTTGGTAAAGGCGGAAGAGATTTCAGATAAACTGTCAAAGTTGGCGTTTTGAACCGAATTTCCATACGAAACAGCGCGGTAAAAGAGAAAAAACTGTCGTCCAGTGACAACAATAGTTTATAACTCGATAAACAATTAATTTATTAGAAAATGGGAAACATTATCAGATTCTAAATCACTTCAACAGTCATGTTTTTGCACTTAAAAATGACTCTGTAAATGTGTCAGAAAAATCACGTTGTTGAGCGGGGGGGGGGGGGGGATATTTTGAGAACAGTCTTAAGTAAAACGGATTCCCCCTACCAAATACAACAAAATTAGTTTCAAAACGAGATCAAAACTAATTTGAATTGGCGACAGTTATTTTGTATTTTCAAAGTTCCCCTACTCTAAATTCACAAATGAAATTATTACTCAAATGAAAGAATTCTTAATTAGACTGTTTTGAGCATAATTAGCATGAGTA
Organism: Maratus michaelseni; assembly: GCA_963931845.1. Classification (NCBI taxonomy): domain Eukaryota; kingdom Metazoa; phylum Arthropoda; class Arachnida; order Araneae; family Salticidae; genus Maratus; species Maratus michaelseni. The sequence goes on along the minus strand of OZ007594.1, from coordinate 163,570,342 downwards.
AAAATTATATTTATTTATTTGACTATCCAAAAGTTGAGACAAGTTATCTAAGCTAATCTTGTAGCATTGATCATCAATTTAACAAAAGAACTAACATGGAACAAAAAAAAAGTAACGACTGGAAGCTACTAAGGACGCTAAAGGAGATTATCATCATCATTATTTTATTTGTATTAACCTTTAAACAGAGAATATTTAGAGAAGGCAATAATTTAAATATAGTTGACTCACTTTTACAGATTCAAATTCGCTGATAAAAATCCCACTTAACACAATAAGTTGAGAACTGTAGTAATTCACTGGTACTTACCTATAAAAGAAAAAAATATATACACATATATCAAGATTTACACACTAACTGTATTTGTAAGAATAAATAAATTAAAAATACTAGTACATAATCATAAAAAACTGTACTTTTTAAAATAACCCCTAATAAAAATTTCTAATAATTCGTATTCTCCTCTTCCAATTCTTTAATACATTAATTCAGGGATCGGAAAAACTACCTTTTTATTGTAGCGAACTACAACTACTTTATCGAAAATGTAGTTAACTACAACTACTTGCTTTAAAAAGTTAGCGATTAACAAACTACTTTTCAAAAGTAGTGACTTCTTCAAAATTTTGTCAAGGGATTCAATTTATACTCGAAACTGAAGACACGGGTTAAATATTACAATGACCCCTCTTTTTATATCGCGTCTACGCTGTAAAAAATGTAAATTCACGGGCATTCTCCGTGAATTACTACCTTAATTTTACCGGAAATGCCCCTTTTTCAAGGTAAACGGTCAATTTCATGTTTTTACGGGCAAAAGCCGTTTATGTAAGAACAAAGCTCGTTTATCTATGGACAAAACCCGTTTTCTTACGGACATTGCCTGGAATCTCTCTCTGATCGAGTAATTTTACTGCAGCAATTTTTTACAGTGTACCGTGATACAATTAAATAAGTGTCGTATAACCACGGACATTAAAATTTAAGAAAGATAACGTACAAGAAAATGTTTTGTGTTTGTCTTCAAAATGTTAGTTTATATACATATTACAAGTTTCTTGGTGAAATTAAGAGATATACATCCAGGGTTCATACAGAGTTGGGAAGAAAAAATCCAAGGAGTACCGAAAAAATCCAAGGAGTCCAAAAAATGGTTAAGTATTTGCTATTTTTTGTTGTTGTTGCTTTTATGTGCTGCATCGTTATGTGGTATGCACACTCCAATTTTTAATGCCCAATTTGGAGACAAAAACAAATTTTACTCTATTAGAATCCAATTGTTAGTGCTGGAATTGCAAAGTATTCACAAAATATTGCTTACTGATTTCGTAAGTTTAAATACAAAATAGACAATCAACTTTTTTATGCAGCGACCAATGGTCATATAAACAGAGATTAGTCAAACCCTAAACACTTATTATGTATATCACATACATGATACATTTTAAAGAAAATTTTAAAAAAAATGCTAAACGCAACATACAAGAAAAAATATAACAAGTTTTGAATTTATACTTTTAGAACAGCTGTAATCGATTTCTTTGATGGTGAAACTTTGACGAAATTCACGTGTTTTTTGCGACCTTCTGGGGGAAATTCGCAATCTTCTGGGAGAAATTCATGTTTTTTCGCAATCTTTTAATAAAATTCACGTTTTATTTCAATCGTTTGACGAAACTGATGTTTTTTTCGCGATCTTTTGATGGAAACTGCGTGTTTTTAGTGATCTTTCGGCGAAATTCGCACGTTTTTTGTGATCGTTTGAGAAAATTCGCATATTTTTCGCGATCTTTTGAGAAAATTCGCATGTTTTTCGCGATGTTTTCAGGAAATTCGCGATCTTCTGGGGGAAATTTGCGTCTTTTTTCGCGATCTTCTGGGGGGAAATTCGCGTTTTTTCGTGATCTTTTAATGAAATTCACGTTTTATTTCGATCGTTTAACGAAACTGACGTTTTTTCACAATCTTTTGAGGGAAATTGCGCGTTTTTCGCGATCCTTTGACGAAATTGTCGTGTTTTTTGCGATCATTTGAAGAAATTCGCATGTTTTTTGCGATCTTTCGAGAAAATGCGCATGTTTTTTGCGATCTTTCGAGGAATTTTGCATGTATTTCGCGATCTTTTGAGGAAGTTTGCATTTTTCGTGATCCTTCGAGGAAATTCGCGTGTTTTTCGCTATATTCTGGGAGAAATTCGCGTTTTTTTTTTTAAAAAAACGATCTTCTGGGGGTAAGTTCGCGGGTTTTTTTTTCACGATCTTCTGGGGGTAAATTCACGTTTTTTCGCAATCTTCTGGGAGACATTCGCGTTTTTTCGCGATCTTTTAATGGAAATCGCGTTTTATTTCGATTGTTTGACGAAACTGACGTTTTTTTTGCCTTCTTTTGATGGAAACCGCGTTTTTTTCGTGATCTTCTGAGGGAAATTCGTGTTTTTTCGTGATCTTCTGGGGGGAAATTCGCATTTTTGCATGATGCTGTGCTTCAGATAAATGACGTGCATAAAGGATTTACCGTGCATTTTACAATTACGATTTTTTTCCCTCGGCAGCAATATCGCTTGTGTCCGAAGCCGCAATACAATTTAAGGAGTTTCTAAGGAGTCGTTTGTTTATCTAAGTAGTTCTAAGTACTACTTGGGAATGTTTTCATTTCTAAGGAGTTTCCAAGGAGTCCAAGGAGTCTGTGCGAACCCTGATAATACAATCAAATGTTCAAATACAGTTACCTTTTCACCGTATGAAGATTTTCCAATATTTCTATAAATATGCTTGTAAATCCCACAATATATATATTTTTTAATCGCTGTTTGATGCTATAATATCTTTTATAACTCCTGATACTATATACGGTTCAAAAAAGTATTATGTTAAAAATATTTTTGTCTACAGCCATTTTAACATGATTACATGACACGGAAAAACACGGGCCTAACGCTTAAAGGGTCTCTTAATTAAAAAAAAAAAAAAAATCTTGAGCGAATCCACTCGACTTTCCGAACACTTTACAGAGTACTGCGAGTTCAAATAAATATTAATATAAAAACTAATTAAAACTTATAATTTTACAAAAGGTAATGGGACCTCTCTGGGGACCTCAAAATAAGTTACGCAATGCGTTGCTAATTGCTATACATTGCAGCTGAGATTTGCAGCTAAGATTCGCAAATTATTGAGCAGAGCAAATTTTGCACAAAAGAAGCAAGTAGTGGATTTTTAGAATGGCACATTTTTTTTCTTGAAATAGCGTTAAAAGTAGGGTCGATTCTAGCTACAAACTACTGATTTTTTGTATTGCGCTACTCGCAACACTACAAACTCTGTAAAAAATAGCGACTTGTAGTTTCTCTACTTGTAGCGCGCTACTTCCGACCCCCGCATTAATTACATCCGACGTCGTACGAACTTAAAATATCAAATCCAGATCCTTAGTATAACAGATTTTCTTTTTAGTTAAGATGCATTTAGAAGCATTTTAGTCTAATGAAATTTGAAATTATTAGATACAAACCAAAATAATCAGCAAAGTCATTTTTATATTTTTATTAACTTTTACAAATTCTTTCTAAATTTCAAAGTTAATTTTTTATGTTATTTTTTTTTCTATGTTACCGAAATCTTCTGTTTTTTTAATTCGATTAGGAAAATTATCCTTCACGAAATCCCGTGTAAGAACTACGGCGCATGTAACTTTATTATTATGTTTTCTCTAATCATCTAATATAGACAATTAGGAAACATGATCAGCTTTACCAGTAGGAGACACATACTCAAATTTGTGATTTTATATATCCAATATTTTCCTTCATAACTTTTCCGGTACTATGTTTTTAAATTTAAATATTTTTTACTTATGTTTTCAATAAGCTAAAGCTAAAGGAATAGTAGCACAGATTAACTTTATAAATAAAAGCGATTAAAGGTAAATGAAGTTTGAAATTTTATAACATGGAATATCGAAAACAGTTTACTATTTTACTAAAGTGTCAATGATTTTAATCAGACGATTTAAATCGCGGTCTAATCAGATATATATATATATATATATATATATATATATATATATAAATAATCACCGATAAAAATAAAAGTTTCGTAATTTTTAAAATTATAGGGGAAAATATTAAAATACAAGATAAACATAATTAATAACCTTTCTAAAGATATTTTGCCGATTGAATAATTTAAAAAAGCGTTAAATAATAGTTTACAAGCTTTAATCCTGTAAACAATAATATACAATAACCTTGCAAACAGTGCGTTTTTGTCAGGCATAAAGAGCATTTCATTTAAAAATTATATAGTTATGTCTTACTCACATTATTATAATACCTGCTTTTGAGAGATTAAATTATTCAGTCTTTTATATAAAAGTCGCATATCAAGCATAATTTTCTGTAGGTAAAAGAATTGGTAATGATTATCTTATTTTCTCATTCTACGTTTATAAATATATGTATAGCAACAAATTAGTGATAAAGGATAATTAACGAATAATAAAATCTGCTCAACGGTTATTGTGAATGAATATAGAGGGGAAAAAGAGCGAATTAAGTATCAAAATGTTATGACAGCTTCTTCAGTAGAGGTTAAAAGAATATATTTGTTTTTAACTTTTGAACTCCCACAGAGCAAATAAAAAAATCAGTTTAAAAAAAAAGGGTTTTTTATCAATTCGAAGCGCTGAATGCCAATAATGTTTTCCGAGTGGTATTAATGCCGATATTTAAGATTTTGTGGTGTTAACGTGCATTGCAGATGTAACTGGAGATTTTTATGATTATATTTATGTATGTAACAATTTTCATAGTGTTATTTTTATTACATTTATTTATTTATTTTCTTGTTAGCATAGACATGTGTGTATAAATTTAGATTTATGCAACTACAATAATTTTACAAAGTACAGTTGCAAAAAGATCTGCCATGATATTTGATTTGTTATTTGTGCTATTAATTAATGAAATTACTTATTTGCAGTTTTATTATTTCTATCATTACTAATTATATTACTAAAAACGATGGGGGGAGAGGAGTGAAGGGCGAATTATTTCTTAACGCCTGGAAAATTTTAAATATATATTATCCCTTAAAAAATGTCTTTATAAAAAGTTCCTATAGCTAAAAAATTGTCTCCATTTCAACTCACATCCAGCTTTAGATTTTTTAAAACATAACTGAGTTTACATATTTATTAAAAAAAACAGAAAACGGCTTTTAATATAAAATGTCTCAAAATCTTGGCTTCGATAAAAAATTATAAAAAGTTTTGGGGAAAAAAAATCCGAAAACTAATTTAAATCTTAACACACGAAAAGCTCTTTTATATATTAAAAAACAGTAAAAAGTTAAAAATTCGATCTTGTCCGTGACCTTTTAGGAGAAATCTAATGAAAAATCAGATTTATAAAGAACAAGTTCTACGAATTAATTCTAAACATAAAATGGTAAAATTCTCCTGTAAAAAACTACCAAGAAATAAAAAGAGAAAAAGTGTATCTGATAAGTTAGCACGTTATCAAAAACAGGATTTCACATGCTGGTTATCGCGAATGAGTTCGGAGAAAGAAACCATAGTTATTAATGATTCGCGGGAAAGAGAAATATATTTGCGGGTTAGTTCATTTAAAGTTAGAAAAAATGAAAAATATTTTTACCACTAAATCAAATCAATTTCTGTTGATGAAATAGAGGCTATAAAATTTGAAGAAAGTTTTGCTAATAAATAAAGAGAGGCCAGATGAGTAGAGAGCCAACTTTTGGACCCTGGGATAAAGTTTCCTATGAGATTCCATATGTATCTCTATATAAAAAGGGGGAATTTTAGACTGTATTAATAATATTCATTAAATTAGTCATTTTAAATTAAATTAATTTGTTAATTAATGTCAGTTTTAAATCAAATTCAATTAAAAAGTTTTATTCTATATATATTTGTGATTTTTATGCAAAAGATATATACTCAGATAATATGCACATGTAACTACATGTTTACCTTATAAATTATAGACACAAATTGAAAATCATTATTCAGACTAAAATAGGAGGATGTAGCCAGTTGCTTGAGTTTTACGTTGATTTTTTCTTTGAAAGCGATGTGAATCCATGAATGTTGAAGAAGACTATTCTAAATCAGTAAAAATATATAATTTTTTTAATAGCATATTTTCATTCACACAACAATAGGGTTTATATCTCGGGAAAAAAAGAATCCATATAATCGTAGCAAATTTATAGTAGCAGGAGAGAGAGGGGGGGGGGGGCTTTTTATCGCGGTCCAGGGATTTTTCACCACGTGCCCCACCCCTCCCTGGGTTTGGGGCCATACTTATGCATAGATGTTTTGGGCGATAACATTATGAATCCCGAACATCCCGATTGGCTAGATAATATTAGACGGGACTTTAATGTACTTGACGTCGTACTTGGGCTCATAAAGTGTGCAAAAGGTGACCATAAAGTTGCAAACCAACCAAACAAACAATTAAATATTACCCTTTGACTATTGCTGGAACAATATGGTCAATATTGTCTCAACAATAGTGACCATAAATGTATATAACTCGTACATGCAAGTTATATACAAATACATACATATGGCGATCATAATTAAAGTTTTAATCTGAAATTCCTATAAAATTAAAAGCAATGGACCAAAAATGTCCCAAACGGGTAACATTTTCGGGATTAATAAACTGTATCGTTAAAAATCGTGCAAAAATTTATTAATGCAAAATGTTTGACATTTTAATTTATTTTAGTTTAGTTTAGTTTTTAACTTGTATTTTACAAGAGGTTTTTTTTTTTTTTTTTTTTTTTTTTTTAAAGCTTTAGATTTTTTTTTTTTTAATATCTTTAAAGACAATGTTATTTTAAGACTTTTTCCAATTGTCTGTGAAATTAAAATGCACACTGAGGTTTTATTTTTTAAACAAAATTTATTTTTTAAATGTTGTTAGATGCGAGAAGTACAATTTTTTATTAGATTATCCACATAGCTTGAATCCAAGAGTTACGCGGATTAAATACCTGTAGCCTGTAGGGACAACTTCTTTCATGTATAATTAGACTATTTTATGAATATTAATGTATAGATTTATAGTGAAAACATAGGTAAGTAAACAAAGAACTGATTTATAGAATTCCTAAGATATATATCTAGAACCCATATTTTCAGAATATCTTGTTTCTAAATGAAAATTCAATTTTAAAATCCGAAACACGTAACTATTCCGCCAAAAAGTCTGAAATCTTCGATGTTACATAAACTGAAATTAAAAGAGGTAACCAATCGAAAATACAACACACTAAATAAAACTTAAGAAATAAATCAAATAGCTTGTGATGCTAAAAAAAGTATGAAAATCCATTTTGTTTTGTTGCTCAGGGAAAGCAGGGTAGGCAACAAATAATAATAAAATAGAATAGCCTACAAGATTTATTTGCAGAACGTATTCCAATAAATATATATATATATATATATATATTTTAAATTGTGTAATTTTAAAATTTACAGTTACACACAACTTATATAAGAAATGCAATTTATCTCTTGTAGTTTGAATCATAAATCATGGATTCAGACGGTAACATATCCAATGCTTTATCATTTTATTTTGAAAAAAAATGACAAAAGAACTGCTGCCAAAACATCTTCAAGAATTTTATCATTGACAGACATCTGCGATATATTTTCTTTTTCTACCCAATGGCTATGCGTGTAATGCTCCATATATAGCTAAATTGGTTTCTGGGATCCACCCAATAAAAAAGATCATTTCATCATCCACCATTTCACCGAAACACAGCAGACGATCTGCAATTTAAACCTCGTTAATATTTTAAGTTCTCTATCTCAAATGCAGTTTTATGCTAAAATCAGCCAACTGAATCGGCAGACGACATTTTTTGTACAATCCGCCAGGATATTTGATGCGAATAACGATATCAAACACTGGCTGATCTAGAAAAGGCATCATTTAACCAGCAGGATACCTAAATAATGAATACAAAATAACGCTACTGTATCATTGTTTTTGTATGCAAACAGAGATACTCTTTGTTTGTTTTCTAAAAAAGTATTTCAACAATAAATTATGTAGCTCGAGTTTGCTTTCAGAAATACTTGCTTTATCCGCGTTATTTAATCACGAACTGTGATATAAATTGATACCTAAGGCGTAATAGTCCACGAGACACCGAATTTTTTTCCCTTAACCATTTTATGCAAGCTGATCTTCAAATATGTAATTGATCTTATTCCATGGTCGTGAAAAATACTTATTTTGTAGCGAACTAAAACTACTTTAGTGCCCCAAAGCAGAATATGCTTAAAAGTGCGACGTACGTCGCAGAACAATGGCCTCCCCTGCAGAACATTTCAAATTATCATTTTCAAGAAAAATATCCATTCAATCGAAGGAAAATCGTGAAATTCGTCACTCAATGGCCGGGGAAAAAATATCAAAATTCTTTAATCGTTCATGTAAAAAGAGTGCGGAATTGATCAATGGGTCGTGAAAAAATCTTGCGCAGTACGATAGTCAATTATGGAGAACAAATCAGGAAATTCTACAGCCTGTTGTGCAAAAACATGCAAAATTTGATGAACAGTCACGGAAAAACATCCACGGTTTTCACCAATCGGTCGCAGGTAAAAAACACTGCAAAATTCGCCAGCGCATTGTCGGAAAAAACTGCGACAAAACCCACGATTTTCTTTCATTGGTCGCAAGAAAAGGCCTCAAAATTTGACTACAGTACAAGGAAAATGCAAAATTTGTAATTCTGTCGTAGTTAAAAAATCGCAAAATTAGGAAGAAACTGTGAAATTCATCGAACATTCGAAGAAAAAACTCACGATCTTCTCCAATTGGTCTCAAGGAAAAGCTACAAAAATTTGTCTATTGGTACAAGAAAAATATCGCAAAATTTTAAAATCAATCACAGGTAAAAAAAAAAAAAGTGAAATTTGTCAGTGGATTGTCGGAAAAAATCAAAAATTCATCAATTAGTCGTCAAAAAAATCCCAGAATTGGCCAATAGATTGCAAAAAAGCGACAAAGTTTTCCAATCAACAGACAGAAAATATCGCAAAATTCACCTATCTGTTGTGGGTAAAACAAGAAATTGGTTGATCGGTCACTGAAAAAAGCGCGATTTTTATCAATCGTTCACAAGGAAAAGCAAAATCAATTAGCTAATCAGTAGAAAGAAAATGTCACGGAATTTGCCAAACGGTCGCTAATAAATATATGCGAAATTCGTCTATCAGTAGCGGAAAACAATTTTCAAGATTTTCTCCAATGGGTCGCAAGAAGCTGCTGCAAAATTTGTCTATTGGTACAAGGAAAATTTCGCAAAATTCCCCAATCAGTTGTGAGAAAAAAAAAACGCGAAAGAAGTCAGTGTTAACGTGTGAAAAAATTAGAAATTCGTCAATCAGTCATGGAAAAAATCCAGAATTTTTGCCAGTTAGTCACAAAACACGACAAAGTTAGCCAATCGGTAGAAAGTAAATAGATATTACAAAATTGGGCTATCGAAAAAATTGCGAAATCTTTTAGTGGATCGTTGGAAAAAATTGGAAATTCATCGATCCAATCACTCACAAGAAAACCCTTAAAAAATTGTCAATCGATAAAAAGAAAATTTAATGAAATTCGCCTATCAGTCACATGTAAAAAAAAAAAACCCCTAAAATCGTCAGGAAAATCACGAAATTTTTCGATCAGTCATGGAAAAAAATTCCACAATTTTTTCCAATCTCCCGCTATAAAAAGCTGGAATAATTGCCAATCAGTCGTTGGTAAAAATCACGAAATTCGTGCATCAGTTGCAGGAAAAAAACTATGAATTTCGCCAATCGGTCCAAGAAAAATATTGCAAAATTCGCCTATCGGTTGAAGTTAAAAAACCCAAAATTCGTCAGTGAATTATTAAAAGTATCTCGAAATTCTTCAATCAGTTGCGGGAAAAAAATATTACGAAATTCGACAATTCGTCAAAGAAAAAAATGCGAAATTCGCAAGTTGACATACGGAAAAATCTGCAATATTGCAAAAATCGTCAATCGATTGTCGGAAGAAACCACGAAATTCATTATTCGATCAGGTAAAATCGCAAAATTCGCCATTAGTTTCCTTCGTGTGTGCATGTCAGCATTTTACAAAATGGCTTTTACATTTCTATAAAAGATGCAATTGCACTTCTTCATATATAAGAAAATATCCCTGTGTCTTTATTTTTTATTCCCGCAGAACATTTTTTATCAACTGAAGTTCGTTGCAGAACATTGCAAAGTATTCTGCTTTGGGGCTTTAGTGTAGTTAATGTCGAAAATGTAGTTAAATACAACTACCTGTTTAGAAAAATAGTGATTACAAACTGCTTTTCAAAAGTAGCCACTATTTCGCTAACTTTTAAGATTTTGTCAAAGAATTCAATCTACACTCGAAGTTGAGGAAACCGATTAAGTAATACAGTGGGTCCCTCGTTATATAGAATCTGCCGGTATACAATTAAAATGCGGTATATAACCGAGGGCATAATAATTAAATGCAAGAAAATGTTAAGTACATGTCTCCAAAATGTTGTTTTATACATATATTACAAATTTCTTGGCGAAATTAAGAGAGATACGTAATACCATAAGCAGGGCTCGACAAACGCGGTCGTCAAATGGCCACTGGCGACCAAGCTTTTTTATTTGGCGAACAAGTTATATAGCAAATAAATAAATAAATAACTAGTCGTTGGGGGCCACCGTCATACTTACCCATCATGGATATGCATAATGTAAAATATTAAAATAAAAATTGTGTAAACTACTTATAAAATGCATTGCAATTCAAATAAAATCGAGGCTTGATGACGTCACAAACTTTAAAGGCTCGATTACTGAATTGCTTGAAAGAAACATCCTTATAACTCCAAAAATAATAATCCTATTAACTAGCGGTTTATTGCATCTGATTAAGCGTCAAATTTCCAATTAAAATATATCTTTGAAGTGAAATTTGGATGAAATACAGGGTCATGAAAAATCGAAGAGTGTGGAAAATAGGATTCCAAATATCTCGGCAACTCATTATCCGATCGACTTCATGCTTTATGCAAAATTTATGTTTTTTTATTGTCTTTTATATGTCTTATGGGTAAGTAAAAAACTCATCTAAGAAATGAGCACAAACGGTATTTTTCTCCCCGACTCGTAATTCTTAGAAGATGTCATTATAGATGTTGCAAAATTACAAAATATTAAGAAACATAGAAATTACATTCAAACAAAAAATATTTTAAACTTGGCAAAAATAAGTTAATGAAATTCAATTTTAAAATAAAAATTCTGAATTATTTGACTGACTTCGACAGGAAAATAGGCAGTAAAATTCTTTTACTGCTTCACTATTTCATCAGTGACCTCATCATCCGATATGGATTTTATAGCACTCAACTATCCAAACATTTAAAGAATTTGGCAATCAGTATTTCCCAAACATGCCAGTTAATTCAGCCTTTTCTTTATTTTTTTAGACATATAATTTTGAAAAGTTTTATTAGAAAACTTAGTTTATATATATTATCTTTCCAAATCATGTATTATTCTAAACTATGTAACTGATAATTCTAAACTATGTTTGTTATTTGTTCTCAATAAATTCATAAAAAAATATGTGGTTTTTGAAAATCAGTGATGCAGTGATGGTGGAGTAGGGGGTGGGGGTTAATTTTTTTTTTTTACTGGCGACTAGAATTTTTTGCTGACTACCAGATTTTATTAAATTTATAAAGCTTTCACCATAAGCATTTATATATAGTTACATAAAAATGCGGTTAAACTGAAAAGCTTATTTATTTTGTGGATAAACGAAATCAGAGCTATAAATATGAACTAGCGATATAACAAGTGGCTATTATTGTATATAATATATTTATGCATAACTGCATATACTCACTGGTGCAGCGAAGGCGCAGGGAGATTTCGGGGTTAAAACCCCTCCCAGAGCATTTAAAAACGGATAAGCTGCATACAAAACACATTATAAATGTTAAGGTAAAAATATGATGAATAAAATTCGAGTAAAGTAAAAAACATAAAATTGTCACCATTCTAATGTTTCAAGGCTTCATAGTAAGAGCCTATTTCAACACAAAATTAATGAAACAAAATGTTAAGAGCAATTGCAGCAAAGCAGTACGTATGTTACTGCTCTTTCATCCACTCTTCCTTACTTTTCTTCTTTAAAGATTGAAGGAGATGCCCTTTTATGAAACTTTTAAACACATAAATGCTAAATTAAATATGGTTGTTTGTGCTTTTCACTACTGGTTTTTATATGTCACGTAATTACTAAACATTACTCTATGAACATGTAACACAACGAAATTATCCATTTTATGAGTAACAATGGTTCGAAACCCCTCCCAGGTGAGGAACCTGGCTGCGCCACTGTAACTACATAAATTTTATTTACTATTCTTACAGTGATTTGTCGCTGACATTCTCGAATTGTTGCGCAAAACACATTTTGCACAAAAGAAGCCAGTTAAAAAGAGGTAATTGTGATTTAAAGAATGGCACATTTTCTCCTCTAAAGCAGCGCTAAAAGTAGCGCCTGTGCTCGCTACAAACTAGTGATTTTTTTTTATCGTGCTACTCGCTATATTATTGTTCAAAATGTAGCGCACTACACTACAAACTATTGGAAAAGTACTGACCACTGTTGCTCAGCTACTTCCGACCACTGATCTCTTAATCATGAGAACAGCGGCCAGCTGTCCTGACAGCAGTGGATGCAGCTTCGGGAACCACAACATACCCTAGTCAAAGCGAAATTAATATAACCCCCATAAGGGAAGATCACCACTGGTGACGATAATATAATCCACTCTTCAGTAATCCGGTTGCCGTTTATTTCGCTTTGACCAGGGAAAGTTGCGTCTCCAGAGGCCGCTTACTGTCGCTGAAGCTGATGGCTGTTTTCATGATTAAGCAATATCAATTAAGTAATATTAATTAAAAAATGTTTAAAAAGTTTATTTCTGACTAGCTGGTAAAATATAAATTTAACCCCTTGGGGACGAGCGACACGTATACGTGACGCATAAGATGCTGAGAATCCTCGTTTATTCCCACCAGTCATTTTTTATTGTAAGCTTTGCCTTATGTAATCCTAGCCTTTCTGAGATTCGATTAGGCGAAAATTTCTGTTTTGAAAAACCGGTGGTAAAAGATTAAAAATTCTGTAAAGGACGCTCGTCGCGAAGGGGTTAAGCTTAAAGACAGCAAATAGCAGCTGCATATGAAGTGGCCATAAGCGGCGTGTAAGAGAAAAGAGCACCACTAAGACAAAGAGAAACTGGATGGTATCAATTTCTATTACCCCACCACCACCAGTCATGTATATATACAAGCAAAAATTGCTAAGTAACAAAGAAAAAAAGCAACATATTTACATTTATCATTTCACTCATAAATGTTTGTCTCTTCATATTACTCACAGTCATAAATAAATCGCTAATAATTTCCCTAAACACGAATTACTGAATTTGATTTTAACCAAATGAGATTCACGAGAATCCAAAGTTTAAAAGTAATTCATAAGAATGATTCTTATTTTAAAGTGCATTGGAATGTGAATTTTTATTGTAATCATCTTATATATTAAAGCATTCAATGCGGGAGAAAAAAAAAAAGTAACCTAGGAGGGAAAAACAAACAAAATAACAACAACAAAAGTAATCGTTAATATACTGCCACCGTTCTTTTTAAAATATTGAAGGAATTTTCTAAAGACCGAAAATTGCAATTACGCTGCTTTTTTATTTATTAATTTCAGTATACGGGTTGTGTGTTCTACATTTTTCTATTTTTATTTAAAAATTTATTTTAAATTACTTTTTTGTATGCAGGCCTGTGCTTATCCGATTTATTTTAATAAGATGTGAAACTTTTGCTAACCTGAATACCAGTGGAGTACTAGTCCTTAATGGTTAACATACTTTTAATTAAATAACTGTGAGGTAATTTATCATTGCTGTCACAGAGTTGACATTCTCCAGTGCCTGTTCTGTTGTGAACTTTTCACTAGTTACAGTTGATAACCATTCAACAATTTCATTTGAAATTCACAGTATGAAACTTCGCGGCAACGCCCATCTATTCCATAAATATTACAAGCTGCTTAGATTTTGGCTCTTCTTCGAATTTCACCTGCGCAGTTTTTTGTAAATGAATTCTGGAATGCGTTTCTGCAGCTTAAACTTAAAATCATTAGTTATGCTTTTAATAATAAAAAGCATATATATATATATAACTTTATTTCCCTTTACCTATTACTGCAATTATCACCATGCTCTGGTTCTCTGCTCCGACCCATCGTTCCACACCGCAAAGCATTTTTTTCACTAATTAAATAAATCTCGATCGCAGCACTTTAAGTATCTGTTGTCAAATTTCATGTACTGACATCTACACAATTGAGAAAGTACAATTTCGATTACCTTGTATAGATTTTTTAATAAAATTAAAAAAATAAGAATATCATATTTTTTCTGTGTATCCCCCCCCCCCCCATATAGTCATTTTTAAGAGGATTATGTCCTGTATGGGGTCGGGTAACTCGATTTTACCAAAATCAGATTGGAGGTCGCGTTCACGCTAATTTTTTTTCGTTGCGGATCAGGTTCGCGTCCGGTTGACTTTAAATGTTTCAGATTAGAGTCTGTTTCGGGTCGGGTTTTGACCTCTTTCGGGTCGGGTTCACCCGATTTTACAAAATTCATATTTTCAAATGAAAAAAAAACTATTTGAATATTAATGAGAGTACATGTGTTCACTTTTATACAAAACAGATATAATTGATATTAGAGATATAACTGCAGTCTACTTTTCCATAATTGTATAAAAGTAAAGATTATTTTTCTATCGCTTCAGGTTTCAATATTTCGAGATTGGGTCGGAATTTGGGTTAGTGTATTTTTTTTTTTTGCCGTGGTTGACTTTAAACAGAATTTTCGGGTTGTGTGGGGTACAACCCGACCCGTGCAAGTTCCTACACTCTGTATTAGTTTTGTCAGTTCCACAAAAAGCGGGACAGCGGCTTCTAAATCAGTACAAAAAAATACAGTAAATCCCCTGAAATCTGAACTAATCTTTTTCGAAATCCCGACTTAAACGTAAAAAATTCATGATCTCCATAAAATTATACCTACTAAGACAGAAACCCGTCTAAAACGGATTATTTCTCTTGCCATGTAAGATACCTTCTTAGCAGGTTTTACTGTACTAAATAAACATAATAAACACACAATCTGTCAAAGTAGAATCGTTAGCGACAGAAACAAAATTTATTTTTGGTGAGGTTTTTGATTGAGCTGTTTATACGATTGTATAGTATTTCTTCTGTAGAGCCTATGAAATATTTACATTTAAGACAGGATTCCGTTATAAACAGCTTTCGTTATCGCAAGTAACATTACTGAACACGTGCATTAAAACCTGTTAAAACAGAATTGCTAGGGTCGGAAAAAATACTGTTTTTAGACAGGTTTCAATCTTAGCAGGTGGATTTGTACGACATTCTTTTGGCAGGACTATAAAACTTTTCCGGTATAGAAAGGTTCTGTTTGCACAAGTTCTACTCGATGCAAAGTAACAAATAGCTTGTTATTAAAAGAAATTTAAGAGAAATTCTGTATCATGCAAAAATCGAGACTTTTGGCGTCCCGCGCGGAACGGGTCTTAGAATCCCTGAAAATCGGGATGTCCCGAGTAAATTTGTACACTTGGACACACTACTCGGTTACCTTCTTTTTTGTCTTACTTAAGCTCTTTTTTTGTATATCCTTTATATATCATAAAAGGGATACTAATAATTTTATACTAAATTAAATTATTTTCATAACTAAAAAAATATGACTAAATTTTGGATTTTTTTTTTTTTTTTTTTTTTTTTTTTTTTAGAAGTTTATGTGGGGATTATTCCACTTTACTACATCACCACTGACCTCGCTGTATGTACCGCATGCGAAATCGTTTAGCGTTTCATTTTATATTTAACGAAACATGAAGTAATATGATATGTTAAATTGAGATTCTTCTTTTAATTTTTTAATTTTTCTTCCCTTCCCCCCCCCTTTTTAATATATATATATATATTTAAGTTTACTAAACCATAAAGTAATGCTTTGTACCGACAGTGTAATTTTAATTATAACTTAAATTTTGATAATGTATTAAAATATATATTTTTTTTAATTTTTAAACTTATTTTCTGTTACTTTTAAAACTTTTTAATCTTTACTTTCTAAGTTTTTCATCCTTTAAAAAAAAAAATTATATTTAAGCTTAGGAAACCATGAAGTAATATTTCGTGCAGTCAATGTAAATTTAATAACTTATTTTGATAATATCATAAAATGTGCTTTTTCTTTTATTTTTTGTCTTCCCCAAAATAAATCTAAAACTCAAGGTGCGCGTGTTACATGAGAACGCAGCATATATTGAATAATACAATACATCAAAATCCAGTGACAGTAGAACATAATCCATTCTGGAATTACGCTCGTTAGCCGAAATATTCGTTAACCCAAACAGAATTCGTGTCTAATTAAAGTGCAATGATGCTGCGTTATGTTAGTTCACGTATACAACAACATGTTCGTATGCCGAATCCATATTCTTTAGCAGAGTAAAAAAAAAAAAAAAAAAAAAACGGGGAACCAACGATCGTTAGCCAAAACATTCGTTAGTAGAAGTATCATTGTATTATGTGTTTCTAGTAATATCAACTGATGTGCCATTAATATCCAGTTAGATTGCAGCAAAAATCGAGCTCATGATCAAATTGCTACGTCAAACGCATGAATAACTTCCTCATCGATAATGCCACACATTGTCATCGGTTAAATAACAGTGCAAGAAGTTACGAAATTAATATGATGATGTTACAAACATATATTATATGCTGCCGAATAAGTATAAAATAATCCCTAAGAAATTCAATTCTGATCATACTTTCTAATGTTTCAAGATTCATGCTGCAATTTCTGATATCTGACGTTTACATGTAAAACAAAGACTGTCATATCCAAGTATAATTTCTGTTAAATAGGTAGAAAAATTCTTCGCGACTAGCCAACCATGGGGGGAATGTCGAAGGAAGAGGAAATCGGAGAGATGAAGCGTTATCATAAGTGATAAAATTAAACCAATACAAGAAGCATCAAGATCAGATTAATTCCTTAATCCAAACTATAGACATTACGATATGTCATCAATGAAACTAGATTCCCCAAAGAAAAATAACTTTTTATAAAGAAATGACATTGTTATTTCTAATAGAAGAAGAATGAGTTGAAACTCGATACGAGTATGTTTCTTAACACGTTTTCGTAGACAATAAGAAAAAAAAAGGAAAGAAAAAAAAAAAATAGAATTTTTGATTGGTAATATACAGCAAATTAAAAAATATGTAGACCAAATGAAAACTTTTTAAAGTGTTAGACTTCGTGGAAATTAATATATTCCAATGGAAATATCCTTCATAACAATTTTCTTGAAAACAATAACTTTTATACTTTTCGAAAACAGTAAATGTTCCACGTAATATAGATAGAAATAAACTTAAAAAGAAAAGAAAAAGAAATAAATTTACATTAGTTAGTATTTGTCGATGTATTAAGTCTTTGATAGGGTTTTTTATTTAATTTTAAAATACCGTTGTCTTTGAATAACAACGCTCTAACTGACAAAATCGGTTAAAGTAAGATGACATCATCTACTGCAGGCATGTCCAACCTTTCAGCAAACAAAGGCGCACCTCAGCTTGTGGCGTACAGTGAAAAGCGCAATTATTCACATGATTGGAAAAATGCAACAATATTATCTCACACAGCAGTGGTAATACACACACGTCTGCACGATACAATACACACCTCACAGTGGTAATCATAAGCGGTCTACGATGGCGATAGATTGTGCAATTGAACAAAAACAAATTATAGTAAATTTAGTATTGCATTTTTATGAGAGGAGGGGGGGGGGGTCATAAAGTTTTGCAGGAAAAGAATCCAAAAAGCCTTAATAACCCTTGTAATAATTAAAAAACATAAACCTTAATTATTTTAAAGCAAAGTAATTTTTGAGATTATTTTTTTAAAAAAAATCGGAAAACTTAAAAACATTTGCAAGTGCGCCAAAAAAAAAAACTTCAAAAGGGCGCCACGTTGGGCAGCCCTGCCTACTGAATGTTCAGTATTGTCTATAATAATTTCAATAAACATGACATAACACATTCAATCTTTTAATAGACATGACATATAGCACAGGATTTAGCAAATTTGACAGAAGGTTCTAAGTATAGTGTTATTGAAAAATGTTTTTTTTTATTTTATTTTTTCAAAATTAGTTGTTGAAGTAGTTAGAACCTTGCCTTTCCAAGGCAAATAATACAAAAGAAAATTTGCTGTAACGCAATCGATAGGGACTGAAAAACATTCCGTTTCAGCCAGGTTTTCGTTTATGAAAGCAGAATGTTTCTTATAATTGCATTATATTATTTTCACCGGTGCCATGAGATTTTTCCCTTTAAGATAAAACTTTGTAAGACAGATTCCATTTTCACCAGTTTTACACCATTTCAGAAAATTAAAAAAAAAACAATCTTACGTTTTAAAATAGTATGTGCAACATTTCTATCACCGTAAAACATTTCAAATAATGCAAGTTACTCTATTGCTTTATAAATTCATTTTAACATTAGAAATTTGAAGTAAAAATCATGCAGCATTCACTGTCTGATTTGTTGATTTGTAAATCATTGATCTGTAAAATATAGCACATAAATTTCAACAAGGATATAAATATAGAGAACAAAAATAAAACAAAAATACGGTCGACAGAATTTTTTTTAAATTTTTTAATCGCGACTTCTTTGCATTTATTTTATTTTATATTATTGCTCCATATAGCAAATGTCGAAAGCTAAATTTTACTTAAATCTCTCATGCATGATAACACTTCTGAGAGATTACATTGTGAAACAACCTCTAGAATTCAATTTATTTTAATTTGTTTATTACATATAAACCTCATACTGCTCGGGTACGCTCCTTCTGTTTTCCTCATCTTATATTGAATTCATATATTTAAATTACATTGAAACTAATTAGGCCGTATGTTTCACGTAAAGTGATCCCAGATTCGGGAGCATACTCGAGATCTAATATACAAGAAAGAAACATTTAAATAAAAGCAAACTGAAATTGATTAAATTGAATTTATTTTAAAAGATTAACATATTTAAATACATAAGTGTAAATCATTATGCATAGTTTAACGTACTTAACAGTAAACTCGACCGTATGTTTTAATAATATATTTACCACCGAGAATGCCTCATCGCGTAATTAATATCAGTTTAAATAATTAAATATAATACAGAAATTTGCTCGGAATTAAAAGCCTGCTTACCCCTTATACATCTGGTAGACATCATCATCATCTAGGGGGTCCAAAATCCAATTCCTGATATTGGCGGTTGGCGGTTTCACACAACAAAACAAAAACTTATAATTTTCACCTAACAATCACGGGTTACAAATACCCTGAGGACACTACTCCAAGATCATCTTTCTGAGAACTTTTTTTCTCTCTCACCAAATTCCTTTTTGCCCCTGGTCATCTCCTTTTTCTTACTTAACTATTTAGTAATTCTTACGCCCTTTTTTCTCCCCTAAATCTCGTCGTCCAATCCTTTTTTCTCATCCTGATCCCCATTTAAAGACAGCATTTTACTGGATTTTCCTATAAACATATTTCGCTTTACATTACCATAATTTTGGATACATTAAATACTTCCCCCTCTCTGGCCAAGATATCAGGTGTTAAAGCCATAACTTTGACGGTTTCTTTGATCTTATAGAAAAGCTTATTTCTAGAGGCATCACAATTTCATCCAGCTGCAAGTCTCTGAACGCCTTTCGTCTCTTTTATTCTCTATACCTTTTCTGGTCAATAGAACACAAAACTTACTGGACGTACTTATTCAATTTACGTGAAGTCGTGCATTCGAATTCCTTTTCTTTACAGAAAATACCCTACCTTTTAAAACCCTAAATGACCACCGTGCGCAGCAGTTGCATATCTCCCAGCGTCTTTTCATTCCTTTATTCTTATACCTTTCTTGGTCAATAGGATACACTCAGCCAGCTGTCGCCCCAAACACCTTGAGCGGAACTCGTTTGATCTTTAGTCAAATGGAACTACCATGCTATTCCTTATATTCTTGCGAGAAATAGTAAAATTTGTAACAAAAGAAATTCCTTTTTCCCATGAACCCGGGGGCAGCACAGAACTTCTAAACTTGCTGGGTATATCTCAGCAATATGCAAAAAACCCCGAAAAGAAAAAAAAAAGGAAAAAAAAAGAAAAATGAGATGAGTTACGCTGAACTGTGATGAGGCATTCCCACAATGTGATACAAAACAAAGTTAACACGATATTAATAGTATAACATGAAATTTCACACAACTTATACAAATAACATAAGATAACTATACTAATCAGGAAATAATGAGAAAATTAAAAAAAAATATATAAACAACAGGCCACAAGTGCCTACAATTAGAAATCAAAACTTCTAATAATATGTAAACTCAAAGAACATTGATAATAATGAAAGCATAAAATGAATAAATTTTCCTATCCAATTGCATATGTATATAAGGTTAGAAGATTCAAATAAAGAAGAATTATTTTCTGCTTAGCTAACAAGCATAATTTTGTTAGTAAAACTTCAGTCGTTTTTAGCGTGCTTTGCAACAGCATGTTATGAGAGTAGCTAGGGTTGTTATGAGTAAGCATACAATAAATAAAGCCGAGCCAATCAGTTTCAAAAGGAAAATCGAAGAGTTCAAATCAGGTATATTCAACCAGTCCCACATATTGGATGCTGTTACAGAACTCACAGTTCGAGTATAATTAGTGTTAAGTTGTAACAATTCCACCGACGGCTCATCTAAACAGTATCTAAAGGAGTGGCATTGTATTAACGCAGCAGATTTCAGGCAAATTTTTTCGGCAGCACATTTTTCTTCAGCCTGGAATTTAACTGTGTGGGTTTTTGCATCTAACTGTAGATATACAGCTTTCGTATGGAGAGAAATTTGCTGTAATTGTACTGTCACAATACCAGGTTGGCAGGAACTGTGTGCCTTAAATGTAAGACGAGCCAAAATAGGACAATTATAGCACCCTGTCGTAGCAATGCTTTCGCCATTCAATTGTGGACATATAGTGGATGTCTGCAGTGCGATTTTATAATTTCGAAAATGCAGTTGAACACGCACGGCCGAAGACATTAATTGAGTGGATCGTAATTTTTCTTCTTCAATGTTAAAAAAATGAATATGCTTTTGTAGGGGTAAAGCGTATTCCTGGGATGCTCGAAGGCGTTCAATGCTGTCAGGTGCTGTAATACATCTTAGATTATCCTCAAAATAATCACACGTGGTGAGTTGTGGTGCAAAGATAAAATCTGTGGTGTAAGATGTATTCGCCTGTATAGCTCCTATCATATTGGGTTGAGGAATATTGCTTTCACAGGCAGGTGCTAAAAAGGCTTCCTCAGGTTTTCCAACTCGTTGGATTAGTTTTTCCGTCAAATGTAGCTGCGGTTGATCATAGGCGCCGAGTATGGAAATCTTAATTCCATTTGGCGTGTACGCTGAATCAGATATCAATAATCGCGAAATTGTGTTATTTTCAACCTGTGTTACAGAGATTTTATATTGGCATGTATGGCCTGTTAATTTTGAGACTTCGAAACTGTTCAACAGGTCCGGTTCATACCACACTCTATGAAAGTTACAACTCGGACGAGTTAAAATAAAGCAGCCGTTGCCACTGTCTCCACTGACACATGCAGAAAATCCTGGAAATTGTCGGCTTTCGGGAGTTTCTGCTTCGAAGTTTATGCCTCCCTTTCCTATAGATCGTTTACTGCAATGTGTACCACGACCACAGAATTTGTTGAAAATACACGATATCTGACTAATTTGTTTAGTGGTAACGGGGAATGTGAAGTACAACCGTTCTTTTGTGAAAGAGCACACAATGGCATCTAATTTAATTTTTAGGGTGAACAAATGGTTTTCATGTTCGTCCGAAAACCATAAACAATTTTCGGCTGAAATAGATTGCAATGTTATTTCAGCAGTGGTGAAGATTTGGCAATTCTTCGTTCCATCATTGAGGATCTCACATGACTTTAGGTCAGACTGTATAATTGTATTTACACTGCAGTCGGCTGAAATTGTCGTGAAAATGCAAGTGCACATGAGCAGAACAAGTGGTAAGGTATAAATGTTGGCCCGTTGAATTGCATTTCGTTCGAGGGCTGCATAACAATTATGTGTGATTTCTCGAAATGTAGATCCTATAAAAGCCCCCAAAAGCAGAGAGCAACGAGCTATAATTTTCAATAGTCGACCTAATCCATACATTATCGTTAGGAATGCATATATAATGAATTTGAAACTTTTAAAAATAAGTTTTACACGCCATAACATAATGACGATGAGAATGAAGATCAACATATACATAACGTATTGAACGAGAGGTGGATAGCACTTAAAATGTTTTATAACATCATAACACAGAAGGCAATGTCGTAATTGGCAGACTGTTTTGCCCATCACATGTACAAGTCCTGTGACCACTTTGCCGCTGGGATGGATGTATGTAACCTGTAAGTCGGTTTTGTAGGCGAGTAGTTCAAATGGTATATGTATAATGTTATCTAAAGGAACATTCACGACGTGTTCAAAGTCTTCGCTACGTAAAATCACTTTTCCTGCATCAGGAAGATGAAGTAAAGGGTCCTCAAATGTAAAGGACAAGTTTCTTTGCGAAAATGTAGCTTTTTCTCCTTCTAATAGATGACGGCGAAATTTATTTGAATTGGGAATGTGACGTTTATCAAAGTAGCAAGTTTCTAAAATGATGATGTCAGGATTAGAGATAATATCGTCTGGCAAAACAGCTAAAAGATCTATTTTTTCAAAAGTCATGTCGCAGAAGCAATCGCTGTTATTGGTGCAGGGGCGCAACTTGCAGAAATCAGAGGTACCCTGACAATTCTTTTCGTCACATTCGCAGAATTTTCTATCTTTCGTGAAACAATTATAGGCAGTGGATGTAGCATCAATAACATCCCGTGAGCTGCGGAGAATATATGAAGTGGGTATTGTTAGTTGATAGTCTTTCTTAATTATGAAGGTTTCATTGATGATTAAACAATGACTACAGTCATGAAAATGGCATGCATTGGGCGGTATGTCTAATTTATTCCAAATGTTTTTAGGGATTTTTCCACACACAAACTCGTTAGAAAAGTGGCATTGTAGTCCAGACTTATGTCGCTGACGCGACGGAGTGGCTACTTCCAATATTATGCAGATAAGCAGAGCTGTAAATTGAAATAAACAGTCTCTTAATTTAATAATATTTCCGAGCAAAAGACAAACAGTTATGCAGAACAATAACAATTTTAATTGCAAATTATATTTTTAAAATAATATCTTATCTAATTTTTTTTTTTTTTTTTTATTATTATTATTATTATTATTATTATTATATATATTTTTTTTATTTAATTAGTAAGAAAAGGTAAAAGTAACATTAAGGAAAATTCCTTTCATTCAAGCAATGATTCTGTGTTGTGGGAAAAGAAATTGGAATGTATAAATATGTGAACCTGTAAAGTTTAATTCATTATAAGGAAAGTAAGAAAAAAAAAAACCCGCTTTGATCTGGAGATAACGTTAAAGGAAATGAAATATGTGCAGAAATTAATTCATAACTAAAATAATATATACTTTAAGTAATGTAGTTATTAATAGTACAATACATAATCCGTCAATAAATCTAACGTTCTAACGAATTTTTTACCCCTGCAATTGGCCATTTTGCAGGGATAAATAACAACAAACGATTTGAAATATTCTAAGATTATGATTAGTTATTTAACGGAATTGTTTGAAATTGAATAACATGCAGTTGTATGTATGTAACTTGATATATGTTACAACTGCAATAATGAAAACCATTAAATAGGTATGGTCAATGTTTATAAATATAAACAAAAAAAAAATTTTTTTTTAAACAAGTAAGGTTTAACTGTATAGATTTTTATTTATTTATTTATTTATTTTTTTTTTATTATTATTAATTAATTAGTTAATTAATTTATTTATTTATTACTATTATTAATATTATTATTATAAACAAATTTACTATAAGTCGCTCTTGAGTCGGTTCAGATTTATGAGAATCGATGTACTTAATTAGTATAATATAATAAGATTGAGAGTGAAGGTAGACAATCCTAGAATAAAGTAGGAAAAAAAATTACTCTATGTACACTTAATAAGTTATCAAAATTCTTTCTATATGTGATAAGACTGTTACATAACGTATAGTTTGCCTAAATAAGAAATACTTCTCTCGATAGGGTTTACTCACAATAAAACTCCGCCTTGTCTCATTACCAAATTCCAAAAT
Source organism: Maratus michaelseni (assembly GCA_963931845.1). NCBI lineage: Eukaryota > Metazoa > Arthropoda > Arachnida > Araneae > Salticidae > Maratus > Maratus michaelseni. The sequence continues at coordinate 163,545,774 of OZ007594.1, read as the reverse complement.
TAGTAGTTAATTAGCTAATTAATACATTAGAATCTTAAAATTGAACTTGTAACATACTATAGTAAAATTCATACACACAATGTCGGTATGGAATAATATAATGTATAAGATAAGTATCATATGTTTCCTAATATTCAAATGCAATTCTCAAAACTATAATGAATTACTTAATTAAATCACTTGAATAAAATACAATAAGTCTAAAATAATACTAAAATATGTACATATGTCTATACGAGATAACATAATGAATTTATTTTGACGTACAGTAACTAAATTCAAGACATGAATAAAAAAAAATTAGTCAATTAGCTAATTTCCTCAGTAATATAAAACGTACATTTGGATTGTAAATTAATATAAATAAGTAAGTACATTGACCGTTTATACATGATAAGTACTATGCGCTAAATGAGTATTATACCTTAACTGTAAATAAAGTATAATTCCAAAATTGATAGCAAAGTGATTAATGCAGTAAATAATGAAATTTAGATTCAAACTCTAAAATGAGACACTAGAATATGTACAAATGTAAGAAATATAATGCCTTAAGGAGTATCGTGGCATAGTTCATAAATAAAATAATTTTGCTAAATTATAGATAAATAACGAAAAAGTATTAAATAAAGATCCAGAATCATATGATGAATTACATGATAAATATAACTCCTCGATTATAGTTAGCTAAAAAAATTACATTAAAATAAAACCAAATTTCAAATCACATAGTAGTGATAAACGCTCGAATATGTACATTTTAATGTTTGTCCCCTACGTTCGAATAAAATACTATCTTAACATTTCTTAACTCAGAAAAGTAAAAGGAAAATTGTAGGCCTCATTCTCTCTCTCTCTCTTTTTCTCTTTCTTAACACGTATAGTAACAAATGCTTAACAATAAGGATGGAAAGTTAGTCACTATTTCGTGATGTCTAAGGCCCATTGAAGAAAACGCTGAGGGTCATAGCGGGGCTGTATTTGTCTCAAGTCATAAGGATATGTTTGGGAAGTGTGCGTGGCATCCCTTACTGGATCGTATATAATAGTTTCATTGCTATCATCGCCTGAAGCGAGAGTGGTATCTGGTACCTGGGAAATGCTATTCATACTGTCATCATTGTTGTCTTCTGTAAGTGTTTCACCTGAGGGTGAATATGATACGATTTCTTCACCTGCGTTGTGTTGTGGTTCAGCATTAATTGTGCTTGGGGCAGGCCATAAGATTTCTATGTCTGGGGTGTCGTCAAAGATAGCATGTGTCTTTTTATTTTGTGGGGGTATTTCACAATGCTGTTTTTGCACTAAAGAATGGAATAAGTCCAGTTCTGGTTTTCTCGCAGTGAAAGGAATAAGTCTTTGTGCATGGACCTTTGTACTTCGAGCCGAAGGATTCGATGGGTCTATGATTGTGAAATCGACTTTATTGTGAGCCTTTTTTACTTCATAGGGACCAACGTTTAAACGCCGTTTAGTCGTTAATTTATTCCTGTCCGTGCTTCTATTATTTAAAAATACTAAATCACCAGGAGAAAATTTACGGTACCTAGAAAATTGATGTTGGTAATTTTCCTGTTTAGTGGTTGCCCTCAAGATATTTTCTTTAACTTTTCGATTTACGTAATTTAATTGAGATGCTTTTTTAGCTACGAAATCTGCATGTGATACATGTTCAACTGGGCGTCTTTCATTAAGTATATCTGTCGGTAAAATCGGTTCGAATCCCAATTGTATAAACGCCGGTTTTTCGTTAGTTGCGGAATGTACCGTATTGTTATATATTAAGGCGTAGTAGTCGATAAAATCGTCCCATTGTGATGTCTCTTCAGCAAAAATTGCGAGTGATTTTTTTATATTTTTGTTTATTGCCTCCGCTGATCCATTTCCAGATGGATGTTGAGGTGATGTAGTTAATTTAGTTACGCTAAATTTCTCACATAAGTACTTAAATACTTCGGATGTAAAGCACGAGGCGTTATCAGTGAGATATCTCGCGGGAATTCCATAAGTACAAATGTATTCTAAGACGCAGTCAGCGGTGTAACGTGTTGTAGTGTTCGGTACAGCATAAAGTTTAATAAATTTAGAAAAATGATCTATGAATGTTAGGATATATTGGTTTCCTTTATCAGTTTTGTGGAAAGGCCCAATGTAATCACCGCTAATGAATTCGTTAACTCTTGATGGGAGATAGTGTCGTTCTAATGGAACAGGAAATAACTTATTTGGTGACCTAAATGCGGCACACTGTTTACAAGAATTAACAAAGTGTTTTGTATCGGAATACATATGTTGCCAAAAGTATTTTTCACGTATAGCATGATAAGTTTTTAGAACTCCGAAATGCGCCAAATGGTTTGCAGTTAGAATATGTGGTTTAAATTTATCTGGAACAACTATTTGTTCTACTTTTGTGGATTTCCGAATTCGTGGTATTGAAGCTTTATGTAACAGTAAGCCATCACGTATGAAATAATCGGTAAAATTTTGAGAATCACCTTTAGACGGATTTCTCAACGTTGAAATAATTAATGAAAGTTTTTTATCTTCGCCCTGGGCTAATTTAATATCTTCAATCGTGGGAAGGTCGATTTGAATGGCATTTACGTTGAATAGTTCCGATTTATAAGTTTTTGTATTATTTTCCATGTCTACATAAAAAAGAATGTACGCTTGCTTATTAAGAACGTCTTCTATCGTTACTTTTTCGACTTTTTCATCATCCAATATATACCAATCGCCGTATTTATCCTTATTATAACAATAGTAATGTCCGTTTTCCGTTATTTCACTGTCGTGAACAATAACTGCATTGAGAGAATACCATAGTGGCTTATCACTCTTCTTACTAGTCATGTAAGGTCGAATATTTAATTTCTCAGGATAAGGTACAAATGTTGTTATTTTATTTGTTTGCGAATTCGAAAATTTGAATCTATTGAAATGAATCGTTAATATTTTGGGATTTTTTGAAATAGACGTAACTTTATTTGCTTTACCAGTTAGTTTACAATTAACACAGCGATAATTATCTGATAAATATTCTACGTTCGTAAAACGTTGTAACGAATTTTCAAGTGAATCAATTTCTTGTGTAATAGCTAAAGAAATATTCTTAAATAATTCAAAAGTAATGCTTTTCTTATTACAATATAAACATTTTATCTCACTCTGAAAATTACCTCCAAATAAAGATGTAATTGGATTATTAATGCTGGTAATGTTCAAAGTTTCATTCGTATGATTTTTAGCAACATTTTCTAACATACAGATAACCTGAAGAAGAAATTCCTGTGCATCCGATTGTTTATTCATTCGAAACTGTGTACTGATTTTGGTTAAATTCTCGTATAATTCTAGTGGTTGAATAACCTTCCCTATGTTTTTAACAACTGAAGTTAGATGTCTCTTTAATGAACATATCATACAAAATTTTGTATTTTCACAATTTATAATGTCATGTGATAAATAATCTGTCAATGGAGACAAATACATAAGACATTGCAGTACAACATTCATAAAACACGAATTTCCTAGGTTCTCTAAGCCTGTGCCATTTTCAATAAACTGATCTGTGTTGGTTTGAGTTTCGCCGCCGCAATTCATTGTATTTACGTGTTTAACATTATCGGTGCTTGTACTTGCTAAAGTTTTTATGTTTTCTTTCGGTTTTGTTTCGTGTGTATTGGCATTAGCGTACTTAGGTAGGGTAACAGTTTTTGTTTCTATTACCGATGTTACGGTTGGTTTCAACCAATTTTTTTTTTAATCTACATTAATTATTTAAATCACTTTCTCTACATTTATTTAAAAGCACTCTTTTTTCTTCTGTTTCTAATAAAAATTTAAATAAATAAAAGTAATTGTAATAATAATAATAAAATCAGTTTTTATTTTTTCTTCTTTCTTTTTCTTTTTGCAAAGTAAATTCAACGTTTATAGTCTAGCTTTGCTTCCTGTTTTCAAATACGAAAGATAAATAGCAGGGAGGGAGGTTTCTCAGTAAAAGACCACACATAGTGTATTGGGCAGTCGTGTACGTTTTCTCCCATACCCTTGAATCATGTGTTGTAGTCACCTAGTCTAGTTTTGGTTAAAAGAAAGACCGTCCGCCCTGTATAGGAATTACGTTATCTTATGAGTGTACTATATACGCAATTAGGCTTTGTAAGCTTACGACAGGCTTCAATGGGCTCTGCTATCAGGCGGATAGCTGGCGCCCAGGTCAACAGAGGCTCACAGGACCCCCTTCAGCACACGCCATGGGGGTGAAACATGGCTGCCTTCCCCCATGAAGCGGCTAGCAGAGTGGAGCGACAGGCTGGTGCCTTCAAGGAGAGTCCATTTTCCCTTTTGTTTCCACTCCCGTACCCCCTTTGACAGAGTGGTTCCGGCCAGTTTTTGTGAGCAGCGCGGGAGAGAGAATGTTTACGAATTATCTCTTGGCTCGTAAACGGACTTGCTGCTTGGTGCTTCGTTGAGACACTCATTACTTGGTTCGTAAATTTAGTAGGTGTTGCATAGCGGCGCTCGAAATGATGTATTCTGTGTTACTGAGTTGAAGTAACATTAGCAGAGACATGGTAAAGGTCTAGAGCCATGAATACTCGAGTTTGTGATCGGCATTTTGCTTAAATAGAATGATCGTTGTCTTAGAATAGAGATGAGTCTCTTACCAGGACCACTGCTAATACCCTATAGTCTCCAGTGTGAAGGGCGAAGGAAATATTGTTAAAAGTTGAGAAAATTAATAGTCCTGCTCCAAAAATCAGACTTCAAAAGTCCTCATCATGAGACTATTCTGTCCTTATTAAGACGAGGGATTCCAAGTATTATCCGATATTAGAAGGCAACTAAATGTACGGAGGCTACCCAGCCCGTTGAAATTAGGTGACTTATCATCTCCTATTATAGAGTAAGCCAAGACCGAAAAGAAACCTGTCAGCTCGCCTGCTGGTATATAGCAATAGTTTTTCTCTCAAAACAAAGTGGAAAGAAAAGTATGTTGTGCAATCGGCTGCAACATTAAAAGAGGAAAGGGGAGTGTAAAAAAACCTGCCCACTGATTCAACCATTGAATCCTTCATTCTATGTAAGTAGAATTTACATAGTTTTTATTTACATGTCTCCCTGAGGAGGGAATATATATTTGTGTGACTCAGAGTTGGAGAGTAAGATGCAAAATAAACAAAAATAACTTGTAAATTCATATATATATTTATATTATGATATGTTAAGCATTACAATGCGTATTTGAAAGGTAATTAATGACTTATCTCAGAAAAGTTGATCATCCTTTAATTTATGATGTTATGTTAGTTTTGAGATCCTTAATATTTGATTTAAAGATATTTAATAATCAATATTAATCAACTTTTATTTGGTGTTATTATAGTAAATTTTTTGGGGAATTACATTGTTCTTATAAATTTTAATTATTCAAATAAAGATTGTTTTTTGTTCATTCTCAAATTTGGTATGTTCTTCTTTATATGATCTTTAATTAGTATTCTTATATCTACAGCAATCCTATAAGAAAGGCTTAACCTCTCAATTACTGTGAGTAAGGTTATGAAAGCTATGACCTTACTAAATTAATATTTTTTTTAATTTCTTAAATTTTTAATCAATGGTAATAATTTATTTGAAAATTAATTGAGATTTACGTAAGGTTATTAGATGTAATTATTGTTCCTATCTCAGAAATGGATATACTGATAATTGATGCTAAAGTAAAATTAAGTCTAATTGATTAATTTAATTTTTAATTATCCTTTCTTTGAAGTATTATTCAAAACAAACAACAAAATGGTTGTTTTTTAACAGAGTAAAAAAAAAAAAAAAAAAAAAGTTTTCAGTTATTATATAGCCACTATACGATTCTTGGTTAACCGATCTGATCTTGTTCACAATCTCCATAGTTGTTCTAAAATTTTGTACATCATCATATCCCTATTCTATTAACGGATTTAACTCCTTCTCCTTTTAGTCCTCATATTGGAGGAATTTCAGGTTGTCTGCATTTTTCCAAATTATATGATGATTACACTTTTGTTAATTTAATGTGTATGGAGATTTGAGCTTGATCGGGTTGGAGTGGAGTTGGGTGTTCTTTATGCAATCCAGTATGCTACTTGATTTAGAAATCTGTTGCCCCTTACTACATTTAATACTGTCTTAAAATAATGAGTTCAAAATTATCATTGTTGTATTAACCTGTGCGGATTCTTAAGTTTTGATATTTTGTTTAGTTTAATATAATTTGCTCCCTTTTCCATGGCAACAGATTTCAGTGGAGCTAATCAGGGTATACTTATTTTTTTTTAAATATTTAATTGTCAAGTGAAGATTGAGTAATAAATGTGTTTTTTTTAAGTTTAAGTAAGTTGTGTTTTAGAAAGAACCCCAAAACCCACAACAAATGGAGCCGTAACAATTCGGTCTCTGGGTTATTGATTTTTTTTACTTGTATGTATTTATGTATCAAAGAGCAACTGGGTGTTTTTGCAATTAAAATTTTATTTATATGTTCAAGTGTAAAAAGAGGTCTAGGCTCTCTCTCTGTGCTAGTAAGCGACAATTCCCAGTCAAAATTATGTCTTGTGAGCATAACCTTTTCTTATTTACAAAAAGCATAGTCCTGTACTTAAGTTTTATGTATTTATAAGGTTTTCCTTTCCCCTCTCTTTTTCTCATTTTTAAGTTGTTCCCCCCCCCTTTTTTCATTTTTTTTTGGTTTGTTTGTCATTTTCTAACTCTAACTATGGCTGATAAGCACTCGGAAGCATTTGCCACTATTCAGCGAAAAAATGCTTTAGTGGATAATTTGTCTAATATTCCCCCATTCAATGGAGAGGCCAGCTCAGTCTGCTTCTCAGATTTTTCTGAGAAATTTGAGAGTTTTTCAAAATTATTCGACTGGACTGAGGAGGAAAAGAAGTTTGTTTTACTTGCTAGACTTTCAGGAGCTGCTTCTAGGCGAATAAAAATTCACAAAGCAAAAACATCTGATGAGCTATTAAAAATCTTAAAAGAGAGTTATACTTCACAGACCACACCAGATGTTGCACTCAGTCACTTTCTAAATTTTAAACAGCCACCCAATATGAGTGTTCAGGAGTTTTATGACAAGGCATATGATATGTCATTAAGAGCCCTTGTAATTGAAGGTATCCAGGGTGAAGTAGTCGATAAAAGCCGAACGGCTCTACTACACTCCATGCTGTTGAGCAATCTTACACCAGAAGTGCGAAAGGGAGTAATTGCGAGAAATCCACAATCCCCAGAAGAAGTTCTCAAAATTGCACTTCTGGAAGAAAAAGCTTATAGAAGCATTAACCCTTTTTACAACCACCGCGAGGAAATTCTCAACCCAAATTTAACCCAAAACCTACCCTGTGCTGCAGTTTTTCAGCAAGATAGCTCACAAAAGAAGGAGATAGACCAACTAAAATCTCAAATTGATGTTTTAGCAGCTAAGATAGACAGTTTAGTTGATCTTAGGGCTAGGGATGTACAGGAGAAAAACCAAGAGGTAAGACCCGTAACCTGCTATAGGTGCTCCGTACAAGGCCACTATGCCAGAGATTGTCCACTAAATTTTGTCGACTATAATTTTAGAAGGGGAGGTGGTCAAAATTTCAGGAGCCGTGGGCAAAATTATAGAAACAGAGGTGAAAATCCTAGAGGGAACCACAATCAGCGAGGCGGATATAGGGGAAGAAGAGGTGGTTATTACCAAAACAATAGGAGTACAGCTGCGAACAGAAATGAGGAGCAGGCGGTAAATAACACCCCAGTAGCTAACAATGAAAGTGAGGCTTTAAACTATTAGTGGCCGGATCAGATGTGGTCAACTCGATCCCCCACAGGCCCCTGGACCCCCCAACTGTGTATAGTATGTTTCAGCCCCAATCATATACATTACCAACTGCAAGAATTTACATAAATAAAGTTTGCCTAAATGCATTATGTGACACGGGTTCTGCAATTAATCTCCTGAGTGGTACTGATTGTAACTGTTTAGAGAATTTTGAAATGGAGAATTGCAATATCCCCATTATGACTGTCACCGGTGAGAAAGTTCACCTAAATAAGAAAGTATTTTTAAAATTTGTTTTTGATAATGTTCAATGTCAAGCTGAATTCTATGTAGTGGAAGGTAAATTAGCAGAGGAATTTAATATGATTTTGGGAATGCCATTTTTGAAAGAGTACCGGGCAAGTATAAATTGTGATACAAATGCTGTCGCTCTTAAAGTGCCAGTTTCAGGCCAATGTAAACAAAGCGTAGAAACCCCAAGTAATACTTCAGGGTGTAATACTTGTCTTGCTACTAATTCTGTAAATATTTCTAACTCTGTATATAGTGTAAATTCTAATAATAATTGTATAAATAATGATTGTGTTAAAAATAATTCTGTAAATATAAAATGTGTCAACAAAGTAGGGGAGAATTCAAAAAGTAGTAATGCCAATAGCCCTCCTGAAAATTGTGCATGTGAGAAAGTTCATGACTCAGTTAATATTGAAAATGGGAATCATAGTAGTGAAAATATGGTAGTTCAGGACCCGCAGTTGAGTAATATGGGAAAAGATGTTGAGATAGTCATTCAAACTGAGTCAGATAAGGAAGTTGAAAGTGTTGCGCAGAACTTTTGCATGCAAACAACATCAGGCGGTAGCTCTGAGGGTAATAACACTGAAAATTTTTCAAGTATTCAAAGTGTCGACAACATTCTTTCAGCAGCGAGTCAGGTAACTCAGGGTAATTTAGCTGAAGAGACTACTGAAATTTGTAATATTGATGAAAGTGAAGATTTGGTAAGTATAGAGGATAAGGTACCTGAAGTCGAGGAGGAGAGCAATGAAGATAGCAGTAGTGATAAAACCAATAAAAATAAAAATATAAGTTTCGCTGTGTTATGTAGCAAAATTTCAATTCCCCCGCAGTCAAAAATGTTAGCTCAGGTTAAAAGCTATAAGGAAAATTTTATTAAGGAGAATGATATTGTTATGTTAGAACCTTTGGCGAAAAATTTAAATCAAGGTCTCCTTACCTCCAGAGCCATTTGCACTAAAGAACATGGCCTATATATCTCATTTGCAAATTTTTCAGACAATAGTATTCATTTAAATAAAGGAACCTTTGTTGCCAAAATTCAAAAATGTGTAGACCAGTCAAATATACCCGTAACTGATAATAAATTAACCTATAATATAAATTTGGCCCCTCCAATTGGTGACTTTGATCACGCTGATCTCACTTGGAGCTCTGAAATTAATTTAGATCATTTAGAACCCCCATTAAAACTTAAAATGCAAAATTTTCTAGACAAAAACAAAGATGTATTTGCAGCATCGGTCTTAGATTTACCCGGCTGTGATACAATCCCGCATGAAATTAACTTAACTTCAAATAAACCAGTTAAAGGCAAAGCTTATAGAGTCCCCTACAAATTACGTCAAGAAATGGAAGACCAACTTAATACTTTGTTACAGGCGGACATAATTTCCCCTTCCATGTCTGAATTTGCTTCTCCGGTTATTCTGGTTCGGAAATCAGACGGCTCCTATCGACTTGCTGTTGACTACAGAAGACTAAATAAAAATCTTGTTAAAGATGCTTATCCAATACCTAACATCACCGACTCGGTTGATGCTTTAAGCGGGGCTAAATTTTTTTCAACGCTAGATTTAACTAGTGGTTTTTTTCAACAGGTTATTCGCCCAGAGGATAGGCATAAAACTGCTATAATCACCCACAAAGGACTTTTTGAGTGGACCCGTAACTGTTTTGGGCTCTCAAATTCAGGTAACAGTTTCCAAAGACTTATGAATGCTATTTTCGGTGATTTAGGCAATCTTGGAATTCTTGTTTATATCGACGACATTGTAATTGCCTCCTGTGATGTTAATTCTCATTTTGAGAAGCTTAACATGGTCTTTGATAGGTTAAGACTGCATAAACTTAAACTTAAGCCCAGTAAATGCACTTTCCTTTCGAATAAAATACAATATCTAGGTTTTGAGATTTGTAGTGGCCAAGTATCACCTATCAATAAAAATATTGCCGTAATAGAAAATTTTAAACCTCCAACTACCCGAAAGGCTGTTAGGTCCTTTATTGGAACTCTATCTTTCTATAGGAGATTTATACCAGATTTTACTAAGAGAGCTAAAAATCTAATCAACTTAACGAAAGAGACAGGAAAATTTTCGTGGAATGAAGATGCACAGAAAGAATTTGAAGACCTTAAAATGGCTCTTATTTCAAAACCATGTCTTGCACTCCCTGATTTTGAGAAAGAATTCCACTTATATAGTGATGCCAGTGGCGAAGCATTAGGGGCAGTGTTATCACAATTAGATGAAAATAACATGCTCCATCCTGTTGCCTTTGCCAGCAGAAAATTGAAAGATGCTGAGACCCGCTACTCCACCACTGAAAGGGAATTACTAGCTTTAGTTTGGGCTACTGCCCACTTTAAATGTTACATTGCTAATACCCATTTTTTCATCTATACAGACCATGCACCTCTAACATTTATGTTAAAAATTCACGACCCTACATCTCGCATGGCTAAATGGATCTGCACTCTCTCAGACTTTAATTTTACAATCAAGTTTGTTAAAGGTAAGTGTAACAGTGTCGCAGACTTCCTTTCGAGGTATGTCAACAATGATAACTCCAATGATACTGTTAATTGTAATTTTTGTATACAAGTCGAAAAGGAAGTTACTTTTATGCCTCATTCCAATCTACTTGAAAAAATTGGTGAATTACAAAAATCAGACAAGAAATGCTGCGAGATTGCAAGAAAACTAGACCAAGGTGTAGAAATTGCTCCTAAATACATGAAATTTTTTTTTAGAGATGACATTTTAGTTTGTGAGGATACGAGGGAGTCAGCTATTTTGAATAAACCTGTAAAGTTAGTCGTGCCAAAAGAATTGGTTACTCAAGTTTTTGCACTAACACATGAGTCCCTAGCGGCTTGTCATCAAGCCTTTCAAAAGACCATTGATCGCATTCGTGAGCACTTCTATTGGCCAGGAATGTCGTCAGATGTCAAGCATCTAGTGGAGTCATGTATTAGTTGCCAGCAGAAGAGAGCTTATAGAGCGAACCAGCTCGCCCCTCTGCAACGTATGCCGACCCCCCAGTTTCCCATGAACAAGGTTCATTTGGATCTCATTGGACCCTTACCACAAACTTTTTCGGGAAATAAGTATATTGTCGCATATATAGATTCATTTACTAAGTGGCCAGAAGCATATGCGGTTAGTTCAACCACTTCAGATGTCATTGCGGACACTTTAGCTGACTTCATCTCACGCTACGGAGCACCCTGTTTTATTACGACGGACAATGCGAAGAATCTAATTTCAGATGCGATAGAGCACGTATATAAAATGTTTGGTATTAAACATATTAAGACCTCATCTTACCACCCGGCTGGCAACTCGCAAGTGGAGAGACAGAATCGTACTCTTAAAAATGCACTTTGTCACATAGTCAACCAAAATCAATCTGACTGGGACACTAAACTAAAATTTGCGCTACTAGCTATGCGTTCAGCTGTCCACTCATCAACTAAACTTAGCCCAGCTGCAGTTATGTATGGCAGAAATATGAATCTACCATATAATCTCTTTTCTCAACCACCTTCTTTTAATTATAATGATGCACCCTCTTTTTGTGAACTCTTAATCCCAGCTCTTCAAAAAGTATACACTGAAGTACATAGTAATTTAATTAAAGTTTCTGAGCAGCAGGAAAAATACCGTGAAAAGACAGCTGTTGATAAAAATTTTAAAATAGGAGATCTTGTGTGGTTATTTACACCCACAGTCGCCCCTGGTAATACAAAAAAATTAAGCAAGCAAAATAATGGTCCTTTTACTATAATTGAGCAGCTAAATGAAGTTAATTTTAAAATAGCGCTAGTTGCTAATCCCAAAAATTGTCAGGTTGTCCATGTTGACAGGTTGTCTTCCTTCAAAGACAGACTCCCCATCTGGTCCAGTGAACCAAAACAAACAATTGGCCTGGGATCGACTGAAAACGTGACCATCGATTCACCACACCAACCGCGCGATTCTCCTCCTGTACGCAGATGCAAGCGTAACCGATTCATTCCCTGGGCACCATATGATAGTAACCGCGCACCAGCAGTAGTGAACGTCAACAATAGCGAAACTCCGGTAGCGCCAGAAGTGGAGGAAACAGACAGCGACGCGACTGAAATCATAAATCCCTCTCCCCCACCTCCCATTTCTCCGGAGGTTGCAGCGGCAGAGAATAACGGGATGTGCGTAAATAAAAATTTAGCAACGGCAGAAGGCAGCGAGATGCGCGTAGGTAAAAATTCAGCCACGGCAGAAAGCAGTTCAGCTGCTGCGCACAGCGATTCGCGCAGGTCTCGTTCATCGATTCGTCCAGCTGCTAAATCGAATAGAAGTAGTCGTTCAATATCGATTTCTAGAACCGACTATTCGCTACGGGATAGAAGAGACCGTCCGAGTTATAAATACTATTTTTTTTCGTTATTCAGGCATTTTTATCAATTTTACCTTGTTTATTTGTATTTATTTATAGTTTAGTTAATGTGTATGTATATTTAATTATTTTCTTGGGCATTTTAAAACGGAACTTAGTTTTTCTAGCGTATTAAAGGTTTGTTTTGGTTGTGTTTTGATACTTTCATGTAGGCATTTTTAACCCTTTTTATGCTTATACTTAAGGTTTTTGTCTGTTTTATGGTAGATTATGTGGTATACACCCGTCCACACCCAGTTTTCGTAGATTCTGGGTGTATTTTTGCAAAAAAAAAAAAAAAAAAAAAAACGAATGTAATTTTTGTTACTTTAAATTTTTTTTAGGAGGGTATGTTTGGTTACCCTTTTGCCAAAATTGTTCTGCGTTTTCCTTTTTTAAATGCATCTGTGTTTTGTATATAATCTTTTAAGTGTGGGTTTACTTTAATTAATGCACTTTAATCAGATGGATTTATTATTTACTATGCAATTTGTGGGTTTATTTGAACTTTTAACTTTAAGGAGTGTGGACCCTTTTTCTTTTTCTTGTACATACTGTCTCATGTACATGCCTATATGTTGTTGTGTGTGGCTAAAAGTGCTAAAATTAACTATTTTCTTTATTCTACTTCCTATTTTGTGGAATGTGTGTTCTCCTTCCTGGTGATATATGTCACCACCCCTGTTTTTTATTTTATTTTGTGGAATGTTTTCCCTGTAGTGCCCAAAAGGCCCGAAACTGCTTGTGCTATAAGTAGCACAGAGGCAGAGATACTCTTTCCCATGCGCATTACTTGTAAGTGCATTTGTAAAATCTACACAATATCCCGAAGCATTAGACTGTGTTCGAAAACAAACATGTGTTCTCATATAAAATTGTTACAATTGTGTGCGTAATTCTCTAACATGGTCTGTGATACCATAATTTGTGTCTTACAGATGTATATGTATATATTTTTTTTTGTGTGTCACCAGTTGCTCTTGTGTATTTTTGTATAATAGAATTAATATGTGTTTTACAAATTTCATTGACATTTACAGTGTTGTAACTATGATATTACTAGTACTTATTTACATTAATAGATAGTGTTGTAAGATACTGTGATGCCAATTATTGAAGTTATGTATATAAGCAGTATAATGACAATTAATCAGTGGGCACTTCTCTTCTTTTTCGGCTAATTTTTTTTTCTCAAAATTCAATTTATGTATTATTTACAGTTCTGTTACCAGAAATTTCAGGTAGGATGCAGTTATGCGTAGGAATGACAGTAGTAGGGAAATGAGGTTTCACAGTCAGGTGGAACATGTGTTCTTTTACAGGTGCAGAGAATATCTTGGTCATTTTAGTGGTAAAATCAGCCTTGTGGTCCCTCCTCTGGTAGTACTCTTTTATGGTCATGTTTCAGGTAATATTTTAGGTAATGGTTTCTACGGATGTGCGAGCTCTGGTTGTATATATCCGGAATATATTGTCAGGGTGGTATTTCAGCGGTGAACTCTCTGGATCCCGTCCCGGATCGATGTATGATCTGTGTTTGTGGGTCAGTTTTTTCAGTGTTGAGGTCCCAGCATGCCATGTGGTACCCAGTTACCTTTCAAAAAAAAAAATAATTTGTTTTCTCAAAAAATTTTTTTTTAATTAGCCGGGGGGAGCAATCTTGTTACGGTTGGTTTCAACCAATTTTTTTTTAATCTACATTAATTATTTAAATCACTTTCTCTACATTTATTTAAAAGCACTCTTTTTTCTTCTGTTTCTAATAAAAATTTAAATAAATAAAAGTAATTGTAATAATAATAATAAAATCAGTTTTTATTTTTTCTTCTTTCTTTTTCTTTTTGCAAAGTAAATTCAACGTTTATAGTCTAGCTTTGCTTCCTGTTTTCAAATACGAAAGATAAATAGCAGGGAGGGAGGTTTCTCAGTAAAAGACCACACATAGTGTATTGGGCAGTCGTGTACGTTTTCTCCCATACCCTTGAATCATGTGTTGTAGTCACCTAGTCTAGTTTTGGTTAAAAGAAAGACCGTCCGCCCTGTATAGGAATTACGTTATCTTATGAGTGTACTATATACGCAATTAGGCTTTGTAAGCTTACGACAGGCTTCAATGGGCTCTGCTATCAGGCGGATAGCTGGCGCCCAGGTCAACAGAGGCTCACAGGACCCCCTTCAGCACACGCCATGGGGGTGAAACATGGCTGCCTTCCCCCATGAAGCGGCTAGCAGAGTGGAGCGACAGGCTGGTGCCTTCAAGGAGAGTCCATTTTCCCTTTTGTTTCCACTCCCGTACCCCCTTTGACAGAGTGGTTCCGGCCAGTTTTTGTGAGCAGCGCGGGAGAGAGAATGTTTACGAATTATCTCTTGGCTCGTAAACGGACTTGCTGCTTGGTGCTTAGTTGAGACACTCATTACTTGGTTCGTAAATTTAGTAGGTGTTGCATAGCGGCGCTCGAAATGATGTATTCTGTGTTACTGAGTTGAAGTAACATTAGCAGAGACATGGTAAAGGTCTAGAGCCATGAATACTCGAGTTTGTGATCGGCATTTTGCTTAAATAGAATGATCGTTGTCTTAGAATAGAGATGAGTCTCTTACCAGGACCACTGCTAATACCCTATAGTCTCCAGTGTGAAGGGCGAAGGAAATATTGTTAAAAGTTGAGAAAATTAATAGTCCTGCTCCAAAAATCAGACTTCAAAAGTCCTCATCATGAGACTATTCTGTCCTTATTAAGACGAGGGATTCCAAGTATTATCCGTTATTAGAAGGCAACTAAATGTACGGAGGCTACCCAACCCGTTGAAATTAGGTGACTTATCATCTCCTATTATAGAGTAAGCCAAGACCGAAAAGAAACCTGTCAGCTCGCCTGCTGGTATATAGCAATAGTTTTTCTCTCAAAACAAAGTGGAAAGAAAAGTATGTTGTGCAATCGGCTGCAACATTAAAAGAGGAAAGGGGAGTGTAAAAAAACCTGCCCACTGATTCAACCATTGAATCCTTCATTCTATGTAAGTAGAATTTACATAGTTTTTATTTACATGTCTCCCTGAGGAGGGAATATATATTTGTGTGACTCAGAGTTGGAGAGTAAGATGCAAAATAAACAAAAATAACTTGTAAATTCATATATATATTTATATTATGATATGTTAAGCATTACAATGCGTATTTGAAAGGTAATTAATGACTTATCTAAGTTGATCATCCTTTAATTTATGATGTTATGTTAGTTTTGAGATCCTTAATATTTGATTTAAAGATATTTAATAATCAATATTAATCAACTTTTATTTGGTGTTATTATAGTAAATTTTTTGGGGAATTACATTGTTCTTATAAATTTTAATTATTCAAATAAAGATTGTTTTTTGTTCATTCTCAAATTTGGTATGTTCTTCTTTATATGATCTTTAATTAGTATTCTTATATCTACAGCAATCCTATAAGAAAGGCTTAACCTCTCAATTACTGTGAGTAAGGTTATGAAAGCTATGACCTTACTAAATTAATATTTTTTTTAATTTCTTAAATTTTTAATCAATGGTAATAATTTATTTGAAAATTAATTGAGATTTACGTAAGGTTATTAGATGTAATTATTGTTCCTATCTCAGAAATGGATATACTGATAATTGATGCTAAAGTAAAATTAAGTCTAATTGATTAATTTAATTTTTAATTATCCTTTCTTTGAAGTATTATTCAAAACAAACAACAAAATGGTTGTTTTTTAACAGAGTAAAAAAAAAAAAAAAAAAAAAAGTTTTCAGTTATTATATAGCCACTATACGATTCTTGGTTAACCGATCTGATCTTGTTCACAATCTCCATAGTTGTTCTAAAATTTTGTACATCATCATATCCCTATTCTATTAACGGATTTAACTCCTTCTCCTTTTAGTCCTCATATTGGAGGAATTTCAGGTTGTCTGCATTTTTCCAAATTATATGATGATTACACTTTTGTTAATTTAATGTGTATGGAGATTTGAGCTTGATCGGGTTGGAGTGGAGTTGGGTGTTCTTTATGCAATCCAGTATGCTACTTGATTTAGAAATCTGTTGCCCCTTACTACATTTAATACTGTCTTAAAATAATGAGTTCAAAATTATCATTGTTGTATTAACCTGTGCGGATTCTTAAGTTTTGATATTTTGTTTAGTTTAATATAATTTGCTCCCTTTTCCATGGCAACAGATTTCAGTGGAGCTAATCAGGGTATACTTATTTTTTTTTAAATATTTAATTGTCAAGTGAAGATTGAGTAATAAATGTGTTTTTTTTAAGTTTAAGTAAGTTGTGTTTTAGAAAGAACCCCAAAACCCACAACACTGAATTATCAAAATAATCACGCGAGAGTATATCAGCGACAATATTTTCTGATGAAGATATATGTTCGAAGGTGTAATTATAATCAGCGAGGAACGTGAACCATCTGGCGACGCGATTCCCCGGACATTCTAATTTAGACATTTCGGTTAAACTTTTGTTATCGCAACGTATAAGAAAATGTCTTCCGTACAGGTGATGTTTAAAAGTAGAAACACAACAAACAATAGACATAAGTTCTTTTTCTAAGATAGTATATCTCTTTTGTGTTGAGTTAAGTTTCTTTGAAAAGTAGGCAATTGGGCGGATTATTCCGTTTTTGTCCGTTTGCCCTAGCATTCCTCCCAAAACATTGTCAGACGCGTCCGCTGATAAAACGAATTGTTTCTCATAATCAGGGTGAATTAGTATAGGCGGTCGTGAAAGACATTCTTTGAGTATATCAAATGAGGTTTGTGCTTCTTTCGTCCAGCGGAAACGTGCGTTTTTTTTTGTGAGGTCAGTGAGTGGGGCGGATAACTGCGAAAAATTTTTAATGAATTTTCTGTAATAAGAAACAAGACCAACAAAACGTCGTATTTTTTTAACCGTATTCGGTGGCGGAAAATCTCGTATTTTGATTATATTTTCTTCTATCGGTCTTATGCCTTCTGCGTTTAATTTATGTCCCAGGAAGTTAATTTCGGGTAACATAAAAGAACATTTTTCCGGGTTGATTGTAATTCCAAATAGCCGGAATCTTTCAAAGAGTAATCTCAATTTGTGGAGCATTTCGTCTACTCCGTTCGATCCCATGGCAAAATCATCAATGTAATTAGAAATTTCAAGATCTGATAATGGGGCCAGTATTTGATCCGCTAAATCTGCGAATACCTCTGCTGAAGCATTTAAGCCCTGAGGGGTAGTTACATAACGAAAATTCCCTTTAGGGCTGCTAAATGTTGTATAGTCACGATCTTTAACTTTTAACGGTATTTGCCAGAACGAACTACTTAAATCAAGGGTTGTAAACATTATTTTTCTTTTTAACCTGTCTAACAAATGTTGTATTATTGGTAGTCTATGCCTGGGGTATTTTACGTGCGCGTTTAATTTGCGATAATCCACTACAAGTCGCCATTTTTGTTTTAGAGGGTCACCCGTTGGATTTTTCTTTTTTATTAAAATAAGTGGAGAACTAATATGTGAGTTGGAACGTTCGATAATATTTGCAGCTTCTAATTCCGATAACTGGCGATTCACTTCGTTTTGCAGCGCTTCTGGTATACGGTAGGGCTTAATTGATGGTAATTTATCATCGTCAACATGTAGGTTGGGCTGTATTGCTTCAGTTCTACCTATAGTATACAAGCGCTTACTAAATATATCAGCAAATTCCATAAGTAAATCTAGTAATTTATTTTTCGTTACTTCGTCTAAATGTTCTAAATTAAAATCAGAGGGTTTTAATTCATTTTTCCTGAGTTGCCGAATTACTTCTATATTTCTTGTATCGAAATTACTGCTAATTGTCCCGATTTTCGTATTTTTATTAATGGGAATGGGAGAATCGGAAAGATTAGATATATTTACTGTTATCTGTCTTTCAGTAGTAACCGGGCATACATTATTAACAAATTTAATGTTTTGATTTTTTAAGTTTGAAAAAATTTTAATTGAATCTCCCTTCTTTATAGTTTTGTTTAATGATAATTCAATATTTCTAGATTCACCAGCTTTTAAAATAACATTCTTCGGAAGATATGCATAAGTTGTCTGATTAACTTCTCCGTTTGTTAGTGCGTCGTGTATGTTAATAACAGCACTTTCTGATTTAATTGTGTCTGTGTTAAAACAGATGGTAAATTTTTTTGATTTTAAAAAATCGTAACCAATTATTGCATCGTAATAATCGGATAAGGGATTGTTAACGATATAAATCTTATGCTGATAATGTTTATTACCAATGTTGATGGGTAATGAAACGCAGTTTGTGATCTCTAAGTTTCCTCCTGTCACCGATGTAATTTGAGCGTCGATTTTTAATTTTTTAACTCTGTCGTCATTTTTTATTTGTTGAAAAATTCTATTATCTAAAAGAGTGGCCGATGCACCCGTGTCGATCAAAGACTTGACTAAAATTCCCGCTAATTTTAAATTAACTACCGGCAAAGTATTTTTTCGTTCATTCTTTAAAGAATTATACTGTATCATTTGCGTATTTACCTTTTCAATAAAAGCTTTCTTCTGCCCTTTAAAAAGATTCTTGTGGGTCAGGGAACCTACTCGCCCAGGGCTATTGAGAGGGAGGGTTCCCTTTAATAGTTTCCCGAGGTTTTACTATCACGATATTCACGGTGTTGATTTGGACGCCGTCCTCTATTGTTATTGTGTGAGGAATAAGAGGCTCGGTCATTCCTTCTATACCCATTATTTCTGCCTCTAAAATTGTCCCTGTTAGCCGGATTGTAAAAACAGTCGGAAGTAAAGTGTGACTTGTGACATATTCTGCAGGTGGGGACATTTCTTTGAGTGAAATTTCTATTTTGTGTATAGCGTGGATATGCTGAACCGCGTTGAAAAGAAGGACGAGCGGAATAATTGGTATATGCTCGAGGCGGGTCTTGCCTTGTTTGTAATTTTAAGCTTTCAACTTCTTTACTCAAAGCATTTATCATTTCCTGAGTGTTCAAGGCGTGGGCTTCAAGAATGTTTTTAATCTCACTGTTATTCGTAGTCGTAGACATATTATTTACAATTTGTTCGACGGGTGAATCAACAGCATTTATTTCATTAGATTGCAACAATTGTGCAAAATCCACTGCGTTTTGGAACGTTTTAGGGTCTTTTAATATTACCGATTGTTTGAATGTTCCGTGCAAACCGTCGATAAATTTTGCTAATTTCGTTTGTTCAAAAATTGTTTTAATAGCATCATTTGTTAAATCCGGAGAATTGAAAAAATTTTCCGTTGCAAGACTGACTTTGGCTGCATAAGTCTTAACTTGCTCATTCGGAAGCATCTTACAGTTCGAAAACTGTTTTTGTCTAGCACTTAGACTATATTGAGTATCAAAATATGACAAGAATTTCTTTTTAAATTCGTCATAATCTTTCTCGCTATTCAAATCAGGTGAATGGATTATATTAGTTAGTGCGTCTCCACGAATTCGCGACCTCATTATTAGTAATTTCTCGGGTTTTGTACATTTAGCCAATTCAGTAATATTTTCTAAATTTTCTACGAAAAATTTCGGCGTTATCGAATTGTGGAATTACGTTTTGAAATCCTGCAATTTTTCGAATAAGGGCCTCCGAGTCTTCTTTATTTTTGTCGGTTAGACACATTTTTATAATTACTTAAAATTCCAGAAAATACGATAGTAGTATATCTTAAAATTCGTTGCAATTAGAATATAGCATTAATAACGCAGGAAAATTTTACTTGATCTGCAATAATCGTAAAATAATAATCTAATAATAGTAATAATATCAAGTAATATCAGTATTAATATCTCAGAATATAAATAAAAGACTAAGAGTAGAGATAAAACGTGGAGAAAATAAAATAATTATCATGGTATTGTAATCAGGAAAATATCATAATTAAAAAAATTATATCTCATTAGTAGTCATCGAACTAGTAAATGATTAATCAAATACACAAATATGGAACCAGATACTGATTATTTAAAAAAAAATTTCCATCTTTCGTATAAGTAAAAGTTTATAAATTAATTCATCGTGAAATCATCTTTAAAATTCATATAATGTAATAAGAAAGTTGTAATAAGACAGTAATTTCTAAAATTAATTAAAATTAATATTGATTATTTTCTCACTTACGTATCATAATAGATTATACTTTCTGATTCATATTATAAGAAAATTATAAAACAAAACAAACTCTATGACGCTTAGAAAAGTACAAGGTCAAATAAATTGATAATAAAATAAAGACGTATTTAAATGTACATTATTCACAAAGTTATATTTTATAAAAAATTTATTTTATATAATTTATTTTTAATTTAATTTATTTGTTATTATTATCACAAAATTTTCACGTTTTCTTGAAGATAAATAAGAATGTTTACAAATGTCATTAGATAATAAATGTTTTTCTAACTTCCAACGTTCAAAGGTATAAATTGAAGAAAAAAGAATATTATAATGCAATATATTTAAATATAAAAAGAAGATATTGTAAAATATAATTATTTTTCAAGAAAATTTTCACGTTTTCATTGTAAGAAATATTTTCCGAATTCCAAAATTCAGAAAAGGAAAAGAAAATTTATAATGACATATTTAAATGCAAAAAAAAGTTAATTTAAAAGGCAGTTATTTCTCAGTAAGATTTTCAAATTTTCTTAGTAATAAAATATAAATGTTTTTAAATATTATTAAAATATAAATATTTTTTAAATTCTTAAAATTCAGTAAAGAAAGAAATTTATATTGATATATTTTAAATATAAAATAAAATATTTCAAAATATAGTTATTTCACAATAAATTTTTCAGATTTTCTTAATAAGTAATAATAAATGTTTCAAATATCATTAAGTAATAAATAATTTTCCCAAATTTTCAAAGTGCAGAAATAAAGAAATTTATCAAAAGGAAAATATTTTACAATACAGTTATGTCTCAATAAATTTTTACGCTTCCTTAATAGTAAATAATAAATGTTTCAAATGTTATTATGCAATAAATAATTTCTCCAAATTTTCAAAGTGCAGAAAAGAAAGAAAATTTATATAAAAAGAAAATATTTTACAATATAGTTATGTTTCAATCAAATGTTCACGTTTTCTTAATAGGAAATAATAAATGTTTCAAATGTTATTAGGTAATAAATAATTTCCCAACTTTTCAAAGTGTAGAAAAGAAAGAAAATTTATAAAAGGAAAAGTATTTCATAATATAGTTATATCTCAATAACTTTTTTTTTTTTTTCTTAATGGTAAATAATAAATGTTTCAAATGTTATTAGGTAATGAATAATTTCCCAACTTTTCAAAGTGTAGAAAAGAAAGAAAATTTATAAAAGGAAAAGTATTTCACAATATAGTTATATCTCAATAACTTTTTTTTTTTTTTTTTTTTTTTTAATGGTAAATAATAAATGTTTCAAATGTTATTAGGTAATAAATAATTTCCCAACTTTTCAAAGTGTAGAAAAGAAAGAAAATTTATAAAAGGAAAAGTATTTCATAATATAGTTATATCTCAATAACTTTTCTTTCTTTTCTTAATAGTAAATAATAAATGTTTCAAATGTTATTAGGTAATAAATAATTTCCCAACTTTTCAAAGTGTAGAAAAGAAAGAAAATTTATAAAAGGAAAAGTATTTCATAATATAGTTATATCTCAATAACTTTTTTTTTTTTTTTCTCTTAATGGTAAATAATAAATGTTTCAAATGTTATTAGGTAATAAATAATTTCCCAACTTTTCAAAGTGTAGAAAAGAAAGAAAATTTATAAAAGGAAAAGTATTTCATAATATAGTTATATCTCAATAACTTTTCTTTCTTTTCTTAATAGTAAATAATAAATGTTTCAAATGTTATTAGGTAATAAATAATTTCCCAACTTTTCAAAGTGTAGAAAAGAAAGAAAATTTATAAAAGGAAAAGTATTTCATAATATAGTTATATCTCAATAACTTTTCTTTCTTTTCTTAATAGTAAATAATAATTTTCGGAAGAAAAAAAAGAAATTTGTAATATGTTTAAATATAGAAGAAAATATTTCAAAATATAGTTATTTCCGAATAAAAATTTGGTAAGAATTAATAATAAATTATCTTAAATGTTATTAAGTATGAAATAATTCTTAACAATCAGTTCTTTTCCTGTAAACATCTTATGTTCTTTTCATGACATATATGTATTTTGCGTATTTTAAAGAATACTTCAGGAATAAAATATACGTCAATTCTTTATAAGTAACATACATCATTATAATGTATTTGAACCATTGCTTGAAATTGTATGCATGAACTCTTAGAGTATGTATATCACTATTATTACTCCCTTATTAAATTACTTATAAAGCGTGTAGAATCATTGCTTGAATGAAGTAAAATAACGTACAGCATCAAGTACAGATGGCATTCTTCAATTTTTTTTTTTTTTTTTTTTTTTTTTTTTTTTAATTCTCTTAAAATTACAAATCCTTAATTTATTTATTTTATTTTATCTATTTATTTTCATTATTCATTGAACCCTTTTATTTTTACAATTTCCATTAGTTTGTGAAAAGGGAGTTACGTATTTAAATTTTATTTTACTTTATTTAATTTGCTAAGTTTAAAGAAAATTTCAGTTTGCAAATTATTAAATAAATAGTGCTTAAAGCACACTGTCACGGGAACCATTGCTCGGGTACGCTCCTTCTGTTTTCCTCATCTTATATTGAATTCATATATTTAAATTACATTGAAACTAATTAGGCCGTATGTTTCACGTAAAGTGATCCCAGATTCGGGAGCATACTCGAGATCTAATATACAAGAAAGAAACATTTAAATAAAAGCAAACTGAAATTGATTAAATTGAATTTATTTTAAAAGATTAACATATTTAAATACATAAGTGTAAATCATTATGCATAGTTTAACGTACTTAACAGTAAACTCGACCGTATGTTTTAATAATATATTTACCACCGAGAATGCCTCATCGCGTAATTAATATCAGTTTAAATAATTAAATATAATACAGAAATTTGCTCGGAATTAAAAGCCTGCTTACCCCTTATACATCTGGTAGACATCATCATCATCTAGGGGGTCCAAAATCCAATTCCTGATATTGGCGGTTGGCGGTTTCACACAACAAAACAAAAACTTATAATTTTCACCTAACAATCACGGGTTACAAATACCCTGAGGACACTACTCCAAGATCATCTTTCTGAGAACTTTTTTTCTCTCTCACCAAATTCCTTTTTGCCCCTGGTCATCTCCTTTTTCTTACTTAACTATTTAGTAATTCTTACGCCCTTTTTTCTCCCCTAAATCTCGTCGTCCAATCCTTTTTTCTCATCCTGATCCCCATTTAAAGACAGCATTTTACTGGATTTTCCTATAAACATATTTCGCTTTACATTACCATAATTTTGGATACATTAAATACTTCCCCCTCTCTGGCCAAGATATCAGGTGTTAAAGCCATAACTTTGACGGTTTCTTTGATCTTATAGAAAAGCTTATTTCTAGAGGCATCACAATTTCATCCAGCTGCAAGTCTCTGAACGCCTTTCGTCTCTTTTATTCTCTATACCTTTTCTGGTCAATAGAACACAAAACTTACTGGACGTACTTATTCAATTTACGTGAAGTCGTGCATTCGAATTCCTTTTCTTTACAGAAAATACCCTACCTTTTAAAACCCTAAATGACCACCGTGCGCAGCAGTTGCATATCTCCCAGCGTCTTTTCATTCCTTTATTCTTATACCTTTCTTGGTCAATAGGATACACTCAGCCAGCTGTCGCCCCAAACACCTTGAGCGGAACTCGTTTGATCTTTAGTCAAATGGAACTACCATGCTATTCCTTATATTCTTGCGAGAAATAGTAAAATTTGTAACAAAAGAAATTCCTTTTTCCCATGAACCCGGGGGCAGCACAGAACTTCTAAACTTGCTGGGTATATCTCAGCAATACGAAGTTCAAAACTGCTTGTGAGAGATGCAGATTTTTTTTTTTTTTTTTTTTTAAGAAAATTTGTAACAAATTTATTTCTGTGCTCCACAAGGTGATTTTTTGAAAGAACTTCTTTTCGATGTAAACTAGAACGTGGTCGATTTTTTTCTTACTTTGTGTTAAGATATTCAAAAGTTTAAATTTATCCCGAAAAACTATTCAATAACAATATATATATATATATATATATATATATATATATATATATATATATATATATGTTCAAAATTGTCAGTTTAAAATTTTTTTTGTAAGGTGGTTCACGGATACAAAATTTTATTTTATTTTTTATTTATAAATATTTTTTTTTCTCTTCTTGAAATGTATTTTTAAGGCGTCATATTAATAGTACATGTCTTTCCACTCAGTATTACTTTGTCTTAACGAATATTTTTGTTATTATCTGGATATAGTATTGATAGCATATGTCTATATCTATACATTTAATATTATAACTTCATTTATGCTTCAATATTTAGTAAAAATAAATAAAAATATTGCCCAATTCTCTTAACACGGTTGGTGATTCTTTATTCAAACATATGTTTCACTCTTTAAATTTAAAATAGGAGCTACTTTTCCAAACGAATAATTTGCGATATAATGTTAAATGTACTAGAAAGTTGTTATGCCTGCTTAATCCGGCTGTAACACCGCATTTTCCAAATGTCTTCAAATATTCTTCCTTAGCCTATTGTCATAGGAACAGTACGCAATACAACTATATTTGTTAGATTTCTGTAAATGATATATTTGTTAAATTTCAGTAAACCTTAATTTTTGCGATTCGTATAGCTACTTTTAATATTAATAACATAAAAGAATTTTTTCCACATTTTTTTTTTTTTAAATTAAATGGCTAAAGTTTTAGACATGTTTAAAATTTGATGTATCTTCTGAAAAAATAACTTTTCTGCAAACATTTTCTTTCATTTTTGACTATAGGAAAATATATACATGTATGTTTTCGGGATTTACAAATGATTTTTTAATTTTTAAAAAAGAAAAAAAAAGCTTATGAGTATTTTTTTTATTACAAGAATCATATTCCCCCAATTAGTAAAAATAGTTTTTTAAAAATATCCTAACTAAAAGACACTGAGCAGAGTTTGAAATTTTATTTTTCATAAAAACTTAGATATGTAAATTTAAAATACAAATCGTGAAAAAATTACATTCTGAGATCAAACTAAATACTGTAAGGAGACACGGCAACAATAGACAGTACAACACAAAAAAGTTGTATGTTTTGGTCTACATCCGTATTTACATACGGATAGAGTAATTTTATTTTAAAATCTTGATTTTATATAATCACAAGAAAGTATTAAAAATTGATTAGGATTTTTGTCTCTTAGACCATCTTACAAAAGGGCAGGGCGTTTTAGAAAAAAATATATATAAATTGCATTAAAGATGTCAGCAAACAGAAGTTTCACAGTATAAATGTAATAAATTTTCAGAAATTCTAAAGTAAGTTTTAATTTAATAAGTGAACTCATAATGCATCATAATGCTAAAAATTACTAAACTTGCATTTTATATCGCGAATCTGAAAAGAAAATATCTTTCTTCTAAAATGTAAAAACAGATTTTATACATATAAAGAAATTTACGCTTTTCAATTATAATACTTCTGATTATAAAATATAATCGAAATGAAAATCGGATACAGAGTATATTAAAATCACTAAGATTGATTTCGATGGTTAATCTGTTTTTGCCGCTCAAAACTGAAAGAAAAGCTTTCTTTTGAAATGAGAAAATAGTTTTCAGAATATTTCGAGTTTAAAAATGAAAGCTAATCGGGAATCACACACGAGATACTTTTTGTAATACATCTATGATGTGTCTATAATGTGTGAATTCACTTTACTTTATCATTTATACTGCCACCTGAAGAATAAAGAGTTAATCTAAAAAACATGCAGAAACAGTTTTTATGTTGTTACAGAAATAATTATATATTTTAAATTTCATAAAATTTATGACTAAAGAATAAAAATACAATTCCATAATGGTGTAATTTGTTTGAGCGTTTCAAGATGTTTCCCTGAATATAAGTTCGGTTCTTGTATTATTTTTTTAATAGGCATACTAGTGCTTATTTTCAGAAGATACCTCACTATTTTTCATGAGGAATAATTTCTATTTATTCATGTATTTTCATGGACAAAAATTTACATTTATTCAAATACAGTCATATAATCTTTTTACACATTTGCATGTTTTAGAGTTTTAATTGGCCGCTGCTTAAGAGTAGTACAATTTAAATAGTGATGTGTTTTCGCATATGCTGTATGAGCTTATTCCTTAGTGATGATATATGTTTATTCTTTGATAATACAGTTATTAGTTATGTGTTTAAGCTTTCATATTGGATTGTTAGGATTATTTTTAGTACATATAGCTGCATGCTCAATTTTCCGGGTGGCTTCTAACAGGCACATCTAGATACTGTATGATTAATTAACATACTATTTATGACATTCATATTTCATTGTTAAATACGTTTCGTGAAGTAGTGCATGGATTTAATCTTGGATTAACCCTTTCCTGCACAGTGGTCCCACTCCGGGCACACCTAATTTTAATTCCAAACTTGCATACGACACCAAGAATATTTTAATAAAATTTTGCTTATATAATGAAAGCTTAAAATAAGGAGTTCGTATTTTCTAAAAAAGTCGTTTGTAAATTCCGGTGTCAGTCAGCAATTTCTCATTTTTAGAACAGACTTTGTCTGTGCCGGAAAGGGTTAAAAACAAACTTACTTTTCCAAAACAATTAAAAATACAATGTAAATAAATTAAAAAAGGGAATAGAGGGTCCTATTCACAGTCATTTTAGAGGCCCTTTTAAATTTTAGAGGGGAAGCATGTGCTTTTGGATAATCAGGCCCTGAACGCGGTATAAGTTGCATTGGGCGCCAAAGGTTCAGATACTGATTAAAGCATTTGCCTTCGGGTTCTGGACTTCCTGATTTTACGGGCACTTAAATTTATAATGCATTTTGATAAAACTTAAATACTTTAATTACGAAAGCCACAAGTGTTTCTGGATAAGTTTTAAAATAATGTTTCATGAAACTTGATTTTAAAAGTAAAATA
Organism: Maratus michaelseni; assembly: GCA_963931845.1. Classification (NCBI taxonomy): domain Eukaryota; kingdom Metazoa; phylum Arthropoda; class Arachnida; order Araneae; family Salticidae; genus Maratus; species Maratus michaelseni. The sequence continues at coordinate 163,518,086 of OZ007594.1, read as the reverse complement.
AAAATAATCACGAAATTGGGTTTTTCTCATAATATGCATTCTAATTTGGTTATGGGCGATTCCACCGTTACGTGTGTGACTTTTAGAGATATGTTTTTTTGGAAGTGAAATGATTTAGATAACGTTTTACTTTTTTTATTTCTATTTCAGGACACATACAGAATCATTTTTGTAGTAATACCTTTAGTCTAAAATAACAACAATTAAAAAAATAGTCAAGTCATTGTTACGTGTGTGACTCAGAAGAGTCCTCATGTACTACGCTACAGTTACTTTCCACATTTGACAGTTTAATATTTTTCTGATAGTAAATATATGTGTTAATAATACGCCAAGTTCTTAAAATCTGGTTGTTAATATAAGAGCTCAAAGAGCAAAGAAATCCAAAATGTTTAAATCGTCACGATGATACAGGAACGAGCAGGGAAGACCGAGCTATGCTCGGTCAAAATTAAATTTGAGTTCAAATATCATGACCCATGACCAAAATGACCCACTAATTGAATTTTCTCGAACATGTGACTTAGCCCAACAGTCTTATCGTGCCCGAAAACCATAAGATGCAAAATTTAGTGTAAATTGAGCCGCTTTTTAGATACTGACCCACAATGACCCAGAAATGACCCACTAATCGAATTTTCTCGAACATGTGACCTAGTCTAATGATTTTCGCGTGTCCGAAACTCGTAAAATGCAAAATTTAATCAAAATCGTTAGAGCCGTTTTTTAGATAAAATTAATTTGACCCGCTTTGACCCAAAAATGACCCCCTAATCGAAAGTTCTCGAACATGTGACCCAGCCCAATAGTCTTCTCGTGCCCGAAAATAGTCGGATACAAAATTTCGTCAAAATCGTTTGGACCGTTTTTTAGATACAATTAGCTTGACCATGACCCAAAATGACCCACTAATTGAATTTTCTCGAACATGTGACCTAGCCCAACAGTCTTCTCGTGCCCGAAAACCATTGGATGCAAATTTTAGTGTAAATTGAGCCGCTTTTTAGATCTTGACCCACAATGACCCAGAAATGACCCACTAATCGAATTTTCTCGGACATGCGACCTAGCCCAATGCTTTTATCGTGCTCGAAACTCGTAGGACACAAAATTTAATCAAAATCGTTAGAGCCGTTTTTTAGATAAAATTAATTTGACCCGCGTTGACCCAAAAATGACCCACTAATCAAAAGTTCTTGAACATGTGACCCAGCCCAATTGACTTCTCATGCCCGAAAATAGTCAGATACAAAATTTCGTAAAAATCGTTTGAACCGTTTTTTAGATACAATTAGCTAGACCATGACCCAAAATGACCCACTAATCGAATTTTCTCGAGCATGTGACCTAGCCCAATGGTTTTCTGGTGCCCCAAAACGGTAGGATACGAAATTTCGTCAAAATCGTTAGAGCCGTTTTTAAGATAATTTTTGCATATGTATATATATATATATATATATATATATATATATAACCACCCACAAGATTTGCTCGTATTAGAATATATGATATATTAGTCAAACAAATATAAGTAAGATATTACCCTACAAATAATAGCATCACATTAGTCTCTGATGGTCAATTTATTGCAACAATTACACATTATAATGATCCCAATTACGGAAGACTTACCCTTATACATCAAACGCAACATTATATAAGTGACGTCGAAGGAAATATCGCTTGATAAAATACTAAATAGAGCGATGAATTAGAACTTTATGCAATTGCTCCTTAATTGCTCCTGATATGTAAATGTGTCAGAAATCCGGAGTTAAATAACTACTAAATCATAAAATGTCCAAATCAATCTTCATAAATTTAGTTGTTTTGAAAATCTCAAGTGCTTTAAAGTAATGTGCTCTTCAAATCTACCAAAGTCAATTGAAAATGTCAAGAAAGTGTCAAGCGGTTTTCAACATAAAAGCTTAATTGACTGAACGTTGTCTGAAAACAGAAACCTACTTCGAATTTTAAAAGATAGGAGGGAAAATAAAATAAAAACCAGACACGTGGCGGCCATGTGAAGGTCATCTAATACATAAAACAAAAAATCGAAATCTGATGAATCGAATCCTAAATCGAATGATAAAAGAACAAAGGAGGTAGAGTTAAAATTATGATGTCTCCTCGAATGTAACTTGACATAGTAATTTAATGATTTTCGTGAGCAGGTTTTTATAACCGTCACTATACACGCCCACCCACATTGTTAGCTGCATCCAGTATCGTTTACAGTAAAATTTATTGACACCCTTTAATAAGAAAATGTTATAACGCCCTTTCTTGTAGTTTATTTTTTAACAAGTTGTCGAATTTTTTATTAGACACGCTGAGGAAAAAGAATATTCAAATCTGCGTCTGCGACAATGTATTTTTGTCGATCAAATAATCAGTTGAATAAAAATAAAGCTAAAAGTTTCTTTTTCTTCTTCGACTGTTTGTTTTTTCCTCTCTTCCTTCAGTTTAGTATACAGGGTGTCCATAATTAAACGACCCTACTTTCAAGTTGTCTAAAGACGAAACTATTGGTCAGAAAGTTGTGAAATTTTGTGAAGGACATAATGAAGGAATGGGAATTTGTTTAAGCGAAAAAAAATATAGTTCACAATTTCGCCGCCAGAGGGCGTTTTTTAAATAAATTACACATTTAGTATACATTTACGATAGGTTACACATTTTCTTGCAACAAAATATGTTCCACCTGACGGCCATCATTTTCAGCTACTATCTTGAATCGTAAGATAGCATGTTCCACAGCATGTTCGCAGTGTGTTTTGGGAAATGCTAAAAACATGTCGTAAAAAAGGTTTGTTCAACATGTTTTGTTGCAAGAAAATTTGTAACCTATCGTAAATGTATACTAAATGTGTAATTTATTTAAAAAACGCCCTCTGGTGGCGAAATTTTGAACTAATTTTTTTTTCGCTTAAACAAATTCCCATTCCTTTATTATGTCCTTCACAAAATTTCACAACTTTCTGACCAATAGTTTCGTCTGTAGACAACTTTAAAGTAGGGTCGTTTAATTATGGACACCCTGTACATTATTTTAAATACTTACAAGGAAGGTATCCCTGAACGCATAATCAGAAATTTTTGAAAAAATTACAAAATATTCTTCTCATGAGCATATATATATACGTTTATAGAAAAAATTGCTGCGGAACCTCGATATAACGTCCATAAAAAATTAGAAAAATTTAGTGTTTTGGGCGGTTTATCGCTGGTTGGTGACAGAACGAAATAAAAAATAAATAAATACGCTTTTATGATAAATGCTCTTTTAGGAAAAACTTCTACTCTTCATACTGAACTAGTTTAAGTAAGTTTAACTTAAATGAATACACTTTTATAACTACGGTTTTACCATATGCATATATGTACAGTGAAACTTCCATTTAACGAAGTCTCATCGCTACTCTTAAACACTTCGTTATGCAGAAAATTCGTTAAATAGAAATCAACTTATGAAAGTTGTATGCATATAACCCACATAAAATTAAAAGTACACATAAAACGGAAATATTTGTAAAACGTAATTTAATTCCGGCAGTCATTTTTTATGCAATGTAGATAGGAGAATAATTTAATTATTATAATGTCCAAAAAAACAAAAAAACAGAGAGAAGTAAACAAAAACCGTAGCGTACCTTTTCTTTTTTCATTGAAATGTGATTAAACGTGTGTGTTTTGATTAAATAATTCAAATGTGTTCATTTTCATACAGTCTGCTGAAATTAATTCATACATCCATCGCACGAAAGTGGAAGAAACTTCGTTATATAGAATAAGTTTTTCGTAATATGGAGATTAATTTACATGCTAATGATGTGCAAAGTCAAGGTTCTGCAGAAAATTTCGTTAAGTAGAAAACTTTGTTAAATAGGGACTTCGTTAAAGGGAAGTTCCACTGTATATAATATAAAGAAAATTAATCTTATTCTGCGGTTTAGAACAAAATTTAAATTGATTAAAAATGTTTCAAACTAAAAATTAATGTCCGATTCTGAGCACTGTCAATTGGTTTTCGATATTGTTAGTGTCGGAAACAAGATTAAAAATATTGTTTCCATGGAAACAACGACTTATTCAATATCGAAATGTGTCGTAAGAGCGTTCTTGATCGGGCAGTAACTTAAAATACATTTAAAACTTATCCAGCCGGCGGAACCGTGTAAAAATGAATAACTTCAACAATACGCAACTTGCATAAATATTACATAAGCTTATAGAAAAAAATAATACACTATTTAGTTGTTTAAGTTTAAAATCATAAAGTACTCTACGCATTTAAACACTCATTTAACCAGGAATTTTCAAATGCATTAAAATCGCTTGCATTTGACGAGGAAAAAGTGTTGCTAGCCAAATCGCGTCTTCTTGCGTCAAATAGGCTAAAGTATTTTATTTTTTTGCAGATTTTCTACTGGAATTCCGCAGCTAAATTTGACTGATCGATCCTTTATTACGTACATGAATAGTTCCATTATCATTTTTTTTTTCAAAATATTCTGAGTTATGTGCTTTAAGGAGACCTTCCTTGTTAATAACTGCAAAAATATAGAAATTTCGCAAAAATGTCCACCGATATACTTTTAATATTAAAACAGTCCATGTACTCCGTTCCCCGCGAAGAGTAACCATAGCATAGTTTTATATTCCTACCAAAAAAAAAAAAAAAAAAAAATCCTATCTAGCTGTTTATTAGAAATAACTTAATTATTCGTTGCAATGAAAACTTTGAACACATTTCAACTTTTCTGTGTGTATTAAATTAAATGCAACTTATGTGAACGACAATGAAGGAAATAATCTTGCTTTAATTATTATTTTAATTTTAGGTCAAATACATGAATTGGAACTTAATGCAAATTTAACTTATTAAGTAAGAGTGTCCGAAATATGGGAAAATATAATTGAATTGGTGTCTGGGAAGCAGTGTTGAATTCAGACACTTTTCTCCGGGAGGGATTTCTGTGGCTCCGGGGGGGACATTATAGAGTTCCGGGGGGGAAATTCCACTTTTTGACCATTAAAATCATAATATCTCAAATCTTCCGGGGGGGACATTTCAATGCTCCGGGGGGGACATTCGCCCCCGGGCCACCCCCTGGATTCAACACAGCTGGGAAGAAAGGCTTATTTTACAAATTTTGGAAAGTTTTGTGTTTTTGTTTGAACAGGCTCTATATGGAATGATTGATCCCAGTGTTGAAAACTGAAATTTCAAAATATACAAGTTTGTTTAGTTTAAATAAAAAAATTAAAACAATAAACTAAACATATTACTTTCATTATCCACTTAATTAGTTTTTCTATGACTCGTCAATCACATATACATCAACATTTTAATGCATCTCGATGTAATTATACATTTAATGTTCTGAGACGAACATTAAGCTCGAAGCAGCAAGGATCCTTTGATAGCCTCAGGACACAGAGTTCAATCCTTCTCTCTTTTTGATGCATTTTATTTATTCATTTTTCCTTTTAAATTTTTCTGGTTTCAATTTTGAGATTTTTTTTTTCTTTTCTGCATGAAGACAAAAGTAGAAGGTAATTAAAACATTAAAACTACAGAGACGGTCATGTATGACATAAGAAGTTATTTTTTGTTCGTATCACTGTTGTGTTTCAGAATAACAATTTGAAATTGCTTGACTTTTCCCAAATATACAGTATAATAACTTAAAACGAGTTTAGTTGAAATCCAACGAATACCTTTTTATCAACTCTATATATCTAGAAATACCGTGCGTAAAATGTAAGTAAAAAATCGTAAAGCTATATATATTTAATTTTTATTCAGTTTTAATATCTTATTAATCTGTAGGAACATTATTACGAAATTAAAATTGATAAATGTAAATTATTTGAATGATTTTCTTATTTTACACTTCATACGAGCAGTCAAAATCTCAAAGTATCTATTCTGAAATTAGAAATTCAAATATCCTTTGATGGTATATGATCGTTATATTTCATATTATGTAATATTCTAGAAGCTAAATTTTATTAAATCATTAATTGAAAATCGCTGTATTAAACATCAAACCTTATTGTGTATCTGTATTTCCCATTCAAAACAAGAAAAGCATCAATAAAGTTAATGGGTCAGCTATGACCCACCCTGGTAGCTCTAAGCATAACAAGAAACACACTGTAGTTCTAGTATTAAAATCGGAAGAAGGACCTATGTTGCACCAGGTGTTCAAGACAACGTTAATGACATTAATAGTTTTTTCGTCATTTCTCGGAAAATTAAATGTGTAACACGGGCCGGGCCCTTCTTCCAGATATCCATTCAATTGAGGGGGGTCGGGGCAAGAGAGTGCCAAACCACATTTTTGAACTTCTGAGATATTTCAATTTGAAAATTTTATCAAATACTCAAATCAAGATATATAACCTAAAGATTTTTCACCAATGTCTTAGTAATGTTTGAGATATTCTGAGTAACAATATGGCATTACTTTAATGATATTACTATTACTTTTTTGTAAATTAGCTATCTTCATTGGGGCATAAACATCTGGGGCAAAAACGAAACTTGTTATATATGCTGCCATTAACTGACATTAGAAACAAATTATATGTTAGATATTATAATTTACAATATTAAGCAGCAGATGACAGTGTTAGATTTATTTCACCAAAACTGTGGCTTGGCACTTTCTTGCCCCGATTATTTGTGCAGAATTGTTGAAGTTATCGTGTCCATAAAAAAGTGATATAGATAGATAAAGTTTTGAAATGGGGGTGGTTTTAGCTACTGGGAGTCATGATCGGTGTACATCTGGAAAATTTTCACAAATTCCAACTTAGGGAAGAATGTAATAGGTAGTATTTCTTACGAAATCTACCTAAAAGGTTCAGTATGGCTTGTGTATAGCCTCAATTATTAAATTCGTCGAAATCAGCTTTCATGAACTCGGCTGTTATGAAAAGCTTAAATACTTTTAAAGCTACATTATGATCTTTCAAATCTTCCAAAGCCAATTGAAAACGTCAAGGAAGTGTCAAGCGATTTTCAAAATAAAAGTTTATTGGACCGAGCAATGTCTGAAAACAGAAACCGTCTACATTAAAAAAAAAAGATAGGAGGTAAAATAATAAGAAAACTTGACGTGTATCATGACATGTCAAGGTCATCTAATAAATAAAATGAAAAACAGAATTCTAATCAACCTAAACCGAATGAATTGAAACAAAAAAGGGGTTCAAGTTCGAATTACGGTATCTCGTATTTAGCTTGATGACACGGTAATTCAATGATTTTCTTGAGGTGGTGTTTATTACCATCCCTGTACACGCCCACCCACATTATTAACTGCATCCAGTATCGTGAAGACGAAAATCAAAGCAGAGTAAAAATTTTTATTTTGAAACTTCTCGGAATAAGAAAATGTTATACAGTCCTAGTTTATTTTTCAACAAGTTATCAAATTTTCTTAGACACGCAGTAGAGAAGAGAATATTCAAATCCTGTAATGTATGTCGATCAAATAATCAGTTGTATACAGTTTCTGCATGGGTAGCGCAAAAATTTGAATGAAAATAAAGCTTAAAGAAAGATTTCTTTTTCTTCCTTAGACTGACTAAGATTATTATTCAAAAGCTCCGTACCTCGGAAAGTTTGAAGAAAGGAAAAATTATCACTTTTGTGATTTTTTGTAGCAAAACAACCCTATATATTGTAATATGAGAGAAATATATTCCAATAAATGCATGCGATCAGTTTATTATAATTTATAGCTGAAAAAAAAATTCAGTATCTAACTTGAGTTGTTTTTATATTTAAATAGCAATACTTTATTGCATTTCTATAGTTTGGAAAATTACATTCATTGAGGAATTAATTTTAAAAAATACTCATTTAATCAGCTGAATGCACAGCGTAAAGGAAAATGAGATTTTTCACATTTCTGCATTGTATCGAGTAGTATATATGTATTATTTACTTATAAATCAGCAAATGACTTCATTTCCCTAGATACGTTTTTAAAAAAGTGACACTGTAGACTTTATTTCTGTAAAAAATAATGTCTACAGCAGCGATATTCAAATGCGAACCGCCGATCTTTTATATGCTTCATGAAGCACAAAAACATTAATCCATATTTATAAAAATTTCAGATGCACATAAAATATATTAAATCTTCGCAGTTTTAAATAATTTTCTGTATATATTCCAATAAATGCATGCGATCAGTTTATTATAATTTATAGCTGAAAAAAAATTCAGTATTTAACTAGAGTTGTTTTTATATTTAAATAGCTCAATACTTTATTGCATTTCTATAGTTTGGAAAATTATATTCATTGAGGAATTAATTTTTAAAAAAATTACTCATTTAATCAGCTGAATGCACAAAGTACCAACCAGCATAAAGGAAAATGAAGATTTTTCACATTTCATAGTTCTGTATTGTATAGAATATATATGTATCATTTACTTATAATGACTTCATTACTTCAGACTTTTTACAAATGACTTCATTTCCTTATAAAAGTTTTTAAAAAGGTGACACTGCAGACTTTATTTCTGTAAAAAAATAATGTTTATAGCAGCGATATTCAAATGCGAACTGCCGATCTTTTATATGCAGCACGAATCGCAAAATCGTTAATCCATATTTATAAAAATTTCAAATGCGCATAAAATATATTAAATCTGCACAGTTTTATATAATTTTCTGAGAAGACATAATTTGCTTTGTTATATATAATTAACTGAGAAAATGCCAAAACACGGTAAATATCATTTGTTTATTCAAAAGTTTATATACGGTAGTATGTAATATTCTTTTAAATCTTCAACACTAATGAAACATTTCAAATTAATTAAATTTTGACTAATATTTTTACTTTTTAAAAAAGAAAAACTTTTTGCATTGAGTAAAAGTCCGATTTATTAAAGAAATCTGTATTTTTATCTTTAGAATGTGGAAATTATGCATTATTATATTATTAAGTTTTATACTTATGTAACTAACACTGATAATATTAATTTTGCTGTACTACTGTTATAATATTTGTTATTTTTCTATTTTAATACTAAAAACTATTACATAAGTATAGTATGTTGCGGCAAACCAAACGTAGCAAATATATGTTTACGATCCGTAAAACGAAAAAACAACAACAAAAAAAAATCCCTGACGGCTCGGTCTACAGGCACAGGTAGATTTCGAAGGCGCAGACTGTGGAGCGCCTGTTTATTAATAATTGCAGAAGAAATTACATTTTTGCCATGATGCGACTGTTGGGACCGCCCACTTCGAAATATACCTGTGTCTGTAGGCGGAGCCGGAAAGGATTTTTAATTTTAATTAATTTATTTTTTAGCTGTAAGGGTTGGTCTTATAAAAAAAACTTGTCAGTATAAAAGTTGTAGATAATATTAAGAGGATTTATAATAAATTTAAGCGGTATCTTCTGAATTGACGAAGTTTTTTTTTTCTTAAACCCCTATCCCCCCCCCTTAAGGCCATTTTTAATTATATCAAAAATCTGCTATACATAAATTTTCGGTCCTTTTCCTACAAGTAATAACTTTAAACGGATTAGATACGTATCATAATTAAGAAGCTATGGGGATTTTTCTGTTTTCACAAAAAGCCTCTCCCCCTTGGTTCGATTTTGCCCATTAACGAACTTGACCGAGATTTTATACCCCTTGATTTTATGTATCAGTTTGGAAGAGATTTCTGAAAATGCAACTTAGATACAGTAAAACAGAGGTACGGGTGAAATAAATTTTAACCCTCTCGGCACCGATTTTTTTTTTTTTCCCCAATTTTGGGAAAAATTACTTTTACGCTAACAAAATTAAAAGTAGCTATCGAAATCACAGAAGTTATATTTTACTGAAATTTAACGAATGTGTTCTTTACGGAAATTTAACGAATGTAGTTATGTTGCGTGTTTATCCTATGAAAATAGTCTAAGGAAGAATTTTTTAAGACGTTTGGAAAATGTCGTATTACAACCAGATTAAACAAACATAAAAAAATTAGTAGCATTTTTTATCTTTTATCACAAATTACTAATTCGGAAAAGGAGTCCCTAATTTAAATTTAAAGAGTGAAACATATGTTTAAATTAAAAGAAACGCCAACGGTTTACTAATAATTAATAAAACTTATTAATATTATTATTATTAAATGCTGAAACATAAGTAACGTCATAATAGTAAATGTATCGACATATGCTATCACTATTAGGTGCGGGAATTAACAAAAATAATTTTTTTCTTCCAAATATTGCAATTTGAAGTAGGAGCCTCATATGAGGCCCAGGGTGACGAGAGGGTTAAAACAGATAAACTGTTCATATATAGACAAACAACCTTCTATTAACCTCCATAAAAGGAGAACTCGTAATGGGTGAAATAAATATTGAAAATTCAATTCATGTAAAAACGGAAATGAGAAAAGACAGCATCTGTACATTGTTAAAAGAATTCCACTCGAGCAAATATCCACAATCCTAGAAAAACTGGTTTAAAAAAGGCCGGTAAAAATAAGATTACTTTGGCTTGGAGCCAAAGACTACACTTGTAGCTTTGTCCGAAAGCATCTCTAATGAAGCGGGGTCAATCGTATTCATTTTTTGGTTAAAAATGACTGAAAACTTTCCCCTAGAAACTCAATCTGCTATGATAGATTGCAAAAGCATGAGTATGACCCCTTTTTTTACTTAAGCAACTCTGCACACCAGGGTCCAATTGTTTAGCTATTAAGTTACGCGACCGGATAAAAAACCGGTTGAGTAAATTAATTTTGTTTAAACGAATGACTATTACAGAACAATGCTGGAGTTGTGCCCGAAATTCAAATTAAGAACAGATGGGGGAGGGCTGCCAATATGTAATTACAGACGCCGAAGTTAAAGATACATAATATGCGGTAATTTGTCTAAAAGGATGCAATTAGCGGGCGAAGAAGAAAAGATGGTAATCTTGCGTCAAAAATTGATAACAAATGAGAGAAAGATGTAGTGACGCAGATTGAACTTGAAATGAAGATGTAAACATTTATTTTTTTTAAAAAGACTAAATTAAAAGTTTTCCCATGAGCGTAAGCATTATTGCAGACCCCAAAAAACATTTTTCGAAATGAGAAGTAAGAAAAAAGAAATTAAAAAATAATAATAAAGTAGGAAAAAAAATAAGAGAAAAATGATAAAGAAAATTGGAATAAACAGGAGTTGGTTATAAAAAAGAAAAATAATACAAATATTTGAAGAAAACCACAAATACGAAAAGAAATCAAATTTAATGTGATTTATTCAAAGTAGATTTTGTAAAACATACAATTACTCTTAATTTATTTTCAATTAGCTGATCCACCCAGCGTTGCCCGGGCCCGTGATAAAGTTCGGAGTTGTGCCCGAAATTCAAATTAAGAACAGTTGGGGGAGGGCTGCCAATATGTAATTACAGATGCCTAAGTTAAAGATACATAATATGCGGTAATTTGTCTAAAAGGATGCAATTTGCGGGCGAAGAAGAAAAGATGATAATCTTGCGTCAAAAATGAATAACAAATAAAGGAAAGATGTAGTGACGAAAATTGAACTTGAAATGAAGATGTAAACTTTTTTTTTTTTTTTTTTTTTTTTTTTTTTTAAGGTTAAATTAAAAGTTTTTCCATGAGCGTAAGCATTATTGCCGACCCCAAAGCAACTTATTTTGAAATGAAAAGAAAGAAAAAAAGAAAGAAAAAAAAATAATAAAGTAGGAAAAAAATAAGAGAAAAATTATAAAGAAAATAGGAGAAAGTTATAAAAATTAAGAAAAATAATACAAATATTGTAAGAAAATCACAAATATGAAAATAAATCAAATTTAATGTCATTCATTTATTCAAAGTAGATTTGCCAAACATACAATTACTCTTTAATTTATTTTTAATAACATCATTTACTGTTTAATGAAAAGCTTTATTCCCATAGGGGATTTTCAAACAGTTTTAGTAAAAGCAGGAAGATTTGGAAATAGCTTTGTGACAAAAATCCCTTTCAGAAAATTACGTTTTTTTTTTTTTTTTTTTTTTTTTTTTTTTTGAAAAAAAAAACAAGCTTATTTAAAATCTTGTATTTATACGCTACAACCAGCCACCTATGGAGATTTGTTCAGGATTTTATGTGATCATGTAAGAAATTGGTATAAAGTAAAGGAAATTTTATACGTCACTGAAGCGCACGATAGAAATAAAAAATGTTTAAAAAAAAAAAAAAAAAAAAAAAAAAAAAAAAAAAAAAACATGTAAAAGACCCAAAAAACACATCCAGTGATAGCAGTTTATTTAATTAAGTTAATTTATTTTTGGTATTAAACCTAGAATGTTGAAATATTTTTGCCAGATTTCTCAACAAATAAAATAGCTTTGGAGAGAGTCTGTGCGTTTAAACCTCTGATAGGCGGTGGGGTATATTTTGTACCCCTTAATTTTAATCAAGATTTGTACACGAATTTAACAAAATTTTACTTTTATAACTTGTAAAAAAATAAAAATCTGTAAAATTGCATTTCCTTATTTTCAAATACTACAATTTTGGCGAAAATTCTGGTGCGATATCAACATTATAGAAACATTTTAAAAAGTTTTTTTTTTTTTTTTTTTTTTTTTTTTTTTTTTTACCGCACCGGTATTCTTTATTATGATTTTGTTCCCAGTATTTATGAAACGCCCATTGTACTATAACTCTTTCCGGAAATAGTAATAATAATAATAACTTACTGTGTCATCATTTAGTGTCAAAATTCTAAACTTTAAAAAAAAATACGTCAAAGATTATTGATTTTTAAAAATCACATAACTTATGAGCCATCCTATATAATAAAGGACTTTTCGCGATATTAACTATTTTCATTCACACATATTAAAAAATATCTTATATGTACATATATTGAGAAGTTACGTATGAGCAGGGTTTTATAGCAGGGGAACGAGATTTTCGAAAATATATATATATCAGATTTTTTTTATAGAGAGAGATGAGTTATTTTCAAAAGAGTCAACTTAAAAATATTTTCAGGGTTAAAATATATAGATATTATAAATATTTTCAGGGTTAAAATATACAAATATAAATATTTTCAGGGTTAAAATATATAAATATTATAAATATTTTCAGGGTTAAAATAAATTAGAAACAACATATTGCACTTAACATCAAAACTTAATATACTCATTTAAAAACTAACTATAGGATTCAGTATCCAGTATCAAGAAAAGTTATTTTTTACAACAAAATTTTAAATACAAAATATATTTTTTTTTTCACTGAAAATTCATTACATAAATATAAGTTTGTCTGCTCTTTCATTTCTTAACATGTTGTGCAATTTAAACTCAACTAAACAAAACCGAAAAGATTGTTTCTAATGAAGCTGTAAATAACTGGTTGTCTAACTTATACATTTTATCTTTCAATGGCTGTTCTAAGTTGCTATTATTCCACATAATTTATTGATTCTACATTTAAAACTACAGCTTCGAACGTAAAGCAAAAAGAACTAGTCGGATGTGCCAATTCCAAAACTTGTACATGTTAATATTTCAAAAAGCGTAATTTTTTAGTTATGCATTTTAGAATTCAAACATGCAGCATAGCAACGCCACCTGTTATATGATTTACGCGAAAACCTAATCGGCTCCAAGTTATGTCAAAGTCTAACAAAATATGAAGTTTGAAGAAATTCCGTGCATCAGTACTTGAGATAGAGCTGTAGAGGAAATTGAAAAAAAAAGCAGCATAACAGCGCCACCTGTTGGGCGATTTACACCAAAAACAAATCAGCACCCAATTTATATCAAGGTCTAACTGAATCTAAATTTTATTAAATTCAGTATATTAATTCTTGAGGTATGACTATCGCTAAAATCGTGTAAAATTCAGAATAGCAGCGCCACCTGTTGGGAGATTTACACTAAAACCTAATAAGCAACAACCTATGTCAACGTCTAACAGTCTCAAGTTTGATGAAAATCCTTGCATTAGTTCTTGAGATATAGCTATCTTGAAAATCGTGAATAATGCAGTATAGCTGCGCCACCTGTTGGGCGATTTGCACCAAAAACTAATCAGCACCAATTTATATCAAGGTCTAATTGAATCTATATTTTATTAAATTCAGTGCATTAGTTCTTGAGATAAGAGCTCCCACAATTTTTTTTTCTCCCCATACAGACAGACTCACAGACATCCTCTAGAAACAGTCAAATCGTGATCAGGACCTTCTAAGACGTATAAGTCCGTTGAAAACAGGAAGTAGAACAGAAAATTTTCATGAATCCAATACTTAATGTAAAGATAAGTAAAAATATCTACTTTGTCTTCTCTTTTGGCAAAAAAGTCACTGCCAGATGCAAAAGATAGTCAACAACAGCTGAAAAATTCCTTCACACATGTTTTGACGGAATATCTTGCACAAATGATATATATTTGATATACTGAAACGAATAGAATGTTGGGGTCATTAAAAATCTTTTTTCGATATAAATAAAATCGTTTGCAACCAAAATTCAATGACAATGTATTCGTTCTCGAGATATGGCTATCGCAGAAATTGTGAAAAAACTGCATAGCAGAGACACCTCTTGGGTGGTATACCTCCAAACCAAATAAGGATCTATTTATGTCAAGATCTAACAGAATATGAAGTTTGGTGAAATTCCGTGCATTAGTACTTGAGATATGGTTACGGCGGAAATCGTGGAAAATGCAGCATAGCAGGTGATTTATAGCAAGATATAATCAGCACCAAGTCGAAATTTTTCATGAATCCAATACTTTCTTCTTGTAAAGTTGGAAATATATATTATATATAATATACAGGGTGTTTTTTTTTTAACTGACGCTATTCAGAGCCGCCTGTAGATCGTTCTAATAACTGGATTGATACAAAATTTTGTGAATGGATTAAGAAAACCATGGGAAAAAAAATATTCCAGCAAAAAAAAAAAATTAGTTCCAATCACCGCCGAAAGGGGAAAATGTGGCGCTGTACATTGAAACAAAAACATCAGAAACAGACAAAATTAATAATTTGGATAAAATGCCGTGTTTTATTCATCATTTGCCCTTTCCCTTTCGTTGATTGCAGTTGAAACATCCATTATCACTTTTTCTCCCACCGGTTTACGTCCTCTGCCTGACCGAACTGCTAGCGAGCCTGTTTCTTCGAATTTCAGAATCATTACTTTCAATAAATTAACGGATAAAGGTCCTTTGCGCAGTTTATGGCGTGTTCTAAGTAAACGAAGAGCGGCTGGTGCATTGCACTGTTTACAATAATAGAACTTCACAAGTAACGCGCGCTGCGGTAACGTGAGATTCATTTTCAACCTGAGCTGAAATTGTTTCTCTGTGTTTTTCGCATGGATTTATAACTTAAACTATTAGAGCTACTGTTGTTTGCGTAAGTAAAAATTTGCATTTTCATTTATTGCCCGTATTTTATGCTAATTCTCAGTTGCATAAATTACCACAGCGCCACATTTCCCCCTATCGGTGGTGATTGGAACTATTTTTTTTTTTTTAATCTTTTTTCCCATGGTTTTCTTAGTCCATTCACAAAATTTTGTATCAATCCAGTTATTAGAACGAGCTACAGGCGGCTCTGAATAGCGTCAGTTTAAAAAAAACACCCTGTATATATGAAAATATCGAAAACATCAAACATGATATTTTGAGAATAAATATTATATGTTTCAATGGATTAATTGTACACGAGGTTTATATATATATATATATATATATATATATATATATGTCAGAATGGCAACAGTACATCCAAGCAGAGTTCTAGCGCGGTGGACAACAGCGCCGCCTTCTTTTGATAAGAACAGACGACAGCGCCACCAAGGCTTCAGCGGAAAAACTTCCCGCCAGAATCAGAAGACGAGTTGATTCGGAAGGAACAATACGTAGTGACTGAAGCTAAACGAATTATAACAGAAGTGTAATAGAGAAGATGTATTGGAACGACGATTAGAACTTATTATTATATTTTTGTACATAGTAGTGTAAATAGTTTATTATAACATCTTAATTTAAAGTGTCTTCTTTTATTGAAAGTAATCACCTTTATTGAATAACTCTTCATATTTACATATATATAACCAAGCTCTGCGTATTAGTAATTTAATGTAAGAATTATAATGTATATTTGTTTATATATTTCTTTTCAAATGTAAATTCTTTTAATAATTTAATTTTTAAAAAATTCAAATTTTATCCATGTTTAAAATATACTTATTTTTACTTCCACTATTATTTTTATTTATTTATTTATTTTTATATACAGAAAAAGACAAATATTAATTTGTCTTTGGAATTTACAAAAAAACTTAATTTTATTTATTTTTTAATGCAAAAAGAAAGGAAATTTTTTTTACGATTTTCGCCATATCTATATCACAAGAACTAATGCACGGAATTTCACTAAGCTTCATATTCTGTTGGATACTGGCAAAAATAGATCCTTATTCGGTTTGGGTGTATACCGCTCAACAGGTGTCTCTGCTTGCTTTTTTTTTTTTCGTTTTTCTCGATAATTATATCTGAAAAAGGGTTGATATAGGTTGTCCCTTAATTTTTGTTGCATACGATTTGATGAAGAAAATTTTGTGATGGCCACAACATATTAGTTTTTGTGTACTCTTTTCTTAAAGGATTTTTTTTTTCTTTTTAAGTTGTCGAAATATTTCTAAAATATATGCTTAATTTAATATTCTGTGTGTGTTAAAATCGTACGAGCTGAGAATAAGATTTTAACACTTCAAATAAAATTAAGAATATATTTTAGAAGTATTTTGATAACTACAAAAATATAAAAAGTGCCCAATTAAACTGATGGCATTGAGCTCCACAGGCTATAATATACTTAACCAATGAACCCCCAAAACTAATCAGGGAAGCGCCTTATCACAATGAACCTATATACAAAATTTGAAGCAAATCTGATAATTCTGTATGAAAAACCCATTTATCTAAATTAAAGGGGGGATCAGCCCCCCGTTTTCCTCTTTATACTTAACCAATGAACCTCCAAAACTAATCAGGGTAGCGCCTTATCACATATGAACCTATATACAAAATTATAAGCAAATCGGATATTTCTATCGAGTTATCGCGTTACGTACATACAGAACTTGAAGACACATTAGCTCTCAGGCTTTGATAGCCTAGAGAAAAAAAAGAAGTCAAAATCCTCAATTTCCTTATATAAGATATTTTAAAAATGAGAATGCATTCCATTCCCATATGTTTAACATCAGCTAGGGGAATTTGAAATGAGCCTGAATACCCATTTTATATCTATTGCTGTCTCGTGATCTGCTGACAAAATGAAAGCATCGAAGAGAGTTGCTTCCGAAAGAGAACTAAGGAAATTGGATTTTTGTAGTTATGCCCCTCTGGAATACCTCTCTGATATAAAAGAAATGCACATGTGACATTTTCAGCATTCTAAACACGTTGAAAGTTAAAATTCAATAATTGAAAATGTATGTATTCAATTGTATTACAAAATTTCACATATTGCAGTAATTACCCATTCATGACACTTAAAAATTTCCAAATACATCCACTGATTACTACAACAAGAAATTTTGAAAGTCTAATGTCTAAAGAGTTGCTTTAGCCCTTTTAGGATCCAAAATTTTTGTTCTGTAATTTTCACTTTACTGGGAAAAAATATAAACCCTCCCCCCCCTCCCCTCAATGGATTTCAACGACAGATAACTTAAAATTACATAATTTTCCAGTATAAGAAAATTCAATTGAAATAATAAAACAGTAATATGATATTAAAGAAGAAAGATAATTTTATGTTAGTTTTAAAAAAAATAAGTAAAAAGCAGTTAAGATAAAATTCACTAATTTGGTCACTGCACAAATTTTTAAAATATTACTACTGAATATTACCAAGAAACCTAATCTATCATTAACAAGAAATAAAAAAAAAAATAAACAGACAAAAAGAACTTTAGAATGACGACAGACTGGAGAAAGAAAAAGAAAAAGAAAAAAAAATCAAATATTTATTTTAAAATAATATACTTTTAAATACTTTTAATAATATACTTATAAAAACACATTCCTAAAATGGATTTTTTCCACAGATAACTTAAAATTACATAATTTTCCATAATAAAAAAATTCAATTGAAATAATAATAATAAATCAGTAATATGATGTTAAACGAAGAAAGAAAATTTTGTAAGTTTTAAAAAATAAGTGAAAAGCAGTTAAGATAAAATTCACCAATTTGGTAATTGCACAATTTTAAAAAAATATATTACTACTGAATATTACCAAGAAACCTAATCTATCATTAACAAGAAATAAAAAATGCTAAACAGAAAAAACTTTAGAATGACGACATTCTGGAAAAAAAAAAGAAAAAGAAGAAAAAAATATTTATTTTAAAATAATATATATTTAAATACTTTTAATAATATACTTTTAAAATAATACTTTTAAAAACACATTCCTAAAATGGATTTCTTCCACAGATAACTTAAAATTACATAATTTTCCAGCATAAGAAAATTCAATTGAAATAATAGTAATAATAATAAATCAGTAAAATGATATTAAACGAAGAAAGAAAATTTTGTTAGTTAAAAAAAATAAGTAAAAAGCAGTTAAGATAAATTTCACTAATTTGGTCCCTGACAATTTTTTAAAAATATATTACTACTGAATATTACCAAGAAACCTAATCTATCATTAACAAGAAATAAATGTTAAACAGGAAAAAAAAAAGAACTTTAGAATGACGACATTCTGGAAAAAGAAAAGAAAAAAAAAAATCAAATATTTATTTTAAAACAGGATTATAAAATAAATTATCCCATCCGCAAAATGAATTTTATGCTTGTTAAAAGAATTAGTAACAGCATAATGAATAAATATAACTTATTCGTAAAATAAATAAAATAAACAGAAAACTAGCTGATGGTTTAATAGCTATGCAATTTTTTAAAAGAAGGATTAGATAAACACTGACATTCTCTTTTCTTCCAAAATTAATGCATTCATAAATCTGTTTTAGATGAATATAATTAAATACGTGTTCTAAAACAGATTTATGAATACATTAATTTATGAAGAAAAGAGAATTAATGTCAGAGGTGATCTCTAGATGACAGCACCAGCGACAGGAATTTACCTGTTCAATTCGCGTCTGTGGCGCCGTCTGGTCTCAAGGTTCGTTGTCATGGTAACACTACTTAAGAAGACGCCACAATTTTACATTAACACAATGACATAGTGAGATGGCATCGGTCAAGGTTTTCCGCATTCGCAGAAATCGATGGCTAGCCATGAAAATATAGATATGGGAAGTATAATAAGCCCTTTCAAGCAATTGAGAATTTTAAGAATTCCTCAGAAAAGAATGAAGATAAACGGTTTGTATTAGATCGTTGAAATAAAGGGTTTATAAGGGTAAGGGTGAAAAAAATAATTTAATCTGGGTTACGACATGTAAAAATATTTACAAATTCAAAAAGGAGAATGTATGCTTTCGTTTTATGTATTTGAGAAACATTGTGAGAAATGATATGGCGGAAATGGCCGAATTCATAAATATTTTTAAATAAGATTTAGATAAAAAATAAAATTCATCGGTTTATATATAAACAACAAAACGTGAAATTTTAACAAATAAAAGAAATGGAATCAACATTCCATTTGTATGTATTTTAACAATTACATATAGTTTGCAACACTTAATCTATTGGAATTGATCAATCCGGAAATAGCAGAGAGATAAGAGACTTATTTTTTAAAAACTTACTTTTTCAGAATTATGAAGCATATTTTTAAATAAGCCAGAGCCGAAGCTACGGGGGTACGAGCGGAGCTTATATACCGGGGGCTAGAGTTGAAGGGGGCACAAAAAGATTGAGTTCGTTGTTCGGTACAAAAAACAAATAACGAAATTTGGGGGGCAAAGTTATGCAATTTGACAAACCCAAAATAAAACTATTTGTTAATTTTATACTCTCTGCTTCATAAGTCGACTTCTTAAGATCAATATATTTTCTAACAATTATTTTATATTTAAAATAAAAATCGAAAACTTATCTTTATGAATTTATTTTGGAAAGGAGGGAGCGCCAAAATTCACGCCTGCTCCGGGTGAAAAAAAACAAAAACAATCCTAGTTTCAACCCTGATATAAGCGGATGACCTTAAAACTAGTCCTAACTCAAAACCTGTCGATACTAATTTAACTGCTTTCCATATTGTCTTTCAATCTTCTTTAATAATAATAATTATAACAAGTTGGAAATTGTACGCCAAACGTGACAAATGAGGTGCGTTTGTACTATAACTAGTTTTATAAATATTCAGATCTTAGTGCAATAGATGTTGCACTCTTATGCAAAAATGCATGAATACAAAATTTATTTTATGTGCAGATTTTCATATTATAGATATTAATTTTATTTTATGAAATTAAGTTTCAATACACTTTTACAAACAATTAATTACAATTCTGTTACATTAAAATTGCACTATGCGCAAATATCCAATACAAGACTATGTAAAACAAATCGTTATTATTTCACTGAAATTAATTATATCGTCTGTTATTATATGATTAATTTTTGTAATAAAATAAGTATATTTTAAGTTGGCAACATTTTATCTCTTGTTGACATTTACTGAAAATTCCAATGGAGAAACTTAAGCCAGCTTTGAAAATTTGAGAACTTGAAATTCATATTTAGACTCTTTTTTCTATTTAATATCTATTTCTCCGGAAACATCTATCCCCAAAAACTGTCGGTAGATTATATGATTGGATAATTAAACAATTTTAGTATACAAATTCGGTTTTTAAAAATTCAGTAATACGGGAATAATACGACCATATTAAATGAGACGTAATCACCATGGCAACCTAGAATCTTTACTTATCATGGAATATCACTGAATTAATTACGTATGGTAGGATTTAATAGAATGAAGAATGTGACTAACTTGGTCATAGAGGTTATAAAATGCCATATACGTCATATATGACTAACGTCATACTTAACTTGGAGATACATCTCGGTCGCTTGACGATTAATCCTCGGAGGCTGCTATAACAAGTAAGTACCTATTTTTAAATAATTCATATTACTTAAAAAGATAAATAAAAATATTTATTAAGTTTTGATTTGATTTTCATAAAATTTGAAATGACAAAATTCTGCAACGATTATATTTATTAAATTTCAAACCATTCGGTTGAATAGTTTGTACGCTGTTATATGCGGACAGACAGACAGACGGACGGACCAGACGACGACTACAGGTGCTACGTATTTATATAATTATGAACGCACCTAAATCTTCCCAGAGGCTATTTGAGAAACAAAAATAAAGTGTCATAGTATTTTACAATCCTCTAAAAATCAGTTTGAAAGAGAACTGAATTGTTACTAATGGGATATAAACAGAAATATACTATCTAATCCTGAAGACGTGGCACGATCAGTGTTAGTAACATAAAGAAGCCGTGGGATATCCCTTGTCTATTCTCTGTCTGTTTGAAGTTCTTTTTCGGAATTACTGGAAAACATAACTCCCATCTTTCGACCATAATTGCACATTGATATTTTAAAAGACTAGGAATTTAGACTTTTGTTGATTTCGGCCAATGGTAGGTATAAATAAAGAAATTGCTTTTTTAAACAGATTTTCAGGGACACGAAAAATCACGAAATGTCACATGGATGGATTTAGGATTAATCGTTATTTATATGTAAGAAGGTATTTTTAAATGTAAAAATTAATCTTGAAACAATTTTTAAATGTTAATTTATTACTCGTATTTTCGATACCGGGCTCTTCGGAAATTTTTCGGGTTCGGACGACATCGGATATCGAACAAAAGCCCAAACTCATTTCTAGTTTAAAGGACAAATTAGTTTATTTTAATAATATTTTTGTTGAACAGTATCCGAAGATAGGAACCTGTACTCGGGAAAATAAGCGCAGAGCATAGACATTAGGAGAAAATTATCTGAATTATTTCTGCAGCCTTATGTATGATTTGTATTTAACACTACAATGTATCGTGTAGTCAATTGGCAACATTTTTTAATATTTTGCTATTGGCTTAATTTAAAGTTCCAAAGTGAACGGCAGGTGTTCTAGTATAACTTTAGTCCACTTTATTGAAATCGTTTACATAATGGCCAGTATATGGCAGGCAGCATAAGCCCGTCATTTTGCTTCAACTTGGAAAATTGAGAAAACGATGCAAGAGCTATGCAAGACATACTTCTAACAGTTGAATAAACATTGAAAATGTATATCAGATTTCCGCAAAAATTTTAAAAGGTAAAATATAGTACTTAATTTCGCTATAGTATTAATATAAAATGTAATTATAGTATTTAAATTAAACTGGCTCTATTCATAGTGTAAGCATTTGGCACAGTTTAAAATTTTCTAAAAAATTATTTGTGTTAAGAAATTTTTTTTATAATTTTTCCTGTGTTATGTTCATTTGTCGGAAACAGGGACATTCCATGGTAACTTACGTTACATTTAGACTTCAGTAATTTTAGTAATATAACACTAAAAAATATTCAAAATGTAATGTTTATATTATTTGTTAATTAAAGCTAACAAAGCTAAATTTAGATAAAAATTACTTAAATTTAGCACTATTTCTTTAACGCTAAAAATTATATTTACTATGGTAACTTGCGTTTCTGACAAAAAGAACGTAAGTTACCATAATAAATATAATGGCCAGTGTTCAAAAAATAGCACTAAAGGTAGGTAATTTTCATCCAAATTTCGCTTTGGATAGGTTTAATTAACAAATCATATCAACATTACATTTTCAATATTTTTTGGTGTTATATTATGAAAATTACTAAAGAAAATTATTCTAAATGTAACGTAAGTTACCATGGAATGACCCAACACTTTTTTTTTTTTTTTTTTTTTTTTTTGGCAGAAAAATAAAAATGTATGCATTCTAGGGATACTATACTCCATAGTATGCAAGAAGTTAGTTCCGTTGGGAAACACATAACACAGTTGAAAATTCCCCTTCAACAATTTCGGTCAATAAGCGGAAATGTACTTTTGGGCAGCCCTGAATATGTTCTATAGACCTTATACACATCGAGTAATAGGCAAAAAAATAGTTAAATTTAAAAACCCATACAAAAATTGAAAACGCACATCTAGCAGTTAAGGAGACCATAGTAAGCCTCTTGTTGTGAACCTCAATGATTTATATCAATCTCAATATATATTAGTAATGGTGCAACATCATTAATATACATTGCAAACGATTTTTCCTCAATGACCATAATGTAACAGGATTCTTTTGTTGCCCGTCTAAACGAACTATAATAAAACGCTTCACTTCATTTCAATACCAAACCTTCCATAGTAAACCTCAATAACAAATATCAAATTACATAGCAATCAGAGTACATTTACGTGAGTTAGAGCTCGGATAGACCGAATTCATAAACACTTCAACTATGTAGGAAAGTATTAAAATTGGAACACATTCTGAAAAAGAAAAACAGGTTACGTTTAGGAAGTTTAAAAAACTATTTTAGAACCAAACTTTCACGATGAATCAATTGCTGATATTTAATTTGGCTATAATTTTTCTTTGGTGATTAACCAAGTAGATAAGGTTAATCAAAAGCCAGTGAGCACCGTGAATGCAACACTTAGGCAAACGTTTAAAACTATTCATTTATTTTGATTCTACTGAAAATAAATGCTTATCTCTACAGAAACGATTATTTTAACGATCTGCATCGTACCCTTTAAAATTTAAAACCCCATGAAATGGCAGCAATAAACTAAAGCTAGACGAAACTTTCTTTTTCAAACTTTCTAATGTCATGCGGGCATAGTTTCGGTACATTTGTTTTAAGCGCTTTTACATAAAGAAGAACTTGTAGTGGTATTAGGAAGCATATTCTAAAGTAGGTCAAGTCATGAGGACGAGAGAGGCAAAGGGTCAATTCCGGAGGCAATCTCAAATTGACCACTTTCTCTTCAGAACCGGGTAACGGATCGGAAATTATAGTCTTGAGATCGAAGACGTGCAAGGAAATGTTCCAGATAGAGAGGAAATTTATTTTAAGAACTGGAGATAAAGTTAAATGCAGAACATTTCAGTGCATTATTCGGACCAATGAAATGAAACAGCTCTCAATGGTTATTTTATTCATATATATTTTATCTATCAACTACTGGAATTATATACTTCCAAGATAATAATTAAAAAACGGAAAAACACATAGGAGGTATGACATATGTATCAGCAAAAGAGGAAAAAAACAATGGTAGAAATAATCAAGGATTCTGAACACCTTAGGCGACGCTCGTCGTGAAGGGGTTAATGATAATTATAAAACTCTGGCACCAAAATACAGTGTCCGGATCAAAATCTTGGGCACATTTAAAAATTCATTAAAAAAATCAGCTAATTGGCACACAAAAGTGCGGTTTTCGCGAAATTTCTTCCCATGATCGAAAGTTTTTTTTAAGGAAATTAAAAAAAAGTTGTTCCAAAAAGTTGTCCATATATAGCGTTGCACTTTCAAAGATAGAAAAGAAAAAAGTTGAAGTTAAATCTGTTACAGACCATTTATTTCGTACAATCTTTTAACATATTTAAATGCGTGTGAAATAAAACTAAGCACTATTTTTAAGTGGTTAGAGCTACAAAAGACACACACGTGTAAATATGGTTGTAGATTGTATAAAATGAATGGTCTGTAACTGGTTTATCTTTAACTTTTTTTGGGGGGGGGGGGGGGGTGGGAGGGAGGGAGAGTTTTGAAGATGTCGCATTACCCATGGACAGTTTTCGGATTATTGTCTAAATCTAACTCTTGTATGCCAATTGATTGATTTTTTATTGTATTTTAAAATGGGTCAAGGACTTTTTTGGCCCAGCCTGTACGACAAGATGAGACCTATAAGTAAGGTGAATACCACCCCCCCCCCTTTCATCCCGGTCCTTTCGAAAATATGAATAGCCCGAGCGCCACATGCGCATTACGGTCTTCCCTGTCTTACGTAAATTTTGTATTTAGTCTTCAAAATTTCTCGATAAGTGTTAGTTCATGTGGTAGCCACAACGTCAGGGCCTGATTATCCAAAAGGCACTTGACGCACATGCTTCTCCTCTAAAATTTAAAAGGGGCCCCAAAATGACTCTGAAGAAGGCCCTCTAAATTCTCATTTTCCTTTTTTCACATTGTATTTTTAATTTTTTAGGAAAAGAACGTTTGCTTAATACAAGAGGAAATCCTCACACTACTTCACGAAACTTATTGAACAGGGAAATATGAATGTCATCATTAGGATGTTAATTAATCCTATAGCATCCTGGATGTGTCTTTCAGAAAGCACCCGGGAAATTGAGCTATATGTACCAAATACATCTGAAGTATATACAGGGAACATAAAAAAGCTGTTTAATGAAATATACGTGATCTTGACTAAGCTACTCCTGGGAATAATATTAGTATCATTGTTGAGTTTTCATGAATGGAGAATTAAGAAAACTTTTGCCAGATGAAAGGAAGGCCCAATGTGATACCGTGCTTCCCCGAGATTCAGAGGTTAATCGGGCCCTGTACAACGTAACAGTTAGTGCATTGCGTCATGGAGCAGAGAGTCAATATGACATTCTGCTTAAGCTCCTCTTGGTGGTATTCGTCGTGTGTGGCCATAATTCACTGCTGCGGGATCATTTTAGCACAATAATGCACGTCCTCATACTGCTACGTGTGTGGAACGATTCCTTGTCCAGGATCAGATTACTGAGTTGTCCCACCCTTCATACTCTCCTGATTTTTTGCCACCAGACTTTTTCCTATTTCCAAGACTGAAATTGGCATTGAAAGGACACAGATATGCAAACATTTCTGATATCCAATCTTCTGCTAGCAGAGAACTTAAAGTAACAGAGAAAGAGGACTAATATTTCTATGATCAGTCACCTTATTTATCAGTTACACCGTCTATAAATAATTTACTTTGTACGGTAAAGCAGTGAATTAGCCTTAACCCTGTCTGAAGTTAAATTATTTGCAGTTTCTTTAATGTCATTATAGATAGGTTTCATTGTACTAATATATTTTCTTTGAATGTTATTAACCCTCTCGCTCATCTACACCACATATGAGGCTCCAAATTTAAGTCAAAAACAGTTATTTGAAAACTTCTTCAGACTAACTTTTACTTTAACTGGCATCTCTAAAGCTTTCAAGTTATCATATGAGGCTTGAAATTTGTTTAAATTTTTTAAAAACAAATAACAGCATACGATATTTTTCAGAACTGGAACTTTCCACTCCATGTTTTTCAACATCAGACAAACTAAACATTTATAATTGGAAAAGAAAATATCCATTAAAAAATATTTTTGCTTTATGATAAAATAAAGTATCTATAACTCATTCTAAATTGCATTTCTGCCAATCCAAGTAGCACAGATTGTTGGGTCATCATTGGCATGTTGTGGAAACCATTGGGAAATGGTAGGTACAGTTGTCCTAATTGGAAGCGTATCTGAGCAGCTAATACCTGGAACATCGATGGGCCTTCGTTGGCAAATGATTACGGCAAGACAGACATTTCGGAACATATGCTTTACACTCACGCAGCGATGTTTGGCGACTTCTTGGTTGGTGCGATTTTCAAACCCGCGCCGAACCAATAACTTCATACAATGGCTAGGTTGCCATTAAAGGAAAAAAATCCCCTAAATTTGGCGACTTTTTTCCTTTTTATAACCGATTAAAAAACTTGTGCGTGAGTGTATGACATTATAGCCGACATTTCTTACTGTGGGCCAACGTGGTCCAAAAATTAGCCAACGTGGGCCCAACCATTTTGTGCTACTTGCGATTCGATGTGTTAACACGTTGACAGCCACAGTTTGTGACAAAGTGTCTTCTTTGGCAGACATATTGATAAAGTGTCTTCTTTGGCAGACATATTGATAAAGTGTCTTCTTTGGCAGACATATTGATAAAGTGTCTTCTTTGGTAGACATATTGGCAAAGCGGTTTTTAGTGTTTATCGAGTCGTTTCACAATTCCTAATCGCGGCAATGTTTGTCAATGTTATACAAAGTGTCACATTTTCAATTCAAAAGTATCAAATTTTAGTTACCTTTACATGTTGAACTGAAAACTGAAATCGGTTATCATTTTTAAATACATGGTAATAAATTATCCATAGTCACACGTTTCATAGCAATAAATTGACTTCAATGAAAATACTGATAGCACGCGTGTTCGCGTGGTATGGCGGGACGGGAGATATTTATGGCACACATATTTGTGTGACATAGCAGTCAACGTATTAAATGAATTTTATAACAAATTTTCTTTTATACCTTAAAATACCGTCGAAACATAACGGGTTAATAGGATCACATAAGATAACATTTTAAGTGTTCGAATATGCTTTTTTATTTATTTATTTATTTATTTATTTATTTATTTATTTTTATTTTTTTTGGGGGGGGGGGGTCATAAATTCTGAAACAACGAGAGTAAATAAAACAACGATTTATGTTTTTGCATTTTACTTTTCAGTATTATAGACAAATAATCCTGCTTTATGCGTTTGCGTTAAATTAAAAAAAAAAACATCTTCATTTTTCAATCGCATATACATTTATTCCATTCTTCCTTTCACTGTGGAAGTTTATCAAGGGATAGATAGATACGGAAGGGAGAGTCGAGAGGGGCGTGAAAACAGACTGAGCAAAGTAATATTTAAAATGGTAGACCGTGAACTTCAAATTGCGAACAAAATAAGGCACCTATTAACTCGTAACTGCTGTGACAAAAATTGTCACACGAATACTGTGAGCTGTCCCTGAGACCGCTTCATCGAAGGATAAATAAAAGTCTCGACTATCTCATAGGATATAGTTTCTGTATAAATTTTTACCCACAGTGGTATTATAACTAAAATTAGCTTATTCAGAAGTCTCTAGCGATAATACTAGAACTCCAAACGAAAGAAAATTTCACTAGTGTATAGTTAAGCTGAAAATTATACGTTGAACTGTGAAAATTGATAAAAAGCAGTGGTCTGTGAAACCACTAACAGCACTTATAACAGTTAATGTAAATCGAAGACAGAAAATTTTCACCGTATTTCCACAAAATTACCAAATCTTTAAACATATGCAAAATAAATTATTCCGTTAAACATGCAAAGCTTTATGAAGCTACAAAATTACGTGGGTGAGTGAAGAATCAGAGTAAACTATACACTACTTAGAAATCAGCTGATAAACTTAAATGAGGTTTATTATTCCGAAAGCGGATTTAATACTTCACATGGTGTTATCACTACAAATATCTTTAAAAGTGGATGAAGTCGATGGTGGTTAGAATAATCAGCTTCGTGAAGTTGCTAAATTTATGATAAACTGCAATATAAAGAAATCAAAATTCGATAAATACGGAATGCTTATCTACAACGTGCATATCACTTATCACTTTCGTATCTTGCGTTATAATTAGGCTTTGGATATCAGATTTCATTTAAAATTTTTAAAATAGCGAAATGTTTCGTTCATAATACCATAGGAGACGGAAAATTTTGAACAGTGCTGCAAAAATTCGAACAATACAACATCCTACTTATTTTGAATAGAGGAAAATGTAAGGAATAACCAGGATTTTAAAACAGGAATTAAAAGATAGCTGGTGGAAAAACAGCGAGAACAATTCATGTTGTTAATATAGTATACTATTTAAAACAACATTATATTTAATTATTAAAAAAAAAAACTTTGTTCTACCTTTTTTTCCAAGAAGTTAATTTCGACAAGAGGAATAAAATAATTGGAAGCTTTCTGCTTTTAACTTACCTAAAAAAGAAGAAAAATATATATAAGCATAAAATATACTCATTAACGTACATAAAAAAAGCTACATTAATTAAATTATACATTGATATAGCTGAGTTAAAGTTAAACTAATAAAATCTAAATGTAGGTTATAATAGTTATATATAAAATTGTTTACATATAAAATTGAAGTATGAATAACGAATGAATCTCGAATGGCATATTAAGACCACTTAAAAAACTTTTTTGAAAGTTTTGAAGCACAGGATTATCCGTGCCAAGAATGATTATCTCGTAGTTCTGAAACATTATTTACGAGTGTGGCTCGTGTAAAGTAAACCAAGTGTTGCAGCGTTCCTAAAATTTTCTCATTCTACTACCACTATTTTAAGACGGTAACCTTTACTGTAGACTTCTACTGCAGATGTTAAAGGAATCTACCATCAAGATTTTTGATTTGAAACAGTGGTAGGAAATGTAGAAAAATTTAGGAACTCTGCGAGCCCTGAGTAAATTGTCTATGTCTAGTGAATCAAATCACAAGTGTGGCTCGTGCTCAGTAAAATATACCTCGGGAACCAATCACGAGCGTGACTTGTGATTAATGTACAGGGATGGGGTTAAATAATCAAAGTGCATAACTAAGTATCCAAATACATAATTTAGATAAATAAAATCACAAGGGTTAATCTACAAGACTGGACTTTGAAACATTTATGTCGGAGGGATTTTTCAAATGAAATAAGTAACCATTCATAACTAACAAATTTTTGGCTTATTAACTACTAGAGGAGAAAAAAAAGGTTTTTACTGTTAAACATAAAGAAAATAAATCTAATTTTCTTTCATTAGACTCTGGTCTGCCCTTGAAAGAATTTGACCCAGTCCCGTTCCAAGTTATCTGGGTTCGATCCTCGGTCTGGACGCATTTTTCACTCTATTGGTTGTACGCTGTTTAGCAAAGTGAAAAAGAAATTCACATCTTTTGTAGTGCCATTTAAAGATTTATGGCGTACTTTCAGTCCTGCTGAAAATTTAATTGCAAATTTAAACAAATGTTGTATTAAGAGAAATTTGCCATTTTTCATTGAGTGTTCCAATTAATTTTTGCGGTATTGTAAACTATTCCTCTGTGAGGTGTAGGCTCGATATTGAAAGTCAGTGGTTTAGATTTAAGTTTTTCACTTTCCCTCGTACAATTTTCCAATGTTGTAAAACTTGCAAATAGTAATAATTGAATGTTTTGTCTTAAAGCATGATGAAAAGTAAAATTTTCGACAAGCATTAAAATGAAAAATCTACCGAACTGAATCTAGCTTCACGCTAAAGGAATGGGTTCCTTATAGTAGTACTAATATTTCATATTACCTGTATACTACTGAGCCAATTGTTTGGTATTATTAGTACTAGTATCTTTGAGTTACAGTTTTGGAAAGTAACATCCTAAGACATAAAATAACATTCACAAATAATTTGAAGAAATCCTTAAGAGAACCAGAAACGATTTTAAATGACGAAAAAAATTATGTATTATTTTTATAATGTTTGAACTCTTAAGAATGTCGTACATTTGGTCAGATAGGAAAAGTCAGGGGTCGAGCCAGGAAAAATTTGGGGCCTATTTAGGGCCCCTTCACAAAAATCTATTTAATAAAATGGGCTCCTTCACAAAAATAAATTTGGTAAAATGGGTCCCTTCACAAAAATCAATTTGATAAAATGGGCTCCTTCACAAAATTCTATTCCATAAAAACTTACTATTTATTATTTTGTGATGTTTTGAAATGTGTAATTTGTAAACAAACAAGTTCACCAGAGAGGAAAACTTCAACAAAAAGGTTTAAAAAAGTTTTTGTTTATAAATGCTTGGTTCGAATTTGAGTATAACTGGATTTCAACTTTCGTTACAAAATGTTATTTTTCACAAAAATATAATAAATTTCGCAAAAATAACCTTTACTTTTCACAAAATGGGCCCCAAGAAAAAAAACCTGCATCGACCCCTGAAAGTACTGTCGAACGAGCCATAAATATTGAGCGAAGCAGACCGGCGACGGAGATACCTACAAAGGAATAACTTAATTATGTCGAAACACTGTTTTTCAGCGGTTTTACCACAATAACTTTTGAACAAATTACCGGATTTACATGTTTCTTTTTTTATACCTGAAAAATAAACAAAAATATTTTTTTTTTTCAAATTATAACAAATTATAATTTTTTTTTTCTGAATTTTGAATTTATTATAATTTTTTGATTGTTTGTTTCAGGTATAATTGAGAGACAGCGTAATTGCAAAGAAGAAATGACGACTCGAAAATATGGAATTGGGATTTCAAAATCGTGGCAAAATTTTGCAAGACTGAGTTTTGCAAGACTAATTTTGTTGTTCAATATTAAAACTTTATAGAAATAAAAAAAAAAACAATTTAACAAATATTTTTTATTTCTATAAATCATAAATTAATGCAAAAGAAGTAAGTCTAAATTAATTAGAGGATTCCTAATTCACCATCAAACTTCAATCAGTTTTAGCCATTTCAAAACTTTTCTAGTCCCCTTAAGTTGCTCTTAATGAGGTTGAAAATTTCGCATTTTACGTTAGCAACCTTACATATTTTTTCAAAATAAAACTTTCTGAAAATGAGTTTAATAAATAGATGACATGAAAATAGTTCCTAATTGCTAAGCCTAGAGTAAAGATTTTTTTAAAAATTATTTAGTTACCTAAATTACATTGAAAGTCCTACTACTTCAGTCACCGAAACTGTTTTATTCATTCTGGTTAGGTAGATATTTTCACATTATAAAAACTATTTAATACTCCTATGACTGTTAAGTCTACCCTTGATAATACACAGATCATTTCATTATAATATATATTCTGTCATAACTTTGACATAGATAGTGCGTTGTCTAGGGATCCATCCATAACGTTTATCAAGGTTATTAATCTTGGTAGTGAATAATTGCTTAAACTTTTAAGGAATGCTTCACAAACAACTTAAACTTTTACAAAGGACCAGACATATTAATAACATATATAGTGTGGCCCAAAGCCAGATGCTATTATAGTTTGACATAAAACATTTCTTTTTTAACTTTAAGGTGATATACTAGAGACGTTTTCAGAGCCCGAGACCGAAAGTACGCAGTAGAAAACTGTTAATAACATTTTTAAATTGTTCCAAGATTAATTTTCTCGTTTAAAAATCTCTTCTGACATAGAAATCAGTATTAATCCAAAATACTCCTTCATGACAATGTTTTACGTTTTTCATGTCTCTGAAAATCTGTTTAAAATAGCAAATGTGTTATACAGGGTCATTCATAATTCCCTCCGGGGTTTCGAAACGTTATAGTAAAAAAACGAAGACGAATATGAAAAAAAGAAACATATGAAATTATTCCGAAACTATTCAAGTTTTACTTACATACATTACAGGTGTTCTAATGTGTGAACCCTTGGTCACACGGCATACATCCATGCGATAGTCCAGTTCCTGCCATACTCCGTTTCTTTAAATCTGAATCAGTGGTGTCAGTTCAACGGGCCTTTCGTAATAAATATCGAAAACAGGGACCAACTGACAAAACAATTCATGTGTGGTACCGGAAATTTAAAGAAACGGAGTATGGCAGGAACTGGACAATCGCATGGATGTATGCCGTGTGACCAAGGGTTCACCCATAGAACACCTGTAATGTATGTAAGTAAAACTTGAATAGTTTCGGAATAATTTCATATGTTTCTTTTTTTCATATTCGTCTTCGTTTTTTTACTATAACGTTTCGAAACCCCGGAGGGAATTATGAATGACCCTGTATATACCCAACCACTGGCAGAAATCCGCAAAAATCACAATTTTTATTCTTTTGAAATGTCATTGAACAATTACGGCAAAAAAGACATGAGTTCTGTTTTCAGTAATTCTGGAAAAAGACTTCACACAGAAAGTAAGGGCAGACAAGGGCTATCACACGACTTTTTTATGTTACTAACACTGATTGTGCACAGGTTTCAAAATCAGACTATTTCCTCTTATAATCGCATAAATAGCAATTCAATTCCCTTTCAAACAGTTTTTTAAAGAACTGACTGCCACTCACTTTAAGAAACTTCGACTATTTTTTGTTTCTCTAGAGAAAGTTTTTTTTTTTTTTTTTTTTTTTTGCCTTTTTTTCAATTTGATTAAAAAAAAAAAAAAAAAAAAAAAAAATCCCGAAAATCCTAATTAATTCGAAAAATTCCGGTAATTCGAAAATCCCGAAAATCGAATTCCGACAAATCTCGGGATTTTGAATGTTAAATTCCAGAATTTTCGGGATTGACAAAAGGAAGGATTTTACGTAAGAAGTTATAGTAAACTAAATTTACTAAAAATATGAACTGGAAAACTAACGTTTTCAAGATGTTTTTCAATACAATTTTCGTGGGAAGGTTGTTTCAGATTGTTTGTGCTTTATTAACATAACATTCGCAGTTTGATATATAATATACTTACAAAATATAAAACTGCTTCAACTATTTGGATATCATAATAATGACAGGAATTTGAATTAGTAGTTTATCTTTAATTGCCTGGTGAAGTATGAATATGCAGCAATATAAATAAATACTTAACCCTTGCAGGGGCAGTAGTATGTTTATGAAACCACTTAATTTTAATTCCTAAACGCCACAATGACACCAGAATTTTGCTAAAATCTTTTCCATTTAATATGTATGTGAAATATAGCCCTTTTTCTTATCTCCAAATAATTTATTTATTTATTTATTTTTTGTAAATTCTGGTGTCAGTCATTTATTTCAACCTTTCAGTATCCTCTGAAAGGGTTAAACTCAAATGAAAGATAATTTGCTAAAAGAGTGAATTCAAAATATCTGATGAATTTATATGAAACAGGGTGATCAATTTTCCATACCAAATCTTTAGTTAGTTATATATTCTGGATAGTTCGACTGTTTGACATTTTGCTCCTCCGTTATAAGGGAAAAAAAATTGCCATCCTAAAAACCAAAACTTGCGCATCAATACGATCTTTGTATGAGCAGTATTCTTCACTCTGCGTTAAAACTATCCAAAAGTGTTTACATATAGACGGTTCAAATTATTTTACACCAAAAAGAACGTTATGCAAACTCCCTTTCTTTTTAAATTCTAAAAATAAATTTTCTCTCTGCAAAGATACCCTACACAACTTCATTTCGATAACATAAGCTGACTTTTGATCTGAAAGCTCTTCTGTAATGCATGTAAAGAAGCAAAAGGAACAGAAACAAACTTCAAAGGTTTGAGAAAAAATAAAAAAATCTGAGGAATAAATTTCTCAGCCACTCCACACCCTCTTATAAACTCCCAATAATTATTTGCATATTTGACAGATTCAGAGAATATTGCTTTCATAAAAAGGTGGATTTCACCTTTTGGAAGAAAATATTGCATGTCTGCTTCAAGCAATAAATGCTAATGGATAGGAATGCACTTCGGAATTCTTTTGCGAGATACTGTAAAAATTATTTTACTTTAATTGTTTTTATTTTAAAAGTTAAATCAATAGCAACAGTTTCATATGATTCTTTAAAAGATTTATCATCAAATATTTGAATTTTGTAAGTAGTGTGTTGTTTTTGTAAACCCCCACCCACCCTATAGTATCGATATCAAACTTCTCAATGTAGTTGGACACTGTAATGAAAACTCATATAAAACGGTTAAAATTTAGATTTTAGTCAGAAAAATATATGCAAATTGTTCATTATAAAAAACAAATCTTTCAACAATTTCCATTAAAAACCCCTAATTTCTCAAATAAATAAAATAATTATAATAATAATAACGCTAAACCTTATTTTTGATAGAGTGACACAAATAAATGAGAGATGACACAAATAAAATCATACAATTATTTTTGTTTTTATTATTAAGTGTAATTAAAATCTGCATTTTCATAAAATTTAAAAACTTGTATGTATCTCACATATACTATATTATCTAATGTCAAAAATTTGTAAATTTTGTTTTTCGATTTTTTAAAGCATTTTTATGTTTTTACTTCTGTTTAGAAAAAGAGGGGAATACAGGTTTAGAACTAAATAAAAATGACACCAGTTCAACAAAATTTTGGAAAAAAAAAAGAAAGAAAGAAAGGAGAAGATAAAGAAAGAAAAAAATATATATGTATTTGTCCGAAAATGCTGAAATAATGCAAAAATCTTTGGCAACTTTTAAAAGCTGGCGTTTTCTGTTACCCGGTGTCCATGACAATTTAACCATAGAACACTTGCGTACGCTTTGACGTACATTTTTCATTGAAATAAAACTGAAAGTATCCTCATGTAAAAAAAAAAAAAAACCCTGTAAACAAAATCAAAAAAGTAAAAAAGGGCTTGTATAGAGATCAACAACTCAGCTATCCAAGCCAAAACTCATTTAAAGGTATTGAAATGCAAATGAGATATTGTAAAAACTTTCTCCCATAGGATTAACGTGTTAAAAATCATAATATTTGTAATTTAAAGTTTTATCTAATCAGAATGAATAACATTTATTTTATTTTCCTTACGGTATTTTTTTCAGTGTAAAAAGACAAAAACAAACAAACATACAAAACATAATTGGAGTGCCCTATAATATCCTGCGACAATTCTTTAATAAACCGAAAATTAGTTATTCTGTTTCTAAAAGATAAAATAATAAAATACAATTTTAAACAATAAATGCTATCGGGCGGTTTTCCATTTTCGAATTTTTGTACGATACTGTACACAAATTTATTTCCTAATTTTTGTTTTAAAAAAATAAGCATGCGAAAACAGGCTTTTTGCTAAGCGAAGACAATAAATTCAACAAAAGTAAAGAGAAAAAAGTTTATCAAAATGCGGAAATAACAAATGCAAATAACTTTGGCAAATTTTAAAAGCTGACGTTTTCTGTTATCTGGTGTCCATGACAACATAAGAACCTCCGTCAAATTCTCATTATAGAAAATAAACTAAGAGGTGCTTAAAAACAGAAGCCGTCAAAACTAAACGAGCGACCTTGGCAAACTATATACACGCGCCAAAATTGTTTTCGAGTCCAATTGATTATTTTAACTAGAGAAAACGTGGCTGTAATTTACGTAAAGTATACAGGGAGGGAAAAAAACCGAGGCCAAATGCACAGAAAGGGTTTACAAAAACTAGGCTTTAAAAAAGAAAAAAAAAGAGCGGTCTCAAATATTCTGGTGTTATTTTTTCGGGGATGTAATTCGTCATCCATGACGTTTTTATCGGCTGCAAATGTTGTAAAAGAGCTTTTAATCACAAGTTATTACCAAAGGGTAGAAGGCAAAAAAGCATAAGCATTCGCATGTGTAGCAAAAAGCATGTTCCGTTAAATATAAAAATACCCGTTTCATGAGGTTTTTTTTTTCTTTATTTCTTGTAAGGGTGTAGGGAAGAGGGTACAAAGCGCTTCAAAATAATACAGTCACGAACTTACAGCGTAAGAAAAATAATGCACATATCTGGGATCTAGAGCACGTATTTTAAAACATAAAATATATAAGTTGAAGGCTTTTTTCTTGTCGGAGTGAACAACTATTTTTATTCATCCCCATCTTATAGCGTTGTTTCGTAAAACACAAAATGTGTTTCTATATAATCTTCGCATGCATGAATTATTTTTAAATGGTTGAATAACATACTTTAAACTCGAAATAAATTTAAAGTGGATTATTCGCGACGAGCATCTTTTGTACTTCCAATTCTTCGGTACCAGTTTTTCCATATTCTATATGTTGAATTATTTAATCATTCAGATTTTGAGATTAGATAAGGAGAAAATTTCTGTAATAAAATACTGGCGTTCAAATTCAAGGATTGCGCATGCTTCTTAAACGTCAGGGATACGTGCCGCGCGTCTCAAAAGATTTAATAAAGGGGTTACACAATATCGAATGTTTAGAAATCTTCACTTATTATAAAATGCGCCTCGCATGGAAGTTTACAAGCAATAATTAAAATAATAATAGTGGTTATTAAATAATTTCTTTGATAATTTAAATTTTGGATACCTTAACACAAAGTAGAAAGTATGAAAAAAACATTCTTGGTCATATTTTTGTTTAGATCCAAGAGCAGAAATTCTTTGAGACAATCTCTCGTGTAGAACAGAAAAAAAAATTGTCATATGCGTTTTTTTCTACTGAAAACGAAATAATCCTGCTATCTACTGTTGTATTTCAAAAGCATTATTGAACTTTATATGAGATAAACGAATAAAAATGAAATATGCACAGCTTGCGGAGGGTTGTTTTTTAATATTAAAAAAAAATGATGGTCTATGACTCAGCGTTACATGTTGGCAACCAATTTTAGCGTAGATGATTTTGCTATATAAAGATAGATTATATAGTAGAGATAACGAAACTGGCAATTATCTGGTGCACCAGGGGGGGGGAGACATAGGAACATCCCACACCCCAATGTAATGTGAAATGAATGGCAACTCGATTACTGATTTCTCCGAGTCGGGTTAATATCCGTAATCGGATTGCAATTCCTTTCACATTGTAGCAAGCTGTGCGGTGTTGCTATGGAAACAACCCCCCCGCTAGTAAGTTTTGTTATCTGTACTTTCATATATAGCAAAATCATCGACGCTTAAACTGGTTGCCAAAAAGTGACGCTCCCGAGAAGGGGTTTTTATTTTTCTTCAGATTTTTTTAAGTAGAATAAAATATGTTTCATAGATTAATATCTCTAATCAAAAAAAACTTCTGTGACATAAATTTTGCTAAGTGTCAGATAGAAAATTCAATGTCTTGAAAATTTCGCAGTTCGAAAAGGAAAAAATATCTGTGGTAAGTAAATTCCTGAAATGGCCAACTTCAGAAATTCCTCTAACGAACGGAAATTTTCAATAATTACTCTCAGTTTTTCCAGTAATTTTGTCAGTAATGCAAGATGATCAGATTTTTCAGTTACATGTTCAGGAATATGCTTTAAAGTTAAAAAAATAAATACACTTCAGCGATTAACATTGAATCCATAATTGTTGGCATTTCTGAAATTCATACAATGTTTTTTCAGCCATTTGAACAGTTTACATTCCTTTGTAAGTTCTAATCGAAAAGAATCGTAACTTTTTATATTTGCTGAAGTATGCAGTATCTATGTATGTATTTTGAAGCTATTTTATACAAAATACAATAATTCGAAATATATTCGAAATATATTTGGAATTTAAACCCATTTGCATCATGGAATAATAGGGGGGCAAAAAAAGCTCACTAATTTTTCTGTTATTAAGTAGTATTTAAGAAGATCATTTTTAAAAAGTAAGGAAATTACATATTTCCGTATTTTGTACAAATTTCAATAATTTGTACACATATCTTATATCTTACTTTTTTTGCTATTTTATTTAAAAGCAGGACACGTGACGGGCATTTTTTAAATTAATGATTCCCAATTATAAAATACTTTAATATAAGAGTAACTAATTCGAGTAAAATCTAAAGTTGTTTCAAAGATTATTCTGTGTTAGCCCCACACACACGCATTCTAACTCTAAGAACATTGAAATTTCGTGAAATTATATGCAGTTTTATAAACATTAAATCTCATATTTTTCGTTAACATAAAATAAATTACTTTCTATAATGTAAAATTGGTATACTGACTGTAGATAATGCCTTTTTAAATCGAAAAATCAATAGCTTACATTACTTAAATATAAACCCGCATGTTTCCCACACCACCATTTACTTAATAAAAAATCCATTTGAAAAATAGTGACACGGGCAGTGATTCGCAGGATGTCAGTGAAGTCCAGCCAACAAATGGTATTTATAACTTCACGCTTCGCGAGATGTTATGCCACGATAGTGGAATTGTTCTCTTTTGTGACGAAAGTTGCAGTACTGAACTTGAAAACAGACTTTTTCCTTTTTTTTTTCACGTTTTCAGATATATTTTTTTTCGTTCTTTTGTTCGAAACGGAAATAAAATCAGCAGCGAAAAAACGTTTGCAGTAGTTTGAGGTTTTACTAAATAAAGCATCAGAGTAATGGAGGATAAACACGGACTGAAAATTAGGGGGGAAAAGTGAGTGAAAGTTGCTAGTTTCCCTTTTATATGATTTTAGAAATACAGGGGGGTTCAGAACTATATGTCAAAAATGTAAAGGCAGGTAGAGGGGACCTAAATAAGCAGATGTCGTATAGGAATATGGGTGCGGATATCCAGCGTTGAGGCAGTAGAGGTCGCTGATGAGTTCGGCGGATGAAAGCATTTCGCTGGCTTGAATCGTCTTTTCCCGCATGGATTTCGAGCAACATGCATCGTTACACCAATGCGAAGCTTGCCGACATGCATTTCATGTATGAGGTATCGTAAGGAAATGGAACGACTGCTCAAAGGATGCGCACGTACAACGTCTATCGAAGGACTATCCTCTACTGTGCGTAAAACGTCGTCTTCTACTGCAGGGATTTTGCGATATCCTCCAGTGCCCGTATTAAGCCTGGAAGCATGAAACGATCTACTCGCGCACAACACCCGATGAAGATGCTTAAATGTTCGGCGATCTCGCGGATTCCTACCTTGGAATAGTTCCATCTATATCCTTTGAGCATCGGCTCCAGTTCCTTGCACAGCCTCATACATGAAATGCATGTAGGCAAGCTCCGCATTGGTGTAACGATGGATGTTGCTCGAAATCCGTGCGGGGAATGACAATTCAAGCCAGCGAAGCGCTTTCAACCGCCGAACTCTACGCTCTCAACGCTGGATTTTCGCACCCACATTCCTACATGAAATCTGCTTATTTAGGTCCCCTCTACTTGCATATAGTTCTAAACCACCCTGTATGTGCATGACACAGTCAGAATCAGGTTCAATAAAGAGCAATGTGATGTTGTGGAGGGGCGGTACTCAGTTAGCCCTGCAACAGAAAAAAGAACTTAAAATTGAACCCCGTGGCCCCTGGGATATGTTTAGTGATTTCTGTCTGGCGTTCAACGTGTAAAAATAACTAAAATTTGATATCTTTGAACTAAAAATGTATAAAATTAACAAGCATAGCCGCGATTGGGAATTATGAACAGACTCTTTAATAACTTTATGACAATAACTTTATTTAATAATAACTCTAATAACTATTTCTTTATGAACCGAACTTCGTTGTTTACACACCGAAAACCGCTTTGTAAATGTCTCAAAAAAGTCACTTGGTCGCAATCTGTGGCTGTCACAGTGTTAAGAAGTACTGTGAACTTTTAAATGTGTTTACATTTTTTTTTTTAACTTTACCAAAACACGATAAAAGAGTAAACAGGGTGAAAGCACACAAAACCAACTCAGAGAGAATCAAGTTACATGGAAAAATCAGAGAAAATGAGTAAAATCCTGTTCATTGACCCTGAAAAGTTAAAAAGTTCATTGACCCTGAAAAGTTAAAAAGTTAAAAAGCTCATTGACCCTGATAATTTTTTATATATTTTTATGTACTATTTCAATTAATTAATAATTAGTATGCTTATAATTTGCCTTGTATACTTCAACTACTAAACTACTATAGCACCTCTTTCATAACTATCACTTGAAATATTGATATTTTTTCATAAATAAAATCGTCAGGAAATTACATTTATTAAAATATATCAAGTCATTATTTTGAAGAGGGTAAATGATTTTTATTGAAATGGTTTATTTTCAAGTTGTAATGATTAAAGTCTAGACTAATTAATTTTATAAATTTTTGAACTTAGTAGCTGTCAACTCTTACATACTAATGAACACTGTACTAAATACTTGAAAAGTAAAACATGCTTGTAGCAACAATCTGTAATGTCGCAAAAACATATTTTGTTTCGCATCCTGCACGTTTCTTTAAAAAAAAATAAACATTGAAACGGCTTTTGAAAATAACATTCATCCTTACAAAAAAAAACAAAAAAAAAGTTTATTTTCCTATTTTTAACTTTCCGGTTTTTATTCTGGGAGAAAAAAAAAAGGGGGGAGGGGATTACACTGCTCATTTAAACAGGCAAAAATATTAGGATGCACGATTTCCACAAGTAGGAAATTCATTTAAAAGAGCAAGCAATGAATGATAACACGGAAAATTGCTTGTTCCTCTTTGCTTTAATTTGAAAAAATAAATGTACGATATTTATAGTCAGAATAAATTTCTGCACAAGAACACAAAACAATGATGGTGGGACAGAAAAATCATACTAAAAAGAGAGAAAAAATAGAAAAACATTTCTTCAGCATTATTCAGCATTAGAATACGGTATCGAAAGAGGTATTCTAAAAGAAAGGAAAAGAATAAAGCACATTAATGGAATATTTTTTCGCACGAACCACTAAAAATTTCGAATTCATATACGTTCCGGTAATTTCACAAATACTCCGAAAAATCGAAAGATTGGCAGCGTACGTGCGATGGGTGCGCATTCGAGAGAGGGATAGTTATAAACTTGCTTTAGCAACCTCCTTCCTCTAAAATAAAATTTTAGAAAAGAAAAACTTAGAAAGTATGATTAAAAATCCATTTTTTAAAGGGGAGTACAGGATAATAAAAATATTGTTTTAGTACAAATAATAAAATTGGGCAATTTAGTTTCCTTCTTTTCTTTTCCGGTACCTTTCAAAATGTAATCCCAATATCTCGTAAAATTTTATTTAAGATTAATTTCGTTTAAAAATGAAATGCTTATAAATCAATATCATAAAAGTACAAAAGCAGTATTATAAGAGTACACACAAATTGAATATCCGGAAAAAAATATATATATTCAGTACGAAGTGACAAACTTGGTGTTTTATCATAGATTGAATAGTTTTATAAAATTATGTTGTTGCTTGTCACTTGATCAGGTATAATGCTAAAAATTTCAGAGAATGTTCTCAGAAAGCAATGGAAATTAATAAATAAAGTTTGTGATAAAGTAAACTAAAATAACAAAAGAAATCAGAAATTTGTACATATATAAAAGTGCGATACCGTTTTTTAATATTATCTATTGGTCATTAATCACCCCAAAAGTTTATTTTCTATCCCCCCCCCCCCCACACCAAAAATCACAAAATAGACCAACTTTCTGGTTCCTTTCAAGTCAAACAAACATATTTCGAACCAAAAATTTCACTTAATGAATGATATCAAATAAGTATCAGATAGATGCAATACAAATTTTATTAAATAAATTCTCAGGGTTGACATAGAAAAAAAAAAAAAAAAAAAAAAAAAAAAAAATCCGGAAGCTTGGCAACCTATGTAAGCAGAAAAAAAGAAAATTATTTCTAATATTTCAAAAAGTATAAATAAACAACTGTCAAAACAGAACATATCCCGTAAAACAAATCATTTCAATAAAAATAAACAATTTATATTTTTTCATCTTTAAAGATATCACAATGTATACACCTACAGAAAAGAAAAAAAAAAAAAATCAAAATACGGCTCTAGACAAGAGATGCCAAACTGTTTGATATAAATCGCAGGAAGTTTAGCCAGAAAAAATATAGTTTTCTCCAAAACTTTTTTAAACAAGAACACTTCACACATCCTACTTTTTTGTAGAACCAAAATAACCCCAAGAACGAATGAAGCATAGAAAGGAATGAAGCCAAAAGAAGGTTTAAAAGAAAAACAAAAATCAGGCGCAACAGAGCTGAAAAGATGAATTTGCCGCACATGGGTAAACCGGCATGTGTCAATACGCATGTTGAGATAAGAAAGTTAAAAAGTAAAACAGCTTACTCGGTCATTACTTCGCGTAAACAGCCGTCATTAAATTGTTCACGTCTTCTCCAAAAGATTGG
The DNA here is from genome assembly GCA_963931845.1 of Maratus michaelseni. Classification (NCBI taxonomy): domain Eukaryota; kingdom Metazoa; phylum Arthropoda; class Arachnida; order Araneae; family Salticidae; genus Maratus; species Maratus michaelseni. The sequence continues at coordinate 163,475,367 of OZ007594.1, read as the reverse complement.
TATTTTGACGCTTTAATAAATCGTCTGCAGAACAAGAGGAGGACTTTGTCACTCCATTCTATAACTATGGGACAACAACTATGCAACAGGCTGTTTCTTTCGGTTTTATTGATAAAAGTAAAGAAACAATTCCTTATGTTGCAAGTACAGTCCTGCACGGGTCGGGTACAACCCGAGCAAATTCCATTTGAAGTCAACCCGCAACCCGATAAAAAAAATTCTCGAACCGCAACCCGACCCTAATCCGCAAAAATAATTTTCGGCGACCCGCAACCCGTCTCGAACCTGACGTATTTCAACCCGAACCCGAAATACTTCAACCCGCAACTCGACCCGAACCCGCACTGAAAGGACAATAAATCATATTTTAATGCTATTATGAAAAGTAATGTATATATCTCTCTGAAATGTAATTTTATCTCTAATACAAATTTTATATTTTATACAGAAAAATTGACAAATCTATATTCTTTAATATTCAAATATAGTGAAACCTCTGAATATCAGACACCCTGAATAGATGTTACGTGCGCGAAGATTTGGAGGTGCTCACTATTCCAAAGGTATAGGTGTGCAGAAAAATATAAGTGTTAGAAATTGAAAAAGTGTTCGCTAAATAGAGGTGTCCGCTTTTCAGGAGTGTCCATTATGGAGGTTTTATTGTATATATATATATTTGTAACCTGAAAAAAAAAATGTGGACATTCTTTTGAAAAAGCGGGTCAATCCCGAACCCGGCCCGCAAGAGTTAAAATCCAACTCGAAACAGACACGAACCTGACCCGCAGCAAAAAAAAAAAAAAAAAAGAAGTCAACCCGACCTGACCCCGAAAAAATATATCGCCAACCCGGGTGCGGGTAAAGCGGGTTACCTGACCCGATGAAGGACTCTAGTTGCAAGTAGTATTGCCGGGTTTTCTGATTTACCCGGGGCGCAAAAAGTTCCAATTTTTTCATGATGCACAAATTATTTTCAAATTTTTTTAGTAGCATGCAATTCGTTATTCTTCATCGAGTGGAAGTTAATACAGTAAAATTTACGAAAACAGAACTTGTCTATAACAGAAAAATTTTATGATTCCGCCGAAAGGAATACCACATCGTACAAATCTACCTGTTAAGACGGAATATTATTCCGGTCTCTAGCTATTCTGTTTACACAGATTTAACTGCACTTTGTTTAGTAAAACTTGTAAATTTCGTCGTCCTTAAGGATGGAATACAATGCAATTAATTGTAACTACTCAATCGACAACCTCTCTAAAATAAATTTTGTTTCGGCCTAGCAATTCCTCTTTTACATATTTTACTGTTAAGAGTATTGTGCTTATTTAGTACAATAAAATCTACTAAGAAGAAAAATCAAATGACAAGGCATTCTATTTTAGAGAGGTTTTTTTCTTAACTGATAATTGTATAATATCCCTTTCGTAAGGACTGATTTTTTTTTTTTTTTTTTTTTTTTTTTTTTTTTTGGCGTGTGTGTGTGTGTGAGAGAGAGAGAGAGACAGACATAGGGCTGGGCAATTTTTTTTTTTATACAATATGTTTTCCTGCCACACACGCAGTACTGTTGCTGCAAAGGTAGTTTTACAGGTATATGTGAATAAGTATGCATTAGATAGTATGATGGTCGAACTTCGCAGCCAACTCAGAAATTTTATTGAAGCTTTGTTATTTTGGCGACAAAATTATGCACCAAATATTTATCTGGAAAATCCCAGAAAACAAACCTCTGACTGACAGAAGCAGAGTTATCGAGAAAGGGTTTTTCTGTGATGAAATCAGAAGATTGTTCTTGCAAATGTGACGGGAAAAACAGGATTAAGTGAAGTATCAAGCCGTTACTTGCAATAATATAAATTTTAGCAACAGTTTTCACTCTTTATAGAGTTGTTACAAGCAAACAGAAGATGGAAAGAAAGATTTCCTAACGATATTCTCGTAATGTTGGGAAGAGTGTTCTTGCGACAGTAACGGCACAAACAGGATTGAGTGAAGTATCATGCCGTTACTTGCAATAATATAAATTTTAGCGACGGTTTGCACTCTTTCTAGAATTAGGGTTGTTACTAGCAAACAGAAGAGAAAAAGGAAGATTTCCTAACGATATTCTCGTAATGTTGGGAAGAAGTACTTCATAATTATGTGTGAAGCAGGACTTTTTTATTGTTGCTTGATTTAGTTTAAGGCTTGTAATCAGTCAAATTACAAATTCCCCTCTGTAATGGACTTTGAATGCATCCGTATTTCTCGCATTTCTCCTCGGATAATTAATTTTTACATTCTTTTTTTCTGAAGAACATTTATTTCTTTTTTATTTGACGAAATATTTCTAAAATACATAGTTTAATTTCAAGTGTTAAAATCTTATTTCCAACTCGTCTGCTTCGCTTAGATTTTAACACTTAAAATAAAGTATATAATATTTTAGAAACATTTTGTCAAATAAAAAAAGAAAAATATCCTTCAAGAAGGACATACAGAAAAAAGAAGGTAAAAATTTTAATTTTCACAGGAGAAATTTGAAATATATAGATGCATTATGTATTTCAAAGAAACCCATAGGTTTTACATTAAAGAGGGGAATTTGCGGTCTGACTGATGATTCTTATGCTATACAAATAATTACTTACACAATATGAATATTAATTCTAAGTTATTTGTAGAAATTATTACGTGAATATTTTTTTCATTTGTTAGAATACATTGCATTTCACAGCAAATATATACATGTATATATATTTATGCTATAAAAAAATACCTTAAAAATTTTAGTGTCTAATGTGTATTAATAGTTAGTACCTAACCTTTATATCTAACAATAACAAAAAAAAATAATAAACCACCAAAAAACTGCCTCTTAAGCAACTTTTCCAAACTTTCTATTAAGTGTTAACCTGATAAAACTTACTGAAGTATGATACTTCAAAAGCTGTGAGAGCTCTGGTTTCATATGACGTCATCAGTTTTACGGTTCGTTTCATATAGTGGTTTTATATTACTTAAAGAGTGATAGAAGAAGCCATTTGGAAAAGGGCATTAACTTAAACAGAGAAAACACTTTATGCCATTAGCTGTGGCAACAGAAAACGATATTTTAATTTTTGTTTGCACCCCCGAGGCACAACTGGCAAGTTTGTGGATGCCAGGATGGGCTCTATTACATTTAACCATTAAGAACTTTAACAGTTCAAACAAAAACATCAAGGAATTTTGGTTTAGAAATTAGTTTTGCATAAGTCAGGAGTGAAAATTGGAGCTCGCCGCATTCATGAACTATATTTGTGATACAAAATTATTTCCAATATAAATGCTTATGAACATGAACAAACCGAACGAAATAAAAAGGTAGGGCCAAAAGTCTGACATATTTAAAAATTCAATTAAAAAAATTTAAGTAATTGGTATACGAAAGTGCGGTTTTGGATAAAAATGCTTCGTCGAAAGTTTTGTTTAATAGCCTACACCAGTCACGTGAAGAAACGCTAATGTTAAGTCTATGGGAAGGTTATTTTCAAATTTCTCGCTCGCATTTTAATATTTTTAAATGATTTTTTTATTTATTATTTTTTGTTTGCTTAGGATAGCTGAGATTGATTTCTATTGTTCTGCGTTTTTATTTATTTTTTATTTTGGTTAAAGTTTTTTATATATATATATATATATAAGTGGACATTTTCAATTTTAGAACTTGTTCTGAAAGTGAAAGTACCCTTATATAAAAAAACTGGAACCAAAATCGAAAAAGTAAAAACTCACAACGTTAGAGATCGACTTCAGCTATCCTATGCAACAAAATCATTTAAAATATTAAAATGCGAGTGAGAAATTTGAAAATAACCTTCCCATAACCCCCCTTCCCCATCAATTTTTCGCATGACTTAGTGTCGGCTCTTAAGCAAATAAAGAAATTTAGTTCCAAAAGTTTCTCACGGATGGCGTTACATTTCTAACGGTACTAAAAAAAAAATATTCTGTAAGTAACACAGATCACAGTTTTGGATCATATTTCAATAAAGCAAAATCATTACAGATAATAAAATGCCTTAAATTGTTAATAAATTAATTTTTTTCTAAAAAACAATTTAAAAAAATTTCTTTTTTAATTTTGGCATTTCCAGCTAGATTATATATATATCTTATACTCAGAGTAGTTTTGTTCTGCAAACCTAAGTATCGAATTTTTGATAAAAATAATAGATCAGAAGAAAAAAAAATTGGATGTAAATGAAATAAACCTATGAAAATCGCATATTTAATTTTGAATTGTTTTTATAACAAAAATTTCAAAGATATCAGAAAATCGTTACTTAGTTATCTCTGACAGAATCTAAAAGATACATTAAAACAAAAATTCAGACAATTTTCTCAATTGCTGTAGAAAGAAGCCTTAGCATTTTCATTACATAGAGAATATGACAAAATGTGAACTGAGAAAAATAAGTTTAAACATTTCATTTACAAAAAAGGGAGATTAAAAAAAAGATACGTAAAAATAACCATATCTCCTTTACTCTATCGGATTGTCGAAAAATTATCGGATAAAAATCTGAAATTAGACATTTTTGTTAAAAAGAGGTACCGAGTCCCCCTTAAAGCTGCAAAAAAGCATAAAAAAATCAATATATAAGGAGCTACAGACGACTATTTTGTACAATCTTTTTCCATATTTCACTATTTGTATAGCTCCAAGCAATATTAATTTTTAAACGATACGTGGAAATATGGTAGTAGATTGAACAAAATAAAGGATCTATAACTGCTTATCTTGAATTATTTTTGGCAACTTCCAAGATATAGCGCCAACTATGGTCAAGTTTCGGTACCATTTTTAATTTGTTTAAGCAAAACTTTCGATTATGAGAAGTATTTTCGTACAAACTAACTCTTGTACGCCAATTACTTTATTTTAAATCGAATTTTAAATTGCGTCCCACCCTGTATCACTAATGAAAATTATTAAAAAAAAACATGTAAAACATACAATTGAGGTTTAAAAAACTTAATTATTATTTCATTTACTTTATTACATTTTTTAGCCATTTTAACGCTAACAGACAGAATGTAATAGAACGATTTTTTGAAGTCAAAATATTATTGAATTGATAAAGTTAATAATTGATTCGGTAATTAACAGAGTAAATAAGTTCTGCAAGAACAGGCGCAGAAATATTTGTTTAAGAAAGAAAATAAAATATGGACATACAGGTTGATGGCTACCAGGATGGAAATGCAGGGTGGTTAGTGGAGCAAAAAGAATGGTTTATCATTTGCAGTTTATAGCCAAACATGACAGTGCAAATAATTATACGAGAGGCAGTCAAAAAGTTCCTGGAATTTCGTTGTAACTCTTTATTACCACAATATTAGGTACACATTTACTTAATCGCATTCAAAGTAGGCTCCGTCAAAACACACACACTTGCTCCACAGCTCCTGCCATCGCTGCAAACAACGACGAAAGTCCTGTTTTGGTGTCTTCCCAAGTTCAGTCGTCGCGTTCATTTTACTGTCTTCTACGGTGTCAGAACGGTTACCTTTGAGGCCCGGCCCATTTTGATCTTCGGAAACAGCCAGAAATCCGATGGTGCTAAATCTGGTGAGTAGGGAGGCTGGTGGGGGAGTGGAATGTTTTTTTCTGCGAACCATATCTGCAAAACAATCGATGTGTGGGTGAGAGCATTATCGTGATGCAGTGACCATCCCCCTTGCCATTTAGCGGGACGTTTTCTTCGGATTTCCTCCCTCACTCTTTTTAAAATTGCACGTACAAAAGGGGCCGTTAACAGTTTGTCCAGCTGATACAAATTCATGGTGCACCACACTTTCGTTGTCGAAAAACTCAATGAGCATCACTTTTGTTTTAGACTTGACATGACGTGATTTCTTTGGTCGAGGAGAAGACGTGTGTAAACAAATGCAAACAAATTAATTATATTGTGGAATTAAAGAGTTACAACGAAATTTCGTGAACTTTTTGACTGTCCGTTGCAAGACATAATCTAGTGAAACACACAAAGTTTACTATTTTTACAAATATTCGACGGGTCTAGCCTCCGTTACTCTAGAAACGTCCCACCCGTAAATCGGTTCTTACCATATGTTGCTGCGCATGTTTCACATTGATCAAAACCTAAAATTAGTGCAGTGCTGAATCGCTATTTCAATTCAAGAATGATTTTGGGAAATAGTGGACTCTAAATCTGATCATTAACAATCTAAAATCTAGGGGTGAAAGGTGTAGTTATCCTGATGGAGTCATTTAGTTGTCATCATTACGGAAATGTCATTAAAAATTATTTAAAAAAAATAATATATCGGACACCAATTCAAAATTTTAAATTCCGAGATCTTATACGACAACCTCGGATTTATGCGGATAACTTCTGTAAATTTTATCGCCCAACGTTTGATATTCTATAGGAGAAGTAACTGTGAAATAGTACAAACAGTCAGATTTTAATATAGATGCTGATTTATTAAATGTATTTTCTTTTAAATTTAACCTTACCACTGATTTCCAATTTAAATATTTTAGCTGTATGTAAACGTATATATAAAAAAATCAATTAAGATATTCTTTTTACTTATTATTACTATAAAAGTTATATCGATATGTAATTTCACCGATGTTGGGATTAATTGTGTCTCATGTTTGCTTCAGGGGATACCTTGTTTGCTCATGACGATATTCCATCTTGTGCTGCAGATGCAGCCTTGCCAACATATAAGAGTGGGGGGGTGTCATGTACGCTAATGGCGCCTGGTGCATGTAAAATCCGTCGTGGGTGCAAAGTTCTCCAAGTTCCCTGTGAATTACACCTCTGGAGGTGCCTAGTCAGGTGAAGGTCTCGTCACCTAATCAAGGTTCTAAATTACGAGACTAACTCGACTAGCGGTGGCATGACGTATTGGTGTGCGATGCAGCGTGCAATTAGTAAATACTCCAGCATCTCGCATCCTTTCGACATGACTTCGTTACACTGTGCAATACTGAACCGTCTCATCCAATCATCCAAACATCAATTAGCAACCGGCTAACTAAGGAAAAATAACTTGGGCAAAAAAATGTATTGAAGCTACGTTGGCTTGCCTCGCCCCATTGCCAGGCATCAACTCGTTAAGCTGGGCAAAAGCCCGGCAGGCAGGGGCCTGTTCAGCGATCTAAAAAAAGGTGAGGGGTGCCAGATTGGATATCGTCCAGGTAGAGCATTTGTCAGTTGAGCATTGGTGAGCTATGCCAATGGTCCGGGTTCGAGTCATGATCTGGGAACTTTTTCATTGTTTTAGTTTTACGCCTTGTTAGCAATGTAAAAATTTAAACTAATTCCATCCACAAAATTCAAATATCTACCACCTCTGTTTATTATGTTACATAGATTTCACAAATTATACCAGTATCTATAATTTGTATTAGATATTTTAACAATGAAACGTAATAAGATCAAAGCATGTAATGTTTAGTGAATCAAATGGATACGGATATTTATAGGCAATCCACGACTTTTGGACGCATTTCAGGAACCAATTATGTTTTTAAAAAAATCGAGCACCGCCTGTATATGAAAAAAAACAAAACACACGGAGAGTTATTTTATTTCTTTTTTAACCGTTTCCCAATCCAAAGCGAAAAAAATTGTTTCATTTCAAGTTCGTCGACATCAAAAGAAAGTAGCAACTAAATTAAGCTTAAATTCACGGTAAAGCAGAGACATTTTCTAACTGATTACAAGTTGAATTGATAAGTGAAAAGAAAATTGTCAGCTGTGCAGAAAGAGAACAGATAAAAAAAAAAGAACAACAAATGGTTTTATTCACTTTCTTAAATAAAACTGTTTCTGAATTTAAAGCGAAAAAATTTCGTTCTCAAGTTTGTTGGCATGTGACTTAATAGAAAGTAATAACAGTAAAAACTTTCCCACACAGCGCATGGAACAGCAATTGTTCGCTTGACAGGAAGCGAAAAAAGAAAATCAAAAACACCACTTAGCGAATGCAGAGACGTCATTTGAAGTCTTTGGAACATTTTCTGAAACAATATTCTCTTTTTTTTTTTATGGCTCTACAATAGTGTTTTTGCATCGCTAACAAGATTTTTCAATGAAAGTAAAAGAAAAGAAATTTATTTCTGTGTATATTTCACAAAGGGATAAGAATTATTTCGGTAAAGCCAATTGCATAGAAATCTATAAAAACGTGTCGCATCTCGCAAGTAGAGTTGCCAGGTTCAGTGTCACAAAAAGCGGAGAGGCTTCTAAATCTGAACATAAAAATACAGTAAAACCCATGAAGACGGAACCTGTCTATCACGGAATACTGTCTTAAACGTAAAAACTTCACTGTCCCTACAATAGGAATATCATACAATTATACCTGCTAAGACGAAAGCCTCTTTAAAATAATTTTTCTCCTGTCCCTTGCAGTTCCGTCTTAACAGGTTTTATTATGCTAGAAAAATACAACAATCTTATACAGTAAAACCTGTGAAAGCGAGACCGCTAGAAACGGATACAAAATTCCAATTTAACAGGCATAATTGTATATTATTCCTATCGTAATGAAGTTTTTACTTTTAAAACAGAATTATAAACAGGTTCCGTTTACACAGGATTTACTGAACAAAGTACAATAAAACTTGTAAAAACAATCTGTAAGAACAGGAAAAAAATTCCGTTTTAGACAGGTTTCCGTATACGCAGGTAGGCCTTTTTTTTTTTTTAAAGGGACTATAAAATTTTTACGTTATAGATAGGTTCTGTCGTCACATGTTTTACTATATTAAGATCTACTCGATGCAGACTAACGAATAGCATGAAACTAAAAGAAATTTTTAAAAAAATGGCCAAAATCTCATGCGGTCTATCTCTCAGTCCCCAGCATATCTCTCAGCATTTCTTTACAATACAATATAAATTCTCATTTAATGTTAAAATGTTTCTCTGCCATTGTTCTAACTTCTATTTTGAAAATCTGCCACCCCCCCCCCCCCAATCTTTAATAAAATGAAATTTAAATATCTCAAAAGTCACTACTGCCCCCTGTTCTCAACATATAATTTATAATCATTAAAACCACCAACAAATAATAATTATTAAAAAAAAATGTGAAAAACCAATACATTTATTATAAATATGAATCTCATGGGACATAAAGTAACTTGTGAGTGAAATGTGTAATATCTGTTTTTGTTGGGTTTAAAGTTGTATGCCTCACTTTTTTGGTCTATACTGTCCCTGTGTATGAATTACCTCCTATTTCCACCAGATGGCAGTATGCCGTCATTTTTCATTCTTTTACTTACCCATCATACATAGTATAGGGTAAGTCTTGTAATCGTTTTGAAAATCGAAAATTTTTTTTTGATGGATTTACACGTTTCAGACACTGGAGATTCCGAAAAACATATTTTTAGAAAAAAAATTTTGCCGTCCGTCTGTGTGTCTGTGTGTCTGTAAACGCTCTATCTCCCGAAAAAATTGAGATAGAGACTTGCAATTTGGTATGTACTTAGTATGTAATAATGGAAAGAAGCTTATTTCATTTCAATAACCTCGATTAACCGGAACTATTTTTTTCGGACTCTCGAAATATTCGTTCTGATAAAAGGTATATAAAAATTTTCGAAATTGGTTATTTTAAGAAATGAATATAAAAGACAAAAAAAAAACATAAATTTTGCATAAAGCATGAAGTCTATCGGATAATTAGTTGCCGAGATATTTGGAATCATATTTTCCACACTCTTCGATTTTTCATGACCCTGTATTTTATCCAAATTTCACTTTAAAGATATATTTTAATTCGAAATTTGACGCTTAATCAGATGCAATAAACCGCTAGTTAATAGGATTATTATTATTGGAGTTATAAGGAAAAACCTCTTTCAAGCAATTCAGTAATTGAGCCTTTAAAGTTTATGACGTCATCAAGCCACGATTTTATTTGAATTGTAATGCATTTTATTACACATTTTTATTTTAATATTTCACATTATGCATATCCATGATGGGTAAGTATTACGGTGGCCCCCAACGACTAGTTTCCAGTAGGGGAGAGTCCATGTTCTTAAAAAGTCGTCATTGCTTGCTGTTTGTTCATAAAATGATTTTCTGCAATGAAAAGGAATGGGGAAAAGGTAAGCGAACCTTTAATAACTGACCCTACAGTCCCTATTGTTAATTTAAATATTGATATTTATAATCAAATATCTAGCCATTGAATTATAGGTTTGATATGTCTTTGAACATAGTGCAACACTCCAAAAATATTCTTTTTTAAGTAAAGTGGCAAAATTGCATAAAATCCCCTTCCCTGCTTTCCCTTACATTTTTTGTTTTGTCTGATAAAAACTGCCATTTATTTATTTATTTTTCCCCTCTACTAGTTATTAATCTGCAACATATCAGTTATTAAAAATTCAAATTGAGCCTAATAATATGAGACCTAAAAGTCAGATATCAGCAGCCAAAAATCGCACTTACGAGACTTTGGTCCATACGTGCATCATGAAAAATAGGGACTTCTGGCATCCCGCGCAGTGGTTACGCGGGACCGTTCTTGGAGCCCCTGAAAATTGGGACACCTGGCTATACTAGTCAGAAGTAATTTTGCCAGTTCCACTGCGACAAACTGCAGGGCTTAGAGATAAAAATAATAAATTGAGGTGCAAAAAATATCAATGCGCGCTTCTATATTTTAAACGTGGGCGTTACACGCTGCAATATACGGCATACTGAATTTATTTGTATTCAATAGCCTCTATGGGACGAGAAATTAGTTTAGCATAGTGCTAGTCTGATTATGAAACAAATAGTTAACTATTCTAATACTCTCAAATGAAACTATATTATATATTTTATTTATTTATTTATTTTTAAGAACATATTCCACTGTGTTAGTTGCATTGTAAAATAAGAGAAAAAAACAAAAACAAAAAAAAAACGTCAATCAGTACAATTCCAGAATTTTGCGGAATTTTTTTCTCCGATGAAATGATCCCATGAATGTGTCAGAAATAAGCGAATAGGGATGTAAGAATATCCTTGTGACAGATAATGGTGCTAAAAGTCTTGTTAATTTGTTGTTTTCGCTAAGGTTTTGGGATTTTTTATGTTTTTACATTGTAAAAAGAATTTAGACAGATGGGTGCATTAAAAAATTGAGAGCAACATCTCAATAAAAGACAGAACCTTAAAAAGAATCATCAAAATAAAAACGTTCGATTTTAATTACAACTTTACTAAACAGAATTAAAACATACCGGAAGTATTCATAATTTATAAAAATAATTTCTTTAAAAAAAAAAACTTCTAGTTTTGAATATAGATATTACTCAGCAAAAATTTAAAATACGAAATCAAATGCAATGTGATGAATTAAAACTTGTAAAAGTATGCATTTTTATAAATTTTGGAATTTTTTTGGTACAAAATTACCGTTGATCCAAAGCTGAACTCGTTTTTCATTTTCGCAGGTTCTGGTGAACAAGCACAATACGGTTGAGTTGGTAAACCTCGAATGCCAAGTAAAACTTACGTTTTTAAATGCGCTGATTTTGCGTTCTACTTTGAGTTTTGTGTTTGTTTATTTCCCCTCGCGAAAAGTAGATAGTCTCACACTACACAGTTCTGCATTGTCGCGTAATACATCAAAAAGATGCAGTATCAAAATATTCCTTTGCTCAAATAGTATATACTCCATGCCGTTTTTAAGGGCGCAGCAGGCTGCCCATTATAAAATTGGCAAACTGAACCCTGCCCTTTTTTTAAATTTTTTAAATTCACCTTAGTTGTACCACATACCCTAAGAAAATGTACCCCAAGATTTCTTATAAAATTATTCCCCATACCACAGTACTTCTAATTCCGTGTGCCTGAGAACGTGTAAAAATTATAGAACTTCATTTATTTGGGAAAAACTGAATCTAAATCATGTTGCAATTTAATTGTATTTTTTAATTTGCAATTCAAAATTATTCAAAACTAATATTACTTTATTTATCATACTTCAAAAGCATAATTTTCTTATATTGTTACGAAACACATTAATATATTTACTCTTGAAATAATGCCCTTTTCTAGTGAACTAATGCCCTTTTTGGCGACTAGCACCCTGCCCTTTTTCGTTCTTGAACGAACACTACTTTAAGACAAAGTAGTCAAATTCATTCGTCATTAAAATTTGTTTCTCTTTACATCTTTCATACTTTTTTTATAACTTATGTATCAAAATACTAAATTCTCTTTTTTTCTTCAAATTTTATTTATTCTAGAATGTATATGTATATTTACTTTGTTATTTATTAACCCCTTCGTTCCCAGTGTATCGACTAGTGGCTATATGCTCCGTACAGTGATTCCACCTGGAAGCGACGGGATTAACAATGCTAAATTTAACTTTAAGGGAAAGTTCTTCATTGTAAAATTTTCTTTTTTTGTTTTACATCTCTCACGTGTGTGTAGATCGTTCTAAAGCGGTATCGCGATATTCCTATTCCTTACAATCTTTTTTTGCTCGTTGAACGTAACGTTGTGGTAAAACTCGTTTTTCTCGAAATCATGTTTTTCAAACTGGGCTGCAATGTTCTTCAAAAACTAGACAGATTTACCGATTTATTATTTTTTTTTTAAAGAAAGATAATCGTTTTTGCTGGAGAAACCATCGAAAAATGTAATTTTCATTGATTACTTTTTTCTAGCTCGTACTTTTTTTTTTTTTTTTTTTTTTTTTTAATTTACACCTCTACAATTTTTAACTTTTTGTTTCATACTTTTTTTTTTTTTTTTTTTTTTTACAAATGCGCTCGACCACATATTTCCAAAAAACTAATTAGTTTAAGAGAAAATAAAATGTCATGACATGTAAAAAAATAGAGAGTCAGTTGAAAAATATTCAATTGAAGAATATATATAAGGTAGTTCTCAAATAACCTGCTCAACAACGCGAAACTTTGACAAAATTTCTGACTAATTTTTAAACGAAAAGTTATAAAATTGGCAGGCCTGACTTTCGTTTTTTCCCCTTTTTTTGGCGTTGCCGCGTTGAGAATTCGGTTCAAAACGCCGACTTGGATAGTATTTTCTGAAAAATCATCTGCATTTACGTGCTTCGATTACATACTTTCTGATTAGGAACACCTGCCAATTTCATACTTTCCCGAACAAAAATTAATTTAAAAATGTGTCATAAAGTAGCCAGTTTGGATTTTGGAACAGCCTTAATGAAATTTTGTCACTTGGAAGATACTGCATTAAAAAAAATATATATTAAAGTTGAAATATAGGTCCAAAAAGAAAATCCTTTTTTCCCGTATGTTTAATTATATTGACCTTTATGACACTTCGTCAGAATATACTACGGATTAGAGTTCGGCATCGGGTCGGGTAAAACAATTTTACCCGATTTTAGAGTTTCATCGGTTGCAACATTATTCTTCTTAAAATATTGGAACACGCTTTTCGTATCCAAGCACGTATTTCGGGGTATCAATAACAGAAGAAGTGGTCACGGAAACAGACTGCTATATGCATGGATTACATGTATAATTAACATAACAAAATCCAAGGGCTGTAAATCACGTATGAAAACTAAAAATTTCTACTGCATCTTTCTTTTCGTCCAATTTCGTTGCTATTGTATCGATCGAGCAACTATGAGAACATTAATTTTAATTGGGACTATAACAGTCTGAAATCCATGAAATAAATCTGTCGAGTTTGAGAAATTTGGCGCCGTTAAATGGATTTTTTAATAGAGAAAGGACAAAAATTGCTCAATACACAAATTGCTTTTCTAAGAGATTTATAGTGCAGACAACAAAGGTTATGGTTTGGAATTAGCAATCGATGTTGTCATCAGTCTGTTGGAATCAGTTTGATTTCCGAATATTTGGTTTCAGATAAGAGTTACTAAACAAAAAATCCAAGTAAATATAATGCAATGAATGCAAAACTTTGGAATATATGCACATTTAAAAAATTGCATTAATTTATTTTATTTATTTATTTATTTATTTTTTTGCTTATGCGTAGTACCATCTATTCAATACTGATTCCCCCCTCTCCCCTATAATTTACAATTACATTTGGTGACCTTATTGTTGTAAAATCTTGAACGTGAAATAAAACTTACCTTTTAAAATGCTTTAATTTTGCGTTCAAACAATTTTTTTTTTCCTTCTCATGAGATAGAAATTCTCTCATTCCACAATTCGGTTCGTCGCCACAATAATAAAGAAAAATAAATTAATTGCTCAAAAATATTCCGTTGCCTTAGAGTGGAAAACTGTTGAAAATAATCAAAATCATTTGCTACTCAAATCCACCCCCCCCCCCCCCCAAAAAAAAAAAGTACAAAAAAATTAAATTGCTTTTAAAAAAATTAAACTTAAAAAAAATTATTTTTTCTTCGGATGGAAAACAAATGAAAAGAATCAAAATCATTTACTATTCAAATGCATTTTACATCCTAAATTTCTTTTACTTATAATTTTCTTTATTCCATTTATTCTAGAATGCATATGCGTGTTTTGCGAGTTTTTTTGTAAAAAGGAGTATTCATACTAAGGAAGGTAAAAATAACTCTGATCTTAGCAAAAAATAAGGTTTTACATCCAATTAATGATAAAAAAAAAAAAAAAAAAAAATACATTCCATTCAAAAAAGTTTAATTTTTACTAAAAATATATTCTTAATAATTCGTGTAAACATCCACGCAAGCGATTTTCAATTTAAAACCACCTCACTTAAAAAGTACCAAAAATTCTCAGTTTGGTTTAAGAAATTAAGAGGACGATGAAATCGTTGCTGCATATTTCCTCCTCAAAAATTGAGACACGCTTTTCGTAACCAAGCACGTATATTTCGAATAGCAATAACAGAACGGAAACACATTGGTGCACGTACTAATTAACAGGACGAAATACAAGAGCTGTAATCGCAGAAAAGAACTAAAATTCTGCTGCTTCTTTCATTCCATTTCGGTGCCGTAGTATCGATCGAGCAAGTATGGAGAATATTAATTTTAATTCGAAAAGTAACAGTCGAAACTTCCAAGTAATACATCTGGACGAGTTTTAATATTTTGGTGCCTTAGAATGGACTTTTCTGAATTGGAAATGGTTAAAATTTGCATACAGAGATAAGTTATTTTATGTAAGGAAATTATCTAGCATACACAAATGATTACAGGCTCGAAAAAAAGGCAGAAGAAAATATATAATTTAAATTTTACATCTTTTGTTATGTTTTCAAACATTTGATCAGAAAATATTTAACTTTCCTTTGTTTTTGCCTTTTTCTAGAACACACGCGTGATTAATTTTATTTACTTTAACAGCAGTATCTAAATAATAAGTTAAAATAACTGATTCTAACAAATATATGAGGACGTGAGTTTCAAAGCTCACCTTATCCAAAATTTAAAAAAAATAGTGTTTTCTCCATCAATCTATTCTATTGGTCTTCACTGAAGAAACACAACAATTCGCAGAAAAACTAGTTTTAGCATGCATTTCTGGCGTTCAAAAATCTTTGTTTACAATGAAGACCAATGGAAACAGTCAGAGGTTTTTCGCGGATTCCTTGAATTTTATTTTTTGGATAAGGCGGGTTTTGATACTCACGTCCTCATATGTTTATACGTAATTCTGGAAAAGATTCAATACCAAAAGCATTTTTTACTGAAAACACGTTCTTGGTAATTTGTGTAAACGTCCACGTGAGCAATTTTCAATTTCTCCCTCTCAAAAATTGAAACATTCTTTTCGAATCCAAGCACGTATTTGGAATAACAATAACAGATAAAAACTCACGCAAATACATTGGTGCACGTATTAATACATAATTAGCGGTACAAAATCCAAGAGCTGTAATCTCAGAAGAGAACTAAAAATCTGCTGCTTCTTTCATTTCATTTCTTTTCGATCGAACAACTATGAAGATTATTAATTTTGATTGGTACAGTAACCGACGAAACTTCCAAATGATAAAAACACGAGTTTCGATATTTCGATGCCTTCTAATGGACTTTTCTTACTTTGAAATGGTTAAAATTTGCATACACGGATATATTATTTTATGTGAGGTAATTATCTAGCATATAAAATCGACTGCAGCTCGACAAAAGTCAGAAGAAAATATACAATTTAAATTTTACGTCTTAGATAATAAAATATTTAATTTTCCTTTATTTTTACTTTTTTCCCAGAACACGACACGTGTTAATTTTATTTATTTACATTAACAGCAGTAAATTGAAATAACTTATTCTAACAAATGTATGGTTATACGTAATTCTGGAAAAGATTCAATACAAAAAGCATTTTTTTTACTAAAAACACGTTCCTAATAATTTGTGTAAACAAACGTCCACGCGAGCAACTTTTAATTTCTTCTTCTCAAAAATCGAAACACTCTTTTCGTATCCAAGCACGTATTTCGAATTTCGAATATCAATAACAGAACGAAAACTCGGGGAAACAACATTGGTGCACGCATTAATATATAATTAACGGGATGAAATCCAAGAACTGTTGTAATCACAGAAAAGAACTAAAATTCTACTGCTCCTTTCATTCCATTTCGTTGTCGTCGTATCGATCGAGCACCTATGAAGAATATTAATTTTAATTGCAACAGTAACTGCCGAAACTTCCAGGTGTGTTTTAATCTGGCGTGTTTTAATATTTTTGTGCCTTGGAATGGACTTTTCTGACATGGAAATGGTTAAAATTTGTATACACAAATAAGTTATTTTATGTAAGGAAATTGCCTAGCATACAAAATCGATTACAGGCTCGAAAAAAGGTAGTTAGAAAATATATAATTGAATTTTTATATCTTTTATTATGTTTTCAAACGTTCGATAACGAAACATTTAACTTTATTTTATTTTTACTTTTCTCTAGATGGTTGGTTGATTGATTTATGACGGCCAATTATCAACACGAGGGATATAGGCCCAGGGGAAGTGCCCTCCGTGGGGGTCTTTCTAAGGGATCCTAACCCGTATTTACGGCAAGGTTAGAAGAAAACCACGGAAAACTTCGAACGGTTAGGTCGACGAGCGCGACATGGGTTTGAACCCAGCACCTCCCGTCTACCAGGTTTGAGAGCAGAACCTCTCAGCCACTGGTGGGGCTACTTTTCTCAAGAACACACGCGTGTTAATTTTATATATTTATTTTCATTAACAGTAGTATTTAAATAGCAAATTAAAATAACTGATTCTAACAAATATATTTATACGCAATTCCTTAAACGATTCAATACAAAAAGCACTTTTTTATTATTATAAATCTGTTTGCAATAATTTGTATAAACATCCACGCAAGCAATTTTCAATTTGTCCTTATCAAAAATTTAAACGCTCTTTTCGTATCCAAGCACGTATTTCGCATATCAATAATAATAAAAACTCACGGAAACACTGGTGCACGTATACTAGTACGTAATTTAACGGGACAAAATCCAAGAGCTGTAATCACAGGAAAGAACTAAAATTCTGCTGGGGTTTTTGTTTTTTCGATTTTTCGTGCCTATTGATCACGAAACTATGATATTATTAATTTTAATTAGGGTAGTAACAGAGTCGAGCTTCCACATAACAAATCTGGCAAATTTTAGTATTTTGGTGCGTTGAAATAGATTTTTTTTTAGTCTGAAATGGTTAAGATATATATATACGTTTATTTAATTTATTGTGTATCTACACTTCAAAGTATGAGATCCTAACAAAAAATATGATAAAAGACAATTCTCAAAAACAAAGATTTTCTTTTCTTTTACTGAAAACATGTTCTGAATCATTTTCGTAAACAACAACAACAGAAGCAATTTTCAATTTAAAATCACCTCATTTAAAATACCAATAGTTATCAGTTTGGCTCAAGAAATTAAGAAAACGACAAATCGTTGCTGCATACCAAAAATCGTTGCTGCATACAAAACACTTTTTTCGTATCCAAGCACGTATTTCGAATATAAATAACAGAACGAAAACTCGAGGAAACACATTGGTGCATATACTAATACATAATTAACGGGACAAAATCCAAGAACTGTAATCACAGAAGAGAACTAAAATTGTGCTGCTTATTTCATTCCATTTCGTTGCTGTAGTATCGATCGAACAACTATGTAGATTAATTTTAATTGGTACAGTAACAGACGAAACTTCCAAGTAATAAATCTGGGCAAGTTTAAATATTTTGATGTCTTGGAATGGACTTTTCGTACTTGAAAATGGTTAAAATTTGCATAATAGATATCAGTTGTTTTATTTAAGAAAATTATCTGGGATACGAAAATCGCATAGTCGATTACAGGTTCGACAAAATATAGAAGAAAATATGCAATTTAAATTTTACATCTTTTGTTATGTGTTCAAACCTTCGATAACAAAATATTTAACGTTCCATTATTTTTACTTTTTTCTAGAACACTCGAGTTAATTTTATTTATTTTCATTAACTGCAGTATTTAAACAGTATGACAAAATAACGGATTATAATAAATATTATACGGATTCTAACAAATATTATACGCAAAATTACACGCAATTCTGTAAAATATTCATTACAAAACGCCCTTTTTAATATTCTTAATAATACGTGTAAACATCCACGCAAGCCAGTTTCAATTTCTTCTACTCCAAAATTGAAACATTGTTTTCGTATCCAAGCACGTAATTTGGCATATCAATCCACAGAAACACACTGGTGCTCGTATTAATACATAATTAACGGGACAAAATCCAATATCTGTAATCACAGGAGAGCACTAAAATTCTGCTGAGTTTTTTTCGGTTTTTCGTTGCCATCGTATCGATCGAGGAAGTGAGAATATTAACTTTAATTGGGATAGTAACAGTCGAGTTTCCACGTAATAATTCTGGCTAATTTTAATATTTTGATGTATTGGTGTGAATTTTTGAGAGTCAGAAATGGTTGAAATATGTATATACACACATAAATTATTTCATTTAAGGGAATTATACTGCAAACAAAGTCAATTAATAAATCCAAAAACCAAAGAAAATTAAACAAATTTGAGCTATAAACTTTTTTTTTCACACCTTCATTTTATTAAAATATTCGTTCTTTATTTTTATTTTTTCTAGAACTCTCACACATGTGTTTATTTACTTTGTGTATTTACACTATAAAGTAGGAGATTCTAACAAAAGATGATAAAACGCAATTAATTATTTAAAAGATAAAAAACTTTTTTGAATTTAAAGTAAAAACATGTTCTGAATCATTTTCGTAAACATCAACGGGAGCAATTTTCAATTTAAAATCACTTTTCTTAAAGTACCATAAATTTTCCGACATTAATAGTTCGAAAAAATTAAGACAACTTCGTATCGGTTAGTGCATTTATCCTCCTCAAAAACTAAAACACGCTTTTTATATCCAAGCACGTATTTCGAGGATAACAGTACGAAGGTTCACTGGAAAATACTGGCGCACGTAAGACTCCTGTAATCCTATATAGCAGCCCTTGGTGCACGTATTAATACATAATTAACGTAGCAAAATCCAAGAGCTGTAATCACGAGAGAGAACTAAAATGCTGTTGCTTCTCTTCGTGTTTCGTTACCACCGTATCGATCGAGCAACTATGATAATATTAATTTTAATTGGGACAGTATCTTGTCAAATTTTCTAGTAAGAAATCTGGCGACTTTTAGAATTTTGGCGACGTGGAAATTTGTTCTTCTAAATCGAGAATGGTTAAGTTTTGCAAGCACAAATTATTTTATTTAAGGGAATTGTATTGAAGACACAGTCGATTGTTAAATTAAAAAAGGTAGAAAAAAATATGTAAAGTTAATCTCATTTTTCAAATTTTCATTAACAA
The DNA here is from genome assembly GCA_963931845.1 of Maratus michaelseni. Lineage (NCBI taxonomy): Eukaryota > Metazoa > Arthropoda > Arachnida > Araneae > Salticidae > Maratus > Maratus michaelseni. Next base: position 163,455,502 of record OZ007594.1, on the reverse strand, counting down.
AATATAAAATTTTCTTTTGTTTTGTTTTTTTAGAACACACATTTGTTTATTTACTCTCTTTTTTGTATATCAATAGCAATATTTATGCTGCAAGTTTGAATTATTTTACTTGCAGCAAATTATTATTCTAATAAAAATACGATTAAACGGAATTTATTCTGAAAAGGATTTAATCAAAAAAGCATTTTTTTTTATTTATTTAACTAAAAACATATTCTATAAAATTTGTGTAAACATCCACGGAAGTAATTTTCAATTTAAAATCACTTCCCTTAAAATATAAACGTAATCTCATTTTTTCAAGTCTTGATTAACAAAATATTTACTTTTCGTTTGTTTTGTTTTCCTAGAATATTCCATATTTATCTAGTTTCTTATATATCAAAAGCAATATTTATGCTGCAAGTTAAAAAAAATAACTCATTCTAATAAAATTACGATTAAGCTGAATATACTCTGAAAAAAATTCATTATTTATTTACTTTTTTTTTTTTTTTTTTTTTTTTTTACTAAAAACAAATCTGTAAAATTAGTGTAAAGATCCACGGAAACCATTTTTAATTTAAAATCACTTCGCTTAAAATAACAAAAGTTTTCTCAGTTTGGTCCTAAGACAGTTGCATCGGTAGCAGCATTTCTCCTTCTCAAAAATTGAAACACGCTATTCGGATATTTCGAGTATCAATAGCAGAAGGAACACTCACGGAAACACACTGGTGCACGCATTCAAAGATAATTAGCGGAGCAAAATACAAGAGCTGTAATCACGGAAGATGACTAAAATTCTACCGATTCCCTTTACTTCTCGTTCAATTTCGGTGCCACCTATCGACCAAGTTACTATGAAAATATGAATTTTAATTGGAACGATAACAGTCGAATTCCAGTTAATAAATCTGGCTAATTTAACCTTTATAAGGGAATAGATTTTCCTTCAATTAAAAAATGCAGTTACTGCATGGAAGGCTGAAATAAAAGTAAAAATTCTCAAAGTTCTAGGGGGGTAGCTCTCCTTTTAACACGTTGAGTGCCATGTGTACCGCAGGCGCTGCACACTTTATTTTTATTCGAGTGCCATGTGTACCGCCGGTGGTCATATATAAATCTAAATTAGTGCTCTCGAATATATGTATAATACGTTTAAAACGTATTGTAACCGGTAACGATTTTGGATAGGTATAATACGGAAAAAGGCTTAACTACGTATACGTTTAAACGTATATTCGCGAGCACTAATCTAAATTTAAAGCATATTAATTTTGGTGATACTCCAGTAACATACATTATTGTTGTTCTATGGTATCTAGATAAAGCACTTTTTGCGTGACATCAGGCTGTGTATAAAACACATTTTTATAAATTTTACTTATACTTGTAATAAATATAACTAAAGCTAAATGCAGGACTTTTACTGGCGACTATTTTTTAATTCTATCTCGCACCACTCTCTCAAAACAAATGTTCTTACATAAACTTTGACAACATGTGCAAGAGAAACATACTACAAAATTTATTGTGTAAAAATAGTGGTGCCAGTAGAATATAAAAACAGTCGTCAGTGGCAGCCCTGTAAATGTAATAATGGCACCCCGTAAAAGCTTAATTCATTATATATGGTGACACTTAACGTGTTAAAGTGTCGGAGCATCAATAAAAAGCATTATTACATTGATCTCATTCATACAATGCAGATCTCACCCCTACCCCGTCTGGAGAATGCTAGGAATCGTTTCTATTTATGGATGACTTTTACAAGCGTACAATTTTGTGGAAATGCTACTTAACGAAAATCCTAAATCAGGAATTTTCCTTCTGCCGACAATAGATCAGAAAATAAAAGAAACTCCAAGAAGAAACTAATTTTTAGTGTATCTTTTAAAAGAACACGGGCTTGAGACTAGACATTAAAAAGAAAAGAAAAAAGAAAGAAATTCCTCTAACAGTTATGAGTTTCGAAAAATAAAAGTCACTAGATATTGTTACAAGGCCGTTTTTAATAGTGTTCAGTACTATAAAGCAAATTTGTACTGAAGAAAGTTTTTTTTCCTAAAAAACGAAAAATATTTTATGTTTAGCTTTAAAAGACATCTAACATAAGATCATTAGGAGAGACTGGGTACTAATCGGACAAGTGGATTTTCTTTTAAAATAAATCAGTTACATGTCAATTGATAGCAGTAGCAGGTATTACACAAGCGCATTTAATTGAAAAAAATTCCCATTAGCTGGTTGCAAAGAAAAAAGCAAAACATTCCAAAGCTTAATTCTTATGTTTAATAAATACTTAATTTGATAAACAATTAACGCTATTATTTGGCCATTATTATTTCGTATAGCTAATTTATAATTGGCCTAAATGCAGTTAAAAATATTATAGGGACAAATGGGATATTTCATATTTCGGAACCTCCAACGAAAAATATTTAAAAAAAACTAGTCGGATGTTCCAATCCCAAAACTTTCTTCTATATCTCACACAGGTTTCGCATACATTAAAAACGGATCTCTCAGTACCAATTTATATCAAGGTCTAACTGAATCTAAAGTTTTATTAAATTCCGTGCATTAGTTCTGTAGATATCATCGCTAAAATCGTGTAAATCCTAAAAAATGCAGCATAGCAGCGCCATTTGTTGGCAGATTTACACCAAAACCTAACAACTTATGTCAACGTCAACTTCGATGAAAATCCGTGCATTAGATTTTGAGATATAGCTATCGTGAAAATCATGAAAAAAGTAGTATAGCAGCGCCACCTGTTGGGATATCTTCACCAAAACGTAATCAGCGTCTATTTATGTCAAGGTCCAACTGAATCTGAAGTTTGATGAAAATCAGTACATTAGTTCTTGAGATAGAGCTATTGCGGAAACCGCCAAGAATGCACATAGCAGCGCCACCTGTTGGGCGATTTACACCAAAATCTAATCAGCACCAATTTATATCAGGAACTAACTAAATTTAAAATTTTATTAAATTCCGTGCATTAGTTCTTGAGATAGAGCGACCACAAAAATTTTGTCACATACAAACAGACGGACATTTTCGAATAACTGCGAAATCGTGTTGAGGAGCTTCTAAAACGTATAAATCCGTCGAAAACCGGGCCCCACCAGTGGCGGAGAGGTTGTGCTCTCGAAGCTGGTAGACGGGAGGTGCTGGGTTCGATCCCAATCGCGCCCGTCGGCCTAATCGTTCGGAGTTTTCGTGGTTTTCTTCGAGCCGTGGATTTATCCATGCGTAAATACGGGTTAGGTTCCCTTAGAAAGACCCCCACGAAGGGCACTCCCCCGGGCCTATATCCCATGTGTAGATAATTGGCCGTCAACAATCAACCCAACCCAACCCGTCGAAAACCGGAAGTCAAAAATTTTCAAGAATCCAATACTTTCTTCTTGGAAAGATAGAAGAAAGTAAAAAGATAAAACGAAAAAAAACCCTTCGTTCACACACTGCATATATACAAGAAAAGATCTGGCAAAATTAAAAAGAAATAGATTTTGTGGTTTTAGAGTAATCGTAATCACAGATAATGCACTTTTGAGAAAAACGTGTTTAAAGGTTTGGGTCATAATTATATTACAATACTCTTGCTAAAGTGTTCAAAACAAAAAATAGATTTTTCGAAATTTATAAGTAAGTGTAACCACTAAAATCGCAGCAGATATCAAACCAGACACGTGAAACTAGATTTGTACAACTAACAATCTTCGAGAATTTCAATTAGATTAAGAAACTGATACCCCCTTTTTTGGGGCAGGGGGTGGGGTTACTATAATGTACTTTTGAAGAACATGCTTCAAATAAATTCATCATTAAAACTAGTCGGATGTGCCAATCTCAAAACTTTCTTCTATTTGATACACGTTAAAATTTCAAAAGGCGTATTTTTTTTAATTATGAATTTTAGAATCCAAAAATGCAGCAAAGCAGCATTAGCATACATGCAGTGCAATCATTTGTTATATGATTTACACGAAAACCTAATTAGCACCAACTTCTGTCAAGGTCTAACAGAACAGGAAATTTGATGAAATTCCGTGCATCAATTCTTCAGATATCACTATCGCTAAAACTGTAAATCCTCAAAAACGCAGTATAGCAGCGCTATCCAAAACGCTGTTGGGCTATTTTCACCAAAATTTAATCACCAACAAGTTATGACAACGTCTAACTGAATCTGAAGTTTGATGAAACTCTGTGCATTAGTTCTTGAGATATAACTATGGTGAAAATCAGGAAAGATACAACATTAGCAGCGCCGCATGTTGGGCTATTTACACCAAAACGTAATCGGCATCTATGTCATGGTCTAAATAGGATCTGAAGTTTGATAAAATTCTGTGCCTTAGCTCTTGAGATATTATCTATCGTGAAAAATGCAGCATAGGAGCGCCACCTGTTGGGCGATTTACATCAAAATCTAATCAGCACCAATTTATATCAAGTTCTAACTGAATCTAAAGTTTTATTAAATTCCGTGCATCAATTCTGGAGATAGAGCGCCCACAAAATTTGTACACACACACAGACTCACAGACAAACATTTTCTAAAAACAGTGAAATCGTGTTCAGGACCTTCTAAAACGTATAAACCGTCGAAAACTGGAAGTCGAAATTTTTCATGAATCCAATACTTTCTTCTTGTAAAGATAGAAGGTAAAAATATATTTCAAGTCTTACTCACACGATTACACAATTTTTCAAAACAAAAAGTATTTAGAATTTGCGAAAGGGGAAAGGATCATTAATTTTCATGTGATGTCTGATGTGTTAATCAAAATTAGGCAGAAGCATGTTAAAAGATGGAGGAAATTCGAATTCCGTTTCTTGGTTGACTGGATGGAATTTTGTTTTCGGATATTCCGAAGACAGATTGTTGTTCATTGAAGCACATTAGAAGTAAACAAAAACACGCTATTATAAATCTCTGTTACTACTGCTGCTAATTAGAAAAAAAAAATTACATAACCAGAGGATAAATGATGGATAGGCATCAACAAATTCAAGTGAAAACGCTAAATAATTAACAAGAGTTGAAAATCATGCATCAGGCATAGATTACGAAACACTTTCCAACCCTAACCTAATATTAAGAAATTTTCTTTTAGGTAGCTTTCATTACAAAAAGTCGTTTTCACAAAAAGACTATTGCAGCCTTCATTACATAAGTCATTCATAAGCCATTACAAAAAGACTATTGCAGCCGTTCGGAAGAAGGCAATTCCGAAAATTGTATCTCATTGTATATTTGGATACCGCCCCTCATCGTTTTGCTTAATAAGCTCGAAATTCGCTGTTCCCAAAAGGAAGCAAAAAGATGAGGGGCGGTATCCAAATATACAATGAGATACACTTCATTCTTACTATGCCAACTTTCATAAGCTAGTATATTTGGATACCCCTTATATTTTTGCTTCCTTTTGGGAACAGCAAATTTCGAGCTTATTCTACCGACGACGATTACTATCAGAATTTTCCAGCTATGTTTTTGAGACTTTCACAAAAGTTGGTCTATACATTTAGCTAATATATTATGCGCAGTATATTTTGATTGAATCCGCGCATGCGCAGTGAAACAATATTTAGTGAACCTGCTCATTTTTCATCCAATATTCATTATTTTTAAATTCTGATTACAGGGTATTGTGTATAATGTTGTTTGTCATCGTTCCTGAAAAGAAGATTCTTTTATATTAAGAACTCTGAAAATTATAAGCAAAAAACTTGGTGAAAATTGGGATTGTTTTTATAAAAACCTTAATTTCGCCTCGAGTATACGTGCTATCCTCATAAAAATGAACATAGTTTATTAAAATAAACGCCCTGAGTATGTGCTACCGTTTCAACGCTTTTGCGATATTACTTTTTACAGGATTATCCAAAATATATTCGTTTTTCTTCAATTTAGTGACGGCCCCTTATTGAGTTTCGAGAAAAACAATTTCGCTGAAATAAATTACGTCTATCATGTTGTTTACACTCTTGAAGTTTCTGGATAATTCCTCATGTATCTTTCCAGATATTTAACAAAACGTCTAAAATCGCAAGTGACCGGTCATCATTGGCCATATAGTGTATAATTACCAACGCACCTAAAAAAGCTATTTATTACAGCTCAAAGTTTTTTTTTTTTTTTTTTTTTAACTGGATAGAGCTTTGCTTATGCACGTACATAAGGAAAAGGAAAAAGAAAATGCCGAGGACATGGAATTTTTTTTTAATTTGGGCCAGAAAACACGAGTACAAAGAAAACAAGTTTTTATTAAATTAATTAAACGTCGACAATATTTTTATAAGTATAGTTTTAGGCTATGCATATACGCTTTATTTAATTTATGAATCTGGAAATTAATTTATTCTGGAAAAAGTTATTAAAATGTCGCTTACAATTTCATATGTAATAGCAAAAAATATACCAGGGGAAAATAAATTTAATACATTAAAAATTTAAGAATGAAACATTTTTTTTATTTATATTCAATAAGAATTAATTTTAAACTTGTAATATGGTATGAATTTTTTAGTGAATTAGAATAAGACTTTTTTGTTTAGTTTCTCTTTTTTATAATTTAATTACGTTAAATTTATTTAGTCAGTATTTTTTAGTATCAAGTTATGAAATTAAGTAAGGTATGTATTAAAAATTTATACGTAAGATGATTAAACAATTTTTTTCAAAAAAAATATTTAATCAAATTGTTCTTAAATATCTAAATTAACTTCTTGTAATAAATAAATTCCTCTTGTAATAATAAAAAACTTGTAATAAATTTCTTTATCCCGCACTTAAAACAGGAGGTTTTTAGTCCCGCACTTAAAACAGGAGTGAAATTTTTAAAGATGTTATGCCAAACATAAATAACATAAACATAATTTTTAATATACAAAAGTTGCAAATGTACAGTAGGATTTAAATATAGTAAAAACTCTTAAAACATAAATTGTGTATAACGGAATACGGGATACTGTCTTAAACGCAATAATTCCATGGTCTCCGAGACACGAATGCAGTACATTTTCAGAAGACTGAACCTACAAAGACAAGAATCTAACACGCAACTTTTTCACCGTTCATTAAAATTTTGTCTTAGCAATTTCACTGCATTAAAAATTACAAATGAATTATTGCAGCAATGCATCGTAATGTCTAGAAAATTACATGTAAGAACATTCAAATAAATTTCTTTATCCCGCACTTAAAACAGGAGGTTTTTAGTCCCGCACTTAAAACAGTAGTGAAATTTTTAAAGATGTTATGCCAAACATAAGACTTAATTCGAAATAAAAATTTTGATATTTTATTGCTCCTAATAACGTCCCTTTTTTTATGCTTATGTAGACCGGGTTTGCCATAAATTCGTTAAACTTTAAAAATTCATTAAAAAGGAACATATGATGCTTAAAAAATTGCGGTTTGCACGAATGGGATGGGAGGGATATCAAATATTTTTAATAACAAAAAAAATTGTGGTTCAAAAAATTATCGATAGATGACACTGGCATGGATAACATGAAGCAAGTTTAGGCAAATCAGGCTGTCAATAAAATATTTCGATACACACGGATTCTTCATTCGATGCCAGCAGTGTGCTATCGTTACCAGATCAAGCGTCGTTGGTTAAGCTGTTTTACAAGAAAGGGGAATAAGAAAACGGCGCAATATGAAAATTCCACATAGCAAAAGAACTCAAAACAAGAAAAGGGCCCGTTTCATGTACTGGATACTGAAGCTTATCAGACGCTTCGAAGAAACGGGTCTTCTACTATAAGCCTAATTTGCATACATCTGCTTCATAGTATGCATGCCACTGCCATCTATCGTTAATTTTTTGAACAAATTTTTTTGTTATAAAAAAAATTCGATCTCCCTCTACCCACATTCGTGCAAATCGCAATCTTTTAGCATCATTTGTTTCTCTTTAATGAATTTTTAAAAGCTTTAGAGAATTTATGGGGCACCGGTATTTAAAAAATAAATAATAATAAAGCTCGCAAAAAGAATTTAAATTCTAAAAGGAAAGAAAGCTGTAAATTTAGTCATGTTTTTAATGCCTTATCAAATGAGAGTTACATTATGAGAAATTTACACGATGTGCAACATGATGTACGAGAATAAGCATCACTATATTGTTTTAAGCAACATATTTTCTTATTGTATTTATTAAATTTCTTCTTTTATCTGTACAATTCTTTATCAACTTTGACAACAAAAAGTAAGATTTACAACCTACCTTATTGTCAAAATAATATTTTATCAGCGTGATATTCGAGATTTCATTCTTACATGTATGTTTTGTTCTTGCATTACTCGACTGATATTCGAGATTTTTGTTCTTGCATTTAATTATATTCCGTCGGTACACTTGAGAGCACATCTCCGCACAAACATTAATTAACGGTAGCCATTGTGGGTGGACATTTAATACGTTTATTCCCACTATTATTTCACTTCCGGCAAGAGCATCAAAACCGCCTTTGTGGTGGTAGCACTTGGGGCCCCCACTTAAAGAGCCATCTAATAAAGAACTTCCTGAGATCGCGTTGTTTCCCAGCTAAAGAGGATTTTCCTTTTCCTCGTACTACTGGCTTTTATTTTCATATTTGATGATTTATTTATCCAACTGTATACGAAGGTTTTAAGCTGAGAATAAGTATCTTAAGATCTTCGAGGGTCCTTGGCCTGATTTCATACGAGTATTATGTGGAGGCCCCTTACAGATGCATCTATATTTTCATTTATTTTTTCTGGAAACGAATCCAAACGCAGAAAAGGTCACAATAATATTTTCAAAAAAAAAAAAAAAAAAATGAACACACTTTCAATTACAAAATTTTATTTACTATATTTGCATTCTAAATATAATTATTTATAAGAATATTTTTCCTAAATATTACATAAAGGCAAGAGTCTGAAAAACTACTTTTTTATTGTAGCGAACTACAACTACTTTGTCGAAAATGTAGTTAACTACAACTACTTGTTTTAAAAAGTAGCGACTACAAACTACTTTTCAAATGTAGTCACTACTTCGCTACTTTCAGATTTTGTCAGAGTGTTCAATTTAGACTCGAAATTGAAAACACAGATGAAATAATAAAACAACGCTCTGGGATACAATTAAATAAATGTGAAATACCCGAGGGCATTAAAAAATTAAGAAAGATAACATGGAAGATTTTTTGTGTTTGTATCCAAAATGTTAGTTTATGCACACAGTACAAATTTCATAGCAAAATTCAGAGAGATATTATAATATAGAAAATTGCAGAAAAACAACTCTAAATGCAAACATTAAATGAATTTGTAAATAAACCGTTCCAAATAAGAAACCCAGCGTTAAAACACCAATTGCCTTATTATAAACAACAGCATTCCAATTAATGAAAAAACTAAATTTAAGGACAGAACATGATTAAACGAATTTTATAACTCATAAGATCATCTAACACAGCGTAAGAAATGTTAGATCTCCCCTATTTGAGAAGCATGACAAGAAATATTTTTGGCAAAAGCCGAAATCCAGATAGTAACTTTATGTTTTGCTCACATCAACAAGCTAAAAAGCTTTGAAAATCAAATTCTGCTTTTTTTTAAAAAAAGGCTTTTAAAAAGAGCCGCATGTTGAAAACTTCAATCTGGAAACAGAGTTTAAGGTTCGGGAGGGGAGGTGTTTACTTATTTGGCCTTTACAGGATTTTTGCGATTTTTTTTTCTTCGGCTACAAAAGAAAGATTTTTTGCAATATCTTTATTAACATTTGACTAATATATATTTAAGTTTTTGTGTGTAAAAAAGGGGAATATACGCCTTGTGCGATGCGGTGTATCTGCAGGAGCGTGGCGTAAACTTCCAAACGAGCGACCGTTTTTCTGCGGTCACAAGCGTCTGAAACAAATTTGGTCGCCAAATTATGAAAAGGCATTGAATTCTCTGGAACTTATATAAACATTTTAAAAGTTGATTTTTGCCAAAATGAAGGTCATTTGAACAAAAAAAAAAGTCAATTTTTGCTCTCCCCTTTTTAAAAAACCCTTTTGAAAACGTGAAAAAATGAATCAATGAAAGTTATACTTTTCGATGGGATAAACAAACACAATTACCTTTCTTTAAAAAATAAAAAATTAACGAAATCGGTCGAATAGTTATCGAAAAAAATGGTCACCCAGTTTGAAAAACATGATTTCGAGATAATTTTTTTCGACATGGTTTCCCACACGCATTTTCGACATGGTTTCGTGACGTAATACATTTCGTAAGCTGTGCGTAGAAAGCAGTTTCTGGTTGATGCGGAGTTACGTTCAACGATTAAAAAAAGATTGTAAGGAATTGAAATATCACGAAACCCCTTTAGGGCAACAACTTAACACACTTGAGGAATGCAAAAAATGCAACAAAAAAAGGGGGCCAAATGTTTGACACAAAGTAGAAGAATTTCCTCTTAATTGAGTAGACACGGATCATTCTTCCATAATAATTGGAAGCTGATAAAATGATAAAAGAAGTTTAATACTTTGGTTATAACTTGGCGTTCTGATCAAATAATTCATTTTTCGGAGATATTCAAAAATTAAATACAGATAGACCATTGCTATTGGAAGTTTCATTTCAGAAAAAAAGGTTACCAAAACCCTTTTTATTAGGTGTGTTCGTAATTATATAAATACGTAGCACCTATCGTCGTCGTCTGGTCCGTCCGTCCGTCCGCATATAACAACGCAAAAACTACCCAACCGAATGGTTTGAAATTTAAGATATATTATCTTTGCAGAATTTTGTCGAGACATTTAAAATCTTTTAAAAATCGAATCAAAACTTTAGAAAATATTAATAAAAACTTTTATTAATAAATTTGATTTTTTTTTTTTAATCGGTGCTTTCTTTTTATAGGAGCTTTCGAAGTTTAATCGTCAAGCGACAGAGATACTTATTTTATGACAGAAATTAAATCTGCAGACGATATAATTCATTTCGCAGAAATAAAAATCATCAAGATCTGAATATTTATATAACTAGCTATAGTACGAACGCACCTCGTTTGTAACGTTTGACGTACAATTTCCAACTTGTTAACAAATAATTTCGAAAACCTCCAGTGTTAAAAGTTGTTTGGAAAAAAAATTAACGTCGAAAATTTAAAGCTAATCATTACCTATCCAACAAAAAACCCTAAACTTATTAATTTTATTTAAATTAAATTAATATAATTTTACATCAATATTTGTTTGAATATATTTACAATTATAATTAATAATTTTGTATTCCTTATTTTCTTAGCGTTTGTTTTATGTATAACAACGCCAGCACTACGCAATACTCAAACAAAACATCTGCGGCTCAACAGGTTCGTTACAAGATTAGCAACCTTATCTTTGTTATCTTTGTCGCTAGACAGGTAGACTTGCCGTATCAAATGTACTAATCTGCTTAAGGTATTAATTTCGGTTTAAAAAATGTTGTAATTTAAATATAAAAAGAAAATATTATTATTTTTTTTTTTTTTTAGCTTAATGTACTTATTTAAATCAATACAGAATTATACACGGATCCAATTACCTGCAAATATTTACAAGTAATATGAAACGTGTAATGATTAAGCATATATTTTTTATCTGCAATGAATTACACTTACCGAAAATAGAAAAATATAAGATTCTTCCTAAAAAAAAAATTAAGTGTAGAACTATAATTTCTTTAGAAAGGAAAATGCGTACAAGATGAAAATTTTATAATTTTGATACAAGAACAAAATACTAAAAAATATCGGTTGGGTAATACAAACATAATAAATTTATCGTTTAGTTTAAAACGCAGCAGTAATAATAAAAATACGGCTTAAGGTGCATTTTCAATGCAGTATCTGTTGCAGCTGTAATGCGGCATTAATGACAGCACTACATTGTACAGAGGGAAGAAAATTTCTTTACTTAAAAAATCATTGCTTTAACCTTTAAAATTGTGTTTGATAACTATAATACAAAGTCCTAAAACAGAACAGATTATTTTTTCGTAAAATAATTCGTAATTTTTCTTTCCCATAAATATATATGACGTCCCAAGTCGAGAGCTTTCCCGCCAGTATTTTGGTATATTTTTTTCCCTTTATTTTACAGTGAAGAAAATGTATTCCTATGCTTAACTAAATTCAATATTTTTAGAAATATGTGAAATCAGAATAAGTAAATACCAATTGCATTGCATGCGTCTTTTTTTAAATATAAATGGTAAACTAAACTATATTATCGACACACAGGTTAATAACCAAATTGACATATCTTATATAATTTTCAATGTATGTTTAGAATATATATTTTTTAATATTTAGATTTTAAAATAACTTATTTTACATAACTAATAGCAAACCATAGAATACATATTTTTTAATATTTAGATTTTAAAATAACTATTTTACAGAACTAATAGTAAACCGGTCGAATTCGAGAGAAACTTGGTTATAATTAAACAGTCGACAGAAAGCCACCTGAGCCCAGACATAGAATTGAAATGGGAATGCAGAATAGATGCACAGTTGTATTATGGAAGTATGCATAATAGATGCAGAGTGTTTAGCATTATTATCAATTTATAAATTAGTTCACTAACTTGTAATATCTATATTGTGTTCTATACTTCAGCAAAGATCGTATTTACGCATTAGCTTTGGCAAACTACAGCTTTGGTTTCACAAATTTGATCAACTTAAGCTAAGCAATCAAATACTATTCGAACAGGGTTCTCCAAAAAATATTTAGCTTGAGGCCTCTCGCTCATCCTAAAAAAATGTACCTTTCTTGCTTTACCCAAAAGATTTTTTACCCCAATTTCAAGAAAGTCCTTACTTGATATTGATTGATAGTAAAAAATAGAACTGTGAAAATCATATTTTATTTTTTGCTATCAATACATGTCTGTCAACTTTCAACTAAACTTCCGTACAATGTGAGTTAATATGATCCAGATTAAAGACGTTTCTAACCAGAAAATATATCTGAAAAAATATATATTTAGTTTCATGTTCTTACGTGTAAATTAATCGATTGCATTTTTTTTTTTTTTTTATCTGGTTTGAAACGTGTTTAACCTCAGTTAAATTAATCTACATTGTACGGAAATTTAGTGCGATGTTGGCAAGTATGTCAATATCAAAGTAAGGACTTTACAAAATCGTCATTGAAATATGAACATAATTTGCTCCCTTTTTTGAGGAAAATTTTAGATAAAATTTTTGCTTAGTTGTTGAAATATTTACACAAAATTAGTCAAAATACACGGCGCTATTAAAATTTAGTTTTTATTTACAAATCACCGATAACGTAGATCTTCGAATTATTTTTCAAACACTGTACATGCCGCGTTTTTTTTTTTTTTTTTTTTTTTAAACCAAAATTTGATTTAAAAATCGGGGGGCGCATTCTAAGCGAGGATTTCATATTTGAAGACTGCATCTGTGGAGATTCTCATACTATACCATCATTGGCCCCTGTATATGATATTGTTGTACGACTATTATCTATTCCAATACACGAAATCATGAACTAATATTTTACAAATAATGTGCAATTTTAATAAAAAGGATTTCCAACAGATTTTATAAATTTTTTATTATTTTTTTTTCTCAAAATAAGATTAAAACTCGGGCATTGCACGCGTTTCACGATAGCGCAGCATACACGAGTAAATACGGTGTTCCCCAAAGTAAGCCGTCCCTTGCTACAGTGCGCGAGGTAGCGTCACATTTTTGCAACAAATTTTAGCTTGGAGGGTTTTGGTATACATGGTAGATTAGATGATGTCGATAACGAAAATGCCTGTCAGCTGGCGCACCATAGTGGAGGTTGCGATGTTAAATGAATGGCAGCCCGCTTACTGACGTTACCGGTACTCTGAAGCAAAATCAGTAACTGAGTTGCCAATCAATTAACATTGCAGCGTGGTGTGCGATGTTGGTTTGGCAACATCCCTCACTGATGAGTCACCTGACTGGAAGTTTCATTATCAGTACCATCTAATCTGTAATATACAGGGTGGCCATAATTAAAGTGACAGCACTCAGTGTGATCTGAGCGGATTTAATTGCGAGAATGGAGCCAAATTTTGTATTAAGATTAAACACGACAGGGAACGAAGAATTCCGCGAAAAAAATAGTTCAAAAGTCACCTCTGGGTGTAAATGTGGCGCTGTGTAATTGAAGAGAGTTTAAAAATGCAGAATCAATACTGAAATTGTGTATTAATAATTAAATGTGCTAAATAAAACTGAAATAAAAAATGTGCTAAATATTTCAGTATTGATTCTGCATTTTTAAAACTCTTTTCTATTACACAGCGTCACATTTCCACCTAGCGATGACTTTTGGAACTGTTTTTTTGCGGAATAATTCGTCCCCGTCTTGTTTAATCATAATATAAAATTTGGCTCCATTCTCGCAATTAGATTCGTGCTACAGAGCACGCTGAGTAACTGTCACTTTAATTAGTGTCACCTGTATATGAAAATCATGGATGCTAAAATTAGTAGCAAAAATGTGACGCTGCCTCCCGGACTACTAGAATGAACGATCCAAATCAGTCTAGATTATTTTAAAATAATGCAACTAACATTTTTTTCTATTTCGAGTGCATAAACGAAAATACTTTGCCCTTTAAAATTGAGTACCAGATATTTCCATTATTGAAAAACTGTCAATGCCCTCCTTAAGTCAGATCCAGAAATATCTCGGCAACGGATGAACAAATTTCCTTGTTTTCCTTGCTTTTAAGGAAAGTTTACGTATTTCTCTTATCCTTGACCGACGCTATTATTATTATTCGTATACTTTTTATAAACAAAACAATATCAGATTTTGAGATGAAAACTGGTATGGTCTGCTATTTTGTTAAAAATTCAAAAATTTCGTAAAATCGCCGTTAAGGACTGAACAATAATGTATGCAGGTTTTCCTCGATTAGTGTACTTAATGGATCTGTCTATTTTACCGCACTAACACAAATCAATGAGAAAAATTACAATAGATCCGCAGCCCACTTTCTCAAAAATAAAGTAGGCATAAATCTATAATAATCAATAAATTAATGCACTACGAATTATTTATGATATACGTTATTGCTAGAAAATACATATTACAGCTCGATTTGAAACTTTTTAAATAAAATTTATCTAATTTACATGAACCTCCATTAACATTAATGTGTGATCTAATTTAACAAGTGACAAAAAACATTAAAAAGTTGAATTTAAGTTTAATTCTGCATTTTGTTTGATCACATAAATCGCATTATTGGCCCAATTTTTGTTTTATTTTCATAAATATTCGGCGTTGTTGGGCTGGCAAAAAGGATCACC
The DNA here is from genome assembly GCA_963931845.1 of Maratus michaelseni. Classification (NCBI taxonomy): domain Eukaryota; kingdom Metazoa; phylum Arthropoda; class Arachnida; order Araneae; family Salticidae; genus Maratus; species Maratus michaelseni. The sequence goes on along the minus strand of OZ007594.1, from coordinate 163,440,158 downwards.
GTGTTTTGCGCACTAATCCAGGGAGGATCTTAAAAAATACTTACATCACCAACTGAAACCTCACAAAGCGAGGGAAATTTGTATTTTAACTCGTGATGGGCAGAATGGATGATTTTGATACCCAAATGAATCATACTGGCAAGCGTAAAGACATAGTTGCCAACCTTCGTATTTTTTTTTCAATTCCTACTATTAATTCACACTCTTCCTATATATAATATATTTATATATCTTGTTCAAATTTTCAATCGTTAATAAAATACTTCTTATTCATCTACCCAAGTTCAAATACATTTATTTAAACTTGTTGTGGATGACACTTGATGTTAATACAGTTTTTTCAAATATTAATTCATTAATTAAATTTAAGTAATTTTAGTTTTATATGGGAGAAAAATATCAACACGCAGCCGACTTATTCCAGACATTAGTTCCATTTAAAAGCACTCACATCTTGATAGCGCAGTCGGTTAAGCTCTGAGCTCGTAACCACAAGGTCACAGGATCGAGCCTCGGCTGGGACGGAAGGAAATTCTCCCCTACTCGAAAATAAATTTATTTTATATAAAATATTTAGCCGGATATAAATTTAGGAATAAATACCCGTCAGTGGCGAAGCGTGTAGATCGCTGTAAAAAAAAAAAAAAAAAATCTTTTTGACCTAAGTAGGAATTGACTTAAAATCTCTTTCCTTTTACAAATTTCTGGGGAAAATTGATTAAAACAAACACAAAGGTTTAAAAAACTATGCTTTTGAGGGTTTTTTTTTTTTTTTAAACAAAATTTCTGCTAATAATTGATTAAAAACAAATACGAAGGTTGACAACTATACTTTTGCGCATGTCCGAATGATTCATTCGTATGGCAAAATCATTCGTTATGCTCGTCACTAATTTTAATGTGCTTTTGATTTCATTGGTTTCAGATAAAAACACTGACATATCTCTCGTACCGTAGAACGCTACACGCCAAGGAGAAGAGTGCAAAAAGCGCATTTTTCAATAAAACTTATTTGTTTTTGAAAGCTCAAAATATGAGTTTATTAATGCAAAAAGCTATATATTTCTACCTCCTTCCAAGACGTGAAAATAAAACTGCTTATATTTATTCAAGAATTCTCATGTCCCCTTAAAATATTTTCATTTATCAACAAGAAAGATGAAAATTGAAATTAATATGTAATACGCAATTGTTTTTCCTTTCATCTTTGCAATTAGAAAACTGGAAATGTTAAAATTTCTCATGGAGTAAATTTATTCATCTACAAAGTTTAAGGGCATTATTTATTTATTTTTAATCAATTTAAGCAAGTTCTACCAAACGATAATTGAATATAGCTTTATTTTATCCAGTCAACACATCTATTGCGCTACCGCTGTCGGCCTTCTCTTTAAACATGTCATGATGCAAGAAAATGATTGTGGCTCTAACTAACTTTAAAACTCGAAAAAAAAAAAAACCTTAATCTGACTGAAAAGCCTTATAAACCTACCTGTGTACCAGGTCAAGTCAAGGTGCAAAGATTTATAGAATCTTTTTTTTTTTTTTTTTAAATTATGTTAGACTCGTAAAGAACCTCTATAAGCGAGGCACCCGGATGCGTTGTATCCGCAGTGCATCGCTTTGAAGAGCCCAATGTCGAGTTTTCGAAAGCTGAACAAATTTGATTAGCTTCAACACAATTTAATTTTTGTCATGCAATTTATATACCAGATTTAAAAAAAAAAAAAAAAAAAAAAAAAAAAAACTGTTTCCTGCTATTCTTTGTATTCATTAGATTTGGAACCATATACAATATTTTCTGTCGCCTGGAGGCCAATGATAATTATTTTACAAACAGAGTTTCAGAAGAATATAGCCAAACATTATTCCAAAAAATGAGGTCTACTTAGGAATATTTATAAATTTCGTGTATAAAAAATCACGTGTATACTCGTATGTTCATATTAAAAAAAAAGGTTTCACTGTCAAAAAAAAAATTTTGCGTCTGTCACGCTGTTAGCAAAAAGTCATACCGTAACAAAATAAAAATAGATCCTATGTTTTTATCCTTCTACTTTTTAAAAGAAACACAGTAACTGTGAAGTACTTGAAATTATGAGTACAATAAATATTAGGGGAGAAAACAACCGAGCAGTAAATGGAAATAATTCAGGAAAAAATTAAGGATTCCAGAGATGTTTGGTCGTGTTCCAGGTTGTAGTAAAAATGTGTTCCTACATAAGCATCAACAGAACTGGGAATTAAAATAACAAATATGTTTCTATTTCAAGGGAATGTAGTCCAAGAGAAAAATGTATTGCTAGAGGTTTGATAGTTTGACAGCAGATGTTTCAGACTTATTTCTTGCGCCAGAATTTCTTCTTTAGATAATTTCTTACGTTTCAATGATTATATTATACGTTGTTCAACAACAGAGAAATTTACAAGTTATAATAGATCATAGAAAAAAAATAGGGTAGTACGATTAATAGATTGTGCTCTACAGAATGTAATCGATTAAATAAATACGTAATGGGTCTTACTATCGAATCAACAGTATTATGCAATAATGCCGCGGTTTTGTTATTGTGCTTACGAATGTTTGTTATGATTCAGTAGTTATATATAGTTATATAAGGAAAGAGCGAGGCTAACGAAAAAGAAAGGCTACCGCGGTGCTTTACGCATATCTTTTTTTACAGACCGCCGGAGTCACGTGATGCTCGAATCCACCAATGCAGGCGTACGAAAAGAGCATCACGTCACTCTAGCAGTCCGTAAAAAAAGATAAATGGAATGCACCGCGGTAGCCTGTCTTTTTCGTTAGCCTCGAGGAAAGAGCAGCTGACGTCACTCTTGGTTCGCAAGAAAAACCTGTTCGTCCTTTACGACTCCTAATGTACACATGATTTGATTGGTCTACGTTAAACTGGTCAATGATATGATTGGCCTACGTCGCCATAACGATTCCTGCAATGATCTCTACGACAAAAATGCAGTGGTAGATTGGTTGATGGAATTGTTTGTTTGTAAACATGCTCTTTCCTTATTGCTGTAGAAACACTTCAGAGAAGACTGTATTGGGGAGACTCGAATTCTCATTTTCCCGCAAATAAACCCTGAAGAATTTAAGTTGTTTAGCTACAACAGTATTTTTCAATCCCACGAGCGTTAAAACTACTTTCTTAGATCGAAACTGGTTATTTTCACACATTTAAAAATAATTTTTGTTGGCAAACGAATCAAACTCGAATGTGCTCGTAATTAAGAATTATAATCAAACTTTTTTTTCCGGTAAAGGCAGAAGATTTTTCTGAAAAACCTTGTCAAAAATGACGTTTTGAACCAAATTTCTGGGTCGTGATAGCGTAGGAAAGAAAAAAACAGCCGCCCTGAGACATCAATCGCTTATAACACGGGATGTAATTAATTTATTGGAAAGTGAAAAAGCTGTTAGATTACAAATCACTTCAATAATCAGTATCGTGATTTTATGTTTGAAAATCATTCAGAAAGCGTGTTAGAAAGTTTTGCGTTGTTCAGCGGGAATTTAAGGACCGCCTTAAAGCCAAGCTTTTTTTATTTAAAAACATCACGTTAAACACCGGGCTAAAAAAAATTCTGCATCGACTGACTGTTTTGGATTCAGAGAATAGCTCGAATGCTTTTTTATTGCATTAGTCTGCACAATTTTGTTCTTCAAGCAGTAAACTGATGCATTACCTCTTAATCTAATGTGCAATTAGGATGTAGAATTATGAATTACTATTTAAATTGCAGTCAGGAAAAAGAGAAAAAAAATAATTTTTAAAATCTCTAAAACATATCATTTGAAATGTGAATAAATAAAATAATGAACTGTTGGTAATTATTTTAAGAGAGTCTATACCGTTTTTAATAATAACCAGGGCATCCAAAACCCGGGTTTCCCAGGATAGAGAATATAGGTGAAAAATATTTTTTTTTTTATCGAAAACTAATAGATTTTTTACATTTAATATTTTTTTTTAGATTGCTTCCTAACACCAAGAAGCATTTTTATATAAGAAAAATGTCAATTATATATACTCAAATAAATTTTTGAAATTTATTTATTAAAAGCGGTAATTTCATATTGGCCTCGTGCCAGAAGTTAATAGCCGAAGAAATCGCTAAAAATTTCGTTATCTACAACAGTTTTTAATTCTGATAATTTTCGGTGTTTTTAAGCGCTTATTTCAATTACATGTCTGTTAAATTTGTGTTTTATTTATACTATTTCATTGTTGCTTAATGAAGTTTTAATTTCGTTATGAAATATCAGCTGGAAACAGATTCTGAACTTTTTATATTGTTTAAAATGCTAACGGATTAATATTTTGTAATCGTCAGCAAGCGATAGAGATAAATTTTTAAAAAAAATCATCATGGTTGAAAATTATTTTAAAAGTCAATCAATTATTTTAAAATAAATCAGTCAATAAGGATACAGATTTCAAACAAATTGCATTTGAAAGTAGATTTTTTTTCCCCGTATATAACGGTGTAAAAATTAAAAATATGCGATGTTTAAAAATTAAAAAAATTACAGTAGCAACAATCGCAAAACCGAAATTCCATCGTCAAGTGTTACCATTCGCAAAATGACGTCCGCGTTACGCACGGACACGTTTGTCCTTTATGATATAGGTGTTAAAGCATATACAAATACGGAATAATTTACAGTTAGCCAGTTTTGCATACCTAAAATACAAAATTAAAAATTTTATTTTTCTAAAATCTAAATCAAAATGTACTTTCAAGGTTCCTGTAATCACTTGGAAACACGACTGTTTTTGTTATGATTTTCGTAAAAGAAAAGTAAATTGCAGCAATGCGCAAAACTCATTAAAATTGAAAATCTTATGTAACATACAATAGAAAAATATTTAAACATAACAAAAACTACACGTTGCGAATATTCTCAAAATTTAACTTGGGACAAAAGATAACAAAAAGGTAGAAATGCGAAGTTTCGGAGATCAACCTAATGGTTTAGATTTTGAGTAGTTAGAAAAATAAGACCTGAAGTTTTTTTTTTTCTCTTAAGTTTTATTTATAAAAGAAAACAGGTTGTTAGATGAAAGCTTTTGCATTCACAGAACGTGATGAAAGTGTACGTTCTTAAATAGCAGAAGGCAAAAACTTTTATAGTATTTTCTTTGGTACATTCCTTTCTTGAAAATGAAAGGAGGTGGAATAAAGAATTATAAAGGAGGACACAAAGAAAACTGTTGTGGTTAATTTGCGTTCCAAGTGCCTATTCAAAAAGCTTATGACTGCTCTCTTTTCTGTTATGAAAATAAAGCTGGAAAGGCAAAATCAGAATTGTAAATATGGTATTATAAAGCGCATGAAGAAAAAAAAAAAAGTAAGGCTTATTTGGAAGATTGCGAATTTTTCCATATGGTTTGTACTAATATTCGTCATTTTACTTTAAGTTTACAAGCTAAGAGCCTACATCAGTCACGCGAAAAAACGCTCAAGCTAATGTTAAGTTTATGGGGAAGATTCTAGCGCGATTTCTCGCTCGCATTTTAATATTTTTAAATGCTTTTTTTTTGCATAGGATAGCTTAGGTCATATCTCCAACGTTGTTAGTTTTTACTTTTTCGATTTTGGTTCCAGTTATTTTATATAAGGGCACTTTCAGAACCTGTTCCAAAATTGAAAATGCCCGCTTATAAAAAAAACTGCAACCAAAATCGAAAAAGTAAAAACTAACAACGTTGGAGATTGACCTCAGCTATTCTATGCAAAAAAAGCACTTAAAAATATTAAAATGAGAGCGAGAAATCGCGCTAGAACCTCCCCAAAGACTTAACATTAGCTTGAGCGTTTCTTCCCGAAATATTATTATTATAGTTATAGTGTAGGCTCTTAAAGCAGACACCCTATTATGTTATACGGTATGAGTTTTAGGTAGCTTTCATTACAAAAAGCTACTTACTGCAGCCGTTCGGAGGAAAACAATTAAAAAATTTCTTGAAAATAATCTAATAAATCTTCCTCTGAAGTAGTGTAAAAAAAAATATTTCTTTCAGGTTAGTCATTCATAGTATTTAAAACATTTTAAAAAATCTTGTATTAAGGAACAATGCTGTGGTATTTCATTACAACAACATTCGTTATTATTTACATACGTAGCAAAATTATAGGCTAGATATTATTCTCAGAATTTAACTTGAAACTGCAAATTAAAAGCTAAGATTGGGAGAACAACCAAATTGTTTATAGTTTTAGTAGTTAAGAAAATAAAAGATCTTATTTTTATACCTTTATATAAGAAAACACGTCAAATGAAAGCTTTTACATAAATGAAAGGAAATGAAAGCGTGCGTTTATTATGAGGACGTTCGTGGGATTTTCTGTTTAAACGAGAAGCATTTCTTTTTTGAAAAAGAAAGTGGTGGAATGAAGTTAAAAGGACACGAAAGAAAGCTTTTGCGAGAAGCTTAGCCCCAAGTGCTATTTATAAAGCTTATGACGGCTCTCCTTTCTATTATGAAAGTTATCTAGAAAGGTATTAAAAAAAAAAAAAAAAAAAAAAAAAAAAAAAAAAAAAAAAAGGGGGGGCAATCGTAAATATGCTATTATAAAGCGTGTAAAATATTTTATTTAATTTTTCCATTGGCTTCTTTTATAATTCATTCGACAAACAGCCCGTGAAACAGAATCCTGTATCAGCCTGACCCGACCAGCAGTTCGGTTTGGGTCGGGTTGAAGCTCTTTCTTGCCGTTGTGGGTCGGGCTGACTATAAATGTATTGAGTTGGATATTGATTCTTTCGGATAGGGTAGACCCGATTTTTCGAAATTCCTAAACAAAAGAAAAAACTTTATATTCAAATATTAATGAGTATATTTGTTCATTTTTATATAAAAAAGATAAAATTTATATTAGAGATTATTGTAGACTACTTTTCCATATTTGTATTAAAGTGTGGATTAATTTTCTTTCTCTTCGGGTCGTTTTCAGGTTGACTTTAAGCAGAATTTTCGGGTTCGGGTACAACCCGACCAGCACAGAACTCTGCCGTGAAGTAATGAGGTATAGTTGGGTCCAAAAGATGGTTAGGAACCAATGATTTAGGTCTACCGAATATTATAAATTATAAACTTTCACATAGTGCTAACATAATATTAAAAAGATAAAAATGCCAACATTTGGAGAACTGGAATTTTTACTTAAGTAAACTGTAAATCTTATTTTTCTAAATTTTATTTAAACAAAAAAAAAGGGGGGGGGGATACGTTAAATGAAACGTTTTACAAACATAAAACGTAATAAATATGTCGGTTCATTAACCCTATCACTATGTCCTGGGGTCCACGCGGACCCCAAACACTTTCAACAAGTTGTCAAAAAAATTATCACTCACTGAATAGTTTCAGCCGGTGACATTTCATATCAAATTTTTTTTTTAACACACGGTAAAAATTACACTGTACAAATATAAGTGATTGTTTTTTTTAATTTGAAAAATAGATAGCATATTTGTCCTGGCCAACAATAGGGCATGTTTTGATAGGACATAGCGATAGGGTTAAAAAAGAGAAACTTTACAGTATTTTCTTTGAATAACAGAAACATTTCTTTCTTCCAAAAGCAAGTGTTGGAATGTAGTAGAGGAAGACCCAAAGCAAAATGTTGTGAGAACCTTGCACCCCAAGTGTTATTCAAAAAGCTTACTATGGTTCTCCCTTCTGTTTAGAGCTAGCCTTACTCCTGTTATGAAAGTTATTTCGAAGAAAAGAAAAAGAAAAAAAAAACAATCGTAAATACGCCTTTATAAAGCGTATGGGTAAAAAACAGCTCTTTTTGAAGGCTGAATTTTCCCATATGGATTGTTTTAATATTAGGCATTTTACAGGTGTAAAGCAAACAAGTGTATAATTAATAAAATATTTTGGAATTTTTCTCTGCGTAAATTTTATTTTAGTGTATTTCAGCTTTTAACTTTGGGAGAAAAAAAAGATTTCCAAGATTTTTCGCGATGAAATTTGCTGAATAAATTTGTAAATTGAATAACGTGAAAAAACTTTTTAAACATACTGTATGTGTGCGTTTATAATAAGAAAAAGAACGGTAAAAACATTTATAGAAATTTTGTTGGAAACCAAAACCATTCTTTTCGTCCAAAAGAAAGTGGCGGAATAATGTAATAGAAGGACAAGAAGAAAATTGTTATGGGAAAGTTTCTCTCCAAGTGTTATTTATAAAGCTTATGACGGCTCTCTTTTCTATTATAACGTCATCTGGAAAAAGAAAAAAGGGACAATCTAAATATGCTTTTATAAAACAAATAAAATAAGGCTCTTTTAGCTCCATATAGTTTTATTATTAGTTTTACTTTAAATGTAAGCCAAACAACCACAAGAATAATAATGATTTTTTTCTCTCCATTTTTATTAGCTCTTAATTTCGGAAGGGGAATAAAACTCCGTGTTTTTGTCTTTTCGTGTTTTATACTCATCAGATTAACTTGAAATTTTATGAAAAATTTTGTTTGTAAATTGAAACTGGTCGCATAGCTAACGTTACAGGTGAGTAGATCCATGTGAAATAATTTAAATGAAATTCATTTTATTTTTCATGCGGAGTATTCTTGAAATAGTCATCAGTCGTAACTCGTAAGACTACATTTTTAAGGGTCAATTAAAAAAAAGAAAAAAAAAAAGTATTTTTTTAAGATTGTGGGGAATTTTTTTTCTTTTTGGGATTAGACCTTTACAATAGTTAAGACGAAAAAAATCGATCATAATTAAAAGAATATCAATGAATTTTTCTCTCCATTTTTATTAGCTCTCTTAATTTAAGAAGCAAAAACTCCTTTATTTTGTTTGTTTCTTTTTTCATATTTTACTTGGATTAATAGCTAACGTTACAGGTCAACAGATCCATGTGAAATAGTTTAAATAAAATTCATCTTATTTTTCAAGCGGTTATTATTAACATTCAATAATCATAATCGTAAGACTACAGTTTTAAGTGTCAGTTTAAAAATAAGTATTGTATTTATTTATTATATATATATATATCTTACTTATAATAAAATCCAAAGGCGAGAAAGTGTCTGTAACGGTACCGGGCTGTACCACTCTGATCTGCGAGTCGACCGTAGTTAAACGCCATGTTAGGCTTACTGAAAAATATATGCTAACACATAATAACACTAAATGATAATATCTTCTACTTGAAATAACGTCTGTTCAGCATATTTTCGTATAAAACATGCATATCATATCCAGTTATAATGTTATAAGTTTTAAATTAAAAATAACAGATTAAACATCCGATTACCTGATGTAAATAAACGAATAATGTTGCCATTCAAAAACACAAATCCCATATCTACAAAAAAAAAAAAAAGGAATGACTCTTTGAACGTTTCATTAAAATATCCAATTATGCTCTTAAAATATTTGTAAAAGCATTTTAAAGTCTTTAAATATTTAAAGGATTTTCTAAAATTTATTTCTGTAAGCATTTTATTCCTCAAAATCACTTTTTCAGAAATAGCGATGATATCTTTCGAGGCTTTGCGATGCAACTACCAGCATTTTAGATTTCGTTCATAAATGCTATTCTGGCGCCATCTTCTGACAATAAATACAAATTATACGTTTCTGTTAGAAAAAAAATAAATTAATAATACAACTTTATTATAATTTACATAATAATAAAGTTGTAAAATAATATAAAATGTACATAAGCATATTTTTAGAATAAGAAAATTCAGGATGTATTGAATTATTACAAGATCAACTTTTTTTAATGATTTAAATTATTTTTATTATTAATTTTGAAAGGGAAATATTTGACTTTGTGTAAAAATTAATGCATTCCTTTAGATTATGAAGAAACTAAAAGATCGTTTTCGTATTATTGAGAGCGAAAATTAATACCTATAATTTACTAACCATAGTTAATTATTGAGACCTTAATTAATTATTGAGATCATTATTAGGATTAAAATTTTAATTATTCAGAAAAATATTTGGAAATTTTGAGTTGAAAAACCAAAATAAGGGAAAAGATTACATTTCGTAAAATTTACCATTAACATAAGGTATGTACATTCAGGATGTATTGAATTATTACAAGATCAACTTTTTTTAATGATTTAAATTATTTTTGTTATTAATTTTGAAAGGGAAATATTTGACTTTGTGTAAAAATTAATGCATTCTTTTAGATTATGAAGAAGCTAAAAGATCGTTTTCGTCTTATTGAGAGCGAAAATTAATACCTACAATTTACTAACCATAGTTAATTATTGAGACCTTAATTAATTATTGAGATCATTATTAGGATTAAAATTTTAATTATTCAGAAACATGTTTGGCAATTTTGAGTTGAAAAACCAAAATAAGGGAAAAGATTACGTTTCGTAAAATTTACCATTAACATAAGGTATGTACATTCAGGATGTATTGAATTATTACAAGATCAACTTTTTTTAATGATTTAAATTATTTTTATTATTAATTTTGAAAGGGAAATATTTGACTTTGTGTAAAAATTAATGCATTCTTTTAGATTATGAAGAAGCTAAAAGATCGTTTTCGTATTATTGAGAGCGAAAATTAATACCTATAATTTACTAACCATAGTTAATTATTGAGACCTTAATTAATTATTGAGATCATTATTAGGATTAAAATTTTAATTATTCAGAAAAATATTTGGAAATTTTGAGTTGAAAAACCAAAATAAAGGAAAAGATTACGTTTCGTAAAATTTACCATTAACATAAGGTATGTACATTCAGGATGTATTGAATTATTACAAGATCAACTTTTTTTAATGATTTAAATTATTTTTATTATTAATTTTGAAAGGGAAATATTTGACTTTGTGTAAAAATTAATGCATTCTTTTAGATTATGAAGAAGCTAAAAGATCGTTTTCGTCTTATTGAGAGCGAAAATTAATACCTACAATTTACTAACCATAGTTAATTATTGAGACCTTAATTAATTATTGAGATCATTATTAGGATTAAAATTTTAATTATTCAGAAACATGTTTGGCAATTTTGAGTTGAAAAACCAAAATAAGGGAAAAGATTACGTTTCGTAAAATTTACCATTAACATAAGGTATGTACATTCAGGATGTATTGAATTATTACAAGATCAACTTTTTTTAATGATTTAAATTATTTTTATTATTAATTTTGAAAGGAAAATATTTGACTTTGTGTAAAAATTAATGCATTCCTTTAGATTATGAAGAAACTAAAAGATCGTTTTCGTATTATTGAGAGCGAAAATTAATACCTATAATTTACTAACCATAGTTAATTATTGAGACCTTAATTAATTATTGAGATCATTATTAGGATTAAAATTTTAATTATTCAGAAACATATTTGGCAATTTTGAGTTGAAAAACCAAAATAAGGGAAAAGATTACGTTTCGTAAAATTTACCATTAACATAAGGTATGTACATTCAGGATGTATTGAATTATTACAAGATCAACTTTTTTTAATGATTTAAATTATTTTTATTATTAATTTTGAAAGGGAAATATTTGACTTTGTGTAAAAATTAATGCATTCCTTTAGATTATGAAGAAACTAAAAGATCGTTTTCGTATTATTGAGAGTGAAAATTAATACCTATAATTTACTTGACATAATTAATTATTGAGACCTTAATTAATTATTGAGATCGTTATTAGGATTGAGATTTTAATTATTCAGAAAAATGTTTAGAAATTTTGAGTTGAAAAACAAAGATAAAGAAAAAAATTACGTTTCGTAAAATTTACCATTAACATAACTACCATTAACAGTAAAATTTACCATTAACCCTCTATATTACCTAATATTACCTTAACGGTTCAGGTCAGTTTTCCCTATTGTCGATAAACAGTATATGAATATTTTTATCAATTATTTAAAATTTTAACTGAAAACCCCAATTTCTATCCACCGTCCTAGGACGGGCATTTACACTAGTATATATATATATATATATTTTTTTTTTTTGGGGGGGGGGGGGATTAGACCTTCACAATACTTAAGAAAAAAAATCGATCATATAGTTAAAAGAATATCAATGAATTTTTCTCTCTATTTTTATTAGCTCTTAATTTCGGAAGAAAAAAAAACTATTTCTTTTTTCGTGTTTTACTCATCTGATTAACATGAAATTTTACGAAAAAATTTGTTTGTAAATTGAAATTGGTGGCACAGCTAACGTTACAGGTCAGTAGATCCATGTGAAATAATTTAAATGAAATTAATTTTATTTTTCATGCGGTCATTTTTAAAACATTCTATGTCATCAAACTACATTTTTAAGGGTAATTTTTTTTTTTAATTATCATTTTAAAGTTTTTGGGGATTTTTCTTTTTTTTTTCGGATCATTCACAATATTTAAGACAAATAATAATAATAATAATCTATTAAATTTTTAAAAATATATATCTGTGGAAAACTTAGACCGCAATGAGAGTCTGCGCGTATCATATGTAGTATATTTAAAACGTATAGCTGATTTTTTAAAACCAATTTTGGCTGATCTGAGCATGCGCAATAAGCATTTTAGGGTGCTTTTCTGTCGCTAAATGGATTTGGAAACCAGTTTCATTTCAGAGGGACATTGAGGGAAGTCGAGATGACCAGGTGGTCTAAGACGCCAGAAACAGAAATTCTGGTTCTCTAAAGGAAGCGTGGTATTACATTTTATTTCAGGTGGAATGATTATAGAGTTTTGTTTTCGTTTTTCTTCCTTATTAAGAAAAATGTACCATTCACTATATTTTTTAATTAATGGTTTTGTATTTAAAATTTTAAATTAAAAGCTCTGGCATGTAATTATCGATTACATAAATTGGTATTATCTACGATTTTTGGTAAATCCTTTATGACAATTCATCGATAAGGCATTTATACTAAGAAAAATAGGCGATTATTTTCCATTAAAAAAAAAGGCAGAAAGAATGAAAAATATTTATATAAAAAATCTGTGGTGCCATCCATTGGTACTGTCATGTAGTAAAATGTAAATATTTGTAAAAACTAAAAAACTAACTTCATTTTTTCTTTTTAAATCTTAAAACTGAATTTTCTGGAACATACTCTGTAGTTTGTATCCATGAAAAGGCAGTTAATATAGAACCGGTCCCCAGCCTGATTATAAAAGGAATTATTTTATTTCTTATAGCTATTGCTATAACAAATATTCTGTAACATTTTCTGACATTTTTAATGATGTTATAAACTTTTCTGTGGTTTTTTAAGGCCAAGTTTTGACGGATACTATCTAGTCAGAGTTAAATTGACGGATACTATCTAGTCAGAGTTAAAGCAAAAAAAAAATTTATATGATTTTCTTTGGAAGGGAGGAACAGCGCTTTCATGCAGTGGCGCAGCCAAGTGGGGGGTTTGGGGGTTAACCCCCCCCCCCCCCAGAGCTAAAAAAATTACTATAATTGCCGCTTATATGAATCAAAACAACTAAAGTTAAAATTAAGTTTTTTGGCCTTTCCGCCTTAGCAGAATCCACCGCTTTCTTAAATCAAATTCTATTCAACAATGTGATTCAATTAAACGGCGAAAATTCTACTTAAAACTGTGAAAGCGCATATTACACGCATAGGTTATGTCAAAACTTGACTTTTGGACTGCGTCACTTTGTCGAGACGTCTTATAGTAAAAGATGGGTCATATACTCTCACAGAGACGCTTTGAGTTACATAGTATACAGTGGTCTGTTTTTTAATTGTATTTCTGTCTTTGTTCCACGTTCGAAACAATAACAGATCATCGAATTCCAGAGAAAAAAAAACATACACATTGTAAGTCTATCTCAGTTTCAAGTGGCTTTTTTTGCGTTATTTGCTCTCAGTTATATCTAAGACCAAGCTATGTGCGTACCCAGGAAAAAAATCTTTGCAAAAGTAAGAATTTTAAAAAAGTACTTAAAGTTATAAAAAGCTATTTTTCGATTATGAGCAGATTTTTGCAATCGGTGTTTCTTTCGAATCATTTGTTTCGTAGGGGGTCCAGGGTTCGGAAAAACTACTTTTTGTTTGTAACGAACTACAACTACAACTACTTTATAAAAAATGTAGTTAACTACAACTACAACTACTTATTTTTAAAAGTAGCGACTACAAACTACTTTCCAAAAGTAGTCACTACTTCGCTACTTTAGTAATCATCGCTAATTAAATACACCGCAAACGATTTTTCCCGATAGACCATAATGTAACAGAATTCTTTTGAACGTCCCTGTAAGCGAGATATAAATGCTACACATTTCATTTTCAATACTGAACATTCTATGGTAAAGTTCAATAACATATAAAACTTTCATGGCAGTCGGAGTATATTTATGAGAGTTAGAGCACGGACAGACAAACAAAGCAAATTCATAGAACCTTTTTAATTATGTTGGAATTTTTTTTAAAAGAGGAAATTTGAAAACAAAAATTGTAATAATCTTACACATTTATGAGAGTGATGTAGCAGAGTAGCTCTTAGAATCCTGCATCGGGTCGGGTTACCCGCTTTTACCCCGACCCGACCCGCCGTTCGGGTCGGCTATATTTTCCCGTTGCGGTTCGGGTTCGGGTCGGATTGACTTCAAATTTTTTGTTGCGGGTCGGGTTGGCTTTCATTCTTTCGGGTTCGGGTTGGCTTTTTGAATCTTGCGGGTCGGGTTCGGGTTGACCGGGTTTTTTAAAAGAATGTCCAAAATATTTTTTCACATTAAAAGTCTATATAAACCGCAGATCGCAGTTTCACAAAAGCAAAATGCGTGCCTGTCTGTTTTGTTAATCTTAGAATTCGTATCAGGAAGTTAATATAAACATACTTTTTCAACTACTGGTACGATAATGGTTATAACGAATGCTCCTGCACAGCTGAAACATTTCTGCTGAATAGTTACAATTCTAATTCTTGATACTTCTAATTTTGTTATGGCAAAAAACTGTGTGATCGACAGGAAGACAGGAAACGATTATTTAGCGTTTTGCTTCTTATAGTATTTCGTTATAAATGGAAGTTTTGAAACCGCAACTAATTTTAAAAAAACATTTAAAGATTAGATTTTTAGTTTTATACCGTTTAGAGTCCTGCATCGGGTCGGTTTACCCGCACCCGACCCGATCCGGCTTTAGATTTTTTTTTGTTGTGGGTCGGATTCCGATCGGGTTGACTTCCACTTTTTTACTGTGGATCCGGTTGAATTTCATTATTTCGAGTTCGGATCGGTTTCGGGTTGGGTTTTGACTCTAGCGGGTAGGGGTCGGGTTGACCCGAATTTCAAGAGAATGTCCAAAATATTTTTTCAGGTTAAAAATCTATGTACAATAAGACCTCCATTCTGGTTTTTCTTCCAAAAGGCGGCCACCTCTATTTAGCGCCACTTTTTAATTCCTAAAATTTATATATTTGAAAACGCTTATATCTCTGAATAGCGGCCACCTCTAAATCTAGACACACGTAACATGTGCAGAAGATTTTTTTATATAGAAATAAAAACAACTTAAAATTTTTCTATTTATTTGTATGTTTGTGGGGGGGGGGGGGGGGAGAGAAGAGTAAATTATGGGAAGTCAGGGGACAATTTAGATAGTTACTTATATATTATTATTAGGTAGAAACAAATGTGGACATTTTTTTTAAAATAAAGAGTTTTAAATATTTGAAACTGTATGCTGGAGGAGGGGCAAAAAGGGAAGCGTAAATTTTGGGGACAAGGAAATAATTTTTATTTGTTGTCATTAGACAAATGAGTGAAAGATTTTATTTTTGTATAAAAATAAAGATTTAAAAATATTTTAAAGTCCTTTGTATGCTACTATGGGGAAGCGTGAATTTGAGAGATTAGGGATAATTTAGAGGATTTATGTTTAGATAAATCCATTCTTTTTCTTTTTTTAATAAGAATTTTGCATTTCTTTGCTTGCTGGGGGTGGGAGGCAAAAGGTAGAAGAAATTAGTCAGATAAAGATTTAACATAGCCAGACGACTATATTTTGGTAAAAAAAAATCGTAGTCGTATAAAAATACATTATATTGAGAAGATTTCTATGGATTTAAATAACAGTACACGAAGTTTCTGACACCCAAACTGTGAAAATGACAGCTAATTTGTGACTGTGCCCGTCGTCTATGGAGAAATATATGACACTGCAAATGAGATTTGTCGCTGACGTTCGCAAATTGTTGCAGAGAACATATTTCGCACGAAAGAAACGAGTTATAATCATGTGATTTGAAGATTGGGACCTTTTTTCCTCCCTCCGAAAGTAGCGTCGATGCGCGCTACAAACTACTGATATTTTGTTTCGCGCTACTCGCTACACTACACTTTTTTTAATGTAGCGCACTACACTACAAACTACTGGAAAAAGTAGCGGCTACTGTAGTTTCGCTACTTGTAGCGCGCTACTTCCGAGCCCTGAGGGGGTCTGTACACAAATTTAAAAACTATATTTCATTTGTTGGTAATGTTGCAACGACCTCTTGCTTATGATGGAGATTCGTATATTTATCGTTAAAATTTTATAAATTAGTTGTGGTTCCTCTTTTAGCTATTTTTAATTCTATCGCGCTTCTAATATTGTAAACGCTGTTTAAATGAATCATAACCAACGTAATTGCGGAGAAAAGCATTATGATTTCATTCATTTAAAAGACCGATTCCATTAACCGATGATTCATATAACCGGCGACCATCTTTATTATAAACTCAAACCCCCCCCCCCCCCCCCCCCCCTAGAACCGAATTCTGGCTGCGCCACTGCAAAGAGCAAATGATGGAACGGAGTAATGGAGGACACAAAGAAACTGTTTTGGAGAAAACTTGCGCTCCAAGTGTTATTTATAAAGCTTATGACGGCTCTCTTTTCTTAATATGAAAGTTACTTAGAAAAGCAAAAACGGCAATCTAAAACGTTTTTAGAAAACAAATAAAGTAAGGCTGCTTTTAAAAGACCACGAAATTTTTCATTGTGGTTTTACTATTCATAGTTTTATTTTAAGTTTAAGACAAACAACCGCAAAGTAAAATAAGGTATTATTGAATTTCCTCCTTGATCGTTTTTATTTTCGTGTGTTTAAGCTTTTAACTTTAGAAAAACAAATTCTTAATTTTTTGTATTTTATTCATCAGATTTAGAAATTTCATGAATAAATTTGTAATTTGAAATTTATCGTACATCTATAGATCAGTAGATTTATATGAAATAATTTAAATGAAGTTCATTGCAGTTATTTTTGAAAGATTAACATTAGCCGTAAAACTGCAGTTTTAAGGTTCAAATTTAATTAAAAATAAAATTTGCATTAGTTTAAGATGCGGAATTTTTCTAATTTCTTTTACATTCTTAATACATTTAAAAAATAGTTTCGAGTATTATTATGCCATTTCACTGTGGTATCTAATTAAGCATGTGGTATTTCATTTAGCACTTACGCACTAACGTACTGGAAGTGTTCCTTCCCAAGAATAACGCAAAAACATTTATAAGACTTTTCTTTGGAAGCGAGTACTTATTTCTTGAAAAAGTAAGTGGTGGAATAAAGTAATGGTTGAGAAAAAATAAAATTGTCATGGAAAACTTGCGCTAGAGGTGTTATTCAACAAGCTTATGACGGCTCTCTTTTCTATTAGGAAAGTTAGATGGAAAAGCAAAAAGTAGAAGTCGTAAATATGCTATTATAACGCAAAAGAAGCAAGGCTCTTTTGGAAGATCACAATTTTTTTTTCCATGTGGTTCCCGCAAAGAATAATAAGGGGTTTTATTTCTCGCCATTTTATTTTGAAGCATTTCAGCTTTTAATTCGAGGAAGAAAAAAAAAATCCGTGTTTTTCGCATTTTATTCATCAGATTAACTTGATATGTGATGAAATAAATTTGTCAGTAAATTTTCATAGGTCGCATAGCTATAAATCTGCAGATCAGTAAGTGCATAACAATTTAAATAAAGTTCATTGGAATTTTCACATTCTTTCAAACAGTCTTTTAGTCATAAAACTATAATTTTAAATTTCAAATTTTATTTGTTTTAATCTTATTTTTAAGATTATATGGATTTATTTTTTTATTCTTGTGCAACTCATTCATAATACTTAAGACATTTTAAATATGAGAAATCCGAGTGTTATTAAAAAAAATATCACCGCGCATTTATAAAATTTAAAACGTGACAAAAGTCTGCGTTCATAATACGAATAAAGCTGAAACATTTAAAGGACTTTTTTTTTTCCCCCCCTAGGTAATCCGGAACATCTTTTT
Source organism: Maratus michaelseni (assembly GCA_963931845.1). Lineage (NCBI taxonomy): Eukaryota > Metazoa > Arthropoda > Arachnida > Araneae > Salticidae > Maratus > Maratus michaelseni. Next base: position 163,421,888 of record OZ007594.1, on the reverse strand, counting down.
CTCCAAAAAGCAAGTGGTGAAATAAATAATGGGGGATAAAAAGAAAACGGTTTTGGGAAACTTGCGCATCTAATGTTATTCACAACGCTTATGGTTGCTCTATTTTCTGTTATAAATGTTTTTTCTTAAAAGCAAAAGAGGCAATCGTAAGCTAGCTATTACGAAGAGTGTAAAAATCTTTTGGAAGAATGCATTTTTTTTTTTCATGTAGCTTGTTTTAATATTCGTAGTTTAACTTTAAGTGCAAGGCCAAAAACTACAGAGTTTAGTAAGGTATTTTTGCATTTTTATCGGGTTTTAGTTTGATGTTTCAGTTTTAATTTTAGCCGGATAAAAAAAAATTAAAAGGGTTTTACTGCATTTAATTTTTTAGAAATACTTGATGAATAAATCTGTAAATTAAAATAGGTCAAGTAGATATAAGCTATAGATCAATAGATACATATAAAATAAAATTCACTTTATCATGCAGTTAACCTTTAAAAATCCATTAGTTGTAAAACTACAATTTTAAGGTTGATTTTTTTTTTTTTTTTTTTTTTTTTTTTCCATTAAGGATATTAGAAAAAAAATTTCCGGTCCAGTCATTCACAATACTTTTTTAGATCCAAAATAACAGTATAGTGCGCTTTCATAACTAATAGAAAAAAATATATATAACATGTATTTATACGTCAGCTATACTCATTCAAGGAGAATTGCAATTTTTTTGTATCGCCCACTTCATTACCCGCTATTTACCACACGATAGTGCAGGAAATAAAGAGATAATCAGAAATTTGATAAATTTGTCTGCTCCGGAAAGTTTTGCGGTTTTTCAAAAAGCGAAGCGCGGTTTCGTCTAGTTATTCTGCTACTGGTGATAAGGAGTGATCCTTTAATGACCCAGATATGTACATTCGGTCTTTTCTCCTTGCACTGCTTAATTCTCGCTTGTGTTGTAGCATAATTTTTGTTTCAGTGCAGCGCTAAGAATGGAGAACCGAAAATTCATGTTCGTCACATTACGCTCTTTATTACAAGATAAGTAAAAATGCTAGACTACTCGTAAAATTTGTGCTGTATATGGACAAAGTGCTGTTTCAGATGACATAGTTCGGAGGTGATTTGAGACATAGCGTCTTTTGAGAGGTTCTCTTTTATAGATGATGGTCCTTCAAGAGGGCATCATGATCTTCGAGGCTAAAATTTCCGTGCTTAAACTTCTCGAACCACCTCCGAACTGTGCCCCCTGAAACAGGCACTTTGTTCATATACAGGACGTCACCCACCTTGAGGACCCGCTTGTGGCATATAGTCGGGACAAGCCCCGAGCTCAAGGCATGTACAGGACAAATTTTACGAGCTGCCTGACTAGCATTTTTACCTTTCTTAAAATAAAAGTGCATAATATGACGAAAATGAACTTTTTGGGTTCTCCATTCTCAGCACTGCACTGAAACAAAAATTATGCCACAACACAAGCGAAAATTATGCAGTGCAAGAAGAAAAGACCGAATGTAGACATCTGGGTCATTCAAGGTCGCTCTTTATCAGCAGTAGCAAAATAACTAGAGAAAACATAACTAAACACAATAACTAGAGCAAAATAACTAGAGAACTTCGCTTTGAAAAACAGCAGAACTTTTCGGATGAAGAAATATATATGGCTGTTAGATTCATTTTATCCATCAGAAACAAGTGAATAAGAAGAGAATCCTTGTGTTTTTCATGCAATTATTTGCTTGCAATTTTAAAATATTTATTAATCCATGAAATAGATCAATTTAAATGTACAAACTTAATTTTAAAATTTTATATTTTTTGAGCTTACAAACATTTTAAAATGACTCGCAAAATAAATAAACCAAAAGTTAAGTTTCAGAAAAATGTATGCTTTTTCCTTAGCAAAACATACGTTCTACACACTTTTTTTAAGTAAAATGTTTCAGTTCATCAACTAGATGCCAAAGTAAACTTTAATGTTGAGTTAAAAAAAACATGTTATCTTCATTTATATGAATTTATGAACGAGCTTAAAAAAAAAAAAACAGCTGGTGATAAAAATTAGCTTCACTGAAGAAGCCTGAAGCAGTAATCGTTCAAGCAGTGTTATACTTAAAAAGCAATTAATGATTTTGTTTAGTGAAGCAACGTGTGATCTCCTGTATCACTTTTTTTTTTTCTCTCTGAAATTACACACCATTTAAAAAATTACATTTTCAGTTTTTACTACGCATTTCGTTCCAAAAAAATATGTTTTAGAGAGGGTAATTTTTTTTCTTTGAAATATAAAAATTATGAAATTACGTCGTTGTTCAACTGTGCATTTCGCTTTAATAAAAATAGACATGTTTTTGTTAAAATTTAAATTAAGCTATTCCAAAACTCACCAAAATGGTGAAGAGAGAAGACATTTCAACTTGATAATGAGAGGTGGAGGTGCAAAACATCTTGCATAATGTCGATGACCCCTGAGCAGATGGTAAAAAATAAATAATAATAATACTCCACGAAACTACACGAGATAAGAAAACTACAGGATAAAAAGGATATTTTGATAAAGCCTGAAACTGGGTTTGTATATTTACAGGATTAGTAACACTAAAACTTGACATATTCACCATATTTTACGTTTTAATTATATATTTCTTTATTTTGAAAGTAACTATTTTAATAAATTAGAGAATGGGAAATAATATTCAGAAAACAATTTATAATTCAGAGAAACAAAAATTTAATGACTTATTTCTGCTAAATTTCTTTGAAAAATACAATTTTAAGAATGTAACTCGTTTAAAATTCACTAATGTACTTTTCTTTTAATAATACTTTTTTGTTTAGATAAAATATTAAATGCTTTTCAACAGAAATATTTTATAAAACGTATAAGGCAACAATTTATAAAGCATTAAATAACGCTACAGACCATTATATATTAGAGTATATATTGATGACTATCTTCGTAAATGCGCTAATTTTCTTTTAATAACCAAAATATTTTTAAAAAAAATAAAATACTAAAAATATTTAAATGTAATATATTACAAAAAAGGTAAAAATAAACGCATTGTGTAAAACACTAAATAAAGTTAACTATTATTAAATATTAATAAACAGTCATCTATTTACACGTTATTAAAACAGACAGAAAAATCATTTTAATCATTCCCTTAAGTAAAAATTCACTTAATGCCACGCCCTCTAAATACACAATCGAGTTGCCGGTTTTTAACTTTGCAAGCATTTCGGTTATCCCCCCCCCCCCCCTCCTCTTCAAAACTATGGTACTCAAAAAACCATCTGCAAGGTCCGGGCTCGGGCCGATTTCCTTTTATTAGACACGGGCCCTGATCTTTATTTCTGGGTCGGACCAAACTTCTATTTTCTGCATTGATTCTCCCCCCCCCCCCCCCCCAAAGCACGTGTTAGATTGACATTTTATTTATTTTTGTAAAAATAATAGTGATGTTGTACATTTGTTATCTTTAGAAACTTAACTTAGTATCAGAGTATGTATAATATCTCCAATTTATTAAATCAACTTTTTTTCTTTGTAGAGCTTTAAAATTTTGATTTTCTTTAACCATCTTTTTCTTTCATTCTAAACTACATTGAGTTTCTTACTCAATCTACATATAAATGTAAATGTCTAATTAAACTTTTAATGAGTGTTAATGTATATAATTGTCTAAGTGGGTCATTAATATTATTGTTATTCCCTATTTTATGAATTGTGGACATATAATCTATAATAATATATGAAAATAAAATCTATGCATAAGCAATTGTGCTTTTTGAAGAATTTTAACAGTAGGATAATGTTGCTTCAGAAATAGCAGTTTGTCTTGTAAGAAAGTGAGTCGGGCCGGGGCGGAACTTTTAGTTTTTATACCGGTCTGTGCCAATAAAGTTTTTGTATTGTCCGAACCTAAAAATTTCGGCCCGTGCAGATCTCGTGTATGCCGTAGTTATCTTGAACAGCTAAGACAAAAATTTATTTATAGAATTCAAATAAAACTCAAATGTGATAATTTCTTCTACCATAATGCGGTATCCCAGGAAAAGTTAAAACGATACCTTAATCAAATTTGTTTTCCTTCAACGTTTTCATTGTGTAATATTGTAACATAACGTGCATGACAGTTAATTAAGTGCAAAAATTGTGTTAACAAGAAAAAATATAACAAATATAACAAAACAATATAACAAAAATTGTATCATAAGAATTTGCAAGAACACCAGTTGACAAAATTGAAAAGGATAGAAAAATATTTTGATAAATCTATAAACGAAATTTATATAGTTACAAGTTTAGTAGCACCAAAAATACTATCGTTATCAGTATGTTATGTTATATCGTTCTTTCCTTTAAATAGTATTTAAATTTTTTCTATAAATTAGGCCAAAAAAAAAGGGGGGGGGGAGGAGAGGAGTTACTTTTCACTGTCTAACAAAATGTTTCACTGGATCATTTAACAAATAAATTTTGAAAAGTTATCTTATTTAAATTTCATATTCTTACAGAGTTAAAAACACCAAAATACTTTCATTAATGATTTATTTCTCAGTAAATTTTCATTGAAAATTTTAATAAAAACAATTGATCATTAAAGTTCTACAATATATAGAATTTTTTGGGGATATAAAATAACATATGTATTTGAACATTAAACATTTTTCAAACATGTACGAAGCAACAACATTCTATAAAAAAAGAATGAATTAAATAAAGAAATTTTTGAGTATTAGAGAATAAATTGAAGACCCTTTTTAAAAAAATGTATTTATTTTCTTTTAATAATTGTATTTTTAAGTAAATACTAAATGTAATCCTTAAAAACTCCTTAATATTTTACAGAAAGCTACAAATAAATACTTTGTAAAAATAAACAGTTAAAAATGCTATTTATTTTGAATTTTAATATAAAATAAAGTTATCTTCTATTTATATATTATTACAGTCACCAGAAAAATCATTTTAACCACGTTTATAAGTAAAAATTACAATAATGCCACACCCTCTAAACATACAATTGAGTTGCTGGTTATACACGCTGAATTAGCTTTGCAAGCATTTCGGTTATTTTTCCCTCGTCCCGAAACTATGTACACTGTAGTAACCCTGAACAGCTGATAAGACAAAATGGGGATTCACTTACCGAATTCAAATAAAGCTCAGACGTGATAATTTCTGTGACAATGTGGTATCCCAGGGTAAGCTGCAGAAAAAGATAAAACACCACCGTACACCGATTTGTTGTCCTAGAACGTTTTCATTGTATAATATCGTTTAGGAACGCTCAGCGCGGGAAGTAATCCAACCAAAAAGCTGACAGTCGAACAACAGGAATTGGCGAAATGTTGGCAAAATTGTGACGTCGAAAAATGCCAACGCCTCGCCAGGGATAGAGAAACTCGCAATGTTATGGGATGGATGATCAATGATGGATGGAAGGAAAAGAGTGGATGTGCTATGTTAAACATGGATGAATGAAATTATTTTTCAAACAGTTGCGGGAAAATATTTTAACATTGCATTAGATTTTAGCGTTTTGCAGGATTACACTGATCTTTTCGAAAAACGGATTGACGCCCAACTAATGTTACTTCTCTTTGTTTTTAAATATTCGAACTTTGACATTTCATCAGTCTGGAGACATACACTTTTTAGAGTAAAATTATTAAATTATGAAAATTTCAAAAGAATTTCAAATATTTTGTAAAATTTGATTGCATACATTATATCAATATTTTTCATACTTAAAGAGCTTGAAAAAAAATATTTATATAACCAGATTTTCCTTTTAAGAGAAGTATGAAGAATAATATTTTCATTCCATACTGGTACAGTAAAACCTCCATAACGGACACTCCCGAATAGCGGACACCTCTATTTAACGGACACTTTTCAAATCCCCACTCCCAAAATCTAAATTTTTGTATGTTTAACCTCTGAATAGCGGACATTCCGAATAGCGGACAGTAGTTTTGGCGCTCAAGGATGAAAAATGTTTTTTAACGAGAAAGAAAATGAAAAAAAAGTAAAAAGCCTCGGAATTTATCAAGGGAATTTGTGTCACAAATTTTTTGACCACAGATAAATGTAGGGGGTGGTCTCTGGAAAATTCTCAATGGTCTGGGGAATCCTCCAATATCGTATGTATTTTGTATCGATTACTGTTTGATTCTTCAGATTTAATTGACATACAATATTCAAAGCTTTAAAATATGTTAAAACCATTTTTATCGTTTTCAGAATATATTGAGTTCTGCGTATTCTGAATTTAGTGTCTTGTTTGTGATTAATGTTTCGAGAATGACCTCAAAACGAAAGCGATTAACTTAAAAAAAAAATTTAAATTGTAAATGTAAGTAAATCTGAAAAACAGAAATAGAGTTTACGGATACCTGCCTAATGTTTTAAAATACGTAAAACACAAGTGGGAGAGATTTTACGAAATAAAGAATTTGTGGATTATCATCTCTAACGAGAAACACCAAAAAGGTGAAACTGAGGTATTCCATTTAAATTAATTCTATATTTCTGAACTGGTTTACTTAACTTCGTTCAAAAAAATTCCTATCAGTGGGCCTTTGATTCAGAAAAAGGCTTTAAAAGTCGCCAAAGAACTCGGATTACATGATTTTAAGAGTTTGGGTAGATGGCTGGAAAAGTTCTTGTCTTGGCACAACATCTCTTAGAAGACAATATGTGGAAAAGCAAAATCTGTAGCTTTGAAAAAAGTGGAGGATTAGCATGAATAACTGCAATCAATTTGTGAAGGTTATGAGGAGAGAAACATTTTTAATGTCGAGGAAAGCGGACTCTTTTTCAGAATTTTTCGACTAAGACTGTGCTTTAAAAAGGATGGCTGTATGGGCGAAAAAATGACAAAAGAGCGAATCAATATTTTATTATGTTGCGATGTATTAGGGGAATTTTAAATTCCTCTTATAGTTCGAATAAGACTGTGCTTTAAAAAGGATGGCTGTATGGGCGAAAAAATGACAAAAGAGCGAATCACTATTTTATTATGTTGCGATGTATTAGGGGAATTTTAAATTCCTCTTATAGTTCGAATAAGACTGTGCTTTAAAAAGGATGGCTGTATGGGCGAAAAAATGACAAAAGAGCGAATCACTATTTTATTATGTTGCGATGTATTAGGGGAATTTTAAATTCCTCTTATAGTTCGAATAAGACTGTGCTTTAAAAAGGATGGCTGTATGGGCGAAAAAATGACAAAAGAGCGAATCACTATTTTATTATGTTGCGATGTATTAGGGGAATTTTAAATTCCTCTTATAGTTCGAATAAGACTGTGCTTTAAAGAGGATGGCTGTATGGGCGAAAAAATGACAAAAGAGCGAATCACTATTTTATTATGTTGCGATGTATTAGGGGAATTTTAAATTCCTCTTATAGTTCGAATAAGACTGTGCTTTAAAAAGGATGGCTGTATCGGCGAAAAAATGACAAAAGAGCGAATCACTATTTTATTATGTTGCGATGTATTAGGGGAATTTTAAATTCCTCTTATAGTTCGAATAAGACTGTGCTTTAAAAAGGATAGCTGTATGGGCGAAAAAATGACAAAAGAGCGAATCACTATTTTATTATGTTGCGATGTATTAGGGGAATTTTAAATTCCTCTTATAGTTCAAAAATCTCTGAAACCCGCATGTTTCTCAAAGAACATCCAATTTAAAAAATTTGGTGTTATAGAGCTAATAAAAAAGCTTGGATAACCAGATTTTTAGTGATTAAATGGTTAACTACCTTTGATAATAGGATGAAAAAAACAAAGAAAAGTTCTCTTGTTTTTGGACAGTGCAACTTCTCATCCAAAACATTTTAAATTTTTAAATTGGACAATGTTAAAACTGTGTTTTCCCCCCCCCACCCCCCCCCAAAAAAAAAAAAAAACTTTCATATGCCAGCCCCTTGATCAAGGCGTTATACACAATTGTAAAGCCTGATGGAGAAAGCTTTTATTAAGCCATATTCTTTCGAAGTTTTATTCTATGAATACAGTTGAGAACAGCCTAAAATTAGTTAATGTTCCCGATGCTTTCAAATTCGGATTTCTTCAGCTGTAAAAAACATATAACCGGAATGCGTACGACAATGTTCCAGAAAAGCAGGCTTTATATTAAAAGAAAATGAAACACTTATTTCTGATAGAAATGAAGAACTATCGCAATAAGTGAATTAATGAAATGGATCAGGAGTGAAGAAATGCTAAAATGTTCATTAACATTGATGATGACCTACTGAAAAAGAATCAGTTGACGTAGGCGATTATATTTCTTCAGAATCTTCGACAAAAGTAGTGATATGAATAAGATACTGAAACCAGGGGATGTTTCCTGCAATATCGAGAATTTCCAAGAAGCGACAAAACACAGTGAGCAGTTACACATTATTATTTTTTCTTTTTTCCAAAAAAGATGATTCAGAAAGATTAAAACTACTGATAGCATTAAAACGTCGCATAGAAAAACTAACTACATGTAATCGCAAGCAAAAGCAATCTTTTGTAACAGATTGTTTCCTTAAGAATGTAATAAACAGTGGGAAAATGTATGCATAATTTCATTTCAGTTTTATTGCTTAAAAAAGTAATTTTAATTTCTGATTAATCATATAATAGAAGTTCTCGGACATACAAAAGCCAATTAATGAAACGTTAAGCATTTCTTAGCGATTTTGTGAATCTCTGAAGTTTTCTCAATAGCGGACACCTCCGAATAGCGGACAATTTCTGCGCTCCCGAGGTGTCCGTTATTTAGAGGTTTTACTGTATTAACTAAATCTTCAGCGAAAGATAAATTCATATTTTGAAAGTAGGTTGCGAGGCATTTTTAAAGAAAAGTGTTAAAAGAAGTATAAATATTTAAAAAGAAGCTTAAAACGAATTTTCCAAAAATCTATCATCAAAAAAAAAATTATAATTTTTTACGGCATAGGAAGTTATACTTTAGCTTTACGGATAAGATCATTATTAATTAAATGCTGAAATATTACGTTAAAATCATAATACTAAATGTATTAAATCTAAAAACATTAAACTTTATTGCGATTTTGAAATGACTAATTCAAATAAAAGGTATGCATAAAAAAAGAAAAGAAAATGTGTTTCTAATATTTGTAATGTTACTTTCGTATATGTGTGTTCTTAGCAAATTATTATTTAACGAGGTATTTGGGGAGGGGGGGAGGTCTCGTTAACTGTGGAGAATTGAACTTTATCAACAGACTTAATATTTTACATGCTAGATCTTCTAAAACTCAAATTCAATATTATAGTAGAATAATAACGCTTCTAACAACGCTGATAATTTATAGAAAATACAATTTAACACTAAAAGGTTAGTCATAATAAAGATTACTAATATAGAATTCGACACTGCGTGCATAATACAGACAGCAACGTATTTTAAAAGGAAGTATTTCGTTAAGAAAGGTTGACTGAACTGTATTAACGAGACTTAATAATTTTACAAGATAGATCCTCTACTCAAATTCGATATTATTGTGGAATAAGAACACTTGTAATAAAAACACTGATAATTTATAGGAAATGCAATTTAACACTAAAAAGTTAGTCATAATAAAGATTACTAATATAGAGTTAGTCACTGCGTACATAATACAGACAACAGCGTATTTTAAAAGGAAGTCTTTCGCTAAATGAAATATAATTCCAGATTTATGCAGCACGGCTAAGAATGAAAATGACTCAACAAATGTTTATAAATCACGAATTACATCTGAGAGTGCGATAAATATCCTGGTAAAACAAACAGTGGCTTTGAAAAACAAATTTAGTCACGATCTCATTTGGCCATCTTCCAATTTTTACATAAACGCTTGAATTTGTAGATAGTAGCTTTCATGTATAAAATATTTAGTAATATTTTGTCTCGTCTGAAAACACTGGTGCTATATTTAAGTCTGACACCATTTTATAGCTCTATTTTTAAACAGTAAATAACAATAACTAAATATTTTTGTACGTATGAAATTGAAAAAATAAAAGGACTGATTTACAGCAGTACCTCCCTCCTCTTCCTGACTGTCAAAGGGGCTATAAAAGTCTAAAACTCTATGAATCTAGCAAAGGAATTAAAATATACATAAAATGTCTTAGAGAATCACCGAAAAGGATATATGCCAGGACCCCTAAGTTCCCCCACCACTTTTCTCCAGGCAAGAGCTCAGCTCTATTAATGCATTTATTTATTTATTTTTATAACTTAACTTTCTTTAATATCTTTTTTACGGTGGAAAAGTTGAAAAGAAAGTTAAGTTTGCTCGCGGATTAAGAAAAACGATCTTATTTGTCTGATAGATAGATTAGTAATTTTAATTCTGGAAAAAGCCATGCCGTAATTTGAATAATTTATAACTTGCCTGAAATGATGACAAAATTTGTTGAAATCTCTAACTTTTGCAGGTTTTGAAACGAAGTTAACAAATGTGTATGTTCAATTTTCTTGAAACTAAATTCAGTATCATTACACTGCAAAAAAAAAAAAAAAAAATTGTTGTTTTTTACAGTATAATACTGACACCCCAGCTGCCAGTATTATACTGGCTAATAATAATCGTAATTATACGTATTACTGCTTATTTTATTGTTTATTACTGTTAATTTTACGGTATAATACTGACAGCTGGGATGCTAGTATTATACTGTAAAATCAATTTTTTTTTTTTTTTTTTTTTTTGCAAAGTATAAAATGTGCAGTCTTTTACTAAACAAATCAATAATTTATAAGTATAATGGAAATTTATAACAAAGAGATAGTTATAGTAAGAGTTTTTCATAATACAAGGTTACATATTTTTCACTATGTACGTAATACAAACAACAACATACATTACCTCTTATTAAACAAAGCTTTATTGAAGATTTATGCAACAGAGCTAGCTATAAGAATGAAAATGACTCAACAAATGTTTATTATAAATCACGAATTACGGGTGATAAATATCCGTGTAAAAACAAACGGTGACTTTGGGGAAGTAATTTTGTCACGATCTCATTTGGACATCTTCCAATTTTTACATAATCATTTGAATCTGGGGGATAGTAGCTTTCATGTTTAAAATATTTGGTAATATTTTCTGCTTTTCTTTGATAACACTTGATCTATTTAATTTTTATGTTACTATTTTTAGACAATAAATAACAAAATATTTTTGCAAAAATGATAGGGATAAAAATTTAAAAAGCAAATAGTTTTTCTAATATTACTAAATTTACTTTATATATTTTATTATTACAGGAAATCCGAAACAAAAGTTATATTTCCTCATAAATTACAAAAATAAGTATAGGCGCCAACAATGGGACGCAGAGAAGGTTCATGGCTCTTCAATAGATTTTCAAATTTTAACTAAATTTTCTTTATCTTATCTTTGATGATTTTAAAAATGTATTTTTTTTTTTATCAGATAAGTTAAAGTAATTAAATACTAAGAGAAAAAATATGATTGAAAATGAAAATGTTTTTATCAGTAATAGTTCGTTAGTTATAATAAGCCCATCGGCTTATCACGAACATTTCCCTCCCTCCTCCTTGAATTTCGTTCTGCCCTCATAATTCTTTGGATGGATTAGTCAGATTTAATTCTGTAAAAAATATTATATCTTAATTTTATCCAACTGGATAATTTTTCGTAATTTTATATCTTACATGAAATATTAACAAAAACTTATTTGAATTTCTAATTTTTTCAGGTTACGAGAGCAGTGTAAAAACTACTGTACATTATTATTTTTTTTTATTTTTTTTTTTAACAAGCTATATTTAAAAACAAAGACTAAATAATGAAAATGCCATTATAAGATAGAATGAAACGGCAAACAACTTTATTTAACTTTATAACGCAACATTCTGTAATAATTTTTATTATGGAAAGATTGAAATGAAAATTCTGTTTGTTCATGAATTACAAAATGAGTATGAATTCTCCAGCTAATGGATAGGTCAATTTTAACTTGTTATTTCATGTTTATTTTTTTTTAAGAAAGGTCGTTATTTTCTCAGACTAAAGGATTTTTGTTGTTTTTTTTTCGTAATTTTACACCTTTTTTGAATATTGACAACAACCCATTCGAATTGCTAACTTTTATAGATTTCGATATCATGGTAAATGCTGTTGTACATATTTTTAAATATAAAAAATCGATATGCAAGAAACATAGAATATTTAAAGACTGAGTAATGAAAATATCAAAATAAGAGGCTATAAATTTAGAAAATAATCATACATATTGCTCATGAATAAAAAAAAAATCTAATTTCTTTAATAAATGAACTAATCAATTTCATTTCTTCAGAGAAAAAAAAATCGATATTATTATTTTTTTTTTTTTGATTAAAGAATTTTTTTGTAACATTGTATCTCATGCTTAATATTGACAAAAACTTATTCAAATTACTAACTCCTATAGATTTTGAGATCCTGCGGTAAATGCTTTTGTACATTTTTTTTTATATATATACATATATAATTTTTTGTAACTAATCGATAGGCAAGAAAAATGAAACATTGAATATTTAAAGACTGATTAATAAAAATGTCATAATAATAAGAAGAAATTTAGAAAATAATCTTATTCATGTATGTTTGCATGTGCGCGCATGTGCATACTATTTAGTTAATTTTTGAAAGCAATTTTGGAGAAATAGTTGTATTCACAGACAGTTTCCAATTTCGTACTGTACTGCTCATGAATTACAAAAATAAGTCTAATTTCTCTAAAAAATTGACTAATAAATTTTACTACTACTACAACTAAAAAAAAAAAAAAAAAAAGAAGAAGAAGAAGAAAAAAAAAAAAAAAGCGTTATTTTCTGAGACTAAAGAGTATTTTTCCTGATTTTATATCTTATGAGAAACAGTATGAAAAAGTTTTTGAAAATGTTGAGAAAAAGTATTCGAATTACCAACTTTTATATACGTTTCGAGATCACGATACATGTTGTTGTACATTTTATTATTATTATTTATTGTAAAAAATCGATATGCAAGAAAAAAATAATAATATTTAAAGAGTGAATAATATGGGTATAATAAGAAGAATAGATTTAAAAAACAATCGTATTCGTGTGCGCGCATGTGCATACTATTTAGTTAATTTTTGCAAGTAATTTTTGTGAAATAGCTGTGTTCGTAAACATTTTCTAATTTTGTACTATATTGCTCATGAATTACGAAAATAAGTCTAATTTCTCCAATGAAGGGACTAATAAATTTTATTTATTAACCCTCTGAGCGTTTTGAAAAAGGGTAAAATTGTAATGTTGTTTTCACTGCATTTTGTTTTAAATGCTAAAAAAATATGATTTTTTCAGCATTATAAATAAAACTTAATTACAAATATGAATGTAACCCTTGAGAGTATTAATCATTCTTCAATGTTTTGAAAATTCATTAAATCTATAGAGTTATATTATCTTAAACATTGCATATATTGCAGTGAAACCTGGAGCTTAGTGAACGGAATATTACGTTCCACACGCTTAGAGGGTTAAAAAAAAAAAAAAAAAAGAAGAAGAAGAAGAAAGTCGTCGTTCTTAAATTAAAGAATTTTTTCGTAATTTTATACCTTACGCGAAATATTGACAAAAACTTATTCAAATTACTAACTTTTATAGGTTTCGAGATCATGGTAAATGCTATTGTGTATTTTTTTATTATTAAAAAAAAATCGATATGCAAGAAACATGCAATTATTTAAAGACTGAATAATGAAAGTGTCATACAATGAGATGTAACAAACCGGTCCAGTTCTTCAAAACCAGTCTTATTCGACCAAAACCGCTTTTTCAAGCGTAATAAGAGCTCTTACACGCTTTTCCACCTTTTTGTTTCCAAATTTTGACACAAAATCCTAGCTATCGGATGATAGTACTGTCTAGAAAAAAGTCTATTTTAAAACACAAGGAGAGGGAGAAAAGGGATTTATGCCTCAAACAGTTTTACAAGGTACACAATTAACGCAGACTGTTAAATAGTCTCTTCTTAGATTAGACTCTTGCATCGGGTCGGGTAATCCGATTTTATTCGAACCCGACCTAACGGCTTAAATCGGGTTAACGCTATTTTTTTTTTTTAAATAGTCTCTAAATAGTCTTTAAATAGTCTCTTTTAAATAGACTTAAATCGGGTTAACGCTATTTTTTTAATAGTCTCTTAGCTTAGATTAGACTCTTGCAACGGGTTGGGTAGTAGTGCTCGAACCCGTATTTTACTCAAACCCGAAACCGACGGCTCGAATCGGGTTAACGGTACTTGTTTCGTTGCAGGTTGGGTTGACTTTAAATGTTTGGAATTCGGGTTAGGTTTTGACTATTTCGAGTAGAATCGGGTTAGCCAAATTTTTTAAAAGAAAGTCCTGAATACTTTTCAAATGGAAAAAAAAAACAAAAAAACAAAAAAAAACCTATATTTGAATATTTATGAATGTATATCTGTTCATTTTTATACAAAAAAGATAAAATTGATAGTAAAGATATAATTGTAGACTATTTTTCCATAATTATATTTAAATGTGGAGTAATTTTCTTTCACTTTGGGTTCGGGCCTGATTTGGGTTGAAGTGTATTGGGTTCGGGTAGATTTTAATCAGAAATTTTGGGTCGGGTTGTAACCAACCCGGACTCGATATATTTCAGCCGAACCCAGATATTACAGATTTCACCCTTTCCCGATTTGCTCCGCATTTCATGTCGGGTCCGTTTTTTACTAATCTTTTTTGGGGCGCCAATTTTTTCGGTTTTGGGTTGTTTTATTGACTCTTTTGAAACGGATTCATGTTAACCAAATTATTTTTTTTTAAATGTCCAGAATAGTGTTTCAGATGCGAAATATATGCACTTGATTATAAATGAGAATATAGAATATATGTTTTTCCTCATAAAAGATTAAATCTGTATTAGAGATACACTGTAAAAAATTTTCGTAAAATTTCAGTAGATGTACTGTAAATTAACGGTACTTGTACCGTTTTCACTCTTTACGGTATGAGTACCTTACTTCTAAGGTATATTAAGCGTAAAAAAACCCTTGTATGTGCCATTTCGATTATAAACGGTATTTATACTGTAAAATGATTGTTTTTCAGTAAAAAATCGCTATTTATACCGTAAAATAATTATTTTTCAGTAAGGAAAAAGCTGGTAGCCCTTGCTTCGGTGTACGTCAACCTCTGAAGTGATGCTGATGCTCTTGTTATGTAATGTGTGCAGGCCTGAAGAGAGGGGGGAGTGCAGCCGGTACATATAATTTAAATATTTTACGGTACATATACCGTCCAGTTAAGTCACGGTATATATACTGGTCACAAAGTTGCCAGTATATGTACCGTAATTTTTGACCAAAATTTTTTACAGTGTATAGACTATGTTTTTTATAATTGCACAATAGGGATATGTATAAAAAATGTAAAATATGGATTATTTTTCTTTCATTTTGGATTTCGAGTCGACAAAAGTTATTTTGTTGGGTTCCGGGTTCACTTCAAATAAAATTTTTGGATTCGGGTTGGTTATAGACCGAATTGTTCAGGACTCTAAGCGGGGTAAGCCAATTTTACCCGAACATAAGTTCAAGTGAAATTGGCTTTGACTTTTTTTTTCTCCCAGTTAATAGGAAATTATTAAATATTTAACTGCAAAGGACTGCCGACTCTAAACAGAAATTTCAAGTCGGATTGTAACCGAGTATGGTTGACTTTGACTTTTCATTAAAAAAAAATTAATTGGAAATTATTGAAATTTAAAAGCAAAGTCATAAAACCATTTCCACATTTTATGTCCTTCATGATAGGCTTATTTCAAAAAGTAACTTCTAAATATTTGTAGGAATATAATCGGAGAAGGAAAAAAAAATACTGAACATAATAATTATTATTGATGTTGTTGTTGTTGTGTGGTGTGTGTGTGTGTGTGTAAGTGGGAAAAATGTAATATTCTTTTTTTTTTTTTTTTTTTTTTTTTTTAATTGTAACTTTAATCAATAAAAAAGTAATAATTTTCTTTTAAAAATAAAATTCAAAGGGCCTCACTTCGAAAAAGTTGCTTATTAAACACAAACAAAAATTTAACTGTGAAAAAAAAAAAATAATAAAAGAATGGGATTGCGTAAAAGTATTAAAACATTTTAAGGGGACAGGGTACATTAAAAACCAAATCCTTCAATTTTCAATGGATTTATTTGAAAATTGGCAGACTTGTTTAGTGCAAGCTATAATAGTTATATTATAATTTTTTTGTTAAAATAATAAAAAGTTTCTTTTAAATGTTAAAAGGTGTAAATTAACAGCATAATATACAGTGAAATAATTTTTATTAGATTGTTGACATGTTTCGGTTCACTTTACATTTGTCAATAATCTAATAAAAGTTATTTTACTGTATATTATGTTGTTAATTTACACCTTTTAGCATTTAAAAGAAATATATTATTAAAGGTGTTATAATTTATTATATTTTTAATAAAAAGTTTTTAAATTATTTAATTTTTAAATTTTTAACGAATAATTGTCATACTTTAAAATGTCTCATGCGCATTTCATTTGCATAAAATATGACAATATTTATTTATGAGATACCTTTTTATATATTACAATGGAATTTGACATGAATAGTAAAAGTTCACTGAATGTATAAGCAGATTTTTTTTATATATATAATTATGAATTGCTTTTTTTATTTCTAGCTATATATTTCCCTATGCACATAAATTTCCACACTAAAATACTCCTGAAATTCAACTTTTCATGGTAACATTCTTTTATTATTGTATAGAGGATGTGCAGTACAAATTTCAAAATAATCTGACAGTTAGGAATGCGCATGGAATGTTTCAAAAGTTAGAAATGTGCGAAATTTTCAACTTTGAAAACACAGCATTTTAAATAAATAAATTAAAAAAAAAAAGTGTAAATATATAGAGTTTTTTTAAATATAAAAGCTTAAATCTCTCCGAAGAAGGGTAAGAATTCAAATATTCTTTTTGCATCAGATAAATTTGAGCATCTAGTTTCTTAATTCTCCAAATAAAAAAAATCGATTTTTATTGTCGATTTTCGGATTTTGAAAGTTCACTGTCCCCTTAACAATTAACTTTTTAACAATTAATTTCATAACAAAAGTTATATTTTTTAAAAGTATATACACTGCAATAAAAGAAAAAAAAGTTGAATTTAAGGTATAATACTAGCTCCCCAGCTGCCAGTATTATACCGTAAAATTAACAGTGATAAACAGTAAAATAAGCAGTAATACGCTACCGCATATGCACGACAGCGTATTACAATTTATTTTACTGTTTATCACTGTTAATTTTACAGTATAATCCTGGCAACTGGGGTGTCGTTCTTTGGTGAAAATTTTATACTATCATTTTTAAAAAAAAAACAGATTTAAATTATGAAAAAATGTTGAAATTGTTAGACAATATTTTATCTAACGAGTATTAAGGCGTGAGAACGGTTAATTACCTCCTATGTTTTATTTCTAACTACTTAATCATATTTCTTCACAACATCTTATAGAAATAAATAAGAATGTTCTTACCGTTTGGTGCTTCGTCACCTCTATATCTGAGTAATCCATTTGAACAACTTTGTTTGTTGTTGTGTGAATATATATGTGCGTGTATCCAATTGAAAAAGAAATTATATGATTTCACTAGATAGATGATCACTGCTGTAAAATTATGTATTCCGTAGTATCGTAGTGGTACACTATGTAGAGAAAATCATCTGCACACATTTAAAGGAAAAGAAAGAATTTAATATAAGATAAAATTGAGACTGAACATTTTGCACCCTCTTAGTCGGGTGTTCAAGCAAGAAGTGAGCAAAAAACATATATACGAAAATACACACTGTTTTTCTCAAAAAGTGGGTTACATTCAAAGGTTATATGCGTGATAAACATCATTATCTATAATTGGCCATTTTGCATCATTAAAGTCAGATTCAAGTGTTTATAAAATAGAGTCAGTCAAAGTCTCATTAAAAAGAAGTTGAGCTAAACTGTCTTTATAAGTGTCCGTCACTGTTTTGTACAAATGTTCTGCAGAGGCGAACGGAATAAGCAGTCTTTTCTAAGAGGCAATAAATTTGCATCATTACTGTCAGCTAACCAGATGTGAGCGGCACAGAAAAACGGTCCAGATGTAAGTTCTATGAGATGGAGATGTAACTTTTTCTTTATTTTTGTTTTAACACTTATTGTAATTAGGAGGCTTAATTCCGTATCACGGGCAACAGAAATTAAAAATAATATTAGCAGTTTATGAACGACGTGACTTGTTCAATAATTAACTTATTGCATATTTGATATAAAACGCGATAATTTATCATTTAAAAAAACGTACAAAATTATAAATTAAAAAATATATAGATAATCTTTTATTATAAAAATAATTAAATGGAATATTTTAAAATGAAGAAATAAAAAATAATATAGGCTTTAGTTTAGAAAAATAATTTCCGCTACAGAAACATTTATTGACATTAATAGCTAAAATAAATATAACATTTGAAAATTGTTTTGAAACTTTCATATTCCATTTACAGCTAAAGAAAATTTAATTTGACTTCAGATAAATACGAATTTTCTTCAGATATAGAACTTAAGTGGCAGTAGAAATCTTCACCATTGAGTATAGGCTTTAATTTAGAAAAATAAAATTCGGCCTTGAAAAAATTTAAAAACATTAATAACTAAAATACATACAGAAATAGAAAAGTTTCCTAAAGCTTTCATATATCCCGTGTACAGTTATAGAAATCTGACTTCAGATAAATAAAAGATTTTTCCTGAAATAAAACGTAAAAGACGGGAGAAATCTCACCCACCAAGTGAATTTGCAACACTTTAGAATTACAGTCACAAAAAAAAATTGTACTGAATTGCTGACACTGATGTAAAGAATGCGTTATTTGCACAAAATGTATAGTAAATAAAGCGAAACGTAATTTATAGATCACAAAAGTACAGGGAAAAATACTTTATCTTCATAGTTTTAAAGACCGATTAAGAATTAGAAATCAAATTATTTATGAATTTTTGGACGATTTAAATATTGTTGAAAAGAAATTAAATATGAAGTATTTTATTTAATTTCCAGAAAGCTACGATATTTTCAAAAACACTTTTCCAGAAACACTACCAGAATTCATTTCTAACTATTTCTATTTATCCCTGTATTTTTCCCTTATATATATATATATATATATATATATATATATATATATATATATATATATATATATATATATATATATATATATATATATTTAAAACACGTGTGGATACATCCAGGCTGATGATTATATCTACACGTGTTTTTTCATATCCAATTCTAATTTAAATCTCTTGTTATCCAATTTTCCATTATATTTAGTTCATATTTCATTTCAAAATCCATTTGTATTCACTTGATATCAACTTCAAATTATTAACATTTTATGGTTTATTATATAATTTTTTTTCTCTCTCTTTTTAAAAAAAATATTTTTCATATTTTCAGTATTTTTGGCCAATTACCATTGAAGCAAATGCTATGGTAATATTATGATTGCACTTGTTAATTTATTAACTATGTGGTATTCTGTCTACACTTTATTACTAATTATCTCGTAGGAGATTTAATTAGAATGTTACAAGAACTTGATATGTTTTTTGAAATTCAAAGATATTATAATTATATATATATATACATAAATACATATATAGCCATAATACAGACGACATACCCAAATGGAGACAATACTAATTTAAAAAAAAATACTCATAACATTTATAAAAAAATATTCAAAAATCAAAATATTGAAGAAAAATTGTAAAATTGTAAAATCACAGTAGAATTACCAAGTCCAAATTATCATAGACGCCACAAAACATGTACGCATTCATCCAAGGACGAACTACAATAAGTTAAAAAGGTGCAAGGTTTGGCCTTTCTTGCATAACCCCCCCCCCCCCACACACACACAACAAATTTATGGAAAAACGAGAATATATACATTGAGAAATTATATATACCAGAGACGAAGATTTCGCACTGAAATCTAATATTTTTTAGGTACTTCTCTATTATCCCGTCGACCACTTTTCATAATAAAAAACTACCGCCAAACTAAGATTAAACGCCAAAAATGTAGTCCCATTGACTTGATGTCAGAAGCATTATACATTATACGTGTCTGTTACGTCATCAAGTGGTTTTTAATTCGACATTTGCGTGTATTTTTCATTATGTTTTACTGATTTATTAGTTATTTTATTAATTAAAATAACAATTGTGTCCTTAAATTCTTATATTTTATTTATTTATTTATTTTGATATTCCAATGGCAACATTCTCCCGTTTATTTGGCGATAGTTTTTTGTTATGAAAAGTGGTCGACGGGATAATAGAGAAGTATCATTTTTTATCAATATGTAATATTTATTAGATGCAGGTTTAAACTTCTAAAGAAAAAGTAAGGATAAAAATATCTGCAAACAACATTTAGTTTTTTGTCAAGCCAGAATATTATATAATTTATTCCATCAAAGTTAGAGTAAAAACTGATCCAAGATTGCAAAAGGCACGCGCGAGAAAAAAAAAATTAACAATCGTATTTTGACTGCATTAGAGGATGACGTCATTCGCTTCGGGAAAAACATGGGACATAGAAATATAAATCTAAACATTTCAATTTCAATTTCGCTTTTTAATCATAAATATAAAATAAACCCGTGCGGTGTTTTTTATAATAATTGCTGAGCATCATATAATATGGTATTTTTTATGGCAACAATAATTTGAGGAAAACCTTTCATTTCTTTTATGAAAACAATGCCAATTTATTTTTTAATTTTCAGCAAATTTTAATCAAAAACATGTTTTAACGAATTGTTAAGTGGGCTATGTCAGAAGCCTGTACAAAATCCTTTCATATGCTGTCTCATTCGTCGTTCTGCGTTTCGTATTTTCTGAGAAAAAGGGATGTTGACAGGAGAAATAATATATATGATAACTACGTATACTGCTGAATGTATATGTTCGAACAATAAAAATTGTTCGACATTCTTGAAGTCTAATGATTAAACTTTATATTATTATTATTGTATTGTGGGAAGAAGGTGATTGAAGTACAAGGGAAAAAAACGGAGCCAACATTTTGAACGTTCTAAACTGACATATACTGATATATTTATTTTAATCTTCAATAGAAAAAAAAAACTTACCCATAATTTTTCAAATAATAAAAACAATAGCTAAGATCAAGAATACCATTCTTGAACTTACCTAAAAGAAAAAAAATATATACATAAATATAGATAAAAAAAAGAAAATGCATAAAAAACATAAATATAAAGTATAGTTTAAAAATTGTTTACTATTTGAGTGGCAGACTATTTTACGATTTTTCTCCTGCATTCCAACAACCGTCGGAAACGTGAAACATAGCTAACATCTTATAAAAGCATGCATACTCCAGAAAATTCGTAACCCCCAAAGTTTGCAAGTACTCACGTATTTTATGAGATATGGCTATAAAATCCTACAGATGCGACTATAAAGCTTTACAATTTAAGATTAATGAAATTTCGAAAAAGTAATAATAAAAAAAATAAAATTATAATTTAAACTTGAACATCCTTTTTATGAGTTTCATTAAATACATTAATACAATTCGAGAAAACTCAAATTAAATGTTTAAAAATGCAAACAAAAGGAAATATTGCTATGCATTGTATTCGACGTAAATAAAATTTATTGAAAAATAGAGAGTTTCACAAAACTGAACAATGCAAATGCATTTTGATTACATTTGCAATTTTGATTTAAAAACAAAAATAATCGTCATACAATTTCTTTACGTTTGTATTATTTTTTAAACACCTAGTCATAAACTTGAGATTCTAGCGGGAAAAAATTAATTCATTAAATGATTTTATGTTATCATAAAGTAGCATTTATCAGTAGTATTATGATAACTTTTCAGTTCTCTTCGTAGCAATGTAAAACAAATGCTATACAGAATTATTTACTAATTTTTTAACTGGTTATGAAAAATTATCAAATTTGTAATAAAAATACGTATGCTACATTGTAATACACACGCACACACACACACACACACACACACACACACACACATATATATATATATATATATATATATATATATATATAAGTGCATGTGTGTGTGTTAACAGCCATAAAAATATGAAATTGCACTGTTAAATATTTTAGGATGAAAAAAAAAAACATTATTATAATATTATTATTAACGGCAGGAAAGAACCGGTGATCGTTAGTTAGAATTAATATTTATTTACCGCAAAAGAGATGAAGAAATAGATATATTTTTAAACGGGAAAGGAAGTTTTAATTAATTATATTGGTAAAAGATGAATTAAAATTTTAATTGGAGGATAATTAATTATATCGGTAAAATATGAATTAAAATTTTAATTGGAGGATAATTAATTACATCGGTTAAAGAGTAATTTAAATTTTAATTGGAGGATAAATAATTATATCAGTAAAAGAGGAATTAAAAATTTAATTGGAGGATATTTAGTGATATATGATGATTAGATAATTACATCATCACGTGTGTGTGTGTAATAACATCACGAGTAAATCATGGCTGGAGAGAGGCTTATTACTTAAATGAGATCACATTTTCATGATTAAAGCAGTTTATTTAAAACTTTAAGGAACATATAATTTAGAGAGAAGACTACAGTAACATTTATACTACCAAACTTTCGCTAAAACCAGAATTATCTCGACATCCCAAGCGGGGTTCTGATATCTGATAGCGCCGGCAATTCGAAAAGTACTGACGAAAATGGTTTCGAAGTTGTTTAGAGAAAAAGGAAAATGCTTAATAGATTGCCTTTACTTATTATAATATAGTTAGACAGATGCTTCTAGAAGAAAAATTGGATAATTGGATTCCACTTCTCTATATGATGCGAGTGGCTATGAGTTTAGATAATTAACAATCTTGTGGTTTACTGGTCTTGAGAGTCAATGTAATTGGAATGTTAAATTGGAATGTTAATTAGGACTGGAAGTAGGGGAGAAAATATAGCAATTAAGCTAAGAGACTAAAAGAAAAATATACTAATTAAATAGTTTAAGCAAAGGCAGAACCAAAGTTTTTTTGAATAGAAAAGAAAGTTGAACGTAATTTGGAGTGAATATATGTATATATATATATATATATATATATATATATATTGGATACTAGTAAAGGGTAATACGGCCACTTTTATTTCAAAGTGAAATTGTGATGGTTGTGGTAAAGTTAAAAAAAAAAAAAAAAGTAGTATTGTTACTAGTGCTTTTCTATAAGTTTTGAAAGCGTGTTTTTTCACCTTTGCTTTTCATATTCAAATTCAGAGTTTTGGAAAATACTTTTTTTTAAAGGTAATATGGCCAGTAAAGGTAATTCTGTCAATTTCCTACTCTCCCCAATAAAACCATTTCTACTAAGTTTTAATTCACTTAAGCAAAAAGGGCAATGAAAGAAAAGGACAAATTCATTATTTTTGCGGGAAAGAAACTTTATTCTTATTTGAAATGAATCGAATGCAAGTAAAATAATTCTAAAATAGGAAATTTAAAATTCCAAAATAGCAATAAAAAGTTTGAAAACGTAAATTTCCAATAAAAGTGACATAAAAGAGGAATGACTGTTCAAAATTCGCAATTTTGACTACAGTTCTGCACTGAATCGGGTAATCCAATTTTACCCGAACTCGACCCGACCCGCGGTTCGGGTCAGTCTAAGGCTAATTTTTATTGTTAAGGATCGGGTTCAGGTCCGGATAACTCTGATTGTTTCGGGCTTGGGTCCGTTTCGGGTTCGGATTCACCCGTTTTTTCAAAAGAAAGTCTAGAATATCAGGATGAAACACTAAATAATTGAATATGAATGAGTCTCTACATGTGTTTTTATCTATATAAAAAATAAAATTGATATTAGAGATATGATTGTGAATTGTTTTTTCATAATTTAATTAAATTATAGACCAATTTTTTTTTTATTTCAGGCCATTTTTCTCTGTCGATTGGTTTTTGAAAACTGTTCAGATTCCTGCATGAGCCATAAATGATTTGATAAAAAAAAAAAAAAAAAAAAAAAAAAAAAAAAATCGACAATAAAAGCAATGAAAAATAACAGATTAAACAGTGAATTGCATTTTCCTAATTCGGTAAGTGCACGAAAAGAAAATACAGTTATAACATAAAAAAAATAAATAAATAAACAACGATCGCTCTGGAATCGAAGCAAATACAGATAATCACTTTCTCAGGAAACGTTATTCAACAAATCCTGATCGTTACGATTTTTAATTCCCTTTCAAATGTTATTAGTTGGTAAACTTTGAAACTTCGTATTAACACTAATTACCTTATATTACAGAGAAAAATATCTTTTTAGCAATCAAATACAATACTTGACTATTAAAACAATAGGAAGTTCGTAAGAAATACAGGGTTTTTCCGCAAAATAAACAGTTTTTTTTTTCTATTAGTGGGTCTTAAGTATTTTTCCGTGAAACCATCAGATTTTATTTCGTAGTGTAATATTTTTAAACATAATATTTTTATGAAAAAAAAAAATGAACGAACAGATATTTATAATATATAAAAATACACTGAAATATGCTGTTTCAATGCACTATAAAAATAATCTCTTTCATGAACATTCATGTGCAAATATATGAAAAAAAGAAAAAAAATAGAAATAGAACGAGGTGAGAAAGATGTTTCCTATTTCGCAAGATAACATCACGATTTCTTAAGATTCCACTGTTATCCATTGGATAAAAAATAACAAGCGACGCAATCGAGAAAAACAAGTGTTAAAAAAAATCTGCCTCTTTTATCTTTCTCATCCTCCTACGCCTCCGAAAAATCAGTCTGCAATCGAAGCGCAGCGAGATTATCACTCCGTAATCAGTAAACTAATAAAGTTACAGGCCCAAACTGAGATAAGTGTAAGAGCATGCCGTTCTATAAATATAATATTTCGGGTCTTTCGCATAAGCGAAGGTCATGCTATCGAAGAAAAATAAAACATCTCAATATAGCTCGTGCAAACTCGCAATATAGCGCAACATCGCAATATAGCTTGTGTGTAACTATCTGACCCGCTCGGCGTTGCCCGAGCAGACTGTTACTGAAATATATAACAGTGCAGTGGACTTCATAAAAAAAAAAGGACTGAATAATATTTATTTATACTAAAAACTTGTAAAAAAATTAAATATGAGCTAAAATTTCAAAAGTATAACAGTTACGTTTAGAAAATGAAACGGTGAGGGAAAATTATTACACTTACTTTTCCCTTTTCACCAAAAATCCCTTTTTAAAAATCATTGCTTTGTTTACATTTTAAATTTTATATTGCTAATTGTATTTTTCAAATTATAAATATTAAATGCTTACAAAAATCAACATTTCAAACGAAAATGTATAAAAATATATCTATTTAACTGTTAATGTTGACAAATTATAATTACAATTTATTTGCAGAAATCATCGTTTGTTTCGCTTTTATTCCTGTAGATGGCAGCACCTAACACTTAAATGTAAAAAATCCTGGTCTAAATCCCACCAAAGGACTTTTACACAATAACCAATGACATGCATTTCATTCGCGCGCTGCCATTAAACAATTAACAAATAATCGCGATTTCTGTGCCCCATATGATAGCGTAATATATATATATATAAGCATCAGCTATGGTAATATTATGTTTGCACATGTTAATTATTAGCTATGTGGTATTCTGTATACACAGTATCATTGATTATCTCTTTGGAGATTTATGTAGAATAGAACTTGATATGTTTTTTGAAATTCATAGATATTATAATTATATATATATATATATATATATATATATTTCACAAAATATGCAAACGATTTTTTTTAAAGGTTTTATTTTCTAAAAGGAGGTGGGTAGATAAGCATTGATCTTTGTCACCTATAGAATATTTTTAAATATAATTTAGGATACTTGGAACTTGGAACGAGATTATTATACAGAGTCCCTGAAGCTATGGGCATCGTAACTCTAGTAATAGCAATGTGGATCTTAGATTTATGACCGTAACCGAAGTCCAGAACAGCAATTACACGGGAAAAAGTTTAGGGGACGCAAAAAGAGCAAAATAAATAAATAACAAAAAGACAGTTTTCGGTCAAAAATAATTAAAGTACAAATTAAATTAAAGTAATGATATAGAAATAAAAACAAGCCTATAAAATTATTTACAGGTTAAAAAATAAATCAAAAAAAGAAAAAATGCTGTACACTAAAGTTTTAGTATTCAAATAAATATGTACAAAAGGCTCATGAAAGTACTCAGCCCTGTTCTTGTAACTCCGTATACAGTTGTAACCACAAAGAATGTTTGGCAATTTATCACCTACGCCCGGTTAATGCCTTACAATTAGGCGAAAATGCTTTAAAATAAATTGATCTATTTATAATTAAGTTGTAAAAATATTAAAATTTTGTAGTATCATTGAAAACATACCTGTTTACATAATTTTTATAATTCTAGCATGTCAGAAAGCGAGTGAAAACTCGATTACAAAATATCATCTTTACATAACTGGACCAAGTTAAAATAAATAAAAAAGTGTAAAAAAAGAAGCACAGCTTTATCAAATTACTTACAATCAACTTTTTACATATTTTTTATTTAATTTTAAAACTATTACCATTGTAGAAAAACACAGAAATGATTTTTAAAATAAAATCTATCTACACAAAATAACCACTATTAATATACATTTTTAGAAATGCATGCTTATTTTTAATAAAGGACAAAGTAATTTTGTTGCAGTATAAATAATAAGCGCAAATAAAATAACTATTCCTAATACACTTAGTTTCATTTATTTTTGAGTACTGATGATGTTGTAAAAACCAATATTTTATAATGTAATGAATTTTTGTAAATATTAATGCATGAACAAAATAACATTTAGCTAAGAAAAATCTTTCTAGCTACCTATATCTTATCATCATCTCTTAATATAATAAAATTTTGAAAAGAAAAAGAGTCCTTCCGGCCTGTAACGGAAGGATATAAGGTAGCTTCCCGATTCCTTGTTTTTAGGAATTCGGCTAATTGTACTCAAACACACGAACTAGAACGCGTGGAACTAGATTATAGAAGATTCCCAGTCTTCGCTAACACTGAATTTGAATGGGAATTAAAAACAATATATTTGAAGTAAACAAAAATATCACGTCTGAACATATTTATATTAAAATCATTAAAATTACAGACATTACATTACAATTACATAAAACATTAAAAACATATTAAAATTGTACGTTTCGGATTTACATGAAAATCCCTCATCAGCAAACATTTTTCTTAACGTAAGTCACAGTTCTAAAATACCAACACATAGAAAATACAACGCATCAAAATGTCGAGGCCAAAGTTACAGTTATATTAACACGGAGTATTCATTCGGGATTGCACCTGCTTCGTTAAGAGGTAAATCTGTAATTTTCGTATACCATGCTTCTAAGAAAGTACGAGTTCTGTAATCGCAGGTAGTATGCTCGTTCAAGTATGAAATCGTACGTGTTTTGTGAAATCTATAATAATTTCGACTTCATAATTCTACTACAGATTTCACCTTTTTTTTCAATTTTTTCATATTTGGATAATTTATCATAACAAGTATGAGTTTCATCTTTTATTTTTTTCACCCATTTGTGTATGATGAATTATAATGTCGTCTTTGTTATTCGTATATACATAATATATATATAACCATTAAAAGACAAAACAGAATCATCATACAACAATTGGGGAATAAAAATAAATTTGAAAAATAAACACATACCTGTTTGAATAACATCCAGAAATATGCATAATAAAAGTAAAAATACAATACAGAACCAAGATAAAACATATTGGAGGGGGAAAAAAAAAAGATGAATTAATGAAATATTTGTAGCACTGTAGCAGAATCGTCAACATATATATATGTGTGTGTGTGTGTATTTATATATTACTGTTTTGATTAAAATCATTTTGATAGCAATTCGTGATACTAATATATTTTTTAATAGAAATTCGCGGAATTAAAAAAAAAAAAGAGTAAATAAAAATAATTAGTATAATTTTCGCCGGGGATGATTGCGAGGAGACTATTTTAACAAAATTTACCTTTTCTTGGATTGAATTTCTTTTTTCTAACAAAACAAAACAAAACAAAAAGTAAGGGTATGAATAAAATACTTTGAAACCTTCGGTAAAGAAAATAACTTTTTTTAAGATGAAAAAGCTATTTTTATTATAATCTGTTTTGATTATATAATAGCTAGGAATAATCATTGTTTTTTACTGTTTTGATAGCGTTTGTTCCCGATATGCGTTTTAAGCATGAAACGAGTTTTCTCAGAAAGATTTTTAAAACTTCGGCTTATTTATGTGAGGTATAATAACAGGGGAGAAATTTATAAATGAAGAAAGAGAATACGAAGTAAATAAAAAACAAGAGACTAAAAATTTAAGTCAGGGATTGTTTTGTTTTGTTTTATTCTAGAAAAATGTACTTTGGTTTATATATACATACACTATATTGCCAAAGGTGACCGGTCACTTGCAATTTTAGACGTTTTGTTAACTATCTAGAAAAATACATGAGGAATTAACCTGAAACTTCAGGTGTGTAAAAAGTTTAGTATAGGTTATATATTTCCGCGAAGATTTTTTCCCGAAACCCCATAGGGGACTGTCAACAAATTGAAAAAGAACGAATATATTTTGGATTACCCTGTAAAAACTAATGTAGCAAAAGCGTTCAAACTCGAGATTATTAATAAGTGGTTTATTGTAATACACTGTGTTCATTTTTATGAGGATAGCATGTATACTCGAAGAGAAATTAAGGTTTTTATAAAAACAGTCCCAAATTTCGCCAAGTTTTTTTCTTATAATTTGCAGTGTTCATATTATAAAAAAAAAGTTATTTTGAGAAAATATGTCAAACAACATTGTACATAATACTCTGCAATCGGAATTAAAAAATAATAAAAATTGGATGAAAAATGAGCAGGTTTACTAAAAAATGTTTCACTGCGCATGCGCGAATGCAATCAAAATATAATGTGCATAATGTATTAGCTAAGTATATAGAGCAACTTTTGTGAAAGTCTCAAAATAATAGTTTGAAAATTCTGAAAATTATCGTCGATAGAATAAGCTCGAAATCCGTTGTTCCCAAAAGGAAGCAAAAAGATGAGGGGTTGTATTCAAATATAGTACGTGCAATATTGTGTACGCTATCTTGGCACTAATCAACAGATATTTGATACAACCCCCTCATCTTTTTGCTTCTTATTCATAATTAATGTATAAATAATAGTTTCAATGGACTTTTAAAAATTTTCATTCAAAAATATGATGTTTGTTTTAAATGGCTTAATCCAAGTTTTATCCCAAGAACATTGCAAAACTCACCCCCCTTCCCCCTACACACAAATATAATACAAGTTTAATCGTGGTGCTATATTCGAGAATACTACAAAATATTGAGATAGTGTTGATGAGTTTCTCTTTTGAAAATACAAAACGAACACTTTTTACTAATATTTATCCATCAATAGTAAGATTTTACTACAATATAAGAAATATGTACAAAATAAAATAATGGTAACAAACATGGTGTGAAATACAGTAATAAAAATAAATATTGATATGAATAAAGATAAGCAATAAAAAATATAAACATATTAAAATGAATAAATGCTATACATAATAATAATAAATATAAGAATGTGGCCTCTAATACAAAAATTAAAATTTCCCACCACTTATTAATGCTTATTTGCCAGTATTTTATATTATCTTATGATTCGCAAAACATACACTGAGAAAAAAATCTGCCCTTCTCAACTAGAATCTAAATTGTGGCTCTAGAAAAAATAGTTCCATGTCATCCCTATAAATTCTAGTTTCTTTTACCAGAGAGTTCTAGAGTCTCCTATTAGAATTCAAGAGTGTTTTCCTATATTCTCGTGGTCAGACTTATTTAAAAATGTCTGCAAATAGATGCGAACACAAGACGCTAGTTTTAGTAACTATAATGCTATAGTTTATAAATCCATTCCAGAAATAAAGTGATAATTTCTCGCCGTTTGCACGATTCATTATCGTTTCGTCACCTAGAAAACAAGAGACTAGAAATTCTCGATCATTTCGTCTATTCAGTTTAGTTGCTTACCATATTCGCATAACTCGAACTTCTATATTTCTAGTTTAGAGATTTAGAAACAGCCTAACTATTCATTCTAGTTGAAGGAGGTATATTTTTTTTCTCAGTGTATACATATTTATTTACTTTTTCAAAGCGAAAGGCTGGGACAAAAAGTCACGTCATTATAAAATTACCGAGGCTAACGAAAGAGAAAGGCTACCGCGGTGCTTTACGCGTATCTTTTTTTACAGACCGCGGGAGTCATGTGATGCTCGAATCCACCAATGCAAGTGTACGAAAAGAGCATTACGTCATTCTAGCGGTCTGTAAAAAAAGATAAGTGGAATGCACCGCGGTAGCCTGTCTTTTTCGGTAGCCTCGAAAATTACATTAGTCACTAGACAAAGGTAGAACTAATTAAGCTGAGATAACAGTTTTGAATGAGGTATAATGTTGAGGGAAAATCCCCTCTTGATGAAATCAGAAAGATACTCATGATGATAACAAATGATTCTTCCATAATCCTAATACGCAATTAAACAATCGTTAGAACAACGATTGCTATCCATGACAAAGGCGCTTTTATGATAAATGACACGACGTTTTACTGACATTTAACTGTGGTTCTGTCGTTTAATATGAGACTATGGCTCAAACACTGAAATGCAAATCTTAAATAATTTATTAATGCTTATCTTCCAATATTTCAATATATCTTACGATATTTTACCCCCACATACAAAAACAAAGTGGAAGTAATAAATATATCAAGAAAATGAATAGAAAACAACATCAAAATTATGCAAGATAAAAAAATTATTATTCCTAAAACATATACATATTTATTTTTACTTTTTTTCGAAGTGAAAGGATAGGACAGGAAGTTACTTCATTATAAAATTACATTAGTCACTAGACAAAGGTAGAACCAGACGTAAATAAGATGACATAACAGTATCGAATGAGGAAATGTTGAAGGAAAACCCTTTCTTGATGAAATCGCAGAGGTGCTGAGGTTGAGAAATCACGATCGCGAAATCAGAGAACGATTCACGATAACGAACGAAACTCATGAAACAAGGGTTAAGTTTTGACGTGATTCACGATGATATTTTGGAAATTCACGCTTAAAGTTCAGGTTGAAAACTAGTCATGAATACTCTGTTTATTTATTTATTTTTATTATTATTTTTTTTTTTGGAGTTCAAAATTAAGAAATCTAACATGAAACTGCTACTTTTTGATAAAATGCTCAAACTGAATCTGTAATCTTCAACAACTATGGCGGTAATTTCAAAGCAATAGAAATTACTTTTTGAATGATTTTTTTTCAGCATGTGCCTCTGAAAAAATCTATTTTGATGATGAAATTCTCTTGGAAGTTTTTCGAATAATTATAATAATAATAATGATAATAAATAAATAAACCTATTTGTTTATAGTTCATAGTAAAGTTTAGATTGAATCAAAATTTTTATAGCTCGTGTTAATGTATAAACAAAGTTTTAGAATTTAGGTTAAAAAATACACATAGTTAATTATACATAAACATTTCTTTAAATTATAATGGAAATGATATGCACTAAATCTAAAAAAATTGTAATATCCACTGTAGAGAGGAAGATGGTTTCATTTTTTGGAAGCCTGGGCCCCACAACACATTCGGTAAGAGATAAAGCATGTGTGTGTGTGTATGTATGAGAGAGAGGGGGGGGGAGGGAGGGAGAGAGAGAGAGAGAGAGAGAGAGAGAGAGAGAGAGAGAGAGAGAGAGAGAGATGGGGTGGTGTTTACAAGAGACTGATATTTAAAATATTATATGAAGCACCAAAGCTGCATCATTAATCTAAAATATATTTTCTAACACTATTCGGTTTCTATTAAACCACTATCTTATTTCCTAATCTATACTAGTATTATAAAGAAGTAACGTTTGTTTGTTTGTTTGTTTGTAAGGGGGTAATCTCTGGAACTACCGAACTGATTTCAAAAGTGATGGTGGCCAATTGACGGTGACAATCCCTGCTCCAACATTAGGATGTAATTTATGTCGGTGCCACTACCCCCAGGAGTGTTCAGGAACGAAAAACGCTCTAAAATTGTAATTTTTGTGATATTGAAGAGGCTATAGAAATTTGAAATTTGGCATGGTAGTTACTTATACGAAGTAAATGTTCTCTAAGAACAGTTTCGAAAAAATTCGAAATTTAAAAGGTTGAAATGATCGAAAAGCGTTCTAAAACCACGATAAATTACAATTCAATGGAATCTCTGGAACTACAGAACCGATTTCAAACGTTATGGTGGCAAATTGATAG
The DNA here is from genome assembly GCA_963931845.1 of Maratus michaelseni. NCBI lineage: Eukaryota > Metazoa > Arthropoda > Arachnida > Araneae > Salticidae > Maratus > Maratus michaelseni. The sequence continues at coordinate 163,389,303 of OZ007594.1, read as the reverse complement.
TGACAATCACTGCGCCACATAGGTTATATTTTATGTTGGTGTCACTACCCCCAGAGGGGGGGTGCGGTAATAAAAAACGTTCTAAAATTGCAATTTTTAAAATAATGAAGGGCTAAAAATTTGAAATTTGGCATGATAGTTACTTATAAGGTGTAAATGCTCTCTAAGAACAGTTTTAATGAATGACTATGGGCGAATGACTATGGACGGCTTGCTGCAAATTTTTAAAATTGTATTTTCTAAAATCTAAATAATAATTATATATATTACATAACCAGTATTTGTAATGAATATTATCACACCCGTTTTTTATCGCCTCGCCTTCCTCCGGATTTGAACCTCAGTACTCGTCATTACAGGATAAATGCTCTATCACCTACACCAACTGACCGCATACAACTACTTGGTTTATAGGACAAAGCATCAATTACAAACATTTAACAGGAATTTTTTCGTTTTCTCTCAACTAAAAAGAAACATTTTTTTTTTTTGTCTGTGTTGGAAGGAACATTTCCGTTTTTAACATTCAACGAGTAAAGATAAAAATAAAATTTTTGGTTTATTCAGGGAAAATTTACGATTTCCATTCACAATTTTCAGTTAAAAGACAGAAATATAACATAAAATCACTCATATATATACTGAATTTTTTTTACACTGTGATAAAATAACAAAAATCACTATTTATCCAAAGAAACATCCTGTTCCTTTATTTCAGCTTTATAAAAGTCCAAATATGATATGTTCTAATTACATAGAATATCTTCACCAAACAAATTTAAATCACTTTTTTTTTCATCCAATCGTAGTCGTCTTGAATATAACAAATAAGCCAAAAATCCATGACTCAGGTCCGAAAAGGGAATTTCATTGAATAAAGCTTTTCCAGGATTGGATAATCAAATCAGACGCATAAAGGGAAAAATGAATTAATAAGTAATTTATAATCACACACCTTTGACATGTCAATAATGAATTTCACCCATTAAACTCATTTTAGCTGTCGTAATACCCAGATTCGAATATAAGATTTGACAAACATAAACAAAAATTTAATTGAGAGAAACCACTTGTATTTTTTTTTTTTTAAACATGCATCATGTTGTAGCTCAAACAGAAGTTTAGACATTACTTTGAACACACATAATTGGAAATGCATTGACTGCTTTGAAAGAATAATATCGCTGAAAAATCACGAATTTCGAATTCTAAATCAAGAGACTGAAAAATGTATTGTTTCTATACGTTCTAGAATTCTTAAAATACAAAATATATTTATAAATCTTGGAAATTTTAAGGGGTAATATTTTTATATTTGAAAAAATAAATAAATAGCGTTCAGTTATTAGCATTTTATTCCCAAATTGTTTTATAGAAAATCTTCCTAAACATTTTTATACAATCCTAAAACAATATTCTGAAATGTTTATACTTTTAATGATTTAGAATTTCTAAATTACTTTAATAAAATAAATAGAAATCTTGGACATCTGATTTTAAAGAAAAATATCGCAGAAAATACACGAATTTCGAATTGTAAATCAAGAATCTGAAAAACTTACAGTTTCTTACGGTCTAGAATTCTTAAATTACAAAATATATTTAGAAATCTTGGAAATTTTAAGGGGCAATATTTTTATCTTTGAAAAAATAAATACACTTCAGTTGTCATACAGCATTTTATTCCAAAAATATTTCATATTAAATCTTCCTAAACATTTTTATACAATCCTAAAACAATATTCTGAAATGTTCATACTTTTAACGCTTTGGAATTTCTAAATTATTTTTAAATAAATATAAATCTTGGGCATCTAAAAATAGAAAAAAAAATCCAGGGAAAGGAATGTTAAATTTTTATATTATTTCCAATTCAAAGTATATTTCTTCTCTTCATACAGTCGCAGTCGTTTTGAATATTAACAAATAAGTATAAAGTGTTGGTGACTCAATCTCCGAAAAGGGAAATTAATTTAATAAAACCTTCGCAGGATTGAATAATCAAATTAGACGCTTACAGGGAAAAAATGAATTAATAAATGGTTTCTATTCACGCCCCTTTGACCTGCCAATCTACCCAGTAAATTCCTTTTAGCTGTCGTAATAACCAGATTCGTAAATAGAATTTGGAAATCGTAAACAACCAAGTAATTGAGATAAATGATTTCAACAAGTTAAGGCTATCACGATTATCTTATAAAGAACGTCAAAACTAAAACATTTGACATTGTCTGAAGCTTTAATCCTAAACATATTGCTTAGTTTTGAAAAAAATTTTGGTAAAACGTTATAAAATATTTGAAATGTTTGAATTTTTAAATATATGATACAATTTTTTTTTAATCTTTCATACTTTTACCCAATTGCTATAAAAACATTTAAAAATAGGAAATTTTGGAAGATTAATTCAAATAAAGTATATATTCTTTACATTTTTTTATTCTGCAAGTTAAATTTGATTGGCTGATGAAGTTCTCAGTCGAATCTTTTGCTTTTCTTTCATTTTCTAGCGCTAATTTGCTACATTTATACTTTTATTTTTCCTCATGACTCCTCTAAGATGTGATATACAACTACTCATAGACAGGGAGTGGAGTTGTTTTGCAATTGGGAATCCCATTGAAACAATCAACTGTTTCTGCTTTTCTGTATTTTTTCCATGCGAAAAAATATGAATATACAAATAAGAAAATTAAAATATCATCACGTGTCTAATAGAGAAGATATTTTAATTTTCTTATTTGTATAAGTTTATTTTCCTTATTTATTAATTCCTTTTCTTTTCAATTAAATTCAAATTTAACTTTTACTTTAACTTAGTTAAAATATTTTATTTCTAATCATTCTATTTATTAGGCAATAAATGATTTAAGTGTATATTGCATAGAATTACGACTCTTCGTATGCAATCTCTCTCTTTCTCTCTCTCTTAACACTTTCCAACACAGTTGAAAAGTGTTTATGGCTTCGGTTTGTCTGCCTGCCGTTGTTTGTGCTCTAACTCGTATAAATATACTCAGTTCGCCATGTAATATTTATATGTTACTGAGGTTTACTATAGAATGTCCGCTATTGAAAATGAAGTATGTAGTATTTATGGTTCGTTTATACGGGCACACCAAAGAGTTTCATTACATTATACTCTATGGAGGATAATCGTTTGCAGTGCATTTTAATGATGTTACGATTCCATTCTTCAAACACAATGAAATTTAAAAAGTATCACTGAGGTGCAAAACAGTATGTTATTTTATAAATTATAGAGTACATAGCATTTATCGTTCATTTACAGAGATGCACGAAAGAATTCGTTTACAGGACTGACTATGATCAATAATTGCTGCAACTGCGTTTTCAGTTGCGGTAACCATTTTTAAATGTAAATAATTTTTGGTGTGTTGAGGTATGCGTATATGACTTTTTTAGATCATATGCAAAGCTGCACCAAAGAATTTGCACGCATTATCGGATATGAACAGCAGTTGTAGAAAATGGATTTTTACTGCGTTATGTGTTTTTTAAATTGTTTATTTAGATATTTTATGAAAAAATGTTTCTTAACAATAATTTGGTAGTGCAGGAAATTGTTGCATAAGTTTTTGAACTTTGGTGCAACTTAATTCCATTTATTTGAATAATTCTATATCCTTAGTTTCGTTATAAAATGCGTTTCATTTATCTTCTATTGTAATTATATTACAATTAATTCAGTGATGTCGCATGCCAATTAATCTTATTATGATACATACAAATCGAAACCTGTCACAGCTAAACAAATAACTACAGTTGAATTAATGATCAAAATAAAATTATGAATTTATTAATATCAGCTTCCACATATCTAGTTTTTTTTTATAAGTCAACATCATTGACTAAAATGTAACATCATTGTAGGAATTTGTTGCTTGCGTATTTATAACTCATATAAATAATCATAATTAGCGGACTGTAAACACTTTAAATTAATTTATTTCACTAAATGAAACAATGCGTAGCGTGCCCTTTTGGCAGAACAACAAACATAACTTCAGTTCAGTTCGATTTCACTTTCAATCGAGGGGAGTTCGCGACGCCCTCTCGCGGGACTTATCAATTCTCAGTTTTCAACAATAAACATTCTCCCCCGGATTGAAATTTACAAATTTCAATAACTTAGAATCCTTACAATCATATAAATTTACATAGCACAATTACAGCAAAAATTATTACACAACAAATAGATATACACAGCATAATAATAAAAATGTAAAATTAACAATAATTAATCACTATATTCTTTCTTAGGTATCAATAGGAAGGACAGCTATTTTCGTAATTGAACGCTTTAATTCACCTGATTTAGTGCGAACCTTTACTACCCTGACCTTGCCATCCGCTCCTGTATAAATTTTACTTATGCGGCCTAAGGCCCATTTACATACAGGCAAAAAGTCTTCCTTCACTAATACCATTAAACCTGTAGTTAAATTATCCTTTTCCACAATCCATTTAGATCTCTGTTGTAACGTATTTAAATAGTCTAATCGCCATTTTTCCCAAATTTTCTGGACGACCCTCGTAGTTTTTTGCCAACGGCCTAAACGATTAATATTAACATCAATTAACGACGGTTCGGGTATAGCATTGATAGGTCTCCCGATCAAAAAATGACCGGGAGTCAAGACCTCAAAATCGTCGAAATCATTTGACAGGGGAGTAAGAGGTCGAGAGTTCAAAATACCTTCTACCTGAATAACAATAGTTTCGAACTCTTCATAATTAAATCGCAAGTCACCCATCCCTCTTTTAAGGTGATGCTTCACAGATTTTACTCCAGCCTCCCAAGTCCTCCGAAATGAGGAGACTTGGGAGGTATGAATTTCCAGTCGATATTTTCAGATATTAAATAATTCACCAAAATCTCATTTGGAAAATTTATCATTTTATAAAACACCTTCAGTTTGGAATTTGCCCCAACGAAATTCCTAGCGTTATCCGTAAATATCCTAGAACATTTTCCACGCCTAGCCATAAACCGTTTTAGAGTAGCAATCAGAGCATCAGAAGTTAAATCTGAAAGAAGTTCAAGATGGATTGCTCGAGTCACGAAACATATACAAACACAGATAAATATTTTGTTCAAAGAACCTTTGCGCTGATTTTTATAAGTTACTAAAAACGGCCCACAAAGATCCAAACCGGTGCAATTAAATGCCGGTGACTCATTAATTCTCTCATAAGGCAATTCACCCATTAACTGCGAGCATGGAGTTGGTTTTACCTTAAAACAAATAACACAAGAATGTACCGTTTTTCTTGCCAAATTTCTACCCCCTATAGGCCAAAATTTTAACCTCACAGAATTCAAGAGTCCTTGAGGACCAACATGAAACAGACGCTTGTGCATAGTAAGAAAATAAATTTCACTTAATTTTGAATTTTTAGGCAATATAGCAGGATGTTTCTGCTCATAAGATACGGAAGCTTTGTTAAGTCTTCCGCCAACTCGCATTATACCCTGGTCATCTATAAATGGATTTAAAAAATTAATATTACCTGTCAGAGCCTTCTTACCACCTAAATTTTTTTGTGACGCTCTAATTAAAACATTTTCAGTTTCCCTGATTTCTTCTAAGGTCAAATGACCTCTTCTTTTAAGAGGAGATCTGCAGTTTAAATATAAATCTGCGAATAAAAGAAAAAACATGTAACAGTTTAAAATAGTCATTAGTCAGTTCAAAAAGTTTGTCAAAAAAACTAAAGTTCTCGTTGATAAAAAATGAAGTCATTGTACAGTTATTTGCCTTTTCGGAAGATTTAATTTCACTTAAATAGTTCTCATTTTCACTTTCACTTAGTAAGTCACTTTCAGAAGAAACCGACTGCAAATAACGTGAAAGTTCTGGATCCATCAAAAATTCAGGGCCTGTAAACCACTTGGAATTGTTCACAAGAGAGTCAGCACTTATTCCTCGCGAAAGAAGATCTGCAGGATTGTCTTTACCAGCACAATGAAACCATGTCTCTGGTTCCGTCAAACTTCGGATTTCATCAACACGATTGGCAATAAAGGACTTCCATTTCTTGCTAGATCCCTTTATCCAGCATAAAGTAATTTTTGAATCTGTCCAGTAGTAGATTTTAGAAGTATTTTTTACATCGATTACCTTTTTAATTTGTGATCCTAAGCGAGATGCAAGTAAAGCACCAAGCAACTCTAGTCGCGGAAGAGTTATTTTCTTTAGTGGGGCAACTCTGGTTTTAGATGCTATTAAATTAACTGACACTTGGTCGAAATCTTGCACTCTTAAATAAACAACAGCACCATAAGCCTTCTGACTTGCATCGGAAAAGCAATGAATTTCAACATTGTTTGTATCAGATGACAGGAATACAAATCTAGGCACTTTAATTTGCGTTAATAGAGGAAGTTCTGAACACCACTGAGTCCACTTTTCACAAATGTCAATGGGGAGCTCAGCATCCCAGGACAGCTTACGAATCCATAATTCTTGGAATAGGCATTTAAGTCTTATAGTGAATGGAGTAAGGATACCAGTTGGATCGTAAATTCTGCCGGAAGTCTGTAAAACAAACCGTTTTGTATTTTTCCTAGTCTTCAAAAATTCTATTAAGCTTGAAATGTCTATGCTAATAGAATCTTGTTTAATGTCCCATGATATGCCCAATACCTTCAATGAATTCATAACCTTATGATTTTGATCAAATGGATAAATTTCGAAACCTTCTTCTATCCACCGTTCTAGTAACGACTGGTCATTTGTTAACCACTTTCTCAAATTCAAACTGGCTTGACTCATAATCATCTTAGCCTCATGTGAGATCTTCAGAGCTTCTTCAATACTATCAGTACCACTCACTAAATCGTCGACATAAAGGCACGTATCAAGAATTCGAAAAGTTTCAGGATATTGATCTTTAAATTTTTTTATATGTTCCTTTATTGTGGCAGCTAGAAGAAATGGACTAGAATTTAATCCAAAAAGTAAACGCTTAAAACGATATATTTGGATATTCAAATTATCAAACACTTCATCTTTCGGATTTTCGATAACTTCCACAAATAGAAATCTGACAGCGTCTCTGTCCTTTTCTGATAATGAAATTTGAAGAAATGCTTTCTCCACATCTGCCAAAATTCCTATTTTATTTAATCTAAAATTAACGAGCAATTGGAAAATACCAGGGTTTAAATTGATACCAGGCCACAAACAATCATTTAGAGAGAGTTGTCCTACATCGTGAGAACTGGCATCGAATACAATACGCGTTTTCGTTGTAACACTATCTTTTCTAAAGACCGCTCGATGTGGCAAAAAGAATATTGGTCTGTCCTTTGGCTTAGTTGGATCTGACACCCTTTCAATAATATCAAAATTAAGATATTCTTTCAAAATTTCTTTGTACTGAGAAAACAAATTATCATCATTACGCATTTTATTAATTAAATATTTGAATCGTTTCTCAGAAATCTTATAGTTATCACTCAAATTAATCCAGTCTTTTTTCCACGGCAGAGCTACTTCGTATCGATTATCTTTACAAGAAATTGTTTCGGTAAAAATTTCTAATGCCTTATCTTCATCATTACAATAAGGGTCATCTCTAATCCCAATTGATTCTAAATCAAAAAATTTACTCAATTGTTCTTCTACATTGCAAGTTAGACCACAATATACATTATGATTAGCATGGTTCGAATCGTTGAGAGAACCTCCCACCACATACCCAAATATGGTACGCTGTAAAATGACGTTAGAATTCTTTAAACGGATTTGACCATTTCGTAATGAATCGTAAAAACACTCATTACCCAATAAAATGTCAATTTTATTTGGTTCATTAAATTTTGGATCTGCCAATCTTACATCTTGAGGCAGCTGAGAAAATGGAACTCTAAAGTAATGTCCTGGAATAAAGTTGGTTATTTTTGGAACAATAAAAAATTGCAAAGTGTCACTAAAACTTTTGTTTGCATTAGCGATAGTGGTTATGACATTTTCTTTTATATTCGTAACTGAATCATTCAGCCCTGAAACCGAAGCATTTATTTTTTTTCCTTTCAAGCACAATAACTCAGTACATTCCTTAGTTATGAAGTTATTTTGCGAACCTGAATCTAGTAACGCTCTAAGAGGAACAAACTCTCCTCTAGCATTTTTCACATGTATTATTGCAGTTGAAAGAAGTATTTGTTTATTAAAAGATGTCATACTCATAACAGTATTGTTGATAGTTGAATGCGTGGAGCTAGATGACTGTGTATTCGCACCCAAAGTGGTGGCAGACATCTGGCTATCTGGGTAATTATTAGGAGTAAATGCGTTTGCGGTTGGCGACAAATTACTGTTAAGATTGGGAGTACAACTATTTTGATTTGATGACTGACTAGAATCAAAGCTTTCATCACCTCGTTCTAGGTGAATCAATGTGTGATGGCGCTTACTACATCTTTTACATGTATTTGAACTCTTACATTGACTAATGTTATGAAAACCTGATAAACAATTGTAGCATAATTTTTTCATTTTAACCATGTTAAATCTCTTTTTTGCAGACAAATTTATAAACTGTGGGCACTTCATTAAAATGTGATCGCCTTTACACAATAAACAATTGTATGGAACTTCAGAAAGTGAAGTTAGAGTCTTAGAATTATACACACGTTTTGCATCTTTATTGGGAGGTTTGCTATTTTGAAGGGTACGAGCGTGTTCCTTCAGAAAGGAAATTAATTGCTCAACAGTGCCCAATTCATCTTTTTTAAGGGACCTTTCCCACCAACAGCGTGTATTGCTATCCAACTTCTCCACTAATAAATACACAGTTACTGTTTCACCAAAGTTATTTACATCCTGATCTAATACCTTTAAGGATCTTATACATTCATTTATGATGTCAACAAATTTTAAGATAGATTGGGCGGTATCGTGTGTCTGTTGTAATGAAAGTAACTTTTTAATTACTGCATTAATTAAATCTCTCTTATTTGAATAGCGCTCTACTAATAAATTCCAAGCAATGTCATAATTTTGGTCAGAAATGGGAATGGATTGAATAATTTTAAGTGCACCGCCCTTACATGAACTTTTTAAATACTGTAGCTTATGTGCACTTGTAAGATTTGTATTATTATGTACAGCGGCAGAAAATAGATCTTTAAACTCAATCCATTCATCCAATTTACCGAAAAATGTAGGAAGTGTTATTTTTGGTAGCTTAATTTCAGAAAAAGGGTTATTTTTAGAAAGGGATTCATTGCTCTTTGAATTGCTATTATTTTTTACAGAATTTACATCCAATAATTTTCGCTTTATCGCTAAATTAATGTCATCTATGGTTTCAATAATGCCTTCCTTCTCACTTATGAATTCATCTATATCCTTGTCATCGCAATGTGCAAATATTGCATCGAATACTGAATTCAATTCCTTTTCGAAGGACAGTATTTTTGCATTATAAAGCTCTAAAAGGACTATATCTGCGTTTTCTAAAGTCGAATTAACTTTGTCCTTAAATTTTGTAACATTTGACTTTAAGCTTTTTTTATTAGTTTTTGCTGATCGAATATCAGACATATTGACAAAAAATGATGCAATGAAAATAAAAAGTTTTTTTTTTTTTTTTTTACTCACCGAACTTCAGTTATTCCACAAGAGTAAAAATATCGTCTGTCTTCAACTTTCTCTTTTTAATCACTTGCCTGCTTTTCCATTATTGCGTAATCGTCATTTCGAATAAACATTAAATTACTTGCAAGGAACAGAATAAAATCATCATTTGATAAAAAATGTTTGCGAAGAAAAATAGGGAAAGACAGTCAGCAGTTTATATTTGTAGAAGTCTATATACAAGTTTTTTATTCGAACATTCGATTCTAGTTTGAACATTTGCGAAGAAATACAATTAAAAAATATTTTACCTTCTCTCTGCGGCTCGACATGACCATAAAATGTAGGAATTTGTTGCTTGCGTATTTATAACTCATATAAATAATCATAATTAGCGGACTGTAAACACTTTAAATTAATTTATTTCACTAAATGAAACAATGCGAAGCGTGCCCTTTTGGCAGAACAACAAACATAACTTCAGTTCAGTTCGATTTCACTTTCAATCGAGGGGAGTTCGCGACGCCCTCTCGCGGGACTTATCAATTCTCAGTTTTCAACAATAAACAATCATTAAAATACAATGATGAAGAAATTAAATAAATAAGCTTTCAGCTATCTCATATCAGTTTTTTTTTTTTTTTTTTTTTTTTTTTTTTTTACTTTATTCTCAAACTCAAAACGAAATAAAATGTAGCATGAGAATTAATTTGACCTAGAAGTACTTTATTGAATTAACCAAGAAGTTTCAGTGACCAAAAGCTTTTTTTTTTTAAAGGAACATCCCAAATTTTCTTTTAGGTACCAATTCTTGGTTATCAAGTTTTTTTTTCTGTGATGCAATTTAATTCTGTTTCTTTGAATGATTTCGTATCCGTATATCCATTTCAAAGATGTTTCAGACACCTTCCATTGTAATTGAACTACAATTAAATCAATAAGTGTCACATGTCAATTAATCCTGATACGTTACATACAAATTGAAATTTAAAAACAGGTAAACAAATAACTAAAGTTAAATTTACAATAAAAAATAAAACTATCAATTTATTAATTTTAGCTTCCTCTTATCTAGTTTTTATGTATGGCAACACCATTGGTTAAAATGTGACATTATTAAGTTTAATACAATGATGAAGAAATTATAAATTTTAGTTATTTCATAACAATTTTTTTTCATTTTCCAAGTCGAGACAAAATAAAATTTATCATAAATAAAATTAATCTGACTCATAAGCGGCACTGTAGTAGTAAAAAAACCCAGAAGATATACGCCATAACTTTATTTGAGAAATAGAGAGAGCGTTTCTTAAAGAAGGCATACGGCGTATTATTTTGATTATTCGAATGAATCATTCGGGCATGCGCAGAAGCATATCTGTCAAACTTCAAAAAAATTTTATTCAATTACTATCAGAAATTTTGAAAAAAAAAAAAGTTTCTGATTTTAATTAGAAAATTTCAAAATTTCTGGTAGTAATTGAATAATAATTTTAAAACAAATGAAGTTTGACAGATATGCTTCTGCGCATGCCCGAATGATTCATTCAAATAATCAAAATAATCGTTATGCTCATCACTATTTTACACCCTCCACTACAGCCCAGGGAGCCCTGCTACAGACCTGCTCGCAAATACTTTAATTGAATTAAAGGAAATTCAGTACGTCTCATTTTGAGAAAAAAAAATTACAAAAATATCGAATTTCAGATTTTTATTCCAAAATTAACCTTAACATCTTTAGAACATTGTGCCCAAATTTTTTGACGATGTGATAAACAGTAAAGGAGATGTGTGGTTAATTTGACTTATATCTCTTTAATATCTAATGAAATGTTTAAACTCATTTTTCTCCGTTCGTATTTTTTCATATTATATATGTAATGAAAATACTACGGCTTCCACAAAAATTGCGAAAATTGTATGATTTTTTTTTAAATATATCTTTCTATTCTATAAGAGATAACTAAATATAGATTTTTTGATATCTTTGAAATTTTTAAAAAAAATCTGAACTTAAAGTATATGCGAATGTTATAGGTTTATTTCATATACATCAAATTAGAATTTTTTTTCTTCCGATCTAATTTGTTTATCAAAAATCCGATGCTTAGGTTTGCAGAACAAAGTACCGGAAAAGAAGGAATTTTAAAATTGTTAAATTTAAAACAAAAATTCGATTTAAAAAAAAAAAAAAAAAAAAAAAAATATATATATATATATATATATATTAATTCATTAGTAATTTTACTTTATTGAAACATGATTCAAAATTTTTAATATAGGTGTTATTTACAAAATAAATTTATTTGGTACCGAGTCCCCTTAACTATCAGTTTCAGTGACTCCAAAGCAGAGGGCACACAAATGGTTCGCTTTTTGAATACCGGAATTTTCTCAGAAAATTTTTATTTTTAGATTTTTCTTGCAAAATTAGCAGAAACTACCTTCGGATATAAATTTTTGCGGAAATGTTGTAGAAACCTACCATGAAATTTTCTGTTAAAAAATAGTGGTTTTCAGTTGGCGGACCGTTTGGGAGCCCTACAAAGAATTTTTTAACCCTTTCAGGGGCAAAATACAAATTAGTAAAAGAAACAGATATATAGATTGAATGCAATATCAGTACAAACAGCTTTTACTTACTTATATTGCAAGAAATATAAAAATGTTTATATACTATTCATTGACAATAACAGAAAGTATTTGATGATGTAAGAATTGAAATTGTACGGTATTTAGAAGTGCTGTAAGAGTGATAAAGCCGAAAGCGATAGCGCCGTTTGTTGTCGTCATAGTTATACATTTTTAAAAATTACAATTGGGTTTAAGCTGGCGTCCAAAAGTAGACTACGATTTTTTGACGACGGCAGAAAAATCCACAGTGAAAGAAATATGACTTTGTCACTCATAAGGACTGTTAACCTTTCAGTGGCAAAGTACATCTGTTGCTAAAATATTAAAATAATTGAATGACATCCAGATTTACAAAGAAATTTATTTAAAAATAAGTAAAAGCTTTTCTTCATGTACATTACAAATGCGAAATTTAATTCGAAAATTAGTATTTTTTTTTCTTTTTCTTTTAAATTGTGGGTGCAATTTGATTCCATTTCCTTTGAAAGATTCCCCATCTTTAGTTTCTTTACAAACATGTTTCAGTTATCTTCCATTGTAATTAAACTACAATTAATTCAATCATGACACATGTCAATTAATCCTGTTACATTACATACAAATTGAAACCTGTTATTAGTAAACAAATAACTGCAATTAAATTTATAATCAAAGTAAAACTATTGATTTATTAATATCAGCTTCCACTTATGTAGTTTTAACGTATAAGGCAACATTATTGGTTAAAATGTGACATCATTAATTTTAATACAATGAGGAAAAAAATAAATAAATAATTTTTTTATGTATCTCATAACAGTTTTATTTCCTTTTAAAATTCGAGACAAAAATAAATTTAGCATGAGAATTAACCCGACCCATAGGTACTTTATTGAATTAACCCAGGAATTTCAGTGACCCGAAAGACATATTTTCTTCGCAGACTCTTAGGTACCTTACCTTGATTACCAAGTTTTTTGAACTTTGGTGCAACTTAATTCCCATTTCTTTGAATGATTCCGCATCTTTAGTTTTCCGACAAAGACGTTTCGGTTACCATCCATTGTAATTGTGTTCCACATTCGATTCTAGTTGACACTATAGCGCATTTGATATGTTTTAGGAAGCTGGTTAAATAAACGAGAACCATTCACATTTTTCCATTATTGTGAATCACTGAAGCAGCGTGTAATTTCTATATTCTTACTAGAAGCTTTTGGGGCACTTCAACGAGTTTGATATTTAAACTGTTCAAAGTAATGTATATCATTTACCATAGTTCAAAAACAAGGTTCATAATAAGGACTTTTTTTTTTTTTTTTACGGTGTAATACTGACATCCCAGCTGTCAGTATTACATCGTAAAATTAACGGTAATAAACAGTAATACACTGCCATTACTGCTTATTTTACTCTATTACTGTTAATTTTACGATATATTACTGGCAGCTGGGATGTCAGTATTATACTGTAAAATCAGCAATTTTTTTTTCTTTTTTATGTGCTTTTTTATGCTGACTACAGTCAGCATAAATTCGCAAGCAAATGATAAACCAATGGGGGCGTTTTTCGTATATTTCTCACTTTTTTTTTTCAATATTGTTATGTTTCTTTTTACATAGGATATCTGATGTCAATATCTAACGATCTTACCACTTTTTTTATTATTTTGGTTGCAGTTCCATTCACTTTCATTTTTGGAACAACAACAAAAAAAAAAAAGACAATTTTTTTCCGAAATTGGAAGTATTCTCAGAATAAAACTGCAACCAAAAGTTAAAATAATAATAATAATATAGGAAAATACAACGTTAGACTTCGATATCCTACGTAAAAAGAAACGTATAAAAATATTGATAAGCAAACGAGAAATATGCAAAACAGAAAAGCATATAAATTGTAATGTATATCAATTTCATTAAAATAGTGTAACATCATTAAAATACACTGCAAATGATTTCCCCCCATAGATCATTATCTAATGGAATTATTATGTGCGTCCCTGTAAACGAACTATAATTGCTTCTTACTCTTATATTCTTCTATAGAAAGCATGTCCCTATCCATCTCAGTGACGTATATCAGTTTCATTATGTTTGAAACAGTGTGACATCATTCAAATGCACTAAAACGATTTTCCGTAATGTAACGGAATATTTTTGAGTGTCCCTGTAAACTAACCATAAATGGCACACATTTCATTTTCAATACCGAATATACAGTGGTAATCCTCAATAGCATATATCAGTTATAAGACAGTCTGAGTTTATTTACGCGAGTTAAAGCACGCACGGACTGACAGACTGGCGGAAAGACGGACAGACAAACCGAATCCATGTAAAATTATATGGATTATTTACATGGATTCATATGGATTATGTACATTAAAAATATACAGTTTTATAACACCATATTTTTATTTGTAGTTTAGTTTCAAAATTCTTCAAAGCCCTTTTTTAAAACTTATCATTGTTTACTTTTCTTTCTGGAGATTTTCGTTAATGCTCTTTCTTGAAAAATACATGTTATCCTTATTGATTGGCAGCTTAATACATTAAACCTAGCAAGATGTTTTTAGAAGCATCGGACTAGACAGAAGTAGAATCGCTTAAAACACTTTTCTAGTTCTGAAAAAGTTGTATTAAGTACATTTAATCCAAAGTAAATCTTTGAACTGTTCATATCATAAGTCCATAGTTGCACGGGAGGAAAAAAAGGAAAAAAGTAAATAAATAATAATATAAAAAAAAAAAAAAATCAAAGTCAGTCTAAATCTCTTAATCACAGATTGAAACTCTGGTCGTATTTTGCAGCTGATAGCGGATTTCGTAATACAGTAAAACCTCTAAATAACGGACACCTCGGGAGTTCAGAAATTGTCCGCTATTCGGAGGTGTCCGTTATTGGGAAAACCTCAGAGATTCACAAAATCGCTAAGAAGTGCTTAATATTTCATTAATTGGCTTTTATATATATGTCCGATAACTTCTATTATATGATTAATCAGAAATTAAAATTATTTTTTAAGCAATAAAACTGAAACGAAATTGTACATACATTTTTCATTGTTTATTACATTCTTACGAAAAAATCTGTTACAAAAGTTTGCTTTTGCTTGCGATTACACGTAATTTGTTTTTCTATCTGAAGTTTTAATTCTATCAGTAGTTTTAATCCTTCTGAATAATCTTTTTTTTCACAAAAAGAAGAAAAAAAGATTTGTAACTGCTCACTGTATTTTACCATTTCTTGGAAATTCTCGATATTGCAGGAAATATCCCCTAGTTTCAGTATCTGATTCATATCACTAATAGAGTCAGCTTTTGTCGAAGATTCTGAAGGAATTTAATCGCCTACATCAACTGATTCTTCTTCAGTAGGTCATCATCAATGTTGATGACCATTTCGGGAGTTTCTTCACTCCTGATACATTTCATTAATTTACTTATTGCGCTTAATTCTTCATTTCTATCGGAAATAAGTGTTTCATTTTCTTTTAATATAAAGCTAGCTTTCCTGAAATATTGTTGTTACGCTTTCCGGTTTTATGTTTTTTTTAAAGCTGAAGAAATCCAAATTCGAGAGCATCGTGAACATTAACTAATTTTAGGCAGTTCTCAAGAGTATTCATAGAATTTAACTTCGAAAGAATGTGGCTTAATAAAAGCTTTCTGTACCAGGCTTTACAAATGTGTATAACGACTTGATCAAGGAGCTGGCATATGGAATTCTTTTTTTTTTTTTTTTTTTGGTGGAGGGGGAACACACTTTTAACATTATCGAATTTCAAATGTTTTGGATGAGGAGTTGCACTGTCCAAAAACAAGAGAAATTTTCTTTGCTTTTTCATTCAATTATCAAAGGAAGTTAACCATTTAATCACTAAAAAACTAGTCATCCACGCTTTTTTTATTTTCTCTCCACATAACACCAAATTTATTCAATTGGATGTTTTTTGAGAAACATAGGGATTTCAGAGATCTTTCAATTATTAGGGATTTTAAATTCTCCTAATACATTGCAACATAATAAAACAGTGATTTGCTCTTTTGACATTTTTTCGCCGATACAGTCATCCTTTTTAAAGCACAAACTCTTATTCGAAAAAATTCTGAGAGTCCAGTTTCATCGGATTTTAAAACGTTTCTCTACTCATAACCTTCACAAATTGATTGCAGTCGTTCATACCAATCCTCCAATTTTTTCAGAACTACAGATTTTGCTTTTCACATATTGTTTTGAAAGGGATGTTGTTCCAAGACCGAAACTTTTCCAGCAATCCACTGAAAGTCATAAAATCATGTAATCCGAGTTCTTTGGAGACTTTTAAAGCCTTTTCTGCAATCACAGGCCCACTGACAGAAATTTTTTTTGTACGAAGTGAAGTAAATCAATTCAAAATTATAGAATCAATTTCAATGGAATCAGTATACCTCAATTTCGCATTTTTGGTGTTCTCGTCAGAGTTAGTAATCCACAAATCGCTTATTACTTCTTTATTTCGTAAAATCTCTCCCACTTGTGTTTTACCTATTTTGAAACGTTCTGCAAGTATCCGTAAACTCAATTCTGTTTTTCAGACTCACTAACATTTACAATTCCAATTTTTTATTTAAAGTTAATCGCTTTCGTCAGTTAACCTTTTTGAGGTCATTCTTGAAACATTAATCTCAAACAAGACACTAAATTCAGAATATGTAGAACTCAGTATATTCAGAAAACGATAAAAATAGTTTTAACATATTTTGAAGCTTTGAAAAATGTATGTCAATTATGTTTCACGAATCCAACAGTAACCGATATAAAATACATTGCGAAATTCTAGGATTCCCCAAGCCACTGTGGATTTTTCTCCCCTACACCACCCCTACATTTGTATGTGGTCATAAAATTCGTGACACATTGTCCTGATAAATTTAGAGGCTTTTTACTTCTTTCTCCCATTTTTTTTCTCGTTACAAAATAATTTTTCATCCTTTATCGCCAAAACTACTGTCCGCTATTCGGAATGTCCGCTATTCAGAGGTTAAACTTACAAAAATTTAGATTTTGGGAGTGGGGATTGGAAAAGTGTCCGTTAAATAGAGGTGTCCGCTATTCGGGAGTGTCCGTTATGGAGGTTTTACTGTACTTAGATTTATATATGTTATTTCTAGAAAATATTTGTGTAAATATAATATGCTTATGTTTCGCATACTATTTTAAAAATATTAATTACTTTCAAACAGAAAATGTTATTTTTTTTATATTAAAAAAAGGGCGATATCTTAATATTATGAAACATTTTTCTTTATGAAATCATTAAAATCTTATAATTAAATTACTGTAGTTAACTGGAAATTTTAACTACATATTTATCTATTCAACTGAATATAGGAGGAAATTAACACTGTAAGCAGTTTTCCTTAATTAAAAAGAAATTTTAAAAATAATAACAATAGTTGTAGTAAAATGGTAAATGCTTAAGGAAATAAACAATGTTACAATTGAAAAAAAATCAATCAAAACTATAACATAAAAAATACTTTTAAAATCATTATTTGGCAATTTTCTTTTCACGAAGTTAACTTTAAACTCAGCTGAAACAAATTAATTTATTTGGTTAAACTTTAAATTCACCTGTCTAAGTTTAAGCATTTCTTATATTTAATGAAATTGTGAACGATCTTTTACATGGCTAAAAAATCTAATTATAATTTTGTGAATCAGACGAGCGTAGTAGTCAGGTTCCTGCTTACAGATTTTTAAAAAGATCCTGTTTTATTGAGCTATTTATTATTAAAGATATAAATAAGAGATTCTTTGGCGACTTCAGATATTTTGCGACAAATCCAATTTTATTTTAAGATTATTAGATTTGTAAAGGGTTCGTTTAATAGACAGATACATTTTTGTAAAAGGTCTATTTTTAAGACATATTGAACTATTTATTATTAAAGATTAACAGATACTTTGGCGACTTCAAATGTTTTGAAAAGCTCTGATTTTATTTTAAGATGATTAAATTTGTAAAGGGTTCGGTTTAGAGAGAGGGAAATTTTTGTAAAAGGTATGTTTTAAAGACAAAGAATTTTGTAAAGGATCCT
Source organism: Maratus michaelseni (assembly GCA_963931845.1). NCBI lineage: Eukaryota > Metazoa > Arthropoda > Arachnida > Araneae > Salticidae > Maratus > Maratus michaelseni. The sequence continues at coordinate 163,370,990 of OZ007594.1, read as the reverse complement.
ATTGTAACGGGTCCTGTTTTCAGATGAAAAAAAATTGTGAACGTCCTGTTTTAAGAGGAGAAAAATTATGAAGCATCCTTCAACACCTTCGAGCATCCGTTACAGAATTTTAGATGTTTTATCACCGGTTTTTCAGAATAGAAATTTTCGCTTAATTTAATCGCAGAAATGCTTTCATTAAATAAGGCAAAATTTTCAATTAAAAAAATACTGGTAGGAATAATCAAGGATTATGGGAACTTCATGCGTCACGTATACGCGACGCTAGTCACGAAATTCTTCCTAATTCACCAAATTCTTCCTAAAAAGATCATCAATCAGTGATTGGAAACATTTTGTGACAATCTTATTTTTTTTCTTTTAATTTCTAGTGAATTTTAAAGTTATCATTTACCAAAAATCCGCGCATTCATTTCAAAAATAGGAAGTTATATTATTTAAGATATTAAATAATATAATAGTTTAATCTGTTATAAATTAATAATATGTTATCTATATCTTTAATAATAAGATATTATACAGAATTATAATATCTTAAATGCAATAGTACCAGGCACCAAATTGTGAAAATTTCTCCTATTGGCGGAAACTGTTTTAGATAGTTCTAACAATAATTGATGTACACAAAAAGATTAAAAAAACAAAAAAAAAAAACATTTGTATAATTACACATGTGTAATTTTTACTAAAGAATGAATAATTTTGAGCAATCTAGAATGTGCGTGGAGCGTTTAGAAATTTGTGCCTTTTTTAAAAATTATATATATTTTTTAAAAACAGTCTTTTTTCTTCATAAGAGTACTATATATTTTTTGAAAAATGCACGCGTGTACGCTTGTCATAAAACAAATTATGTTTTGTAAACTTTTAAAATTTTCAACTTGGACGCTGTTTAGAGAAACAAGAGGAACTTATGGTACAAAATCAACTATTTTGAATAACTTAGCGTACATGGAGTAATTTTATTTTATACATTAGTTTTTTTTTTTTTTAAGTGTTTTCACAAATAAAGTATGCTTTACCTCAAAGCATGCACGCATTTATTAAAATCCTTATGGTATAACGATTATTGTTTGTAAAATAACTTTAAAATGCCAAAAAAAATCAATTTGGGTGTTGAATCTGTGTTAAACAATTAATAACCCCCACAACCACCCCCCACCACACACACACACACAAAAGGTTTTATTATTATTGCTGTTAAATAAAACAATATTGCCGTCTTTAAGAACTTAGTCCACAGCATGACATGACATAATAAATGTTTAAATTACAACTGAAAAATAGTTTATATTATGCGCAAAATATTTATACATCTTAAAGTTTTTGTCAAAATAATTAAAAAAGATAAATAAAGGCATTGGTATATAAACTTCAAACACCAATCATTCTATGGAAATTAATTTTTACTAATAAATACAAGGACCATTAAATGCAATGCATTTCTTCTATCGAGATATCAGACTATGCCAGTTACATAAAAGTCCATCGTTCTAGACCGAAGAAACTCCTCAAAGGCGTTTATGACGGCTGTTTCACCGGTGAAGGATTTTTCTACCAAAGAATGGTTCAAATGTTTAAAGAAGTGATAGTTTGCTGACGAAAATTCTGGAGAGCATAAAGGATGGGAAACAGTCGCATTGTGCAAGCTGTGTAATTTTTAAACATTTGTTCTAGAAACGTGTAGTCTCTCGTTCTCTTGTCATAAAGCAGTAAAACTTCATCTGTTGACCAATCTAGGTCACATAACTCGCAATTTTTGATGCATTGTATCAAGCTGGGTGCAGTATTTACTCAGCATTAGTACTTTCACCACTTTTCAAAAACGAAAATGTATAAAATCATCTGTACACCACCAAACAGTCACCATTATCTTCTTCAGATGGAAGGTTGGTTTCGACATCATGTTTTTCGGGGCTCTTCGGCATCTAGCTATTATGTAAATCGGTGAAGATTATCATACAGGATCCACTTTTCATCATATTTCGCTACCTTGTTCAAAAATGGGCTATTTCGGGTTTGTTCTTTTTGTGTTCCCGGATAGTAAAAAATTGTAAACTTCCATTCGATTTTTCAGGTTTTATTCAGTGAGCTCACGAGCCAAGTGCGTGCAAGTGACGGGAAGCTGCCGAATAGTATACGCCTAATTGCTATTCCATGTCCTTTACAGTTTGGCGAAGATCAACTAGTGTTTTCAGATCGTTGTTTTCGTGACTACACTCTGAAAAAGAATCCGTGAATGGACATATATTTTTCCCTTGATTATATAATTATCCCATTAAAATACGAAAAATTCTGGTTTCATTGGTCCATTTTCTCCCAAAACACAGAAAATTCAACAATCTAGTGTAAAAATTACATGAAATCTCCCAATTTAAGCTGTATTTCCGTCGAATCACATGGTGTTCTGGTAACTTTGTTGCATAACACTTTTTCGTATTTTGTGCGGGATTAAACCAACTTTTGGTGCTGCAGTATAGCTGCTACCATAAAATGGTGATATGTCGTTCCAACGTTTGGAACTTTGGTTCAATTGGAGCTTCAAATGTTGGAAAGAGATTTCACCATTTTATGGTTGCAGCTACTGCATCACCAAAAGTTGGTTTAACCCAGCACAAAATTTTTAACAGTGTGCTTCTAGTGTGTTACGGTACAATTTGAACTCATAAAGAAAAGGTATCCGTATATGGCTTACGTCCGTGTTGTATCTATACGTCAACACTGCCAGCTATAATTCTAATTATCCTTACCAGCAGGGATATTTAACATTCACCATATTTGCCATCATAGGCGGTGTTTATAAATAAGAAAATTATTTTATCGCGAAATCCAATATTTCATCTGCAACAATATAATACTAATAACTAAACATTTAATCTAAATTAATCTTGTCAAAAACGAAATCTTGCCTTAAACGGAAAAACTTTTACGGTCCAGCCAAAAAAGAATGTAATACAACTTCCACAGATAGTGCAACTAATAAGACGGAAACCTGTAAAAAAGAAATATTTTTCCGGTCCTTTGCTACTCCGTATTCTGTCTTTAAGTTTTATACTCTATTAAATTATTAAAAGCCTGGTGGAAGACGATGCAAAGCAATTTTGTACAACTGACACCAAAGCATTATCGCTAACAGGAAATTAAATTTTCCATCAGGTTTTCTGTTTGATTTCCGACGCGCAAACAACTGTGTGAAAACTTCGCAATTATTTAATTGCGAAGTTTCCAATCGGATGAGAAAGAAAGAGAATTTCAAAAGGAGAAGAGTTCAACTACCTATAGTATGTGATTTCGTGCATAACGAGATTACTCGGAGGGTTTACAAAAGATCGTATCTAATTGGTTTAAAACGCCTTTTTTTGCATTTGATTCTCGAATCTAAAGGTAATGAGAAATTCACTGGAAAGTAGTAAAGAAAAACAATAGCCATGACATGCACAATCACAAAAACAATTTAGAATTTTTAGTGCGTAATAAATAGCAAAAACTTTTTTATTTTTTTGTTTCACTGTATCATCTTCAAGAGATTTTGGACAGTCACCATTTCAAATTAAAGAAATGACGAAAGAAAACTGCATTAAAAAATTATGTATTTCAGCCGGAGCTGAACCTGCCAGAAAACGCGACAGGGGGCGCTTTCGGAACCGGTTCCGAAAGTAAAAGTATCTTCATAAAAAAAAAAAAAAAAACTTGTAATCAAATTCGAAAAAGTACAAAGGAGCGTACATAAAGATTGACCTCAGCTATCCAATGAAAAAAAAATCATTAAAAAATATTGAAATGCGAACGAGATATCGTAAAATATTTCCCCCATAGGATTAACATTAGCGAGCGGGTGTTTTCTCCTCGCCTGAGGCAATCCAGTATTATTATTTTCTTTTTTCTGTAGCAATGTTGCTTTATTTCTTTCAAATAATATATGTAATACAAATATGCGTGTGGGAGGACGGGGGAGGATATGCTACAGTGGTTAGTACTGCAGAACATTAGAGCTACTGTACTTTTTTTTTTCTTTGCTTCTTTTTTTTTTTTTTTCTTTTAATTAAGACTTGCTTACACGCTTACAAATCTGTAAACTGTTGTAAAAAAATTACAGTTTTACTCTTAATTCGATTTTTTTTTTTTCGAAAACACACTTTTTTTTTTAATTCGTTAATCTACTAAATCTTTATAAGAAGACAACTTTTAAGACATTTATCCGTATCTTTCACTCTTTTTCAGGGTTTATATCAACGTGTTTTATGCATGGGAATCATAAAGAGAGACAACATTCATAAAATCCCATCTCAGAGATGCGAAATCTTTGTATAGCAATTTTTTGTATGATATTTAAAAGATGATAACAGCATTAAAAATTAATAAATTTATTTAAAAAATGAAAAAAGTTCTGCGGAGTTTTTTAGAATTTGTTACTGAACTGAACTAATAAACTACTAAATTTGGAAAAAATAAAATAAAATAATGATAAATAAATAAAAAGTAAATATATTCTCCCGAAATATAAATGAGATAAATAAAATAGTTTTGGTGTAAAATTTTAAGTTGAAAAAATATATTTAGCAGACGTAAACAACATAATAATTCAAAGCAAACATTAGCATATTTTTACGTCATAAAAATAATTATGAACTTTTTTTTAACATAGTGGTAGCTATAAATGAAATATCCTTCGTAATTTCTACAAGAGCAGGCATCCCAAATATTCACCATAAAAGAAAAACTATGCGCATAAAATTTTGAATAAATCACAGTAAGCGATAAGTTGCCAAATATTACATTCTATTTCCAGTAGCCGAAAGAGCTGAACAGCCTTGAGTGAGGACGAAACCAATGGTTACAACTCACGTGCGAAGAGAGGGGTGAGTGAAAGTAACCATGGTTACGGACGCTGCTCACTACGAAATCTCGTCTCTAATAAAGGCCTGAGGGCTTGCTTACTATCTTTTAGCGACTGCAGCGACATCTGTAAGGATAATAATAAATCAATTTTTTCATCGCAGTGTATACTAGCTATTTTAAGAACATTTTCTTGTAAACAATAGGAGGAGATGCCTTAGCCTTTTCATAAGAAAAACGCCCCGAAGCGAATATTAATAACATTGCGTTTTTTTTTGTATCATTACTTTTGAATATACAGCTGTACAAAGATGTTTTTTAAAAGCTTAATTTACTTAGCGACCTAGGTCAAGTGTTTCATCCTATAGAAAAAAAAATGTAGCTGAGTAGGAAATTTTTCATATTAACTTAAAATATTATTTTTCAGTTTATTATTGCTCACAAACACAGAGAAGCACACATAGATGCGGACAGGATGAAATCTAGGGTGTGGAAAGATGTTTTGGGGTGCATTTTGTGTAATCTTTCACTGTAAAAAGGACGAATGTTTTTTTTAATCTACGAATATATTAATATAACCACGAACGAAAATATACAATCTATACCGAGTTACCGAACATTCCCGAACAGCGTTATTTATCATTATAAACCTGAGAAACCAATATAATTTTCTGAATTTAAAGAAGCATTTATAAATACAAAGTTACTTTTGCTGCCACGGATTTTCGGAAACGTTTCCGAGTAATTTTTAAAGTGTATTAGTCAGTTCTCCTAAACCGGAACATAGATGTTTAGGATGCTATGAATTCTCAATTAAACATTTTCAACTGCGTAATTGAATTTATACATGCAAGATGAATAAAAAAATATTAATTTGAATTTGGGTGTTAATACTGTTTATTTAACATGTTTGATGAACATGAAAATGTTTACTTCAGAATTGATAGCATCCGGAAATCTACATTCCGGATTGAGGTAATTGATTAATACACCGTACAAACTATTCGGAGACGTTTCCGAAAATCAATGGTAGCAAAAGAAACTTTGTTTTCATAAATGCTTCTTTAATCTCGAAAATATATTGATTTCTCACGTTTTTATAGATAACGAACGCTTTTCGGAATCGTGAGTAACTCGAAAGAGGTCACTGAATATTTCGTTCTTGGTTATATTATATTTTAAACATTTGTCTTTTTTTACAGTGTTTGAGACAGCGATTCCAAAACTTTACTTCACGCTGTTTCCCTGTTTTTTAACTTTTAAGAACCACGAATAGGAAACTGGAAACAATGAAAACAACGAGTGGATGGAAATATACATAATTCTTATTCCATACGGGTGATCCCGAATTCATGGTTACAAACTTTAAGATGCTACTTTACTCAGGCGAAATCACCCGCTCGCTAATGTTAATCATATGGGGGGGGGGGGGGATAATTTACGATATCTCGTTACATTTCCATATTTTTAAATGTTTTTTTTTTTTTTTTTTTTTTTTTTTGTATTGGATAGCTGAGGTCAATTTTTATGCACGCTCCTTTGTACTTTTTCGATTTTGATTACAAGTTTTTTTTTTATTTTTTTAATTAAGATACTTTCACTTTCGGAACCGGTTTCGAAAGTGAAAGTAATAATTGAAAGTTAGTGAAAGAAAGTGAAAGTAAATTTCTCAATACAAAAAAACTGCAACAAAAATCGAAAAAGTACAAAGGAGCGTGCATAGAGATTGACCTCAGCTATCCAATGCAAAAAGAATCATTTAAAAATATTGAAATGCGAACGAGATATCGTAAATTCCCCCCCCCCCCATAGGATTAACATTAGCGAACGGATGTTTTCGCCTGAGTGAAGTAGCCTCTTAACCCTTTCCGGCACAGACAAATTCTGTTCATAAAAAGAGAAATTACTGACTGACACCGGAATTTACAAACGACTTTTTTAGAAAATAAGAATTCCTTATTTTAAGCTTTCATTATAGAAACAAAATTTTATTAAAATATTCTTGGTGTCGAATGCAAGTTTGAAGTTAAAATTAGGTGTGCCCGGAGTGGGACCACTGTTCCGGAAAGGGTTAAGGGTTGGTACAGAACACTGTAACAATAATTTATTGTATAGGAAACTAGTGCAAGAAATCCATTTATTTAGTCAAAATTTACAGGGTGTCTCACTCAATTCGAAGTCGTGTTTCCGTTCATAATTTTTAACAGTATTGAAGATACTTTATTGAATTCCTTTCAATAGCCTTACAATTCATACAAATATAAGTCTGTTGTTAATTCTGTTAAAATATCTTCACTACTGTTAAAGTTATGAACGAAAAAGCGACTTCGGGTTGGAGTGAGACGCCCTGTAATTTTCACTAAATAAATGGATTTCTGAACCTAGTTTCTTATACAGTAAATTCAAAAATACTCTGAGAAATAGAAAAACAGTTCATCTAGACCAGAGTAAAGTCAAAAGAATGAAATATTGCAACTTTTATAAAAAAGATAAGTAAGCAAAAATAAAAGTTCATATCTGATAATCCTTTTGAAAATCTTTTTTTAGCTCACGGAAGGATTTTTCCCTCTTTTAATTTTTTTGGTTTGTTATATACGATATTTGCTGCTTACGTATACACAGTTATACAATATTTGCTACGATACAGATGTCATTGTCGTACTAAAATCCTTCTAACACTTTCCTGAAAAGTGTTTATGAATTCGGTTTGTCTGTCTAACCGTATGTCTGCCGTCTGTCCGTACTCTAATTCGCGTAAATATACTCGGATTGCCATGCAATTGATATATGATATTAATGTTTACTATGGTTTGTTTGACATTGAAAATGAAGTGCGTAGTATATTTTTAGTTCATTTAGGGACACTCAAAATAATTCCATTACATTATGGTCTACGGGGGAAAAACCGTTTGCGGTAGATTTTAATGATGTTAGAGGTTAGACTATCTTAAACATATTGAAAGTGATATACATCACTGAGGTGCACTGCAAGATGCTTAGTATAGAATAGGGTGCGTACACTGCAAAAAAAAAAAAAAAAAAAAAAAAAAGTGTTGATTTTACAGTATAATACTGACATCCCAGCTGCCAGTATTATACCGTAAAATTAACGGTAATAAACAGTAAAATAAGCAGTAATACACTGCCGCTCAACACTTTTTTTTTGCAGTGTATAGCATTATTCGTACATTTAAAGGAACACTCAAAGTGCAGTGTGCCTTAATCATGTTACACTATTTCGAACATATTGAAATGTCTATGTATCACTGAGGTGCATTACAAGATCCTTACTATAAAATAAGGTGTGTATAGCATTGATTATTTAGTTACAGGGACACACAAAATAATTCGGTTACAGTACTGTCTATCATTAATAATTGCTGGAAGTGCGTTTTCAGTTGTGGTATGTTGGCTTTTTGAATTTAACTAATTTTTTGCATATTACTGTGTGCATATGCATTCTAAAGATCCATACAGGGTTGCACAAAAGATCTCGAATATATTTCTGTTTATTGGCGGAATTTGCTATAAATGAATTTTCAACTGAGTTATCCGTTTTCTAACTGAAGTAAATTGTAGAAAACTATGTAGTATATATATACATATTTATAGATCCTATGCAGGACTGAACAAAAGAATTCAGATACTTTCGGGATATTAACGGTAATTTCATTGGGTTTTCAAATGTGCCATGCGCTTACCAAATTGTTTACTTAGGCATCATGAAAACCTTATTAAACGGGGAAGTTTCATTTTAATAGTATACTGAATGTGTTGGAAAGTGTTTAATAATCTATGCTTGTCGCATGATTTTAGTTTCTGTTATTTTATAGTGATAATTTTTTTTCTGTTGTTAAGAAAAAAAGCATTATTGTTTTGTTTTTCTTGTTTAAAGATCACAACAAATAATTAATCTTTTCTAAAGAAGAAAATACTATAGCGATTTTAAAAATCTTTTAGTATTCTAAACTATAAATTTCCTGAATTTAACTTTACATTTAGTTCAGTTTATGTTAAGTAAAAACCATGTCGTAAATCGAAAGTGGCAACCATATATAATGCGAAAAAAGTATTTCCTTCCATACTGCAAATTAAATTGAAACAGTTTCAATTACCAAAATATTTCGGCAATCAGAAAAAAAAATTGCACATCTTGATCATGATAAAGTCATGAGAATGAAAGTAAAATTATTTTGTGATTGTGATCCAAAAATAACACCGAGAAAATAAAATTGTATTGAGAACCTCTTTGTACATCATAAAATTATTTCTTCTGTTTTTCTTTAAACTTTCTAAGAAAAAAAAAAGTTAAATAAGCAAAAAATAAAATTTCGTGTCTGATAATCCTTTTGAAAATCTTAATTCACAGGGGTATATCATCTTTTTAATTTGTTTGCTTTGTAATCCAGTAATATAGAAATGTAACTCTTGCACTATTATTATTTTTTTGTGTGATCTTTTTTCTGGGAGACAAAAAGTTTTTGATTTTTTTCCCCTGCACGAAATCAGAGAAAATAATTTAAAAGAACGATTTAAAAATAACGGTGGTTTTAGGAAGAATTTATTATTTTTAGCTAGATATTTTCTGTATTTAAATCAACATTTCTTTGACTTTCATTTTAAGAAGAAAAAAAAAGCTATGCCGTAAAACTTATATCATATGAAAAAATTAAGTACTTTCATTGGACTAAAGAATAAAATTTAAGCAGTTTAGATTGCCAGAATTGAGAACAAAATAAAGAAATAAATAAATAAATAAAATATATTTTTTCTAATCTCTAGTTTACCAGAGTAAAGTCAAGAGAATGAAACATTACATTTTTCTTAGAAAAGATAAGTAAGTAAAAATAAAAGTTCATGTCTGATAAGCCTTTAAAAAGTCCATTTTTTTTTTTTTTTTTTTTTTTTAAAAAGCTCACGGAAGGAGTTTTCCTCATTTTAATTTATTTTCTTTGTAATTCTACCATATAGATGTCATTGTTGCAAAAAAATCTTTTTTTATATTTCAGTGATCTTTTCCTTTGTTGTTAAGACAAAAAAGCATTGCATTTTGCTTTTCTTGTGTGAAATCAGAACAAGTAATTAATCTTCTCTTAAGAATAACAAATAAAGATTTTAAAAACAATTTATTATTATTATTATTATTATTAATCATACATTTTCTGCATTTAATTGTACTTTTAATTCATTTTATGTTTAGAAAAAAAAAAACGATCTGTTAAAGCAAAAATGACAATTGTATATCATTATGAAAAAAAGTTATTCAAAACATAGAAAAAATAAATTGAAACAGTTTAAACTGTAAAAATATTTCAAAAAAAAAAAAAAAAATGCACGTCTTGACCATATTAAAGTCAAGGAAATGAAAGTTGTAATTGTGATCCAAATAACACCGAGAAAAATAATTTTGGATTGAGAATCTCTCTGTATCATAAAATTCTTTCTTTTATTTTTCTTTCAACTTTCTGAGAAAAAAAAGATAAATAAGAAAAAAATAAATAAAATAAAAGTTCGTGTCTGATAATCCTTTTGAAAGTCTTAGTTCACAGGAATATATCTTTTATTATTATTATTATTTGTTTGCTTTGTAATCCAACAATATACATTTAACCATTGTACTATCATCATCATCATCATCAGCATTATTATTATTATTATTATTATTATTATTATTATTATTATTATTATTATTATTATTATTTTACAGTGATCTTTTTTCTGTGATACAAAAAGTTTTCGATTTTTTTAATCTGCACGAAATCAGAGCAATATATTAATTCTTCTATGTTTTAAAAAGAATAATGTTTTAGAAAGCATTTATTATTTTTAACTACATATTTTCTGTATTTAAATGGACATTTCCTTAATTTTTATTTTAAGAAAAAAAAAACCTTCTATAAAGTAAAAAATAAATAAATAAATAAATAAATAAATAAAAACTGTATTACATGAAAAAACTAAGCTGGACATTGGACGAAAGAATAAAATTTAAGCACTTTAGATTTCCGAAATATTGCGAGCAGGAAAAAAAAAAAATATATCAGTAACTTGAACAGAATAAAATCAAGAGGATGAAACATTGTATTTTTCTTATAAAATATAAGTAAGCAAAAATAAAAGTTCATGTCTGATAATCCTTTTGGAAATCTTTTTTTAGCTCACGGAAGGAGTTTTCTTCCTTTAAATTAATTTCCTTTGCAATCCTACCATATAAATGCCACTGTCGCACTAAAATCCTTTTTATTAACACTTTCCAACCTAGTTGAAAAGTGTTTATGACTTCGGTTTGTCTGGCCGTATGGCCGTCTGCCGTCTGGTTAACACTTTCCAACCTAGTTGAAAAGTGTTTATGACTTCGGTTTGTCTTGTAGTATGGCCGTCTGCCGTCTGTCCGTCTGTCCGTGCTCTAACTCCCGTAAATATGCTGGGATTGCTCTGCAATTTTTATATGTTATTGTCGTTATCTATAGCATGTTCCCTATTTCAACGGAAGTGTGTATCACTTATAGTTTTTTTACAGGGACACTCAAAAGAATTCCGTTACATTGCGGTCTATGGGGAAAAATCATTTGCGGTTTATTTAAATAATGTTTCACTATTTTAAACGCATTGAAATTTATATATATCACTAAGGTGCATTAGACGAAGCTTAATATGGAATAGGGTGTGCATAGAACTTATAGTTACTTTACAGGGACAGTCAAAAGAATTCCGTTATATTACATCTATGGAGAAAAATCGTCTGCGGTTTATTTAAATAATGTTTCACTATTTTAAACGCATTGAAATTTATATATTTCACTAAGGTGCATTACAAGAGGCTTACAACAGAATATTGTGTGTATAGCAGTCATCGTTCATTTACAGGGACACACAAAAGAATTCCCAACTGTCTGTTAACAATAATTCCTGGAAGTGCGTTTTAAGTTACTGAACACGATTTTAATTTTAACTCGCTTTTTGTCTATTACGTGATGTGTATAAATTCTATAGATCCTATACAGGGAAGCACAAAAGTTCGCGGACACATTTCCTTTTAGTGACAGAAACTCCAGACGGAGAATTTTAAACTGTGCTACGCGTTTCCTAACTGAACTAAAATTTAGCATCCTATGTAGTATATATACAGATCTATAGATCCTATACAGGGCTGAATAAAAGTATTCGGATATTTTTCTGAATATTGTATATGTTGGAAATTCCTGAAATTATGTTTTTAAATATATTATGCGTTTTCCAAATTGTCTACTTAGATGTCATCTTTTAGCTTATTAAACGGTATGATTTGTAAAATTATTTTGGAAGCGTTGGAAAGTGTTACATAATCTATGCTTGACGCATGAGTTTTCGTTCTTGCTATACAGTGATCTATTTTTTTCAGTTGCTCTGACAAAAAGCATTGAATTTTGTTTTTCTTGTTATGAAATCAGAGCAAGTAATTAACCTTCACTTAAAGGGGATGCGGGAGATTTTAAAAAAGCATTTATTATCATTATTTTCTGCCATATAACTCTACGCTTAATTAATTTTATGTTAAGAAAAACAATGCCTTAAAGCGTACAAAAGACAACTGTGTATCATATGAAAAAAAGTAATTCATTACATGGAAAAACTAATTGAAACAGTTTAGAGTGCCAAAATATTCCGGGAACCGGAAAAAAAATGTACGTCTTGATCAGGTTGAAGTTAAACAAGGCTGTAGTGGAGAGTATACCGTGATTTTTTAAAGACGCCATGTATACACTGCAAAAAAAAAAAAAAAATTGTTGATTTTACAGTATAATACTGGCTTCCCAGCTACCAGTATTATACCGTAAAATTAACAGTAATAAACAGTAAAATAAGCATGCGCGGTAGTGTATTACTGCTTATTTTACTGTTTATTACTGTTAATTTCACGATATAATACTAGCAGCTGGGATGCTAGTATTATACTGTAAAATCAACAGTTTCTTTTTGCAGTGTAGCTTCTGTTTTTCAAGCAAAGCTATAGCGTACACTCTCAAGAGTTTAAACCCTTTTGCTCATAGCGTATACTCTCGGTTTTATTTATTTATTTATTTATTTTTAGTCTACAGCACCAAAGTAATAAAAATAGAAGTACAAATATTTTGTGAATGTGAATCAAACAACACCGAGAAAAATATTTTAAAATTGAGTACCTTTTTGTGTATCATAAATTTCCTTTTTTCTTTTTTCTTTCAACTTTGTCACAAAAAATACAAACAAGTAAGAATGAAAGTTCATGTCTGATAATAAAGTCTTTATAAGTTCACTGGGATATATCTTCTTTTTTACACTTATCTGCTTTATAATACAACAATAATATATATATATATATATATATATATATATATATATATATATATATATATATATATTATTTTCCCTGGACGAAATCAGAGCGAATAATTAATCTTTACGTGGTCTTTGTTTTAAAAAGAACAATGGCTTTAGAAAGCATTTAATATTTTTAACTACATATTTACTGCCTTTAAATCAACATTTCCTTAATCAGAAAAAACGAGTCGGTTGTATCAATTCCAAAACTTTCTTCTATCTCACACAGGTTTCGCATACACTAAAAAGAATCAGCACCAATTTATATCAAGGTCTAACTGAAACTCAAGTTTTAATAAATTCCGTGCATTAGTTCTTGAGATATGACTATTGCTAAACTCGTGTAAATCCTGCAAAATACAACACAGCAGCGCCACCTGTTGGGAGATTTAGACCAAAACTTAATCCACAACAACTTATGCCAACGTCTAACTGAATCTGAAGTTTGATGAAAATCCATGCATTAGTTTTAGAGATATAGTTATCGTGTTAATAATGAAAAAAGTAGCATAGCAGCGCCACCTGTTTGGCTATTTACACCTAAACGTAAGCAGCATCTATTTATGTCAAGGTAAACAGAATCTGAAGTTTTATGAAATTTCGTGCATTTATTCTTGAGATATAGCTATCGTAAAAATCATGAAAAAGTGATATAGCAGCGCCACCTGTAGGAATATCTACACCAAAACGGAATCAGCGTCTATGTATGTTAAGGTCTAACTGAATCTGAAGTTTGATGATAATGAATGCATTAATTCTTAAGATACAGCTATTGCGGAAATCGCGAAAAATGCAGCATAGCAGCGTCATTTGCTAGGCGATTTTCACCAAAAACTAATCAGCACCAATTTATATCAGGGGCTAACTGAATATAAAGCTTTATTAAATTTCGTCCATTAGTTCTTGAGATAGAGCGCCCACAAAATTTTTGTCACATACAGACAGACAGACAGAGTCATATAGTCACAGACTCACAGACAGACATTTTCTAAAAACAGTCAAATCGTGTTAATATGTATTTATTACGAACATTCTGTTATTTTAACAAATTTTGCTCTTAAGTTCATAATAAATACAGATTATTTCCGTAAAATTAAGAGTTTTTTACTGGCGTTCTAGCTGACAGTTTTTTTTTCTATAAAATCAACAGATTTTATTTTATTTATTTATTTATTTATTTTACAGTATATATCATATCAAAATATTAAGTACTTTCATTCGACGAAAGAATAAATCTCTAACAGTTTAGATTCCGAAAATATTGCGAACAGCATAAAAAAATCTATAGCTTGACCAAAGTAAAATCAAGAGGATGAAACATTGTATCTTTTTTGGAAGAAGTTAAATAAGCAAAAATAAAAGTTCATGTCCGATAATCCTTTTGAAAATATTTTTTTTTTCTTTAGCTCACGGAAGGAGTTTGTTCCCATTTTAATTTATTTATTTTGTAATCCTACAATACAGATGTCACTGTCGTCCTAAAATCCTTTTTATTTTACAGCGAACCTTTATTTCTGTTGTTAAGACAATATATATACTCTGATTTGATTTTCCTGTATGCAAAGTATAATGATTTTATAATGCATTTATGTCACTAAAATTGCCATTTTCTGCATTTAACTCTACGTATCATGCATTATTTGTTTAAAAAAGATTGGTTGATTATTGACGGCCAATTATCTACACTAGGGATATAGGCCCAATGTTTAAAAAAGAAAACAAAAAACATATTGTAAAGCATAAAAGAAAAATAAACTGTGCATCATATTAAAACAAGCTCTAAACTATTTTTCAGAGATAACAGGACTATGCTGAGAAGCAATTTCTGATGTTTTGGAACACCTTCATTAAGAAATGATGCCATATCTTAATAACGAAAAGTATTCCAAACAATGCTTTTTGTATTTTAACGGATGAAATCAATTAATATTTATCAAACTACTAATGCCTGTATTACAGAATTAGATGAGTTGTTACTGAAATTATTTATTTTTTAAGTCTTAATTAAACCTATTTTTTAAATATTCCCCCAATGCAGGTTGAGTTTTAGTTTTTTTATTTCGTTCTTTTATTTCATATTTAATCGCAATTGTCATGTAATTTTGAAACATTTAAAATATATAGTATTTCATCTTTTATTATTTAGTCAGAATATTTATATTATAATATAATATATTATATTTTTAGATATAAAATTTCAAAGTTAATGTGCTAAATTAAGAAAAAGAAAGGGTAGTTATGTATTATCTGTGCCAAAAAGATAAATCTCCAAAACTGGTTATCAATCGCCCATCGTGTTCAAAACAATAATATACATAATATCGCTAAGATCGTAAATGACATAAGAGCAAGAGGATGAAACTAAAATATAACACAAAACACATCTGAAAATAACACAAAAAAGTAACTTAGTATATATTTGTTAAATACATAGAATAAAGTTTGTGGCGTTTAGCTATAAAATATATGTACGATGGTATGGAATGATGTAATGTTTGCTGGAATGAAAATAGTATATATATATCTTATAAACATACTAAATCTACCGATATTATATATATATATATATATATATATATATATACACGGATACCTCGAGAGCGCGGCCGCTATTCAGAGGCGTTTTTGTTGTTTAAAGGTAAAAAAGTACAGATATATAGTTCTTGGGAATCGAAAAGTGTCCGCTACACAGCGATGTCCGCTACTCGGGAGTGTCCGTTATAGAGGATTTGCTGCACATATATATATTTATATATATATATATATATATATATATATATATATATATATACACATATATATATATATATATACATATACAGGGTGTTTCAGGATCCAAAACTTTAAGGTGTGGTAGATCATATTGCAACAAACAATTTTTGTATTGGAAACCAGTGTCGTAATCCATTTATTCAGTAAAAAATACAGGATATCTCGCTGGGATTTTGGGCCCCTGCTTTAATAATGATGAAGATGTTTTAATGAAATTTGTAACACAATTACCTTTCTTTGCGGAAATCTAACGATAGCACGAGAACTGGGTACCATCCACATCCAAATTGCGTTGAACTAGACACTTTACTTTTACGAATGTAATTGACAGCACATTACCGTTTCACTTACCGAAATACAACTTACCGGACTGCCAGCCTACCGAAAATTTCTGGAACACGGTACCGATATCTTCAGTAGCAAAGAAACAAGTTGTAAACATGAAAAAATGATTTGCAAAATTTATTGTTCATTGGCGATATTGTTTTTTTTTTTTTTTTTTTCATAAAATTTCCGGTTTAAAACCATGTTTATTTGAAAAGATCAAATTTGCACAATGCTCCGGAAATGTTTGGTAAATTAGAAACTCTGTGTGTCCATCAGTTAAAATTATGTTCTGAATGGAGATATAGTATTTGTGAGTGAGTAAATTGTAAATGTATTTATTACGACCCTAATTTCCTATACTTTTTGTTGTTGTTGTTGTTGCTTTATGCTCTACTACCTTTTGAAGTTTGGGCGATCCATTCTGAATCCCTGCAAAATAATATTCAAACAAATAATATTTTAGAAAATTAACTACAAAATATCCAAAAAAATATGTTCTTAAACTTAATTAATCCTAAGCAGAAATAAAAAATATATTGTAATTAATAAAGCATACTTTTATTACCATAACCAGACGTTCAGGTAGTCATGTACAAAATTCATCCACTGAGAGATAATCAATAAAAAACACAATTTCAGTTACGTACCTGAAAACAAAAACAAAAGAAACATGAATAATTAGAACAATATTTCATTAATAGTTTTTTTTATCAATAATATTAGAAAAAAAAATCATCAATCATTTTAAAAATAATTTTACTCAAAGATATAGTTTTTAGGTGCTGTAGAGAAAAACATTATAGTAAAATCTCGCTTCTTTGTTTCTAGCTGGGCAATGGATTATATAAAATGAAAAATACTGAGAAATTGTGCATGCGAGTTAATGTGAAAGTTACGTATGCGTGTTAATAGAAAAATTTCTTTTTTAATTTTTCTCTTCCATCCTTTTTAAAAAATGCTTTTCAGGCACGTTAGCTAAACAACATTAATTAACCCTCAGCTGCCTACGCCGAGAAATTCCCAAGATGAAAATATTTCTCTTTGCTTTGTTTCACATAATTTACACCAGGTGAAATAAAAATGCTTATTTAATAGAAGCATTTAAATTTTTTAATGATTTTTTTACTAAATGCATATTTTTCGCTTAATAAGGAATTTTCTTGTTCCTACTTTATTTAATTTCCATAAAAAAGTTATAGGGGATTGGGATATTGTTGAGTATTGCCTACTTTCAACCATAGGAGGGATGCCTTAAAGGAGGACTTTTGGAGGGAAAGTTATTCGAATTATCGTTTTCGTACAAGGAAAACTCTGAAAACTTCGCACAGAAAGAAGCCCATACCGCACTGGTTCCGAACTCGCGAACATCAACCATTATGTGGCTATAAAAGTTGTAAATATTTCAATTCAATTGACAGAAAACATTGCTTCAATGCTAGTAACTGAAAATGGTTGAATATTGAGACCAAATATAGACTCGCATTGGTTCACAATATTGGCTTGCTTCTAGGAAATAATATCTTTTTAAACAATTTTTTAAATACGGTTACCATTTGTGAAAACGCAACCTGTATTTAACAGAATTATGTCATAAGCTGAAATATTTATGGTCTCGGCAAATAGAAAACCCTAAGAAAAATACAACAGAGAATATACCTTCTAAGACGGAAACTGTAAAATGGATTTTTTTTTCGGTCCATCATTTTTTTGCGATTTTATCATAGCAAGTTTTACTATGTATATTATAAAGCAAAAACATGTCCATGAGTAACACTGACGTCATGTCGACGGCGGAAACGTCTTGATTGAGCAATCAATTTTGCTTTTATCAGAAATATATTAACGTTTCAACATCGCACTATTTCAATTTTTATATCGTCGAATGGGGAAAAAAAATGTACTTTCGAGTGCAATTTGTTAGAAAACTTTATCTCAATTTACCACTGAACTCAAATATAACAGGAGATCTGTCATCCTAATGCCCAACATGATTTCCAGCGGTCAGCGCGGAAAGATACAGTGGCGATAATTTTAGCTCGCATTCATGGCAAAACATGCTGTCTATCGCATTCCCTTACATGATTAGTGAATTATGTATGAATTAGATAAGCATAGCTTAATTATAAAATCATAAATTAGTATAATAGTAAATGAGAATACTAATATCTGACATTAACAACACGGACTATTTTTTACTTTTGCCTTGCAAGCTTCATTTGCCTTTCACGCTTCTGACCTCTGATTCTGAACTCCTGATATATATAGAGCTCAATGCAATTTACTGATTTTTGTGACTTTTAAAATTAATTTTCAAGAATGATTTCTTTTTAATAAAAAATATTTCTATCACGTGCGGCCCGATTAAGGAAGATTAACTTGTGTGCATTTAAAACAGCATAAATAGGTTAACATTTGTTTCCGGCTATTCCATAACGGAATTAAAACTTCATAAAAATAAATAAATAAATAAAACAAAAATTTAAAAGATATCTAATATAACTTATGAAACCAAATCAATTAATACTGAAATAATCAGAATAAAATACGCTACTGAAAGTAGCAAAATCTTTAGTGATTTCTTCGTGTGTTATTAACCATGCGGCTAATACGAAAATATCACTTTTAATAAATTTCAAAACTTTATTTCAATACATTAACTGATATTTTTCCTATGCGCTTTTGGGTGTTGCTAGTTAACAATGTAATATATACTAGAGTTAAAAAAAAATCACCTATTTTCTGTACACCGGGTACTATGTTCTATAACACCGGTAACCCGGATCCTCTGGTATATTTAATTGTCAATTGATTTTTTCCTTCCATTATTATAACAGAAATTAGAACAAAAATAAAACATCTTAAAACATTAATCTAGTTGTGAAAAGCATATTTAGGGCGGAATTTCACACTGTAATGGAATTCTATTAACACTGTAAACACTCCCACAGTAATATTAATACGTTGCATTTATTTCAATATTTATTTTCAGGAATTAGTCCTGCTTCCTTTTATCACCTTAAGCATAACATAAAATCGAACTGACAACGTATATAATTCGTATAATTTGTTCTAAACTCAGCTTAAGTATACCCTCGAACTATGTTACACATCCAAAGGTATGTAATACTGGCATTTATCACCATATCGGTCTATCAAAATACCATCCGGGCCTTCAGGACGCGGTTTATAAAAGAGATTGAACACGAGAGACAATCGTATTTCATGCTAGATTAACTTCTTCTTCTTAAAAAAAAAAAAAAAAGAAAAAAGAATAATATAGCTCTGAAAAATGTGAGGTGCATGTGTAATATGGGATATGATATAACATTTATTGTTCGTGATGTTACTTTAAAACATTCTATGATTTATGTTCGAAATTGATGACAGGGTAACGTCTTTCTTTTCAAATTTATTCATTTTGCGAAATAGTTTTTCTTTTAATATTTGTGCACCGGTTTTTATCAACAGAATTTTTCGCTTTATTAAATCGCTGAATATATTATTATTATTCTTACTAGAAAACTCAACCCCGGGTTTCCGGGTTACAGAACATAGGCGATTTTTTTTTTCTTCATTGGAAACTTTTTTACATTTAATATACATTTTTTTTTTTAGATTGGCCACTAACAACACGCAAAAAATGAAACATTTTTGTATGAAAAATATCAATTATGTATATTTAAATAAAGTTTTGAAATTTATTAAAAGCGATACTTTCATATTAGCCATATGCTAGAGGTTAATAGCCGAAGAAAGCAACCTTTTTAATGTTGATAATTTCAGTGGTTCAATTACATGTCTTAAATTTGGTAAAATTGCTGTTCTAAATTTTAAATCTATAACATATTCAACCATAAAATGTGCCAATCAAGTACAAGTTACGCAACAGATAATTACTATTATTATTATTATTATTGTTATTTCCAATGCAATTTGTTATATAGTATAATATCACAATTTCATAATATTCATAAAAATATCACCCACCTTGCATCTTACAATCTTTTATAAGATGGCAGATTACTAATAACGGCTTCCTTAATGTAAGAAATTAAAAGCAAGGTTTAATTACACCAGAAAGTTTTGAAATGACGAAAACTGACCCTGATTAGTCTTTATTTAATTTATGTTACTTCCCTTTGAATTTATTTAGTTATGCTTTATTAAAAAATATATTTGATAAATTGTAATAATAATAATAATAATAATAATACTATACGACAAAATTACACTCTAAAAACGACATTTTCAAAACTGAGCAAAAAATTCTCAAATATGAGTCGCATAGTCAAAATGGCTCCGAATCAAAATTGCTCAAGTTTGCAACATGTATATACTTATTTCTGAAAACATGAACTGCACACATTCAAGAACAAAACATGTGCTTGTATTTGAGTATATCCATGCTTCAAAAATGAGTATGAACTGACTTCTATGTGCTCATTTTTGAGTATTTCCATGTTTTAAAAACGAGTTTGAACTGATTCTAATCCTTTTTGAGTATGTCCATGTTTCAAAAATGAGTATGAACTGACATCTATGTGCTCAGTTTTGAGTATGTCCATGTTTCAATATTCTGAATATATCTGGTATTTCAGAATTGAAATCATTGGGTCGTCCTATTTGAAACAAAAAGTTTCATAACAAAATGAAAACATCGATTTACTCAGATTTGAAAGTGTTATTTTTCTCAGTGTAATGTTGCTTACATAAAATGTTAAAAAATTTAGCAATATAACAAAAGAAAAAAAATTAAGCAAAAGGATGAAAATTTAAGTTTATTTTATAGAGGCTACCATGCACTATATATACTGAAAATTTCGTGAAAAAATATTGAAAAGTTTTTTAATTGCATTGCGCGGATTGCCTCAAAATTACATTTAGAAAAAAAAAGATTTTAAAGTCCTCTCTTTGAAAATATTCTTCGTGTAACAACTATTAAGATTACGAATCATTTCCTTTTAAAGTGTTAAAAAATGATTACTCTTTAATATATATATATATATATATATATATATATATATATATATATATATATATATATATATAAACTAATAAAAGAAAGTTTCGCTCTGTGTGTCTGTGTGTCTGTGTGTGTGTGTGTGTCTGTTGGCGATGGCTAGGAAAATCTGGCCCACTTAGACGGCTGGAAATTTAGATTTAGGTAGTCCAAACCCTCTCCTGTTGCAACAGTACTTCAGAATTTTAATATTTTAATTACTTTCTGAAATATTAATTAAAATGCACAAAGAACTCTCATTAAAAATACGCTTTTATTCTCTTGGGTTGGTTGGTTCACTGGTTGGTTGCATCGATCCTTCACAGAAGTAATTAAATGAACCAGAGTAGCGATGCATAAATAAGGATTTCTAACTAAATAGTGTGCACATGGATTGAAGTTATCAACGTAGAGGAGCCATGCGATTGTCGCGCCACCTGTGCATGACAAATTACACATATGTCCCACTGATTGAAATATTTTGCAGGCATATTTTTCTTCATGACAATAAATCGGGTTTAAGTTTTTTTTTTAACATGACATTTATTATTATGATGGAGATTAAAACTTTATTTAACAGATTGTTTTTTATATTTGCGGGAAGGAAGGGAGGCAAGGGTCTAATTACATTTAAGCTTCAAGGTGTATTTCTAGAAAGCAATTACCAGAATTTCCGAATAATAGTGTCAGCCAAATTTCAAATTAAATTCCTAGCTTAACCAAATGAATCAATCATTAAAGATGTAATGTGATCCTCCTAATTAGTTATTTGTTGAAGGCCACTTGAACAACCCCCCCCCCTCCACCCCCCCCCCCCGGCCCGTCTTTCAAGGTTTTTTCTCTAACTCTGCTCCGTTTCCATATCTCAGCAACTATCTTTCCGATTTCAACGCAAGTGATTTCAAACATTATAATTAACTTAATAGTCACCGTTTATAACATTAAACTAAATTTATGAGTAGCGGTTACCGCTATTTACGAATAACAGTTTAAGCCAAATTTGTAATTAAATTCAAAGCTTAAGGAAACGAACGAATTTTGAAAGATGCATAGTGGTCCTCCTAATTAGTTATTTGCTGAAGGCCACTTGAACAACCCCCCCCCCCCACCTCTCCCGGCCCGTCCTTCAAGGTTTTTTTCTCTAACTATGCTCCGTTTCCATATCTCAGCAACTATCTGTCCGATTTTAACGCAAGTGATTTCAAACATTATAATTAACTTAATTGTCACTCTTTATAACATTAAACTAAAATTATGAGTAGCGGTTACCACTATTTACGAAAAATAGTTTAAGCCAAATTTGCAATTAAGTTCAAAGCTTAAGCAAACGAACGAATTTTGAAAGATGCATAGTGGTCCTCCTAATTAGTCATTTGCTGAAGGACACTTGAACAACCCTCCCCCCCCCCGGCCCCTCATTCAAGGTTTTTCTCTTACTATGTCCCTTTTCTATATATCAGCAACTATCTTTCCGATTTCAACGCAAGTGATTCCAAACATTATATTTAACTTAATAGTCACCCTTTATAACACTAAATTAAATTTATGAGTAGCGGTTACCACTATTTACAAATAAGAGTTTAAGCCAACTGTGTAATTAAGTTCCTAGCTTAACAAAACGAACGAATATTTATGCATGCATAGTGGGCCTCCTAATTAGTCATTTTCTGAAGGACACTCGAACATCTCCTCCCTTCGGCACCTCACTCAAGGTTATTTTCTCTAACTGTGCCTTATTGCAATAACTGGGCTAATAATGTTCCAATCTTCTCGAAACCAGCTCAATTTTGTAGTGCGCCTACTATACAGTAACGTAGGCAGCGGGGACCTGTCTCAGAAGTTCGTTCGGAAAGAGGTTTGTTTAGAACAGAATGCTCCCCTGGCGGTGGTAGGGGGAAATAAAAGATTTTCTAGAGCGTACGAGCATGCCGGGTATACGGTTCCGAAGCTATCGTAGATCGTGGCCAGAGTTCCGTTTTTTAAGAGATTTAAGTTTATTGCAAGGGCTCGGGCAACGCCGGGCGGGTCAGCTAGTATATATATATATATGTGTGTGTGTGTGTGTGTGTATTTTAAATGTAATTTTTTGAAGGTGTAAGAGTCCCAAATCCCCTTAAACAATAAAATACGCTAAATTTTATTTAAAACTGCAAAGCGTGAAAATATGCGTTATTAAATTTTTAGGGCGTATTTTTTATTTTTAATACACAAATATGCTTGAAGAGACATTAAAAACATCTCTGAAAACATATATAATGATTTCTGATTTCTAACGTTATAGATTCAAATGTACTGCAGAATATTTCTTTTCTTTTAGAAATGTAATCATTTCGAAATTATGTAGATGTTGCGAGAAACGTTTATAAATGTGACTTCATAATTCAAATAAACGCATATTTAAACCATAAGGTTAGGTTAAAGAAACCATCACTTTTCTAATTCATCAAGTTATTTATTCAAAAACACCTGAGGTCAAAAAGTTTATTACAAAAAGTTTTGATTTATCTGTCTGCAAAGTAAATTATTTAAAAGACAGATGCTAGACAGAGCTTCCATGTCACTGCGTCATCGTAAAGGAGAGAATAGAAAAAATATATAAAACTTCTATACATTCATGGTTATGTAGATAATATTATATTCTGGTCACTCTACGGAATTTCGACAAATTTCTTTTTTTTTTTTTTTTTTTTTTTTTCTTCGGTTTTTGATTTTCCCCATACTTTGTACATGAGGAAACATATATAGAAAAGAAGCTAAAATCAATTTATAAAAACTATTCCGTTTTAAAAATATATTTGATTAGAGAAGGTCGAAAAGAACGATTTTGCACGTTTTTACAAAATTCAAAAGGTTTTAAAACCTTGCAGAATTTTTGATCTAATAAAGATAAATAAAAAATACAAAAAGATCTGAAATCGACACACTTTTTTCCCACCAGATCATGTAAATGTTGTAAATTTATTTCTATTTTGCAAAAAAAAAAAAAAAAAAAAAAAAAGAATGTTTTAAAAACTACTGAAATATCGGTCAAAATGCCAGTTTTTGAAACACTATATCACATGAAGGGAAAGAGATAACATACTTTTACATAGACTTTTGTATGTATTATTGCTACTTCCAAAGATGTCCCGAAAAAAAAAAGTTATAATTCTTTCATCCTGAATTATAGCAATTTAAATTTAATTTTCAAAAAATCAGTATTTTTGACAGCTTGTAACTAAAAAGAGACAAGTGGTATTCAGCAGCAATTTGGCTAGGAAATACCTTAAATAAAATGCCTATAAACTGCAAGTCTCATTTTTGTCTTTCAAATAGTCTGTGAAGTATAGGAGGTTATTGAAATTGGAAAAAGTCAGCGACGAAGAAAAGAATATTTAGAAACAAGGCACATTTTATTAAATAATAAATATTCTAGGTTTATTTAAAGAAATATTTTTAATCTACTGTACTTTTGTGTTACACTTAAAAGTTCACGAGACAGAGAGAATTTGTTAACAACAGACTTGATTCCTGTGTTAGAATATTGATAACGCGAAGTTACCACAGTTATATCCCTATGTTCATACCATATGAATCCATGAAGTAAAATATTTTCATAAATATATTTTATTTGGTGTTTTTTGTGTCAATAAAGTACCCAGAAAGGAAGTTTTCACGGACTCATATATCATGAACAAAGGGATATAAGTGTGATATAATTTCGCATATTCAATATTCTAATAAAGGAATAAAATATGTTGTCAATAAATTCTTCCGTCTCTAGAATCTTTCATTGTAACACTAAAGCATAGTGGATTCTAGGAATATTTTTTTTTAATTAACCTAGAAAATTTATTTAATAAAATGTGTCTTGTTTCTAAATGTCTTTTTTTCGTTCGTGGCAGACTATTATTTTTTCAATTTCAAGATTCTATATATCACGGACCATTTCGAAGGCAGAAATAAAACTTAGAGATTATAAATGTTATATGTAGAGGTAGAGGTCTTTCTTTGCCAAATCGATTATGAATACTGTTTATTCCTTTTGAGTTATGACTAGACAAAAAATAACTGATTTTTGAAAATTTTCAACATTTAACTTGAGATATTTCAGGAGGAAAAAGGGATAACAGCCTATTTATTTTTTCCAGACATCTCTGGATGTAATAATAGAACATATAAAAAATCCATGCTGCGAAACGTCTCAATATGACGTGTGAGCTCCCTCTTTCGGTTACTTTTGGAATAATTTTTTTTTTTTTTTTACATGGAAAAAAATCTAATGTTTCTCTTATCATATTCGCGCAAATCGAAATTTTTTCCGAGCATTTATCAATTTTTTAAGTTTGCACCAATTTATGACGTACCATGTATCTAAATTAAATGCATGTAATACATTTTATTTAAAGCTTAAGAGTATAATGAAATAGTTCTTTAATTATTTTTTTTATTTTTACTTCTTCTATCTTTACAAGAAGAAAGTATTGGATTCATGAAAATTTTCGACTTCCGGTTTTTTCGACGGATTTATACATTTTAGAAGGTCCTGAACACGATTTGACTGTTTTTAGAAAATGTCTGTCTGTGAGTCTGTCTGTCTGTCTGTCTGTCTGTATGTGACACAAATTTTGTGGGCACTCTATCTCAAGAACTAATGCTCGGAATTTAATAAAACTTTAGATTCAGTTAGTTCCTGATATAAATTGGTGCTGATTAGTTTTTGGTAAAAATTGCCCGCCAGGTGGCGCTGCTATGCAGCATTTTTCGCAATTTCCGCAATAGCTCTATCTCAAGAACTAATGCTCGGAATTTAATAAAACTTTAGATTCAGTTACTCCCTGATATAAATTGGTGCTCCTTAGTTTTTGGTAAAAATCGCCCGGCAGGTGGCGCTTCTATGCAGCATTTTTTTGCGATTTCCGCAATAGCTCTATCTCAAGAACTAATGCTCCGAATTTAATAAAACTTTAGATTCAGTTAGTCCCTGATATAAGTTGGTGCTGATTAGTTTTTGGTAAAAATCGCCGGGCAGGTGGCGTTGCTAAGCAGCATTTTTCGCGATTTCAGCAATAGCTCTATCTCGAGAACTAATGCTCCGAATTTAATAAAACTTTAGATTCAGTTAGTCTCTGATATAAATTGGTGCTGATTAGTTTTTGGTAAAACTCGCCCAGCAGGTGGCGCTGCTATGCAGCATTTTGCAGGATTTACATGATTTTAGCGATAGTCATATCTCAAGAAATAATGCATGGAATTTAATAAAACTTGAGTTTCAGTTAGACCTCGATATAAATTGGTGCTGATTCTTTTTAGTGTATGCGAAACCTGTGTGAGATAGAAGAAAGTTTTGGGATTGACACATCCGACTAGTTACTTTTTGAAATTGCAAATGATCAACTTGTATGGATTCTACTGCGCAAGACTATTCTTTCACTCCTTTTTACACACTTTTATTTAACTTAATATGGTTAATGTATGCAAAGATAGAATTTTATAATGTTTTTTTCATTCATTCCTTGATGTGCTATATAGTGCTAGAAACTATATACACTTACGTATTCTTAATGACAATATATTACACATTTTTTTATAACTTAAATATGAATTAATAGATTAATTTTAATTGAATTTTGATTATAAATTGAGAAAACAATTAAAAATCCTAAGCAGTTTGGATAATTTTTAAGAATGATTGTTTTTTTTTTTTTTTTTTTGTTGTTGTCTTGTTTTGTTTTAAATCTATTCCCACGTGATTCAACAATAAATATTTGTTTGAATTAATATAAAATAACATTTGAAGTAATATAAAATAACATTTGAAGTAATATAAAAATGCTTTTTCTCTTTCCTGTTGCCATATCTAGGGAAAAAAAAACAGAGCAAAAATTAAAAGCGCATTTTTTAATATATATATATATATATATATATATATATATTTTTTTACTTTTATTTCTTTTTTACTACAATTTTTCATTAGTAAAAATCACACAAAACGCCGAAAGCTGTTATCTTTTAATGCCTATTGAATAAAAATAATAATAAAAAAAAATACACAGAATTTTTAAATTTTGTATGTTTATTCTATTTATTTCCAAAAATTTTAAATTAATTGACAAAGAATTTTTAATTAGTAATTTATCAAATATCCCATGACATGACAGACAACTAGACAATTCCTATGATTGTCAGAAAACTCATCGTAACTTATCACATATTTAGTGCAATGCCCTTATAGTAACAATTGTAGTAATTCTGATTTATAACGGAATAATTATAATGACAATTGCAGTGGTAATTGTAGGAACAAACTACAAGTGTTCACATTAAAATACTTCACTTATAACGGCAATTTAATTCCGCTGACTTAATTTTAATTAATTCACTTTTCACGTATTATATAATTTTCCAAAATTTATTTATTCATTCAACTTTATCAAATTATCAAAGTTTTTACATCAAATCTGCCTAATTATATCTAGCTCATTCTCGAAATTTATTTTAAACCATTTTGAATAATTCCTAATTCGAATTTGAATAGCTCTGGGATGCTCATTAAATATTGACGGGAGAATATTTATTGCGTAATTGCATAATACAAAGCATGCAACAAAATAAGTTCTTATTAACCCCAGACAATAGAGGCAATTAATTTTTGACATTTACGAATATAAAATGTATAACGGAAAATAAATAACGAGGATCCCATACTTTCAGGCAGTGGGGGGTCAGCTACAATCCTGCATCGGGTCAAGTAATCCCATTTCACTGGAATCCGACTTGACTAGCGGTTCGGGCCGGCACTTTTTTTTCATTGCAGTTCAGGTTCGGTTCGGTTTATGGTAGGGTTTTGATTCTTGCGTGTCGAGTTCAGGTTAACCCGATTTTTTAAAATGAAAGTTTAAAATATTGTTTTAGGCGTAAAAACATATTTTAATAATGCAATAACATATGGTGTAAAAACATATTTTAACAATGCAATAACATATGGTGTAAAATCATATTTTAACAATGCAATAATATATGGTGTAAAAGCATGTTTCCACATAAATGATAAAATTTGTAGTAGAGATATAATTGTAAACGGATTTTCCATCAGCATTAAAATATTATATATTTTAATGCTATAAATTATTATAAATTAAATTATTATATTAAATATATTATTATATTAAATATATTATTATATTAATTATTATATTAAATTATTCTGTTTTACATTACATTATGAATTAATTTTCTTTCCTTTTTGATTTCGGGTCGGGTTTGGTTTGAAGTGTGCAGTGTTTGGATCAACGAAAACGATTTTTTCGGGTTCGGGATGACTTCAAATAACATTTTTGGGTTACTGTACGACCAGTAAGCTCAAAGATTCATTTAGATTGTAGTTTGTCTGCGTATTTCAATATAGCCAAATTACTAATTACTAAACTACTCAGTTATCTAAATGCTTTTCTTAAATTTACATTTTGTAATTTATGTGATGAAATCACTTATTAAATAATTGAAGATTATATAAATTATCTATAAGGTGAATGCAATTGTTCTTTGGCATTTTATTTAACAGCAATTCATAATGAACTTTAAAGTCCAGAGAAATCATTCATAATAATGATCGAATCCCGTTATAATAAATTCCGCGGGGCAGAAAATATCTATTCTATGTAATGCATTTTTGATATAATGGATTCACAATTGATGTATGAGGATTTTGTCGAAATAATGATGCTAAGCATATCTTTATAACAAAATTTTTATTCTATCGGATTTCGTTCTAGTGGAACTCTACTGTGTAAGTGGTGGACCCTCAACAAAAAAGCACCTGTCCAAAAATCCCGAAAACGAAATTAAACGTCGTAATAATATATGTGTTCACAACGGTATTTACAACACCGTGAAGCCATTTAAATAATAACTTTAATATGTATTATTATAATAATAATGCTGTTTATTTTGAGGACAGAAAGTTTTGGTTATCCCATAGAAAAAAATACTTGTCCCAGAGCGTTTTTTCTTAGGTCTAAAAATTTGTAATTTTTGATATACATTTTCTGTCTATATATATATATATATATATATTACTAATTAATTATTTAAGGAACCAGTCAAATCTATTCCTTTACTTAGCTATTGAGTTGATAACATATAAAATTCCGTATATTCCGACGTACAACACGTATAACGCGCACTTTTTGAACAAAAAAACTGTTCAAATTTAGAAAAGTGCGTTATACGCCGGGTATAAAAATGAAAGCTTAAAAAGGAAGCATAAGAATTAAGATTTCTACATTAATGAATAAGAGAAGAAGGCATGATTATTTGAATGAACGAGAGTATGATTATAAGAACTTTGTGGGGATTCAAGCGGATAGGCTTGGAAGTTAGCGTATGTCCTACTTTGAATTTGATTCTTTTATTTATGTTTGTACAAGTTATTATACTTTTTAATGTTCTTTATTGTATTTTAGAGCATACGTCGGAATATACGGTATTTAAGTGTCTGTACTGATCAAAATTATTTTATGATTCTGACAAAAAATAGCGGGTTATGGCAAAATGAGGCAAAACTGCTAAAAAGTATCTGTTGAAAAAACGGCTGTAACTTTAAAACAAGGAAATTTTATCTGTTTGCAATTTTATCACTGTTTTTAAAGAGACAATTCTGCAATTTTGTCACATTTTTTTTTAAAGTTTAGATATTTAACTTAAGTATATTTTATTGAATAAGATTTTTTTCAAAGTGATCATTATTTAGAATGCGAAATCTCTGAAATTTAAAAAGTGACTTTTTCAATGAATCTTCAAATAATTACATTAAACCTTTAAAAAGTGATTTTATCAATGAAACTTCAAATATTGACATTTCAATAAATCTTGAAAAATGACATTAATGCTTTATTTAAAAAGAGATTTTATTAATGAAACTTGAAATAATGACATTTCAATAAGTCTTGAAATAATGACATTAAGCCTTTAAAAAAAGTGATTTTATAAATGAAACTTGAAATAATGACATTTCAATTAATCTTGAAATAATGACATTAATGCTTTAAAAAGAGATTTTATTAATGAAACTTGAAATAATGACATTAATGCTTTAAAAAGAGATTTTACTAATGAAACTTGAAATAATGACATTTCAATGCATCTTGAAATAATGACATTAAGCCTTTAAAAAAAGTGATTTTATAAATGAAACTTGAAATAATGACATTTCAATTAATCTTGAAATAATGACATTAATGCTTTAAAAAGAGAATGAAACTTGAAATAATGACATTTCAATGCATCTTGAAATAATGACATTAATGCTTTAAAAAGAGATTTTACTAATGAAACTAGAAATAATGACATTTCAATAAGTCTTGAAATAATGACATTAAGCCTTTAAAAAAAGCGATTTTATCAATGGAATTTGAATTTTTAACTTGGACAAAAAATCGTTTTAATCATTATTTTAATAACGAAATTCATTCTTATATTTTCTCTTTATTTAGGGCAATCCTTTTGAAACTGATAATTTTCTACCTAAGCTGGAAGCATTCACACTCAAACTGAGCCTATTTAATTCCACCGATACAATGTATATATATTTTTAATTATCTATTTTTTTCAATGAAATCTATACAATTACACCTAACTTACTTACGAAATTTATTCTAATCATTTTGAATAACGATTACTCATTCGAATTTGAATAACTGTGGGAAGTTCATTAAAATTTCGCCGTGAGAATGTTTATTACACAGTTACACAATGCAGAGTATAGAACAAAATAACTCTTATTAACTACGGACAACAGAAGCAATTAATTTTTCGCGCTTACGGATGCCGAAAAATGACAGGAAATCGATAACGAGAGAGCCCTACTTTTAAGCAATGGGGGCCAGTGAGCTGAAGGTTTGATTTACATTGTATTTCATCTATGCGTTTCATTGTAATCAAATTTCTAAACCTACCCAATTATCTAAATATTTCCCTACAGTTTGCATCATGAGATTAAAATGATTAAATGTTTATATTATAGATAGTTAAAAATTAATTAGCTATGTCCACAAAAGGTGCTTGTAACTGTCTTTTTAGCTATGTTCTTGTTTATTCATTATATAGATTTCAAAGTTGGTTGGCTGATTTTATGACGGCCGATTATCTACTCGAGGGATATAGGACCTAGGGGGAAATGCCCTCCATGGGGTCTTTCTAAGGGATCCTAAACCGTATTTACGGCATGATAGATTTCAGGGAAACTTTATTTAAAACAACACAACACGTGTGTGACTTTTAGAGAGTGTTTTTTTTTTTTTTTAAATTGAGACACATTTGGAAGTGAAATTATTTAGATAACGTTTTACTTTTTTTTATTGCTATTACAGGACACATACAGAATCATTTTTGTAGTGACACCTTTAGTCTAATGTAATAAAAACTTAAAAAAAAATAGTAAAGTCATTGTTACGTGTGTGTTTTCTGAGTCACACACGTAACAACGACTTTACTTATTATTATTATTATTATTATTATTATTATTATTACTTTAGACTAAAGGTATCACAACAAAAATGATTCTCTATGTGTCCTGTAATAGCAATAAAAAAAGTAAAACGTTATATATATATATTTAACCACTCTCTAAAAGACACACACGTAACGGTGGAATCGCCCTTTTTCAGAAAACCCTAAGTGCAGAATATCAAGTTTTGAGATATTTAAAAAAAACTATCTAAATATTTCAAAAATAAATTCACATGTTCAAAATATTTTCAGATACCTCTGAAATTTAAATATGCCAGTTGGACTGAATAAACTGAATAGAACACTTTTTACAATATAGAAAATTAGCTCAGGAATTAAAAATTATGTTTATATGTACAAGTACATTGCACGTTTTTATTAACACTGCTGTGTTAAAGAATTCGGTTTATCTGTCCGTACTATAACTTGAGTAAATATACTTGGATCGTCATGTAATTGATATATGTTATCGAAGTTTACTATGGAATGTTCGCTATTGAAAATGGAGTATGTGGCATTTATAGTTTGCTCACAGGGACACTGAAAATAATTTCGTTACATTAAGGTCTATGCGGAAAATCGTTTCCGATATATTTTAATGATGTTAAACTATTTCAAACATAATGAAATTTATATACATCACTGAGGTGCATTACAAGATGCTTACCGTAAGAGTATGGTGTGCATATTACTTATCGTCCATTTACAGGGATACACAAAATAATTCCAACAGTTACAATATGACCGATAATTGATGGAAGTGCGTTTTCAATTGTGGTATGCGTTTTTAAATTTAACTATTTTTTGCATGTTATTTGATGTTTATACATGTATACAGGGCTGCACAAAAGAATTCGAGTGCATTTCCGCTTACTTACGAAAATTGGTGAAGTGTAATTTTTAACGGTGTTATGCTTTCTTAACTGAACTAACGTCTTCATACTATGTAGAATATATACAGATCATTTGACCATACTACTGTGGGCAAAAAATAGTAAGACTTTTTAATTTAAATTTCGCGCGAAAACCCATTCGTCGAAATATTTTTTTTCTAGGTTGGTATGACTGTCAGTGACATCTGTGCCAAATGTCACATCAAAATAATCATTAGTGTTTAGTATACGCTTGTCTTTCTGAAGTACAAAAAGTGCATTCGGCGATTTTTACAATCAGTGAAATTATTCCACAAAGAAGTTCCATTAAATTTTGTGTGCGGAATCAAATTTCTGGTGCCGAAACGTTGAGAATGTTGCAAAAGGCCTTCGGTGATAATTGTTTGTCGCGAGCAAGTGTTTTTGATTGGTACAAATTATTCAAAGAGGGTCGAGAACGCGTTGACGACGAACCACGTCCAGGACGGCCATCAACATCAACTGATGATCAACACGTCAATAAAATCCAGGAATTGGTGCTTGAGAATCGACGATTAACAGTCAGAGACCTTACTGGCATCGTTGGAATATCGGAAGGATCAGTGAAAACCATTTTGAAAGATGCACCGTCGCATACTGCATTAATTCTTCGTGAGTTTTTCGCCAAATTTTCAACCAATATCGTGCCGCAACCACCGTATTCGCCTGATTTAGCTCCGTGTGACTTCTGGCTATTCAGCAAACTCAAAAGACCGCTCCGGGGAAACCGTTTTGAGTCAATTGAAGACATTAAACGTGAATCGCTACGCGCATTGAAGGCTATTCCGGAAATTGACTTTAACAACTGTTTCGAGGATTGGAAGAAACGTTGGCACAAGTGTATTGGGGCCAGGGGGATTACTTTGAGGGGGACGAAATAGATTTGGAAGAATAAATTAAGAATTTTAAAATTATGAACAAAGTCTTACTATTTTTTGCCCACAGTAGTATACAAGGCTGCACAAAAGAATTCAGATATTTTTCTGACTATCGATGGTAATTGTTGAAATTTTGTTTCAAAATGTGTTATGCATTTTTCAAATTGTTTACTTAGGCAATATAGGCATCATCTTTCACCGTATTAAATGGTGAAGTTTTGCTACATTATTTTGAATGTGTTGGAAAGTGCTTTATAATCTATGCTTGACGCATGATTTTTCTTTCTTGTTTTCTTTTATTATTTTTTTTTTAACCTTCTAATACCCGTGGTAGCATATATGCTACCATCAGTGTTGCCAATTAAGTGGATATCAGCCAATTAAGTAGATATAATCAGATATTCCGAATTCACACCAGAAAATTGGAATAAAAATCTTTGCTTTATTTAATGACAGAGATTTCGGAATAAAAAATAAACGGAAATTAACAGTTATTATTTCTGGTGTGAATTCCGATTTTCTTAATCTTGTAATTTCTAGAATACATTTTACCATGGGCATTAGCGGGTTAAAGTAAACATTACTTAACTCAAAGTATCTTTCTCTTAAAAAGCGAGTTTATCAATGAACTTTTAAAAAATGGCAACTGGAATTTTCTAATAAAACTACTTGTTCTTATTCAATTTTATTTCATTTTCAAAATTTTTTATTTACACGACACAGCCATTTTGATTTTTGTCAAAAATTAATTTGAAACTATTATTTTAATGTCGAATATTATTCTTACCTTCTTCCTTTTGATTTAACGTAATTCACTTATAAAGGATAATTTTATAAATAAGCAGAAAATATTCGAATTATAATGAACTTATTTAATTCCACTGACAAAATTTTATCTTCATTTAATTATCCAATTTTCTTAGCGAAATCCGCTCAAATTAAATCCAATTCACAAAGTGGACTTTTTTTCTAATCTGTTTGAAATAATTATTTTTGACATGACTGAGAATAACTCGGGGTTATTCATTAACATTTTGTCAAGTGAATATTTAACACACGGTTGCTTAATGCAGAGAATATAATAAAATAATTCTCATTAACGTCGGACAATAGAGGAGGTTAATTTCTGGTGCTTACGAAATATCATATGTGACGGCAAATCGATAATGCGGAAGAGCACTATTTTTAGGTATTAGGGATTAGAAAGCTAAAAGCTTTATTTACTGTGTGGTTTATCTGAGTATTTCACTGCAAACAAATTACTTAACCGCATTAACGCTCTTTTTGCAACAAGCGTCCTTTACAGAATTTTCAATCTTTTCGAAATACAAATTTTTGTCTAATCGAATCGCAAAAATTCTGTAATTAAATAAGACAAAATTTTCTATACAAAGTTACTGGTAGAAATAATCAAGGATTCTGAGCATTCTGTACGTCACGTATACGCGACGCTCATAAACTAAGGGGTTGACTAATTAAGCATTTCACTTTAATTTATATTTAAACTTTATGACGAAATGATACATTGATATAGTTAATACAGAAAGTGTAGGTTATGCAGTAAAACCTGTCAAAACGGAGCCTTCCTAAAACGGAAAAAAAATCATGTATGTGTATATATGACGATGGGAGGAATACCATCACATCTGCTAAAACGGAAACCTGTCTAAAGCGAATGTATTTTCAATTTCTTTGTCATTCTGTTTTTATTGTATCACAGTTAAAGAATGCAGATGAACTCGCGAAAAAGGAAACAAAAAAACAAAAAAAAACTGTCCAAAACAAAAGTTTTTTTTTTTTTTTTTTTTTTTTCCCCAGCGCGATTTTTCTTTGAATTCTAACAGTGTTTCGATGTAATCATAAAATTACATCTGTTGGAAATTCATACAATTACGATTCTGCTTTGAACTCTAAAATAGTGGTTCTAGTTAACTATACAATTACATCTTTGCGATTCTGTTTTTACTGGTTTTATACAACACAGGTATCACAGTCAGAGAATACAAACGAACATGCGCCTGAGAAACGTGTCTCATGAACGAGCAGAAAATAGTGACTTATCCTTTTTGTCATTTGTCTGTTTCTTACCAAACACTGCATTATTAAATGAAAAAAGAAAAAAAAACCTTGAATTATACGGTGGTATTGTATAAAAATAATATTATTCTATTTCAATAAAATATTGTAATATTTACATGGATTATTTTTAAAAATTTGTTTCAAGACGTTAAAGTGAAAATCAGTGCTTTTAAATATCATACCGAACCAGTTACTTAACACGATATTAATCAATTGCATTATGTATTTATTATAATTAAAACGAATGAATGATATGCTGCTGTTAAAATACTTACAGTCAACTTTTTTTTTTCTTTCTTTCGTTTTTTCATTTTTTTTAGAAAAATAATAAAAATAATATTAAAAGCCATGAAAAATCATATATTTGTGAAGCTGTACAATTTTTTCTTCCACAAACGTTGTCTTTAAGAATATTTAAATTTAAATTATGTGAAAAGCTAGTTTCAAATTTATCACAAGTGAATTAAAATATGCAACATGTTCGTAACATAATATCGCTTTATAAAAATTCTCGAAAAATTAATTAACTAATTAATTAAATTAAGCTCCCTGAGTGTCGCAGCATCTTTTTTAACAGATTCAGAATTTAACAAATGACTCTCAATTAAATTATTAAAAATCAGTTCATTTAACTGATTAATTTTTAAACGTCATCTTAAATTTTTATTCTATTCGCAGTAATTACTTTTATTAAATGCAAAATTTTTTTTCAACTTACAGTAATTATTTTAATCAATGCAATAAAGTTTGCGGAAAAAAACTTAAAAGGAAAATCCGTACAATCAAATTAAATTAGCAATAAATGTAAAACTTTTTTTTTCCTCTAGTACACTTGATATAGTATAAAGAAGGTCCTGGCACTGTAATAATAAATGAGAAAACGTTTGCATTTGTAATAAATAATAATAATAATAATAAACAGCCACCTGAAAAGAAAATTCCTTCACAGATTTCTTCTTCTTTTTTTTTTTTTTTTTTTAATCTTGCATTTTACATATTCTATTTTAAAGTTTCAACAAGCTAACACTAATATTGTAGAGGTTTATAAATCCGTTTTTCCCACTCGAGAATGTCTTTATCAATTTAATATTTGATCAATCATTCAAAGCCAAGAAATTTATTACTTCCTTCCTTCCTATCAACAGTATTATTTTAAGTTAGGTAATGTTACGCCATCTATTGACGAAACCGAAAATATTTGTTGAAAATAAAGGATAGTTGATAAACGTGATTAATTCAGCTGCTTTGCGTTTTGTTTGAAGGTCAAGGTTTGAGTCATTTACTCTTTTCAAGGTTTCGAAAAATGACGCAGGCGATTATTGTTTTTTTTCGTTTGTCTTTTTCCTCCTTAAATCTGAACGACAGTTTGATTTTTGCAGCAAATTATTGAAATATTTTAACACGATTTTGCCGTTACTGTTGATACACGTAACAAATTATTCATAATAATATCAATATAAATAAATAAAACTATACTTCACGGTGTTTTAAAGTAAATTTTTTAACCAATTTCAGAAAGCAACTTAAAAAAAAAAAAACTTTCTATAGGCTATTATTAATTAATTTTCTCAAACAAGAATATCCGTTTTTTGAATGCTATCAATTCTTAACTAAACAATTTCAGCTGCGTAACTGAATTTATTACACGCAAGCGTAACAAAATAATATAAATTTTAATGCTAATGTAATTAGTTTATCATGTTTATCTGTAAAACATGGTTCTTGAACATAAATATATTTACATCATAGTTGATGATATAGCAACCGAAAAACCTATTTTCTAGGTAGAGAAACTGATTAATACACTATAAAAACTATCCGGAAACGTTTCCGAAAATCAAAAAATGTTTGCTCGGTTAAGAAAACTGATTAATACACTATAAAAACTACCCGGAAATGGTTTCGAAAATCAGTAGCAGCAAAAGAAACTTTTTTCTTTTTCTTTTTTTTAAATAAGTGCTTTTTCTAAATCTCGAAAATATATTGTTTTCTCAGGTTTCTAAAGATAACGAAAGCTTTTCGGAAACATGGATAATTCGAAAGAGGTTATTGTATAATTTCGTTCGTGGTTATACGAGGGGCCGTCAAAAAGTTCCCGGAATTTAGTTGTAACTCTTTATTACATCAATATAGGTAGGTACACATTTACTTAAACACTTTCAAAGTAGGCGCCGTCAGAACACACACACACATGCTCCACCGCTCCTGCCATTGCTGGAAACAATGATGAAAATCCTGTTTCGGTATCTTGCCAAATTTGGTCGTTTCGTTGGTTTTGATGTCTTATACGGTGTCAAAACGGTTTTCTTTGAGGACCATTTTGATCTTGGGGAAGAGGCAGAAATCCGATGGTGTTAAATCCAGTGAGTAGGGAGACTGGTGGAGGAGTGGAATGTTATTTTCTGCGAGCCATGTCTGCATAACAATCAATGTGTGGGAGGGAGCATTGTGGTGATGCAGTAACCATCCTCCTTGCCATTTAGCGGGACGTTTTCTTCGAATTGCCTCCCTCAGTCTTTTCAAAACTTGCACGTACAAAGGGCCGTTAAGATTTTGTCCAGCTGGTACAAATTCATAGTGCACCACACTTTCGTTGTCGAAAAACGCAATGAGCATCACTTTTGTTTTAGATTTGACACGACGTGATTTCTTTGTTCGAGGAGAGGACGTTGTGTGTAAACAAATAAATTAATTATATTGTGGTATTAAAGAGTTGCAACGGAATTCCGTGAACTTTTTGACTGCACGTTGTATTATATTGTTGTAGATTAAGAAACATTTGTCTTTTTTTTTACAGTTGTGTGCAAATTTAATTAATTCTAAATAATGTTTGATTATGAATGAAGATAAAACATATACTACTATATATACCTTTGTAATGGAAATAAGACTACGTGTAAGAAAAACTTTGAGTAAGCAAATGACATACTCTTAAGTTATAAATAATAGAAGAGATTTTGCACATAAAAATATATAATAAATAATGAAGATCTTAAATATTTTTATGCGCATCTTGGATATAATTTTTTTATAACTATTTATGCTTGTGTGTCTGGAACCGCATATAAAATGTCGCCGGGACACATGCGGCCCGTGAACCGTAGGTTAAGTATGGCTCTAAAATGTTTGTTTGCAGTTGGAGCGATTTTAACTAGCGTAATAAAAATACCGACATGATTTACCGTTTCACCAAATCGTCTACCATGACAAATCTTTTTATGAATCTTATACGAGAACCCTTCATTGGTTAAATATCAACAAGTTCATCTCGGCTTTTAAGCGCCATTTAGTGAGATATTCTGATGTAGTTGTTCCCATTGTTCACGAATCCACCGTCACGTTTTGCGTAATGGAGGCAATTTTATGAGAGTTCTGGTGTTGCAAAACGTTCTTTATTCTAAATTGCAGATGTATCAATCGAATAAAGCCTTTCATATTTCAATTTGCTTAAATTTGACGTGGGCGGATGGTGATTCAGATGCAAGGACACACGTTTTATTTAAGCTTTTAATTTGAGCAGGAATTGCCAGTTGTCTGATGTTATTTCAAGATAGCGGGTTTCTTAAACGATGGGTAGGTATAATTTCATTTCACCCAAGGAGATATTTCTTTACACGAGAGTTTTGTAAATGTCTAAAGAGTACGATTTAACGATTAAATCTGAAACGTTTATTTGTAATAAGAGATCTGTGTATAAGATAACGGAAACACGTATGAATATGTAAATATACCAGAAAAATTAAATTAATAATAACAACAAAATATTCGTGAAAGGCATTGCTGTATGCAATAGATTACGACATTTTAAGATACTTAGTACAAACTGCATATGTAAGAAACGTTTTAAAGTGTAACCAGTACCACAGATTCGCTCAAACGCTGAAATAATCACAATAAAATAAGGTTGTTATATAAATAGCAATTTCTCTGACTTTTAACCCCTGGCGTGCGGCTAATACAAAAGTATCGGTTTTCATACATTTCAAAACTTTAATACATAATTGATATTTTTCAAATAAAAATGCCTTTTCTGTTGTTAGAGAAAAATCTAAAAAAAAAAAAAAAAAACTTAAATGTAAAAAAATAATATTAAAGTTTTGAATTAAAAAAGATTTTTACCCGTGTCCTGTGTACTAGGCAGTGTGTTCTGTAACCTGCAAAGCCCGTATTGTATTATCTGGTAACAGATATTGTATATTGAAGAACAAAATTATAGAAATCAGTGCTTATCAAATTTCGCATATAAAGTAGTTCTTCTTCTATTCTGATGATTATTTAAATTTTAACTTTATTTTATATTTTAAGAAATGTTCATTGTATCTACCACTATGATTAAGTAGTATTTTAAAATATATTTAAATTGTTAGTTCTTAGTTAAAATATAAATAAATAACTAGGCCTATCATTTGAATAATGTGAAATTTAAACAGGAAGTTTAAACAGGAAAAAGGAAAAATTACAAATCGAACACTGACTAGGATTTCGTTCAACACGTTGATTAAAATATTTATTTCTCTATTAATGTAAGAAATACATTTAAAAATCATTACAAGGAAAAAGGAAAACATTAAAAATCATTCTACCGTATAGTTAGTTACTAGTATATATAAAAGGACAGTTCTGCATTAGCGGTGTATGCGGCTGTATGCTGCGTGCGGTGGAAGAATCCGGCGGTGGTGGCGATAAGAGCATTGCGGTGGAGGGGAGTGCGGCGTTGGATTCCAGCGGTGGTAGAGATAAGGGGAGACTAAAGATAAGAATTCCTTCTATAAGACGGAGGCTGATAAGGAATATTTTAATGTATTTATTTTATTTTGGGGATTTGGAAATACCATAAAAATAACTTAGCTGTAAGATAATTTTTTTCTGGTTATTTGTGCTTTTCCAATTTTATGTGTAACATATGCATACAAATTATTTTCATATACGAATTAAAAAAATAAAACTTCTTTTCTTTATGGATAATAATTTATCAAAACACCCTACCCTACCCACCCCGACACTCACAAAAACCTGTGTTTAATTCCAATCCCAAGGTGAATACACTCCTTACCCCTCCCATACACTCCTCAAAATTTCCCAGGAATTTGGCACTAGTATTTCTGATTAGAAAATTTCTATTTAATATTTAGATCGCAGAATTCAGATTCGCTTTGTTTGATAGCTTAATTTGAAATATATTCCTGTGATTAAATAAGGCGAGAATTCCAAGTAAAATATTGGGGTAAAACAGCATGCACCTTTTGGCTACTCCATTGTTTTATAAAACGGGCTTCGAAAAAGTTTTATTTACTTTAACTCGTATTGTAAAACGCTGGTTAAAATTTGTTATTTAATCACAAAAATTTGCTATATTTCCCGTGGCTTTGGAGTTTTCAAGAATTTGTAAACACTGTATGAAAGAAGTCTTAGAAACACTGAGGAATTTTGAGTAAAAATTAAATAATTAAAAAAATTACACACACATATATATAAGAATACTTGAAACTGTCGTGCATGGATGGAGACGTTTTATTTTAATTGTCATCACCCAGAACACTGTACTTTTGATTGCATAACAACAAGAAAGAGAATATATAAAAGAATGCAGAGAAATTCTTGAATAACTACAATGAAAATTAAAATTACAGCAATCTATTTGCGCTTAAAATCCATATCTGATAAACGAAAGCCATAATCTATAACCATTATATTTAATATCTAACATTGACAAGATAGGAAGAAAAAAACGCGTTGTCGACTGAAAATAAATACATCATCACAAACGAAAGCGCTCATCATGACAATAATCTATGATCTGGAAAAATTGAATGATCTTGTTTGTAACATTGTTATAAATCACTCCCAGATTTTTAATCCATCTTTATCTTTGTATTCAATAAGTGATACATCAAAGAAAGACACCGAATAAAAGTATATAGACACTATAAGATCATGAATGCACAATCTTCTGCTCACACGAGATTAAGTAGCATGGGCGCCAGAAGAACGAAATACAGGGAGGGGCAATATTTTCGAACAGAAGTGCTTGAGATCCGCGACCTAGGTCGTGTTTTTTAATACTTGCCAATATAGTTGAAAAGTGTTTATTACGGTTTGTCTGTCCGTGCTCTAACTCTCGTAAATGTATTCAGATTGTCCTGTAATTTTTATATGTTACTGACGTTTACTATATCGTGATCGCTATTAGAAATGAAGTGCGTAGGATTTATAGTTCATTTACAGGACAGTCAAAAGTATTCCTTACATTATGGTCAATGGAGAAAAATCGTTTCAAGGGCATTTTAATTATGTTACACCACTTCAAACATAATGAAATTGATATGCATTTATTAAGTGCACTAAAACATGCATTCTGTAGAATATGGAGTGCAAAGCATTTATTATTCATTTACAGGGTCAAACAATCGAATCCCGTTACATAATGGTCTACGGGGGAAAAACTGTCTGCAGTGCATTTTAATTATGTTACCACTATAATAAATATAATAAATGTTTTAAATATAATAAAATTAATATAAAATTTATTTACATTACTGAGGTTTACTAAAAGATACCTACTGTAGAACTTGATGTGTATAAATTTATGAGGGTTCATACAGGGACACATACAAGATTTTCGGATACAGTACTGTATCCGAAGTATACTGTCTATTAGCGATAATTGCTGGAAGTGCGTTTCAATTTAACTAAATTTTTGCATACTACGTGGCGTGTAATAAATGCTATAGATCATATACAGGGTTACACAAAAAAATTTCGTAAGCATTACTGAGTATGAGCGTGGATTGCTTAAAGGTGGTTTTTAATTGAGTTATGCATTTTCAAGCTGAACTATTTTTAGTATACTAAGAGATACTTGTAGAATATAAATAAAATCATACGCAAGGTCACGCAAAGAACTAGATACATAACCGAAGTAGGATTTCAGTTAGTTTTAAGCGTGTTTTAGCCTGAATTAAGTTTTAGCTTAATATGCAGCGGGCATAAAAATCTGTAGGTAATATACAGATTTTTTAAAAGCTGTACAAAATAATTCAAGTGCGTTTCCGTCTATTGGTAGAAATTACTGGAGGTGAATTATGTGTTTTCGTACTAAACTAAATTTTAGTATGCCACGTAAAATATATATAAATCTACAGATCAAATACAAAGCAGCACAAAAGAATTGGAGTACTTTTCCGGCAATGCACGGTAATTACTGAAATCTGATTTTCAAATATATTATGCGTTTTCTAAAATGTTTACTTTGATATTTTATTTACATTACTAAACAGCGAAGTTTCGTTAAAGTATTATGGAAATGTTGAAAAGTTTTTCATAATCTATGCTTGGCATATGATTTTCCTTTCTTTTTTTATCATGAAATGTATAAACTTGAAATGAGTTAAACTAAGATTTTTATTTATTTATTTATTTTTTAATCAAAACTCTCGTGCAAGGGAATTTCTGAACATATCATTGTAAAAAGCAACACAAAAATGTAACAAATAAGAAATAATTAGAAATACAAAAATAGGCTTCTAATTCAAAGGTGTAGTTAGCGGTTTCATGATATTACAATTCCTTACAGTATTTTTTGCTCATTGGATGTAAACGACGCTCGTTGAACGTAACGCTATTATAAAATTTTAAACTTGCTCTTCTCGAAACTCTGTTTTTCAAATTGAACGACCATTTTTCGCGAGAATTATTGGACCGATTTTCTTTATTTAAAAAAAAAAAGAAAGCTAATCGTTTTTGCTGGAGGTTATATCACCGAAAAGTATAATTTTCATTGATTACATATTTTTTAAAGTTCGCAAAAGGTAAAAAAATAAATAATAAGCGAAAAAGTGACATTTTTTGTTCAAATGACCGCCATTTTGTCAAAAATCAACTTCTTTAACTGAATGTTCGTAAAAGTTCTAGAGAATTTAATGTCCTTTCATAATATGGTGACCGAATTTGTTTGAGATGTTTGTGACCGGAGAAAGACGGTCGCCCGATTGGCAGTATACGGCGCGCACCTGCAGTCGCAAAAGACATTATTCCTTTTATTAAAAAGAGAAAAAGAAATCGCAAAAATCACGTAAATTTTAGGCCAAAGTAGAACATTCCCTTAATTCTTTTTTCTCTTAAGGGTTTGGCCAACCAGATCTCACATTCCTTTCGCTAATGTAAAGCCAATGAAACTGAAATGCATTATTATTTTTAAAATATCTCTTCAGGAAATTAATATTTTTGACTTCTTTTTCCTGTATACTCTTATAAAGAAGGATGTTTTTTCTTTCTTTCGTTTTTTTATTTTATTTTATTTTATTTTTTTAAGTTGTCGAAATATTACTAAAATGTATGCTTAATTTTATCTGAAGTGTTAAAATCTTACTCACAGGTCGTACGATTTTAACAAATAAAATATTAAATTAAGCATGTATTTTAGAAATATTTTGACAACTAAGAAAAAAAGAGACATATTTTAAAACAAGTACACAGATAAACGAAGTTTAAAATAATAATTTCCTGAAAAAAAAAAAAAAAAAAGAATATATTCTACTCCTATAGGTTTGACAGTAGCGATTGGAATTTGAGATCCGTCTGATAAATACCCTGAATATTTTAATTATTTTAAGTCACTTGCGAAGAATATGTTATATATTTTACTGTTTTCTTTTTTTCGTAA
The DNA here is from genome assembly GCA_963931845.1 of Maratus michaelseni. Classification (NCBI taxonomy): domain Eukaryota; kingdom Metazoa; phylum Arthropoda; class Arachnida; order Araneae; family Salticidae; genus Maratus; species Maratus michaelseni. The sequence goes on along the minus strand of OZ007594.1, from coordinate 163,326,698 downwards.
TCATCAGGGATAAACAAAATTTAATTAATTAAATTTCAAAATCTAGAAAGGGGAAATGTTCAGCACCCTCCCCCCTTATCAGCTCTCATATATATCTTTTTAATGCTGACACTAATACAACAGAAAATAATCCAAGCGTGTTGTCGGCTTGGAACAAATACATCTTCATAAATGGAAAGACTCGTCATTACTTTTAATGTATGATTTGATAAGATTAAATGATCTTGGTTATAACATTGTTATAAATTACTCACCGAGTTTTAATCTATCTTTTTATCTTTATATTCAATAAGTGATGCGTCAGAAAATGACGCTTCTTGGTGGCAATCAGCACTATAGGATGATCTCACAATTTTCTACTTACAGGAGAAATTAAGTAGATTAAGAAATCAGTAATGGTCGATAAAATTATATGATATCTGTCCAAAGTTATCGGTCATACCTGAATTCAGATCTAATAGATAATCCAAACAATACAATTAAAGAAAAATATTTCTTATGGATGAAATGAGAAAATATTACTAATATAGGGATTTTACCAATAAATAATAGACGATTTCCCAAGATTTTCTTATTACTTATGAGCAGTTTTCGCAATGTACGTAATATATAAGTAAGGGTTTATAAAATTTCCATCTCTTTATTATTTGGATCAAAAGTTTTCGTTTATAAAATTACTAAGAGAAATCCTAATATCGTAATTCATCAAGAGATGGCGCCACAAAACATAGAAATACGAAAATTATTTACCTTACAAGGAAAAAGTATTTTTCAAGGAGTAAACTCATGTTACATTAAAAATTTCTATACTCAATTAAATTAATTAACAATGAATACGAAATATGACATATTTGAGCAATCGACTTTTTCGCTCTCAGAAACTATTTTAATTACTATCATCGTTTTTTTTAAAATTGTAAATTAAAGAATTTTGAAATCAATTTAATTTGTAAAATCAATTTTTTTCCGTCATAGTTATCATCCTACACGTATATAAGAGCATCTGCTGATTCATTTAAAATAATTCATCACACTGCTTATTTATTTATTTATTACTAATTTTTTAAACATGCATAAGAAAATTTCAAATGCTTATTTACAATGCAGAAAGATCTTAGAAAAAAATATTTAAAATGTTTACATTCGAATTAATTATTTTGTAAAACATATAATTTTTCTAGTCCCTGTATAAACACTATTAAAAGCACAACATTCAATAAATAATATGTAGCATAATTTTTTTTTATACATATAGTACTTCAAAAGTATTGGGATATCAATGATTGAAGTGATTTATAAATGATTGTGAAATAAATTTTGAATTTTTTTTTTTTTCTGTTAAAAAAAATGTTAATTTAATACTGGTATAAGAAAATTATTTTATTTCATAAATTATAAATATACACATAATTATCTCTAATTCATAAGTCCTCCATAGGTAAATTGTAAAATCTTAAACTGTTTTCAGACAATATTTTATAGTGAAGCAAAAATATTTTACAATTTAATTGTATATTTTCAAATAAGCAACGTATTCTGAAATATAAATATATTTTAATGTTTGTCATTATACAATAAGTTTTAAGAGGAAAACTACTTAATCTAATATTCAAACCTAACATTTAAAAATATTTAATCTATCTTGTTTAATCCACATTCTATTACTCAAGTTGAAATATTTTTTAAATGTGAAGAAAATCTTTTTAAGTTGATTTTGTTATTGTAAATTTGCTGGAAGAAAACTTTAAAGAAATCTATTCTATTTTACGTTCGTTTTTGTTTTTTTTTCTCCCCTAAGGAAAAAAAAAATCTCTTTTAAACTAATCGATTAGTTTAGTATTAATTCGAAATCTAGACACTAAATAAAGTATTTTTTTTTTCATTTTTCTTTTTTTTTAAAGGTTAGTAATAGTAACAATCAATTAAGAAAGATGAGTAGAGATTTTATATGCTCAAGCAGCATATGCATTTTTTTTTTTTTTGTATGTAAAAATGCATTAATTGAAAATTTATTGTTCTTTTAGAAATTAATGAGAAAAAAAAAGACATCAAATAAATATGCTTTTGTAATATACTTAGTCAGTAAATTATTAAATTATTAATTCAATGCATAAAATACAACTGTTTTTACGTTTTATTAAGAAAAATAATCGAAACATATAATAGACATTGTAGTTTTATAAGCTTAAGAGCGATCTTTCTTCTATATAGTGAAATATGCGTTGTACGATATGTTAATTGATTATCTTTACAAAGGAAAGATATCATTAAACAATTGATTATCTTGTCACTAAACAATATACACAGCTTTATTTAACACACTCAAATATCCTACGCCAAGACGGGTTATATTTAGAACAGCAAAAAATGATTTGGAATAAAATATAAATAGTAAAAATGAATGGATCTAAGAAAATATTAAATGAATCAATTGTTAGCGGCATTATACATTAACAATTACAAAAGAACAGTGCTTTTCTTGGAATTTAACTTGTAGTAACAGTAATCAGGGAATAAAAAAAGCACAGCATAACAGCGCCTTCTGTTAAATAATAAAATTTAAAATTAGATTAACATAAATATATATTGTTAATTTTTAACTCAAACATAAAATTCAGTTCCTTTCTATACAATAGAAACTGGGATGCTATAATGTTCATTCGAAAAAGCATACTATGGCAACTCCTCCTAGGTTAAGGCTTGTAGTGGTCAAAACCAATATTCGTAATCATCGTACATATTAAATTTGGTGAAATTCTATCCCAAACATGCCGAGATCTGGCTATCATGGAAATAGTTAAAAATGTAACCCAGTAGCGCCACATGTTGGGTGAAATACACCAAAATCTAATCAGCATCGATTTATGTTAAGAGTTAACTTAATGTGAAGTTTGATGAAATTTTACCCAGATTGTCTTATTAAAATACCTCATGTAAAAAAATCCCTGATGGCTTGGCCTACACGCCTACAGGCACACGTAGATTTCGAAGACGCAGACCCTGGGGTGCCTGTTTCTTGGGAATTGCAGAAGAAAGACCTTTTCGCCATGATGCAGCAGTTGGGACCGCCCACTTCGAAACATACCTGTGCCTGTATGCGGAGCCAACAGGGATTTTTTTTTCTTTTGCTATAAGAGTTGGTCTTACAAAAAACTTGTCAGTATAAAAGTTGTAGATAATATTAAAGAGATTTATAATAAATTCTTGTGAACTGATACTCTTGTGAAATCTTGTGAACTGATGAAGTTAGGAATTTTTTTCTTATTAAGCCCCTATCCCCCCCGCCCACCCCCTTGAAGGCATTTTTAATGAAATCAAAAATTTGTCATACATAAATTTTTGGCCCTTTTCCTAGAAGTAATAATAACTTTAAACGGATTTGATATGTATCATAATTAAAAAGTTATGGTTTTTTTCTGTTTTCACAAAAAGCCCCCCCCCCTTCCACTCCCCCTGGTTCGATTTTGCCCATTAACAAACTTGACCGAGATTTTATGTATCAGTTTGGAAAAGATTTGTGCAGAATTATTGAAGCTATCGTGTCCATAAAAAAGTGATATAGATAGATAGATAACAGTGTATATCTGCAAAAAAATTTCAGAAATTCCAACTCAGGGGAGAATGTAATAGGTAGTATTTCTAACAAAATCTATCTAAAAATGCAGCATAACAGTGCCACCTGTTCTCCATCAAAACTGAAAACAAAACTATATCTATAATATAGAAGTTTATCTGTGTGGGCAGGAAAGTACCTGCATGTCTAAAGTTAGTTTTTAAATTTAAGATTTTTTTTTTATTTAATTTTTCAGGCAATTTTTACCCTTTTTTTTCCCATGTTTCATGGTGATTTTTTTCACATTAATAAAAGGAATTCAGTTTAAGAAGTTTTAGCCCAGTAGTAATTTTTTTCCTTTTTTTAATAGTTTATTCAAAATTTATATAGTGATTTTTAAATTTTTTATGAATTTTTTATGAAAATTACAGTTTTTTTTTTTTTTTGACTTGTGCTAATTTTTTGACATTCGTAAAAAGAATTCACTTGCAAACTTTTATATATTTGTTCGTCTGCAATTATGTTTTTTGATTTTAAATTTTTAGCAATTTTTAGCTTTTTTCTCCACATTCTGCGGTGTTTTTTGACATTTGTGAAAGAATTTTGTTTACATCATTAACATTTTTTTTTCTGCAATTTTTATACATTTTGTAGGGATTTTTTGCAAAGTAGTAAAAGGAATCTGGTTTCAATTTTTTTTAGCCCTATACAGTAAATGTTGCCTCTTTTTAATAAAAAAATTGTTCGGAATTCATGCAGCAATTTTTTAATTTTGCACAGTTTATATGAGTTTTAGATTTTTTTCGCGTTTTGGGATGATTTTTTGACATTATGAAAAAGAATCCGGTTTCAATTGCCCAGTTTAATAAATTTTGTCTTCCTTTCAATAAAATTTATTCGGAATTGTGCAGAAATTTTTGACTTTTGGCTAATTTTTTTATGCAATGATTTTTTTTTTTTTTTTTTTTTTTTTGTGTGTGTGTGTGTGTATTTTGCGACGATTTTATGACAGTAAATTTTTTTAATTTAGTGATTTTTAATGAGATTTCCAATCCGTTTTTTAATGTTTTTCCACATTCCACGGCATTTTTTTTTACATTCGTGAAAGAATTCTGGTTATAATGTTTTAGCGCATTATAATAAATTTTGTCCTCTACAATTTTTTAACTTTTAGCAATTTTTAAAGTTTTTTTGCATTTTGTGGCAATTTTTCTTTTATTTCCAGTCATAAAAGGGGACTAAGGGGACCAAAATGCACAAAAGGGGACTAAAGGGGACCTTTTTCTAAAAAGGGGACTTTAGGGGGAAAAAGGGGACCATTTGGGAGCCCTGCAAATTAAAGCAATCGTCCGTTTTATTACTAATGGTTCTATTTATTTTTCTATCCCATTTAAGAAAATGAAAAGCTGATGTAATTATTCTAGCTCCTGTTGCAAGCTATTTTAGTCTTTCTGCATTCTTTTTTTTCTAATTATGTCAACTCATATCTTAATGACATCTTTTGTACTGCCAAGCGGTCTGTTTTTGTCTTGCCCAAAAGACATCCTCGGATGACAAAGGGACTTACGTGATGTCTTCGACTGGTGGGTGTTTTCATTATGTAATGAATATTGATTGACGCTTCCTTTCTTCATTAAAAGAACCATTTAGAGGTCTGAACGGTACTGGGACTCAATTTAGAATATGTCAATCTTCATTCCATGTGTCGAGTTAATTCTAAACAGGTGATGTAAGAGTTAAAATCGTTACTTGTGCAGTAGGACGCATGGAAATTGTAAATTTTATGCAGAAAAATTTTTCTTATTTCAAATTTTTTCGAAAAATTAACTACAAAATAATAAAACTAAGAACGAAAAATCATGCGCCAAGCATAGATTATGAAACACTTTCCAACACATCCAGAACACTAAGAAACGAAGAAGGTATGTAAGCAAATAGTATAGGAAACATATAACACATTTAAAAGTCCAGTTTTAGCAAACACCTTTCATACTGAAAAAGACTGAAGTAGAATTATTTTGTGCAGCCCTGTATATGATCTATAGATTTAGATATATACTACATAGCACGATAAATTTAGTTCATATCTTCATTAAAAGAACCATTTAGAGGTCTGGACGGTACTGGGACTCAATTTAGAATATTACTATCAATCTTCATTCCATGCGTCGAGTTAATTCTAAACAGGTGATGTAAGAGTTAAAATCGTTACTTGTGCAGTCGGACGCAAGGAAATTGTAAATTTTTCAGAAATAATTTTCTTGTTTCAAACTTTTTCGAAAAATTAACTACAGATATAAAACCAAGTATGAAAAATCATGCGTCAAGCATAGATTATGAAACACTTTCCAACACATCCAGAGAACTGTAACGAAACTAAGAAACGAAGAAGATATGTAAGCAAACAGTATAGGAAACATATAACACATTTAAAAGTCCAGTTTTTGCAATCACCTTTTATACTCAAAAATGTAGTAGAATTTTTTTGTGCAGCCCTGTATATGATCTATAGATTTGGATATATACCACATAGCACAATACATTTAGTTCATTTAGAAAATTCATATTTAGCAATTTTCACCAATCAATGGAAATGCACTCGAAATCTTTTAGTAGAACCCTGTATGTTATCTAAAGACTTTTGTGTACACGTGTATACACGTTAGTATACACGTGTTATTAAGGTAAAATTTAATTCAGATTAAAAACGCATAAGGCAACTTAAAACAAACTTCCAACAATTACCAACCATAAACGACAATGTACCTTGTTCTTTGCGTAGCTTTGTATATTAATTTCCACAAACTTCTATAAGTCTATTAACCATAGTTAAGTAGGAAAACGCGTAACACAATTAAAAACTACCCTAAGTCACTCCCATAGTTTGTAATATTTACGAAGTCCCTTGCGTAGCCTTGTATATGATCAACCAAATTTATACACACCATGTACTATGCAAAAAATTAACTAAACTTAAAAACGCAAATCAATGTTGAAAACGCACTTATCACACGTAATTATTCATGTATACTGTAACCGATATCTTTTCTGTGTCCCTTTAAATGAATGATAAACGCAATGCACGCCATACTTTTAAGTGAGCAATTTATACTGCATCTCAGTAATTGCATATAAATTTTATTATGTTCGAAATCGTGAAATTTCATTAAATTACACTATTCAAACTGTTTTCCTGGTATAACAATGTCCAACAGAATTTTTTTGCTTGACCCTGTAAATGAATAATAAATGCTTTGCGCTCTATATTCTTCATAATTTTAAATCAATTTCATCATTTTTCAAATGTTGTAGCCTCATCAAAATGCACTTGAAACGATTTTTCCCCCCATTGACTGTAATGTAACGGAATACTTTTGACCGTCCCTGTAAATGAACTATAAGTGCTACACACTTCATTTTCAATAGGGATCACGCTATAGTAAAGACAATAACATACAAAAAATTCAAGGGAATCCGAAAATATTTACGCGAGTTCGAGCACGGCCAGACAGACGGTAGACGGCCAGACAAACCGTAGTCATAAACAGTTTTCAACTAGGTTAGAAAATGTTAATTCTCTAACTACAAAAGCCACTTCATTTTCAATAGGGACCATGCTATAGTAAAGATAATAACATAGAAAATATCAGGGCAATCCGAGTGTATTTACGCGAGTTAGAGCACAGACGGACAGACGGCAGACAAACCGAAGTCATAAACACTTTTCAACTAGGTTAGAAAATGTTAATAATTCTGTAACTATCTGATTCAAGTTTCAATGACTATTATTTTAAAATTCTATGAGTGCAAACATAATACTCTTTACTAGATTGAAACAAGTAGAAAATTGCAGTTTCCCAGGGAAGAGCCTCCTCCTTTTGTGATGAAAATGTTCTAGTAAGATTGGGATAAGAGCATTAGGTTAAGATAAAACAGATAATTACCTGAATCAGAGAGCAACTAGATTATACTTTCGAGTGAATGGGTTTGAAAAAACATTCCTAATGATTAGTGAAAAGTAAGATTTCTAGCTCTTTAATTTGTAGAATAATTGGAGCAGTTTGTTTAAAATAATGTCAATTATTTTAAGTAAAATGCGGATCCTTCCGTACAGGTTACACTGAAAAAAATAATTGTTGATTTTACAGTATAAAACTGGCACCCCAGCTGCCAGTATTATACCGTAAAATTAACAATATTAAACAGTAAAATAAGCAGCAATACGCTGCCGTGCAAGCAGTAATACGCTGCCGCGCATAATTTTACGGTATAATACTGGCAGCTGGGGTGCCAGTTTTATACTGTAAAATCAACAATTATTTTTTGCAGTGTAGCAGTTGATATTGTCATGAATCGAAAAATATAAGCATGATGTAATGAATTGATCTAATGAAATAACTCTCGTAAAAACCTTTTTGAAATAAAAATGCGATGAAATAGCAAATTTTAAATATCTTATCCCCAAAACATGTTTTTTTTATGAGTTATTGTCTTCTTTTATTACAAGGGTGCGTAGAAAAATGTATACATGCAAATTTAGACTGTTTAATGGGTCATAACTTTTTAATTTTTCTTTCTTTTCAAAGTGTAATTAATTGGAAATAATGAATGGACCAAGATTGACTTTTGAAAAAAGAAACATTATTTTAAATACTATTGTAAGTATGAAAATGTAGCAGAAGTATAAAAACAATATCGCAAGGAGTTTCAGGCAAATCCACCCATGCGACTTACAATTCATCGGATAAAAGATAAGTTTGAAACGAATGAATGTTCATAGACAACGTTCCCGAACCGCAATTGAGCAAGAACGCGCCTCAACACCAAATGAAATGTTTGTTGAAGTTTGTGAATCAATAGCCCACCGTTATAAACAGTGTATTGACAAGAACGGTAATACTTTTGAATATCTGAGGTAAGGAAAAAAGTTATACATTTTATTTTTGCAATTTAAATATTGCACTAGATTAATTTTATCACAATTATTGAAATTGGTAAAAAAAATCATATGAGTTGTAATTTTTCAACTGGACGAAAAATGCCCGGGCCAAGATTCGAACCTGGGATCTCTTGGCTGAAGCTGCGAGTGCGCTACCAACTGAGACATCCTGGTCGAATATGGAGGAACCTAATTCATCCAACCTTATTAATCATAGCATCTAGTATGATATCTGAATCAGCTAAACAGAGTAAATCGCAGGTAATTTGGAACTCCAGTAAACCATAAGTCATTACACTAGATTCAGTTTAACACAATTATTCAAATTGGTAAAAAAAATCATATGAGCTGTAACTTTTCAACTGGACGAAAAATGCCCGGGCCAAGATTCGAACCTGGGATCTCTTGGCTGAAGCTGCCAGTGCTCTTCAGACAAGAGATCCCAGGTTCGAATCTTGGCCCGGACATTTTTCGTCCAGTTGGATAATTACAACTCGTACAATTTAAATATTAATTATATGTGAATAAAAACTGTAGTTATAATCATTCAAAGTGTGTACACATTTTTCTGAGGCGCCCTGTATTTCTTTAAAGTAAGACATTGCAATAAATCCTCGCTAATTTTTATCTCTTTTTATATCTAAAGCTAATTTAGACGCTAAAACAACAGATCAATAGTGTTATATTAAGAATAATGCCTTATGTGAAGGCAATCCGAAAACTTAGACGATATTTCACCGACGGGTTTATCATTTTATTTCTGAAGGAAAGTCATTCATCGTCTTGATAAATAATCTTACATTTGAGGTGGATTCGATTTGACAAAACACGCCGAAACGATTACCGATAAAGGGGCGTAGCTCTTTAATTTATGATATTATTGTGATATGTAATTTAAAGGATGTTAGCTAATAAAAATGTAATTGGGGTGTTTCAGCACAAGGTAGTATTCGATATGATCATTCATTGAAATAACATAAACGACATTAAATAATTTGAATAGAATAACCTTTTGAAAAATCATTCACAAAAAGGGTGATATCCAAGAGTCCATAACTTATTGTCGATGTTTTCTTACTTCTTAATTTTTGATTTAAGAACACGACGAAAAATATCATTACATTTTCGTAAAGTATAGCTCAAAAAGTTTTTTTTTTAAATAACACAAACAAAGTTTTGTCCTCCAATTAATGCGACAATCCCAGTGGCGTCGCATTGTGAAAGTTCTGAGACGTAAGAATTCCAAATAACGAGTGCACAAGCGAAATCAAAGTGCGTATTATGGTTCTTCGAAGCAAATTCCGTCATCACTATAACATAAACTCGTTATTCAATTAATAACTTTTTAATAACTTTAATGAAATTTTAATATTAATTATTATTTTTTTATAATCGTTAATTAATTAATAACGTTTTGAGTTGCAACTTTACACATATGTAATAATGTTTTTCGTCATGTTCTTAAATCAAAAGTTATGAGGTAATGAATCCACGTCAACAATTTATGTGGACACTCTGTATGATTAATCTTTTAAATATGTCATCCTAAAGATAATGTTATTTTTTTCCAGTTGTGATGATCTTTTATTAAAAAACCCCACATTTCTCCAAAGACGTTGAAATAAACCTTATATCTTTTCATATCCAAAACATCTTAGGATATGTGCTAAAACAATAGTCCAATAGCTTTTAAATAAGAATTATGCTTTACGTATAGGCATTCTAAAACTGTACACACGATATTTAACCGAAAATTATATTTTTGAAGGAAAGTCATGCATTGGCTTGGTAAATAATTTTACATTTGAAGGGAATAATACTGTTTAATAAAAGACGCCTAGATGATTAAGAAAAAAGGGGCATCGCTCTTTAAATTCTAGAGAAAATGAGATATTTTATTTAAATTATAAAATAAAAAACAATAACTATCAAAAATAAATGCGATGCAAGTTCAATAAAATGCAATAAATAAATAAATAAATAAATAAATAATAATGAAATGCGGGTTCTCCGGCACAGGGTAGTATTCAACATGGGTAGTATTCAACAATTCATTAATAATTCAATATGGTCATTCATAATATAAAAAGCCATTTTAGTTAATTAATCCAATGAAAAAACCTCTTGAAATATCTCGCACACAAAAAATGTGGTATATTATTAACAATTTAATTCGTGAATAGTGCGAATTCGCATCGACCACTATTTGAAATGTCGACTTTTTTGAAAACATGTTTTAATTAATTTACATTTTTCCTTAACAAAATGAAATTTTTTATAAAAATAAATATCACAGTACGATTTCTCATCAAATTTCGTATAGGAATCATGCGTTATATTTTATTATCACTATATTTACAACAAAACTATAAGCAGTTAAAATTACGGAATCCAAATCACCCTAGTGTAAGAGTGCGCGGGCGCTGAACCAAAGTTCACTGGTTAAATATGCTATCATAAAGTTTTTTTAAAGTCATGGTTTGTCTGTTATTAAAAAAGTTACATATCTCCAACAAAATATTGAAATGAATCTTCTTATCTCTTTTTATATCTAAAACTTATCTTAGGATACGTGCTAAAACAACAGATCAATATCTTTGAAATAAGAATTATGTTTTACGTAAAGGCATTGTGGAACCCTAAACGGTATTTCACCGAAAGGTTTATCTTTTTTGAAGAAAAGTCATTCATTGTCTTGATAAATAATCTTGCATTTGAAGTGAATGATTGGGTTTGACAAGGCACGCCTAAATGATTAGCGAGAAAGGGGCGTAGCTCTTTAATTTTAAAAGAAAAGGATGGGCAGAGACATCGACAGTGAATCATCAGCTGAAGAGAAACAATGAATATTCAAAGTCACCGAAAAAGGATGAAATAAGGCAATTCTAATAGATATTGCAATCGGAAAAATAAGGAGATATTTGCTCATCCTGGCCATGAATTTTCGAAACTAAAGCTATTTCATAGAAAGTAAATCACTGAAAGTAGATACTCTTCAAAGGTGAGCTTCGGTTCTGATTTAAATTCATCTATACTTATAAGAAATAGTCTTAAAAGAAATAGATAGGGTAAGATTTAAATTTAGTTACACTTATGAAATAAGTTCTTTAACGTAATTCTCCGCCTGGTCATGGATTTTTGAAAGGAGAGTTATCCCATGAAACATAAATCACATAAACTAGATAACTCTTCAAAGGTGAGCTGGAATACGATTTAAACTTTAACTGTAGTTATAAGACAGGTTCTTAGAAAAGTTAGGATCGGATTTAAATTCAAGTATATTTGTAAAAGAAGTTTTTTAAACGTGAACGGATAACCTGATTTAAATTCTCTGACTGGCCATGAATTTTGGAAACTAAAGCTATTTCATAGAAAGTAAATCACTGAAAGTAGATACTTTTCAAAGGTGAGCTAAATTCTGATTTAAATCCATCTATACTTATAAGAAAGAGTCTTAAAAGAAATAGATAGGGTCAGATTTAAGTTCAATTACACTTATAAAAAAGATTTTTAACGTAAGCCGGTTCCTGATTTTAATTCTTCACCTGGTCATGGATTTTTGAAAGGAGAGTTATCCCATGAAAAATAAATCACAGAAACTAGATAATTCTTCAAAGGTGAGCTAGAATTTGATTTAAGTTTAACTATAGTTATAAGAAAGGTCCTTAGGAAAGTTAGGATAGGATTTAAATTCAAGAATATTTGTAAAGTATGTTTTTTAAACGTAAACGGATGTTTGATTTAAATCATCAGCCAGGCCATGGATTTTCGAAACTAAAGCTATTTCATAGAAAGTAAATCACTGAAAGTAGATACTCTTTAAAGGTGAGCTAGATTCTGATTTAAAATTCAACTTTACTTATAAGAAATAGATAGGGTCAAATTTAAATTAAATTACGCATATAGAAAAAGTTTTTAAACGTGAGCCGGTTCCTTATTTAAATCCTCATGGTCAATGGTCACGGATTTTTGAAGAAGAGTTATCCCATGAAACATAAATCACAGAAGATAACTCTTCAAAGGTGAGCTGGAATCTGATTTAAGTTTAACTATATTTATAAGAAAGATTTTTAGAAAAGTTAGGATCGGATTTAAATTCAAGTATATTTGTAAAATACGCCTTTTAAGCGTTAACGGGTACTTGACTTAAATTCTCGGCCTGACCATGAATTTTTTAAACGAAAGCTACCCCATGAAAAAACCACCACAGATTCAACATATCCTGATACTTTTAAACTTAATGAAATTTAAAAGTATCACTATGATTCACTACAACTTGTTTTATACAGATTATGGAGTGCGTAGAATTTATAGTATAGTTCATGTACAGAGACGCACGAAATAATTCCGTTAAAGGAATGGCTATGATGGGTAATTACTGGAAGTGCTTTTTCCGCTGTGGTATACAACTTTATGTAATTTTTAGCGTATTACGTGTTGTGTACAAATTCTATAGACATATACTATACAGGGTTTAACGAAAGACTGTGGATATGGACAGCGATTGCTAAAAATGAATTTTTTCGGAGTTTTGTGTTTTTTAAATTTCTTATTTAGATATCTCATTTCATCATATGAAAAAAGTAAATTTCTTAATAATATTCTGTTAGTGTTGGAAAGTGTTTCATAATCTATGCCGGAAGCATTATTTTTTATTCTTGTTGTTATTTCCAACTGATTTCCTTAACCCATTTGCATCATTAGTGCATATATGCGTCTATTTCATGAATTTCCTTTTTATTCAGTAATTCCGAATCACATAACGGAAATTCCAAAAGAAGAATTTTTACTTTACGTAATCACGAAATGTCTGTCATTAAATAAAAGCAAAAATTACTATTCAGAATTCCTAGTATGATTTCGGAATTTCTGAAAAAAAATGGGAATTCCTGAAATACGCGCTTCGGATGCAAATGCGTGAAGAGATGAATTTTTCTCTTAAAAGTATATCCAATATTGTATAAAAATGTAATTTTTATAGTTCATTGGGAATTTATTAGTTTGGAAAAGATGCTATTAAAATATTATATAAGCAGATTATGAGATTTAGAGGTTGGCCCACTATAGGGTCATACTTTTTTTATTTGTTTCAGTAATGGACATACTGTCCCATAACTGGAACAAAAGCGATTTTTTAATTTAATGTTTTGTTTTTCAGTTTATATTAGTTTTTATATTCATTAAGCAACCCATATGCCCCAGTCTGTTATATAGTAGTCAGAACCAATAATGGAGCAGTTGGTTAAAGCAAGAAAAGCCGAAAAACTTGCACCGTTAGTGGTAAATTACAGGTAAATATCATTTATGAAATAAATATTAGTTTTTTTTTTTTTTTTTTTTTTTTTTTTAACATTTTGATAACTATTTGGACGGAAAAATCGAACAATGTAGTTAGCAAGATAGAATACCTAGTTGCTTACCAACTGAACTGCCAGATTAAAGGTAATCGACTCGCTAGGCAAATAGGGAGCCGTGAGAAATAAAAAAAGTTAAGAATTAAATATAAATATAAAAAAAAATATAATAATGAAATAGAAGTTTAACAATAAAAAGTAAAAAAGTAAATAAATTTTTAAAAAAATTCTATTAGATCCAAGAAGATGACAGACGAAATCTACTGAGGGTCGAACCCTTCTCAAAAAAGAAAAAAGACACTTTACAGAGACCATACATTCAATTTAAAAGTTACAAAATAATAAACATTATTAATAAAAAAAGCCAATGGACAGACTAATAGATATATTCGAGATTAACTAAATAGCAGTAACTGTTTAAAAAAAAGTGGTGCAAATCGAATAAAATTCACTGGTCCGACAGGGTGTTAGGTTCCACTACATGTAAATTAACAATGCTATTGAAAGAAATTTAATGATACCGAAAAAAATGTAAAATAATTTGTGTGTTACATAAAATCTGTACTTTTGGCGTTCTGTGCAGCAGTGCTGCGGGATGGGTTTTGGAATACACAAAAATTGGGAGGTCCCGCTTAATAGGGACACCTAGGTGGTAACACTAGATACAAAGACGTGATTACAATTTTCTGAGTGTTGCATAAAATATTTGAGGGGAGAAATTAGATGGACTAGAAACAAACATGATTTTGCTATAAAAGAAAATGATATATTTGACCTATTATTTTCTGTTATTATTGAACTGTTTAGACAATTGCAATATAAAATTGAGGCGTTTGCAGCAAGAAGGAGGTAGCTCCATTTTTGATATATCCACTTTCTTGTTTTTTAAATTTAAATTTTACAATTTCGTCAAAAGTATTTTTTTTTTTACTTATGCATTAGTTTAAATGTATAGTTTATCACTAATAATAATATTTAAAAAAAAATACCTATTCCGAACGGCATTTTTTTTTTTTTTTTTTTTTTTTTTTTTTGTAACAAGAAAGTGGACATCTTAAAAATGAAGAAATTCTTTTTCTTCAAATATAGATCGTCAACTTGTACTGTACATTTGATAAAAAAAATTAAGTGTGAAAGAAACATTATGGATTGAATTAATCTGGGAATCAATAAATATTTCTTATTTTTTGTTTATATATCAGTAATTTTTAATTAATTTTTTCTTCTTTTATTTTACATTTTTAATGATTTATTTAAATTTTTATTTAAAAATATTGTAGGACAAAGATTTTTTTCTCTAAGAATCTAAAGTATTTGGGTTCCATAACTGGGGTTCATTACAGGTGCGCTTGAAAATTACTATGCATTACATTTTTTATTTTATTTTCTATTAACAGATATGTTATGGGTAAATTTGCTTAATTCATATGGTACGTGAAAGCTGAGACAACGATAAAAAAATTTTGACTTCAAAGAGTTTTCATAACATTTTATTGTACCTGACTGAATGTTCTTAAGCGGTCACTTGCCTTAAAAGACAAATACATTATGAAACAGAAATATAGTAAACCTAAATCCCAGACAATAGGAAAAAAAGATGACGATAATATTTTATAGGAAACGTGAATTAAAGTACATAACATTCTCTGAACTGAAATTAAGACCTTACATTTTTATTTATTTTATTTCAATGTACATACTAATTCAGAGAATTAGCACCTAGGATCACAAATAAGGAAATGAATACTTTCTGTATTCAACCATAAAAACCACATAGTCAGCGTCACCCTAAAACGACCTTTGCTATGACGAAAAGGATCCAATTAATCAAGTTTGTTTAAAAATATCATACTCCTCTCTAAATTATCATCTATTATCTTTCTATCTTTCTTCAGTTATCTTCCATATTTAAACCAAATCAACAAAAATGTAATAAACTTACAATTAGAATAACGAAACTAGAGCAGTTTTTCTAGTTGGCCTTCAACGAGGTTCAGTTCTTCTCTTTGCAAAATATGTGCGAAGCGAAGAAAATTAAAGAATGAAAATTGATTATCCGTTAACTGCTGTTAGCGGTCTTACATCTTTTACTCTCAATTTGAATAAACTTTTCATTTTATAACTTCCGTGAGAAAAAACATTAAAATTTTATTTATTTATTTTAAAGTAATAAATTTCAAAAAATATTTTGTGAGTGTTCCACATTACAGCATACCCCTGAAAGGGTTAATAAATATTTAAAAAATTATGAATAAGCTGTATTATATTTATGCTACAGAATTGCGCACACAAACAATGATTCAAAACATGAAAATCGATTAGAAAAACAGATTTCCAATTACAAATCATGATTACTATTGTTTTAATTTTTTTTCCTTTTTATGAAACATAAATTAGCCATTTTATTATCCGGCTGTGATTTTTATTTTTTTATTTTTGCTTCTAGGGATCATTATGAGTTTCGACACAATGAATAAATTTCATTCTTCAGGAAATAACATGATTTTCAAATCAAACAAGAACTTTTATTCACGTAATAAGGAACTTTTTAGTTCCTTAAGTTTCCTAGAATATGCATTGATAATCATTATTAATTAGAGGCTTTTGAATGAAATTTTATTGTTTTTTAGTTCTCAAATACACGCATTGCAAATTATTAGCAATTAGATTTTTTAAAATCAAAGCAGATGACTAATAAATATACTACTTTATTTTATTTTAACCTTGATTATAATTTTAGTGTATGTTTCTATTCATTATTTGAAATATTTACCAGCAATCAGTCATTTTCAAATGAACGATTCGATGAATTCATTTATTTCTGGATCATTAATACTCTCGTTAACAGGGTGTAGCTATCTAAATCCTTCTTATTTGTTCTTTTTAATTCTAGACCATACTATTTGAAATGCATAAGCGAAAAGCGAAGCACATATAGATATCAAATATATATCTACTACACCTGCTAATATTATATATATATGAATAAGTATATATTATATATACTATTTCTTTCTTTATTCCTGATTTTTTTTTCTCAGTTTATCTACTGATTACTTGTAATATTCACCAGCAATCATTCATTTTCAAGTGAACGATTTTGAATATATATTTCTCGATCATTAATATTCTCGTTAACAGGGTATAGTTGGCTAACTCTTCTCTTATTTGTTCTTTTCGTAGTAGATTATACGATTTGAAATACAAAAGCAAAAAGCGGAGGACAAATAGAAACATTAATATGGTTATATTTCAGCTTCATAAGTAAATAGAACAGCAGTAAAAAGGAAATGTATATATGTATTCAATATATCAAATACTATAGCTACTAATATAATGTATATACATGTCTGTATATATATTACATATACTATTTTCTTTTTTTTTCACTGATTTTTTTTTTCCGTACTCATTACTTGTAATATTCACCATAGCTATCAGTCTTTTTTAAGTGAACGATTTTAAATCTATTTCTCGATCATTAATATTCTCGTTAACAGGACATAGTTGGCTAAATATTTTCTTATTTGTTCTATTCGTTGTAGATCATAAGATTTGAAATACAAAAGCAAAAGGCGGAAGACAAATAGTAAAATGAGAAAATTTCAGTTTCGTAAGTAAATAGAACAACAGCAGAAAAAAAGAAATATATAGTATTTGTATTCAATATATCAAATATATATCTACTGTACCTATTAATATAATATATATATGCATATACATTATATATACTATTTTCTTTTTTTTTATCCCTGATTGTATTTTCCCACTATATCTACGCATTACTTGTAATATTCACCAGCAATCAGTCATTTTCAAGTGAACGATTTTGAATCTATTTCTCTATCATTAATATTCTCGTTAACAGGATATAGTTGGCTAAATATTTTATGATTTGTTCTATTCGTTATAGACATACGATTTGAAATACATACGTAAAAAGCGAAGAATAAATAGAAAAAAATGAATATGGCTATATTTCAGTTTCATATGTAAATAGAACAGCAACAAACAGAAATGTATCAAATATATATTTACTGTACCTACTAATATAATATATAAGTATATATATAAATCTATCTATTGTATCTACTATTTTCTTCCTTTATCTCTCATTAGTTTTTTAGTATATCTACTCATTACGTGTAATATTCACCAGCAATCAGTCATTTTCAAATGAACGATTCTGAATCTATTTATTTCTCGTTCATTAATGCTCTCGTTAACAGGATATATTTGGCTAAATATTTTATTATATATTCTATTTGTTGTAGACCATGCGATTTGAAATACAAAAGTATAAAGCAAAGAACAAATCGAAAAAATGAATAATGCTATAATTCAGTTTCATATTTAAATAGAACAGCAACAAAAAATTAATATATCAAATATATATTTACTGTACCTACTAATATAATATAATATATATATATATATTGTATCTACTATTTTCTTCCTTTATCCCTGAATAGTTTTTTAGTATATCTACTCATTACTTGTATAGATATATATATATATATTGTATCTACTATTTTCTTCCTTTATCCCTGATTAGTTTTTTAGTATATCTACTCATTACTTGTAATATTCACCAGCAATTAGTCATTTTCAAATGAACGATTCTGAATATATTTATTTATTTCTCGTTCATTAATACTCTCGTTAACAGGATATAGTTGGCTATAATTCTGCCTTATTTGTTCGTATTGATGTAGACTATACATTTTGCAATACAAATGCAAAAAGCGAAGGGCATATATGAAAACGAATATAACAGTGTTTAAGTTTCGGAAGTAAATAGAACAACAGCAAGAAGAAAAATTTTGACATATAAGATTTATCGAAGGACAATAACTAAAGAAAAGTTGATTTCGCAAATTTGCAAATGGTGACTTTGACCTGTCTAATAGTTAGAGAAGCAGAAGTCCGGTTAGATTCGACAGCATATAAGGTCTTTGGAATTTTTTGGTGAAGTCTGATCTCAAACAAGAATTGTTCCAGGGATCAGGTATTAGCAAGTCAATAGAAGAAGAAACCGCAAGTTCAAGGAAAATTAGGAAATAAATATATCGCATGTATGTGATTTTTAAAGTTATTTCTAATAAACTTTTCTATTTATATTTCATTAAAAGAGGTGGAATAAACGCATTCTTTTATTAACGAAACTGAAGAGCACTACAAGTTGCAGGTTTTCTCCAAAAGAAAAAAAAAGAAATACATAAATAGCAGTTGAATAAGTAAATAAGTAAATAAATATATTATGAAAAGTACAAATAAATTAAAGTTTTATCATTTTTATTTTATATAGTCATTTAAATTACTTACAGTCAGAGGGGCCAAGCTTTTACTAATCTTCCGTGATATGTAGGTTAATTTAATCCAGGTTTAATACGTTTTGCACCAGAATTTGTTTTAAGAAATGAAATGAAATATATTCTACGTAGAAATCTGAAATTAAATAAATAAAGATTCTTGAAATAAATTTTCTGGTTCGAAACGTTGTTAACTGGGTCAAATTAATCCGCATATTACGGAAGATTAGTGGGAACTTGGCATCTCTGGTTAGAGTATATGGCAGGAATGGGAATCACGTGAATGCTCACGCTGTTCCTACATATTAGTACCAGAAATTTCGAATAGTAATCTTCGTCTCATTTAATGACAAAGATTCCGTTACTAGTGGTAGTAAAATGTAAGAAATATATGAACGCTGCGCATAATTCCCACCCACATACAAAAATTCTCATATTATAATAATTTTTCTAAAGAGTTACTCCGGATATTTCTCTTTACTTTAGTCATTTTTTAATATAAAGATGTTCTGTTAATGTATATATTTTTATAGCATAGTAAACATACAATACTTAACATAATATATAAATTATTATACTACTTTTTAAAGTATTGTTTTAGTTACAAAATTAAAAACATACTTTTTGGCGGAAGAACCTTAAAAATATTAAAATAACCACATTAAACATTTTAAAGTTTAATCCAACATTTGAAAAATCTCGAAGCTTGTGATATAATTTAAACATTTTCAAAATGGCGATTTTCTAAAATGTTTTGATGAGCTTGTAAACAGCAATAATTTTTTTTTCTTCATATACGTATGCCATATATAAAATGAATAAAAGCTCACAGAATAAAATGCAACAACGCTTAACTTTTAAAATAGTAAAATTATCTTAATTAAATTTATAATCCTTAACCCTAAATCTGTAAATAATACGACAAATATTTTAACAGACAATAATAATTCAGATGTAGGATGGTAATTTAATAGAACTTCAGATTCATTTAGATCTTGACATAAATTGGTGCTGATTAGCTTTTGGTGTACGTATATCGCACATCCGGTAGCGCTGCTATGCTGTATTTTTCACGATTTCAAAAATAGCTATATGTCAAGAAATAATACATGGAATTAACTTCATATTATGTTAACCCTGGACATAAATAAATGCTGATAAGGTTTAGGTGTGTATCATTGAACAGGTGGCGCTGCCATACTGTGTTTTTCAGGATTTCCGAGATGGTTTTATCACCACAACTAATACACGGAACTTCATCAAGCTTCATATTCTATTAGACCTTGGCATATATAGATGCTGACTAAATTTTGAATTTGATCAATCAACAGGGGGCACTTGTATTCTGTGCATGGGAAAAAAATCCTAATCTTGTCCAGAATCAACTGATGCAATTTAGCGAGCGTGATTTTTCTACTATTTTTCACTAATCACTGTAATTCTACGCTAAATTAAAAAAAAAAGGCATTATACTCCATATCCGTAACCGTGACTGTGTGAGTAGGCTTATCGAAAAGAATAAGGAGAAAGCTTCGGAGTAGAATCAAGAATGGTTCGGAGTATGGGAATGGTCGAAGAATTTGTAGGCATCTGAAATATAGGAAAATTGTTTTCGGTGGGACATAAGCATTTAAGTCCCGAGTGACGTATAGTGAATTGCATATGTTGTTTCCCGTAATAACTCAAGTTGACGACATCCTGCTGAGAACTGGAAAAGTTTTGTTTCGACGAGGAAGAATCAAGAAGAATTTGACAAACATCTTTTCTTTATTTTAAAACGATGAAAAGAAGACATATCCATAAAGTTATTCCACAGTTAATAATCCACGGGTATAAAGAATCACATCTTGTATGATAGGGTGACAATCTAAATTTTTTGACAGAGGAGCGAAGTGAGAATATCGAGAACTTAGGCTGCATATCCGAATTTTAAAAAAGTGGGAAAGTGTTTTGGGAGAATACCATAAGGATGGCCAAGGGGCCGGAATATTTTAGAGATGTTACATCGCTGAGATCAGAGAGGAAAGTGTCTTTTTGTTAATGACAGCGTGCGTTGGAAAATACGCCAAACCATTTACATTTTTAGAGCCAAGAGTATTGTATTTTTGCGTGGGAATTGTAACCGTTACATATACATCATATCAACTTCATAATTGACGTCACTGGTAGGGAAATCTTTATTGGCGAAGATTGCACTTTGGCAAAAAAAAGAGAGTGAAATAGAATTTTAGTGGTTAGTTGTTTTGAGAAAATGCAGGAAAGATATTTCAGAAATATGTTATAACGCGTCACTCAGACGGAATTAACATCTGGATTCAGTATGAAGTCAAAACTGACCATGAGAAAGGAAACATTTTATGCCTTGGATAATTTCATTTACTTTGATATGTGGGAGACCGAATAAAGTACGTTAATGATAATTTACAAACAATATGTATGATTTTGACTAAAAGTTATCGTTGAAAGAGAATGATCAAAAGGGTGCGCGTTTTAACAGCCGGGAATGTATATAAATTACGATAATACAGAAAGGGGAAAGTATATTTAATAAAATACTTAAAATATAGATTTCTTTAATTTTTGAAAAAGATATATATGGTATCTTTACCATATATATATCACCCCTTCACAAAATTTTGAAAAATTTAGAATGTCACCCTGAAAATATAATACACAATATCAATATATAAAAATAATAAAATATGTATGCATACAATATGTAAATAAAAAAAATGTAGTACTACCAAAAATCTTCATACTAGTATAATAAATGGCCATACAATTTTCAAATTGCAGCAGCATGTATTTCAGTAGTCTTTCAAAAGTTCCATTATCAACATGAATATAGTTGTTTTTGGCTGCATAAATAATATATCATTTTTTTTTAAATGGCATGCCTAATGATATTTTAATCTTATTCGTGCACTTTCATAAATAGTCACATTTTGTCTCATATTTTATTTCGAAGATTAGAATGTGCACAATTAAACTTTTCACTTTAACTTCTGGCCATAGGAAATATAAACACAAATAATATTTCAATATTGAAAAAAAAATATAGTTACAATTATACAATATAAAAATGACGCAATAGAGGTTACAAAAACACATATACCAAATGAAAAATGTAAAAAATTTTGTGTATTAATCGGGAAATGTGCATAAACAGTTTACAAAACCACCTTGTAATTTAATAATTGCATAAATAATCTTTATTTTATTTTATTTTTATTATTTTATATAACTGGGAAAACTATTAAATTATTATAGTATACATAAAAGGGATTATCTTTACCGAATGTTAAAATAGCAATTGAATAAATAATTTTGAAATAACCCATAATAGTTGTAATCATTTTTTAAATTTATATCTAACTTTCATTAATAAATTTCTTTATATAACAATTTTTTTAAGGTATCTCAAAAGAATTTCTGAAATATTTAAAAGAAATAATACGATGAATAAATGTAGAAGAATTGTGAAAAATTTTTTTTAAATGAAGGATCTGCTTTTACAACTGAGAAAAAGAAAAAGAAAAAATGCCTAAAATATCACTATAATCTATATAGTGTGAAGTAAAGGTGTTAACATTATGTATGTTCGATGAGAGAGAGATGTTTACACCTGAACAATATTTAGAAAAAGCAACATGTACGTTATCGAAGTAAGAAGGCATATCACAGAATTCAAAAATTTAACATAATTCCAAATTTTAAGAACGATTATGGGAATTATCCACTGAAATAAAGTTCAAAAATACTTTCTAATTGATAAAGTGAAGGTGGCATGTAAAGTGATGTAACTTTGAAAAAAAAAAAAAAAACGATGACATAGTGTATAAGTATATATAAAGAGCAATAGAAAATTAATGTATACACTAACATGTGAAGTGGGAAAAAGATAACGGTATGTGTGAATGCTTGACCATACCTATCAGTGAATACGAATCTTAAGTATAGAAGTGTAGTAAATGAATAAAGGAAAAAAGAAAAGTTTTGGATTACAAAAGAGAAAACTAAGTGAGAAAATTGTAAACAAAGAAAATTTTGGTTACAAAGGGGAACCAGTCACACACAAAAAAATCTGATAACAAAAGTATCAGCCCTCAATAAGTTATATTTCTGAAAACAAAAGGAATCAGAACCACAGAGATTTTTTTTTTTTTTTTTTTTATCACAACCGAAGTTTAGAAGAATGAATAAATTTCTGATTATAGAGAAAAACAGAACTAAAAGAATTAATTTAATTTAAAAAAATGTCATTACTTATTTCTACCAAATGAAATTTAAAAAAAGAAAAAGCTGAATGATGTGAATTTCTAAAAGAATGTGCCAAAGGAAAAGATGTGACGCAGAATTTGTTTTGCCTTAATTTTTAATAACAATTTATTTTTATTTATTTCTATTATTTTTATCTTAAAAGAACAGTGATGCAAAGAAGAAGAATTGTCTACTCCTGAAATGTCGAAAATACAACGAAGATAAAAGGTAAAATTAAGCTGTGTGTACGGATCAGTTACACTTATTCAATATGCGAAAAATTTCTGACGACCTGCACCAAAAAAAAATCTCGACATACAAATATACCTCTAATCGCTCTACCGTTTCCGTACGCTAAACAGCCAAACGAAAAGAGACGAACCATCTATACACACAGGTGTGTAAACAATAAAAACATTAACATATGAAATAGAAAGAAAAATATTCATAAGAGGAGTTGTCTGGAAAAATTACCCATATAGTAGGGAAGTGTATCAAAAATACCAAAAATTGAATCGAAGTAAGAAAAGGAGTAAAAAATTTGTGACAGTATATAATAAAAGAAATAGATATGCAAAGAGTATCATAATATAACATCTTATCATTAATATTATAGTTTCGAACAATAATATAAACTAGAATTAACAGAGAGTGGTATTTCTTTCTTCATCAATATATTTCTTTATTGACGGACACCCTGGCGAAGATACAGTGTGAGAAATGTTAAAATTAGTATTGTTATTTTCATTATTTTGTATGCAATTAATGCATTTGGGAGGGTTTGTGCACCGAAGATTGTTATGTTGGCCTGCACAAATCGGACATTTTATAGAATTAATACATACCTGTAATACCTGCAATATGATAAAATGAATGACATCGAAAACAACGTTTTACAGGGATAAATCTGATTACAGGTATTTTTTGTCTTCAATAGTTATTTGTTTAAGCTCCAGTAATATTTTTGCAATAGGAAACGACATCTCAAATATCCAGTTGTACTCATCTGTATCCCTAAGTTTACATTTCCTTATAAATTGTATAGAGGACACAGGTTTTTGAAGAATATCAGAAATTCCAAATAAAATGTCTGGTATATTAAATTTTAAAGGTAATTTACAAATAATGATGCGAACCGGTTTATGATGCATTTTAGTAGGTGAACAAATAGGAATGTTTTCTGAAAGATCAAGCTTACTAGAAGTATTTGATTGCTGCATATAAATTTTTTAATGTGCTAAATCATCGAATGTGTTTTCATCATCAGTAATTTGTGAAATATCCGTCTGTGTAAAAATATTATGCACATTTCGGGGTAACATATAACTGTTATGGGGAGAATTGCTTACATTTTTATCATCAAAAACATGTATATTTTCTACCTTTTGGGCTAAGCCGTTCTAATAATTTTTTATTAACTGAAATTAAATTTTTTCTTGTCTAGTACCAAATTATCAAGTTCCTTCATGACAAAAATATCATAAAACTGCAAAAGACTGTCAAATTGGCGTTCCAGAACAACCTGAAATTTGCATAATTTGGCAGAGAGAGCAGAATTGTCCTGCAATTTTATGTGATCATGCAGCTCATTTAATTGGGAGTTAACAAACTCTGGAGCACCTTTTAACAAATCCCTGAATACATAAGACCATGAAATATCACAAAATATTTGATTTTGTTCGGAAATAGAAACAGTAGTTTCAGATACTGGTGATGCCTGAGTGGATGCCATTTTCTGCACTCTGGTCCTAGATTTATTTTGCGTATCTCTTTTTTTTTTTTTAATAGGCATGAATATGGAAGAGATATACACAAAACTTTAAAAGAGGTGAAGGAAGTGCATGAATTGCAAAAATTTAAAGTGTCATATTTTCTCATTAATATGATAAAAATGACATGAGGGTATAGATACACCGGTAAAATACACAAGACCAGATACACAAACGAGCAAAGAGATTACTCAAAGCAGTGCACACCTAACGTATAAATTAAAATATCATATCATGAAATCATATTAGAGTATTTACCATAATATATTAAGTTAGAGTTAAAAACTGAATGCAACCCAAAATGCGAATAGAAATATATCAAAATTTAAAACACAACAAAAACTGATAATTTATTATTATTATTATTTTTTTTTTAAAGATTAAAATATTTAAAACCTTAGAGATCTCTAAAATGATAAGCAGTGGCTTCAATGCATAAAAATACAACAAAATAATAAAACGAAGCAAAATTTGAATAAAATTTATCAGTCATGAAAAATTCAGATATAAGTGAAATTTAGTATCATTTTAAACCTTGAAAGATCTCTGACAGTTAGAAAACAATCTGCTTCTTACCTGTACGCCACAAATATACAAAACTACCTTGGAAATATTTAACATATAGGCTTTATTAAATATTTAAAAGTTCCAGCAGTGGCTTTTTTTTTTTAATTAAAAAAATATTACAGTTCTTGCACTGTCAAAGTTTATCCCATCATAAACATGAAAATATCATTTGAAATTACCATAGAAAGCTGATTTCATAAAATTTAAAATTTTAATAAAAATAAGAATTTTCTGCTTTTTCGTTGTCCTTTTTTTTTATATCAACACATTAAGAATAAAAACTCTTACCTGTAACACAAGTAAATATCCATTGTATAACTAATTTCAGAAAACACCTAGCAATAGAAAAGAAACACCGAAAATAATATATCTATTTTTTCGTTTTAAATTAACACAGATGAAAACGGATTTTGTGATTTGTATCACTATGAATAAGTATTCCTTTACACAATGGAATTGCAGTTGGAGGAATGAATATATATATATATTTTTTAAATTGGAGATAGAGTTCAACAACATTTGCAAGCACAGTTATTTTCTTCTTACTTGAATATTACAAGGCAATTAAAAACAAAAAGTTTTCGTTAAAGCTGATGGATAGGCATTCAATAACCTTGAATTTTTATCGAAACTAAGTTAGAAAGAGTTTTCCGATTATAAGAACCGCAACGCATGATTAGGAAGTCAATTCGAGGAGCACATTGAGTTTCTTGGTGTTTTTTTTTCTTATGCCGAAACACAATCAAAGTTTCTCCTATTTATACGATGAAACCACACAGTGCATAATCATGAGTTGAAATTCACTGAAATTAGCGGCATATATCACCCATGTAAACTGGAGAAATTTAATCGACGAAGAAAGATAATCTTTTTGAAATAATGAAAGCATATGTAGAATCGGTTGAATGAAGTTATAATCTTAACACATTGGAAAAATATAAGTTGCACCAAAAACGACTGCGAGAAAAAATGTTAATTATATATCTAGCTGGAATTTCTTTTTTTCTTTTTTATTTATTTTTTTAAAGTAAAAATTTTTTGAAGGCAATTTTTTTTTTTTTTTTTTTTTTTTTTTGCAGGCGTATTTATCACAGGCACAGGTTAAAAAAAAACTGCACAAAAGATCCTAGGTTGAAACAGGTTATCACTTACGTGGCACGGAAAAGGCATATTTAACTAACATGAACCGCAGGACAAATCTAGGCACATATCGAAGATGTAGAAAAATTCAGGCACATTTCGAAGATGTAGACAAATTCAGGAACATTTCGAAGATGTAGACAAATTCAGGCACATTTCGAAGATGTAGACACAAGAGGAGTCACGACAGCAGAAAAATAAAAAAAAATCCACACATTGAGTAGTTGATATAGAGTTCCTTGGCGCACACCCTATGGAAATTGTTTTGTGAAAAATCCAGTTCATCAAAATTAGGCACCAATCTTATATCGAAAAGAATAAGGAGAAAGCTTCGGAGTAGAATCAAGAATGGTTCGGAGTATGGGAATGGTCGAAGAATTTGTAGGCATCTGAAATATAGGAAAATTGTTTTCGGTGGGACATAAGCATTTAAGTCCCGAGTGACGTATAGTGAATTGCATATGTTGTTTCCCGTAATAACTCAAGTTGACGACATCCTGCTGAGAACTGGAAAAGTTTTGTTTCGACGAGGAAGAATCAAGAAGAATTTGACAAACATCTTTTCTTTATTTTAAAACGATGAAAAGAAGACATATCCATAAAGTTATTCCACAGTTAATAATCCACGGGTATAAAGAATCACATCTTGTATGATAGGGTGACAATCTAAATTTTTTGACAGAGGAGCGAAGTGAGAATATCGAGAACTTAGGCTGCATATCCGAATTTTAAAAAAGTGGGAAAGTGTTTTGGGAGAATACCATAAGGATGGCCAAGGGGCCGGAATATTTTAGAGATGTTACATCGCTGAGATCAGAGAGGAAAGTGTCTTTTTGTTAATGACAGCGTGCGTTGGAAAATACGCCAAACCATTTACATTTTTAGAGCCAAGAGTATTGTATTTTTGCGTGGGAATTGTAACCGTTTCATATACATCATATCGACTTCATAATTGACGTCACTGGTAGGGAAATCTTTATTGGCGAAGATTGCACTTTGGCAAAAAAAAAGAGAGTGAAATAGAATTTTAGTGGTTAGTTGTTTTGAGAAAATGCAGGAAAGATATTTCAGAAATATGTTATAAGGCGTCACTCAGACGGAATTAACATCTGGATTCAGTATGAAGTCAAAACTGACCATGAGAAAGGAAACATTTTATGCCTTGGATAATTTCATTTACTTTGATATGTGGGAGACCGAATAAAGTACGTTAATGATAATTTACAAACAATATGTATGATTTTGACTAAAAGTTATCGTTGAAAGAGAATGATCAAAAGGGTGCGCGTTTTAACAGCCGGGAATGTATATAAATTACGATAATACAGAAAGGGGAAAGTATATTTAATAAAATACTTAAAATATAGATTTCTTTAATTTTTGAAAAAGATATATATGGTATCTTTACCATAAGGCTATTTAAATCAATGTATTATAATGATATAAAAGAAAGTTTTGTGCAGGCCACAACATACTAGTTCTTTTATAATCTCCTTTCTATAATAGTTTTTATATGAACATTCTATTACGTTCTTTTTAATTGCAATTGAATGGATTTCCCTTTTTCATAATTAAAAAAAATATATATATAGGTCACAGGAACAAAAATAAAAACAGGAACAAGTGCATAAAAGCTGGGCTTCTCACGCACCTTTGCGTTTTCTGGAAAAACATTTTACTATTTTTTATTGATCTTTTCACATTGTTCAATGAAGCGAAACTTTTGTGTTTTTAACTTACGACTGGAATACAATGGTGCATGCTTATGTTGTTTTATAAGCATAAAATAAAAGTGGAAAAATGTTTTTGTACGTATACCCCGAAAGTAATAAAATAAAATTAGATATATTGGAAAATATCTATCAGCTAAGTTGGGTTTTGAAATTTCAGTTTTATTTATCGTGTTGTTTACTGAAGTTTTTGTTTGACAAAAATATGTATTAATTGTGAAAAAGTTTTCATTTTTATTTTATTTATCGTGTTGTTTACTGTGTTTGACAAAAATATGTAATAATTGTGACCAAGAAATCTAACCCGGGCTCCCCTAGCAACAGAACACACTACCCAATGTACAGAACATTTGTAAAAATAAATTTTAATTGAAAACTATATGGTATATTTTTTACATTTAGGATATAAATATATTTTCTTAATTGCCAACAACACCAAAAAGAATTTTTTATACAAAATATCAATTATATATTCAAATAAAGCTTTTAAATATATATTAAAAACAATACTTTCATATTAGACGCATGTCAGAGGTTAGTAGCCAAACGAATCGCCAAAGATTTGATTATTTACAGCAACCTTTTTTATTCTGATTATTTCAGTGTTTAAGCACGTAGTTCGATTATATATATGTTGAATTTGTGCTTTATTTCTTTAGTCATTTTTGATGATGTTTTAACTGGTGACCCATCAAAGATTAGGTGGCCCATTGGTACATTTGCTTTAATTATACTTCACGAACTCATAAAATGTGCTTTGTCTAGAAAGAAATACAAAATAATAAATAATGAAATTAACCACAATATAGTAAAGATTATGGCATACTGTCTAAAATTAGATAAAATACAAATGCTTATGCTCGCGTTTCTATAATAGTTTGTCTCAGTAATACATTGAAATATTTTAAAGACAATGAGAAACACATAAGAATATAATAACTGCGAAACTTATAAAAAGGTGTAGAAAATAGCTGTTAATAAGCAGTAATGTGTTTCAAACATTTAAAGTAGTCTGAAGATCGTTATCAATAGGTAATATTGTGAACTTGAATGGCATATAAAAATACAGGAACATTGAACTGCAATAAAAACAAATATCATTCACAGATAATTCTGTATACCAATTATTTTAATAAAAAAAATCTACAATGGTTACAAAGATTATTTACAAGTTTGAATTTCTCAGGCCTAAATTACAAACAAAAAGCTTGATACAAAGCAGGTCATCGACTGTAAAGTATTGGAATTTTCAATGAAATCCTTTTTAAAAAAATTAAAAATTTCCTGCTATGATGATTATTACACTAGGGATAATTGTATAGTCTATCTTAATGATACATATGAATGACATCGTGACCCAAACATTTATACTAAAATTAGCGCAGATGAACAGATATAGAAACCTAAGTTTTAAACACTTTTCAACTCTGTTGAAAAACATTACAAAATACGCTGCAAAAAAATTGTTGATTTTACGGTATAAAACTAGCACTCCAGCTGCTAGTATTATACCATAAAATCAACAATTTGTTTTTGCAGTGTAGATTGTTATTTCTTTATCCAGAAAAAAAATTTAATGTTTTATTTATTTTTTTTAAACTTCAGTTGGTGATTAAAGATTTTCTGCCTCAAAGAAACTTAAACAAGAACGAAAAATTATGCGTCAAGCATAGATTATGTAACACTTTCCAACGCTTCAAAAATAATTTTACAAATCATTACCGTTTAATAAGCTGAAAGATAACATCTAAGTAAACAATTTGGAAAACGTATAACATATTTAAAAACGTAATTTCAGGAATTTCCAACATTTATTTCCAACATATACAATATTCGGAAAAATATCCGAATACTTTTATTCAGCCCTGTATAGGATCTGTAGATTTGTATATATACTACATAGGATGCTAAATTTTAGTTTAGTTAGGAAACGCGTAGCACAGTTTAAAATTCTCCTTCTGGAGTTTCTGTCAATAAACGGAAATATGTTCGCGAACTTTCGTGCTGCCCTGTATAGGATCTACAGAATTTATACACACCAACTAATAGACAAAAAGTGAGTTCAATTTAAAATCGCGTTCAGCAACTTAAAACGCACTTCCAGGAATTATTGTTAACAGACAGTAGAGAATTCTTTTGTGTGTTCCTGAACGATGACTGCTATACACACAATATTCTGTAGTAAGTCTCTTCTAATGCACCTTAGTGATATATATAAATTTCAATGCGTTTAAAATAGTGAAACATTATTTAATTAAACCGCAAACGATTTTTCTCCATAGACGTAATGCAACGGAATTCTTTTGAATGTTCCTGTAAAGTAACTATAACTGCTATGCACACCTTATTCCATATTAAGCTTCTTGTAATGCACCTTAGTGATATATATCAATTACAATGTGTTTGAAATTGTGTAACATCATTAAAATAAACCGCAAATGATTTTTCCCCATAGACCGCAATGTAACGGAATTCTTTTGAGTGTCCCTGTAAAAAAACTATAAGTGCTACACACTTCAGTTGAAATCGGGAACATGCTATAGATAACGACAATACCATATAAAAAATGCAGGGAAATCTGAGGATATTTACGGGAGTTAGAGCACGGCTAGACCGCCAGACCGCCAGACGGCCATACGGCAGACAAAACGAAGTCATATACACTTTTCAACTAGGTTGGAAAGTGTTAAAAAGACCCTCTGCTGCTATAATTGGAAAATTTCCGTTTACCATATACTATATATAAACAAAATCTCTAAATTTGACAGGAAAAAAAAACAAAAAACCTGTCAACATGGACGACAGTAAAAAACTGCTAATTTTATGGGGAAAAAATCAGTCTTTTAACTGTAAGAACAATATTTTACTTATAAATTCGAAAATTCGAAAATGGAACAGATATTTTCCATAAAATGACAGATTTTATTGTCCATCCAAGCACACAGATTTTTCTTTGTCAGATTTATGTATTTTATAGTACACTGTTAAAAATTTGCAGCAAACTGTCCAGTCCAGTCATTTGACCATTTTTGTGAAAAAATGTTACATAACCGTAATTCAACTATATTCTGACCATAAAATGAGCAATAATACGGTCAGAATATAGTTAAATTACAGTTATGTAGCCGTTGTCTACAAAAACGGTCAAATGACTGGACAGTTTGCTGACCATTTTTAACAGTGTATGCTGCACTGTAATAAATCGGCTGATACTACAGAAAAATGCCAGAGTCTTGCCAGACAGTAAAAAACTGTTTATTTTACGGAAAAACAGTATATTTTGTAAGAAATTTAACTTTTTTTTTTAACAGTCAAATATTCCATTTAATAGTTAAAATATATTTTTCTCGTCAAATCATTTTTTTTTTTTTTACTTCTATCATGGCTGATACATTTTTCAGTAAAATCAATACATTGTGTTTCAGTGTAACATTAACATTTGCAAGATAAATCTAAAAAATATATATTGTTTGGAAGCAGTGGTAGCCAAAAAAGTGACCGCATTGACCCTCGCAAATACAAGGGAAAAAACATTTTTTATTATTTATGTATGAGGGGGGTCGGGGCAAGAAAGTGCCAAGCCACATTTTTGGTGAAATAAATCTAACACTGTAATCTGTTGCTTAATATTATAAATTATAATATCCAACAACTTATTTTCTATAGATTATGGAGTGCGTAGGATTTATAGTTCATGTACAGAATCGCACAAAAGAATTCCGTTAAAAGACTGACTATCTGACTATGATCGGTAATTGCTGGAAGCGCTTTTTCCGCTGTGGTATGCAATTTTATCTAATTTTCCATGTATTATGTGTTGTGTACAAATTCTACAGATTATATGAGGATTCGGGAGAAGAAAGTGCCAATCCGCATTTTTAGTGAAATAAATCTAACACTGTAATCTGTTGCTTAATATTGTAAATTATAATATCCAACATATAACTTGTTTCTAATGTCACTTGGTGGCAGCCTATGTGACAGGTTTCGTTTTTGCCCCAGATGTTTATACCCCCAATGAAGATAGCTAATTTACAAAAAACGTAATAGTAATATCATTAAAGTAATACCATATTGTTACTCAGAATATCTCAAATGTTACTAATGTTACATTGCTGAAAAAACTCTTATGTTATATATCTTGATTTGAGTATTTGATCCAATTTTCAAATTGGAATATCTCAGAAGTTCAAAAATGTGGCTTGGCACTCTCTTGCCCCGACCCCCTCATATATACATACATATATATATATATATATATTTTTTTTTTCAGTTTGATCCCAGTCAGAACCGTTCTGCCTGCTTAATATTGAAAAGTGGATAGCTCGAGATTTATTAAAACAGGATGGATTACTGTTTATTCACAAGGGAAAAGAGGGCAAGTATCACCCTCCGATTCCGGGGGAGAACTAATCCATCAAAGATTAAATCACTAATCAGAAGAGCAGCAGCAAGGAGGCTTTTTATGAACACATGCTAAGAAGAATTATTAAAAGAAAAATAAATCGTAAAAATGTTAAGCAGCTTTTAAAGATATAGGAGGATTATGCTCTCAAAAAGTCACATTAGAATATACATTGAGAGAAAATTTCTGATTTTTTTCACACTGATGGGAAGGATTTTTTCATTAATCAAGATATTACTTATTTTTGATTAGTGACCTTGTGTGTCTAAATGACCTGCGCTTGAAAGAAAAACTATAAATGGTTTCTGACATTGAAAGGAATGAAGTATATTTCAATTTTTAAGTGACAGAGTTGCTTATTGCTTTCAATTGCCGGGAAAACTTTTTGTTATTTATGATAAATCACCCTGATTATGGAAAGTATTGTTGTAGCGATTATAACGCGATCCGATCGTCGCACTTAGGATTTGAGATTATTTTTCTACTCTAGGTACACTGCAAAAAAACAAAAACAAAAATGTTGATTTTACAGTATAGTACTGGCAGCTGGGGTGCCAGTATGCGCGGCAGTGTATTACTGCTTATTTTACTGTTTATTACTGTTAATTTTACGGTATGATACTGGCAGCTGGGGTGCCAGTATTATACTGTAAAATCAAAAAATTGTTTTTGCAGTGCATATACATCATATTACGCGCACTTACTTTTTTTTTTTTTTTTTTTTTTGCAAAGAAACCTTCATGAAATACTCGTATGCAGCATGGAAATACAATAAATAGCATAAAAAAATATAATAACTTATATAGTAAAGTATAATAACTTGAACAAACAAAGTGCGAAATGAAGATATGCGTTTCTGCCAAGCGTTTTAAATCCTGCTTGAATCCCCTTAAAGCTGCGTTCACTCAAATAATCACGTCGTCTTATCTTGTTCACAAATACAGAAATTCGAATTCTTATGCTTATTTTTTAATCTTTCATTCATGTACCCAGCGTATAACGCAAACGCACATCTGTAAATTTTGATTTTTTTGCGTGTCAAAAGTGCGCACTATACGACAGTATATATACATACAGGGTAATCCCGAATTAACAGTACAAACTTTAAGGGTTGGTACAGGACACTGTAACAATCATTTATTGTATAGGAAACCAGGATCAAAAATCCATCTATTTAGTAAATATTACAGGGCGTCTCACTCCGATCCGAAGTCAGGCTTTCGTTCTTAACTTTAATAGTAGTGAAGATACTTAATGAAATGCTTACAATATCCTTACAATTCATACAAAGGTGAGTCTGCGAATTTTGTTAAAATATCTTCACTACTGTTAAAGTTATGAACGAAAATGCAACTTCGGATTGGAGCTAGACGCCTGTAATTTTGACTAAATAAATGGATTTCTGACGCTAGTTTCCTATACAATAAATGATTGTTACAGTGTCCTATATAAACCCTTAAAGTTTGAACCATGAATTCGGGATCATCCTGTATAAGTTTGGACATTGCAGGGTTCACAGCCGGGCGACTGTCTTCAAATAATAATCCTCGAGGTAGATTTCTATTCCACATGTTAAAAGAAATCTACCACGGAAATTATTGATTGGAAATAGTGGTCTAAAAATAGTTACTTCGCTGGGAACCCTGCGTAGCATTTATTTATTTTTCTATTTACTATTCCACTATGACAACAAACATAGTTATGAATATAGAAACAATAACTTTGTTCCTCCTAAACCCGAAGTATAAAGTGTACACAATGAGAAAATTCAGCAGTTAATAAAAAGACAAGCACATTCTAACCATTATCTGAATCCTGAATAATCGATCGTTTCTGAAATCGATAGATTAGTTGCATAAGTAACCTAATTAGCCAACAAAGTAATCAATAAATCTCTTTGACAAATGAATGAATCTGTTATCTAAAAATAATTCACTAACCATGAATATGAACGGAAATATGTACTGGGAAAGAATTACTAATGAAGCTATTCTTACAGCAGAAATGCTGAATAGATAATAAAGATTAGTGCTTTAGATCTTCACGGTAATTTACATAAGTGTTACATGCTAACTTACGTTCTTTTTTTCCACAAAACTTATTCATAATACTTTATTGTTTATGTGTAAGACACGGTGAATTTCGTAGCTAATGGAGCAATTTTTAAGTTGTGCAGAATTCGTCGAAAGAAGCTTTCATTACGAACGAATCCATGGTGGGAACTAAAATGTCAAGGTATTAGTGGATGTGTGTATTAACTAATTGTACTAACTGCGTGGACTCATTACGTTCCAACCGGCAATGAAAGATTAACTGATAATGATATTATCGACCGCATTGTCTTTTAGATAGAATGTGTGAATCAAGAGGGCTGTAGGTTGTGTAAACTATGACGCCTTTTTAGTTTAGATATATAGTATCTCAAAAATGATTAACAAACTTTAAAATTCAATGTTTTATAAACTTATCAGGATTTATATTTTAAGTACTGAAAGAATTTGTGGAAATTTGTTTTGGGAAAGACTTACTAATGAAGCTATTCATGGAAAGTAAATGGTGAATAGATTATGAAGCTTGCTGCTTTAGATCGTTCCTGTAATTTATATCAGGGTCTCATATTACTTATGACTATGTAAAAATAAAACTCAAATATAGTTTTTTAATGTTTATCTTAAAAATACTGGGTATTTCATAACTAACAGAAAAATCGTTAAGGGGTAGCAGAATTCAATGAAACAAACATATTTTCACAAATTTTAAAATTGCTTGACTATATATTCAAATACAGCTCATCTCAAAAAAAAAAAAAAAAAAATTACAAACTTTAAAATTCAATAACACATTTACTATTTGTGACATGTTTATATTTATAAGGAAATTCATAAATTTTGTATAGATTAATATATAATATATATATATATATATATATATATATATATATATATATATATATATATATATATATATATATATATATATATATGGAGATATATATATATATATCTATGGAGATATATATATATATATATATGGAGGCTTATAATGTAATTCACTTTTTCAAGGGCAGGAAAACCACATTATATATATATATATATATATATATATGCTAATTGTGTCGTCTAGTTGCAAAACCGGCCAACTCCTCAAAATTTGAAAATGTGTTTTTTCAGCTTTTTAAGCTCTAAGTAAACGTTTCTACCATCTGGAAACAATAAACAAGCCTAAGCTGGTCAAATCCTTGTGTTATATGCGTTTGAAAATCACGATGTGCTGCAAAACCGGCCAAATCCATAAACTTGTGAGGTTCAAAAGCGGCCATCTCCATATCCGCTAGATGCCACTTCTGCTTTTCCCCACAGTAACCTCTCACTTGTTGATTAGATTAATGTTATAGTGTTTTCTGTCGCCTGTGACTGCTCCTCCTTGGTGCATACAAAGTTTCTAATAATTTAGTTTCGTGTTTTCTCGGACTATGGAAAAGTTTGTGGAGAAAGTATCTCCTAATCAATCAAGGAAGAAGAAAGTGATCCTACGACGTGGAAAAGGAAAAAAAGCAACATGTTTTTATGCTCTAGGCAAAATACTTTTTTGCGCCCTCTACCTTCGCTTTCATAAAGCTTAAGTTAATTTTCTCTGATAATTTAATACTTTTTTAATCTATTTATTTTTTTAATAAAATATTCTTCCATTTAAATTTTTTTTATAAATTTTAATATTTTGAGGGTTGTAGATGCGGAATGAACGGGCTTATGCTACAGTTAAAATCTGAGAGAATACATTTGTGATTACATTTTCATAATTTCTGGCATTATTTTTTTCAGGTACTGCCCTACTGGTAATCCAATAAATCCAAGCTGTAGACACTCTTAAAAAGCTTACCAATGCTCCTCAACGCTTCCTCGAATATTTTTGTGTATTTTCTACCCCTAAAAATCCAATGCCACATTAAATTTAGCAAAAATTAATTTCTGGTTTGTTGCAGAACCGGCCAACTCCAAAGTAAGTTGCAAAGGTGGCCAAATCCAAAACAAAGACTTAAATAACCCGCTCATTTCATGGGCCCCTGCCACCTTATTTTGTGTTTTCAAATATACTGTCTTAATGACTATAAAACTAAAGAGTTTTTCTTCTAATCTTATTTTGTCTAAGTGTGGCAAAAAATCAGCTTTTTCTCAAAATTTTACTTTTTGGAGATGGACGGTTTTGCAACTAGACGACACAATTTCAAAATTTCAAAGCCTATACTTTTTCCTTTCATGTTTCAACAGCTAAAATGAAAAGTAAAAATTGAGATACAGCTTTTATACAGCTTTACGGGAGTGAGTTTGAGATGTGATCATTCTTAAGTTAATACAGCGTAATGACATAAACATAGAAAGATATTTTGTTATTACTTCATACAAAATTTACGAGAAACCTTATAAATACGTTACTTATGCATATCTTTAAAACGCAAAGGATTTCAGGTAAGAGCGATTTCGGCTTTATGGACCATGCGCAACGAATATTTTAGGGTGCTTTTCAGTCGTTACACTCCGTGGAAAATCTTTGCGAAATCGGCTAACGCTTGCGTAATAAACATTTTAGAGTATTCTTTTGAGGGGATACGAAGTTGAAGATTCCTACGAATCATTCAAATCACCGCTTTTAGAGAAAACTTTCGTAAATTTGTATTACACATATCAGGTATATTTTTCATTATATCTTTATTTATTCTGATTTTCTGTGTACTCATCTCGATTATTTTGTTCATTTTATTCATTTAGCGAGCCCATTTTGAAATTTCTAATATTTCAATTATGTTAGGAATTTTTTTCTTTGGAACATGAAGTTGTTTAGCGTCAAACTTTGACGGGCACTGTCTAGTTTGTATTATGTTAGTTGAAGCATGTCGTCCTTATCCAAGACATGCGTCATGTGACACTATATAAGCCTACTTTCTGATGAGGGGTTGTATCCAAATATAGTAGTACGCGCAATATTGTGTACGCTATCTTGGCACTAATCAACAGATATTTGGTACAACCCCTCATCTTTTTGCTTCTTTTTGGGAACAACGGATTTCGAGCTTATTCTATCGACGATAATTTTCAGAATTTTCAAGCTATGATTTTGAGACTTTCACAAAAGTTGCTTGATATACTTAGCTAAGACATTATGCGTATTATATTTTGATTGCAATCGCGCATGCGCAGTGAAACATTTTTTAGTAAACCTGCTCATTTTTCATCCAATTATTATTATTTTTTAATTCTGATTGCAGAGTATTATGTACAATGTTGTTAGTCATATTTTCTGAAAAGAACTTTTTTTTTATATTAAGAACTCTGCAAATTATAAGCAAAAAACTTGGCGAAATTTGGGACTGTTTTTATAAAAACCTTAATTTCTCTACGAGTACACATGCTATCCTCATAAAAATGAACACAGTATATTACAATAAGCCACTTATTAATAATCTCGAGTTTGAACGCCTTTGCTACATTAGTTTTTACAGGCTTATCCAAAAAATATTCGTTCTTTTTCAATTTGTTGACAGTCCCCTATGGGGTTTCGTGAAAAAAATCTACGCGGAAACATATAACCTATACTATACTGTTTACACACCTGCAGTTTCAGGTTAATTCCTCATGTATTTTTCTAGATAGTTAACAAAACGTCTAAAATCGTAAGTGACCGGTCACTTTTGGCAATATAGTGTATTACGAACAAGTCTCATAAGTCGAAAAGCTCTCTCTGTTGCTTTAAAGTAGTTTTCAAAAAAAAAGAAAAAAAGAAAGAAAAGAAAACATATTTTCGCTCAACAACGCTTCCCTGACGCATTTTCTAACTCATTTTTAAACGTAAAAGCATGATACTTGCATGCATGATTCTTGAAGTAATCGAACAATTTTTTTTTCGATAAATGAATCATATCTTAAGTTATAACCAGATATTGTCTCAGGACGGCCATTTTTTTTCTTTTCTGCGCAGTCGCCTCCAAAAATTCGATTGAAAATGCCAACTTTGACAGCAATTTCTGAAAAATCTTCTGCCTTTATAGTTTCTTAATAAGAGCACCTACCAATTTCGCGTGTTTGAAAACAAAAATGAATTAAAAAATGTGTCAGAAAGTAGCTCATTGTGATGTGAGAACAACCTTAATGCTTAGGTCTCGGCCACGAGTTCTTTGGCAAGAAATGTTAATTTTCAGGAAATTCTAGATGTCGTAAATGTTTAGATAACTAGATTGAATCGGTTATATTATAAATAAACTTATTTTCGATACTAGTGCTATAGGAAAAACAAACCAACAAACATAGAAAAGAATCCCTCTTATTAATTCCCTGTTGTATATGCCTGTTGATATGTATGTTGTATATTCCCTGTTGTGCTTAATACTCAGGATTTATAACTAAATAATCCGATGACAAGCTACTTCATTTGTAAAAGGAATAAAATAAATACGTTATTTTGTTATATTAACTTTAAAGTGTTCAGGGATTTTTCTATTACGTAATAGTTTATTAATTAAGATTGATGTCTGCTTTAACATAAAAAAAGAATATTTTATATTTTAATTATA
Organism: Maratus michaelseni; assembly: GCA_963931845.1. Classification (NCBI taxonomy): domain Eukaryota; kingdom Metazoa; phylum Arthropoda; class Arachnida; order Araneae; family Salticidae; genus Maratus; species Maratus michaelseni. The sequence continues at coordinate 163,287,104 of OZ007594.1, read as the reverse complement.
TATTAAAACTGTGACCCGTTATATCATGCTTAATAGGATAATTCATCTTGGCAAAACTCTTATTCAGATAAACGGACTCGACTATACTTAAATATTTCATTTTCTTTTTAGAAAAAATAAAATAATAAAGACACATAAAGCAGCACTTGTGAAAAATGTATCTTTCTAAATGCTTGTGCAACATCTAATAGAATAATTAGCCTCATTAGCTAAAAAAATGACTCATCCGATAGTCTTGACAGATGAATGAAGCTTATTCAATTAACAAAGAACTACACCAGTTTGCAACAATAAAACAAAGAAACACGCGTCAAGAAGATTCACTATCGTAACAACATCTACTAACTCTTCTTCCTAGAATTCCCGCCAAGATTTGATTTCTTGAGGTGTCGAATGAATTTTGGCATGATCTTCTTCCTCGAAGTTCAGCAACCTTTCTTTGCGATTGGAAACATTTTAGAACACATTCGAAAATCAGAGAAAGATCTGTAAGAATGTAACGTGAAATTGCGGTTTATATTTCTGGATTTTTGCCCAAAAGAAGAAATGATACATTAATTCGTAAGCTATTTGTAGGAAAGCACACGCTCTTAAACAGGATGCTATACATAGGATAGAGATAGATGAAACAGACTCAGCCCGCGCCCGGGCCCGGCAAGGCTTCAGGCTCGATTTTTATACCAGTCTTCCAAAATTAAAATTTTATTTATTCACAAATTGAGCAAGAAAGAAAAATCATACGCCAAGTGTGGATTATGAAACACTTTCCAACAGTTTCAGAATACTTCCTGACCAAAACTTCGCTGTTAAATAAGGTAAATAAAATACCTAAAAAAAAAATTAAGAAAAATATTTGAATACTAGATTTCAACAATTACCGTTCATAGCCGGAAAATCACTCCAATTCTTTTGTGCAAACCCGTATTTGATCTATATATATATATTCTACATAGTATGCTAAAATTTAGTTTAGTGGGAAACTGCATAATATGTAAAATTCATATTCAGTAACTTTTACCAATAGATCGACACATGCTTGAACTTTTTTGTACAGCCCTGTATATCATCTTCAGATTTTTATACACGCCACGTATTAAGCTAAAATTTAATTCATGCTAAAACATTCTTAAAATTGCTGAAATCACACTTTCAAAAATTATTCTCGATAGGTGGTCATATATACAGTTCTTTGCGTGGTCCTGTATATGATTTTATTTATATTCTACAAACCTCTCTTAATACACTAAATATAGTGAAGCTTGAGAAGCTATATAAGTTATAACCGCATTGGAATAAAAATAAATATTTAACGTACATGCTGCATTCAATAAAAGTAGCCTTTTATATGAGAAAAGGAAATAACATTTGAGGTTTTAGAATAAGAGATATTTTAGCGAAAAAAATACTAATTAATGTATTAAAAATTAAGTTAGGAAGATAATAATTTAGAATAAAGATATGTATAAATGATTCTATATCATAACATGTTTATGCGAAAATGTTACAGCATATTTCATATCCGAAAGCGATAGAATACAGAAAAATAACATTAACGATCACTTAGACTCTTAGACTATTACATTCACATAAAGACCAGTTAAAAAAAAATTAATGTAGTTTAGAATAAAAGATACATATGGTTTAAAAACATCAAAACTTTTGAAGAGCTGTATAATGAAAAAAAAGTAGATTTTTGAAAATATTACTCTGTACTTTATTAAAGTATATTTCCAAAGATTCCGTTAACGAATGTTTATATTATCATTACTACTTTTACACACACACACACACACAAAAAAAGAAAAAAAAAGAGCCTTTTCAATACGTTCCGGTAACAATTCATTTCAGGTCAGGCCCGACCCGTGTATGTAGAAAATTAATGTTAGTCTGAGCCCGGCCCGGCTCGTGTCTGCTGCAAAAATTAAGCCAGGTGTCTGGCACGATGTAACTGACGATGCATTTCTCTACGCTGGGCATGGTAAATTTCTGTGTTGATTTTGTCAAATTAGTATCGGTTCGTGCAGCTCATTTATACTTATTCTTGGCCCAACCACGTCCGTTGAAAGTTGTTCATATTTTGTCGTCTTAGACCGATCCTTTTAAATTTGTTATATCGGTCGGTCTGACCGCTTTATTTTTTTTTTTTATCGGCCCGGCCCGTTAAAAGAATTGTATTTATTCTGCCAGCCCGGTCCATTTGAAAGTTTGTCGGCATTGGCCGGGTACGCACCGCGGCCAGGCCCGAGCCCCTGCAGATCTCTACCCTGACGTCAGTTACTCTAAAAAATTTCATGACCCAGTTAAGGATTAATTTTTGTAGGTAATTAAAAAAAACCTTGCGTTTGTCCTAGTATGTTCTAACGTTTTAATGTTATTTCTTCAAGTTGATCTGTAATTAAACTAGTTAGACGTTAACATTTTTGGGCCAGATTTGGTTTTTATAATTTTGAGAGAAAATCACTTTTAGATTTAAAACTTTAAAGGTAGCTATCCAAATGATAAAAAGGTTTATTGAAATTTATCGAATTTTTATTTAATAAAATCTAAGCACTATATACTTATTTTTCATACAATTCATATGAAAATAAGCTCTGGAAGAATTTTTCAAGGCGTTTACAAAATTTCGCATTAAAACAGGATAAAACAGACATAGAAACTTTAGCTTTTTTTTCTTTATTTTTATCATAAATTATTCGTTCGGACAATTAGCCTCTATTTCTAAATTTAAAGAATGGAACACATGTTTGAAATAAAAGTTCAGAAACTATGTATAAAATTTAAGGAAAACTTTTTTTTTTGTTTTGTTTTAATACTAAATGTTGAAACATAAATTAAGTGATAATAGTAAATGTAAAGCTATACATTATTATTATTACATGCATATATAATACCAAAAGTAATTGTAAAGACAAAATAATAGAAAATGTAAAGACATATAATATCATATTACTACATGCATATAATAACAAAAATAATTGTAAGGACAAAGTTATGCAAAAACTATAATTACATGTGCTATTATTATTACATGCACAGACTTTCCAAGTCTCCGGCTTTTTGGATACCAGTATTTTAGTGCAGAAAATGTTGTTTTATTTAATCGGAGCATTCTGCGATTTAAAAAACAACATTTTTCTCTAAAATATTACTGGTGTGCAAAAAGCCGGAGAATTGGCAACACTGCATGCAGATAACAACAAAAATAATCGTAAAGACAAAATTATAGAAAGTGTAGAAATATATACTGTCATTATTATCTGCAAATAATAACACAAATAATTGTAAAGACGAAATAATAGTAAATATAAAGGTATGTCTTTATAATTAGAACGACAGACAAGAAACGTTAAGAATTAAGTTCACGGGATAACATTTAAAATAGATGAAGAGAACCAACGGTAAAGCTTTGATTAAAGCAGAAGTCGGACAACATTATTTTGGTTAATAATGTTTGCATTGTAATTAAACTGTACTATATAATATATTTTTTAAATTGTAAATTTCAAAAAAAGTTGAACTCGCTTCAACTTCTGCTTGTTAAGAAGCAATCTAAGATGGATGTCATTAAGTGATCAAAATATTTTGCACAAAGGTTAAAACAGGTGCTAAGCAAGTGACCGCGGTCAAACTAATTATCAAGATGACGGCTATTTTGGAGGAAATTAACCCATCTGGAAGGTCACGAAATCATCATTTTTCTTGCATGTAAGATATTAATATGCGACTGTGAGATTTTTTATTATGACCTCCTTGCAAAATGAAAAACTAGAAATTTGCCGTGATGCCTATCAAGCAAATGCGAAATATAAAAAGAAACATTCATTTTAAACAGTTATCTCAAAATTAATACCAATTTCAAATTTAATAAAATATTCATAATTTTCCAGCAAATTTATATAGAATTTGAAATTTTTTGACTGTTTTAAAACAGCCGTAATTATTTCAAAAGTTATGAGAGAAAGAAAGGCAACAATTAACTCTAAATTAAAGTGTATTATTATCACCAGGGCGGATGGAACATTACAATATTATATAGGAATGAAAACAGAAAATTTAAAACGAGAATAAAAGAATCATTTATATTTTTTTCTTAAAAATTATTTGTGTTTATCTGATCTTTAAGAGTTATGAGCTGCAGTTTCATTTTATATATATTCTGTGCAGATACAGACAACGCACATATTGTTATGTACATGTGTATATAATTTTCCGTAATGTAATTAGCTTATCGAATTTAAAAATAATTCTACAGTTAATTCTAGAGGCACTGAATTTCGCATCATAAGTTCAAATTCATTTTTAAAATACTAAGTTAACCTATTACTCTATACCACCACAACATTCTTTAATTACTTTACAGCATATTCTTTAATTTAAGGGTGCATTGAAATTAGCCTTTTCCCTTTTTGTTTTGCTAAAACATTCAGTGCATGTTTCGATACTGTATTGTATAGTCATTGTTTAAAGCCCGTCATACAGCATAGAACTGATGTTTTGGCACAGAAAGAAAATACCCAATTCTTAACAGTTCTCATTTCACGTACTTAAGGAGCTAAATTAAACTATACTAGTTTTCTCTGAAAAAAAGTTTGGCTATATTCCATGAAAACTAACTAGACAATATTCAACCACGCTGAACTCCTTGTTTTAAATTAACAAACATAGGTTATCGTGTTCCGATTTTCACTGGAAATAATCAAAGTTATTTAAATAAATTTACAAATGCTAAATATATGTAAATAATCATAGGAGCAAATTTTCAGTTTTATTTACAACATACTTTGATCTACATCACTAAATTTAAATAAACAATTTCAAAGAGTTTTCTTTCAGATCTATTGTTTTACGAAGAATTCTCAACAATATTTTTCACGGCCGGCATGGATAAACAATAAATCATCAAATTGCACAAGATGCGTCAGTAAACTTCGTTCTTTTGTTACCGAAGCTATTGATATTAATTAATGTATAGTTGCCAAAAAACGACAGGCTTCTAACATACAAATTCAGCCAAAATAAGATGATGTCATCTATACTCATCGTTCCCAGTCTTGTGTACAATTTGAGCTGATTTAGAACACATTTAACGTGTATTTTGAAAGATGGGGAATTTCAAAATTTTCTAACTACAGTGTTGCCGATGGAGAACAGAAACTTTCATTGCGTTTTCCTCAAGAGAGTGTTTGAGGCAGTTAGAACCTTGTCATTCCAAGGCAATGATTTGACATTACACCGAGATGTAGCTAAAATTATGCAAACACAAGTGGCAGAGACAAATTTTCAATTTTATTTTTACAACATACTTTGATATAAATCACTGGATTTAAATAAACAATTTCGAAGAGTTTTCTTTCATATGGTTTTATGAAGCATTCTCAACATTATTTTCGCGGCATGGACAAACAATGAATCACCTAACTGTGGAAGATGCGTCAGTAAATTTCGTTCTTTTGTCACCGAAACCATTAATATTCATTAACATCTGACATCACACCGAGATGTGGCTAAAGTTACGTAAACACAGATGATAATTCTATTTCGAGGCTTTTGCAAAGCAAGCAATGACAAATCCAATCAATGTACTCATAGATCACAGCTGAAACCAGAGCCTGCTTGTTTCAAATTGTTAACTTTGTCGCTATTTTAGGTTGAAACAAAACATGGAAAGAGCGGATTCAAGGCTGAATATTATCAACTTAATTTGCCGTCCAGTGGTATTGTTATTTGAACTGAATATGTTATCTTCTACAAATGATTATCTTACGTGAGAAGTTTAAGGGGAGAATTATTTAATATAATTATTTTTAAACATCAACAAAATCTTAGTGCTTTTAGTTTTAGATTTATTCTAAAATCTTCCCCAATAAAATTGTAAATATTGCCGAAAAAGATAAATATACTCGTAAATAATATAGAAAATATGTTTCAAAATAAGTATAAAAAATATCGCTTTGCCAATGTATCAACAGATTAGATTTTTATTAGGGAAATAATACATATGCCCTAGTTACAAAACAGTATTAGGTTAAGTTAGCTTGCATTGGTTATATCTTCGCCAATATTAACAAGGTATCTTGAACTCATAAACCAATATATTTTCGAGATTTAAAGAAGTATTTATAGAAACTAATTTTCTTTTGCTGCCGCTGATTTTCGGAAACGTTTCCGAGTAGTATTTACAGTGTATTAATCAGTTTTCTCAACCCGAAATATCAGTTTTTCGGATGCTATCAATTCTCAACTAAACATTTTCAGTTGTGTAGCAGGAATTATCCGTACGAATGTAACAAAATAATGTTAATATTAATATTAATGGTATGCTGTTAATTTATCATGTTTATCTATAAAACATGTTTGTTGAACATGAAAATTTTTGTTTCACAATTAATAGATTGATTGTTTTTAAAATAATTTTCAAAGTTGACTTTAAAAAAATCTCTTTCGCGTGCAGCACGATTACGAAAGATTAATTCACTTGCACTTAAAACAATATAAATAAGTCAGCATTTGTTTCTGGTTAATATTCCATACCAAAATTAAAACTGCATCAATAAAAAAAATAATAAAATAATATAAATAAAGTACAGATTTAATAGGCATGTAACCTAACTAAACCCCTGAAGTTATCAGAATCAAAAAGACTGGTAGCAAAATGTTTGGCCTTTTTCTTCGGTTATTCACTATTCACTTCTAGCATGTGGTTGATGTAAAAGCATCGATTTTAATAATTTAAAATTTTTTATTTGAATATATTATTGATATTTTTCATATAAAAAATGTAAGAAATCTATTAAATTTTCAATAATAATAATAATAATAAAATCACCTATATTCTGTAACCTGGAAAGCCTTGGTTGGATCCCTAGTTATATTTAATTTCACAATAATATCAAGAAGTACCTCTGGTTACAGATCTATATTGCAACTGCCTCACTGCCGATTAGAACGCAGACGATAAAAAATATTGCCAAAACACATGGAATAAAGTTGGCCGAACAGGCGGTTTATCTGCTGAACTATCTTATACGTTTTGTATACTTTATTTATCTTAAATATTTGTTAAAATGAAGCTGAGTTAAAAGATATTTTAATCATCAACCAATTTAAATGGTACTCTAGTAACGGAAAATTACAGAACAGCTGCTTAGAGGTTTAAATGCCATTAATGACAATTTGAAAATAAAAGTAAATAAGTATAAAAATAAAATAAGCAATTTAAAATAGGATTATTTACACTAAAGACAATTGCGATGATAGAAATATTGCTCTCAAAATGGCACACTTGTTCTCAAGAAACAAACAGAGATGGTTAATTAAATTCTGTCTTCGAGGACATCTGACTAATTAGTATTCTGAATATTTTATTGAGAAATGAGAGATTTACCCAAATAAACGTAACGGAATAAGTTTGGAATACTCAAATTAAACTAAGAGGGTCACTGGATCCGCACAAATCAATTTTCTCGCAAGAAAAGAAGAAGATAAAATGAAAATGTACCCCATTCAATGCTCTGTTTAGCAGACATTCAAACCAAATGCCGTCGTGAAAACAAATACTCTTTTGTAATTTTGTAAACTTAATTAAATTTCACTAAGCATTTGAATGAAATTATTATTGCAAAGGAAAACAATCCAAACTTGCAAGGGAATGAATTCAGGAAAATGAAACGCATTCATAAAAACATTAAAGTTGCCACTATCCCGGATTTTCAATTAAAACCAGATTTTTTTTAATGAACAAATTTAGTTAACCACATACAAACAAGAACGATTTCTTTAAATGATTTTCTGGTTTGAATTATAAATATTTGACTTAAACATAAATAAGAGAAGAACAACAACAACAAAAAAAGCGAAGTTTTGTTAGGTATGAAATATTATTTTCAAAAGTGTTATTATGAACTGAAAGATCTCTTAAACTCAATCTTTATGAAATATGTGAATCAAGGAATAAAAAATATAATATATATATCATCCTCTATTTGAATATCAAAAATTGTAAAAGAAATCGTAAAAATTAATTCAGTACATATATAAAAAAAATCTATTTAGATTGTTATCCAGAAAATTCTTGAACTTCTAGAAACGTTTACAAAAATTCAGAAAACATATACGAATATTCCACATATTGAACCATGTTTCTGAAACTCTTCACTTATCTTCAGAAGAGAAGAGGGATGACGATAGGCCAATGATTGATGGAGAGAAATCAAACAGAGAAAAATTGTAACAGTAGAACCAATGAGAAATATGTAAGCTTTATGAAATGGAATGGACAGAAATGTCTTTTACGAAATTTTCGAACCACTAAAAGGTTCTTTTGTTTCAGTAACGTTTCTGTAAACCTCGAAAAACCTATCGTTTTCTGTGATTGTTAGGTCAAATGGTTTTTGATGATAAAGAGAAAAAATTCCGAAATCGTAGGTAACTACCAGGTTACATTTTTCGTAATTTTTTCTGCAATAGCAGAAACAAAATTCTATATTTTTTTCAATTCGATGTTATACTGATAATTCACTTAATAAACAGGCTTTCAGTTATGAAATGTTTATAATGTTATATTTTTAAAAATATTTTAAGAAAAATAAAGGTGCTGTGTTAACAGAAATGAAAAAGTAACTTTGAATTTTTTTTTAAATGAAAATTTATTACTGACGTATTTTTTCTCTAGAAATAGATGAATATAAAAACCTGTTGAATATTTTTATTGATGATAAAGAGATTTTAATAATAATAAAAAAATAGGACTAAGAGTTAGCATTTTTTCACAAACTTTTAAAAAGGTAATAATTTGAAATAAAATTATTATTTATTTGGTGAAAGTGAAAGTCGAAGTCATTTTTAAAGTTGAACTATGAACAAGATTTTTTGAAAGTTAAGAAGAAAAATATTATGTTTTATATTACTCTACACTATAGATTGGTTTAACTCTGAATTAAAATTGTTAGTAATGTATACAAATTTTATATTTTAAGGTAATATCGTTGTCATGTCTTAAACAATTTTTGATTGAATATTCTATGCTAATAAAAATCCTAATCTGATTTTAAAATAAAAATAAAAATAAAAATCAGTTGAAATAAAACTATACAGTATTCAATTATACAGACAATCAAGCAAACAATAAGGCCTCTATTTACGCATAATATTGCATTTCTCCTTTTGAGAAATTAAATCTTAAACAGATGTTTGAAGGTTACTGCTAAACTTATTTTCAAAAGTAAAACACAATACTCTTTCAAAATTTCAGGAAAAATATTTCCATTCATTTAGTTAAAAATATCTCAAATGCTCTAATTCATATTGCAGGTGATTTTTATATTTCATTTAAGTTTAGTGAAATCCCCAAAACATTAAATGAAACTTCATTTCTGAAAAATCAATTTGATATCATATACGGTATTTTAAAATAAGTCAGATTTGTGTACCCTTTGGTTTAACATGTTGTATTTTCTAAACAAAAAAAAACAAAAAAAAACAAAAAAAAACAAAAAAAAACAAAACAAAAAAACAGTTTACTCGCATTGTGTTGACAAATCAATTATACCCCATTTGTGTAAATTTATTTAGAAGTTTAAAAGCTATTGCAGAACATGCTAAATTCTCCTATATACAGGGTGTTTTATCAAGAATTTCCTAAATCAATCCCTAATTCAATAATTCATTAACTATAATAAATATAAAGATGAACCAAGTGACATGTTTATCAGGGTTGCCAGTTTGGCCTTTTTGTTAAATAAAGAAATTACAAATTCATGCCAGAGATTCTGAATAGTAATTTTTGGTTTATTTAATGATAGACATTTCATAATTACATAACGTAAAAATTTTTCTTTCGTAATTTTTGCTTTCAATGTTAAATCTCTCAATTTTTTTAAAGAAGGCCAAACTGCAACCCTTATACTTATCAGATAACTCATAGTTTTATATACAGTAATAATAATAATAATAATAATAATAATAATAGTTCAAATTATCGTCAACAGATGGGGACGCATTGTTTCATTTGCATTTTAATCCGCGTTTAATTGAGGAATGCTGCATAATCGAGTGTTCTGGTGGCAAACTTTTTTAACAAACGAAGATAAAAGCTGCTCTGTCACATTCACACATAGAGAAAAGGAAAATTTTCCATGATCACACTACTTTTATTCAGACAGTAGAACGCCTATTATCCAGACTTCAATTAACCAAACTGCGCAATTATACGAATATATAGTTTTTCCCGGTCTGGATTTTTTTTTTTTTTTTTTTTCAGGACGGCCCTTGAAATCTAAAACGTTTTCCAGATCATTGGATCGGTGGGAGCAAAGACTAATGCCTGCAACATTCCGCTCCGATACTGGATGTCAGATTTTAAACGATGATAGGATTGCATCATCTATTCAAGATGAAAAAGAAATGGAGAAAATAAAAACGAATGTTATGAAAATGATCCAGGACCATCACTTAATGAAGCCTTTGAATGCTTGGAAACAACTATGAAATAATTGGAGAGACAGCAGAATGCTGATTCTATTCAACTTATGTATAAAATTCGTGATATGGCAGCAGTGAAAATAATATATTTTTTATTTTTTGCTTAAATTGAAAAAAAAAAAAGAAAAAAAAAAGAAAAAGGAAAAGGATAAAAAATTACACACACACACACCAATAAATAAATAAATAAATAAATAAATAATAATAAATATAAATTAAAAAAAAAAATTGACAGCATTAACAGCTGCCAGTCCTAAGCCTGGTTAAAATGTGAAAGAAAATTGTATATGCACAAAAGATTTTTTTAAAATCTGCCTATCCACTACTATATTTAAAAAAATTTTAGAACATACACTTGTTTTATTAAAAAAAAACTGTAACACGTAAAAAATGCATTTCAACCATGTTGGTGTAGTCCGGAACATCCCTAAAATTGCCTGTCCAATTATCCGAATTGGCGCCAGTTCCGACAGGTTCGGCTAATCACCGCTCTACTGTGTAATAAATCTACCGCTATTTATTTTCAGTAATTGAAAACAGTAGCTACTCTGTCACTAAAAACGGCTTGCAGTACATCCCCATCGGATGAATCCGCTGATTAAATCATTTAACTTTTGATGACCCAGAAATGTTCCTGATATTGACATTCAAAATTCGATATTCTCCACTCTAATTCATCTTTCTCTTCTCACACGTAATACGCAGTGATGGCATTAGCAATGATTGACATTAAGCCTTTACTCATGAAGCCTTAAAAAGTGTAACATGACTTGTTTTGTTTGTACAAGTAGACTGTGTAAGTAACATAATGTAAAAATCGAGTGAATATCAATTCGCCTCGATGTAGATTTGAAATCTGTATTTCACAAAACCGTGGTAAATATTCTTGGAGTTGAAAAAAAAAAAAAAAAAAAAAAAAAAAAAACTGTCTTATTAGCAGATTTTATTTACGCACTAAATAAGTCAGATTAGTAAATATTTTTTGACACTCTTTCATTTCATTTAATTTGGTTTTTGAATGGAGAGATGGAATTTTGTAATCGATTTTTCACTCATTTGGTGATGTGCAAGAAACATAAAAATTATGGTCACAGGTGTGTTTCCGATGACAGTATAACAGATTAAAATTTTTAGAAATTAATTAGAAATTAATAAACTGTTTTGTTTATACAAGTAGACTGTGTAAGTAACATAATGAAATCTGTATTTCACAAAACCGTGGTCAAAATTCTTGGGAGTAGAAAAAAAAAAATAAACAAATAAAAACTGTCTTATTAGCAGATTTTATTTCCGCAATAAATAATTAAGATTAATAAATATTTTTTGACATTCTTTTATTTTACTTAACTTGGTTTTTGAATGGAAAGATGGGATTTTGTAATCGATTTTTTACTCATTTGCTGATATGCTAGAATCATAAATAAATAAAAAAAATTATAATTTAACAAATTACAATAACATTGGGAAAATTTTCCGAAAGCTTAATATATATATATCGTACTTTTATGTTATAGCGGCCCCCACAATTATGATTATGCCAAGGTTGCAGTTATGATTTCGCCAAGATCATCGCAAAGCATATATATAGGTCGTTTGGCGATTCATCCTTGGGGGCCGCTATAACACAAAAGTACCAAATTTACAATCTATTAACAAAAATAGAAACAAAAATTTATAAGACGATTTCTCATCCGACGTCAATTTTTGAATTCGGCTTTTTTTTTTTTTTTCATATCTGATAATTTGCATCTATCCTTTTTGTAACTTTAACATTTTTGTAGCGATTTTATGCATTTCTATTGCCTATTCAAAGAAAAAATCTTCTAAAGTTATAGAATTTCGTTAAAAATTCTTCTAAAGTTACAGAATTTTGTTAATTGTTTTTTATAAAGTTACAGAATTTCGTTAGAAACGCTTAAAAAAATAAAGTGACGACGTTAAGAGGTCCATTCTTGACCGAAAACAACAACCATTTTTCCAATGGTTAAAAATATGCCCACAGGTATGTTTCCGATGATAATATCACATCTTAATGCTTTTAGAATTTAATTATAAATTAATAAATTAGTTTTAAAGCATTTTCCGTTAGCCGGTCGCAGCTGGTAAATCGCCAAATAACCGTTATGATTGCGAATTACAAAAACAATGGAGTTAATTATGACAACTCTTGCCGAAATAAGGTAACTGGCTGTGAAACTGCAAGAACGAAATATTTTAAACACCAAAAAGTAGAAAATATAAATTAAAAAATAATAAAGAGTATAATATATATATTTTTTTAATTCTGTCTCATCAATCAAAAGTTTAACATTAATTAAATTAGGATTATAGGTTGTTAAAACAATTCCAAACCGTGATAAACATTGTAATTTGCTATCTATTGAACGTGAATCAGTTTTTTATTATTATTACTAGTAGTAGTTGATTTACAATTTTATTGCTGTAGTTTAAATTGAGTTTTATTTTATTATTTTAATGTATAACAGTTAAAATAGATGATTTGATTTAATAAAATAGTTCGTAAAAGTCTGCAATTTTCAAAATGTTAAATTTTTTTAAATGATAATTTTTGTACGAACAATTTTTTTTTCTTTTTCAAATGTTTCATTTCAGGTGAATTTATTTTGCGCCAACTATTACGCTTGGCGACAATGGTGTTGGTATAAATAAAAAATACCTTTTTTTTTTTTTTTTTTTTTTTTTCTTGTCTTGTGCTCTCTCTCTCTCTCTCTATATATATATATGCAAAAAAAAATTGGCAACTAGCAGTCAAAATTATGTTTATTTATTTATTTTTTAGCAGCGAGCAAATTTTTGAGTATGATCAAATGACAAATTCTTAAAGGGCACTAAAAAAGCAAATAATAATGAAAATAAAATGCAATATAAATAAAAGAACACAGATAAATATGGAATAGTTTTGTAATATGATTGTTAAATTCTAAGCTCGATATTAAACATATGATTAAACTGATATACAAATATACCATTCTAGTGAAACTGTGTGGGGGGGGGGGGGGGGAGGCGGTAAGGCTCTTTATAAAATCACTCATGCGTCAAATAGAAAAAAAAAAAAAATCTGAGGGCTTTATTTTAATTGTATTTTTTCAATTCTGGACAGTTCTTTTGCGGGTACGTTTAAGTGATACTTATTAAAGAGCATTAAAACGGCAAAGAATAGTGGAAATAAAATACAATATAAATTAAAAGCAAACAGTGAAATACTCGATACTTTTGTAAAATGAATGTTAAGTGCTTAGCTCGCTATTAAACGTATGATTAAACTATTATATAAATAGACACCTACCATTCGAGTGAAACTGAGGGGTTGGATGATGTAATGTCCCTTCATAAACTCACTCGTGCGTGAAATATAAAAAAAGAAAAACTTACTGAGGGCTTTATCTTAATTGTGTTTTTTCAATGATGAGCAGTTTTTTTTTTTGGGGGGTGGGGGGGTGGGGGGGTATGTTTAAAGTGGTACTCATTAAAGGACATTAAAAGACCTAGCTATAAACGCTGCAGAGTGTCTTTTAAAAGAAGAGCTATAATAGAAACAAGGGTTCTATTTTTCGGAGAGAACTTTGAAGAGGGAGGATTCTGAACGTCATCTACAGAAAGAGACAGATGTGTCTAGCATTCGTACACGGCACACATTAGTGATGGAGAAAAAAAAATGATAAATGTGCACTTTCATCTTTAATGTTCACAGACGGCTTTCAAGTAATAAAGAACCATGAATACATTGTGCTAATGGTTGTGTAAATCTATAAAAAGTTAATCGTCGGTAACAAAACAAATAGAAAAATAACAAAAATCTGAATTCGTATACATAAGAGATCAGCAGTATCTGTGTTTAGATTACTCAATATATATATATATTTAAAAATGAAAACCCATGCGAAAAACGAAGGATAAGACATTATAAAAAGCAATGGAATGGACACTGCAGGAATTATACTTAATAGGATGAAAAAGTAAAAATTGGAAATGCAAAATTGGAAAATTATGAATATCTTATAGAATCTTCAGAAAGGCTTTATAAGAATATTCAAAGTAAATATGTTATTTCATCAAATATTGTCATCATTATGCTTAAAATCGACAATATTAAGCCCCTAATAACATATATAAATGAAACGAGAAAATTAATAACCGACATGAGGTTCAAATAACAAAATAATATATATAAATATATATACTTTTAAATTACGTAAATAATACACATTATAAGAATTACAAAGATATGATGCTGTACTTTTGGTCTAAATTCAACCTACATTATTGCAATCAGTATGTAGTTTTTTAACTAGGCGTAAACTTCATAATGCAACACAGAAAGATGTTATAGTCTGGCCTAAATACGAAACGAAGAATTACGTGCCAGTGGAACTAAATTTTGCATAGTTATTTTAAAATGAATATCAATATGCGTACGATGCGCCTATTGTTCGCAAATGGTTAAAATATTCACAGATGGCTTTCAAGTAATAAAGAACCATGAATACATTGTGTTATGGTTGTGTAAATCTATAATAAGTTATTCTTATGTAAAAAACAAATAGAATATTTGAAAAACAAATTTCTGAAGACGTATACATAAGAGATCAGCAGTATCTATGTTTAGATTACTCAATATATATATATATGTACTTTTAAATTACGTAAATAATAAACATGATAAGAATTACAAAGATATAATGCTGTACTTTTGGTCTGAATTCAACGTACATTTATTGCAGTCAATATGTAGTTTTTTAACTAGGCGTAAACTTCATAATAAAACAGAGAAAGGTGTTATAGTCTGACCTAAATACGAAACGAAGAATTACGTGCCAGTGGAACTAAATTTTGCATACTTATTTTAAAATGAATATCAATATGCGTACGATGCGCCTATTGTTCGAAAATGGTTTCCAAAGGAATTTGGTTTGGTCACGATTTGGGGCATTCATTATAGAATCAAGATTGATGACCATAATGACCAGAACGAATTTCCTTCATATTGAAAAAATAAAATATTTCCAATACCAAATTACAAAACGAGGAATGAAAACACATTTTTGGCATTTTAATGGAAATGTTTGGAAACAAGTATGTGTGATTTTTTTTTTCTCATGTGACACATGATTTTCCATCTAAAGTTCAATAATTTATGAAAGAATTAGGTTATTTAAGATTAAAAGATCTTTTGGACCTGGAAAAACTATTAAGATATGCAGCGGAGTGCAAAATGACACGGAACGACAGAAAAATAAAGAAATCAGTTCGCGTTTGCCATGCAAATGTGCAATCTTTGTGTTAAAACTAAATGTACGATATTCTAACTTAATATTAAAGCGATCGGTTACAAAAATTGTATATATTTTAAAATCTATTTTAAAATATGTATTTTGCTAAATTTACGCTGAAGAAAAATGACCAGAACGTCGCAAATATTTCGGAAACGCGACTCGTCATCGATTGATATTTCCGCATATCATTGACAAAGCATGGAGGAAGGGATCTCAGTCTTAAAATCAAATCCAGAAGTGACAGGCCATCAATTTTCTCTTCAAGTGGCAAAATTCATAACCGATGGCCCGACACTTCTAGGTTTGATTTCAAGGCTGAGGTCCCTTAATTAAAACGTTTGGATTTGTTTTGAACTGTCCGGACACTGCTCTTATCCTGGCCTGAAACTGAACGAGTTTTGAGGACAGCTTTATTGGTTTTAAGGCCTAGTTTAAAATCCTGTCTTAAGATGCATAAAATTTCAACATTTGTATCACTCTTTATGTGATCTAAAATTGAATGAAAGAAACCTGTATGATTATAGAATATAGAGGAACATATATTCTCTTAAATAACATTTTATGTTTAGCAACAGGGGTGAGAAAGTTCCAGCTACATACTTTAGTATAAAACATTCAAAAAACGAAAATACTTTTGATACAGCCTAATAATTTAACACATTTTAAAACACACACAAATTTTAAAACATTTTTTGTATGTTTTAGAAACACTATTACAAAGCAGCAGTGCCCACTATTCAGAAAGATCCTGTGATGGAGACTATGAAACATTTTCTTTTTCTGAGCTTCCTCATGATCAGATAAATTTTATTTTTACGCAACTTGTTATTTAAAGTTCGTCTAATGCAATGGAGATTTCCGTTTGATAAGTTTGTAAAAATTTTTACAGGTTGTTATGAGCTTACCGAAAATGTGTAGATTTTGAGCAACAAAAAATAATCTGAGCAATTTACTTTCGCATTTTTTTATGTCACTTGAAGAAATAATTTCGGAAATGCTTTGGTCACATTTCTTTTCTTTTTTTTTCTTTCAATTTACTTGGAGACTATTTTGCCTATGTCGGTTGCCATTGTTTGTTTAGGTCATCGAACTTCACCACTGATGATGTCAGTTTTTGGATGTGTTATTTCCCATGCAAATAAACCGAGTCCAGTCGTGAGCATTTTCATCTGTTTCTCATCTGCTCACGATTTTGTCCCTGTCTGAAGCGTGAGAATTTCGCAGCTAAAAACGTGAAGAGAAAGAAATTGATATTTAATATTTATTTACTTAAATACTACTATATCGATTTCAATATTTCTCAACATTATGGAAAAAAGTGTTAATGACGTAAGCTGTTTTACCCGTGGAGCAAGTTTTCAAGGTGTTAGGTTAGGTTATACATCGAGGTTCTGTAAATTGATGAGATATTACAAAATTTTAAGTGATGATTAAAGTAGGTTACAGTACGTCATCTTTTGAATATAAAAATTATAATGAATGGAAATAATTTCATAAAGGGCTCGATTAGAAGTAACTTGAAGAGAAATATATTCGTAATTAATAATCGATTTTTAATATTTCTCAACAATATAATGGAAGAAGTGTTAATGATTTAAGCCTTTTAACTTGTCAGCACGTGTTCAAGATAGATTAAGTGACGCAGTAAGGTTTCGTAAATCGATAGGATATTACAAAATCTTAATTTATGACTAGGTTAGAGATGGGTCGATCAGAAACTAGTAATGGTCATAATAAGTTATTTTGATATTCGAATGAATCATTAGGATAAGCGCAAAAGCATGCATCCCAACCTTCATATTCTTTTTAATAAATTACAACTCGAAATTTTATAAGAAAAAAAAAAACATTATGAATGTGGTTTTTGATTTAATTCTTTTTTTTTTTTTTTTTTTTTCACAAAGTTTCTGATTTAAATTCATTAAAAAGAATATGAACGTTGGCAACTTTGCTTTTGCGCATGCTCGAATGATTCATTCGAATATCACAATAAATCATTATGTCCATCAATACCGGAAACACCTTTCGTTTTCTTTTCATACTATAGATGAAGCACTGCTCAGACAATTTCAGTATTATTTGAAACAAAATTCTGACAATGCATTGTGGCAAATAAAATATCAACTTGCATTTAAAGTGAAAAATCTGAAATGTTTATTTTGATGTTTTAATGTAGAACAGGGGACGTTAAAAATCAAAATATTCATCGCGTTTTATCTTTTTATCTTAAACAAAGGTAAGACAGCTTCAGAAGGCTTAGAAATCTACGTGTTACGTATACTACTAAGGCAATAATAGAATGCAGAATCAATTTTTGTAAAATTGTGTTCTGGAAATCTCTTGGTTCAAGATGCACTGTGCGATCTGATACCAGGTGAGATTGATGAGGACTTGTTGAAGGCCCTGATATTGAAGCTGATCAGTACCTAATGGTTCGTAAGGTCACACAGAAGTTAAATACATCAAAAACAATAGTACGTAATGTATGTACGTAATGTATAATAGTACGTAATGTACGCAATGATGAGTACGTAAAGTACTTTATTACTGGATTTTGCATGAATTATAAGGTAATTTTGTAGTTCGAGTTCCTAACAATACAATAACCAATTCTACAAAAATGTAACAAATTATAATACCTTGTACAAATATCCTTCATGTAATTGCTAAAAGGCGTAAAATCAAACCATTATAAACAGTAAAATAAGTTTTATTAGACTGTTGACATGTTTCATCTCCATCTGAGCCATTATCAAAACAAATGCGAGTATTCTATAATTGCACTGTCTATGAAGTTATTATTTGAAGCGCTATCATGTAATTTTTCACGTACTTTTTCAAATTACGCACTTTTCATTTTTACTTATTTTTACTCATTTAACTTACCAAAATTGTGGCTCGAGTTACTCCATGGTTACAAATATGGAAATAAACATACCACTAAAAATTTAAAAAATATCGTGCGCAATTAAAAGTTGTATGTCAGATGGGACAAATGAGGTGCGTTCGTACTATAACTAGTTTTATAAACATTCAGATCTTGGTGTAATAGCTGTTGCACTCTTATGCCAAAATGCATGACTACAAATTTATTTTATGTGCAGAGTTTCATATTATATTTTATGAAATTACGTTTCAATACACTTTTACAAACAATTAATTACAATTCTGTTATATTAAAATTATACTACGCGCAAATATCCAATAGAAGAAATGCAAAAAAAATTTCGTTATCATTTCAGTAATATGAATTATATCGTCTGTTATTATGACGTGATTAATTTTCGTAATAAAATAAGTACATTTTAAGTTGGCAACATTTTATCTTTTATTGGCAGTTACTGGGCTCGTGGCATTGCTTGACGGATGCGACTCATTTTCGAACAAAGGGCCAACATATTACGAATTGCAGCTTTCTTTTCTTTTCTTTTCTTTTTTTTTTTTTTTCATGAAAATTGTGTTTATTTCGCAGTAAAACTCTGAAAAACTTTTCACACGACAAACACTTCCGTACAATTATTTAGAAAGTAAATGTAATCAACGTGAATTAACTTTTTTTGGTTAAATATTTCAAAAAGCATTCAGGAAGTACAAAAAACTAATGGTATTTTAATGAAAAAGGCATATCTTCAGCGGAATAACATTTGTATGTTATTTCATTTGAACAGACGATAATTTCAAAAAGAGTTCCGCTAATGCTTTGAATTTCTCACTAGATTTCCCAAAATTCTTTAGTTAAAATGTATTTCTCTTTAAGCAACTAACAGTTTTTGTTAAACAAATAAATATTTATTTAATTATTTATTTATGCATTTTTTAGAAATAAAAATTGTTCTATATAAACAAAACGTTATATTTCTGAAAAAGAATGTTTACATTATCACATGCAAAATTATTAAAATCACTATAATCCTTTTCTTAAAAGGAAAACAAGAAATCCCGCTGCTGTTCGTAATAAAGGAAAAGTTCCGACAAACTTGGTTTCCTTTGGGAAAAGAATTCCAAACATGTGTGCGAAACAGAACTTCTGTAAATAATTATAAAGAGCCAGGTTTGACTTCAAAAGAAAGACCGATGTTTGAAAAAAGTAGGGCAAAAATTTCATTTAAACAAATAGTTTTATCAATTTTTATTGTTATGTAAATAAAATTATAAACAGAAAGTTTTTTTTAACAAATAATATAATAGAATCACTTGTTAATGTTAAATTAAAGATGTAATTACTGATAAAAACATTACAATAAAGGCTTAAAAATATCTTTTAATATAAAGATGACATATGTTTCATGCGCTCTAACGGCGACTTCTTCAAGATCAACGTAATAAATAAACTATTTTCGCAAAGTTTTTGAAAATGATAAACACAAATCACGCGATCACATGTATAATGTAAGCAGGTGCTTAAATTGGTCAAACTGTAAACGTGAAAATGATTATTTCATTGTTTTTTAATTTAACCAAATTTTAGATAATTCAAAAGAGGCTGATGGAATTTTCTTTAAAAAATATTTAATTGATTTTCAAGCCATTTTCAAACTATTTTGCGACCGATTCTATTGGGAAAATCACCAAGGAACGATAATAGCGTATAAGTGATAAATATGCGGCGATATAATAAAGCGTAGATGTAACATGTCCAGTTTCAAAATGGGAGGTCCAGCATGACTTTTTTTTTTTTTGTACAAAGAATAATATTTTTGAAACGAGATAAAGTTATGTATCTATAAGTTTTACTAAATTGTATTATTACCAGTCGATGTGTTAAATAAATTTTTGATTAAAAAAAAAAATATTTTAATGTTTTATCGGGGCATAAAAAATTAAAGTGAATTCGAAAAAAAAAATTGCGTATTACATATCCTCATCTTCACGAGCGATACATATTCTAAAAAATTTATATATTTTTTAAATATTAGGGTTGGGGAGGTTGGCGTATGGTTTATGGATCTATTACCCCCCCCCCCCCCCTACTCTACCAAATCTTGGAGGTGAGATTGCTTTAAACCACCTACACATGCACATATGCTAAAGCCATTGAAATGCTTCACCAAACAGATGTTTCTGATAAGAGCTCTCTGATTGACATGGATAGCAGCTATCATCTGGTTTCTGTTTTGCCTACGCAGAATGTCGCGTTTGTCGGAAGCAAGTATTAAAATATATTTTTGTGCAATACGTCAAGGAAAATGAATATTGTCCTGTCACAAACATTTAACAATAAGATAGACAGACGCAGCTTTAGGTGAAGTAATTTCATGTAGACGCAGTTTCACTGTTAAATACAGGAATTGTTTCTATTTCATTTGCAATAAGAATAATGTTTTCAAAATAATACGATTTTCTGTATTTCATTAACTTTGATCATTCATTTTCTTAACATTTTCCAGAGCAGTAGAAAAGTGTTTTTAACTTCAAATTTTTGAGCAATAGATGACAATGAAACGAAAAGCATATTTTGTTTTGTTATGGTACTGAAAAGAAAATTGTTAAAATTCCACCACCGGAAAAATATTAAACAAAAATGTTTAATTATGAATGTCAAACATCTGGAAATAATGTACACATCCTTGTTAAATTAAAAACAAGTTAACTGATTCGCTGTTCTAGACTATTCGGAGAATCAAAGCATTAAAGTAGGAATAATACTCATCTAATGAATGCTAGTGGATGAAATGTTTCCTAGCATTTTTACAGGACCACGCAAATTTATCCAAATAAATACATCTATGGGCGATAATTGCTTGAATTGCATCGCTTGTGTTAGGCTTTCCAGATGAAGTAAATTTTAGAATATATGTGTAAAATCATTAGTCCTTCTCCTCACAAAAGAATTCGATTTTTTTCGTCTATGGGTCTAAAATTTTGTAATAATAGTCTTGTAATGCTAGAAAATGCATCGTAATCTATGCGTAACTCATGATTTTGTTTTAATTTGAATAGGTTTTAATTTAATGAACATATCATATTTTCTTACAGATTTTAGACAATAGACAATTGTTTGAAGAACGATTGACTGAGAAGAGTTTGGAGTCGGTACTTCATTATTAAAGAGAAAAAATGTCTTAAAACTAAGCTATTTTGCATTTCATTGACTTTAATCACTCGTTTTATTTAAATTTAAATATGCTTAAGTTTAATTAAAATAATATCATAATTATTTTGAATAATCATAATTATTTGGAATATATATTAAAATATAGAGAAATGTTTCAAGAAGGATTGATTGATTGATTGATTGATTGATTCCTTAAAATTTTGGGGCCAGAACTCAGTGAAAATGTTTTATTTCGCTGCGAAGTAAAATATATGTTCTAAATAATATATTTTACACTTCAGAAACACTAATCCTCACTTTTTTTCTAATTTAAGTAGGTTTAAATTTAATTACAAAATTACACTTTCTTACAGGTATTAGACAATCGAGAAATGTTTGAGGAAAGATTGACTGAGAAGAGTTTGAATCTGGGACTCACTCAGGGGAAAATTTCTATTACATAGAGAAAAATGTCTTAAAACTAAGATATTTTACATTTCACTGATTTTAGTCACTCGTTTATTTCAATTTAAATATGCTTAAAATTAATAAAAAGATCATTTTTTTCTGACAGATTTTATATTATAAAAAATGTTTCAAGAAGGATTGACTGATTTCCATAGGTTTTAGAGCCGAGACTCAGTGAAAATGTTTTATTTCACTGCCAAGTGAAAAATATGTTTATGAAAAATCTATTTTACAATTCATAAACTTTAATCCTTACTTTTTTCTTATTTAAGTAGGTTTTAATTTAATTGCAACGATAAACAATATTTGGCGATTTATCACCTGTGGCTGGCAAATGGAAAAATGCCTTAAAATTAAGTTATTAATTTATAATTAAGTTCTAAAAATGCTGCAGTATCATCGGAAACACACCTTTGTATCTAATTTTTATAATCCTAGCACATCAAGAAGCGGGCTAAAAATCGACTACAAAATTCCATCTATATATACAAAAACAAAGTTGAGTTAAATAATATTTTAAACCAGTTCTGTGTCAGTGCTGTTAGATGTAGAGTATTGTTAAATCCCTTCAATACTCTAAACACAGTAGATCTAAGACTGATTTAAATAACTATTTTTTGTTCTATTTTAGGTTGAGTTAAATTGAATAATAATAATAATAAAAAAAAAACTAAGCTATTTTACATTTCACTGGCTTTAATCACTCGTTTTATTTCAATTTTGAATATGCTTAAATTTAATTAAAATATCATTTGTTTCTGACAGATTTTGTATTATAAAGAAATGTTTCAAGAAGGATTGGCTGATAGATTCCCAAAGGTTTTAGAGCCAGGACTCAGTGAAAATGTTTTACTTTACTGCAAAATAAAATATAGCTTCAAAAAAAAAAAAAAAATCTATTTTACAATTTATAAACTTTAATCCTTACTTTTTTCTTATTTAAGTAGGTTTTAATTTAATTTATTGTTTTTCTTACAGATCTAAGACCACAGAAAAATGTTTTAGGACGGATTGAGTACTAAGAGTTTTGGGGGCAGGGCTCAGTGAAAATGCTTCATTTCACTGCAAAGTGAAATATATCTTCAAAATAATCTATTTTACAATTCATAAACTTTAATCATTCCTATTTTTTTTAAACTTTAAGTAGGTTTTAATTTAATTAATTTTTCTTTTCTTGCAGATATTGGACAACAGAAAAATGTTTGAGGACGGATTGATTAATAAGAGTTTTGGAGCCTCTGCGGAAAATTTCTATTTCAGTACAAAAAGAAAAATGGCCTCGAAATAATCCATTTCATTGGCACAAATAACTTATTTTATTAAAATGTAAGTATACTTAAACTTAAATAACATATTATATTTTATACAGATGGTAGTGTATACAGAAAGATTGGTTGAAAAAGAAAAAACTGGTTGCTAAGTGTTTCGGATCTGAAGATCAGTGAATTTCAGTGAAACTAGCTGACCGCCCGGCGTTGCTCGGGCAGACTGTCGTTGAAAAATATAACAAAAAATTAAATAACAGCTAAAATTTCAAAAGTGTAACAGTTACGTTTAAAAAATGAAACGGTCAGCGAAAATTATTGCACTTACTTTTAAAGAATGAAAAGGTCAGGGAAGTTCTTACGGTTGAACCTAAATGGCATATCGGTATAAGATGGAGGCGTGATATATGGCAAATTAAGATTTGTGAAATGCTAATGTGATGCATTTTATAAAACTTCATTATTGCCATTAAACAATTAACAAATAATCGCAATTTCTGTAAGAAGAGTCTTGGCAGAAATTGCACGTTTCACTCATTAAAAATTAAAAAATCGTGGAGGGATAAATTTGCTATATTAGGTCGTTATTGAAAATTTGCTATTGAAACCGGATTCCTTATTTTTAACAACATGTATTTCAAGAAATGTCAGAGAGATGGCACCACATGCCCGAATAGAGATTTCCAAACGTGCCTGTGGCTTGAATATCCTCAACAAATTCGTTTATTCTGAATGAAAGTGATAGAAGTCATTATAGTATAGCCATTATTTTTATATATATCTATAAATATGTTGAACATTTAATTTATTTAAACAAAAAATCTAAGAAGAATTTACCTTGGCCAAAATCCTGCCAAAGGACTTTTACACAATAACCAATGAGATGCGTTTCATTCGGGCGTTGCCATTAAACAATTAACAAATAATCGCGATTTCTATATATATATATATATATATATATATATATATATATATATAAATATATATAGATTCTTGCGAAGATTAAGGAAACTGTAAGAAAATCAGTTCTTGAAGACTACTCAAATGAACTTTAGTCATAAAATTAGCAGACTACGCTTCTTAATGTATAAAAAGGCAAGAAAATAAGAATTATTTATTTATTTATTTTGAAGACAATTCATTTTCAGCATTTGTTTTAGGTAGACTATAATATGCAATCACCTTTACGACATTTCAATTCATTCATGTATTATTATTTTTTTAATTTAATAACTATTAAATGGGAATAATAATCGACACAAAAATAAAAACCTCACCAATTTTCTTTTAAAATATACTGAAATAACTTCAATACAAGATATGCAAAATAAACAGAACACAAGAAATCTTGAAAAAACAGTAAGAAAAAACACATATATTGTGAAACACTTCTTCAAGGCAATATTCCACGACATAGGGGAATCGTAATATGGCTTCTGTCGATGATAAAATGCGTAAGAAAAACATTTTATGTTTAGTTGCCCAATGTTAAACGAAGACCAAGCGAGGTTTAAAGGTTATACATTCTCACAGGTATTTTTAAATGATTTTTTCCCCTTCATTGATATTTACCATTGGACTATTTATGTTATTCTAACACTATTTGCCTATTCAACATTAAAATTAGTTGAGCATTAAAACATCTAAATTTCAATGAAATATTAAAATGATCAAATTATCAATTTTCCAAAAATAAAATGTTTGTTAAAAAAAAAAAAAAAAAAAAAAAAAAACCAAATTTGAGGGTTTTAGGGCCTGAACCATATGGCCCATGCTAAGCAGGTACTTTAGTTATCTAAATAAATTTTCGGTTTCTACAAATATTGATATTCAAGAAAGAAAAACTAGGGAACATGGTTTCATAGAAAGCTGATCTATCTCTGTTTTGTATCCACCTTCCTTCGAAAGAAATAGTTTAAAATATTTTTAAAATCGGCGTCTAATATACAATATTAGACGCCTATCTACTATGCAATATATATAATAGAGCTGAAACCTTCGAACAACAGGTAAAATAACATTATATTTGATGATATTTTGATTTTTTTAAAGCAAAATATTCATAAAAATAACAACAAAACTAAAATATAAATCATTACTTTTTTTTCTCTAAATTTTATCATTATGACTGAAATTTCTTTTAGAGTATGAATTATTCTCATAACGTTTACCTTACTACTTAAAAAGTTACATAAATTAAGGTTGTAACATACAGAAAAATATTCAAAATTTATGACAATTCTTAATTTGTATTTATAGAATGAAAAAAAAAATAAATAAATAAATAACCATAGTCATAAGAGAGATTTATTCCCTAAGTCAACACTTTTAAAGTATTTTAAACACTAAGTTTTATAACGCCACACACATAAATTTTTATGTTAAGGTATTTTACATTAAAGCAAGATATTAAAAATCTGATATTGAGTGAAAATCTAAATTTATAATAATTCAGTACAATAACCTTTTAGATTACCATTCAAATATCGGTAATTCAAATTCTAAGCAAGATAACAAACATTCAAACTGATCTAGTAAACTAAGAAATCAAGCCTTAATGTTTTTAATATTATATTTTTTGACAGAAATATGAATTTTAAAGATAGAGGCGTATACTTAAAAAAATAATCAACAGCATTTCGAAAATTTTAATTTCCATTTTTCCCAGGTTTTCTTTTTCCCATATCGCTTTGAATAACTTCCTCTTTCTCTTTTTTTTTTTTTTTTTCTGTTTCTTTTAAAACAATTTTTCTTCACTATTTATTTTTTTAAACCCTGCTCAATTTGAGTAATTTTTCATTGCTCGGCATTAGACATAATTATATACTACATATTAGATTTAAACATGAGATAAACACTATAATAAGGTAGTCGCATACTATGCTATACTATAATAATATTCGCTCTATCCTTTCCATCTCTGACATTTTTATAGCTGTAGCTGCTTATTTTCTGAGACAAGGCAGCTCCATTTAAGGGATTATGGGACTTTTTTGGCTTGGAAAATAAGACTATTTTATGAATTTGTTTTGACGTCTTAGGAATGTGATAGAAACGTGTATGTTTCCGTGTAAAAAACGCATATTTTGTACTTTTAAAAACAGCATTTTTATTAATTTTTATCGAAAAATGCGCTTTTTGGACTCGTTTTTACTGGATATTGTGCGATGGGTTTTGCTTGAAACCAATGCAACGAAAAGCACGTTAAAATATTTACAATTCGCTAGCTCTTGATCGACAATTTTGTTTAAAAAAAAAAAAAAAAAAAAAAAACAAGTTGTAAATTGT
This sequence comes from Maratus michaelseni, assembly GCA_963931845.1. Classification (NCBI taxonomy): domain Eukaryota; kingdom Metazoa; phylum Arthropoda; class Arachnida; order Araneae; family Salticidae; genus Maratus; species Maratus michaelseni. The sequence continues at coordinate 163,260,276 of OZ007594.1, read as the reverse complement.
ACGTCAAACGTGACAAATGAGGTCCGTTCGTACTATATCTAGTTATATAAATATTCAGATCTTGATGATTTTTAATTCTGTGAAATGAATTATATCGTCTGCAGATTAATTTCTGTAATCAAATAAGTATCTCGGTCGCTTGACGATTAAACACCGGAAGCTCCTATAACAAAAAAGCGCCGATTTTTTTAAAAATTCAAATTTCTTAATAAATGTTTTTATTAATATTTTCTAAAGTTTTGATTCGATTTTCATAAAATTTGAAATGTCTCGACAAAATTCTGCAATGATGCGATATCTTACATTTCAAACCATTTTGTTGGGTAGTTTTTGCGTTGTTATATGCGGACGGCGGACGGAAAGACAGACGGACGGACCAGACGACAATAGGTGCTACGTATTTATATAATTACGAACGCACCTAAAAACTAGGGGATCCAACCCGGGCTATCCTGGTTACAGAATATGGGTGCAATCCACTTTTCGTAGGGCCATTTTTGTGAGGCCATAAAACTTTCATATGTTTAAAAAAAAAAAAAAAAAACTTTGTTTAATATTTTTTAATCCAATTTGAAGATAGATAAAAAAGGGCAAGAAACAAATCACGCTTTTTTCAAACGACTACCATTTTACCAAATTTCGTTCAATTTCATTAAAAATAGGTTCATGCCACCCCCCATCCCCCAAATTCAATATGTTTCCTGAAAAATGTTATTTTGTTTGTTTCAGATGAATTTGTCAAGCTGTGCAATACACGGCGCAGAGTCATGCGCGCACATAGTCAGTTGCATTACCTGTATGCAACTGACAATATCTCCATCAATTTCAATAATTATTGTATAATAAAAATATTTTTTTACAGTAAGTGGGTAAATTCCCTTTTTGTGTTAAAACTCCGAAGTTGACCTACTTTCCAGGCCGATGAACGGTAAGCCTCCCTTAAAGAAGAGGAAGAAAAAAAAAAACTGATTCGAGAGAATATTTGTAAAACATCGGGCATTTAGAAAATGGAAAAAAAAGCGCTTAAAATCTTCTAGTCTTAAAACCTCTTAAATATTACAAAGATAATATAATAAGGTATATATAGATATCTATTTTCTTTCCCCTCTCTAACATTTGTATTACCGTAGCTTATTATTTTGAGAAGAGACGGCTAAATACACTATTTAAATACAAGATTTGGAATTCTCAGCGTGGCTTTTAGCATTTAACAACCGCATAACTTACTTACCCGTGGGTACATAAGAGTGAATTCTCGAGAAAATACTCATAAATAAGCAAAAAAAAGATTTTTAATAAACAACTAAGGGGATTATTTTACTGTTTATTACTGTTAATTTTACTGTATAATACTGGCAGCTGAGGTGCCAGTATTATACCATAAAATCAACTTTTTTTTTTCGCAGTGTACGTCAGAGTACACAGAAAAAAATAAAACCCAATTTTGGTCGAAAGATTCTTAGGTATGTACCCAAATTGGGCCATGCCTGTTTTGGTTACTACTGTTAAATACCCATTTTCAAAAAAAAAAAAAAAATTTTTTTTGAAAATGAGTATTTAACAGTACCCAAAATGGATACACAGTGGTAACCAAAACAGGCATGGCCGAATTTGGGCACATACCTAAGAACTTTCGACCAAATTGGGTTTTATTTTTTTCTGTGTAAATAAGTTTCACTGAAGTTTGCTAGAAAATATATATTCTCAGTTTTTTCACAACAACAATAATATAATAAGTTAAATAACTTGCAACTTACCCGTTAGTGATTGGAGCTTGCGTGAGGAAGGGGTGCAGATCTGTAAGGTCATCCTGATGATCGTAAACCAAGGTTTCGACCATGGAGCCCTTCGAACTGCCGAAAGATACTCTAAAGTAAAAAAAAAAAAAAAAAAAAAGAGAAAGGTATCATGAGAAACATGCCATAAACTAACTTCATACATTAATGTATTCAAAACTATAAACAACATCATGTAATACATTTAGAGGCGTGCTATAAACAGGTAAAACACTCTCCGTGGTAAAGCTCACTCTGTCTCAGGATTTTCGATAAATTCTCAACAATTGATCATTTTTCTCTTTTTTGTTTGTTCCCTTACACGCAGTTGATTTTACGGAAAAGATGTGCAACAATTGAATTGAAAATATGATAGAGCTTCCAAGGACGTGCCATATTTCTTACAGGAAATAGATTTTTTTCAAAATGAACTAAAATCGATAGAAAAATAGTCTGGTGTTAATAATACTCAATACAGGTTTCCCTCGATTCATAGTGGAGTTAATTGATCGCTCGGTTTTATCGCACTAATCAAAACTGCACTAACCGAAACATACGTTTAATGGAAAAAATTACAATAACTCCATAGCCAATTTTCTTAAAAAAAATTACACTGGAAAATAAAATGTTGATTTTACGGTATAATTCTGGCATTTCAGCTGCCAGTATTATACCGTAAAATTAACAGTAATAAACAATAAAATAAGCAGTAGGTAATATACTGTCGCGCATGCGCGGTATCGTATCACAGCAGATTTAAAAATCATAACCAAATAAAGCGGTGTTTTAACATTAAATGTTTAAATCACATTTGTAAAATATGATTTAGTTTTCTAATATATATATATATCTACAGTACAATCTCAGAGACTTATTCAGAAATGTTCAGAATTTTCTGTTCAGAAATCAAAATGCTCAGAATTTTTTATAGTAAGAAGATATTTGAATCTTAGAAATTTTTGGAAAGCTGATTATTAAGTGTTTCAAACGGTTTTTTTTTCTAAAATTGATTTATTAAGATTAATTAAATTTGTAAGAATGAATGAAATTTATCATATAGAAAAACATATTGGAGAACAAAACTGTTTCTATAAATGTTTCTGCAAATCTAGAAAATTTATTGTTTTCTGAAGTTTCTAAAGATAATAAAGAACTTTTTTCGGAATCATAGGCAACTCGGAAGAGATTATATTGTATATTTTCGTCCGTGGTACATAATATTTTACTAGATTAAAAAACATTTGACTGTTTTTACAGTGTACATACTATACTTGATTCTCTTGCATGTAAAAAATGGGGCTTAATTTTTTTCCATAAAAGCATCTTGTATCCGTTTGTATCTTTTTGTATTTGAACACCTAATACTACAGAATAGTCACAGATTGCAATGCAAGGTTAATGTGATCGATTTTTAGAGTATTTGATTCATAGTAAGCTATGTCTGTTCAATTAACTAAGATAAATTGGACATTTAAGGGTTAAAAACGAATGTAAGTGTATATCAATATCTATTGATGTTTCAGCCTGGCTAAGATTTTTAATTTATTTAAAGAATATTTTCTCTACAGGCAAACAAAACCTATTTTCACCAGCAAATTTTTGGTTTTATCAATATTAACACTAACAATCATAATTAATTTTAACCCAATATGATTATACTTCATTAACTGCTAAAAGATACTAACTAATATAAACATAATGACAACATATAGCAATTAACAAAGTATATTATTTCTGGCTGTTGTGATTTGTTATAGATTTCCAATATGATTAATTACCAATACAAGCCGTTACCATGAAGTGTTAATCAATGCATTTATAGAGCTGGGTTGGTAAAAATCCGAACTAGTATAGCTGTAACATACGTTTATGGAATTTTTACCAGAGAGAGATGGTAAATTCCGGGATTTACTGATAAAACCCGAGATTTAACACCTTGCATAAATGCTAGAATTTCCCAGAAAAATTTTGCAATGACCAATTTTTGGGTAATATATGTACATTTAGAAAATGCCTGAAACATTGCTATTCAAACTCACTTGCGGCAACTACTTTATTATAGAATGGGGATTTTAAAATCATTAGTAGTAGATGACTTTACATCTTGAATAAAGCTACTACTTTACAAACAAGAACGAAAAATCATGAGTCAAGCATAGATTATGTAACACTTTCCAACGCTTCCAAAATAATTTTACAAATCATATCGTTTAATAAGCTAAAAGATAACATCTAAGTAATCCGAATACTTTTCATCAGCCCTGTATAGGATCTATAGATTTGTAAATATACTACATAGGATGCTAAATTTTAGCTCAGTTAGGAAACGCGTAGCACAGTTTAAAATTCTCCGTCTGGAGTTAAATAATACGGAAATGTGTTCGCGAACTTTTGTGCTTCTCTGTATAGGATCTACAGAATTTATACACACCACGTAATAGACAAAAAGCGAGTTAAAATTAAAATCGCGTTCAGTAACTTAAAACGCACTTCCAGGAATTATTGTTAACAGACAGTAGAGAATTCTTTTGTGTGTCCCTGTAAATGAACGATGACTGCTATACACACAATATTCTGTAGTAAGCCTCTTGTAATGCACCTTATTTAAATTTCAATGCGTTTAAAATAGGGAAACATTATTTAAATAAACAGCAGACGATTTTTCTCCATAGACGTAATGTAACGGAATTCTTTTGACTGTCCCTGTAAAGTAACTATAAGTGCTATGCACACACTATTCCATATTAAGCTTCTTCTAACGCACCTTAGTGATATATATAAATTTCAATGCGTTTAAAATAGTGAAACATTATTTAAATAAACCTCAAGTGATTTTTCCCCATAGACCACAATGTAATGGAATTCTTTTGAGTGTCCCTGTAAAAAAAGTATAAGTGCTACACACTACCGTTGAAATAGGGAACATGCTATAGATAACGACTATAACATATAAAAATTGCAGAGCAATCCGAGCATATTTGCGGGAGTTAGAGCACGGACAGACGGCCAGACGGCAGACGGCCAGACAAACCGAAGTCATAAAAACTTTTCAACTAGGTTGGAAAGTGTTAAAAATCGCCGAGAGAGAATCAGCAATAATAAATAAAATAAAATATTATTTTTTCCCGGTATTTATTAGATTTTGAGAAAAAATGGTCATTCGAAACTTTCTATTTTAGTATTCTTTGTGTTATAACTTGCTGAGGTAAATAATGGAACTCGCATTAAGACATAATTGTTCATTTCTGGCAACAAATAGTATACTTATTTTATTTTTTAGTAAAAAAAAAGAGGTTCGGAAAAAAAAAAGGTCGAAATATTGAAAACGATTTTTTAAACTATTTTTACGAATCAAGGCATTTTAAATGAAATCATCTTTTTATCCCTGAAATTTTTAAGACTTAGACAAATATCCCATTTTTTAAAAGGTCTTATCTGTATTTAAATTACCACAATAATAATACTAATAATAATAAACGTAATATGTGTTACGCTCTTGTGAAAGAAAAAAGACTTAGAAAATGCTTGTTAAAAAAAAAAAAAAAAAGAGTTTTCAAAATGAAAAATAAGAAGAAAATATTCAAATTTAAAAGATTTAAAATGATTGCGATTAATAAATCTAGCTATAAACGTACCTATATCTAAAAGTCCAGGTTGACTAATCTAATCGAATCGCTGCATGGGATGCATCCATTCGCAGTGTTGAGCTGTGTAACAAATATTTTCATGAGTTTTTCACGATACTTTTTCAAATACTGGATCAAGGGTCGTCAATCAAGTGCCATCAGGCACATTTGCCCCCGCCATCCCATTTCCTTGAGCCCATGAAATCTTTATACATTTACACGTATAAATATAAATTTTGCGCTCATGGGCAGAAAGATTATTTTCGATAGACAGAGAGTTAAAATGATTGTGGATCTATACATTGTTTCTTTAAAGGAAATGTGTTGTGAAAAATAATATTGAAAGACTCATTCGCACTGATAAAGATATGATTTTTCGCCATACCTTCATTTTTTGTGTCCTTAGAAGTTGAAAAAAGAAATATAAATATCACTTGAACTTTGGAAATTTTTTGTAAATAAAATAATTCGTGTATGCATGTATATATCCTTCAAACATCTATGTCTGTTGGATTATGCACACATATGCGATATGTGTGTTTGGGTGAGTTTGCTCGCGAGCATGATTACAAGTTTCAAATACGCCCTCGAGAGTAAAAAAGTTGACGATTCCGACCTTAGACATTTTCAGTCCTTTTCTAGCAGAATCTGTTAATTTCAGCTCAAAAAATGCTTTTGCAGAAAAATATATAAGATGTAATATGCGGGTTTCCTTCGCTTTATGCGGTTTCAGTTAATGTGATTTTCAGTTATTTCATTAATTGCTTTTAGACGCGCCTTCAATTAATGCGAGGAAAATTCCGATAAGTGCGTAAAGCAGAAAATGGTTGTCCCTCCCCCCCCCCCCCCCCTTGCAAAACGGCGTCGAAATGTTGAAAACGAAAACAAAATAAAATACTGAAAAAGAAATAACAATAAATAAAAATTTAAGAACTTTTTCAAAAATTAAAATTTGTCAAACAACATTTGATTGACATATAGATCCAGACATCAGTAGAACTTTGCAAGTTCACCGATGTATAGAAAATCAAATTTCGTGTTACAAGATGCATTCTAAAAAGAAGAATTGACAATTGTTAAGTTTTTGCTAAAATAAGTTAAAAGACATGCAAGTTCGAAGTAATCAAAATGTATTATCGTAAGTTTAAAATAAAGTTATATGGATTTTTTAATATTAAACCTATAGTACGTAAGCTAACATATAACCTAAAAAAATGTTAGAATTAAACTTAAAGTCGAATTTTTAATGTTTCTTGATTGTCACTTATTAAATTAGCTCACATGTTTATGTTAATGTAAATTCATAAAGAAAAATAGATAAACATTTAAAAAAGAGTTTCTGAGAATACTTTCTAGTAATTACACGTCAAAATCAATATCGTAGTACATCATATTGTCTGCTTGTGTATATTGGGTTTTCAAGAACGTTGGCTGTAGGTCTGTTGTACTTTTTCCTATTGCATATGTATATCTATTACTGCGGTACATTGTTAAAAAAAAAATTTCTGGATCGAACCAACTCTTGGTGCTGCAACCATAAGATGTTGAAATCTCATTACAACATTTGGAGTTACGGTTCAACCGGAGCTACGAGATTTCACCATCTTATAAGGTTGCAGCTAGTGCAGCACCAAAAGTTGGTTCGACACAGCATAAAACTTTTAACAGTGTAATAACGCGGGATTAATTAACCGCACTAAATGAGGGAAACCTGTATTTGGATGCAACATGCAAGGACAAATTTGAGGGAAAAAAAATATTCTCGAACAAAATAATGGCATAAATATATCCAATATATAAAATAATTTATGAGTATTTCCTCCTTTCTGAGACAGGTCAGCGAAATTCATAAATAGCCGTTTTAATTTTCGTTGTGTAAAGACACGAAAGCTGAGTATGTTAAAGAATCTAAGTCAGAAAAGCGATACATATAGGCAGATAAGCTATAGTATTTCAATATTATGAAATTCTCATCACACAGAATGATGAATGATATTCAATCAGAAACAAAAGCAACAAAAAGTATAACACAACTCGTGTATGACCTTTTAACAAATACAATCAGATAATAATAGAAAACACTGATCCATCAAATGTCCAGAGTTCATGAGTATTTATTATTTATTTGTGATCAGGTGTGGCCACTAAGCAAACCTGATTAGTATCTCATGTCCTTTGTTAGCATAAACGCAATGAAAAGATAACATTTCCGAAGGGGTACAAAACTCAACTACTTTTTAAAAGATAAAATCAATAACATTAATGCAAATAAAATCAATGATTCATGGAATGATGGCTGATTTTATAATTGTTTTAATGGTGATTCGAAATACTGATATTCTATTTGCGCTTAAGGCAAAAATAAATTGTAGGAACTTGATAAACGATCTTCTCGGGGTTTGGCGATACATATCCGTGGACATAGTAATATATGCGATATTTATTTTCAAAATATCGCGATATTTGATATTTTTGATGTTCTCCTCAATGAATCTAAGGAAATACTGAGGGAGAACAAATTACGTCTACACTTATGATTTTATGGTATAATACTGGCGCCCCAGCTGTCAGTATTATACCGTAAAACTAACAGTAATAAACAGTAAAATCAGCAATAATACGCTACCGCGCATGCACAGAAGTGTATACTGTACTGTTTATGTTACTGTTTATGACTGTTAATTTTACAGTATAATACTTGGAAGTTGGGATGTCAGTATTATACCGTAAAATCAACATTTTTTTTTCTTTACAGTGTAGGTGTTTTAATGGGTGGGATGATGTTCATAATGAACTACTTATTTTTAGCTCTGTTATAACATCTGCTGATGCTTACCTTACTTTCAACTATTGATACTTCATGACATTTAATACTGCAGATTATTTATGTACTGTAACAAAGCAATCTATCTAGGAATGTGAAAACATATAATGTAAATGTTCGCAGCAGGAGCAGGTATTATTTATAATGATAACTTTGATTACACTTTAAGTATTTCAGTCAAAGACAATGGAAGTACACATGTAAATTACACATATGGCATATGTGAAAATGTAACCAAAGATACGTTATTTTAAGTAAAAAATGGTGAAAAACTTTTAACGATTTTTCAAACTGCGAGAAGGAGTATATTATTTGATGCACTAAAGTCTATCTAGACCAGCCATACTCAAGCAGACCACATGCGGCTCGCCGACGTTTTATGTATGCCCCGAGTCACGCAATCCATATTTATAAAAAAAAATGAACATAACTTCTTTTTAAGACCTTCGCCACTGTTTTATATATTTTTATGGGACGACGAAATCTGCCCTGTTATTTATAATCAACTTAAAGTTATGTTAAATATCTTAACCCTCTGACTGCTAATTTTTTTTTCAAAATCCTTTCGACCAATATATAATCGACCTTTATCTCCTATATCATTACATATTTCAAATCATCCTGTATATGAAAAATGTAATAAATTTATGGTTTTATTATTCAGTCTTTGACTGTGAAATTTTTAATACAAAATTCCTTCAAAAATTGTAAATTACATAAATTTTTCTACAAATGTCTTGCCCGTGGAAATCGCGGGATAAGTAGTCAGAGGGTTAACTATCATTTGCTTTGTCAAAAGTTACTTTTATATTTTTTCTATTTGCATTACAGTGGCATATATATGTATTTCAATCTCCACCATTAATAATCCTTATTTCAAACTAATTAAAATTGAACTGTATGCTGTTTGTTACATATAAAAAGATAGAAAGTTTGACTTCTTAAAGAAAATATCTTGATTTTTTATGTTTAAATCATGGAAATTCTGCCCTATTAATATTGCGTTTTACACTTATTAAATTGATAATACGGATTACATTAATTTGGTTTTAATGATTTGTTGTACTATTTTTCATTATCGTACCTATTTTAATTAACTTTGTGTTTGTATTAACTTCTTTTTAATATTATTATAATACAAGTATAATGTGTTACAGCCCACCTAAAGTATTAAACATATGTCTTTGGCCCGCGAGAAAAAAAGGTTGAGTGGCTGATCTAAGCCATATGGAAATATGGAATCCATATGGAAACACACACACACACACACACACACACACACAAAGTAATATTTATTTATTGTTTCTCCTACAATAGTTTCATTAGAAAGAACTTTTTCTAATTTACGATTAGTCCAGTAGATACTACACAGTCGACTACAGAGTCAAATATAAACTATATCAAATATCTGAGTATTTGTCAATCAACTTACTATAATACTGAAGAAATCCTGCTATCATTATGTATAACAATAAATTTCCATTCTAAATGTATAAATAAATTTTCAAATTAATATTTAAAATTTATAAAAAAAATAAATTTTTGTAATAAATAAATAAATAAATAAATAAATAAAATGAACACTAGAATGAAACAGCTAAATATAGACTATCCATAATATTTCATCAATATAACAGCATTTGTGAACCAAATGATTGTAATACTTAATAAATCAAATTAGCATTTTTTATACAACAAATCTTTACTTTAAAGTAATAAATTAATTTTAAAATGACGATTTAATAAAACAGAGTAAAAAAAAAAAAAGTCTTAAAAATACACGAAAAAAATAAATAAACACATACTATTAATCATATTTCACCAATATCTGAACATGTATCGATCAACTAATTGTAATATCCTACAAATTATGTATAAAAATACATTTTTATTAAAAAAAAAAATCACAAAAAGATTATTTAACTGAAAGAAAAAAAAATAGTACTTTATAAAATCGCGAAAAGAATTTCAGATTATAAAATATCACAACTAACACGGATAACATGGACTATCCATCATATTTTACCAATATCTCAACATCTGTCAATCTGCTATTTATCAAAACACAAAAATCAACAGGTCAAGTTTAGCATCTGCCTAAACCACGTCGCGTTCTTCTTGACAGTTACACCCCCGCAGGGCTTTATTTATGCCCCCCGGGGTTTAATAAAACGCTCTCCCAGCAACCGAAAAGGGAGATTCAAGAGAAGTATTCCTTCATTAGCCTCTATTCAAAAGGTAGTCCAGATGCGGCCACGCGCTACCTAAGCTTTTGTTAAATAAGATTCAAAAGAGGGAGCCTTTAACTTTTGTTTGGGCTAAAATTAAACGGGAATCGAGAGGTGAGTCACGATATCCGAGGGGATGGGGATTTTTTTCCACGAGTATTACTTAATATGATGTGATGCAGAAAAGAACCATGACACTGAAAGTTCTTAACAAACTCAAATAACACACCATAATTGCTATATTTATACACATAATTAAAACTTTTTAAATATCAATAAAACCGCACCAGAAATATATACAAAGTTTACTTTTAAATAAATTAATTCTTTTACATAATATGATTTCGGAGTTAAAATAAATACAAAAAGGAAATACAATGTATCATATTTATGCTAATTACTTAATTTAACTAATAAAAAGTATAGAAAAATGGAAATTTCTGCAAAAGATAGAAAAGCATCATTACTCTTAATTAATTATTTTTTTTAATAGTAGAAAGTCATTAAAATGTGCGTCGAACAACCACGTAAATCATACTTAGGTAGAGTTGCAAAAATCCGGTTTATTCCCGGGTTTATTTCCAATAGACCCGGTTTATTCCCAGGTTTATTCCCAAAACACCTGGTTTATTCCCAAAAAATCCGGCTTATTCCCAGGTTTAAAACGGGTTTTTTCTAGCCTTTGCAACTCTATACTTAGGCCAAAGGTATATGAATTATTTTGTGTGCCCCTGTAAACGATCGATAAATTCTATGCATACCATTTTCAATAAAAAACATGATGGTATATTAAACATACATACCTCTGTAGCCTTTTATTTTACATTTAATGTAAGCTATTTATAGTTAGCAAGATTTTTTTTATGTGACTATGCGCTTTTTTTTTGTGTTGATTTGCCAAGGTAGAATTGTAAGCCATTTTCAACATCTAGTCTGTTTCCATATTTTTCTTTTAAAGCAGTCCATGATGGAAAATCTTTTTCCCAGAAATAAGTACTTGAAAGATGCAACAAATACTGAATTGCAATACTCGATAACTCAACTCCACAAACAGTGGACACCTGGCCAACCGCACTAAGCCGCATGTTGTTTGTAGACTAAGGTAACCAAATTTAATAATAATAATAATAAAGTTTTAACTTTAAAGTTTTTAAAACTTTAAAATTTATAGTTTTCTTCCCCCCCCCCCCTTTTTTTAAACTTCTTAAATTTATCAATTTTTTAAAACTTAATATATATATTTTTTTAATTTAAAAAAACTGAGGTTGACCATCTTAACGTGAACTGAGTTCCCAAAAATTGGCAAAGTTTGGCCACCGTATCACACAAATAAGTACTTGTAATATTGAAGAAATACGGAATTAAAATGCTCTATAAGTCAACTCCAGAAATAATGGACACTTGGCACCGCACTCAGCTGCATGTTGTTTGTAGACTAAGGTGACCAAATAAATAAATAAAACATGTTCTAACTTCAAAGTTTCTTAAAACTTTAAAATTTATAGTTTTCGTTTTTTTTTTCTTTTTTTTTTTTTTTTTTTTTTTTTTTAAATTTTATAAATGTATTAACTTTTTAAAACTCTTTTAATAAAAAAAAAAAAGAAAGAAAAATGAGGTTGACCTTCTTTGAACTGAGTCCTCGATAATTGGAGACGTTTGACCACCTTATTGTAGGCATATACTAACTGTGTAACCCTATAAGTCTTCACATATCCCGAAGGGATACGTACTGCGTACTGCACTTTAACAAATACTGCTCTAAAATAAATTGCTTACCAAGAACGCAAATGTCCTTTAAAGTATCCTTTTTTTTTTCGTAAAGAAATCTTGATACGAGATTTTTGAATTGATGAAGAAGACTTGATATTTTTCTTTCAAAGACACTTCAAAAGGTAGCTTCCGTTGTCAGGCAAGTCACTATATATATATATATATATATATATATATATATATATATATATATATATATATATATATATATATATATATACATGTATGATATATTTATCTAAACAGAACTGAATACTTACACTTATAAATAACTGCAAAATTTATACACTAAAACCTCCATAAGGGACAATCCCGAATAGCGGACATCTCTATTTAGTGTATATTTTTTCGATCCCCAACACATATATTTATGCATTTTTATCTCTGACTAGTGGAAAAATTCCGCGCTCCCGAGCTATCCGTTATTAAGAAGTTTTAATGTATTTTATTAGACAATTGTACATTTTTTATCTTATATCTTCTTCTTTTCTTTTTATTTATTTAGTAGAGGCCCCTCCCGGTTTCCCTCGGATGGACAACGTTTCGACTTCCTTGGAAAAATGTTATGCAAAATATCTAATCAAAAATCAGCAATAGTTGTCTTATTCGTCTAATCTTCCATAATCGGGTTCATTGCCGATGTTGGCGACGAAATCGCTAAAATAGCTGAAATGCGTGTTTAACTATTTTTTTTAGCTAAATGGTTTAGCTGTATTTTATGCATTTTAGTATTTCATTGTTGTAATTTCATTGTTATAATTTCATTGTTGTAACTATTGTTGCAACTTTATTTTTGAAGAATGTTGTAAGATTGTTGCAAGATTCATTCATTTTTTTTTAACCTAAAAACCCCGCCCCCTCCCATTTAACCACCTTAGGGGTGAATATCTAAAATCGCTAAAATACGTGTTTAACCATTTTTTTTTAGTAAATTTGTTTCACTGAATTTCGCACTCCTACCTAAAGCTGCTCCTGAGATATCCCAAAATGACCTATAACTTTTGACCCCGTTTTAATTCCCTCCCGGGGGGGGGGGGGGGGATTTAGAAAAAACCTTTCTTATTGCTTGCCTAGATCATAACCAGGGCTTTACAAATTTGATAAAATCTGATAGCCAGCAAAAAATTCATGTCGCCATTAAAAAATATTTACTGTCTACCCCTCACACGTACATTGTTTCTCAAAAAAAGTTTTTTTTATAAATTGATGGATAAAAACTAATAACAAGCATAGTTTAGAATTATTAGTTATATAGTTTAGAATAGTGCATATTTTAGAAAGATAATATAAACAAGGTTTTCTATTGAAACTTATCAAAATTATATATATCTTAAAAAAAAAAAAAAAAAAAAAAAAGAAAGAATGAAAAAGAAATACTGTTAAGGCTAAAGTAACCGGCGTGTTCGGGAAATGCTGATTGGCGAATGCTTCAAATTTCCGGATAGTTGAGTGCTACAAAATCTATATCTGATGAGGGGGGGGGGGACGTCGATGAAATAGTGAAGCAGGAAAACACTTTTTGTCTATTTTCCTGCCGAAGTCTATCAAATAATTCTGATTTTATTATTTTAAAATTTGCATTTGATGAACTTATTTTTGCCAAATTAAAAATAAAAAGTTAAAATATTTTGCGCTTGAATATAATTTCTAAGAGTTTATTTCTTAATATTTTGTAACTTTGCAACATCTGTATCTTATGAGAATTTTAATAGTACAGTGTGACTGAGATGAGTAACAGACGCTTCTCTTGATAGAAAATTTAGGGCAGTAATTGCCTCATATTAATTGAAAAAAAAAAAAAAAAAACTTATTTATATACATAACCCGACTCAAATAATAAAAATCTACGTGGGAAATAATGGCATTTTCCGTGCATGAGATGAAAAACGCCTTTTAAACTTGGTTCTGCTATTAAAAGTAAAAAATGCATTTGTGCTCATTTCTTAGGGTTTTTTTTTGTAAAACAGGAAAAGAGAAAAAGGTCAGATTAAATAACTTGGTCGTCATTGGCGACCTGGCGACCGCATTTGTCAAGCCCTAGTCATAACAGCAATCTACTATCCAAATTTCGTGATTCTGACTTTAGTCGTTCCAGTTGGGCGTTGATGAGCCAGTCAGTCAGTCAGGCGTTCTCTCTTTATATAATAGTACAGATTAATTTATTATTTTTTATAATTTTTTGGCAAGAAAGATGCTGCAACTTAGAACAAATTGTATACAATATCAAATTAAACGACATAATTTTCTTCTCAAAGAGTTGGTTACAATAAAGAAAATAATATATCATAAGCTGAAGAAAAAAAAGAGGTTTAAGAGAAGGAATGTGTTACAAAATTATGATCTCTAACCATTTGTAGACAATCATTTACAATTTATATGAATCCCAATTCTTACATTTAACATTTTTTTCTCGGAAGAATTTCGAGTAATTGGCATTTATGTATCGATGCACTCAATTTTTTCTCGGTTATCGCAGAATTAGATTTCTTACGATAAAGATACGAAATGCGTAATGGAGATACGCGTCGATTTTCGGCGCTTTGATAGGATCAAATATTTTCTTCATTTTTCTAAGATGTTTTGATTGTTTTATTATAATTTTGGATCTATATTTACAGAACTCTCTGATTGATATTTCTTTGAAAATTCCTTAAATGTGTTACATAAGAACAGAGACGTGGGTTTATATAGCAAATTTTAATATAATTTCAATCAGGAGATTTTACCTGTGCTACCCTTAGCCGATCACGACTCCTAGAACCCAACACCACCCACCCCCTCTCTCCCGTTCAAAGCTTTATCTATCTATCTATCTATCTATTTTTCTATCTATAACACTTTTTTATGGACACGATATACGTAACTGATATGTTATTGAGGTTTATCATGGCATGTTCGGTATTGAAAATGAAGTGTGTGGTATTTGTAGTTCGTTTAGAGGGGCAATCAAAAGAATTCCGCTACATTGTGGTTTATGAGAGAAAATCGTTTAAAGTGCATTTTAGGTAAATTTCGTAAGAAATATTACCTATTACATTCTCCCCTATATGTTGAAATTTTTGATTTTTTTTTAAAAGATCTACGTCGATCATGACTCATAGAACCCAAAACCATCCCCCAGTTCAAAACTTTATTTATCTATCTGTCTATCTATATCACTTTTTTATGGACGCGGTAACTTCCATAATTCTGAACAAATCTCTTCCAAACTAATACATAAAATCAAGAGGCAGAAAATCTCGGTCAAGTTCGTTAATGGGCAAAAACGGACCAAAGGGGGGGGGGCGGTGAATGGGGGGCTTTTGTAAAAACAGAAAACTCCTACAATTTCTTGATTATGATACATATCGAATCCGTTTAAAGTTACTATTACTTCTAGGAAAAACGTCCGAAAATTTATGCATTACATAATTTTTATATAATTAAAAATGGCCTCAATGGGGGAAAAATAGGGATTTAAGAAGATACAAATCCATAACTTCGTCCATTCGCAAGATATTAAATCCGTTTAAATTCATTATAAGTCTTTTTAATAATATCTACAACAGGGGTTCCCAAACTTTTAGACAGGCGTACCACTAAATCGAAGCTCATACTTCCACGTACCACCAAGTAACAAACATAAGGCTAATAAAAAAAAAAAACACTGCAAAAACAAAACCTGTATAAAACGGAATATTTCCTAGGTCTTTTATGCTTCCGTCTTAGCAGATGTTTACTTTACTTCAAAATGCATGATTACATTACTAAATTGTTACTTAGATTGACTGCTTTATATTAATATTCAAATAAAAAGTATTATCATTATTACATTTTAATAATACATACCATATCAAAATACAGTGTTTTAGTTGGAAAACAACAACAATACTTATGACATACAGACCTGCTGATTCATACATAGTAAATAGCTTTATTGCAGTAATTCCCTAGTATCGTTAATGAAAAGGGTAAGAAGCATAACTTCCTCATGTCTGGTTCAATATTAGTTAGCTATAGTCGTAAGTCAGATTCGATGTTTAGTTTTTTTCCTGTATTTGTTTTTCATATAAAAAATAGAAGAAAAAGTATATTCACATAGATATTTTGGGCTAAAATCTAGTAACAAAAAAAGATAATAGCGTTTAGAATCTTTAAATCGCGTTCGAAAACTTCCTGGGTAATAAACTTAAGCCGTTTTTGTTTTCATAATAATATACTGTATTTCATTTCCCATATCAGTATCAGACTTTTGTGTACCAGTAGCGAGTGCTCCGCGTGCCAGTACTGGTACGCGTACCATAGTTTGGGAACCCCTGATCTACAATTTTTGTATTGACAAGTTTTTTATAGGACCAACTCTTAAAGCAAAAAGAAAAATTATATATAAAAAAAAAAAATCCTTGCCGGCTCTACCTACAGGCACATGTAGATTTTGAAGTGAGTGGTCCCAACTTCCTCATCATTGGCAAAAAGGTCCTTCTTCTGCAATTCCCAATAAACAGGCGCCCCACGGTCTGGGCCTTCGAAATCTACCTGTGCCTGTAGGCCGAGCCGTCAGGGGTTTTTTGTTAAATTGAAAACTCTAATAGATTTTTTACAATTAACACATTTTTTAGATTGACCACTAGCGACATCAAAAAGCATTTGTATATAAAAAGTATCTATGGATTCAAATAAGTATTTGAAATTTATTAAAAGTGACACTTTCGTATTTGTTGCATGCCAGGAGCTAATAGTGGAAGAAATTGCCAAATATTTCGCTAACTTACAGCAGCCATTTTGATTTCAGTGGTTTAAGAACATAGTTCAATTACATGTCTGTAAAATTTGTATTTTATTTATATTATTCTATTATTTTACATATTTATTTAGGAAGCTTTAATTTCGTTATAGAATATTAACAGGGTTAACTAATTATATTGTGTTAAGTGCAAACCGGTTAATATCTCTCAAGCGGGCTACACACGTAGAAATAGATTTTAAAAAAAAAAACAAAAAACAAAAAACAAAAAAAACATGCTTGACAATTATTTTAAGAACCATTAAAAAAACTTAGTAAATTAAGACATAAGTTTTAAAACAAATTATATATGAAGAACATTTTTTATTTATTCGACGGTGTAAAAATTGAAATTGTGCGATGTTTAGAACTGCGATGCTTAGTAGAAGCGAAATTTACGGGTCACGTGTTGTCACCGTCAATATGACGTCAGCATTACTCACGGACATGCTTTTGCTTTATAATAAAGTTTTGTTCTTTCGATAATACCATCGTAGTTTTTTAACATGTATTTCTTTATTTTTCTCATATTAACAAATGTAAAAATTACGATGCTGTAAAGAGAGTTTCATATCGAAAATAAAACAAGAACGAAAAATCATACATCCGGCAAAGAATATGAAACACTTTCCATCACTAACTGAACATTATTAAAAAAATTAATTTTTTAAATTGATGAAATGAGACATCTAAATACGCAATTATAAAAACTCACATAACTCAGTAAAAATCCATTTTGAGCAATTGCTGTCCATATCGGAAGTCTTTCGTACAGCCCTGTATATGAGGGGATCGGGGCAAGAAAGTGCTAAGCCACATTTTTGAACTTCTGAGATATTTCAATTTGAAAATTGGATCAAATACTCAAATCAAGATATATAACCCTATATATACCCAGATATATTCTCCCCAATGCCTTAGTAATATTTGAGATATTCTGAGTAACAATATGGCATTACTTTAATGATATAAATATTACGTTTGTTGCAAATTAGCTATCTTCATTGGGGGCATAAACATCTGGGGCAAAAACGAAACCTGTGAAATATGCTGCCACCAAGTGACAATAAAAACAAATTATAAGTAGGATATTATAATTTACTATATTAAGCAACAGATTACAGTGTTAGATTTATTTCACCAAAAATGGGGCTTGGCACTTTCTTGCCCCGAACCCTCATATAATCTGTAGAATTTATACACAACACATAATACATGGAAAATTAGATAAAATTGCGTACCACAGCGGAAAAAAAGCACTTCCAACAATTACCCATCATAGCCAGTTTTTTAACGGAATTCTTTTGTGCGTCTCTGTACATGAACTATAAATCCTAAGCACTCCATAATCTTAAGTTGTATTGAACCTTAGTGATCCCTTCAAATTTCCTTATATTTGAAGAATCATAATATCTTTAAAATGCACAGCAAACGATTTCCCCCCATATATCATAATGTAATGTAGTTATTTTTTGTGTCCCTGTAATTGAACTATAAATGCTACTTATTGTATACTCTGGTGAAAGCATGCTTGTAGTTCACCTCATTAATGCATATTAATTTTATTATGTTTGAAATATCATAACAACAATAGAAAAGCGCTTCAAACGGTTTTCCCAATAGACCTTGATGTAATGGAATTCTTTTGGGTGTTCCTGTAAACGAACTATTAATGCTACACACTTCATTTTCAATACCGAACATTCTATAATAAAATTTAATAACGTATAAGAGTTTCATGACAATCCGAGTATATTTACGAGAGTTAGAGCATGTACAGACAAACAGACAGACAGACAAACCGAATTCATAAACATTTTTCAACTATATTTGAAAGTGTTAAAAATTGATATACTGTATTATTTATCAATGTATCAAACGCAACCCAATGCATCGATGAAGTCGATTTTTTTTCTCGGTATATCGCACATTTAAATTCTTGCGATAAAAAGGAATATGTCATTTGGTATTTTATCTAAAATCATTATATTACTTTTTATTTTCTAAGAGAAAGATATGGTAAATGTTACAAACTCGAGCAAATAATCGGATGAAAATGTGATTATCGTAATAGAATGACGATAATGTTACTTAAGAAAAGCTTTACAATACAGGGTGTCCACAAAGTATTTTTATAATTTCCAGATTTTATTACAAACACAAATGAACAGATACATGTTTGGAAAGTAGTACAATGTTAGAAATATGTACTGAAATATTTTTTGCATTAATTAACTAGTCGTTGGGGCTACCGTAATACTTACTCATCATGGATATGCATAAAATAAAATATGTGTAAACTATTTATAAAATGCATTGCAAAATCGTGGCTTGATGACATCATAAACTTTAAATGCTCCATTACTGAATTGCGTACAAGAAACATCTTTATAACTCCAAAAATGATAATCATATTAACTAACAGTTTACTGCGTCGGATTAAGCGTCTCATTTCCAATTAAAATATATCTCTGAATTGCAATTTGAATGAAATACACAGTCGTGAAAAATCGAAGAGTGTGGAAAATAGGATTACAAATATCTCGACGACTAAAAAAAAAATTTCCATAATGAATTAACCGATCCACTTCATTCATTATGGAAAATTTATTTTTTTTATTGTCTTTTATATTCACTCCTTAAAATAAACAATTTCGAAAATTTTTATATACTTTTTATCAGAACGAATATTGTCGAGAGTCCGAAAAAAATTGTTCCGGATAATCGAGGTTACTGAAATTCAATAGGCTTCTTCTCATTATTACATACTAAGTACATACCAAATTTCAAGTCTCTAGCTCAATTTGTTAGGGAGATAGAGCTTTTACAGACACACAGACAGACGGACGGCAATTTTATTTATTTTCTAAAAATATGTTTTTCGAAATCTCCAGTGTCTGAAACGTGTAAATCCGTCATTTTTTTTTCGATTTTTAAAACTATAACAAGACTTACCCTATACTACATATGATGGGTAAGTAATAAACCTCTGTATGTGCAACATTGGTTGCACGAAACACGTCAAAACGATAATCTTCGACATTTTTCCTCTGATACTCTTTTTCGCCCACTTCTTGCTTTAACCAATACTGAGTCGGTGTCCATGAATTTCTTGTGCCATTCACGAATTGATGGACGTGGACGCAAGAGCTTCATGGAGACCAGCTCAGTATAGGATAAAGCAAGGAGGGAGCGAAAAAAAAAAATGGTAGAAACTGAGAATTTTGAACAAAATTTAAAACGTATGGAGCATTTTAAAAATGAATTGAAATGTATTGCCTGCACACATGTATTGACTGCGAAAAATGGGTTTTGAGGAAAAATGCACTTGTAATACATTATAACATGTTATTTTCATTATTTACCTTTTAGAAGCATGAAAACACACACTTCCTGCCAAGTACATACCGATGTATTATTATTAATATTTAATTTTAATAAGTTTTAACGTTATAACAAAAATTCTCATTTCTGGTTGTTTTTTGTTCATTTTAAAGTTCACTATTTCCTTAAAGCAGGGGTTCCCAAACTGTGGCACGCGTACCAGTACTGGTACACAAAGTTCTGGCTACTGGTACGTGAAAATGAGATGCTGGTACATGAGATGGAATACCAGTATAATATTATAAAATAAAAAACGGCATGAATTTATCACTTTGGAAATTTTCGAATGAGAATTAGAGACTGTAAACGCTTTTTTTTTTTTTAAATTGTTGTTATTACTAGAAATGTTTGTTATAGTAAATTCTCTGAAATTCGCACAGGCTGGTTATAATGCAACCAGTTTTCCAGAATTAAACACATGTAACCATTACATTTATACGGAAGAAATTAAAATTTGTAAAAGACTTAATTTAAAAGTTAATCAATGAAACAGTTTTAATTAGCAGAAAAACAAAGATTACGAGGATTTAATCTTGGATTAAATAAGGCGAAAAAAACTATACGGAATTCCTGGTATTAAAAATTTAAATGTCGTTAAAGGGCACTCGTCCTGAAGGTGGTTAAGAAAAGTTAATATATGTTAAAGGTAGAACAGTTGCATAATACTTTAATACTTACAAATATTTACAGAACAAACATGCCTTAAATGTCTTAAAAGATAATCAAATCACTTAATAAAAATGTAATTGAAATAAATAAAATGTGAATAATGCCGTTTTTTGCAATATCGGTTTTGTTATCATTACTTATTTTACGTTACTACTACACAGTTATAAACTGTTATGGAATAGTAATTAATTATTTTACTTTTTTAGTTGCAGAACTTAACCAATTTTAATAACGTGATTAAAACATATTAATTCACGTAAAAATATTTATTATTTAAATTTAAACATTTTATCAATTGAAGGGGACAGAGAGAAATGCGACGATAGTCCAATTCTGTAAGATTTGAGGTGACAGCGGCATTTGTTATTTTAATAAGCATATTATCATTTAATAACCTTGGATCAGGTAAGAAAAAAAGTTGTCCTTTAAAAAATGCTTTTCAATATACATATAAAGGGAGAGAAACATTGAAAGTTCCAGAGGGGGAAATGAAATAACCATAACTATATGATTGTGACTATCATCGATTTTCGTCATGATCTTTCAATTACATCTAGATTCACAGAATATAATATAAAAAAATCTGATATTAACGAGTCAAATAAAGAACTGAAATTTGAATAAAACAGAATTCCCCGTGTTGCACATAAGTCAATAATTAATAGATTAAATAAAATTTTGCGGGCATATATTTTATATCTTCATTTCTGCTTTAACATTATAATTATACACAACAGTAACAAAACAGCTTTAATGTTAGTTCTATTTTGTATGTCATGAACTTAACTCGACACGACACGTGACCGGATTCAAGGGGGCTTAAAGGGTCGCAAGGACTGCTGTTTACAAGTAATAAGGATTCGTGAATGGAATCGTGGGAAGCAGGCGATTTTCACTGTAACCACATAACTGTATTCCCACATATTGAATAAACAAGAATAGGTCGTAAATTAAGAAGAATATCCCCCCGGGAAAGACTATAATTTTTATTTTATTACAATAAATTATTTGGGCTGTTATACATTTTTATTTAAATCAAACTGGATTCAACGAAATGATTCAACAAACTGTTTATTATTATTATAACGGTTATTGCTATAAAATATTAGTTCAGCAAAAATTTATTTTATCTTTATAAAGGAGAAGGTGAAGTCACTAAAAAACATAGATCAATAAAATAAGGCAATAATATTTAAATTTCAAGATAAAAAAATAGCAAATAATAACATTATTATTATTATTGTTGTTGTTGTTGTTGTTATTACCATTATTATTACAGTAGACTCCTTAAAATCCACCACCCTACGATCCACAAACGTCTAAAATCCGCACATAGTTGCAGATGTAAACAATGAAACTTACAGTTAAGATGTAGGAGAAAAATTCAAAAAATTTTTTTATTATTGTATCATTCCATGCACATTTTAATATGTAATTCTTGTTAATATGACTCAACTCATGCTTTCTCATAAAGGAAGTATAAATTTATTTCTGAAAAAAAAAAATCAAGATAGTGCTGATCTCAGTGGCGATCGCGATCTTTTTACCAAATGCATTTATGTATTAATCAAGCTTTTTTTTTGGTTATTAAATCTGTCCAAACACGAATTGAAAATTATTTTATGATTCTGATGTAAATGATTAGCTACCTTTATGAGGTGAGTTTCATTGAATAATTCAAGAATAATTTATCTCTTTATTATGCACATTTAGTATTTTATTATTAATTATTTACTTGGCATTTGCTTTAAATATTTTAATAATAAAAAAAAATCTTTGTTTTTTTAATTTACTTAATTATTTTAATATTTTACGCTGTTGTAAGCATTCATTATAATTTACAGTTCATTATTACATTCAAATTACTGTTTAAAAATGTAAACAAAACAGTGACCAGAAATCCACAAAATTCTGAAATCTGCACGTCCCAAGCTATGCGGATTTGAGGGAGTCTACAGTATTGCTATTATTACCAGGTGATCCAATTGGGTTACACGGCATAAATATGCCCCATATACTTCCCGGTGTACAAAATACAGATGAAAATCTTTTTCAATTGAAAACTCCCATAGATTTTTTACATTTAGCGTATTTTCTGAAATTGCCCACCAAGTACACCAAAAAGCACTTTTAATTCTTTCGTATTAGTCGCATGCCAGCGGTTAATCGCAAAATGTTTATCATTTACAGCAAACTTTTTGATTTTGATTATTCCAGTATTTAAGCGCATAGCTCGATTGCTTGTCTATTAAATATGTGTTTTATTTAATTATTTGTAAAGTTAAAGTTTTTTCGTTTGGTAATTCAGTTACGGAATATTACGCGGAAACAAACAAATATTTACTTGGTTTTAAGTGTAAGGGTTAATCTTCCGCAACCAGGTTGTACGTTCATTTTTTAGATAGATTTTTTGAAAAAATCATGCTTCAAAATTATTTTAAAATCCAGAAATTGTCAGTAAATTGAATAGTGCAGCTTTCAAAGAAATCCCATTTGAAAGTAATTTTTTTTTGTTTATTTAACAGTGTAAAAACTATGCGATGTTTAGAAGTTAAAAAAAAAAAAAAAGCGATAAAAATAAACTATTTGTTCAGGTTGTTGCCACTGTCGAAATGACGTCAGCGTTGCTCATGGACATGTTTTTGTTTTATAATATATATTATTATTACGATATTTTACATAAATGTTTCAAAGCCTTTTATGTGCTGCTTATATTATGCATGGCAGGGTTGAAAATATTTTTGAATTCAAATTGTTCAAATTCATTATTTTATTTAACGAATTCGAAAAATTTGAATTTTAAATCAATCGATGTGAAATTTTGAATATTAATTAATTTCCTAATTCTAGATTCAAATTTAAAATTTAAAAATTCAGTATTTTTTTCTAAATATGTTAAATTTTATTTTACATTGCTTAAATTACGCATAACAGACATGGAAATCTATTAATTCAACTTTTCAAATCAAAAATAAAATCCATTCATCGACTTCTCGAATTTAGAATTCACATTTCAAATTAAACTTTACAACTAGTACACAATTCTTTTACATACATAAACAAAATCTAGTACAATTCGTCTACTTTAAAAAAAAATATAATAGCCATTTCTTTAATTTATTCTGAACCTTATTTATATGATGTTATTATTATTATTATTAATTTTTGTTACGGAGGAAATATCAAGCAAATAATGTTATAAAAACCATGTCAAATCGAAACATCAGATGCTGGTAATGTCAAATAAATTAACAAGTGTTACTTATTTCAAATTTTCTTTGAAATACAATAAAATCTGTGATAATGGGACCTGTTTATAACAGAATCTTGTCTTAAACACCAACATTTTCATGATACCAGCGGGAATAATGTAATACAATGACTACAGATTAATACATACTACAACGTAAACCTGTGCAAAAAGTAATTTTTTTCTGATGTCTTACGATTTTGCTTTAACAAGTGTTTACTGTTATAGTAGAGTTTTTCGTTGGATGGCCGTAATCCATAGCAATATATTTGAAGGAGAAGATTTTAAATACACCTAGGGATAGATTATGGGAGATTGCGTTCACACAATAACACAAGCACGTGAAGAGACTAATTTAGGAGAACTCAAAAGTGGCTTTTTGAAGATGTTTAATGGCAAATTAGTGTTGGGCGATTACATGAACCATCGGGAGTGACCCGACCAAGCACAGAGCGCCTTTAGAGGCTACATTTTCCAACGAGATCAGGAACAGAATTGATATGAATAATTACTTCAAAGTCCTTGACAGCTGGTACATATTTGGCATGCTGTTTTCGCCAAATTCCTTTGAAGAATTACCGAGTTGGCGATAAAATATGCAGAGAGCTACAGAAGACAGTGATGATATAAAAATAACCAAATGAAATATCTATGAAAAATTGCATCCTCAATGCATAGCAATATAGGGTTGCGAGAGGGCAAAAGTTAGTCTTACTGGGAACAGAAAATTATCTCAAGGATTTAGACAATACATCCGCTGATTGTAGAATCTATGAATTAATAATAGACATATCTAACGGCTACATTTTAAAGTGTAAATGCAGATGTGCAGACATGAGAAGGAATTATTCTATCTTCTTTATTTTTTAATTGAGCAAAATTACATCTGCACGAAACAGAGTGTAGGAGGATGATGTTGTAATGAAAGCGATATCTTTAATAATAGAAAGAGATATATTTAAATGCAGGGAATGGGATGCACAGACAAATTAAATTTAGAATATAAATTTAAAATAATTAAATTAAATGCATATTGAATACAAAGAGAGGGTTAACTATTTAGAAAAGCATATATAATGGAAACTCCATTATAACTGTAATTGGTTTATTTATTTATTTAATTTTTTTATCTTGGAGAAATTCAACAATAACTGTCGTTTAATGTAAAAATTAATGTTATTCATCAAAATTTATTTAGAAAAATTACAATCATTTCTTCAATTATTTTTGCAGGTTTTAACTTATTTACATTATATGACAATTCAAATTTTTTTTTTGCTACAGACAAAGTAGAACAAAAATAGGAATTACCAGTGGACTTGTGCGAGGATTTCATACTGCAATCTATTATGTTTATATGTTTTAACAATATCTAAAAATTTTTAGATGCAGATTTTAACTACTAAAGAAACATTAAGATAAAAATATTTGCAAACAATATTAGTCAAGCCATAATTTCATCTCATTTATTCCATCAAAGTTAATAAAAATATTTGCAAACAACATTAGTCAAGCCATAATATCATCTCATTTATTCCATCAAAATTAATAAAAGTATTTGCAAACAACATTATTCAAGCCATAATATCATCTCATTTATTCCATCAAAATTAATAAAAATATTTGCAAACAACATTAGTCAAGCCATAATTTCATCTCATTTATTCCATCAAAATTAATAAAAATATTTGCAACCAACATTAGTCAAGCCATAATATCATCTCATTTATTCCATCAAAATTAATAAAAATATTTGCAAACAACATTAGTCAAGCCATAATATCATCTCATTTATTCCATCAAAATTAATAAAAATATTTGCAAACAACATTAGTCAAGCCATAATTTCATCTCATTTATTCCATCAAAGTTAATAAAAATATTTGCAAACAACATTAGTCAAGCCATAATATCATCTCATTTATTCCATGAAAATTAATAAAAATATTTGCAAACAACATTAGTCAAGCCATAATATCATCTCATTTATTCCATCAAAATTAATAAAAATATTTGCAAACCACATTAGTCAAGCCATAATATCATCTCATTTATTCCATCAAAGTTAATAAAAATATTTGCAAACAACGTTAGTCAAGCCATAATATCATCTCATTTATTCCATCAAAGTTACAAAAAGGCACACGCGAGAGTGAAAAAAAATAATAACAATCACATTGTAACTGCATTAGAAGGTGACGTCATTCGCTTCTTGAAAAACATGAGACAAAGAAAAATAAATTGAATACATTTAAAATACAACTGAATCTAATATAACAAAGCATACCTTTTTGGCTACACGTGAAATACCACTGTTTCGATCGATCGATGATATATTTTTTTAAAATCCTAACCATTGATGTTTAAATTTTGCTTTTTAATCATAAATGTAAAATAAAACGTGCGGGGATGTCAGTCTTTATCTTTTTGGTACTACTTTTTTTTTTTTTATATAGTATATAATCATTGTTGAGCACGGTATAATGCGGTATTTTATTTTTCTGGTAATGTTGATTTGAGAAAAATCTTTCAATTCATTTATAAATACAATGCTGATTTAATTTTTAATTATTTCTAATTTTTAATTAAAAAAACGTGTGTACTATGCGAAATGTATGTGTACTATGTCAGAAGGCTGTTCAAAAACCTTTCGAATGATACTTCATTCATTCTTGTGCGTTTTGTAAATGTATAGAAAAAGTGATGTTGACAACGAAATAATATATATGATAATGACAAATTTGATGCTTTATCAGTAAATTACATGTCTCGTGGAATTTTACTCCCAATTTGATGTCCAATGCATAATTATTAAATTTCACACAATACATACCAGTTAAATAAACAACAACAACAACAACAACAACAACAACAAAAATAAAGCTGATTATAGAGATATGAAATTATTTTGAATGTATTTTCAAAAGGGTCCTTCAGCAATTAACAAAACAAATAACTCTTCAAAACAAAGTCAAATTGAAATACAAGATGCTGCGAATGTCAACTGAATTAACAATGTGACACTTTATTTCACATATTCCTTGAAGTAAATGACTTACTTATCTTTTATTTTTCTAGGTTGAAGAAATTCATCTTCTGCTGATTACGCTTTGATGTTGTGCCAGGATAATGCCAAATCCGAATTTCGTGTAACACTTGGCACCAGTGGACAGCAATTTTTGTCTGTTCATGCAAGAAACAGCTGTTTGAGTGATATTCAAAACTTAATATTTCAAGCTGAATAAGCATTTAAGACTAGCTACCGTTTCTCGCATTCAGAAATAGTAACATATTTTTGCTGTGGAAAGCAGTTAATTCCAAAAGATACAAAGATGTGAAAAACATAAAGTGACAGACGACATTGCTCCATTGAACCATGAAGATGTAAAATTATTTAGTATGTATTTTTAAAAAGATCTTTCAGCAATTACAAATCATTCAACTTTTTTTTTTCAAAAGGAAATCAAAAGAAATTAGAAATTAAGTGTAGCGTGAATTGATGTGTTATGTTAGAACTCAACATCAAACCGCATAAAATGTCAAAAATAGAAAAAAATATGACCTCTGGCAAACTTTTATTCTCAAACTGTTTACTAAGACTTTAAAATATACACATCGTAGTCAAGGATAAGTGTCAAAACATTAGTTTTTTTCTAGGTATCAACATAAAAAATACAGAGCATGCTTTGAGAATTATGATATTTTATTTGCTGAACTGCTTAAAATGCAGTTTTTCAAGGCACATTTGGAAAATAAGTGTAAACAAGTACTTGAAAGTTAGCTTAGACGGCAACAAATACAAATCAATAAAGACAAATGCTGATTTGGAGTCTTGAAAACTTGCATAAAACACAAAGTTGTGCACAAAGAATACACAAAAGTATGAAAACATGAAATGCCATGTGACATTGCTACTATATCGAATCATGAAGATGTAAAGCTATTTTGAATATAAAAATTATATATAAAATATTATTTAAAAAGGGTTGTTAAGCAATTAAAAACGATTCAATTAAAAAAAAAAATCAAAAGAAATTAGAAGTTAAGTGTGACGCTGACTGATGTGTTACGTAAGGGCTTAGCAGTCAACATAAAAAAAACATAAAATGTTACCAATAGAAAAATATTACCTCTGTAAAACACTTATTGTCAAACTGTTTACTAAGCTTTTAAAATATAACCATAATAGTCAAGGATAAATGACAAAATATTAGTTTTTCTAAGTATCAATATAAAATAAATTTCAGGGTACATTTTGTGAGTTATGATATTTTATTGGGTGAAGTGCTGGAAATGCAGTTTTTCAAGGCTCTGCCAATGAAGTGATTGTAAACAAACACTTAAAAGTTAGCTTTATATGACAGGAAATATGAATCAACAGTTAATTCCAGCCTTGAAACGTTCTATAAAACACTTTTGCATACAAGGTACACAAAAGCGCGACTATATGAAGTGACAGATGACATTTTACAAGTTGTAATTTTTCTAACTGAGTGAAAAAAGTGTCCTGGCTGAGATTTGAACACAGGACTTAGTTTAAGCTGACAAGCTGTACCAACTAAGCTATTCCGGACAAATCCGGTGGAACAATTCATTCAGGCAACCTTTTGGCAAACACATCTGCCCTGTTATCTTAAACAGCACAACAGAATGAAGTGCAGGTAAAGAGACATTGGAGTTGCTTTACCTGCGGTTCACTCTGTCGAGCTGTTTCAGGTAACAGGCCAGGTGCCTTTGACCAAAGGTTGTCTGAGTTAATTGTGCTCGCCAGATTTGTCTAGGATAACGTAATTGGTACCGCGTTGTCAGTTTAAGCCAAAGCACTAGTTTCAAATTCCAGTCTGGGCTGTTTTTCACTGAGTTGGTAAAATTACAACTCACTTGATTTCTTTACCCATTACTATGATTGTATTACAATAAAAAAGATGACAATATTTCATGTTCTCACATTCATTCTGAAGACGTAAAATTATTTTGAATGTATTTTTAAAAGTGACATTCATCAATTAAAGAACATTAAAAAATTCTTAAAGGAAATCCGGAGACATTAGAAATTAAATACAACACTGACGGATGTGTTATGTTAAGATTTAGCATCAAAACTCATAGAACGTCATAAACAGAAACATTGTGACTACTGGTAAACACTTATTTTCTAACTGTTTACTAATATTTTAAAATACACACATCACAGTCAAGGGTAAGTGTCAAAACATTAGTTTTTCTAGGTATCAACATAAAAAAAAATAGTATCTATATACAGAACTTGTTTTGCGAGTTATGATATTTTATTGGATAAAAAGCTTAAAATGCAGTCTTTCAGGGCACTTTTTGAAAATACACTCATGTCCAAAATTAAGGTCATAAACATAAAATCTGTGAAAACTGATGAACTATTCACTGTGTTACATCGAAATTTGGCACAGAGGTGTATTACAATGGGAGAAATAATATAACAACATAGCAATATGGAAAAGATTTTAATTGTGAATTAAGACACAGGGCATATTAAAAAGTGTTAAATCGTGAATCAAAGATAAAGCATTTATCTCGGGAAAAGTCTGTCTAATATAGAGTGTAACCACCGTGCACTGCTATAAAAGCCTCACAACGAGCTCTCATACTGTTTATGAGGGTACTAATAAATGTTTGTGGCAACAAAGCCATTCTTCCAAAAGCGCGGCTATTAACTCCTGGCGGGTACTGGGAGGGAGCTTATGCTGTGCAATGGCTCTTCTTAGACCATCCCAAACATGTTCAATAAGATTGAGGTCCAGAGACCTCGAGGGCCAATTCATACGGCGAATATCCTCTTCTTCAAGAAAATCATCAACAATGTGAGCTCTGTGTGGACTCACATTATCCTCCATAAAATAGAAGTCTGGGCCTACAGCACCCCGTAACAACCTCACATAGGCTTAAAGGACCTCATCCCTATAGCGATGTGCGTTGACAGTACCCGCATCGAAGACGTGCAGTGGGGTATGGCTGCCCAACATTATGCCGCCCCAGACAAGGATTTCTTTGCCGCCAAATCTATTGATTTCTTTTACATAGGAGGGATGATAGCGAGCTCCACGTTCTCCCCAGATGAATATTCGACGAGAATCACTTTGCGTGGTGAATCGCGACTCATCACTGAAAAGAACACGTCCCTATTATTGTTGTGTCCAAGACTGATGTCTTCGGCTCCACAACAACCGGTCTCTCCTGTTCGATGCAGTGAAAGGGACACACACGACTGGACGCCGGGCATAAAAAACCCTCTCCGCTTGACGTATATATACTGTTTGCCTGGAAATTCTTATTCCATACGCAGCAGTAAGGTCACGAGAAAGCTGAGAAGTCGTTGCCAGCCTATGTCGTCATGCGCTTAATGCCAAGTAGCTATTCTGCGCAGGTGTCGTTGCTCTGTGGCGGTCTTGGCTGGCTTTCCTGATGACATTGGGATGGTCTAAGAAGAGCCATTGCACAGCGTAACCCCCCCTGCCATGACCCGCGTATTTGGAAGAATGGGCTTTGTTGCCACAAACATTTATTGACACCCTCATAAACAGTATGAGAGCTCGTTGTGAGGCTTGTATAGCAGTGCACAGTGGTCACACTCCATATTAGACGATCTTTTCTTGAGATAAATGCTTTATCTCTGATTCATGACTTAACCCTTTTTAATATACCCTGTATCTTAATTCACAATTAAAATCTTTTCCATATTGTTATTTTGCTATATTCTTTCTCCCATTGTAATATACCTCTGTGCCAAATTTCGTGGCAACACAGTCAATAGTCCATCAGTTTTCAGAGATTTTATGTTTATGACCTTAATTTTGGACATGAGTGTAATTGTAAATAAACACTTAAAAAGTAGCTTTGACGACATAAAATACGAATCAATAGCTAATTCTAGGTTTGAAACTTTGCATAAACACATTCGTAAACTCTTTATATTTTAAATTGATATATACCTTCATATTTAAAATATATATAGACGGAAATTTATATCTTTAAAATACAAGTCGTTTTTTTTTTTCGTCATCTGCTCTGAGCTTTCCTACTGAACCAATTTTAATAAATATTTTGTTAATTCAAAGCAGTTCATTTGTAGATGAGCTATTTTTTAAAATACTATCATTTATGTTTAGTTTTCAAAGTTTTTAAATGAAATTTCTTCAAAATGGTGGCAATCGGATTGATTTGATATGATTAATCGGATTATTTTGGATATGTTTATATATTTTTTCATTTGTAAAACTAAAAAACTTAATATGAATATGACGTAATTTTTGCCAACTTTTCATTTTGTAATTTCAAAAGTTAGAATATTAAAGCCTTAAATGATTATTTTATCTTGATTATTTACTTTGATGACATGTCGAAAACAAGTTATACTATCATAAAAAAACAAAGGGCATGTTTTACGGGTCGCACTATTTTATTGCATAAAAGTTTAAATTCAGTTAGTTCTTCATGGACTTTAGGAAAAGATTGTAAACAAGAACTTTTAGGTTTATAAAAATTAAATTTTCAATGTATTTAAAAATCCTTTTCATTCACTAGCGGAGATGTTTTTAAAAATAATACAAGATCTCTGAATCTTAACTTGATATACCTCGAAATCCAAAAAGATAGGAAGAATTTTCGACATGTTATCAAAGTAATGTTTTCTGTTTCATTTTTAAATAAACTATAGATTAGATTAATATAATTTAATTTGTCAATAATGTGAAAAGGGAAAATTATATTATGCTAAATATAGTACTAATAAATATTTTTGAAGTTAAATTAGCCAATGTAAGACTGATTTTTTTTCCAATGGAATTATTTTCGTAGGTTTTTCTTTTTTCTTTCTTTTTCTTTTATTTTCTTTCCTTTTTTTTATATTTGGTTGTTCGGAAAGTTTTTTTTCATTTGGAAAAACCAATTCGCACCGGAAAATTCTACCCGTCAATTATTAGACATTAGATATCGGAATTAATATATAATAATTAAATGACAGAATTTTCTGTTATGAACCGACTTTCCCAAACGGAAAGAATTTTTCAAACAACCCAATAAATTCAATTAACAGATCCTTGTAAAACTTTTTTATTCCGTCGAATTTTAGTCTGTGTAGCCTTCGCCTGCAAAAGATGATCCTAGCGCCCGAAACCCACCAATCAATCGTCGAATTCTGACGGATGCCACTTCGTCAGAAATTAAATGTGTAATGCTGAGTATACTTTATGTTAGGACTTAACATAGAAAACTACCCAGAAATGTCGCAAATATAGAAAAATATAACACCAATTTTCAAATGTTTCATATTGTTTGAAACATATTTCATAGGGAAGAATAAGTTTCAAACTAGTCTTTCTAAGAATCAATATTACAAAAAAAAAAAAAAAAAAAAAAAAAAAAAGTACAGTCCGTTTTGCGAGTTATGATATTTTATTGGGTGAAATGCTTAAAATGCAGTTTTACAAGGCACTTTTGTAAAAAAGACTGTAAGCAAGCATTGTAAGAATAACTTTAGACGACAACATTAAAATACAAAATAATAAAGAAAAAA
This sequence comes from Maratus michaelseni, assembly GCA_963931845.1. Lineage (NCBI taxonomy): Eukaryota > Metazoa > Arthropoda > Arachnida > Araneae > Salticidae > Maratus > Maratus michaelseni. The sequence goes on along the minus strand of OZ007594.1, from coordinate 163,227,440 downwards.
AAAACAAATGCTCATTCCTAAAATGCAGTACAATCTGTTAACACGGAATAGGATCAAATCTCTGTTATTATTGCATTCTATTCTATTCTGAAATTCTTTGTTTAAGGCAGGGTTATGTTATATACATACATTCTTTGTTTAGATTCTTTATTTAATACAGGGTTCTGTTTTCACAGATTTTACTATCTAGGATTATGCAGAAGGTTCACAAAAGTAAGAAGAAAAAAAAATGAAATGACGTATTACATAATTCTCTTCAGTATTTCTGCAGCAGGTTTCTGCAGCTCATTAAAAGTGATACAGCACAATCTCAAAAGGATTTCGGCAAAAAACGTCAAAGTACAGACAGCAAGTTGCCGGAAACCCTCGGTAATGGTAAGAAAATTTTATGTTATTTGAAGAAATTTCCAGTTTTTGACTGAGGAATTTAAATAAACTTTTATCTTCTGAATTTTTTGTGTTTTAGGAGGAAAAAAATCATACGTAAATATTTCGTATCTAATACGAAAAATAGCAGGCAGCACAGTTGCCGGAACACCCGTGTAATTTAGCGAAATTTCGTATTTTAACGGAAAACAAGAAACGGAAAAAACCCTTTTTAACCCTTAGTACGGCTTCTTAACACTTTATAGTTATGTGGCATAATATGTTCTCACCATAGTTTAAGTTTCTCACCATTGCCTTCTAAATGATTAAGGAAGTCGAAAGGACATAATGATTAAATTTGCTTCAATAAATAAATTTAAGATATGATATCAAAGTATGTTAATATGATACATAAACAATACGTAAAACATTTATTTTGATTTGTTTACTAATATTTTAAAATATACACATCAAATAAGTCAAGGACAAGTGTCAAAACATTTATTTTTCGGGATGCCAACAGAAAAAGAAAGAGAATGTTTTACGGATCACAAAATTTTATTGCATAAAATCTTAAATGCAGTCAGTTCTTCTAGGAATATTAAGAAAATATTGTAAACAAGCCCTTTTAGTATTATAAAATTTGAATTTCCAATCTATTTAAAAATCCTTTTCATTCACTGGCACATAAAGACATACTTTTAAAGAATAAGAGGAGATCACTAAACTTAATTTGATATACATCGGAATAAAAAAAGATATGAAGAACTTACAAAAAGCTACAACACTGCAAAAACGTTACAGGAGACAGTAAAAGGGAATATAAAATATAAATTGAAAGAAAGTATGTTGCCCTACTGGAGGAACATGCAAAAGGACTCTCTGAGAAACTTTCGTAGAAAAAGCGACTCGAACGCTAATTGCACGGAAGGGAAACTCTGCAAGGCCACTCCATTCAAAATTATATGTAAGGGAGATATCTAAGCGACATCCGTTTATAAGATGCTCTTTAATAGCATCGTTGCTATTACCCTTTTTAGATTATAAGATATTAATCAGGATTTTAAGATGTGCCATAGAAAGAGAAATAACATTACATTCTCAAAATACTTAATTTGGTAAAATTTGAGAAGATATATATACATATAATATTTGACTTATTAGACTAAATAAGGTACATTGTAAAAAAAGACAAATTCTCTTTGATAGCATCGTTGCATGCCCTTTTATATTATAAGATATTTAATCACGATTTTAAGAAGTGCCATAGAAGGAGAAATAACATTACATTCTCAAAATACTTAATTTGGTAAAATTTGAGAAGATATATATACATATAATATTTGACTTATTAGACTAAATAACATACATTGTACAAAAAGATAAATTCTCTTTGATAGCATCGTTGCATGCCCTTTTATATTATAAGATATTCCATCAGGATGTTAAGAAGTGCCATAGAAGGAGAAATAACATTACATTCTCAAAATACTTAATTTGGTAAAATTTGAGAAAATATATCTACATATAATATTTGATTTATTAGATTAAATAAGATACATTGTGCAAAATGACAAATGCTCTTTGATAGCATCGCTGCATGCCCTTTTATATTATAAGATATTTAATCACGATTTTAAGAAGTGCCGTAGAAGGAGAAATAACATTACATTCTCAAAATACTTAATTTGGTAAAATTTGAGAATATATATATATACATATAATATTTGACTTATTGGACTAAATAAGATACATTGTACAAAACGACAAATGTTTCTTAATCTACAAAGATATAATATAACCACAAACGACTATATAAAATACGACTATATCTCTTCAGAGTTGACCACGATTCCGAAAAGCGTTCTTTATTTTTAGAAAACCCAGAAACCAAGAATTTCGAAATTTAAAGTAGCATATATAAAAACAGTTTATTTTGCTGTCACTTTTTTGGAAACGTTCCCGAGTAGTTTTTATAGTGGATCAATCAGCTTTTAGTGGACTATCAGTTTTCAGTTAAAAATTTTCAGCTGTGTAACTGAATTTATACATGCTAGAGTAACAAAGTAATATTAATTTTAATGTTAATGTAATGCTGTAAAATTTTCGTGTTTGGCTGTAAAACATGTTTGTTGAACATGAAACTGTTTACTTGAGGATAGACAGCAACCGCAATACCTACATTTAAGGTTGAGAAAACGTATTAATACACTAGAAAAACTACTCTTAAATGTTTCCGAAAATTGCTAGCAAAAGAAACTTTGCTATAAATGCTTCTTTAAATTTCGAAAATAGATTGGTTTCTGAGGTTTTTAAAGATAAAGAACGTTTTTTTGAAATCGTGGGAATTCGCAAGAAGTTATTGTATATTTTCTTTTGTGGTTATATTATATTTTTCTATGTTAAGAAACATTTGTCTTTTATTTAAGTGTAGAAAGAAGGATACGAGGAAAACTCTCTTGTCTAAAGAATGATCACATCTCCTCAAAATCAACCACCAAAATACCCAAAGAAATGAAATTTGTGTCTGTAAACATAAAAAGTGGCTGTTAAGAATAATGGCAATGTGTTTAAAACGGATATAAAGTTAATATTAAAAAATGCCATATTTGCTATACATTTTAAAATAAATTATCTTCCTGCATCCTGCATTTCAAAGAATCGACAAACTTAAGCTCGGCGAACTAGACTTAACATATAAATGAACGCAGTAAAATATCACACGTTTCGAAAACAATATTCCTGAATATCTTGAAAACGTTAGACTATGAATTAAAATTGGACTAAAACTAAAATTTCACCAAAAATAATCTTTACAAGGCCACTTCATTCCAAATTATATGCAAGATAGACTTTGCGACACCCATTTATAAGATTACCTCTTAACGACATTGTTGTTACTATCCTTCTCTTTTAAATATCTACCAAAAACAACAACTCTCATTATGTTTTTTTAATTTATTTCAGGCTTTCACAAAGCAAAACAAATAAACAAACGAAAAAGCCATAGAAGGATAATTACCACTGTACATTTAACAAACCAAATCAATGAAACTATCAAAAGAATAAGTTTATATTATATTATAGGTGACACTTTATTAATTCGATTAATTAATCCCGTGATTGCAGAACCAAAATAGAAACATACATTGAATCGGAAAAACAGCAATAAATCCACATCCAACTTTCTTAAAAACCCAATATACATAAATAGATAATGCAATAATGTACTGGGATATTGTTTTAAATGTATTAATGTTAGAAAGTTTATATTACAACTTGATTTCAAATTTAAAAAAAAAAAAAAACTACTTTTCAGGAAAAGTCCCATCAACATAAACGTGTGAGCTAATTTAATAAGTAAGCACCAAGAAACATTGAAAATTAAATTTTAATCTTAATTCTGCATTACTACAATTTTTTAGGTTGTCAGGCTACTTACCATCAGATTAATTTTTTTAAATTACATAATTTGATTTAAAACTTATTGTAAGACAACTTGATTGCTTCAAACTTACAAATATTTATATTTATTTAAGCGGAAACTTATCAATTGCCAATTGCACCGTTTTTTCTTTCTTCTTGGAATATACATCTTGCGGTAACACAGAATTTTATTTTCTATTCCCCAATGCCCGCCCATACTTTCACGGATGTCTGGGCCTAAATCTATCATATACTGCTTGAGAAATATTTGAACAACTTCTTCAAATTATTTTAATGTTATTTCTTTTTTCGGCATTTTTTGAAAATTTCATTTTTTAAAAATTCGACGCCATCTTGCTGGGAAAAAATGATCACACCTTTTGTACTTTGCGCACTGTTCAAAATTTTCCTTACACTAATCGAGGAGCATCTAAGAAAAAAATGTACCTCACTAACTGAAAATCGGCCTAACTGAAGCCGCACTAAGCGAGAGAGCATCTAAAAAATTTTTACCTCACTAATTGAAAATCGCACTAATTGAAACCGCACTAAGCGAAAGAACATCTAAAAAAAGTTTATCTCAATAACTGAAAATCGCACTAACTGAAACCGCACTAAGCGAGAGAGCATCTAAAAAAAGTTTACCTCACTAACTGAAAATCGCACTAACTGAAACCGCCATAAGCGAGACAACATCTAAAAAAGTTCAACTCATTAACTGAAAATTGCACTAATTGAAACCGCACTAAGTGAGAGAGCATCTAAGAAAAGTTTACCTCACTAGCTGAAAATCGCACTAATTGAAACCGCACCAAGCGAGAGAACATCTAAAAAAAAGTTTACCTCACTAACTGAAAATCGCAATTAGCGAGAGAATCCTGCATATGTAAAAATGATATGAATGTTGCTTCTACTACAACAAGATAAGAGTTGCCAAGAAAACTGTTTTACAGGCATCTTTCTTTGACGTATTTCAAGTTTTAAACATTTCTCTAAAATGGGGAAAATGTTTTCGTAGTGTAATTGAACTTTTTCCGCTCTATGCGAAATAAAACAACATGAAAAGTGTTTAAGACAAAACAAACATGATGCAATTTAGAAGCAGTGTAAAAAAGTTATGTAATTTTCTGGTTTTGCATTTCTTCCGCAATTTTATCGACTTCTCGTTTTAACTGTTGCTAGAACAATGAAGAATAAAAATATCATCAAAATAACAATGTTATTTCCATTACTAAAAAACATTTTTTTTTTCGAGAAAGGAACTTTATCTACTTGTTACATTTAACTTAAGATTATTAATTAAATTATATATTAATTATTAATTAAATTATATTAATATATTATAATTAAAAAGTTACTAAATATTAATAGATTTCTTATGAGTTTAAATATTAGATCATAATTCTAAATGAATATATTTACAAGAATTCTATTTTATTTGAGTTATATATGCATTGATGTATAACGAACGATTGAGAACAAAATATATTTTCATAGTAGAAAACACGTTTGTTGTTGTTGTTTATTTCTTTTCCTCTCCCCTGGTTACCTGAGACAGCACATTAATTAATTATTTATTATAAAAACCTGTAGAAATATATAAAAAAATATGTTTTTAAAATTTATTATTAATCACTTTAGAACTCAATTATTTTCTTTTTCTAAAGATGGTTATGATATTAGTTATGACAATTTCTCTCATTTTAAGGAAAACAGTGGATAACTCTTTAAAACAAATAATGAAAAATCGTTATAGCTTCCAATTTTCCTAATACACTTTTTACACTTTTTTTTTTTTTTTTTACATAAAATAGTAAAATCATCGACCTATCATTTAAATTTTGAATAATTTTCGAAAGTATCTCACATTTGTTATATGTTCAACATATCGCACGTTTATTCATAAAGTGACACAACTAAACAAAATTTAAGTTTTCAGAAAAGGCGAAGACATTTTTAAGTATGGAAACAAACAAAATTTTTTATTTAAGGTACGCCGGAAAATAATTCTAAATTTTTGTTTTTACAGTCACAATTAGCTTATTTGCTTCAATATAAATTACATTACACCCGATTATCTGATGATTTGTAAGTAGTTGTATAGTATAACGCCACATGTGAAAAATTATAAAACTGCTCTAATTTGGCCGTTTTTAAAGATATACAAACGTGATTTTAATGCTAGGTGGAGAAGTATGTTTGTAATTCACTCGTTTTTATATCTCAAAAACTCCAAATTTTTTAAGTTGTGTCACTTTATGAATAAGTGTGCAATATGCCGACATGTTTAACATTGTCATTTTATTTTATTGAGAATTGAAAGCTCGTCATAAGGCACCTTTGTATTCTAAGAGACTTTATATATATAGACATGAAACTTAAACTTGATTAAATATAACATATTTTATTTATTAAATGTACAATTTGATAAAATCTAATAAAATGAAATAAAACAAAAGTAGGCGAGAAACATAAATTGGCATTTTCGCAAAACTGGAAAACACCGAAAAACTCCAGAATCTACGTATATATAAGATTTTTCAGGGAAAAGTTTATTATCATGAAAATATTTGAATTATCTGAGGGGAAAAAGTGCAAATATTAATTTGAAAAATAGAAATCCAGAGCTCTGCAGTAATTTAAAATATAAACAAGTGTAAATAAAAATATATATATTAATTTCTATTTATGAACATAATATATTAATTTAATAGTAATTATACATTTATCATGAAAAAATGTAAAGAAATGTCATGTATGTATTTTTTCTTTCTTTTTTTTTTATCATAGTGTATTTCTATAAACTAGTTGCTAAAAATAACAGTCAGAGAAAATGTTGAAAGCGTCGACAGCTAATTAAAAAAAAAAACTGCATTAAAATTCTTATGAAAGGAGAGATTTCAAATGTTAAAGATACCTTAACATGGAAGCGTAATAAAAACACTACAAAAATGCTCAAAAGGTTTTTTGGCAGCGTTTACGTAAGAAACAAATTATTCAGTAAGTGGCATAAATACTAGAGCTAAGAATATTACAAAAAGGTTATATTTAGGAACGAGAGAATATTTACTCTTGTGATAAAAAGTATTATGAGGGTCTCTTTTTTTTTTCTCATGTTGATGCTAAGAGTATATATTTGGTTCATTTGCAATGCATAAAAAGGATGCTATATTTTGTATGCTATTATGGAAAACATAGAGAATGTTAAAAAGAGATAAAGAAGTTATGATAGAAAAGGTATCTTGATAAGTATTTAGGAAGGAAGGAAAAAACTACATATATATTTTATACACAAGCAAATATGTGTGTGTGTGTGCGCGCACGTAAAAATTGAGAATTTATCATACAAATGTAGAAACATATAAACAACTTTTTTTTCGTTATCATTTGCGCATGCACAGTTAACCCTTTAGCGGGCGGTGGTCACAAAAAAGGACACCTAATTTTATTTCCAAAACTGACAAACGGCACCAAGAATATTTAATTAAAATTTTCCTTTTATAAAGTAAGGGAAAATCAGCAAGTTATTCTTTTCTAAGGAAATCGTTTGTAAAATCTGGTGTCAGTCCATTATTTCATTATTTTACAAACAGATTTATTCCGCGCCGGAAAGGGTTAAAAGTTATTTCATACAGATGCTCATACTTTATCAAATGTTTCATACATTTATATTCTAATTGCAGTATATTATTTCTACTGTATTTTGTCAAATTTCCTGAAAATAGTGTTAAATTGCTTGAAAACGCATGGTACAAACAAAAACCTTGCGAATTCTTCTTCTTCTTCTTCTTCTTCTTCTTCTTCTTTTTTTTTTTTTTTTTTTAAGAAATCAGTATTTTTTTCATGAATACATGTTTTATTTTTACGCAAGCGCACACAAATGTTTTACAGGACGCATATAATCATGTGTTATACAACTAGGTATAATGTGGCGTTTTTCTGATACAAAGTGATATCTATGTTTTAATTTTTAGTTCAATTAATTCGAAATTGATTTACAAACAAATATTTTCACAGTACGATAATTTTTTTGTTTTTGTTTTTGTTTCCAGCGCTATCACTTCGGGAAATTCGGTTCAAAATGTCCACTTTGACGGCATTTTTTGAAATATATTCTGTCTTTATCAGAAAATTGAGACAATACGGACATTATAAAGTTTCTAATAAGATGGTGCATGCCAATTGGATGCATTTTAGAGCAAAAATGAATTTAAAAATGTGTCTCAAAGTAAGCAGTTTGGATTTGAATACAACCTTAATTTCTCATCATCTGTCGGTCTCCTAATTGCTCACGTGGCTAAAACTTCACTGACGAATTTTAATGGAAAAACACCCAAATTTCATATTATTATTGCATAGATTTTCTAATGTATATGCACTAAGTGATCCAATTTATCAGGACACTTTCGATTTTAGACATTTTATGAAAAATATAGATAAATACTTGACGAATATTTTCGGAACTTCGAAAGGGTAAAGGTAAAGAATATGTCCTCATACTTATGAGGTCAAACATGTTCTTTATCCCCTCGATATACCGAAAATATTCGTATACCTTTGATCACATAGTGTATATTAGGAAATATATGCAATACTAATATGAAATTTGGATGTTTTTCCATTAAAATTGATTAAATAAATCGGAAGTTATAGTTATTTTTGTAAGACATTTACAAAAATAATTAAATTGATTATCAAAAAATATTCTAATGAAAATTTTCCAATTATCATAAAAGTCATGTAAATAAAAGTATTGTGATCTGTAAATGGAAAGGTTTTCGTAGTTGCATATTTTTCATGTGGCATTTTTTAATACGATAAAAGTTACACCTATATAAATGGTTGAGAAAATAACCACTTAAAAAAGTATTTAGCTGTGACTCTTTCGCTCTGCTTTCTTTCTAAACGTAATCAAGCAAAGTATTTTGTATGAAAAATAAAATCTATATTTAATGATGGATTAAATAAATTGTATATTAAAATGTCTTTTCTTTGGAGCATAATGGGTTAAAAATGTTGTTCATGGAATAATTTCACTGAAAGTTTTAATTAAACATCAGACTTACCTCTAAAAAGAAATGATATGCATGTAGTGGTTTTTTTTTTTCAGTTATGTTTCTCTAACCTTTCGTCGGGGACAAAACGTCTGAAAAGATTTGTTATAGATATTGTTTTGATATGAAGACCGGATCTGCAATTTTCGGAAAATGATTTAGTTCTTTGTTTCTTTACATTCTCTACATTCTTCGTAAATTTTCTTATTTTAAATGATGGCACAATCTTGCTTAGGAACACGTAATTGCTTTGTTTCATTATCTTGTATCCTAATCACACTTTCTTATTTAATATGCTATTATATTTTTCTCGTTCTCCTAGAAAAAGGCATTGGCGTATTCCTTCTCTCCCAAAAGTGTGTTTATCTCCTACCTTAAGAAAATCTGGTCATGTCCATGCAAATACATGAAAGGAAAATAAAGCAGTTCACATCTTTTGAAATCTGAGCGGATTATAAACATACATAAAGGAAATAATAACCATAAAACCAGTTTATAAAATAATATATAATTATGCTAATAACTTTATGCAGTTTTATAAGCAATCATTTTTCCCACAAAATCTTCTTCAATTCCATAAAAAGCCATCCAGATGTGAAATATGAGATTTCATTATCAGTGAATGAGGCCCAGTAAGGTATTAAAAAATAATGCATATTCACAATTGGTTTGAATAAATTTTTCATCTAATCAGAAAGGCCCTTCATTTGGGTTCCGCATTCTAAGTCATAAAGATCGTTCTTTATCTTCCGTGATAATTAATGATCTTTTAATACATCCTATTAATACCTTATTCAAGAAAGTAAGAATAAACTTCTTACTTCATTATTTGTTTTTACATTTAAACTAATTTAAGTATAATTCGAAATGCTATGTATACAGCTTTCTCTATATAAAACATTTGGCTTCAAAGTTTTCATCCACTTAGATATACCATCTTTTTTGGATGCCAACTTCTGTGCCATAAAGAACTTTCTTCTTTATATTCAGTGATACTTACTGATATATTGACTTTCCCTACCATTTTTTTTTCAAGGGTGAAAAATTTTATTACTTAATTATTTGTTCTTTCACTTAAGCTATAAGAAGTCTCATTCCAAATACTATATATACAGCTAACTCTAGATAAGAAATTTGGCCCCGGAGTTTTTCATCCAATCAGAAATGCACTTCTTTAGGGTTCCGCATTCGATATCATAAAGATATATTTTTTTTTATCTTACATTATGCTAATTTATTGTTATTACCTACCAATTATTTATTCAAGAAAGAAATAATTTTCTTACTTAATTATTTGTTCCTTTATTTAAGCTATTTTAAGTATTATTCCAGATGCTATTTTTACATCTCACTGTGTATAAGAAATATGGCTTCAATACTTTTAATCCAATCAGAAATGCCAATTGGATCCAATTTTCCTTCTTTATCTTCAGTGATACTTATTGATCTATTGGTATTCCTTATATATTTTTTATTATTGAAGAGAAGAAGAGTAACATTTTTACTTAATTATTTATTCCTATACTAAAGCACTATTAAGTGTCATTTCATATGCTATATATACAGCTAACTCTATGTAAGAAATTTGGCTTCGATGTTTTTTATTCAATCAAAAATGCTTTTCTTTTTTAAGCTCCATATTCTATGTCATAAAGATGTTTCTTCTTTATCTTCAATGATGCTTAATGGTCTACTGATACTCCCTACCAATTTCTTATGCGAAAAAGGAAAATGTTCTTACTCAATTCTTTTTTCCTACGATCCATATCCCTAAGTTATATTAAGTCTCATTACAAATGCTATATATACAACAGCTCACTCCATATAAGAAATTTGGCTTAGAAGTTTTCTCATCCAATCAGAAATGCACTTATTTTGGGATCCGTATTCTATGTCGTAGACATCTTTTTTTCTTTATCTTAAGTGATACTAATTTATTGTTATTCCCTAACCATTTTTTATTCAAGAGAGAAGGAATCTTCTTACTTAATTATCTGTTCCTTTACTTAAGCTTTTTAAAGTATCATTCCAAATGCCATATATACTTTTCACTTTATATCAGAAATTTGGCTTGAATGTTTTTAATCAAAATAGAAGTGCTCTCATTTTGGATTGTATTTGTCTTTTTTATCCTCAGTGATACTTATAGATCTATTTATATTCCTTACTATTATTTTATTACTCAAGAAAGAGAGAATAAAATTTTTACTTTATCTTAAGTGATACTAATTGTATCACTTAAGATTTTGTATATTAAGTGATACAATAAAACTGATTGTATCGGATAGAAGCTGATTTGATTTATTGTATCACTACACACACACATACCATTGTATTTATTGTATCAGCGTTAGACAATATTTTGGCAGGTCTATTTAACGCTTCATAAAATAATAGTCATGAAATATATGAATATTTAAATATCTCATATATTTATTTATGTTATACAATACAAAAAAGTCCGTATAAATTTTACAAATTTATTATTCCAGCCTTTCAATTCACCATCTACATGAAGTAAAAAAAAAGGCCAACGATTACAGGGTTAATTATTTGTTCCTATAATAAAGTTATATTAACCCTTTGATTACATTGTTGGGACATATGTTGTCCCAGAGACTTTCTTTATTGTATTCGCATTACTTCCTGAAAACTAATTTCTGCCTCACACTTATCCAGGATAATTTCAAGAGAAATCTACCACAAAGAAACGTATTTGTAAATTGTGGTACGAGTTAATATAAAAATAGTCGCCAGTCCTAGCTCGTAATCAGTAGGTTAAGTGTCACTTAACATGCTATAAATACAGTTCACTATATGTAACAAATGTAACAAATTAGGCTTCAATGTTTTTTATCCAGTCAAAAATATATTTTTATCTTTTAAGCTCTGCATTATATGTTAAAAAGATCTTTCTTCTTTATCTTCAGCGATATTTAATGATCTACTGATATTTCCTACCAGTTTCTTTTGTAAGAGAGAAACATTAAACATTATTAAACTCTTTACTTAATTATTACTTCCTATTTTTAAGCTATTTTAAATCTCATTCCAACTGCTATATATACAGTTCACTTCTGTGTAGAAAATACATCTTTATTTGTTTTACTGCCGTCGTTAAAGAAAGAAAGAAATGTTAAAATTTATATCCCATAAACTTTACCACTGTTCGTTCCGCAATATATTCCCCCAGAAGAAATGTACTCAAAAACATTTCCGTAAACACAAGACTAGCATAAATATTAGAGACAGATATGGGTTATGGGGTGAATTCACACATTGCTTTTTATTCTTCGAGGTGCAGAAAGGAAAAAATCGTTATTTTTGCTACCTCAAATTTACTAGGGGGTACAACAGTTTTTTGGCAGAGAGCCAACGCACGCAGCGTTTTTTTGGGGGCTTGAATCAATACGTGCTAGGCTTGACCATGAATGGAAATTTCCACTAAACAATAGTAAAATTAAATGATTATACACAATTTTTTATTTAATATTTTAAGTTAGGTGTACAGATCATCAGCTTTAACCAAAGATTTCTGAAATATAGATTGGGGATAGCAATTTTAAAACTACAACATTTTGAAGAAAACTAAATGTATATAAACATGAGAATTCCCGGAGCATGAAAATGGAAATCTTATACGGCGAACGTAAAAAAAATGGACACGGTATTGACAAAATCTCCCATTTTGTAGTGTTTAAACGATGATAAAAAAAAAAAAAAAAATCTCAGTTAAACTGGTAGCTTTTCAATCTAGTATTTAAAGATCTTGGGTTTTAATAGTAAATAAAAATGGGGTATATCGTTTGATGCACGAGTAATTTTTAAATTCTAACCATATTTTGCACTTACTCATGAAATAGATTTAGAATGAATTACTAAGCCATATTATCTGAACGGCAGGATTTCCTGCTAAACAGTGTTGTCAGTTATGCGCTTTTTAAAATTATTATTCAGATTGTGCGATTGCTACCACTAATTTTAAATAGTAATATTCAACTTCTTTAATGAGAGATTAATAACTTTGACCTTAATTTATTTTTTCTGCGAGTTTTTCTTTTTATAATTTTCTTAATTTATTTATTTTAAAATTCTCATATCTGTTTTAAATTTTTCATTTTTATGTAGTTCTTGTGCTACAATTAAACTTAATTTCTTCTAATGGCTCCTCTTTGTCTCTGCAAATCGTTTACAAATCGTTTGAATGTAAGCCCATCAAGAAGCCTTGCATTGCTCCATTGTTCCATTTTGATAGATTAAATAAGGCAATAATTTCTATTTCAAAAAAGCGGTAACGATCGAGCAATTTGAATAAAAACAAGAAATAATTCTTTAAACAAACAGATTAAAAATAAATAATGTTGAATCTTTAAAAATCTTACAACTATTACAAACTTTAAAAAAAAAAACAAAAAAACAATCCTTGTATGAGATTCACAAGAAATAAAAAACTATTATTAATAGATATTAGATAGTTTTTTGTGATAATTTAAACTTGGGATACATTATCACAAAGTACAATTTTGAAATAAAAAGTGATCATGTTTGGAAGCAAGAGTTTGGAGCAATATTCTTCTCTTGTGCAGAACAGGAATAATTTTTTTTAAAAGCGGATTTTTCAACTAAATCAGGGTCTAATTATCCAAAAGGGACTTTAAGCACAAGCGTTCCTACTAAAATTTAATGAACATTTTACATTATTCATTTAATGCATGAAAACTTGCATTATTTTAAAAAGTTCACACAAACTTTTTGTTATTTATAAACATATGAAATAATTTTCATATAAATAATTCAGAATAGAAAAAGGGATATATTTTTCCATAAATAATGTAATAACCTTTTATGGGGAAAAAAAACTTCCTTGTAATATTATTTTAGAAAAATTGTAACTAATTCTGTACTGAAAGATTTTCTTTTTCAGCCACCATGTTTCTTTGACGTTTTTACATTACTTTGACAGTACACTTTCACTCCCTAAGTCGTATATATTGACAGGTCGAATACGATTTGGTCTCCCCGACTCAAAAAGTAGAAGAAAAAAATTGCTAAACAAATCTATTTTTGAGCGATAAAGGGCAGGGAAAGGCCGAAGGAATGAGAAATTTCATTTCATCCCCAGTAACAATCTTCTAGTTCCCCTGCTATATTCATGAGTTGCTTTAATGAAGAATGAATCGGGAAAACTATACATTTTTCTGCTGGAGAAAAAGAAAACATTGGAACTTAAAGAGAGAGCCTAAAGCATTTCAAGATATAACATTTATTTAGTTTTATATTATTCCTGCATATCAATTGAACAATGGAATAATGTAAGCTTTTTGGTAGATTGCTTAGCCACTCTGAAACACTATTCAAAACTGAAAAATAAAAGAAGAAATAATTTTTATGGAATTTCTCATTAGAATTTTTCTGGTTTCAGCAATTTTGAAAATTTAGGGTCAGCATACTTGTTTTAATTAACTCACTTTCATTTTTAATATTTTCGTATTACTTTTTATTGTTTGGCAAATCTAAATTCTGTAACCATTCGAGGTAAAAAGAAAGCTTGGTTATACAAATTGTCAGTGCGTGATGGTTCTTGCGTACTTATTAGTTTAAACAAGATAGAGACATGTACTCGGGTGAAAAGAGAGTTAAAAATTGGTCGAAGAGTTAAATTTTAATAGTTTCAAATTTTATAACGTGGCTCAAATTTAAAGCTTTCATAACTTTAAAATTTATACAATTTTAATGTTTATCTTTACTTAAAACGCCAAGAATTTATCAACTTTTAAAAATTTAATACGCTTTTAAAATCAAAAACTGCGTAAATTGGTGAACTACGTAATTTACGAATCAGCGAAATTCGGGAACGTTTGATCACCACACACATTCACCTTATATTGATGTTTGAATTAAGTAGAAACGTTGGACAGTGGAAGCAAAAAAGAGTATCTCTTGAATATTAACAACCGCATTATAGACTATATATAGCATAAAATACTCAAACAAAATTGTCCGGAAAAAGCAGAGAAAATAATAATTATCATCTTAGCTATGAGTCTCATAAAAAATGGTAAATAATCTCTTGATAAAAACATTGGATATTGGATAAAATGTTTCATTAGAACATTAAAAGCAGGATTATAGACTTCACATAGTATTTAATACATAAACAAACCTGTCGGGCAACAGAATGGAAAATTAGATTTAGACTGTTTGGCACTATACTTATAAATAAAAAAAAACTCTATTGAAATGTTAAAATATATAATTTTTAATATTGCAATAAGATTTAAGCAGAAACATGGAACAGTGCAAAAAAACTGTCTTTCTCTTGAACGTTAATAACAGGAAAATTGACTATCGAATTTATATAGTATGGAATACATAAACAAAACTGTCAGACAAGAACAAGCAAAACACTAATTGGTTCCTTAGACATGCCTCTCTTAAAAAAAAGAGAAAAAAAAAACTCTAAGGAATGTTTGAAAATCGTAGATTTCAGACAGAAACATTAAACATTGGAAAACAAGAATTTAATTTTAATCGTAAAAGCAAGACTATTAAGATCATAAGTTATGGAATAAATAAGTAGATCTAATAGGCAGCAGTATGAAAAATACGAAATTGCCACTTTGGTAAAACTCCCATGAAAAAACAAATCCTTCAGGGACCGTTTGAATAAAATAGATTTTGTACAGACACATTAGATAGTGCAGAAACATAAAGCTTGAATATTAACAGAAGGACTGTCAAGTTTATATGCTGAGGAATGCATACAGATCTCTCAAGCTACAGCATAGAAAATATGAATCTGTCACTTTGGTACAACTCTCATTAAAAAAATAAAAATAAAAATAAAACTGCCCAGTTAAACTGAGGGCATTGAGCTCACAGGCTAGTCACACTAATTGTATATTATACTCTTATTTCAAAGAATTTGAAGTATGCCCTTCGAAAAAAAAATAATCAACAATATATTAAGGGGGGGGGTCATCCCCCCGTTACCCCCCTCATAGTTAACTAATGAACCCCTTAAACTAATCAGGGAAGTCTCTAATTACAATGAATATATATACAAAATTTTGAAGTAAATCAGATAATTCTGCATGAAAAACCCATTTATCTAAATTAAGGGGGGATTAGCCCCCCTTTCCCACTTTATACTTAACCAATGAAACCCCAAAACTATTCAGAGAAGCGCATTATCACAATGAACCTATATGCAAAATTTGAAGAAAATCGGATAATTTTGCATGAAAAACTCATTTATCTAAATTAGGGGGGATTATCCCCCCCCTTTCCCCCTTTAGACTTAACCAATGAACCCCAAAAACTATTGACAGAAGCGCATTATCAAAATGCACCCATATACAAAATTTGAAGAAAATCGTATAATTCTGCATGAAAAACTCATTTATCTAAATTAAGGGGGGAGTTATTCCCCCCGTTCCCCCCCTTTATACTTAACCAATCAATTCCGAAAAATAATCAGGGAAGCGTCTTAACCCAATGAACCTATAAACAAATTTTGAAGCAAATGGGATAATTCTGCATGAAAAACCCATTTATATAAATTAAGGGGGATTAGCCCCCCTCCCGTTCTCCCCCTTTATACTCAACCAATCAATCCCGAAAACTAATCAGGGAAGCGCCTTAACACAGTGAACCTATAAACAAAATTTGAAGGAAAACGGATATTTCTATGAAGAGTTATCGCGTTACGTACATACATACATACATACATACGTACGTACGTACATACAGAACCGGCGGGCACATAAGCTCTCAGGCTTTGATAGCCTGTGAGCTAAAAAACTCTAGGAAAATGTGTAAATAAAGTAGAATTGAGACAGAAACATTGGATATAAAAACGAGCCTTGCTTAAAAATAATAACAGCAGGTCTATTGACCTCCCAATGACTCCCAAGTATGGAGTATATAAATAGAAATGACAGGCAATAGTATGGAAAATGTAAATCTGCTACTTCTACACAACCATAGAAAAGAAAAAAAAATTTCTAGGAAGTGTTGCAATAAAGTATATTTTAAGTAGAATATTGTGTGTGTGTGTGTGTGTAGGGGGGGGGGTGGCTCTCGCTTGAATATTAACAGCAGGACTAACGTGTTTATATGACTATGGAATACATAAACAAGTCTGACAAGCAACGGGATGGAAAATACGAATCTGCCACTTTTGACACAAATCGTGCTATATAAAACAGAAAAATAAATAAAATCAAAATGTTTGAATAACGTTGATTTCAGACAGAAACATTGGACGCGTTGGGAGGGAGAAAAAAAAAAAGAGGACTCTTGCTTGAATATTAACAGCAGAACTATCGCATTCATATGGTATGGAATACATAAACAGTTCTGTCAGGCAACAGTATAGAAAAGCATAGAAAATTTCGAATCTGACACCTTAGACACAACTTCTCATAAAAGAACTCTAGGGACTATCACATCTCACACCCCAAGTTTCCCTCTCCCTGAGTGGTGCAGGGGAAAAGGGAATGAGTGAGAGCGAATATAGGGGTTGAGCGTATATCGATTGGTTTAGGAGCAGGAAGATGAGAGATGTAGAGAAAGATTGAGAGAAGCAGTGAGGCGAAATTTTGGGACCGGGGGCCAAAAGGACAAAAATCACATTTCTGCAGAATTGATAGGAAATGATGATTGTAGGATGGACCAACCTCATTTCGAACGAGTAGGGTAGCGGATCAAATTGCCGACTATATACGTAAGTACGGCACAGTGTTGATTTATGTCATAGGAAAGAATATTGGCGGTGAGATTTTTACAAAAGAAACTAAGAAAATACGATAGACAAACCTCAAGAACTATAATAAACCGATTGATAATACTTGATCAATGCCACTGAATCGCACATGGTAATAGAAATTAAAAGAAACAATTAAATTTTTAATTAAGAAATTTAAATTTAATATCATTTTTAAATATGCATTACAGATTTTTCTTTTTTACTTTTATCCCCATATTCTTGCTTGAAATCTTTAAAAGTTAGCTATAAATAATCTCTTTTGAATGACATTCATGTATTGACGTACTGTCCTTAACAATATATAAACAATTTTATTGATTAATATTACTTGTTCCGGATGCTGAAGTTTCCAACCATTTTATAATTATTTTAGAATGAAATTTGTTAAATTTAATTCTTTCTGACTTTAGCTACGAAACTTTGAAAAATTTCATACCTAGATTATAGAATTGTGAAAGAGTTTCTGATAGCAGGGGAGCATTAGGCAATAAAACTTTTAAAGAATAGTCACATGGAATAAAAAACTGTAACATGTTGAGTTATCTGTTTAGATTTGACGTTCAAAAGATTTTCTTTCTTTCTTTTCTTTTAAAATAAAGTGTCAACGATTTTAATCGGATGATTAAAATCAGGGATTTACATCAGATGATGTTTTTAAATAAAAAAAATCATAGATTGATTTAAATCACACACACACACAATATATATATATATTAATATACAGTGGTGGCCAAAAGTGTGGACATTTTTTGAAAGTTTCATGTTTTTCAACTTTGTGTGCTTGTAGAATATATTAATTTTCACTTAAATACAAACGTTTATATATCAAATTGAAGGTAATTTAATGTAGAATTTAATAATAAAAACAGTATTACAATATCTGTATTACAAAAAAAGTTATGCAACTAATAATAAGATCTATCTTGGATTTGCATTTTTTAAAAGTGATACTTACACAATCAATACTTAGTAGGATAACCCTTATTTCTTTTAGACAGCTTCACAGCGTCTTTTCATCGCGAGTGAACGAGTGTTTGGAGTTCATCTTTCGTAATCACATGGTGCCAAGAATCAATTATAGCTTCAATAAGTTATATTTTATTGGATGGACGTTTTTTTCGTACAAGAATTTTCAAACGTCGCCACAAACTTTTAATTGGATTGAGATCAGGGCTGTTTCCTGGCCATGGTAATATATCTATGCTTTATTTTGAAACCATGCTTTGCATACATTTGCTGTGTGGCATGGAGCTGAATCCTGCTGAAAAATAAATGGTGCGTTGTTGGGGAAGAGATCCCTGTTGAAAGGTATCAATTTTGGTTCCAGGACAGTTTCGATGTATTTTTTGGCATTCAGGATGCCATCAATCACTTGAATTCGTCCCACACCATCTGCTGACATAAATGCCCAAATCATGACATTTGTTGGTTTTTTTGTAGTTGCTTCAATACAATCAGGATGAAGTGCTTCTCCTACTCTCTACCATCACTACCAAAGAGCGATATTTTACTCTCATCGCTCCAGATTACTTGCTTCCATTGATTTTCTGACCATTTAATGTGTTCTTTTGCCCACTTAACTCGTTTTTCGCGTTGCTTTTGATTTAAATATGGTTTTTTCCTTGGAATTCTAGCTTGTAGTCCAAATCCTGATAACCTACTTCTTATTATTCTTGAACTTACTGCAATACCCGCTGCATTCATTTCACATCTAATGGCATCTGATGAAATTTTTCTATCTTGAAGGCATAGCCGTTTAATTTTTCTATCGGCAGTAGCACTTGTGCATTTTTTTCGGCCTGATTTGGTCTTATTTTCCACTCATTTCGTTTTTTCATAACGTAAACAGAACGTTTGTACACCAGAACAAGTCACTGAACCACCAACTTGTCTTGCAATTTTAGCATAAGAGAGGCCATTTTCTCTCAATATGACAATTCGGCTTCTTTTTGTAGATGTCCAAATAGTTCTTCTTGTTGATGACATTGTTTAAAATTAGTTTAATTAAAAAAAAAGATTTTAAATATTCAAAAACAGCAATACTCTATTTAATTGTACTAGTATGCATCATTCCGCAAAATATTTCCACAACAATAACTCTTTTACCATCCAAATAACCTAAACTATAGTTACAGACATTTGATTGGTCCTCAGAACAGTGTTTGTGATTGGCTAGTACGCTTTTATTACAAAACACGTCCTTATTCAAAACGATTTGTGTTTGTCTGTTCTACTAAAATGAGCATAACTTTTTTTGTAATACAGATATTGTAATACTGTTTTTATTATTAAATTTTACATTAAATTACCTTCAATTTGATATATAAACGCTTGTATTTAAGTGAAAATTAATATATTCTATAAGCACACAAAGTTGAAAAACATGAAACTTTCAAAAAATGTCTAAACTTTTGGCCACCACTGTATATGTATTAAATGATGTGGAATAGTGTTAAAATCTAAAATGAGCATAATTTGCAATATTGCTAAGGATATTTTGCTTATAGAAGAAATAAAAGGAGCTTATGATTGTTTACAAGTATATTTTATCTCATTCTATAAACTTAAAAACGTTTTTAAAAAAGAGTTTTTCCAAAATTGATATTTAACTAAATTTATTATAATTTGTATTACGTCATAATAACTGCCTTTATGTGATCAAATTATTCGTCCGTTTCTATAAGTAAGCACAACAAGCACACATTTCTGTAGCAGATTCTTTTATTTTCTTATTCTACTTTTAGAAATAATTACATAACAACAAATTCGAGCTAATGAGAATGAATGAATCAGAAAGATAATATTTTCTCAACAGCTGTTGCAAAATAATGTATATGAGAAAAAAAAAACTGATTAGCATCAAAATGTTAAGGACAATAAGAGATTATTCAGTAGAGAATAAAAGAACTTTCTACTTATTGACTTATACATAGCAAATAAAAAATCAGCTGGGAATTGAAAAAAGCAGCATTTTTTTTTTTTTTAATTCAGAAGTAAGAATGAAAATAATACCTACTGAGTGGTAATAATTCTGATATTTAATATTTTAAGCAGTTATTGTGAATTACATCTGTAACTCTCACTCTTATAATTATATTTACTCTGCGTATATGAATTAATGGGTGTTACTCATTGTGTCCGTTTTTTTTTTCTTTTCTTTTCATTAGAACTAGCAGGCTCTGCCCCCTACGAGCTACGGTCGTCAACCCCCGTTCTGACACAGCAAACTTTAAAAACATGCTAATTTGATTAGCTCTAAAACGAATAGGGAAAATTGAATTATAATGAAACGACCACTGGCAATCTCCTACAATCGGGTTTCAATTAATTTCTCTTTGACTGAGGAATTTTAAAGCTGAATCAACTACTGTCGAAACAGAAAATAACTGTTTTCATGATTGATTAAATAAGATCAATTAAACATTTCAAAATCTACTTGTATAAAGTAGCTAATTAAACAATGTCAATTTGAAACAATAGGTAACAGATTTTGTCGAAATAAATGAATCTGTCGTGTAAATATATTTTTTAATTAAAACTGTTTGGAAATATTATTTGGGCATTATTGGGCATATTTGGAAATGTTATTTTAAATACGGCGTAAGTTTCCTATTTACTGGTTTTTATTCGTAATAGTTTAATTACTATTTTCATGTTTTAATTATCTTTTTAATATTCATGTGCAAGTATATTTTTTATGACATAATTTTCTCCATTTACTGCTTTTAAAACTCTGTCATTTAATTATTATTTTAAAATTTTATTTCTGCTTTTAATAGCCACGTGTAAATGCATATTTCAATTGAAAGATAATATTATTATGTGCGCTATTTTACAAATTGGAAACAATTTAAAAAATAACCTTTTCGAAAGATGAAATAAATCTTAATCGAAATAATAAAAAAATAAATTTAAAAAAAAACCTTCAAAAGTTAGTGAAATTAAACAAAAATAATTGCACACTGCTCTCTGCAAGCTTTTCAACTATTTCCCTTCAATTATGGTTAAATTACAACGCATAGTTCTTATTCCTATTTAAAAAAAAAAAAAAAAAAAAAAAAAAAAACAGAACTATTTTGATTGACTTCAAAATAGTTCTGTAGTTCAAAATAGTCCCCTCTGTCAGCTTCAGGCTAGGGATCCCAGGTTCGAATCCTGGCCCGGACGTTTTCGCCCAGTTGGAAAGATTACATCTCATACGAATTCAATATTAAATATCTCTTAAAATAATTCTTCGATTTAAAAACTCCCTGTTTTAGCATGTTTATCGAACATTTATCTATATTACTACCATTTTTCATATTTTTATATGCAATAGTTTTCATAATATTAGCCTAGAAAGACCTCCGGACACAAAAAAAATTATTGTCAGCAGTGACAGCGTTGGTTACTTTTTTTTTTTTAGAACAGAGAGATACACATGTGTAAATTTAGATCATTCGATTACACTGATTTTACAAAGTACTAGCACAAAAAGAGACTCCATGCTATTTGCTCGATTTGTTGTTTGTGCTGCTAATTTAGAAAATTATTTATTTGTATATTTTATTATTTCTATAATTTCCAGTTATAATTTTAGTAAGCATAAAAGTACAGATTTTGCTTATTAGCATTATTCAATTAGTGGTTTAATTTTTTTCGAAGCCTTACAGCACTTAGTAGCCAGTCAATACCTTCAAGCAAGGGGGGGGGGGGTCACAAAAATCAGATGTAAATTAATAAAATAATATATGTAATTTTAATTTTACAAAAACCGAATTCTTTAAAAAATAAATAAAATCATCATTTTTTTTTTCAATCTACTTTGAATAACTGTATAAATCAATTCAAGGGAAAACTAGTCGTTGGGGGCCACCGTAATACTTACCCATCATGGATATGCATAATGTAAAATATTAAAATAAAAATGTGTAAACTACTTATAAAATGCATTGCAATTCAAATAAAATCGTGGCTTGATGACGTCATAAACTTTAAAGGCTCGATTACTGAATTGCTTGAAAGAGGTTATTCCTTATAACTCCAAAAATAATAATCCTATTAACTAGCGGTTTATTGCATCTGATTAAGCGTCAAATTCCCAATTAAAATATATCTTTGAAGTGAAATTTGGATGAAATACAGGGTCATGAAAAATCGAAGAGTGTGGAAAATTGGATTCCAAATATCTCAGCAACTAATTATCCGATCGACTTCATGCTTTATGCAAAATTTATGTTTTTTTATTTTCTTTTATATTCATTTCTTAAAATAAACAATTTCGAAAAAATTTATATACCTTTTATCAGAACGAATATTTCGAGAGTCCGAAAAAAATAGTTCCGGTTAATCGAGGTTATTGAAATGAAATAGGCTTCTTCCCATTATGAAATACTAAGTACATACCAAATTGCCAGTCTCTATCTCAATTTTTTCGGGAGATAGAGCGTTTACAGACACACAGACGGACGGCAAAATTTTTTTTCTAAAAATATGTTTTTCGGAATCTCCAGTGTCTGAAACGTGTAGATCCGTCAATTTTTTTTTTTCGATTTTCAAAACGATTACAAGACTTACCCTATACTACGTATGATGGGTAAGTAATAGTGTTTGACGATGCAGAGTAATACGAGAATTTGCTACCGGTTTTCAAATACGCAAATCAGGAAAAGTGGATGAGGTGAATTAAATTATAGTAAAATGAGCTAATGATGTTTGAATAATTATATTGAAATAAGATTGTGGCAAGAGTTTAAATTCTTAAGCACATCATTTGAAATATAATTCCAAATATATTAAATAACTTTCACAAGTTAATAAGGTGATAAACGGAAAAGTCACGAGAATGAATTTATTTCTCTTTAGTTACAAATAATAACTCATTAGATTATTACATCATCCCATTCCAGATATCAAACCATAAATGAATGTACAACGAAATATAATTTTAAAATTTGGATAATGATGGTTTTTTCGAACTTATAACTATAGAATAGATTAACTTATATGAAATTCCTTAGTTCCGACTGGCAGCAAATAAATTCATAATATTTAAGTAGCAACATTGCACTCTAAAATTGGGAGGAGTGAGAAGTTGACTCTTTGGAAGAGTGAGAGGCATTTTCACTCTTTTTGGAGTGAATTTTATAAGAATACACTCTTTAAAGAGTGGGATTTTCCACTCTCTAGAAAGGAGTGAAATATCTCACTCCGTTGTCGAGAGTGACTGTCTCACTCCTTTGACAAGAGTGAAATATTTCACTCCGTTGAAGAGTGAAAGCCTGGCATTATATAATTTTGTCCATATTTATTTATTGAGAGAAACGAAATGATCATTTTTCCTTTTTCTTTTTAGGTAGATTTCGTAAGAAATGTTACCTATTACATTCTCCCCTATGTTGGAATTTCTGAAAATTTTTGCAGATCTACGCCGATTATAACCCCTAAAACCCCAAACCACCCCCCCAGTTCAAAACTTTATCTATCTGTCTATATAGCTATATCATTTTTTTATGGACACGATAACTTCAATAATTCTGCACAAATCTCTTCCAAACTGATAACATATAATCAAAGGACATAAAATCTCGGTCAAGTTCGTTAATGGGCAAAATCGAAATAGGGGGGGGGGGGGGGTGAAAACAGAAAAAAACCCATAACTTCTTAATTATGATACGTATCAAATCCGTTTAAAGTTATTAATATTTCTAGGAAAAGGGCCGAAAATTTATGTATGACAGATTTTTGATATCATTAAAAATGGCCTCAAGGAAGGGGGGGGGGATAGGATTTTAGGAAGAAAAAAATTCATAACTTCGTCAATTCACAAGATATCCATCCGCTTCTTGGAAAACATGAAAAAAAAATTGAATGCACTTAAAATAAAATTTAATATAACAAAGCATACCTTTTATTATACACGTGAAATACCACTGCTTCGACCGATCGATGGTGTCTTTATTTTCTTTTAAACATTTCAATATCAATTTTGCTTTTTAACCATAAATATAAAGTAAACCTATGTGGCGAATTGATATTTTATCTTTTTTGTACTACTATTTATTTTTTTTTAATCATTGTTCTGCACTATATAATGCGGTTATTTTATTTTTGTGGCAACACTAATTTGAGGAAAAATCTCGCATTTCATTTATAAAAACAATGCCGATTTAATTTTTAATTAATAGCAATATTTAATCAAAAACCATGTTTTAACGAAATGTGGTGGTGGTACTATGTCAGAAGCTGCTTCAAAAACCTTTCGAAGGAGGTTACCTCATTTATTGTTGTGTGTTTTGTAAATTCATGGAAAAAGGTATGTTGACAACAGAAATATGTATGATTTTAGAATAATAAACTAAAATACAGGATAAATAAAATTAAAAATTGACTTATACGGTGGATTCAGGGGGACAGAGCCCCACACCCCATCTCTGACGAAAAAAATCTTAGTCCCTTATTTTCGTGGTGTTTAAATATTATAAATTCACCGGGGAATAATATGTATTATCCTTTTTAAAAACAATTTAATATTATATTTTTTAAATAATAATTTTTAGCTGACATTTTAAACAGAAACGTCTTTTTAAACTTTCCATAAGCGATCGCAAAATTCCAATTACGATGTGACACTGATTGGTCTCTATAAAGTTTAACAACAGTGATTTCAAAGTTGTATATACAAATAGTGACCACTCTAGTTTTAATAACGTATGGAAATTCAGATTAAGTTATAAAGTCTTTCAAAAGTTAATGGATGAATAATGTTTTGGATTTTCATATCTAAAGCAAAAATCTGAAATATGAAAATTGCTTTTAAATTCTTTAAAATTCGATATATTATATGCAAGTGTTACGACAATCTTTTTTTTTTAAGCTATTTTCCCTCTGTCTGAAAATATAACAACTGTAGTAATTATATTTTGATAATTGATAAATTTAACGCCAGAAAATAAAAAGTTTCTGCCCGCTGCGCTGATAAAAAAAAAAAATAGTTTAATGAGTCAATTGGGTCAGAGATCGCACCATTAGCAATGCTGACGTAAATATTGTCTTTTTTTTTTTTAACAGACCGCTGACGAGGACCATTTTCATTCTTGGCAGACGTCTATGACGATTGGCTGACGCGTTAATACTTTGATTTAAAATGTTAGTTCAACGGTTTAGTAGTTTGAAGAGATGTTCGTAACTTTGATACTGAAAAATTATGTGCTTATAATTTTGTGTCAGTCCTTATGTGTGGATGTGGATTACAAGTAATTTACAGCAATCATGAAACGATACATAGAAATAATATACGCTGAAGAAAATGCTTGTAATTTATAAAATGTTATAATTGTTAGAACATTGGTGTGTATTTTATTAATTTTTTTTTCCGTTCATCACGAAGATTGTGCTTTTTGAATATTATTTTTATAAAATCCGACTGGTGAGTTTTTTTTTGCAGTCGGATGTGTTTTTTTTCCCCCTTTTCAGAAGGAAAATATGTGTGATTTATTTTCAATGAATATTTTTTAGAAATCGGTTTGCAAAACAGTGCTTTTTTTTATGTTTTGCCAAAAGTGTGCAACTGCCTTAATTGAGGGAGTACGCTCTATGACTATTCTATTGACAAGTTATAAATATTATAAAATCAACATTTAATCTGAGAATTATCTATTTTCGTATTGTACTTTTTGAATATTATTTTTATAAAATCCGACTGGTGAGGTTTTTTTTTGCAGTCGGATATGTTTTTTTTCCCCTTTTCGAAAGGAAAATATGTGCGATTTATTTTCAATGAATATTTTTAACAAATCGGTTTGCAAAACAGTGCTTTTTTTTTTATGTTTTGCCAAAAGTGTGCCTTAATTGAGGGAGTACGCTCTATGACTATTCCATTGACAAGTTATAAATATTATAAAATCAACATTTAATCTGAGAATTATCTATTTTCGTATTGTACTTTTTGAATATTATTTTTATAAAATCCGACTGGTGAGTTTTTTTTTGCAGTCGGATGTGTTTTTTTTCCCCCTTTTCAGAAGGAAAATATGTGTGATTTATTTTCAATGAATATTTTTTAGAAATCGGTTTGCAAAACAGTGCTTTTTTTTATGTTTTGCCAAAAGTGTGCAACTGCCTTAATTGAGGGAGTACGCTCTATGACTATTCCATTGACAAGTTATAAATATTATAAAATCAACATTTAATCTGAGAATTATCTATTTTCGTATTGTACTTTTTGAGTATTATTTTTATAAAATCCGACTGGTGAGTTTTTTTTTGCAGTCGGATGTGTATTTTTTCCCCCTTTTCGAAAGGAAAATATGTGCGATTTATTTTCAATGAATATTTTTTACAAATCGGTTTGCAAAACAGTGCTTTTTTTTATGTTTTGCCAGAAGTGTGCAACTACCTTTATTGAGCGAGTACGCTCAACAACTTGTTATAATATTCATTCAATTCTGACTATTCCATTGACAAGTTATAAATATTATAAAATCAACATTTAATCTCATAATTATTTATTTTCGTGTTATATTTGTTTAAAATAATTTACTATTATGGTTATGACTAACTCATCAAAGGTAGGTAGGATTATAAACAACTACTAATTTTCGTTTTCAAATAAAGCTTTTGTTGGAATATAATTGCTTATATAAGATTATTTAATTACTATTTAAATTAATTTGATAAGAATAATATGTATTTGTTATATTTGTATCTTTTTAAATCCAAATAAATATATTTTAATGTTAAAATATTTGTGTATTTTTTATGATTTTCAAATAAATTCATATCAATTTCAAAATTAGCAAATTTGTTTAATATATCTTTAGATCTCCACTTTATCAATAAAAGTTTTTTATTGTAAAGAATCTGGATTATAACTCACAGCATTGATTTTATTGAAGTTCAGAAATATATATACATATATATTATGCAATTATATGTTATTACTATGACTGTAAAATATCAGTAATATATATATATTTTTTAAATGCGTACTTTAAAATATGTATTTTTAAAAAAGCAATAACAGAAAGTTATCAAACCTTATGCTGAAAAAAAAAAATGCTGTGTTTATAATTTTTTTTAACACTTTGATATGTAAAGGAATTTTTAATGTTGCTTTGATGAATATGCGGAATACTTATAACATTTTCTTTCGCGGTCAAATTCCTGTGGTGACCTATTTTTTATATTTTATAATTAGAGATGTACAATTTTCTTCAAGAAATCTTTTTACATTTTTTTCTGGGGGGGGGGGGGGGGGGATTTATTTTTGTCAAATCTGATTTGTTAAACCTAAAAAACTTATTGGCAAACTGGCAGAACATTTTTTTTTTTTTTTTTAATTTGAGAATGTGAATTAAAAAAAATCTTCTAAGTTACACATAATATTACTTGGTTTTAAAGCAAATTTTAATTGTAAAACAAATATATCATTACTTACTTTGATTTATTGCTCAAAACTTTAGCTTTCGGTTTTGCAAAACTTGAGATATTGAAAACAAATTTTAATATTTAAAAAAAAATATTTTTAGTAAAAAGGTTAAAAATAGAAAATGGAAAATAAAAAAAGCTAGACATTTACATTTTTGCATAATTTTGGTCCAAATATTTTTCTAAATGGTTTTCATTGTTGTAATAAAATTCGAGATCTAAATTTACTGGTTCTATTATTTTTCTTTCTTTATTTTTTATTTTTTTAAAACTCTAGATTGTTTAACTGTGTTGTATAAGATCTAAAATACAGGGTTTTCAGTAAATTTTAATATGTTTTTACGTTAAAAAGAAAAAATATATTTCTTCACACATATTATATATATATAAAGTTTCCCATAGCATAAACCTGGTTTTTATATATGTTAGTATTTTAAAAAATATATAAAACATTCAGAGAATGAAAAAACTATAGTTGCCATTATTATTTTTTTATTATCATTATTGAACTGTTCTATTCAAGTCTTAAAACAATTCAAAGCATACTTCATGGAAATAAACTTATACTTTCTTCTAAGAAAACGAACTATATGGTACACTCAGAAAACGAACTATATGGTACAAAATTATTTTATATCAATTTTAATTTGATGATCCTTTAAAACAATTAATCAGAAGTATTTTTCTAAAAGAAGTATTTTCTATCTAAAATAAATAGTCAATTTTGATGAAAAGTTGCATTGTTCTTCTAAAACAACATTACAGTTTTAATCTAATATTGCAGTGTTAAATTTTCATTCTAAAATGATTTTTTTTTTTTTTTTTTTTTTTTTTTTTTTTTTTTTTTAAATGGCTGGCCATTTTAATGTGCGCCGCTAATGAAGTCGTTGCCGACAACAGTATGCAATGACTTAATTCGTGTAATCGGGCGGTGCAGAAAAGTTGTAATCAATATTGTACATGCTTTTAGCATAGAATGAAGTTGAATATAAAAAATATTATATAAAAACATATTTTTTATATGCTCAGTAATCGAATGAATTTAATTTTTTGCGATAGTATGTAAAGAGGGTGGGAAGGGGGGGGGGAGTAGTCATTGTCCCTCGAATTGTTTTAGTGCACATCTTCTATACTATGACAAAAAATTAAACACTTTCATGCTTTAGAATACATATTTGGCCATAAAGCAAGATTCGATTTCTTCCATAAGAGCATGGGCAAACTGGGCCGTTAGCCATTGCCACTATGATTTTAGGGTTCTCAAATTTAGTATGCAATTTTCATAAAGCTGATATTTTATATCTATTTCGACGTTGCACTGACTATAATCAATATTTTGAACATTTAGAGTAGGATAAGTTTAAAAACCAAAAATATATTTATCCAAGTACAGTAAAACTTTTCAATAGCGGACACCCCAGGACGACGGAATTTGTCTGTTATTCGGAAGAGTCCGCTTTCTCCGAATAGCACACAAATTCTACGATGATGCGGTGTCCACTATTGAAAGATTTTATTGTATTTAGATAAATATATTTTTAGTTTTTAAACGTATCCTACTCTAAAAGTTCAAAATATTGATTATAATCAGTACAAAGTCGAAAGAGATTTAAAATATCAGCTTTACAAAAATTTCATACCAAACTTGGGGCCCCCTCAAATCGGGGGAGGGGGGGATGACCCAGTTTGCCCCTGCTTTAATCAGGTTCTGCTTCCGGAACAAACCCCAGCCCTGCTTTATGGTCAAATATTTTCCAATTTATCCAGGATTCACTGTGGTCAAACATGGCTGTATTTAATGCTAAAAAAAGTGTGGTCAGAAATATCTGCATATTCCTCACAAATCAGAGCACAAAAACGGCCACAATTCAGACATTTCAAATGTCTGAAATTCAGACACATTTAAGTGTCTTAAATTTTTAAGACACTTTAAAGTGTCTCTTTTTTTAACCATCCGTCTCAGACACTTAAGTGTCTGAATTTCAGACATTTCAGTTTACAGTGTAAGTAAAACTTAATGGGTATTTGAAAAGGAAAGAAATAATATACACTGATTAAGATTTTGGTTAATTACTTGCCTTTATGGGCATTTTAAAACTATCATATCTTTATAAGGCATGCAATGAAAGAAAACACAATAGTGATAAGCTTGGAATAAAATATTTTAGTTTTTTTGTCAGTAATCTAATTTAATTCATTATGTAACTCTAATTGAATTTTTCCTTAAGAGTTCAATTACTGTTACAAACTGAATTAAATAAATATTGCCAATAAAGTATTTTAGTCCAATCTTTACCACGCTTGTGTCTATTTTCATTGCATGCTCTAAAATATATGATTCTTTTAAAATGCCCAAAAAAGAAACATAAAAAAATTTTTATTCACTCCATAAAAAGTGAACATTCACTCCTATGAAAGAGTGGCTATACACTCCTGTTAGGAGTGAGAAATCCACTCCTTTTGCCAGAGTGAATAGTCACTCCTATGAAAGAGTGGATAGCCACTCCTATGAAAGAGTGACTATTCACTCCTATCAGGGTGAAAAAACCCACTCTTTTTGCAAGAGTGGATAGTCACTCCTCTGAAAGAGTGAGTATCCACCCCTGTTTAGAGTGACTATTCACTTCTCGGGAGTGAGTATTCACTCTTTCAGAGAGTGAATAATTTCACTTTTGCCTAGAGTGAATAGTCACTCTAAAGAGGTTGGGCAAATTTTGACTCTGCGATAGAGTGAATATCCACTCCTCCGGAGTGAATAGTCACTCTTTCTTATTTAGAGTGTGCGTTAAAAAAAAATCAAGTGAGAAATAACTCTTATATTTCTCGCCAGTTTTAGTGGTCTTTGGGATTAAAAAAAGAGATATATGATCGATGAAAAGTATAATTTATGAAAATAATTAAACATTATAAGCAGGAATATATTTTTAGAAAAAATATTTTTTCTTTTTATTTAAAAATAAAAAACTTTCACAGTAACAAGTACGTTTTAGACAAAATAAATAAATAAATAAAATAAAATAAAAAGTACAGAGAGGGCAAGAAAAAGTTAGAAATTCAGTAAGCTTTTTTTTCTTTCTTTCTTTTGTAGAAACTGGCAGAAAATTCGGTTTCAGTTTCGTTTTTGGCCCAAAATCTGAGATTCGGCGAGTATTCCATTTTAATAAAAGA
Organism: Maratus michaelseni; assembly: GCA_963931845.1. Taxonomy (NCBI): domain Eukaryota; kingdom Metazoa; phylum Arthropoda; class Arachnida; order Araneae; family Salticidae; genus Maratus; species Maratus michaelseni. Next base: position 163,196,249 of record OZ007594.1, on the reverse strand, counting down.
AAACTAGTCGAACATTTGGTGCATACCGAATCTGCAGTCGGATATCATAAATTAGAGGCTGTGAACCTATTGAACACGTACCACAGGTGGCACGCGGCAGGATATTTTGGCCACGGTAAACAAATTGCTGAAAATTAACATGGGAAAAACAACAACAACAACAAAAAAAAACCCATACCAAACAAGACTCGAAGAGATTTGTTTGGTAATCAAGTCAGTAATCAAAGAGTAATCAATATTTAGTTAATTAAAAGGGCTTATGGAAGCACTAAAACGTACTGATGTGTGTCCTATTGATGAGTTCAGCTTGTCTAAAACTGGTTAAAAACTGAAATGTAACTTATTAATTGAAATAATTTCCAATCTATTTAAATACCGATTCAAACTACAAGTAAAATAAGGTTTTTCAGATAACTACTGATGGTCATTCAACAAAATTTGGAAAGAACTTTTTCTTGGCAGCAGAAATGAAGATCCGATAAATCCCCCCAAAATAAAGTTGTTTTATTCTGGTTTGGCAAAGAGGACATTTTAACTCAGGGGGGTGGGGGAGAAAGAACTGAACTTTTTTTTAAATAGGTCGAGTGGGTTATTGTTTCCAATGTATTTTAAAATTCTGAATCCAATGACATCATTCGCAAGTCAATACAATAAAATGTTACAAAGTTATGGCAGGTTTTACGAATAAAAAGTCCCAAATTATATTTTATGAGAGAGCTCAACTTTATTACACTTGTATATGCAGTTTAATGAATGAGAATCGTTGAACAAACAAGGCTTAATAAAAGCAAATTGATATTGACAATTATTTTCTAAAGATGTAAATTTCTTACTTAAATTCTCCCCTGATGAATTTTTGAGAATAGTTTAGCCATAAGTAAAATGATCCCACTTTTAAAGTGAAATTATAAACTATGCTCAAAACGCCATTTTCACCCGTTCTCTAACTCTCTAAGATCGAGAAATTCCTTCAAATGCAATGCAGAAAACCATAATATGGACAAAAGTTTTCTACACTTTTTAGATTTTTTCATGACATTTCACATTCTAGACTGCGTGTGAACAATGAGCAGTGATAAAATATCGTTGTTCAAACAAGGCTTAATAAAAGCAAATTGATATTGACAGTTATTTTCTAAAGATGTAAATTTTTTAATTAAATTCTCCCCTGACGAATTTTTGAGAATATTTTAGCCATAAGTAAAATGATCCCACTTTTAAAGTGAAATTATAACCTATGCTCAAAACGCAATTTTCATCCGTTCTCTAACTCTTCATGTACAGGCATACGTATGAACAATGAGCATCAGGCACAAAATATTATGGATGAAAACAATGTGCATTTGTGCTGCAAAGTGAGTGAATGACTTTGAAAACTGTGTCGCAGGTAATGCGTTTGTTACGCTTGTCAGCATTTAGATGATTTCCTTTGTGAAGATGTAATAAAAAAAAAGAACAATAAAATGTCAATTAACAATAAGAAGTCCAATAAGATTTCCGCTTAAAAGTATTCCTTTTGTTTACAATTCTGTACCTAACTCTTCCCTGACGAATTTTTGAGAATCGTTTAGCCATAAGTAAAATGATCCCACTTTTAAAGTGAAATCATAAACTACGCTCAAAACGCAATTTTCACCCGTTCTCTAACTCTCCATGCACAGGCATACGTATGAACAATGAGAAAGCACAAAATATTATGGATGAAAACAATGTGCATGAGTGCTGCAAAGTGAATGAATGACTTTGAAAACTGTGTCGCAGGTAATGCGTTTGTTACGCTTGTCAGCATTTAGATGATTTCCTTTGTGAAGATGTAATAAAAAAAAATGAACAATAAAATGTCAATTAACAATAAGAAGTTTAATAAGATTTCTGCTTAAAACGTATTCCTTTTGTTTACAATTCTGTACCTAACTCTTCCCTGACGAATTTTTGAGAATCGTTTAGCCATAAGTAAAATGATCACACTTTTAAAGTGAAATCATAAACTACGCTCAAAACGCAATTTTCACCCGTTCTCTAACTCTCCATGCACAGGCATGCGTATGAACAATGAGAAAGCACAAAATATTATGGATGAAAACAATGTGCATGAGTGCTGCAAAGTGAATGAATGACTTTGAAAACTGTGTCGCAGGTAATGCGTTTGTTACGCTTGTCAGCATTTAGATGATTTTCTTTGTGAAGATGTAATAAAAAAAAATGAACAATAAAATGTCAATTAACAATAAGAAGTCTAATAAGATTTCCGCTTAAAACGTATTCCTTTTGTTTACAATTCTGTACCTAACTCTTCCCTGACGAATTTTTGAGAATCGTTTAGCCATAAGTAAAATGATCACACTTTTAAAGTGAAATCATAAACTACGCTCAAAACGCAATTTTCACCCGTTCTCTAACTCTCCATGCACAGGCATGCGTATGAACAATGAGAAAGCACAAAATATTACGGATGAAAACAATGTGCATGAGTGCTGCAAAGTGAATGAATGACTTTGAAAACTGTGTCGCAGGTAATGCGTTTGTTACGCTTGTCAGCATTTAGATGATTTCCTTTGTGAAGATGTAATAAAAAAAATGAACAATAAAATGTCAATTAACAATAAGAAGACTAATAAGATTTCCGCTTAAAACGTATTCCTTTTGTTTACAATTCTGTACCTAACTCTTCCCTGACGCATCTTTGAGAATTGTTGCTAAGTTTAGCTACTATTGATTCTCCACGTGAGTGTTACGTACGGGTTCTTATCGATTGATTCAATTCACTCCACCCTCAGGAAAATCTCGGCTTGAGGGATGACCTTCGAAATAAATGTTCTTGAAAAATCAGTGGAGAACTGCGCAGTAGAAAATAATAAAACCATTATTCTTGCAACACATGTCTGAACAATGAAAATGTAACTTTTTTATTTTCTTTACTTTTCGAAAGTTCTTTAAAAGTCGTGATACAAATGGGATTTGAAATGCTCATTGCATCTTCTTTAAGAAATTTAATCTGAAATTTGCTCTTCATTGTGAATTATTTTGGAAACATTTGTGAAACTGAAAAAAAAAAAAAAAAAGCATGGCACGTATTTGAAAATTTGCCTACAATTTGCGATTTGCCGGTAACATTTAATCGTGAAAAATTGCGCATGAAAGAAAGTATTCCTCCTTTCACAAAAGAAAAGATGCTTTATTTTAAGATTCATACATTTTGTTAAACGAAAACATAATATTGACATAGACGAGAATGTAGCTAATTTTTTTTTGTAATTAAAAACTTTAGAGATTTTGTGGTAGTAAAAGCATTTTAAGAAACTTTAGTCATATGGTATAACATGTCATTTTACCTTTTGGCCACTAAAATCGTGATAAATTTTGATCGTTATTTTACGTAAGGGGTACAAATTAAAAAGAAGAAAAATGGAAAAACTGCAAAGAAGAAGAAGAATAGAATCATTATTTTTACAACGCATCTCCAAGCTATGAAAATGTTAACTTTTTTTGGTTTATCCTCTTTTGGGAATTTCTATACAGAGTCACTAAATGAAATCAATGCATCTTTTTAAAGAAATTTAATCACAGATTTGATTTAAATTGTGAGTTATGTTGAAAACATTTGTGAACTGAAAACATGGCACATTTTAGAAAACTTGTAAAATACCTATTCTGCACAAAACACATTTTAATTATTAAAATTTTAATTAATTATTAATTTTTTTACAAATCGTACCACAATTTTTTTTCTTCCTTAAATAATTTTTCTTCATAAAACCATTTATTGATATAATAAAAATATTAAATTTAATAAAAAATTGTTCAAAGAGTCCATTTAATGTATAGGGTTGTTCAAAAAGTTACTTCCGTTTGGGAAAACCAATTCCTACCGGAAAATTCTGTCCGTTAATTATTAGACGTTAGATATCAGAATTAATGTCTAATAATTAAATGATAGAATTTTCCGGTACGAACCAACTTTCCCAAACGGAAGGAACTTTCCGAACAACCCAATATAATATCGGATATTTCTTTAGTATGGGTTAGTATGGGGTTTTAGGATCAAATGTGCTGTCTCACATTGTAACAATGCTCAGATTAATGTATAAAAATGGATAAAAATTCAGTCAGTTTTTACCCTTCATTCTGTTTAGCTACTAAAACTGAAAAAAAAAATGCATTATGAAATTATAAGGTTATTTGGAGTATTTTTACGTTCTGAGACAGTGCAATGCATATATCAGTGGCATTTGGTATTTAACCCATTTTCGGCCAAAGGTGCGTAAACGCACCATTTCAATAAAAAAATTTTATTAACACTGTGACGTATATTTTTCACTAATTTTATTTTTCTGATATTTTTAAGGGTTCTGGAGACATCTATAAAATATTAGTAATTCAATTGAAGTAATCCCTTTCTGTTGAGAAATTTTCAAAATACGCTGGTGTTTTACTTGAAACGATTATTGACAAATTCGACTTTTTGAAAATGTATTATTATTCCACTTGAGATTAATTATATGTTTTTATAATGCAGTAAAGTTGCAAGTTCTGTAAATAAAGTAAAAATAAAACTTAAATTTTTTTATTTAAATTTAATGGTAAATTTTTAATAATAAATTAATAATAGTAACGTCAAATTAAATAAAATATTATTTTTCTTGCACGAAACATTTTTGGTGTCTTAATGAATGTAATTTAAGCAAATTTCAATGCAAATAATACCACATTTTATAAAATTTCTATGCTTGGCCTAAAATGGGTTAAAGAAGGAAAAATACTAAACATATTCCTATCTTGATGTTTTAATCTTCTGTAAGAATAAACTTTAACAGCTGTCATCACCTGCTTGGTATTTGAAATAAGCACTAAAAAATTATTTGGAATTCATACAATTTAATTCGAAAACATTGAAGGAATTTCTTTAAAATTATTCATGAATATTTATAGCCGAATACTTTTATTAATTTAAACTAATGAATTATTAATTAAACATGTTGTCATTAAGCTATTAATTGTTGTTTTAAATAAAATTTAAACATAAACGAATGATAAATCTGAAGGCTTTTAAAAAAATGTAGTTGAAAGAAATTAAAACCTTCAAAGAATATATCACAATAATTTTAAATATAGATTTTTTTTTTTTTCAAAATAAAATAAAATAATGTTAAAAATACAAGAGAATAGCAATATTTCACAGAAAAAATCAATTGTAGAACAAGCTCTAGATTCAAGCAACCACACCTTTAATAAGTACAAGCGTCTAAACACTTGCAATAAAAGAGAAAATCCAGTGACAAAACAATAAAACAGAGCTCTATTTTAGAACTAAATCTATGGATTACAATATTTCAAACATAATTTGAATAACAACTGGAACATCTAGGCCGTGATTATTTAGAAAAGTTTTTACAACCGAAACGTGACAACATGAAAAGGGTTAGGTAGAAAAAGAAATAATCTCCAAAGGTTTTGTCGTGTAAGAAAAGAATTAAAATAGGAACTATTGTAGAAAAAACACGATCTACAGATACCGATTGTGTGAAAGATTTCTAGATTTAACCGTGACCGTGGATTCGAGGCTGCAACAGCATAACCTGTAGTGAGGAGGTTACGAAACAGATGTTACATTTAGATTTCGTTAAAATTGATACTTTGGTATGTAATTTTTACAAGTTTTATCTTTTGTTGATAAAAATTGCGAAAAGTAAGATACAATTTGATTGACAGATATGGAAAATTTTTTGAGCAGATGCATATGGTAGTACAATGAATTCCTTACCCTTATGATTAACGCAGATTCTGCGTCTTCCTTTATACGCCTTTCTTTTCGCAAAATACAGTTATAAGAGATTTGTTCTTGAATAACCCTTTTGATCAAGCTTATGAACGATAACAAAGTTCAACGAATTCTCAAAGAATGAATGCTTTGCATAAAAAAGTAATACTTTTTTTTGTATTTTAATTTATTTTATAAATATTTAAAAATATATATTTAACGCCACGTATCAATCTTAGAGTGAATGCGCTAATTTTTATCATTGCATTTTTAGACACATTTAATTGTATATGTTAACTTTATAGTAGAGCGTAAAGTTGTTTAACTAATATAACCACTTTCATATTTAACAATAATAGGACCGTAGATACGAGGCTTTAATGAGAAAACCTGTAGTAAGAATGTTTTCAAAACAGATGTTATCTTTTGATTTCAAAATTAATTGATAGTTTGGTATGTAATTTTTAGAAGATTTGTTGAAAAAAATTGCGAAAAGTAAGATGCAATTTGATTGACAGATGTGGAAATTGTTTGGGCAGAAGGATGTGGACGGACAATAAAATCCTCACCTTTATGATTAATGTAGATTCTGTGTCTTCATTTATACGCTTTTTTTTCACAAAATACTGTTATAATAGAAATTTGTTCTTGAATAACCCTTTTGATTAAGCTAATGAACGATAACAAAGTTCAATGCATTCTCAAAGAATGTTTTGCATAAAAAATAACACATTTTTTGTAGTTTAATATTTTCTATGAATGTGTTTAAAAAATATTTAATGCCACGTATCAATCTTAGAGTAAATATTATATAACAGCCAAAATGAGGTGATTTTTATCATTCCATTTTTATACATATATAATTATTGTATATGTTTAACCATATAGTACAGTATGAAGTTGTTTAACTAATACAACCACATTGTTATTTACCAATAATGTTAATACCAAAAACTTATAGTGAGAATGTTTGCGAAACAAATGTTATTTTTTTATTTCGTTAAAATTAATAGTTTAGTATATAATATTTACAGTGTTTATCTTTTGTTAATAAAAAATCTTCAAAAAGTAAGATGCAATTTAATTGACAAATATGGACACTTTTTTGGGCCGGATGCATATGGTAGTAAAACGAAGATCCCTACCCTCATGATTAACGCAGAATCAGTGACTTCCTTCATTTCCTTTTCTTTTCGCAAAATACAGCTATAACACATTTGTTATTGAATAACCATTTTGATTAAGCTTATGATCGATAACAAAGTTCAACGAATTTTCAAAGAATGTTTTGCATATAAAAGTAATACTTATTTTTTTGCAGTTTAATTTCTTTTATCAATGTGTTTACAAAATATTTCATGATACGTATCATTCTTAGAATGAATAGCCAAAATCAGCTTATTTTTAAGCATATATTTAGTTATGTATAAGCTTAAACGTATAATAGGGCGTAAAGTTTTAAACTAATATAACCACTTTTGTATTTAACAATAATAGGGCAGTGGATTCGAGGCGTAAATGCCAAAAACCTATCGCAAGAATGTTTTCAAAACAGATGTTACTTTTTGCTTTCAGTTAAAATTGATAGTTTGGTATATAATTTTTGAAAGATTTATTCTTTGTTGTGTGATAAAAAATAGCAAAAAGTAAGATGCAATTTTATTGACAGATATGGAAATTTCTTGAGCAGATGCATATGGTAGTACGTTGAAGATCCTCACCCTCATGATTAACGCACAGATTTTACGTCTTCCTTTATACGCCTTTCTTTTTGCAAAATACAGTTATAACAGATATTTTCTTAGATAAACCTTTTGAATAACTTTAAGAAACTATAACAAAAGTTAGTGAATTCTCAAAGAATTCTTAAAAAATAATTCATAGTTTTTGTTGTAAATTAATTTATTTTATTAATGTAAGTTTCAAAAAATATTTAATGGTCAATTTTATAAAAATAAAAATGAAATAAATTAATTTTTAGCATTTGCGTTTTGATACATATTTAATTATCGCATATATTTTACGAAAATAGAACATAGAAATTAAAACTAAAGCATTGCTTTATCAGAAAGTAACACAAATAATGGATTTTAGTTAATATATGAATACTTTTAGTAGAAAATATTCACTTGAGTTCTCACTATTCCTGCTAATCCAATAATTTTGTGGGATTAGGAGGTATTAAATCTTGTTTTAAATTTATGTGAGAAGAAATTTCAACACCTCAACTCTGTTGCTGTGTAATACAGGAGCTAGAGGAAAAATAGATGTTGTCATCAGGAGCGCTGAATTCTTTAAAGAAAAGCTTAACATAGGTTGTTGGCTGATGTTTGATTTAGACAAAAATTTTAATCTCATAAGAAAGAATCTTCAACTATTTTGGTGTGATTTTGCTTTTGAAATAAGAAATTTCTTTGAAGAATGGATAAAAAATCTTGCAATATCTAATTTTGGTGAGATACAATAATTAACAGTAACTGACCAAATTAAACAAACATTATCTTTAGAAATGAATTAATATTTCATTCACAAACCTACCGAAAATTGATAATGTCGATGTGTTAGTAAATAAATTAGATTCTCATGAAGCTGCAAGATAGAATTTAAAAAAATGAATGAACCAAAACAAGAATAACTAAGAAAATAAAAATCCAAAAATGAGAGAATCTGAAAATTTAAAACATTATATCGCTCTCAAAACTGTGACAACTCGAAAAAGAAACTCTACGGATGTAACCCGATAACTGAAGTTAAATCCAATGGTTTAAACAGAAGAAGTAAATCGCGTATCAAATGTTTTAATTGTAAAGGAGAATTTCGGCCAGCACTCCAGTGAAAGTTATCGAAATTATCCTCCTAAAATTTCCCTCTCTTATAGTATAGAAAAAAGTTTATTTTAATACATATGCATCCAAAAATATGTCCAACCATAATAAAATGGAAAAAATAATTTATATTAACGGTGAAGAAGTAAAACTTTTATTCGATACAGATAGTGATTTAAGCTTAATGAATTATGAATATTGTGAAAATATTGGGTGGACAAAATTATATTTTGATAATGTCTCATTATCCGGTATTAGTAAAGATAATGTGTACCCTATAGGATATTTTCTTTATGTACTATGTGATGGTGGTGTCCCGATTTCCAGAAATTTTTATGCTTTGCAATATCTCACATATTATATAGTGTTAGGAACTGATATGATTAACAAGCTAAATTTGGCGATAAATGAAGATAGAATTGGTATTGTGGATAAACGAAATAATTTTCACGTCACGTTATATTAGTAGTCTGTAAAATTCAAATAAAAAATTAAATTGTATTGCTAATCTATATTACAAAGCAAAAACATGTCCGAGAGTAACGCTGATGTCATACTGACTGTGTCAATGACACGACCAATAAATTTCGCTTTTACTGCAATTTTTGTATCGTCTAAACATTGCACAATTTCAATTTTTACACCGTCAAACTGAAAAAGTGTACTTTCAAATGTTTTTTTATAAACTGTATCTCAATTTGTTGATTTTTCACGGTTTTAAAAATAATTATAAAGCATGATTAAAAAAAAATTGCATGCAACCCAATTACGGAAGATAACACGTTTGCATCTAAAACAGTATACACAATTCGGCATTTGAGTTACGTGCAACATTCCATAATTAAATTTCCAAATGAAATTAAAACTTCACAAATAAATAAATAAACAAAACATGAATTTAACAGAATGTAATCGTGCTACGCGCTTAAATACTGAAATAATCAGAATCACAAAGGTTTGTATAAGTACTGAAATGTTTTACCATTGACCACTGGCATACGGCTAATTAGAGATGTAAAATTTCTGGAAATTTTGAAGTGGCGGAAAAAAAAAAAACAGTTTTTTTCCGGGTTTTTTCTGGAAAAATTGGAAATTTTGATTTCTTACGAATGTTTCTCAAAAATAAGGCACATTTTCTTAAAATATACAAAATAATAAACTTTTTTAAATTTCTGCTTACTAAAAAATTTTTTTTTTCACTTTACATGAATATATTACAAAAAAGAAAAAAAGAAGTCAACTTTTAAAAGTTTAGCCTTTCAAGCTCAGAATTTCATAGTAGCTTTTCTTGCTTAATTTAGCATCATTGTTTGTAATATATCATGTCTCTGTTGAAATGATTTTTCAGTTGCATTTCTTTAATTACCAGTAAAGAATTAAAGAAAAATTTTAAAAATAACAACAAAAAAAATCTTATGAGTTTCAACCAATATCACTGCAGTTTAAAAGCAAATTTAAATTGCATTAAATATCACCTCAAATCAACATAGTATTGTATATGACGCCATAGTATATAAATGACGCCATTTTAAAGAAACAAATTATTGTAGGTGTGACATTATACATATTATCCTTTTTAAATCTTCCATTCCTTAAAAATTCTTACTAATTTTATAATATTGAAAAAAAAAAAATTCTCACTATTAGAATTTTTATTTCATGTATATTTAGTTTTGGTTTTAATTTAAGTTTAGATTATTAATATCAAAATAATATATATACGTATGTATATTTCTTTAATAAAAGTTATAAAACAGATGGATTTTTGAAAATTGTTTTCAACTAAATTTTTCGCAGAAAATTTACATTTTCTTTGCAAAGTTTATTTGTATGCATTTATATTAAAAAAAAAAACAGACAAGTCTTAGAATCTATATTTTAAATAAAAGGAAGAGAAGAGAAAAAAACTTTAAAAGACTAAATAATTTCAACTGCATGTTATTAAAAAGGAATGTGTTTCTAATAATAGTTAAATATTTCTGAAGATTATCATCTGATTACACGAAAAATCACAGCTATGCCAATAAAAATAATTGCATGTTTCAATTTTTATATCCAATTTTCAACCTGTTGATATTATAAAAATAATTTTTCACACGGATTTTCATTTTTAACCAGAGAAGTTGCATGTGTCTGCTTACATTTTTTGCATGCAATCCTGATTTTGTAAACCTTTGTATAAAAAATATTGCCTTATAAAAAAATCTTATGAAAGTGTCATAAAAAATATAATAAAAATTATGTGAATTAGAAATTGTCGTTATATTTAGGTTCCTATTTAGATATTTTTAATAAGATTCTTCATATATAGAGCTAGGTAATAGATTCATCGATGATTTCAGCTGTTATATGACAGTTTTTGTTATTCTAAAATTGTCACATTTCTAGAGGAGTCAAAATGAAGATTGAAAAATTTTCCGAATTTTGTGAAGGGTCCTAATGTTTTAGGTGAAAAAAACTGTGAAAGGTCCTTTAAAGGACTGAAGTTCTTCCTAAACTGCTTACAGATAATATTTTTCATGGTTAACATTTTCATGCGAGACACTGAACATGAAAAAATATCAGTCTGCAGCCATAATAACATTTTGAATGTATTATTTTATAAATTAAATTTCAATTTTTCCAATTCGGAAAAATTGAAAAATATACCTTCGGAAAAAACGGAAAAAACCCGGGTTTTTTCCGAGCATTCCATCTCTACGGCTAATACGAAAGCACCAAAAATGATTTTTTGCGTAGTTGGTGGGCAATATAAAAAAATATACTAAATGAAAAAATCTATTAGAGTTTTTCATTAAAAATAATTTTCATGTACGTTCTGTACACCGGGCAGTATATTGCGCATCTTTAACCCGGATAACCCGGTATGGATCCAATGGCGTATATAGTCAGAGGGTAAAGATACTCTGGATACCGTTACTTTAATTGAAGATGGCAAAAAAACTGTACGAAATTTGTGATATCCAGAGTATTTGGACCCCCACTCTGTCTACGTCACTGGATGGATTACCTGGTAACTGTAATCAAAATAAAGTATTGAAAACAAATATTTCACTAGACAAAAATCAAATGTTCAATTCGTAAATAAAAAGTGCTCAAAAAATAGTTTTAAATTAATTTAGCACATGGTGTGAATGTTAACCCATTAAAGCCGGAATTATTTTCGTCTTTAAAATGCAAAACTTACATTTCACAGCAGTAATTTTAAATTAGCAATTTTTGTTTGCTTTATCAAGAACTTGGAGTCATAAAATAAAGAAAATGTTTCCGTAAAAAATACTGGTGTATAAACAAAAAAATGGTTGAAATTTATCTGGTGCCATATGGTACCGCTAGGCTTTAATGGGTTAATGAAGTTCATTCAAGTCACGTGAATCAAATCAGAGCATAGGAAATAAATAATAAAACTGGAAAAAAGACTTCAGACCAAAAAGCAAGAGATAAAAAATAGCTGTAGTTTCATCTGGGAAAACAGCTGAAGGTGAAAAAAAAACGAGAAAGCAGAATGCACACAAAATAAATAAATAAATAAAATCTAAGATTTCGCGTAAGCTTTATGAGACTTGACTACGATCAAGGAAGTGAAGTTATACCATATTATCCAAGAAGCAATTTTATTGATAGACGTCACAGATACCGTGTGTTACACAGATATGGTTATGACCGAAGAAAATTTTTAAAGGTGCAACAGAGAGAAATAGAAAAAAAGAACCAAATGACATTAGAAGACAGGAGAAGCGCTAAAAAAAATTATTGGTCCTCGCAAAGATCTATACTTTTTGTGTGACATAAAGCGGTGACAAGACGTGAGGATTTATACGACACTGATAATAGTTTTGATTATTATGGAAGATATGCAATTGTATTTGACAGAAGAGATGGTAGATTTGGAGGTAAAACCAAAAGGCATAATACGTCTCTTACTTTTAAAGCTTATGGGCATAGAGAAGGCAGGTATGACCACGATTCGTTTCACATAGAAAGCAGAAATTCTTTAGACACATGAGGAACATTGTAGAATCATGGTCTGCTCAGTTTCTAAAATAACTGACTTTTAATTTGTACTGTACTGTACTTTTCTTTTCTTTTTTTCTTGTCAGATCCATTGTAGTACCAATTTTTTTTAAGATGCTATAGTTACTGTCGAGGCCCATAGTTTGTTAGGATGGCCGAATAATGTGAGAAGAATGTGCAACAACTTAATTCCGTTCATGTAAAAGGCATGAGTTAGTGGGAAAATAGATGATGCTATGAGAAGAACTGCAGTCTTCGAGAAAGGATTAGCACAGGTTGTTGGCTGATGTTTGAATCGACAATATATAAGTACTTCTCTATAATGCTATTCTAATAAATTCGGCATTTTGAATTGTGTAGTGTACAGCTTGCTTACTGTCTAACTATTATTTCTTTACGTATTTTGTGTTTTATCAAATGTTTGTAGTTGTTTTGAAACCAGGGTAATTGATTCAAGTATTTTGTGGACAAGTTATATCAGTTTTCTAGTAATCCCAGATTAAAGTGTTTTATCCTTTAATTACTGGCTTTCTCAAACCAATGACTGGAATAAAGAAATAGCAATAGTTCAGAGCTGAAGTTCATAAATTTGATTCTGTGCGACTTGAGTCCTAGCATCCTACTGATTATAATCTCTCTATACATATGTCATTAACCAAATATATTAGCAAAATCCATATTTTATTTATTTTATCTTTATTTTGCGAGTTTTATGATTTTCTAGAATAAATGAAAAGTGAAAGAACAGTTTCCATATTATAAAATGTTTCTCCCTAACAATTATAACAGTAAATTTTAGAGATTATCATCTAGTATCACAGCTTGTTTAAAATCTATCTGTTTTGTTCTTGCATCAATGACCCACTCAATTTAGTATTCAGCGGTTTGGTCTGAAGTAGAAATGATAAAACCTAATGTTTATACTTATTGAATTCCGTGGCAATCCGAAAAAGGTAGGGTGCCTCAATATGAGAGTAGCGATATACGGCATATAAAATTTGATTGTTTGAGACAACTCTGGACGGACAAGAGCAAATTGCCAAGCATCTTGGCGAACCTGCAATTATCGGCAAGCATTAACAAACATCTTAACGAATTAATGCTTGATAACTTCTCTGATTTGTGAAATCGAACTCGTCCAAGCCAGTATTGCCAAGTTCTGGAATGCAAGTTTGCCATAGTTTGGAGAAAAACATCTGTCTCAGCACAGTCTGAGCATGCGCCGTGTGCGTATTCGCTACTCTCATATAAAGGCACCCGAGAACAAGCTGATTCAGTAAGATTTTCTGAGATTTTTTTGCATAAAAATGAGAAAATTGGGATCACTTTTCTTCCAAAATTATCCCCTGAAATCATGTTTCCAACAGCAGATGGGCTAACAGGGACAATTGCCGATAAAATCTTTCTTTTCCTTACACGGATAGAAATTAAATTGTTAGACATTAAGAAAATTGGAAATATTTTTCTTTAACAATGCATTTTTTACATTCTTCTTATTAATAATACAGCTCAACGCACATTTTGTTCTGTATCAAGATGCTTGTAATGTGTTTTTGGATGAAAGTAACAAATCTCAGAATTGTTCTATTATCCTTATTATTATTATTATTATTATTTAGATATGAATGCACTTTTAATGAATTTAATACAGAATTTTCAATGTTTGTGTATTTTTTTTTTTCAATTTCCAAAATTTGCCGATTTTTGTTTGTATAGTTGATATTATAACGGAATTCTGCCCAGAAACCTATCTAAAATTTAATTTTTGTTTGTTCCCTTGTGGTTCTGTCTTAGAGTGCTAGAAAACATTTCTAAGTGTTTCTTTTCTTTTTTTTTACAGCTATAATAATGTTTATTGTATGTTCTAATTTCTGAAAAAAAAAATCATGTAAGTTATTTAATCATTTTAAATGTCAGTATAGAATCTGTAAAAATGTCACGTGATTAAGAAAAAACTGATTACACATTTGAATTCAGCGCACCACATTTATTTAAAATCACCTGGTCATTTAAAGGACATAATTTGTTTTTTAATTTATTGGCTTATTACATTATTCATAAAAACTATCAGAACTACTATTTTATTTATCTTTTCTTTAATTCGGGCGTAACAGCTCTCTTGGGCTAAAGAAAAGTGAAAGGACTCTTCAGTACTTCTCAAGAGACCTTCACTCGATCATTCAGCAATGATAAATAGCAACAAAAGTATTGCAAAATGTGTAAAGCACTTTCAAAATGCATACGCCCTAAACATCACATTAAAAGCCTTTTTTTATTCTCTCTTTCTTTATAAATTTTCTTAAAATAAATTTCAACAACTACTTGGCCTCTCCTTAGGGCTCTCTTTTGTAGTCGCTTTCAAATTTGACATTTAATTATTCTTGGAAAAAATAAATAAAAAGGTTACTCCTCAAATACTTTTAAAGAATATTAGCTGCACTTTAATTTATCTTTTTATGAATGAAGCTCGTTCTGCCTAGCCTATACATATATATAGGGTGATTAAAAAAATGTTATTGATGTTTTATATATAGACTTGCTTTTCAGACATAATTAGTCAAAGCGACATTGAATTTTTTGTTTTTGTTTTTGTTTTTATGGAGGATGATGATAAAAAAAAATTTATATAAAGCTTATACTCTTTTCCAAATAAATATAACTTTTTTCCCTTTTTTTTTTTTTTTTTTTTTGTATTCAGCATCGAAAAAAAGAAACCCTTTGAAAGAGCCACATACACACACACACACACACACACAAAAAAAAAAAAAAAAAAAAAACACTAATCTCAATTTATTCCAATGGTTTACATTTAAATGGCATTTTTAATGTCATTATTTAATAAATTATCTATCAAATAATGTAAATAATAATAGTATAAATCATATGAAGGGGTTAGAATGACAGTGGAGTAAGTCAATTAGTAATTTGATAAATGAAGAGTTTTGTGAAGCTTGTCGTATTGCCGTTGCATTAAGTGGTCTGGAGATCCTACATTAGAGAGAGATTGGACGTTGACGAAATGTCCGCCATGTAAGTTCCAAAGCAGGTGGAACGCAGTATAACGCAATATATTTTCATCACCGTCTAACACCTTTTATTGTAAAAACCCTTTAACGGATAAAGCACTTCAATTGCTAAAATGTTGTAATAAATGATTGATACCGGAAATTATGAACACATTTATTTGTATATAATAAAAAAGCGATACTTCACAAACTTAATAAATGGAAAACATTTCTATTAAAATTTTGCTGTCATTATCGAATTTCGTAATTAAAATTTTATGATTTCGTAGGGAAACCAATGTCTGTTAAAGGGTTAAAATCATGAAAAAATTGTTTTATATGCATTCAGATAGTCATGAAAATACATTGCGTTCTACTGCGTCCCACCAGCTTTGGAACTTACATGGCGGACATTTCGTCAATGTCCAATCTCTCTCTAATGTAGGATCTCTAAAGTGGTCCAACTTGTTTTGCCCTCTAGCGACTCCTTAAGTTAAATATGAATTATTTGAATGTTGCACTGAATAGAAATTAATATACGTTCAGTAAAAATATGACTATCTAGATTTTTCAATTGTTTGATTTACTCCACTGTCATTCTAACCCCCTCATATCACGTTTATACGCGTAATAATTTAAGTATTTCAAAATAAATATGAAAAACATTTTTTATGAGTAGAATTGAAAAAAAAATTAATAAAAGGCTGATTACTAAACATTCAAAATGGTTTTTATTTAAATACCATTTTAAGATTTAATAAATTATAAGTCAAATAGTGTAAATTATAACAGTACAAGTGATACAAGTTTGAACATGTAAAAAATTTCTGCAAAATTTCTGTTTTTCAAAATAAAAATGAAAAACTTTTTTATGTATAAGCATCGAAACAAATTTTGAAAAAGTCTGAAGAAAAAAAAAATCAAACACTGATGTTTTTCAATTAGATGTTATTTTGTTTTGTGATTTAATAAATTATGCGTCAAATAATGCAAAACATCATTTTGGTAGCTCTCATTACGCTGACGCAGGAAAAAAAAAATCATATTCCAAAAATTCAATTTAAATAATAATAAAATTCGATTAGTTTTATTTTTAAAAGATTGTGTTTTTTTTTCACTCTTTGGAACTGTACATTTAAAACTTAGGGACATAGCAGCTAGGCAGTAAAAAGAGGAGACAACCGTACATTCATAATTTACTCTAACAAGAGTACAAGGAATTTAGTATATATATATAACGTACTTGCCCACAATTATAATTAAAATGATGCAATGTAAAATTGCAAGTAAATACCCATACAGCATAACAAACAATCTGTATAAAGAAGAAGTATGAGAAAGATTTACAAGGCATTTGTTAGAAGCGAGAATAAGGAAGAATTGTGCTTTTTTTATACATCTTACTCAGTTAGTTAAGCTTACTGCTCTTACAAGGAAGGTCTCCATAAGCGTATATATAAGCATATATATGTCCTTACACAAAAATTTCCGGCGGAACCTCTATATAGCATCCGTAAAAAACTAATGAAAATTTCGGATTCTTTTGGCAATTTAACGTCGTTGTCGACAAAATGAAATTTTAAAAAATACGCTTTTATGATAAATACTCTTTAAAGAAAAAGTTTTTCTACTCTTCATACTGAATTAGTTTAAGTGGGTTTAACTTAAATAAATTCAATTTTAGAACTATAGTTTTATCACATACATTTATATGTTTATTATGAAATTTAAAGAACAAAATTTAAATTGATTATAATTGTTTCAAATTCAAAATTAAGGTCCGATTATGAGAACTGTCAATTCGAATTTGATATTGTTAGGGTCGGAGACAAAAGAAAACATTATTGTTTCCATGCAAATATTAACTTGTAGATCGACAGTGTTCTCAATCAGGCAGTTTCTTTCAAAATACACTTTCAAATTATATAGTCGTTGAAACCGTTTAAAATTAAATAACTGCAGCAACTCGCAACTTGTATATATTATATAAGCTTATAGAAATAATAATAAACTATTTCATCATTTAAGTTTAAATTCATTAAGTAATCCGCATTTAAGCCCTTATTTAACAAGCAGTTTTGAAATGTATTAAAATCGCTTGTATTTGGCGAGGAAAAAGTGGTGCTCTCCAAATCGTGTCTTTTTGCGTCAAGTACTTGGAAGTATTTTTTTTTTTTTTTTACAGATTTTCTATTGGAATTCCGCAGTTAAATTTGACTGATCCTTTATAACGTACATGAGTATGCGCTTTAAGGAGACCTTCCTTGTTAGTTAAACTTTTAATTGTTGCTCTTAAATTAATACAATCTGAGACATATGACTTACATTTTCCGCTACCGGGTACATGTTACAAGTACGTTTTAATCGAGCACGTTATTTTATAAACCTGTAACCCGACCTAAACCTTAGGAAACGTTTTCCTCTTGACTTATAATCCAACCACGTTTACAGCACTTTAATAAAATGTGACATGCATAAAACCAAGGGCAGTACCAAAAACCAAGCAAACCAAGGACAGTAAAACCACCCAATGAAAACCGTGCAAAATTATTTTCCCTTTATAACACAATAAAGTAGCAGAATTTCATTATTTTAAAAAATCTTCAACTGAAGTTTTTATTAATTACATGCTTAAAAAAAGATTAATAAACTATCTGTTTATACATACGTTTAAACTTTAACTTTTAAAATTACTTGATACTCTTTTTAATCAAGTAATTATTCAAATAAAATTTCATTTTGAGTGTGTGCGTCAGTGCAATTAATATTTATGACTAAAATAGTCCTTCAATATTTACAGTTTTCCGCTTGCATTTAATAATTTTTGTACGTAAATCAAACGACATAAATTATTGATTTCTCTAGCGCGTCATAGCGCTAGAGAGAGAGAGAAAGCACTATTGCAAGCTTTTAGCTTGCAATAGTGTCAAGAGCAATGGTCGTATGTTCACAAAAGGGCAATCTGTGAACTTTTTTTTTATTGTAAAATAATAATTTTGATAGGCGCAAAATTATAGGTTTTCATAGGTATCAATAATATGTTCGTGAATTAGAGTTCCCACAAAATTTGTGTCACAAAGAAACAGTCAGAAACACAGGCTCACGGACAGACATTTTCTAAAAACAGTCCAATCATGTTCTAGATATTTTCTAAAAACAGTCCAATCATGTTCTAGACATTTTCTAAAAACAGTCCAATCATGTTCAAGACCTTCTAAAACGTATAAATCCGTCGAAAATCTGAAATCGAAATTTTTCTCGAATGTAATACTCTCATCTTGTATAGAAAGTTAATATATATATATATATATATATATATATATATATAGTAGAGTTAAAATAGGAGTTTTTTTAAACAACTGATGACCATTCCCCAAAATTTGGGAAGAAGTTCGTTTTGGCACTAGAATGAAAGATCCGACGAGTCTCCAAAAATAAAGTTGTTTCACCCTGTTTTAGGGGGTGGGGAGGTGGGGAAATCATTCTTTTTAAGTAAGCCAAGTGGGTATTGTTAGTTATGCATTTTTTAATTCTGAATCGAACGACACCATCCACAAGTCAGTACAATGATTCGTTACAAAGTTACACAATGTTTTACAAATACAAAGTCGACGATTTTACCTCAGTGCAATTAATGTAGGTTTTAACAGAAACAACTGATGGCCATTCACGAAAATTTGGGAAGAACTTTGTTTTGACACTAGAAATGAAGATACGATGAGTCCCCCCCCCCTACCCCCCTCCAAAAAAAAGTTATATTACGTTGTTTAAAAGGGAGGGGGGGGACAAAGGAGAGCATTTTAACTCAAGGAGATAATTCAACCTTTTTTTAAATAATTCAAGTGGGGTATCGATTACTATGTGTATTTTAGTTCTGAATCGAACGACAGCACCCACAAGTTGATAAAATGATTCGTTACAAAGTTATGTCAAGTTTTCTAAATACAAAGTCGACGATTTTATTTCAATGCAGTTAACGTAGCTTTTTACAGAAACAACTGATAGGCTTTCACGAAAATTTGGGAATAACTTTGTTTTAGCACTAGAAATGAAGATACGATGAGTACCCAAAAATTATGGTTGTTTTACTGTGTTTTGTGGAGTAAAATGGGGACATTTTAATTCAGGGGGGTTTAGCGGATGGTTTCCTTAGATTCAGAATGAAAAAATACATAACAAACGATACCCCACTTGACATATATATATTTTTTAATTGAATTATCCCCATGAGTTAAAATGGCCCCCTTTGCCCCGTCCTAAATACCGCAAAACAACTTTATTTTTGGGGGATTCATGGGATCTTCTTTTCTAGTGCCAAAACGAAGTTCTTCCCAAATTTTCGTGAATGGTCATCAGCTGTTTCTGTAAAAACATGTATTAACTGCACTGAGGTAAATCATTGATTTTGTATCTGTAAAACCTGGCGTAACTTTTGAAATGAATCATCGTATCGATTTGCGGATGGTGTCGTGTTTGATTCAGAATAAAAAAATGCATAACTCACGATACTCCACTTTACCTAATTAAAGAAATTGATCCCCCCCCCCTCCGAGTTAAAAATTCCCCCCTCCCCCCCCAAAAAAAAACGGTAAAACAGCTTTATTTTGGGGAAGACTCATCGGATCTTCATTTCTAGTGCCAAAACGAAGTTCTACCCAAATTTTCGTGAATGGCCATCAGTTGTATTTTACTCAATTTTTGATCTATTTTACCTGTACTAATATAAAATACAAGAAAAAAACACAACATACAGTACATTGTTTCGAATTGCACTTATGCGGATGTTTTATGTGTACATGTGTTTCAAAGACTAACATGCATGAATTTCTATGTGATTTATTTTATTTTATTTATTTAAGCCATCCTTGAGCATAGCTTAATTGAAAATTGCTAATAAATTTCAAAAACTAAAGTAAACTTTTTAATTAATTTATATTTGTTTATATTTATTTCTGGTGGGAAATATCTTTTTAAAAGACTTTTTTAAGTTTAATTTGAATACAAAAAACGACAGATCCTTGTTTAGATATACGCTTATAATGTTACACTTTAGTGAATTGCTAAAAATAATATATTCGAACAAAAATGTGTTGAACTACACTGGTGGGGAAAATTAATGGAAGAACTATAAAAAGATAATTTATGTTAATGCTATTAAGTGAATTCCAATGAAAGGTAGTAGGTTGGTAACACAAAGTTCAAATTATTAACCCTTTCGGGTCTGGTGTACTATTAATAGTACATGTCTTCTATTGAGTATTATTTTGTCTTAATAATTATTTTCGTTATTATCTGTCTGTAATAATAGTAGTAAATGTCTATACATTTATTATTATGATTTCTTTTCTGCTTTAGCATTCAGTAATAATAATAATAATAATAGTAGTAACAGTTTGCTTAATTCTCTTTTTTCAAACATATGTTTACCTCTTTAAATTTCAATTCAATAAATTTTATTAAACTTCAATTTAATCTTCCGAACGTATAAATTGTTATGAAATATAAAAAATATTAGAAAAATTTTATGCCTGTTTAAAACTGTTTTAATAAGACATTTTTCCAAACGTCTTTTAAATTTCTTCCTTAGCCTATTGTCACATGAATAGTATGCACAATAATTATTTTCATTAGATTTCAGTAAATGACATATACGTTAAATTTCAGTAAACCTCAACTTTTGTGATTTGGATAGCTACTTTTAATATTATTAAGGTAAAAGTTAAATTTTCACAAAAACTGAAAAAAAAAAAAAAAAAAAAAAAACGGACCCGAAAGGGGAATTAGTCCAATGGCATTCCTCTTCGCTACTCAAAAATATGGGAATACGATAAAAGATTCGGGTTCTGTAGGTCAAATGTCATGTAGCGTCGTTGAGAAGGCGTTTGATTGGATTGGAAGAAATGACGTTTAATTAAAAAAAATAGAAGGAAGACGAAAGCTTTTAAAGGTGTAAAGGTCAGTGGTATTTCCACACCTTATAAAATTTGTCTATGTGCCTTTAAAAAGTTCCAAAAAGTAACGTAAACTTTTCCCTGTCTGAATTTATATCACGTTTCTAATGCTTATTTACATTTATTTTTTAGAGAAATAGTATATTTTGCATTTTGAAAATATGTCAAGCATGACAAAATCAAGATCTTGTATAAAGTCTATGTTTTCAGCTGCAAAATCAAAGTTACATGGTTTTTAACTCTTTCCAACATAGTTGAAAAGTGTTTCTGAATTCGGTTTGTCTGTCTGTCTGTCTACCGTCTGTCTGTCTGTCCGTGCTCTAACGGGCGTAAATATACTCGGATCATCCTGCAATTGATATATGTTATTGAGGCTTACTGTGGCATGTTCGGTATTGAAAATGAAGTGCGTACACTGATAGTTTTTTTTTATTTTTTATAGGGACACTCAAAATAATTCCGTTACATTGCAGTCTATGGGGAAAAATCATTTGCGGTTTATTTTAATGATGTTACACAATTTCAAACATATTGAAATTGATATATATCACTGAGATGCACTACAAGAGACTAATTATAGAATGTGGTGTGCATAGCACTTATAGTTCCTTTACAGGGATACTCAAAGGAATTCCGTTACATTACGGTCTATGAAGAAAAATCGTTTACAGTTTATTTTAATAATGTTTCACTATTTCAAACATATGGAAATTGATATATATCACTAACGTGGATTACAAAAGGCTCATTATAGAATATTGTGTGTATAGCTTTCATCGTTCATTTACAGGGACACACAAAATAATTCGGTTAAAGTACTGCTTATTAGTAATAATTGCTGGGAATGCTTTTTCAGTTGATGAACGGGTTTTTAAATTTAACTCATTTTTTGTCTATTACTTGGTGTGTATAAATTGTATAGTTTGTATACAGAGCAGCACAAAAGTTCTCGAGTACATTTCCGTTTATTGTCGGACATTCCAGAAAGGAAATTTTAAAATGTGCTACGCGTTTCCTAAACTGAACTAAAATTTAGCATTCTATTTAATATAGTTACAAATCTATAGATCATATACAGGGCTACACAAAAGAGCTTTGATATTTTCCCGAATATTGTTGGTAATTCCTAAAATTGGATTTTTAAATATGTTATACGTTTTCAAAATTGTTTAGTTAGATATCATCTTACACCCTACGGTAAAGATTTGTAAGATTATTTTTGAAGTGTTGGAAAGTGTTACATAATCTATGCTTGAAGCATGACTTTTCTTTCTTGTTTACATTTGTTCCTTTAATTTTATTCGCCAGTATATTAAATAATTATCCAAAAAAAGAGAGAGAGAGAGAAAAGAAAAGAAAGAAAGAAAAAATAAAGAAAGAAAAAATAATGAAAGAATGAAAGAAAGAAAGTGAAGAAAAGGGAAAAAAAACACTATTAGTGAAGTTCCTTGATGCAAACAATATCTCATAAGAAAACAAAAGCAAAAAAAGACTAATTGCTTAAATGGTTTAGTATTACATATTACGAAATAATTGCAAAAAATCAAATAATAATATTTTTCGCAAAGCATAACTGAGATTCTATAATTTTATGTCTTTTGATTATGTAACTTTATTTTGTGTAATTTTCGCATAGAGAATATTCTGTGGAAAATATTTTTCTGTTTTATAATTCTTTGCAAATTACGCATTTGTTTATAGCGGTGAAAAAAAAAACGACATACATTTAATCAATTTCATTGATGCATTCAGATTTGCACAAAGCCTTTCAAAAGAACCTTGTCTTTCTTGGTGAGGTACAAAGAAGACGTGCTATTACTTTGCAAGCAGGAGCAAAACTGAACAGAAATGGAAGAGAAAAAGACAACAAAAAATATTGAAAAAACTGGTGCGGTGTGATACACAAATTAAAGAAAGAAACTTCTTTATATCACAATAAAATTAAGAGATGTGCAAGGCCTTTCGAAAGAGCTTAATAGAAATTATCTGATTGGTTAATGCTTTCTATGCCATTGGCTGATGTCTCCTGTTTTCCCATTGACGGTTTTCTTTAATCTGTCCTGTTCCTCCACCAGTTCTTTTTCAGTCTTGTCCCTGCTTTCAAAGTAAAAGTACGTCTTTTTTGCACTTGACGAAGAAAGACAAAGTTTTTCCGAAAACCCTTGTGCATCTCTTAATTTTATGGTGTTATTAAGAATTTTTTTTTTTTTTTGGTTTTATTTGTATTAATATATAGTTTATTTTATTTAAGTTGATTTTTTGTACTTCTTTATTTGTCTGATAGCGATAACATACGAGGGGCAGTTAAAAAGTTCCCGGAATTTTTTTAACTCTTTATTTCCACAATATAGGTACACATTTACTTAATCGCCTTCAAAGTAGGCTCCGTCAAAACACACATATATGCTCCACCACCACTCCAGTAATTGCTGGAAACAACAATTTTTCCACAACGAAAGTGTGGTCCACCATGAATTTATAACATGAAGCTGGGAAAACTGTTAACGGCCCTTTGTACGCGCATGTTTTGAAAAGACTGAGGGGGTCAATCTGAAGAAAACGTCCCGCTAAATGGCAAGGAGGATGGTCACTGCATCACAAAAATGCTTCCTCACACACATCGATAGTTGTGCAGACATGGCTCGCAAAAAAGAACATTCCACGCTCCTCCAAAATCAAAATGGGCCTCAAAGGTAACCGTTTTGACCGAGGCTAACGAAAAAGAAAGGCTACCGCGGTGCTTTACGCGCATCTTTTTTTACAGACCGCGGGTGTCACGTGATGCTCGAATGCACCAATGGAGGTGTACGAATAGAGCATCACGTCACTCTAGCGGTCTGTAAAAAAAGATAAGTGGAATGCACCGCGGTAGCCTGTCTTTTTCGTTAGCCTCGTTTTGACACCGTAGAAGACATCAAAACAAACGCGACGGCTGAACTTGGG
Organism: Maratus michaelseni; assembly: GCA_963931845.1. NCBI lineage: Eukaryota > Metazoa > Arthropoda > Arachnida > Araneae > Salticidae > Maratus > Maratus michaelseni. The sequence goes on along the minus strand of OZ007594.1, from coordinate 163,171,753 downwards.
GAGATACCAAAACAGGACTTTCATCGTTGTTTCCAGCAATGGCAGTAGCTTTAGAGCAAGTGTGTGTGTTCTGACGGAGTCTACTTTGAAGGTGATTAAGTAAATATGTTGCTATATTGTGTCAATAAAGAGTTACAGCGAAATTCCGGGAACATTTTGACTGTCCCTTCTATCTATCTATCTATCTATCTATATATATATATATATATATATTTATATCGACAGAGACACGGGCAAAGATCTATATAATTTTTTTCATGATAAAATAATCCCAATGAAGTCTTCTGATCTGTTAAATCTTTTATAAATAGTACCATTTTTAAAGGCATAAAATCTTTTAACACTTGAGTTTTTGAGCACTTAATTTCGCACAGAATTTGTTTTTACCGAGCGAATTTTATATTTGTCACAAACAATCCATGAAATAATAATATGCGAATAATTAATTCTCTCTTTTTTTTAATTCATTTTTTTTTTATGAAAAGTATGATAATAATTGTCTTATTCTATCACTTCAGTTTATTGAATTATTATTGTCGTTACAAAATTCCTCTTGGATTTTGGGACTTTTCTTCCTATAAACTACAGGTCCTGTTAAGTGCTATATTCTCTGTAAGACCGGAAGTGGTACAATAATTAGAATAAACCTGAATACCGCACTAAATGTTCGTTACACGTAAACATTTAGAGCAGTAAATTGAACAATAATGCCAGGAAAATATAGAACGTAAAACATTCAATTAATAATGAATCGAACACAAGTGACTCGGGCCTGCTTTTGAGCACAACGACATCACAACAATTCAAATGTTATTATATTTCAAATAAAGTGGAGAGTCAAAATACGTCCATTAGAATTAACTTTTAAATATACACTAAAAACACTTTTTATTTTGCTTAAAAGACGTCAACATAAACATTAAAGATGTTAAAATTTAAAATTTACATGTTTCGATTTGTTCATCAAATCGTCATCAGAATAGAATATACACAAACCACAAATACAATGTTCATAAAAACCAGAGATTAAATTAATTAAAAACCAGAGAGTCTGAACAGTCACTATGTGAAAGAAAGTACAACGCCCTCTATACTTTTAATTTTAACACCGCTCTTAGATCCATCTACAGACCGCTTCCCACTATTATTCAACCACTCAACCCAAATCTTCGGAATATTAAATGACAACGTATCATTACATGCTTTCGAGCTTCTTAAATAAATTTCAATTAACATCTTTAATGTTTATGTTGACGTCTTTTAAGCAAAATAAAAAGTGTTTTGGTGTATATTTAAAAGACATCACAACAATCTAAATGTCTAAACGAAAAGAAAGAAAAGGTGTAATGTAAAAGTAAAAACAATTAAAAAAAAACCCTCTTTTATAAGCATTCAATGCTTATCTTAAAAATCACGCTTAATTTCATGACTGCAATTTATGTTGTTCCAAATTATTCCCAATATAATATGTTAATTTGGCGGGGCTTCTCCATTATGGATATGTCAGCTCTTTTATTCATACTTGGTAGAAAGCGCGAACTAATAAATTTGTTTAAAAAAATTATAACTTTTGCTGTGCTTTAAAAAATGTATGTTATATACATATGGCAATAAGAAAAGAAAAAAAAGCATCATTTAAACTATCTATTCAGGATTTGTAAATTGTTTTCTAAACGTACAATCATAATTTAATTCATATTAAACTATTAATTGATAAAAGATTATTAAAAAATATATTACAGTTTTTATATATTTTTATTTATACATGATTTTCTACTTTTTCATGCTTAAATAGTTCATTGTTTCACTTTTACAACCAGTTGGCATATCTTAGCTGGCATGGTTTGCGGTATGCAGTATTGGTTTATCGTATTGCTAGTTGGCACAATTTAGCGTATAATTAATTCCACCGTTGTTGTTACTCGCATACAGTTGTAACCATAAAGAATATTTGACGATTTATCACCTGCGCCCGGTTAACGGATTTAAGCTTTAAAATCTATTTATTAATTTATACACCCAGAAAAAAGTTTTGTTCAATCAACAAAAATTTGGTTGACCCAACAAAACTTTTTGTTTAAATATAGGCAATGTAAATTTTGTTTGAATCAACAAAAAAAAATTTTTTTTGTAATTCAAAAAAAAAAAAAAAAAAAAAATGTATTGTCAGCAAAAAATATTTTGTTAATTCAAGTAAAATGGTTCAATTTTACTTGAATTTTTCTAAAACAACCAAAATGTACTCAACAAAACATGTTTTATAGTTTTAATCAATTCCTTTTTCTGGTTGTAATTAAATTTTAAAAATATTAAAATGTTGCATTGCCATCGGAAACACCTGCTTACACATTATTATTATAATTATTATTATTATTATTTAATAATTCTCGTATGTCAAAAAGCGGATGAAAAATTGATTACATAATTCCATCTTTACGTGCATGCACCAAATTAAATTAAATAAAAGAGCGTAGAAACAGATACAGTGTCAATTACACGTAACATATGATTATAATGACAGTTAAGAAAATGGGTCAATGTCACACAATTTCTGAGAAGGAATAATTCAGCTTGCATGCATGTATATTAGCTTATGCACACGCGCCCGATGAAGTGTTAAGTGTTTATGTTAGTTTATATATTTGCATGTTGCACCTATCCAATTCTAAGGAATAAGGATATTTTATTTCATTTTCACATATGTGATTTCATTTTAAATAAATAAATAAATAAATATATATATATGTTTGGCAAATATGCCAGTACATTCTATGAAATATTGCATTTTCATTTGGCATATGAAATGTACAGCCAAACTGAAGATTATATATGGACAAATGACTTTTTTCGAATTCCATTTTAATTTCATTTCATATCTAAATTAAATTTCTTATTCAAATTGTGATTGGGTTTTATTCATTTTACTTATCTGGCATGTTGTATCATCTTAAATATTTATTATTTTTCTGCTTTTCTCTTAGCCTATTATGTATGGAAAGATAGACTTATCTTTATAGGCTGTGTTGTTCGTTATACACAGGTTTCAGCGTATAAAATTCTAAAATAAGCCTTTCAATAACATATTTTTTTTTAAATTCTGATTTAAAATAAATTTTTGTAAAATAAAATAAATGTTTACCGCAAGTAGATCCTAAATATCAGTAGTTTTTCTAATTACTAATATAATTTTCATTCTTAAATAAATAAATCAATAAAGAAAAAAAGAAAGAAAAGAAAGAAAGAGAAAATAAGAATTTTTTTTTTATGTATAATTAAAATTTGAGATTATAAGGACATAGTTTATTTAATAATAATCATAGCATTAAAAGATTTATGAAAACCTGTAAAAATTTATGCAGATTTATTTAAAAAAAAACCCATAAAAAAACCCCTCTGATTACTAATTTGTATTTAGTAACAAATTAGTAATCAAGAGCAGTAAAAGTTTAAATATGATAAATGCGTATGCATATTTTATTTAAAAATGAATTTCAGATTTAAATACAAACTTGTTTTTATCGAATGGTAATTTTCTAATGAGAAAATTTCAAAATTGTAGATTCGCTCATTAAGAAAAACTTAACGTAGGGGAAGGTGGCCTAAAATGATCCTAACGGGCAAAAATATCCACATATGTTTTCTTCGAGACAGGTCACGCTATCTACAGGGTAACACATAAAGTAGTTTTGATAAGTGAAGAAGAAGCAATGGAGGTATTCAAGTGATTGCAGTATTACGCGTTTGAATAGAATTCTTTGAAAAATTGGGTTTTATAACATCTGTTACAGAGTAAGCACTAACTTTCATATTTATTTAGAAATACAGTCTTTCGTGTACAGAATTATGACTTGGTTTACTTAATGAGTATATTTTTAGATGTGAATTACACTTATGTATTGTCATAATTACATTTTTATCCTTTCTTTTGCCGATAAAAAACAATTTACAATTATTTTTAAATGAAGGATCATTTTGTCCTTTGGTGTAGGTAAAATGATCCTTTGCACACTTTCTAAAAAATCTATTTTTTTTCATTACTCAATTTGGATTTAAAATATTATTAAAATATGTTTATAATGCAAAATATAGTGTAAAACATATTAGCAAAGGGCCAAAGTTTTATTTAAGCAGTTATGTTATTTTACACAAGTTTTTTCCTTAAGGGGATAACTTTAGGCCACCTTCCCCTATATTCTCTTTGTCCATCAAAATTGTTACCTAGATACAGTCTTCTTTCTTAATATAATAAGAAAAATATCGCCAATATCAAGTGTGATTTTGATTGTATTGCTGTTCAACCAGGCGTAAAATATGATTATACGTGATGTGATACTTAAGGTGAATTTGAGCGTTTGATCTTATACGAAAAAAAATATAATAGAGATATCTTTATTTCAACATCCAGAAGTGATTTTTTTTTTCCACAGTTCAATGTCCTTTGAACTCTCACGTTTCATCTTATATTAAAATAAAAAGGGGATTAAAAAAAATCCTCTCAAAATGCATAACTTAAGTGACTTACTAAATTACAGAAACAAAGGAAATTTTATAAATTTTAAGGAAAAGAAGAATATTTCTTTTCCATATATATTAAAATCAAAGGGAAATAAAATAGATAAATTTCGAAATATAAAACTTCTTTGTTAGGAACGGTAGTGTTCTTTGTAGTTATGAAAGGAAAATTTATAAATTTCAAGGAAATCGTTGAAATATTCTTTCGCCTTATCACAAGAGAATTAAAAATAAAAAATAAAATCAAGTCACAAGATAATTAAAAATAAATCGTAAAATTAGCAACTTCATGAGTTGCCAACTTATAAGTGTAATGAAAATGATTTATTTCATTGGATGTCCTGGCGACCACACTAGTACAAAATATTTCATTTTATTTTTATTTTTAATATTTTGTTTTTGATCGGATAGGACTAACTACCCTGCAATGCAGAACAACTTTCTTTTTCCTTATATACAATATATGACAGAATTACCAACCGGAAAGGCTAATCCCTCACGTTGATTGCTTCAGCAGAATCGAATAATCAAATTAATTAAGAAAATTGTATACAGTCTTTGAATATGTATATTAAGTTAATAGTGAGCATTAAATTGTGCTGGCGTAAATATAGTACTATTTAATTTATAATTTTTTATTACTAATGATGTGCAGATTTGATAGACAAATGACAGTAAGATATTTCAACATATGTAAACCTCCATTGAAAATAATTATAACCTGTAAAATTCAAGTTACAGTTCCGTCGCTCTGCCACTTTTTATTACCTAAAAAAATTAGTTTCGCACATTTCATTTCTTAGGTAATATGTAATAACCTGTCTGGTCACCTTACATTATTGCATAAATTCGAAAGCGGGACGAATTCCTGAGGTGCAAGAGAAAAAGGTAGGACATGATAAAATTCATTGGATTATTTGCCAAACAAGATGAAAGTTTCTATAGTCCATCAGTCTTTTATGCATCAACATTACACTCTAAAAGTTTCAGCGAGTATAACTGGGCAAAAAAGGACTAACGGGTACTTACTAAACCTTTCCCTGAAATGAATAAATAATCAGATAGATAAACGTATACTGATATTAAAATTCATTAATATTCGTTACTTTTTTTTTTACATATATCTATTAAGAATGCATCACAAAAAAAAAAAAAAAGTTTGATGGTTTTTGCGAAAGAAAGATGACAATAAAACTTTGACGGCCTGCCGACAAACTTCAAACAACTTTCGTCGAAAGTTCGTTAGCTTTTTAAAACTTGTGAAACATTAATATTAAAAAGACATTTAACATCAGACATATAATAAAGCTATAAAACTACACATTAAAATTACATAATAAAATCAATTAAAGTAGACGTTTCAAGCTCTATACAAACTCTTCATCAGTACAAATATCAATCGAAAACCAAAGTTGGTATTTACACATGTTCACGTTCGAACAACAATTATAGTTTTCGATTGACATTTGTACTGATGAGGAGCTTGTATAGAGCTTGAAACGTCTATTGTAATTGATTTTATTATGCGATATTAATGTATTGTTTTTTTTTTTCAGTTTTATTAAATGTCTCATTTTAAATGTCTTTTTAATATTATAATTCTGATTCAGACGCAATGTGTTTCGTTATTTGTAACTTGTGAAACATTTAAAAAAAAATACATGTAAAAATTGTAAAAAAAATAAAATAAAATGATAATAATTAAGTGCAATATTAATTATACGTTTATCGATTTATTTATTAGTTAGGGAAGGGTTTTGTAAGTGCCCATCTGGACTTTTTTATCCAATATCATTATTGTCTTCCCCATCTTTATTAAACAAACATTGTACTGCCAGCACTCTTATACATCCAAACAATAGAATATAGATGAATCAGTGTTGAGGGAGATGAAATTCTCTTCAATCTTAAAGGAAAGGACGAAATTTAGTTCCATACCCTCTCATTCAATTCATTATTCCGCCCCGACGAAAATGTGATTATTACATAATTTAGATCGCTACTAACGTGCCTGCAATTTAAATTTTTCTAAAAGGAACACAGGCATAAAACCATTTGCATATTTGGGTAGAGGGAATCCAGTTATTGTTCAGCCAATCTTTCATCTATCATCATTTCATAATAAAACTTTCAGCGAGTAACTCTACATTAAAATTACAATAGTATTATTTAACTTAACTTTGTTTTTGTGTTAAAGGTGGAATTTTGTAATCGATTTTTGACTCACTTCCTGCTGGTCTAGAATTATAAAAAAAAAAAAAAAAAAAAATAGGTTCTCAGGTGCGTTTCCGATGACAGTACAACATTTTAGTAATTTTAGAGCTTAACCTTCCTAGTATCAAGTTCTAATTTTGGATTAGAGATCTTAGTTTTGGATGATTTGATTCTTCAGAGGTGTCTGTTTGATTTTTATTTATTATAATTAATAAGTTACTATTTTTTTCTGGTTCGAAACGCGAAAATTTCAAAACAAAAATAAATGGGGTCAATAGATACCCCAATGGTACTAGAAGGGTTAATTATAAATTAATAAATTAATTTTAAGACATTTTTCCATTAATCGCGTTCGACTGTATTTATCTTGCTTCTCATTTTTAATCATAGTAAACTTTGATAATTTTTTGAATAAAATAAATCATCTTATTTTTCTTAATTTTTAATCTTTAGGCTTAAGTTTTTTTTTTTAACTGAATACGAAAAAAATATTCAAATTGGTTTGCAAAATGCTTTTAAATCGTATGTGTGCTTTTTTGAAGTTTAGAACAAAAAATGATCAGAATTAAGATTGATAGAATAAAAAATGTTTAAGAAATTAACGCATTGGTGGAAATATTTTATTAAGTTAGATCACTATTACAAATATTTAAATCTATTTTATACTTATCTTTGTTTTTGTAAGCAGAGTAAAGATACATTAAAAAATTACTGTTTACAAAATGTGTTATCAAGGGGATAGATATGATTCAAACCATTTATTTTTCTTGCTTCTTACTTGCTTGTCAATCGTAGTAAACTTTGACAAATTTTTTTATATAAAAAAAAGATTTTATTTTCTTAATTCTTAATTTAGGTAATTTTAAGCTTAATTTTTTAAATTGAATAGGAAATTATTAAAATTAGTTTGGAAAATGCTTTGAAATCTTATGCGATTTTTTCAAAATTTTTCAAAAAACAATACGATCAAAATTTTAATTCAAATAATTAAAAAATCTAGGTAGAAACCCCCTAGTAACTGATACTTTAAGGATTTTTTCTTCTTCAAATCACTATTACCAATTTTAAAATCTATTTTATACTTATCTTTGTTTTTGTAAGTATAGTAAAGATACATTAAAAAATTACTGCTGACAAAATTTTGAAAAAATTATAATCTTTATTGCTAAAAATTAATTTTTGCCATAAATGTGGTCTGTATCCTCAGTAACTGACACTATCCATTTTTTTGTAAAACCAATAGCTGAAAAATAAGTTATAACAGTCAATACAAATAAGTTACCACTAGATGACATTACTATGCAGAATTTTACAAGAAAATGCTTATTTGAGTTAGATTTCTACTGAAGTGTCTGTTACTGGTTAGGTGTCAATAACTGGGGTCTTCACCCTATATAATAAATTTAAGCGTTCATGAAATTTATTGTAGTTGGGAACAGGGGTGCAAAAATTTAGGCGCCAATGGGCCGATTCCCACCACTAAATTTTTAGTATTCTACGCCTAATAAGAATACTGATAAAATTTAGGCGAAGTATACTAATAAAATTTGACGAATAATACTAATAAAACTTAGTGGTGGGAATCAGACCATTGGCGCCTAGATTTTTGCACCCCTGGGTGGGAGCATTTTTAGGTAAACAAATTAAAGGAAGGAAAAATGTTTTTTTTTTTTTTAAAGGATGGGTAGGTGGGGGGTGTATTACGTTAAAGTACTATGTTGGCACAAAGAATAAACAGGCTTAAACAGGATGGAGAAGGGAAAATGGGGATGTACTAGGCACCCCCCCCCCTCCCCCCCACACTTTCATTTCATTAAAAAATATTTTTTTTAAATAAAGGTATTATGTTATCTATTTGAATATTCGAAAAGAAACATACGTATTAAAAAAAATTGGGATGCAGCAAAACTGACATATATTTGCAATACTTGAAAATATAATTCAGTTTATATGTAATTTTCATTTTTAAAGCTAATTATTTCCGGGACATTGAAAAAAAAAAGCTCGTAAATGTTGACACTAGCTCGAGATATTTTCATTCGCGAAGATCAAAGAAGTAAAGGGAATCTAGTAAAAATAAATTGAAATATTGACAGAAATCTAATAAAAGATGCGAGAGAGCAAGATTGGAATCATTGTGAATTTTTCTGTTTTTCTGAGATTTTTATATCTATATATATTTTTTACTTATACAATATTTTTTCATGTAGCTCTACTTCAATATTCAGAAAAAACTACATATAAAAATTTATCAAGAATTTTCATAAATAATATACAGGGTGTTCGAGACGAAACGCCCTCATTTTAAGCACTTATACTGAAGATAATAAACAACCAAGACAATTTTGTTAGGTACTACACTGTAAAAAAATTTCGTAAAATTTCAGCAGATGTACCGTAAATTAACGGTAATTGGACCGTTTTCACTCTTTACGGTATGAGTACCGTACTTCTGAGGTATATGAAGCGTAAAAAAACCGTATATGTGCCATTTCGATTATAAATGCTATTTATACCGTACAATGATTGTTTTTCAGTAAAACATTGCTATTTATACCGTAAAATAATTATTTTTTAGTACGGAAAAATGCTGGTACCGGAACCTGGGTGTACGACAACCTCTGAAGTGATTCTCTTGCTCTTGTTACGTAATGCGTGCAGGCCTGAGGAGAGGGGGGAGTGCAGCCGGTACATATACTTTAAATATTTTACGGTACATATACTGTTCAGTTAAATTACGGTATATATATGTACTGGTCACAAAGTTGCCAGTATATGTACCGTAATCTTTGACCAAATTTTTTTACAGTGTATATGGTAGCTTAAATCTTAAAAGTCGAAATTTATATTATGTAATAGGAATGATTTTTATTTCAGGTGCTGGAACTCAGAAAAATGGAAAATTGACAAACGACAACGAATTCTTTAAAAGCACAAACCATGTGGTGGTATGCAGAATTCGGGTCCATTGGCAGGATGGAGCACCTCCACACTGCCATTTGGCAGTGCGGAACACATTGACTGCCGAATTCCCATAAAGATGGATTGGGAGAAGTGATACAATTCTCTGGCCATCCTTCTTAGACATCCTCCGTGCCACTCATGGGGCACATGTAGAAATGGTGTGATGGCACAAACAAAACTTCATAACTATGTGTATCTATTGTTGTTTCAATCTTCTTAAAACCCATTTTCGGCCAAAGGTGCGTAAACGCACCATTTCAATATATATATTTTTATTAACACTGTGACGTATATTTTTCACTAATTTTATTTTTCTGCTATTTTTAAGGGTTCTGGAGACATCTATAAAATATTAGTAATTCAATTGAAGTAATCACTTTCTGTTGAGAAATTTTCAAAATACGCTGTTTTTTTTTTACTTGAAACGGTTATTGTCAAATTCGACCTTTTGAAAATGTATAATTATTCCACTCGAGATTAATCATATGTTTTTATAATGGAGTAAAGATGCAAGTTCTGTAAATAAAATAAAAATAAAACAGATGCCATAAGAAAACTTAAATTTTTTTATTTAAATTTAATGGTAAATTATTAGTGGTAAATTAATAATAGTAACATCAAATTAAATAAAATATTATTTTTCATGCACGAAACTTTTTTGGTGTCTTAATGAATGTAATTTAAGCAAATTTCAATGTAAATAATACCACATTTTATAAAATTTCTATGCTTGGCCTAAAATGGGTTAATGCAACGATTACATTTTGTATTACAGACTGTTCAAATTATGGCGTTTCGTCTCGGAAACTCTGTATATCCACAATAGAGATTAACCGAGCTCAGACCGAGCCCTAGCCCCGGATAGAAATGGTCTCGGCATCGATTTTCATACCAGACTTTGGGTTCGTACTTAAAGTGAAAATTTTATTTATTTACAAATTGAAAATAAACTAAAAAAATAAAAACTTCTATTTGCGGGAGAAAAATGCAGTCTAAGTTTCTTAATGTGATTTACAATCCTTCAAAAATAAGTTTGAAAAGAGATTTAATTGTTATTGCTGGAATATAATGAGAAATATTTCATCTGATTGCAGCCTTTGTACGATGAGTGTTAGTAGTATAGTAGTCCTGGAATATTTCTTGTCTATCCTAGCTTTATGTTAGAAACTCTTTTCCAGAATTACTGGAAAACAGAACTCGCGTATTTCTACAAAAGTGGTACAATAATATTTTAAAAGAATGAGAAATGTGACTTTTGCAGATTTCTGCAAGTGGCGGGATATAAATAAAAATTTGCTATTTTAAACATGTTTTCAAGGACACGAAAATTACGAAACGTTGTTATGACGTAGTTTAGCATTAATACTTATTACTATGTAAGAAGATAATTTTAAATGAGTAAATTAATCTTGAAACAATTTTAAAATGATACTAACTATTTTCTACACTGTAAAAAAATGACCGATGTTTCTTACTTTATTAAAATATGCTATAACCACGAACGAAAATATAATACAATCTTCTGAGTTATCCGAAATTTCAAATAGCATGTTACATTGTCTTTTGAATCCCCAGAAACGAATACATCTTCAAAATTTAAAGAATAATTTATAAAAACAAATTATTTTTAGCTGCCCGAATTTTTCAGAAACGTTTCCGAAGGGTTTTTATAGTGTATTAATCAGTGTCCTCAGGATGGAATACCTGTTTTTCGAATGTTATCCATTCTCAAGTACACGTTTTCAGCCGCATAAGTTAATTTATACATGAAAGAGTAAATAAATAATCTTAATTTTAATATTATTGTTAACGCTGTTAATTTTGCATGTTTGTCTGTTAAACATTTTTTTGAGCATGAAAATGTTTACTTCAGAATTGATAGCATTCGAAAAACAGGTATTCCAGGCTAAGGACACTCATTAATACACTATAAAAACCCTTCGGAAACGTTTCTGAAAAATTCGGGCAGCTAAAAATAATTTGTTTTTATAAATTATTCTTTAAATTTTGAAGATGTATTCGTTTCTGGGGATTCAAAAGACAATGTAACATGCTATTTGAAATTTCAGATAACTCAGAAGATTATATTATTTTTTCGTTCGTGGTTATAGCATATTTTCATAAAATAAGAAACATAGGTCATTTTTTACAGTGATACTGCACTGAATTGTGTCTTCTTTGTTTATCTTAGATTTTCTATTTTCATTAATATATATACCGGGTGAACCAAAAGTTCGTTAAAACTTTAAAAATTCACAAAAAAGGAAGAAATTACGATAATGAAGTGCGGTTTGCAAGAAAGGGCTCACAAGGTAGTCGGATTTTTCTTAGAAAAGTTTAAAATGTCACTGGTAGAGGGCACTGACAATCCGAAACGCAATGAACGGGACAATAGTACGCTCCATCCATTTATTCTCGCAATAACAATTGTTCAACATGACCTCCAGACCACATCCTTCGTCAATATTCTTTCGCTGAGCGAAATTTTCACAACGCAACGGTTGCTGACTCTCTGTTCAAATAGAACAACTTCAGCAATAACGCTCGATCGGGTAATGATAAGATTCTGAAAGCGAATGAGAAATCCTCGTGTACCCCGGTATTTTATTGCAGGATTAATTTGCATAATTTTGCTGAATTTCTCGCATGTTAGCGCCATCTACAGGTGAATTTTTTAATAAAAACTTTTTTTGCTGCTAAAAAAATTTCGACTACCTTGTGAGCCCTTTCTTGCAAACCGCACTTCTTTATCATATTTTCTTCATTTTTTAATGAATATTTTAAGTTTTAACAAACTTTTGGTTCACCCGGTATATAAAATCAAAAGAAGAGATAGCATAAAAATCAAAGGAAAAGACACTACAAAGTTCAAACATAACAAAATGCAAATGCAACTATGAAAAATTATGAGGTTGGATTGACTTATGACGGCCAATTATCAACACGAGGGATATAGGTCCTAGGGAGGGAGGTGCTCTCCGTGGGGGGTCTTTTTAAGGGATCCTAACCCGTATTTACGGCAATGTTCGAAGAAAACCACGGAAAACTCCGAACGGTTAGGTCACCGAGCGCGACAGGGGTTTGCCCTTTCGCCTTCCAGCTTTGACAGCAGAACCTCTCAGCCACTGGTGCGGCTGAAAAGTTATGAATATCTTATATATATATATATATATATATAACATAATTATATTTAAACATTCAGAAAACAACAAATATACAAGTTTATCAGGAGTTTCCAGAAATAATAAGCATCCCCAATGATTCAAGGTAATAATTGGTTTATATGAAACCCTAATTTTAAAGCAAATTATTCCAAGAATATTGATAACAAATGTAGTGGAAACGATGACACTAGCTTAAGATATTATCATTAACGCAGATTCAAGATTAAAGTGGGGGAAATCTACTAAACGATGGGGACAAAGGAAAACGAATATTGGTATCAATCTGATCTTCTCTAATTTTCTGTGATTTTCTCTCTTTTTATCAAAGAATATATATTAATGTAATTGCATTGACAAACAGAAAGAAACATATATAATAAAGTATACAATTTTTCAGGCAATGACGTGTATTCTCAATGCTTTAAAATGTAATTCAGTTTACTTTAAATCATAATTTCTAAAATGAATTGTTCCTAGACCATTCATGTCGCACGGGAATGATGACAAAAGTTCAAGATATACTCATTAGTAAAGATTCAAAGTGAGGAAATCTATCAAATGATGTTATAAAGCAAGAATGAGATAAGACTATTTGTGATAATCACCTTTTTCCTGTGATTTTTTTCTCTCTTTTTTTTTTTCCTAATCTAAAAAAAATATTTTAATATAGTTCTGTTTACACATACCAAAAGAAGCTGTCATAAAAGATCATCAGTTGTTTCCAAGTTTGGCGTGAATTCCAAATACTTTAAAATATAATTCAGTATATACGGAATCATGATTTTTAAAAACATTTATTCCAAGACCATTGGTGAAAAATGTCACAGAAATGGTAACACTAGTCCAATATATTCACACTAGTGAATATTCAAGAATTAAAGTGAAGAAATCTATTAAAATATGTGAAATCAAAACGGAGATAGGACGGGACTGCATTATAATCATAATTTTTCTGTGATTTTTTTTTTTAATATAAAAGTATTTTAATATAATTCTACTTAAACGCACCGAAAGAAACCGATATAAATTTATCAGTAATCTCCAAGAATGACATGCATTCCCAATGCTGTAACTCTGCATATAAAAAATCGTGATTTTTAAAAACAATTATTCTAAGACCATTGATTAAAAAATATATATATATATATGACACTAGTTCAAGATATTCAAAGTAATTAATATTCAAAAATTAAAGGTTAGAAATCTATAAAAAGATGCGACAGCGTAAGACGAAGACGAGATTTTTGTTATCTTTTTTCTCTCAATCTTTTTTTCAAATAGAATTTTCTAATACAGTTCTGACATTTAGAGGAAAAAAACACAAATATGACTTTAACATTGGTTTCAATGAATGTTTTTTTAAATAATTATTATAAGAATATTGATACAAAATGTCACGGAAAGTATGACACTTGTTCAAGATATTCTCCTTGGTGAAGATTAAAGGAATAAAGGGGAAAAAATGTAATAAAAGATCCGACAGAGCACGACGAAGATTGGATTCATTGTGGTCATCTTTCTTTCTTTCATTCTTTTTTTGTCATTTTTTCTCTTTTTATTAAAAAATGTATTTTATTATCGTTCTATTTACACGTATCAAAAGAAGCAGACATAAAAAAATCACCAGTTATTTCCAAGAATACCCGCATAGCATGCCCAGTCACAGTGACGTCATTGTGACGTCAATGTGAGTCACGTACGTCACGTCACATCTGTGACCAAAATGCCACCACTTTGTAACGTCACACTGTGACCAAAATGTGAACGTCTTGGAGATCTAAAGAAAACTTAAAATAAACTTTAGAACATCTTATAACATAAAGAAAATTACTTTTTGACAGTTTTAAAAAATTTTGTGACGTTGCAATGACGTCACTGCAAGTCACATAAGTCACGTAAAACCTATGACCAAAATGCCAACACTCTGTGACTTCACGGTGTGATCGGAGAGTGAATTTGAAAAAAAAAAGTCATAAAATTTAGATTTGAATTATGTCATGTACCTAAATCATTAATAAAAATATTGTCACACACTATTTATATATATTGAGTATTTCCAAAATAAAATAATAAATAAATATCTGTCTACATATATGAGGCAGATAATTTTTTACAATTTTCATTACCATTTTCATGAAATTTAACAAAATATACTATATAATACAAAGGTAAAAATCCTTAAATAGAAATTTAGTTATTTATCGAGTTATAAGCAATTCGTGTCACGTGACGACCAGTTTTTCACTGTCACGTCGGATATTCAAATCAAAACGCCGACTTTGACATTCTTTTCTGAAAGATCTTCTGCTTTTAACAAAAAATGGAAAAGGTTTTTCAATAACATAGTTTCTGAACAAAACACGAGCCAATTTCGTGTATTTCCGAGCAAAAATGAATTAAAAACATGTTATAAAGTATATGTCATTCCTATAGCAATTTATCCAAAACTGGCCAGTGCTTAGTAAGATGTCACCTCTATTAAATATATTGCTCTTTTCGATAGAGTGTAAAAAATGAAAAATTTGTACTTAGGAAATTTGATTGCAATTTAAATTTATATCGAAATTACTTTATAAAGCCTATTAAATCAATTATTATTTAAAATATATCTTTACTTTTGACGACTAAAGCAAATGCAAAGGATTAAAAAATATATAAAAATGTAAATTTTCACAGCTTATTTCTAAGAATACAAAACTCTCTCATATAAAAAAAGAATATTATAGCATCATTAGAAGTTCATTTTTCAGCCATATAAATTATAAAGGTTTTGAAATGTCTTTATTTAAATTATTTTCTTCCTATATCATTTGCGGTAAAAGTTGGAAACATCTGCTAGCTGTTATTTTGTTGTGTTTAAACAATACTGCGCGCGCATATTGAAGGCAGACGACTTTTTCTCATTCGAAGCTAGGATTAGCGTGTGTTGGGTTCTTTGAAGTTTGTAGATTTATACTGTGTAAGTAAATTAACGTTTTAAAGTGAACAATCTCCATTTTAAAGTAAACCATCCATTTTAACATCTCACTGTGTCTAGCCGGGTGTGTTCATAAGGCCTGGGTGATATTTGATTTCTCAGATCTATGAACACATCGCTTCTGCTGGAATAATTTGAAAATTATTGTAGTGGATTTACATTCTAATTTTTCAATGAAAGGGAAGCAGATAAGGAGCATTCCATCATAACCCCTTTATCTATAGATCAGCAGGTAACTTTTAATTTCTTCGCAGTTTTGTTAATAGTGCATGTTTAGTACTAGTACATTTAATAATGCATTATTTAAAAGTTAATATGTTTAAATTTTCTTTTAAAAAATCACTTGTATTAAATTTTATCTTTAATGTTTTATATTTTTTTAAATAGATTGTTTGGAAAAACTGTATTTACTAAGAATATGTATTCTAAATGTAAAGTGTTATATAAAATGAGGAATTTATTTAATATTTTGCGTTTCTTAGTTCAATTTTCATAGTTATTCATGATAATTAAAAACATTGCAATTTTTAAAACTATTAATATTTGATTTGAAATTTAATAATTTCGTTGCTAGTGTAGGTTTCCAGAAATAATTTTCCGGTATATTTGAAAAAAAAAAGTGACAATTTAATGCATTGAATAATTTATTTGTCGAGATATGTCAATGTTAGATGCACAAAAATAATAAATATTGATGAAACAATAAAATAACTGTTTAGTTAAGGTAATTTTTCCAGCTGTGTTATCGAATGTTTTTACTGTAAAAATTTATATTTAAGTTCTGCATTTAGTATTCTATCAAAAACTATAAATAAAATAATTTGTAAAGAAAAAAAAAAAATATTTTTTTTTTTTTTGGCATTTATGATCTTAAGTTCTATATTTCATTTACAACGAAAACTGTTTTACTGCCTGATACAATGTTTATTATTTAATAATATCGCACAATAGGTATATCTATTATTTAAATTGATTCCTAATATAAATTTTTCAGAATGCTTATTTGAAAATGTGTACTTATATTTTCTTTAAAGTTGTTCTCAAATACAAAATAGCTAATTTCTGGCATATTTCTGAATTCATTTTTATTCGGAAATACATGAAATTGGCAGGTGTTCTTATTCAGAATATATATATATAATCGAATGGCGTTATCCATTTTTTGGTAACGGCAGATGATGTTTCAGAAAACACTATCAAAGTCGGTGTTTTGAACCAAATTTCCGACGCGCAGCGTCAGAAACGGGTAAAACGTGACCGACATTGATATTAAGTATTACATTTATCTAAAAATGGAAAACGCTATTCATTCCAAATAGCTTTAATAATCAGGCATGCAAGTGCCATGCGTTGAAAAGTTTGTTCATAAATGTGTCAGAAAGTTTCGTGTTAATCGGTTTCTCAATCAGATGCAAAGTTTTAATTTGAATACGAGTTGCATCAATAAAAATGATTGCCGATCCAATCCTTATCGTCGATCTTATCCGTATTTGGTGAAATCTTGTTATCCGAATCCATGCGAAATCATTTATCAGGTTCGGTCGGGTTGTGGGCTTACAGATTTTTTGTTGTTGTTGTTGCTGGGTTAGGGTAAGAATACGGGTTGAATCAAAATATAGTTTCAGTCAACCATCATTCATGTTCAAGTTGACATTCAATCATGTTCAAGAAGTATATAACCGGATTCGTGTATGACTCTAGATCCGAGCCGACATCAGAAATTGTATCGTAACACAATTTCTGATAAAATCTGGTTACTCGGTCGTATGCAAGATTCTATTCCAAACAAGACTTACAGTAAAAACATTATACCCGACTCGGGTCAGATGGGGTTCACGAAAATCAGGTCACACGACAACTAATCCAAATCTATTCTGTAACCAAACAAATCCAAAAAGATCGATCCGAAGTTTCTGGATTGGATTCGGGTAAAATCTGGTCACCCGACCCGGTGCAGTGTCGTCACAAACGTCACAAACTTGAACCATAAAAAAATTTTGATCCGAACAATCCGTATAGGATTCGGGTAAAATCTGGTCACCCTATCCGATGCAGATTCGTCACATTTTTCACATTTAAGTCGCACGGTGACTTCACAAAGTAGTCACATTGTGAGGTCACAGAAAGCCTTGAAAACGGCCATAACGACCTCGCATTTACGTCACAATGACTTCACATCGACGTCACGTGACGTCACGACGACGGTCACAAAGTCACAGTGTGGACGGTCACAAAGTCACAGTATGACTTCACAGTGACGTCGCCGTGACGTCACCATGCCTTACGGGTAATGTGCATTCCCAATGCTTCAAAATATTATTCAGCATATATGGAGGAATCATGATTTTTAAAAGCAATTATTACCATCGATAACAAAATGTCACAGATATGATAACACTAGTTCAAGATATTCTCATTAGTGAATATCCAAGAATTAAAGTGAAGAAATCTAATAAAAGATGCGACAGAGCAAGACGAAGACAAGATTCATTGTGACCGTCTCCCTTTTTCCAGCCACAAATGAAGAGCAAGTTCTGTTGGGAAGTCAAGCGGAACAAATAGGCAAAGTACAAAATTAGGCTACTAGACTTCGTTATTAAGTGGTTCAGTCGTACATTCATGCGTATGATTTCCATAGCTATGTCCATAAAAAATAAATTCAATTTTTCTTTACTTGGTGTAGGTTGGGGAAGCTACTCAAACGGCAAATTACTTGTGCGGTAACAGATATATACTTTTTTCTTTTGAAGTTTAAGCTTGTTAAAAAATGTCATAGTTACTAAAAAAGAGCTGGATAAATTGACCATCTACCGATCCATTGTGATTCTACAGTCACAAACTTCTTTCAAAGATTTTTATTTAAAATATAAAGATTGCTCCCCCATTAGCTGTGTCAAAAAAAAAAAAAAATTAAAATTAAATATAATTTTGTGACGCACACTTCCGGGCAATGCATTTTAGAAGTAACGATGACACAAGATTAACAATAACAACAGTTTATTTAAAAGCAATAATAAGGGTGATTGGCAGTGGAGAAAGCAGATCTTAACTAAGGTGATCAGAACTGAACAAGTTAAAATCACTAAAACTGAAAGGTGGGACGCTTTCCCAAAAAAACTTACTAAATTCAAGCACTTAGCTGAAAGCAAATTAACGTCGCTGTTTGTTTTCAGGAACCTAAGAGGCAAGTGACTTCAGTGTCACTAGAAACGCCATAAATGTCACTTAAAACACGGCAATATCACTATCGAAGGCAACTCTGTGGATTCCAATGCTCATTTATTTAAAATACCAAACTTTAATTCCTTACCACATTGGCGAACTCACAATCGAAGATTCTAATCCAAAAACGGCTGATGGAAACTTCACTGGCTACCCAGCACGTGGAATCTTCGACGTTCAAAGCAGGAAACGGAGAAAATAGCCCTGACTGGAACACCACTATGGGCGAGATGTGCCTAAATCCCTCAAATACAACTCTTACCGCAGTATATATAGCCACTTACACAATCACAGGCACCCAATTATCATATCATTGCACAAATAACCGTGAAAATCAGATGCCGGAGATTCAGACATACTTCGCGAAACTTAAAGAAACGACTGAATAGATAGCTCATCACAAATGTAAGAATTCAGAACACTACAATCAAACGCAAAAACTGAAAGCTTACTTGAGATAGACTACCTTTACAAAAAAGTAGCTAGGCACTATGCTACATTTTTTATTTACATTTTATGTAGGTAGGTTGGGGTAAGTATTGAAACTATAAATTAATAGTTCAGTAACAGCTTTTCTTTCTTTTTTTTAATCTCAAGTTTAAGTTTGTTAAAAATTGCTTTAGTTTCTAAAGAAAAAAAAAACTGAATAAATTAACCTCCTATTATTAATTGGGATTTTGAAGGCACATGTCTCTTTTTTTAAAAATTTTATTTCAAATACAACTGTTTTTAAACTCGTTTGACTTAAAATTTCAAATATATGTCTACCTTATGTTGGGGTTGCTATACAAACGGGAAATTACTTATGGAGTTACAGATTGTTTTTTCCTTGAATTTTAAACTTCTTAAATATAACAGTAATTTCTATAAAGTTTTCATTACAATAACCGTCTAGAACCCATTGTGAACTTACAATTCTCTTTCAAAGATTTTACTTCAAGCATAAACGACATTTCTTTTTAACAAATTTTTTTGATTTAATATTTTCGATATGGTTGCCTTATATTGGGTTGCTATTCAAATGGTAAATTAGTTCTGAAGTAACATGAACGTTTTTAATATAAAATTTATGCAAGTAAAAATGTGCCATGGTTAATAAAAGAAGGATAAATGAAATTCCCGCTACCATCGGGAATTTCAAGTCAGAATTCGGTTCTATTTCAAGATTTTTATTTCAGACTTAAACATCATTCTCTCATTAAACATGTTTTGCTTAAAATTTCAAATATGTGTTGCTTTCTTTTAGTAAAGAATCTAAATGTCATCATCAAATTTGAAATTTTAAAAGCTATTTACATACAATATATTTTAATATCTGGAATTAATTTAAGGTACAGAGACTAAAGCAATTTTTTGGTTAAAATTTCTCTTACTAGCACATCTTGAAACTACCGGCACTTTTGACGATAAAATTTTTGAAGAAAAAATCGGCTTTCTATTTATGCAACCAAAAGTATCAAATGTATTAATGTATCAAGCTTTATTTTACCGTAACAGAGAATGTAACCTCTTTTCCTAATCCACTAAAATGAAAACTAGAAGAAAGAAAATACTACGACATTGTTGTTTAAGAAATATTTTGATTCAAAGTGAACTGTCTTTGACTTGATTTTACTAAAAATTATAAGCTTATGGTTAAAAGTCTCATAACAACATAGAATTCTGAATTTGTGCTTCAAGCATAATATTTAAAAAATTATATAGCTAGAGAAGCATGTAAAACTGGACCGAATTTGGATTTCGCTGATATATTATTTGGATTTTTTTTCTGAAACAAAGTAACATTATATATATATATATATAAACAAAGTAACATTATATATATATATATATATATATATATATATATATATATATATATATTCAATATCTTATTACTTTACACCACATCCAACTGCCAGCATTGCCATTAATTTAAAAAAATAATAATCGATAAAATAATAATCCTAATAATATTATAAATCTGATTGTGTGCAAATGTTAGGCTGAAGCCAGCGTCAAAATGGAGCATTTAATGATCCTGTACTTTTGCACATAGGCTGATTATAACCCTCAGATGAACATAGGCTGGTTTTTGTTTATTTTATTCAAATATTTTTCTTAATAATTCAAAATTTCGTTATTTTCATAGAGAATAAATGGATATTTTTTTCGTATAATATTTTAAAAAGGTTAAATTTACTTTACCGTTGCTAATACTTTATCGTTGCCAAAACTAAATAAAAGCCCAGAATAATAAGTTTTACTCAACAATTAATTTTCAATTGAAAGTTTTTCACGTGAAAAATGAAAATTCAAAAGAAGGTTGAATTTCCGTGATATTTGAAACAAAAATATGGAGTATTTGTTATTATACATGAAGTATGAATATTGGTTACGTTGAGAAGATATTTTCTGTCAAAAACTGCGTTATAATTAGAAGGAAAACTGAACAATAATCATATTATTAAGAAAAGATTTCGCTTGGACCATGGAACTATGAAAAGGATCCTCCTTGGCTTGAACAAATATGACGTCATAAATAAAACATGTATTTTCAAATATTCGTAACATTACAAGGAGCATGAATATCAGCGTATAATAAAAGTATATATATAATGGACGTCAGATTTAAGATGAATAACTGAAATATGTTTTTTTGATAGTGATTAATAATAAGCTTGAAAATCAGTTACATACCGATGTGTGTTTTTGGATAAAATTCCCGTCATGATTGCCAGGAAAAGAAAATTAACAAGAATTATATCATTGAAAAGAGATTTCTCTGAAATCAAAGTGACGTCATATTTCAAATAAAACGGGATTTTTCAAATATGTTTCAAATGGTGCGTGAATCAATTTCATACAATAATAATTACAGAGTACAGTGAAAGAATAGAGAGGATGTGAACCGTCAAATCGGCTTGCAATATGAAGCCGGTTATCGCTCAAATCATTAGGCCCAAGGGCTGACTTCATTGGACGGGAAGAGGTTTTCAAAGCAAGCCGCCAGTTGTTTAGGCCAACTGTAGGGTTGCATTTTCAGCATCACGCCAAACATAAACATTTCATATCTATTTATTCTCTGAACTCTGCGATTAATAATACAAGCATCAGTAAGATTATTAGGAAAAGAAAATTGAACACAAGTCTATTATTTTAAAATCTGACTGTATGTTTGTATTTCGCAACTACTACTCTTAATGCAATGCGATTTACTTAACACCATCATTGATCTAAGGATGTCATATAAACTCTGAGAATTTAAAATTTTGAATTAGACTCCGAGATATTATTATTTTTTTATTTATTTATTTTATTTTATTTTTTGTAAATTTTAACGAAATTTTTTTAAAAACGGTAATTAAATTACTCCATTTTTGTGGATAAAAAAAAGGAAGAAATAAAACGGATTAATACATTTTTATGCCATTTTCTCATTAAAACTGAAAAAAAGAATTTATTTTCAATTTGAATAGTTGGTGAAAAAAAAATCTTGATTACAGTAGAATTTTCGAAAATTAAAAACATATTTCCACATATTCAAACTTTATAAATTAATTTATTCTGCAGAACAAAAATCGTCTGTCAGCATATTGTCAAGAAATCAAGAGTTGTTTCAGCTATAGATTAAACCAAGGAGGCAAATTTGCTGTTACATGCAAACGTAACACTTGCAATTGCAAAGCTTTTCACAACCCCAAATTACATGCAAACGTAACATTTACATTTAATTTGCACCCAAATTAATTTTAATTTGAACCCTTATAAATGTTAATTTGCACTGAAAATTACATGCAAAAGTAATGTTTACATATAATTTTGGGTACCAAAAAGCTTTGCAATTGCAAGTGTTACGTTTGCATGTAACTGTTACTGATACATGCAAACGTAACACATGTAAATGTTACGTTTGCATGTAATTTTGAGTTGCAAAAAGCTTTGCAATTGAAGCTCCTTGCATTTAGGTGTAGAATTATTCCTCCATATTCACAAGAATTGAATTTAAACAAAAAGCATATACTATTTCCAATGAATTATTTTTAAATGATGGCTGTTAAAACGTTTTTCATAGTCGTTAAAAGTAAAATGGTTTATCAGGTAAAACTGATATTTGTTTTTACCCAATTCGTCGATTTACACGATTTTATTTAGCCGTGCTTTTTTCCATTGGTTGCAGTTTATACTTTTCGCAGTTATTTGGCACAAAATTTTACCTTTTTTAAACTGATTTATGTCAAGGCGCCCATAACAAAGAAATATCGTATTTTCTTCTATGAAATGTGATAAAGAGTTAGTTAATTATTTACGTTTTTAATTATGGGGAGTGAAATATTTTGCTTGATTAGTACATTTATTTTTCTTTTAATGTTACGTGAACGAAGTCACGGGTAACAGCTAGTAATCAATAAAATTCGAGTTAAGTCCAGATCTATATGTTTATCCGGCTACATTTTCAGTAACTATAGGAGGTCGCTATTATTTTCCCTTTAAAAAAGAATATTATTACCAAAAAAATTATGAAAAATTCTTCAATTTAAATGCATATTTATTAAATTTCAGTTGAAATGGGATTTTTTCTATAACATTTACTATAGTTTACTGCGTTAATGTGTAGTTGTGCAGGTGTAGATATTGCTGTAGTTGTGTAAATGCTATAAATTTTGATGTGTAAATCTAGATGTGTAGATGCTATAAATTTCGATGTGCAAATCTAGATGTATGGATGTGTAAATGTAGATGTAGACGTGTAGATACAGATGTAGGTGTAGATATAAATATGCAGATCTGTAGATGTAAATACGTAGACGAGCAGACTTAGATGTGTGGATATAGATGTATAAACGTAGATGCGTTCATGTGCAGAAGTAGATGTGCGTGATATGTAGCATGTTTATCTTATATAAACGCTTACTGTAACGCGTTTATATAGTATTATTTTATTGAGTAGATTACCCGCTCAGATGTGTTTATCTTTTTAAATGGAAACTATTTCGAATTATTAAATCTCGATTAATATAATCTTGGCGCTCTTAATTTTTAATCTTATCTCACTCTGTCATGTAAATAAAACCTACCACAAAGACAGTTTTATTTTTATTTTTATAGTTTCTTACAAATATATATTCTCGCTTCATTATACAGTATTGCCACAGGCGACTATTTTTTATTATTTTATCTACAGTTGCTTCCAAACAGTAATATTCATGGTAAATTTATATTAGAAAATGACTACATACATTATTATTTGAAAATAATGGTAGAAAAAATAATAAAAGGCAAATAGTCGATTGTGGCAATCTTGCGTTATATGCCAGGTGGATTATGCATAGTGGAATCATTTTTACATGATATTGCTTCTCAAGAATGTAATACCTATCGTTCTATATAAATAAATCTCCCAACTGACAAAGAGATTTGGGGCTTCAATTGATTAATCAAAGTTTTTAATAAGATACATTTTGATAAGGAAATGAAACTTAATATTACATTAAAAATATATAAAATTCCAGTAGAAGACTCCAAGGTTAAAACTAAGTTACAGAGAAAAATACATAACATGCAAACAAACTAAGCAAGTTTTTACACACAGCAATGTTATTACGATGAATTTACTTATCAATCACAAATTCTGTTAAATATATATTAATGTTTAATACTGCCACACAAAATCAGTTATCAAGAAGGAGAAAAGGAAAATCCATTGAAGCATATAATTATGAATGAATCGAAAGAAATTAGTTGAAATTAGAGATGAAAACATGAAAAAACTGATCATATTTCATAAACGTTTTACAGCTTTTTACAATTTATGTCAATAAAAAAAATCATAATTGGTTGAATGTTATAACAATTATTATCACTTATTAATAAATGTTACCACATTTTATTGCATATAATTAAATCAAATTGCACTAATGCCTTGAACAATTATTAGTATAGACCCTAATAGAAAACAATTATTGGACCAACATTGTTTGTATTGGTTATGGCTTTGCTTTACCATGGCTAATATTGCAACAATATTGGAAATAATTTCGTCATTTTATCGTAAATATTTCCAATGTAAAGCCAATATTTATGAACTATTAAAGTTTTATAGCATATATACTCCCAATGTAAATCTAATATTTTTCTAATTCATTCAAAAAAATCATAATTGGTTTAATATTATAACAATTATTATCACTTATTAATAAATGTGATCACATTCCGTTGAAAATTGTTGAAAAAGGATGTTCAGTTAGATGGCACTGCGACGCTATGAACTTCTACTTCCACTTTCACTTCCACAAAGCACTCTGTGTTTAGAACGCAACAAAAGGTTGTCTTTGAAATGTTTTGTTATGATTAGAAGATGTGACAGTTTTGTCATAATGATGAGATAGGTAAATTTAATATTTTCCTATATGTGTCATTTCGTTGCAAATATTACTAATTTAAGCTAATATTTAATTAAAGTATTTCCAATGAATGGAATACTGACACAATACTGGGCCCAACATAAATAAAATCGGTTTATTCCTTGAGCGCGTATTGAAAATTTTTGTGATGTAATAAAACCACTTGAATTCACAAACCTTTACAAATATGCATATTTATATACTACGGATCTTATACGATCAGCTCTTCAAATACAATTTAATTCTTGTGTGTTTTGTATATCCAAAAGAAATAACATTTACGCATAAAATCTCCAAACTCTAATATAAGATGTCGTTTCGCGATAATAATACAGTCCCTTATTGTCAATGCTTATTGAACAACTGTGAATAAGCTGTTTTCAATGAATATTAATAGACAATTTGCTACGTAAGGAGACAAAAAATTCCATTCAACAAATGGTGCTAATTTTAATATCGATTTATGGAACTTTTGCTTTCGAAGCACGAATTATTAAGTTTACGCGGAGAAAAGCCTCTTTAGTTGAAAAGTTCTCTCTTTGAATGATGATTGTCTTCAGTTTTGAGTCGATAGTAGCGGTGCAAGTGATCGCTTTCCTTAGCAACAGGAAATGAAACTTCTTCAACGAGGTACAGTCCTTTAAATAGCATTAAAGGAACTTGTTTTAAAATTAAAATAATTTCTTTTGACTGAATTAAAATATTCGGAACATTATATATATATATATATACAGGGTCATTCATAATTCCCTCCTGGGTTTCGAAACGTTATAGTAAAAAAACGAAGACGAATATGAAAAAAAGAAACATATGAAATTATTCCGAAACTATTCAAGTTTTACTTACATACATTACAGGTGTTCTATGTGTGAACCCTTGGTCACACGGCATACATCCATGCGATAGTCCAGTTCCTGCCATACTCCGTTTCTTTAAATTTCCGGTACCACACATGAATTGTTTTGTCAGTTGGTCCATGTTTTCGATATTTATTACGTAAGGCCCGTTGAACTGACACCACTGATTCAGATTTAAAGAAACGGAGTATGGCAGGAACTGGACTATCGCATGGATGTATGCCGTGTGACCAAGGGTTCACACATAGAACACCTGTAATGTATGTAAGTAAAACTTGAATAGTTTCGGAATAATTTCATATGTTTCTTTTTTTCATATTCGTCTTCGTTTTTTTACTATAACATTTCGAAACCCCGGAGGGAATTATGAATGACCCTGTATATACAGGTCTTAATTTCTAACAAAAAAAAAGTACCGAAGCCCTAATATTCTGCAGTACTAATAACCGTAGCACGCCCCACCCCCCTTCCACCGTCACTCCAATCTGCATATTTATATTTCATTATATGTACTTGCAAAATTTAAAGCAATTTTTTTCTTTAGCAATATAAAAATTTTAAATATATCTATCTGCATTTACTTAGCTGTCAATTATTCCACTTTTTAGTTATCACTTCGGCTAAATAGAAATCGTTGCCTAATTTTAATGTTAATGAATCGCAGAATTCTGTGATTAAATAAATTAAGGATTTTGACTTTTTCAGTAAAAGATTTTTTTACTCGATGTTTAAGGATTTTTTGAGTTTTTATTGTCCGACCGTGATAATTTTTTGAATTTCTGAAAGCTTGTTATATTTTGCGTCTGGTGGTATGATTTTCGAATCCGTAGGATGGCTAGAAAAAAAGTAATCGCTCCTTAAAAAAGTCCTTAGGAAAAAAGCGATGAGAAAAACACAGACTATCTACGCAGATTTTCATTGGTTCATTTCCAAATCGTTAGTTTTTTTTTATACGTATGAATAAAGAGATGAATAAAGAGATGAGTAAATAAAATTTTTAATTTACAGACAGATTGAGTTCGAGCACACACAAGCCCAAAGAATAATGTAAAAATTGAGCCCATTTCATCTCCATTTCCTACGCGTGCAATACATTATGTGTCACATATAGTGTTTTGATAGAAAAAAATGCAAATGCTTCGATATGGGAGGAAAAGGAAAGGATAACATAGGCTTCCGTTTTTCGGAAGCGCTTGCACTGCGCTCCGGTGAATTCCGACCAATATTTAAATATTTACTAAAAGCAGAGAAGTACCGGAGCCGGGCTCCGGCGCAATTTAAGCCCTGTATATATATATATATATATCTTTATAATTTTCACTTTGAATATTCACATATTTTTTATGAAAAACTATTTCTTATTTTTAATTGGCATCTTTATATACTATTCAATACATATTACAATTTTTAGCACATTTTTAGCTGATGACAGTCTATTCTAACGCTATGTCAATTGCTAAATTTGCGCATTTTCATTGTGTATTCTTTCTATGATTTCTTCTGTTTGTGGATATTTGATACCAACTTTTGTAAGATTTACCATTTGACACTGCAATTTTTATCATCTCAGGATATATACCTGTTCTATAATTTATCATAACGAGTACAAATTTCATCTTTCATTTTTAATAAAATAAAATTCTTGATATATATATAGCTCCCAACTTTTACGCTTTTTTCCAGCCCCCATTTTTGAACAGAAAAATTTGTTTTCAATAATCACTGAAACTTGGGATTAACGAAAGCAATTTTTTTCTTTTCAAAAATTTTGGTACGAAAAAAAGTGTAAAAAGTGTAACAGTTGGCAGCTATGTGTGTATTATATATCAACATTTTTTATTATATGGTTCTTTTATATGATGAAATTTTAAAACAGATGATATGGAATATAGAATGGCAAAATCTATCTTCTAGGTTGATTAATATATTAGAAATTGTTACTGTATTTTAAAACATGCTAATTGTTTTTAAAGAAAGATTAAAGAAATTTAATAAAATAAATTGCTATTGCATGGGAATATAGAAGCAAACTGTTCATATTAAAATGAATGTTGCATTGCTTTTGAAACTCTTGTCAGAAAAATCTCTAAAGATGTGGCTAAAAAACATTTGACACAAATTTCTAAATCATGTTCCTAAATAACAACCACAAATCTAAAAAACAAAATTAAAATTAAAATTAAAATTAAAATAGAAAAAAACAAAATGAAAATGTTGCACTGTTACCTGAGATGGCTGGCAAATATTTTTAATCAAAAGAATTTCAGCACTGTTCGAAATTACAAGCTTAAACATATTAAAAAAAAGAAAAAAAGATTTAAATAATTAAATTTTATGATTATATTAATAAAAGGTAGTGTTAAAGTTCCGTTATTATAACTGAGGATTCAACTCGAATTACTCTGGTTACAGGTGGAAATAATTCTTAATTAAAAAACTAATATATATTTTTACATTTAATATATTTTTTAGATTGCACCACCAACTACTTAAAAAGTAATATTGTGCATGAGACATCAATTACGCATTCAAGTAATAAACGTTTTGAAACTTATACAGGTATACAAAATTCACATTGATCAAAACCTTTTTTAAAAATTTTTACTTGTTCTATGCAAATTTGCGATGTTTATTCTTAAAATGGCCGCAATTCCTTTCTATCACTTGCAGTTTTTTCATAGTCTGCATCAACTTGCATGACATTCGTGCCATACAGCTTTTTAAAGCTAATAATGGCAAATAAATAAACTTATATACATTATATTATTGAACGTTATTAAACAGTATTTTTCAGAAATTACTAAATATGAATGAATACCTGAGCTAGCATGCGGATCACAAAAAAGTTTTCTTTTTCACATTACCTGGAAAAGAAATTGCGTATAAGCAAAAATAAATACAATGTGTAATTTAAATAATAATAATAAGAATTTGGATTTTAGCATTTATGATTGGTTCAGCTCTGACAAATTTTATACAGCAAAGAATAAAATGTACTTACACTATTGACACTAATATATATATATTACAGAAATTAATGTAATTTTTCATCATAAAATATTACAAAATTGTGCAGTATCATTTACACTTACAGTATTTGTATTGCTCTATATTTTTCTCATTCATATTGCTATTAGTTAAATACTTTGTTGTACAGCAAATTGTGATAAATACAACTGTTTTAATTTTTTTTTTTTTGCTTAAATATAGACTTTTGTGAAGAGTCAAACCGAGTATTAAAATAGATAATTGGAAACTATACTGGATTTAAACATTTGTTAATAATATTAAAAATTATGGTTTAAAAAAATGTTTTTGAAGAAATTTTATATTATGTTGCAACCATTCACACCTTTTCTTTTTTTTTCCTCTATCTTCTCGAAATTCAAATAATTCGATTTTAAAATTTCACTATTTAAGATATATTTTTCTCCGTTTGTAATTATGTCGAAAATAAGCAACAATAAACAAAGATATTATCCATTTTATACAATTTAGAATTGCTTACACTAATTTCTTTACTTCATTATTTTCTTTTAAATTAACATTCAGGAGCTAAGCAAATATAAAATTAAATATATAAGATAAAACTAATGTTTTTCTCTTCTCAGTTATTCTTTATCTTAATTATACAACGTGTTTTAACGGAAATACTACATTTTATCGCTATACAGTTTGTTGATACAACATAAGATAAAATTTCACGGTGCATGATTTTATCATTTTATACAATTTAGAATAGCTTACACTAATTTCTTTACTTTATTATTTTCTTTTAAATTATCATTCAGGAGTAAACAAATATAAAATTAAAAATATAACGGTAAAACTAATATTTATCCCCTCTGAGTTATTCTTTACCTTAATTATACAACGTTTTTTAACAGACATACCACATTTAATCTCGATACAGTTTGTTGATACAACATAAGATAAAATTTCACGGTGCATGATTTTATCATTTTATACAATTTAGAATAGCTTACACTAATTTCTTTACTTTATTATTTTCTTTTAAATTATCATTCAGGAGTAAACAAATATAAAATTAAAAATATAACGGTAAAACTAATATTTATCCCCTCTGAGTTATTCTTTACCTTAATTATACAACGTTTTTTAACAGACATACCACATTTAATCTCGATACAGTTTGTTGATACAACATAAGATAAAATTTCACGGTGCATGATTTTATCATTTTATACAATTTAGAATAGCTTACACTAATTTCTTTACTTTATTATTTTCTTTTAAATTATCATTCAGGAGTAAACAAATATAAAATTAAATATATAACGGTAAAACTAATATTTGTCCCCCCTGAGTTATTCTTTACCTTAATTATACAACGTTTTTTAACAGACATACCACATTTAATCTCGATACAGTTTGTTGATACAACATAAGATAAAATTTCACGGTGCATGATTTTATCATTTTATACAATTTAGAATAGCTTACACTAATTTCTTTACTTTATTATTTTCTTTTAAATTATCATTCAGGAGTAAACAAATATAAAATTAAATATATAACGGTAAAACTAATATTTGTCCCCTCTGAGTTATTCTTTACCTTAATTATACAACGTTTTTTAACAGACATACCACATTTAATCTCGATACAGTTTGTTGATACAACATAAGATAAAATTTCACGGATTTTATCATTTTATACAATTTAGAATAGCTTACACTAATTTCTTTACTTTATTATTTTCTTTTAAATTATCATTCAGGAGTAAACAAATATAAAATTAAATATATAACGGTAAAACTAATATTTGTCCCCTCTGAGTTATTCTTTACCTTAATTATACAAAGTTTTTTAACAGACATACCACATTTAATCTCGATACAGTTTGTTGATACAACATAAGATAAAATTTCACGGTGCATGATTTTATCATTTTATACAATTTAGAATAGCTTACACTAATTTCTTTACTTTATTATTTTCTTTTAAATTATCATTCAGGAGTAAACAAATATAAAATTAAATATATAACGGTAAAACTAATATTTGTCCCCCCTGAGTTATTCTTTACCTTAATTATACAACGTTTTTTAACAGACATACCACATTTAATCTCGATACAGTTTGTTGATACAACATAAGATAAAATTTCACGGTGCATGATTTTATCATTTTATACAATTTAGAATAGCTTACACTAATATCTTTACTTTATTATTTTCTTTTAAATTATCATTCAGGAGTAAACAAATATAAAATTAAATATATAACGGTAAAACTAATATTTGTCCCCCCTGAGTTATTCTTTACCTTAATTATACAACGTTTTTTAACAGACAGACCACATTTAATCTCGATACAGTTTGTTGATACAACATAAGATAAAATTTCACGGATTTTATCATTTTATACAATTTAGAATAGCTTACACTAATATCTTTACTTTATTATTTTCTTTTAAATTATCATTCAGGAGTAAACAAATATAAAATTAAATATATAACGGTAAAACTAATATTTGTCCCCTCTGAGTTATTCTTTACCTTAATTATACAACGTTTTTTAACAGACATACCACATTTAATCTCGATACAGTTTGTTGATACAACATAAGATAAAATTTCACGGTGCATGATTTTATCATTTTATACAATTTAGAATAGCTTACACTAATATCTTTACTTTATTATTTTCTTTTAAATTATCATTCAGGAGTAAACAAATATAAAATTAAATATATAACGGTAAAACTAATATTTGTCCCCCCTGAGTATTCTTTACCTTAATTATACAACGTTTTTTAACAGACAGACCACATTTAATCTCGATACAGTTTGTTGATACAACATAAGATAAAATTTCACGGATTTTATCATTTTATACAATTTAGAATAGCTTACACTAATATCTTTACTTTATTATTTTCTTTTAAATTATAATTCAGGAGTAAACAAATATAAAATTAAATATATAACGGTAAAACTAATATTTGTCCCCTCTGAGTTATTCTTTACCTTAATTATACAACGTTTTTTAACAGACATACCACATTTAATCTCGATACAGTTTGTTGATACAACATAATATAAAATTTCACGGTGCATGATTTTATCATTTTATACAACTTAGAATAGCTTACATTAATATCTTTACTTTATTATTTTCTTTTAAATTATCATTCAGGTGTAAACAAATATAAAATTAAAAATAAAACGGTAAAACTAATATTTATCCCCTCTGAGTTATTCTTTACCTTAATTATACAACGTTTTTTAACAGACACACCACATTTAATCTCGATACAGTTTGTTGATACAACATAAGATAAAATTTCACGGTGCATGATTTTATCATTTTATACAATTTAGAATAGCTTACACTAATTTCTTTACTTTATTATTTTCTTTTAAATTATCATTCAGGAGTAAACAAATATAAAATTAAATATATAACGGTAAAACTAATATTTTACCCCTCTGAGTTATTCTTTACCTTAATTATACAACGTTTTTTAACAGACATACCACATTTAATCTCGATACAGTTTGTTGATACAACATAAGATAAAATTTCACGGTGCATGATTTTATCATTTTATACAATTTAGAATAGCTTACACTAATATCTTTACTTTATTATTTTCTTTTAAATTATCATTCAGGAGTAAACAAATATAAAATTAAAAATATAACGGTAAAACTAATATTTATACCCTCTGAGTTATTCTTTACCTTAATTATACAACGTTTTTTAACAGACATACCACATTTAATCTCGATACAGTTTGTTGATACAACATAAGATAAAATTTCACGGTGCATGATTTTATCATTTTATACAATTTAGAATAGCTTACACTAATTTCTTTACTTTATTATTTTCTTTTAAATTATCATTCAGGAGTAAACAAATATAAAATTAAATATATAACGGTAAAACTAATATTTGTCCCCTCTGAGTTATTCTTTACCTTAATTATACAACGTTTTTTAACAGACATACCACATTTAATCTCGATACAGTTTGTTGATACAACATAAGATAAAATTTCACGGTGCATGATTTTATCATTTTATACAATTTAGAATAGCTTACACTAATATCTTTACTTTATTATTTTCTTTTAAATTATCATTCAGGAGTAAACAAATATAAAATTAAATATATAACGGTAAAACTAATATTTGTCCCCCCTGAGTTATTCTTTACCTTAATTATACAACGTTTTTTAACAGACAGACCACATTTAATCTCGATACAGTTTGTTGATACAACATAAGATAAAATTTCACGGATTTTATCATTTTATACAATTTAGAATAGCTTACACTAATATCTTTACTTTATTATTTTCTTTTAAATTATCATTCAGGAGTAAACAAATATAAAATTAAATATATAACGGTAAAACTAATATTTGTCCCCTCTGAGTTATTCTTTACCTTAATTATACAACGTTTTTTAACAGACATACCACATTTAATCTCGATACAGTTTGTTGATACAACATAAGATAAAATTTCACGGTGCATGATTTTATCATTTTATACAATTTAGAATAGCTTACACTAATATCTTTACTTTATTATTTTCTTTTAAATTATCATTCAGGAGTAAACAAATATAAAATTAAATATATAACGGTAAAACTAATATTTGTCCCCCCTGAGTATTCTTTACCTTAATTATACAACGTTTTTTAACAGACAGACCACATTTAATCTCGATACAGTTTGTTGATACAACATAAGATAAAATTTCACGGATTTTATCATTTTATACAATTTAGAATAGCTTACACTAATATCTTTACTTTATTATTTTCTTTTAAATTATAATTCAGGAGTAAACAAATATAAAATTAAATATATAACGGTAAAACTAATATTTGTCCCCTCTGAGTTATTCTTTACCTTAATTATACAACGTTTTTTAACAGACATACCACATTTAATCTCGATACAGTTTGTTGATACAACATAATATAAAATTTCACGGTGCATGATTTTATCATTTTATACAACTTAGAATAGCTTACATTAATATCTTTACTTTATTATTTTCTTTTAAATTATCATTCAGGTGTAAACAAATATAAAATTAAAAATAAAACGGTAAAACTAATATTTATCCCCTCTGAGTTATTCTTTACCTTAATTATACAACGTTTTTTAACAGACACACCACATTTAATCTCGATACAGTTTGTTGATACAACATAAGATAAAATTTCACGGTGCATGATTTTATCATTTTATACAATTTAGAATAGCTTACACTAATTTCTTTACTTTATTATTTTCTTTTAAATTATCATTCAGGAGTAAACAAATATAAAATTAAATATATAACGGTAAAACTAATATTTTACCCCTCTGAGTTATTCTTTACCTTAATTATACAACGTTTTTTAACAGACATACCACATTTAATCTCGATACAGTTTGTTGATACAACATAAGATAAAATTTCACGGTGCATGATTTTATCATTTTATACAATTTAGAATAGCTTACACTAATATCTTTACTTTATTATTTTCTTTTAAATTATCATTCAGGAGTAAACAAATATAAAATTAAAAATATAACGGTAAAACTAATATTTATACCCTCTGAGTTATTCTTTACCTTAATTATACAACGTTTTTTAACAGACATACCACATTTAATCTCGATACAGTTTGTTGATACAACATAAGATAAAATTTCACGGTGCATGATTTTATCATTTTATACAATTTAGAATAGCTTACACTAATATCTTTACTTTATTATTTTCTTTTACTTTATTATTCTTTACTTTATTATTTTCTTTTAAATTATCATTCAGGAGCTAAACAAATATAAAATTAAATATATAAGTTAAAACTAATGTTTTTCCCCTCTGGGTTATTCTTTATCTTAATTATATACAACGTTTTTTAACGGAAATACCACATTTAATCTCTATACATGTTTGTTGATACAACATAAGATAAAATTTCATGGTGCATGATTTTATCATTTAAAATACATGAAACAGTTATTTATATTGTAATATTATACAGTCTAATCACAACTTAGTTTATAATAATCTCTTACCTTGCAAATCTCCAGTAAAGCTCACAAGATATCTGAAATTTGACCAGTGGTCACGAAATTCAATCTTTTATTATTTTATGGAAGTAGCATGAAAGAGATGGCGGAAGATATGAATAAGTCAGTGACCTCAAAATACGGAAAATGTGCAAGATTTGCGATTAAACGTACAGAATTTCCAATTCAATTTCATAAAATAAAGCTGGGGAATATTCAGATAGTGGAACAGTTTTCATTACTCTATTTAATACACACTGTAAAAAATGACAAATGTGGTTTAATCTACAAAAATATAATATAATCTCAAACGAAAATATAAAATAACCTCTTCCCAGTACCCACGATTCCAAAACGCGTTCTTATTCTGTAGAAATCACAGTAACCCATATAGTTTTGACCAGGGCTTAATTTGAGCCGGGGCCCACTGGAGCTCAGCTGTGGTGCTTGTCTGTTTTTAGTAAATATTTAAATATTGGCCAGAATTCACCGGAGCTCATAAACACTGTGCTCCGGTGCCCAATGCAATAGCGCTTCCGAAAATCGAATCCTAAATTACTCTTTACTTTCCCTCCCATCTCCAATTTTTTGCCTTTTTTTTCGTATCAAAACACTTATAGGTGACGCAATGTGTCGCTCACGTAAGAGATGGAGATGAAACATTCTCGATTTTTATATCATTCTTCGGGTTTGGGCAGTCTCGAGCTCCATCTGTCTCAAATTCAAAATTTAGCATTTAATCACAGAATTCTGCGATTAAATAACATTAAGATTAGGCAAACGTTTCTATTTGGAAGTAGTAATAACTAAAAAGTGGAATAGTTGATAGCTGAGTATATGCAGATAAATGTATTTAAAGTTTTTATTTTGCTATATAAAAAAACAATGCTTTAAATTTTGAAAATAATGTATGAAATATAAATATGCAGATTGGAGTGACGGCGGAGGGGGGGGGGGATACGCTACGGGTGGTAGAACTGCGGAATATTAGGGGCTCCGGTACTTTTTTTCTTAGAAATTAAGCCCTGGTTTTGACATTTATAGAAGCGTCTATAAAAACAAAGTTTCTTTTGCTGCCACTAATTTTCGGAAACGTTTCCGAGTAGTTTTTATAGTGTATTAATGAGTTTTCTGAAAACCGGAATATCGGATTTTAGTATGCTGTAAATTATCAATTAAACATTTTCAGCTGCGTAACTGAATTTATACATTCGAGAGTAACACAATAATATTAATGTTGATGTCAACGTTAATACCGATAATTTATCATGTTTGTCTGTTCAGCATGTTTGTTCAGTATGAATATGTTTATTTGAGAATTTATAGCTTCCGGGTTGAGAAAATAGATTAATAAACTATAAAAACTACTCGGAAACGCTTTCGAAAATCAGTGGAAGCAAAAGAAACTTTGTTTTTATAATTGTTTTAATCTTGAAAATATATTAATTTCGGAGCTTTCTAAAGATAAAGAACGCTTTTCGGAATCATGGGTAAGTCGGAAGAAATTATTGTACATTTTCGTTTGAGGTTATATTTTATTTTCCTAGATTAAGAAACATTTGTCTTTTTTTTTACAATGCAGGTATATTGTTTACTATGCATACTATATTTTTTGGCTATTTGTTCAAATCTTTTTCTATGTTAACTGTAATTTTATTGTTAAAATTCACTTTTTAACCCCTTAAGGACGGGTGTTCCACACAAGGTGCGTATGGTTTTTATTTTTTAGTACCAGAATATTTAAGTAAGTAATCTTTGCTTTGCCTAATCGTAGAATTCTTCGATTAAATAAGGCGAAAAATACTATACAGAATTACTGGTAGTTTACATGTATATATATATTTTGCTGCCATTGATTTTCGGAAAGGTTTCCGAGTAGTTTTTATAGTGTATTAATCAGTTTTCTAAAAACCGTAATATCTTAGGATGCTGTCAAATCTCAATTAAACATTTTCAGCTGCATAACTGAATTTGTGCATGCAAGATGAATAAATTAATATTAATATTCATGTCAATATTAATGATGATAATTTATCATGTTTGTCTATAAACATGTTTGTTGAACATAAATATGTTTGTTAATAAATTGTCGTTAATCGAGTCCCGTATTGGAGGAATTAAAATAATTAATCCCTTCATTCATAATTATGTGAAAAATTAATAACGACCATAAACATTTTCTCAATTTTAATATCTTATAAAATAGTATTCCTAAATTCAGACTATGTTACATTATTTTATTTATGTCAGTTTATTTATTTTATGTTACCCCAAAATAAGTAAACATTTATAAAATTAAAGATAAAACATCCAAACTAATATTTATTCTTTTTTATCCTCGGTTGCTTGTGATCTGAATTAACTGATTCTTAACGAAAGCTTCATATTTAATCTCGATAGAATTCACCGATACAATATCAGATAAAATTCTTTGGCGCATGATTTTATCATTTAAAAATGCATGAAACACTGATTTTTATTGTAATACTATATAATCTAATCATAACGTAGTTTATAATAATCTTTTATCTTACAAATCAGAAGTAAAGCTCCTAAGATAAATGAAATCTGGCTAGTGGTCACGGAATTCGATCTTTTGTTATTTTATGGCACTACATTGAAAGATGTTGTGCATTTGATATGAAAGAAGATACCAACGAGTCAGTGACCCAAATTACGGAAAAATGTGAAATATTTGCGATTAAATAATGCAAAGCATTTTAAATTACGTTTCGGTGAAAATATTTAAATTGTTTAGGATATAAAACACATTTTGCATATTAAATTATATATATTATCCCAAATTAAATTAAACACCAATTTAATGCATATATTATTTAATATCCATGTTATGCTTTTTATTATTTGTTCAAGTTTCTCGTATATTAAATAATTTTATTTCAAAATTTCACCCTTAAAAAAACCTTTCTTCTTTTATAACTATGAGAAAAAATTAATAACTCCATTTTATTAATTACAAAAAACGGAATATCTTAAATATAGATGCATTTATTTCAGATTTTTATTTTAAATTATCACAAATTAAAAATGAATTTTAAATAGGTAAACATAAAATGAAATAAAACTTTAAACTAATGTTTTCCCTTTCCTCAGTTGTTTGTTTTTTGAATAAAGCGATTCTTTTTTAACGGAAGTTCCATATTTAATCTTGATAGTATTCACTGATAAAGCAAAATATAAAATTCCTTGGTGCATGAATCTATAATTTTTAAAAATATACAAAATAGTTATCTATATTATAACGCAAAAGCATCTCTGTGAGTAACGTTGATATCATTTTGAATGTGACACCTCCAGACTAATAAAAAAAATTAACTTTTAATACAATTTTTTTTTAACTTCTAAACATCGCACATTTTAAATTTTTACACCGTCGAATAAGGGACAAAATGTTCTTTCAAATACAGTTTTTTAAACTGTCTATCAATTTACTGATTTTTCATGATTTTAAAAATAATTTCAAGCATGATTAACACTTTCCAACCTAGTTGAAAAGTGTTTATGACTTCAGTTTGTCTGCTGTATGGCCGTCTGGCCGTCTGTCCGTGCTCTAACTCCCGTAAATATGCTCGGATTGCCCTGCAATTTTTATATGTTATTGTCGTTATCTATAGCATGTTCCCTATTTCAACTGAAGTGTGTAGCACTTATAGTTTTTTTACAGGGATACTCAAAAGAATTCCGTGACATTACGGTCTATGGGAAAAATCATTTGCGGTTCATTTTAGTGATGTTACACAATTTCAAATACATTGTAATTGATATATATCACTAAGGTGCATTACAAGAAGCTTAATATGGAATAGGGTGTGATTAGCACTTATAGTTACTTTACAGGGACAGTCAAAAGAATTCCGTTACATTACGTCTATGGAGAAAAATCGTTTTCGGTTTAATTAAATAATGTTTCACTATTTCAAACGCATTGAAATTTATATATATCATTAAGGTGCATTACAAGAGGCTTACTACAGAATATTGTGTGTATAGCAGTCATCGTTCATTTTCAGGGACACGCAAAAGAATTCTCTACTGTCTGTTAACAATAATTCCAGGAAGTGCGTTTTAAGTTGCTGAACGCGATTTTAAATTTAACTCACTTTTTGTCTATTACTTATAGTGTGTATAAATTCTGTATGTCATATACAGGGCAGCACAAAAGTTCGCGAACACATTTCCGTTTATTGACAGAAACTCCAGAAGGAGTATTTTAAACTGTGCTGCGCGTTTCCTAACTAAACTAAAATTTAGCGTTCTATGTAGTATATATACAAATGTATAGATCTTTAGGTCTAAGAAAGGGCTGAATAAAAGTATTCGGATATTTTTCGGAATATTGTATATGTTGGAAATTCCTGAAATTATGTTTTTAAATATGTTATGCGTTTTCCAAATTGTTTACTTAGATGTTATCTTTCAGCTTATTAAACGGTAATGATTTGTAAAATTATTTTGGAAGCGTTGGAAAGTGTTACATAATCTATGCTTGACGCATGATTTTTCGTTCTTGTTTTTTTTTTAATCTATCTGTAACGTGTGCAGTCCGATAACGAAAGATTAACCCATTTACACTTAAAACAATATAAATAGTTCAGCGTTTCTTTCCGAATAATCTTCCATAACGAAATTAAAACTTTATCAATAAATAAACAAAATAATATAAATAAAACACAAATTTAAAAGATATGTAATCGAACTACGCGACTAACCCCTTAACTGTTGGTCTTTTTCGACACCATAAACTAAAAATAGGAACGATACACCACTTTTTCCGTACTAAAATATTTGTTTTATATAATCGAAAAATGTCTGCCAATTAATAAAGCGAAGATTGCAATTAAAAATTAGTGGTGTCCGAAAGATTTTAATATCGAAACAAGCAAACTCTTCTTGACCGAACCCAGTTCGGGCAAGAAGAGTTCATCAGCTACATCGTGAACGATTACCTCTATGGTTTAAGATTTTAAACATTCACGATGAATGAATCTTTTGTGTTTAGAAAATCTTCAGAGCTGTTAACATTGTTTATAATGATGATCTATATAATAAAAGCGCAAAGTATTTGACTGTCATCAACAATTCCGGGATGCCCGCTTCACTTTTTCATATGCCAGGCCTCTGTACCATAGTTGAGTTTATTGTGATTGTTAATTTTATATTGCAGCACCTTACCGACAAGTATTGTTACATCATCATTTATGAATTTGGTTTGTCGGTCGTCTGTCTATCTGTTGGCGCTTTAACTCGCTAAACAAAATATAAATTGACATGCAATTGATATATGTTAATGAGGTTTACTATGGTATGTTCGGTATTGAAAATTAAGTGTGTAGCGTTTATATTTCATTTACAGGACTCTCAAAAGAATTACGTTACATTACGGTATATGGGGAAAAATCGTTTGTGGTGTATTTTAATGATGTTATACTATTTCAAACATATTTAATTTAATACATATCACTGAGGTGCACTACAAGAGGCTTCCTATAGAATATGATGTGCATAGCATTCATTGTTTATTTACAGGGACACACAAAATAATTCAGTTACAGTGCTGTCTAAGAAACAATAATTGCTGGAAGGACGTGTTAAGTTGTGGAACGCGTTTTTAAATTAAACTAATTGTTTGTCAATGATTTAGTGTGCATAAATTCTATAGATGATGTACAGTGCATCACAAAAGATCTCGAGTACATTTCCGTTTATTAACGGAAATTGCTGAAGGGGAATTTTCAACTGTGTTATGCGTTCTCTAACTTATATAATAACGTAATATACCGGGTGAACCAAAAGTTCGTTAAAACTTTAAAAATTCATAAAAACGGAAGAAATTATGATAAAAAAGTGCGGTTTGGAAAAAAAAGGCTCAAAAGGTAGTCGGATGTTTTTTAGTAGCAAAAAAATTTTTAGTTAAAAATGTAACTGGTAGAGGGTGCTGAAGATCTGAAACATAATGAACAGGACAACAGTACGCTCTATCTATTTATTCTTGCAATAACAATTGTTCAACGTGATCTCCAGAAGATTGTACGACACAACTAAGGCCAGTGGCGCAGCCAAGGGGGGGGGGGGGGGTTGGGGGTTAACCCCCCCCCCCCAAAAAAAAACTATAATTGCCGCTTATATGAATCAAAACTATTAAAGTTAAAATTAAGTTTTTTGGCCTTTCCGCCTTGGCAGAATCCACCGCTTTCTTAAATCAAATTCTATTCTACAATCTGATTCAATTAAACGGCGAAAATTCTACTTAAAACTGTGAAAGCGCATATTACACGCATAGGTTATGTCAAAACTTGATTTTTGGACTGCGTCACTTTGTCGAGACATCTTATAGTAAAAGATGGGTCATATACTCTCACAGAGACGCTTTGAGTTATATAGTATACAGTGGTCTGTTTCTTAATTGCATTTCTGTCTTTGTTCCACGTTCGAAACAATAACAGATCATCGAATTCCAGAGAAAAAAAACCTACACATTGTAAGTCTATCTCAGTGTCAAGCGGCTTTTTTTGCGTTTTTTGCTCTCAGTTATAGCTAAGACCAAGCTATATGCGTACCCAGGAAAAAAATCTTTGCAAAAGTAAGAATTTAAAAAAAGTACTTAAAGTTATAAAAAGCTATTTTTCGATTATGAGCAGATTTTTGCAATCGGTGTTTCTTTCGAATCATTTGTTTCTTAGGAGGTCTGAACACAAATTTAAAGACTATATTTCATTTGTTGGTAATGTAGCAACGACGTCTTGCTTATGATGAAGATTCGTATATTTATCGTTAAAATTTTATAAATTAGTTGTGGTTCCTCTTTTAGCTATTTTTAATTCTATCGCGCTTCTGTGAAAAGAAAATCTCTTTCCTTTCTGTTTAAAATTTAATAATTCTTAAACTCTTTTATCGCAGCTTGAAGTGATCCTTTTTCAATTAATGTACATGCCTAAATTCTTTCTTTGGTATGTGCTTGTGGTTTTCATGTGAGAAATGAAATCATTTTCAGTTTGGCATCTGCGTGCCTTCCTAATGCCTTCCCATTTTGGATAACAGAATAAATAAAGAAAGATAAAATGCAACGTCTATTTCTCGATACATCTGCATGCTAAAATTCCTGCAGATGTTAAGTTTAGACAGTTAGTTTTCTGTTGTTATAAAGATGCTGATATGGTAATCTGGTTTGGCGGTTTGCGTTCAAAAAAATTAGCATGTGTTTCTCCCTAACAAATTTTCTACTGTACCCTATGGGTCGACGCGGATAAATTTGTGGCATCTCAAAAAAAGGCATTCGATTTTCAGTTTTCATGATGTGAAGATATAGACGTTCTGAGTGCTGGGGGACCGCCTCATTTTCTCAATTATCTTTCTTCAAATAAAATATTTTTTTTCATAGAAGTCTCAAGTCTCCGATATGTTTCTTCAGAGGATGAGAGCCTTCGGGTTCTTGCTTATAGCGTATATGTATGAGCTCCGGTACTCTGTTTTCCAAGAATTTAAGCTCTGCCTGTGAGTAGGGATTTTGAAAAAAAAAAGGCGTTAAATGCATTTTTTTTAGAAAAATACTATCTTTAATTACACACAATTTTACGCTAACCATGCATTAATTTAAATTGATCAGCAATATATTAGTTATGCATTGATTTACACTTATTACATTTTAACGAATGCTATCTGCATGTCATTAAAATGATACTAGCTGACCCGTCCGGTGGTGAATGGGCTCATGATAATTACCTCAAATTTGTATGATTATATATCTTATATCAATTTTATATTTTTAAATAAAATTTTCACTAAAAAATATTGATTATTAGACAGAAAAGCATTTTTAAAAGACACCTTCTTGTTTGGTTGTTTTTTTTTTGTTGTTGTTGTTTGTTTGGTTCTTTTCCTCGTAAGGGTCTCTCGTTTCATAGTTTAAAAAAAAATAACCCCAGTTGTCTGAAT
The DNA here is from genome assembly GCA_963931845.1 of Maratus michaelseni. Taxonomy (NCBI): domain Eukaryota; kingdom Metazoa; phylum Arthropoda; class Arachnida; order Araneae; family Salticidae; genus Maratus; species Maratus michaelseni. The sequence goes on along the minus strand of OZ007594.1, from coordinate 163,128,451 downwards.
TCTATAAATTTTTCATCAGTTATAAACAGGTCTTGACAAATGCAATCGCCAGGTCACCACTGGCGACCTAGTTTTTCTATCTAGCCACCAAGTTATTTAACCCAATTTTTTTATTATTATTATTATAATTTTTTGTACAAAAATTGACCTAAGAAATGGCCATAAATGGCATTTTTTCTCATTTTCGGCATTTTAATTAGGTAAAAATAAGTTTAACAAATGCAAATTTTAAATTAATAAAAAATAATTTATTGACTGACTTCGACACGAAAATAGGCAGAAATTGTTTTCCTGCTTCACTGTTTCATCCATGCCCCCCTCATCAGATATAGATTTTGCAGCACTCACTTATCCAGACATTTGAAACCTTCGGCAATCAGCATTTCCTGAACATACCGGTTAATGCAGCCTTTACATTTTTCTTTCATAGATAAATAATTTTGATAAATTTCATTAGAAAACTTTGTTTATACCATATTTTTAAATGATGTAACTGTTCTAAACTATGTAACTAATAATCCTACAATAGGCTTATTATTTTTCTCAATTAATTGATAAAAAACTTTTGTGCTTTTGAAAATTAGTGTCTTCGGAGGGGAGCAGGTTATATTTTTTTACTGGTAACTAGATTTTTTTACTGGCTACTAGATTTTATCAAATTTGTAAAGCCATGGTTATAAATATAATGGTTTTACAGACCGTGGAAAAATATTGATATCTAGCTATAAAAAAATGCTTTCTTCTCGCGTCTTTTCTTTCTTTCTTTTTTTTTTTTTTTTTTTGCGACGTGTTCTTTAAAATAACAACACAAAAAAGTTACTGTCCGAACTCTCTGAAATTTTATTCGATACTAAATATAACTGTATCCAACCCCTCTTTAAAATTCCGTGAAAAAAGTCTTTAATTAAAGTCGAAGAGAACAGAGTCACAGAAACACAGAATCACGTCAAAAAAGACTAAGTCACATTTAATACTGAAAACATGAGCCGACGCCGAGAAACCCACGCCAAAATACCCAACTTTCTTTTTGCTTTGTCATCGAAAAATTCTCAGATTTTTTAAAATACTTTTATTCATCAGAGCGTTTCCAAATTTTTGTAGGCGCTGTAATTTTGATCTTCCAAGATGCTTTTAATGAATTGTGTCGAAATACAGACGTTTAGTTACTTTTAGCATAGAAAAAAGATCGTCTTCGAAAGGCCCGATATGACGTGAGGTTCTAAATAAATCGTAATTTAGAATGCTTTCAGCTGTTTCACACCTTTAAATTTCCCATTTATAATAAATTCTTTATGCCAAGCATTTCCATCTTAAAAGTAATCTCTATACTAAATTTCAAGTTTCTAACGCTAACAGTTTCCTAAATCATAATTTAGAACACTTTTAGAAAGTTTTCAGCTCATTTCGTCCTTTTAAATTTTTAAATGTTTTTAAAAATGTTATAAGGAAGCATTTGCAACATAAAAGTAATCATCATGCCAAATTCCAAGTTTTCATACCAATTGTGTAACATAAATCGCAATTTTAGACTGCTTCTTACTCTTGCATTCTTTTAAATTTCGAATTGAAAAAATAAATTCTGGGGAGCATTTACGTCTTTTAAGTAACACCCATATAAAATTTCAAGACTCTAGCCCTAAAAGTTCTAAATGACTTGTTACATTTGGCAAAAAGCAAGGTAAGTAATTCTATTGAAAATTTTGTTAAAGTTACTTCATTATTATTAAAGTTAGGAATAAGAATTCGTGATTCTCTTGTAATGAAACCTTGTGTATTTTTGATTGAACAAATGGATTCCAACTCTGTTATTTTCTATGTAAAAATTATTTGCTGTACTGTGCTCTTCCATCTTTAAGTTTTCCCCTCATCATTTTTAATTACTTCATAAATCTAACCTAGTTTTGTGTTATTTCATTGGTGCATTTTATAGTTTGTAACTCTAATATTGTAAACGCTGTTTAAATGAATCATAACCAACGTAATTGCGGAGAAAAGCATTATGATTTCATTCATTTAAAAGACTGATTCCATTAACCGATGATTCATATAACCGGCGACCATCTTTATTATAAACTCAAAATCCCTCCTAGAACCGAATTCTGGCTGCGCCACTGACTAAGGCGACTCACAACGCCCGTTACAGCTGAATGCAACATATCGAAATGAATTGCAGAAACTCTCCGTTCAAATAGAGCAACTTCACCAACACATTCGATCGGATAATGATAACATTCTGAAAGCGAATGAGAAATCCTCGTTTATCCCGGTCTTTTATTGCAGGATTAATTTGCAGAATTCTGCTGAATCTCTCGTATGTTAGCGCCATCTACAGGTGACTTTTTTAACTGAAAAATTTTTTGCTGCTAAAAAAATCCGACTACTTTTGAGACCTTTCTTGCAAACCGCACTTCTTTATCATAATTTTTTCCCTTTTTATGAGTTTTTAAAGTTTTAGCGAACTTTTGGTTCAACCGATATATACAAATCTACAGATAATACACACGTCTACAGAAAAGAATTCGGATATTTTTTTCTGACTATAGATGGTAAATGCTAAAATTGGGTTTTCAAATGTGTTATGCGTTTTTCAAAATATTTACTTAGACATCATCTTTCACCTTATTAAACGTTAATTATTCTGTTACAGTATTCTGTAACCATTGGAAGGTGTTTGATAATCTATGCTTGATGCATGATATTTGATTCTCATTTATCTTATTAAATTAGTTCTAAAAAAGTGAGGATAAGATATGAAGGTAAATTGTACAAAAGAGAAAGTACAAAATCATGAATCAAATTTGTACTTAAATTGAATTGGGATATAATACTTTTAAAAACATTGAAATTTAATTATTAATCAATAATTAACTAGTAATTAATCATTAACTATTTGTTTATTAATTATTAATTAATCATTAATAACCCTTGGGTTTTCAAATGTGTTATGCGTTTTTCAAAATATTTACTTAGACATCATCTTTCACCTTATTAAACGTTAATTATTCTGTTACAGTATTCTGTAACCATTGGAAGGTGTTTGATAATCTATGCTTGATGCATGATATTTGATTCTCATTTATCTTATTAAAGTAGTTCTAAAAAAGTGAGGATAAGATATGAAGGTAAATTGTACAAAAGAGAAAGTACAAAATCATGAATCAAATTTGTACTTAAATTGAATTGGGATATAATACTTTTAAAAACATTGAAATTTAATTATTAATCAATAATTAACTAGTAATTAATCATTAACTATTTGTTTATTAATTATTAATTAATCATTAATAACCTTTGCAGTTATGGAAGCACCAGTATTTTTCGTTACTTTTCAAACTGTGATATGTGGGGGGGGAAGGTTAAATTCCGACATTCGTATACAAAAAGTGTGCAATTTTGTATCTCAGTTGTTCCATCTGTGCCTATTTAAACACAGTGATCTCTCACTTATACGCGATGTTCAGTAATTACTTTTTCATACCAATATTTTAAAAGAGTAAAATTCGATTTATAAATTCTGCGATTTAAGAAGCCGAAAATTACCTTAGAAAAAAACTGGTGCGGAAAAATGATTTCCGTGTATCACGTATAAGTAAGAGATCGCTGTATTATTATATATTTTGCCATTTCTGATCTCATCAATGACTTCCCTGACTTCCTTACATCAACGTGTCATCCCAGTTTATCTTTGAATGCACAATTCGTTGGGTATAATAATCTAGTTCGATATTATCAAGTTTTAGAAATTGGGATCATGATTTAATGAATGCAATTATTTCATAATTCTCCCTATCTTTGTCATAAATCTAGTACAAAATCCAGCAATGGCCCAAGAGCTCTTTAAAACCTAAGTGCAACGTCTTTCGAGTTTATAACTATATAATAAATTTTAGTTCCAATTTTAATTACATGCTGGACTTTGAATAACGTCTTGAAATGGGCATTCTGTTATGATATTAGTCTCTCTAACCCTCTCAAGTTAGACATCCCGATTACACACTACATCAAATGCAATTACGTAAGTGTATTTTATTTTTTTATATATAAGTTCATATTTTCTCTATAATTTTTCCGGTATTACCTCTTTTGGAATTTTTAGTAACCTGTTTCAACACACAAAAAAAGTGCCTTTAGCTTATTGTCCATCATTTTACAGTTTTTCGTATTAAGAGTCGTATCTGCGTTTCGGAAAAAATCCTTTAGCCCATCCGGCTTCTGTGATCACGTACCTTTCACCCACCTCGGACCATATTCATTGCTCTAATGTCTAATTCATTGCCCTCTGCCGAATAATTCGTTCCTTAAGCCTACGAAAAAACGTTTTAATGCATAAGTTTTTTTTTCGGCATGATAGTCCATATATGTTGCATAATATCTGCTTTCAGGGACGTAACTACCGTGGAACAGTTGGAGCACATTGCTCCAGGCGCGAGAATAATAAGGGCGCAAAATTACAAAGGAACGAAATTATTTGTATAAATATTTTTTTTTATATTTGCCATTTTTTTAAATATATAAAATATACAGTAAAACCTGTGAAAGCGGAATCCTGTCTTTTACAGAAATTTTTCGTGATTATACTTACTAATACGAAAACCTGTCTAAAACGGAATATTTTTTCAATGCTTTCCGATTTTGTTTTAGCTAAAAATTAAATAAATGAAATGTATTCCTTGAACTTGAGTTATCAAAATATTTATTTAAGATAATATACGTTAAAAATCTATTGTTTTATGCCTCTGAATTCATGAAAATTGTAAAGAACGTTTAAAAGCACAAATGAGGGCATTTGCATGTGCATTAAAGGTTTACAGGTTGGGTTTTATAGCAAAAAAATTGTATTAATTTGAACTAAGTACAATGAAGTCTACTAAGACGGAATCGCAAAGGACTGGGAGAAATTCCATTTTAGACATGTTTCTGTCTTAGCAGATATAGTTGTATGGCATTCCTTCTATCAGCATCATGAAAATTTTTCATTTATGGCAGGATGTTTTACTGCATTATATATGTTTTAAACCTGAAAACAAATTTTGGGCAACCTTCTCCGGTAGAGAAGGGGGTGATCCGATTGTACTTGCTCCAGCCTTCCCTGCATGGCGTTAATACCCATCAGCTTTCCGGCTGGGTGCCAGGTTAGGTGTCCTCTGTTCTTGCTCCAGGGCGCTGAACATGTTGCTACGCCACTGTCTGCTTTATCACTAATGATACTTTCTTAATTCACATTTGAATTAAAAACTCTTAACTGAGATTCATCTTAAGCATTATACAAATAATACAGAAAATTCTATAAAAAAACATTCTCCTTTTTAGGTGCGTTAGTAGCACCTATAGTCGTCGTCTGGTCCGTCCGTCCGCATATAACAGTGCAAAAACTACCCAACCCAATGGTTTGAAATTTAATATATATAATCGTTGCAGAATTTTGTCGAGTCATTTCAAATTTTATTAAAATCAAAACTTAAAAAGATATTAATAAAAGTTTTCTTTATTCTGTTAACTTCTATCATACGTAATCTATATAATAAAAGCGTAAGTCATGTGACTTAGGAAAACAAATACGGGCTAACCACTTCTTTTTCATATGCCAAGTGGCCATTTTTATTCAAAATTATTTTTTCTAATAAAATTACATTTTTAGAAAGATCGTTCAAAAAAAAAAAATGTTTACTTGAAAGATGAGTTACATTAAAAAATGTATAGATTCTGAGATGACTTCAGTGGAAATTAAGTTAACAGCCGAATATCTCAATCTATTGAAGTAAATAAACACAAGAGATTCATCATCGTGAGTTATATAAATATTAAACCATGGAGGTAATCATTCGCAAAGCAAGATCTCCATGGTGAATTTTGCAGCACTGAAAAAATCCGCATCTGTAAATGTGGCATACGTAATAAGAAAAAAAAAAAGGCATGCTCATTTCACTTATAACAGACGATATAATTCATTTCACTGAAATAATAACAGTGATTTTTTTACATTGTAAAACTAGTTATTATACGAACACACCTAATTTGTCACTGTTAACGTACAATTTCCAACTTGTTTTCTCTAGATTTAGTATATAAATTCTAGAGCGTATAATATGATATAGGGATTTATAGAAAACATAGTCAAAACATGCAAATGCATGGCATGTATGCAATTGCATATAATCCGAAGTATAATGATAAATACTTAAAAAAATATGTATTATAGCATCACAACTGAGTCCTGATTTAAGGAGGCAAGCAAAATATAGTTTTAAACTGTAAACGTTATAAGAAACAACTTATAATTCGCGAGTTTTTTTTAACTATTTCTGCGACAGAATTTCTTGTTTTTAACAAGTCTTGTTTAAAAAATACAGGACCTGCTCTGATTATAAATGCTTAAATGTTTATTATTATAATATATACGAACGTGAAGATAATAACGAAAAACAGAAGTTAAAATTTCTTCGCTGAAGCATGCAATATCAGAAACAAAATTAAAAAGAAAATGAACTAAGCCCAGTAGTTATTAGACCGCGACAGGGAAAAAGAGTTAACGGGTTAAAAAAAAAAAAACTTTAATTGTAACTAACTTTGGACATGAAAGCAAATAGGAAGAGTATTAGCCGCCCACATGTTGATTTTTTGTCACCATTGTTACTTCTTTCATCATTAATCCATGCATTTTTCTACACAATTTACGACTGACCGAAATTTAGAACCCTCAAATTAGAAAACTAGAAATACCGGAAGTCCTATTTCCGCCATTTTGTTTTATTTCTTTCATATAATTTCCTTTCTCAATTTTGGCAACAAGTAAAACCTTTAGTACGATTCTGTGAAGGGCTGGCTTCCCCAGCGAGAATTTATTAACTTCCTATGCTTGTTAAGAGGGTAAATCAAACGAGTGAATTGGATTTTGGACAAAGAGGTATTATGTTCTTTGTTGATTCACGAAAAGTAGGAAAAAAAGCTTCTAAAAAGCAATTATGTTTCACTGTATTCATAGAACTAATGTCAAGCTGTGAGAATTGAGTACTTAAAAGGCACCGTGAACAATGTAATTAAGACCTTAAACAGGGATTTAATGAATAAAACCAGAGAGGATAACAGGTCTTTATATTATACAAGAATGCATACCGTGAAAATTTTTCAAAGTTATGCCAGAGATGTCAAGTATTTACATTCGTAATATACTCATATTTTCTTTCAAATTGTATGTACATAATTTGCTTTTAAATAAGCTCACCGGACAAAAAATTAAGCTCACCGGACAAAAAATTAATCTTCAAGAGACATCTCTCTAAGACAATGGTTCTCAAACTATGGTACGCGTACCAGTACTGGTACGCGAAGCTCTGGTTACTGGTACGCAAAAGTCTGATGCTGGTATGTGAAATGAAACACAGCATGATATCATTATTATGATATATCATTATTATGATATCAAAAAAGGCTTAAGTTTATCACCCAGGAAATTTTCGAACGCTATTTTCCCTTTTTTTTTATTACTAGATTTTAGAACAACATATCTATGCGAATGTACTTTTTCTTCAATTCTTCATATGAAAAATAAATACAGGAAATAACTAAACATCGAATCTGGCTTGCGACTACATAAGATGTTATAAGACGACTATATAAGCTAACTAATATTGAACCAGACATGAGGAATCTGTGCTTGATAGCTCAAGCTTACCCTTCTTATTAACGATACTAGGGAATTACTGCAATAAAGTATGAATCAGTAGGCCAATATGTCATAAGTATTGTGGTTGTTTTTCAACCAAAACATTGTATTTTGATATGGTATGTATTATTGAAATGTAATGATATATATATATATATATATATTATGTTAATATAAAGAAGTCAATCTAAGTACCAATTTAGTAATGTAATCATGCATTTTGGAGCACAATTAAACATGCTAAGACGGAAGCATAAAAAAGACCTAGGTAGTATTCCATTTTAGACAGGTTCTGTTTTTGCAGTGTTTTTTATGTATTTTATGTTTGTTGCTTGGTGGTACGTGGAAGTATGAACTTTGATTTAATGGTACGCCTGTCTAAAAGTTTGGGAACCCCTGTAAGATATTGTAACATTGCCTCTCGTTTTGATAACCACTTGGATTTGGCGAAGAAGAGTGCTCAAAAGAAGCTGCAGGTGTTGCTCATCCAATTGATGCTATTTGCTCATGTGTACATCAAAATTGGGGGATGGGTGCTATTTTCGGTGATTTTCTTGAAAGTCCCACAGATTTTCTACGGGATTAAGATCAGGGGATTTAGTATATTATTGAAGATGAAGATTACTGCGGATGATAGAGTGCCAGAGCTATCATTAAACCAGTTGCATATACATGCAGCCCTGTAAACAGGGTTATTGTTATATTAGGAAATGGAGAAAACGGAGATATCCATAGCATAAACAACATGAATTTGTTGAATGTAAGTTAACAACTGTTCATAATGTTAAAATAAACAGTTTAGTCATATTCATGATCCCCTTAATTAGTGAGCATAAGTCATATTGCTAAAAACAGATTTCAAACATTGCAGAACCATCTTCAGCCTGAACTACACCCTCCACATATTACGGGTCGAATGTCTCATTTGGATGTCTATTCACTCGACGCCTTCTGTCATTCGAAAAATTGCAAAATCGCTTTGCAATGAATTTTTACAATGACATACGCCCCAAGTTGCATGCTCGTGTTTGCAGTTTTTACCAAACTATGTAAACTTGCATTACAGAATTTCGTGATGTACGATTGGATGAGTTTTAGATAAATAAATATTTGCTTGGCGATAGTGACAGCTTCTCCCCGTCTGCAGGTGTTCAAATTTTTCTCGTCCAATCAAAATTTACCGGCCATATGCCAGTACTCTCATAAATAAATGTACCCTATCGAAAGTTAAACACACAGGAATGCTAATGGGACTCCCGCAAAGATTTCGTTTTATTTTGCATTGAAGTTAATCGATGAATCAATATAAGCATAACATTACTCGAAAATTTAAACTATTTGCTATAAAATGAGGTATATATATTTTGGTTAATAGAGTTCTTTTTCACCAAAGTTCGAAAAAACATCGAAATAAGCAAAAAAAGAGGCAAACGTGTTCACTTTAAAAGGCTATTCTTACAACCTTGTTTTTTGGAGATTAAAACTTATACAGATATGAAGATTATGTATGTTCAACTATAAAAAAATAATATTTAGAGATTTTAATAAGACGAATTATTTTTATGAAATTTCTGGGAGAAAATATGCGGCTTATCTACCTCTGTACTTGAGTGCAAATTGTGCATTTTGTCCTATTTCTAGGTACTTCTACTAGAAAATTGGAAGATTTACGAAAATATTTTTATGAATGAAAGTCCTAAACTACAGCTTTACAATTTCCGCCAATACTCTCATGTCTGTTGAAAGAACTTTGTGTAGAATCAATGTTTTTACTACGTTGCTAAGAGACTGTGAACTAAAATCAGCTACACAACTTTCCATACATCTTTTAAGGGTCATTGAAACAAGAAGATTTCAAAAGGATATTTATCTTTTCCCGCGACTCAGTTTTTAGAAAATCGAAATTTATTCTGGTCTGAATAGCGTAGAGGTTTACTTGTTTTATTCATTTATATCTTTTTTCTTTTTTTCCCTCTTCTTTCTTTCTTTTTTTTCTTTTTACAGTTTAGAAAGTTAATTCAAAAATTTGAAAGAATGTTTACAACTTTTTATGAACTTTTTTAAAAAATAGCATACAAATATGTGAAATTGATTTATCAATGAAAATACCAGTAAATAGACTAATGTAAAATATGAGTTTAAAAAAAAGCACAGACACACATTGTTTAGAATAGCATTCACTATGCTAATGTGAAGCCATTGAACTTCCATTTTCAAAAGACCATTGAAGATATTCTTGAAAATTGCTGAATTAGCAAAAACAAAAGATTGAACTATAAATGAAAAGCCTTAAGGGCAAAAGTTTCATTTTGGTATCGTTTCCTTATTCTAAAGATTTAATAGTTTAGAATGAAGCATCACACTTAAAATCTTTAATTAGAAGGGAATAAAAAATCGCTGCTCCCTTTCACCCAACAAGCAAAAATGATGATAATAATAATAATAATAATAATAATAATAATAATAACTATGAAACAAGCAAAATAAACGCTGGGAAAATTCAGTTTAAAAATTTCAAGGTAATTCAAGATTAGATAACTGGAAAAGCACACAAGAAAGTATCCAAAATGATATAAGTAAACAAGAAAAAAGGTATTTATTAGGAACTAGCTAAAGTAAGAGTTCCAAGCCCCCTTAAAATAATTAGATTAGATGTTTTCCCGTTTTTTTTTTTTTTTTTTTTTTGAATGGCTCTAAAAATGTCACCCAACGACCGGAAATACAATTATGACAATATTAAATGGGGCTTTTTAAAGTTATTAATGAAATGATTAGGAGAGATTTAAAACAAACTTAAGTCTATATATGAGTGTGAGACTTGAAATTAATTTAACATTACCATAGCTATTTGTCACGAAGTTCAAAACAAGAACAAAAAATCTTGCATCAGGCATAGGTTATGAAGAATTTTCAAGCACTAACAGAATATTACTAAGAAATTAAATTTTTCATTCAATGAAATCGATCATGGTCCTTACTGTCACCGAATTATTTTGTGCGTCTGTGTAAATGAAGATATACGCTACACACCCTTTGATCTATAGAAAACATGATTGTAGTGCACCTCAGCGATCTTTTTTAATTTCCTTATCTTTGAAGCATCATTAAAATGCATCGCAAATATTTTTACCCCATAGATCATAATGTAATGGAATTCTTTTGTGCTTCCCTGTAAACGAACTATAAATACTACTTATTCTATTGTCCTTAGAAAGCATGTTTTAGTCCACATCAGTGATGTATATCAATTTCATTATGTTTGAAGTATCGTAACATCATTAAAATGCATCGCAAATGATTTTACCCCATAGATCATAATGTAATGTAATTCTTTTGTGCGTCCCTGTAAACGAACTATAAATACTACACATTCTATTGTCCTGAGAAAGCATGTTTTAGTCCACATCAGTGATGCATATTAATTTCATTATGTTTGAAATATCGTAACATCATTAAGATGCATCGGAAACGATTTTCTCCGTAAACCATAATGTAACGGAATTCTTTTGTGTGTCTCTGTAAACAAGTTATAAATGGTACAGTCTTCATTTTCAATACAGAACATTCTGTAGTACACATTAAGAACATATAAAAATTTCATGAAAATCCGAGTAAATTTAAGAGAGTTACAGTACGGGCAGACGGCAGACAGACAAACTGAATTCATAAACACTTTTCAATGATATTGGAATATTTAATGTAAAATGTCATATTCCATGTAAATAATCCATTTCTTATCCCGCTCTATGTATTCGCTCTATAATATCTGTAGCACTCTTATAGCCATCACGTTTTGCGACCGAATGTACCAGAAATATTGCATTAATACTAATATTGCTATTACTTTGTACTAGGTATTTATGTAACCTAGATTCTCAGTATCGGTGATAAAAAAAAAATCACAATACCAATCAACCTATAAAAATGCTGAGATCTTCAACATCCTCAAATTCCAAATATTAAGCGAAGATAATAATAAAATAAACTAGCATATCTGTTTAATTAATATTCCAATTTGTTCTTATCTTTGATAAATCCTAAAAGTAAATATACACCCACAAATGAATTATGTAAAAAACCCTAAATTTATTTATAATTTGTTATTTCGTTGTTCGTTAATTTGTTTATGCGCAAGCTAGTGTTCTCAGTTTCTACGATAATAAAATCGTTAATATGATGATAATAAAATTGTTAATACGATGATAATAAAGTCATTAATACGATAAAAACTGAAAAAAGCGACTTTTTATGCATTTATGGTATTTTAGTATTATGTTAGCAACACAAACTGTATATAAAGCTTCCCAGATGACAAAATTCCAGTTAATTTTTTTTTAAAGATAAGTATAGTTTCTTTTCGTTCGAAAAAAAAAAAGAATCGGATAAAAAGCTATAATCTTTGCGGAGAATAATTTAGCATACATTTACTCTTTAAATCTCAAGCATTGAAAATGCAAAACAAAAACAAGCATTAAGGAATACCTGCGATGATTCACTATCTATGCTTAAATCCCTTATTATGTATGCTTATCTTCACCGCAGACAATCAGCTAGCATACAGATCCAATAAATGTGCATTGACTTTGTTTCAATGCCAACTGTAACACATTAAGATTTCTTGATACATTTTCTATATGAAGTTGGAATAATAAGATATTGCATTAAAGAAGGAAAAATATTTTATCTTCAATGTTTTAACTTTCAATACAAGATCACATACGTTTAAATAAAATTTAATTAGAAAATTTAAAGTACGCAAGTCATATATTTTAATACATAAACTAAGAGTAGCAAAGCAAAAAACCGAAATATGATGGCGTTACTATGTCAAGCGAAGTCAATCACAAGCTAATGTTACAGAGTTCTTTTCAAATTTGTCGTTTGCATTTTAATATTTTTAAATGTGTTTTTTTTCTTTTGCATAGGAAAGCTGAGATCGATTTTTGGCCTTTTGGTACTTTTTATGTTTTCGTGATTTTTTAATTTCTTGGTTGTAGCGATTTTATGGAGTCACTTTCATTTTCGGAATCGGTTTAGAAAATGAAAATAATCTCTGAAAAAAAAAAAAAAAAAAATCAACCAAAATCAAAAAAGTAAAAAAGTACCCCGTAAGAGATCTACCTCGGCTATCCTATGAAAAAAAAAAAAGTGAAATGGAAACACGAAAAATTTGAAAACTACCATTTGTTTAACATTAGCTATGAAATATTCACAATGAGTGGTTAATCATTGACAATTAGACAAATGTATGCTCTTGAGATTGCATGCAGTTGATTAATTTACAGTAGTGCATATTACCAACCGTACAGCTCATAAGTCATTTCTTCAGTTTTTGTTATTCATATAGCTTTTTGAGAATTTAATATTTTGTGTTTAACTTCTTACCAGTCTTCCCACATGAGACCGAGGATTTTTTTTAACACTTTCCAACCCAGTTGAAAAGTGTTTATGACTTCGGTTTGTCTGCCGTATGGCCGTCTGGCCGTCTGCCGTCTGTCCGTGCTCTAACTCCCGTAAATATACTCGGATTGCCCTGCAATTTTTATATGTTACTGTCGTCATCCATAGCATGTTCCCTATTTCAACTGAAGTGTGTAGCATTCATAGTTTTTTTACAGGGACACTCAAAAGAGTTCCGTTACATGACGGTCTATGGGGAAAAATCATTTGCGGTTTCTTTTAATGATGTTACACAATTTCAAACACATTGAAATTTATATATATCACTAAGGTGCATTACAAGAAGCTTAAAATGGAATAGGGTGTGCATAGCACTTATAGTTACTTTACAGGGACAGTCAAAAGAATTCCGTTACATTACGTCTATGGAGAAAAATCGTCTGCGGTTTATTTAAATAATATTTCACTATTTAAAACGCATTGAAATTTAATATATATATCACTAAGGTGCATTACAAGAGGCTTACTACAGAATAGTGTGTGTATAGCAGTCATCGTTCATTTACAGGGACACACAAAAGAATTCTATACTGTCTGTTAACAATAATTCCTGGAAGTGCGTTTTAAGTTGCTGAACGCGATTTTAAATTTAACTTACTTTTTGTATATTACCTGGTGTGTATAAATTCTGTAGATCCTATGCAGGGCAGCACAAAAATTCGCGAACACATTTCCGTTTATTGACAGAAACTCCAGAAGGAGAATTTTAAACTGTGCTACGCGTTTCCTAACTAAACTAAAATTTAGCATCCTATGTAGTATATATACAAATCTATAGATCCTATACAGGGCTGAATAAAAGTATTCGGATATTTTTCCGAATATTGTATATGTTGTAAATTCCTGAAATTACGTTTTTAAATATGTTATGCGTTTTCCAAATTGTTTACTTAGATGTTATTTTTCAGCTTATTAAACGGTAATGATTTGTAAAATTATTTTGGAAGCGTTGGAAAGTGTTACATAATCTATGCTTGATGCATGATTTTTCGTTCTTGTTCTTTTCGTTTTCGCAAAAGCGGCTTCGGTATATGGCATATGCGTCGCTCTTGAAAATTATCATTCTTTGCTGTTAATTTCACATCTGATTCATTCGTGTTAATTGCTTTCCGTCATTGTGTTCACAGTCCCAGTACTAACTCTGCGTACAGACAAAAAACTGCGACAAGAGGCATAATTTATTTCTCCGGGATTTCTTTTCCGAAGACTCTGTGGTCAGTTATGACCTTTTTTATTGCTCATAAAAAATTTCGAAGCAAAGCCCACAAAAATCAATAAAAGAAATTCACCTTAAAGGAGGGTCATAAATATGTCGGGACCCTCCTACACTGTCCTCACATTCTCTTGTCGTGCGACAAAAGAATGACCACATCAAACAAGCCGAAAAAAGATCGCGCAGTCCGTAACGTTGATGTATTTCAACTTTAAATATCAGCAGTTCAGCAATTTCGATTTCATTTTAGCTTTCCTTACTAACGGCTAAACCGAAGGCGTGCATATGTAATAAGTGTCGACAAATTGTATTTGTCTGACTTAATAATTATTTTGTAAGTAAAAAATCATAAGTAGGTCTAGTGAAAGCGATTCAGATAGTGAAATAGACATTTCGTATTCGGGAAGTAACTATAGTACGTCAAATGAAAGCGACATTACAAGAGAAATATCAGATAGTGACGACAATTATTTAATTCAAGAGTCAATGTTGTGAAGTAAATTCTTCTGATTCAGTCTTCTTCGCCTAATTTACGCGTGAACACTATATTTAAACATATTTCTAAAATAAGTTTCTTGAATTTGTTTCTAATGTAAATGTAATTTATTATGTAAAAGAAGTTCCAAGCTGTGGTCCTTTTTTAAATCCATGCACGAGCTTTTAGTAAAAAAAATCTTATCTCCTGAACTGTATGAAATATTGTTATACAACTTACACTTCTAAGTTCAGAAATAATACTAAAATTAAAAATGTCCACAAGAAACCAGACTTTTTTAGCTGCTAAAATAGTTCTAAAATGAGACTATTAAGTGGTTAAACACCACTTTTATTATTTAATTCTGTTTAACTTATGCTGCGTTTAAAAGCATTAGCATTTGCATCTTGCATACAATAATTCAACACTATTCGAGACGTGTGATATGCATGTATTATTAGTTTCTAGAATTGTTTTGCTTATCAGTATCTTGTGATCTTAATATATCCGACATGAATGGCATCACACAGAAAAGTAATACAATGATACAGAGCGTAATCTTTGGTGTTTTTGTTTCACGTTTATTTATGGTCATAGTTTTCTAGTTACTTATTGAGTAAGAGAAATAAGTTTCCGTTTCAAATGTTTTCTTAGTTTTCGATATTTTAAACTTTTTGGGTCTAATTATCGTCCTAATTATAGGGCATGCCTTTACATTTACTGTTATTCCGTCTTTATTTTTTTTTTAAATTACTTGTATGTAGTAATGACAGTATACGTTTTTACAATCACTATTATCACTTTATTTATGTTTCAGCTTTGAATTACGAAAAATGAAAAAAAAAAAAAAAAAAAAAAAAAACCATATTTTTTTTTAACAGGAATGCAACTTAATACAGAAAAAAAATGCTCTTTTTCTGAACGTTAAGAATCTATTCTACGTGTTAGGTAATTTTCACTTTAAAATATTTCGTACTCAACACGCTGAACAAGTTTAAATAAGTTTAATCTAAATAAGTGAAATTTTATAATTTCAGTTTCTTCAAATGCATAAATATTTTTGATTTATTGAATTAAACAACTTTATTTTATACGTTAGAACAACATTTAAATTTTGGAGATTTTTTTTTTAAACTGAAAATTATTTTCTAAAATAGGAATCAAATATAACCAACCGTGAAACTTTTCCAAAAGCTTTAAAATGGAAGGCTAAACGAGAATAAAATATGAATCAAATCGGTAATAAAATAAATTTTGTGCAAAAGAAAAACTACTCATTTAGCCTAATTTAAAATAATGATTTAAATTAATGTTGTTGCAAAAATATAATACAATTGATAATATCCCCTCCCCGCTAAACAAGAGAAAAGGGTAGGATATGAATAACGTAGAAAAAATATACAAACAATGCATTTTATTGTATAAAAATACACATTAATATTTAATTTAAGAATCCTCATTAAGAGAGGTGACCCCGACCCTCACAAGTCTTTCATTGATATTTCATACTAGTTTTCTGAATCAGTAACTTCGTTTTATTTAGGAGATATAATATTAAAAACTTCTCCATGTTCCTCCTGCATATTAACATTGTTTGCATATTCCTATCGTTTTAAATTTCGTCAAAATGATTTTTAATTCAGTTTCCTATTCCGTAACATTTGTCACTCAACTCCCATATTTTGTTTCTGTATATTCTTTAAGTAAAATCCAAAGTATATAGTACACGTTGATTTTTAAATATATTATTTAAAAAAATATATATATATATATTCTAGATAACGATTTAATTTTCCAGATCGAAAAATAAGGTTTAAAATGTTAATTTGACTATATGTTAAATTGAGTATTTGCAGCTTACAAAATGAAATATCAAACAAGAACGAAAAATCATGCGTTAAGCATAGATTATGTAAAACTTTCCAACGCTTCCAAAATAATTTTGCAAATCATTACCGTTTAATAAGCTGAAGGATAATATCTAAGTGAACAATTTGGAAAACGCATAACATATTTAAGAAACGTAATTTCAGGAATTTCCAACATATATTTCCAACATATACAATATTCGGAAAAATATCCGAATACTTTGATTCAGCCCTGTATATGATCTATAGATTTGTATATATACTACATTGGATGCTAAATTTTAGTTTAGTTAGGAAACGCGTAGCACAGTTTCAAATTCTCCTTATGGAGTTTCTGTCAATAAACGGAAATGTGTTCGCGAACTTTTGTGTTGCCCTGTATATGACCTGCAGAATTTAACACACCAAGTAATAGACAAAAAGAGAGTTAAATTTAAAAACGCGTTCAGCAACTTAAAACGCACTTCCTGGAATTATTGTTAACAGACAGTAGAGAATTCTTTTGTGTGTCCCTGAAAATGAACGATGACTGCTATACACACAATATTCTGTAGTAAGCCTCTTTTAATGCACCTTAGTGATATATATAAATTTCAATGCGTTTAAAATAGTGAAACATTATGTAATTAAATCGCAAACGATTTTTCTCCATAGACGTAATGTAACGGAATTCTTTTGACTGTCCCTCTGAAGTAACTATAAGTACTATGCACACCCTGTTCCACATTAAGGTTTTTGTAATGCACCTTCGTGATATATATCAATTACAATGTGTTTGAAATTGTGTAACATCATTATAATAAACCGCAAACGATTTTTTCCCATGGACCGTAATGTAACAGAATTCTTTTGAGTGTCCCTGTAAAAAACTATAGGGAACATGCTATAGATAACAACAATAACATATAAAAATTGCAAGGCAATCCGAGCATATTTACGGGAGTTAGAGCACGGACAGACGGCCAGATAAACCGAAGTCATAAAAACTTTTTAACTAGGTTGGAAAGTGTTAAAAAGTTTTGTCAATTATGTAATGGAATAACTGAAATACTCACGACTTGAATGTATTATTGTATAATCATATATATATATATATATATATATATATATATGTACGAGGGAAAGTCATTAAGTAAGTCACAAAAGATAGTTAAATAAATAACTTACAATGATATTCACTTCAAAACTATTTTTCCCATTCTCCACCAATATTTATGCACTTATATCACCTTTTATCAGTGCCCCAACACCAGCTGCATAACCATCTTTGGGTTGTTGTCTCAGCCACATTAGGATTTCAAGTTGAACCTTTTCATCACCTGTGAGCATCATCTTGCAACTTCTTCAACATCCACCATACAGCTTCGACTTAGCCCTAAGCGATTTTCATCTGTTTAGTCCACTAAAAAACCATCTTGGAAGCAAGATGATGTTCACAGATGATGAAAAGATTCAACTTGAAGTCCTAATGTGGTTGAAACAGCAACCCCTAGAATGTTATGCAGCTGGTGTTGGGACACTGATAAAACGGTGATATAAGTGTATAAATATTGGTGGAGAATATGTTGACAAAACAAGTGAATATCGTTGTAAGTGATTATTTAATTATCTTTTGTGACTTACTTAATAACTTTCCCTATATAAAATATTATAAAGTATATATAAAGTAAGATAAAATACATTGTATAAATTTTAAATTCAGTAAACATTGCAAATTCAATCACGTGCATTTGGCGAATACCAATCTTCTTCGCCATCACTTATGACGTCAAATCGGTAAAAACTCGATAGTTTATTATTTATTTTTACAGATTTTCTTTTGAGATTCCGCAACTTAATTTCACTGATCTTATATTATCTAAATATGGAGAATGTTCAGCATTTCCTTTTTCGAAATATTGAGTATATGCTTTAAGGGAACCTTCCATGTAAGTAATTTGCTATCTATATTTTTGGATATAAAATATGAAAATGGTTCATTTACTATTTCGGAATGCTGACGCATCATAAAGTGGGATGAATTCAGGTGCACTGCTTTTCAGAGCATGCGTCTACATTCGTTTAAAGAAGGAAATTTCAAAAGAGAAACTGAATAATCGATAATACCTTCCCTTTAAACATTACGAGAAAACGTATTACTGATCCAGTGACATTTTATTTGAGTTTGATGTAAAATGTTATTGCAATGGTATTCTTTTCTTTCTTTACACGAAATGGTAGGTTTTTTTTTTTCTTTTTTTTCTTTTAGAAAGTCGGAATACAAAAATGCAAGTATTGATTTTTCTGTTTCTGTGGTAAACTAATAAAATATTATTTAAAGACTCTCAAAACACAAAAGAAAGGAGCAGTTGAAGGAAAACAAATAAAGAAGAAGGAAAATTAGAGAAACACACAGGTCAAAATTTAAAGATGAAACTAGTAATTATTTAGTAATTAATGATATTCAATATGTATTTAATAGATTTAGTACTAAACTTCGCATACAAGTGAAAGTCTAAATGTGAAATATGACCATGTGCAGCATTATTATACACATAATATCTCATCTAAAGAGTGTTTCCAGTCAGTTACAATTAAAAAAAAAAAAAAAAAAAAAAAAAAAAAAAAAACATTTCTTGATTGCCACCACTTTTTAGAAATAGCAATAATCGCCTTATTTAATGACAGATTAAATAATGTGAAGACAAATCGAATTATACTATTTCAAAAAAGTGTTGGCAATCAAGCAATCTTAATAATAATAAAAAAAAAAAGGCTGGCTGACAACACTGCCATTTTATAGAATAACTTCACAATCTTAACAAATAAATAAATAAATAAATAAATAAATAAATAATAAAAATAATTCTAGACTTTCTTTAAAATAAATATGGAAATATTTTCCCTCTATACTAATGAATATATTATATTATTCAGAAATTCTTAATAATAAATAGATTATTATCTATGTTCCATGGATTATTATAACACAGCAAGAATTTTATATTATTATCCCAGAATTGACAAACAAAATCACTTGTTTCATACAAGATAGTTTTTTCTTAGGTATTCGTGATGTTTTAATAGATCGACCAAATTTTCATCTAGTTTTATAGCATTTTAATAAAACATGCGTAAATTTAGATTGTTTTGTCAAAAACATTACATTTAAACACAGTAAGACAAAAGCGATACTGGAAATGAGAAACAGTTTACAATTTCTATCTAAAATTGCTTCTTCCTACACATACATGTCGTTTTAATAGAAAGAGATAATAAATATGAAAACTTTTCAATTCTAAATTTTCTTTACTAAAGTAATTCTGGCATATTCAGCTAAAAATTTCCTGTTTTATTGAAATTTTGATTATTTTGAAGTTATTCTAGAATTGAGAGAAAAAAATATATACAGTAATCCCTTAACATTCGCGAGGGTTACGTTCCAGGAAAACCTCGCGAATGTCAAATACGCGAATGTTGAGTCTATCTCTCTGTACTAAAAAAGGAGTAACGGTCTATAAAATTTTAATTAGACTGGTACAATATTTCAAGAAAACAAAAGGATATATGTATTAACAGTACGTTATACATAACGTATGTGTATAAAATGTACACACATATTCATATTTATGAAATTTATTTAATGAAGATAATTCAAATTAACTGACTAGAGAAATAATTATAGCTAAAAATCATACGTTTTTTTTTGTTTTTTTAAGTCAAGTAATTTCGATTCTCTCACTATTCGCAAAGAGATGATTATGTATGCAGCTTCAGCTTCATCTCTACGAGAACCTGCACAAGCACATTTTAAATTAATAGATTGAAGATGATTAATAGATTAATTAGATAAATTAGATAAATTAATAGATTGAAGATTGATTACCTTAACACTTCTAATAGCCCCATTGCAATGTGTATTCTTCTGTTGTTATTATTTTGTTTTCCTACAACACTTGCTCTTTTTTCAGTAGACAACTGAAAATTGATTTGTAAATAGATACTGAGAAAACACAGGGGAAACAATCTTTAACCATTAAAATTCTGAAAAAGCAAATATATAATTTAAAAAAAATCGCGAATAATCAAGTCAGATTCTCGCGAATGTTAAGTTTTCCGCATTTTCATGTTCGCGAATAATCAAAACTCGCGAATGTTAAAACAGCGAATGTTAAGGGATTACTGTATATGTAAAGTAAAATGATTTTTTGAATACACAAGAATAATTTTATTTCAATTTGCCCATTCAATTATCTTAACAAAGCGTAAATAATTGTAAAAAAAAATTTTAAAAAACATTCCACAAAATTATACTAAGATGAATCGGATTAATGTCAACATGAGAATTAGTTATTCTCGTAGTTATAAGAGACCAAATTATTTTATGTGGTGACAACAATAAACGACTGAAACTATTCTAGAAGAAAAATGTCACAATTTTTATTTAAAATTGTTTTTAACACTTTCCAACCTAGTTGAAAAGTGTTTATGACTTCGGTTTGTCTGCCGTCTGTCCGTCTGTCCGTGCTCTAACTCCCGTAAATATGCTTCGATTGTCCTGAAATTTTTGTATGTTATTGTCGTTTACTATCGTATGTTCTCTATTTCAACAGAAGTGTGTAGCACTTATAGTTTTTTTACATTTTTACAGGGACACTCAAAAGTATTCCGTTACATTACAGTCTATGGGAAATAAACGTTTCAAGTGCATTTTGTGACGCTACGTTATTTAAAACATAATGAAATCGATATATAATTATGAAGCGCATTAAAAAATGTTTTTTGTAGAATATGGGTTGCAAAGTATTTATTATTCATTTACAGGGTCAAACAGAAGAATTCTGTTACACATCGTTCTACGAGGAAAAATCGTTTGCAATGTAATTTAGTGATATTTCACTATTTGAAACACAATGAAAATTATATGCATTACTGAGGTGCACTGTAAATTGCTCTCTTGTATACATTGAGTTTATTTACAGGAACACACGATAGATATTAGTTACAGTACATGTGCGATATTTACAGTCTATGTGTGATAAGTGTGTTTTCAACTTTGATTTGCGTTTTTAAGTTTAACTAAATTTTTTCATAGTACGTGTGTATTTATAAACTCGGTTGATCATATACAGGGCTACAAAAGGGCATTTGTAAGTATTACAGACTATGGGAGTGAATTGCTTAAAGGTAGTTTTTAATTGTGTTTACGCATTTTCCTGCTGAACTATATTTAGTAGACTAATAGAAGTAGTAATACACAAATAGTAATACACAAATTATGATCCATTTTAAATGGTTTCATATTTTAATTAATAAAAGTTTGTGGAATATCAATAAATTCACATACAGGGCTACGCAAAGAAAAAGATACATTGTCGTTTACAGTTGGTAATTGCTGCGAGTGAGTTTTAAGTTCCTGTTTAGCTTAATATGTTGTGTGTACAAAAGCCTTCAGATAATATTCAGGGCTGTACAAAAGATTTCTAGTGCATTTCCATCGATTGGCAAAAATTCGTAAATGTGAATAACTATTCTAACTATTCTAACTGAACTAAATTTTATCATACTATATATCCACATATATTGATCATATACAGGGGTGAACAAAATAATTCGACTACTTTTTTGACACTGGAAGGTAATTTCGAAAATTGTATTTTTCAATGTGTTATATGTTTTCTAAATACGTGTGAAAAGAATATAATGTATTTGCAGTAAGTGATGTACCATCTATGGTGAGAGCTCTTCTATAACGGATTTTTTTCGTGCCTGCACGATTCCATTTTAGAATACTTTCTGTACAGTATTTTTCAGATTTGTAAGTCTCTAAGACATGGCATACGGATTAATGATAATTCAAACATTTGCGTACAAATAGGGATTCATAAAAAAAATAAACACAGTTTAGACGGACACAGGCAGAAATAAATCTATGGAAGGCAGTATTTTGGAATGGGGGTACCTCTACTTAGTGACTCTGGGTTGCTTTTTTAAAAAAATGAAGAATATAAACATGAAAAATAGCTGAAATACAATTTTTTTTGTCAGAATGCCTCGTACAGGAGAATTTTTAACCACATCGGGGTAAAAGTTTATCTTTTGTAGGAATTCACTCGGGGCCCAAAAATTTTTTTCGCGTAGGCTCGAGCCAAAATTTTGGCATTTAAATTAGGCCAATGAATTTTTTGGACGAGCCGGTCTAGACTCGGGCCAAACTTTTAACTTTTATATGTGGTCGGGCCCCAAAGTTTTTTCTATGGGTCGGCTAGGCCAGGGTCTTGGCCCGTACAAACCTCTTTTTTTTTGGTTACGGACCTGTTCATACAGTAGATAAAAAAAATATAAAATGACATTGTAATTAAAACATTTTTGCGTAGCGTAAGATAGTGTACAATTATTATTGGGATAAAATTAAAATTAATGTATTTTGTATTTTGAATGTATTTTGAAATTACATGTATTCTGTATTTTCGATTTTTTAAATTTGAAAAGTATTTTGTATTTTAAGCTCTAAAACCAATGTATTTTGCATTTTGCGTCAAAAATGGTTTTTCGATGTATTTTGCACATCTCTGGCTTTAAGTTTGATCTCGAATGATCCATTCATTTTTAATTTGTGAGCCAAGACAAATAGGATTTTTCCATTCGATGATTTTGGTGAACTTCAACCTCTACTCATATTGTGCAATCAGGTATGAGACGAAACATCAGATATATAATTTATGTCTATTAATTATCTATTTTTTATGAATTTCAAATAGTCTTTTGTCTTCAGAAACCCAACCCAATAATTATCTCGCTTCTTAAATATGTTAATGTTAATGTATAATTTTAAGATTGATTAATGTCAACATGGCATTTAATTTCAATGAGATAATAATGCTAAATAAGAAATTATGTGTAATCAACTTTAAGGTTGAAATAAAACTTAGGAAAGCAATTTAGCTTTCTCTCTTTTTTATTTTCTTTTTCCTGTATATATTGTTTATATATTTTTTAAATAAATACTCTTAAAATAATTCCCTTTGTTTTTCTTTCAATTATCATGATTTAATTGTTTTATTTTCTTAAGGTTAATTTATTTATTTCTTTACAAGTATGTTTAGTTTATTTTTTCCCGCCAATTAAAATTAAGACATTTTAATAATCATTAATGTTAATTCTAATTATGTTTAATTTAGGCGGAAGGTTCATAATGTATTTGGGATTTTACTAAAACAACACAACGCTAGACTTTTAATTTTAATTTAATTAAGTACTTAACTTTAAACGTGAGCGTTAGTGTTTTAATTTAATCTCGCGTTACCCTGTACTAGAGCATTGGTTTAATTTTACGATCACTTATGAATATTTTACTTAAGTTAACTAAATATACCACCAAGATACCATGGTTGGTTTTTGAGAATGATCGACATATTCTTTAAAGTAACCAGCTATATTATAATTTGCTAAATCTGTCCAGCAGTGTTAAAATCTTATTTCCAACTTGTCAGCTTCACTTAGATTTTAATACTTCAAAAATAAAATTAAAGGAATATTTTAGACAATAACAAGAACGAAAAATGATGCATTACGTATAGATTATGAAACACTTTCCAACATTTACAGGCTGTTATTACGAAATTTAATTTTTTTCCAATGAGATGAGATATCTATAAATAAGCCACTTGAAAAACACATAACTCAGTAAAAATCCATTTTCAACAATTACGATCTATAGAATATATACACTATACACACCACCTCATACACTCAAAATCAGATCAGTTTAAAAATGCGTACTACAAAGAAAAACACACTTCCAGCAACTATCGATCTTAGTCAGCCCTTTAACCAAACTGTTTTGTGTGTCTCTGCAAATGAGCGATAAATACTGTACACTCTATAATCTATAGAAAACATACAGTACACTTCACTGATTTCGTCATATATGAAGTATCATGACACCATTAAAATGCACCGCAAACGGTATTTCCCCATATATCACAATGCAATGGATGTGTACTACAGAGGAAAACGCACTTCCAGCAACTATCGATCTTAGTCAGTCCTTTAACCGAATTATTTTGTGTGTCTCTGCAAATGAGTGATAAATACTGTACACTCTATAATCTATAGAAAACATACAGTACACTTCACTGATTTCGTCATATATGAAGTATCATGACACCATTCAAATGCACCGCAAACGATATTTCCCCATATATCACAATGCAATGGATGTGTACTACAGAGGAAAACGCACTTCCAGCAACTATCGATCTTAGTCAGTCCTTTAACCGAATTATTTTGTGTGTCTCTGCAAATGAGTGATAAATACTGTACACTCTATAATCTATAGAAAACATACAGTACACTTCACTGATTTCGTCATATATGAAGTATCATGACACCATTAAAATGCACCGCAAACGATTTTTCCCCATATATCACAATGCAATGGATGTGTACTACAGAGGAAAACGCACTTCCAGCAACTATCGATCTTAGTCAGTCCTTTAACCGAATTATTTTGTGTGTCTCTGCAAATGAGTGATAAATACTGTACACTCTATAATCTATAGAAAACATACAGTACACTTCACTGATTTCGTCATATATGAAGTATCATGACACCATTAAAATGCACCGCAAACGATATTTCCCCATATATCACAATGCAATGGATGTGTACTACAGAGGAAAACGCACTTCCAGCAACTATCGATCTTAGTCAGTCCTTTAACCGAATTATTTTGTGTGTCTCTGCAAATGAGCGATAAATACTGTACACTCTACAATCTATAGAAAACATACAGTACACTTCACTGATTTCGTCATATATGAAGTATCATGACACCATTAAAATGCACCGCAAACGATATTTCCCCATATATCACAATGCAATGGATGTGTACTACAGAGGAAAACGCACTTCCAGCAACTATCGATCTTAGTCAGTCCTTTAACCGAATTATTTTGTGTGTCTCTGCAAATGAGCGATAAATACTGTACACTCTACAATCTATAGAAAACATACAGTACACTTCACTGATTTCGTCATATATGAAGTATCATGACACCATTAAAATGCACCGCAAACGATTTTTCCCCATATATCACAATGCAATGGATGTGTACTACAGAGGAAAACGCACTTCCAGCAACTATCGATCTTAGTCAGTCCTTTAACCGAATTATTTTGTGTGTCTCTGCAAATGAGCGATAAATACTGTACACTCTACAATCTATAGAAAACATACAGTACACTTCACTGATTTCGTCATATATGAAGTATCATGACACCATTAAAATGCACCGCAAACGATTTTTCCCCATATATCACAATGCAATGGATGTGTACTACAGAGGAAAACGCACTTCCAGCAACTATCGATCTTAGTCAGTCCTTTAACCGAATTATTTTGTGTGTCTCTGCAAATGAGTGATAAATACTGTACACTCTATAATCTATAGAAAACATACAGTACACTTCACTGATTTCGTCATATATGAAGTATCATGACACCATTAAAATGCACCGCAAACGATATTTCCCCATATATCACAATGCAATGGATGTGTACTACAGAGGAAAACGCACTTCCAGCAACTATCGATCTTAGTCAGTCCTTTAACCGAATTATTTTGTGTGTCTCTGCAAATGAGTGATAAATACTGAACACATCTATAGAAAACATACAGTACACTTCACTGATTTCGTTGTAATTGAAGTACAGTGGAACTCCAGTTTTACGTTTTGCCCGGGACCGCACAGCGAAACGTATAACTCAGTAAAACGTACAACTCAATTAATGGTTTACCGGAACAATTTTTAAATATTTCGCGAAAACTTTGATCCGCTGAGGAGTTTGCTACATTTTATATTGAAAACAGAAATTTCCTAAGTAGTACTGCACCCATGACATAAATTTTCAGAAATGGAACAGAGTAAGAAAAAAGTACATAAGAAAAGTTCAGATGAAGTTATTTTACCATAAAAGCTTTATTAAAATTATTTTTAATACACATAGAGTACTTAAAAGAAATCATTGGAATTGCCTTGGCATATAAATCATTTATAAAAAGACATTTCGGTAGTTTAATGAATCTTGTTGAAATAATCACTAATCTTCGGTTGTTTATTTTTGGCAGAGCCCACACTGAACAGCAAACATTGCATTTCTGTTAATAATGCAGCCGCCTTATCGTTACTGCTTTTACTACTGATGAACCGCTTTACTACGTCAAAAGCTCTCACAGCAGCTCTGAAGTTTGAGTGGGATCTTTCAAATCAGACTTCTCATACGCGTCCCGTCCCGAGCTCCCTCTCGGTGATTCTGACCCGACCCTTTCGGTAGGGGAGGTGACCGGAAGCCGAGCATTGCGCGGAAGCTTCGTCGGGTTTCTCCGAATCGGCCCGTTCAATCGGGAAGAAGACCGGGTGCCCGACGCATGAAGCTGAAGTCGACACGAGGGGAGCAGTAGCCGACGAATCCGATTCCTTGCCGTGGTGGGACGGCTTAAATGCGGTGTCTGTCTAGTCGGAGTGCAACTCCCTCCTCCATACTGGTGCGGTCTTCGTGTTCCAGGAGGAAGGCCGATGCCGTCTCTTGAGAGTCCTATGTGTAGAACGACCCGTGTCGTAGTTGCCGAGAGGCTTCAGGTTCACGGGGGGCCAAAAGGCCCGTTCCGTGGGACACTCGGGACGACAGAGGTGATGAAAGGACATCGCGCAGACCAATCCCTCGTGCCCGGAGCAATGAGCTGCCGGGGGGTGACGCGAGGGCAAAGGTTGACTAAATCGGATCGGGCGGTTGCAAACTTTGTCTATGAGGAGACGAGAGCACAGGCAGGATCTGTTGAGCATGACACACATGGTTCCTAGTGAAGAACTTCGCGACCGAAGCGGGTGTGGGACCCCGTAGGCCGCCTTGCGAGTCCTCTGCGGCAGGATCAGTTGGGAGTCGCCTTCGAAGCCTGGTTCGAGATTGCCCGACCAGAACGAGCAACGACACGGGAGCACGGCCTCAGCCTGCGATAAGTGTCTTGCAAGGTTTCAGGGCGGGGGGGACCTCTCTCGAGATAGGGCCACGGAGTGCGGACCGGAGGCTCGTCGGTAAAACGACGATGTCTGGGCTCGAAATCAAATCATGGGCCGAAGCCTAGTCCAGCACGTCTCTCGTGCAGCCAGGAATTTCCACGTCTGGCGGGCGGATGAGTGGCTCGTCTTCTGACTTTCAACCAAACACTAATCTCAATCGGGCCCGCCTCTTTGGCGCGTTTGGAGGAGCTTTCCGCGACCTCCAGAGTCCGATAGCGGCCTCTTGATTCCTTCTTGTTGTGTTTTTAAATTTTTAATTTGTTTGTGCATGTTTATTGTGATATGTGTTTCTGTGATAAGCCATACTCGGTGTGGCGGGAGTCCCATGATAGGGATTCAGTCGCTGGTTTACCGTCTAGTTTCGCCTAGTTCGGGTTCAAACTCGAGCCGTCCACCGAGGGCAACCGAGCCGAGTCTCGTCTATGAGACAGAGACCGATTTTCCCCGTGGTCTCGGGTCGGCCAGGGGCACCTTCCGACACACGTAGTGTCGCCCGCGGAAGATGAGACAAGTGGCTTGTTCTTCCATACATTTCATGATCGGACTCCGCGGGAAAGTAAGGGCCGTAGGGATGCCGGACATCAGGTGGATGACCCGACTCCCTTATGGGTGTTCGGCGATGAAGCCGTTCGACAGTCTCTACGGTTCATCAGGTGTCGCGTGGGGAAGTCTCCTTTGATGGTGGGAACTTCCGCCGAATCGTAACGACCTCTGTCGTCGACTCTGGGGCAAAAAGATGAGGAGGCGTCGCTGGAACGCGAACCCTCTGAATCGATCGTAGCGACCTGGCGAGACAAAGTCATGGTCTGCGTTAAAAATCCCTCAGGATTTGGGCACGATGAGGAGTGGGCTCGCCCGGCGCCGTGCGGGCGCCGGAGGCGCCTATTAGTTTTCTCATACGCGTCAGTGTTTCCACTTTCAAAATATATAAATGAGAAAGAAAAATATTCCGGAGACGCAAAAACGTAACGTATAACTGAGGAAAATGTGTAATTCGAATCGTATAACTCAGCTAATTTTCAATGGCAAGCGATCGAGACCGCTGAGTTGAAACGTATAACTGAGGGAAACGTACAACTCAGGTAACGTATATCTGGAGTTCCACTGTATCATGACACCATTAAAATGCACCGCAAACGATTTTCCTCATAGATCATAATGTAATGGAATCCTTTTGTGCGTCCCGGTAAACAAACTATAAATATTACTTGTTCTATACTCCTGACAATGAATGTTGTAGTCCATCTCAATGATGTATATCAATCTCATTATGTTTGAAATATCGTAACATCAATAAAATGCACCGCAAACGATTTTCTCCATAAACCGTAATGTAATGGAATTATTTTGTGTGTCCCTGTAAATGAACTATAAATTCTACAAACTTTCATTTTCAATTCCGAACATTCTATAGTAAACCTCAATAACATATAAAAATTCTAATGCAATCCGAGTATATTTACGGGAGTTAGAGCACAAACAGATAGACGGAAGACAGAGAAACCGGATTCATAAGCACTTTTCAACTATTTTGGAAAGTGTTAAAAAAGAAAGAAACATGCTTCAAGCTAAAACAGTTTATTTGTTGAGGAGAAATTTTACAAATACAGATGCATTAACAATTCAGAGGGAAATTTTAGATCTTGCTAATGATGCCTGAAGATAATAATTGCAGAATATGTAATTGAAAATATCCTATAAGAGTACAATCGAATTAATCAAATTTTACCAATTAATCAATGTCAACTTGAGACTTGGTTGTTTGCTTAGTTATAAGAGACTAAATAATAGATTGTTTTATCTACTGACAGAAAAAACATGGGAGTTCTTCTACAACTGAGGAAAGCTTTACTCCCTATATCTAAAATTATGTTTCTTATTTATGAATGGTGTTTTAATCGAAAAAGAGAAAAAAAAAGTTTTCTAATGCTTAATTCGCTAAAACAAAAAACAAGAACAAAAAAGAGTCTTATTTTGAAATATTTGGAAAGAAGCGTCCAATTAAAGCATGTTGAAGTTGTGATTATATAGAATTAAAAGAAAAAATACACATTAAATCAAAAAGAACTTTTCAAATTCATATGAGTACGTTTTAATCGAATACTTTCAATCAATTAATTACATTAACAAAGCGTGGATAATTCTAGAATATTTAGTAAGAAACATCCCTCTAAAATACACTAAGATGAATAGGATTACTGTCAACATGAGACTTGGTTGTTTGCGTAGTTATAAGAGCCCAAATAACAGATTCTCTTATTCGCTGACAGCAACAAACGACTGAAGCTGTTGGTTACGACCGGAAACAACTTCTCACGCAAACTCCAGCGCTGAACCGTAACCGCTTCTCTCTGAATCCTTCTTTTTTTACTTTCTTATCGTCTGCTACATTTTTTCTGTATCTTCAGGACTCTTCCTTTCATCTGATTCAAGGCGGTTCCTTTTTCTTTTTTTTTTAATTTTTACTCGTTTCATTAGTGGCAACGTTTTTTGCGCGTGAAGGAAATAACAATAATTGAAATTTGTAGGCGTCTGAGGTCGTGCAAAAGATTCATTTCCGACAAATATAAACCTTGAAGAGATGTCAAAATAAATTTCAACTGCTTTATATTGTTTAAGTGAAAACAATGATGCGTATTCATAGTCGTTTAATGTACATAAGATATAAACTCGAATGATGAATTAATATATTCATTATACATAATAGAGAGTTTAGTGATAACGATAATAATTTCTTTTTCTTCATTTGGAAAATATGCTTGACTATAAATTTGATACCAGTTTTATTGTACTTTTACTTGACAGCTTGAATATACTTGCTTATAAATTTGCTGTCAGTTTTATTGTAATTTTATTAATCAGCCAAAAATGGAATATTTACTATGTAAAAATAGTAAGTTTTACATTTTTATTTGATTGAAGAAGCTTTGCGCGCATTTACACGTTTAACTCGCCTAAGCTTCATCACATGCGTGAAGTTTTGCTTTATTCAAGCAAAAACAATTTATTTTATAGCACTTGCGTAATTTGTGACAGAATTCAAGCTCATGCTGTAGTCTTGCTAGATATCCGGATTTTTAACGGATCCAAGATCCGTCTCGCAAAACCACAGTACAGGGCGCCAAATTTTTTTTCCAAAATGCACAGGTTATTTCATCTTTACGGTTAAATAAATATGCAACAGACTTGCTGCATTCATGTTGAAAACTTGCATAAGATTGTTGGGTTTCACTTATTATACTAAGGCCAAACAAATATTTATATAATAGACTTGAATTTTTTTTATGTTGGACACCGACAATCTGAATAACATGGGTTGTCTTCGCTAGAGAAAACGATTAGGATTTTACATCACGAGGCACATGATCGCGCCATAGCTCAAATGAAAGCTCTCGAAGCCCACAATACGAATGACATAAGTTGACTTCGCTCAAGTTGAAAAAAAACTAGGGTTGCTGACAGTTAAATTTGTTTTCTGTTGAGAGAGAATTGGAAACGATTACGATTTTACGTCACGGCACATATGTATTGAAAACCTTCTTTCTCCGAAACACGTAATCCCAGCTTATCACTCAGAAAGCTATAATCAAACCGAAACTTTCTGCACTTGAGAAACCAGATTGCTCGTGACGTCAAAGCCATGTGCGAGAACTTCTGTAAACACTTAAAACTGTGAATACCCCAAAAATGGGCCTCATGCAGCCATAGCAACTATGTTCTTTATAGACTGTTTCAACGTCAGTGTAACATGATTTTTCCGGACTGAAAGACGTGACTTTTAATCGCTCCTAAAGCGTATAAAACTTTTATATCTTTAAACATGTAAAAAAAAATGTAAAATATACTATTAAATATTTTTAACCTTCTAAACCAATGAATCCATTCAATTTCATAATACTCAATTTTTTAATAATAATTTTCTTCCTTCACGGTTAAGTAGTGATAAGTGGAAGAGAGAACGTGAAATGTGAAAACACGGAACCAGAGTCATAAATAAATGACACGATAAAATTGGATACACAATTCCTGAATCCCGAAAACAGAAGGTAAGAAGACTTTACCTATTTATATGATTTTCAACTGTTTACTATATAAAGACAGGAAATATATATATTTTTATATTGAAAGATTACCCCTACTTAAATATACATAAACTTAGAGTGGCCATTAACTGCACGTTAAAAGGTCCCACAGTAAATAAACTATTTTTACTACAATAAAAAAGATTTCGAGCCTGAAAAAGAATTCGAGACTAAATGTCTGAATCTGCGCTATATATAAAATAAAATAAAAACAAAAAGTAGTGTATAAAAAATATAAAAAGAAAAAGTAAAAGTAAAAGAAGAAAAGAAGAACTTAATGATGGCGTCATTTAGAGATACTCAAATGATAGACAAATTAAACGCCACAAACTACGCTAACTGGCGATTCAAGATCGAGATGATATTAACGAAAGATGATTTAATCGAAACTATAACGGAGCAAGCTCCAGCTAGCACGGATGCGGCATTTTCCGCTTGGAACAAAAAAGATAAGAAAGCGCGTGCTCTGATAAATTTGAGCATCGAAGACGCGCAAATAATACACATAAAGAATCTCGAAACTGCTCGCCAAACATGGGACAAACTGAAAGAAATCCACGAACGCGAATCCCTATCAAGCAAGCTCTTTCTCCTTAGGAAATTATACAACACCAAATTAAGTGAGAACGGAAATATGCAAACGCACATAACAAATATACTAGAGCTTATAGATAAATTAGCCGCGATTGGTGAACGCATAAGCGATTCACATATTTCAGCTATAATGCTATGCTCTTTACCAAGGTCTTATGACGTCTTGATCACCGCACTTGAATCGCGCCCCGAGACCGATCTGACACCTAATTTCCTAAGAACGAAGTTAATCGACGAATACATGAGAAGAGCAGAAAACACAGATATTCCGCAAAATACATCAAAAGCGTATAAAATACTAAAGAATTCTGCATACGTAAATAACAACAAAAGAGAGAATAGATACTGCACACATTGCAAAATGAGAAATCACAATACTGCCCAATGCTGGTTCGTAAAACGACAGAACCAAAACAGCTACACTCAACAAACATCTAACCACCATCCGCAACCAAACAGACATTACAAACAAAAGCAATACTCATCATCACTATGCTTCGAAAAGACAAACCCGAATCCTAAAAATGAGGAACACGAAACAAAGAATGATAAAATAAATAACGCAGCATTTTTAGCGGACAAAGCTCAAACAAATACATGGATAATAGATAGCGGCAGCTCAAATCATATTACCAACGACAAAACATTACTTTCAAACTTCAACGAAGACGCCGAAACAGAAATAACAGTCGCAAACGGTAACAAATTAACATCATATGGTTCCGGAGAAATAAAAATTCAAACGGAAAACAAAAGACAAGAAATTACACTCAAAAACGTCCTATACATACCTAAAATAGAAACAAACCTACTTTCCGTAAGCAAGGCGACCCAAAACGGTTGTGAAGTAACCTTTGAAAAAGAAAAGTGCAGCATAATAAATGACGGTAAAACAATATTAGAAGGAAAGTTGAAAAATAATCTATATGAAATAAATTTAACTAACGATACTAGAGAACAAAATTATGTAAACATGACATACAGCTGTCAAAATCCCAATTGTGTGGAATTATGGCACCGCAGAATGGGACACCGTAGTTATCAAACAATTAAAGAAATGCAAACAAATCAACTAGTTACAGGAATAACGATAAATAACTGCAGACACGAAAACAAATGTGAGGTATGCATAAGAGCGAAAACAACAGAAGCACCGTACCCCAAACACGCGTCATACAGAGCCACACGAAAAATCGAGTTGATACACAGCGACGTCTGTGGTCCGTTGCAGACCCCTACAATCGGTGGAAAAACATACTTCGTAACTTTCATCGACGACAAAACAAGATTTTGTGTAATCTATTTAATGTCCAGAAAAAGCGAAGTATTCGATAAATTCAAAGACTACATATCTCTAGTACACAATAAATTCGGGAGATACCCAAACAGTATAAGATCAGACAACGGTGGTGAATACACTAGTACCGAAATGGAAGAATACCTAAGCGAAAAAGGCATAGAGCACCAACTCACAGTACCACAATCACCCAGCCAGAATGGAATTGCGGAGAGAAAGAATAGATATTTACTAGAAATGACCCGCAGCATGTTAATAGAGGCGCAATTACCGCAAAAACTATGGGGAGAAGCAATATGCACTGCCAACCATATTCAAAACCGCTTACCGACAAGATCAAACTATAAAACCCCATACGAAATGTGGACAAATAGGAAGCCCAATATCCATTACTTAAAAGTATTCGGATGCTTAGCCTATGCACACATAAATAAATCAAAACGCGGAAAATTAGACGAAACCGCACAACAGGGAAAATTTGTCGGTTACGATAACAGAAGTAAAGGATTCAGAATATACACAAACGACGGAAGAGTCATACTTTCAAGATCCGTCAAATTCGTTGAAAATAAATGTCCTTACACTCAAAACAATAGCAACCCGGAAGAGGAAAAATCAAAACCCGTAGAAAATGAACAATTAGTTGAAAATAACTCAAAGGAAATATTGATAGACTTTACACCTGAAGAATGCGAACCACCCGAGCCCAAACAATCCACAAGTGAACCGCGAAGATCAGAGAGGACAAATCGGGGAGTTCCACCCGATCGCTTCGCATACACAGTGAAAACAAACATAATTAACGAACCCAAGGACTGGTTAGAAATGATAAACACTAAAAATCCCATTGAAAGACAAAATTGGATAAACGCCGCGCAAGAGGAAATAAATTCGTTAAAGGAGAATAAAACCTGGGAACTAGTCGAACCTCCACAGGGAAAGAAAATCATAGGAAGTAAATGGACTTTTAAAGTCAAATATGACGATATGGGAAACGTGAAGAGATACAAGGCCCGCCTAGTTGCAAAAGGCTTTCTTCAAAAATATGGTGAAAATTATGACGAGACTTTTGCCCCAGTGGTGTCTCACACAACAATCCGCACATTTCTAGCAGCAGCTGCGTACCACGGATTTAACGTGCACCACCTAGACATCAAAACAGTTTTTCTACACGGAGAGCTAGACGAAGACATATACATGACACAACCCGAAGGTCATGAGAAACCAGACCAAATAAATAAAGTATGCAAATTAACGAAGGCTATTTACGGACTTAAACAGGCCGCGAGAGCCTGGAACACGAAAATCAGTGAAACATTAAAGGAAATGAAATTTGTGCAAAGCACTACAGACACTTGTTTATTTACGCGCAAAGAGAAAAACAAGGAAGACACAGTCTACATAATTGTATACGTGGACGATCTGCTCGTAGCAGGAAACAAAGAAAACATTGAAAAATTTGTAGAGAAACTTAAACTTAAATTCAAACTTAGTGACCTAGGAGAAGTAACGAATTACCTAGGAATAAGCATAAAGAAATTAGACAACGGCTACGCTCTAAACCAAACAACGAAAATTAGTGAAATAATAAATAAATTTAATCTTGAAGAAAGTAAACCATACAGCACACCCATGGACACAGGTTATCTAAAAATAAATAATAACGAAAACCTACTTCCAAATAATCACAAGTACAGACAAGGAATAGGTGCATTATTATACTTAGCGACAGTAACTAGACCTGATATACTAACGGCTGTAAACATTCTAAGCAGGAAAAATGAAAAACCAACCGAAATAGACTGGAAAGCTTTGAAGCGTATAATGAGATACCTAAATACCACCAAGAACTTAAACTTAATTATAAACACCGAACATGCACCAATCTTAGAAGCATATTCAGATGCAAATTGGGCACAAGATCCCGAAACGCGAAAATCTACTACAGGAAATGTTTTTATGATAGGCAAGAATCCAATCTACTGGATATCCAAACGACAGTCTTGCATCGCTCAATCATCCGCCGAAGCGGAATACGTAGCAGCAGCAAGCGCAGCCAATGAAATCGTTTGGCTCATAAAACTTCTAGACGATCTAGATTTACCGCAAAATTGTCCAATTACACTATACGAGGACAATCTCTCAGCGATAAAGATGACGGAATCCGAGAAACTTTCCAACAGGACAAAACACATCGAGGTGAAGTACCACGTCATCAAACACCTAACAGAAGCAAAGATAATCGCACTGAAGTACTGTCCTAGCAAATCCATGATCGCAGATCTGTTGACCAAGCCCACTCCCAAACCTGAACATCTGAGAAACCTTGAAAGACTGAAACTGCAAGAACTTCCTTCAACCTGGGATTAAGGGGGGTGTATTGAAAACCCTCTTTCTCCGAAACACGTAATCCCAGCTTATCACTCAGAAAGCTATAATCAAACCGAAACTTTCTGCACTTGAGAAACCAGATTGCTCGTGACGTCAAAGCCATGTGCGAGAACTTCTGTAAACACTTAAAACTGTGAATACCCCAAAAATGGGCCTCATGCAGCCATAGCAACTATGTTCTTTATAGACTGTTTCAACGTCAGTGTAACATGATTTTTCCGGACTGAAAGACGTGACTTTTAATCGCTCCTAAAGCGTATAAAACTTTTATATCTTTAAACATGTAAAAAAAAATGTAAAATATACTATTAAATATTTTTAACCTTCTAAACCAATGAATCCATTCAATTTCATAATACTCAATTTTTTAATAATAATTTTCTTCCTTCACGGTTAAGTAGTGATAAGTGGAAGAGAGAACGTGAAATGTGAAAACACGGAACCAGAGTCATAAATAAATGACACGATAAAATTGGATACACAATTCCTGAATCCCGAAAACAGAAGGTAAGAAGACTTTACCTATTTATATGATTTTCAACTGTTTACTATATAAAGACAGGAAATATATATATTTTTATATTGAAAGATTACCCCTACTTAAATATACATAAACTTAGAGTGGCCATTAACTGCACGTTAAAAGGTCCCACAGTAAATAAACTATTTTTACTACAATATGATCGTACCATAGCTCATATGTAAGATCTCGAAGCTCACAGTACGAATAACTTGGATTGCCTTCGCTCAAGTTTACCAAAACTAGGGATGGAGCCTATTAGATCTTTTCCCCGTTGAAAGAGAATTGAAAATGATTACGACTTCACGTCATGGAGCACATGATCTTAACATAGCTCATATGAAAGATCTTGAAGCCGACAATACGGATAACTTAGGTTGCTTCCACTCAAATTGGCCAAAACTAGCGTTGCTGTCAATTAAATACCTACCCGTTGAAAGGTAATTGAAAACGATTTACGACTTTACATCACAAAGTACTTGATTGTAGCATAGCTGACATAAAAGCTCTCAAATAATTTAGGTCGTCTTAGCTCAAGTTGACCAAAAGTAGCGTTGAAAACCCTATTATCGGCAACGCTAAGTTTTGACTGTTTGAGCGAAGGCAACCCAATTTATTTGTACTGTGGGCTTTGAATGCTTTCTTATGAGCTATGATACGATTATGTGCTCCGTGAAGCAAAGTCGTAATCGTTTTCAATTATCTATCAACGTGGATGGTATTGAACCAATGTCAACGGTTTTCTTGTTCATTCTGAGCGAAGGCAACTCAAAGTTTTCGTGTGTGGACTTCGAGTGCTTTTATATGAGCTATGGTACGGTCATGTGCTCGACGACCCTAAGTCATAAGGTCGTAATTGATTTTCAATTTCTTTCTCAGTGGGCTAGAGATTTAATTAGCGACAATCCTAGTTTTGATCAATTTCAGCGAAGGTAACCCAAGTTATTTATATTGTAGGCTTCAAGAGCTTTCACATGAGCTAGTGTACGTTCGTGTGTTCCACGACGTGAAATTGTAATAGTTTTCAATTCCTTCTTAACAGCGAATGGATTTAATTGACGACAGCCAGAGTTTTGGTCAACTTGAGGGAAGGCAATAAAAGTTATTCATGTTGTGTGCTTCAAGAGCTTTCATATGAGCTATGGTACGATCATGCGCTCATTGACGTAAAGTCGTAATGTAGTAACTGTTTTCGACTCCATCTCAGTGTGAAGGTTTTTGGCGCGACAACTCCAGTTTTGGTCAACTTGAGTGAAGGTAACCCAAGTTATTCGCATTGTAGGCTTCGAGTGATTTCATATGAACTATGGTAAGATCATGTGCTCTATGACGGTGAAGTCGTAATCGAGTTCAATTATCTGTCAACAGCGAACGGACTAGAAAGTAGCGTCCTGCACGCGTCGGGTACAATCCGAACCGATCCCGAAATATATGTTCTATGCCAACCCGATCAGAACCCGACCAAAAAAATTTCGTCAACCCGAAACCCGACCCAAACCCGAAGTGACAGAGAATTAATCCATGTTTTAATACAATTATCGAAAATAGCCTACAATTACATCTTTAATATCAATATTATCTTTTTTTATATATATAAAAAGGAGCACATATACACTCATTAATACTCAAATATGTAGTTTTTTCATTTGAAAAATATTCTGGACTTTATTTTGAAAAATCGGGTCAATCCATACCCAACCAAAAAGAGTCAAAGCCTAACAAAAAACCGATCCGAACCCAAAACATTTAATGTCAACCCGACCCGACCCAAACCGCGTGTCGTATCGTGTTCAAATAAAATCGGATTACCCGATCCGATGCAGGCCTCTAACAGCAACTCTTGTTCTGTATCAAGTTAACGAAAGCAACCCATTCGTATTGTGGCCTTCGAGAGCTTTCATATGAGCTAAGGTACAGTTATAACGTTATATGGCGTAAGACGTATTGTCATACATATTTTTCAGCTCTTTCTCAGAGAATAGGTTTTTAATTCATGGCAACACTGTTTTTGTCAACTTGAACGAAGACAATTCAAGCTATTTGTATTATGGGTGTCACAAACTTTCATACGAGCTACGGGACGATCATGTGTTCCATAAAATAAGGTTTTGTCTATTTTCAACCATAAGGTTCAGACGGAACACTTCTAAAAGTGCTATTACACGAGGCGTCGAAGTTGCCGCTATTTTCGGGCGACATCATGTTAAGCCTATGGCTTTAGAAGAGTGGCTCGAAAAACAAGTAACTCTTTATTGTCGGAGCAATTTCGTCGCTTGTAGAGTGGCGATCGAAATGCATCCCGTGGAACAGCCAATGAAATGCTTGGGAAAGTGACAAGTCGCTGCAATATTTTTGTCGCTTCAAATTATCCCTTGTAATAACACTATAAGATCAAGCTGGGAAAAGGCAACCCTGCATGTTTCATCGCATCTGATCATTATCTACTACTTGCTATCATTTCCGTTCGTATGACGTAGATAGTGCAAAAAGTCAACTAGAATTGGGTTACTTTTTACAAAATGGTCAATTACTTCACGGTCAATCCTATAGTAAAATCATAGTCTAATTTTTCATTTTTACGTAGAATAACTCTCTTTCATGGGTCCGATGAGTAGGATTTTTGTTACGGGATCTCCGACTAATACCATTTCCCGACTGTTTTGATATCCAAGGAATTAAAAAGTGTCAAAAGTGGGTGTTACTATCTGTAAAAAGCGCAATTTTAATACGTAGACAACCCCTATTTCAAAAATTGAATTTATATTAGGAAAGTAGTTACAAATCCTTGTCGAAGGATTCTTTTCACCGCTCTGCTAACATTTAGTGATAACAATCTTTTGTTTTTAAAGCCATTTGGCGAAATAACAAGTTTTTATCAATAAATAAGACGTTATACAGAAATGAAAATTGGGCATGAAATGACATTGATATTGTACATGAAAACATTTAATATATGAAAATTATTTACATATGATTTTGTTTGGAAAAGCATTAAAATAAGATAAAAAATCATATAACAAGCATCAAAATTTTCCATTAGTAGAAAAAGTTACGAACAAAATAAGAAGCAAATAATTAAAAAGAAAATACAGACAAAATATAGGAACATGGAAAATAATTTTTTTAATTCTATTTAACAATCTTTAAAATGTAATTAAAAAAATGCTATACAATTATTTACAATTCTCTCTGTATTAGATTTCTATAGGTTCAAAAGAAATTGTAATGGGAAAGTATATCTGTGAAGATGTGGTAACAGAATTACAAATGTATAAACTGCTCATTTGATTTTCGTCTTTAATAAATGTTGTTAGGTGCGTTCGTAATTATATAAATACGTAGCACCTATTGTCGTCGTCTGGTCCGTCCGTCTGTCCGTCCGTCCGTCCGTCTGTCTGTCCGTCCGTCCGCATATAACAACGCAAAAACTACCCAACCGAATGGTTTGAAATTTAAGATATATTATCTTTACAGAATTTTGTCGAGACATTTCAATTTTTTTTTTAAATCGAATCAAAACTTTAGAAAATATTAATAAAAACATTTATTAAGAAATTTGATTTTTTTTTTAATCGTTGCTTTCTTTTTATAGGAGCTTTCGAAGTTTAATCGTCAAGCGACCGAGATACTTATTTTATGACAGAAATGAATCTGCAGACGATAGAATTCATTTCACAGAATTAAAAATCATCAAGATCTGAATATTTATATAACTAGCTATAGTACGAACGCACCTCGTTTGTAACGTTTGACGTACAATTTCCAACTTGTTTTTAATTTATAGAAGGCTTCAGTATAACTTTTAAAAGTGTGATACGAAAGAAAAACAATCTTGGAATTTGGGTTGGATTGTGGTATACCATAATAAATCGTATGAAAAGAGAATTTTTTCTAAAAACAAAACAAAAAAAAAAACGATTCATGTTAGATCAAAATCGCGCTAAAAAGGTTGTTTTAAAAACAAAATTTGGTGTATCATAGTAGTATCTCGTAAAACATCCTCAACACATTTGAATAAATCCGCAACAATAACAGATTCCCATCTCAATGTTTACAGTAACATTCCTTAATAACATGCCCTGTCAAGACCAACCATAAAATATAATGGATCGGCTTTGTTCTGAACAGGCTTTCGATGAAAATATGCAGATATGTATCATTTGGGGTCATAGTAATTTCTGCGCATTGCGAAGATGGCTAAGCATTGACAGTGATAGAAAAAATGCAAACATTCTAGAAATGCTGCATTTTTTTGTTCATTTTGTCCGAAAATGCGATCGATTAGCCTCATGCCGACAATAATGTACATTTGTAAAGAGCGAAATTTTTGCAGTTTACTTATTTTTGAATCTGAATTGAAGATGCTAATGTGATTTATGTCAGACGCAAGAATGCTGAATTCCGTTATAAGACATTACATAGTATCAATTTATGCATATAGTTTCAGGAGCGGAGTTAGCAGAACACAGACGAACGCGCGAACGCCGTTCGTAGAAAAAAAATTCTGAGCGTGCAGAGATATAAATAACTGGTTTTTAATGTTTTAATTTAATGTGGTGAACTCTGAGAAGTCTCTCTCTTGGTAATCATAAAATCAGTATTAACACAGAAGAATGCAACAATTTTCGAACAATTCGGTTCACGAATTTGAAATTATATCGAAATTTAATTCACTTTTCGAGTACAAATCCGTTTTCTCGAAGAGGTAAGAGTGTCGTCGCCAATTCTATTTGAATGAAAAAACGCAGTAAAGGTGACCAAATTGTTTTATTTTCGTTGGCCACAACGCGCACATGCATGAGGTACATTGATCACAGCGTTAACAAAATTCGTGCATTCTGAGATTCCTGTAGAGCAAGGTTGCTGAATTTACGGAATTTTATTTCTTTTAATTTATTTTTCTTCTTTCTCTTTCTCTTTTTATATTTTGGTCTTCGTGAGTTCGAAGCACATATACATGCGATATAGTGATCCCGTGATAACGAATTTCGCGCATTTTGAGATTCATAAACAGCGAGTTAACTTAGTGCTCTTAATGGTCTAAAAAAATAATAACGAGGGAAACCCTTTCTTTCTAACGATCTCAAGTCATCCAAAGGTATGTGTACGGTTTTCGTTAAATGGTTATATGAATCTTATAAAATTGCCGTCGTCTCATATAACGTGCATAGTGTAATGCGTTTGGGTGATCCTAAATTCATGGTACAAATTTTAAGGGTTGGTACAGGATATTGTAACTTTTATTGTATAGGAAACCAAGGTCAGAAATCCATTTATTTAGTCAAAATTACAGGGCGTCTCACACCAATCCGAATCCGCGTATTCGTTCATAACTTTAACAGTAGTGAAAATATGAGTTGTAATTTTCCAACTGGATGAAAAATGTCCGGGCCAGGATTTGAACCTGGGATCTCTTGGCTGAAGCTGCTATGCTCTACTAACTGAGCTATCCCGGTCCAATCTGGAGGGCATAATTCATCCAGTTAACCTTATTGATCATTCCATTACCTGCGATCTATTCTGTTGAGCTGATTCAAAGATCAGACCAGATGCTATGACCAATAAGGTTAACTGGATGAATTATGCCCTCCCAATTCGATCGGAATAGCTCAGTTGGTAGAGCATGGCAGCTTCAGCCAAGAGATCTCAGGTTCGAATCCTGGCCCGGACATTTTTCGTCCAGTTGGAAAATTACAACTCGTATGATTTCTTTACCAATTTGTATAATTGTGTTAAAATTAATCTAGAGTAGTGAAGATATTTTAACAAAATTCGAAACAGACTCCTCTTTGTATGAATTGTAAGGATATTGTGAGAATTTCATTAAAGTATCTCCACTACTGTTAAAGTTATGGACGAAAAGGCGACTTCGGATTGAAGTAAGACGCCCTGTAATTTTGACTAAGTAAATGGATGCCTGACCCTAGTTTTTTTATACAGTAAATGATTGTTACAGTATCCTGTACGAACCCGTAAAATTTGTACCATGAATTTGGGTATGTATGTAATGTATTTTACTCTATTGTACTATACAGAGTATTGTTTGAAACATGTAAATACAGGGAGTAACGTGCTAGGTGGGAACCAATAAATTGTACTTACATCGTACTTACATTACTTTTTATATTAAAATTTGGTTAAGTTCTCGAACAATTCGGTTTTCGAACAATTTGTGAAACATTTGTGTTCGCGAACCGAGGTATCACTGTATAACATTGATTAATATTAATAAAACACTTCCCATTACAAAAATCACTTTTTAAACATAGGTTGCTGCCCTTTAAATCACAAACGGAAGTCTAAAAACAATTCTACGAAAACAGCTTTATGTTCGTTATAATTGTCGGAATAACTTTTTTGAAAGTATACTCAGAGGAAATATTAAGTGTTTATTTCGTTTGAACTTATTCTCATCTTACATTTTTAGTTAATGCGGACTGACAAATTAACTCTGACCTACTGAAAGAAAGCTAAGATATAACCCAAACCTTGACCTTCTTAAAAACGACGACAGAGAGAAAAAAAAAAGTTAGATGTTGATTCCCATAATGCTGATATGCATCAGTGTATTTTCTTTTCTCTCATTTTTTTTTTTCAGCCGTGTTATTTAACGGCCTAATTCACTCTTAGAGTTTTGAGTTACAATGAAACATTTTTCTGAATTTTCGTGTTGCTGGTTATTAATAATATTCATTAGAGTGAATTCTGGGTTATACTTTGCTTTCGCCTTTTAGGCCTCGACGACACTTTTGGGAACATTAACAGAAACTAATTATAAAATTCATTTAACACCTCGATTGGCAGTAACTCAATTTCAGATGAGTTACAGATACTTTACTGATAATTTTTCTTTATCTAAGTATTATTCGTTCTACAAAACAATAATATCTTTAAATGGATATTTTCAAATTTTATCTGTTTAGTGTTTTTTATATTGTAAGACGTATAGGGTAGGAAATTTTAGTTCTGAATTATTTTTTATTTTTATATATTGTAAGTATATATTATAAATTTATATATTATATATTATATATTTATATACTAGCTGATTCGCCCAGCCTTGTCCTAGCCCATGATAATAACTTTAAATAAACTTCAAATTTGTCTGATTTCATATCTTTAACCCGATTTTGTATGAATTTATATTTTTAAATAAAAAAATCGCAATAAAATATTGATATTTAGTGGCAAAAGTGCTCGTAAGAAGACATTTTCTTGTTTTTTCACGTAGGGTCGTTTTATAGTTTAAAATATAATTCTTATTGGCCGAACTTTTTATAGTTTTTATCGGTTATAAGTATAACGGTTTTGCAGCCGTGTAAAAATTTCGTAAAGAAAATATTGATATCTAGTTGTAAAAAAAAATATGTTTTCTTCTCGCTTTTTTTTTCGCGTCGGATGCTTTAACATGTAACTGTATCCAAGCTCGCTTTAAAATTTCGTGAAAAAATATGCAGACTTTGTTTAGTAGTGAATACATAAGCCGAAGTCGCGCCGAAACAGTTTGCGTTTTAGCGTTTTCATCGAAAATTCAGATTTTGCTTTTAAAAATATACTTCTACTCGTCCGAACGTTTCAAAATTTTTGTAGGAAATGTAAATATTGTCTGCCGATATGTTCTAAAAAGATAGTTTCGAAGTACCGACTTTTAGCATAGAAAGAAGATCGCCTTCGGGAGACGCGAAGTGACTTGAAGTCGCGAATTTTTTTCAAAAGGGTTAAAATTCCATTGGCATACATGAGACAAATCAAACCCAGTTTCGGTGAATATTTATATACCAACTAATTTTTCAGTAGGGCTGAAATTACGCTTTAAATTACTGAAATACAAATGACGTGAATTATCACTTTACTAAACAACGTACAACCAATAGAGTGAAAAAATGTCCAGACCCGGGTTCGATCCAGGATCCCTTGGTATAGCGCACCAAGTGCTTT
Organism: Maratus michaelseni; assembly: GCA_963931845.1. Taxonomy (NCBI): domain Eukaryota; kingdom Metazoa; phylum Arthropoda; class Arachnida; order Araneae; family Salticidae; genus Maratus; species Maratus michaelseni. The sequence continues at coordinate 163,083,888 of OZ007594.1, read as the reverse complement.
ACAAATTAAGCCATCCGGTCTAGCATTCTCTCACTCTTATATGTGGCTAGGCCACAAGATGGAACGTCAATCATGAGCACAATTGGGCTCATGATTGGCGTTCCATCTTGTGCTGCAATGTTGTAGCCTAGCCATATAAGAGTGAGGGAATTTGTGCTCATGATTGACATTCCATCTTGTGCTGCAATGTTGTAGCCTAGCCATATAAGAGTGAGGGAATTTGTGCTCATGATTGACATTCCATCTTGTGCTGCAAGGTTGTAGCCTAGCCATATAAGAGTGAGTTATATTTAAAAAATTTCAAAGTTTCCTTGGATTTGCTTGTCTTTTAAAAACCTTATTGTGTAAAATATTTAACGTATTTACAAAAGTTTGGGATTTCAAGCTGGATAAAAATCCTTATTACGTTATAAAGAAATTGAACACATTTCACAAAATGTTTTAGCTTTTTTAAATCGAGATGAAAGATAGACAGTTGGCCAATCCAACCTTAAAAACGACATTAATAATTGTGAAAAGTTTTCAGTATATCAATCAATTAATTGAATAAATATGCTATTCTGCAATTAACATATTACAAAAATATCACAATTTAAAGCAAATTAAAAATAATACTATTACCATTTGTATAATCTATAGGATGCATTCGGTTGATTTTTGAACTCTTTTTCTTTATCTCTAGGTATTTTAACTCAGAATAATATAATTTTCAAAAATCAGAGAGAAAATTCAATTTCTTGCTAAATAATTAAAATCAAATTTCAGTGTTAGCTTAAAAAAAATAATAATAATCTGAAGTGACTCCACTCATTCCTGATCAAATAGTTAATTTCGATTTTCAACATATTTTCAACTTCTCGTAAATGACTCTTTAATAATCTTCATCATAAGCTGGAATTGTGAAAAATTTAACGAGGAAACTGCCGTTATTCATTACAAAAACAAACGATTATAAATAATAATAATACTTAAAAAAAAAAAAAAATTAATGCTTCCATACCACTAAGTAAAATATAATGTCAAGTTTACTAAAGTCATCCAATATATCATCCCAGATACAATTATATTATCGTACAATACTTAATAAGGTAGCATCGAAATATACATCCAAAGAAAGGAAATAAAATAAGAGGCTACCGCCTTTCTAAACTCAAGAATTATCCTTTACTGTTGTACATTGGTTCTCGAAATCCCTTTACTCTCATCTCTATTATAACGGCATTAAAATTAATCCAATTAATTATCAAATTAATTAACAAATTTTAAAGTAAAGTTTTAAAAATTTTCATTACTAATATTTTATATAAAACGAGATACATTCTGTTATTTCTAAATATTTTAGCTCGGAATAACACGATTTAAGAATCAATTTAATTTCATGGCCCACCAAATTGTTAATATCGTTTTACAACATATGTCCTATTTCTCGTAAACGAATATATAAAATCCTTGATTACAAGCTGAAATTGTGAAAAGATTTAACACGAAAACTGCCATTATTTATTACAAAAGCAAAAGATTGTAAAAAATAAAAAATAAAAAAATAGAATAAAAGTTGAAAAGCTATCACCAGAAAGATATAATATCAATGACATGTTTACAAAAAGCCATCCATTATATCATTCCAGATACATTTTTATTATCTTTACATACTTATGCAGGTAGCATCAAAACATACACCCAAATCGGGATAATACAATAATGATATCGCATTCAAAACCCAAGGATTATCTTTTTACTGTTATACATTGGCTCAGTAAGTCCCTTTTCTCTCATCTCTATCGTGAACGACAACATTAACCTTAACCTAAAAAAATTCGTTCCGCCCTTCTTTTTCAGGAGTGTATTGTTTTCTGAAACCAAAATGGCAAATCTGTAAGCCTAATTCTTTCCACTTCACTTGCTGCATAATTGAAAAGCGTGAATCGATGTTAACATGCATCAGAAGCTGCTGATAATCCGAATCAAATTTCTGTTTGGCGGCAATTCATGTATAAAGAATCATATAGCTTCAAGAGGCAGCAGTGAAGCAGTAAATTTTTAAACGGACTTATATGCGTAAATATTCGGAATTGATATCCAGTGTGAGTTACTGACATTAAAATTGCAGATAAATAGATCGCAAAATCGGTAACAACTGTCTACAGGAATATTATTTTTTAATTCTGACCTATATAATAGGAATATCTGGAAGTTCAGGATCATATCATTATGGATAATCATAAGTATTGGTTTAAAATTTAAGGGGTGATGATAAATTAAAAGACAAGTTTCAGTCATAATTTTAAAAAAATGTGCTCATTATGTACAGATTTATTTTCAATAAGATAAACGTACATATTGGTCCAAATACTATAATTCCCGAATAACTGAAAGTCGAGAATCAATTTCAACATGTATCAGGAGTTGCTGGTATCAAGTTTCTGTTTGGCGCCAATTCATGTATAAAAAACCATAGCTCCAAGACACCGCAGTGAAGCAGTAAATTTTTAATCGGACTTATATACGTAAATATTCGGGATTGATATCTAGTGTGTGTTACTGATGTTAAAATTGCAGATAAGTAGATCGCAAAATCTGTAACAATTGTCTACAAGAATATTATTTTTTAATTATGACATACATAATAGCTATAGAATAATCTTGAAGGTCAGAATATTATCATTATAGATATTTATAAGTACTGGTTAAAAATTTAAGAGCCTGCGCCAGTCACGGGAGGAAACGCGCAAGCTAATGTTAAGTCTGTGGTAAGGTTCTTTGCACATTTCTCGCTCGCATTACAACGTAAGTATACAACGTAATGTCCTTATTTATTATTTTAAAATACTGTGCATAATTTAGTATTTACATAAACTTAATTTTTACCGAAGTTACTGTTGATTACATAAAATGAATTTTTTTTTTTTAATATTTAACGTAGAGCACACAGAGTACATATTTGAATACACCCATGGTATCAAAAATAAGTACATTACAGTTCATATTTGAATACATCCATGAGATCAAAAATGAGCACATAACGGTTCACATTTTAACACATCCAAAGAATCAAAAATTAGTACACTGTGTTTCTCAATTTTTAGAAAATTTGGATCGGGGCTATTTTGAGTATGTGACGTACTTAAAATTCAGTACTTTTTACTCAATTTTGAGAACCCATTTTTATTCAGTGAACAGTCTAATCACAGTAGTATGTACAGTACAGGGGATCAAAAAGCTATCACCAAGATTAATTTTTAATTTCTGAAATGACTCTTCATATATTACTTTGAAAATTATGCGATATATTAGAAGCTTTAAGGTATATAACTGTTTTTTTTATATCATTTGGCAAGATTGAAAAAATGGCCTTCTATGCCTGTAAAAAGAGGCTTTTCATCATTGAGGTATACATTCGGGCAGACTAAAGTCCGAAATGAAGGTGAAGAACATTACAAGTGAAGTTTGGAGTCGAATTTGGGCTACACATGCAAAAACCTACAAACTTGCAAAGTTTTCGAGAACTTTGCCAATTTTTTACAGCACCTCAATGTAGACGGATCTCTTCCGTAAATGTGATCATTCAGAATTGAAAATCTCGTCCTGAAATTATTCCCTTTAGATGGTCATTACGTTAAATCTCTGATATCACGAGCATATCACATATTTTTTAAATAATTACATGTAATACTAGCTAAGAAACTGACGTTTAATCTTGGTAGGTAGGTTTTGGGACATTTTGTATAAACAACGCACGTTTAGAGAACTAAAAGATCGACAAAAAATACAAACTAGTTTCGGTGCATTAAGTTTACCGTCATCAGTGCGAATGTAAAAAGAAGAGTAAAATTAATTCGTGAAACATAGAATACTAGCAAGTTAATATAGAAAAAAAAAGTATGCAAATTCATTTTCATTCATATCATACTGGACAAACAAGCAAGAAATGAATAACAGTTTTAAAAAAATAAAAAGACACTGAATCGAATTATTCATTTTTAGTTAATAATACTAATCATATAATTAATCGCAATTTTATTTAAATTTTATAAACGTCTTTCACTTTAATAGCGTTATCCTTAGATAAGAAATCTTTTAAAAAGTAAGCATGAAAATTCGTGAACGAGTCAACCTTTCTGATCAGTTTTATTATTCATAAAAATAACTACCTACACCCTCTTTTGTCTGCCTATTTTTCTAAATAAACGTATTAGACAATCAAAGAATGGAACCCTAATTACTAAATTAACCTCAATAACAATAAAGAGCAATTTCAGAATTAACTGTCGAATCAAAGTAATTTCGATGCATCCTATCACGCCATTATACAAATTAGATCGAATAGTGAAGCAGTGCGTACACGTGACGTCATTCTAGGTCGACAAGATCGTGTCTTAACATCGTGTTTATATACACCTGGTCGACTTTTGGCCCGCAATTGCCGTATACCACCTGCTATCGGCACGCTTTTCAATTATTTATCATACGGATTATAACAAAATACTTGCATTTATGCAATCCTTTCGTGGTTTAGGGCGTATTCTTGTAATCACGTAGTGGTGGCATGAAGTAGACTGTTTTTTGACACACGCAAGCCAAAAATGGGTTTTTCATGTTATTACAATATCCTAAAAGTACTTGTTATTTAATATACTTTAACTAAATCTCTAATTTACACTTTTTTTTTCTTTTTTTTTACATTATTTCTGTTTCAAAAAAACTTGTTCTTCATTTAATCTGGATCTGATACATTGTAGTATTATTTAATTAAAAAAAAATAATCTAAATAATAAATGTTGTTGAAAATCATTGATAAAAGCATATATAATTTAACTTATTCAATTTTTTAATTAAATTTATATAAAAGTGTAGATTGCAGAAACTTTTCATTCTTTAAAGAAACTTTCTGCTCTCTAAATAATACCATCTTCAAATTCTGCAAGTTACAGACTAAAAGTTTTAGGCTGTATTTTCAGAGATTAGTTTTTGTTAAACATAAAAATCAATTTAAGAAAATATCAGATCTTGTTTTTTTTTTTTTTTTTGTTTTTTTTTTTTTTCTTCGTGTAAAGTTAAATAAAAGAATTGTATTTAGAATGGGATTTTTTTTTAACCAAAGCCTTAGTGCTTTTGATGTATTTCAGAAATAACAAAATTGTTATGTTTGTTTTGTTTAACAAGAGTTTTAATCCCGCATAAATGTTGTTGAAAATCATTGATGAAAGCATACATAATTTAACTTATTAATTTTTTTTTAAATTAAATTTACATAAAAGTGTAGATTGCAGAAATTTTTCATTCTTTGAAGAAACTTTCTGCTCTAAATAATACCACTTTCAAATGCTGCAAGTTACAGACTAAAAGCTTTAAGCTATATTTTCAAAGATCAGTTTTTGTTAAACATAAAAAATCAATTTAACAAAATATTAAATCTTACTTTTTTCATATAAAGTTAAATAAAATAATTGTATATAGAATGGGATTTTTTTTAGCCAAAAGCCTAGTACTTTTGCTGCATTTTAGAAATAACAAAATTGTTATGTTTGTTTTCTTTAACAAGAGTTTTAATCCCTCATAAAGTTCTGAAGGAAATTCCAAGAAAATTTCTAATAAATAGTTTCTAAAATAGAAATTAGAATAAATAAATTAAATAGAATAGAAAGATTAAATAGAAATAATAGATTAGAAATATTAGAAACTTTCAATTTATTCTACTAAAACAAATAAATAATTTCTAATATTTTTAATTTCATCTCATAATGCATGCGTTAAAATATAAGCAAAAGACTAAATTAATTCCATTTTTTACACACAACTGAGCGTTTAAAATACTTTTTCAACATATTTTATTCAATTTCGACCGAATTTGTAAAATAAATACACGGAGTAACTAAAAAAAGTCTTTCCGGCCTGTATCGGGAGGAAAAGGTAGCTTCCCACCCTGTAGGGGGATTTACACCAAAACGTAATCAACATTATGTCAAGGTTTAACTGAATCTGAAGTTTGATGAAAAGCCGGTGCATTAGTTCGTGAGATAGAGCTATTGCGGAAATCGCGAAAAATGCAGCATAGCAGCGGCACCTGTCGGGCAATTTACACCAAAAACTAATCAGCACCAATTTATATCAGGGACTAACTGAATATAAAATTTTATTAAATTCCGTGCATTAGTTCTTGAGATAGAGCACCCACAAAATTTTTGTCACATACAGACAGAAATTTTCTAAAAGCAGCCAAATCGTGATCAGAAACCTTCTAAAACGTATAAATTCGTCGAAAACCGGAAGTCGAAAATTTTAATGAATCCAATACTTCTAACAATAATAATCTTCGTGTAAAGGTAGAAGAAAGTAAAAATTCAGCAACACGATTGACGTCGTTTTTATAACGTTGTAAAGAAATTACCAATACTTATTTCAACGCATTGTACGTGTAAATGAATAATGAATATTAATTTTTAACACGTTGTAAACGTAATAACATAAGCATCCATAAAGACAGAAAATCTTTTTGTAATCTCATAAAATGAGCTATTCATTTTTATTAATAAGCGTACCTTTAAGAATTAATGTTGATGAGTCTAATGCTTCTCTGCGCGACACGAACTGGCAGATTAAATTGCGAAACCTGTTTGAAAACTGCTGACAAAGCCATTAAAAGATTAATAAGAAAAAAATTAAATGCATTCAAATAAACAGTTACTGCAGTCAGATAATAATTACCGGAAAATATCGCCATATCTTTCTTGAAACAAATGCAAAATATATTTAGACACACATGCGTTCAGACTTTTATGTTAATGGAAATCGACGATTTGGAAAATAATGAACAGAAAATTTAATATTTATAAATGTATCCATTTAGGAGTTGAATTGAAAGTTTTATAGTTTAAAATATCCATATTCATATATTTAAAATTTATTATTTCATTAATTTTGCAATAATGACTAAAATTTATTTAAAAAATCTAAAAGATGAAGTTTCATCGTACAAGTCTTAGATAAATTGATTACGAAAAAAGTTAATTCAATCAAAAAAAATAATACTAGTTTGGGCAGCCAGATAATAAATACCAGAAAATATCGCCATATCTTTCTTGAAACAAATGCAAAATATATTCAGACACTTGCGTTCAGACTTTTATGTTAATGTAAATCGACGACTTGGAAAATAATGAACAGAAAATTTAATATTTAAAAATGTATCTATTTAGGAGTGGAACTGAAAGTTTTATGATTTCAAAAATACATATTCATATATTTAAAATGGATTATTTCATTAATTTTGCAATAATAACTAAAATTTATTTTAAAAATGCTAAAAGAGTTTCAGCGTGCAAGTCTTAGATAAACTGATTAAGAAAAAAAGTTAATTGTAATTGAATAAAAACAGTTACATTAAAAAATAATAGTAACTGTTGAAATTTCTTTTGCTTATAAGAATAAGTTATTACAAACATTTCCGATATTGAAAATAATAATAATGAATGTATATACTTTTGAAGAATGATTTATTGTTAAAATATTAAAGTAAAGTGTTCTGATTTAGAAAAGTAAAATAACTACTATACATTTACAAGATATGTTACTTACCTAGAATTACAAGTCAGTAAAGTGAAAAAATATGATCTTTTGTAAAAATTTCGGAAAATTACCTGAAAGAAAAAAAAATACGTGTTAAAATGCAACTTTAAACAATACTGATTACATCATCACATAATACATATTATATTCTAGTAAAATTAAGAGAGCTAAAATATTTGCAAAGAGAGTTTCACTTATTACAGTAATTAAGTCAATTAATGAATATGCTGTCAACATTAATGTAATTTTGAATTTAAAATTAGTCTGAGGTGTGATTTTTGATTTGCTGTTGAATATATTTGTATAAAAAAAAATTAAGCAGAATACTGATAAAACTCAATATATCCTTAAAAACATTCCTCTGGAATGTCAATGACATTAATAATTAAGTTTCAGAAGTTATTTTAACTAAAAATTCAAAAGTATTGGGTAAAGCATATTTTCAGATTTATTAATTTAATTAAAAAGAAAAAATCACATTGAAGATATCCACAAAATAAGCGTGTGGATATATATATTATACTAGCTGTTACCCGTGACTTTGTTCACGTAACATTAAAAAAAGAATAAATGCATTAATTAAGCAAAATATTTCATTCCCGATAGTTAGAAACCTAAATAAATAAATAACTCTTTATCACATTCCATAGGAGACAGTATTTCTATGTTATAGAGGCCTTGACATAACTAAGTTTTAAAAAAGTGAAATTTTGTGACAAATAATCACGAAAAGGAAACTGCAACCAATGAAAAAAGGTGGGCCACATAAAGTCGTGGAAATCGGCGAATTGTGTAAAAACATACGTCAAGTTTACCTGGTAAACCATTTTACTTTTAACGCCTTTGTGAAACGTTTTAATAGCCATCCTTCAAAGATAATGGAAATAGTATATTCTTTTTTATTAAATTCAATTCTTGTGAATAGAGAGCAATAATTGTAGACGTAAATGCAAGGAGCTTCAATTTGCCTCCCTGATTTTATCTATAACTGAAAAAAAAAAAATCTTTATTTCTAAATGAAAATATGTTGACAGACGATTTTTTTTCTCCAGAATAACTTGATTCATGAAGTTTGAATATGTGAAAATACGTTTTTATTTTTCAAAAATTTTACTGTAATCAAGATTTTTTTTTTCTTTCACCATCTATTCAAATTGAAAATAATTTCTTTTTTTTTTTCAGTTTTAATGAGAAAAAATATATTAATCCGTTTTATTTCTTTTTTTTTATCCACAAAAATAGAATAATTTAGTTGCCATTTTTAGAGAAACTTCGTTAAAATTTACTAAAAAAAATAATATCTCGGAATTTAAATCACTTTTTTAAATTCTGAGAGTTTATGACATCCTCGGATCAATGATAACCGGCGTTAAGTAAATCGCCTTGCGTTCGACAATCTGAAAGGAGTAGTTGCGAAATACAAACAGGCGGTCAGATTTTAATATAATAGATCCGTATTTATTTTTATTTTCCTAATAATCATGGTGTGGTTTTTGGGAAAAAAACTCTCATCTGTATGTAACTCATATTCATGCTTAATAAAATCGGTATAGATAAAAAAAAATAATTTTTCGTTTTAAATAGGACGTGAAACTCATCTACTTTATAAACTTACCGATCCTTGTATTATTAATGTAAGGAATTGATTCACGTTCCTTGTAAAACACATTTTAAAATTCCCGTTTTATTTCAACTATGACGTCACTTTTTCCTCAGAGAAATCTCTTTTTAATCCCATAATTCTTGTTAATTTTCTTTTTCTGGCAATCAGGACGTAAATTTTAGCGGAAAACTCACATTTGTATGTAACAGGTACTCAAGCTAATTATTAATCAGTATCGATAAAAAATATTTCAGTTTTTCATCTTAAATATTACGTCCATTATCTATCTACTTTCATTATACATTGATATTCATGCTCCTTGTATTATTACGACTATTTGAAAATACATGTTTTATTTATGACGTCATATTTGTCCAAGCCGAGGAGGATCCTTTTCATAGTTCCATGGTCCAAGCGAAATCTATTTTTAATAATATAATTATTGTTCATTTTTCCTTCTAATTATAACGCAGTTTTTGACAGAAAAAGATCTTTTTAATGTAACTGATATTCATATTTCATGTATAATAACAAATGCTCCATATTTTTGTTTCAAATATCACGGAAATTCATCTTCTTTTGAATTCTTTTGAATTTTCATTTTTTACGTGAAAATCGTTCAATTGAAAATTAATTGTTGAATAAAAATTATTATTCCGGGTTTTGAATTAGTTTTGGCAACGATAAAGTATTAGCAACGGTAAAGTAAATTTAACCATTTTAAAATATTATACGAAAAAATGTCCATTTATTCTCTATGAAAATAACGAAATTTTGAATTATTAAGAAAAATATTTGAATAAAATAAACAAAAACCATCCTATGTTCATTTGACGGTTATAATCATCCTATATGCAAAGATACAGGATCATTAAATGCTCCATTTTGACGCTGGCTTCAGCCTAACATTTGCACACAATCAGATTTATAATATTACTAGCTGCTACCCGTGACTTCGTTCACGTATCATTAAAAGAAGAATAAATGCATTAATTAAGCAAAATATTTCATTCCCGATAATTAGAACCGTAAATAATTAACTAACTCTTTATCACATTCCATAGGAGACAATACTGTATTTCTATGTTATAGAGGCCTTGACATAACTAAGTTTAAAAAAAGTAAGATTTTGTGACAAATAATCACGAAAATTAAACTGCAACTAATGAAAAAAGGCGGAACAAATGAAATCGTTGAAATCGGCGAATTGTGAAAACATATGTCAAGTTTACCTGGTAAACCATTTTACTTTTAACGCCTTTGTGAAACGTTTTAATAGCCATCCTTCAAAAATAATGGAAATAGTATATTCTTTTTCATTAAATTTAATTATTGTGAATAGAGAGCAATAATTGTAGACCTAAATGCAAGGAGCTTAAATTTGCCTCCTTGATTTAATATGTAACTGAAAAAAAATCTTTATTTCTAAATGAAAATATGTTGACAGACGATTTTTGTTCTCCAGAATACATTGATTCATGAAGTTTGAATATGTGAAAATACGTTTTTATTTTTCAAAAATTTTACTGTAATCAAGATTTTTTTTTCTTTCACCATCTATTCAAATTGAAAATAATTTCTTTTTTTTCAGTTTTAATGAGAAAAAATATATTAATCCGTTTCATTTCTTCTTTTTTATCCACAAAAATGGAATAATTTAGTTGCCATTTTTAGAAAAACTTCGTTAAAATTTACAAAAAAAACCAATAATACCTCGGAATTAAAAAAAAATGATTTAAATTATGACATCCTCGGATCAATGATAACCGGTGTTAAGTAAATCGCGTTGCGTTCGACAATCTGAAAGGAGTAGTTGCGAAATACAGACAGGTGGTCAGATTTTAATATAATAGATTTGTATTTAATTTTTTTTTCCTAATAATCATGGTGTGGTTTTTGGCAAAAAACTCTCATCTGTATGTAACTCATATTCATGCTTAATAATCGGTATAGATAAAAAAAATATTTAAAATTTTCGTTTTAAATATGGCGTGAAATTCGTCTACTTTCTAAACTTATCGATCCTTGTATTATTAATGTAAGGAATTGATTCACGCTCCTTGTAAAACACATTTGCAAATTCCCGTTTTATTTCAAATATGACGTCACTTTTTCCTCAGAGAAATCTATTTTTTATGGCATAATTCTTGTTAATTTTCTTTTTCTGGCAATCAGGACGTACATTTTAGCGGAAAACTCACATTTGTATGTGACTGGTATTCAAGCTAATTATTAATCAGTATCGATAAAAAATATTTCAATTTTTCATCTTAAATATTACGTTCATTATCTATCTACTTTCATTATACATTGATATTCATGCTCCTTGTATTATTACGAATATTTGAAAATACAAGAGCTCCTATAACTCTATATAGGAGCCTTAGAAAATACATGTTTTATTTATGACATGATTTTTGTCCATGCCGAGGAGGATCCTTTTCATAGTTCCATGGTCCAAGCGAAATCTATTTTTAATAATATAATTATTGTTCATTTTTCCTTCTAATTATAACGCAGTTTTTGACAGCAAAAAGATCTTTTTAATGTAACCGATATTCATACTTCATGTATAATAACAAATACTCCATATTTTTGTTTCAAATAACACTGAAATTCATCTTTTTTTTAATTCTTTTTAATTTTCATTTTTCACGTTGAGGAAAAATTATTTTTCCGTGTTTTTATATATTGGCAACGATCAAAGCCCTAGCAACGATAAAGTAAAATGGTTAAATTTTATGGAAAAATGTCCATTTATTCTCTATGAAAATAATGAAAATTTAAATTATTAAAGAAAATATTTTAATAAAATAAATAAAATCTAGCCTATGTTCATTTATGGGTTATAATCAACCTATATGCAAAGATACAGGATCATTAAATTCTCCATTTTGACGCTGGCTTCAGCCAAACATTTGCACACAATCAGATTTATAATATTATTAGGATTAGGATAGGATAGGATATAACCATTAAATAACAACACAGACACATCATACAACATTGGGGGGGGGGGGGGGGGAATATATTAAATATGAAAAATGAACACATACCTGTTTGAACAATATTTATAAATATGTAGAGAAAAAATAAATGAATAGAATTTAAAACAAAGGGAATATAATATAGATTGGAGGGAAAAATTAAAAGAAAATTAAGAACCTGAAAGATGAAACTCAAATCTGTATAAAAATGTGTCCATCTATTGACAAATAAAGAAAAAAGTGAAATTTTGAAATAGGTGAAAAAAAAAAATTAGAAATTATTGTGGAACCATGGCAGAATTATCAAGCCCAAATTACCATAAATTCCACAAAAAATAAAAAAAAAATAAAAAAATAAAAAAAAAATCGTATGATTTCTTTTTTGTTCGAACTATCAAGTTAAAACTGTACAATTTTTGATCATACACAGAAAAAAAAAACAGAAATAAGACATTAGAAATGAAAATTATAAAAAATATAAATGAGGATAATTTTCCCATATTTAAACTGGAAGAAACGTGGTTAAATGAAAAACGCCATGAATGATGATGATTCAACAAAACTTCATCTGTTGCCAAATAGCAGTAACTAATTCATTAGATCAGGGGTCGGCAAGTAATTTTAAGTAGGGTCCGAATACTTTTGAAAATTTTTATCGAGGTCCAGAGAAAAAACACTTAAGTAATATTAGTACTTATTAATTTTAAATTGTTATTTTTACACATACATACATGCACTATAGAATAGAAAAATCAGGTATTTGTTATGAAAAATTATTATATACACAAGTATACGTTCTGAAAAATTTTATATACACATTATAAAATAGAAAAAGCAGATAACTGTTGAAAAATTAGTGCGAAAAATTACACTTGCGGCATTGATAAGGCTATCGTTCAAACGTATCTATTATATGTAAATTCTAATCAACTATTTATTCAAATTGAAAATTTTTGGCGGTCCACGATTTGACCTTCAGCGGTCCGGATGTGGACCGCGGTTCGCCAGTTGCCGACCGTTGCATTAGATCAGCCATACTCAACCTTTTTTTCTCGCGGGCCGCAAACATATGTTTGCGACGTTACGCGGGCCGCAACACACTTTGTATAATAATGTAAAAAAAAAGGGTTCTTAAAATAAGATAACAAAAGCAGTATAACAAAGCAAAATAAAAACTTAATGTAAGTAATAGTAGTATTGAACGTTTGTCGTGGAAGGAATGTTTCCCAAAGTATTTTAACACCACTATTCCAAAAAAAATTACTTTGGTGTATATTTCTATAGAAAATGATGTAGAAATATGCCGCGAAGATGGTTGTTTAGAAATAGCAATGTATAAAACTTCTTTTTCAGCCATTTTTTTCCACGTCAACCCGAATAACCATTATTAGCGACATGATAAGTGATATGATAGCGATATACAACACAATAATATAACAATGCAGCATCACCAAATTCTAAAGGGAAAAAAAGATTTTGTTTAATAAATCATTCATTTTTCAATGCAAAAACTTTTTATTTATTTTGTAATGTAGAAATACATAGTACAAATTTAATTAATTTGGAATAATGTTTCATTAGTGTACACTACTATAGCACGAATAGAACTCAATAAAAAGTTAAAATTTCAGTGCAAATTCTCCTTGTTTAATAATTAAAATTCATAACGATACAACTAAATGTAAATATATTGCTTGAAGGTGCGTAAAAACATACATAAAGCATGTAAAAGCACATCAAAGTCCTTTTAAAAATTCAAAACGTTTTCAACCGAACTACTCGGTCATTATCAGTGAAAAGAATGTCTTGTTTTTCACTGATGATGACCTAGTAGTTCGGTTGGAAACGTTTTGAATTTTTAAAAGGACTTTAATCAGTGGCATAGCTACATATTCAGCGCCCTGGAGCAAGCACAATTGGTGCGCCCTCTTCTCTACCGGAAAAGGTTTCCCTAAATTTATTTTTAGGTTTAAGACACATGCATATATATAACAACAAATCTGCAAAAACGGAATCGGCCTGTAATTGTATCCTGCCATAAACGGAATTTTTTTATGATGCAAATAGTAGGAATGCCATACAATTATATCTGTTAAGAATCAAACCTGCCTGAAACGGAATTTCTCCCTCTTCCTTGCGATTCCGTCTTAGCAGGCTTCATACTAACATATAAGTTCTTTGCTGTAAAACACAACTTGCAATTCACATGTGAGTGCCCTTAGTTGTGCTTTTAAACATTGTTTACAAATTCAGAGGCATAAAATATTAGATTTATATAGTATATTATCTGAAGTAAAAATTTTGATAAGTCACGTTCAAGGAATACCGTAGTTTCATTTATCTAATTTTTTTTATACAATAATATCTGCTAAAACAAAATCGGAAAACATTAGAGAATAATGCCGTTTTAGAAAGGTTTTCGCATTAGTAGGTATAATTACATAAAGACTAGGAAAATTTTTTGTTAAAAACAGGATTCCGCTTTCACAGGTTTCACTAAATATTTTTACAATACTTTGCACGTTTGCGCCCTTATTATTCCCGCGCCTGGGGCAATGTGCTCCAACTGCTCCACAGTAGCTACGCCCCTGACTTTAATTTGATTTTAAATGTTTTATGTATGTTTCTACGCACCTTCAAGCAATATATTTACATTTAGTTGTATCTTTATGAATTTTAACGAATTGAACTACTTGAAAAAAAAGAATTTTTAACAAAGGAAATGACATTTAAGATGTTTTAACATGATTTTAAATTAGTAATTACAAATAACTGGCGGATTTTGTCTTCTCATGAAAATATATAAACGAGCGGCGAATGTGTTAAACTTTTAAAGAACATCTGAATTAATTTTATAATTAGGGATTAATTGTTATGTGGCTCGGGCCGCATAGAAAAGGGTGCCGGGCCGCAGGTTGAGTATGGCTGCATTAGATGAATAACAAGAGAAGTGCAAAATGAATTCACACTTTTATTTGTATTGAGATACTGTAGTCCACAATGATAAATTTAAAAATATTGGTTTTAAATTCAGAGATTTTGGAAGGATTTTCAATATCATTTTTATATTTTAGACAAGTAATGTATTCATATGTCTAAATATTTGCCCAAGCAAAAATCATCCTTTACTCCTATTAAAAAGAAAAGTAGTATTTTTTCCCCGTTAAGTCAAAGTAAAATTTCTATAATAAAATAAGTGGGTATTTTTAATTTTCCTCTGTTGTCTAAATACACTTTTAAATTGAATATAAAATACTTCCAATAAATAGTATGTTGAACTAATTGAAGACAGAAGCAATTTAATAGACCCTCCCCCCCCCCCACACACACACACCTTTTAGAGTTTCATGCAACATCTGCACAATAAATTATGCAAGAAAATGCATTTATATTACGCTGAATGCAAAATAAAAATGAAAATAGTGTAAAATTGGTCTCCAAGTTTCAGAGATTGTAAAATGTATTGTATTTGTCTGTTCTTAATATTAATTCAAATATTTCACATAGAAAATCTAGTAATCTTATAGAAAAACCAGCAATTCATAAAAATAAAATCTGTCTATGAAATTAAAATATATACCATATATTCCGGAGTAGAACACACTCTCATAATTTGAGACTATAATTTTCTTTTTATTTCTGTGTAGATTCGCGTGTTACGCGCACATCATTTTTTGCAAAGATAGCTTTATGAGATAAGTAGCATGAAGATAATAAGGATATTTCATAAGGAATTTTCAATACTAAAATAAGTATTACGAGCATAAAGAGAAAAATAAGCAAATGGTGAAACGATAATGAAGGATCAATATAAATATATAATGTTGATGATTCATTAAACTGGAAATCTCAATTCTTATGATCATGTTTGCTTAATTTTTAACGCTTCATTTTTATACTCAGCATATAAAGTGCACCTGTAATTTTTACGAGGGTCACTCTGAATGTTTTGCAATAGGAAAAATTGGCAGGCAGGATAGCGTTAGCGGCGGTCCCTTATGCCATTAACCTTTAACCAGCTCCTTTGTTGACTCAGTCACGCTATGGATGTTGATCTCGTGAGAACATTTCCGCGTAATGATTTTTAAGATTTTAAAGAAAGTTTAAATGAATAAAGACTGTTTTAAAAGAATGTCAAAAGCTTTTCCAACTTTTCATCTTTCACATGAAACCATATTTAGATGGTTTCGAGAATTTTAGCATTGAAAATCTGATTTAAAAAATGACGGGCGAAGTAGAAAGCCTTCAAAGGCATCTTCAAATGAAAATGCTGAAAAGCTAAACCTAATTTTAAAAGATAACCCATGTATTACATATCAATCTATTCAGCAGACTCTGAATATTAGATTGGCAGCAATTTTTAAGGAACTGTATAAAGTGAATGTATAATATAAAGAACTATATAATTTAAAAGTGAGGATATTTTGAAGCAGATGGACGCTTCATGAGCAGACAGAGGAGCAAATGCAGAAAAGAGTATCATGGTGCAAGAAATGTTGTTAAAATTTGATTCTGGTACTTCCAATCCAAGCGTGTTTATGAAGTTGTTACGGGAAATGAAACGTGGATTTACCAATTTGATCCACAAACTGAAAGACAATCTTCAGTTTAGTTGTTTGAAAATGAAGAAGTGCCAAAAAAATAGTCAAGTGGCCAAGGAGCATCGACAAAAAAGTGGTGGCCACATATGTTTTCCAAAAGAGGCCATATTGCACTCAGTACCTTTGGAAGAGCAAAAAGCTATTACTACCAACTGGTATACCAGTCCTTTGCCTACCAGAGGCCATTAAAGGTTGGAAAAGCGACCAAAGAGAAAGGCAAAAGGCAAAATTTTAAACTTTTTTCAAAGAATGAATATGTGTATTTTTGTAAAGGTGATAATTTGGACAAAAAATAAAAAAATTCTATGCTGTAGATTTTTGGTATTGCAAATTTTTCAGAGTGACCCTCGTAATACATTTTTTTTAATCAAAAGTGTACGTTATAAGCTGAAATACACTGTCTCTATTTCACAAATTAAATAAAATTGTGATTTCATAAACAAAATTTTATTTTCTTATCCTTCTTCTTAAAAAACAAAGTAACTACAAAATTAAAAAAAATTAAATTACACTTTACAATTAGACAATATGACTTTACCCAACCTTATTGAAATACAACAGAAATCTAATTAAGGCAATGAAAAAACAATCAGACATTCATCCCAACATGATACATTACTCTAGACTCTACCTAAAAAAAAGAAAAAAGAAATAAGAAAAAAAGAAAGAAATTAACAACACCTACTCATATGGCTTTTTATTATTCTACAGGCGTGAATTTTGGTCATAAAACACAAACTCTAAAGCATCGACCCAAATATCAAGAGTTTGAGAAATACGAAACTCGCAAAAAAGTGCAAACAAACCCAGCCTCGCAAACTAAACAAGGAATTTGTAAACGAGATTAAGTGATCCAAAAGCAAACAATCTCAAATTTCTTTCACCAGATGGCTGAAAGCAAACAGAATGAAAAATACAGAAAGATATTTTTATCTTAAGATCAAAGACAGGTAATTTATCTAGATAGATAGCGAATAAAACATAATTAAGGAAAAGCAATATATATCATATATGACGCAAGCACAGTTCGTTAGTGTTTTACATTTTTAGCCGCATTCAAATATTAATATTTTATCAGGTTAATAAACTTTTACTGGGAAATACAATTGAATACATCTGTATCGAAAGATAATAAGTATCGAAAGATTAATAAGAAATATATTTAAATATCTGTATAGTGTTACATACATACAAGATACAGGTCACTCCAATTATAATGCCATGTATCACAATCCCAATTTTAGTCCCTCTTTAGGATCATATATGGCCTCCTTCTTAAAGTGCATAGATAACAAGAAATATTTTATGAGCCCTACATTTTTATATAAAAAGTATTTTAAAGGTCGTTGGAGTCCCGTATAAGTGCAGGCACTGGTGCATTGTACCCACTGCATTCCCTTTATAGCCGGCACATCATAGAGTGAGATTATTATTTTTATTATTATACCAAGTTCCAATGCATAATGATTATGAAATTTTTCTATTTTACTATTATCTTCTGTATAAATATATCTGTATTCTGCATACATATAAATACGGGTTCCATATTTTGACTATATCTAATATATAAAAATGAAAATTTGTCCTTCTGTCTAACTGTCTTTCTATACAATCCACAGTTTGAAAGCGAGAATCACGAAATTTTACATATAGGCATATTAAAATACAGCAAAGGCAACTAAAGTATTCCGGAATAGAAATAAATCATCGTTAATTTTTAACTAATAAAAAACTAACAAGATAACACCCATTTACTATAAAATTTAACTATTTTTCTTTAAAGTTGCCAAAAATCCAAAACACACAATAAAAGTAAGCAGCAATTCGTTGAAAATTTTCCACGCGAAAAATGAAAATGAAATAAAAAGCTTCAAGAATTAAAACGAAGATGAATATGACGACATACTGGAAGTAAAGCGGACATTTTCAAATATTTGTCAATAATGCAAGAGGAATGAATATGAGTAAGTACAGAAAGCTGGTGAATATGACATCATATTTGAAATCACATTTTCAAATATTTGATAATAATACAAAAATTATCAATATAAGTACCGAAAGACATCATTTCGGTAAATATTATTTCAAAAATAGTCTATTAAAAAGTCTCGTTTATCTTTGAACTGCCCTCGTAGTACTATTTGAATAGACATACACTGTAAAAAAAAATTCATACAATTTCAGTAGATGTACCGTAAATTAACGGTACTTGTACCGTTTTCACTCTTTACGGTATGAGTACTGCACGTTTAAGGTATATTAAGCGTAAAAAATCGTATATGTGCTATTTCGATTATAAACGGTATTTATACCATAAAATGATTGCTTTTCAGTAAGAAATCGCTATTTATACCGTAAAATAATTATTTTTCAGTAAGGAAAAAGCTGGTAGCCCCGCCTCGGTGCATGGCAACCCATGAAGTGATGCTCTTTCTCTTGTTACGTAATACGTGCAGGCTTGAGAAGAGGGGGGAGTACAGCTGGAACATATACTTTAAATATTTTACGGTACATATACAGTCCAGTTAAATTACGGTATATATACTGGTCACAAAGTTGCCAGTATATGTACCGTAATTGTTGACCAAATTTTTTTACAGTGTATAGAAAACAATAGAGAAATTAGTTTGATAAATAGCGCAGCTTGTATATCATAACATGTGAATTAAACGTAACCATTCACATATCTCAACTTGAAAAACACTGGAAAATGTAGATGTTTAAAAAAAACAAGTTACATTAAAGATTCTTTTCCATAATTTTCAGCTTAATCAATGATACGATTTGTGAAAATATATTAATATTTAATTTTTCTGTTCCATTTAACGTTTACCTTCCAATAATAATTTACAGAATTATTTTAATCGAATTGTTTTAATCGACTTACATATTTTCCCCGTAGTTATTTAAAATAAAAAAGCGTTAACAAACCTTTAAAATTTACAATAAAATGTTGAATATATTTATTATTAAAAAAAATGATTACTCTAAAATTGTATTATGACGTAGTTACAGAACAGACGTTTACGAAAATTTTTAGGCAATTATTTTTTTAAATAAATATTTTTATAGATCCCGAAAAGTTAATTTTTATTATTGTCTATACTAAAAATTGAAAAGGGTATGCAAAAAAGATTTTTTCTTTTAGATATATCAAACTTACATGACTAAAATTTATTTTTAATTTTTTTTAATTAATTTTTTTAACATTTGCATTTTAAAAGAAATGTATAAATAAATATACATTTAAAAAAAAAAGGAAATGGGCAAAAAATATGTATACATAGGAAAGAGCAAATTTTATACCCGGATTATCTTAAATGAAATTACAGAATTATAAAAACATGAAGAAAACTTAGAGATTTCATTCTTTTGCATCCACTGGGTCAAATTTAACTAGAATTTTAAATGAAAATCAACAAATCACACTTAAATAGTTCACAAAACAGAAATTGCACTTCACAAATTTGTAATTATTCTGCATTTCTGACGTGAAAATAGATTGATTTCTTTAGAAAAGCAATTTTGTGTATATATCTTTAAAACTTATGTATCATATACACTTATATATCATAGACACTTTGTTTGTATATCTGTATAATGCAAAACTTGATAACACGACAGATCCGAAGTACTGGACCAATTGAAACCAAATTGGGACCGTTTATTGATTATACCAATATCTTGGATGAGCTTGGATATATTTGTTAAACAATTTTCAATGGCATTCTACAATAAAATGTGAAAACAGCAGATGAAAAGAAAAAATATAAAAAAAGCAAATAATTTATTCTTGAGAACCAAAGTGAAACATTAAAAATGGCAATTGTTACATTAATATAAAATCTCATTTATATACTAAAAAATTGTCATTTCCTTCCTACTAAAATTATCCCTTTTTTTTCCCCCGAAATCATCTTTCAAAAGAAGGGGTGCAAAAAATACACGGAGGTGTATGAAATTAATCACCCAGATGAATTTCTGAACATCACCCAATTAGTAGTCAAAAACATTTTAACAAGCACATGTGAACTATATGCTTTTCGCTTTGTATTAATTACTGACATTGCGCTACATATAAGCAACTACTCGAAGCAGATGTTTGTAACTAACTTTAAACAGACATTATTTTATATTTTACTTTAGTGGCAAGTGTGTTTTACGTCACACAAAATGTTAGATCATTATCTAAAATGTAATAGCTTCAGCAACACGTAGCTTAACTGCTCCTTTAAATATATATATATTAAATCAAAAATGGAGTCCTTATTTTCATTTAAAACCAGACGCACTATTAATCCTTTGTTACTTTTCAGTTTAACTTGGACGAATCCAAAAGATAATTCACACTATAAATAAATGTTCGTCACTTTTTAACAAAGGATCTTTCAAAATGAAAGTATGTTTGTGAGCAATCCCTGGCCATGCAACCATCACGGATTACCGAGCCGTATACGAGAAATGACGTATAACAGGTAAGCGAATTTTACTTACCTCTATTTTTTCTACGTGCAGCATATAGCCACTGTTAAGTAATTTATTGTTTTGTTTATTCATGAGAGAGCGCGTTTACGCAATCGAGTGTTTTTGGCTCAGCAGGCCATAAATTTCCTATAAATTATACGAGTATGTACAGTAAATATTAGATTAAATAAAAGTTTTAATTTCAGCTGAATTTTATTTTTAAACCGACTTTTACGGGAGTACGCCCAATTTCTTTATTTTTTATTAACTGTGATATATATGACTGAGAAAAAGCAAACAAATCACCTTACTCTTCCGACTAAGACGGGAGTATTTGTTTTCTACGCTACAAGATATCTTTCAAAAGTAATCGATGCGAAAAATATGCGGAGGCGACAATTACAGGAGTAAATAACGATAGTTCAGTTTCAAATATTCTTTCAAATGAGATAAAAGCTGCGGTCTTGCTGTGCTGGAATGAATAATTCCCCGTTAAGCTGAAAGTTGCAAAACGATGAAATTAAAGTCGTGTTTCATGAATTATTCATCAAAATATTAATAAAGCGGAGAAATGAATATTCATAAGTTGATGAATTTGTAAATTTTACTAACGAAACATTTTGATGTAAAAATTAATTAGGATTAGAATAATCAATTCGAAAAATAATTTAAAACATTCATTTTATTTCATTTTTTTCTTTCTCTCTCTCTTTTTTTTTTTTTTTTTTATTAGCCACAAAGTTTCATTTTAGATAAAATCTATATTATTATAAAGCAAAAATATGTCCGTGAGCCAGGGTGACGACATATTGACGGTGAAAACATCTGTTCAATAAAAATTTTGCTTTTATTGCAATTTTTTTAACTTCTGAGCATCGCACAATTTAAATTTTTATAGCGTCGAATGGCGAAAAAAATGTTCTTTCAAATGGAATTTGTTTGAAAACTGTACTTGAGTTTACTGATTTTTCTTATTTATGGCTTTTAAAATAATTTTGAAGCCTAATTTTTAAAAAATCTATCTCTATCACGTGTAGGCCGCTTATACACTTAAAACAATAAATAGTTCAACATTTGTTTCCGACTAATATCCTATAACGAAATTAAAACACCATCAACAAATAAATTAAATAATATAAATAACATAAATAAAACACAAATTTAACAGACTTGTAACTGAAGTACGCGTTAAAACCACTGAAATTACCAAGATCAAAAAGGCTCTTGTAGGTAGCGAAATCTGTGGTGATTTCTTCGGCTAATTAATTCATGGCATGCGGCGAATACGAAAGTATTGCTTTTAATAAATTTCAAAATTTTATTTGAATACATTATTGATATTTTTTGTATATACGAGTAGATACTTTTTGGTTTTGTTAGTGAATCATCTAAAAAATATATTAAATGTAAAAAAATCTATTAGAATTTTTAATTTAAAAAAATCGTTTTCACGTATATTCTGTAAGCCAGGAAGCCCGGTTAGTTATATTAATAAAACAAGATTTAAAAAAAATATTATATGTGTTCAACATTTTTCTACAAAGTTTAGAAACAACGAAAACGGAATACAGTTGAAAGGATTTTTTCACTGTTTTATTGTTTTTATTTGCTTATATGCTTAAATAAATAACAGATTATTTTTTATGCATGCGCGTGTTTCTAAAAGACAATTGGAAACCTGAAGGAGCTACGTTTTCTTATAACTCATGTGTTTATAGATAAGAACATTCTAAGAAAAATACTATGAATTTCATCTTTAAAAATAAAACAAACTAAAAAAAAAAAAAAAAAAAAAGAAAAAAAAAAAAAAGAAAAAGAAAAAAAAAAGGGAAAATGCATGGAGACATTCGGAATTATCGTAAAAAAAGCAGCATTTTTCTTTTCTCTGTTGAATTCGGCTGATACGAAACTACGAATACAGATGTTGAATTGTAATAAAAGAAGTGCAGATTGTGTTTGCGGTTTGAAATTAATCCAAAATAATCCCCACAAGCTGTTGAATGAAAAAATTTCGAAGAAATGTGCTCCGCGTTTATTTCTTAGAAAAATCTTTAAATCTACCTAATATTATATGAGGAAAATACAGAAATAGTGTTCAGAGAAGTCTTGTTGCAAACCCTTATTTGGTTTGAAGAACTAACCCTGATTTAAAGTGTACATTTTCAGCCATTTTAAGTTATCGCTAACGTTTTCCAACAATAGCAGCCAAACATATCCTTGTGTAGCTCAACTCACTGATGCAGATCTTAATTGTACTATAGAAAAAGAGAAATGTTTCTGCATTTATCAAAATTTTACGAAAATATAAATTTCGAGTTATCCATGTTTTTAAAAGTGTTCTTTTATTTCCAGAAACCTCATAAACCAATAAATATCTGAGATTTAAAGAAGCAGTTCTGGAAAAAATATTTCGTTTAGAACAAAAAAAAAAAAAAAAAAAAAAACCAAACGTTTTCAAGTAAATTTTATTGTATATTATTCAGTTTTATCAACACAAAATATCGGTTACTCGGATACTATCAATTCCCAAATAAACATTTTCAGCAGCTAACATAATTTATACATGCAAACAAAATAATGTTAATGTTAATATTAATGTTAATGTTGTTAGTTTAGCATGTTAAAATTTAGCATTATGTTGAACGTCTGTTGAACGTAAAAAAGTTTACTTGAGAATAGATGGCATAAAAAAAACAAGTGGGTAAGTGTGATCGAAGATCGCTCAAAGGGTTTCGTTTAATATTCCTTTCCAAAACACTTTATCCTTTCTTTAATAAATTCAAACAAATTTCATTTAGCAAAAAAAAAAAAAAAAAAAAAGTCATGTTTTTTATAAAGTAAAAATTTACCGGTCTTTTTTTTTTTCGTTTTTTCGAATATCTTAACCAGCCGGATAACGGGCCCGCTATTATATTCTGTCATACTAATATCCGTAATACGGACTATTTAAAAAAATAATTTCAAAATTTAACAGATTGTACACTTTCAAAATGTTAAAATATGCGAATATTTCCATAATCGGATTTTTATCACGATTCAATATGTTTCTCAAACCTCAAACTCATATATTTACTATTCTCTATTATTTATATTGATACTCGCTTTGTATTATTCTCAAACATTTGAAAAATTAGTTACACTTCCCATATGACGTCAGATTTTCGTTATAATTCTCTAATGACGTGATATTAATCTGCTTTGTGTACTTACACATACTCCTTGTATTATTGAGAAATTTTAGACATTTTCCGTTTTATTACGACTATGACGTCAATCAATTTTATTTCATATTAATCTTTTTTTTCATTTGGTGAAACTTTTTATTTCATTTTTCACGTGGAAATCGTCTGATAGAAAATTAATTATTGTAGAAAGAATTTCTTCGTGGATTTTTAATTTTTGGCATCGGTTATAACAAAAAATGTTTAAATTTAATAGGAAAAGGCTGTTAGAATTTTGGTTTTTTATCTCGGTTTATTAAAATAATACGAATTTTTCCAATTTTAATATTTTCAGCTCTTCACAGCTGATATTCTCATTTATACACGAAGTTTCAACTCTGTAAGTTATATAGTTTTCGAGAATGGCTCTGTGACAGACAGACAACGGAGCGGGAGCAATAGGGTTTCGTGAGATGAACGAAACCCTAAAAACGACATTTCGTGTGTTTAGAAAACGGATTAATGCACTTTCGCTTTGTATAAAATTAACATTTTGTATAAAATTAACACTTTGGATAAAATTAACAAATATTGCCGCGATTGGGAATTATGAACCGGCTCGATAAACACTAAAAACTGCTTTGTAAATGTCTGCCCGTAAAGCCACTTTGTCATAATCTATGGCGCTCGACGCGTTAAAAAGTACTCGGAAACGTTTTTTTTTTTTTTTTTTTTTTTTGGGGGGGGGGGGGGGGGGAGTGTTTCTGACACCGAAAACTATAAAAACACGCTAATTTGATCGGATCTAAAACAATTACAAAAAATTGAATTATAATTAAACGACCAGTGACGATCTCCTGTAATCGGGTTTCCATTCATTTTTCCTTTGACTGAGGGATTTTAAGGCCGAATCAACTGCTATCGAAACAGCTAACAACTGTTTTCGTGATTGATTAAATAAGATCAATTAAACATTTGAAAATCAATTTGTGTAAAATGGCTAAGTAAACAATGTCGCTGTTTCAAGGAATTTTATAATGATGGTGAAAATTGTTTTCAGTAAGACGTTTTAAAGGTATCGCTTCCAATATGAGGTAATTTTCACTAAAGTTTTCTTCCTATTATTAAATGTAAAAATATTGTTTTTAATAGAAGGGAAATATTATTATTTACGCTGTTTTAAAATTTGCGACAAAAACAAAAAAAATGTGGAACTAAATGCATTTTTCGTGTAAATATATTTTTTAATAACTGTTTGGAAATATTGTTATTTGAGCATATTAAATATGGCGTAAGATTCCCCATTTAATGCTTTGAACGCGTAATAATTTAATTATTATTTTCAAGTTTTATTTCTTTTTTTAATATTCATGCGCAAGTACATTTTTTTTACGTAATTTTCTGCATTTACTGCTTTTGACACGTGATCATTTAATTATTATTTTAAAGTTTTATTTTCGTTTTTAAGTCACGTGTAAATACTTTTTTAATTGAAAGGGAATATTACTAAGTGCGCTATTTTACAAATTGACAACGATTTAAATAGATGGCTTTTTCGAAGCATGAAATAAATCTCAATAAAAATGACGATTTTTTTAATAAAATATTGAAAACAAAAACACTCAAAAGATTTGTCAAATTAAAAAAAACAATTACACACTGCACACCACAAGCTTATCAACAATATCCTTTCAAAATATAATTAAATTCCTATGCATAGTTTTTGTTCCTATATAACTTTTTTAAGAGAACTATTTTGACCGAATTTAATATTAAATATCTCTTAAAATAATTCTTCGATTCAAAAACTGTCTGCTTCAGAGTGTTTATCAAACATTTCTGTATAAAACGACCAATTTTCATATTTTCATATGCAATAGTTTTCTGAATATTAGCCCAGAAAAACCTCAAGACACAAAAAAATTCCTTAACAGCGGCGGCGACATTTTTTTTTTTTTTAAATTAATATAGAGAAAAACGGACAGCAAAAGGAAATTTTGTTTTCAGAAATGCAACTTTAAGCGTCGGAGATCTATACTTTTCTGAAGTTTATGAAGATAAAGGAACGTTTTTTTTTTCGGAATCGTGGAGAAGGTTATAGTATAACCTCGGAAGAAGATTATATTCTTCCGAGATATATATAAGAAAATAATATATATATCTCGCCTTATTCCGTGAGTAACGGTGACGCCATTGTTCAGCTTTCGCAAGCTTATTGTACAAGCTAGCGGTACAATTTTTATGTTTTAACTTTTTTAATTTTTTAAATCTTTTTTCTCATACGTTTTGCAATTTCATGCGGTTCAATAAATCTATTTTCGGTTCTTCAGATGTGACGTCATACTGTTTTTTTTCTCATATTTCTCGAAAACTATGCGTTTTAGAAATAGGGTTCTTTGGACACCTTTCATGCACTCTGAGTAAGGATTGTCGTTCTGAAAAGTTTGTGCGGTGGTATCCGAACACCCTGTATATTATATAGATTTCCTGGGAGATTTCTAATAATAAATAAATAAATGACTTTCAGATATTATTCTGATAACATTTTAAACTATCACATATACACCATATTTTAAATTTTATAATCATTTCTCTGCGGATATTTCTGACATTATATGAATTACTTAGACATTATATGAATTACAGGCTTTCAAAATCTAAAAGAAACTTATTATAGCTCGAATCCGTTTATTATTTCAGACCTTTTTTTTCCTTTTTGATGTTCAATAGAATTTCTTATAAAAAATACAAAGATTTAATAAAACCTTAGTTTCACTATAGAACAAAAGTTATGGGGTAAAATGATAATTTATAAGATGAAAGTAGATCAAAAGTTAAATTTCTATTATATAGTATTCGAATTTTTTCAAGACTTGGGATAGTGCCAAATATGTTGCAGTTTCAGCAATGCACCAAAATGCAGTTACAAATATTTATGGTTAGGTATCATCTTGCCAAAATAGTTAACTAAAGGAGAAACTCAGCATTGTTTACTAAACATATGGATGTGACACTTGCGCTTTACTTCGTTAACTTTAACCAATGATAATGGAATATTTTTTTCTCAGATAACGTAATTATATTAAATTGCAAATCAATTATTAAATTTACTGGTTAAAAATAAATTGTTAGTAAATCATTTACCTAATTTATTGATTACATTTTTATTATTTTTTAAGAGTGCAACATCACATTTATTAGATGTGCAGCCAACTTATTCAACACGGATGCTTATATATTCTGATGTTTGGAATGAATGCAGACAGTCGAAAAAGATTTCCTTTCAGCTTCTGCTTTGAAAACAAAGTTTTTTTTTATTATTATTTATACGAAATTTTATATATAATTTCAATTGAGTTATAAATAATTTTAAAAAAATTGTTCGTTTATTAGATTTATATATATATATATTATATATATATATATACAGGGTTGCTACGGGTCAGGGAATTTTCCATCGGAAATACCAGTATTTTCTTATAGAAAAACTCGCCTTAAAAAAGGAGAAAGTTTCCCATGATTAGGTTACATGAATTTTTCTGTAAAAAAATACTGGTATGTTCTCTAAAAAATTCCCTGACCCGTAGCAACCATATATATATATATATATATATATATATATATACATATATTATGTATATATATATTGCCAGTATCGTATCTTGGTTAGAAGTCTGCACGGTCTGGGGGTCGATTTTCTTTCACTGGACTGGCGTCGGGCCATGTCGACAATTAGCAGAAATTTATCAACGGAATTATATCCAATTAATAACATTTTATTTTTTTACTTTAGAACTTTTAAAATTATGATTTTATAAAACATCGTTTTTTTCATTCAAAACAATATGAATTTTTAAATGCGTCTTCCTTTGAATGTAGCTAGCTGTCAAAGTGATCACTAATGGTGTTTTGCGCATTTGTGGATATATTATCTGAAACAAAAAAAAAAAGCCACACTTTAAATTTTTTGTAAAAACTTGAATACAATACTCTTAAAAAATTAGTTGTAGAATAATGTTGGTTACGAGTTTTAATTTAATTTAATTTAATTTAATTATTTAATTATTTATTTATTTTTGTAGAAACCAAATTGGGATGGTCAGGTCGTACTTGATTTCATTTATTTTTGCATTGGCAAGACGAGGTAATGTTTAATACTGTGATTTCTCCCGACATATTTTTGTATATTCCCGAGATTAAAAAAATTAATTCTATTTAAATTACTTGGACTTTCGACAGCTATATAAATATAAACTATCTCGAAATATTACCACTTGAATCTGTCTCTCCTTTTATGAATTACATAATAAAATATGCATTTCATCACTTGAAAAATAATTGGAAAATTTAATTAATTAAAAGTTACTAATGTGCACTGAACTTCAATATGCAATCGAAGGAAAATAAAATTATGGTGAAATTCCGAGCAATTTAGTCTTTTCTTGTTCTCCTAACATTTTCTGTCAAAATTAAAAGTTTAATAACGTCTTCATTTGTTTGCCTCCCGTCTGCCTGCCCAGTCGTGTTTCATCCTTCAGCTGAGAGCGAAACGAAATTTTAATTTCAATAGGACGAACATTAAAGTGAACCTTATAGAAAATATTTTAACGGGAAGAATTGTTTCCTCCATTAAGGTAGTGCATTTTGATTTATGGTCGATAACTTTTAAATAACATTTCAATAATAATTTATTTTCAAGCACAATTAAATTTTAATCCTTTGCAGCCCAAGTCTGCTTGCCTATATACTGCTACTCAATTTTAACATGACATTTCTTAGGTATCTGAATTATGCCGACATGTGTTTTAGAACATGGAAAATTATTTGCGAATCAAATGATTAAAAAAAAAGGGGGGGGGGGGGAATACTTCAAGTGATTGTTTCATAATTAATCGTGCCGATATTGGTTTGCATTTATGAGAGAGGTATGACACAACAAAGTATTTCTATGAGCTATGACAATTCTTTATTATTATAAACATTATAACTTTATCCCATCGTTGTCAATATTGTTTATTTTGACGCCCAATGTTAAACATTTTAATGTATCCCTGTAAGGAAAAAAAAAACTAGACACGCTAGGATGATCTTATTTTTAAAACTTAAAATATTCTTATATTTTCTTTTACGTTTTAACAACACGTACAAACTTCGTGAGGAGTCCGGCAACCGGAATCTTACAGAAGCCAGGAATCGATACAACTAAAAGGAAATTTCTTTCACACCAGAAATATCAAAAAAGAAAAATTAACAAATATAAAAGATGAGATCGTTACAAAATCATAGAAAATAAATATAAACTTAGACTGTAAGTAACAAAAAAAAGACAGACAAACGTGACTTTTAACAATCACAACACTTTTAAAGGACTAATATGAAGTTCTTTGTAAACGATGTCTTTTACATATACGCATAGAAAAAAGTCACGTGGTTCCGGTGATCTCACACCGTCAAAACATGCTGAAACCGGTCACATTATTTTACACTGTATGAACATGGCTAGATACAAACACAGTCTCTTTAAAGTTAAATAACTAGGGGTGAGGAAAAGCACAGTGAACTTTATCATCATCTTATGGTGATATAAAATAACTATCAAAAACAAAATAAAAATCCACACACTTTTTTTTATTGTCGGAACACCATAAAATAAAACATCCAATAAAAATACTTCATTAGGAACAAATTTTTAGTTACAAAAATTCAGGCTCTTAAATTTAATGAGGCATTTCATTTTCGAAGACGCTGAGTGAACACACAAAACACCGATAGAGTTTCTTTAAGGAGGAAAAAACCTTTGTGGGTAATTGGTTCCGCTCCTGCACTTCAACGGTACTTTCCCCTAAAGTTATTTTTTGGCTCGCAAACTAGTGAAAGTTTCCGCTTAATTAAGGAAAATTTTATTTTAAGACGCCTTACAATAATTTTTAAGACACCAATTTACGTTAAAAACAGTATGTATGGGTCATTGTAGCTTAACACTCTTGCTTTCATACAATACGTAAAAGTATTTTAATACGGAACGGGAAATTAATTGATTGAAAGTCTCCTATTAATTAGGGACATTTTTATAGCAAGACGATTTGTAATAATTTTTGGGCATCCAATTATTTTCGAAACAGTGTTTTGGAGAGTGCTTTGGTTATTACAGTTTAGAACGTTTGCTTTGATAAAGGCGGATGTAAATATATATTAGTATTACAGAATAGAAATTAATTTACAGTAAGCTAACTATTAGGTCGGAAACTTTTATTTTTAGAACAATTTTAAATTTTAAGGC
The DNA here is from genome assembly GCA_963931845.1 of Maratus michaelseni. Taxonomy (NCBI): domain Eukaryota; kingdom Metazoa; phylum Arthropoda; class Arachnida; order Araneae; family Salticidae; genus Maratus; species Maratus michaelseni. The sequence goes on along the minus strand of OZ007594.1, from coordinate 163,053,226 downwards.
ACAAAATTACCTTTATGGCACAAAATTATATTTAAAATAATATATGCGAATTACACATCATCAATTATACATCAGGAGATCTAACCCCGAGCTCTTCCGATGTAGAGAATACAAGTGAAAAATATTTTTAATTGAAAACTGAAATAGCGATTTTATATTTAATATATTTTTGATTGCCCACTAATGACACCAAAATGCATTTTTACGTGAAAAATTCTAATTACATTCAAATAAAGTTTTGAAACGTCTTAAAAGCAATAAAGCTTTTCGTATTAGACGCATGCCACGGATTAATCGCCAACGATTTCCCTCTTTACAGCAGCTTTTTTTCATTCTAATTATTTCAGTGTTTAAGTGCGTAGTCCGATTGCATATAATATAATATAATATAATATAATATAATATAATATAATATAATATAACGTATTATATTGTATTATTTTATGTTATATTATATTATTTTATTTTATTTATTGATGAAATTTTAATTTCTTTATGGATTATTATTCGGATACATTATGCTGAACTATTTATATTGTTTTATGTGCAAACAGGTTAATCTTCCATAATCGGGCTGCACGTCATATAGATAGATTAAACAAAAAAAAACAGAAAAATTGTTTTTCAAATCATAAAAACTCAGTAAATTAAAATAAAGTTTACAAACAAATTGCATCTAAAGGTAACACCCCCCCCCCCCCTATTCGATAGTGGAAAAATTTTAATTGTAATACGCTTAAAAGTTAATAATTTTGCGATAAAAGCAAATTTGATTTCCAAGGTCATTGCCACCGTCGATACTCACGGGCATGGTTTTGCTTTACAATATAGATGTATGAAAAAATGAATTTTAATAAATAACGAAAATTAATGTATTGAAAATGGCCTATTAATAAAGGCTATGTGTAACAATTTCTGAGTAACCAATTACTATTATACATAACCAATCACTAAACAGTATATTTGGGTCATTACAGTTTCTGTTTTGGTAAAAATTTATGTAAATATATCCTAGTACAGAAGAGATATTAATGTATTGAAGGTTTTTCCTTATTTAGAAAATTTTATTTCATAGAAAATCATAAAGTTTAGAGCATCAATTTACTTTTAAAACAAATATTGGGGTTTATAATAGTTTAAAAGCTTTGCTTTTATAAAAATATATGTATATTACAATGCAGACAAAAAAATAATTGGTCGAAAGTTTCCTATTAAATAGGGACATTTTTATCTAAAGACGTCTTTTAATAACTTCTGGTCGTCCAGTTACCTTTACAAACAGTATATTTTGGTTATAAGGGCCTTTTAATTTAGTGAAAATGTGTGTAAATGTATCTTCATACAAGACGAAACATTACACCGAAATAGAATTTTTTTAAATTTTAATGCAGATTAGAATAATTGTATTGTTAAGGCATCAAATAACTCTTAATGGATGAATTATTGTATTTAAAAACAAAAAATCCGATATAAATGTGTGTAAGAGGTTTTTTTTTTTTCTTTTTAATACACATAAGAAATTATATTAGTGAATGTTTTGAAAGTACTAACAGAGAAATATTTATCTCTAAGTAATTTGGGATATGTTCTAGGTTCCCAATTACTCCCAAAATAGTACGTTTAAATTACTGTATTTTATAACTTTTGTTTATGTTAATGCAGTTAATTTATCATATTTGTCGTAAAATATGTTTGTTGAACATGAAAATGTTTACTTGAAAATGGATAGCATCGTAAAACCGATATTCCGGGTTGGGAAAACAGATTAATAAACTACAAAACCTATTTTCGGAAACGTTTCCGAAAATCAGTGGCAGCAAACTAAACTTTGATTTTATAAATGCTTCTTTAAATCTAGATAATATGTTGCTTTCTGAGGTTTTTATAAATAAACTAGTCGTTGGGGGCCACCGTAATACTTACCCATCATGGATATGCATAATGTAAAATATTAAAATAAAAAATGTGTAAACTACTTATAAAATGCATTGCAATTCGAATAAAATTCGTGGCATGATGACGTCATAAACTTTGAAGGCTCGATTACTGAACTGCTTAAAAGAAACATCCTTATAACTCCAAAAAAAATAATCCTATTAACTAGCAGTTTATTGCATCTGATTAAGCGTCTCATTTCCAATTTAAATATATCTTTGAATTGAAATTTGGATGAAATACAGGGTTATGAAAAATCGAAGAGTGTAGAAAATAGGATTACAAATATCTCGGTAACTCATTATCCGATTGACTTTATGCTTTATGCAAAATTTATGTTTTTTATTGTCTTTTATATTCCCTCCTTAAAATAAATAATTTCGAAAATTTTTATATACCTTTTATCAGAACGAATATTTCGAGAGTCCAAAAAAAATAGTTCCGGATAATCGAGGTTACTGAAATTCAATAGGCTTCTTCCCATTATTACATACTAAGTACATACCAAGTTTCAAGTCTCTATCTCAATTTTTTCTTGAGATAGAGCGTTTACAGACACACAGACAGACGGCAAATTTTTTTTCTAAAAATATGTTTTTCGGAATCTCCAGCGTCTGAAACGTGTAAATCCGTCAAATTTTTTTTTTCGATTTTCAAAACGATTAGAAGACTTACCCTATACTACGTATGATGGGTAAGTAAAACGAATAACTTTTCGAAATGAACATGAAGGGTAACTCGGAAGAGGTTATTGTATATTTTCGTTTGTGGTTAGATTATATTTTCGTAGATTAAGAATCATTTGCCCTTTTTAACACTTTCCAACATAGTTGAAAAGTGTTTCTGAAATTCGGTTTGCCTGTCTGTCTGTCCGTGCTCTAACTCACGTACATATATTCGGATTGAGATGCAATTGCTATATGTTATTGAGGTTTACTATGACATGTTCGGTATTGAAAATGAAGTGTGTAGCACTTATAGTTTTTTTACAGGGAGACTCAAAAGAATTCCGTGACATTATGGTCTATGGGGCAAAATTATTTGCGGTTTGTTTTAATGATGTTACACAATTTCAAATACATTTTAACTGATATATATCACTAAGGTGCATAACAAGAGGCTTACTATGGAATAGAGTGTGCGTAGCACTTATAGTTACTTTACAGGGACAATCAAAAGAATTCCGTTACAGTACGTCTATGGAGAAAAATCGTTTGCGGTTTATTTTAATAATGTTTCACTGTTCCAAAATTTATATATATTACTAAGGTGCATTACAAGAGGCTTACTATAGAATATTAAATATTGTGTATATAGCAGTCATCATTCATTTACAGAGACATACAAAAGAATTAGCTACATGTCTGTTAACAATAATTCCTGGAAGCAGTGGCGCAGCCAGAATTCGGTTCTAGGGGGGGTTTTGAGTTTATAATAAAGATGGTCGCCGGTTATATGAATCATCGGTTAATGGAATTAGTCTTTTAAATGAATGAAATCATAATGCTTTTCTCCGCAATTACGTTGGTTATGATTCATTTAAACAGCGTTTACAATATTAGAAGCGCGATAGAATTAAAAATAGCTAAAAGAGGAACCCCAACTAATTTATAAAATTTTAACGATAAATATACGAATCTCCATCATAAGCAAGAGGTCGTTGCAACATTACCAACAAATGAAATGTAGTCTTTAAATTTGTGTACATACCCCCTCAGGGCTCGGAAGTAGCGCGGTACAAGTAGCGAAACTACAGTAGCCGCTACTTTTTCCAGTAGTTTGTAGTGTAGCGCACTACATTAAAAAAGTGTAGTGTAGCGAGTAGAGCGATACAAAATATCAGTAGTTTGTAACGCGCATCGACGCTACTTTCGGAGGGAGGAAAAAAGGTCCCAATCTTCAAATCACATGATTATAACTCGTTTCTTTTGTGCGAAATATGTTCTCTGCAACAATTTGCGAACGTCAGCGACAAATCTCATTTGCAGTGTCATATATTTCTCCATAGACGACGGGCACGGTCACAAATTAGCTGTCATTTTCACAGTTTGGGTGTCAGAAACTTCGTGTACTGTTATTTAAATCCATAGAAATCTTCTCAATATAATGTATTTTTATACGACTACGATTTTTTTTTACCAAAATATAGTCGTCTGGCTATGTTAAATCTTTATCTGACTAATTTCTTCTACCTTTTGCCTCCCACCCCCAGCAAGCAAAGAAATGTAAAATCCTTATTAAAAAAAGAAAAAGAATGGATTTATCTAAACATAAATCCTCTAAATTATCCCTAATCTCTCAAATTCACGCTTCCCCATAGTAGCATACAAAGAAGTTTAAAATATTTTAAATCTTTATTTTTATACAAAAATAAAATCTTTCACTCATTTGTCTAATGACAACAAATAATTTTTATTTGTTGTGGGGGGTTGTTTTATTTTTATTTGTTGTTAATTTTGGGGACAAGGAAAAATTATTTCCTTGTCCCCAAAATTTACGCTTCCCTTTGCCCCTCCTCCAGCATACAGTTTCAAATATTTAAAACTCTTTATTTTAAAAAAATGTCCACATTTGTTTTTTACCTAATAATAATATATAAGTAACTATCTAAATTGTCCCCTAACTTAAACCCCTATGAAATTCAACCGGATCCACAGTAAAAAAGTGGAAGTCAACCCGATCTGAATCCAACCCACACAAAAAAAAAATCTAGAGCCGGGTCGGGTGCGGGTAAACCGACCCGATGCAGGACTCTAAACGGTATAAAACTAAAAATCTAATCTTTAAATGTTTTTTTAAAATTAGTTGCGGTTTCAAAACTTCCATTTATAACGAAGTACTATAAGAAGCAAAACGCTAAATAATCGTTTCCTGTCTTCCTGTCGATCACACAGTTTTTTGCCATAACAAAATTAGAAGTATCAAGAATTAGAATTGTAACTATTCAGCAGAAATGTTTCAGCTGTGCAGGAGCATTCGTTATAACCATTATCGTACCAGTAGTTGAAAAAGTATGTTTATATTAACTTCCTGATACGAATTCTAAGATTAACAAAACAGAGAGGCACACATTTTGCTTTTGTGAAACTGTGATCTGCGGTTTATATAGACTTTTAATGTGAAAAAATATTTTGGACATTCTTTTAAAAAACCGGGTCAACCAGAACCCGACCCGCAAGATTCAAAAAGCCAACCCGAACCCGAAAGAATGAAAGCCAACCCGACCCGCAACAAAAAATTTGAAGTCAATCCGACCCGAAACCGAACCGCAACGGGAAAATATAGCCGACCCGAACGGCGGGTCGGGTCGGGTTTGGGTAAAAGCGGGTAACCCGTCCCGATGCAGGATTCTAAGCGCTACTGTGCTATATCACTCTCATAAATGTGTAAGATTATTACAATTTTTGTTTTCAAATTTCCTCTTTTAAAAAAAATTCCAACATAATTAAAAAGGTTCTATGAATTTGCTTTGTTTGTCTGTCCGTGCTCTAACTCTCATAAATATACTCCGACTGCCATGAAAGTTTTATATGTTATTGAAGTTTACCATAGAATGTTCAGTATTGAAAATGAAATGTGTAGCATTTATATCTCGCTTACAGGGACGTTCAAAAGAATTCTGTTACATTATGGTCTATCGGGAAAAATCGTTTGCGGTGTATTTAATTAGCGATGATTACTAAAGTAGCGAAGTAGTGACTACTTTTGGAAAGTAGTTTGTAGTCGCTACTTTTAAAAATAAGTAGTTGCAGTTGTAGTTATCTACATTTTTTATAAAGTAGTTGTAGTTGTAGTTCGTTACAAACAAAAAGTAGTTTTTCCGAACCCTGGACCCCCTACGAAACAAATGATTCGAAAGAAACACCGATTGCAAAAATCTGCTCATAATCGAAAAATAGCTTTTTATAACTTTAAGTACTTTTTTTAAATTCTTACTTTTGCAAAGATTTTTTTCCTGGGTACGCACATAGCTTGGTCTTAGATATAACTGAGAGCAAAAAACGCAAAAAAAGCCGCTTGAAACTGAGATAGACTTACAATGTGTATGTGTTTTTTTCTCTGGAATTCGATGATCTGTTATTGTTTCGAACGTGGAACAAAGACAGAAATGCAATTAAGAAACAGACCACTGTATACTATATAACTCAAAGTGTCTCTGTGAGAGTATATGACCCATCTTTTACTATAAGACGTCTCGACAAAGTGACGCAGTCCAAAAATCAAATTTTGACATAACCTATGCGTGTAATATGCGCTTTCACAGTTTTAAGTAGAATTTTCGCCGTTTAATTGAATCACATTGTTGAATAGAATTTGATTTAAGAAAGCGGTGGATTCTGCCAAGGCGGAAAGGCCAAAAAACTTAATTTTAACTTTAGTTGTTTTGATTCATATAAGCGGCAATTATAGTATTTTTTTTAGCTCTGGGGGGGGTTTTAACCCCCAAACCCCCCCCTTGGCTGCGCCACTGCCTGGAAGTGCATTTTCAGTTGCTGAACGCGATTTTAAATTTAACTGATTCTATGTCTACTACTTGGTGTGTATAAATTCTGTAGATCATACACAGGGCAGCACAAAAGTTTGCGAATCCATTTCCGTTTATTGACAGAAATTCCAGAAGGAGAATTTTAAACTGTGCTACGTGTTTCCTAGCTGAACTAAAATTTAGTATTCTGTATAGTATATATACAATTCCATAGATCATATACAAGGCTGCATAAAAGTATGCGGATATTTTCCGAATACTGTTGGTAATTCTTGAAATTATGTTTTTAAATATGTTATGCGTTTTCCAAATTGTTTACCTAGATATTATCTTTCACCTTATATATAGGTAATGATTTGTAAAATTATTTTGGAAGTGTTGGAAAGTGTTAAATAATCTATGCTTGACGCATGGTTTTTCGTTCTTGTTTGCACTGCACTGTACTCCATCTTCCCTTACATATATAGTCTTGTTATTATTATTTATTTAACTTTTAATTTTTTGTATTGCAGGGAAGCAGTCATTCGAATCAGCGTAATATATTAAAATATATTTTTAAATACGACAAGTGACCAAGAGTTTTTTAGCTTATTGTTGAACTGTAGGAAAGAGAGCACTTTTTCAGCTTTTATATCGGTCTACAGTTATAAACGCCAGCCAGAAAGATTTGTCTTTTTTTTTTTTTTTTTTTTTTCTTTGAAAGAGTATAAACATAAACAAATCAAAAACAGTTTTTTTCTTTATCGATGCGCAAAGATCTGAAGGAGTCTGGAAATTATTGAAAAGTGGAAGCTACAAAGATATGACAGTAATTCCTACATAATGGTGCTGATTCACCTCAACCGTGAAGTATGTAAACCTTGACTAAATAGAAAAAAGAAAGAAAAAAAAGGAAAGAATAAAAAAGAACGGCGGCGGCTTAACTCGAAGATAGATATACATGTTGTTGAACTACATAATCTTTTAAGAATTAAATAAGAAACAAGCGTTAATTCTGTAGAAAATGCAAGAACGCAATAACAACGTTAGTCCACTCATGTTGTGTTGATGCAAAAAGGAAATACTTTGTGCTGTATCAGGAAGCTCATAAATGTAAAGAAAATTAATTAAATTAAACGCATTAGTATAACTGCATTTATTAATTACTTTGGCTAAGACGCAACCTGAGAATTTTAAAGTGAACGGATTAATTTTAATAACACTTTTTTATCCGTAGATTATTTAGTTAACTGAGGCGTGCAAAACAAAAATAACACTGAATTTTATATTTATAGTCATTTTGTAGTGGACTAGCGACACCTTATAAAGGCAGTAGTTTGTTTTTTATTGAGATCGTATTGTGAAAATAACATCTGTGGGCGTGCAGCGACATCTGTAGACTATTTTACTTTAACTTCCAAAGGACACATGCATCCGTCGAAAGTTAAAGTAAAATAGTCTACAGATGTCTATGAAAGCACACAGATGTTATTTTCACAATACGATCTCAATCAAAACAAACGGCTGCCTTTAATTGATCTGGTTAGAAATAAACCAGTCAGGGTTATATTTCAGGATGTACGGTAGTACATGCTTCTGGATTTTTGAAAGAAACTCCGTATATTCTCTATTTCTCAAGTAAACCAATAACGTATACTCTTTTTAGCATATACCCTCTGCATAAAGTGTATATTGTCTGTTTTTTTGTTTTTTAATTAAACGTTAGGATCAATCAAATAAAAATATATAAGGAATGTAAGTACTGTGTTTAGCATTTGCATATCATCTAAAAATATCACAGTGCATGTACAAAATGGTTCCGTTACAACTGAGTTTAAATTATTATTCTATTTGAAAAATTACAGAATATTGTAAAATATTTAAGGAATGTTTTCATTATTATAATATTTTATAACAGGCTTTGTTAATAGAATACAGTAAAACATACAACAAGCTCACGTATTTTTAATGTGTTTTTACCACAAACCGTAATCTAAGTTGAAAATATCGACTTAAAACTTAAAATGACACCAAAATTATATTCTATTGAATTAATTAATTTCATTTAAAATAATTAAACACTCAGGTTTACATTAATAACTAAATAAATTTAACTTCAATGTGCATGTCGTTGAAAATACTTGGAACAATAACTTTATGTATTATAAATTCATTCTACCCTAATTTTAATAGTTTTAATATGCATTGTACTGTAATATATCTTAGGTTTAATAAATTATCACAGAAATATTCGTAAAGCATATTAAGTATTCTCATATGCTGTACTTATTGCTGTGATCCACTGGGAATATTCATAATAATTTTATATCTCAAAATCTTTTCATAATTTTAACGAATATTAATTAAAAGTTCATGATAAATTAAAATAAAAGAACTTTTCGTATGCAGCTGGACTTTTTAAAAGTTTTTTTTTTTTTTTTTTTTTTTTTTTTTTTTTTTTTTTTAACCGAGGATTTTTTAAAATTCTATTTATGAAAAATCTATATTCTGATGGGATAAAATATATTTCTTAATATCATTATCTTAAAAATAAAAATTCAAATATATAATTATATTCAATAATAACTGTAACATTAGACTTAAGAAATTAAAGAAAAGATGTACAGTTTCCACACAGCAGATGTAATGAAATATGTTCATAAATCTAATCTATCATATACATTTTCGAAGTTTTTCTTTAGTTTGTATTTAATTGCAGATGTGAATGAAACATACTCAGAAGTGGATAAACTATTCCCGGGCCCCTAGGCTTGACTTTTTGGGGGACCTCCTCCACTCTTTCAGGAGCGATATATTTTAGAGTTTTCTGGCACTAAAAATGAAAAGAAGTACTTTTAGTGCAGGTAAACATTGAAATTTTCTAAAATTCGAAGTGTCATAATTCGGTAGGCTTTGGTTGTAAAAAATTGGGATTTTTAAAATTTCCTTCCTAGAAGGAGAACAATATTTTCCTAAATATAAGTTATTAATACCAGAGGCCCATATAAAAAATAAAATTTCGTGTTTTAATATACATACAGCGCCTTATAAAACAAAAGCTATACTTGATTTGTACACTTTTTGCAATTGGAAGAATGTTGCTATCATCAGCGCTTTAAACGATAATCGCCATAGCCTTTATTTTGAATAATCCAGTATGATACAAATCATAGAACATTTGCATACATTTCCTTTCCGAATGGGTTTATAGTAAGTAAATCTACAAATTAATGCATTTTCAGATAAACATTTATATGGCGTCTCTAACATCAAAAGAACTTTCTTAGTTTAACAATGAATTTTACTAGAATAAGTGGGCAAAATCAGATGATCGCCCAGGGCACTAAACTTTAAGGGGCTAAAAATAGACAAAATGCTTGATTAAAATTTAATGGATTCTTTAACAAATATCATTTATAAAGATTCTGACAAAATCTCGCCCAAGATTCTGCGGCTACAAAAGCCACCTCTGTGTAAACACATCACAAACTGCAAGCCAAATAATTGCAAGAATCCAATGTTTTCTTCTTATGAATAAAAAAAAAAAGAAATTAAAGGAGAGATAAAAGTAGCATTTGGAATACCATCTATATGTGTACCTACAAGATTCAATAATGAGTGAAACAAAGAATATTGCGCATCATTTCTCATTTGCATAAAATATTAACCCGATATGAAGAAAAACCTGACAGAGAATCTTAGCACTAGGGTCCCTTTGGGCCCTAGGTTTCAGCCTACTCAGCCTAATGGATAATCCGCCTCTGAACGTACTACTGATAACTATAATGTCTCTTGTAGTAAAATGTATTTATTTTTAGTAAAAGTATGTAGATACACAAAAACAATATAACAATTGAATACAATAACTTATAGCATTCGCAAATATTCATAAAGCTCGTAGCGCTCCTACATTTTTCTACCTTTCCTACGACGACAGTTTAAAAACGATAATCTTCATGGAATATTCCTTTACCATCTGCAATTTATCACAAAGGTTGTAGTTTTAAAATAGTGGTAGCAAAAATAGAAAATTTTTAGAACTCTCGTGAGGCCTGCATTCATTATTATTGTTATTATTATTATTAGTGTTGTTATTATTATTATTATTGTTGTTATTATTATTTACAAAGTCATTGTATAATAATCAAAATGGTGGCTAAATTGCTATTGAAACAAAAACATTTCCTTTAACCCATTGAATGGCGGTGGCTTCATTTTTGGACCACTTAATTTTAATCCACTAATGCCACAATGGCACCAGAATTTTGGAATGAAAATTTTCATTTTATTTAAGTATATGAAGAAAAGCTTTTACTTATTTAAAAATAAATGTGTTTGTAAATTCTGGTGTCATTCAGTCATTTCAGCATTTTACGAATAAAAGCCACTTTCACCTGAAAGGGTTAAAGCCTATTAATATATGGGTCGCACAAAGAAAAGTGGCACTACAGTCGGTTTGAGAAATGGTTTAATTGTATTAATATAAATCAGTATGTATTTTCTTCGCTATTTCTCGAGTGGTGATTCGCCAATTGATTCTCACGAGACGGTCCACTTCTGCAACTTGCTTCCTTGGTGATAACCATATCCGCTTGACCAGGTCGTGACCTGTCGTCAATACTGCTTCTTCCACTACGAAAATCCCTACACCATCGGAATACCGATCTGCGTGACATACACTCCATGCCATACACATTTTGCATTTGACGATAGATCTCACTTGCACTCACATTTCCCACTGTTAAAAATTGTACTACCGCGCGTTGACACCGTTTGGAGGCATCCATGATGCGAACGATGGCTTTTAACATGCTCTTACGCTATCACACACGCATCTGGCGGGATCTGACGATATCGCATGCATTCCCAGCACACTGCACCCTCTATTGAAGCATGCGCAGTCATCATTCTCTTCAAATGGCGGAATTATTATAGCAGTGCCACTTTCATTTGGGCGACCCTTATAGGATGAAAATATTAAAAATATTTATTATTTTAATTAAAATTTTGATTAGAAAAAACTTATTTCGAATTTAAGAAAAATATTTGCAGGCAAGGAAAAATAAAATAACTTTTAGAAACACAACTTGCTTATTCTTTTTAGATAAAAATCTAAAGAAATCTTCTGTCAGATTCATTCTGATGAATAATCGGAGTAGTATAATTAATGAAAGCATTGAATGCTTTTATCATTTGATTGATGAAGATTGGATTGGATATTACATTTGCATCAAAGAGACATAAAATAGATTAATTGTAATGATTTTTTTTTTCTACATTTTCAATAATGGATTTGCATCCATATTAGTTATGTATCAATTAAACACTGCAAAAAAAAAAAGTGTTGATTTTACAGTATAATACTGGCATCCCATCTGCCAGTATTATACCGTAAAATTAACAGTAATAAACAGTAAAATAGGCTGTAATACGCTGTCGCGCATGCGAGGCAGCGCATTACAGCTTATTTATTTTATATTTCTTTAGCTATTATTTGCTATTATTTATCTTTTTTTGCAGTGTAGAATTTTTAATGCTAAATTTATATTTGATTATGCGGTTTTAGAGAGAGTTCCTTGCAAAACTTTTAAACTCTACTCTACCTTATTTTAAAATGTTCTGATTCCATTGATTTATCGCACAGAAAATTTATTGAGATAATCCATACGGACAATGTATACTTAATAACAAAAAACTTTATTTAAAGCCAATCTTAGCTAAAATTAAATATACTGCGTATATTGTGAAAATAACACTATATTGCTCAGACAAATCTGTAACTTCTTCGCAAATTTCACGAGGAAATAATAATCATCGCAGATTCGCATTTTTCTACTACGGTATAAATTTACATCTAGAAGATTTATAAAGTAAAGTTATTATTTCTAATGTTTTCTAATAATTATTAACAATAATAATTATGTAAAATTTACAGAGTGTTCCATAGCATATACATTCATAAAGTATGTTATGATTAAGAATTTTATGTCATACTCAATTAAAATTAGTAAAAGCCAGAAAATCTGACTTAAAAAGCTATGTCTATTAGGCATCCCCAATCGATTTATAGTGAGATTATTTTTAAAATGTCATTAAAAGAGTTAAAAGATTTTTCCATTAATTTTCAAAGGTTGTTTTAATTAAATCACGATACTAAAGCAACTTTCATGTCTGGAAAAACACTAAATAACATTTAAAATAAAACCTGTTTTTTTTTTTTTTTTTAACAAATCTATTAATTTATTAAATTACAGGCGCAGCAAAACTGTAAATTAAACGGTTTAATTGCCCGGAAAATCGCATATTGAAACGCAAATACGGAAAACAAAAGCCCTGTGTATAACCGCATCCAAATTAAATGTTTTCAGTTATTATAGTGCGATTATTTATCAGAGTAAATGTGACAGAAATCTTCTTGATATTCTGCTAAGGAGAATACTTTTTTTTTTTCTGAAGGTCATAGTGACGTCATTGATATATGAAGTGACATCGTAAGCACGCAGGGACATTTTCTTGAACTCAGGGGAATGTTTCTAAGGTCATTGCTACAGATCATTTACTTTGGTTTTCGTTTTATTTGCCAGTTACAAATGTTTACAATTTATTAAAATCGATAGCTATTTGCTTTACATATTAGGTGTTCAGGTCTAAAAGAAAAATAAGCCGCAGGCAATCATGTAAATTTTATACGGGTACTATTTCCTTTTTAGATAGATATTAATATAAGTTGTACACAAATTGTATACAGCAGCGGTTCCGAAACTTTACTGTTATGCGACCCATCTTGAACTTTCAATTTTTTTGTGGTTCACCTAATATTGGTATATAGAGCCTTATGCACAATCTATCCGAAGGGAAAATATATTTGGCACAAAGAATACGCACAAGTATCCTAATTTATTGTTAAAACCATTTACTACGGGGAAAAAAACGCATATTAATGAATGTATTAGAAAAAGGACATTTTAAAAGTAAATGCGATTCATGCCATTGTTTTGCACCAGCTTCTGGCATTGATTTTTTTTTTTTAAATTATAGCTTCAAGTTTGTCTCTACACAAAGTTTAATAACACTTTGTCTTTTCACAAAGTTATTTATCTATATTTTTTCATGAAATTTTACTTTAAAGTTGTAACATATTATTTTTATTATAATATTGCAGCAGATAGAATTAACTATACATTTTTGAATATCTGACAGATTATTTCGCGAGCCACAGTTTGGGAAGCACTGCTATACAGTACAGTTTAGAACTTTATCTTTTATAAAAACAAAAATTTATTAAATGAAATTTACTGTGTATTATTTCCATTTTATATAAGTTTTGTACTTATCCCTGTTTTCTTAAGTATTGCAGTGCCTAAGCGGGTTTCGAAAACGTTTTTATAGTATTAAAGGATTCATTTTGGATGCAAAACATACAGTCTGCGGCAAAATAAATAAATAAATAAATAAAGATTTATTTATTCTTAGCCTCATTTATTCTTAGATTTTTACAATAAAATCGAATCATAACAAAAGTGTCGTTAGACTTGGAATAATGTCTTCTTTCAAAATGTGAATGCAGTTTCTCAAATGGGCGTCGTCTACATATTAAAAATTGCGCCAACTTCAATTTTTCAAATTGCATTTTGAAAAATGACAATCTTATCGAAATGATTGTCTGAAAAATGACAATCTTATTTTTCAAATTGCAATTTGAAAAATGACAGTTTATTTGACAATTTATTTTGTCAATTTAAATGAGTTCCTTGAATCAAAGCAGCCTGGGAAAAGGTGGAGAATGGTTTAAGAGCCGCACAGTGGAGTATTTGATGCAAAATCCTGGTCAAAAAGGCAGAAATTAAAATTTTCTCAACAAATATAAAAAGCATATAATAGCTGACTGGTGCATACATCTATGTGTATTTCAGGAGTATGAACCACATCCGGCGGCTCCTGTCTCAGTTGAAGTAAAAGTTTCTTTGCGAGAAGAAGTGCTTTTTCGTTATGTTTCAGCTTTATTATTGTGTTATAACAAAGATATTACTTTGACATGTGCATTTAAATAATTTTACTTTTCATATAATAAAAAATAATTTAAATTGAAAATGGATTAATATTAAACCTTTTTTATACATAATTTATTGAAATAGATTATCTAATATATTCAAAGCTTTTTAAAGCTGTGTCGGGGTTTGTAGGACCATTTTTGAATTATAATCGTATTGCTTATAGTTTTTTTCTTTTCTTTTCTTTTTTTTTTTTTTTTTTAATGTTTCGCATATTGTTGCCATTTTTAGATATCTATGTTTTTTGGGAGGATTGCAAACCTCTTAAAAACACTCAAAAATCATCATCTCCGTACTATAGAGAGTCAACTTTGTTAAATACTAAATGCGAGTAACATATATATTATATGCATTGTTTTTTAAAATAATTAAACATTTATGTGTAGTAAAATTATCCACATTTAATTAAACATTATTTGTAAATAAAACAAACCTATCAATAATTACTTTCTTCTTATAAACAATAAACAATGAAGTAAAGATTGTAGTATGTATTTATTTATTTAAATAAATACATATATTTATGCATATATAACATTAATTAAGTGTATTTACTAATAGGTAAGTCAACAACAATGGTTTTAACTTTAAAAGACATGAAAATTGATTTTGGCCAGGATTTTGTGTCAAATACTCCACTATGAAACGTGGAGAAAGTAAGATCTGAATAAGTTGAATACTCTCTTAATTATTAAAAATAAAATGCTCGTCTAATCAAATTCAAGAAATATTTAAAAATATATGTTATAAGACAAGGTACATCTTTCTATATATATATATAATATAAAATATAAACAACGCAATAACGAAAACAAAATTATTGAATTTAATTTAATGTTGTATAATAAATCATGCGACTTAACTTACGCAAAAAAATTATTTTTTTTCACTATGTAAATATTTGTAAAGTGAAGCCAGGAGAGATGACGCGGTTGGAGAGATTGCGCACATAGAGGTTTGGGGGGGGGGGGAGGAGTACAGTGAGCGCGCGGCGACTCCAGGTAGTTGTATTCTTTTCCAACAGCAGTAGTGGAGTGTCTACTTGAAAGTGCACGTTGATTGTTTTGAGTGTCTAAGATAAAACATTGCTATTTTGTTTTGTTTTCCCAAAGTTAGTGCTTGAATTTTTATAGCTATTCATCAGAATTTCTATACAATGTCAGTAGTACAAAATACTTTTAACTTAAACGATTTCTCATAAGCTATTAATCTAGACTAACAATGTGAACATCAACGGTTCGTTTTTATATAAAAGGCCGCGCAGTCTCTCCTACCAAAATTGGAGAGTTCGCGCATCTGCTACTTAGGAGAGATGGCGAATTGTTTCCATTAGTTTCCACGCTAGGAGAGATTACGCAGCTTATTGGTAAATTTTCATAAAAAGTGAAAAATTAAAATGGACTAATTTTAAGTTAAACGTGTTATCAAGTAACAAAATGTTATTCTGTAATCTTATCTGGACTTGCTTTTTCTGATTTTTTTTCCCTTTAATTAAACATTTTTAATCGTTTTTAAAATTATTTCCTTTCTCTGATTCTTTAATTATTAGGTTGAAATATTCACTCCTAATACAATAATATTTGTTCACAAAAACTTTACAACAATGCCATTTACGTCTAATTATTATTGTTAACAATTTAATTGCAGTTATTATTAGTAACAATCTCTCCTACCCATGTGCGCAATCACACCAACCCTGTAAAGACAGATTGCGCAAAATAACCTTCTTGGTTTTATTACAACTGTTCTATTAAATTACAACATAACAACAAAATAGCAATGGAAATGCATGAAAAACAAATGAAGTAAAACTTATTCATGGATAGTTTAGCAAGAAATTAATATTTAGATTTTCTATTGTTATTCTTTCGAATTGTGCGCAGACTCTCCTAGCTTTACCTTATGTAGTAAACATGAAATATTTTTTCTTTAACATATAATAATCTTAGGTTATTGCCCTTGATAAATGATGTTTCTCCATGTTCTTGTTTTTAGACCCCATGTAGATGCAAAGATGAACATGTTCGCAATCAATTAAGCTGCCGAAATGCGTGTTTGACTTTCTCGGAAACTTATTCGAGAATAATTATGGAGCTGTTTCTGCGCATTCACGTAAGAATCATGCATGAAAAAGTAGGCTTGGGGAAAGATAATTTGTTTTTCTTCACTTTCATGTAAAAATTATCTTTTTCCTATTGACACACAAAATTTTGAATCAGTTGACTAATGTTGGGAAACAGCAAAGAAATGGAAAGCTAATTTACTCTTTAAAGAATATTGACATAATTTTACTTTATAAAGAAAATGCCTGAAAAGAATAAAAATATTTAAAGGTTGAGTGACTGATATATATAAATTAGTTGGAACCGATTTCTTTTGCTATTACATGTCTGTAACATGAAGAATGATTAAACTTTCCATGGGGAATAACAGAGAATGGAAAGCTATTTTATACCGTAAAGAATATTGCAAAATGCTGCTTTATAAAGAAAATGCATGAAAAGTTAAATGGGTATTTTTTTATAAGTCAAGTAATTTTTGTAGAAAAATATATTGAAACCAATTATTTTCTATTACAAATTAGTAACAAATATTTTTTTTTTGAATTTATAAAGTACATTATTAAAAGTATAATTTGAAGAAGGTCAATATATATATATATATATATCAATAATAAAAAATTATTTCGTACTTTTAAGAAAATTGACAAAATCAATAGATTAACATAAAGCAGAAGATGCGAAAGATGGAATATACGCGTGGTAATAATATATAACTTTAATCAATGCACAAGCAATTTTTTTTTTAAAATCTACTATTGGAATTTGAGTGGTCATCCCCAGAAATTCCTTGACTTTACTGCGTATACTAAAAAAAAACGTACTCTTTTAACTTATACTTTTTTAATAAATTATTTTTCATTTGTTATCAAGGTACTTTTACAATAGCAACGATCACAGAAATTTGTAATTTATATCACAATTTTTTTTTTTTTTTTTTTTTTTTTTTTACTTAGTAGAACAAAATCTAATTTTTGAGTAAAAACATGCTAAATATGTGATGTTAAACGTTTTTATGTCGATGGCCGTGGCATTCACTCAGAGATTAATTTTAATAATAAAAATTATGAAATGATATTTAAAATTTATAGTCTAGAAATTATTTTTTAAAATTGATAATTATTTTTTATAATATCATTTAATTTCGTTTTAAGTTGAAAACAAGAGTAGGTTTAGTTACAAAAACGATTGATTTATAACAGTTCCATTTAAAAATCTATACGTTACAGTTGCAATTTCTTTTTTAGTTTTCTGTATCATTTTAATAAAGAAATTGACATTATCATAACAAAATAATATTTATTTCGTATTATATTTATATATTTTTGCGCAAATAACATTTAGTTCAGTTTATTCCTTTTTTTTTTTTTTTTTTTTTTTTTTTTTTTGTGAGAAAACAGCGTTGCTTATAAAAATATCTTCAAGCTCTTTAGAACTGAAATTTTCTGTTGTATACTCTATATATTTTAAAGTTCAATTACAACTGATGGTTTTTTAACTAATATTAAATAATACCATTTCAAAATCTATGCATTAGAGCTACATTTTATTTTCAGGCTAATGCTCTATTTTATTTAAACAATTAACTTCACCATTACAAGAAAATATTTATTACAATTAACTTTTCGTCAAACAAGCTTAGTTAATTTTATTTCATCCAAGTTTTTCGCGAGAAAACTGTTCTTTGAAAATATATTTTACTTAATTAGAAATTAAAATGTCATTTGTAGCATAGCTCTGCATAACCTATAATCCTCTCGATGCACACTAGATTGTTGCTTCAATAAACAAGTTTAACTAGCGCTGTTTACTTTCATATTTTTGTAACAACTTTATTTTCCCAGAATAACAGAAATTTTGAGTTATGCCCACAAAGAAATGATAACAATTTTCAACAATCAAACGACCATAATATTGTAGAATTATTTGGATGAATAAGTCATAGAATTTACTGCATATACGGCTGGCATGTTTGTTTATTCAGATAAAAGCTATTATTTTTACTCCTTTATTTTTCTTTGGATAAAGTATAAAGTTTACAAATCCCGAGTAATATTCTTAGTTGATCGGCGAATTATAGATGAAATTTTTTGTGTTTTTTTACAAAAAAAAAACCCTGAAATTCAAACTTTGTGTATAATATAAATAATAGTCTTTAATAGCTTATAATATAAATAATAGTCTTTAATAGCTTATAATATAAATAATCGTTTTTAAGTAATAAAACATAATATAATGAATAAGTATTTAAAAAAAACATATTTGTCGGAAAATGTATTTACTGATTATATCAAACAAATAAAAATTTAAATGTTTGATATAACCAATTGTAAATGTCAGAAATTGGAAACTATGTAAAATTTTATTATTATTGAAGAAAAAATACTACAATTTTTAATGTAGTTGGAGAAAATAATTCAAAGAATTAGTTCAACATCAAACTCAAATTAAATAACAAAACTTCCGGAATTATAACAAAATTTATTTTCATATTTTCCTAATTTTTTTAATTCATCTGTGTGTATACTTATGCGAAAAAAGATAGATATATGTTTTGTAGACAAAACAATTGACATTTTGAAAAATAATTAAGCCGTAATTGATTGCTAGTTGATATAAAATAGAGTTGTAATTGTATTACTACTTTCATTTAATTTTAAAATGTAATATCAGTTTTAAAACTTTATTTTTATGTATAAGCGCATTTACAGGAAGCCTAAAGCAGAGCTTAGAACTTTTTCTTTCACTAAATCCAATTTATTTTTATGCTTTTCATACTAATAATAAGTTTAACTATGTAATTTCAATTGCATAAATTTTGTTGCTTTTTTCAACAGGTTATTTCTTATTCCTTTTATTTAAGAGAATTTTACAGTATTGTATTTTATTTTAACTGTTGCCACTTAGCAAAATAAATAGATGTATATTAATAAACAGAAACAGAATTACAAGTGAGAAATAAAACAACTAACATTAATAAATCAAAATTTTTGAAATTCAAATCTTAAATAATCTGAAGCAGTTTTGTATTCCCTTGTGTGAGGGAGATACATTAATTTGCATTTATTACTCGCATTTAAATGCAATTTGATGTCCAAAGCAATTAAAGTGGGAAAGAAGATATTGAATAATAAGTTGAACACTGTGCTAGAAGAATAAATTACAAAATTAAAGCAATAAATATATACTAAGAAAACATTCTATCGTTTTTATATCTGCTAGTTATTGTAACTAACAAAAAACAGAAAATTTTTCAATCCCTTTTTTTCTTTTTTCTTTTTTCTTTTTTTCTTTTTTCTTTTTCCTTTTCCTTTTTTTTTCTTTTTTCTATTTCCATTTTCTTTTCTTTTCTTTTTTTTTTGAGTATTGAAAACAAAAAAATTAAGTAACTTTTCAAATTGTTAAAAATAACTTAATCATTTAAATCTCCAGTTTAAAAAAAAAAGCGAAATTATTTTATTCATTAGAAAAATGATTATTTATAAAATAACGGATATTTATTTGATTATTTATTTTTTTTTTGTATTGTCAAACATTTGCTGGAACATATAAATAATTGAGGGGGGTCAGGACATTTTTTAACTTATGAAATATTTCAATTTGAAAATTTGATCAAATACTCAAATCAAGATATATAACCTAAAGTTTTTTCGCCAATGTCTTAGTAACATTTGAGATATTCTGAGTAAATATATGGCATTACTTTAATGTTATTACTATTACGTTTTTTGTAAATTAGCTATCTTCATTGGGGGCATAAACATCTGGGGCAAAAACGAGACCTGTCACATATGCTGCCACCAAGTGACATTTAAACAAATTATATGTTAGATATTATAATTCACAATATTAAGCAATAGATTACAGTGTTAGATTTATTTCACAAAAAAATGTGTCTTGGCACTTTCTTGCCCTGATCCCTTCAATTTTTCACTGAAACATAAAATCAGCAAAATATACGAGGAAATCACAAATCCTATCAATATTAAATAACGCCAACAAATGGTTTTAAAATTGACGCACTTTTATAAAATGCACGAAAATTTCATCGATCGGCGACCATAATAGTTGTTAAGGTATTAATGGCTTAGTTTTATGGTTCACTTTGTGACAAAATGAAAGACTATAAAAATCTGGAGTTTATTCACCATTATACCTCTTGCAAAAGGTTTTACTTCTTCATGCACTTATTAATATTGTTACAAAGCAAAATATTAACTTCTAAATATTTGTAAATTCCACGTATATATTCAGCAAGTTCGGACCAATCTGTAAAGACAGCAAACTGATTGAAAAGGACAAATTTCAGATGCACCGAAAAAATATTACAGAAATGAAATATTTATTAACTGTTTGTTTCACTGAGGGATATGTAATTAATTTTATTTCAGTCTGAATATATAATTTTACAATTTAAATAAAAATCCATAAGAAAAAATATCGAAAAGCAATTTAAAAACAAAAGACAATGAAAGAGGAATGCAATGTATAACATTGAAAATAGATGTAAAATGGCAAAATGGTTGCTATGCTAATTATGAACATTAAAAAAAATATCACAAATATTAATTAAAACATTTATTTTAAATCTTAAGAAGGCAGTAAAATATTTTCATTTCTTCATAGTACATACTTGCGTCGTGACAAATATTTCAATACTAAGTAAAATTTGGTGCAATATTATATAGCAGCTTTAATGAGTTCAAACGGTTATACCTTAATAAAACCAAATCGATCATATTTCAGTGAAGACACATAGAAAGTATGATAGCCTATATTCGAAGTACTTTTTGTAATTCAAAACTTAATTTAGTAATTGTTTTTTTTTTTTTTTTTGTTTTTTTTTTTTTTTTTTTTTTTTTTTTGTTTAAGTTTCAACGTAGATGTTTTTCCAGCATTATTTGAATGAACACTTTTAATAAAAAATAGAACAATTATATTGAAAAAAAAAAGAAAATAAAAAGAAAAAAACGATTAAATAATTCTATTTACACCGGCAAAAAATATACACTACAGATTTAAATAAAATTTTAAAGTAATCCAATCTAATATTCGACTGATACACAAAAGTCACATGCAGATTTCTTTACATCCCGGAAGTTCTAGAAGTATTCGTCAAATATTTCTTTATATATTCGACAAAACGTCTAAAATCGAAAGTATCCGTTGACTTTTGGTCATATGGCATTGATTTTCTACATGATGCGTACACAAATAATTCTCTAAAAGCATAAAAAATAAAGATGTCTTTAAATATAAAAGGCTGAAATGGATTCAAATGCACAGAATAATCATCTCCAGGTTCATAAAATTAGCCACCAATAATAACGTTTTTATTGTTGTTGTTGAGGATGATGATGTTGGTGATGATAACAATAATGTTGCGCTAATTGAAACAAACTACTTCAATTTCTTATACAAAAATATAAAAAAAAAAAAATCAGAAAAACTGGTAATTTTATGAAATATGTTTCATTATTTTTCCTTTCATGTTTAAAATTAAACAACACTGATTATTTTTATGTACTTGATTTTGTACGTGATTTCATTATTTTTATGTACTTGAAAAATCCACCTTTTTTTATGACATATTATGGAGGGTATTTAAATCCTTTAATAATAAATTAGGGTCAAAATGTAAGGTATTTCGAAGTTACACAGCACAAATATGATATAAATTACAATTTATTTCATTTTATAACATTATGCAATATGCACTATAAAAAAGGCCTTTCTTAATATAAGAAAATATAATATAAGTACGAACGGAAATTTACAATAACTTCTTCCGAGTCACCCATGATTCCGAACAACATTCTTTGTCTTTAGAAATTACAAAAACCAATACATTTTCAAAATTTAACCCTTAAATGCATAGTGTATCAAATTTGAAACACCTTTTTATTTAACTTTTAATATATAAATCAAGTTCTTCGCAACCACTATATTTATATAGAAATTTTAATTCTGTAAAATTCACATAAAACTTATTAAACATGCCACTAAATAAACTTAAAAATCTATTTTTAAATTTCTGGTGTCTAATCCTTAATATAAGTATAAAGAAAATACAATTCTAAAAGAAAAATTCAGGTATTTAAGTGTTAAAGAAGCATTTATTAAAATAAAGTTTATTTTGTTGTAACTGATTTTCAGAAACGTGTCCGAGTAATTTTATAGTCTATAAATCAGTTTTCTCAAACCGCAATATTGGTTTTTAGGATGTTATCAATTCTCAATTAAACATTTTCAGCTCCTTAATTAAATTTATACTTTTAAGAGTAACAAAATAGTATATATATTTTTAATCTTAATGTCGTTAATCTCTCCTGTTTGTCTGTCAACCATATTTGTTGAACACGAAAATTGTATTGAGGTTTAGAAAACTCATTAATTTACCACAAAAACTACACGGAAACGTTTACGAGAACCAGTGGCAGTAAAAGAAACTTTGTTTTTATAAATGCTGCTTTAAATCTTGAAAATGTATTTGTTTTTGAGATTTCTAATGATAGAAAACGCTTCTCGGAACCGTGGGTAACTGGGAAGAGATTATTGTATATTTTCGTTCATAGTTATATTATATTTTCCTAAATTTAGAAACAAAGATTATGTAGTGAACTTTTTTTATAGAACGAAAACAAAATTATACTACTCCATATATTGAAAAAAGTATGATTATATTTTCGCATTTGTTTAAAAATGCTAAGTAAAATATTTTCACATTTAATTTTAATGATCTAAATTCTAGATTAAACAAAAGAATAAAATAATAGCACATAAACTCTGATTAATTTGTTACTATGTTACTTTTAATAAGAAAGAAAAAATAACGCAATTGTTATTTTCGGAAGGCAACGTGAAATTTCAGTAACAATAAACAGAATATTTATCACAGACAATCATGAAAAAAAAAATTACAACGAAGAACAAGTTATAGACATTATTAAAAAACTGAAACGAAAATATTTCTTAACATACAGCAGATGTATAATTGAATTATATGAAACTTATCCGGAAAAAGTACATTAAAAGTTATTTGAAGAAACTTCATATTGGGTGCCGTCCAATTATTAACGTTTAGCATTTTGCTCGCGTACTAACTTTTGCAGTTTTCTTATATATATATATAACAATTAATGAAACATTACCGAAAGACCAACAAAAACTATGAAATTATGAATTAGTATGTAATAATTAATTGACAACAATAGTGTTCCCCAACACTCTGAATATATATTCCATTTACATAGTTAAAAGAAGAAGAAATTAAATTAAAAATTAAAAAAATGAAATTTGTGGAATTTAGACAGAATCTTCAGGTCCCAAATGCTTAAATACCACAAATAAAATGCGTGGTTTCATCATCATATTAGCCATAACATTGCTAAAGAATATGATTTTGGGACTACCACATATTTAGAGTATATATAATAGATATATATAATATATATAAGATATATATATATATACGTATATAATATATATAGAGTATATATAATAGATATATATATATATATATATATATATATATTTAGAAATAGAAAATATGTTTTTAAATTTACAGAAAATGACCTTAAAATAATTTGTTTGAAAATTATATATTTTTTAATTTTTGGAAACGGGATTTAAAAACTAGTATGTTGTGGCCATCTCAAAACTTTCTTTTATATAAATCAAATTGTCTACAAACAAAATGGAATGACAATCTAGTCGTTCTTGAGATATATCGCGATATATTGCGAATATCGTGAAAAACAGAGCATAACAGCGACACCTGTTGAGTGGTATGCAGGCGAACCTAATAAAAATCTATGTCAAGGTCTAACAGAATATGAAGCTTTATCAAATTCTGTGCATTAGTTCTTGAGATATAGCTATCGCAAAAATTGGAAAAAATTCAGCATAGCAATGCCATCTGTTGGGATATTTACACCAAAACCTAATCAGCACCAATTTATGTCAAGGTCTAACTGAATATGTTGTTTGACTAAATTCCGTACATTAGTTCTTGAGCCTGGGGCCCACAAAATGTTTGGTACTTTTACGTTATACCAAGCTTTTTTTTTTTTTTACATTAACCCATTTGAATCATTAACGCACATATATGTGTGCATTTCAGGAATTTATTTTTTATTCAAAAATTCAAAATTCATTTAAAAAATTCTGAATAGTAATTTTTGCTTTATTTAAAACAGACGTTTCGTGATTACATAAAGTAAAAATTCTGCTTTTGGAATTTTTTGAATAATAAAGAAGTTTATGAAATGTAAACATACATGCACTAATGATGAAAATGAATTTATGAAACATAGTCTGTAACAAGAATGCAAAATAAATACAGAAAATATTGTGTCTAAATGTTTTTTACTCCGACTGTTAAATGATTATTTAAATTGCTTTCTGTTCTTTTTCATAATGTAACATGTTATAAACTATGTGATGAACTTTTTGCAGCGAGTTTTGTACTAATCAAGTTTTTCTGTTCTTTTCTTTTTCTATATAGAGAAACCTTAAAAGAACATATGTGGACAACACCAAACAAGTTAAAAACAAAGAAGAGCTGTTTAGCTACTGTAAGGGGATTACGTGTCTAAGTGGTAAATATCCTTAGCAAATAATACTTCCTCCACATGATAAATCACAAGTTGGATTAGACCAATATTGCTGAAAGTATTGAAGAATATGTTGTAAAAATGATTGAAGTAAATAATTTTAATCTAAAAAATAAGAATTAACATCATTTTGAAGTAAAAACAAGAACGAAAAATCATGCGTCTGGCACAGATTATGAAACTCTTTCCAGCACAACCAGAAAACTATAACGAAATTTCCCCGTTAAATAAGGTGAAAAAACATACATAAGTAAACAGTTTAGAAAACATATAACTTAAATCCAGTTTTTGCAATTACCTTTCATAGCCAAAAAAGTAGATGGATTATTTTGTGCAGCCCTGTATATAATCTATAGATTTATATATATACTACATAGCATGATAAAATTTAGTGCAGTTAGAATCCCCTTTTAGCAATTTTTGCTAATAGATGGAAATGCACTCGAATTCTTTTGTACAGCCCTGTATATTATCTAAAGACTTTTATACATCCACATACAAAGCTAATTTTAATTTAGGTAAAAAACGCATGACACAATTTAAAACGCACTTCCAGTAATTACCAACCATAAATGTCAATGTGTCTAGTTCTTTCCGTATCTCTGTATATGAATTTATTTATATTCCACAACCTCCTATTAGCATACTAAGTATAGTTCAGCAGGAAAATGCAATAACACAATTAAAAACTACTCTTAATTCACTCCATAGTCAATCATGATTACGAATTCCTTTGTGTAGTCCTGTATATGATCAACAGAATTTATACACACCACGTACTATGCAAAAATTTAGTTTTATTTAAAAACGCAAACCAAAGTTGTAACCACACTTTCCAGATATTATTGCTCATAGATAGTAGTGTCCTTTCTGTGTCTCAGGAAATGAACGATAAATGCAATGCACACCATACTTTTCAGAGAGAAACTTATAGTACACTTCAGTAATGCATATAAATTTTATTATGTTAGAAAAAGAGTAACATCATTAAAATACACAACGACCGATTTTCCCCGAAGTCCATTATGTAACAGAATTCTTTTGTCTGACCCTGTAAATGAATAATAAATGCTTTTCACTCCATCTTCTACAGAAAGCATGTTTTAGTGCACTTCATAAATGTATATCAATTTCATTATGTTTGAAAAGGTGTAACATCATCAAAATGCACTTGAAACGATTTTTTTTTCATTGTCAGTAATTCAACGGAATACTTTTGACTGTTCCTGTAAACGAACTATAAACGATACACATTTCATTTTTAAAAGAGATCATATTATAATAAATGTCAGTGACATGTGAAAATTACAAGGCGATCCGAGTATATTTACGAGAGTTAGAGCACGGACAGACGGACAGACAAACCGGTCATAAGGACTTTTCAACTATGTTGGAAAATGTTAAAAAAGGATTGAAGAAGGCGTAAGAAATCCATAAATGAATATCTTAATAAGACTAATAAGTAAAATGTTATACAATCTAGTGTTAAAATAATCTAATAATAATCTAATTTACTTATCTTTTCGTTATGTATTCGATTTATTTCAATAAATATTCTCACTAGAGAAATAAAAAAAATTTAATGCTATAGTAAATAAAGAAATAGCTATTAATTTTTTTTTCTGGCAAATGTTATTAAAATTTCAATAGCTCCATATAAAAGAGAATAAATCTGACTTCATTTTACCAATCATACGATCCCGATGTTTCCACGTCCTTTACTTTACTTTAAAAGGACGGTCAAGCAGAAAAAAATATAAATAAAGCATATTATGAAAAACGCCCTTCAGTTTCAAGTAATTCACCAGCAGCGGGGTGAATAGTATACTATTTTTTTTTTTTTAAACCTTTGACATTGTGCGATTGATAAATGAATTTTTGCAGGTGAGTGAGCATGTGACTTGAGCTATCCTAACGGGTGGATCACAGGGTCCCAGGTATAGAGTCCTGCATCGGGTCGGGTTACCTGATTGTGTCTGACCCCGACACGACTCGCAGTTCGGTTTGGGTCGAGTTGACGCTAATTTCGTTCGGTGCAGATCGGGTTGAATTTAAATGTTACGGATTCGTATTGATATTTGATTATTTCGGATCGGGCTAGGGTTGAACCGACATTTTAAAAGAAAGTCCTGAACATTTTTTTTTTAATGATAAAACTATAAAAACTATATATTTGAATATTAATGAGTGTATACGTGTTGATTATTATACAAAAAAAGATAAAATTATTATTAAACATATAGACTACTTTTCCATAACTGTATTAAAATATGGATTAATTTTCTTTAATTTCGGGTTCGGGACGGTATTAGGTTGAAGTCTGGGTTGACGAAAGTTCAGGTCGGGTTTCGAGTTGGCTTTAAACAGACTTTTCGGGTAGAACCCAACCCGTGCAAGACAGTCCCTAAAGTCCTATAATTTTGCAAAAGCTAGATTATCATTTTTTTTTTAATAAAGAAAAAAAGGGATATTACCAAAAAAAAAAAAAAATTGGGCAGTGCCATTTGAAATTTGCGAAATTTTATTAACCGTAACAGTAATCGTGCGACCTGGATTGTCGTCCTTTAACTCATTCTCAAGACCATGCCATTAAATAATCACTTCCCAAATGGCTTCCCATTTCCTGGGATTGTACGGTTGCTAGGTGCTCATATATCGGCAAACTTTTTTTAATCATCCTGCATATATATATATATATATATTTATAATACAGGGAGATTTTAGTAAAC
The DNA here is from genome assembly GCA_963931845.1 of Maratus michaelseni. Classification (NCBI taxonomy): domain Eukaryota; kingdom Metazoa; phylum Arthropoda; class Arachnida; order Araneae; family Salticidae; genus Maratus; species Maratus michaelseni. Next base: position 163,025,371 of record OZ007594.1, on the reverse strand, counting down.
TGTAATAAATTGAACTAATTTTTAATTGCATAAAGATTCTACAGGATTATGTTAAAATTATTTTAGCATGTATTTAGAATATTAACATCAACATATTCTATTTCCCAGTCATTTTATGGAACACTTTCTACAGCTAAATACGTTTAGAAATACGAAAAAAGGGGAGAAAAAAAAACAAGCAAATATAAGTTAATACGTAAGAAGCCATCAAAAATCAATCAGGCCCTTGGCTTCCGAATGACGTAAGACTTCCCTGTGTGTACAAATACTTGCTCTTCAGGAGTAAAATACAGGGTGATTCTAAATTCATGATACAAACTTAAAGGTTGGTATAGGACAATGTAACAAAAAATTTTTGTATAGGAAAGCATGGTCGGAAATCCATTTATATAGTCAAAAATACAAGGCGTCTCACTCCGAAGTCACGTTTTCGTTCATAACTTTAACAACAGTGAAGATATTTTGACAAATTCCTTACAATATTCTGACGATTCATACAAAAATTAGTCTGTTGCGAATTTTGTTAAAATATCTTCACTACTGTTAAAGTTATGAACGAAAACGTGACTTCGGATTGGAGGGAGACGCCCTGTAATTTTGACTAGATAAATGAATTGTTGATCCTGGTTTACTATACATTAAATGTTTTTTACAGTGTCCTGAACCAACCTACTGTAAAAAATTATTTATTGTATACGAAACCAGTGTCACAAATCCAGTTATTTAGTCAAAATTACAGGGCGTTTCACTGTCGCGTTTTCGTTCATAACTTTAACAGTAATGAAGATATTGTAACAAAATTTGCAACAGACTCATCTTTGTGTGAATCGTAAGCATATTGTAAGGATTTCGTTAAAGTATCTTCACTTTTATTAAAGTTAGAACGAAAATGCAACTTAGGATTGGAGCTAGACGCCCTGTATTTTAGGTAGATTTCGTAAGAAATACTACCTATTACATTCTCACCTAAGTTGGAAATTTTGAAAAATTTTTGCAGATCTACGCCGATCATGACTCCCAAAATCCAAAACCACCCCCAGTTCAAAACTTTATCTATCTATCTATCTATCTATCTATCTATCTATCTATCTATGTCACTTTTTTCTGACCACGATAACTGGAAAAATTCTGCATTAATCTTTTACAAACTGATACATAAAATCAAGGGGCATAAAATCTCGGTCAAGTTCGGTAATGGGCAAAATCGAACCAAGGGGGGGAGGGTGGGGGGGCTTTTTGTGAAAACAGAAAAAACCCCATAATTTCTTAATTATTATACGTATCGAATCCATTTAAAGTTATTAATACTTCTAGGATAAGGGCCGAAAATTTATGTATGACAGATTTTTGATATAATTAAAAATGGCTCCAAGGGGGGGAAAAAAGGAGGGTTTTAGAAGAAAAAAAATCATAGCTTCGTCAATTCACAAGATATCAAATCCGCGTAAATTTATTATCAATCCTCTTAATATTATCTAAAACTTTTATATTGACAAGTTTTTTATAGGACCAACCGTTATAGCAAAAAAAATTAAAAACAAAAAAAAAATCCCTGCCGGCTCCGCCTGCAAACAAGTTATTTTTCGAAGTAGGCGGTTCCAACTCCCGCATCTTTTCGAAACTGATACATAAAATCAAGGGGCATAAAATCTCGGTCAAGTTCGTTAATGAGCAAAATCGAACCAAGGGGGGGGGGGATGGGGGGGCTTTTTGTGAAAACAGAAAAAAAATACATAATTTCTTAATTATGATACGTATCGAATCCGTTTGACGTTATTATTACTTCTAGGTAGAGTTGCAAAAAACCCGCAGTTTTTGAGAGACGGGAATAAACCCGGGAATTTTCGGGAATAAACCTGGAATTTGGGGGAATATTGGAAATTTTGAAAATAAACAAAACTAATCCTTTTTCAATATCAATTTTCAAGAAATTTCAGGCACCGTTCTGAAAAGTTTAAAATAGGATTTTGATTATGAATTCATAAAACTTAGGATATTGCACTCTAAGTTTTTATAATTTACTAGATGGAACCCGTCAAAATTTGACGGCAAAAAACTTGATAGTACCATAAAAATAAAATTCATAGCTGCTTTAAAATGTTTGAAACTTTTGCAGAATAATTCAAATAAATAAAAAACCCACTTTGAATTAAAGCTAGGTTGAAGAACAGCAATTGGCTAAGTTTCACTGGCACATGCACTCGCGGAATTTCTTGCATTTGACACATTTAGCGCTGTTGTGCAAGTAAATGGTAAGTGCCCCCTTGGGGAGGGGGAAATGGCAGGATGGACCAAGGAGATGCATAACATGAATAAGCAGTCAAAGACCTTTCAAACGATATGTAACATGAGGGGTGTGTGCAAAATTTAAAAAAGTACCCCCTTGGGGGGGGGGTAAAGTAGGGGATGGACACGGTACATGCATAATATGATTAAGTGGTCACAGACCTTTCCAACGATATATAACATGAGGGTTGTGTGCAAAATTTAGAAAAGTACCTCTTTGGGGGGGGGGGCAAAGTGGGGAGATGGACATCAGAGATATGCATATGATTAAGCAGTCACAGACCTTTCCAACGATATATGACATGAGGGTTGTCTGCAAAATTTAGAAAAGTACCCCCTTGGGGGAGGGGGAGGGCAAAGTGGGGAGATGGACATTGGAGATGCATAATATGATTAAGCAGTCACAGACCTTTCCAACAATATATGACATGAGGGGTGTCAACAAAATTTAGAAAATTGACCCCTTGGGGGGGGGCAATTGGGGAGATGGACATTAAAGATGCATAATATGATTAAGCGGTCACAGACCTTTTCAACAATATATGACATGAGGGTTGTTTGCAAAATTTAGAAAAGTACCTCCTTGGGGGAGGGGCAAAGTGGGGAGATGGACATTGGAGATATGCATATGATTAAGCAGTCACAGACCTTTCCAACGATATATGACATGAGGGTTGTCTGCAAAATTTAGAAAAGTACCCCCTTGGGGGAGGGGGGGGGGACAAATTGGGGAGATGGACATTGGAGATGCATAATATCATTAAGCGGTCACAGACCTTTCCAACAATATATGACATGAGGGGTGTCAACAAAATTTAGAAAATTGCCCCCTTGGGGGGGGGGCAAATTGGGGAGATAGACATTGGAGATGCATATGATTAAGCGGTCACAGATCTTTCCAACAATATATGACATGAGGGGTGTCAACAAAATTTAGAAAAGTGCCCCCCTTAAAAGGGGGGAAATGGCGGGATGGACCCCGGAGATGCATAACATGAATAAGCAGTCAAAGACCTTTCCAACAATACGTAACATGAAGGATTTGTGAAAAATTTACAAAAGTACCCCCTTGGGGGGGGGCAAAGTGGGGGATGAACACCGGAGATGCATAATATGATTAAGCGGTCACAGACCTTTTTAACGATATATAACATGAGTGGTATGTGCAAAATTTAGAAAAGTGCCCCAATTGACAGGGGGGGGGGGGGATGGACCACACAGATGCATAACATGAAAAGGCAGTCGCAGGCCTTTCGAACGATATATCATATGAGTGTCAGCAAAGAAAAGTCTCCGCCCCGTGTGGGCAAAACATACTCCCCCCGCCGCCATAATTATTGATGCGGACTCATTTTTTAAATTCGTTCGCACCCCTCTTCTCCCGCAAAATGTTGTGAATTTTAAAAACTCCCCTTCCGAATTTTTTTATACCAAAAGCACTTATGTCCATCGTCTGCATGCAGAGTTTTGTGCTTACAGACGCCAGACACAACAACACACACACAGACAGACGTTTACCGACATTAATAGCAGTGTTTCCCCCAGACAGTTTGAGAAGGGTGCTGCACCCTGCCTGCCCTTTGGTTTGCAAAATAGCACCCTTCTTGCCCCTCATAAAAATAATTAGCACCCTTCTTGCCCCCTCCAGCAAAATAATTAGCACCCTTCTTGGCCCCTCCAGCAAAATAATTAGCACCCTTCTTGCTCTCAGTAAAAAAAGTGCCCTTTCTCCTTTTTACATTAAAAAATTTGGTTTCATAATAAAAACTGACTCAATGTTGTCTTAAAAAGAGTGTTTTGACTTTGAAATATCAAAAGTGGCTTTAAAAACCAAAAGAATACCTTTAAGCTTTAACAATTAAAAAAGTGCCCTTAAGATTCTGAAAAGTGCCCTCAAAAATCCAAAAAGTGCCCTTAAGAATAAAAAAAGTGCCCTTTTTCTCACCAGCAGCACCTTGCCCCTTTTTAAACCTGGGGGAAACTCTGTTAATAGTATAGATGATACTCAGTGCCTACACATTTCACCCTTTATAATTCAGCCAATGAGTTGACAGTCGTTCATTTCCAGAAACGAAACAATAATTCTTTAGGATGAATTTTGTTTGTTTGGTGTCACAAACTTTTTAGGGCACCTGCAGACTAAAAACATATAATGAATCTTCGCGGGGAAAAAAATCCTAGATTTCGTCAAATGATCACGGGAAAAACACTAATTTCATCAAAGGATCATGTAAAACGTGAATTTTGTTAAAAGGCCACAGAAAAACGTGATTTACGCAAAAGATGAGCAAATTTTGTCAAAGAATCGCAAAACAGGAAATTCCACCAAAAGATAGCGCTTTCTTGCCAAATTTCGTCTAAAAATTGCGGAATAAAATGTATTTTATCAAAAAATCGCTGGAAAACGCACATTTCATTAAAGTATCGCGAGAAAAATGCGAATTTCTTCAAAGATTGCTGAAAAAACGCGAATTTCATCGAAGGATTGCTGAAAATTCATGAATCTTATCAAAAGGCAGCAGAGAAAATGTGATTATTATCAAAGCATTGCGAAAAAAGAAAATTTCGTCTAAGGATCACAGAAAAACGCAAATTTCATAAAAGAATCGTGGAAAATAACCCAAATTTCGTGAAAAAAAAAATCTCAGAAAAAACACAAATTTCGTCAAATTATCGCTGAAAAAAAAACACGAATTACGTCATAGGATAGCTGAAAAAATTGTGAATCTCGACAAAAAAAAGATACAGAAAAAAATGCGAATTTCATTAAAGAATCACGAAAAAAAATGCAAATTTTGTTAAAGGATTGTGCAAAGAATGTGAATTTTTTGAAAGGTTCGTGTGAAAAATGAAACTGTCTTTATTAAAAACAGCACACACACAAACATCTATACAAACCTCAATACACACAAACATATTATAGGCAGGGCTTGAAATTCAATTTTTCCAAGGACGGGAGTCTCCCTACCAACATTTTTAAATGGAGGGGAGTTGTAATGTTTGGGAGGGAGAAAAAAAAATTTTAAACCCCACTATTATTTTACGTGTTATTTAAAGAATTACATTAATGCAGACATGACAAAATACCATTGAAAAAATTAAGTCAACTGAGAATGATTATGTAAAATGTTTATTTTTATTATAAAAAAGGGAAGAAAGTTAAGTTTTATATACGCAGTGTATTTTTCAAGTTCCATTAAATGTGTTAGGGACCCTTAACAATTAGGTTGTTAAATAAATTTCTGACTTTAGATTTTACTTGATTGAGATTCACCGATCGATCGTGGAAAAGACGCAAAGTTCATCGATCTGTCGTGGAAAAAACGCTAAGTTTGTCGATCAGTCGGGGGAAAAAAGCAAATTTCGTCGATCGATTGCAGAATAAACACAAAGTTCGTCGATCTGTCCCCAAGAAACGCAAGGTTCGTCGATCAGTCGCTTAAAAAACGCAATGTTCGTCTATCTGTCGCAGAAAAAACGCAAAGTTCGTTGATCTGTCGCGGAAAAAACGCAAAGTTCGTAGATCAGTTGCGGAAAAAAGCAAATTTCGTCGATCGATTGCAGAATAAATGCAAAGTTCGTCGATCAGTCAGGGAAAAAAGAAAAATTTCGTCGATCGATTGTGGAATAAACGCAAACTTCGTCGATATGTCCCCAAAAAACGCAAGGTTCGTCGATCAGTCGCTTAAAAAACACAATGTTCGTCGATCTGTCGCATTCGTTTGATGTCGTCGTTGAAAATTTATGGATTTCTATTATTAAAGTAATTTTTTCATTTTACCGTATTTATTTTATTTTTGTGTTGTATGTATTTTGCTACTTTGAATTTTTTTAAACTAACCCTTTTTTTTTTGGAGAGTGAGAGAGAGAGATTTAGTAATTTGGTGACACGAAGCTTAGAAAATTCTTAAAATCCACAAATCGTTTCCAATGTAAACAATGAAATTTACAATTAAGTTGCAAGTGCAAAATTTCAGTTTTTTAAAATTTTCATGTCATTCTGTACACATTTTAATATGTCATTCTGATCATTATACATATTTAGTTATGCATTATTAATTATTTACTTGACCTTTACTTTTAATATTTTAAATATTTCAAACTTACAGCTGAATGTAATTATTAAAACATTTGAAATACTGCATTCGAAAAATGAAATTTCAGCTTAGAAACGCGACAATTACTATTAGGTTAAAAAAATTTAAAGTAGAAAAGTACTTATGATATAAAAAGAAGAAAAAAAAATACACCAGAATTTATCTGTATTACGAAAGCGGGAGAAATGATTTTCTGTGCTATACGAAAAGATATCCAAATAACTCAATCATAAACATAGAAATAGGTATCAGTTTCTATGTTCATGTGCACTCAATCCAAACTTGAAACTTTTAAAAAGGTCATTGAATGAATGAAATTCATCTCCGCCTTTCACATCCAGAAAACTTGCTGTGTCGCCAATTATGTTTATATTTTATATATATATAAAAAAATAATAATTCAGGCACTTTTCCGTTATACGGACACCATTGTCGCCAAACATACATACATACATACATTTTGGCATAGTGTCCGTATAACAGAAAAGTACTAAAGTTCATGGTTTAAAATCACAATAAAATATCATGAAATTTATTGATTAGTTGTGGGAAAATATCGGGGAAATAATGTGTTTTTCGTGAATTTTTTGTTTTGTTAACAATGTGGTTAGAGAGCCAGGGAGAAATCCAGAAAACTTGCTGTGTCGCCAATTATGTTCATATTTTATATATATATATATAAAAATAATAATTCAGGCACTTTTCCGTTATACGTACACCATTGTCGCCAAACATACATACATATATTTACATACATACATACATTTTGGCATAGTGTCCGTATAACAGAAAAGTACTAAAGTTCATGGTTTAAAATCGCAGTAAAATATCATGAAATTTATTGATTAGTTGTGGGAAAATATCGGGGAAATAATGTGTTTTTGTGAAATTTTTTGTTTTGTGTTGTTGTGTTTAATTGTAAGCATTCATTATAATTTTCAGTGCATTATTAAATTGAAATTTTTGTTTAAAATATGTAAACAAAACAGTGACCAGAAACCTGCACAATTTCTAATATAGATAGATAGATAGATGCATGCATGTAGTACTTTTAATTATTTGGTAAAAATACTGTGATCGTCACTGAGAAAACCTGAATTTAACCTAAAAGTAATTGTCGAGTGTTTAAGCTGAAATTTCATTTTACGAAAACAGTATTTCAAATGTTTTAATAATTACATTCAGCTGTAAGTTTGAAATATTAAAAGTAAAGGCCAAGTAAATAATTAATAATGCATAACTAAAAGTAATTGTCGAGTGTTTAAGCTGAAATTTCATTTTACGAATACAGTATTTCAAATGTTTTAATAGTTACATTCAACTGTAAGTTTGAAATATTAAAAGTAAAGGCCAAGTAAATAATTAATAATGCATAACTAAAAGTAATTGTCGAGTGTTTAAGCTAATTTCATTTTACGAATACAGTATTTCAAATGTTTTAATAGTTACATTCAGCTGTAAGTTTGAAATATTAAAATTAAAGGCCAAGTAAATAATTAATGCATAAGTAAAAGTAATTGTCGAGTGTTTAAGCTGAAATTTCATTTTACGAATACAGTATTTCAAATGTTTTAATAGTTACATTCAGCTGTAAGTTTGAAATATTAAAAGTAAAGGCCAAGTAAATAATTAATAAGGCGTAACTAAATATGTATAATGATGAGATTTTTTTTTCTTGAATTATTCAGTGAAACTCGCCTTATAAATGTACGCAAATAATTCACATCAAAATCTTAAAATAACAAAGTTTTCTTTCGTGTTTAGCTATGCTTAATAACCAAAAAAGCTTGATTAATACAAAAATTTTTTGGTAAAAATACTGTGATCGTCGCTGAGAAAACCTGAATTTAATCATATCACACAGAATTACATATTAAGTTTAAAAAACTGAAATTTTACACTTGTTTACATCGGAAACGATTCGCGGAATTTCGTGCCACGAAATCTCTCTCTCTCTCTCTCAAAAAAAGGGGTTAGTTATAAAAAATTCAAAGTAATAAAATACATACGACTTAAAAAGAAAATAAATACGGTAAAATGAAAAAATACCTTAATAAAAGAAATCCATAAAGTTTCAACAACCGAACAACCAAATGGAGTCGTAGTAATCCACATACGCTTCTAGAGAGAGGAAAAAGCCTTCACCTCATTGGCTGAAATATCGCGTCTGAAGATAGTAAAAGCCTCTAGCTGATTAGCTGAATGCTCGCGCATGCCTATAAAAGGCATTTTTGCACGAAAAACTAAAAAGCAGGTTAGCTTTAAGTATATGGATTACAACTCATTTACTTTACAACAATGGTGACTGTGAATTGGTAAGGATTTCAATGTTTCTTTAAAAAATAAGATTGTTTAATTTTTGTTAGCTGGCATATTTTCTATTCAGGCATATTCTATAATAATTTTCTTGTGAGTTGCAGTGTATTTTTGCATTGATTTCTTTTAGTTTTGTTCGTTTTCTGTTTTGTTTACATTGTTTGAATCGGAGAACAGGGGTGATCTTTATATTCATGTCAAGCAAGATGAATCTGCCATCTGCCTCGCCCTTTTTATTTATCGACTATTAAAATATCAACTTGTGTTATTTTAATTTCTGTTACTTAAAATTTCTGCATCTTAAGCATGTATTTCGTTAGTTTTCATGAAACTGTGCTATTTGTCTGTATTTATGTTATTGGTTTTGTATACATTTGTAAAAAAAAATTTTGTTTGCAAATTAAAAAATTCCATGTCTAAAAGTTTCTGAAAATTCCCGGGAATTTTCAATATTTCCCTCCCAAAAAACCCGGTTTATTCCCGGGAATAAACCCGGTTTTTTCCACCCTTTGCAACTCTACTTCTAGGAGAAGGGTTAAAATTTATGTATGACAGATTTTTGATATAATTAAAAATTGCCTTAAGCGGGGGAAGGGGGGGGGGGGGGTTTAGAAGAAAAAAAATCATAACTTCATCAATTCCCAAGATTTCAAATCTGCTTAAATTTATTATAAATCCTCTTAATATTATCTAAAACTTTTATATTGACAAGTTTTTTATAGGACCAACCGTTATAGCAAAAAAAAATTAAAAACAAAAAAACCCCTGCCGGCTCCGCCTGCAAACAAGTTATTTTTCGAAGTAAGCGGTTCCAACTCCCGCATCTGTTCGAAACTCATATATAAAATCAAGAGGCATAAAATTTCGGTCAAGTTCGTTAATGGGCAAAATCGAACCAGGGGGGGGGGGGGCCTTTTTGTGAAAACAGAAAAAAAAACATAATTTCTTAATTATGATACGTATCGAATCCGTTTGAAGTTATTATTACTTCTAGGAGAAGGGCCGAAAATTTATGTATGACAGATTTTTGATATAATTAAAAATTGCCTTAAGAGGGGGGGAAGGGGGGGGGTTAAAAGAAAAAAATGCATAACTTCGTCAATTCCCAAGATTTCAAATCCACTTAAATTTATTATAAATCCTCTTAATATTATCTAAAACTTTTATATTGACAAGTTTTTTATAGGACCAACCGTTATACCAAAAAAAAAATATATATAAATAAAAACAAAAAAATCCCTGCCGAATCCGCCTGCAAACAAGTTAGGTTTCGAAGTAGGCGGTTCAAACTGCCGCATCATCGTAAAAAAGGTCATTTCTTCCGCAATTCCCGACAAACAGGCGCCCCACGGTCTGCGTCTTCGAAATATACCTGCGCCTGTTGGCCGAGCCGTCAGGGATTTTTTTACTATATTAAGGGATTTCCGACCCTACTTTCCTGTACAAAAATTGTTTGTTACAGTGTCCTGAACCAACCCTTAAACTTTGTACCATGAATTTTGCAATCATCCTGTATATTCAGGAAGGGAGAATTGGTGACGACGGCCGCAGACTTGGTTTCCGGATGATGCTCAAATTTAAGCGCATGATTGGTGAACCAAAGCACTTATTTAACTGGTCACAAAAATTTGTTAAGATACCTACTTGCCAATCCCCCGCTTTTTTTAAATCATTAAATATAAACTTTGAATCAGAAAATGCATTTAATTAAATGTATCTTGCTTCTAAATGTTATTTATTTGAAATAAACTTCATTTTATTATTTAACTAAAAATTCTGCAGCAAAGTATTTTATTTTTTTAATTATAAAAAAAAACGGAAGATTGGCAAGTATAAAACAAATATTTGTATCTATAAGATTTTTTGCCTTAAGAATCAAATCCCTGAATGTATGCAGATATGTCTACTGAAACGCATTTGATTTGATGGAACACCGTACATTTAACTTAATCATCCAGATAGGTCTTTATTCTGTTTCTATTTATTATTATACAGTTTTGTTTTTGGTGTTTAACCAGTTGACCGCCGCACATTTCGACGAAGTGAATTTTTTGGCAAAAATTTTCAAAGCTGTTTTCAGTGTTTATTGAGACGCTTCACAATTCTCAATCGCGGCAATGTTTGTTAATTTTATACAAAGTGTTAATTTTATACATTTTCAGTTAAAAAATATCAGATTGTAGTTATTTTTACACGTTGAAAGCCAAACTGAAATCACTAGACATGCCTGGCGGGCCACTTTTTAAATACATGGTAATAAATTATCAAGAGTTCCGTTTATAGCAATGATTTGTCTTCAATGAAGATATTAATGGCACACATATTTGCATGTCATGACAGTCAATGTGTCAAAACTACCTGCAGATTTTATTATTTGCATATATTCAGTGCATAAGATCTCCACCCAGATATTAAATTCTACTACAACACTGTGAAAAAAAATTCTGCTCAGTACATGGGAATTTTTTCCCCCCAAAAGTTGTGTAATTTTGTTTTTTGAGGAATTGATCGAATTTATCTACTTTTGGTGACATTATTTCTCATAGATCGACAACAATAGCAATATTCCTCCACACTACAGTAATTATTTTTAACGGGTACATTGTAAAATCGACGCAAAATGATGAATATAATAGTTAAAATCACCACTTAAAATTACAGGTAAAAGTAAGAAGTATCATAGAAAAAAATATATTACTGTTTTTAAAAGTTGCCAATCTGAAATTTAATTTTTGTAAAAGAAATATTGATTGCTATTCACCGGAATAAAGTTCAACGGTATCGGCCAGCATTAAGAAAAGTATCGCAAAGTAAAACACTAAAATGATATTGTCTGACCAAAATTAATATTTTTTATTTGCGAATTATTTATTTTTCTATAGAAAATAATTTTGGTAATACAATTTCTAAGCATAAATAGATTGGACTAAAGACTTCCTGTGGGTAGTATATATATACAATGTATAAAGGCTGTAAACCGAATGTAAGTGAAAACATTGACAACCTAGCAAGGAATGTAAATACTTAGTCTCTGATCTAGGAAGTTCAACCATCTTATTCCTTTATTCAGCATGTTCGGACTGTTATTTATTTAGAAGTAACTAAGAATGGTCTCAGAAAAAAATGGACCAGACTGACAAAACGCACGACCTTAAGACAACGTTTTTAATAACTTTGTTTCAAATAACTCAGGAGGAGGTCGTCCCTATATGATAGGTTCTCACTTATAAAGTATGGAGGTGTTCAGAAGACAACGCTCTCGGACTCTAGTTTAGAAACAATTATTTTAAAAAAGCTTACAACAAATGTGTTGGTCAGTTGATAATATTTAGATGATACAATCTAGCAGAAATTGCATGAACGAAAATTCAGCAGAGATTCACGTTATTTCAGCCGTGCAGAGCACAGTGAAGTTGCTTCTCCAATATGTTTCACCATTTGTTTTGAGATATAGATTGAGTGATGAAAAAATTGCATATCATCTCAGAGAAAATTTATAGAAATTTATAATTTTGTACCAGCATTTCTTGATTAATTTTTTTTCCTTTGTTTCAATCGAAAGCTCCTTGTATAATTATAAGATAGAGAAAAAATGAAAATTGTGATAACAAATTTTGTTATATCCTATGTTTAAATTTAGTGCCTCAAATTTTCTAAAAAGTGATAGAGTTTATTACTGAAGTTATTGGAAAAAACATAAACAAAAGCATGTCTAGTACAGCACATATAGAAAATATATGAAGGCAGCTTCAGTGTTTTGTGATTTATTTTAGCAATACTACGACAATACATAGAGACAGGGTTCGATGTTGTTGGAAAACTATGAGTTCCATTTATAACTTTTCCCAGGTAATCGTAACTTAACTCTTTCAGGATGGGCGTCATTTAAGGACATTTTAATTTTTAATATATGTAATTGCGTATAGTACCCCCCCCCCTCCTTTGTTTAATCATGAATTTTGCGATTAAACAACATAAATATTACTACTAAAATATACTGGTGCTAAAAAATAAAATCTACACTCTCCTTAAATGGGACGCATACGTGACACCCGTTTTGAATTGGTTAATCTAATTCACTTTCTTTTGGCCAAGATTAATCTTAAATTTGATTGAAGATTTCAGAGAGTGTTATCAAAGAGTAACCCAAAGTAAAATGCCGATATATGTACATATATTTGCATCTGTTATCTGTAAGGAAGAAAATTTTCTTTCTATAGAAAATAAATTTACTCTCGTATAATTTCAATGTATACTACAATGGCACTGAGCTAAGAACGATCAATGGGGTCCAAGCAATTTCGATCGATTATCGAAAGCATAATGGTAAAGGTTTGTAACCTGGCAGGCAAAGTAAACGCTTAAAGTTCAACCCTCTTATTTCTTTATTCATCATGTTTGGACTTTTGTTTATTTGGAAGTAACTGAAGATGCTCTGTTAAAAAATGGCCTAGACTGATAAAACGCATGACCTTAAAAGACAGAACGTTTTTAACATGCTCGTTTCGAATAACTCGGGAGGAGGACGTCCCTATATGATAGGTATCTCAATTATTGAAGCATGGAAGTGTTCCGCAGACAAAGCGCTCGGGCGGCAGGAAAGGGCAGCAGATTCGAATTACAAATTGTTATCGCATGCCCAACAAGGGGTTATGGCCCATTATTACGAGGAGTTGCCATTTTGTAGCCGGCTGTTTCCACATGAATTGACTTGGGGAATTTGGTTTTCTCAGTTTGGCAACAATGAACGGAAGAAGGAAGGTGCGAAAACAGGAAAGTTAAGATCTGAGTCATCACACCTTAAAAAAGGCTAAGGCCGAAAAAAAAATTCCCCTTTGAAACTACATTTTTCCGGTGTAAACACACAAAAAATAACTGTCAAAAGGGTTACAATTTACAATTAATATTTCTGACAGATGTAAGTGTTTTTTTTTTCTTTTTATATTAAAAGGATTTAAAAAATAATAATAAGAAGAAAGAAATTGACAAGGTAACACCTGAAACGATCATAAGTAAAAATCCACAAAGAAACAAACATTTTAAAGAATAAAATTCACGACAAGAAGTATGCAGAGCTACCAATCATGCGATTACTTTTTTTCAAGTCAAATAAACATGTTTCGAAGCAGAACATTTATTTTACAAAATGTGTTTGTTTTTACTTAGTTTATCATGTTTGTAATATATGCAGAATGATTTTATCCTCTCAATTTATTTAATTGGCTCCAATACATATTGTTTTCGAATATTTATTTTATAATATGTATATTTTTAATTATTATTTGAGGGGGGGGGGGGATGTGTTGTAACCTATAAAAGTTTTAACAGAAATAGATTTCTAGAATCTGCAAATATGTAAATCCAAAATTATAGCTCATTCCGCCAAGTAGGTTTTGATGTAGGTTTTTCTTAAAAAACTACACGCATTGCAATTTGTTTAAAAACTACTAAAAATGCATCTAACATTAGGAGTTCAAAAGTTTAAATCTACATAATTCCTAAACAACTTCACCGAATGACTCCCCGTTTAGTATCCTGGGCTAAAATTTTCTGAAACATCCAAATAAGATGTCAAAATTGGATGTTCGTATTGGAATTTTCAGAGTTTTGTGCAATTTCTCGAAGAAAGTAGACATTTTTAAAAACATAAATTCAAAGAAGACATATTTCCCAATCGAATGGTTATTTTCGTTTTTTTTTTTTTTTTTTTTTTTTTTTTTCTGCGAGAATTTGGCTAATTAAAATATATGGGGTGTTCGGTCTCTTTCTTTTCTTTTTGCCGACTGTACATGTTTATATACAGTATTGAATACAGTATATAAATATACAGTATAATTTCCAATGATTACAATAATATAACTTCTCAATATTATTACTATGTTGTTGCTGCAATTGCTGTTTATAAAAGCGTAATTTATCTCTAGACTTAAAATCTTATGCTGATTTATAAGTCCCTTTTCCTTAAATACAATAAATTTAAAATTTATATCTATATACTTCAAAGCCTGAATTCGTGTGCAATTTATAAAATTTTTATTATTTTAAAATTTGGTCGACTGTACTAAATGAACATAGAGATTTTTTTTTCATAATAGTAATAATTTATTTATATTTCCGTTTCTCATAATTACAGTAATTGGCTTTGTTACAGAAGTCAAATAAAACATTTATCAATAACCATTTATCTTTAAGTATAAGAATGGTGATCATTAATGGAAATAAACTTTATTATAGGATTTTTTTTTCACTTTCGAATGACTATTTTCCAAGAATAATTAATCCAGAATATGATTTTCTATGTTAAAATAACAAATTGAATTTTCCCAGAATTCTTCCTTCTCATCGCCGCGACCTGATATATCCGTTCACTATGCTGTAGGTTTCACAGCAATACAAGGTTTGTTTAAATTAATATAATTCTACAAATATAATGCATTTTTAAAACATCAAGTAATGATTGATACTCTCAAGGATTATACTTATATACATAATTAAGTTTTTTATCTCAAGTTTGAAAATTCAGATTTTTTAAGCATTTTTAAAAAATTGCAGAGAAAACAACATTACAAATTTGCCTTTTTGCTCGGCGGTCAAGGGCGTTAACCCTGAAAAAAAAAAAGAACTATTTCATAAAAATGGATATTAATTAAAATGTTAAAATGGCAAACTTGTATTAAAGTTTATTTATAAAAGACTAATAATCCTGTTAAATAAAGATTAATCTTGGCTAAAAGAAAGTGAATTAGATTAACCAATTCAAAACGGGTGTCACGTATGCGTTCCATTTAAGGAGAGTGTGGATTTTATTTTTTAGTACCAGTATATTTTAGTAGTAATATTTATCTTGTTTAATCTCAAAATTCATGAATTAAACAAAGGAGGGGGTTGGGATACTACACACAATTACAGATATTAAAAATTAAGGTGTCGTTAAATGAGGCGCATCCTGAAGGAGTTAACTGGGGAATAACTATTACCCGGGGAAAAGTCATAAATGGAACTCATACTTTTCAAACAACATTGAATCCTGTCTTTAGGTACTGCCGTAATATTGTTAAAATAAATCAAGATTTCAAGATAAAATAAATCACAGAACACTGAAGCTGCCTTAATATATTTTCCATATATGCTGTACTAGATATGTTTTTGATTTTCAGGATTATTAAAACGCCTAAATGTAAACGAATGTTTTTCGAACGAACATGTGTATTTCATTAAAACTTTGAATAAAACATGTTATATAAGTTAAACTGCAAACTGCATCGCTAATGGGGAAAAAGAAAGAAAGGAATAAATACTTACGTTACGTGATTTTTATAAAAGAAATTCTTATGAAATCATTATATATTTTATTTTATTCCCTAATATAGAAGAAAGGATATAATCTATATTTTTACAGCAAACTTACTGCCACAATCCCCTACTTTTATAATCATACTGCCACAAAATGTCCGTATCAGAAATTGCTTGACTGTGCGAATAGTGTTGTTGCTGCAAAACTAGATTTACAGGCATTTATTGAGGATAATAAGATAAGGGTAACGAATATAGAGAGAACTAATACGGAGGTAGACCTTGACGTTTTATTGACTTTAACGACAAAATATAACACCAAACACTTGTCTGGAACATTCGAGGAATTACATATCCTCAGTATATACTAGAGGTGAGTTCGGGCTCTTTTTTTCGGAGCTCGATCCCGAAATATTTTGTGTCATCAAAGCCACGTCATTATGTATTTTATAAAAAATAATTTTCTTAGTTATTGTTATTATATATATTTTATAAAAAGTAATTTTCTTAATTATTGCTATTGTATAATTTATATTATTAATCTTTAAGCTTTCGATATTAATTTGTGTTAATTTTCTTTCTTTCTTTCTTTTTATTTTTGTAAAATGTACTAGTAAAAAAATGCATGTTTTAAAGGGATCATTTTGTATCACTTCAAAAAAACAATCCACTCCTTTTGGTACATTTATTTATTTATTTATTTATTTATTTATTATTATTATTATTATTATTATTATTATTATTATTATCCTCCTTTTGGTATATTTATTTATTTATTTATTTATTTATATTATTATTATTACTATTATTATTATTATTGCAAAATGTACAAGAAAAAAATGCCTATTTTAAAGGGATCATTTTGTATTACTTGAATTAAAAAATCCACTCCTTTTGGTGCATTAATTTTTCAGAAATTTTTGATGTATGCTTTAAAACTTATTCACGTTTAAACTTGGACAAATCCATTAGAAACAAATTTCTTCTTGAATGAAATAAAATTGTGGTTAAATAGAATTACAGTGAACTAAATAATCAATTATTTGTTTATAAACTGGGGAGGGGGGGGGGTGTAAAAAACGCTTGCGAAAAAGTTAATAAAAACATTTTAACAAGTTAAACATAAACTATGAAACACTTTCAAACATTGCAAAAAAAACGTCACTGCTTAATAAGGTTAAAGATAAATTTTATGAAAACAATTTGGAAACGCATTTAAAAAACCCAATCTCGGCAATTGCTATTCATAGTCTGAAAAATATCCGATTCTTTTGTCCTCTTTTGTGTAACTCTGTATATTATCTATATATTTCCATATATACTACATAGTATGCAAAAGAATAATTCCGGTAGGAAACGCATAATATTTGAAAATTCCTCTTCAGCGATGTCCGTCTATATGCGGAAATGTACTCGAATTATTTTGTGCAGCCTTGTACATGATCTATAGGATTTATACGCACCAAGTAATATGCAAAAAATTAGTTAAATTTAAAAATACATACTACAATTGAAACCGCACTTACAAAAATTATCGCTGATAGATAACACTGAAACCGAATTATTTTGTGTGTCCCTGTAAATGAACACTAAATGCTATGCCCACCATATTCTATAGTAAGCATCTTGTAGTGCACTTAGGTGATATATATCAATTTCAATATGTTTGAAATAGTATAACATCAACAAAATAGACAGAAAACAATTTTTACCATAGACCGTAATGTAACGGAATTCTTTTGTGTGCCCCTGTAAACAAACTGTAAATCCCACACACTTCATTTTCAATACCACACATGCTATAATCTCAATAACATATATAAATTTGGTGGTAATCCGAGTATATTTACGCGAGTTTGAGCACGGACAGACGGACAGACAAACCGAATTCATAAACTTTTTTGAACTAAGTTGGAAAGTGTAAAAAATAAAGCGATAACGAAAGCAATTACTATAAAAAATATTACTTGAGGTAAATTTTATGGATAATGAAAATGCTTGAAGAGCTTAATGGCGTTTAATTTTGAAAATATCTTTTCAAAACTGATTTTCCTCATAATCGAATAAAATTGTAATTAAATAAAAATCATAGTTTAATTAAAGTTTATTTGTATCTACAATTCTCTTGAGAAAACCTAGCAAGCGACTTCAGAAAGAGAAACAGTAGATTGTTTCTAGGGCTAGTAACCAGTTGCTAGTAACTCCACTCCCTGTATATGAGTATTTGTGTATCACGTCTTAAAGAAGCCATGAAAAAAAAGCATAAAACTAGCAAAAATGCACTGTAAAATGAAAGAAAAACAGAGGATTTCACTGTCAACTTCATCAGCCAATCCGAAATAAGTAAGATAGCCAATCAAGATTAACTTGCGTAAAGCAGCCAATCAGATTTAATCTGTAGTTTAAGAATGGGAGGTGTAGTTTAAGAATGGAAGGAACAAGCGACCTCGTCGAAAAAAATTTTAATAACAATAAAACATAAAAATTTTACTGGTGGTATGTTTTGTTTAATTGAAAATAATCCTGTATGTTCTAAGAATAATACCATATTCATTTATTCAAAACGAGGGGGGGGGGGGATATCCTGCATAAAGCATAGATTATGAAACATTTTCCAATAGATTTAAAATACTGTAACAAAACTTTACCGTTTAATGAGATGAAAGATAATGTGTAAATAAACAATTTGGAAATCACATAACACATTTCAAAACCTAAATTCAGAAATTACCATCTATAGTCCGAAAAATATCCAAATTACTTTGTGCAACTCTGAATATGATCTATAGGTTTGTGTATATACTACATATTAAGCAAAAAATTAGTTTAGTCAGGGGACGCATAACAGTTGAAAATTCCCCATCAGCAATTTCCGTCAGTATTCGGAAATGTACTCGAATTATTTTGTGCAGACTTCTATATGATCTATCGAACAGTATATTACTGGGTACACACCCAGTAATATACAAAAAAATAGTTACATTTAAAACCAGCAATTTATGCTCATAGGCAGTACTGTAACCTAATTCTTTGACGTGTCCCTGTAAACGAGCGATAAACTGCACAGTAAGCATCTTGTAGTGCACCTCAATCAGTTTAGATATCTTTTAAATAGTGTCACATCCTAAAAATACACCGCAAACGATCCCCCCCCCCCAGACCATAATGTAACAGAATTCTTTTGGGTGCCCCTGTAAACGACTATAAATGCTACACTCTTCATTTTCAATACCGAACATGCCAGAGTAAACATCAATGACGTATGAAAATTACAGGTATATCCGAGTATATTTAGGCGATTTAGAGCACAGACAGACGGCAGACAGAAAAACCGATTTCATAAACACTTTTCAACTGCTATGTATGTTGGAAAGTGTTAACCAGGGTAAACATCAATGAAATATAAAATTTACAGATCAATCCGAGTATATTTAGGCGATTAAGTGCACAGACAGATGGCAGACAGAAAAACCGATTTCATAAACACTTTTCAACTACTATGTATGTTGGAAAGTGTTAACCAGGGTAAACATCAATGAAATATAAAAACTACAGATCAATCCGAGTATATTTAGGCGATTTAGAGCACAGACAGACGGCAGACAGAAAAACCGATTTCATAAACACTTTTCAACTACTATGTATGTTGGAAAGTGTTAACCAGGGTAAACATCAATGAAATATAAAAATTACAGATCAATCCGAGTATATTTAGGCGATTTAGAGCACAGACAGACGGCAGACAGAAAAACCGATTTCATAAACACTTTTCAACTACTATGAATATTGGAAAGTGTTAAAAAAACCGTCCCTTAAGAATATTACGTATTTAGCTTTCAACGCTTTTCCATCTCATCTACCTTGCATATTTCGTAAATGTTTTTATGCTCGAGGTATGCCGCCTATCGTATCAGCTGCTGCGTTTTGATAGCAGAATTACACACGCCAGCACTTCCGTGACCTTGATAAAAAAAAAGTCCGTCATCGCCAGGTAGCGCTCATATCAAACAGAAAATAAAACATGCGGAAAAATCAGTGATTCATATTTGGTTTTTAATGTTTTATTTCTGATTAATTTTATTGTTTACTTATGATACTGCGCAATGATATAATGGATTATAAATATATATCGCTATCAGAAAACGACATTTTTTTTTTCCTCCCGCTGATTCATTTGTGATTGACAGAGCTTTGATTGAGAAAATATTAAAGGAAATGGAAGTGTTTCCAAGTCCAAATTTTCGGTGATAATAAGACCGAACCATATGTAAATAGTATACCTTAAGGAAGCTGTCAGTATAATGTCATTTTTTACCGAGATGATAGGCTGAGTGTGAAGTAAGTACTAAGAGAAGAAAATGCTCAGTTTTTATTTAATTAATTATATTTCACTTATATGAAAAAACTGTTATATTTTATCTTGTTTTTAACCTCAACTACTTCGATTTAAAACATGTTTTTATACTCAGCTAAAAAAAAATTATATCTATTCGCGAAGTTTAATTTTAATTGATACTCTACCGCAGCCTCAAGTAACTTCTCCAACACCGTTCCAGCATACCTGGTTTTCTTTTCATTAACTTTTCCACTGACAATAGTTGAAGATTTTAAAATCTTAAAGTAATCAAAACTTATTTACAGGGTTGTGGGCGGTCGCTTTATTGGCTACTACTATTTCCAAACAATAATCTTCCTGGCACATTTATATTGACAATGTTGCAGAAATTTATCATGACGATTACTGTACGGAAATAATGGTAGCCAAAAAAGTAACTGCTGAGAAATCTATATTTAAGATGTAACAGCAATGCCTTAGCTATTTAGCTATTATATGTTAGAAAAAACAATTTGACAAATTCAAGAAAATTATTGACTAATTTACAAACGAAAAAATAGAAGGTTTTTTTTTTCTTTTGTGGAAACTAAACATGCACATGCTTTATGAATACAGATTATAATAATAATAATGATGATGATAATAATAAGAGCCGGAACTAGGCATATTCCGCATCCACATGAGTCCACGGCGATAAAATTTAAAGGGAAAGCGAGAGAGAGAGTGGGGAGCAACAAATGAAATTTTGTGCGCAGTGTTTTCCAGAATTTGAAAATATGACAAATTTCAAATGCAGAATTTAACAGCATTTTTTTTTCAAAAGTAGAGAAAAAGTTAATTATCAAAGCAGTGTCCCTTGCTTAGGACTTTATTATAAAATGAAAAAAAAAAAAAATCTGAACTTACTCCACTCAATTTTCCAAACACTTTACAAGATACTGTGCGTTCAAATATATAGTGATAATAACAATAAATAAAAACTTAGATCCTAATTTTACAAAGATAAAATATTGCCATTGGTAATAAAGACATATTTAAAAGAAAACGTGCACTTTCATTCATGAATCTAAAACATTTTTCTAATAATAATTTTCAATAAATTTTCATTCCACCCGTGCTGAAATAAAGCCTATCAATTAACAAAAATAAGAAAAAAAGAATTTTACTAAATTAAGTCACATTTACACAGGCTCGGACTGACCCGTCGGACAACCGGCCCAAGGCGCGGTGCGCACTCAACCAAGTAAAGCTCCGCCCTCTCTCAGGTGAAATTAATAGTTACAAAAATTTGCTGCAAGCGTTAGATTTGAACACCTAAATGATTTAATAATTTAAAAAAATCTCCTGTTTGAAGCATTTTTTATTAGTGATTTTTTTTTCTATTTACAAAGCAAAATAATTTCACTTTTTTTTCTTGAAAGTCTTTTTGTTTCAGAGGAAAATTCAAATCTTTTAAAACCTAATGTATATTCTATCTGTTATCAATGGCGCAATTATTTTCCCCAAAAATCTCCAGCCTCTCTGGACCTAAGAGTGTCACATCTGTTTCAAAAAATACATATATATATTTTTTTTAGTTAGGGTTTTTTTTTTTTTTTTTTTTTTGTTGTATAATTATTTATTAAGAATGCTTGTCTGAAATGTATAGGGGCTTTGTGTATTCATATATAAATTCAAACGTTGTGATGATAATTTCCACAATATAAATGTTTATTATATAGAGTTTTGTGCCTGATGCTCAAAAATATTTACAAAGAATATTTTCGGGGAAAAAAAGTATGCTCAACTTTCTTTTTTGTTAAAAATTGCATTTTAATGCGAAAACAAGAGTGTTTAAATATTGTCTATAAAATATGATAATCAGAACGCCGGTAACCAGTTTTGTATATACGTTAGAGCAGGGCTGTTCAACGCGGCGCCCTTTGGGGGTGCTTTTTACGCGTCTTCAATGGATATATTTGTCGTAAAAACATGAGCCGAAGCCGCCCGCGTGTTCACGTTCTGAGCGAAATTTTTGCTGATTTTATTTTTATTTTTGAATACTTATTGTCGTCCGAATGTTTCGAGATTTTTATAGGAGATGTAAATCCAGTGTACTAAGAACAAGTAAAAAGATTGTGATAAAATATCGACGATTAGTTACTTTCAGAGTAGAAAAAAGTCCGTCTCCGCGAGGCTCGAAGTGACCTGCAATCGCAAATTTTTATGAAAGGGTTAACATTCGTATTTTTGAAAACGAACTGCACGATCGTACAGAAGATGTTAGCTTTAAGGGAAGGTTCGACTTCTTTGACCTAAAATTCACATGATTTTTACGTTTTATTTTCAGTTACAAAAAAAAAAAAGAGATATGACCTTCGAACTTTTTGTATTATATTTATTGACATTCCACTTACAAATTTAAATTTTTGAGACGGGGTGCAGCTGCGCGTCGGGCGTCCATTTTTCTCCGATCACAAGCATCGTAAAGAATTTAAGTCGTCAAATTATGAAAGGACATTCCATTCTTTGGTGCTTATACCAACATTTAGTTTTAAAAGTTGATTTTTAGCAAACTGGCGGTCATTTGAACATAAAAGCTGAATTTTTTGGCCCTTTTTTTAACCTTTTGTGAGTTTTAAACAATATAATTAATCAATTAAAATTATAATTTTCTTTTGTATAAGCTCCAGCAAAAACGATTAGCTTTCTTTTAAATAAAAAATGAATGAAATCGGACGAATATTTATTGAGAAAAATAGTCGCACAAATTGAAGAACATGTTGTCGAGAAAAACTAGTTTAACGTTTTACGAAATAGCGTTACGTTCAACGAGCAATAAAAGACTGTAAGGCATTGGAATATTGCGAAATCGCTTTAGGGCAACAATCTGCACATTTAATGGGTGCCAAAAATGGAAAAAAAAGATGAAAAATTTTGACCCAAAGAAGTAGAACCTCCCCTTAAGTACGTATTTTTCATTAAATCGTACCTCTGAAATTGAACCCGATGCGAAGTTCGACAAAAGTGTGAAAAACAAAAAGCATAGTGAAATAAACTTTTTTGAAAGGGTTAATAGTAATTTTTTTTTTCGACGAATTGCGTCATTTTAAAAGTAAAAGTACAAAATTTAAGAATGTGTATTTCGTTTTTCTGTATTTTCAACGGTTTTGCCGATGCGAAAAAAGTCCGAAATGAAAAGCAACTCTCGTACTTTTGGTTCTTCTCTGCTTTTGCGCTCTTTAAACGGGGTTTCAGAAAAAGAAAACGGCGAAATCGAACTTTTTTAAAAGGGTCAATATTAATATGTTTTCGAACAGACTGCGGCTTTTTAAACGAGAAAGTACGACATTTTAGCATACGTCTTCCGTTTGTCAGTATTTCCAACGGTTCGACCAACGAGCGTTTAGAGAAACTGTGAAAAAAGTCGACATCGTATTTTTTTATCTTATACTTGCTGACTTCGGAAAACTCAGAACTGAGCAAGAGCGGGAAGCTCAATTTGCAAAATGCTTTTTGATGAGTTTTTAAATGAAATCTCGGCGAATTATCAAAAAAATAATAATCTGAGGCTCAGGACCTGTTTTGAACTATCCTCATCAAAATTTTCAGACTACTACGCGCGATAGATTTTCGTAACCCCCCCCCCCCTTTTCCAACAAACAGACAGACAGACAACTTCTTTCTTTTATTAATCTAAATTATTTATTTGTTATTATTTCTATTTAGTGCGTTAAATATCTGTTTGTTAAAATACTTTCACTGTCAAATAAAAATAATGTTTTAAATCAAAATAAGAAAACGTAATTTTAAAATTTCAAAACAAAATTGTGCTTAATTTTTTCGAGTAACAAGAAGGCGCACCAACTTTGATTTGAAAAATATTTATTCAGATGTTAGAATACATCGTTTTAAGCATGTAAAAAATAATTTAAAAAATTTAGAATATAAAAATAAAAAACTACTGATTAAAGGGTACTTTTTTCAATAAACAGAAAATTTAGTTATTGTCAATTTTCTAGTACAAAATTGCAAAGTATACGAACTTACCTTTGAAAAAATTATGGACGACTATTTTTAGACGTCCTTTTTAATTTTACAAAATTTACTAAGTTCATTTTTGCAATATCGATGCGAAACTCTTCAAATGATAAATACAAATTTTATCTTGAAAAATTAACTCAGTATCGCCGTCTGTTGAAAATTCTATGAGCAATTTATATTAACTGCTGTGTGGGAAGATGGCAGCAATAAATAAAATCTTTTTTTTAAAGCACACTGTATAAGTAACATTGACTTTTGGGAATGTTGCATATATGCAACGCGGTGATACAAGGAGTTAACTGATTTTCTTTTTAGCCATATAGTATGGTTTTTCAAAACAAAAGTAAAAATTTTTTAATTAATTTAATATTCAGTTAACAAATCCCTCTTTAGCATTCCCAAGTAGCACAGAGGTGTTGACCCATCGTTAGCAGTTTGTAAAAACCGTTTTGAAATGGCAAGTACAGAGACTTCTCTAATTTGGAGCATATTTGAGCAGGATTCTAAGCAGCTAATGATTGGATCACTTTTAGACCATTGTTGACAAATGGTTCGTTGACCAATGGTGCGGCAAGGCAGACATTTCTTAAGGCGCGTTTACAGCTTTCCTGAGCAAGTCAGTCTAAGATCGCCATCAATCATGTGTCTTCTTTTTCTTCTCGAATCATTTTGTGGTATTGGCAAAAGAAAGGGAGGATTCAACAAAAGAAATGGATGTTTTTCCCGGCTGTTTCTCCCGCTCTTGACCTCCGACCTTTAGACATGCTAAGAAAACCATAAAAGAGGAAAAAAAGCGCGTCGCCATATATAAGATCCCGCACATTAAACTTTGTGCTACTTGGTATTATTCTGATGATTAAATTATTAATACATTGAATCTTTGATTAGTTTACGTTGACCTTTTCGTGATTAATTAGGACTTTAAAGAAAATTAAAGCAATAAAATTACTTTTTTTAGAAAACAACTTATTAATATATTAAATTAAAACTCATATATACTAACATACCAAAATATCCTAATGTACCTAAATATCCTAACGTATCTAAATATTCTTCTCTTTTGTTTAATGGTCTAACTATTCATAGACTAAACATGATTAAAAAGAAAAAAAAACTTGCATTATTATGATTTTTAAAGTTAACCTTCATTAACTCTACTTTACTACTTTCCATAAAAACGGGCTGTTTCTTTTGTCACTGAACTTTCCACTCCGTTTCAGCTGAAATAATTCAGAAACGTACTTAGGTTTATAAAACAGAAGTAAAACAGTAATCCGTTAAAAATACAGTAAGTATTCCAACAAAAGTTCTCTTCAATTATCGTTATTTTAAATCCTAAACATTTTTTAAAACGGGTGCATTTTCATCGATTTTCAGGAATAAGTACTAAGGAATAAGTAAGGACTTTCTTTTTTTTAAAAATGGTTATTTCTTTGAAGGGGTTACGGAAGTTTTTCGGCTTTAATAATAAACATATTTTATGAAGTTGTTTTGACATCTAACAACAAGGTAGAAATATGTAGGTTTTCCCATGAAAAATCACACAGTTTATAGGGTGCCCCCAGTTATTGACACCTAACCAGTAACTGACACTTCAACAAAAATCTAACTCAAATAAGCATTTTCTTCTAACATTCTGCAAAGTAATGTCATCTAGTGGTATCTTATTTGTCTTAAATGTTATAACTTATTGTTCAGCTATTGGTTTTTCAAAAAGGGATAGTGTCAGTTACTGGAGTTGTTGACTATATTTAAGGCAAAAATTAATTTTTAGTAATAAAAAGTGTAATTTTTCAAAATTTTGTCAACAATAATTTTTAATGTATCTTTACTATACTTTCAAAAGTAAAAGGTAAGTATAAAATAGATTTAAAACTTTGTAATAGTGATTTGAACAAGAAAAAATCCTTAAAGTGACAGTTACTGGGGGTTTCACCCTACATTCAAAAACTATATTATTGATATTTTGCATTGGAAAATGCATCTTTTGAATTTGGTTATCCCTGATGTTGCTCCGTGTGCACCCTTCCGCTGTACTCAAGATTTCTCTGGATGGTTTCAGCTAAAAACAATTCAAGAAAAAACACACTAAAAAATATAAAATTGTCTAGTGAATGAGCGAAGGTTTTTTTTAAAGTTTGTATTTTTAATAAAAACAGGAGATCGAACCTGGGTTTTTTGGGTTACAGAACATGTTGCCAAGTGTACAGAACTTATATAAAACTAATTTTATTTGAAAATTCAAGTATATTTTTTTACATTTAATGTACTTTTTTAGTTGGCCACTAAAAACACCAAAAAGCATTTTTATAATAAAAATACCAATTATAAAAATTAAGTTTTGAAATTTATTAAAAGCGATTTTCTCGTATTAGCCCATGCCAAGGGTTCTCAGAAATCGACAAAGATTTCGCTATTTACAACAGTCTTTTTTAATTTCTGATTATTTCGGTGTTTAAACGCGTTGTTCGAAATATATGTTAAATTTGTGTTTAATTTAATTTAATTTAATTTAATTTAATTTATTTA
Organism: Maratus michaelseni; assembly: GCA_963931845.1. Lineage (NCBI taxonomy): Eukaryota > Metazoa > Arthropoda > Arachnida > Araneae > Salticidae > Maratus > Maratus michaelseni. The sequence continues at coordinate 162,998,491 of OZ007594.1, read as the reverse complement.
TTTATGAAGTATTAATTTCGTTATAGAATATTAGCCGGAAACAAATGGTGAACTATTTATATTGTTTTAAGCGTAAACAGGTTAATCTTCCGTAATAGAGTTCCACGCGAGAGAGAGAGATTTTTTTAATGATGCTTGAAAACAATTTTAAAAACTATAAAAATATCAGTAAATTGATGCACTGTTTTCAGACAAATTGCATTTGAAAGTACATTTTTACCCTGTTCGATGGAGTAAAAATTGAAATTGTGCAATGGTTAAAAGTTAATAAATTTGTGAAAAATGAGAAATAGATTGGTCAGATCGTTACCACTGTCAATATAACGTCAGCGTTACTCACGGACATTTTTTTTCTTTCTTTCTTCTTTTTTTTTTTTTTTTTTTTTTTTTTCTTTATAATATAGATAGCAGTTTATTAAACTTAAGGCATTAGCTTTAAACAAAAAATCTTATTTAGATTTGTATATAAAAACAAACGACTTAAAAAAGAAGATCGGTCAAGGACAAAGGAAATATATAAACTTTCATTAAAAAATTAAAGAAAAGAAAATCGATTCATCTGTTTCCGAGGTATTTTTGGTACACATTTAAAAAAAAAAAAAAATCTTTCGAGAAAACCCATTTGAGGTATTTCAAAAAGTACCGCTCCCTCGTACACTTTACCAGAAGAATCTCGATAAATTCTATATGTGTTTAATTTTTTTACTACAGTTCCGAGAGAACATTTATAAAATGCCAAAAAAAAAAAAAAAAAAAAAAAAGAAGAAGAAGAAGAAGAAAAAGAAGAAGAAAAAGGAAAGAAAAGAAATGAAAAGAAAGAGAAATAAGAAAAACGCCTTTTAATAGAAAACTCCCATAATTTATTAAGGTACAGAGGTAATATTTATCCAACTAGTATTAAAATATGAAAAAGGAGAGTAAGGCGTGTTTTTTTTTTTTTTTTTTTTTTTTTTTAATAAAAAAGAAAAAATATTTACGGATTCACATTTATTTAAAATGATCAGCTAAAATGTATTTAATAAAATAATACTTATATTTTTAAATACATAATAGTTGATATTTATTTTAGAAAATGATTTTAAAAAAATATTTTTAAATGTTATTATTTATTTATTTATTTAAACGACAAAAACTAATTCATTACATATTAAATATGGTTATAAATAGAAAAAAAAATGATAAAATTAATAAAAAGTTTTATAATATATCATTCAAAACGTTCGTTTAAACTCTTTTTAAATAAATATTTTTTAACAAGTGTATTTCTATTTTGATAAAATCACTAAAATAATAAAATCTTCTGCCTTTACTCTATTATTAATGACTTCTTTTACTGTAACGCTTATTTTTATTACTAAATTACATTTTAACATGAAATCAATTTAGAATTCACTGAAACACCTTTGTATGAACAAAGAATATGAACTGTTTCTTATCGCTTGATGGAATTTTCCTTCAATCCCAACTTCCTTAAATAAATTACTTTCTCCACTAATTTGCTTGAAAGATTACGAAATATGTTTTAAGTGCTCATTTTTCCTGAAAAATCAAAAGAAGGTGACAGTGTCAACAAATACACTTAAACTTATACGGTAAGATTACATATTATCTAACTAATGGGGAATTTTCCATAGTCAATATAAATAATAGTTAAGGTTTTTTTTTAATTAAAAATATATTTTTTTTTTCATTTTTAATTTTATTTAAACAAATTTTCTCTTCATTTTTTTTTTCTAAATTAGATGCATTGTGCAGACCCTTTTTTAGATATCAAATTGAGCTGTCCTAATAATTTAAAGCTCAACTTTAAATAGACTATATTTCTAATTGCCATTAATAACATAATCTTTATCTGTTTTCGTTTAATTAACAGTTTTAGTAGTTTAATAAATCTATTCTGATATAAATCTATAGATCATATACAGGGCTGCACAAAAGAATTCGGATATTGTTTGGAATATTTTTGGTGATTTTTGAAAATGGGTTTTTTAATGTATAATGCGTTTTCCAAATTGTTTACTTGGATATGGTCATAGTTGAGCTAAAGAAGAAAGATAGACCTCACCGCATGGTTTGACTTTGACTTTGTTTACTTGGATATCATCTTTCATCTTATTAAACGGTAAAGATTTGTACAATTATTTTGGAAGTGTTGGAAAATGTTACTTAATCTATGCTTGACGCATGATTTTTCGTTCTTGTTTAATGCTGGTGTGAATTTCAATAAGATAACACATGTATTTAAATACTATTGCTATTATTTAGTAAAATCTGCATCTATATATTTAAAAAAAAAAAAAGGCTAAAATATCTTTAATTGAGGTTCATCAATTGAAAATGGTTTCATCGATGTACTTTTCTATACAACAGTTTTTATCCACTACATATACCGGATGTACTAAAAAAGGAAATGTCCTGTTCGTTGCATCTTTATTAGAAAAACCATAAATTTTTAACCTTACGATTTCAAAATTAAATTAAAATTTCGCCAATGTGTGGCGCTATAAGCTGCAAAAACAAAAACTAAATGACAATATTTTCGAAATATCCGTCATTTTCAGCAATAATATATGACGTAGTTTCATAACAAAACTAGCCGATTCCCGTGAGGACCTCTAATTAAGATTGCCATCACATGCCTTACAGATGTAATGTTCCAGTTCCGATAAACTTTGTGGGTTTTGTAAGTATACTTTGTCTTTTAAGTGTCCCCCTCCCCACAGCAAGAAATCACAAGGATTCAAATCTGGCGGATACTGTCATTCAGTTTTTTTAGAGATCCTACATTAGAGAGAGATTGGACATTGATGAAATGTCCGCCATGTAAGTTCCAAAGCGGGCGGAACGCAGTAGAACGCAATGTATTTTCATCACTGTCTAACACTTTTTTTTGTATTACAATCATGGAAAATTCGTTTTACATGCCTTCAGAGAGTCATAAAAATACATTGCGTTCTATTGCGTTCCACCTGCTTTGGAACTTACATGGCGGACATTTCGTCAATGTCCAATCTCTCTCTAATGTAGGATCTCTAAGTTTTTTCTGCTTACAGCGAAACCTATTGGCGAATTTTTAAACTAATTTTGAAATACTATAGTTAAAAAATGATTGCTTATCTAATAAAGATGAAATAAATGGGGCATTTCTATCGTTAACCGTTTTCAAATTATTTAATTTAAAAAAAAATTAAAGTAAATATTTTTTGTGTCCTTTTTAGAACACACGGTACATCATAGCTGCAAAACATTACGGCTTCTCATGATGATAAATTTTATTCTAAATAAATAAGTAGAAAGATAAAGCATTATAACTTATTTTATACAGTTTACTGAAAATTAGTTAGATATTTTGAAAAAAAAAAATGTTCAATGCAGAATGGATTTTAATTAAAAATCTACTTTACAGCAAATAATTAACACAAAATTAATTAAAAATAAACATTTGACACGAAAGTTGCGATTGTGTGTTAATGATTGGTTTTAAATTTTTAGCAAGTCTGCGATCATGCATATCATTCGATCGTTTAAAATCTAAGTCTAAATAAACTTTGCAGAAGTTAGCAACTATTAATCTATTGTTCATAATCTCAACAATAAATTAAAAAAAAACAAGAAAAATGCAGTGTAGTAATAATACTAATTATTATTGCATTTATTAATACAAAAAAGTATTATCCAGTCATCATCTTATATTCAATAGGTCAACTGCTTCATAAACTTTAATAACTGAAAATTTAATATACTTGTATTTTTATTTTTTAAAATATTTAAGAAAAAATAAATCCAAATCCAAATTAATTATTTAGTTAAAAAATAATATATTTTTATTTGATACAGAGATGGAATAGCTTTGAAAATCATGACTAAAAGAATTCTTGCGATATAAATATATTCAATTTTTTTAGATATTTAAAAATCACGTTTTTTCTTTTTTTTTTTTTTTTCCTTTTTAAAAAAAAAATATTTATGAGAAATATTTAAAAAAATAATAATTTGTAAATATTTTTAATAAATATTCCATTGAAAACACCGCTTTTAATTCCGTAATCGAAGCTAATATAAAACAACGGCAGATGATATGATGCAAAATCTTCTAAAAATTATAAAAATACCAAGCAAATTTTTAAAAATCAAAAATATAAAATGATGTGCATGAAAGAAAAAAAAACTGAATTAAAACATCCCCGTGGTATCAATATCAAAGCAGGCTCAGGTCTACTATTTTGTTTATTTCTATCTCAGTTAAAATATATATATATATACCGTTCTTTTACTATTTCGTTTGCATCAACTTCAATAAAACTGTGCTGTAATTCTCTTTTACTAGATATCGATCAAATTCCAGCGCATATTCATGTGATAACAACTGATCACAATGCAAAAAAACTAATCCCTTCCATAAATCATTTACTAGTGATACTACCACCAGTCGTATCACGTGTATATACAGCACGCGTTCATCAGATTTAAGACTACAATCCAAATGTATGTATAGAAGCCACACGAGTGTCTACCACGAGGGTTATTTTTTACTGGTATCCATATCCTGCTAAAAGGTGACTTCACTATTTTGAGAACCCCTAGCTGTACACTCACTCATAAAAAAATGGATTCGGTTTCCTTAACAGATTAACATTTGGTTTTGGTTTGGGGAATCAATAACAAAAGAAATACTCGTCGACCCAATATTAAAAAATAAGTGATCTGATATTACATTTCTCATCTAGTTTATTTAACATATAAATATTTGTGTTTTTGAACCAATGACAAATTGATGATTCCTTCGACGAAAAATCATTTTACACAGATGTATTGAAATCCATGATTTGACACTTTTTTAAAAGTCCAATTTAGGCTTCACTATTTTGAGAACCCCCAGCTGTATACTCACTCATAAAAAAAATGGATTCGGTTTCCCTAACAGATTAACATTTGGTTTTGGTTTGGGGAATCAATAACAAAAGAAATGTTCTTCGACTTAAAATTTAAAAATAAGTGTCGTGATATTACATTTTTCATCTAGTTTATTAAACATATAAATATTTGTGTTTTTGAACCAATAACACATTGATAATTCCTTCGATGGAAAATATTTTACACATGTCTATCGAAATCCATGATTTGATACTTTTTTAAAAATCCAATTTAACTAAAAATTTAAATCTTGAAATTTGAATGTAATATTCAATCATATATAGAAAAACAACAACAACAAAAATTATTTTAAAAGGATGTCCTAACAATTTTCTTAGTTTAATTTTGTGTAGCAAGTTAGCATTTGATTTTATAAACAGTAATAGTAGCAACATTCAGCGACTGTATATATATATTTAATTAGTCATTAAATGATACTTTAATTATATGCATTAAAACTAAAAAAAACTTTTTTGAACTTAGGGGAAGGTGACCTAAAATGATAATTTAAGAGAAAAACTTATGTAAGATAACATAACTGTTTAAATAAAACTTTGGCCCTTTGCCAGTATGTTTTACACTATATTTTACATTTTAAACATATTTTAATAATATTTTAAACTCAAATTGAATAATTAAAAAAAATAGATTTTTCAAAAAGTGTCCAACTGCTCATTTTACCCTCACCAAAAGGCAAAATGATCCTTCATTTAAAAATAATTGTAAATTGTTTTTATCGGCAAAATAAAGGATATAAAAAGTAATTATGACAATACATGCGTGTAATTCACATCTAAAAACATACTCCATTAAGTAAACCAAGTCATATTTCTGTACATGAATGACTGCATATCTAAATAAATATCATAGTTAGTGTAAATAAATATCATAGTTAGATCGCTTGAATACCGCCTTTGCTTCTTCTTTACTTATCACAAGTAGTTTATGTGTTACCCTGTAGATAGCGCGACCTGTCTGGAAGAAAACATATGTGGATCGTTTTGCCCGTTAGGATCATTTTAGGCCACCTTCCCCTATGTACTTCTCATGATTTGTGCTTCAAATCCTAAACTGTTAAGGCATTGAAGATAACTATTTTTACACTTTTTATGTATTAATAAATGCAAACATAGTAGTCCTGAATGCTATCATATATATATATATATATATATATATATATATATTTTTTATAATTAAATAATGTAACATGATGTGTTGCACAAAAATAACGACCACGAACAATAATATCAAACTACCAAAAAAAAATATCTCGACGATAAATGTTGAATTGCTCCTGTAATTCTAAAAACACATGAATAATTTAAATATGTTTTAAGAAAATCAACCGCGTACTTAGCAATGGAACTAATATGCATACATGCATACGCACGAGGCTTAATATTTTGATCGAGGGGCTAAAACAATGACAGATCATACTTCCAATGTAGATCAATTTCACTTCCTTCTCATAGGCGGTCAGCAACCTTGTGCTGGTAAAAGAATTATAAAAAAAAAAAAAAAAAAAGTCGCTACATTAGCAATCTTTCTGGTCATCCTATTGTTGTGATTTAATTTATTTTTTTATAATGCAATCTATTTCAATTTTATGGCATACATTTACACGTAATACATCTATTGTAAAATCGTAACTGTTTTATATAACTTTTATTGAATATTTTAACATATGTTAGGGGAAAATAGTGGCTATAAGCGTAGAATTAGAAATAACAATAAATAACTAAATAGTCCTTGTCAGAATTATTAAGCATTGAAATGCCCTTTTAATCCTAAAACACGTGTATTATAAATGGGTAAATGAAGAAACAACAAGGTACATGATAGTAGAACTAATACTGCGTACATGCAGGCGCACCAGGATAACACTATAATCCAAGGGTTAAAACAATATTTATATATTTCTTTATTAAATAATGTAAACATGGGATATACACTGCTCAAAACAATTAAAGGATATTTGAAGTTTTATATAAAATAAAGATATAAACGAAATTTTTTTTGCCGAAAATAGAAGAAGAGAATCACAGATGCAAATTTTTCTGGTTTTCAAACTGTGGAGTATGCAAATTTTGAGTTCGACGTCAAAAACGTCGCTTCAGCGGCAGCGAATGAAATTTGACTTTCAACTGGATAAAAGAGAATGAAGAGAAGGATGATCGGCATTCAGTGATTGCTTTGTTTCGATGAGTACGATGTCTCAGCGAAGTCATTTGACAGATTCAGAAGCTTGGAGAATTGTTGGTAGGTTAGAAGGGGCCAAACTCAAGCCGAAGTAGCGCAAGCCATTGGAGTGTCACAAAGTGTCATTTCCAGGATCTGGAACCGTTTTTTGGAGAGTGGATGTGCAGGCCGAAGACCAGGGCAAGGTCGTAGACGGGCAACAACGCCCAGTGAAGATCGGTATTTAGCGTTAACAGCTCGGAGACACCGAAACATGAACGCTACTCTTCTCCAACAACACCTTCGCTCGGCTACAGGCACCACGATTTCAACTCAGACTGTCCGAAACCGGCTCCATGCTGTAGGTCTGTATGCTCGCCAACCGATGGTATGTGTTAGATTAACATCAAGGCATCGTCGCAACCGCAGGGAGTGGGCAACCGAGCATGTCAACTCGAGGAGAAATGAATGGAGCAATATTCTGTTTTCTGACGAGTCCCGTTTTTCTGTGCATCCGGATAATAGGCGTATTTTCATCTGGAGGGACCGTGGCAGTAGGAATAATCCTGCGTTCGTGCACGAAAGTGTCAGATTTGGCGGTGGAGGAGTGTTGGTGTATGGTGGCATCTCCATTGACGGGCGCACTGACCTCTACATCATTCGAGATGGAGCTCTGACTGGTCGCCGATATAGGGATGAGATCCTCAGACCTATTGTAGTCCCTTACGCTGCAGCAATCGGAGATAACTTCATTTTAATGGACGATAACTGCAGGCCACATCGTGCAAACCTGGTGGAGGATTTCCTTTTCGAGGAAGGAATCGTTCGAATGGAATGGCCAGCGTGTTCTCCAGACATGAATCCAATCGAGCACGTTTGGGACGCTCTAGGAAGACGAGTTTCTGGCCGCCAACAACCCCCACAAACTCTCCAAGAACTGGAAAGAGCTCTTCTGGAAGAGTGGGGCAGAATACCCCAACTCGTCATTAATAGCCTCATTGAGTCCATGCCTCAAAGGTGTTCAACGTTGCTGGCCGCCCGTGGAAACCATACCCCCTACTGAAAATGATTTTCTTTGAAGAAAACACCTTTTCTTATTCTTTTTTTCTCATATGCACAAATTGCGTTTTTTTCCTTTTGTACACAAATGCGCAATAAAATGCATTTTTTCTGCCAAACATGTGTAATTTATTCTCATATAACCTACTATGTCTGTCGACCATATATCAATCAGCTAAAAAGTTTCCCAGATACAAAATCCACCTAAAACTGCAATATCCTTTAATTGGTTTGAGCAGTTTATATATATATATATATATATATATATATATATATATATATATATATAACGCCCATGAGCAAAGAAATTGGACAACAACAAAATAAATTTAGCGTTCTACTTGGCTCAACGATTAAGTGTTGATATTAGGTCATAGGAAAATTAACCAGGTACTTGGCAATGCAACTAATATGCATATATGCATACGCACGAGGCTTACACTACGATCGAAGTGCTAAAACAATGACAGACCATCCTCCCAATGTATATCAATTTCACTTTCTTCACATAAGCGGTCAGCAACCTGCTGTTAATATAAGGAGTGAAACAAACAATCCTCTATCAACTTAGCTGGTCATCCTAATTTTGCGGTTTAATTGATAGCATTTATTGCTTTGTGGTGGATTTGAGAAATAAAATTTTAAGATAAAATATTAGAACTTTCTTGTAAAATATTAGAATTTAATTATTAAAAAAATTCCATAACATAACATATCTTGTATGTGCAATATACATCTATTGTACGATTACAAATATTTCTTTGTTAAATAATTTAACATGGGATATACATAAAAAACGCTCATGAGCAAAGAAGTTGGACAACAAAAAAAATCTGAATTCTCCTTGACTCGACGATTAAGTGTTGAAATAGGTCGTAGTAAAATTAACCATGTACTCGACAATACAACCAATATGCATATATGCATACGCACGAGGCTTACACTACGATCGAAAGGCTAAAACAATGACAGACCATCCTTCCAATGTATATCAATTTCACTTCCTTCACATAAGCGGTCAGCAACCCACTGCTGGTAAAAGAACTGAAACATACAATCCTCTAACAACTTCGATGGTCATCCTATTGTTGCGGCTTAATTGGTAGTATTTATTGTTTTGTAATGGATTTGAGAAATTAAATTTTAAGATTAAAATATTAAGACTTTCTTGTAAAATATTAGAATTTAATTTAAAAAAATAATAATAGTAATAACATAACATATCTTGCATGTGCAATATACATCTATTGCACGGTTATGAATATGTCTTTGTTAAATAATTTAACACGGGATATATATAAAAAAAAAACGCCCATGAGCGAATAAGTTGGACAGGGAAAAAATCGGATTTCTTCTTGACTCGACGATTAGGTGTTGAAATAGGTCGTAGTAAAATTAACCATGTACTCCACAATGCAACTAATATGCATACATGTATACGCACGAGGCTTACACTACGATCGAAGGGCTAAAACAATGACAGACCATCCGTCCAATGTATATCAATTTCACTTCCTTCACATAAGCGGTCAGCAACCCGTTGTTGGTAAAAGAACTGAAACAAACAAATCCTCTAACAACTTCGCTGGTCATCCTATTGTTGCGGTTTAATTGATAGTATTTATTGTTTCGTGATGGATTTGGGAAAAGAACAACTAAGGAAAGAGTTAAAGAGGTCGACTGGGAAATAAAGAGACGCCAGTCAATTTTTGGACCATTTCATGTGGAACGGTACAAATCGGGGCGTAGTGCTTTTTTGATGGACATAATGTGATGTGCAACGCTCCAAGCTATTTTGGGGTAGAGAGATGTTAGTGCTCTGGGTCTGCTGGAGATTTGAAGTTTGGGATAGTTGAAGTAAGATGATTTTAATGACAGTTTGGCCCAGATAAGAATGACCACGAATTCGATGGTCTGTTTTATCCTACAAACATTCTAAGAAAAATAAAAATAAAACTGATTGATGTAATTTTATGACAAAAATAAAATAAAAGACACTTACGCAAAAGCTACATGAAATACAATTTCGTGGCAAACATTCCTTCTGATTTTATATATATTTATATACTTTTTTCTAGATGTGCCAATTAACCCTCTGAAAAACAGCGTAATCGCCAAATCAAAATGATAAAAATAATAAGTTAATGGCAAGTATTACGAATTGTTTTCAGCTAATGTTTTATAAATTTCATTTTTTTTCTCTCACGGTATTGGGATAGTAAGACGATTTTAATAACAATTCGCTCCAGAAAGATATTACCAAAAATTTGATAGGTGGTTTTTTTCCTACAAACGCGTTAAGAAAAATGGAAAACTGATTTATGTAGTTTTATGCAAAAATAAATAAATAAATAAAATATATACACAAATCTTCGTAAAGTATAATTTCTACTGATTATATATAATGTATTAAATGTATTAAATCTACAGAAACCAATCAGTATATCTGACATGTAGATGAATAGATCAATCGAAAATAGATAAAAATATGAAGTAGCTGATTAGAATTACGGATTATTTTTATGTAATGTATTGTGGTTTTTGTATTTCCTTAAGAATGCTTGAAACAATCTGTCTTTTAATATCTGCCTTTAATAAATTATTTTTATTTTTACAATAATGGTAATAATAAGAGTAAAATCAATGAATTGAAATGAAATATCGTTTTGCAAAATAACTAAGAAGCGAATACTTTACATTGCAGGCATATTGTATTACCATTTGTAAATATATTTCCATAACGCATGCTAATAATTTCACACTAATTATTTTGCACTATGTCCTTGTGTACATTAACATAAAGTTGTAACAGAACATTTGGTGCAGATATTTTATTTCAATAAAAAGTAAGGAGGTCTCTAAATCCACTTATTTATGAATTAAGTGTAAATTCATGCATAATTTCGTAAAAATGAGACGATTTTCATAGTTCTGTTGTTTATTGAAGTTTTTTTTTCTTAATAAATGGTAAAAAATTAAAAAGGTACGAAACACAATACTTTAAATCTATATAATAAACATTGCTAAAATACAGAAGTTTGAACGAAGACATCCTTCGTCTTCTTACTATGAAAAACTACTAAATAAACTATGAAACTGTCTCCAATTTTTAACACGAACGAAGAATCATGCGTCAAGCATAGATTATGAAACACTTTCCAACACTTCCAGAATGCTTTGACAAAACATCCCCGTGTAACAAAGTGAAATATGATGTCTAACTGAACAATTTGGAAAACATAACACATTTGAATACCCAGTGCCAGCAATTACTGTCAACAGACGGAAAATTATCCGAATTTTTTTGTGCATCCCTGTATATGATATATAGATTTGTATATATAATACAAAGTTTGCCATAATGTAGTTCAGTTAGGAAATGCATAGCGCAGTTGTAAATTTCCCTTCAGCAGTTTCCGTTAATAAACGGGAATGTATTCGAGACCTTTTGGGCTGACCTGTATATTATTTACGAAATTTGTGCAAACCAAGAAATAGGCCAAAACTTAGTTTAATTTAAAAACACGTATCAGGCTCAAAACGCACTTCCAGTTATCATTCTTCTTAAACTGTACTATTACCGAATTCTTTTGTGTATCCCTATGTAAATGAATGATAAATGCTATGCACATCACAATCTACAGTAAGCCTATTTTAGTGCATCAGAGTGACATATATAAATTTAGAGATGTTTGAAATAGTATAACATTATTAAAATACACCACAAACGATTTTTCCCCATAGACAGTAATGTAACAGAATTCTTTTGAGTTTCCCTGGAAATGAAGTATAAACGCTATGTATTTCATTTTCAATACCAAACAGGCCATAGTGAACATCAATATCATATATGAATTGCATGGCAATCCGACTATATTTACGCGAGTTAGAGCACGGACAGAGGGCAGACGGCAGACAGACAAATCGAATTCATAAGCCATTTTTAACTATGTTGGAAAGTGTTAAAAAGGAGAGCAGAATAATGGAACTGTATTTTAATTAAAATCCGCTCGTAGTCTCCCTGTTCTTCTGCCAGTTTATATGGTCGTCTGCGCTCTGATTTTCGTTAAAATGCTCAGCTATCTGTGAAATATAGATATGTTATTGAGGCAAAACAGAGCATTATTTTTTTTTCTTTTTTAGTTTTTTAGTTTTGGAAATCTTTTGTCATAACTTTATATTTTAAATTTTGAGTCCCATTTAAGAATTATATATTGCCCGAGGCAGGTTTCGTGCGGAATTTGATAGTGTAGTCCATGTAAAACGATGATTCTCCAAGCTATCTTCAAGTTTCAAGGACAAAAATTAGAATAATACATGAATAATAAAATCAGCTTAAGTTATATAATGTGTAAATCCCTTTATAATCACATATAAATCACTTTATCTATGACAAATACATTAATTTTTATGAAAATTATAAATAACAGATGATCCAACCCGCGTTCTCCGGGTTGCAGAACTGTACACTAGCTGCCCGGTGTACAGAACATAAGGTAAAAACTATATATATTTTTTTTTTTGAAAACTCTAATAGATTTTTATACATTTAAAATAATTTTTAGATTGTCCACTAACAACACTAAAAATCATTTTTATATTAAAGATGTCAATTTTGAATTCAAATAAAGTTTTGAAATTTATTAAAAGCGGTACTTCCATATTAGCTGTATAACAGAGATTAATAGCAGAAGAAATTGCCAAAGATTTTGTCACTTACAGCGTTTTTTTTTTTTTAATTCTGTATATTTCAGTGTTTAAGCAAGTACATCGTTCAATTACGTATGAGTAAAATATGTGTTTAAATTAAATATTTTATTTATTTATTTATTTACTGATGAAGTTTTAATTTCGTTACAGAATATTCGCCAAAAACAAACGCTGAACTATTTATACTGTTTAAAAACAAACCGTTTAATCATCCGTAATCGAGCTGCGCACGACAGACATAGATTTAAACAAAAATCATGCTTGCAAATTATTTTACTTTTTTTTTTTTTTTTTTTAAATCAGTAAATCGGGATGAAGTTTTTAAACAAATTGCATTTGAAAGTAAATTTTTCCCCCTATTCGACGGTGTAAAAAATTAAATAATGCGATGTTTAGAAGTAATTAAATTTGCGAAAAAAAAAAAGGAAGTGGCTTGCTTACATCGTTGCCACCGTCGGTATGACGTCATCGTTACTCACGGGCATGTTTTTGCTTTCTAATATAGATATTGAAATATTTAGCAATATAAATACAGTGATAATAATAATTATCACAGCCATAATGATGAAGAAGTTCCTAATTACAATAGGTCATAAAATATCAAATAGGTTTTTGATGCTATTCTCGTTATTGCAGTGGTTCAAGGGGGAAAAAAACACATTTAAAATATCTAAGTAATCCGTCCAGGTGCACACAAAACACGCTTATTTTTATATCCTTAAGGTATAACACATTGCTCTGCGCGTAACATAGAGGTCGTTATGATGAACCCGTCATGTGACCTTGGGTTACGTGAAAGGAATATCTGAACGAAAGTGATTACCAGAGGAGGATGGTTGGTCTGAGTTGCTCAATTCCGGGAATGGTGAAACTCATGGAGATATCAAAAGTCAATTAACTTTAGCGTGGATTTAAAGTTTAGAAATACTCAATAATCACTAGTTATTAACTTTTTTTTTTTTAATTTGAAAGAAAATTAAAAGCTCTTATTTTATTTTACAGTAGAACTTCCCTTTAACGAAGTCCCTATTTAACGAAGTTTTCTACTTAACGAAATTTTCTGCAGAACCTTGACTTTGAACACCATTAACATGTAAATTAACCTCCATATTACGAAAAACATATTCTATATAACGAAGTTTATTCCACTTTTTAGTTTATTCCACGTGTACAGCATTCAAACTGATAGGTTGCAGTTGCTATGAATATATGAATTTATTTCAGCGGACTGTATGAAAATGAACACATTTTAATCATTTTATCAAAACACACACATGTAATCACACTTTAATCCAAAAAGAAAAGGTACGCGTCGGCTTTTGTTTACTTTTCTTTATAATGTGTTTTTTTAGACATTATTCTAATTAAATTTTTCTCATATGTCTACATTGTTTAAAAAAATGACTGTCCGAATTAAAATATATTTTTCAAATATTTCCATTTTATGTGTACTTTTAATTTTATGTGTATTATGTGCATACGAGTTTCATAAATTTAAGTTGATTTCTATTCAACGAATTTTCTTAATAACGAAGTGTTTACGTGTAACAATGAGACTTCGTTAAATGGAAGTTCGACTGTATTTTATTTTATTTTATTTCAGAAATATAACTTGATGCATCGTAAGAGAAAATAAACTTTTGAACTCCTAGAAATATTATAATCATGAAGATGTTAAAATTAATTTACTTCAACTGTAATTTTAAGTTTAGAAATAACTGAATTAAGATATACTCAAATTAATATTTTTTTTTTTTTTTTTTTTTTTTTTTTTTTTTTTTTTTTTTACAATTTATAGGCGAAAACAGCAAGCAAAATTTTTAATTCTGGGAATGATGACACTCGTGAAGACATAATATTTACTTACTTAACTTTAACTTAAATTTCAAATTTAGAAATAATTAAGTTAATACCTTTATTATTATTATTATTATTATTTCAAAGAAATATTATAATATCTCAGTACATTATTAAAAAAAATTTTTTTTTTCAATTCCGGGAGTAGTGAAACTGATGAAGATATCAAAAGTCAATTAATTTTAGCTTGGTTTTATAAAGCTTATAAATACCCAATAATGACTAGTTAACACATTGCTGACAGCTAACGCGAATTCGTGTGTTTTGGATAACCCACGAGTGGTACTTTTGTATTTTGCATGTTACATTATTTCTCAAAAATAGATATAATTTTTGTATTTAGTCAATTAGTGTACTATGCATATAAACAGTATCATTATTATATACATGAATTTGAATATAAACACGAACACAGAAAAGTTTTTGTTAAATAATGGAACATGCTTAGAAAAACATCCATGGGCGGGGCTTCCTATTTAAAGGACGAAAAGTAGCCCTTTGTTTTGCCCCCTCAGCAATTTGTTGATAATTTTTTTAATTCGAAGGTAAATTAAAAGATTTTTGAAAAAAATTCAAATGTTTAACTGACATAAAATAACACAATTTTTTTATATTCTGGATAAGGTGACATTTGTAAATACATTAAATGTAATTTACTTTCACTTAAATTTTAAATTTCGAAATAATCGAGTTAATAGCTTTTTTATTTCGCAGAATTATTACATAATTTCTCAATACATTATAAGAAAAAAATTAACTATTCAATATCTATAAAATTTACGCTTATAGAAATATCAGAGTCAATTAACTTTAACTTGTTTTATACTTAGTAGGTTGTTTTATATAAACTCCAGTTAATAACTTGTTCAATTCACAGAAAAACTAAAAGCTGTTAGAAAAAAATGGAAAAGTGTAACTGATATAAGTAAAGGAAAATAAATTTTGGAATTCCAGGAAAGATGACACTCCTAAAGATATTAAACTTAAAGAGTTTTCACTTATTTTTTTTTATTTATTATTTTTTTTTTATTTCTTTTTTTTAAACAACTGAATTAACTTTTTTTTTTCCCGAAGAAATATTTTAATTTCTCAATACATTATAGGAAAAAAAGAACTATTCAATTCCGATAAAGATTACATTCATAAATATTTGACTGTTAATTAACTTTAATTTGTATTTTAAATTTAGAAATACTCAAGTTAATAACTTTTGGAAGATAGATTATAAACTCTTAGAAAAAAAAATTAACACCAGAAGATAAACTTTTGAATTACGGGAAAGATATTCATTCATTAGGATTCGGACTCATTAAGATATCAAAGTTCATTGACGGTAACTTGAATTTTAAGTTTAGAAATAACTGTGTTAATAACTTTTTTAATTTAGAAAAAGATTAAAATCTGTCAGAATGAATTTCTAAATTATAACTCAATATATAATAAGGAAAATAAACTTTTCATTTCCGAAAAAGTTTAATCTCATATATGCATCAAGGTAAATTAACTTTAATTTGAAAATTAATTTTAAAAATATTCGAGTTAATAACATTTTAATTCGAAGTAAAATTAAAAGATCTTATGTCAAAGTTAATTGCCGTTAACTTGAATTATAAGTTTTGAATTAATTAAATTTTTAACAGTTTTATTGCGAAAACAGAAAAAAAGATCGCAGTAAAAATTCCAAAGATATAACTGAATATATCGTAAGTTAAAATGAATGTTACATTTCTGAAAAAAGTTATGCTAAAAAAAATCAAAATCAATAACTTTAACTTGTTTTTTAAGATTAAAAGTACCTGAATTAATAACTTTCTTTTAATTAAATGTTCTTAGAAGAAAAAATCAAACGTCAATAAATGAAAATAAACTTATGAACTATGGAAAATATTATGCTTATGAAAATTGATGCAGACCTGCCAAGTCTCCGGATTTTTGGATACCAGTATTTTAGTACAGAAAATGTTGTTTTATTTGATCGTAGCATTCTTTAATTTAAAATAACAACATTTTCTGTAAAAAATTACTGGTGTGCAAAAAGCCGGAAACTTCGCAACTCTGTGATTGGCTTTAATTTTAAATTTAGAAATAATTGAGTTGATAACTATTTCATTTAATAATAATAATAATAATAACCTTAAAACATCAGAAAAATAAATAAATTATAACTCAACACACGGTGAGAAAAATAAACTTATTAATTAAAAAAAAAAAAAAAAAAAAAAGGTTGCACATGAAATTAGAAATCAAAGTCAGTTATCCCATGGACCCCACCCATGAACTTCGGTTCAGAACACGTGCATTCCACAATAGTAGGATATGGGATTCCGTAACTTCAACTGAGTGTAACTTTAACTTTGTTGGCAATATAGTGAAAATAAAATATAATACACGATACCTATGCAAAATTTAATGTGAAATCAAACTGTGATATTTATTTTTATCAAAAATTTTATTTTAATATTGAAAAATTCAAATTAATGAAATTGTGTTTTCTTTAATGCCGATATCTGAAATTTTGGTCGATGCGAATTCGTACTAGTGGAGTGAAGTGCGAACTCGCTTTTCACTTGTTAACTTTAACTTGAATTTAAATGTGAGAGTAATGAATTTAATATTTGTTTAGTTAAAAGAAAGCGTAAAATATCTCAAAAATCTTTCATACGTAAAAGTAAATACACAATAAAGGAAAGTAAATATCCCGATTTAATCTGTCTGTTGGTTTAAAATGTTATTTTCCTAACCAATAATAAGAAAAACTATGCATTAAAAGAAGATAATGATATATATTCGAACGTTATACATGCACATGCATTATAATTTATTTTACAAAATAATTTATTGAGTTTAAGAATCAAGTTATTAAGTAAATTGAGCTTAAGAATCAAGTTATTAAGTAAAAAATAAAATTAAAAAAAACTATTGTTAGTGATAATTATTATGATAGTCAATATCTATCATGAGGGAAAAATAACTTACCTTATTTAAAACATTACTACTATTTTAATTAAATTGTTGTTATTCTAAAAATAGCTTATGTCATCCAAATTCAAATCCGATATCTACATTATGCAAATATTGACAAAACATTGATATGCTTTCTTTAAATATGAGAGAGAGAATGTGCAAAATTTTTAATAATTAATTTTAGATATTTGTTTTAAGGTAGAACTGAATAAGAAAGTTATGAATAATTGATAACAGGCTAATTCAAGAGAAACATAATTTTAAACGTTATTTCACGTTTTAAATTAATGTTCAAAATGTTCATTTGCCAAATATTGTACGCGGCTTGGAGGGTAAAACACGTGGTTTTATTATAAAAGGATAAAATATTATCTTCGTTTGAATATTTTGTTTTGTTTGTTTTCTTAGAGAGGATACGGTGTGTGAAATTTACTTTTAAATTTCTTCCTGTATAATACACTCTACAAAGAATGACAATTAGCAAATAACAGAAGAGTACCATGCTAAGGGTGTAAAAAACTTACAGAAACCCAATGACAACAAAGAACAACATCAAATTAAATTTCCCACTAATCAATTTACAGCTGGTAAATGTGGATATGTAAGGAAGAAATCCCATCTGTTAAAATCTTGCGTAGACAAATATTTTAAAAAAGTAAAAAAATACACATCTGTTTCAAGAAAATCTGGCTTCCTGTCAGCATGCGTGTCTCAGTTTAAAGTGACAACACAGGATGTGTGTTTTGAAACTGTGATGCCTCCAACATTGTTACACGTTAATGCCACATTTTATTTTCTTACAAAATCCCCTGACATTTTAGCCTGATACAAGATAAAATCGATACTCTTAAATTATTGGGGCTCTTTTGGGAACTGTGAATAGACATTTTTAAACTAGCTATATTACATTGCTGCTAATTTAGCGCGGTTTTTTTAATTCAGAATAGCTGTCAGAATTTTTTAATTGTGAATAGACATTTTGAACTTTGAGGTAACTACATTACATTGCTGCTAATTTAGTGCAGTTTTTAATTCTAAATATCTTCCAGAATTTTCGATTTTGTTTCAGTTAATCATGAAATGTCTGCCATTAACCCCTTCGCGACAAGCGTCTTTTACAGAATTTTTAATCTTTTACCACTGGTTTTTCAAAACAGAAATTTTCGCCTAATTGAATCGCAGAAATGCTAAGATTTAATAAGGCAAAGCTTACAATAAAAAATAACTGGTGGGGATAATCGAGGATTCTGAGCATCTTATGCGTCACGTATACGTGTCGCTCGTCCCCAAGGGGTTAAATGAAAAGAAAATTACTAGTCAGAAAGGTTGATGGGTTTTGCAATTTCAAAACAAAGTCGTGCTAAATTGGCAACACTGGGTGCATATACATAATTACCAAAAATTAACAAAAATTACCAAAATTACCAACATATTTCTTAACATTTCCCACCATACTTAAAAAGTGCTTATGAATTTAATTCATCTCTCTGTATTCATATTCTTACGTCTTTTTGAACTATAACTTTGGTAAACATGCTTGTATTGCAACGAAATTTAAATATGATATTAAGCATCATTATAGTTACAAAAATAGTATATATAAAGTATTTAAAGTTCTTTTCCAGTGACATAGAAATGAGCTCAATTGCATTACTGTCAGTAGCCAGTACCTGATTGTTTGAAGTGAGCTTTATGAAATCACATATACATTACTGTCTATGGTTGGAATTTTTTCCATAAGAATTCTAATTGCCCTAATCTAAAAATATAATAAATTATAACACCTTGTAATAATATATTTCTTTTAAATGCTTAAAGGTGTAAATCAACAACATAATATACAGCAAAATAAGTTTTATTAGTTTGTTGACATGTTTCGGCTCACTGCGAACCATTTCCAAAAACAAATGAGAATATTCTATAATTACACGGTCTTTGAAGTTATTATTTGGAATGATTTCATTTAATTTTCATGTACTTTTTAAAAATTACGCACATTATCTTTTATTTTTACGTGATTGTTTATAAAGACCGTGCAATTTTAGAATATTCTCATTTGTTTTTGAAAATGGCACGGAGTGAGCCGCAATAATGTAATAGTCTAATAAAAGTTATTTTACTGTATATTATGTTGTTAATTTACACCTTTTAGCAATAAACAACCAAGTAAAAATAAAAGATAACGAGCGTAATTTTTAAAAAGTACATGAAAATAAAATTATATCATTTCAAATAATAACTTCAAAGACCATGCAATTATAGAATATTCTCATTTTTTTTGGAAAAGGCTCGCAGTGAACCGAAACACGTCAACAATCTAATAAAAGTTATTTTACTGCATATTATGTTGTTAATTTACACCTTTTAGCATTTTAAAGAAATATACCCTGATCTATTTCAAACAAAATGAAGCTGATATACGTTTTGCTAGTTTACTACAGGTATTCTTTACTGAAAATACTGGGAGTAACAATCTTCTTTCTTTTACAGGGAGACACAAAATAACTCTGATACATTACGATGTATCAGCACTAATTTCATTGAAGATGTTGAACCATTTAAAAAAAAAACTCTACTAATATATATTATTCAAAATCTCGACAACACGTTAGTGATTTTTAAATTGAATTTTTTTTATTACAATTATAAAAAAAGTATCTTCTTTATGTACATACCACCGTTGCTGTAAAAGTATTTTTACAGACGTTTGTAAATAAAGATCATAATGTACTGAACATTTCAGAGGTCGCACTTTTTCAAAGATTTCACATCAATTTTCTGCAATGTTGGAAAACGTTTCATAATCTACGTGTGACGCATGATTTTTAATTATTGTTTTAGTTTAAAAAGAAAAAGAGTTACATTATAATATGGTTAAAATGTTACAATCATTATGGATGAGACAGGCAGGTCTTCAGTTTGGAAATGGAGATAATGTAAAATTAGATAACATGTTGAATTACTACCAGATGGATGATAACGGAAAAAAAAATGTAAAGGATTCTCCTAAAACCTTTTGAAAAAAAAAAGTGTGTTTGTCTTTGTAAGCAAGATCTTAAGGAGATGGGCAAGAAATAGAACAAACAGAAAACACAATCACATTTAATCCAGGTAGAAAGTTAAAAAAAAATAAAGTTGTAATTGAATTTGTTCACTTCTATAGATACATTTAAAAAAACGCTAGAAAAAAATAGTCCAAAAAATATGTAACAACTCAACTCTAATCGATCAGTGTAACAGGATTTTCCCAGATAAAAGCAAACTATCATCTTCTTTAACTCTGAAAAACATTGTTGTAATCTCAGGATCACACTCGTCATCAAGATGTTGAGAAAAATATAATAATAATAAAAAATAAAATACTTTGTATTGATCGGCCTACTTTATGTCAATTTGGTAGCTTTACCCTTTAAGTGCAAAATACAGCATCCTATTGGATTTGAGTTGGACTCCGCTAAATTTTATTTTCAAAAATAACTTCTTTAAAAAACATAGGCTACAAAAAACAATAGCTTAAGGGAAACTGAGAAAACCTTCAACACAACTTCAGTAACTGCGAGTCCTCGTTGTCAACACATATTAAGAGCTTACAAGACTACTATAATATAGTTGCTTGGTTAGAATTTTATTTATACTTTGTAGCGGTCGAATGATTGTTTATACATTGCGATTGAAAACAAAACCCAATCCGTGAAGCTTGTATTCGTACACTGAAGGAAATCAGAAGTTGACCATAGACCTTTTTTATTAGTAGAGATGATTCAGGCAGCGTTCAGACCACATTTTCAAAAATCTGCTAGTCTGGACTTTCTGTTCCAAAGTTTCTGTTGTCATTAACAAAAGAAAGGGGAGTCTCAACAAAAGAAGGGAAGGTGATAAACATGTCAGGGAGTCTCTACCGTAGAATTCTCTTCTCTTGCAGTGCTACAGAAGACTCGCCACATCAAAAAATTGGACAAAGGAACCACTGTAGCTGAATGCAGTCTGATCACTACTTAAGGGAGTAACGGGTGGGAGTTACTCATAACAAGCGCATCTTTTCACTCTCGGGAACATGGAAGGCATGATCTGTAATGATCGCCAAAATACATTTCTCGTCTCAAGCCATTACGCTATATACGCAATCACAAATTAAGGACGGTTACGCTTTATTACATTAAAAGTTTTTAAATGCAAACGTGCCAAATAGTATACTAGATTTGACATATAATTAATTCAAAAACTGTGAGAAACCCCAAATTACCAGATGTCCACAGACACAGAATTATGTCTTAATGTAAATTTCTGAAACCATAGACACCGCTATAAATGAATTTTATCAACGCAGGGAGAGTAATATGAATTAATGATAGTTAATTTAGAAGAATAATTTTGGAAGAAAGTTGTATAAAAGGAACATAAAATAAAGTAAAGCGAACTATTCTAGCATATGATAATTTTGTTCACTCTTACAATTGAGGGGATCGGGGCAAGAAAGTGCCAAGCCACATTTTTCGTGAAATAAATCTAACTCTCTAATCTGATGCTTAATATTATAAATTATAATATCCAACATATAAATTGTTTCTAATGTCACTTGGTGGCAGCCTATGTGACAGGTTTCGTTTTTGCCCCTGATGTTTATGCCCCCAATGAAGATAGCTAATTTACAAAAAAAAAAAAAAAAAAAAAAAACGTAATAGTAATATTATTAAATAAATGCCATATTGTTACTCAGAATATCCCAAATGTTTGGCGAAACACATTGGCGAAAAAACTTTAGGTTATATATCTTAATTTGAGTATTTGATCAAATTTTCAAATTGAAATATCTCAGAAATTCAAAAATGTGGTTTGGCACTCTCTTGCCCCGAGCCCCTCAATTGCTTTAAGTTTACGTGGTAGAATATCCCTTTAAAGTATAGTCAACGAAACGTGTATTAATAACAACTCAACTCTAATCGATCAGTCTAACAGAATTTCCCCAGATAAAAGTGAACTATCATCTCATTTCCCTCTGAAAAACATTGTTATAATCCCAGGATCACACTCCACATCAAGATAATGAGAAAAATAAAATTAATAGAAAATACTACATTGTTCGGGCTACTTTATATCAACTTGGCAGCTTCACCCTTTAATTGCAAACTACAGCACCCTCTCTTCTCGTTGAAAAGGACGAAATGGGACTCGGCTGAGTTTTATTTATTTTCAAAAATAATTGGCTTAAAAAACATGGACTAAAAAAACAATAGCTTGAGAGGAACTGAGAAAACCCTCAAAACAACTTCAATATCTACACGTAGGTATCATCTCCTTGTCAACAGAATTGCCAAGTTTTCAACCCATATTTTTCAAAAGAACCCAGCTAAAATAAAATGAGTTAATGATTAATATTAAAGAATAAAATTACTATAATGTTGCAGTAAAGAAAAAAATCCTTTAGATTAAAAAAAAAATAATAACGGACTTTTTTAACGTACGGAAATTCATCCGTTCTTCAATAATTGACTCAGTTTACGTGACACAATATCGTTTTAAAAAGCTCTTGAAGAAAGACTTTTCCTATCTCGAAAAGTGGCTTTTTAAAATATCACAAAAACACATACTTTAAAATAAGCATTATATTTAAGCATAGTGTATTAGATAAACGAGACGGGAAATACTTTTTTTTACACTCTTTGATTACCGCAAAAGATAGAAACTACCATATTAATGCTTACTAAAAATGAAAAAAAAAATTTAGAGATTATATCAATGTTAAACTTTGTATCTAATATATTAAAATATGACTGTCTGTTTGTATTTTAAAACTACTTTTCCTAAAATATGGAACACATGGCAGTGAAATAAATCCAAGGATGTCAATAAGCTTTCAGAATTTTAAAATTTTAAATAGTTTCAGAGACATAAATTTTTCTATGACTTTTAACGAAGTTTGTCTAAAGATGGCAATTAAATTACTCCGGTGTAAGCCTATAACAAAAGGGGAGAATGTAAATAATGGGATATCGTCTGCTATTCACAATGGTTAACAAATATTTTTATATTTGTTTTGTTTGAATTAACATTTAACAACTAACTATTTAACAATTTTTAGTTTAAATTCTCTTTTGAAAAAATGCAATGTTAAAAAAAATTCATGACTTGTTTCCACATTTACTAAAATTATTATCTAAAAGCTAAAAATTTTTTATATTATTGATTCGCATGAAATAAGTTTTTCAAAATTTGTTTAAAATGTAAATAAATGGACTGTGATAGAGTGTGGAGTTTTGAACATGGAGTCTGAACATAACATACATACCGGACATTAAAAGTTAAAAGTTTTTGTCTAAACAATAGAAACCCACACTACAGAACTTGGCTACACTCACCTTGAGTAATTCGTTTAGACGAGTTAGATAAGTAAACAAACATCAGTTTGATAATAATGACAAGCTCTACACATTTTTTATCCGAAACCTTCTTGAGTAAGGAATTCTGTTAACCGTATGTGCCATTTTCTTATAAAGACACTTTACCATAATTGCATCGAAAACGTAACTTGCAAAATGTAATTTTCGTAATTTTCAGTACATTTACATTGTAAACATGATTTCTTGCTCATCATAAGAAATAAAATAAAATTAATATGATAATTTATATATATATATATACGTGTGGCATTATATTCGATCGAAATATATGTAATGAAAATTCAACACGTCGGTTAGCTACGCCATCTAGTTTCTATTTAAAATAATAAACAATAGTTTTTTTGTTTGTTTTTTAAATGAAAGTAATTGTTAAAGTAATTTCATACATGTTTGCAAATATGGATCCGCTGCCAAAACTATGAACAAAACGTTTTCATATATATGAAAATTTGCCATATCCCTGTAATTTTCTCTCAAATTAAAATGGTTAATCGAATTGTAATAATAAAATCAATTAACTACAATATCCAGAAATGCCATTTAATAACATAATAATGTTTGTAACTGTTAGTTTCCAAGTGACCTCGCATTAAAAAGATCAAGGGCACCAAGAAAAAGGAATTGATTAAAACTACAAAACATGTTTTGTTGAGTACATTTTGGTTGTTTTAGCAAAATTCAAGTAAAATTGAACCATTTTACTTGAATTAACAAAACATTTTTTGATGACGATACAAAATTTTTTTTTGAAATTGCAAAAAAAAAAAAAAAAATTGTTGATTCAAACAAAATTTCCATTGACCTATATTTAAACAAAAAGTTTTGTTGGGTCAACCAAATTTTTGTTGATAACAAAACTTTTTTCTGGGTGGGGAAAAAAGTTTTCTTTCATATATCTTATTTTAGACTTGTGGGGGGGGGGGGGGAGTAAATTCAAGCTTTCCGAATGATAACATATATCTGTCTTAGCATTATGCTTCCAATTTGCTACTTTGTCATTTCAACTGAAAACTTCCAAGGTTTTATTTAAAATATGACTTCGCATTCCACGTAAAAGAATTAGTAATTTCATTTTTAATTTAGCGAAAATTTTAGAAAAGTGGAATAAATATTTACACTTGAATTGATTCATGCCTAGATATTCTTTTAACAGGATTTATTTTTATTATTATTATTGTTTTACCATCTGCCATCAAAACTTTAAATTCTTATCAGAAGCTGAATTTTGAATTAACAATAATAAGTCGTCGAGACATTCATTGTACTCAAAATGTCTAAAATATCTCAATATTTGACAGTTAGCAAGTGCTACCATTGAAATGTATTGCAGATATAAATTTCCTGAAATGAAATTGTTGGCTCATTTCCTTAAACAAGTTATCTGAAAGCTTTCAGTTTTGAAATATATGTATATATTCTACTATTTTGATATTATTTCAGTTTTTATGTCTTGTTAAAAATTCCTTTTTGTTTACATCTCAAACCTATAAGTTCATTTGAAGCACAAGTGAAACAGAGTCATTTTATAAAGCAAGAATTTTATAAAACAAAAGTTGTGTTCATTTCAAAACATAAATTTTACAATTAAATAAAAAGCGACCTTTTTTTAACAAAAAGTGAGAAAAGAAAGAAGACGAGGGAATAATGAATTAAAAGTTGTGGTTGGAAAGTTTTCAATAATAATAATAATAATAATAATAATAATAATACAGTAAAACCTCCATAACGGACACTCCCGAATTGCGGACACCTCTATTTAGCGGACGCTTTTGCGATCCCCAAAACCTGTATATCTGTACATTTTTAACTCTCAATTGCGGACACCTCCAAATAGCGGACAAATTCTGTGCTCCCGAGGTGTCCGTTATTCAGAGGTTTTACTGTAATAATAAAAGTATCAGTTTAGCATACCACTGCCCATTTTTAAAGAAATACTAAAAATTTTATTCATATCGTATAAATTTTCAAATATTTAATAAATTTCACTAATAATAATATTTATACTTGGTTATAAATACTCACACAGTTTATTTTGTAATTGATATTTAAAATAATAAAATTAAAAAATATATAAACACATGAAAAAATAAATATAATATATTTTATCAATAATTTATTTTACTTTTACTTTAAAAACAATTTAATATATAAATAGTATTTAATTATTAATAATAATATTGACATTAACATGAATAATTTAACAATATTTAGAAAACTAAGTAACAAAAGGTCAAATATTACGGGTGAAAACCCGATTACAAATAAGTTAGATAAGAATATTTTTTATATAATATGCACTTGAAATTCTGTTAAATATCAGTTATTTTTATAAAAATAGTGCGGGGAAAATCCCCGTTGTATTTATAATTAATTGGTTATTTGTTTCTAAAACTGGATTTTCTTTTTTTCTAAAGGAGAAAAAAAATGTTGCTTCCATAAATCTTTAAGAATTCCCTTTTCTGCTGAGAATTCACACCATTTACCATTGGAGTTAAGCGGTGCCTTTAGTTCAGCATTATTTATTTATTTTTCAATTAATTATAGAGTAAAATAACATTAAGCATTATTTTCTAACAAAATGACTAATTTAGATTGTTTTATTCAATTCAATTCTATTTTATTATTTTTCTTTATATTTTGAATAAAAAATGAAGCAGCAAATTTAAGTAATGGCATTAATAACAACGAGTTTTCAATTTAATCCTGTCAAAAAAATCTTAGTCTATTTTTACAAATGTCGCAAAGAAGTAGGAGTGTTATTGACACTTAGTATTTTATTACACTATATATAGTTTTATTGAATAAAACTGACTAACAAAATCATCATATATAAATATTTACATCCATAATATTTATGATTTTTACGAAAGTAATGTTTTACATTAAAAGGACACCTCTATTACATAATTACGCAATTAGATTCGAATTCGTTCAGTATTTCGCATGTTATCGTGGTGGCATATTTAGCATTATACATAGATAGATAGATAAACGAAGTGACTGAAATAGATCGATTTCTAAAGAAACCAACCTAAAATAATAACTTAGGAAAAATTATTATTTAATGAAATGGCTTTGAAATTCTTTGACATGCATAAAAGAATAAATAAATAAAAAAAAAAAGAATGAAAAAAAAGAAAGAAAAGAAAAAAGAAAAAAAAGGAGAAAAAGGAGATGTATTATGGAGAATAATAAAGAAGTATTATGTATATTAATATTATATGGTATATGATATGGTATTATTAATAAAGAGGTATAAATTCAGAATTAGGTGAAATAAAATTTTTTGAATGCTTTCGTATGTAATCTATCATTTTCTGACTTTTGTTTCCTTATTCTTTTTTCTTATTCTTTTTTCTTTTTTCTTTCTTTATCGCACGCGAAATTTTAAAGATTTTAAAATATAATTTCTAAAGATCCCCTCCCCCCTCCTCACACACGCATACACCCATCCTGCTAAAATGCTTTTCACCATCAAATAAGAAAAATCAGAACATCACTATAAACTCTTATAGTATCATAGCAAAGCAAAGGTATGTTTATGTCATAACATACCATATAAAATACTTTATAAATTTTGTCATCCAAGAAATCTGATGAAACGAAGTCTGCAACAAACTGCTAACAAAAGCCGGAGTGCTGCGATATCGTTACCAAACCTCTTTTTCACACAGGAAGTGGAAAAAGTGTAGAAAAGAGATTTTCTTTTTTGGATCAAGAGTGGGAAAAAGTGCTGAAGCATCCAAAATCTCTCTCTCTGTGGTTCTTGGATCGATCAATGCTGCAATTAACGTTTTTATTCACAATATTTTTTTCTTTATTATTATTTTTTAATTTAATTATTTTTTAATATTTTTTTTATTTTTTAATTTTTCTATTATTATTATTATTTTTAATTTATTTTTAAATTTATTCCCCACAAATGCACACACACATTCCGCTAAAATGCTTTTCGCCATCAAATAAGAAAAATCAGAATATCACTATAAACTCTTATGGTATCATAGCAAAGCAAAGGTGTGTTTATATCATAACATGCCATATAAAATACTTTATAAATTTCGTCATCCAACAAATCTGATGAAACGAAGTCTGCAACACACTGTTAACAAAAGCCGGAGTGCTTCGATATAGTTACCAAACCTCTTTTTCACACAGGAAGGGGAAAAAGTGTAGAAAAGAGATTTTCTTTTTTGAATCAAGAGTGGGAAAAAGTGCTGAAGCATCCAAAATCTCTCTCTGTGTGGTTCTTGGATCGATCAATGCTGCAATTAACATTTTTATTCACAATATTTTTTTTGTTTATTATTATTTTTTAATTTAATTATTTTTTAATAATTTTTTTATTTTTTAATTTCTCTATTATTATTATTTTTTAATTTATTTTTAAATTTATTCTCCACAAATGCACACAATCATTCCGCTAAAATGCTTTTCACCATCAAATAAGAAAAATCAGAATATCACTATAAACTCTTATGGTATCATAGCAGAGAAAAAGTGTGTTTATGTCATAACATACCATATAAAATACTTTATAAATTTTGTCATCCAACAAATCTGATGAAACGAAGTCTGCAACACACTGCTAACAAAAGCCGGAGTGCTTCGATATCGTTACCAAACCTCTTTTTCACACAGGAAGGGGAAAAAGTGTAGAAAAGAGATTTTCTTTTTTGGATCAAGAGTGGGAAAAAGTGCTGAAGCATCCAAAATCTCTCTCTCAGTGGTTCTTGGATCGATCAATGCTGCAATTAACGTTTTTATTCACAATAATTTTTTTTAAGTGGGCAGAGTTTTACTTTATTTTGTTTAGATGAAACTCTAAAATAAATGAAATGAATTAACGATAAAATGAATTATTTACTTTATTTAAGATAAGGGATGGAAATGAATCTTTAATTAGATGAGAGGGACACGCTATAAATGATGTATTTAGCAAAAACGATTCTTTATTAAACTTTTTTTCTTATTAGATAGCGTTTAATAGGATATTCCTCTTATTTTAAAGTGAAGGAATCAATACAAAAATTAAAGAATAATTATATATAGTTCTTCACTTTTTTTGTAATTATCCAAAACTTTATTTTTATAATAATATTCTACGTAGTACATATTTGGTAATTTATTTGTATACTACTACTACTACTACTAATAATAATAATAATAATAATAATAATAATAATAATAATAATAATAATAATAATAATATGCTATTGCATAAATTGTACTTTTAAAATATTTTGATTTTTCATTGGATGACAAGATAGAGTGTTATCAATTATCATTTTATATAAGTTTCTGCAAATAATTTATTACTCATGTAAATATTATAATTATTTTGAAAATATCTTATAATAAGAAGCATATAACTTTCCCTTAACTTTAGAAACAACTTCTTGAGAGAAATTTCCCTGTTTGACATTAACATATATATTTTAAGTACAGTTTTTTTTCCATCAAAATTATTTAAATAATTCACGGTAAATCGAAAGACAAATGACATTGTTGGTTGGTAAGTATGTAGAACCATAACCTTATTAAAATAACATTTCAAGTTTATGTCGTTTTAAGGAATTATGAAAAAATAAAATGTAATTTATCAACAAAAATTGAAAAGAAGAATTTATATAGAAGCTAGAAAAAAATATATAATATGAAATATTTTGATAGATGATAGAAAATTGAATATCAAATAAGTAAAGAAAGGAGGAAACTCCGAACCTAATAATTTCTCGCCATATATATTTTAAATACAGTTTTCTTTTCCATCAAAATTATTCAAATAATTCACGGTGAAACGAAAGACAAATGGCATATATCATTGTTGGCATAATCATTAAATGGCATATATAAATAAATGGCATATATCATTGTTGATTGATAAGTATGTAGAACCATAACCTTATTAAAATAACATTTCAAGTCTATGTCGTTTTAATGAATTATGAAAAAATAAAAATTAATATATCAACGAAAATTAAAAAGAAGAATTTATATAGAAGCTAGAATAAAAATATATAATTTGAAATATTTTGATAGATGCTAGAAAATTGAATATCAAATAAGTAAAGAAAGGGGGAAATTCTAAACCTAATAATTACTTGACATATATATTTTAAGTACAGATTTTTTTTTCATCAAAATTATTCACGGTGAAACGAAAGACAAATGACATTGTTGATTGGTAAGAATGTAGAAATTATTACAAGACAAATGACATTGTTGATTGATCCTTAAGCGTGTAACCTAATTAAAATGACATTTCGAATTTATGTCATTTTAATGAAATATGAAAACTTAAAATTCAATTTATTAGCAAAAGTTGAAAAGAAGAATTTAGATAGAAGCTAGTAAATAAAATAGAATATGAAATATTTTGATACAGAAGCTAGAAAATTTAATTTAATATCAAATAATTAAAGAAAGGAGAAAATTCCGAACCTAATAATTCCAAAACGAGAGTTTATTTTTCTTCTCCTTCCAAGAGTGCGATTAAGTTAAAAAATTAATTTTATAAATTGTTAAAGGTGATAAAAATCTTTAAATTAAAGTCGTTAACACTGGGATGTATAAAGAGGTTATTTTGTACCCCGGCTGCAAATATATTTTACTATGTTTATCGATATACTCACGCCTCTTAGGATTAACTGAGTACAAAATAATGAGACATCAATTATCAACACAGGATAAATATATAAAAAAATATACTCTACTCCCACAAAAACATAAAATTATTATCCATATCAATACGGCAAAATTAATGGCAAAATTAATGGTAAAATTAATATACGTGAGTCATATTTTAATAAGAAGTTAGAATAAAACGATTCGACAGTGTAAATAATTAAAAGAAATACATTTAATTACCTGATAAACGCATAAACAAATAAAATCGAAAACAATTACAGCTCCGTTAAAAAAATGTTTCGAACTTTTGAAGGTATGTAAGAAACGAGAAAAAAAAAATCAATGAAACATCAAATATCAAAGAAGAGAAAAAACCTTTAGCCTAGCGAAAAACATTCCTCCAAAACAGAAAGTATAAATAATAATGATGTTTGATGTAACCTCTTTGTCTATGTCACGTTTTAATTAAAAATGAGAGTAAAACGATTGAGCAATACAAATAATTAAAAAATAGCTTTAATTAAATAATAAATTAAATAAAAAATACTGTTCTGTTAAGATGTTCCAAACTTTTGAAGGTACATAAAGAAACGAGAAAATAAACCAATGAAACATTAAATATCAAAGTAGGAAAAAAAACTTTAACCTAGCGAAAAACATTCCTCCAAAACAGAAAGTATAAATAATAATGAGATTTGATGTAACCTTTTTATCTCTGTCAAATTTTAATTAAAAATGAGAGTAAAACGATTAAGCAATACAAATAATTAAAAAATAGCTTTACTTAATTAATAAATTAAATAAAAAATAGTGTTCTGTTAAGATGTTTCAAACTTTTGAAGGTATATAAAGAAGCGAGAAAATAAATCAATGAAACAGGAAATATCAAAGTAAAAAAAAAAAAAAAAAAAAAAAAAAAAAACTCTACCCTAGAGAAAAACATTCCGCCAAAACATAAATTATAAATAATAATGAGGGTTAATGTAACCTGTTTACCTATGCCACATTTTAATTAAAAATAAGAGTAAAACGACTAGGTTAGTATAAATAATTAAAAAAGGTAATTAATTAATAAATTTAAATAAAAAAATTGTTCTGTTAAAATATTTAAAACGACTAGGCAATACAAATAATAAAACCATATAACAAATTAAATTTTAAAAAGAACTGTTCTGTCGCAATATTTCAAGAATTTGACAGCATGTTATTTAAATGCAGGTAATCTAAATTATAAAGTGAATGACACCGCCTACCTTTTTAGTGCTCCACTTTTTCCGTTCTTTCCGTTTCCGATGATGCTCCTCCCGGATACGGAAGACCGTGATGGTAAGCTGTCTGGAGTTTCAACAGCATCTTTCGAAGGCACCCTGCCATTCATTTGCTTGAGATCCCCGTTGGCTGTGGCCCCGTTGGCCACACCGTTTGATGGGGGCCCCACAACGATAGACTTGGGCTTCTGAGTCGCTGCAGACCCACCGTCGTTATCCTCCTCATTAACCACGTAAGGTGTCATTTTTTTCTTATGATTAATGAATAACTTTACGACTTCGAAAAGTACGTCACGGGTTGTGGAATGCAGTCGATATAATTTGCTACCTATCCTTAACAGGCAAGTTGCTGTAGCTCATTTTAAATAATTCGATTTCGAAAGCGAAACTATACACTGATTATATGTTGACACTGGATTTATTAAAAGCTTGTTTTTGTTTACAATCAATATTCTATCTTTGATATTTTTTTTTTTCAGATGTATATCAAAGTGATAAAATCTTCTCAGTATCACAAAATATCGATGACAGTATTCTTTTCAGATCACTGACATGCACAAACTTAAACCTGGACTAGATTATCACAACTAGGATAATTTCATTTTCTGATTTTTGGCACTCAATAGTCCGTAATGCATACACAAGAGCTAAACAGATAAAAGCAATCTTGGCGCTCCAGAATTACCCGTTTGCTACGGTAGAAAAACACGTTGCTGATGTTTACACTGCTTAGCAAACTTTGAACTAAATTTAGAGTAGTAATCAAATTGTAACTCTTTCTTTTTTCGTTACGTCCAATTGATGAGTAGCTTCAGCAACTGTAGCGATTAAATTCACAATTAATTTTCCGGCACACACACACAAAAATATATTTTTGAAAATGGCACCTTGACACACTATGTTTTTTTAAAAGCAGTAAATATGTTGAAATTCGCTGCACTTTTGGCAGATGGCACTAATTAATATTAATTCGAAGATCAATCGTCGTGAATAAACAATACTGGTAGTTAGTTACAAAGACAAAAATGTTATGGCCGAATCGTAAATTCCTTTGCTGAAATTAATTATGAAAGAAAATTTGTAAATTTAATCCACGCTAATAAAATTTAAGGATTTTTTTTTTTTTTTTTTTTTTTACATGTACCAGGAAGAACTATATGTATTTAGCATAGAATATTATTAAATTTCCAATGATGCACTATGAAAACCTTCTGCATGCCATTACACAAAAACGCTTCAAAAATCAATTTATCATTTCCTTATCAGGATGCAAATTAATGCGTTAATTGGCTTAATCAAGATATTTAATTGCATCCATCAAACTAAGTAGTGCTCAATCAGTATTTATTCACAACTGTCACAAGAACAATATTAACATTTGCGCAAAAATTATGTTTTATATCACTTATACAGTTTCACTCGGAAAACTAATATTTAAACGTGTATTTTTTAAAACACTAATACAAATTCACAATCCAAAACAGATTGCACTGAATGTTACAATCCCTTATGACTAAATTTTACTTATGTTTTGACGATCAATCCATCATAAATGTGTAATCCAGAGCACAGAGAAAACATCTCCAGTGATAGAAGGTACCTTGACAAGTCACCGGCACGATCAGCCCGGCGAGCGAATCTCAGCCATTT
Organism: Maratus michaelseni; assembly: GCA_963931845.1. NCBI lineage: Eukaryota > Metazoa > Arthropoda > Arachnida > Araneae > Salticidae > Maratus > Maratus michaelseni. The sequence goes on along the minus strand of OZ007594.1, from coordinate 162,964,863 downwards.
TGAAGCCCGGTCCGAAATTCGCTCGTCGCGGTTTGTTGATGGCGCTGCCATCGGCTCACCGGCTTGACTCACTTCTGAATCAGGTGGGTGTGCTGATGTCGTAACCTTGCGTAGATCGTAAAGAATATGAATATCTTGTCCCTTTTCTTTACATATTTATTGACTAAATGTAGTTTAGATTCACGTATACCTCTGTTCTTCTTACTTCATGCTATTACAACAGTAATTTATTGATTGCAAAATGCTCTTATACAATTACAGTACGATTACCTTTTTTATGTACTTACGGAGAAACTTGGCATTAGTCCAAATTTTCGACTCTACAATCATTTGATGAATTGTTTATACATGCTGTATAATATTTTCATTCTAAATAAATATACTATTTTTATTCAACACTTAAAAAAAAAAGAAAAGATAAATTCACCAGTAAAATTACTCTGATAAATTAATTTTACTCAATCCACTATCAAGAAATGAGAACGTTATGATATAATCTTTTTGAAAGATATAATCTTTACGATCCCGTATCTTCAATATTCTATATTAAACCTAATCTTCTCTCTGTTCTTTCTGAATTTGCATAATTGGCTTATAAAAATTAATTTCATTACTACTAACTTATTTAGGAATGTCAAAAATCTTAATTATGCAATTACCCAAATTTTTTGTGACTTCAATAATTTACACTATTTAATTTGGCTAATTACTGAGGTTTCACACCATTTTAAGTGTTTTTTCTCCATTTTTTTAATAATATTTTTTCATGCAAATTTTACTGGTGCAAGATTTATATTTGTTATAATGGTTATCAATCATGATAAAAATACATTAATTCGTTTATTCACAGTTTTAAGGCTATAATTTTACTCTTTACAAATATATAATTACTCTATATAATTACTACTTATATAATTATGTTTTACAAATACTTTTAACATTAATTAAATTAAAAAAAATTAAATTAAATAAATCTATGTGAAGTATAAGAATAAATTAATTGCTTAATGAATAGTAAACGATTATTTGAAAAGTTAATGACGACATAAACTATTTAAAACTTAATAATTTCTATTTTATGTTAAATCCCATGAATGCACTTACATTTTTTAAGCATATGTGTTTTAAAACTTTCCAACACAGCTGAAAAATGTTTATGAATTCGGTTTGTCTCTCTATCTGTCCATTTGTCCATACTATAACTCTCGTAAATATACTCGGATTGACATGTTATTTTTATGTGTTTTTGAAGTATATTATATAATGTTCGGTATTGAAAATGATGTAAAATTTATAGTTCATTTACAGGGGCACAAAAGAATTCCGTTACATACGTTCTATGGGACAAAAACATTTGCGGTGCACTTTAATGATGTTAAGATAATTCAAACATAATGAAATTGATATGCACCGCTGAGTTGGACTACAGCATGCTTTCTGTGGAGTATAGAATAAAAAGCATTTATAGTTCGTTTACAGGACGCACAAGAAAATTCCCTTACATTATGATCTATCGGGAAAATGCGTTTTCAATGCATTTTAATGATGGTACGATATTTCTAATATAATGAAATTGATATGGATCATTAAGTTGTAAAATTAAAAAAAAATATGGTATCTGCATTGTTATTCTCATTTGAAATTCCTACACTAAAATTTTCCTTTTGACGTCTTTCCGCCTTGCTTTTGGCATCGGGTTCTGTTAACTTTGTCCTACTTAGCTCTCTTGCTATTGTAAGGAAAAAAAAAATTATTTATATTATTTTTTGCATCTTAATTGTAACTATACTTAATTTTCTTTGCATCTTACATAATTTAATTATATGAATCTTATATAAACTAATTGTTTGCATCTTATTTAAAATAAAATGTTTGCTTGATGTATTAGATTAAAAAAAATAATAAAAATTAAAAAGTGTTTGGCTCTGATGGAGCTTCCCCCTCCCCCTATGCTCACCATTCTGGCACCAATCAAAGCCTCAAAGCGTACATCCAGATTGCTCCTACATCAGCATCATTCCACCGCAGCCTACTGCGAGAGAAATTTTATATTTCTGAATCTTCTGATGCCATCTTCCATAGACTGTTCTCATTTAGATGTGAAGTAAACGTGGGCATTACGCCCCAGGTAGGCATTCATCAATAATCGTCTTTGGTCTTTGAACAACATCTTTTTTATAGATTATAATGTTCATAGCATTTATCGTTCATTTACAGAGATACTCTATAAAAATTACAGGATGCAATATGATTGATAATTTCTTGAATGTGTTTTTAGCTGTGGAATGTATTTTTAAACTTAACTATTTTTTAATATATGACATGTTGATTAATTCTGTAGATTACATACAGGGTTGCACGATAGAACACATTACCGGATATGGACAGCAACTGCGAAAAATGAATTTTTACTGCATTATGTAATTTTATTTATTTATTATTATTTTTTTTTTTTTTTGTATTTATAATTTTATTGTACGAAAAAAAAATTCTTAACAATATTCTATTAGTGTGGGAAAGTGTTTCATAATCATATTCATAATGCATGATTTTTTGTTCCTGTTTATTTCTGTAGTTACTTTTAAAAAGCAATACCGTTCTCAGAAGTGCCTGTGTAAAAGATACATGTACGTTTCCCAAAATTAAAATATTTCCTTTGACAAGTTCAGATGAATGAAATACTCCTGAGTTACATTACATTCGCATTAACTAAGAAATAAAATAAAATGATTCTTCGAATTGCAATTTAAATTAACCCAACATATATATTTCTCATTTCTAAATAATTGCTTAGAAATTTTACAGATTTATACGCTATGAAAGCTTTACTTGAATATTCTTAGAATCATTCTTTTCTAGAATCACAAATAAAATATTTTCCTTTAATTTTCAAACAATATAGCTTCCATTGCAATCTCAATTTACAATTTTGAAGAAACATGTTTATAAAATAGAAGTCTGTTATTCTATAAATTATACATTATAAAATTCCACAGACTTATACGACAATGAAATTTTTACTTGAATATTCTTAGAATCATATCCTTTTCTGGATTCACAAATAAAATATTTTCCACTAATTTTCAAACAACTTAGCTTTCATTGCAATCCCAATTTACAATTTTGGAGAAAAGTATTTATGAAATAGAAGTCTATAAATAATACATTATAAAATTTCACAGATTTATACGACAACGAAGTCACGACAATGACTCTTGAACATTTCTAGCCGCATCATTTTCCAAAAAGATTAATTAAATACTTTTCACTTTTTTTTCAAAGCCATAATAAGCTCTTACTGTAATCTGAATATACTAATTTGGGGAGAAATCCGTATTATAACGCAAAATCATGTCCGTGAGCACCACCCCCTGAATACAGGGCTGCGCGCTGACAAAAATAACGGCTGTCGCATGTGGATTTTTTTTTTCAGCATTTCTACGGTTTCTTGAACTTCAACAGCAATAATATCTAAAAGTTTTCTTTGACTTATTTGATCTCAGAAAAACAAGGCAACTTTTAGAAATTATTGGTGTTAAAGTTCGAGGAAACGTTCAAACGCTGAAAAAAAATCTGCCTGCGACAGCCACCATTTTTATCAGCGCGCAGGCCTAGTAATCAGGAGGCGGTGCCGTGAGTAACGCTGACGTCATATTGGCGGTGGCAATACCTGACCAATAACATTCACTTTTACTGCAATTTTTTTTAGCTCACAGGCTATCAAAGCCTGAGAGCTTATGTGCCCGCCGGTTCTGTATGTACGTACGTACGTATGTATGTATGTACGTAACACGATAACTCTTGATAGAACTAACCGTTTTACTTAAAATTTTGTTTATAGGTTCCTTGTGATAAGGCGCTTCCCTGATTGGTTTTGGAGGTTCATTGGTTAAGCATAAAGGGGGGAAACGGGGGGCTAACCCCCCATAATTTAGATAAATGGGTTTTTCATGCAGAATTATCCCATTTTCTTCAAATTTTGTATATAGGTTCATTTTGATAATGTGCTTCTGTCAATAGTTTTGGGGGTTCATTGGTTAAGTATAAAGGGTGAAAGGGGGGATAACCCCCCCCCCTAATTTAGATAAATGAGTTTTTCATTCATGCAGAATTATCCGATTTTCTTCAAATTTTGTATATTGGTTCATTTTGATAATATGCTTCTGTCAATAGTTTTGGGGTTTCATTGGTTAAGTATAAAGGGGGAAAGAGGGGATAACCCCCCCCCCCCTAATTTAGATAAATGAGTTTTTCATGCAGAATTATCCGATTTTCTTCAAATTTTGTATATAGGTTCATTGTGATAATGCGCTTCTCTGAATAGTTTTGGGGGTTCATTGGTTAAGTATAAAGGGGGAAAGGGGGGGATAACCACCCCCCTAATTTAGATAAATGAGTTTTTCATTCATGCAGAATTATCAGATTTTCTTCAAATTTTGTATATTGGTTCATTTTGATAATGTGCTTCTGTCAATAGTTTTGGGGTTTCATTGGTTAAGTATAAAGGGGGAAAGAGGGGATACCCCCCCCTAATTTAGATAAATGAGTTTTTCATGCAGAATTATCCGATTTTCTTCAAATTTTGTATATAGGTTCATTGTGATAATGCGCTTCTCTGAATAGTTTTGGGGTTCATTGGTTAAGTATAAAGGGGGAAAGGGGGGGGGGGCTAATCCCCCATTAATTTAGATAAATGGGTTTTTCATGCAGTATTATCCCATTTTCTTCAAATTTTGTATATAGGTTCATTTTGATAATGCGCTTCTGTCAGTAGTTTTGGGGGTTCATTGGTTAAGTATAAAGGGGGAAAGGGGGGATAACTCCCCTAATTTAGATAAATGGGTTTTTCATACAGAATTATCCGATTTTCTTCAAAATTTGTATATAGTTTCATTGTGATAATGCGCTTCTCTGAATAGTTTTGGGGGTTCATTGGTTAAGTATAAAGGGGGAAAGGGGAGCTAATCCCCCTTAATTTAGATAAATGGGTTTTTCATGCAGAATTATCCGATTTTCTTCAAATTTTGTATATATATTCATTGTAATTAGAGACTTCCCTGATTAGTTTAAGGGGTTCATTAGTTAACTATGAGGGGGGTAACGGGGGGATGACACCCCCCCCCTTAATATATTGTTGATTTCTTTATTTTTCGAGGGGCATATTTCAAATTCTTTGAAATAAGAGTATAATATACAATTAGTGTGACTAGCCTGTGAGCTCAATGCCCTCAGTTTAACTGGGCAGTTTTCTTTTTATTTAACTTCTAAACAATACACAATTTCCATTTTTACCGCATCAGATAAGAAAATTAATGTTCTTTGAAATGCAATTTGTTTGAAAACTCTATCTTAATTTACTGAATTTTTATGTTTTTTAAAAACAATTTTCAAGTATGATTTTTTAAAATGAATATGTATTGTGTTTAGCCGTATTACGAAAGCTTAACACGTTTGCTTTGAAAGCAATATAAATAGCTCAGAATTTCTTTCCGACTAACATTCAATAACGAAATTAAAATTTCATAAATAAATAGACAAATAAATAAAATAATATAAATAAAACACACATTTAACAGATATTTAATCGAATTTCGTGCTAGAAACCACTGGAATTGACACAACCAAAAAAGGATGCTTTAAGTAGCGAAATCTTTGGCGATTTCTTCGGCTATTAACTTCTGGCATGCGTGTAATACGAAAGTATCGGTATAATAAAGTTAAAAATTTTATTAGAATACATAAATGATATTCTTTATATATAATGCTTTTTGTTTAGTTAGTGGGCGATCTAAAAAAATCGCCCACTATCTACATATTAAAAAAATGTATCAGAATTTTCAATAGAATAAAATCGTTTTCACCAATGTTGTGTAAACCGGGAAGCCCGAGTTGGATTCCCTAGTATTTATAAAATGGAATTATATTATTCTATAAAAAATAATTTTAAAGTTTCGCAGATTTACGTATTAGTAATGATTTCTTCGCTTGCGTATTCCTAGAAACATCATGTTCTAGAAACATAAATAAAATACTTACCATAATTTTTCAAAAATATAAACTTCCACTGTATAATGAATTCCCTATTTTTGTAAGAAATATTTACAAAATACAGATCTATATTTTATTACAATATATTATATAATTTTACAAATTTGTAGACTAATGAAATATTTGATTGAATATTCTTAAAAACACCATTTTCAAAAAACACCATTTTCGTAAAATACTTTCCTCTAATTTTCAAATCCACAAACTTCCACAATAATCTGAAATCGTTTTGTTTTGGAGAGACATGTTCACAAAATAGAAATATATTAATCTATTCCAAAACTAATCTCCCTCATATGTAGTAAATCTTAATATGAGTAAAGGTTAAATGTAATAAGAACGATTAGTCATCGGTAGTAGAGTCAAACTCTTTTCCGGAACGATTGATATTGAAATTCTTAATTAATGACTTTATAAGTGGTTGTTTTCATCTAGAAGCATTAAGCATTCTTAAGGCAATAATTATGTGAACTCCTGCTCCATTTTGTTCGAATGATAAATTTAATAATAATTCAATTTGATGCCATCGATATTGATGACACCAAACACAGTGGAACGAAACATCTTACATTGCTTTTACATTATGAAGTTTCGAGCTGCAATTTACATTCCTTAAATATAAATCATCACACGATTACACATAAAACTCTTTGATTTCAAACAACTTCTTAGAAATTTTACAGATTTGCACATAAATGAAATCTTCACGTAATTATTCCGAGGAATATTATCTAGAAACGTTAATAATTTTTTTTTCCACAAACTTTTAAAACCCATAAGTTTACATAATAATCTGTTGTTGTTGTTTTGATGAGGCAACGAAATTTTCGCTTCACTGTAAAAAAAAAAAAGCCAAATGTTTCTATGAAATTATTATATAACCACCACAAAAAATTTAAAATAGCCTCTTCCGTGCCACCCACGATTCAGAAAACCGTTCTATTATCTCTTGAAACATCAGAAACCAATAGATTTTCGGGATTTTCAAAAAAATTTATAAAAACAAAGTGTCTTGAGCTGCCAGTGATTTTCATAAACGTCTCCGATTTGCTTTTATAAGGAGATTAATCAGTTTTCTCAAACCGGAATATCGGTTTTTCGAATGATATCAATTCTCAAGTAAACATTTTCAGCTACCTAACTGAATGTATACATGCAAGAGCAACAGAGCTAATATTAATTTTAATGTTAATGTTAATTTTGATAATTTTCCACTTTTGTCCGTTAGACATTGTCTGTTGAAGATGAAAATATTACTTGAGAATTGATAGCTTTCGAAAAAACGATATTCTCGTTTTAGAAAACTGATTAATGCACTGTAAAATATACTCGGAAACGTTTCTGAAAATTACGGGCAGCAAAAGAAGCTTTGTTTTTATGGATGCATTTTTAAATCTCGAAAATCTATTTGTTTCTGAGATTTCTAAAGTTAAAAAAACGATTTTAGGAACCGTTTGAATCTTTATCTTAATTTAGAGATTTTTTGTGGTTTTTTAAAAGAAATTTCAAGCATGATTTTTTTTTTTATCTTTCTCTCTTGCGTGCAGGCCGATTATGAAAGTTCAACTCCCTTGTGCTTAAAACAATATAAATAATTCAGCATTTGTTTCCGGTGAATATTTCATAACGAAATTAAAACTGCATGAATAAATAAATTAAATAACATTAATGAAAGACAAATTTAACATACCTGTAATGAAACTTAGCACTTAAACCACTTAAATTATCAGAATTTAAATAGATGCTGTAAGTAACGAAATCCTTGGCAATTATTGTCGCTACTAACTCCTGGCATGGGGCTATTACGAAACTATTGCTTTTCATAAATTTCGAAACTTTATTTTAATACATAATTAATATTCTTCATTTAAAAAGGCCTTTTAGTGTTCTTAGCGGACAATCTAAATATATATATATAGTAAATGTAAACACTTTATTAGAGTTGTCAATAGAAAAAAAATGGTTTTTGCCTATGTTGTGCAACCCGGGAATCCCGGATTAGATCCACTAATATATATATAAGTGAAATCTATTATTCTATAAAAAATAATTTTACAGTTTCACAGATTCACATAGTAATGAAACCTTCGCATGTGTATTCCTAGAAACACCATATTCTAGAAACATTAATAAAATACTTTCCACAAATTTTCAAATCTATAAGCTTCCACTGAATTATGAATTTACTATTTTTGGAAGAAATGTTCACAAAATAAAGATCTATTGTTTTATAACAATATATGATAGAATTTCGCCGAATTATTACAGTAAGGAAATCTTCACTTGAATATTCGTACAAACATAATTTTCGAGAAACATTAAAAAAATACTTCCCATTAATTTTCAAATTCGTAAGCTTCAACAATAATCTGAATTCACTGTTTTGGGAAGATATATTCATAAAATAGAAATATATTAACAACCTAACTGTTTTGCCCGAGCGTCGCTTGGGTAATAACAATTTGCTTGCCTCGTTATTGAAAGCTGTTGGATACCATTAAAAAAACGAAACTGTTAAGGGATTAATTTATTCCAACACTAATCTGCCTCATATGTAAATCTTAATAAGAGTAAAGGTTAAATGAAAAAAGAAAAATTAATCATCTGTAGTGGAGTTAAATTATTTCCCGAAACAATCGATATTGAAATTCTGAATTAACGCGAAAAATATTTCATTAACGTTTCTCGAAAATCCTGTTTATAGGAATATTCAAACGACGATTTCATTACTGTATAAATCTGAGTGTTAGAATAGATTAATAAATTTCTATTTTATGAACATATATTCCCAAAACAGTGAATTCAGATTTTGGTATCACAGATTTACAGGGTGATGAAATTTTCGCATACACAGAAAAAAATAAAACCTAAAATGGGTAAAAAAAAAGCCCAATTTGGGTTGAAAGATTCTTAGGTCTGGGGTAACCCATTTTGGGTCCATACCAAATTGGGTCATGACACATGCCTGTTTTGGTTGCCACTGTGTATCCATTTTGGACACTGTTAAGGACCCATTTTGGGTATCTTAAGACCCATTTTGGGCATCACTGAGAATCCATTTTAGACAGTATTTAATACCCATTTTGGACACTGTTAAGTACCCATTTTGGGTATCTTAAGACCCATTCTGGGCCTCACTGAAAATCCATTTTAGGCAGTATTTAATACCCATTTTGGACATCACTGAGAATCCATATTAGGCAGTATTTAATACCCATTTTCGATATCTTAAGACCCATTCTGGACACTACTGGAGAATCCATTTTAGGCAGTATTTAATATCTAATTTAGATATACACCCAATATGAATACCACTAATTACCTATTTTGGAGAATATTTAGTACCCATTTTGGCCATGCTAACACCTATTTTGCACAATCTTAAATATCTATTTTAGAATACATGAATACCCAATTTGGGTGCCTTTAAATACCTGTTTTAGGATGAATTCAACATCCAATTTAGATAAATTTAAATACCTTTCTTGACACATTTAATACCTATTATTTTTAACATTGCACTATCATCCCAAATGCTGGATACAGTATTTATGAATTTATTTTAAATGTTTATTAGTGTACAGCTTCATAACTTAGTGCTTTTATTAAAACATTACAGTAAAATTTTAAAGTTAAAATAGTACCTTCAAAAATTATTCATATTTGAAATATAAGGCAATTAGCTCAATTTCGATGAGATTCCAATAATGAATAGCTGAATAATTTTCTCAATATTTAGAATCCTTCTTCTCGGGATCTTGATTTGAAACAAAATTATGACTTTCTTATGGGATACACTATCAAATTAAATGTGTTATGCCACCAGCTTTTATATGATTTCTTTCATTTGTCACATTAAAAGATAATTAAGATATTGATTTGTACTAATTTTTGAAATTTCTTAGAATATTGATAGAATATTATTCTCACCACAAGCAGTAGATTTACTTTTAACATTAGAAAGACCAATTGGGGTTATTTTGACTGTCGAATAGTGAAATCATAATTGTTATTTATCACAATACATAGTTTTGTGATATTTTATATATGAATATAATATTCAGGACTTGTGTCGACGTTTAAAATGGAACTGAGTTAGAGTTGATCATACTTTTAAAGACTATAGTACCCCACGTTTACTCTAATATTATTTTCAAATAATTATATGTTTTAATCTTGCTGATGATCACATTTAATCTTCAAATCTTTGTTTAAAAAACAGCTTTGAATAATGTAATAATTATTCTTAAAAAATAGAAAAAAAAATACAGTCAAATATATTATTAGGTACATTAGGAAATTTTATTGTCCAGACATTTATATTCAGCTATTGTGTATTTAGCACAGCTTTAAAAAAAAAAAAAAAAATAAAATAAATAAATGAAAAAATGGTGGACTCATGCAAGAATTTTGCACTGCAATCTAAATTTTTTAGCAATATAATATTTTTTATTTATAGATTTAAACTTCTAATGAAACAAAATCATAGTGGTACAGATGTCACAGATGCACCGGGGTTTCTTTTTGGCACCAAAATGGTGATTTTTTGCTTGGTGTGGTAACCTGGTGACTTTTGCATCATATGGAAACTTGGTATTTTATAACAAAATGAAATGTGTATGTAAATAAATTAAAAATAAAATAATATAAAAATAATTACTAAATAAAATTAAATACATGTGTATTAAAAATAATGCGTGTTTTAAATAAAACTATGTGTAATTATAAAATTAAATTAAATGTGTGTGTTTTTAAAATAAAATTATAACACAATTTTAATATAAAATAAAACTAACATGTTTGTACAAGCTAGGCCGCCTAACAGGTATTCGAAAATGAGATTTTCTCGCTAAAATAGCAAAAAAAAAAAAAAAAAAAATCGGCAAACCCTGCGATATCTATTTCATAAGATTAGTCAAGCCAGAATATCAACTCATTCATCCCATCAAACTTACAAAAAGGCACGCGCGAGAAAAAACCAAAATAACAATCGTATTTTAACTGCATTAGAGGAAGACATCATTCCCTTAAGAAAGGGGGGGGGAGGTGGGAAAAAAAAAAAAACATGGACAACCTATTGTATTTTTTTCTCCTAAACATTGAAATTCGAATTTTGCTTTTTTATCATAAATATAAAATAAACACATGCAGAGATATCACACTTTATCTTTTTGTACTATTTATTTTTTTATAATCATTGTGAGCGTTATATAATCCAGAATTTAATTTTTGTGGTAAGACAATTTGAAGAAAACATATCATTTCATTTATGAAAACAATGCCAATTTAATTTTTAATTAACAGCAATCTTTAATCAAGAAAGATGTTTTAGGAAAATGTAAGTGTATATGTCAGAAGCCGCTTTAAAAACCTTTTGAATGATACTTCATTCGTTATTCTGCGCTTCGTAAATTCATAGAAAAAGGGATGTTGACAATAGAAATTATATATATGATTGCCATGGATCACCACTTTGTTAAATTTACCTGTGATGATGCTTAAATTAAACTTAGGAAGTTATGATGGAAGTTAGGATGGTCATACAATATTAAATTTGGTGCCACTTAATCGGACATTTTTCAAGACAAACAAATATTAACACAGCTTTATAACTGTTACTTTTAAATATAAAATGTTGTGTTTTACATTTAATTATTTAAAGGGAGTGGAGAAAAATTTAACTTGATAATGGCAATGAAAAAAAGTAATATGAAATCGTAAATAGCTGCTTAACTCCGCAGTACATAATACAACAATTAACACATAAGGTTTAAAAACTACATGATGATTAAAAATTTGATTAAAAAAAATATTTTAAAACTTACTTCAATTTTCTTGACTTGTAGTTCTTGGCGCAGTACAGACAATGTTCGAAACAAAAAACATAAAAGCAAATATGGTGCTCATAATTTGCTTTATGCCGCACAAATGTAGGAATGCTGTTAACAGCTAAATTATACTCTTAAAACTGTATCTCTGATATAAAAGGTACATTTGGAATATTTGCGTCCCTGAATATTCAGAGACACATGGTGCCCTTGAAATTAAGAGGCACAGAATGCCTTTGAGATTAAGAGGCACAATGTGCCTTTCAATTTATATGATAGTGCTTCTTACGTAAAAATATATTCTGTGCCTCTAAAGATACTGGTACATGTTTTTTTTGTGCATCTCATTTCCAATATAACCCAAGTCAATAAATTAATACTTATACAGGGTGTCCCTCTTATTTTTTTTAATTTATTTATTTATTTTTTTTTATGACAAAACTAACAGAATTGGGATACTTTGAATTTTATGAATATTCAGTGTTTTCAGGTTCTAAAAACAAAAAGACTCTTGTACAGAAAAATATTGAAAATTAAAAGAAATCAAGGTATAATAAGTCAGTAAGATTTTGCCGTAACGGAAAGGACTTTTTTTTTTTTTTTGTACTTGTAAGGAAATGCAGGAAAATTTTCTACATATAACTCTAAAATGCAGGGAACACACAAATAATTTAAATTTTTAATGTTTACAAAAAAAAAAAAAAAAAAAAAAAAAAAAGTAAACAGTTTTTAATATGATAAAGAACATTTTGAAACATTTTTGCAATTAGAAATATAATACTTATAAAGCTGCTTAGGAACTTGGTATGGGACAACAATAAGAGGAACAGCTTAAATAAAAGAAATTAGATGCATAAATAACAAAAGTAAAAAATCTTATGATGTACGTTTATTTTCACAACTTAACATTTATAAAACTTTTTTTCTTTTACATAAAAATATAAAGTCTTTAATTTACAAATTAATGTTTTCCAGTTTAAGATTTAATCAAAAAATGAGTTTAAGAGCTTATATCTTAACATCTTATTTTTACTCTTCTATCGTAAAAAATCACTTTATATCAACCATCTACTTAAATTAAATAATTTTCATACCTCATTTATTAACTCTCTCTCTTTCAGTTGGAAATATTCATTATATGTGTAAATAATTACATTTTATATTTATACATTTACAGTAAACTCTGTCTACCGCAGAAAGATTTTCAAGTCCCAGTGAATTTATAGACATAGAGTAAACTTTGCTGAAGGTAAAATAGTACAACGGAAATTTTTAGACCCAATCAATTTCACATTAGACAGAAGAGAGGTTACAGTATTTAATACTATTTCTCCCGCCGTCAAATTATAACATTTAAAGATTTGATTTGTTTATTTTATACATCATTTTTAAAGCTAAGAAGCATAAAAACAATTCTGCAATATATTAAAAATGATTTGTGGTTGATTTAACCTAAAAAAGGGGGTGGGGGAACAGTGAACTGGTGTATCAGAGGTCACATTTACTCATTTGATCAAATTATGCTGGATGTCAAATAGTTTTTTTTTTTTATATATATACTCCCAGCATTTTATGTTTATTTTACCATTTTCTCCCATGTTTTCTTTTATCCCTCAAAAATTACATCAAAAGAGAGAACATAAAAATTCTTGTCATTACTGATGCCTAAGAGCTTAAATGCTTTAAAAGAAATAAAACACAATAGATGGGAAAACAAAAATATGACATATAAATAAAATATACTTTATTTATTAAATTTACTGTAGATGCAATAAAATTTTAAATGTAACATAAAATCTAATAAAATAGTTGCACAGTCTAATTAAAAATTATATTATACAAGTTGGTCAAAACAGAAGTTGTCATTTCAAAAAACTTGGAACAGGTCTCTTCTGTTGAGAAGTAGTATATTCACCCTAGGGAGAAATTTAAAAGAAAATAATTAATATTTAAATATTTAATATTTGATCATATCTACAAATTCAAACAAATTCTAATACCTGTTTTTAAAAAAAAATTCTAATATTACAGTAGATTCCTGACTAAAATGTGTTCAGGTTGAGAGTTAAACTTGAAACCTTTCACTTAAATTGACAACGCTCTGCCTATTGAGCTACCTGGACAGACAACTGTTGGCAATAACAACTGTTCTGTCATGTAGACAGCTCAACAGAATAAACCACAAGTAATGGAACTTAATTAAAAATGGATGCTAACATAATCGCCAATCAGGTTATCTAAGTGAAATGTGTCTGCTGGCTATCGGCCCAGGTAGCTCAACAGACAGACAATTTATCCAAAGGTCTTGATTTCGACTTTCGGCCTGGACGTATTTTCATTCAGTTAGAAAAATGTCAATTCATATATAATATTTTTATCAACCAGTTTGAGTTAAAAATAATAATACATAATAATGTACTGCTATAGTTTTTGATGTATTATTGTTAGAAAATACATATTACAGCTTGATTTGAACGAACCTTTAAGAAAAGTATCCAATTTCTATGAACTTCCATTAACATAAACATGTGAGCTAATTTAATAAGTACTCACAATCGAGAAATGTTAAAAAGTCAATTTTAATTTTGCAATACTACAATTCTTTACGTTATGTATGTTACCATATTTAAGATTAGTTTAATCTTTATAAATTTGATATATAAGCTATTGTAATACAATTTGATTACTTTAAACTTAATTTTTTTGAAATTATTTAGTTCAGGGTCGGCAAGTTTTTGCCGCAGGTGGAAAAAACCTCGGTAAAAACTGTCCTGGCAAAAATGGCAAAAACTGAATTTTTACATATAAATGCACATTTTATTTCTTTTACTTATCTTAAATTAACAAGCACAGAATAGTAGTACAATGCATTATGATGATAACTTAATATACTCATCTTAATTACTGAGAAATTATTAATTTCATCATAAAAAAAAATTTAATTGAAAAAAAGCCATTGTTAGTCTGATTTTTATGCTGCAATAAATTAACAATATTGCAAAATCTACAGAAATTATAAACACTTCCAGTTTTAAAATAAAATGTATCAACCTATCAATCAGCATAATGCAATAATTCAGAGATGTAAAATATAAGCAATAGTAGTAAGTACATGTATTAATATATTGTGTTCAAATAAGTGAAATCTTAAATTTCTTTTAAAAAATAAAATATTTTAATAACAATAACATAAAAAATTAAACATCCAACATTAAGCGGCACTTTCATCACCATCATCATTGCAAAATAATTTTTTTTTTCAGCATTCCATAACAAAAAACAAGTTTGGAAACATTTACTTATTGTCAAACTATTTCGAATTTTTGAGTGGACAAAAGAGAAGTTGGAAATTATTCTCTCGATTGCAGCACTACTGGCTGGGCGTGCTTGCACAAAATTCTTTGGAAATTTCACATGACTTTGCGACACTTCTTCACCACTTATTGGAATCAACTGTCATAATTACTTGTTCTGAAAACAATGTACTTTGGAAAGGTTTTTCTTTTAGTTCAAAGTTCACAGCATATGATAGGAAAGATGGATTTATTTTTTGTAGCCATTCTCTGGCCTGTTCTTTTTGTTCGTAATTAAGGTGCTCACCCTTATATTTTGGGTGTAACAAATAGGCAAGAAGATGCCAGGGCAAAATTGCTTTTTCAAACCTTTTTTTAACTTTTACAAAATGGGGTTTCAAATTATCATCTTTCAGCAAATTGCACCATATATGGCAAGCATCTGCTATTGTTGTTGAATCAGCCTACAAGATATCTAAAGCTGTTGAGACTGGTTTTAATTGCTTAATGAGATCTTTTATTTGTTGCAATTTAGTTTAAGTGAAAAGTTATTAATTGCCAATCGCACAGTTTTCTTCATTTTGAAATACATCATGAGGTAACACAGTTTTATTTTCCAATCCACTGTGCACTTGCATAATTCCACTGATGTCTGTGTCTATATTTATCAAAAGCTGTCTGAGGAATTCTAATTTTTGAAAAGTTTCTTACAATTATTCAATGTTATTTCTTTTTTCAGCATTTTTTGCAAGTCTCATTTTTAAAAATTTGTCTCTATCTTGCTGGGAAAAAAAGCCTCACCCATTTTGTGCTTTGTACATGAATCTCAATTTTGCCCACACTAGTTGAGGGAACATCTAAAAATTTTTATCACAGTATGAAAGGGATACTTCTATAAGTAAATAATGCTTTTGATCTTCGTGAAATTTTCCATTTTGAAAAATTGCTGTGATAAACCAGCTTACTGCTTTCCCTATATATAAAAATATTAATATTTAATGAGTATTAATATTAAAATGTGATTATAGTGCCTAATTAGAATTATGAAGGTAGTGCCATGTAATGTAACAACATGAAATATGTAATATTATAGCAACACTACACAAATATTTAACACATATATGCAAATCAATTTAAAAATACCAATTGTTATTGCACTCCATGTAGCTCTTTCTGGCTCCATCAGTTTCTCTAGTTACGAAGAACTAAATATGCAGAATTTCCTTCTCATTGGAGTAACTTTAACTTTCATAATATCCAACTGAAAAAGATTAGATAATTTATCATTAGTTTATAAAATAGTAAAGACACATGCTGAGCTATAAAGCCACAGAAAAAAAAAAAAAAAAACACTGCAATCGAATTTATGTTAAAATCTAATGCCTTATCTAATTTATGTAAAAAAAAAAAAAGAGGTTGTGTGGCCATTATTCAATGACTGATCATAAGTTACCTAGATTTTTAATGATTCTAAATGTTTGTTTTTGTACATATGAAACACAAATGTTCTCTGAGTAATTAAATGAATTATAATATGAAACCAATATAATTAAACATTCTTTAAATCAATAACTTAAAAGAAGATGGTTTGTTATTTTAAATATTTACATATCTAATATCTTCATTTTATTATGTTAAATTCATTTCAATCATTTAGAACAATGCTTATGTTAAATTTTATTTTTATAAATTATAAAAAAGTCCCCGCACCCCTTCTTTTTTTAGCATATTATTTCATGTTTGTAGCTTAAGTCTAGCCTTAATCCTTAGTTTGTAGAATGTGCATTTGCAAGCAAAGAACAGGTAGCCTTTTTACGGTACTTTTGGGTTAGCTGGGTACCAGTGATACATATACATGTATATAATACACACACACACACATATATATATATATACTAGAGATGAGACTGGCTCAGCCCGAGCCCAAGCCCGACATGGACTCGGGCTCAATTTTTATATCAGTCTTCGGGCCCGGGCGGGCTCAGGCTCATTCTTTCTGAAACTGACAATTTTATTTATACTCATACAGAAAAAAAAATCTTTTTTCCCCCCTAAAAAATTACATATTCCATTTTAATGCTATTTTGATCAGAATGAATAAAAGGGGAAGCAGGAATCTCATTTTTCTTTTCCAGTTCTAGAATACTACTTTAAAAGAAAATTTGCAAGTTTATGTGCGGCATTGATGCGACGACGACCGGATGATATGGCGCGAATAATTTCGGTTTTTGTTTGTAAAAGTATGATATTTTTCAATAGGAACATTTATTTATTTATTTTTAGATATCAAAAGCAAAGTGAATACGTTTTTTGTTTGTAGTTAATCAGCATTAGCTTAAGATTTGGAAATTTTTAGTCTTCTATTGTGTGCGAGTCATAATGGCTCTTTATATGAAAATAATGTTAGTGATTCTATTTTTCATGGCTCTGAACATTTACAAAGTCAGTCCCATTCGTAAGTCATAATAATTGTCATACATTGTTATTCTGATAAGAAGGCAATCGAAAAGTTTTTCCGCACTTTGCCTATAAAAGCATAGGATCTTTCATATAACGGTGCCAAATTTTAAACTTAAGCTGATTTTCAGGAACAAGAAATATTGCTTTAATTAAGGAATCGATTACAATTTACGAAATTCACCTATTATACAAAATAGAAAAATGACTTAGGAATAGTAATTACTGTAAATTTCATGCATTTATTCATAAAATGTACTTCATTAATGTGTCCATCAGGTTTGCTTGTTGGGTGAGAAAATTATGAGAATCTTTTAAGAAAGTATATTTTTATTTCATACAAAACTTCTCTTTTGAAAAAAATTAATGTAAATTCGCATAAAGTTTAATTAAGTGCTGGAGATTAACAATTATTTTCATGTAAGACATTTTTTAAATATGAGATATTACTTTTAAAACATTTTTTAAATATTATGAATTTTTTTCAATATCGGGTTCGGGCTCTGATGACACAAAATGTTTCGGGCTTGGGGGAATGGGGGGGGGGGGGGCTCGGATTTTAAAATTGTATATAAATACATACACATATATATATATATATATATATATATATACACTTATATGTATGAATATATATATATATATATATATATATATATATATACACTTACATATATATATATAAATTTATATATGTACATTATATCACTGGCACCCGGCTAACCGAAAAGTACCCATTTTTTTTTGTTTGGATTCTATTAAGCTGTACCTGAAATGGTAGGTGGGAAGGCTTAAAAAACCAATATAACAAGTTAATTCGTACAACTCATGGAGTGTTTGCATTCCAGTTTCCAGTCCATACAGTTCAGCATCAATTGTGCAGATATTTTCAAATTTTGGACTTATCCACTCCAAATTGCAAAACAAACTTGAAGAACAGAAAGCATACAAACTAGTGTTTTGCTACATGTTCCACGGAAAAAAAGACTTAGAATGGGACTAACATTAAAACAATATAAAAATCTGTATATTATTTATATAGGGTAATTTTATACAATAAATCATACAAATATTTTCACAATGTACTTTCATTTTTAAAAATTAAAGTATTTAATAGTAGTTAGAAAGGGTCTATTTATATAAACCAATCCCCTATAATCTCCAAAGTTTAATCAAATCAAAAGTCGTGTAAATTATAAAATTTTGAAGATTATTGTTAATTACTTGTTATTATTTCTCTTTTGCACATGCAAAATGAGTGATTATTAATATATAAATGAATGTTTAATGACAATAAGATATTTCAAATATGTTTTGCTATAAAATATCTACTCAATATAAAAAAAGCTCACCAATTTCATACAAATAAAATAAACAATGTAAGCATAATCAAATATACAGCATTTAAATAAGCATATGTGTTACATTTAAATACACAAATCAAAATACACATTGACCAATGATTAGTTTTTATTTTATGAAACATTGATGTAATTGTTGTTTATTTCAATACTTTAGATTTCTGTTTGGAAATTGTATCTTGCAAGTAATGAAAATATGTTCAGAAATGATTGACTGCTTCGATAAAATTGAATACAGTAGACTCCCTAAAATCCACAAATTTCTAAAATCTGCACATCATTACAGAAGAAAACAATGAAACTTACAGTTGAGATGTAGGGGAAAAATTCAGGATTTTTTAAATTATTATATCATTCCATGTACATTTTAATATGTAATTCTTATTAATATGGCTGAACATGCTTTCTCATCAAGGAAGTATAACTTTATTTCTGAAAAAAAGACAGTGCTGTTCTCAGTGTTGATTGTGATCTTTTTACAAAATAAATTAATGTATTAATCAAGCATTTTTGGATATTAAGTTTGGCTAAGCATGAAATAAAACTTTTGTTTTATGATTTTTATGTAAATTATTAGTGTAACTTTATGAGGCAAGTTTCAGAGAATAATTAAAAGAAAAAAAAATCTCATCATTATTATGCCTATTTTTAGTTATGTATTATTGTGTACTTGACCTTTACCTTAAAAATTTTAATCATGCTTTAAATTTTCTTACTTTACTTAATTATTTTAATATTTTACTTTATTGTAAGCATTCATTACAATTTACAGTGCATTATTACATTCAAATTACTGTTTAAAAAATGTAAACAAAACAGTGACCAGAAATCCATAATTCTAAAATATGCACAATCTCTGGTTTCAAGCTATGCAGATTTGAGGGACTCTACTATATATATATTTTTAAACTGTTGATTTAATTATCTTTTAATTTATGGTTCAGGGAGAAGCAAGGATTAAACTGAAATTTTCACTGAATTAATGTTTAAAGAAATAGCAGTAACTTTCTGTAAAAAATGGTTAAAAAAGTTTCTTGCTGCCTTTTTTGTTTCAATATCTTTACTTTCAATTTTATTGTTTACATTTGAATATACATTTGATTTTTTGATTTTAATTATATTAAAACAAATATATTATTCCAAGAGATTCCTATATTTATGAAGTTTAAGATATGTTTAGTTTTGAAATTTTAAATAATAACAGGCTATAATAATACGTTTAACAAATATTATTTGTTTCTTATTATGCTAAATATAAAAAATGAGCACCCATTGCTGAAAAAAAAGCAATGAACATTTTAATTTAGTTTTCAAAAACACATTTGTGCAACAAGATGTTTTCATTTGTTACAGCAAAAATAAAAAAAAATAATAATAATAACAACTTGAAATAAAGACCACTTTCTGTTTTTCTGCAACATCATGGGAGCCAAAACCAATCAGATTATTTGAAACAAGCCAGAGCAAATATTACACTAAATATGCAATTCTTAAATAAGCTTCAATTAAATTGTAATAAGTAAACAAATTTTATTACAATTAAATAAACTTTAAAGATTTATGTTGCGGTTAAATAAGAATTTATAATTTTGTTAGATATTAAACAGATGCATTTTATTTCTTAAAAAATGGCAGTTCTCTGACCGTTATAGTTCACAAGCACTATTTTATGTTCTGCAAAATATCATCATAGTGATCCGCAGAACTAAAAATTGTAAATTTACTGGTCTGTGAGATTTCAAAAGGTTGGCGACTACTGATTTTACATTTTTAGATGACTGATTATTACTTAATAAAAAATTAAAGAATTTTAAACTTTGTGTGCTGGGGGGGGGGCTAGATTTTCTTTAAAAAAACAGACATCTGTAGATATGAGAAAGATTCAGAATCCTGAACCTGAAAGGTATGTGTAGTAGTAGTTTGCTACAAAATATATACTTTTTCCCCAACCAGTGACCATAAGAAATAATGACAATCTGTAGCCAGGCCAGCAACACAGGTATTATAGTATTATTATTTGATGGTTTTTACCATTGTTTGAAAAAACTATAATGTTTCATTCAAAAATGCTTAGTTTAATAAAAAACTAATTAAATTTTTGTCAAAAATATTTGTGTATTATCATTACTTTGAAAAATATTTTAGAGTTGGTAATACCAATTAGAGTCCTGCATCGGGTCGGTTTACCCACTTTTACCCGCACCCAACTCACGGTTCATTTTGAAAAATATAGTGCCGACACGACCTATGGTTCAGGTCGGCTTGACTTCTAATTTTTTTTTTTTTTGCAGGTCGGGTTGCGGGTTCGGATTGACCCGCTTTTCCAAAAGAATGTACATAATATTTTTGCAGGTTAAAAATATGTATACAATAAGACCTCCATAACGGACACACTCGAAAACCAACCTTTTATGTGACTTGGAAAGGAATAAAAAATGCCATTCATCTGATCACTTGATCATAACTCGTTTTTTTTTTTTTTTTACAAACTGTGTTCTGTGCAATAATTTGCAAATGTCAGCGACAAATCTCAGTTGCAGTGTCAGATTTTTTCATTGACTCTTGCTGATAAAACAAAACAAATTGCTAACTCACGAAAAAAATTAATTTTCTTGCGGTTATACTAACGTATTATTATATCTAATATTTTAATACTGGGTATCTTCTTTGTGGACTACTTTTTCATAATTGTATTGAAATATGCATTAATTTTCTGTTCCTTCAGTTTCAGGTTAGTTCGGGTATTAATATTTTGGGGTTCGGGTCAGTTTCGAGTTGACTTTAAGCAAAATTTTCAAGTTCGGGTCGGAAACACAACCCGACCCATGAAGAATTATAATTCCTTGTCCTCAATTTCAAGTGTTGATTGAATCTTTCAACAAAATCTAAAAGTAGCGAAATAGTGGACAACTTTTGAAAAGTAGTTTGTAGTCGCTACTTTTTAAAACAAGTAGTTATAGTTGTAGTTTAACTACATTTTTGATAAAGTAGTTGTAGTTCGCTATTAAAATAAAGTAGTTTTTCAGACCCCTAACTTATTCGCATTCAAATTTATTTTCATAGTTCTGTTCAAACTCTTTGTGAAAATCCCAACAATCGGACATGCTAAAACCTAAATATGAGCCATAATAATTATTCAAGGTTGAACTTGACTCGCAGAAAGAAAATAAGTCATACCAACACGAAAAAATAAATAAAAGCAACCAGATCCGCTGCAGGATTCTATTCAACGATCTTGAGGTGTCCGCTATTGCGAGGTTTCACTATATTTGAATATTAAAGAATATAGATTTGTCCATTTTTCTATATAAAATATAAAATTGGTATTAGAGATATTATACATTATTTTTCATTATAGCAATAAAACATGATTTATTGTTCTTTCATTGTGGGTGCGGGTCGGGTGCAACCCGACCCATACAGGACTCTAATACCAATAACAAAATGATAAGTATTGTTTTATCATAATTAACAGAAAGTTAATTATTAATTTCATTTCTTTTACTACTTCTTTGAGAAAAAAAAATTTTGCTAAAGATTATATACCATATTTTTTAAACAATCAATACAGTTTTAAGGAACTTTTACTTGAAATATGCAAATAATTTTTTAGAGTTCAAAATCAGTTGGATATGATAAATTGCTATATTTTTATTTAAAAAGAAAGGCACTGTAGCTTTAAAATTTACAAGGTACTGCCCACACACACACACAAAATTCTGGCTATGCTTTTGCAAATACTAAATAAATATTGATTAGTACAGAATGATTTACAATATAATATGTACTAATTGCACTCTTTTAAGCAAAATAAACTTGAGTCATGAAAAGCAACACTCAATTGAATCAATATACCTCTGTACTTTAATAATTATTTAAAAACAACACAAAATGTCACAAAACATGTATGCATCATTTAATAAAAGCATTTACTTAAGGTGTTTTTTAAAAACATACAAAACTGTATTTCACATATGATAAAACCTAGCGGTTTCGCTCTTTTAAGATTGCGTATTAAAAAAAAAACTTAGCAGCACACACAGAATACACAGATATATAAAATATATATACATGGATGTATGCAGGAGAGTTCATTGTAGTGCTGTCCTCCCCTAGTTTTGCGTGTCTCTATGTATTGAGTTAATTTTTATTTTATCATTCTCAGAAAATAATAGTAAATCAAATATACTACTTACTTATTATTCCAGAGGCCAGACTCATTGTTCACTTCATCTTGTTATCGTCGTCAGTATTCTTGTTATTGTGGCCGTATCCATATTTTCCGCTTCGGCTTTTTCATTGAGAAGATAATAAAGATTAATTTATACAAAGTTTGGGTGGCTGGTTACGTTTAAATCGTAACAATCTGAACATCAATCTGCTTTAAAAATACGAAAACTTAAACAAAAATAAAATCTAACGTCCATGCGCCGAATCATGAGGAACAAAACAAACATCCATTCGCCCCAATGCATGACGGTTAGTCGGCTGTTACGCGTGCGCGTGTTTCAGTGTGCTGTGCTGCTGAACTTGACAGGCGGATTTGAGCTAGGCTGTAGCCCAATTTGGGTTTCACCCTATCCCATACTAGGTATCGTATAGATGTGGCTATGAATACGTAACCGTTTTCTTCCAATTTGGGGAGTATTGAGACCCGTTATGGGTCTGATACCCTGAAATAGGTATATTACAACCCATATTGGAGTTTGAAAAGCTAATATGGGTGTTATTTCATTTTGGGTAGCATCCTAAAATAGGTTTCCTTTTTTACTGTGTAAGTATTCCAAGAAACATCATATTCTATAAACATTAATAAAATACTTTCCACAAATTTTCAAATCTATAAGCTTCCACTGTATTATGAGTTCACTATTTTTGAAAGAAATGTTCGCAAAATAGAGATCTATTATTTTATTGCAATATATATAAAATTTCGTGGATTTATTACAGTAATGAAATCTTCACTTGACTATTCCCACAAACATCATTTTTGAGAAACGTTAATAAAATACTTTCCCTTAATTTGCCAATTCATAAGTTTTCACAATAATCTGAATTCATCGTTTTGAGAAGATATGTTCATAAAATAGAAATCTAATTAATCTATTCCAACACTAATATTCCTCATGTAAATCTTAATATGAGTAAACGTTAAATGAAATACGAAAGATTAATCATCGATAGCGGAGTCAAATTATTTCCCTGAACGATTAATTGAAATTGATATTGAAACTCTGAATTAATGAGTTTCTAAGGGGTTATTTTCATCTAGAAGCATTAAGCATTCTTAAAGCTATTATTATGTGAATTCCTGCTCCATTCTATTCGAATGATAAATTTAATAATACGATCCCTTCGAAATTAATGACACATACAAAAAAAAGAAAGAAAAAATAAACACCATAAATTTACATTATGACATTTCGAGCCGAAATTTAAATCATCAGAAGATTACATATAAAAT
This sequence comes from Maratus michaelseni, assembly GCA_963931845.1. Lineage (NCBI taxonomy): Eukaryota > Metazoa > Arthropoda > Arachnida > Araneae > Salticidae > Maratus > Maratus michaelseni. Next base: position 162,940,412 of record OZ007594.1, on the reverse strand, counting down.
TCTCCAAACAACTGTTTAGAAAAATTACAGATTTGCACATAAATAAAGTAAACACTTAATTTTTCTTAGAAATATTATTATCTTGAAGCGTTAATAAAATTATTTCTACTAATTTTCAAATCCACAAGTTTGCATTGTAATCTGAATTTACTAATTTGATGACACAATAAAGTTTTCGCTTCAATATTCCTGAAAATACTACTTTTTGCAAGCATTAATTAAATATTTTCTACTAATTTTCAAATCCATGAACTTTCACGGTAATCTGAATTTGTTACATCGATGTGAAATGAAATACTCGTTAGATATTCATAGTAACGTTCATAAAATTACTTTCAACAAATTTTCAAATCCATAAGCTTTCACAATATTCTGAATTCACATTATTGAAAAGATATGTTCTAAAAAAGAAATCTGTTAATCTATTCCAATACTAATATCCCTCATATATAAATTTTAATATGAGTAAAGATTAAATGAAAAAAGAAAGATTAATCATCGGTCGCTGAGTCAAATTATTTCCCGGAACGTATGATATTGAAATTCTGAATTAACGAGTTTTCATGGGCTTGTTATCATGTAGAAGCATTAAACATTTTTAATGCTATTATTATATAAACTCGTGCTTCATTATATTCGAATGAGAAATTTATTTATAAGTTCCCATCAAATTGATGACAGAAAGAAAAAAAAATTAAACACCTTACATTACTTTTAAATTATGACATTTTGAGCTGCAATCACATTCCTTAAATTTAAATCATCACACGATTACACATATAGTTTTCATTTTCAAACAATTTCTTAAAAATTTCACAGATTCTCACATAAATGAAATCTTTAATTTATCATTCTTAGAAATATTATTATCTATAAAAATTAATAAAATGATTTCTACTAATTTTCAAACCCATAAATTTACTCTGCAATCTGAATTTGCTATATTGATGATATACCAGTGAGTTTTCCCTTCAATATTTCTAAAAACACAGATTTTAGCAAGCGTTAATAAAATATTTTCTACTAATTTTCAAATCCATAACCTTCCGCGGTAATCTGAATTTGTTTCATCGATGAGACAATGAAATATTCGATAGAACTGCCTTAAATTCCTTAAATTTAAATCATAACACGATTACACATATAATTTTCATTTTCAAACAATTGCTTAAAAATTTCAGAGATTTGCACATAAATGAAATCTTTACTTTATCATTCTAAGAAATATTATTATCTAAGAGCGTTAATAAAAGTTATTTCTGCTAATTTTCAAACCCGTAAGTTTGCATTGAAATCTGAATTTGCTATTTTGATGATACAATGAAGTTTACGTTTCAATATTCCTAAAAACACTACTTTTTGCAAGCGTTAATGAAATATATTTTACTAATTTTCAAATGCATAACCTTCCACGGTAATCTGAATTTGTTACATCGATGAAACAATGAAATATTCGTTAGATATTCATAGAAACGTTGATAAAATACTTTCGACAAATTTTCAAAGTTTTCAAAATAATCTAGAATTCACTTTTTTAGGAAGATATGTTCATAAAGTAGAAATCTGTTAATATATTCCAATACTAATATCCCTCATATGTAAATCTTAACATGAGTAAAGGTTAAATGAAATAGGAAAGATTAATTATCGGTAGCGGAGTAAAATTATTTCCCGGAACGACTGATATTGAAACTCTGAATTCATGAGTTTCCAAGGGCTTGTTTTCATCTAGAAGCGTTAAATATTCTTAAAGCTATTATTATGTGAACTCCTGTTCCATTTTATTCGAGTGAGAAATTCCATCGAAATTGATGACACACACACACACCAAAACAAGAAAAAAAAAGAAAGAAAGAAAAACCTTGCATTACTTTTACATTATGACATTTCGATCTGCAATCCCATTCCTTAAATTTAAACCATCACACAATTACAGATATAATTATCATTTTCAAACAATTGTTTAGAAATTTCACAGATTTGTTGCACATAAATGAAATCCTCACTTAATTATTCTTAAAAATATTATTATCTAAAAACGTTAATAAAAGAATTTCAACTAATTTTCAAACCCATAAGTTTGCATTGAAATCTGAATTTACTATTTTGATGATACAATGAAGTTTTCATTTCAATATTACTAAAAACACTACTTTTTGCAAGTGTTAATAAAATATGTTTTACAAATTTTCAAATCCGTAAACTTCCACGGTAATCTGAATTTGTTACATCGATGAGACAATGAAATATTCGTTAGAAATTCATAGAAACGTTAAAATCCAAATAAATTAAAGTAAATTAAATAAAACTTGCTAAAAAGGTGCATTTAATGTCACAAATATATAAAAAGATGTCACAAATATAAAAGATGTTGTTACATAATAAAGTAGTTTTTAAAAATTTTTAAACTTCCGAAATTTTGCGCCGAGCGCTTTCGATCAGACCTTGATCGTCATCAGGGCAGCTTTGATAAACGTTAATAAAATACATTTCGCTAATTTTTAAATTTCATGAGCTTACATGATAATCTTAATTATGAATTTTGATGAAACGATAAAATAGAGTATGCTGAAATATTTCTAAAAACGCTACTTCCCAAAAACGTTAATAAAAAACTTTTCACCAATTTTCGGACTCATAATAATTCTCAGTACTCTGAATTTATTATTTAATGGTGACATGTTTATAACATAGAAATATATTATTATATTCCAACTCTAATATAATCCTCCATAAGTAAATCTTAATATGGCTGAAGATTTAATAAAATGAGAATGATTAATCATCAGTAGAAGAGTCAAATTACTCCTCCGGAACGATAAACAGTAAAATATTGAATTAATTAGTTTTCAAGGGACCTAATTTTCCCTAAAAGCATAAAGCATTCTTTAAAGCTCTTGTGATGTGAACCCCTTGATAAATTTCGTTTGAATGAGAAATTTAATAATCAGTTCCCATCGGGATTAATTACAGCCAGATCAGTTTCAAGAATTTATTGAGATGTATAGTCGGCCAATGAAAGAAAGAAAAAAAAAGAGAGGGAGATTGAATGTTTTATTAAACATTTTATTTAGCTTCTGTAGCAAATCTAAATAACGTAATTATGAGAAACGGAAATAGAAAAGAATTATGAATTGAGATAAAAATATTTTCTGTGTTCTTTTAGTACAGTCGGCTAAATTTTAAAATAAAGAAACATAAACTTTACAAATCGCAAAAGAATTCAAGCTTTGAATGATGAATGATTCGAATGATTCGAATGATTTGAATTATGAATGTTTTATTAAACATTTTATTTAGCTTCTGTAACAAATCTAAATACCGTCATTAGGAGAAACGAAAATATAAAAGAATTATTAATATTGAGATAAAAATATTTCCTGTGTTCTTTTAGTACAGCCGGCCAAATTTTAAATAAACAGACATAAACTTTATAAATTGTACAAGAATTCAGGCTTTGAACTGTAAATATTAAAATTTTAAATTTATTATAATAAAAAAGGAAAAAAGAAAAAATATATATCAGCAAACGATTTTTTACATTTAGAGATAAATGACCTTGTCTATAAGTTTAGGAACAGCAGTTCCAATAATAACATAGTAATAATATTGAGAGGTAAATGTAAAGTCGGCAAAAGAAGAAAAAAGGCCAGCCTAAATATTTTAATGTTCAAATTGTCACAGAAAACAACAAAAATAGCCATTCAACTAGAAAATATGTGTTACTTTAATTTATGTTTAATAAAACAAGCTTAGGAGTCGTCTTCAAACTTAAATTGTACTAAAATAAAATGATTTTAATACGAACACTCAAATTTGACAGCACGTTTGTTTTTTCGGTATATTTTACCTAGGGATTCCAGACAGGAAGTCATCCAGTCAAATAGTTTAGGAATTAATAACATGTTTTATTTATTTATTTTTTTAGTAATCCAGTGATGTAATGTAACTGGTTCAATTATTACAGTCATTTTCCTTACAAAATGCTGATATTGATCTCCATAACAGATTGTCATAAAAACCATTGTCTTACAAAATACATTTATGTCTAAGCAAAATACAGTATATGTAGTTCAAACCTAAAATAATATTTTAGTATATGTAAAATAATTTAGTGTAAATGGAATTTTATAAACACTTAGCAGTTCTTTAAAAAAAAATTCCCGAAAAAGCCTCCAATTTCAGGGCGTCGAAGTGTTGTTATCCTCTAAGAGAATATTTCCCTCTCTTTCACAATCTAAATACCGTCATTAGGAGAAACGAAAATATAAAAGAATTATGAATATTGAGATAAAAATATTTCCTGTGTTCTTTTAGTACAGCCGGCCAAATTTTTAAATAAACAGACATAAACTTTATAAATTGTACAAGAATTCAGGCTTTGAACTGTAAATATTAAAATTTTAAATTTATTATAATAAAAAAGGAAAAAAGAAAAAATATATATCAGCAAACGATTTTTTACATTTAGAGATAAATGACCTTGTCTATAAGTTTAGGAACAGCAGTTCCAATAATAACATAGTAATAATATTGAGAGGTAAATGTAAAGTCGGCAAAAGAAGAAAAAAGGCCAGCCTAAATATTTTAATCTTCAAATTGTCACAGAAAACAACAAAAATAGCCATTCAACTAGAAAATATGTGTTACTTTAATTTATGTTTAATAAAACAAGCTTAGGAGTCGTCTTCAAACTTAAATTGTACTAAAATAAAATGATTTTAATACGAACACTCAAATTTGACAGCACGTTTGTTTTTTCGGTATATTTTACCTAGGGATTCCAAACAGGAAGTCATCCAGTCAAATAGTTTAGGAATTAATAACATGTTTTATTTATTTATTTTTTTAGTAATCCAGTGATGTAATGTAACTGGTTCAATTATTGCAGTCATTTTCCTTACAAAATGCTGATATTGATCTCCATAACAGATTGTCATAAAAACCATTGTCTTACAAAATACATTTCCGTCTAAGCAAAATACAGTATATGTAGTTCAAACCTAAAATAATATTTTAGTATATGTAAAATAATTTAGTGTAAATGGAATTTTATAAACACTTAGCAGTTCTTTAAAAAAAAGTTCCCGAAAAAGCCTCCAATTTCAGGGCGTCGAAGTTTTGTTATCCTCTAAGAGAATATTTCCCTCTCTTTCACAATCTAAATACCGTCATTAGGAGAAACGAAAATATAAAAGAATTATGAATATTGAGATAAAAATATTTCCTGTGTTCTTTTAGTACAGCCGGCCAAATTTTTAAATAAACAGACATAAACTTTATAAATTGCACAAGACTTCAGGCTTTGAACTGTAAATATTAAAATTTTAAATTTATTATAATAAAAAAGGAAAAAAATATATATATATATCAGCAAACGATTTTTTACATTTAGAGATAAATGACCTTGTCTATAAGTTTAGGAACAGCAGTTCCAATAATAACATAGTAATAATATTGAGAGGTAAATGTAAAGTCGGCAAAAGAAGAAAAAAGGCCAGCCTAAATATTTTAATCTTCAAATTGTTACAGAAAACGACAAAAATAGCCATTCAACTAGAAAATATGTGTTACTTTAATTTATGTTTAATAAAACAAGCTTAGGAGTCGTCTTCAAACTTAAATTGTACTAAAATAAAATGTTTTTAAAACGAACACTCAAAATTGACAGCACGTTTGTTTTTTCGGTATATTTTACCTAGGGATTCCAAACAGGAAGTCATCCAGTCAAATAGTTTAGAAATTAATAACTTTTTTTATTTATTTATTTATTATTTTTTTAGTAATCCAGTGATGTAATGTAACTGGTTCAATTATTACAGTCATTTTCCTTACAAAATGCTGATATTGATCGCCATAACAGATTGTCATAAAAACCATTGTCTTACAAAATACATTTACGTCTAAGCAAAATACAGTATATGTAGTTCAAACCTAAAATAATATTTTAGTATATGTAAAATAATTTAGTGTAAATGGAATTTTATAAACACTTCGCAGTTCTTTAAAAAAAAAATTCCCGAAAAAAGCCGCCAATTTCAGGGCGTCGAAGTGTTGTTATCCTCTAAGAGAATATTTCCCTCTCTTTCACAATGAATGTTTAGGTAAAAATTATTTATTGGAATTTTTAACCATTGGGAAAATGGTTGTTGTTTTCGGTCGAAAATGGACCTCTTGACGTCGTCACTTTATTTTTTTAAGCGTTTTTAACGAAATTCTATAACTTAGAAGAATTTTTAACGGAATTCTGTAACTTTAGAAGAATTTTTTTTTTGAGTAGGCAATAAAAATGTATAAAATTGTCACAAAAATGTTAAAGTTACAAAAAGGATAGATGAAAACTATCAGATACGAAAAAAAGCCGAATTCAAAAATTGACGCCGGATGAGAAATCGTCTGATAAAGCAAAAAACGTGGTCTTCAACTTTAATTTCCTCAAAATACCTTTAGCTCAGACATCAATCTAAACAAGAGTTAAAGTTATTGTAGGAAGGTCCCGACAAAATATTAAGGTATATATTAAGGATAAGGTATGGTAATGAGAAATGCGTTTCAATAACTGCGGCGATGGTTCAAACGAATATTTTTGCGAAGACAGAGAATGCCAGGATCTCTTCAACTGTAATAATGGAAAATGCGTTTATTTGTAGAAGGTTCCGATGAATATTTTTGAATAATTAATATTTTTAATTAATTTGATTAAGTTTTCGGAACATTTTTCCAATGGTTGTTGTAATTTGTTAAATTATATATTTTTTCTTTTTGAATATATATCTATTTTTTTAATTAAAAAAAAAAAAACTGTTTCAATTATAGTGTTTATTTACAATTGGGGGGGGGGGGTAAGCAATTAAAAACCTATCAAGACCACAATGTGATGCCCAGTGATGAAACTATTTCAGTTAGTCTTATTATTTTTCTTACATAACACTGATATTCATCCCCCATAACAAATTGTCATAAACACCTTCGTCTTACAGTAAAGTTAAAGGTAATTTGTGAATAACTACGCAGGTTCTCTTAAAATGAATGCACGTTTTATTGGACAATGAATACGGAATAACAATTGCGCGAAAATTAGTCGGAACTCGATCTAGCAAAATCGGGAACACAACGTAATACAATAAGTAGAATGTCACCGAGACTCACAGCGCAACTGCTAATCCTTTTTGCAAACTGACTGAATTCACTGACGAACTCTCACGTGTTTATACGAACATAAGATTTACGTCGTGAGAAATGCCCTGTGGCGTGAAGTTAGCTAATTTTTATTCCAACATATCGAAAGCGTTTGTGAAGGCGCAAATTACAAATTGATCAAACGCGCATGGAGTGTTTACAACTTAATTAATGTAATGACACTTAAAGGATTATGTTTTTTAACTGAAGAGCCTACGCTAGTCACGCGACAAAACTCGCAATTTAATGTTAAACCTATGGTAGCATCATTTTCAAATTTCTCGTTTGTACAATAATTTTTAAAGGATTCTTTTCCTTAGGATAACTGTGATCGATCTCTAACTGGGCCCTTTTTTTACTTTTTCGATTTTGTTTGCTGATTTTTTATATGAGGATACCAGTTCCAACCGATTCCAAAAGTGAAAGTGTCCTGATATAAAATAACTGCAACCACAATCGAAAAAATACATAAGCGTACAACATTAGGCATCGACCTCAGATATCCTATGCAAAAAAGAAAAAAAATCATTTAAAAATATTAAAATGCACACTATAAATTTGAAAGAACACTCTTATAGTTTTAACATTAGCGTGCGAGTGTGAGTAACAATAGCGTGCGATGGATTCAAATGTCAATTAATACGTTACAACGAAAAATAAAGCAACAAAAATAAATTTCCTGCTAGCTTAATTTTTTCAACACAGACCAAAAATATTAAATCTTTGCAGCACAACCTAGTTATTAAAATCATGTTTAATATGTGTAATAATGAGTAGGGGAAGGTCCGGTTGTACCGGACAGCAGGTTGTATCGGACAAGTAGTTTTTCAAGCTTTTGCAGATGGTAGCAGCACTTGTGACGCTACTGTCGTGTTTAAGTCAGAAGGAAGGCTTTCTCGCCATTTAGGCCCATGTGGTCTGTGCGTTTGCAAGTAATAGTAAGTCATTGGTTTTTTTAGAGTTTTCTAGCGCACGAAGATAGCTTTAGAGATACGTAAGCTTGTGTGAAAGTTAGTCCAACAATGTTTTTAGTGTTTTATTAGAAGTATGGGTTACTGTGATTTATACTGTAGCTGTAAATATGTCTGGACCTGTCAATATGCATGATAGGTAATCAAAGCATCGGAGTGTAGCGTTCAGATTGTATCAGACAAAGGGTTGGAGGGTTGTATCGGTCAAAAGTTTACAGGTTTAAAAAGTTAAATTCTTATGATTTTCTCTGTCTTGTTGTAGGATGCAGAAAATACGTTATAAGGGGGATAAAAATCACATGAATGAATCTATATTCACTTCATGAAATTGCAATCAGGAAAGCTAGTTGAAGATATTGTGCGCCTAAAACTGTCTTAGGTGCTAGACTCAAAGAAGTTAAAGAGAAAAGAACAAAGTGAAGTCCATAGCAAATAAACAAAAAAAGAAAAATGTTAGGAATAATTTTAAAACGGAAGAAAAACCTCTTCAAGCAAAAGCTAGAAAGTCTTGGAACTTTGACGATGAATTGCGAAAAGAGGATGAATTGACTCATTGTATTATTTGCAATGATACTTTTCAGGAAGACTGCATCAAATGCAATATTTACAAAGGTTGTACCCTTGAAAATTGTGCGGATCTTGAGCTTAACAGGCTTTTACTTACCAGCGTGATACTTGTTTATATATATATATATATATATATATATATATATATATAAAACCATAAGTGTCATAACTCAAATACTAAAATAACTTTTCTTCTTTCTGCATCTGATAAGTAATGTCTATATATTTTTTTTATATTTTTGTGCAATATTGTATACATGTATTAATAATAAGTTGTTTCTAAATCCAAAAATGACGTTCTTTCAAGCACAACACCATGTCTGATACAACCCTCCAAACATCAGAAAGATCGAAATGTAAGGTTTATAAAAAGTCAAAGAAAACCCAATAAAAAAGATTCTAAGGGAAATGAGGTCTTTAAAGTGTTGAAATAACATGTTAAAGTTTTCATTAGAGTAGAAAATATTCAAATTTAACCATAAATGTATTTTGAAAATTCGAAATAGCTTGAGCGTCCGATAATGCCCGACCTTCCCATACACTTATAATCAGTTCTTATTTATCATTAGAAAAAATTATTCGTATTAATTTTTTGTAATAAATATTGTTAGGGTATTGCTGTAACAGGACACTGACAACACTTGAGAAGAAGAATTCGCCTCTTGACCTATGAATTCGCGTCTTAAACGAGATTTTTTTTTGCCTCAAGGGACCAAACTATATCGCGTATTAAGCGGGATCGTGTAATAACCGTTCGTGTATTAAACGTGATATTTTTACATTAGTCTAATGGCGATGTTCAACGGACCAGAAAAAATCCTCGTATTAAGCGGGATCGCGTATTAACCTTGAACATCTTAACCGTGTCCGATTGTAATGGAATTTTCTCTGTTTTTATTTGTGTTCAATTTGTACTATAAACTTAACCTTAATTTAATTTATTTTTCGGCAAGTTTTTCTTCGGTATTTTTTTCTTACATTTTAACGTTTAATTTTTTAAGTACTTTTTTTAAGTTATTCATTCTTATGTAATTTTTTACTACAGTTAAACTTTTTTTTTTCAATGGCTACCTTTACGCTCTTCAAGTCGCTTACATGTCGCGTGGATGTAAAGTTGATCCGCAACTATAGGAAATCCATTAATAGCTTAATATTAATTAATTTACGATTATACGTTCAGAAATCAATTTAGAACCCCCAAAAAGATATTTTAAAAACTGTTTCATCTTTTTCTTACCTGTTGTACTCTCTTAAAAAAAGAAACAGAGCAAAAGTTATATATTAATGAATTCACTTGCTTGCTCTTTTTACCAAACGTAAAAAAAAAAAAAAAAAAAAATAGTGAATTTTCAATAAGTTCGATGCCCACACCAAATTACTGTATTCTTCCAGCAATTTTCGTAAAAAACATGAAATGAGGCGTGATTTTCTAGATAAACATTGAATGGTATAAAATAGTGTTTTTAGTGTTTTTAGAGTTTGTTAAAACTGACAAGAACGAAAAATCGTGCGTTAATCATAGATTATGTAACACTTTCCAAAATAATTTTACAAATCTTTACCGTTTAATAAGGTGAAAGATGATATCTAAGTAAATAATTTGGAAAACGCATGAGGTACCTATCGACACAGAAGCATTCAATGATTTTTTATAATGATTTTCGAAAAATTTGTTGATAATTAACCGAGATATTAACCTTTAAAGCCACGGACGGTTTGTACACATAAAGACACGTGCGGCGCACTTTATGTGCCATCGGCCTTTAAAGCCTAAGTAACAACTTTTCATGTTGTATTTGTATAATGCAACGCCCAGTAGTAGTAAAAGGAATAAACATCAAATTGTTTAAAAAAGACTAATTTAATTGGAATTAATCACATAATTACTTTGGGATTCACAACTGCTTTTTATTGAGTGGAGCACTCAATACATCACCCGTGTCTTTAAAGGTTAGTTAAAAACCTATCTAGAAAAACGCTGCACGAACCAAGACGACGTTAGAACTTTGCGAGCTCCTTTCGAAGCGCGTTTGGCACAGTGCCAAGTTTAAACTTTGTACAAGATCTTTGTTTTAGGGAAGGTGAATTATTGTGATAAATCGTCAATGTTTTTCATTCCAACTTAATTGAATTATGAAAAAATAATTCATAGAATAATTCTAAGATATTAAAAGTCAGTATGTTTGAGACATAAATCGTATAACTCAATATGTAATTCATTTATGATGAAAAAAACTTTTCGATTACAAATCCTTTCAGTAATCATACCTGCAAGTATCATGCTTTTATGTTTAAAAATCAGTGAGAAAATTTCGCGTTGTTCAACGCTTTTTTTTTTTTTTTTTTTTTTTAATCACCTTAAAATTGTCTACAGTCACGTGAAATATGATTGACAGGTGGTTTCTCGTGAGCAACTCTGCGACCTGTTTCTGAAGGGTGGTTGCCACTCTGCCAAGTTTAAACTTTGTACAAGGTCTCTGTTTTAGAGTGAGAAATATTCATCGTTTTTCATTTCAATAAAATTCAATTATAACATGCGTTATTGTTTTACGTATACAATTATATTGTCTTTTAACAGTTCTGATATTTTGTTTAACTATCTACTCTTTTTATAAAGATTTTTTTTTCAAATGTCTTGCGCTCTACCATATTCCTATTGCTTAGACATTACTAGGTATGTCGAGTATTCTTTTAACAACTTTTTTTTGTAATATTGAAGTTAATAATTAATAAATTTATTGTACGGAATTCTTTGTACGCGAGAAAAACTCGCACTTTCACCGTTTATTTAAATAACTATTTTCATTTTTATTTTTATTTGGTCTATGTCCGCAAATACTTCACAATAGTTATACGTATAATAACGAAGAGTGTTGTTGTCTGTTATTTAACCCTCTTACCGACCTGAAATTCGTATGAGTCTCCTATCTTAAATAATAAAATACAGTTTTTTAAAATCGATTTTCGACGAAAACAGGTTTTTACTGAGACCTCTTAAACATAAAACCCTCATAATGACATAAATCATTTTTTTATCACAATCTAGAGTAGCATTTTTAATTATGCCAATTCAAAGAATGATTCATGTCTCTGTTTTTTCTTCAAATTCCTGAGTGAAAATTTTAATGGATTCATCGTAATGATCGTCATTTTGTAAAAATTACCATTATTTTTCCATGTCCACCAACCACTTCACAATAATCATACGTATAACAGAAATAAATACCAATATTCTCCCTTTAACTTATTCCGAAAGGAAATTATATTTTCAGAAATAATTCAAAGAAATCAAACAAATAAATAAATCATTAAATTAAAGTTCTCTCAAAATGCCGAAAACGAACATTAGCTCTTTTTTTTTTTAAATCAAGGTACAGATATTATATGACGCATGTCATTTAAATTCCAATTAAATGAAGTTACTTATATTTCTTTAACGCTGAGAAAGTTTTGATTGAATTTGCGAAATTATATCTTTGGTTAATAAGCAATCTAAACTAGCTAATGTCGAATCGATTTGGATACTTGACAGGGAATTTCTCTAATGAGCAGTTTATATTTATTTTATTTTTGTGTCATATGTCTAGTTAAGTCTAGTTAAAGATAGTTCATAGCATTCCTAACGAATATATTTTTTTTAATATTATGTAACCACCTTCAATTATCTATTTTTGTACTCTTTTATTTAACTTAACTAGGGTCATGTGTATGTAAAGCCGTAATTTTGTAATCGATTTTTCACTCCTTGATATGCTATAGAATTATCAAAATTATGTACACAGGAGTGTTTTCTATGACAGTATTACATTCTACGATTTTTAGAACTTAATTATGAATTAAATTAATTATAAAGCATTTTACCGTTAACTGGACGTTAACTATCCATCGTCCAATATTCTTTATGTTTGAAAGTGTAAACGAGTTATAACAACAATAGCGTTCATGATGCGACAAACCACGCTCGCTAAAATAGGCCAATTAGCTGTGAAACGGAAGCAATGAAATATTTTAAACACTAAAAAAATAGAAAATATATTATAAATAAAACAAATAAAGAGTGTAATAAATATATTTTTTAAAGATACGCTTTTATCAATTAAGAATTTAATATTAATTAAATTATGATTATACATTGGAAAAAAATTCAGAAATCCTGAATAGATAATTTAAATAATGTTGTGTTTTGTTTTTTCCTGCTGCGATTTCTTAAGAAATAGACAGAGTGAAAGTTATATATCTTTTAATAAACTGAATAGTTCGTGCTTTCTACCAAGCGTCAATCGAAGCAGTGAATTTTCCATAATCGGGGCCCATATAAATGTAACTTATTGTAAAGGAAATATCTTTTTTATCAACATGAATTGTAGTCATGAGGTTAGGCTTTTTCTTTTTCTTTTTATTAAGATAAATATTGAATACTTATAAAAGAATGTTGAATTTTTTTTTAACTTTTATACTTATTAGGTGGATTTAAATCATGTTTCCCAGGTTACAGGACATAGATGAAAACCATTTTTTTTTTCTAAATCTAATAGATTTTTTATATTTAATATATTTTTTTTTAATTTGCCACTAATAACACTAAGATCCTTATTGTATGAAAAATATCAATAATATGTATTCAAATAAAGTTTTGAACTTTATTAAATTCGATACTTTCGTATTAGTCGCATGTCAGGAGTTAGCCGAAAAAATTACCGACGATTTCGTTACTTACAGCCTTTTGGATTCTGATAATTCCAGTGGCTTAAGTTCGAATACAGGTCTGTTAAATTTCTGTTTTATATATACTATTTTATTATTGTATTTATTTATGGATGAAATTTTAATTTTTGTATGGACTATATTATCCAGAAACAAATGTTTAACTATTTATATTGTTTTAGGTGCCAGTGGATTAATTTTTCGTATTCAGACTGCAATAGATATAGATGTTTTTTTTTTTTTAAAAATCATTACTTGAAAACATATGATGCATTGCAATTTATGATGAAATTTCTATACCGGAAAAATAATGAAGGAATATATTTAATAGAAAAACTTGAACATTCGTGAAACAAGCTGATCGATTTTGTTAGAGTTTCTTAATCAAGGTACCTAGTAATCTGATATTATTAGAGACTATTAAGGAAATATAATAATAAATAACATGAGCAACATACAGTGTTTAATGAAGTTATATTTATACTTTTTTTTATTAGCTAATATTCCCATGGGAAAAATCGAATTGAAATGTCATTTAAAAATTGAATTTCATTCGCATTTAACTGATAAAAATAGCTGTTATATGGACAGGAAACTCGCTGGTTTACACTGATTCAAACAATATTTGTTATACTGTAACAAGCATTGAACATCAACACAGAATAAATTAGTCTTGAAATTATAAACTTCTTTTTAAAATAAATAAAAGAAGTGTTGTCAGATCTCATAAAGTTGTAAATTTAAACAACATTAATAAAATGCGATAAACTTTTCATTTTTAAATGACATCCAAATCAAATCATTTTCAGGTACATTATTTGTTCTACATATAAATCCTCTTAAATTTTGATATTTTCCATTTCGATCCTCTTAAAAAAAAAAAAAAAAAAAAAAAAAAGCTTTTAAACTTTCTTCTAAAAGCAGAAACAAGCGTAAATATAATTATATGTCTATACTTTTCTATACAATTTTACAAAATGTAGTCGGAAGCACAGTGCATTTACTTTATTATTGGAGTTTATTCTAAGATTTATTTGATTTTTAACGATTCACGTCAGTCACAATTACGTAGAAACATACTCACTGTTAAAATTGCCTACAAATAGGATTATTTAAGTGTATCCAGATTCTGAAATTTTCTGTCTTCTTTGCAAAATATGTACGTTTTTATTTTAGAGGTAATAAGATTAACTTCGAAGCATAGCATACTATTCACATATTAAATCAAATCGTGTACGCTTTTGTGTTTTAATTCCCTAATTGGTATCGCATTTTGAACGAATTTATTTATGCATGAATGGTAAGGATGCATTATTAGGATATTTGTTTTGCACAGTCAACATATTTTTAGGAATTTTCGTTTGTATAATTTTGTGAATTTCAAATTGGTGTTCAAAATATAGTAATGCAAAAAAGAAATATATATATAAAGATACATTTATATCTTATAGTGAGTTAATGTCTGTATTTCTTTAATAAAAAAAAATCTATAAAACCAATTTTTACAAGGCAACATTACATAGAGTTACATTCACTAAAAATATTAGTCATTAAAAATGGCCATCAGTTTTCATTTACAATTCAGGACACTCCGGACCGGAGTCGAAAACGTTATTGTGGTCTTATGAAAACTAATAGCCATTTTTAATTACTAATGTTTTTAGCGAATATCTATGTAATGTCTTCTTGTAAAAATTGGTAATTTTTTAGATATTTTTATTATATATATATATATATATATATATATATAATAGTTATATAAAATATTTATATAAAATAATAATAAATAAACTAAGGAGCTCAGCCCCCTACTCTCTAACGCTCGCCAATCCCCCGTGAATTGCAAAGTAATTCACATTGAAACCGCTACACGGTTCTAGCTGAAATAAGTACTACCAGAAATCATTTGAACATATGAAATTGACATTTTTTTTTATGTACAAAAATAATTGAAAACTCCGTTGAAAACACAACTAAAAATGCATTTAGTTGGTTCTACCAATGGGCATATAAATCATTAAATACTATGAAAAAAGGATCTTGGAAACATAATTAGTTTTAAACTTATTGCACCTATAATATTGTACAGCACGGCTTAAATTCATTAAAAAAAAAACCTACGTGATAGGAAGATAGTTTATATATATTATCAATTATTGTTTAAATTTCGTTCGACATTTTACTGTTCTAATTGATTATAGATTTTTACAAAAGAAATTATTTTTTACTTCATCAGGACAACAACAGATGGCAGCAATTGCAATCTAGACAGTTGATATTTTTACTGTCTCCGATTTTTCTGTGAGTGAAATTTGAAAATAAATTTCTAATAAGAGTTGAGAATTCATTTGAAATTAACGATATTACTCATGATTAAAATGAGGAATCATCTCAGACTCTTTGGATTACGTACATGTTATTTTATTTTAAATAATTGCTAGTTTAAGTTTCACTGGTTTCACTGCTCTCACACTGACGGCCATATTGGAGGCGTAGCTGATCTAACACAATCTAGTCTATTCGTTCACTGGTCTGAGCTCTGGAAACTACGGTTGTTACCAAACGATAAGCTATAAATTCAGCCCTATTTCCGAGCCACGTAAGAGAAATATATATATAGATAATTAAATAAATAAAAATGTAAAACATATAGATAATTTTGATAGAAAAACATTTATTGTAACAAAATCTACTTTGTTTTGTTCAAAAAACTTTAATTTACAAGACATATTGCATGAAAAATGTTTATATTTTATGGCGTTTAACTGGAGGTAAAATAAGTTTGTCGACAGTATAGTCTTTTAAAAACGACAATACATTTTAAAAGTGTCATACTAAGCATAATAAGATTAAATTTCAAAAGATTCAAAATCGAAGATGAATGTCTTGAAGTCGTGACCGGATTTAAATGACAGTATAAAAGTTGTTCAAGCCCTGGGGTTTGAAGCATTTTTCACATTCTTTCATATCAGTATATTTCTTTTCTGAACATTTTTTTTTAAACTAGTGGAATACTTATCCATTGACGAATGAAAACCCTTTTGTGATTGAATCAGAAATTAGCTTGTTAGGATTTGAGAACATATTTAACGACAAAAAATATTTTCTTTGGCATTGCTCTAACTCTCGTAAATATATTCGGATTGGTATGTAATTTTAATATATTAATGCAAGTCTTCTCGTGCCCGAAAACCATAGGATGCAAAATTTAGTGTAAACAGTCTGAGCCCTTTTTTAGATAAAATTAACTTGACCCACGTTGACCCCAAAATAACCCCCTAATCGAAAGTTCTCGAACATGTGACCCAGCCCAATAGTCTTCTCGTGCCCGAAAATTGTAGGATACAAAATTTAGTCAAAATTGTTTGAATCGTTTTTTAGATACAATTAGCTTGACCATGACCCAAAATGACCCACTAATCGAATTTTTCTCGAATATGTGACCTAGTCCAATGGTTTTCTGGTGCCCCAAAACGGTAGGATACAAAATTTCGTCAAAATCGTTAGATCCGTTTTTAAAATAAAATTTGCATATATTTAGTATAGAATGTTTGGTATGAAATGTTTGGTATGAATGTTTGGTATGAAAAATGAAGTGTGTATCATTTATAGTTAATTTACAGGGAGACACACAATAATTCAGTTACATTATAGTCTATGGGGAAGCTCGTTTATCGTGCATATTATTGATGATACGATGTGTGAAACATAATGTGATTGGTATGCATTACTGAGGTAGACTAAACATGCTTTCTCAGGGGTATAAAATAAGTAGTATTTTTAGCTCGTTTACAGGGATGCACAAAACAATTCCAGTACATTATGATCTATGGGGAGAAACCAGTTGCGGTGCATTTTCATGATGTTATGATACGTCAAACATAATGAAATTAAAAAGGAACACTGAGGTGCACTTAAACATGTTTTCTATAAATTATGGAGTGTTTAGCATACATCGTTCATTTACAGAGACGCACAAAATAATTCAGTTACAAGAATGGCTGTGATCGACAAATGATGGAAGCGCGTTTTCCGCTCTGTTATGCATTTTTAAATTTATCTCATTTTTAGTGTATCACGTGGTGTGTAACAAATTATACAGATCATATACAGGGCTGCACGACAGAATTCGCGTACATTACCGCATATGGATAGAGATTGCTGAAAATAGATTTTTACCAAGATGTGTGGTTTTTAAATTGTTTATTTAGAAATCTTATATCATTCTATGAAAAAAATTAATTTCTTAATAATATTCTGTCACTGTTGGAAAGTGCTTCATGGTCTATGTTTAATGCATGGTTTTTCGTTCCTTTTTAATTATTCATAAACTTCAAAAACTAAAATTACCCTCATTTAAAAAAATTAATAATAATAATTCAGTCATTTTTAATTCTAGTGATAAATGTTAAACTAAACGATATTTGTCATCATTTATTCCTTCGGCTATTTAGTTATTTTAAAATGACAATTAATTCATTTTTTTTTTTTTTAGTTCGTGACCTTAGTTTGTAAAATGATTCACTATTTAATCTGTTCAATCTCATCATTAATTATGCAAGTTCACCGACAGAATGTGATCCCGTGAATATTAACAATGACTTTAGTTAACGATAAGAAAGCCGCAGTATATGTAGCATATTATTTGAGGCTAGGTGTTTGAACCTCGGAAAAAAAGAAAAAAAAAGAACATATATAGGAGAATTTTTAAAACAAATATAGTTAATGAGGTTGAAATCTTATTCCCAGCATCTATAGGAAGCAGGAAGCGTTATCGATCAAACTTGTTTATGATGGTATGAGAGATCTTCCTATTTTAAAATTTGATAACGGTATAGCTACCGGTTTGGTTTTATCATTATTTGTTATTAAATACGACAGGTTGCGCTGGCTAGCGAAACCAGTGGCCTGTAATAATTAGGAAAAGTATAAATACAAAAAAAATAGTTTTTCTTGACCAGAATTATGCATTTTTTCAAACGGGTCTTCTTCTTCTTCTTTTTTTTTTTTTTTTTAAACTATTGGGAAAATGGTTGTTGTTTTCGGTCGAGAATGGATGCTTGCAATTTATTATTTTAACCATTTTTAACAAAATTCTGCAACTTTAGAAGAATTTTTTAAGCGTTTTTAACGAAATTCTGTAACTTTAGAAGAATTTTTCTTTGGATAGGCAATAGAAATGCATAAAATCGTTACAAAAATGTTAAAGTTACAAAAAGGAAGATGCAAACTATCAGATATGAAACAAGTTGGAAATTGTACGTCAAACGTTACAAACGAGGTGCGTTCGTACGCACGTTTTAGAATTAAATTCATGATATCCCGTGCGTAGAACGGGCTAAACAGCTAGTTAAGTATATATTTTATGACACTGTTCATACAAATATCTTAACTAGTTATATAAATATTCAGATATATATGTATCAGCTAGTTATATAAATATTCAGATCTTGATGATTTTTAATTCTGTGAAATGAATTATATCGTCTGCAGATTAATTTCTGTAATAAAATAAGTATCTCGGTCGCTTGACGATTTAACATCCATCGGAAGCTCCTCTAACAAAAAAGCACCGATTTAAAAAAAAAAATCAAATTTCTTAATAAATATTTTTATTAATATCTCCTAAAGTTTTGATTCGATTTTAATAAAATTTGAAATGTCTCGACAAAATTCTGCAAAGATAATATATTTTAAATTGCAAACCATTTGGTTGGGTAGTTTTTGCGTTGTTATATGCGGACGGACAGACAGACGGACGGACAGACAGACAGACGGACGGACAGACGGACGGACCAAACGACGACTATAGGTGCTACGTATTTATATAATTACGAACGCACCTAAAAAAAAGCCGAATTCAAAAATTGACGTCGGATGAGAAATCGTCTTATAAAGCAAAAAACGTGGTCTTCAAGTTTAATTTCCTCAAAATACCTTTAGCGCAGACATCAATCTAAACAAGAGTTAAAGTTATTGTAGGAAGGACCCGACAAAATATTAAGGTATATTGGTTAACATATATTGGTTAGCACAGCCATACTCAACCTGCGGCCCGGCGACGTTTTATGTGCGGCCCAAGACAAACCCAAACTAATCCAGATTTATAAAAATTTGAGAAAAGGATAATGTATTTATAAATATGTGAGAGTATAAAAGGTATTTAAGACGTAATCAATGTATTTGCTGTTTTACATATTTTTGTGGGAAGACAAAATCTGCACCGTTATTTATAACTAAGGTAAAATCATATTAAAACATCCTAAATATCTCAGTCAAGTTCTTTTTACATGTAGTATTTGCTTTAAAGTGGTGTGTACTATATTTTTAGTCTTAAATACTAATCAACGATTATTTATAATTAATTAAATTTGGAATATATATTTTTCCATGTTAAAAAGATAAAAAGTTGTTCGTAGAGCAAAAGTCTGATTTATCAACGAAAATCTCCTGATTTTTATCTTTAGAAATTAGAAATTCTGAATTATTCTTCTACTACGATTTATTCTTATATATAGCTAATACTGATTATACAAATTTTGTTACATTGTTTTGTTATACTACTTTTGTTATCATAATATTTAATCACCTTTTTTTCATGTTATTATATAAGCCCAGTGCACTGCGTCTCCCTAACGTAACCAACGTATATTTGTGGCCCACCTAACGCAGAAAACATATGTTTGCGGCCCGCGAGAGAAAAAGGTTGAGTATGGCTGGGTTATCACTTTCCCTTTATTTGCACGACTTAATGTTACTCAGTAGCGTTCAGTTGCTTCTCTTATCAACTAACTCGTTTAAACAATTCTTTCAGACAGTATGTTGTTAAATATTATTATGTATCGCGCAACGTTTATCGTTTGCTGGTTGAAACATCTGCGACATCGACATGCGATGATGGAAAGGCGCATTGCTTACAATCGAATGACGAATGCATTCAACGCTGTCAGAGTTGCGATGGAGAGATTGATTGTGTAGATGGTTCTGATGAATATTTTCTCGAGAGCAGAGAATGCCAGGATCTCTTCAACTGTAGTAATGGAAAATGCGTTTATTTGTAGATGGTTCCAATGAGTATTTTTGCATAATTAATATTTTTAATTAATTAATATATATATATATATATATTTAAGCTTTCGGAACATT
The DNA here is from genome assembly GCA_963931845.1 of Maratus michaelseni. NCBI lineage: Eukaryota > Metazoa > Arthropoda > Arachnida > Araneae > Salticidae > Maratus > Maratus michaelseni. The sequence goes on along the minus strand of OZ007594.1, from coordinate 162,919,845 downwards.
TTCCCAATGGTTGTTGTAATTTGTTAAATAACAATTTTTTTTAATTTTTTTTATCTTTAAAATAAGATTTGGCGCAAATTACACACAATCAAACATACCCACGAAGAAGTAATTTTAAACAAACAAGAAAGAAAAATCACGAGTAAAGCATAAATTATGAAACACATTCAGAATATTCTAACAAAATGTCACTGTTTAATAAAGTGAAAGGTGACATCTATGTAAAACAATTTGGAAAACGCATAACACATTTGAAAACCCAATTTCAGAAATTACCATCTATAGTCGTAAAAATATCCGAATTGTTTTTTGCAGCCTTGTATATGATTTTGTGCAACCTGGTATTTGTATATATGCTATATAGTATGCAAATGTTTAGTTCAATTACGAAACGCATAACGCAGTTGAAAATTCCCCTTCAGTCATTTCCGTCAGTAAGTGAAAATGCACTAGAATTCTGTGCAGCCCTGTATATAACCTGTAGAATTTATGCACACCTAGTAATATGCAAAAAATTAGTTACATTTAAAAACGTATACCATAATTGAAAACGCACTTCCAGCAATTATCGCTTATAGACGGTACTGTAACTTAATTATTTTGTGTGCCCTTGGAAATGAACGATGAATACTACGCACACTCTATTCTACAGTGAGCATTTTGAAGTGTTTCTCAGTGATGTATATCAATTTCAATATGTTTCAAATAGTGTAACATCAATAAATTATACTGCAAATGATTTTTCCCATATATCATAATGTAACGGAATTCTTTTGAGTGCCCCTGTAAACAAACTATAACTGATACACACTTCATTTTCAATATGGAACATGCCATGATAAATCTCAATAACATACATAAATTTCATGACAATTTGAGTATTTTACGCGAGTTAGAGAACGGACACATCGACATACGGACAGACAAACCGAATTCATAAACACTTTTCAACTATGTTGGAATTGTGAGCAACTCATGTTTTTATATAGCCTATTTTTTAAAATTAATTATTATGCGTCAGTTGGCATATTTTAGCGAGGGAGGTTTGGCACAGCAGAGTGGAGGACTTTTTTTTACAATCATTTATTGTTATCCAAATTCAATTTAATCTACGTTGTCTCTTGGAGAGTGTCTTTATAAATAAGAGAGTGTCCAGGACCGTACAGAGAGACCGCGGGCCCCGGACCATAAGTATTTACAATGACACTTGCTTAAACGAAAACGCAAAAAAAAACCAGTGAAAAATTCGTTTTAGCCAGGTTATTTTAATTCTAGAAGGTAAAATTGCATGGTATTTTATTTTCAGAACCAAGATTTTTTTTTCCGGTTTTACTAAGATTCCGCTATAAACAGGTTTTACTGCATTAGAAAATAACTTTTCTGGAGAGTACTCTTTTAGAAAATCTGTACAGTATTTGCTTACAGTTTTATTGTTTTTCTTCTGCAGTACAGTTTATGGTGCATTTGTAACACTTTTTTCATCTAAAGATTTTCAAATAGAAATGTAAAATAGTGAAAATATAATTAAATTTTAATTGAATTCATCAATTAATTTTTAATGAAAAAGTTAAAAATGTGAAAGAAATAAAATGCGAAAATTTAACATGTTAATTTTCCCAGCTTTCCACCTAATTCCCGTTTGTGAATCTGAAATCATCCATTTCATTAAAATAAGGGTGCCATTTCAAAAGGTTTTTGAACGGGAAGGGGGGGGGGCAATTTTTTTTTGTTTTGTACAGTTGAGAAGCAACTGATGCAGCTTTATTCTCTTTTTTTTTATATAAAATTAGCCAAAGTACTTATTATTGACAAATGTGCTTTACTTTGAGAAAGCTGCAATATAGCAAGCTTTAGCAAACATTATTGGTCTTTATTAATTTTTTGGCTTAAAGTGTTTCTTTAATACTAATAGTTCTATTTTAATCAAATATGACAAAATATTTTTGCTTTTGTGCAGTTTCAGATTAATAAAAAAAATCTTATCTGTGACAACTTATACAATTTAAAATATCAAATTCCGTGATGGGGCAACTTCTCTCCCCTATAGCCTCTTCCAAATGGCGCCCCTGCTTTAAAAGTATCTTTCATTTTTGAACTGTTAATACTAATCACAGATTACTTAAACGATATAATGTAAATGGTACCATGAAGTACCAACATAAAAGAATATATTCATTATCTATTTTCCGTCAGTAAAATTTAATATCTAAATATGTATTTAAGCACGTCCCAGATAACATTTTGACTTAAATTAAGGCTTTCTAATGCCTAAAAAATATAGCGGGTAAAAATGTTTAAAATATAGCGGGAGGTAAGATTTACACAAAGCTATCTGCCATGTGGATTTTTGTTTAATTTTCAGAAGTTAGAAAAAAGATCGAAACAGTCAAAACAATCACATAATATATATATCTATATATTAATAATACCACAGAAACTATTTTTGTCTCAATAGACATTTTGTATATAAATCATCCAAAATACACTAACATTTTAGATCTATCTGAGCAATTTTCCAAAAGTTATAGAAATAGTAGTAATAAGAGACATACAGACAAATTACAATCAGGTAGAACGTTTTCTATAAAATCTGACCAACTATTATCACTAATAAATAAGAGACAAACTCAATGTGAATCCACTCCTTAGAATTTCAATGGAGTACGGTACCATTAAATTAAATAAAAAATCTTTGCCTAATATATATATATTTTTTTTCAGATTAAGAAGCTTTCAGCCTTTCATCGCATAATTTGTAATATTTTTCTGCTATTGAATAAGGCGAAACATTCTATACGAAAATTGTGGTAACTGTATGTACCCTGTAAACTTTCATGTAAATAGTCTCGATGCAAACGAATAGAAAGAGAAAAATCTCTTGGTTTGTGTATGATTACAGGAAACAACTAAAAATAAGTTTAAAATGAAGTAATAAAACAAATTAAGAAGTAACACTCGCAAAGCTTGACCTGTACAAACAAAAAAAAAAAAAAAAAAAAAAAAAAAAAAAAAAACTGTTTTGTTTGCTCTTTACAACAATGAAAATCACATTTTATTAGTTAGAAATCTCTATAGAAAGTGAAAGGGGAATTATGGAGTTATAGAAGTAGAGCGGTTGCTGCGAGTAGATAATAATGAAAGCTTTAAAGTGTTTTCTTTTTTTTTTTTTTTTTTTTTTTTTAGAACAGCACTTTTCAAAATCCGTGGGCACTCTAGCTCTGTCAGTTTTCAATCAATAAACTTTACTTTTTGAAGATTAATCGTCACATATTTTTCTGGTGAAAGACGTTGGATGTTCCGATATATTAATGGTTATATAATTATATCCTATACATTATAGATATTATATATTATAGCTATGATATTATATATTATTTATTATTCGATATATTTAATAGCGATTGCTCGCTTTCCTGGGTAACTGCATGTAACGAAAGTTTTGGCTGGAATTTTACATTTCACTTTGAATTAGTGCCATTTCACTAAAAATGCATATATATAACGGCTATGTATTTCACTTGCTTTTGGTCTAAAAAATCTTTTCTTTATTGTTCTAGTTTAAGTCTAGGATGATTTATCGTGCTCACCACTTCCCCTTCTTTTTTCAAAGTGCTCCCAACCAATCATCAGTCAAGCCACCATTTTTTAATATACGTATAAAAGAAAAAAAGTACAATTTTCAACTTTAATTGTCTGAGTGCAACGAAGACTCATACACAGCGCAGTATTACTTTGCCCCATATATAGCTACGATGGATATTAAAACCTTTCGTCAAGCATAACTCAAAAAATATTTAACGGATTTCGTTCAAATTTTTACAGCAGGTACCTATAAAGGTGACAACGTCGTCTATTTATTACCAAGAATAAGTGTCAAACCGTTTGGAAGTTATATTAAAAAAATAGATAAAAAAGCACAATTAAAGTACATACGTCACTAAATTTTGTGCGTACGTCATTTTCACCGGCGGGAGATTTTCGTAGACAATCGGAATTGAAAAGTTCATGGAATACATGGAGCAAAAAAATATGCAAGCACTAATATTCAGCACAATAAAATATATTTCAATTTAATAAAAATGGAAAGTTAATCTGGAATTTTTTCTGTTTGAAAAGTATTAGAGATTAGTAAGAGTAGTATTAGTATTAGAGATTTGGCGTAAATCACAGCATTAGCAGCTTTTTTATTTCGCGTGTGTATGTTAGGAACAATTCTTTGATGTTTAAATAAAAGGTTTCGATTTGTGGCATTATTTCTTATTTTGTTTTCCTTTTTAGTATTTTAAATGGAATTAGTGAAAGGCGTGTATTTTAAATTAAATGAGTGAAAGACGTGTATTTTTAATGTATGTATTTCAAATGAAATCAGTGAAAGATTCATATTTAAATGAAATGAATGCAATATGAAGATGTTATGAGAAAAATATTTGGCGATTTATCAACTGCGCCAAGTTAACATAAAAGTACCAATACATATGTGGGTACTTCTCTATTATCCCGTCGACCACTTTTCATAACAAAAAACTATCGCCAAATAAACGGGAGAACGTTGTCATTGAAATATCAAAATACATAAATAAATAAAATATAAGAATTTAAGGACACAATTGTTATTTTAATGAATGAAATAACTAATAAATCAGTAAAACATAATGAAAAATACACGCAAATGTCGCGTTAAAAACCACTTGATGACGTAACAAACACGTATAATGCTTCTGATATCAAGTAAATGGGACTGCATTTTTGGCGTTTAATTTTACAGTTTGGCGATAGTTTTTTGTTATGAAAAGTGGTCGACGGGATAATAGAGCAGTACCTCTATGTGAAATGAAACAAGGCACAGATGTCATATACGCACCACGTTGGCGCGATTTTTCCCTCCACCAGCTTGGAGAAAACTTTGTTTTTGAATATTAGTTACAAATAGTGTGACAAATAGTACACGTGATTTTTTATTTCAATATAAAAATAAAATAACGTAATAAATGAAACATCGGCAAAATCCTCAAACAAGGGCGACCCCCGATTTGGCGATTTTTTTGACGCGCGCCAACCTAAAAAACGGCAACCTCCAAATTCCACCAAATCAGAACACGTACTTTTCGGCAGACAAGTCACTACTTACACAGTTCCTAGGCCAATTTCTTTCACAAAGTAAATACTGATTTTATTTCGTTTTACTGCTATTTACAAAGTTTTTAAAAGTTTTTTTACGAGATTTCTCCATTTTTACATACTTTTAGCAATATTTTCATTCAGATTTTTTAATTTTTACAACTTTTAGCTACTTTTTCTTCCGGATTTTGTCATTTTTTACAAATTTTTAGCTATTTTTCCTCCGGATTTTTCTATTTTTACAAATTTTTAGCTATTTTTCCTCCGGAATTTTCCATTTTTACAAATTTTTAGCTATTTTTTCCTCCGGATTTTTCCATTTTTACAAATTTTTAGCTATTTTTTCCTCCAGATTTTTCCATTTTTACAAATTTTTAGGTATTTTTTCCTCCAGATTTTTCCATTTTTACAAATTTTTAGCTATATTTTCCTCCAGATTTTTCCATTTTTACAAATTTTTAGCTATTTTTTCCCCCAGATTTTTCCATTTTTACAAATTTTTAGCTATTTTTTCCTCCAGATTTTTCCATTTTTACAAATTTTTAGCTATTTTTTCCCCCAGATTTTTCCATTTTTACAAATTTTTAGCTATTTTTTCCCCCAGATTTTTCCCTTTTTACAAATTTTTAGCTATTTTTTCCCCCAGATTTTTCCATTTTTACAAATTTTTAGCTATTTTTTCCTCCAGATTTTTCCATTTTTACAAATTTTTAGCTATTTTTTCCTCCACATTTTTCCATTTTTACAAATATTTAGCTATTTTTTCCTCCACATATTTCCATTTTTACAAATTTTTAACTATTCTTTCCTCCCGATTTTTACAAAGAATTCGCAAATTTAACAATCAATTTTTTCCTAACAAATAAAAAATCTCTAAGAAAATACCCCTTAAACTTTGTAAATTGCAACAAAACGAAATAAAAGCAATGTTTACGTCGTGAAAGAAACTCTCATAGAAATTGTGTAAATAATCACTTCTTTGCCACAAAGTACAGATATTATAATTGGAGAAAATCTCTAAATTCCTAATTTTTTAAATACATAAAATTCATTCAGCAACTTATGTATGTACGCTTCGCGTACATTAACCGAAAAAAAACATCACTGGATGCATGAAACTCGCTGTACAGCAATCTCTAGAATGCATGAAACTCATTCACGCAGCGGTCAGTAACTTATGTATGTACGCTTCGCGTACATTAACCGAAAAAAACACATCACTGGACGCATGAAACTCGCTGTACAGAAATCTCTAGAATGCATGAAACTCATTCACGCAGCGATCAATAACTTATGTATGTACGCTTCGCGTACATTAACCGAAAAAAAAACATCACTGGATGCATGAAACTCGCTGTACAGCAATCTCTAGAATGCATGAAACTCATTCACGCAGCGGTCAGTAACTTATGTATGTACGCTTCGCGTACATTAACCGAAAAAAACACATCACTGGACGCATGAAACTCGCTGTACAGCAATCTCTAGAATGCATGAAACTCATTCACGCAGCGATCAATAACTTATGTATGTACGCTTCGCGTACATTAACCGAAAAAAAAAACATCACTGGATGCATGAAACTCGCTGTGCAGCAATCTCTAGAATGCATGAAACTCATTCACGCAGCGATCAATAACTTATGTATGTACGCTTCGCGTACATTAACCGAAAAAAACCTCACTGGATGCATGAAACTCGCTGTACAGCAATCTCTAGAATGCATGAAACTCATTCACGCAGCGATCAATAACTTATGTATGTACGCTTCGCGTACATTAACCGAAAAAAAACATCACTGGATGCATGAAACTCACTGTACAGCAATCTCTAGAATGTACGAAATTCGTTCACACAGCAATCAATAACTTATGTATGTATCCTGTACACATTATCAAAAACAAAAAAACAACACTCGATGCACGAAACTACCTCTACAGTAATATCTAAAATGCAAGACACACACTTATCAAATAAAATCAATAAAAATTCACTTACTTTTATTTTTCAAATTTACCCTTTTTTTAAGGCTTCGGTTTGTCATAATCGCTATCGCCGATCACTTCTGATGAGGCAGCAGTATTTATACAAAAATAACCCTTAAACTGATGTATATTGACGATATAAGCAGGCACTTGATGTCAAGCACACAAGTCAGATGTATCTTCTCAAGAAACAAACAAACAAACAAACAAACCCTTAAACTGCTCACTCAAGAGGACAAAATTCAAATTTACCTCTAAATAATCTATCAAAAACACCTAAAATATCCTAAATTTTCATTACAACACACTACACACACTATTTCAAATTCACACTTGCCGCTTCGCCGAATTCTTCATAAAAAAACAACACGTCAAAAGATTAAATTCACTTCACTTCGCAAATCCCAGAGTTCAAACAAAAATAAACATGCGATGTGCCGTGATGCAACACTAAAGTCGGTCCAAACAACTTGGGACTTGATTTGAAACCCTCTCACTGTCCAATAAATTCAGCCCTTCTTCCATACACTGTTAAAAATATCGTGAAAAATTACCTCTGTTTATAAAGGCTCTCTATTTTCTGACCAATGAGAATGCTACATGAACGACCTTGGCGTTCTAATTGGTCAGAAAATAGAGAGCCTTTAAAAACAGAGGTAATTTTTCACGATATTTTTAACAGTGTATGCTTCCTTTTTTGGGCCTAGTAAATTCCGAAATGATCGGTTTCATTCTCAAAGACATTTTTACGGTATAGTGCACCTCTATCTAACTCATCACTCTCTGAATCCAACAATACGGCACACAATAAACCAACCAACCCAACCAAACGAACGTAATTCACTCATAAACCAATCAAATTTCTAGATCAAACCGTAGTAGGCAGGGAAGAAATGCAAGGAACAAACCGGTAGCAAGAAAAACTCATTTATCGCTTTGCCAAATTCGACGCAGCCAAGCATCGCCCTTGTTTGAGGATTCAACCGAAACATCTTCTATTATTTTAAAAAAGGAAATAAAAATAAATAAATAATAGTTTGATATAAATAAAGGCGCGGATGTCATATACGCACATTGGCGCGATTGCAACAAAATGGCAATTTTATGCCTCACATGGTAACCCGGTATTTTGTTTCAATTGTTGTTTATTAACTTTTATTTTTTATTTTAATTCTATAAATTGTTTTTATTATATATATCAATATTTATTTATATCAAACTATCATTTATTTATTTTTATTTCCCATTTTTGAATAATAGGAGCTATTTCATTTATTACGTTATTTTATTTTTATATTGAAATAAAAAGTTACATGCTATTATTGTATGGTATTTGTAACTAATATTCAAAAACAAAGTTTTCGCCAAATTGGCGGGGGAAAAATCGCGCCAATCTGGTGCGTATATGACATCTGTGTCTAAATTAATATTGATATACATATAAAAATAATCTATAGAATTAAAATAAAAAATAAAAGTAAACAAACACAACAAACAGTTTTCGCCAAAGGGGCGGGGGAAAAATCGCGCCAACGTGGTAAGTATATGGCATCTGTGCCGGGATTTTTACCCTTTTATCTGTGCTTTCGGAAATATAAAAAAATTAAAAAATTCTTATATCAGCTGTATAATGTTTTGCATTTTTATACGGACCACTTCTCCATTTTAAGATTTTAAATGCTATTTATATCAGATATTTCTTTCTTGAGATTCCCACAAGTTTTTTCCGGTAATTGTTTTAGTTCGCTTATTAATTGTTTACAATTTGCCCCCCTGGCAATAACAAGTATTTATCACAAAAAATGGTTACTTCTCTATTATCCCGTAGACCACTTTTCATAACAAAAAACTATCGCCAAACTGTAACGCTAAATAAACGGGAGAACGTTGCCATTGAAATATCAAAATAAATAAAATATAAGAATTTAAGGACACAATTGTTACTTTAATGAATGAAATAACTAATAAATCAGTAAAACATAATGAAAAATACACGCAAATGTCGAATTAAAAACCACTTGATGGCATAACAAATACGTATAATGCTTCTGGCATCAAGTAAATGGGACTGTATTTTTGGCGTTTAATCTTAGTTTGGCGATAGTTTTTTGTTATGAAAAGTGGTCGACGGGATAATAGAGAAGTACCCAAAAATGGCTTAGTTTTGTTAAATTTGTTTGTTATGTATTTTCATTTCTTATTAAAATATCGAAAATGGCAATAAAATTTTATTTTAGCACCGTACTTAATTTTTTAAAATGGCTCAAAAACATGGTTTAATAAACGTATATTTGTAAATATTTTAAAAAACATGTTTTTCCGCTCTCTAGAAAAATTTGTAAGATTCTACAACTGCCTTTGGCACCAACCAGTACATGATACGGAACTTTTCCCTATTCAGATACACAGAAGAGGTTGGTCACAAACAAGAGTAATGCTAGCAACAATATTGTTTTAACTCTATAAGAGTTAGAAACAATAATGATATTAAATTCCCCGATTAGCTTAGGGCCCGATTACGGAACTTTCTCCTAGAAAAAAAAAACTGTAGATGTCTTTTACATTTGTTTCGAATGAAGCTCGATCAACAAAGTATTAATTGATAATACAAACAACACTAATATTAACAAGGGGGCAAAAGTTTGAATTTAAGTGTATATATTTGGAACCCTCCCCCCCCCCCCAACCACCCACCAAAAAAAGAAAAAGAAAGTTACAGAAATGAATTTAAAATGGCGTGAAGCCACCCTTTCTGACATAAGAAATTGGCTGCGAACCCGATTACGAAACTTTCACTTAACTTAATAACATGTATCTAATAGCCCTGAGGACAATTCCCCTTCCCAGTTATACGGACCTTGGGGCTTTTTTAAAAAGCTTGACGCAGTTCGGGTTGAAGAAGTTGAGATTTACTGTCAAATGACATAAACTACTGTGAAAATAAAACTGGTGAATTATTATGCTGGTTTATGTATGTATTTAAAAAAATTGCATCTGATTACACTCTTTAGATAAATTACTCCTGTTTGCATTTAATAACAGATAAACGGCTTCCGTTTACTAAATTGTTTAAATATTGGGAAGAGTTGGCGAGAGATAGATAGACGTGTAAACAAACGGGTAGACAGACGGGTAGAGAGACGGATAGCGACAGAGATAAGCTAACGGGTAGCGAAACGAATAGACAGACGGGTAGCGAGGCCAGTGCAAAAAAGGGTTGACAGAGGGGTAGTGAGATGGGTAGGGAGACGGGTAGCGTGGTGGATAGAGAGACGAGTACAGAGACGACTTGACAGACGGGTAGAGAGAGGGGTATATAGACAGACAGACGTGTTGATAGACGAGTAGTGTAACGGGAAGCGAGACAGGTAGAGACACGATTAAAGAGTCGGGTAGAAAGACAGACGGATACTGAGACGGGTATACAGAAGAGTAGAGAGACAGTAGACAGATGAGTTCGGAGAGAGACACAGCTAAGACATACGAGTAGTTAGACTGGTAGACACGTTTGTAGCAAAGCATGTTATCAATGTGGTTTGAAGTATACGAGTTTCTATAAATAGTTATACAAATAAACAAAGGAAATTTTTTTTAATTCAAATATTAAATATTTGATTTAATATTTCAATATTTAATATTTTATTTTTTAATGTTTTATTTAGATATTTGTCACAAAGAAAATGTTGCAAAAATTAAATTAAATTTGCGTTAAACTACGCTTGCTAAACTACGCTTGCTAAAATACGCTATTGGCTGCAAATCTGATTATGTGACTTTAAAAATATCGTTTTAAAAGATCCGGCGGTTTTTTTTTTTAAGTTTTGAGCAATTCCCGCTTAAGAAAATGAGATTATTTGCCAAATGTTATAAAAAAATGCATATGAAAACATAACAATATATGAATTTATATATGATATTTTGTAATTATATCATTTAATTTGCTATTTTTCATATGTTGTATCTTTATCTATCTCTTGTCTATCATATGCTGTATATTCATTTAGATTCTTGTTGATATCTTCTTTATATCGTAATTGTTAACTTTATGTTCTCAATCACTCAGACTAATCCCTTTGAGGGAAGTCCTAGTATACATCTACCCTATATATATAAAATCCTAATGAAACGAATTTGTGAAACGATTTTATGAAACGAATTTATGAAACGATTTTATGAAACGACTGATTAAACGACTGATTGTGTTTCAGGGCTATTTTTAATAAAATATTAAACGCTTGATGGTGAAATTAATACCAATTGTCCATAAAAATCCGCGGATGTCAAAACTGGTAATATAATTTGGAAATTGGAATTAGTTTTCGAGATATTAATTTTTTTCTAATTTTAATGACATTTCTGTAATGATGGCAACTAATTACTCAGTTTTTTTGTGACAAAAAAGGGGAAAAAATTGAAAAGGATCCCGATAGGGATTATTGATTTTTTTAATTCGTCATTTTCAAATTGAAAATGAATTTATCTTTTATTTCAATTGATAATGAAGACAAGATTGTGATTAAATTATGTTTTTCAGGAAAATTTGAAAAAAAAAATCACATTTCTATCGTCGGATTCAATCGTCTGTCAGCATTTAATTTAATTTATAAACTGGAAATATTTTGAATAAATTCGTCCAAATGAAGTCATTTATGTAAACGCAAAAGAAAGGGAGGGATAGTAATTAATATTTATTGATATCATTTTGTTATTTTTTTTATAAAATTTAATTAAACGAATTTATAAAATCACTAATTCGGATATTTGAAACGAATATATAAAATAATAATTGCCCCACTGAACGGAGGGAAAATAAAATATCCTGCTTGGTTTTCTTTCCAATTTTAATGAGAATATGACATCAATCACCGATTTTTATTGGAGACTGTTTTTACATTTTTTAAATGGAGGATGTTTTTAGTAAAAATTTTTAACCATGCTTTTTTAAATAATGTCTGAAAGAAAAATTGGTAAAATGTACAAATTGGCAACATACTTTCTGTCAACCTATTCACTTTGTCATTCTGTATACAGAAGCATTTTTTCAATATTTATACAATTTGTTTAGCGTAAAATGTCATTTATCCTATTTTATATATAATCAGAAGTAATTTGTATAGAAAAAACAATAATAATATACGTATAATTAAAATACGCATATATACAAAAAAAATCGTCGAATTTGTTTTCATGGCTGTTTATGTCATTTGGCACCAAATCTCACTTTCTGATGCCCAACTTGCGCCAAGCATTTTAAAAAAGCGTCAAGACCCCTGTAATAGAAAAGCACCAAAAGTTCATAGCTCGAATTACGCCAAACCTAAAAGCAAAGGATCCTATACTGGAAAAGTACCCGATTTTCTTATGGACAATATTCAACTGACATAACATGGTGTAAAATTATCGCGGATAGCAAATTTGTTTAAATATCTCATCAATTGATGCCGAATAAATGCAGCCATGCATGCACAAAATATTTAATTAATTTTGTATGCTAAATAATTGTTAGAAAATTCGTATATACATATTAATTAAAATAAATAATTTACATATTTAAAATAACATGAAAATATGCATGATGGTGCACTAAAATAGAGAAAAAATTAACCTCTTACTGAAAGTGTCTATAACATAGTACTTTTCAATACCGTGGTTCTTAATGTTATTCACAAGCAGATGGAATTTTTCTCATCCTTAAACGCAAAGGAAGAATAGAATACAGATCGTTGTTATAAAAGTACGAGAGGTAGCCACAATTTAAAGCTAACCATTTTATACAAGCTGGTTTTCAAGTTGTAATTGGTTTTACTTATCAATCCCGAAAACAGTCGTCAGTTGTTGCAACAGCTATGTATGAGGCCATGATAATCAAAAAATGCCCCATTAAACCGTTAAAAGCATGGCAACCCAATTACAGATTTACTAATATTTTTAAAACAAAGCACGCTGTCATGTTTTTAAAGGCCTCGAAGTCTGAGCGGGGGTTGGCGAGCGTAGCTCGCAGGTGGTAGGCCCCCTAGTATATTATAATAAATTATTGGATGTGGATGTTCATAAATACGAGGGTTGTAAATTAAATAGTGGCAACTTAACCTTGAAACTCGCAGAAGGGCGGGCATGCGCAAATAGGATATGGGAGCGGTGAGGTGGCGCTGTTGTCGATGTGTAGAGTGCAAAAAACAGTCGATCTGCTTAGAAGGGTAGTTGTTGTGTGGCGTTAAAGTGAGGAGTTTCGTTTCCATCACTCTAAAGCATATTTTCAAAAGGTGATCAGCGGTCGTGGCTTAAAATCGAGGTTGCCCGTGGCAAAAATGTAACAGAATGCTATCGAGGATTAGTAAAAGCCTGTGGCACAAATGCTTTACCGTATAGGACAGTAACACGATGGGTTCAAGCATTTCGTTGAAGGAACCCCTCCGAGGTCACCGATTTCATGACGTTTCATCTGTACTCCACGCAGTAGGGCGCTCGGTCGCTCACATCAACAATCAACACCTTGACACTGGTCTACAACGGCTTCCCGACATTTGGCAAAAGGTTATATAGTCCAGGGGAAATGTACCAAAAAAAGGCGTTACCTTGCAAAAGGTCGGGTAGAAGATTTTATTTTTCTGACTTGTATATAATGATTCCAGCATGGAAAAACCGAATTATCCAACAAAATTTCTTAAGGGAGAATTTTCTGTGGCCAAAAAACAACAAATTTTTGGGACTTTTTTTATTGTTTTTAAAATATCTCGAGACTCGTGTTCGTAGCGTATTATTTGTTAATTACAATGTTAAAGAAGACAAAATTCTCTACAACTTCCATATTTACAGCTTTTTAATACACTCAATAGCAAACGCAGTACGACATTTCAAAAATAAGACAATTTTTTCGATTTCCTTAAAAACCGTGAAAAACCTAGTTTTTCCCCGAAGATTCAATGTTCCCAACGGATATAATGATGTATGTCAACATCTACATACTGACAGCAGAAAATTATCTATTATTTGTACACCCTCTTCTTCATTTTGATCAAAACAGACATATTTTATAACACATTGTTCTCTTTGAACTGGAAGAGCTTCTAGGAGGTGTTGAAATAAAAGTTTTATTTCAAATACATTTCACAAATTAATTCATTCTGTTCATTGAAATTTTTTCTTTTCTTGTATAAAATGTGTATAATTCCTTTCTATTTCATGAAAATTGGTTTTTAACAGAGTAAGGTTATTTAAAAGGGTGATCTGAAATCAAACAAAAACTGTGGTCATATGCAGTGCAGATTTGAGGTAAAGCTACATATAGGTAAAGAGGTAAAGCTACATAGGTACATATAGCTACATAAAGGTACATATGTTTTGAAGTAGTATATACATAAATGTATGAAGAAACTTGCAAGTGCTAATGCGCGATATTATTGTCACATTTATTATTAATACAGTTGTATCGAGCCTAATAATCGAGTTAAATGCGCTAACTAAGCTTTCGATAAGAAATTCGTTTCTCATTTGAGACACCCTGCTACTGTATCTCACGATAGAGGAAAGAAGTTAACTTATTCAGCTCTCCTGTGATGGATTACTGGAGTCCACATTCAAAAGGATGAATGTAACAGATTTTTCATTGGCGAGAATGTGAGAGTACCGTCTGTGATATTGTCAAAGTCTGCTTGTGTTTAGCAAAACACATCTCTGTGAATGTGCTTTCCCACCTTCGTTATATCAAACACAAATATAGGAATAAACTAAACATAGAATCTGACTTATGACTAAAACTACCTAATATTGAGCCAGATGTGCTGGAAGCTGTGCTCGATAAAACAAGTCCACCCTTTTCATTAGCGATAGAAGCAAATTAGTGTAATCAGCCTACTGTAACAGTATATAAATCAGTGTGCGCCAATATGTCATTAAGTTTTGGGGCTTTTTTCCTAAACCAAAACACTTTTTTTATATTGTATACATTAATACAATTTAATGGTGATACAACTTTTTACTTGAATGTTATTATGAAGCAGTCTATCATAGTACCAATTTAGTAATGTCCGTGTAGCAATTTAGTAATTCATTTTTATATACAATAAAACCTGCTATGACGGAAACACGAAAGACCGAGGATACATTTCGTTTTATACAGGTTCCTTTTTATATAGGTTTTTCTATAATTAGCTTTACGTTTGTTACCTGGTGGTACGCGGAAGTATAAACTTCGATTTAGTGGTACGTCGGTCTAAAAGTTTGGGAACCCCTGCTGTAGAGGAAAACGATCCTGTTATATATTCTATTCAGGATAACTGAATGCTAATAATCCTACAACAGTCCCATCAAAGAGACAAAAATATTGTTAAATATCCCGTATAAATTATTATTATTAAAATACATTTTTTCATTTAGCTTATGCAGTCATATAGCGTACCTTACTTTATTATGTAGGGAAAGTGGACTTGAATGAAATAAGGGATGAATGTAACAACAAAAATGTTTATATGATCTACAATCATAAATAACTTGGTATTTCATTTGATAAATGGTAGCACTGAGATCATTCAACAGATATAGTTTCAAAACAGTACATATTACAGAAGATTAGACTATTCCACAAAGTGTATTTTTCAACGGCCAAAGTAAGTTTCTCTAAATCTTAAAACGCTAAAATGTTATAATCTCTTGTTATATTTATATAATAAAAGTGGAAAAATATTAACAATATTTACTAAAACTAATATTTTGAACATTTTTATGAAAATAGTGATCTCAAATATTTTATTGATAGAATTTTTAAATTTTACAATAGATATAAATCCATAATATTAGTTAATGAAATAATCTGTTGTCATTTTTATTGTAGATATTTTATGAGGTAAAAGTATTTGTTACATAAGATATATTTATTTTTTGAGTCCCTCTTTTTATATAGAACTACAATTCAATGTTTGCTATACTTAAAACAGTAAAACATTAAAACATATGTCATCAATAATTGGTAAATTAAATATACCATTGTACTATAGAATAAAATGTTTATGGAATAAAATGAACTATATGTATGCATTATAAAAATAATTATTAAAATGAAACAAGATCTTTTTTATTGAAACTGTCGTGCCAATAAGTTACTAAATCCTGAAATATTCTTTTAAACAATACCTTAAAATTAACAATTGTATATACTTAAAGTTACTGCCTAAATATGAAAATTGTCTCAGTCATCCACACTCTCCCCTACTTGCTAAATTATACAGATTTATTGAATATAAAATATGTCTGTTGTGATGAAAATGAAGAAGAGGGTGTACAAATAATAGATAATTTTCTGCTGTCAATATGTAGAAGTCGACATACATCATTATATATGTGGGGAACATTGAATCATCTGGGAAAAACTACGTTTTTTACGGTTTTTAAGGAAATCGAAAAAATGTCTTATTTTTGAAATGTCGTACTGCGCTTGCTATTGAGTGTATTAAAAAGTTGTAAATATGAAAGTTGTAGAGAATTTCGTCTTCTTTAACATTGTAACTAAC
Source organism: Maratus michaelseni (assembly GCA_963931845.1). Lineage (NCBI taxonomy): Eukaryota > Metazoa > Arthropoda > Arachnida > Araneae > Salticidae > Maratus > Maratus michaelseni. Next base: position 162,903,236 of record OZ007594.1, on the reverse strand, counting down.
AAATAATACGCTACGACAACGAGTCTCGAGATATTTAAAAAACAACAAAAAAAGTCCCAAAAATTTATTGTTTTTTGGCCACAGAAAATTCTCCCTTAAGAAATTTTGTTGGATAATTCGGTTTTTCCATGCTGGTCTCATCATATACAAGTTGGAAAAATAAAATCTTCTACCCGACCTTTTGCAAGGTAACATGTACAATTCCCCTGGACTAATAAGCTTTGCTGGTGATTACATAGAAGGATTGTACTGCAATTGTACTTGTAAGTTCATTAACCCTATCTGGCACAGTGGTCCCACTGCGGGCACATCTAATTTTAATTCCAAACTTGCATTCGGCACCAAGAATATTTTAATAAAATTTTGCTTCTATAATGAAAGCTTAAAATAAGGAGTTCATATTTTGTAAAAAAGTCGTTTGTAAATTCCGGTGTCAGTCAGTAATTTCGCATTTTACGAACAGAATTTGTGTGTGCCGGAAAGGGTTAAAAATTGATTTATACCTATGTTGCCATTACTTAATTTCCGTCCTCGCTCCCCTCGTACTTCCCATTTCTTAAAGATAAATTCCCGAAATAGCCTTAAATTTCAGGGCATCAAAGTGGTGCTAACCAATAAAATACGTATTTAAATGTTGAACAAATGTGTTAAAAACTACTCAAAAAACTTTTTTTTTATAATAATACTTAAGAGTCATTCCATTTAAGAGTCACCCAGGCTGTGATTAAATGGTAAACAGATTCATGTGATTTTTTTTTTCAGTGAGATGACCATTAGAAAGAAAGAAATCCAGAATATTAATGCTGTGGGACCATTGGTTTTGATTTGGTGGGGGGTCAAAAGTCAGTGACCCGTCTGAAAAGTTCAAATTTTATGTTTTGCATAGTATTTTTCACAGTATGCATTGAAGTTATCCCACAAAACAAATTACATGGCTGTATTATATAAGGTTGGCCCTTTGCTATTCAAGAATAAAAATTATGGGATAAGTGTAATGCAGTGAGCTAGATGGCCGCAAAAATTGAATTTTTTTCGAAATTTCACTATTGTTTTGACACATGTAGCTCTTTGCATTGAAATCATCCCATCATTTTTAACTGCTGTATGCTTCCCTATGGGGAAATGAAACACAGAAAAGTAGGCCCCACCACGGGCAAACTTTAATGCATTCCAAAATTTTCTGCCAAATTTCCAAAAAAACGTATTTTTGCCTATTTTAAGTGAGGTATACCAGACATGCATTAAAGTCAGAAGCCTGTAAAATAATAATAGAAATGTAGAATAGCTATTCACTTTTCAAAATCACCAAACAGAATCATGGGCACTAAAGCAGTTTACATAGGGTAATGAAAATCGCATTGTAATATAATTAGGAACTACGCTTCCCACGACCATAGCCTTCAATCATTGCCAAGAATAAAAACACTTCACAATTATTTCTGAAATGCATATATTTTTTATTTTAACATGAATTTCCACATGTATAACAATAAATATTTTTAATATGTTTTTGTGATGTTTTAAGTGGTGATGTTTGAGTGAAAATGTTTTAAGCCTTTAACGGATAAAGCACTTCAATTGTCAAACTGTTGAAATAAATGATTGACACCGGAAATTAAGAATAAATTTATTTGTATATTTATATACAACTAAATTTGTTCATAATTTCTGGTGTCAAATATTTATTTCAACATTTTGGTAATTGAAGTGCTTTATCCGTTGAAGGGTTAACAAAAACATATTAAAAATATTTATTGTTGTACATGTGGAAATTCATGTTAAAATAAAAAATATATGCATTTCAGAAATAATTGTGAAGTGTTTTTATTCTTGGCAATGTTTGAAGGCTATGGTCCTGGGAAGTGTAGATCCGAATTATATTACAATGCGATTTTCATTACCCTATGTAAACTGCTTTAGTGCCCATGATTCTGTTTGGGGATTTTGAAAGGTGAATAGTTATTCTACATTTCTGTTATTATTTTACAGGCTTCTGACTTTAATGCATGTCTGGTATACCTCACTTAAAATAGGCAAAAATACGTTTTTTTGGAAATTTGGCATAAAATTTTAGAATGCATTAAAGTTTGTCCGTGGTGAGGCCTACTTTTCTGTGTTTCATTTCACCATAGGGAAGCATACAGCAGTTAAAAATGATGGGTTGATTTCAATGCAAAGCGCTACATGTGTCAAAACTATAGTGAAATTTTGAAAAAAATTCAATTTTTGCGGTCATCTAGCTCACTGCATTGCACACATCCCATAATTTTTATTCTTGAATAGCAAAGTGCTAACCTTATATAATACACCCATGTAATTTGTTTTGTGGGATAACTTCAATGCATACTGGAAAAATACTATGCAAAACATAAAATTTGAACTTTTCAGGCGGGTCACTGACTTTTGACCCCCCACCAAATCAAAACCAATGGTCCCACAGCATTAATATTCTGGATTTCTTTCTTTCTAATGGTCATCTCACTGAGAAAAAAAAATCACCTGAATCTGTTTACCATTTAATCACAGACCCCCTGATTCTGGGTGATTCTTATATGGAATGACTCTTAAAAAGGTTAGATTAACATTTAATGTCTATTTAAGGAGTCATGTATCTTACGAATCAAAAATAGATCTTATTCACTCATGAAACAATGTTTGATTTGAAATATTTTAATCAAAACTGCATTCAGAACTATGTGTAAGAATAACAAGAACGAAAAATCATGCGTCAAGCATAGATTATGTAACACTTTCCAACGCTTCCAAAATAATTTTACAAATCATTACCGTTTAATACGCTGAAAGATAACATCTAAGTAAACAATTTGGAAAACGCATAACATATTTAAAACGTAATTTCAGGAATTTCCAACATATACAATATTCGGAAAAATATCCGAATATCCGATAATTCAGCCCTGTATACGATCTATAGATTTGTATATATATTACATAGGATGCTAAGTTTTAGTTTAGTTAGGAAACGCGTAGCACAGTTTAAAATTCTCCTTCTGGAGTTTCTGTCAATAAAAGGAAATGTATTCGCGAACTTTTGTGGTGCCCTGTATAGGATCTATAGAATTTATACACACCAAGTAATAGACAAAAAGTGAGTTAAATTTAAAATCGCGTTCAGCAACTTAAGACGCACTTCCAGGAATTATTGTTAATAGATAGTAGATAATTATTTTGTGTGTCCCTGTAAATGAACGATGACTGCTATACACACAATATTCTGTAGTAAGCCTCTTGTAAAGCACCTTAGTGATAATATATAAATTTCAATGCGTTTAAAATAGGGAAACATTATTTAATTAAACCGTATACGATTTTTCTTCATAGACGTAATGTAACGGAATTCTTTTGACTGTCCCTGTAAAGAAACTATAAGTGCTATGCACACCCTATTCCATATTAAGCTTCTTGTAATGCACCTTAGTGATATATATCAATTACAATGTGTTTGAAATTGTGTAACATCATTAAAATAAACCGCAAATGATTTTTCCCCATAGACCGTAATGTAACGGAATTCTTTTGAGTGTCCTTGTAAAAAAACTATAAGTGCTACACACTTCAGTTGAAATAGGGAACATGCTATAGATAACTACAATAACATATAAAAATTGCAGGGCAATCCGAGCATATTTACGGGAGTTAGAGTACGGACAGACGGCAGACGGCAGACGGCCAGACAAACCGAAGTCATAAACACTTTTCAACTAGGTTGGAAAGTGTTAAAAATTGGTAAAACAAACTTTAGCTATTATTATATACGGCATAAGGCCGATTTCGTGAACATTTTCGCTAACCAGATTTTCGTGAAATTTCAACCTCTTTATAATAAATGTATGTATACGATACAACATAAAATCTTGATATCTCCACTAATATTCATAAAATTATGTTTGTTTCTAGTTTTTAAACTGTCCGACTTTTAAAAATGCTTATTTTTTATTATTGAAAAGATACGAGACTTTTTTTTTTTAATAGCAGGTTATTTTAATAGAACACTATATCTCTAAGCACATAAATAATATCTCAAGTGGTTAAGGTGACTTAGAAAGGATTAAAATGACTTTTGAATTTTATTATTTGTTAGTTATTTTAATTTAAAATTTTTGCATAAAAAACTACGAGCTTACTTTTGCTGGTATTTAAAAAAAAAAAAAATCAGGACCGAAGGAGAGCCGGGCCCCGGTACTGATGCACCACGCTTGATAGAAACCTGGAGTGAACTGCGCATGGGCGAAAATGGCTAGTCCATGTTGAAAATGGGGAAGTCCGTAAGCCGTAAGTACGCTGCCTAAGATAAAGAGTTGGGATTTCAGCTTCTTTTGCCGGGGCTATTCTCCCTACAGTGTGAATGGAATCGGCTTAACATTCTGACAACCGGGGTTCTTAGAAGCGTGGTTGAACAGTAATTTGTACCGGCTCTACCCCCCTCTGTACGGGCCTGAGAGTGTCGACGTATGCACAGGACGCATACTCAGATTGGAATTTTTTTTTCAAACTATGGCAATCCACATTTGAGAACTTAGCAATACACACCTGGACAAGTTCGTTTAGACTAGTGACACAAGTCTTCAAACATTATTACCTTGTCGATTCTTGACAATCCCGCAAAGTACAAGATAATGGCAGTTTAATGCAGCAAGGTAATTGCAGTCAATTTACACCAAGTTTTTAGTGTAAATCCTCTCAAACAACTAAATTTTCTCATCGTATGTCGCCACTTTCTTATCTTATAGGCACTGTAGTTGCCACGATCGTTCACGTTTGACACGCAATGGACAATCGTTTATTAAAATTTTCAATGTACCCAACTAATAAAAGCTATACTTAATATGATGACTAGTTTTAGCTTTAAAACTCTCTCTGGTGTAGTAGAATTGTTAGTGTAAAAAGTTCCACAAAGTGGTTGTTGAGAAAATTGCGACATATTTATATACATGCATTGATAATGACTGAAAACAAAAGCTCTTTTCTTTTAAGTAGCTTAAAACCTTTTCCGGTAAACAGTAGTGGTCCCACTACGGGCACACCTGATTTTAATTCCAAACTTGCATACGGCACCAAGAATATTTGAATAAAATTTTGTTTCTATAATAAAAGCTTAAAATAAGGAATTCATATTTTCTAAAAAAATCGTTTGTAAATTCCGGTGTCAGTCAGCAATTTCTCATTTTACGAACAGACTTTGCCTGTGTCCGGAAAGAGTTAAAAAGAGCGCTGAATTATTTCTTGTAGAAAATATTTTTAAGTACTAGAAGAATACGCGAGCGCTTTTAGGGGCAAATATTTTATATCCCGTTTATATCAGACTGAACAAAACATATTTGTGTTTGGTGTAATACGGTAAGTACGATAATTGGGACATATGTAAATAATTAAGGATCCTTTGTGTGTGAACTACTTTTAGGAATTATCGTTTTGAATTAACTACAATCAAAGTCATTATTTCTTAAAAATGCTGGACCGATTAACCAGAATAGAACTCATGGCCATTTTTTCCAGTTTTACATATTTTAGCGCAATATTATTGGTACGCAAAGCAAGAAGTATACTCCATTTTCAGTTTTTTTTAAAAAAAGTAATAATAAAGGAATTTTCTCAAACTATTAATACAAACAATATGTAAACAGACCAAAGATGGAAAATATGCGCCTGGCTCGCATGTTTTTATATTTTAGTGCCACTTGTTATAAATAATTTTCTTCGCCTAATTTAACGACAGATATTATATAATTAAACAGTGACGGCTCCTGGGTTATTTAAATGGAGCTTCGCGATACACAAATTGACAAAATAAAATCTGCAAGTTCGACTTAAGGCACAGGTTAAAATACATATGTGTTTCCAAAAGTTAAAAGAAAACAACGCAACTAAAAGAAATAACAAGCCGTCATAGGTAGGAAAAGTGTAACATTCTACTTTCTAACAAGGAAGATAGTACATAAAACAGATAAAGAAAAATATATATAGCAAACTAGGGGAAATTTTGGACTAGCAAAGTAGATGTAAAAGTGGGGTTCTGCATCAGCGGCGTAAGCGGCGTATGACCTCTGTGCTCTGTGAAGGTCACAGGAAGTGGCAGGTGCTGATAACAGGCATGTTGGAACAGGAAGTGTAGACAGGAAGTTTAACCGGAAACGCGACAGGAAGTGAATGCGATAAGGGAGAGAGGGGGAGGGCTTATTTTTGTGGGGGGCTTATTTTTGTGGGGGGCTTATGCTAACCTGAAATAAAAATGGAACTATTTCTTACTTTATCAAAGTTTAACATAAAATGTATCTTTTTTTTTTTTACTTGAAACAAAAATTCTATTTGCTAACTAACACCTGAAATATAAATGGAAATCTTTCTGACTTTGTTTTATTTTATAAAAGTTTAACACGAAATTTATTTTAAGACAAGAAACGCGACAGGAAGTAAGACCGGAAACCGGATTATACATGTTTTTTCCAAAATGGGTTTTCAGGAAGTAGTAAACCTGTTTTGGGAACATGTTTGGGAGCTTGTTGGAACAGGACAGGTGGTTTGTGAGACCGGAAGTAATTAAGATGAGAGAGATAAAGAAGGTGCAAGATTAGACATATAGGTTTTGTTCTTTGTAGAGGGTGAAATTTAATTTAATTTCTTATTTAAAGTGTTTTCATTTATTTTTTTTAATTTAATTTATTTAAAGCGTTTCAAATTATTTTTATATTATTTTTTTTGTAGTGTTTTACGTATTATTTTAATTTTTAGTGACATAAGAACCTGCAATGCTCTGTATCACACATGTCTTATCTTAGGTTACCAAGGATGTGTGTGTTGTTATCTCTTCAAATGCATACCATAGCAAGGAATTTCAGACCTGCGTTTAATTATCTTTATCATAGTTTTAATGAACTGCAGGAAATTTTCTTTCACTATTGAGTAATTCGCAAGTTTTGGTTTAATATGAATGCTATTACATCTGTTTGTTTAATTTACAAGCACATTTCTCTTACAACATTCTGTCAACAGACCATTTCCATATTTGAAATAATAATTTAGAAGGAAAATTTTTATATGAAAATACTATGAAATGTCATTTATAGAGATTGACAAAAATAGCATGCTTGATTCTTTCTTGTATTAACCTTATATTCGAAATAGGTTTCTAGTTTTGTTATGAAAAATAACGTGTTTAGATTTTTTAAAAACGAAAGCAAAGTGATTTTTACCAACGTAAATATAAGCTATACACCCACGCATTTATGTTATTGAATTGAATTACAATGCTTAATATTGTATTCACCATACTATTTTCCTGCAAAAGCCGTTTCACAAACTTGTGTACTGAAATTAATGTATCATTTTTAGGGAAAAAATTAATTCAAGTCTTTGAGACTAATCTCTCAAAGGAAAAAAAGATTTGTCATACTTTCTCTTACATTATATCTTCCCTTATGTCACAAATACTACATCCTTCTTTAGTTAAATATGTTTCACTTAAGACATGACAAAGTGTCTTAGAAATATTTCATTTTGGAGTTAAGTGATTAAACAAGAAAAATATTATTTATAAAAACACAACACATAAGACTAGCGGCTGAGAGGTTCTACTCTCAAAGCTGATAGGTGGAAGATGTTAGGTTTAAACCTCTCTCACGGTCGTCGACCTAACCGTTCGAAGATTTCTTCGAAACTTGTCAATATGGGTAAGAACACCTTAGAAAGACGTAGATGGAGACACTTATCCCTAACGCAGATAATCAACCCTATATTTAACCAACCAGTCACAACACATAAGACATTTTAGATCATTACGTAAGACATTTTAGATTATTACATTTAGTTAAGAAGTGATTTGACGTGCAAAATATTATTTATAAAAACATACAATAAGAGAATTTTAAAGATTTTTTCCTTTTAAATGAACAATTTTTAGTGACTATTTAACTTATTAAAGAGAGCGGGTATTTTGTTTAGAGTTATACGATTAAAATAAATTTTCAATAGATTTGACTTTATACAACCAACATTTAAAAAAAAAGGGAATGGAATCTAGTTTTTATAAATTAACGTATTTCAATTTTACAAATACTTCACACCCTCCTCTCTTTCCCCTATTTTGGTAGATTTTATGCACATAAGACATAAAAGACGTTTTAGAACACATCATTTAGAAATTAAGCGACTTGATAAGTAAAATATTATTTATAAAAGCAATAGACACGAAAGTAATAAGGATTTTTAGTTACAAATGTACGAACTTCTGATAGGTAAGACTTTCTCAATCATTGTGCAAGAATTAAGTGATTATTGAACTCATAACATTGTATGATAAAATAATCATGTGTCATTTTAAACCAATAAAATGTTAGTATTTTTAAACCAATAAAATGTCAGTATTTTTAAACCAATAAATTGTTAATATTTTTTACACGAGCGCCCTCTATCATTATATAAATTTCACTGAAACGAGTTCATAACATTATACTGTACCCTGGAATCGTTGTAATAGCTTGTGTGTTTTTTTTTAAGTTAGTTTTCATTTAAGTTATTATGGAACGAATTTTAGATTCTTGTGTTGGCACTCATCACCAAAGTGAAATAATCAAGAGATGGATTCTACACTTTTATCCAAAGAAGGACTCGTTTCGAATTATGAAGTGAAACCCACCTCATCAGGACTAAAGAAACAGAAGTTATCCCATATGTGTAAGATGTGTAACAAAGCATTTCCTCGAAAAGTTAACTTAGTGTTTCATATCAAAAGTCATCTAATTGAAAAATCTTTTTGCTGTGAGGTGTGTGCTGAAGTTTTTTCACAAAAGAGTGATTTACGTAATCATCAAAAGATTCACAAATCGCCCAAACAATACAAGTGTAGTGATTGCAACGAGATTTTTTCAAGAATGTGTGATTTACTAATACACAAGAAGAACAATAAGATTCGTAAACAATATTCATGTATAAAGTGTTGTGAAATATTTAATTGTGAATCGGATTTATTACAACATTGTGATACTTATCATAAAGTTGTGAAATCACCCTATTCAAAAGATTTGTTATTTGAAAAAGTGAAACATTTTAAAAGACAAAATGATGTGCGAAATATTTGTACTAAAACTATCATTGTGTCTAATGAGATGAATCAAAAAGACTTTCGTTCGTTTTTTAACAGTGTTCGATCGGATGTTTTAAACGAATTAAATTACCAATTACAAAGGAAAAAAATAATAAAATGGTATGCAGCCGTTAAAGTGGATGTCTATCGTGAAACACAGGATGCAGACTTAGAGAATGCGACTCCCTTTTTTATTTCCAAGAGTGAACTGGAATTAACAGACCAAAACATACATGTGCATGTTGAGAATGCCTTTTTAAAGTTGTACAACGGCTTTGAAGATTTCACAGAACGAGTGTTTAATTGGACATTACGAAAAATTTTGAAATTAGAATTGTATACAGCACAATATGACAGGCTTATTTGATATGTATTATTTTAAATAATAAATAAACTTATTTGATAATTTTAAAAGTCTTGTCTGTTTTTTTTTTCAACTTACACTGTTTTTACTAATGTTGTGTATTTTGAATGACTTAGACGAAATGTTAATTTAAAAAAAAGATTTTAACATGAGATAAGAGAGTTATATTAAAACTGGACTTACCTAAAATTTTTTCAAGGTAGTCTCGATATCCTTTTAATCACAATTGTTTTAAGAAAACAGAATTCAATTTTATTGTGAATAACACTCTGTTGTTCACATGATAACGAGGAATATAAAAATGGCTAACACAAGCTGATTTTTCTGCTACATGCTTGTTTGTGTGACTCACCTTTTCCTATCACAACTTGTTATCAGCTTGCTGCATGCTTGTTTGAGTGACTCATCTTTACATGTGTGGAAATGTATGTTGGAAAAATGATTGTTATGTTTAACCCGTGTAGACGATTTTTATCCGGAAGCTGTTTGAACTATCAAATTTCAGATATCACCCATTTTACTAGAACATTTAAAAATTTTAATGTATTTTCACCTGAAAATTGAAAACTTAAGATTATCACCTTCACATCGGAACATGGAAGATAGAAAAATAACAACACTTAGACAATACACTTAGACAATATTTTAATCTAAGAAGAATTAGACTTAACGCATTGTTACAGTTTCTTTGAAAAATATCTAGTTGGTTATAAATTTTAGAAAATTCGACCTAACGAAATTAACACACTTAAAAATATCTAGGTTATACATTTTATAAAATAAGCAACAAATACACATTTCGATACATTGACAAAAGAAAATAATTAAGTTTAAGTAAACTTTACACTTAGACAATATTTCAAACTAAGAAAAATAATAAATTTACACTTATACAATATTTTAAACTAAGAAAAATAATAACTTTACACTTATACAATATTTTAAACTAAGGAAAATTAATAACTTTAAATATCAAACTTAACACATTGTTAAAGTTTTTTGAAAATAACACGACATTTTGAAAGCAGAGGAAATAGTATACCTGTAAAAAATTCAACTTAATGGAATTTAATATTGAAATTTTTTAACCGCACTCATTTAAAAAATAAAACTTTATAAAATTTTCACTTTTTTTAAATAAGCAACTGTTAAACATTTTGAATGTCTTAGACAAAGTGTGAATAAATTTGTTAAAATTATATAAAACATGAAAAATTTCATAACTTTTAAAGGAAATTTTATTTTTGGTGAAATAAACTCGAGCTATTTATTGTATGTAACTTAAACTACTAGAGAATTGATTGAAAATGTGTTACTTTTAAGCACTCACAAGATAAGACACGATGTTAGGAATTATAGATGTGTTTTTCCCCCACAATTGACGTCACTTGTAGCATATTTACTGACCAAGTCATAAAATCATAGTTCAGGGTATGTTTATGAGCACGGCGTTTAGTTGAGATTTAAGATATTTGAGAAATATAAACTACAACTTTGACTACTTTTTAAAATTTCCCCCTACATAAGAAAAAGGACATAGGAAAATAAAATGAAAAGTTGTCTTTGAATGGAATCGAACCATTATCCTTTCACTTAACAGCTGAATGCGTTGGCAATTACATCACAAAGGCACTGATAACAACTGGTTGAATATATTGGGTTTCTTTTTTAAGGTTAAATTCATTTAATATTCAAGTTATTTCTTAATGATACACTTAAAAACAATAAATTTAATTAGCATTCAAAAAACAAACGATCACATTATTGTGGTAAACAATCAAATGTTTTGAAAGTCACGAGTTAAAATTTTGGAGGGTGCGATAACTTGGAAGTGCACTGCAGAAAGGGAGTTAAATTTTTGAAGAAGTTTAATCTTAGAAGACTAGAGTGAAATTTGAAATGACTTAGAGTTTAATTAGAATTTAGATGTGAACCTTCTAAAATGAAATAATAGTTTTTTTGTATCGCCCTCTATCGGTGGGTAATGGAATTAAGAGATAATTAAAAGTTTTAACTTGGATTCGAACCCACAACAAAAATTATTTTACGGTTTGATAATTTAGGGTAGGTTTAACTGAGCAAACCGTGATATTATAGTATTTAGAGACGTTTTAAGATAGTCGATAAAGGAAATCATCTAAATTTTCAATTTAATTGAATGGTTTACTACTTAAAGTACTACAAAATGAATAGAACACGATACATAGTTTTTTTTAATTAATTATATTTTTCGAAAGGTTAAATTGACTTATTGATAAACTTAGGATTTATGTTTAAAGTGAATAAATTTGATATGTTAGGTTTACTTAATAACAGAGGGTTGAATAAGTTATTTTTTTTAAATTAAAATTTCATAAAAATAAAGTTTACTAAAAGTTTTTAAAGTTAAAAAAATTGTAAATTACGTTAAAAAAGTTAACAAAAATATAGTTTAAAAAAATTAAAAGCTTACAAAAAGTTTAAAAATCTTTAAATTAATTAAAATTAACTTTTTAATTTTAACTATTGAGAGACTAGAATTTAATTGTTAATCCTTGTAACCAACTGGTGCATATCAAATATCTGCACATGTGCAGAAAAAACGTACACTTTTACAGTAACTTGAGTTCGACTTTAAATTATTTGCCAACTGTTAAGTTTAATTACTATACACAACTCGATTACCTTTCCCACAAAACACCTTTCAGAAACAAAACAGAAATTAATACTTACCGAAAAACACGTCAACTTCTTGTGCTTGCTTTCACTCAACTAACGTTTCTCCCTTATCTTTGCTAGGGGGCGCTGCAATCGCCGTTAGAGGCGCTAGCAGTCTTCAGGTGTGTGATAAGAATAAACTTTAAATCCAACTTACACTCGCTCAGTCATTCTTGCTTCTCTCTACCTTGCTAACAACCGTTTGCTGCTGGCTCATTGTTTGGTTGTTTAAACTTGTTGAATGAGGTCATCATGTGTTTGTCTAAACTTGTCCAGTATTGTTTTTATGCAGTACGTCTATTTAGATGAGTCATCACTCGCTTATCTTAGTTGACTTGTCCAAACTTGTTTTGTTGTGGCACGTCTATTTGGGTGAGTCATCGTTCGCTTATCTTGCTTTACTTGTTTGAACTTGTCTAGTATCCACCACCTCATGTCTTTTGTCATAGCTTGAATATACTTTACACCAATCACTTAAATATAAAAGTCTTGTCACAACTTACTTAAACTCTGATAAAAATATTAATTATTTATAAATTTCATCAAATTCTTTTTTTTCTGATACATTTACTATGTAATTTTCGTTCAAAAATATGGTAAAGCCCTATTTTAAATCGAAGTCTAAGATAAATTCCCCAAATTTGTAACATTTTAACACTAATAATAAATACTGTAAGCACCCAGTACATACAAGTTTTGTAAAAATAATATTACTTATAGCTTAAATCGAAGTCTAAGATAAATTCCCCAAATTTGTAACATTTTAACACTAATAATAAATACTGTAAGCACCCAGTACATACAAGTTTTGTAAAAATAATATTACTTATAGCTAACTCGTTCAGTCCCATAATACGAAACTTCAATATAGCTAAAATCAGTGTTAAACGAAAGTCTAATCACGTGTCTTTATATATTATTTTGAAATGTAAAGCATTATATCTAAACGAATGATATAAGGAGTAGTTAGAATAGTTCTTGTATTTTTATTAGTAAAAAATGTATACACGTTATCTTAGAAGGTTGGAATATTCAACACACGGTTCACCATATTTAAAAACGAATCACCATGATTTAAAAACTTAGTAACATATTTTAAATTTATAAATTTAAATTAAAACATATTTTTATAAATAAACAATTATAAATACTTAAGTATTTTTAATTTAAATTTATAAATTTAAAATATGTTACTAAGTTTTTAAATCATGGTGAATCGTTTTTAAATATGGTGAACCGTGTGTTGAATATTCCAACCTTTTAAGAATTTTTTACTAATAAAAATACAAGAACTATTCTAACTACTCCTTATATCATTCGTTACATATAATGCTTTACATTTCAAAATAATATATAAAGACACGTGATTAGACTTTCGTTTAACACTGATTTTAGCTATATTGAAGTTTCGTATCATGGGACTGAACGAGTTAGCTATAAGTAATATTATTTTTACAAAACTTGTATGTACTGGGTGCTTACAGTATTTATTATTAGTGTTAAAATGTTACAAATTTGGGGAATTTATCTTAGACTTCGATTTAAGCTATAAGTAATATTATTTTTACAAAACTTGTATGTACTGGGTGCTTACAGTATTTATTATTAGTGTTAAAATGTTACAAATTTGGGGAATTTATCTTAGACTTCGATTTAAAATCGGGCTTTACCATATTTTTGAACGAAAATTACATAGTAAATGTATCAGAAAAATAAGAATTTGATGAAATTTATAAATAATTAATATTTTTATCAGAGTTTAAGTAAGTTGTGACAAGACTTTTATATTTAAGTGATTGGTGTAAAGTATATTCAAGCTATGACAAAAGACATGAGGTGGTAGATACAAGACAAGTTCAAACAAGTAAAGCAAGATAAGCGAACGATGACTCACCCAAATAGACGTGCCACACAAAAACAAGTTTGGACAAGTCAACTAAGATAAGCGAGTGATGACTCATCTAAATAGACGTACTGCATAAAAACAAGACTGGACAAGTTTAGACAAACACATGATGACCTCATTCAACAAGTTTAAACAACCAAACAATGAGCCAGCAGCAAACGGTTGTTAGCAAGGTAGAGAGAAGCAAGAATGACTGAGCGAGTGTAAGTTGGATTTAAAGTTTATTCTTATCACACACCTGAAGACTGCTAGCGCCTCTAACGGCGATTGCAGCGCCCCCTAGCAAAGATAAGGGAGAAACGTTAGTTGAGTGAAAGCAAGCACAAGAAGTTGACGTGTTTTTCGGTAAGTATTAATTTCTGTTTTGTTTCTGAAAGGTGTTTTGTGGGAAAGGTAATCGAGTTGTGTATAGTAATTAAACTTAACAGTTGGCAAATAATTTAAAGTCGAACTCAAGTTACTGTAAAAGTGTATGTTTTTTCTGCACATGTGCAGATAGTTGATATGCACCAGTTGGTTACAAGGATTAACAATTAAATTATAGTCTCTCAATAGTTAAAATTAAAAAGTTAATTTTAATTAATTTAAAGATTTTTAAACTTTTTGTAAACTTTTAATTTTTTTAAACTATATTTTTGTTAACTTTTTTAACGTAACTTACAATTTTTTTAACTTTAAAAACTTTTAGTAAACATTATTTTTATGAAATTTTAATTTAAAAAAAATAACTTATTCAACCCTCTGTTATTAAGTAAACCTAACATATCAAATTTATTCACTTTAAACATAAATCCTAAGTTTATCAATAAGTCAATTTAACCTTTCGAAAAATATAATTAATTAAAAAAAACTATGTATCGTGTTCTATTCATTTTGTAGTACTTTAAGTAGTAAACCATTCAATTAAATTGAAAATTTAGATGATTTCCTTTATCGACTATCTTAAAACGTCTTTAAATACTATAATATCATGGTTTGCTCAGTTAAACCTACCCTAAATTATCAAACCGTAAAATAATTTTTGTTGTGGGTTCGAATCCAAGTTAAAACTTTTAATTATCTCTTAATTCCATTACCCACCGATAGAGGGCGATACAAAAAAACTATTATTTCATTTTAGAAGGTTCACATCTAAATTCTAATTAAACTCTAAGTCATTTCAAATTTTACTCTAGTCTTCTAAGATTAAACTTCTTCAAAAATTTAACTCCCTTTCTGCAGTGCACTTCCAAGTTATCGCACCCTCCAAAATTTTAACTCGTGACTTTCAAAACATTTGATTGTTTACCACAATAATGTGATCGTTTGTTTTTTGAATGCTAATTAAATTTATTGTTTTTAAGTGTATCATTTCTATAATAAAACTGTAAGTCATGTGACTGTCCTCAACAGTTCCGGGATGCCGCATCGCTTTTTCATATGCCAAGCGGCCATTTTTATTCAAAATTATTTTTTCGAATAAACTGCATAAAAGTTACATTTTAAGAAAGATCGTTCAAAATAAATTAATATTTGAGAGATGACTTGCGTTCAATTATGTATATATTCTGCAATAACTTCAGTCGAAAGATTCGCAGTTCAAATTCTCTATTCATAAAAGTAAACAAAAAAAAGATTGATTCGTCGTGAACATTTAAAATATTAAATCATGGAGGTAATCATTCGCAAAGCAAGTTCTCCGCGAATGAATTCTTGGACCGCTGCCTCGCGTCAAAAAAATAATTCGCACCAGTGAGACAATCAAAGTTTACCATAATTATGTGCTATACAACTCAACTTTCGGACCTTTTCTTGACGTAAATTGAACTCATGTAATAATATTTAATGAATCAGATTTTTAGCATTTTTAAAATCGCTAATACAGCTTTTATTTATCGCGTGTACAAATTAGAAATGATACTTTGATTTTGAAATCAAATGTTTTGATTTATGATATTATTTCTTATTTATTTATTTATTTTCTCTTTTAAATGAAAAGTGTGAAGTATTTTAAATTTATGTAATATAAGCATTTTAGATTAAAGTTAAGTATTTTAAATGAAATGAGTGACAGGTTTATAATTTAAAATTAAATTAATTGTAGTATGAATGACGGTGATGGGAACGATATTTGGCGAATTATCATCTGCTCCCGGCTAACAAAAATACTCATAATTAAAAAAAAGAATAAAAATAAATAAATGATAGTTTGTTGTAAATAAATATTGATATACATATCAAAAATAATTTATAGAATTAAAATAAAAAATAAAAGTAAATAAACAACAATTTCCATAACAAAGTTTTCGCCAAATTGGCGGGGGAGGGGGGGGGGGAATCGCGCCAACGTGCGTATGTGACATTTGTGCCCAAAAAATATGCGAAATGCTACCATGATCGCAAAAGTTCATGATTTGTCTATTAGAATCTTCCGATTTGGCGAAGGATTAAGGGAAAATTAAATTATGAATAAATGTAACGTGTTGCAATGTTTAACATACATTTAAGGGAGACCAAACTGGTCGCCAGTGGCGGCTAGTTAAGAAATAACTTGAATGTTAAATGAATTTAATCTTAAAAAAGAAACCCAATATATTCAACCAGTTGTTATCAGTGCCTTTGTGATGTAATTGCCAACGCATTCAGCTGTTAAGTGAAAGGATAATGGTTCGATTCCATTCAAAGACAACTTTTCATTTTATTTTCCTATGTCCTTTTTCTTATGTAGGGGGAAATTTCAAAAAGTAGTCAAAGTTGTAGTTTATATTTCTCAAATATCTTAAATCTCAACTAAACGCCGTGCTCATCAACATACCCTGAACTATGATTTTATGACTTGGTCAGTAAATATGCTACAAATGACGTCAATTGTGGGGGAAAAACACATCTATAATTCCTAACATCGTGTCTTATCTTGTGAGTGCTTAAAAGTAACACATTTTCAATCAATTCTCTAGTAGTTTAAGTTACATACAATAAATAGCTCGAGTTTATTTCACCAAAAATAAAATTTCCTTTAAAAGTTATGAAATTTTTCATGTTTTATATAATTTCAACAAATTTATTCACACTTTGTCTAAGACATTCAAAATGTTTAACAGTTGCTTATTTAAAAAAAGTGAAAATTTTATAAAGTTTTATTTTTTAAATGAGTGCGGTTAAAAAATTTCAATATTAAATTCCAATAAGTTGAATTTTTTACAGGTATACTATTTCCACTGCTTTCAAAATGTCGTGTTATTTTCAAAAAACTTTAACAATGTGTTAAGTTTGATATTTAAAGTTATTAATTTTCCTTAGTTTAAAATATTGTATAAGTGTAAAGTTATTATTTTTCTTAGTTTAAAATATTGTATAAGTGTAAATTTATTATTTTTCTTAGTTTGAAATATTGTCTAAGTGTAAAGTTTACTTAAACTTAATTATTTTCTTTTGTCAATGTATCGAAATGTGTATTTGTTGCTTATTTTATAAAATGTTTAACCTAGATATTTTTAAGTGTGTTAATTTCGTTAATTCGAATTTTCTAAAATTTATAACCAACTAGATATTTTTCAAAGAAACTGTAACAATGCGTTAAGTCTAATTCTTCTTAGATTAAAATATTGTCTAAGTGTATTGTCTAAGTGTTGTTATTTTTCTATCTTCCATGTTCCGATGTGAAAGTGATAATCCTAAGCTTTCAATATTCGGGTGAAAATACATTAAAATATTTAAATGTTCTAGTAAAATGGGTGATATCTGAAATTTGATAGTTCAAACAGCTTCCGGATAAAAATCGTCTACACGGGTTAAACATAACAATCATTTTTCCAACATACATTTCCACACATGTAAAGATGAGTCACTCAAACAAGCATGCAGCAAGCTGATAACAAGTTGTGATAGGAAAAGGTGAGTCACACAAACAAGCATGTAGCAGAAAAATCAGCTTGTGTTAGCCATTTTTATATTCTTCGTTATCATGTGAACAACAGAGTGTTATTCACAATAAAATTGAATTCTGTTTTCTTAAAACAATTGTAATTAAAAGGATATCGAGACTACCTTGAAAAAATTTCAGGTAAGTCCAGTTTTAATATAACTCTCTTATCTCATGTTAAAATCTTTTTTTTTAAATTAACATTTCGTCTAAGTCATTCAAAATACACAACATTAGTAAAAACAGTGTAAGTTGAAAAAAAAAACAGACAAGACTTTTAAAATAATCAAATAAGTTTATTTATTATTTAAAATAATACATATCAAATAAGCCTGTCATATTGTGCTGTATACAATTCTAATTTCAAAATTTTTCGTAATGTCCAATTAAACACTCGTTCTGTGAAATCTTCAAAGCCGTTGTACAACTTTAAAAAGGCATTCTCAACATGCACATGTATGTTTTGGTCTGTTAATTCCAGTTCACTCTTGGAAATAAAAAAGGGAGTCGCATTCTCTAAGTCTGCATCCTGTGTTTCACGATAGACATCCACTTTAACGGCTGCATACCATTTTATTGACTTTTTCCTTTGTAATTGGTAATTTAATTCGTTTAAAACATCCGATCGAACACTGTTAAAAAACGAACGAAAGTCTTTTTGATTCATCTCATTGGACACGATGATAGTTTTAGTACAGATATTTCGCACATCATTTTGTCTTTTAAAATGTTTCACTTTTTCAAATAACAAATCTTTTGAATAGGGTGATTTCACAACTTTATGATAAGTATCACAATGTTGTAATAAATCGATTCACAATTAAATATTTCACAACACTTTGTACATGAATGTCGTTTACGAATCTTATGGTTCTTCTTGTGTATTAGTAAATCATACATTCTTGAAAAAATCTCGTTGCAATCACTACACTTGTATTGTTTGGGCGATTTGTGAATCTTTTGATGATTACGTAAATCACTCTTTTGTGAAAAAACTTCAGCACACACCTCACAGCAAAAAGATTTTTTAATTAGATGACTTTTCATATGAAACACTAAGTTAACTTTTCGAGGAAATGCTTTGTTACACATCTTACACATATGGGATAACTTCTGTTTCTTTAGTCCTGATGAGGTGGGTTTCACTTCATAATTCGAAACGAGTCCTTCTTTGGATAAAAGTGTAGAATCCATCTCTTGATTATTTAACTTTGGTGATGAGTGTTGACACTCCAAGGTCACATCACCAACACAAGAATCTAAAATTCGTTCCATAATAACTTAAATGAAAACTAACTTAAAAAAAAAAACACACAAGCTATTACAACGATTCCAGGGTACAGTATAATGTTATGAACTTGTTTCAGTGAAATTTATATAATGATAGAGGGCGCTCGTGTAAAAAATACTAACATTTTATTGGTTTAAAAATACTGACATTTTATTGGTTTAAAAATACTAACATTTTATTGGTTTAAAATGACACATGATTATTTTATCATACAATGTTATGAGTTCAATAATCACTTAATTCTTGCGCAATGATTGAGAAAGTCTTACCTATCAGAAGTTCGTACATTTGTAAGTAAAAATCCTTATTATTTTCGTGTGTATTGCTTTTATAAATAATATTTTACTTATCAAGTCGCTTAATTTCTAAATGATGTATTCTAAAACGTCTTTTATGTCTTATGTGTATAAAATCTACCAAAATAGGGTAAAAAGAGGGGGGGGTGAAGTATTTGTAAAATTGAAATACGTTAATTTATAAAAACTAGATTCCATTCCCTTTTTTTTTAAATGTTGGTTGTATAAAGTCAAATCTATTGAAAATTTATTTTAATCGTATAACTCTAAACAAAATACCCGCTCTCTTTAATAAGTTAAATAGTCACTAAAAATTGTTCATTTAAAAGGAAAAAATCTTTAAAATTCTCTTATTGTATGTTTTTATAAATAATATTTTGCACGTCAAATCACTTCTTAACTAAATGTAATAATCTAAAATGTCTTATGTAATGATCTAAAATGTCTTATGTGTTGTGACTGGTTGGTTAAATATAGGGTTGATTATCTGCGTTAGGGATAAGTGTCTCCATCTACGTCTTTCTAAGGTGTTCTTACCCATATTGACAAGTTTCGAAGAAAACTTCGAACGGTTAGGTCGACGACCGTGAGAGAGGTTTAAACCTAACATTTTCCATCTATCAGCTTTGAGAGTAGAACCTCTCAGCCGCTAGTCTTATGTGTGATGTTTTTATAAATATTCTTGTTTAATCACTTAACTCCAAAATGAAATATTTCTAAGACACTTTGTCATGTCTTAAGTGAAACATATTTAACTAAAGAAGGATGTAGTATTTGTGACATAAGTTATTCTACAGCACCCTTTTAAGAAAAAGAAAAAGAAAAAAAAAAGAAGCTATTACAAGTTAATTAAAAAAACATATAATTAAAAAATATATTGTTTAATTAGCATAAAAACGATTATTTAAGTTACTCCACAAATTTGTAAACTTAAAAATGGAAGATATAATGTAAGAGAAAGTATGACAAATCTTTCTTTCCTTTGAGAGATTAGTCTCAAAGACTTGAATTAATTTTTTCCCTAAAAATGATACATTAATTTCAGTACGCAAGATTGTGAAACGGCTTTTGCAGGAAAATAGTATGGTGAATACAATATTAAGCATTGTAATTCAATTCAATAACATAAATGCGTGGGTGTATAGCTTATATTTACGTTGGTAAAAATCACTTTGCTTTCGTTTTTAAAAAAATCTAAACACGTTATTTTTCATAACAAAACTAGAAACTTATTTCGAATATAAGGTTAATACAAGAAAGAATCAAGCATGCTATTTTTGTCAATCTCTATAAATGACATTTCATAGTATTTTCATATAAAAATTTTCCTTCTAAATTATTATTTCGAATATGGAAATGATCTGTTGACAGAATGTTGTAAGAGAAATGTGCTTGTAAATTAAACAAACAGATGTAATAGCATTCATAATAAACCAAAACTTGCGAATTACTCAATAGTGAAAGACTATTTCCTGCAGTTCATTAAAACTATGATAAAGATAATTAAACGCAGGTCTGAAATTCCTTGCTATGGTATGCATTTGAAGAGATAACAACACACACATCCTTGGTAACCTAAGATAAGACATGTGTGATACAGAGCATTGCAGGTTCTTATGTCACTAAAAATTAAAATAATACGTAAAACACTACAAAAAAAATAATATAAAAAATAATTTGAAACGCTTTAAATAAATTAAATTTAAAAAAATAAATGAAAACACTTTAAATAAGAAATTAAATTAAATTTCACCCTCTACGAAGAACAAAACCTATATGTCTAATCTTGCACCTTCTTTATCTCTCTCATCTTAATTACTTCCGGTCTCACAAACCACCTGTCCTGTTCCAACAAGCTCCCAAACATGTTCCCAAAACATGTTTACTACTTCCTGAAAACCCATTTTGGAAAAAACATGTATAATCCGGTTTCCGGTCTTACTTCCTGTCGCGTTGCTTGTCTTAAAATAAATTTCGTGTTAATCTTTTATAAAATAAAACAAAGTCAGAAAGATTTCCATTTATATTTCAGGTGTTAGTTAGCAAATAGAATTTTTATTTCAAGTAAAAAAAAAAGATACATTTTATGTTAAACTTTGATAAAGTAAGAAATAATTCCATTTTTATTTCAGGTTAGCATAAGCCCCCCACAAAAATAAGCCCTCCCCCTCTCTCCCTTATCGCATTCACTTCCTGTAGCGTTTCCGGTTAAACTTCCTGTCTACACTTCCTGTTCACTTCCTGTTCCAACATGCCTGTTATCAGCACCTGCCACTTCCTGTGACCTTCACAGAGCACAGAGGTCATACGCCGCATACGCCGCTGATGCAGAACCCCCCTTTTATATCTACTAAGCAAAAAAAAATCAGCTAAATATGCGAATTGTTGCACACTCAAGGTTCTGAAAATAAAAAGATATGTGAGCCGTGCCTTTCCTCTCACGCTCCTCTCGCCACTTCCGTCCGCATAAGTTAGTTTCGAAAAGCATTTTTTCGATCGCTTGTGCGATCCAGGAAAGACCGAACATTCTATGCTGATATTTTTCAAAATTTACATTATTAGAGTAATGTTTTGCCATAGACATATTTAAAAGAGGTGGAATTGGCGAATGAAGCTCATACTGGAAATTCGCGAAAATCTGGAAATGTGTTTAATATTATTTTATTTAATTTCTTAGTTTATTTCTTCGTTTTTACAAAGTAATTATTATTAATATACTGTATTTCACGTGCTCATGTGCACCAATAGAGGATCCGCCACTGTGATTAAATAAGACTAAGAAAATGATTCGCAAAAGGCGGTATTAAAATGTGAAAAGCGTGCAAGCCCTGCGAATAATTCCCTTCCCTGAAAAACACAGAGAAACTGTAGTGTGTACCGCTTACAATTTGTTATTAATAAAATCCGGATAATAAGCAAATGCGTGCATGTATATATTTCCAATAAACCTATAAAAATGCTTAAACACTTAGAAAAATCCATTGAAAAGCGCATATTTCTTTTACTTTTCATAAAATAATGTATAAAAATGTAAACTTTTGAACTGATACAAATTATCTAGAGAAAAAAAAGGAAGGGAAAAAATGTCACTATCGTAGAATTCTTTGTAATATTTTTGATAAGAATTAAACACATTTACGAATGTTTAATTTAAATGTGTATTAAGAAACACTAATAAAAATATGCCATTAAACATAAATTATGCAATAGCGCTATATATATATGTGAGAAGAATATGTTTTATTTAGAAAGTTCTAATATTTTCAAATATGATTATATTTCGAAAAAATGGAAAAATGGCTTTTTATCAGCTCAAACGTTTTAAATATCTCAAGCATTGGCACCGAAAGAAACGTGTGCAAAAAGCAATGAATTTGTTATGCCCAGTCTGAACGTATGTGGCCGATCAAGACGGACATCTAGGGGTTTTTATCCAGAACACTGAGACGGTTCCTTACCAGAGAAACTGAAAAATGTACGAAAATACACAAATGTATAATTTGTACTGTTTTTGAAATAAAAAGGATACTGAAAACAGGTACCGGAAAAAATATAAAAGAAAATATTTAATAAATATTTTTAAAAATATGCTTCTTATCGTTTCTCTAGATGTACAGCTTCAATCTTGATACCTGACCGTGCCTTTGAGGCTGCTTAGAGAAGTCAAAATTTATTAATTCAACGAGAATATTTACGAACTGTCCACAATTCAGTTAAAATCGGAATTTCTCTAATCTAAGGAATCTAAGTTCGTCGTTTTGTTAAAAATTAGAAACTCTGTCCAGGTACCTAAGACCCTCACGTCGTCGATAGAATTAGTATTGGATTTATTTCAAACAGGGATAGGGAGAACCTTAAGATTATTGATTTTGTTTAAAAAAAAATCAAATAATCTTATACTTTTTAGAACTTCATAACTCTTTTAACCAGATTATGCCCAACCTTTGTTAAACTGAAGAAATTATCTCAAAACACTGTGTTAGGAATTATTTACAATGAAATCTCATCAGGTCAGATGAGATCAGATCTCAATAGAGGCAATAGAAATTTTGCGACGTGGATAAACACAGATGAATTAACCAAGAAGTGCGGTTGATAAGTACCGCACCTTGTATATGAGAAGAAAAAACACATTCCCATGCACATCTCACAGTTTGAAAAGCACTTCTGCAATATTTATTAATGATTCTTTGAGTAACTTCTACTAAAAATAATAAAAATTGAAAAATAACACTTTGGAATTACACTATTCCATATATGTTTTAAATTCATATTGTTTAAGTATTATACCATGTTGTTTAAGTATTATATCCCAAATTCATGAACAAGTCTGGTTGATTTTTTTTATCGCACTTCTAGCAATTGCCATCCATTGACGGCAATGGATCCAGGTCTTTGCGTACACGTATATATGAATTTATTTCTATTTTACAAATATCTCTCATTATCTTTAATAATAGAAAAGACTGTTTGTGTGTGTGTGTGCCTGTCTGTCTGTCCAGAGTTTTCTGTGGAGACCGCTGACTGCAGAGCTACAAGATTTAGTATCTGCTTATCTCACGTTATGTATCTTCAAGCCCGTTTTTGTATTTCTTTTATTATATTTTTTATGCGATTTTTAGCGTGTTTTCCGGTTTCCCGACGATTTTTCCACATCGGTAAAAGAATCCGGTTTCAATGTTCCATCCCAATAGAATAATTTTTATCTTATTTTTTAAAAACTTTAGTCGGAATTTGTAAAGCAAATTTTGAATTTTTTCCGAATTTTTTAGGCGATTTTTAACATTTATTCGCGTTTTGGCGATTTTTTCATATTTGTGAAAGGAACCCAGTTTTCGACATTTTAACTCAATATAGTAAATTTTGTAATCTGCAATTTTTAAAGTTTTCGCGAATATTTTTATGCGATTTTTAACATTTCTTCACGTTTCGCGGTGATTATATGACATTCATAAACTGAATTCAGCTTCACTATTTCAGCTCAATATTATTTTGTCCTTTACGATTTTTTGACATATGTAAGAGGAATCCGATTTCAATCGGTCTGCAAATTTTAGAGTTTTTTCACGTTCCACGGTCATTTTTTCCGACATTTATTTTCTGGAACAGAAGAATTCGGAAGTAAATTTTGCTATTGCCATAGATAAACTCAAGTTGGAAAAAATATCAAATCGATTCTTATAGCAACGTAAAGATCGACGGCGAAAATTATAATTTAATCTAGGTTGAAATAAAAATCACAATAATTCAAGGTTCGTTTGATTCAAAACCGGAGCGAACAAAGCCAGCACGGATGCACGCTGCCGAAGGCAGTGGGTCCTCCAACTTCATGTTCGTTTAATTCTAGGTTCCTTTGTGAAATTTTACCAGCGAAGTATAGGCGAAGCTCCTCTAGTACTGAATATGTTCAGCAGGAAAGTGCATAACACAATTAAAAAACAACCGTAAGCAATTCATGCTCAGAGACAGTAATGCTTACGAACTCTACTGTACAGCCTTGTATATGATCTATAAAATATATACACGCCAGATAATATGCAAAACATTAGTTAAATTTAAAAACGCATGCTACAACTGAAATCGCATTTCCAGCAATTATCGCTCATATATAGTACTCTAACCGAGTTATTTTGGTTGTCCCTGTAAAACAGGGTACATGTTATGTACACCATATTTTTAGTAAGCAACTTGTAGTGCACCTCAGTAATGTATATCAATTTCATTATGTTTGAAATAGTGTAACATTATTTAAATACACTGCAAATCATTTTTCCCGGTAGACCATTATGTAACGGAATTTGTTTGGGTGTCCCTGTAAAATAAATTATAAATTCAATAAACTTCATTTTTAATAGCGATCACGTAAAGCACACGTCAATAACATACATCAATTACGTAGCAATCTGAGATATTTACGGAAGTTATAGTACAGTAAGACGGACAGACGGCAGAGTAGAGATGGCAAACAGACAAACCAAAGTCATAAACACTTTTCAACTATGTTCAAAAGTGTTAAAAACGAACAATCAATATTTCGATGAAACATAAAGAAATCCGAAAGATGATCGGACGTATCGATTCCGAACGTATCGATGAAAAAAGTCGTAATAAAGATGTACATAATTCAGGAAATGGTTCCATAAAATTTGAAACTTTTCCATGCATATCAGTCTAAAAAAATGAAACAGTGCCAGAGTCACTCAGCTCCACATATATGGAGATCAGTGGCCAGAATAGAATTTTAGTATAAATAGAATGAAGCGGACGGCTCATGATCAATGGCAAATCATTTTTCAAAACTTTCGCAATCGAACTGGTCCACAAGCGAAATTTATCACCAAAAATGAAGACCTGTTCTTTTCACTTTACCATTTTAAATTAATTTCCGAAAATATCCATTCGAAATAGCAACCGTAAACTAAGAATACTTAAAAGAAATTAACTTATATATTTCTAGTATATTTTTCTGGGAATATCTTCAAACATTGATTTCATTTCTGTGCTGCTAAATCTTTTGAATATTTCGCAATTACATTGCACTGTAAAAAAAGACAAATGTTACTTAATCTGGGAAAATATACATAACCACTAGCGAAAATGTACAATAACCTCTTCCGACGATACTCACGATTCCGATAATTGTTCTTTATGTTTAGAAACGTCAGAAACCAATATATTTTCGAGATTTAAAGAGGCATTTATAAAAACAAAGTTTATTTTGATACTACTTGGATTTCAAAGTGGTTTCCAAGTGGTTTTTAGAGTTTATTTATCAATTTTTTCAACCCGGAATATAGATTTTTTGAATGTTAACAATTCTCAAGTACACTTTTTCATGTTCAACAAACATATTTTACAGACACACATGTTAAATACACATGTATACAGCAATAGAATTGGATAAAGTACGCTCTAAGTGTCCTAGTCCATCAGCCTTTATCGAAAGACAGCTAAAGTTCCACTTGGTTGTGGTAAAAATGGTTATGTAGGTACGGCGATTTCTTTGCACATTTTATTTGCCGTTAGTAATTTATTATTTTGTAAAAACAAATTGTCATTAACTTGCTTTTTAATTAAAATGACTAAATTAAAGAAAAATTTATTTCTTTTAGCACAGAGTTTGTAGCCTACTTAATTTCTATCAAAAACTGAATTCAATTTATTAAACGAAAGGCATTGTTTTACCTTATTCAAATCTTTACATTTTTAATGCGGATAAGAAATGTTAGTGGGTTAGTGCGAAGAAAAAATGACGTTTCTTGGAAGTCCGCACAAACGTGAGTTCACTGTATTAAGATTGAAATCTCAGGAGGCAAATTCATTCCGGAAAAAAAATTTTAGCGATATATTTTTAACATTCTTATTTTATTTTTATTTTTTTAATTTGAAGCAGAACATTGCATGTTCGACGAAAAATACTACGTAACCGATTGCTAAAATGCGGAAAATATGTGCGAAATTTCTTTCAATTACTAATAAAAAGATATCTCATTCGGAGTTCATGAGAAGATCTTTCGTTAAAACTATATATGATTTTTGTATAAGTTTCATATTAATTAATTTATTTATTTTGAGGAGATATATTTTATATTCATTCTGATTAAACAAAATCAACATCTTTCAACCGAAAAATAAATGCGTAATTTGAATGGAATAGCACAAATGAAGTTTTTCCAAGTAAGTGGCAAATTTCAGTTTTACTTTACGTATTTCACTTTAACCCCTTCAGGGGCAAAGTACTCTAGTAGCTAAAATATTGAAATGATTGATTGACACCAGGATTCACGAACGAATTTATTTTAAAATAAGTAAAAGCTTTTCCGCATGTACCGCATAAATTCAAAATTTGATTATAAAATTCTGGTGTCATTGTGACATTTTTGGATTAAAATTAAGTGGTATATATAATATACCGGTGCCTTCAAGGGGTTAAGAGGTAATCGCAAGTACAGATTCAAATAAAAATGACTAATCATGTTTTACATTTACCTTTTCCAACATTTTAAGAATATTGTACGAAATCATTAACGTTTAACATGGTGACAGATTATCTGTAAATAAAGTCCAATAATCGCTTTATTCACTAAATATTAAACAACCAAGACACATTGATCCCAGTTTGTAAGAAAAAGTTCAGGAAAACAGCGTAGCGTAGTTAAAAGAATAAAATTCGCAGAGACTCAAAGCTCTAACCAGACTTTAATCAGAGCTCAGTCTCTAACCAGACAAGCAATTTGTTAGCAATAACTCTTACTAAAAACAACGCAAGAAATGATTGAAGTCCCTAAGATCGAAGCCAATGGCTTGGCGCTAACTCCTTCATTGGACGCGTTCACGGACCGATCACAGAGTTACACAGGGTAACACATGGGTAACCCGAAGCGTTCAGAGACCGATATCACGTGACTTTTTGCGGATTAACCGTAGCGTTCAGAGATAAAAATTACCCAGACTTCGTGTAATCCACATTACCTGGAGAATTTTGTTGGGTAAAGTGACCACGTGGTTGGGAAATCTGATTTGTTTGTTTGCTTTATAGATAACTGAAACTGTTAACTGTCGTTCTTTATGACTCCTACTGTACATTTGAGTCCTGGCCTTTTGATTGGTCTACGTTTAACAGGACTATGATATAATTGGCCAACGTCGCTGGGATGGTTCCTGCAATGTTCAAACGATCAAAATGTAATGGTAGATTGGCTGACGGAAGTGTTTGCTTGTAAACATGGCCATAACTTTACCCAAAAGCGTTCACAGCCATTTTAACCCATCTTTACTCTGAGAAAATCAGATGACATCTTTCCCCAATTATACGAGTAACACGCCTTTCGGTCTCTGAACGCGCCATTTCAGTGTCAAGAAATCCCATTTATTTCCTTGCTTTGATGAGAAAAGTCATACGACTTCATCACAGGTAAGGTGCCTCTATATGCGAGGCAAACGAAAAAGAAAGGCTACCGCGGTGCTTTACGCGTATCTTTTTTTACAGACCGTGGGAGTCACGTGATGCTCGAATCCACCAATGCAGGTGTACGAAAACAGTATCACGTCACTCTAGCGGTCTGTAAAAAAAGATATGTGGAATGCACCGCGGTAGCCAGTCTTTTTCGTTAGCCTCGCTCTATATGAGAGTGACGACATACACACAGCGCTCATGTCCAGACTGTGCTTAGACAGACGTTTTTGTCCAAACTATTACAAACCTTGGTTGGTTGATTGGTTTTGTCCCAAAGGGCCGGTTTTGCAGCTTTCTATTTCTGTATAGCTGTCATAATCCACTACGCATGATCCATAAACCTGACTCCTAAATCTCCTAATTTTGAACCAATTCCAGATGAGAGATTTGCATCTGGATTGGCACCCTCAGAGGTAACGCTTATATAGAACTTGAAGGACTTTGGAGCCCTGAACAGGTGTAACGTGCACCAGCTCCCATTAACGTACATGGTCCCACAGCAGAGGCAGACGAGAGAGGATGACACCCTCCCAAGCAGTGACCTTATTCGATGCTGCTTGGCTTTCGGTGATCTTACGAGAACCGAGCTTTACCGTCCGCGCCACTGCGGGACATTGCAAACCTATATTACAGAACTTGGCCGTATTTGTCTGGACGAGTGAGACAAGTTAACATGCATTAACTTGGAGATTTGCTTTTGCCCAGAATTGTCTCGACCAATCAAATTTTATACCCCGTATGTCGTCACTCTCATATTGGGATATCCTATCAAAATCACTCATCTGGAACGTTCTCAAAAATTCTGATGAAACGGGTCGTAGGGTCTGGATTTTAAAAACTTTCCAAATAGATTGCACGCTTATTTGTAAAATGTCACAGTTTTAAGACAATGCGAAACGTTTTCATGTATAAAAACAAATTATTATATTTTATTTATAATGGATTGGGAAGTAATAAAAAAAAAATGTATATCTAGAGTCCAATACAGCTTATTTACTTTAACCCTTTCAAGGGTAGTGGTACGTTTACGAAACCCCATAATTTTAATTCCCAAATTATTTCCAAATGAATTTGTTCGTGAATTGCGGTGTTATTCATTCATTTGAACATTTTAGCAATGGAAGTGTTTTGCCTCTGAAAGAGTTAATATGAACCACAATAAATTCAATTATCTGAAGAATAGACAGCAGAGATACAGTAGAATAACACCATCATAAGCAAAAAATTACAAGATTGTCCTAATTTTGTCATTTATATATATATATATATTTAAACATGCTTCTAATGACAGATGGGGAAATGTGTTTATTATTCACTCATATTAGTTCCCAAAAATTAAATCTTTTGAGATCTGCCACTTTAGAATCAGTGTGCGGAATATTTGATAACAAATTTTGGAATCAAACGAATTTGCTAACACATGCGTTCTATATTTATGGCATGATAGAGTCATCAAGTTTTATGGATAAGGTCTCATTCAGACGCCAATATATTACACTCTTTATTCACAAATGCCTTATAAAATTACTTTTACAGTAATAATAATGTGTTTGCTAGGTAATCATTTTTAACATTATATTTAAAAAATAAAATTTAATTCAGTTTAAAAACGTATAAAGCAGTTGCTGAGAATAGATTGTAATGTATTCAAGTCTTTTTGTGTCGCCCATTATATTAACTCTCGATCATTACACGCTACATAAAATTTCCCAACCGCACTTCAAGAAAATACGGATGAATGAATAATGAATTTAAACTTTTTGTACGACTTTCATATCAACTATAGCTTTTACACACCACTTAGTGCATTAAAATTGCCTGGTGAAGAACGCATATTATAATCGAAAACACATTTTTAGCAATTATCGCCCATAGACGGTATTTATACGGATTTTTTGCGTGGCACTGAAAATGAACTATTGATGTTTTACGTGTTATTTTCTATACAAAACATGCTTTACAGATCGTCAGCAGTATAAGTTTGATTTTTTCAATTTAAAGTATTATAACACCATTCATATTTACTTCAAACAATTACTGATTATAGACAGTAACGTATGCGAATTCTTTTGTTAGTCTTTCGATACGAATGATAAATGCTACACAAATCATATTACGATCCTCAGTACGATATATCAATTTTGTTGCAATCCAAGCATATTTACGAAAGTTAGTATGCGGACAGAGGGCTCGACAGACATATAGACCGACGAATCGAAGTCATAAATACTTTTCAACTATTTTGACATATGACGAAGATTGCTTTGAGACCTTATAAGTTACAAGACTGTTGTCTCGAATGATTCATATTTTTTATTCACAGAAATACATACAGGACTTTGACAAATTACATAAATCTTCTTCTTGAGGACGGGATAGACACAAGGAAGTAGACAGCACTGCAGACACACACACAATGACATCCATGCATTACCAGGATTCGAACCCGGCCCTTACCGTGACGATCGCCTACGCTACCAGCCACGCTGCTGGGCCAGCCTTTTCAACTATGTTCGAAAGTATTAGATAGATAAACATTAAAACATATATATTGAATAATGAACCTTACAACTTAATGAACTTATGCATTATGTTACTGGTTTTCCTCTGACTTTCATTTAAAACTTACCTAAAAAGCTTCATAAAAATATTTAAAACTTTTCAAATTTCACCAAGATCTGTTTATATTTCTGCAAATTAGAATCCACAACAGCAATTCAAACAATATTTTAAATTGGTAATGAAAAGAGTCTGGATTATATGCAATTTAATATGTGCATATGTAATTGCATATTTTGATTATATTTTTTTTATAAATGCATAAAAATCGAAGCCAACGAAAGGGAAAGAGCACGAAATATTACCCCTCTTGGCTGTCACGTGATCAAAATAGACTAGTTTTCACCAATTGTCTAACTGTCACATGATCAAGGTAGGGTGAAAAGCAGCCGAGTTCGGTGGAGTACCATAGCCTGTCTCTTTCGTTAGCTCCAATATAAATGCATAAAAAAATAGAAAATTCATTAAAAGAACATATATCTGTTAAGTTTCTTATATATGTAATAATATTACTCTTTCATTACTGAGATAAAATAACTAGCGAAAAAAGGGGGAAAAACAGTTTCTATTTAGTAGAATTTTCTTATTAATTTTTATAAGGCCGAGCATAAAACCCTGCTAAATATTTTTAATTCAAATTTGAATTAATAATTTATCATTAATGGCATAGCACACATTTTTAAATTATGTTACATATTGAAATACAATACTTTATTTTAAAAAATCCTGCTTTACCTAAGTCATATTGGAATTGGAGGTTTGAAATGGTCTTCAATCGGATCCATTATTTTCAATCTTCCACATACTGCCAGAAAAAAAACGAATTATTTTATAGAGTACAATGAATTTAACATGCCCGGCCCGAGTTGGGTGCAAAATATGTGGTCATATATTACGTAAAGCTGGAGTGTTCTATTACGAAACAACAAAGCCAGTTCCGTACATAGGAAACTGAAACCAGTTTTACAATAAATCATCAACGTATACGTAAAATACATACATACCGGAAAAATATATCAGAAAATATTCAAATTAAAATTTAAAATATATTGATGCACTTGAGAAGACTTTAAACCAAAGTTGAAATCGAGCTGCTTAACTGTGCTTTTGAGCCAGTTATAGAGGCCAAGACCTTATAATAAAATTGACGTTACACATCAGCATTCCTTTCAACATCCAGTATTGATTTAATATCAGAACCTAAGTTTATCATATAGTTTGAAATTAGAAAGCTCAGCCGCTAAAGATTCCTAGCTCTCGCTGGAGTTTGTATTGGGTTTATGTCAAACAATGATAGGGAGAAATATTTCATCTAACAAACTAAATAATCCCAGCTTTATAAAAGTTTATAATTGGACCAACCAGATATTATACCCAACTAATTGTTTATTCGCAGAATTTATGTTGATACATTGTATAAGGAAGTCATAGCTTAGATTTGAAATGGCAATAGAAAGAGCACTATTTGCATAAACACAGATTAAACAACGGGGAATAGCTATACAGCTCAACTTGTATATGAAAAAAGTCATCTTCTTACCGAATTTAAATCTCTCAAACAAACAAAAAAAAAACAGTGGAAATGTACATATGTTTCATCAACTTCAAGATTCTTTATTGATATTTAAACTAATTCGTAGCTTAATAATGATACAATTCGAGAAACTGTATTATCATCCCTTAATTATTCTGCTTAAGATAAGTTTTAACTCCGAGGCTTTTAAAAGTATTAAACCCCAATTCATAAAAAGGTGTGGTTCATGATTTTTACCATATATCAAACACATTTTAATAACCTTAGAAGCAATCAATAAAATTATTTCTTGAATAGAGATTTTTTTTTAGTTTTCCCCAATGCGATTTAAAATTGAATAATTAATGTATCTTTATCTACTGCTTCCACATCGCGATCAATATTAATGAGACGGAATATATGCTTGATTTATAGTGTGGGAAAAGCTGCAATGTTGTATAAATATAATTTACACACATGTGATTTCAATGTTTCCGAAAGTTTTATTGCTAAGGATATTTTATCCAAAAACACAATTACAAACTATGGTCTATTATTTAAAACTCTTTTTCATAGTTACCTGAGACCATAATAAAAGTGGAATTTGTGATGCAATTTCAAAACATTAAAATCAAATATCCATCCTACCAGAGAGAAAAAAAATCGTCAAAAAATATAGAATACAAAATTGGAATTATACAAGTAGGCCAGTAAAAATAAGATTTTACTAACCAAAAATTCGTGGAAAGCTGGAAAGTGTTTTAATCACTTTGTTTTACATCCAAATGAAGGGATTTGAAGTTTGTACCATTTTTCCTGGTGAGCTTTAGATGTAACACCACAAAAACCTCAAAATTTTCGGACTGTTTTCAGTATTTCACAAATAACTTAAAAACCGTTCATTCTACAGAAAATATCATAGCTGACAAATTTTAGAGCATAAAATTCTGCGTTGATTGAGTATTACAGGCTAAATATTCCACCAATAATAAGCGAGATATGATAAATCAAAAAAGTACGTTTTTCCAAAATTTTCTTAAAAAACTGTTTTGGAAAAACATACTTTTATTTAAAAAAGTGTTTTGAGTACCAATTGTCGGTTAAATGAATCATTTCGGTTACAAAACAGTATAATTGCTTAAATCGCCGAATTGTACTGTTTAATTCACAACTTCAAAATTTAATTACATCAATATGGGATTTTCACCATCCTTTTCAGCAAATGATTACACTTTACTTGCAACCGATTCCCCCAAATTAATTTTAATTCTGTCGTCTGTAAGCAAATTATTTTTTGAGGTGCATAAATGATTATATTTTGAAAGTCTAATGAAATGATGAATATAACGGATAGGTAATTGAAAAATGAAAGAATTGTATGTGTACTTAAAATTATGTATTTTACAAAATGTTGGAAAAAATATAATAGAAAATCAAGAAAAATAATTTATTTAAAAAAAATGAGTATAAAAGCAACGGTAATAAAATCCACTCAAGTTACTTGAGGGAAATACAGGAAAATCGAGCTTAGAGCGTTTTTTTTTTCTGGTCCTTGAGTTGTCCATTCTTCTTCTTCTTCTTCCTCTAGATGGAAGGCCTCCTCGTCCATATCTACTTTTTCGTCGTATCCGGTTTGTGGGTCTTCTTCCTCTGCGGTATTTGTGCACGACACACCTTTACATTGGTAACATATAGTTGAGCATTTAACACCGTTCTTTCTACAAGAACATAAAACACCTTTGCACCCCTTTGCACATTTGCATGACAGATTGTTTAGGAGCTCTGGTGGGGCAGCTACAACGTTCGTGGTGACTGGTAGTATGCCATACTTGAATGACTTCCAACCTCAATCAGTGGTGTTCATCAGCCTTCCATTCCAAATATTGATCAGAAGAAAAGCTCTGAATGAATGTTGTCTGGCTGCATCTTCAGTCGGCGGCAGAGAAGCGAGGTTAAATTGTGTCTTCATAAGGTATTGTGCAAATATGTTGTATCGCAATTTGTACAGTGTTGTGGCTTCGTCGTACTGGAGATTGTATAAAGTGGAAATAAATTTCTACCCCGCAGTACTTACTTCCTGAGGCGTAGCATATTG
Organism: Maratus michaelseni; assembly: GCA_963931845.1. Lineage (NCBI taxonomy): Eukaryota > Metazoa > Arthropoda > Arachnida > Araneae > Salticidae > Maratus > Maratus michaelseni. The sequence continues at coordinate 162,868,558 of OZ007594.1, read as the reverse complement.
GTTATTAAATACTCTTGGAACATCCTGTAAGTGAGCATGTTTTTCCAAAAGCTTGACAAATTTCAGTTTGCCCCGCCTGAAGAAGGCCGATGTAGAATCACAGCCACTAAAAGCATGAAGGAATAGGATGTTATTCTTCACAATCGGCGAGTATTCGAAACTTAATGGTGAATACAAAACATTGCCTGACTGTCCTTTCCCAGGTTTCAAGAAGTATATCGTGGATGAGTTTGGAGCAAATGCAGTCAAAACCACAAGTAGATCAATATATTCCCCAACTATGATGACGCGTTCTGACTACTGATCAAGTTGGATGGCTTCCATCACGATGGTAGTATCTGCATCCTCGGCAGCTTGCTTCACAGTAAAATTGTCTTGCTCCAGTTTTTCAATGAGCATTTTTATTAAACGGAGTTTATTGCCTTCTTTTGCAAGGAAATGCTCTTTTTGCATTGTGAGCGACATAGTTTCGTCAAAGTCAACACTTGCTGCAAGTATTAAAGATAAGTATTAAAGCTTCTTTTATAACTTTAAACTCGAAAATCCATATGGAATAAAACAATTTTAATACCACGCAGTTCAATAAATTTAAGTTTTAAAATTTTTGAAATTAGAAAATGAAAATTATTGATTGAAATATCATAGAAAATATTTTTAAGAACTGAAATTCCTATTGAAATATTATAATATCCTAATATAGTCATTGTTAAGCTAAACACCTTAAAATAAAAATATTTATGGCATCATACAAAAGAAATAAATAAATAAAAAATAAATAAAAGCATGAAATAATTAAGAGATATAAACTGCTATTATTCAGTTTTCAAAACTTACTTTAATTAACTATTGCATTAATATTACTATTTACAAAGCGAAATATTTAATACCTTATTGAAATATTTATAATACCTAAAGTTAAATCATTTAAATAATAATTATAAATTGCAACACAAACTACATCTAAATCACCTGACAAAAAACCGCCAAATAAATCTTCGAATATACACAGTCAGAAAAGGCGACGCCCGGAATGATGTCCCATTCCTTTTGAATTGTAATATTTATAATTCTTTCCAAAAACTAATAAATTTTTTTGTCACTGACTATCAGCCAGATTCAGATATTCGCTCTAGGATCTAAAAGTAAAGATCTCTATAAAGATGCGTTTTAATTGGTTGATTGAATTTCTGGTCATGTGTCTGGCGGTAGCGTTTTGACTTTTGTGTTTTCCTAAGTGTCAATTTTAAAGAATTCAAACAAAAAATGTTTTAAACCAGAAAATTTATTTTGAAAATTATTTCTTAGCTTTGTATTTTAAATATGATTACTTTTAATAAGAGTTTTTCAAACTGTTTTAGAATTCAGCGGACGGACACTGAATTTCACTGAATTCTCAAATTGCCCCCTATGGGGCGTGCGCCCCTCTTCGGGAACCACTGCTCTATATGCTTGCTAACATAACATGCATGCTCCAAAATATACATAGTTCAAAATGAATATAATGTACATTTAAATATTCATAATAATAATAGTTTTACTATTTTATACTTGGTCTCAAGGTTTCAAAATTGTAATTATAAACTCAAATATGTGTGTGAGTACTTTTGCTTTGATTATATGAGCACTTTTTGAGTTGTTCAGAGTCCAAAAAACCGATTTTATGAGTTTTTTTTTAGAAAATTTTGGAAAAATGTACTTTTTTGATTTATTATATCTCGCTTATTATTGGTGGAATATTTAGTCTGTAATACTCAATCGAATTTTATGCTCTACAATTTGTGAATAAGGATATTTTCTGTAGAGTGAACGGTTTTTGAGTTATTTACGAAATACTGAAAAAAGTCCGAAAATTTTTAGGTTTTTGTGGTGCTACGTCTAAAGCTCACCAGGAAAACTGGGACAAACTTCAAATTCCTTCATTTGGATGTAAAACAAAGTGATTAAAACAATTTCCAGCTTTCCGAGAATTTTTGGTTAGCACGGCTCTTTTTTGAACTAATTTTATTGGCCTAAAGCTGAAGTAGGAAAATGCCTTTATTAATGGGCGTAGATTTAAACTGCCAGGGAAAGAGACATAGGTAAATTTAACAAATTATATAAATATTGCGTTGTTGTATTGGTATACGTTTAAAGACTATTTTCCTATCTAAAAAATCATTATTGATTGCTGTATAGAAAATTTTATTATATGTTACTTTGAAAAGTATACCAGCATGATCGGATTATGTGTATAATCCTAACTCTAGCAATGAGGTATATATGCTATACTTAACGACAGAGTCACCTTTATTGTTAAAGCACATACGTCTAAAAGAAAAAAATGATATTCATAAAAAAGCTGGTGCATGGAACACATGTTCCAATACATAATCAGTCCATGTGACTAAAATACAACCTTCATGCCAAACATTCAGACAAATACATCGACTACGAACTAAAAATTATTCGAACTTAAAAAAGTGTAATTTTTTTAAACACTTTTCAGACAATAATTGTTTGAAGCAATTTTATTTGTTTTAAAATTTGTTTTTGTGCATACCTGCCAAATCATTAAAATACAATAAAGAATATTTTCATAATTTTCTAAAATAATGAATTTGTAATTCTGTAGCTGTTGGAACATTTTATAAAATTTAGAATGAAGTTGAATAGTCGAGGCGAGGGGACAGATATGCATCTAGTCAGTCGCGCAGACTAACCAAACATACAGGGTGTCCGAAAAGTTTGGAAATGGTCAAATAACTCAAGAAATAAACATCGGAAGGAAAAACGGAAAAATGCATGTTCAATATTTTTGAAATATCTGTTTAGGGATATGAAAGTTCCCCCCCCCCCGACTCTGCCTCCTGGGGAGAAAGGGGGGGGGGACTTTGAAATCTTAAATGATAACCCCTCCTTTTTAATTCCAGATTCGGATTCTACGGGAAAAAATATGTAACTTTTGTATTTAACATTTTCTTCGGAAAATCGTAGATGGCACTGTAATCGAGTAAAATGCAGTGACAGTCCTTTCCATTGAAATGTCTGAAAACGGTCTAATAACTCGAGAAATATAGATCGGATTGAAAAACGGAAAAATGCATATTCAATAGTTTTGAAAAATCTATTTAGGGATATCAAAGCTGCCCCCCCCCAACTCTGTCCCCCTGGAAGAAAGGGGGCCAACTTTGAAATCTTAAATGATAACCCCTCTTTTTTATTGCAAATTCGGATTCTACGGGAAAAAATACATAACTTTTGTATTTAACATTTTCTTCGAAAAATCGTAGATGTCGCTGTACTTGAGTAAAATGCAGTGAGAATCGTTTCCATTGAAATAGCTGGAAACGGTCTAATAACTCGAGAAATATACATCGGAAATAAAAAACGGAAAAATACGAGATCAACATTTTAGAAAAATGGCAACTTTTATATCCTAAATAGATTTTTCTACAATATTGAACACGTATTTTCTGTTTTTCAGTCCGATGTACATTTTTCTGGTTACTCGACCTTTTTCAGACTTTTCAATGGAAAAGATTCTCATTGCATTTTACTGGATTACAGCGCCAGCTAAGATTTTTCGAAGGAAATGTTAAATATATTACGTCTTTTTTCCCGTAGAATTCGAATCTGCAATAAAAAGGGGTGTTATCATTTAAGATTTCAAAGTTGCCCCCTTTCCCCCAGGGAGGCAGAGTTGGAGCGGGGCATGATTCATATCCCTAAATAGATTTTTCAAAATTATTGAACATGCATTTTTCCGGTTTTTATTCCGATATATATTTCTCGAGTTATTTGACCGTTTCCAGACTTTTCGGACACCCTGTATAAAATATTTCAAGTGGACAACTGAAAATTTGTTGAATTTGAAGATAAATAACGTCGTAAAAAAGATCTTTAAAACAATGAATGTCTATAGGTGATATAGGCTATATGAGTTCTTTTCAGAAATCCTTTAAATTGATTATAATTAAGCTAAAAAAAATCTAAAAACTGCAGAATATATACGACGTAAACGTTAGCTAGGTGATAATTGCAAGTCTCATATGAATGTGAAATCTTATTTTCCTAAACTTCTCATGGCTAGTGAAATCTGGCTGCCATATGTCGCTACTCTTCCATAAAAGGTACTCTAATAACTGAAGATTAAAAAAAAGATTGACTCAATTCTACATGGCTATATCCATTAAACCATACATTATACAGTAAAACCTAACAGGCACTCCAGAATTGCGGACATGCTTATTTAGGAAATACTATTTCTATCCACACCTATTTATTTGTATGTTTTTATCGCTCTAAACAGCTGAAAATTCCAATTTCAGCACTACCAAAAGTCAAACAAAACATCCGATTTATTTTATGCAGTCCTGTATATGATCTATATCTATAGATTTGTATGTATACACACATTATGCTAAAATTTACTTCAGTTAAGAAAACATAGCACAATTAAAAATTCTCCTTCAAGATTTTCCGCCAATAAATGAAAACTTACGTGAGATCTTTTGAGCAGCCATGCTTATGATCTGTAGAATTTCTATGCACCATTTAATCTGCCAAAAATTAGTTACTTTAAAAACGCGTACCACAACTGAAAACGGGTTTACCAGTAATTATTGTTCATAGACAGTACTGTAACCAAATTCGCTTGAGTGTCCCTGTAAGTGAACGATACATTCTATGCATACCACATTCTACAGCAAGCTCCTTTTAGTGTGCCTCAGTTATATATAGCAATTTGAATATGTATAAAATAGTTTAACATCATTAAAATACGCTGCAAACTATTTTCACCGTAGGGCGTAATGTAAGTCTAGACCTTGAATTCTTTTGAGTGTCCCTGTAAATGAACGATACATTCTATGCACACCACATTCTAAAGTAAGCGCCTTGTGTGATATATATCAATTTGAATATGCTTAAAATTGCGTAACATCAATAAAATACGCTGCAAACAATTTTTCCCCATATACCTTAATGCAATGGAATTCTTTTGAGTGTCCCTGTAAAAGAAACCATAAATGCTACACACTTAATTTTCAATACCAAACATACCATAGTAAGCCTCAATAACATATATAAATTTCAAAGCAATGCGAGTATATTTACGCGAGTTAGAGCACGGACAGACGGCACACAGACATACCGAATTCATAAACACTTTTCAACTATGTTGAACAGTGTTAAAAACGTAAACACGAGAACATTTTTTATGCAAAACTTCAAGTTAAATTATTTAACAAGTATAACAAATAAAGTTGAAATTTGAGTCATATAAGTGGAGCATGTTAATGCTATTACATAGATCTAAGAAAAAACATATATATTTTTTTTAATCATGTTCTAATGCATCGTCAGAAGTGGTACAACTATATAGGACTTAAATCTCGCGAAAAGACAAAACTTCTAGCTTCAGAGGATCTCATGACACGGGCTTTTCATTGAGAACGTTCATTTTCCCTCAATGTTTTATTGATATAGTTATATTTAAAATTTACGAAAGTATGTTTTACTTTAAAAAAAAATATTTACAACCAGTTTTTTTTTTTTAACTTACCCATCATACGTAGTATAGGGTAAGTCTTGTAATCGTTTTGATAAAAAAAAAATTGACGGATTTATCCGTTTCAGACACTGGAGATTCCGAAAAACATATTTTTAGAAAAAAAAAAATTGCCGCTCGTCTGTCTGTGTGGCTGTGGGTGTGTCTGTAAACGCTCTATCTCCCGAACAAATTGAGATAGAGACTTGAAATTTGGTATGTACTTAGTATGTAATAATGGAAAGAAGTTTATTGAATTTCAGTAACCTCGATTAGCCAGAACTATTGTTTTCGGACTCTCGAAATATTCGTTCTGATAAAAGGTATATAAATTTTTTCGAAATTGTTTATTTTAAGGAGTGAATATAAAAGACAATAAAAAAAACATAAATTTTGCATAAAGAATGAAGGTGATCGGGTTATTAGTTGTCGAGATATTTGTAATCCTATTTCCCACACTCTTCGATTTTTCATGACCCTGTATTTCATTCAAATTTCAATTCAAAGATATATTTTAATTGGGAATGAAACGCATAATCCGAAGCAGTAAACCGTTAGTTAATAGGATTATCAATTTTGGAGTTATAAGAATGTTTCTTTTACGCAATTCAGTAACAGAGCATTTAAAGTTTATGACGTCATCAAGCCCCGATTTTACTCGAATTGCAATGCATTTTATAAATTTTACACATGTTTTATTTTATATTATGCATATACATGATGAGTAAGTATTACGATGGCCCCCAACGACTAGTTTAAATAGAATAATTAAGAGCTGTCATTCGGGGCACACAAACTTTGTCTATGCACTGCGATCCTGCACGTCTAGCAACAACTTTGGTTGACTTAAAACATCATATCATAGTTAAAGTGAACTCAGTGATGGAACATATTCTTCATCGGACATGGCGGGAATTAGCGTCTTTTAGATGTTATCCATGCATAAGGGGATCAAATTGAACATGCATAAATTTTAATTTGAATCAACTTCATTTATATCATACTCATACAATGTATATTCCAGGTAAAACAATCGTATGAAATTGAGTCCGTCATTTTAAAACACCCTGTATTATAGTCGAACGTCAAAACTCTCATCGATATCAAAGCCCTATTGATGGAATCAGCAACCTACATCTGATTCATGAGAAGAAATATTAATCCATTTCCTTTTCGCTGCAATTCTTCGCATATATCTGAAGATAAAATATTAACAGCAGTTTCTTTGAAAGTGCTTTTGACAGTGCGAAAATAACTTCTACTTATTCATCTTTGCAAATGTCAACAAGAAAAGGAAATCTCAGATTGAAATCCATAATACTGCGGAAATAAAACTATGTCAAGGTTGAAAATTATTGATACAGATGTCAGCAAAATCGGTATAATCTCTCTCTCTCTTCAAAGAAAAAAAAAATTACTGAAATTCCTTTTAAATGTTTCTTGTAACAAATGTAAAAGATCCTGAATTTTTTTTTTTAATTGGGCAATTCTACCGTTACGTGTGTGACTTTAAGAGAGTGTTTTGTTTTTTTTTCTTGCAAATTGGAACAAATTTGGAAGTGAAATTATTTAGATAACGTTTTACTTTTTTTATTGCTATTACAGGACACATACAGAATCATTTTTGTAGTGACACCTTTAGTCTAAAGTAAAATTTATATATATTTTAAATAGTAAAGTCGTTGTTACGTGTGTGATTTTTCTGAGTCACACATGTAACAACGACTTTACTATTTAAAAAAAAATTGTTATTACTTTAGTCTAAAGGTGTCACTACAAAAATGATTCTGTGTTTATGTGTCCTGTAACAGCAATAAAAATAATAAAATGTTATCTAAATAATTTCACTTCCAAATTTGTCTCAATTTGCAAAAAAACACTCTCTAAAAGTCACACATCACGTAACGGTGGAATCGCCCAATATCTTTTTTTACGTTCGTCTCCAATAGAGTTGTCAGGTGTTCTGATTTACGTGGGACGTCCCGATTTTCGAGGATTATAAGACCCGTCCCACGGGACTTGAAAGGGACGTCATATATCCCGATTTTTCTGATGCACATATTATTTTAAATATTTTTCTAGCACCAAGTTGCATATTTATATTATTTGGAGAAGTTTGCAGAATTTTATTTATTGTAATATCGTTGATTAGAAGAGCGACGACTACTTTTTAAGTAAAAGGTATTAGGTATGTTGAGCGTTTGAAGTTATTGATAGCTCGTAATTTTTCCCACAGAAAACTTAGTTAAAGACTGTAAAATTAAAAATATCTAAGGCATTTGTTTCATTCAGAAAGATTTGATTTACATAGAATTTAATAGGAAGAGAAATATATTTTTAATCATATTTTCTAAGGAAAGATATTTTTAATTTGTGGGTGATCTAAATATGTGTATCAGCGAACATTAAACTTGGGACAGCTCAGAACAGCGGTCGCCAACTTTTCAGAACTCACGGGTCACTAAATTTATAATATTCAATCCTGCGGATCACTAATATGAATTAAAAAAAATGAAAATACATTTTTACAATACTGACCAGAGAACTTCCAATTTATAAATATGAAATGCGCCTGTTTAATGTAACAAAATTATAAATGTTTATCTAATTATATAAAATTCTTAAATTCATTTTCAATCACAACAAATACATTTAAAGGTTGTTTCATTGTACCAAAATAATTAGAGCCTATTTAAACATCACGCATTTTCCATACTTGTTTGAAATAAGCTAATGAAATTTTGGCTTCAATGACGTTAACCTTATGATTACAGGGTTCGGACATCGTACATCCCAGCGACAATTTTTTAATTCTAATCACTTCTTGAAAAATAATATTATAATATTTACCATGCACCACTTACACTAGGATATTTTCCAGAGAAATCTATGACAAAGAATACTTTTTGTAAATTGTGGTACGATTGTATATAAAAATAGTCGCCCTTTCTGCCCCGTAATCAAAAGGGTTAGTGCAAGTGCAAGATCAGGAACCATTTTTATTTCAAGTCGAGATCGATACTGTATTTTAATCGCCGTGACAAATGAAAATATATTTTCGAACAAATATGTTAATGAAACCTAAATCGAAATTTCCATTACTTTTTTTACTTAACAATGGATGTTAACGTTTTATGGAAAACTAAAAACTAACTAGTATGTTGTGCGACCATCACAAAACTTATTTCTATATAAATATAAATCAAATCGCAGGAAATCAAAATTAAATGACAATCTATTCGATCTTCAGATACAGCTATCGCTGAAATCGTGAAAAACAGAGTCTAGGATCGACACCTGTTGGGTGGTATACACCCAAATCAAATAAGATGTAATTCCATGGATAATTCTTAAGATATTCCTTAATAATCCTTAGCTATCGCGGAAATCGGGATAAACACAGCATAGAAACAGCAAGCTGTTGAACAATTTACACCCAAGTCTAATCAAAGTCTATATATGTCATGGTTTAATGGAATATGAAGTTCGATGAAATTCCGAACTTGAGATAGAATGCCTACAAAATTTGTGTCACATACAGACAGAGAGACAGGCAGACACACAGACGGACAGATATTTTCTAAAAAATAGTCAAATGGTGTTCAGGACCTCCTAAAACGTATAAATCCGTCGAAATCCGGAAGTCAAAATTTTGCACGAATCCAATACTTGTAGAGATGGAAAAAAAAAAGTTAAAACAGAAATAGCCAATCGACTGGAAGTTTAATAATAATAATAATAATAATGATAATAATAATAATAATAATTATAATAATAATCTTTATACTTAAATTGTACGAAGCTCTGAAATTTTCAATACGAACACCTCATTTTGACATCGTATTTGGAATTTTTTTTTCGATAAATTTTAGCTTGATAGGAAACGGGAATCATTCAGTCAAGTAGTTTAAGAAATATAAAAGTTTAAAGTTTGGATCGCTTAATGTTAAATTCATTTATAATCCTTGTAAAACATATTTCAAAGCGGGTAGATTTTTAAGCATAATTAAAAAAAAAAAAAAAAAAAAAAATTATGTGACTTGACGGATTGAGATGTAATTTTGGATTCACATATTTGAAGCTTCTAGAAATGAACTTCGGTTAAAAAATTCATAGGTTCATATTAGTTTCGAAAATTAATTTAAGAAAATATATATTTTCAAAAAAAATTGAGGGGTTCCAAATTTTAAACCTACGTAAACCTTAAACTGCTTGTCTAAATGACTTTCCGTTTGGTATCCTAAAGTAAAATTTTCCTAAAAAGTCAAATATGATATCAAAATTAGGTCAGCCGTATTGAAAATTTCAAAGTTGGGTATAATTTTAGTATGAAGACTACCTCTAAACTCCTTTTTTAAGCAAAAATTGGAAAAATACATAATTTCCAGTCAAATGGCTATTTCTGTTTTTGTTTTTTTTCTGGGAAATTTTGGTTATTAAATGTATTGAAAGTTCTCTCTTTCTGTTTTTTTTCTTTGTCAATTGTGCATATTGTAAGAAAATCATTCATATGAAATATTCCAGAAAACTTGAAGTTTTTATTGTTATTGTTTATGTTAATAAATATTTTTAAAAAATAGTGTTTTTGCTCAAATTTTTTTGCATACATGCACGGGAATCTATTACTCTAAGCCCTGTATGACATTTTATATATTAACACTTAGATATTAACAATTAAGTTTTTTAGATTGCTAAAAATCATAAAAATGTAATACTCGCGTCTTGTTTTAATGTAATAAAAAAAGGTAATATTATTATAATTTGCGACTCCCAAAACTTCCGCTGCCTCAGTAATTTGATATTTATTTTGAAAGTGAGGCAAGTTTTCAAGCATGAAATATTTTTCAAATCTATCTGAACAATGGCCATCAGTTTGATTCATTAATGTCAAATAGCCCCTGGGAAAGATGCCACAATTGAAAATGGATTTTCCTAACCATCGTAAAAAGTGAAAAAAATAAAAAATAAAAAACCCTGAAAAATCATAAGATCAGATTATCCATATCCATTTTGGCGCTAAACTAAAATCTGAAAAAAAAACTATTTTTAATTTATGTTGAACATAAAATTAATATGCTGAATTCGTTGATGTGTATGTTGCATCAGAATATGCTAGGAATTGTATTTTATTATTTTTTTAAAGATCCATTGGGAACCTCTGTGATGGAAAAGGGATAATCATCCTGATTATGTAAAAAGGTCTAATAAATTACACTTACAAATAAATTACACATGAAAACATTAAAAATCTCCCTCATCTGCAGATTGATTTATTAGTGTAGAAAAATTTCTCCATCTTTTCATAAAAATTGATTAGCTTAAAACAATGGATGCCTTTTAGAAGATATGGATTTTAAACGAACAATGATTAAAGAGGACATTTCAAAACTTTTTTTTAAAGTCGAATTTCGACGGTGCCTTTGGGCAGATGCAATGCACATGCGCATAGGAGTTCATTCGGTTGCATTACCACAGGGGGGGGGGGAGGTGTGTGATTTATTTCTATGTTCTTTTATTTACTGAATATGAGATGGACGTAGGAATATACTATTTATATGATACTCAATAGGTCCATGAAATTTTCTTTCTTGCCATAGGGAATATGACGGTAATGTCGAACTGATTTGCATTACACAGTTGTTTACGTATTGTTTGTTTGGAGTTTGCATTTGGAAATAGTCCTGTATTTCACTGGGGGGTGGGGGGGGGACTTTTAAAATAAAATATTTGAAAGGCTGTTTCATACATACCCCTTCTTAAATAATAAAGAAGCTCATTTTACTGATATTGTTACAGTAATTTTTTTCCGTCAAGTTTTGACGGGTTCCATCTAGTTTATTTTGAAAGTGACGGAAGTTCATTTTGTTAAAAAAAAGTAGTTAAAGCTAAATACTATTACAAATTAACATAAAATTTATGTTTTTTAATCAATTCGCAATAAATATATTTTAATATCGGTATAAAACTGTTATTAGTAATTTATTTGGTCAACGATATTTCAAATGCGTTGATTTTTTAAAGCGAGGCAAGCCTACTTTGAACAGAATTATTTTTTTCTGTTCCATAATATTAACAAGGAAAATCAGAATTTTGCAGTTCTACTATACCTGTTGTGAATTGGCAACATTGATAAAATAGTGTTTTATCATAATTTATAATTATATGCATACAACTTATTGCTGAATGTTTTCTCTTATTTTTTCCCTTAAAATTAAATTTATTTTTTGTTTTCATATAACATTTCCAAAATAGAATGAAATATGGAAATAAAATAAACAAATAAATAAAATTAAATATATATATATATTTGAGATGAGTTCGGGCTCTCTTTTCGGAGCCCGGGACCGCCCGAGCCCGACGATTTTAAATCCGAGCCCGAAACATTTTGTCATCACAGCCCGAGCCCGATATCGAAAAAAAATGCATAAGATTTTTAAAAAAAATTAAAGTAATATCTCATATTTAAAAAACTTCTTACATGAAAATAACTGTTAATCTACAGCGCATAATTAAATTTTATGGGAATTTACATTCAATCTTTTCAAAAGAGAAGTTTGGTGTGAAATAAAAATATGTACTTCCTTAAAAGATTCTCATAATTTTCTCACCCAAAGCAAACCTGATGGACACATTAATGAAGTGCGTTTTACGAATAAATTAATGAAATTTGCAGAAATTACTATTCCTATGGCGTATTTCTATTTCCTATAAATGGTGTATTTCGTAAATTATAATTTATTCCTTAATTAAAACAATATATTGTGTTCCTGAAAATCAGCTTAAATTTAAAATTTGGCACCGTTATCTGAAAGATCCTACGCTTTTATAGGCAAAGTGGAAACACTTTTCGATTGCTTTCTTATCGGAATAACAATACATGACAATTATTATGACTTACGAATGTGAGTGACTTCGTGAATGTTCAGGGGAGTCTTCACTCACTTGAAAACACCCGCTCGCTAATGTTAAACCTATGGCCAGGTTGTTTACGAATTTCTTGTTTAAATTTGAATATTTTTAAATGATTTTTTTTTTTTTGCATAAGATAGTTGAGGTCGATCCCTAACATGGCTATTTTTTACTTTTTCGATTTCAGTTGCAGATTATTTTAATAAAGGTACTTTCACTTTCGGAATCATATCTTCCATGGCGCCATATCATCCAGTCAATGCCGCACGTAAATCTGCAAATATTTAAAATTTTCTTTTAAAGTAGAATACTAAAACTGGAAAAGAAAATTAAGACTTCTTCTTCCCCTTTTATTCATTCTGATCAAAATAGCATTAAAATGACTTAAAATGGTTACGTAATTTTTTAGGGGAAAATTTTTTATTTTTATTTTTTCTATATGAGAATGAATAAAATTATCAATTTCAGAAAGAATGAGCCCGAGCTCGAGCCCGCCCGGGCCCGAAGCCTGATATAAAAATCAAACCCGAGCCCGTGTCGGGCTCGGGCTCGGGCACGGGCTGAGCCCGTCTTATCTCTAATATATATATATACAAGGTGTCCATAATTAAACGACCCTACTTTAAAGTTGTCTACAGGCGAAACTATTGGTTAGAAAGTTCTGAAATTTTGTGAAGGACATAATGTAGGAACGGGAATTTGTTTCAGCGAAAAAAAAAATAGTTCACAATTTTGCCACCAGAGGGCGTTTTCTAATGAATTACACATTTAGCATACATTTACTATAGGTTAGAAATTTTATTACTACAAAACATGTCGAACAAAACTTTTTCCGCGTCATGCTTTTAGCATTTCTCAGAAAACACTGCGGTCAACTGTGGAACATATGCTATCTTATGATTCCAGATGGTAGCTGAAAATAATGGCTGTTATGTGGAGCAGGTTTTGTTGCAATAAAATATGTAAACTATCGTAAATGTATGCTAAATATGTAATTCATTAAAAACGCCTATGATGTTGATTTTCCATATTGAGTTGAAGATAGTACCTTTGTGTTTTTGTGAGATTCGATGGCTAATTAATAGGTACACATGATAAGTCCATGTACTGCTTTTATTCAGAATACCAAAGGATGATAAATAAATCCAGGTTCAGAGTAACCGGGCTCACGCCGGGTAAATACAATCCATTCACGCTGCACCCGGGGAAGTACCGAGGAAGGGCACACAGCAGGGAAAGATGATATTAACAGCAGGAAGGCTAGGAGCGGAGTGTGTTGTTTCCACGACACAACTTGGAGTGGCACTGGCAATAATCTCGCCAAAATAGGGTTGCTACAGAGTGTCTAGGCGAGAATACTTTCAGACGGAATGCCGCATAACTAATGGTACTTACCGAGCCAGGTTGCTAGATTATTGGCATAAGAATGCACTTCATTTCAAAATTTACTATCGCCATGAAGATTATAACCGACAAATATTTTCCCATGTGAATGGCATTTCAAGAGACAAAACAACTTGTGCATTTAACAATCAGAATATATTTTTAGACATGGGTGTGAGTGATTGAGTTATTATTAAGACCAAATATGGACATGTATCTGAGCTGTATGAAAAGATAGACACAATTTTAACTGACTCTGTGGCCACAAAAATGCATTATGAACATATTGTGTTATAAGCTTGGTTTCGGAAAGTAAATTACGAAAAGGCATCTGTGCTGATTTAATTCTTTTCTTTTTATTTTAATCGAAAAGCCGTGAGATATTAAAGATCCAGCATAAGTGAATATGAAAAGGGAAAGTGTGTTCTAGGTGTCGAGAAAAATGGTCAATTACTGTCAATACCGACTGTCCATTACTAAAGGGACCGACCAAATCAACACTGACTGTGTCTCCTGGATGCGTAGGTGTGTATGTAGGTTGTAGTGGAGCAAGTGGAGTTTTGTGATGTTTTGCCTGTAAACATTTTGTGCAAGACGCTACAAAATTTAAAGTGTCAGCATACATTCCTTTCCAAAAATATTTTTTTGTGACAAATGCATAAGTTTTTGTTAATCCAAAATGCGAAAAATTAATATTGTTAGAACTTTTGCTTTTAATGAATTTGGAACAATAATGTGGTAAGAAAAGGTGTCATTACAAATATTTTCTTTTTTTAACATTAAAACCTTTGAATTGGGGTGAATGAAGTACATAGGGAATTGTTTCCATGAGCCATTTTGCATAATTTCATTGTAAATTTCGGATATTTTTTTATCTTTCTTTTGTTCGTTTACAAATGTTTCATTTGAAATTTCCAATAAAGGGTCTTTTTGATCCTTGTTATCAATAACTAGGTAATTTAGAGAATGTGTACTGTGTGAGAAATGATCATTATTAGTGTCTGGTAGATCATTATCGACAATTGGCAATGCATATGGTTCATTGATGAGCTCTGGGTTGGAGTTTAGATCAACTGTGTTTTTCTCGAAAGAACATCTGGACAAATAATCTGCAAGTACATTAGAAGAACCGGGAATGTGATCAAAAGTGTATGTATATTCTGATAATTCTGTTAACCATCTAGTTGTTATATCAGCGGGATTAGTTGTTTTCTTGTATTTTTTTTTTTTTAAAGGAGCACTATCGGATAAAATTACAAACTATCTGTTATATAGGTAGTTTTTAAAAGCGATTACTGATTTGTAAATGGCCATTAGTTCTAGTTTTAGTGCTGGATAACGTTTTTCATACTGTTTCTGAGATTTTGAAAAAATGAAATGGGAAGTAATTGTCCTTCATGTTCCTGTAACAGAGCACCTCCTATGGCTATAATTGAAGCATCCGTGTTTACATAGAAAGTTTTAGACCAATCAGGTAAACGAACCATGGGAGAATTAAAGAACACCTGTTGCACTTGATCAAATAATTTTTGATGTTTTTGAGTCCATTTAAACGTCGTTTTTGGTGTAGTGAGATCGATAAGTGGTTGGATAAGTTTTGAAAAAGAAGGCACTAGAGATTTGTAAAATGTGACCAGACCAATAAACCTTTTTAATTGTCTTTTTGTTGTCGGTATAGGAAAAGAATTTATTTTGACAATGTTTGATTGGACGGGAGAAATGGAATGATTTTCAATGTGAAAACCTAAGTAGTCTACAGCAGTTTTGTGAAATGAACATTTGTTAGGAGAAAGAGTTAAATTATATTTCGATAAAATTTCCAATATTTTCTGTAATTTTGTACATGTTTCCTCAAAAGAATTGGAACCAAAGATTAAATCGTCTTGGTATGCAAAAATACCTTCTATTTCTAATTCATCAATAATAGTGTCCATTAAATTTTGAAAGAAACTACTGCTATTCTTTAATCCGAAAACCAATCTTTTAAAACGAAAAGTACCGTATATGCATGTGAATGTTAGTGGATCCTGATATTTTTCGGGCAAATTTATCTGATGATAGGCCTGTTGAAAATCTAACGAAGTGAAATATTTATATGCAGATAAATTTGAAATAATGGTCTGTATTTTGGGGAGTGGATATGAAGATCCTTGTAAGACGGAATTTAGCATTCGTAAATCAAGAGCGAGTCTGTACTTTTGTTTTGCAGACCCATCATACTTCTTTCTAACCAGCAAAATAGGACACGCCCATTCTGAACAGTTACGTTCAATAATATTTGCTTCAAGAAGTTGATTTATTTGCTCTTTCATTTCTTGGTGTAATGATTGTGGTACCGGAAAAGGTACTGTTTTGATTGGGTAGTCATTAATGAATTTGAGATTTGGAACAACCTTGTCTGTGTGACCTAATGTTTTCATTGATTTAGAAAAAGAGCTGTAGTATTTTAACAATAATGTGCCTAAGGTTTTTGCTTGTTGAGTTTCTAGATGTTCCAATTTGAAGTCTTGTATTATTAAATCTTCCTTTCTTTTTTTTAAGACCTCATCTGAAGCTTGAATGTAATTGCAAATAAACTGTTCTAAATTATCATGAGGTTGAATATTGAAGTTGTTAATGTTATCGCATGACATCATGGTCTGTGAAAAATTGTCATTTTTAAACGGTTCCATAATTTCCGAAACTTCATATAAAATTCCTATTCGTGCATTTTTGTTTATGTGTACGGGTTTGTTAGAAGAATTTTGTAAGAATATGTATACATGCGATTTTTGTAGGTGTTTGTTATGATTTTCCTGATCGACCGATTCAACATCATTATTGTTACCTAGCAGACTGTCATAACAAATAATTTGTTTATTAGAAATAGTACTTTCAAAACAGTACTGCATTGAAGGATTTAAAGAATCAGTGTCGATGGAAATCCATGTTTTCTCATGTGGTTTCATCTTTCCCTGCTGTGTGCCCCTCCTCGGTATTAAACGTTGGGTGTAGACCTGGTCTGAGCACCAGATATTTTATGATGTTGATTTTCCATATTGAGTTGAAGATAGTACCTTTGTGTTTTTGTGAGATTCGATGGCTAATTAATAGGTACACATGATAAGTCCATATACTGCTTTTATTCAGAATACGAAAGGATGATAAATAAATCCAGGTTCAGAGTAACCGGGCTCACGCCGGGT
Organism: Maratus michaelseni; assembly: GCA_963931845.1. Taxonomy (NCBI): domain Eukaryota; kingdom Metazoa; phylum Arthropoda; class Arachnida; order Araneae; family Salticidae; genus Maratus; species Maratus michaelseni. The sequence goes on along the minus strand of OZ007594.1, from coordinate 162,851,554 downwards.
AAATACTATCCATTCACGCTGCACCCGGGGAAGTACCGAGGAAGGGCACACAGCAGGGAAAGATGATATTAACAGCAGGAAGGCTAGGAGCGGAGTGTGTTGTTTCCACGACACAACTTGTAGTGGCACTGGCAATAATCTCGCCAAAATAGGGTTGCTACAGAGTGTCTAGGCGAGAATACTTTCAGACGGAATGCCGCATAACTAATGGTACTTACCGAGCCAGGTTGCTAGATTATTGGCATAAGAATGTACTTCATTTCAAAATTTACTATCGCCATGAAGATTATAACCGACAAATATTTTCCCATGTGAATGGCATTTCAAGAGACAAAACAACTTGTGCATTTAACAATCAGAATATATTTTTAGACATGGGTGTGAGTGATTGAGTTATTATTAAGACCAAATATGGACATGTATCTGAGCTGTATGAAAAGATAGACACAATTTTAACTGACTCTGTGGCCACAAAAATGCATTATGAACATATTGTGTTATAAGCTTGGTTTCGGAAAGTAAATTACGAAAAGGCATCTGTGCTGATTTAATACTTTTCTTTTTATTTTAATCGAAAAGCCGTGAGATATTAAAGATCCAGCATAAGTGAATATGAAAAGGGAAATAGTATAAATTACGGCGGGATTATTGTTTGTAGCTATAGATAACACAATTAAATTTTAAAAAAGGCAGGGGAAAAATAATTTAGATAAAGAATAAGGGAGGTTAAAATTTAATATATGATTCTCATATCATAACGCCATCTGGTGGCAAAATTTTAAACTAATTTTTTTTTCGCTTAAACAAATTCCAATTCCTTCATTATGTCCTTCACAAAATTTCACAACTTCCTGACCAATAGTTTGGTCTGTAGACATCTTTAAAGTAGGGTCGTTTAATTATGGACACTCTGTATATATATTTGTTATTATAATTATATCGCATTTAAAGAAAATCAACGTTTTCAACAAATCACTTCTTTTGAAAGTGAGGTTCATTGGCGCATACCAAAACCATGATTTTTTTTTCAACTAACACGTATAACCATTATTGCGTATTGAATTTACATAAATTAAAACCACAAAAAATATATAATAAGTTTGATGGGTTTAAAAAAACACAAAAAAAAAAAAACATGCCTTAAATGAAAACTATTCAATAAAGAAAAATGGATTTGCCGCACTTTCAAAATCAACAGCTCAATTTGATAATTATCTAGAATTCGGTATTTTAAATCATTTATCTGAAATAACAAAACTATTGATTTCGAGATAAGGACATTAATAATTAGTTTGAAAATGATTAATTAGTCACAATCCTAATTATTCAATTTATTTGAAAATTACTACTTGGGCATATCTCGCAGTATTTTAATTGCTATACCCCTGTAAGCATCATGCTTAGCATTTGGTATTATTTATAATTTTATACTATTGCTTGTTATTCATAATATTAAACTTTTGAAAATGTATTTTCAGTTTTCTTTTTACACTGTTTTATTTAATTTAACTTGGTTCATGTGCGTATAAAGATGAAATTTTGTAATTGATTTTTCATTCAATACCTGATATGATGGAATATTTTTACTCTTTTGTTTATTAATAAATTATTTTTAAAGAATTTTTTCATTAGCCAGTTTTAGGCGATGAATCGTCTAATATTCCTTATGATTGAAGCTGTATACAAGTTAACAATAATGGAGTTCATGTTGCACCTAAACCCGCTCGCTAAAATAAGCCAACAGACTGTGAAACTGCAACAATGAAATATTTTAAGCACTAAAGAGTAAATAATAAATAATAAATAATAAATAAAGAGTGTAATATTGAAAAAAACGCTTTTATCCGTTAATATAATTTAATATTAAAAAAATTATGATTATACTTTGAGAAAACTATTTAGAAATCCCGAATAGGTAGTTTAAAAAACGCTTTTTTTTTTCCTGTTGCCATATCTTGAAAAAAGGAACAGAGCAAAAATTATATATTTTTGATAAATTCACCCGTTTGCGCTTTCTACCAAGCGTCAATGAAAGCGATGAATTTTCCACAATCGGGGACCACGCAAAAATTAACGTATTTTAACGGAAATTGTTTGGAACAGCTTATAAAATGGAAATGCTTATAAAAGAGTGCGTGTGTGCGTGTGCGTGTGTGTGTGCGTGCGTGTGTAATCTGCGCGTGTGTGTGTGTATTTAACTATTTTTATTTTTATACTTATTTTATTTCGAAGTTCGTATCCATAGAGATTTCCCTAACATGGTCGACATAAAGTACAGTTTTTTCTCGCGGATCAATTTGAATTGATGCGTTTTTTTTTTTTTTTTTTTTTCAGTCGCAGAAGTTGAAGTTTGGATTTTTAAGAGAGGAATTAATTCATTATACCGTTTACGATTTTTTAAAACGCTTTTTATCTCTGTTCATTTGACCTAATACTTTTGATGGAAATATTTCGTGTCCCTTGAAAAATATGAGAAAAATATTTCAGACTGCGTGAATTGGGTTTTGTGAGTGTAGTGTGTGTGTGTATGAGGGGGGGGGGATTAAACCAGTAAACTTGGTGACATTTCACTGAAACTCATTCAACGATTCATCTGAAAAGCAAAATAATACTGTTTTGTTGACATGGCAACATTTTTTGTGTTGTCAACGGCGCTGAATTTAACATAATTTTAAACTTAATGACGCAGCGGGAATTTTTGGGAGACAGAGTTTATAATAATATTATTTTTATTAATATATTAAATCAAGAACATTTAACATTTTCAATGCAAGTGAAGTATTTTGTCAATGACAAATTCTCAGTTTACTAATCGTCCTGATTTTAGATGTTCTACAAGAGTATCAAAATGACAACTGAAAAAGGTGAGTTGAAAATCATTTTAAGCTGTATTAACTGATTTTCTCATTAAATATTTAATGATTTTTTTAAATTTAAGTACAATGTTTATCAGCATATTTTTTGAACCTTTACTTTTAAAAGAAAACTTCAGTAAAAAACAAAAATTTCCTTATTTTCGAATAAGAAAATTTCTATTTATAAATGCATAGCTGCCAACTTTTACGCTTTTTTGCTGCCACTAAAAATTGATAGAAATTTTTGGCTTATTGAATTACATGATTTCGGAGATTAAATAAGCTTAAATTTACTATATAGGCAAAGAGCGTAAAAGTTGGCAGCTATGTAGATGTCATTTCATAATAATCTAACTAAATAATTCTGATAATAATCATTCTTTAATATTTCAGTTCTCCCCTCCCCCCTTAAAGTAAATAATTTTATTTTTCATATTTTATTTCCGGAACGTCAGTTGGGGCTTACTGTGAAGACCAAAAAATTTTTTTGGATTCTGTCCTCCTGTTAGTTTGTATGTCTGTTTGTCTGTTCCGCAATGATTGTTGCAAAAAGCACCCGATTAGCTTGGAAATTGGGTATGTGTATCAGAAAAAAGGGACTGGGCATGCGCGTGCGCCTCCACCGATTTTGCAACAAATGATAGCTTTTTTGAGGAATTTTATTAATATCTCCATTAATTATTTTAAAAAAAATTAAAAATCTTTGCCTCAGGTGCAACAGAACTTACCTTGAACTACCCTCATACAAATTTTGAGATTTCTGTACACAGCACATTTTGCCAGACACACACATACAGAGCAAAACTTTCTTTTATTAGTTGCTAGCTGACCCGCCCGGCATTGAATGGCCCATGATAAAAAAAATTTAAAAATCTCAAGTTTGTATGATTTTATATCTTTGACTTTAACCTGATTTTCTGTAACTAAAAATTTGCGAAAGTATATTGATATTTAGTAGTTAAAGCGCTTTTAAAAAGACATTTTTTTTTTCTCACGTAGGGGCATAGTTTTAGAAAAATGTTCTTGTTGTCCGAACTCTTTGGAATTTCTATCGGTTATAAATATAACAGTTTTACAGCCCGTGTAAGAATTTCATGAAAAAATATTGTTAACTAGGTAAAAAAGAAATGTTTCCTTCTCGTTTTTTTTTTTGGGGTGGGGGAGGGGGGGGGGCGTCGGCTCCTTTAATATAACAATAGAAAAATAGTTCTCATCTTCCGAACTCTCTTAAATTTTAATCGGTTATATAACTGTGTATCCAAGCTCTCTTTAAAATTTCGTGAAAAAATATGCATATTTAGTAGTGAAAACATGACTCAAAGCAGAGCAAAGCCATACCAAACCACCCGCTTTTCCGATTTTTTTTTTTTTTTCGAAAATTTCTCAGATTTTATATTATTTTCTAAATACTTCTACACGTCCGAATGTTGCGAAAATTTTGTATATGATGTAAATCTGGTCTACCGAGACACTCCAAATCGATTGTGTCGAAATACAGATGTTTAGTTACTTTTAGCGTAGAAAAAATATCGTCACCGTGAGTCGTGAGTCTCGAAGTAACCTGCGTCCGCCGGTGTTTTTGAAAGGATTAATAATCTTATTTTTTAAAACCGATTACACCATCGATTAGAAGACGATTTCAGCCTTAATATAAAATTTTTGATTTGTCGGTATCTCTGAAATTGCGCCCTGGGGGTAAACGTCAGTCGGAAAACCGACCTTTTTTGAATTTTTTTTTTTCCAAAGCCTTAACAACGATATTTTTTTAATTGATTGAGGCATTTGAGACGTAAGAGTACGATCTTTCCGAATATTTTTTTTTCCAATTTTAGCTTTTTACCGTACGGTTTAGCTGATTTAAGTTAAAACATAACTACAAAATAACACAAAAAGAAAAAAAACGCGCGTTTGGTTCTTCTCGATTATCCCCCCTCCCCCCCCCCCTCGATGCGTATATCATCTTTTGTGCATGCGCAACCGTTTTCATCGATTCGGAAAGTTGATTAGTTTTTAATTAACATCTCTAGTTATAGAATAATTAAAGTTTTTTAGCCTCAGGTGCATCAGGACCTGCCTTGGACTATCCCACCCAAATTTTCAGACTTGTAAGTGCAGTAGATTTCGCTGGACATCGCACATACACACACACAGACACACATAGCGAAACTGTCTTTTATTCGTATAGATAGAGATAATACCAGCTGTGGACGAAATGGCACCATTACGCCAGTATGCAGATAAAAATTTCACGACGCCGCAGTTAAGAGTTAAAAAAAGCTACCTAGAAAAAAATATATTAATATAATTTTGGAAAATAATATTTCAAAAATAATCTATTAAGGTATGTGTGCCTACCCCCCAAATCAATGTTTTTGTGATTTGTTTCCGAAGTGTTTTTTATTATTTTAAATTAAATTTAAAACATTTAGGATTCCAAAAATTTAGGATTCCAACTTTCTATCCCAAATTATAAACCGGAAGTGAACTTTATGACACCGGAACTGACCTAAAATATCACGAAAAATATCTTTAAAAAAAAAGTTTTTAAGATAATGAAATAAAACCCTGTTACAGGGTTTTGCTCATCTATTAGTATGTTATGTAGCAAAATGTAGCTTGTAAATATGTATTTATTAATAAAGAGGTACTTTATGAATAAAATCTTGTGTGGATAAATATACACTAAAAACACCAACGTTTAACACACAATATCATAGTACAATGGACAGACGCACATTTCGTGAGTAACTTGGACTCACTTCCTCAGTGTCGATAAAATAAAATTAAACATTATTGTATCCCCCCCAAAGAAAAAAAAATGCAAAACTCATTTCGATTCCAAATCGCTTCAATAGTCAGGCCATCCAATTTTATGCCTTTGCGTTTAAAAATGAGTCAGAAAATGTGACAGAAAGTTTCGCGTTGTTGAGCAAGTCATTTGAGAACCACCTTAAAGTAATCGACAACAAATATTTTTAATTTTAAATAGTGTTAGGAAATTTAGAAAAATTTAGGAACGCCGCGAGTTTAATTTTATTTTATTGACACTGAGGAAGTGAGTCCAAGTTACTCACGAAACGTGCGTCTGTCCATTGTACTGTGATATTGTGTGTTAAACGTTGGTGTTTTTAGTGTAAAGAGGTACTTTTATTGAAAAATATATAATTTAAAAAAATGTTGTGTACACAAAATTTGGTATATGTTAGTAAATTTAAGAGGTATTACAAATCTTTTGCTTCATAACACAGGTAAGTGATTTACTAATTTATTGTTGGAAAAAAAAGGAAAATATATTGGTTGGATTTCGTTACAGAAAGTTTCACATACTAAAATTTTTACTAAAATTTGACTGGGTATTGCCTAAATTTGAAAAGTTAGTTAAAATTCCATTAAAATTTTATTTGAATTCATAGTTTTACTCCCTGTTTTAACTAAAAACATGTGTTTTTCATAAAAAATTCATATTTTTCAAAAAAAGTGCCCAATTAACACATACCTTAAAAAAGGTTTCCTTTATATTTGATTCTCGTATCTTATTATTTCATGCAAATTTCAAGCTAAATTCAGAAACCTAAAATGCTTAAAACTACTTTCAAGAGTTCAATGCAGTATTTATCATACAACGTTTCAAATAAAACTGATAAAAAAAAGGAAAATCTTATCAATTCGTTTACTTCATATGGTGGATATGATAAATACGTTGCTATGTCAAACAAAAGGTTTTTTGATAAAACGTTTATCTATGCTATCTGATACAAACGAAACTAAATGGGAGTTTCTAATTCTGAAAACGCTTTTCCTTCTTTCAGACTATTTATCGTAAGAAATGGAAATTTCACCTTCATATGCTTCCACGATTTTTGCAAAGCAGATGGAAACCATTTAGCCGTAAGTTTGTTTTCGAAGAAGAAAATAGAGTAAGTGTACATATTTATTTATTTACTTCATTTTATTTTCGAAATGTAATTTCTAAAAAGCTACAAAGATTCTTTCTATTCTAAATAACAGTAACAAATGCTGCTGCTTACTGCTGCCACAATTGAATTTATTGTGACCTTTTCACTTTCTGCACTCTAAGAAAAAACGGCAAAAATTACAGAAAAATTTGCTGTAAATTTATGCACCCAAATTTCCAGCATTTTTTACTGTAAATTGACACCAAAATAGGACTTAAATAATATTATGTTTGGAATTTTACAGCAAAATGTTCTTCAAACACAGGCTAATTTTACTGCAAATATGACTATAATCATATTAAATGTTACAGCAAAAAATGCTGGCAATTTGGGTGCATAAATTTACAGTAAATTATGCTGATATTTTTGCCCTGTCTTTCTGACAGTGTGGGGCTTAAATGCAAAACTTATTGCATATAAAAACTAGTCGTTGGGGGCCACCGTAATACTTGCCCATCATGGATATGCATAATATAAAATATGTAAATAAAACATGTGTAAACTATACATAAAATGCATTGCAATTCGAATAAAATCATGGCTTGATGACGTCATAAACTTTAAAGGCTCTATTACTGAATTGCGTAAAAGAAACATCCATATAACTCCAAATCATATTAACTAACGGTTTATTGCGTCGGATTAAGCGTCTCATTTCCAATTAAAATAGATCTTTGAATTGAAATTTGGATGAAATACAGGGTCATGAAAAATCGAAGAGTGTGGAAAATAGGATTATAAATATCTCGGCAACTCATTATTCGATCAACTTCATTCTTTGTGCAAAATTTATGTTTTTTCATTGTCTTTTATATTCCCTCCTTAAAATAAATAATTTCAAAAATTTTTATGTACCTTTTATCAGAACGAATATTTCGAGAGTACGAAAAATATTGTCCGGTTAATGGAGATTACTGAAATTCAATAAACTTCTTCCCATTATTACATACTAAGTATATACCGAATTTCAAGTCTCTGTCTCAATTTGTTCGGGAAAAAGAGCGTTTACAGACACACAGACAGGCGGACGGCAATTTTTTTTTTCTAAAAATAAGCTTTTCGGAATCTCCAGTGTCTGAAACGTGTAAATCCATCAAAAAAAAAAAAACTTTTTCGATTTTTAAAACGATAACAAGACTTACGCTATACTACATATCATGGATAAGTAACATGTAAAATGGTAGTTTTATAGAAAAAATATGTGATAAACACGTTGAAGTAGACAGTTATTAAACTGAAGAATTCTTTTAAGTGCTATTTAATATTGAAATCGGTCAAAATAATTCGGTTAAAAAGGTTTTATAGGATCAGAAACCATATTTTTCAAGCACATATAGGACTAGGGCTCGCAGCGTTCCTAAATTTTTCTACGTTTCCTGCCACTATTTGAAATTAAAAATCTTTGTGGTCGATTCCTTTAAGGTGGTTCTCAAATGACCTGCTCAACAACGCGAAACTTTCTGACACATTTTCTGACTCATTTTTAAACGCAAAAGCATAAAATTGGATGGCCTGGACTATTGAAGCAATTTGGAATCGAAATGAGTTTTGCCTTTTTTTTTTTTTTTTTTTTTGATAAATCGAGATATAAGCGATTCGTATCACGTTACCCCCACTTCTTTCTCGTCCTGCGGGAACGGAAATTCGGTCCAAAACGCCGACTTTGGCAGTATTTTCTAAAATATCTTATGCCTTCTACCAATTTGATTAATCTTTCAATTGCAATTTGGAATCAAAATGAGTTTTACATTTTTTTTTTTTTTTTTTTTTTTTTGATAAATCGAGATATAAGCGATTCGTATCCCGTCACCCCACTTCTTTCTCGTTCTGCGGGAACGGAAATTCGGTCCAAAACGCCGACTTTGTCAGTATTTTCTGAAATATCTTATGCCTTCTACCAATTTGATTAATCTTTCAATTGCGATTTGAAATCAAAATGAGTTTTGCCTTTTTTTTTTTTTTTTTTTTTGATAAATCGAGATATAAGCGATTCGTATCACGTCACCCCACTTCTTTCTCGTCCTGCGGGAACGGAAATTTGGTCCAAAACGCCGACTTTGATAAATCGGCGTATTTTAAGTTTCTGAAAAAGAACACCTGCCAATTTCATGCGTTTTCGAACAAAAATGAATTTTAAAAAAATACATGTCATAAAGTGATCTGTTTGAATTTGAGAACAACCTTAACGTCTGCAATCAAAGTCTACATTAAAAATTATCTTTTTAAAATAGTGGTAGCAAAATGAAAATGCTTTAGGAACGTTGTGAGCCCTGTTTATGTTAGAATTGGTCACGATAGTTCCGTTACATAAAATTTGTAAGATAAAAAAATATGCATAGTAATTTAACTATCTTTGGCAGGAATATGCGTGACTAGATTGTGGTGTGCAGTGTCCATTCATTTTTCAAATTTGTCTAATATTTTGATTTTTTTTTTTTTAATGGAAAATTTCATTATACATTAATTTCTTATTTTTAAAAAGCCGTTTTTACATATTGTTGCCGATTTTAAAAAAGCCATAATATTTCCAAATATTTTTCAACTGAAATATATATTTACACACGTACATTAAAAAATAAAGAAAACTTTAAAATTATTAAATTATTACGTGCGAAAAACATTTAATGGCGAAAATTGCGTCACACCTAAAACGATATAATTCAAACATCATATTTAAAAATATTTTTTTTATCGTGTCTAAAAGAAAACTTCTTCTAGACGTTATAAAAGTCTGGAAGACAGCGACATTTTTTACTTACCATTTTATACGTCCACTACAAGAGGGAACTGTGACTACCTCTGTAGGTTTTCACATCCCTCCAGTTCTAGTAAAGCAAGTACGGGTTGGAACAACCCGACTTAAGGCCTAGGGCCTGGTCCCCTTCTGGGTGTCCAGCTGCGAAGCTGTTGGGGGACGCCAGCCCGTCTCCAAGTGTCTCGTGGTGACTCCCCTACTGGGTTTCACCGCGTATCGCAACGACTTACGTCGTCGACACGTGTGTTTAATGTTAGAGGGTCCGCAGATGGCGGTTCTCTGACCGGCCAAAGCGCCGTAGGGAGTCAAACCTGCTGGCGCGATAAAAGTCAGTCAGGACTTGGGTTCGGTGGTCGTCTACGCGTCGGGCGCTCCTTCAGGGCTCCTGGCGGCGCAGCTTACTTTTACCATTTTATACAAACGGATTTTCAAATGTATAATTGATCTTATTTAATCAATCACGAAAAAAGTCGTTGTAACAGTGGTTGATGCTTTCTTGAGAACCGAAAAATCCGTCACTCATAGTGAAATGAATGGCAACCCGATTACAGAATATAACCACTGGTCTTGATAATATCATTCAGTCTTCCATAATCGGGTAATATTTTTAAAGCAGAGCAAATTACCCTTTTTTTAGAGCCTACACACTGTTAAAATTTGCAGCAAACTGTCCAGTCATATGACCGTTTTTGTAGAAAACGGTTACATAACTGTATTTTAACTATATTCTAACCCTAAAATGAACAATAATACGGTCACAAAAAAGTTAAATTACGGTTATGTAACCATTTTCTACAAAACGGTCAAATGACTGGACAGTTTGCTGCAAATTTTTAACAGTGCAGGGTATGGACTGGGGTTGGCGGACGTAGCTCGTAGGCTGTAGAGCCCTTAGTATTTTAAGAAAATATCACCGCTATCAGTTAACAAGAAAGAACATTTATCATATGAAAAGTTGAACATGCGTGCATGTGGGGCTAGCAAGTGAGATGAGGGGGGAGGAGAGAGTTATGAATTTTCGTTGTATTTCGAAGTCGACAAAATTTTCTTATTTATCTTTGGTGATTTTGGAAAAACAATAAATTTAGGCGAGTATAAAGGGATTTTCACTTTGTGAAAAATGCCGAAAATATAAATTTTCCAAATTTTTGCTTACAGTGTAGTATGTTCTGGCGAATCTATATTATAAAGAAAAAAAAACATGTCCGTTAGAACGCTGACGTCATATCGACGATGGCAACCACCTGAATTAACAATTTCGTTTTATCATAAATTTTTTAACTTCTAAACATCGCGCAATTTCAATTTTTAACTAAATTACCAAACGAAATTAAAACTTCACAGATAAAATAATAATTAAAACAAGAATTTACTAATAATTGAAATAGGCGCTTAAACACTGAAACAATTAAAGGATAAAGTTTGCTATAGTTACAGATGCATTTTGTAATTAATTATTGGCGCGCGGCTAATTACGCAAGTACCAAACATTCTTTTTTAGGTGCATTCGTAATTATATACATACGTAGCACCGTCTGTCTGTCCGTCCGTCCGCATATAACGGCGCAAAAACTACCCAAACGAATGGTTTGAAATTTGATATATATAATCGTTGCAAAATTTTCTCGAGTCATTTCAAATTTTATGAAAATCAAATAGAAACCTAAAAAGATATTAATAAAAGTTTTCTTCATTCTATTAAATCCTATCGTACGTAATTAATTTAATGATATCCCATGATAGGTAATGATTCTAGGTTGCCATATTGATTCCGTCTTATTTAAGATGGAGTCATATTATTTCCGTGTTACTGAATTTAAAAAGCGAATTTGTATTCTAAAATTGTTTAATTATAGCAATCCTATAATCTACCGAAAGTTTTTTGGATAGATGTTTCCGGAGAAATAGATATTATATGGTAAAAGAGTCACAGTATGGATTTCAAGTTATGAAATTTTCAAAGCTAGGTTTAAGTTTCCCATTGGAATTTTCAGTAAATGTCAACAAAAAATAAAATGTTGCCAACTTAAAATGTACTTATTTTATTACGGAAATTAATCACATCATAATAACAGACGTAAATATAGTTCATTTTTTCAGAGAAATAATAAAGAAGGATTTTTTTACATTGTCTTGCATTGGAGATTTCCGTTGTAATTTGCGAATTGTAATTTATTGTTTGTAAAAGTGTATTGAAACTTAATTTCATAAAATAAAATTAATATGTATAATATGAAAATCTGCACATAAAATTAATTTTGTATTCATGCGTTTTTGAATAAGAGTGCAACAGCTATTGCACCAAGATATGAAAGCTTATAAAACTACTTACAGTACGAACGCAGCTCATTTTTCACGTTTGACGTACAATTTCCAACTTGGTTTGGTGTAGTTGGGGGGGGCAATCTAAGAAAATACAGTAAATGTAAAAAAATCTATTAGAGTTTTCAATTAAAAGTGATTTTTAACTACGTTCTTTACAGTGGACAGTAATATCGAGCGTATTTAATCCATGTTGGATCGCCTTGTTTGCGTAATAATCGGATGATTATAAAGATGTGAAAAATTATTTTTACTACATTCATTTCCCTCTAAATATATCAGAGTTTGAATCTCTTTCAAATCATTTTTCTCAATTCAAAGTTTTTAGCACTTTCCAACCTAGTTGAAAAGTGCTTATGACTTCGGTTTGTCTGCCGTCTGCCGTCTGTCGTCTGTCCGTGCTCTAACTCCCGTAAATATGCTCGGATTGCTCTGCAATTTTTATATGTTATTGTCGTTATCTATAGCATGTTCCCTATTTCAACGGAAGTGTGTAGCACTGATAGTTTTTTTACAGGGACACTCAAAAGAATTTCGTTACATTGCGGTCTATGGGGAAAAATCCTTTGCGGTTTATTTAAATAATGTTTCACTATTTTAAACGCATTGAAATTGTTATATATCACTAAGTTGCATTAGAAGAAGCTTAAAATGGAATAGTGTGTGTATAGCACTTATAGTTACTTTACAGGGACAGTTAAAAGAATTCCGTTACATTACGTCTATGGAGAAAAATCGTCTGCGGTTTATTTAAATAATGTTTCCCTATTTTAAACGCATTGAAATTTATATAAGGTGCATTACAAGAGGCTTACTACAGAATAGTGTGTGTATAGCAGTCATCGTTCATTTACAGGGACACACAAAAGAATTCTCTACTGTCTGTTAAAAATAATTCCTGGAAGTGCGTTTTAAGTTACTGAACGCGATTTTAATTTTAACTCGCTTTTTGTCTATTACGTGGTGTGTATAAATTCTGTAGATCCTATACAGGGCAGCACAAAAGTTCGCGAACACATTTCCGTTTATTGACAGAAACTCCAGAAAGATAATTTTAAACTGTGCTACGCGTTTCCTAACTAAACTAAAATTTAGCATCCTAGCATATACAAATCTATAGATCATATACAGGGCTGAATAAAAGTATTCGGATATTTTTCCGAATATTATGATCACTTCCCTCTAAATATATTAATAATAATTTGAGTCTCTTTAAAATCATTTTTCTCAATTCAATGTTTTTTTTTGCCTTCTACATTTTATTACTTTTAAAAATACTTAAACTTCAACAGATATATAAAAATGACACAATGACACATACTCGTATCGAAAAGGTTTTTGTCAATAGAATTAGTGATGGATTTTGCAATAGCGTGAATACAAACATTTTTTTTTTTTTTTTTTATGAAAATATAAAGAAACCAATGGACCCGTGCAAGGATTTCGCACTGCAATCCAAATGTTTTAGCATTGTAGTATTTTTATACATAGATTTAAACTTCTAAAGAAACATTAAGAATAAAAATACCTGTAAGCTACATTGGTAGAGAGGTCGCAAATGAACCTGGGTTTCTTTTTGGCGACAAAATGGCGATTTTTTGCCTGGCGAGGCTATCTGGTGACTAAAATTGAAATATGTGTAATAAAAATAATGTGTGTGGTAAATAAAACTGTATGTAATAATAAAATTAAATGTGTGTATTTTAAAATAAAATTATAATAGAATTTATTATAAAATAAAACTAACATGTTTTTGCAAGCTAGGCCTAACAGGTATTCGAAAATGGGGTTTTCACGCCAAAATAGCACCACAAAAAATATTGCGCCAATCCCAGTGCGTCTGCGATATCTGTTCCCTAACATTAGTCAAGCCAAAATATCAGCTCATTTATTCCATCAAACTTACAAAAAGGCACGCGCGAGAGAAAAAAAAATTAACACTAGTATATTAACTGCATTAGAGGATGACATCATCCGTATCGAATAAAAACATGGGACAATCCATGGTGTCTTTTTCTCCTAAACATTGCAATTTCAATTTTGCTTTTTAATCATAAATATAAAATAAATACGTGCGGAGATGTCACACTTTATCTTTTTGTGCTATTTATTTTTTTATAATCATTGTTCAGCACGATTATAATGAGGTATTTTATTTTTGTGGCAATACTAATTTGAGAAAAACCTTTCATTTCATTTATGAAAACAATGCCGATTTAATTTTTAATTATCAGCAAATTTTAATCAAAAAACATGCTTTAGGAAAATGTAAGTATGCTATGTCAGAAGTTCAAAATCCTTTCATATGGTACCTCATTCGTCGTTCTGCGTTTCGTATCTTTTTAGAAAAAGGGATGTTGACAGGAGAAATAATATATATGATTCCTGTTTTTCACTCAACTTTAGAATAGATAAGGATGTTCCTTTTCCCCCCTCATAAACTAATGGGTTTATAGAAAAATCAATTCGTAAAGTTATGAAGGATACTACTGAGAATATGATAAAAAAAGTGTAAAAATAATAAAAATTAAAAATTTTTTAATTATTTAAAAAATTTAAAAAATATATATATATTTGTTTTTAATATAGCCATTATATTGTGTGTAGGGGAAGGTGGCCTAAAATTATCCCCTTAAGGGAAAAACTTGTGTAAAATAACATAACTGTTTAAATAAAATTTTGGCCCTTTACTAGTATGTTTTACACTATATTTTGTATTAGAAACGTATTTTAAACACAATATTTTAAACACAAATTGAGTAATGAAAAAAGTAGATTTTTTAAAAAGTGTCCAAAGGATCATTTATCCTCACCAAAGGGCAAAATAATCCTTCATTTAAAAATAATTGTAAATTGTTTTTTATCGGCAAAATAATGAATATAAAAGTAATTATGACAGTACATAAGTGTAATTCACATTTTTTAACATACTCCATTAAATAAACCAAGTCATATTTCTGTACATGAAAGACTGTATATCTAAATAAATATGAAAGCTAGTGCTTACCTTATAACAGATGTTATAAAACCCAATTTTTCAAAGAATTCTATTCAGACGCGTAATACTGCCATCACTTGAATAACGCCATTGCTTCTTCCTCACTTATCACAACTAGTTTATGTATTACCCTGTAGATAGCGCACGTCTGGAAGAAAACATATGTGGATCGTTTTGCCCGTTAGGATCATTTTAGGCCACCTTCCCCTATATAGATTATAATTATAATTATTATTATTATTATTATTATTATTATTTATTGTTATGATTTTCATTATTATTATTATTATTATTATTATTATGATTTTCATTATTAATATTATTATTATGATTTTCATTATTATTATTATTATTATTTATTACTATTATTATTATTATTGCCGTGCAAGTCATTTTGTTTTAAAATTTCATTTTATGATGTAGAATGTACAAACAAAGACATAAGAAAAAAAAATTAAGTATCGAGCCCCTTTAAAGGACCAGGGTTCTTTTCAAACAGACAAAAGGTCATTTTTTTAAAATTCGATTACATTTAAATGCAATTATTTACACCATTCTATTTAACTTAACTTGGTTTTTGTTTCTAAATATGGAATTTTGTAATCGATTTTACATCCAATTCCTTATAGGCTGCAATTATAAAAATTATATACTTAGGTGTATTTCCGATGACAGTAGAATTTTTCAATAGTTTTAAAATTTAATGATACATTAATAAGTTAATTTTAAGACATTTTTCCATTAGTTGATAAATCGCCAAATATTTTTTTATGGTTACAACTGTTTATGAGTCGCATTAACAATGACGTTAATTATGCGCCAAACTTCGCTCGCCGAAGTATGCCATCTGTGTGTGAAACTGCCACAACAAAATATTTTAAACGCTACAAATAAATAAATAAATAAATAAAAATTAGAGAATTAGAGAATTAAATTTGTAGTATATTTAAAAAATATACTTTTTTATCATATGATATTAGCTTAACGTTAATTAAAGTATGACTATACGTTGAGAAAACAATTTAAAAATCCTGAATAGATAGTTTAAATCAAGACCTCCTTATTATATTATGTTATTATAATAAGGGAGTCTTTGTTTTAAGTAATGTTTTTTTTTTCTTTCCTGTTGTTACATCTAAAAAAGGAAACAGAGCAAAAATGGTATATTTTTTAATAAATTCACTATTTTTGGCTTTCTATCAAGCGTACATTACAAGCGTATCAAGCTTTCTATCAAGCGTACATTACAAGTTTATCATTATCAAAAAAACTTTTTGAATTGTACTTCACGAATATGTAATAATATTTTTCGTCATTTTCTTAAATCAAAAGTTATATGGTAAGAAAACCTTGACATTAACTTATGCACACCCTGTATGTTTGTTTTATGTTTTCAAAATCGTTGCAAATTCTCAACATTTGGGAAATAATTACTTTTTTATTATTGAAGAATTCAAATTTTCCTTCGATACTAGATGATTTTAGTTAGACATTATTCGTCTAAGAGTTCAAGAAAAAAATCTGGAATGACTCCATTCGACTTTCTGAACATGGCGTCGTATACAGAAAGTTAAAACAAGGTGGAAATTGTACGTCAGACGTGACAAATGAGGTGCGTTCGTACTATAACTAGTTTTATAAATATTCAGATTTTGGTACAATAGCTGTTGCACTCTTATGCAAAAATGCATGAATACAAAATTTATTTTATCTGCAGGTTTTCATATTATAGATATTAATTTTTATTCTGTGAAATTAAGTTTCAATACACTTGTACAAACAATTAATTACAATTCTGTTACATTAAAATTATACTATGCGCAAATATCCATGTAAAAAAATCCGTGTAAAAAAATCATCGTTATTATTTCACTGAAAAAAAAAAGAATTATATCGTCTATTATTATGATATGATTAATTTCCGTAATAAAATAAGTACATTTTAAGTTGACAACATTTTATCTTTTGTTGACATTTACTGAAAATTCCAATGGGAAACTTAAACCTAGCTTTGAAAATACCAGAACTTTAAATCCATATTTAGACTCTTTTTCCATTTAATATCTATTTATCTGGAAACATCTATCCAAAAAACTGTCGGTAGATTATGTAGATTATAGGATTGCTATAGTTCAACAATTTTAGTATACAAATTAGGTTTTTAAATTCAGTATTACGGAAATAATAGGACTCTATCTCATATGTGACGTAATCACCATGGCAACCTAGAAGCATAACCTACCATGGGATATCATTGAATTAATTACGTATGATAGGATTTAATAGAATGAAGAATGTCACTATAACTTGGACATAGAGGTTTTAAAATGTCATATACATCATATATGACTATAACGTCATACATGTCAGATAATGTGGCGATATATCTCGGTAGCTTGACGATCAATCCCAAGAAACTGCTATAACAAGGAAGTACCAATTTTGAAAAAATTCAAATTACTTAATAAATATTTTATTAATATCATTTTAAATTTTGATGCGATTTTCATAAAATATGAAATGACTCGACAAAATTATACAACGATTATATATATTAAATTCCAAACCATTCGGTTGGGTAGTTTTTGCGCTGTTATATGCGGAGAAACAGACGGACGGACCAGACGACGACTATATATTACGAACGCACCTAAAATGAGGGGAACTTATTTAAATTTCCGTCGTAATGAAATCTGCTGAGCTCAAACGCTGACAAAAATAATAATAATAATAATAATAATAATAATAATAATAATAATAATAATAATAAAATTGTCAGCGTTTAAATTATTTTTTCCTAAAATAATTTAAGTATAAAACAAGAACGAAAAATCATGCGCCAAGCATAGATTATGTAGCACTTTCCAACGCTTCCAAAATAATTTTACAAAACATACCGTTTAATAAGCTAAAAGATAACATCTAAGTAAACAATTTGGAAAACGCATAACATATTTAAAAACATAATTTCAGGAATTTCGAACAGATACAATATTCGGAAAAGTATCCGAGTACTTTTATTCAACCCTGTATATGATCTATAGATTTGTATATATACTATATAGGATGATAAATTTTAGTTTAGTTAGGAAACGCGTAGCACAGTTTAAAATTCTCCTTCTAGAGTTTCTGTCAATAAACGGAAATGTGTTCTCGAACTTTTGTGCTACCCTGTATATGAAATACAGAATTTATACACACCCAGTAATAGACAAAAAGTGAGTTCAATTGAAAATCGCGTTTAGCAACTTAAAACGCCAGGAATTATTGTTAACAGACAGTAGAGAATTCTTTTGTATGTCCCTGTAAATGAACGATGACTGCTATACACACACTATTCTGTAGTAAGCCTCTTGTAATGCACCTTAATAATATATATAAATTTCAATGCGTTTAAAATAGTGAAACATTATTTAAATAAACCGCAGACGATTTTTCTCCATAGACATAATGTAACGGAATTCTTTTGACTGTCCCTGTATAGTAACTATAAGTGGTATGCACACCCTATTCCATATTAAGCTTCTTCTAATGCACCTTAGTGATATATATAAATTTCAATGCGTTTAAAATAGTGAAACATTATTTACATAAACCGCAAATAATTTTTCCCCATAGACCGCAATGTAACGGAATTCTTTTGAGTGTCCCTGTAAAAAAACTATAAGTGCTACACACTTCCGTTGAAATAGGGAAGATGCTATAGATAACGACAATAACATATAAAAATTGCAGAGCAATCCGAGCATATTTACGGGAGTTAGAGCACGGACAGACGGCCAGACAAACCGAAGTCATAAGCACTTTTCAACTAGGTTGGAAAGTGCTAAAAACACTCACATTGTAAGAGTACATTGTAAAAGTTCTTTCTGGCATTAAAAAAAAAAAATTACGAAAAATTCAGAAATTAAAATTGGAAGATTTTTTAAATAGTATTTTGTTTAATGATAGGTTTTCTTATCTTTGTCTTCTTGCATTAAATCATGCTTGATACTTTTTTTAATCTTGATAAGCTTGAGCTCTTTAAGCTCTTTAAGCTTGATACTTTTTTAATAATCTTGTTGTCTCATCTTAATTAAATGGTACTTTTACCTCTTTTATTCAAAGGATATGGAAAAAATCATGATTTTTTTTAAACAAGGTGAAAATTGTACGTCATTTGTGACAAATGAGGTGTGTTCGTACTGTAATTAGTTTCAGTGAAATGAATTATATCGTCTGTTATTATGATATGATTAATTTCCATAATAAAATAAGTACATTTTAAGTCGGCAAAATTTTACCTTCTGTTGACATTTACTGAAAATTCAAAAGGAAAACTTAAGCCCAGCCTTGAAATTTTCAGATCTTGAAATCCATATTTAGATTCTTTTTTCCATTTAATATCTATTTCTCCGGAAACATCTATTCAAAAAACTGTCGGTAGATTATATGATTGCTATAATTAAACAATTTTAGTATACAAATTCGGTTTTTAAATTCCGTAATACGGAAATAATGACTCCATCTTAAATATAACGTAATCATTATTACAACTTAGAATCATTACCTATCATGGGTCTATCATTGAATTACTTACGTATGATAGGATATAATAGAATGAAGAATGTGACTATAACTTGATCGTAGAGGTTATAAAATGCCATATACGTCATGCGCATGACTATGACGACATACATGTCTGATAACTTGACGATACATCTTGATCGCTTAACGATATACTCGGAAGCTGCTATAACAAGGAAGTACCGATTTTTAAAAAAATCAAATTACTTAATAAATATTTTTATTAATATCGCTTTAAATATATATTCGATTTTCATAAAATTTGAAATGGCTCGACAAAATTCTGCAACCATTATACAGGGTGAATCTAAACTCTTGGGCAAAACTTTAAGAGGTGATAGTACACATCAAGACAAACAATATTAAATAGGAAGCTAAGGGTTCCAAACGTCTTCCAAAGGAGATAGGCGCCATTAAAGTTTAGGGTCCAAAATTTCAAATGATTATAAAAAACGGAAAAATTGGTCGATTCGTTTGCGGTTTTCGCTAAAACTATTCTTTATGTCAGTACTTTCTTGAAAATAAATTTAAAAGATAATGTTTTAGAAATAGCGACAGAGGGCGCTTTAGACTTTGGAGTAACGAATAACTGTTTTTTACTGTTATTTTTTGTATCTGATTAAATGCTTTCAAAAGCTTAGACTTAAACTTAAATTTTGAGCTCAAAATCTGAATTGTTGGGAGTAGTTAAGTAGCGCAAACTGAACTGTGTTCAGGAGTTGAAATTTGAACCCCCCTGAACACAGTTCAGTTATTCCCGATCTTGGAGTCGTAGATCAGGCAGAAACTACTACCCCCTACACGTAAAATAGACGATAGAGGAATGACAAAATTAAATAAAAAATTATTTTAAAAACAAATTTTAAAGATAAAGTTCAAAAATGCCGATAGAGGGCGCTTTAGACTTTGGAGTAATGAACAACTATAGTTTACCGTCTACTCCAACGAGGACCTGGTTGCGAGGATTGCCGTCGTAGCAGGCGATATCCGGGAGATGCCCGGGGTATTCATTAATGTTCGCAACTCCCTCCACCGGCGGTGTGAGGCCTTCATCGTTGCTGGTGGGCACTCTTTCGAGCAGTTTTTGTGATTCCTCACGAACATCATGCGTGTACCATTTTCTACGTGTCAAACTTCATTCATATTGCGCACTACATGCATACATCAAATTGTTTCCTTTTATTTTGCGCAGAGAAATTGCTCGTGTCTGTTATGAATAAATTTTCTATTTATTTTTGTCATTAATCTATCGATTATTTTACGTGTAGGGGATAGTAGTTTCTGCCTGGATTAATTTTAACACAATTATTCAATTTGGTAAAGAAATCATGAGTTGTAATTTTCCAACTGGACGAAAAATGTCCGGGGTAAGGATTCGAACATGGGATCTTTTGGCTGAAGCTGCTATGCTGTACCAACTGAGCTATTCCGGTTGAATATGGAGGGCATGAACTGGATGAATTATGCCCTCCAGATTCAACAGGGATAGCTCAGTTGATAGAGCATGGCAGCTTCAGCCAAGAAATCCCAGGTTCCAATCCTGGCCCGGACATTTTTCGTCCAGTTGAAAAATTACAACTCATATCGTTTCTGCCTGGTCTACGACACCAAGATCGGGAATAACTGAACTGTGTTCAGGAGTGGGAGGGGAAGGGAGGTGTTTCAAATTTCAACTCCTGAACGCAGCTCAGTTTGCGCTACTTAACCATTCCCAGCGATTCCGATTTTGAGACCAAAATTTAAGTTTACGTCTAAACTTTTGAAAGGATTTAATGAGATACAAAAAATAACGGTAAAAAGTAGTTGTTCGTTACTCCAAAGTCTAAAGCGCCCTCTATCGGCATTTTTTAAACTTTATCTTTAAAATTTATTTTCAAGAAAATACTGACATAAAGAATAGTTTTAGCGAAAACCGCAAACGAATCGACCAATTTGTCAAAACGACATTTTAATTTTTAATGCCAGTAATTCCATATTGTATTTTTCGCCTTATTTAATCCAGTAATTCTACGATTAAGGAAGGCAAAGATTACGCTAAAGTATTCTGATGCTAAAAATTAAAAAATCATACGCATTCTAAAATGGGACATTATATGGGCCAAAATCTCATTAGTGTGATTTTTGGCTGCTGATTTTCTGCTGATATCTGATTTTTAAAAGTCTCAAATTATGTTCAATTTTATAATTATTACTAACCACTGTCTAGCAGAATAACAATTAGTAGATGAGTACAACGTTTATTGAAAAATAAATAAAATAAATGTGATATGGCAGTTTTTATAAGACATAACACAAATTGTAAGGGACAGTACAGTAAACCCTCAACATTCGCGGTTTTAACATTCGTGAGTTTCGATTATTCGCGAATATGAAAATGCGGAAAAACTTAACATTGGCGAGAATCTGACTTGATTATTCGCGATTTAAAAAAAAATATTATCGCTTTCTTTTTCAGAATTTATAGTTGTTAAAGATTATTTCCCCTGTTTTCTGAGTATATATTTACAAATCAATTTTCAATTATCAACTGAATAAGGAGCGAGTGTTGTAGGAAAGCAAAATAATAACAACAGCAGAATACTCATTGCAAAGGTGATATAATAAAAAATTGTAAAGGAGGTCAACGGCATCTTTAATCTATTAATTTAAAATGTGCAGGTTCTCGTAGAGATGGAGCTAAAGCTGCTCTTAGATAGGAAATAAAAGAATTTCTGAATCATTTAGCTGTATTTAAATATCATATTTTAATATTGTATCGCATACTGACTCACTAATACAGCATCTCTTTGCGATTTGCGAACAGAGAGAGTCGAAATTACTTTATATAAAAACCTAGGCTTTTTTAGTTGTAAGTATTTCTCCAGTCAGTTAACATGAATTATCTTCAATCAATAAATTTCATGTTTATGAACATGTGAGAACATTCACCTTCTACGTACATGCTATGCAGAATGTATTGTTAATACATATCATCCTTTAGTTCTTTGAAATGTTGTGCCACTCCAATTAAAATTTTATAGAACGTAACTCATATTTTAGTGCAGATAGATAGACTCAACATTCGCGGATTTGACAATCGCGAGGTTTTCCTGGAACGTAACCTTCGCGAATGTTAAGGGAAACTGTACTGACATTTTTTTTTGTAATTTTGCCACCTTACTTAAAAAAAAAAAAAAAAAAAAAAAAAAAAAAAAATTAGAATGTTGTATGCCCTATTTAAAAAAATATATATCAAAACTAAGATTAAAAGGCTGGATATCGATTAATCTATAAATAAAAATATTTAAATTTTCAACGGGTCAGTAGTGATGGTTAATAAATGTACGCTTACTTTTTCCCGATTCTTTTCAATCCAGAAAATCTTCTTTATGAACAAACAGCAAGCAATGGGGCTGTCCATAAATGATGTCACACTTTTTTTTCAATATTTTTTACCCCCCTCCCCCCCCTTTGTCACAAAATGTCACACTTCAACATACCCCCCTCCCCCCTCTTGTCACATGTCACACTATATTACATAAACATATACTTGCAGTTCAGAAACAAAGCACTACGTTATAGATCATATTTCAAATTTTATTTTCTAACTTTATGTGTTTTAATGACATTTGTGAGCATAACAATAAAAATGATTCATGCGCTTATTTTCTAAGAAATAAGATTAAAGTTTACAACAAAAAATATAATTAATATACAATAGTAATAAAATATTAATATGAAGGAGCAATTGATTTTTTTTTAAAGAAAGGAATATAAGTAAAAACAAATCACATGAATATTGTTTTAGCCCCGATTTAAAAATACCCTCAAATTCTGGTAATTTCAAAATAACTTCAAAATTTAATCTGCTGATTTTAAATGATTTTATTTCAATCAAAATGTGTGATGTCACACTTCTTCTTACCCCCTCCCACCCCCTTGTCACAAACTGTCACAATTTCATGAACCCCTCCCCCCCCCTCCAAGCGTGACATCATTTATGGACGGCCCCAATGGTGACTTTTTAAGAACACGTGCTTCCCTACTGGAAACAATGCTGAAATGACTGCATACTGCCATCTGGTGGAAATATGAGTAAATTCATACACTGGGACAGCAGTGACCAAAAAAAGTGAGGGACACAACTTTAAACCCAACAGAAACAAATATTACACATTTCACTCCTATAAAAATTATATTATTATGCTCCATGAGATTCATATTTAAAATAAATGCATTGGTTTTTCAAAATGTTTGAATAACTATTGTTTGTTGATGGTTTTAATGATCAAGTTATGGGTTTAGGACAGGAGACAGTAGTGACTTTTGAGATATTTTAATGATTAAAAAACAGATTTTCACACACAGTAGAAGTAACATAATATTGTAGAACAATCACAGAGACACCTTTTAACATTGAATGAGAATGATGTTGCAAAGAAATGCCAAGATATATACTGGGGACTGTGAAATCACACTATGTATTCGTGATTTTTAAATTGTTTTCTCGACATACAATCATTATTTAATTAATATTAAACTATTAATTGATAAAAGCGTATTTTTAAAATAAATATTACACTCTTTAATTTCATTTTTAGGTGCGTTCGTAATTATATAAATACGTAGCACCTATTATCGTCATCTGGTCCGTCCGTCTGTCCGCATACAACAGTGCAAATTGTGAGGCGATTATGTGACACCCGTCCTGAAGAATGTTAATAAAGCTGTCATAATCAACCAAATAAAGTAGAAATATCTCGTCTACGATGAATATTGTTATCTCTTCAGTTAGTTCTCTCAACAACAGCAAAAACAAGAACGAAAAATCACGCGTCCAGCATAGATTATTAAACACATTCCAACACATTCAGAACACTTAAAAAAATTTCCCTTCAATAAGGTGAAAGATGATGCATAAGTAAAAAATTTGTAAAACGCATGACCATTTAAAAACCCAATGTCAGAAATTACCGTCAATAGTCGTAAAAGCATCCGAATTCTTTTGCGCAGTCTTGTATAGGATCTATAGGTTTATATATATACTACATAATTAATATTTTACAATTTACTTCTTTTAGGAAACGCATAGCATAGTTTAAAATTCCGTCAATAAACGGAAATGTACGTGGGATCTTTTGTACACTCCTGTGTATGAACTTTAGAATTTACAAACACCCAGTAATATGCAAAAAACTAGTTACATTCAAAAACGCGTACCACAACTGAAAACGCACTTCCAGCAATTATTATTGATAGATAGTACTGTAACCGAATTATTTTGTGTGTCCCTGTAAAGGAACGATGAACGCTATGCACACTTTATTCTACAGTAAGCATCTTGTAGAGTGCACCTAGTTGATATATATCAGTTTCAAAATGTTTGAAATAGTGTAACTTTATTAAATTACACTACAAACTATTTCCCCCATAGACTATTTTAAGGGTTGGATGGAATTGGATTTTATTAAGGCGGGTCCCAAATCCAAACTGGCTACTTTCTGTTACATTTCTAAATCGATATTCGCACGCAAGCGTACGAAATTGAGACGCGTTCTTATTCAGAAATTAAGCAATCGCACATTTTTTTTTTCATTTTTTGATAAAAGCAGATCTTTCAGGAAATCCTAAAGTTGACGTTGTGGACCGAATTTCCGTACCTTACAATGTAGGGAAGAAACAAAATAGTATACCGTTCTCAGCCAATAATCGCTTATAATTCATTTATTATAAAGTAAAAAAAAAAAAAAAAAAAAAAAAAAAAAACTGTTCTATCACAAATGGTCATGTTTGCATATGATATACTTTTACGTTTTAAAATGAGTCCATAATTGAGTCAGTAAATTTCGCGTTGTTGAGCAAGGGAAATTTTTTTTTTTTTCGAGAACGGCCTTATGCAATGCCCAATTTTATCCATATTGCTATAGGAAGGATGCCTTCAAGGACTACTTTTCAGAGGAAATTAAATTGAATTATCGATCTCGTAGAAGGAAACCCCTGAAAATGTTCACAGTATCCCCGCTTAGACACCGCTGGTTTCGAACCGGCGAACATATGCCCCAAGTTCCTTATTTTGTGGGATGTGTGGTCCTCACCACTTGGATGAGTGGGTCTTATAAACAATTAAGATAAACCTTTGACATATAACTAACTAGTAACAAATGAGCTTCTAGATTCCCGAATGATATTATTGTGTGATTGAATGACCTGAATGTGAAAAAGCAAATTTTTGAAAAAAATTAGAATATTTGTAAAAAGTTTTTTTTCAATCCATTAACTGCCAAAACTATGTGGGCGGAGTCTTCGATATTTTTACTGAAATTCGTTTCCCACCAAAAATTCTGAAAGATAATTGACAACTTTAAAAGCAAAGTTTTTATCATTAAATAAAGTATTTTTTAACATATTAAAATAGTGGTGGCTAGGCAGTTTTTTTTTTTTTTTTTTTTTTTTTTTTTTTTTTTAATGTTGACAAATCCTTTTAATGTAGCTTATAAGTAGTTAAAATGTATTAGTTTCAAGTTTGTAATTGTTGTGGATTGCTTTTTTTTTTTTTTAATTTTTTAAAACAAATCTGTGAAGTAATCTAAAACGTTTCGGCTAATATTCCATAGTAAAATCAACACTTCATCAATAAATAAATAAATAAATATAATAATATAATTAAAACACGAAATTTAACATATATGTAATCGAATTACGCGCTTAAACACTTCAGAATAAACAGATCAAAAATGCTTCTTTCTGTAAGTAGCAATTTCTTCGGCTATTAACCTGACATGCGACTAATACAAAAGTATAACTTTTAATAAATTTCAAAATTTTAATTTAATTACATAATTGATATTTTCCATATAAAAACTGTTTTTGGAGTTGTTAGTCGGTAATCTAAAAAATATATAGGAAATGTAAAAAGTCTATTAGAATTTTCAAAAAAAAAAAAAAAAAAAAAAAAAAAAAAAAAAATTTTTTTCATCGATGTTCTGTACACCTGCCAGTAAGTTCTGTAACATGGAAAGCGCGGCTTGGATCGTCTGTTTTTTTTCCCCCTTTAATGCTATTGCATACATATTTCTTCAAAAATTTTAAATTGCAGCATTTTTCAGATTATACGTTCGGTGTATATGAAACGTGGAATTGCAACATTAACACTATTTTTATCTGTATCAAATGACAACCTTTTAAGATTTTGATTTGTGGTAATTTTATTTATATTTTTTAAAGCAAAATAGTCATAAGCTAGAGTTTTGCATCGATTCGGGTTACTCGATTTTACCAGATCCTCGGGTCGGGTTGAGGCTTTTTTTTTTTTTTTTTTTTTTTTTTTGCGAGTCGAGTTCGGGTTGAGTTTTGATTCTTTCAGGTCGGTATTGAATTGATCCGATTTTTCAAAAGAAATTCATAAAAATTTATCAATTTAAAAAAAAGCTATATATTTATCAGTATGTGTATATGTTCATGTTTATACAAAAAAGATAAAATTGATATTATATACATAGTTGTAGGCTACTTTTCCATAATTGTAATAAAATATGGATTAATTTTCTTTCATTTCGAGGTCTGGTCTTATTTGTGTTTGAATATTTTGAGTATGGGTCGGGTACAAGCCGCCTCGCGCAGGACTCTATCGTAAAGCAAACATTCATTGTATTAAACAGGATTTATGATTATTTTAATTTAAAAAAATTGCATAAAATAACCATAAGTTAAAATCTTAAAAGCTGTCATTTGACAGATGTATATATAGTGCTAATGATCATTTAGAAAATTACATCCAAATGAACACTTTGTAAAGAATTTAATGTACTTAAAAAAGCAATGGCTTAAAAAATTATAATTTTAAAGCTCCATGAAGAAAAAAATAGACTTTTAAAATTATTCTTTGCTAATGAATTAAATAGAAAAATAAATTTCTTAAGATTCCGTTAACAAATGTACAATATCGTTATTACTTCTATTTAAAAAAAAAAAAGGGAGAGGGTGTGAGATCTAGCTCGACACGGCCTGAAAAAAAAAATTAAATCCAGGCTCGGTCCGATCCAAGTCTGTCGAAAAAAAATATATGCCTAGGCTTGTCCCAGGCTGAGTCTGAAAATATATATATACTAGCAAATGCCGCTACGCTGGTCAATTTCTCTTTACGAACCTTTAATCAAACAAAATATTGACATTTCATACTGCACTTTTATATTTTAAGAGAATAATAAGGGTACTATAATTTGTGACTCGTGCTATAGCCAATATACACATCTGGACACGTCGCCCTTATAATTATTTTTTACACGTGAAATTATGGTACTCCATTGTGAAATTTGGTAATTTTTTTAATTCAATATTTGAAAAACAGCATAATCATTAGATTTGAAAATTATATCAAGAAGAATAGAATTTTTTGCCTTTCAAACCCAGTTTGTTTAACAATTTTCTGACGAATACTTTTTGAGCTATTATTTTTGTCAGTAACTCCAAATGTTTCATTTACCGAGATTAATCTGTGACAATGATTAGCGAAAAACCCAGTCGTCAGCAACGCATAGCTTTTTATTAAAGAGGCTGTTGGAGCAGGGATTGTCACCATCAATTTGCCACCATCACTTTTGAAATCGGTTCTGTAGTTCCAGAGATTCCATAGAAATTGTAATTTAGAATGTTTTTAGAACGCTTTTCCCTCATCTCACCCTTTTAAATTTCGAATGTTTTTAGAATTTGTTCTTAGAGAGCATTTACATCTTATAAGTAACTACCATACCAAATTTGATGTTTCTATCTCCTTCAGTATACAAAAAAATGAAATTTTAGAACGTTTTTCGCTCCTGCATCCACCGGGGGGTAGTGGCACCGACATAAAATATAGCCTATGTTGGAGCAGGGACTGTCACCATCAATTTGCCACCATCACTTTTGAAATCGGTTCTGTAGTTCCAGAAATACCATAGATAATGTAATTTAGAATGTTTTAGAACGCTTTTCCCTCATCTCAAACTTTTAAATTTCGAATGTTTTTAGAATTTGTTCTTAGAGAGCATTTACATCTTATAAGTAACTACCATACCAAATTTGATGTTTCTATCTCATTCAGTGTACAAAAAATCGAAATTTTAGAACGTTTTTCGCTCCTGCACCCCCCTGGGAGTAGTGGCACCGACATAAAATATAGCCTATGTTGGAGCAGGATTTGTCTACATCAATTTGCCCCCATCACTTTTGAAATCGCTTCAGTTAGTTCCAGAGATTACCCCCTACAAACGAACAAACAAACAAATAATCTTTACACCTTTATAATATTAGTATAGATATAAGCTGGAGCCCGGATCAAACTATGGAGGTAATGAAAGAAAATTGGCCCAAATCCGGCCCTATACAGACTTCTACTCTGCTCGATTGGGATAGTTCATAAAATTGTGGCGTAATTTCAGGGCAATTTCTGTACTCTATTTCTGTAAATTCCATACAAACGAATTTATAAAATTACTTTTTACTTATTATTACATTTGTTGTATAAACTCTTAAATGGTGTCGTGAATGTTTTGTTGCAATTCATGTCATGGTGTCATTTCGTCCCCAGCTAGTATTATAACTTATAAGAAAGCAAATGAAAAGATTTTTTATAAAACAATGATATTTTTAGATAATTGTATTTGTCAGTTGAATAAATCAGCTAGTGTATCACTTATACAGGCTTTGTATGCTTTTACCACTATTTTAACAGAATTTTTCGCTTTATTTAAATGCAGAAAATAATTAGAAATCCTGCAATTAAACGTGGTGTCTACAATTTCTGCTATTTAAATATTAAATAGAAAAAATGTATTAAAAATTTTGGTAAAAGCATACGAACACTATTATATACTGTATTATTTTTAACTAGATCTTACTGATTACTGTATTTTCAGGTCATAAAGAATTACAAGTAAACAATATGGCGGAACCGGTGAAACATCGAATCAAAGAAAAGAAGATTGAAAAAGAACAAGCTATTGAGAAGTTTACAGACATTTTGAATATATTTTATGACAACGAAAATACAATCGAAGATTTCAAATACAAGTTTTCTGCGTGGTCTAACGCATTTCTTTCAGAAAACAAATTATTTGAATCGCTAAAATCGCAAGCAATAGTACATGTGCAACTGTCACGCATCTCTCAAGTACTGATAACTGCAATTGTTTCCATATGTATACTAGAAACATATACGAAATTCGAAAAATCATTTGCGTACTTAGGCTTAACTCTTTATCTCTCAGTGATTACCATGAATCTAGCCTCTAACGTTATTATTGCGTATCGTAACTCACAAAATGAATACATATCTGAAGTCAAACAGTATTTTGAAAGTGTTTATGCAATGTTTCAGCTTTTCAAAATACGACTGGACGTTCTTCGAAGGCGATGCAATTGGGATATAAAAGTAGACTCAGTTCCGTCAGGAGTTGAACATGAATATCCTAACCAGGACATAAGTTACAGTAGATTATGTTCTTCGGCATTTCATCTGTATAACATGTATGGAATTGCGGTAGGATTCATAATTTTTCTATTATGCTGGCGTTTAAAGTATGAAATCTTTGAAATTCTGGAAATTTTTACCATCTGTTTGCTTTTTGCCATTGCTGTTGCGAAAGATATAAAAATTCGCAAGTTACATGGAAGACTACAGGAAAGTACGAAGTTTATGAAAATTGTAACAATCGATTTTTTAACATGGTTTGAAAATAATTGCGAAATCTGCGAAATCTTGAAACAATATCAAGTGAGCAACACTATTACCGATTTATTTCTTAAGAGGACGTTAAGCATCTGCCGAAAACCTCGATACTTGAATTTTGCAATAAGCATCACTGAGTGCGATGTTTTGGCTGGTTTAAATATATCTAGAAATGATTTTAAAAATGCACTCATGTTTCTAGCTTACGGAAAGTATTTTGTTTTAGACAAACTTACAGTCAAAACTATAAATACACAAATGGTTAAACAACCATGTAAAAAAAAGACAGCAAACAAAAGGTGTCAATTGTCCTGTGCTGATGATTTGTCTAGGAACTTGGATCATTCGAAGGAACTTCCAGAATATATAGAAATTAACAGATGTAGAATAGTAGATGATAATGCGAAACAAATAACTTCGGAAACTAAATCAAATGTTCATTTTACAAATGAAGATAGCAAAATTTATTCTAAACATATAAATAATAAAGGAACATCCACACCTTTTAATTTTACTAAAGAAGCATCGAATATTTCATTTTCTTCCTTAAAACACGAATCTAAAGAAAAGAGTTTCGATGAAAATTTGAGTTTGAGAAAAGAATTACGTAAAATCGAACCTGAAAAAGAAGCAATATCTGGAAGTGAAATAAAATGTTCTGATGTTGATGAAATGGACATGGAATCGATTTGTAGTTGTACGTTACTCACAGGCGATAATAGACAGAAATCTTGTAATAGGATTTTATTCTGCAAAACCTGCGCTGATATTATGTATTGTAATGCAGCACTTCCTGCTGTTTCTGCAAAAGAATTATGCCAAAATAAAGTAGATCTCAGTGAAAGTGTAAAATCTTATTCCAACGTTGATGAAAGTGGTAGAAAATCGATTTGCAATGATACATTTGATGGAGAAGATATTGGAGAGAAATCTTTTCACAGATCTTTATTATGCAAACAATGCTTTGATATTGTTAATCGTAACTCGACACTTCCTACTATGCCTGAAAACGCATTATGCCAAAATAAAGTAGAACCGGATGAAAATATTAGGAAACATTTAACAAAAGAACCTCAAAAATGTTGCAACACAAATGAGTTATTTGTAAGTGAGGACAATGATACTTATTTAAGAAATAGTGGGCATAAAACAAATGAAAGTGCTGTCAATAATTTCAATAAAAGAGTCGTCATTACCGATGATGAACATAGCTGTGAAAGCACTAACAGCAGCTCGACAACAGAAACTGCTAATTTTAATGAATTAGTTGCAAGTGATTTTAATGAAATCAATTATTCAAATTTACATGAACAGGCAACAAATAACACTAAACAAAAAGATGAATCTGAAATCCTTCATAAAGATGTAATTTTAAATGTAAAGAGCAACAAACCAGTTAAAGTAAATGTCAAAAGCTTCATTACGGATGATGCATGCCTTTCGAAAAAGGAAAGTGACCATACGTTAACGGAAACAAAAGATCATGTTGATGAAAATGAAACGCTAAAACGTCAGTTTAATGTAGGCATTAGCTCAGGTAAACAAGAAAAAGTTACACGGATTAATTCTATCGAAAACGCGAATGAAACTTTCCATTCAGATCACATGAACTTGGCAGAAAAGTCAGAAGCCCGTTCTAATACCGATGAGTCATTTGAAAATTCATTTAGTGAAAACAGTGAATCTGATTCAGATAAGGAGGAGGAATATTGTTTTGCTAATGAAGATATTATAAGTCAAATTTCTCGTGATGCTATTAACAATGAAAGATATGACACTGAAATTTATCTTAGAAGGAGTAACGCATTTGAAAATGAACTGAATGAAATAAGTGATTCAGGTTTATTTGAACTACGAGATAATGAAACCAAATCTGACATTGAATATAGACTTATTGAAGAAGATAAAGTTGTAGATAAAAATAGCTACGTACCAGCAGAAGTAACCGATAATATTGGCATTACTAGCAGCACGATGGAAGAGACAGAAATTCATACTAGTCAAAACGAAACACCTGAAATTTTTTTTAATGAGAACAGAACATCATATTTACATAAACAGCAGTTGAGTGAAGCTAATCTTATGGATGCATGTGATATCATGACTAAAAATTTTATAGTTGGTGATATAAGTAATAATCCAAACGCAAATACTGACAAAGACATACATAATCATGATGTATGTAATTCTGAAAAAGAGAGCAGCCACTTGATAAATGATTGTGAAAATTACCTTCACGAAAATGAGATGCTTACATATGCTTTTAATGGGATTTGTAGACCGCACTTTGATAAACAGTCAAGAATTGAGGCTGGTGATAATATTTGGCCAGATTCTGAAGAATCTGGCTTTATTGATGTTGATCAAACTATAAAAGAGAGAACAGATATTTCAAATATCCATAAAAATAATTATGAGGATATTATAGACAATTTAGCAAATGAGACAGAAACTTGCCTAAATGTTCATGGAACATCTGATGATATCACTGATACAAACAAGGCAGTAGATTTTAATCAAAAATCAGCATACGAAACTCAATTCAGCAGTGAATTTGGTAATACGCATAAAACTATTATGGAACTTGGTATTAATCTAACCGAAGAAATCGATACTTATCCAAATTCTAAAATTATATTTGAAAACCGGAACGAACAGGAAAAACAAAATATCGAGCAACATATAAATGAAAATATTGACGGTATATTCAATGAAGATATGAGCAATGAATTTCTGTCAAAGATAAGCGTCAAAGACATGCGTCAAAATAAGTTATGTTATGAAAATAGGAATAGTGTAAGTAGCAGCGATCTTACAGTTTCAAAACCATGCGAAATTGTATGTAGCGGTACATCTGTGACTTTCCCAGATGTAAACAAAAACAATTTTATCCTAGAAAATGCAGAAGGAGATCAAAATTGTCAAACTGACAAAGAAAGAAAAGTAATTTATCATAGGACGAATTCCAAGAACAAGAATAATCGGAAAAGATCTCAGAAAAAAAGACATTCTAAACCAAGGAACAAGGAAACAATCAATAGATTCACCAATAAAGTAACAGATTCAACCTGTACGATTGACCATCTCAGTGACACAAAGGAAGCATTACCAAATGAATCGGATGATTTGGAAAGAAAGGAATTAACGTCAAATGATTCAAAAAATTTCAGCTTATTGAATGAAACTGATAAAACAGCAATAGGTATTGCTGACGAAATCTCTGAACAAATGAAACCTGTGAATGATACAAATAAATTTGAAGAAGTTCAAAACTCTTCACTGCATGAAATGGTTAGAGACTTGAATAATCGTGACAAAAACAATACGACTTCAGAAATCTATCAGAAGCCCGTTATTGATAATCAAGAATTTACAAATAAACTCAATGATTCTATAACATATGAAGATTCCTATTTTGATGCTCAAAATATTACAAATGAAGCAAATTATCCTGAGATAAATTCCCCTTTGTCACAAGAAATCTATTCTCCAGTAAGTGATAAAGAACTTGAACCAGCAATGATAGAACGAGAAAACTTCAGACAATCAATCCGATCAGAACACAAAAGCATTATACTGGGAAGACCTTATAGTGAAACAGATAACAAAATAGAAATAATAAACAATGATAATATGGAAGCTATATTTGAAGCAACACCTTCATTTGCTATAGAACCATTAAAAAACGGTGATAATTGTATAATTTCTGCAAAAGAAACAATTAATTCTGAAAATGAATTAACAAATGTTCATAATAGTGGAAATATAATTGTACATTCTACCAATGAAGCTATTCTTAGCGAATCAGAAAAAATAGCTCCAACTGAAAATATTGCTGTAGGTAATTCACTACCAAACAGCTGTTTGACAGACACTTCATCACGTATGATTATTAAAGGTAAACGACGCATTCGTGGAAAATGTAAAAATAAGGAACAGACTAATTGCGTTAGCTTAGAATCATCAGCAGGAAGTGTTTTAAGTGCAAAGACAAGTACTGAGGAACAAAAGCGGAACAGACTAATTGTGGATAAGGAACAGACTATTTGTGATAAGGAACAGACTTATTGTGTTATTTTAGAAACATCAGCAGAAAATGTTTTCACTGTAGAGACAAGTACAGAGGAAGAAAAGACGAACAGACTAATTGCGGATGAGGAACAGACTAATTGTAATAAGGAACAGACTAATTGTGTTAGTTTAGAATTATCAGCAGAAAGTGTTTTCAATGCAAAGACAAGTACAGAGGAAGAAAAGGGGGACAGACTAATTATGGACAAGGAACAGACCAATTGTAATAAGGAACAGACTAATTGTGTTAGTTTAGAATCATCAGCAGAAAGTGTTTCCAATCCAAAGATAAATACAGAAGACGAAAACAGTTTCAGTTCAAGTATAGTCAATACACACTCATTGAATGAATGGAAAATTCAGTTAGCTGAACAATTGCCTCTAAAATCAGGAGATACTGACAGTGAAAATTCTTTCTCAGATAAAAGTTCATGTCAGAAATTTACAGAAGATAATGATAGAACTAGAAGTCCTCGTAATATTAACGACGAAGTTCAAAATAGAAGTAATGAATCAACTACAAACACAGCAGGATTTTATAATTCTCAAGACAGTCATAGAACTAGATATCCTGGTGATATTAATGATGAAGTTCAAAACAAAAATAATGAATCAGCTACAAATACGATGGAGACTTCTAATTCATTTTCATATAAAGGAAATGAAATGACGGAAAAGTGTACAACTAATCCTGAAATTGATCGTAACCAATTTGATCCAGAGAAACAATCATCTGCAACTGCTGCTTCAGACATGGAAAATGATACTGAAATTTCTAAATGCAGTGAAATCATTCGCACAAGAAAAACGTTAACTCGTTTATGGAGAAACGAGAAGAATAAACAGTTTAAGATTTTTCGGAATTACAGAAATGATATAAAGAAAAAAATCGTCCATCTGGAGAAAGAACTGATAACAAATGGCCAATCATGTGTTCATAAGTTTTCTGTAGTAGATATAAAAGATAAAAACTTAGTATTTCAGACGGTTGATGGTGGCGAACATTTTAGTTCAGAAATGGAAATTACTCGTGAATACCCAGATGATGAATATGAAGAAAATCACGACAACAGAATTGAGAGTTGGCTGCAGTCTGTGCCTACAGAGAATTCAAGCGAGGTTAGTAAAATATATTTAATTGCAATATCTATAGCAGGTAGCAAAAAATTGCCATTTTTTTCATATAAAAATAAAAGAACTTAAATCAATACTACAGTTAGCACTTTCCTTTTAACCCTTTCCGGCACAGACAAAATCTGACCGTAAAATGAGAAATTACTGACTGACACCGTAATTTACAAACGACTTTTTTAGAAAATAAGAACGCCTTATTTTAAGCTTTCCTTCTAGAAACAAAATTTTATTAAATATTCTTGGTGTCGAATGCAAGTTTGGAATTAAAATTAGGTGTGCCCGGAGTGGGACCACTGTGCCGGAAAGGGTTAAGGTGATTCTTAAAAAAATATTCCCCCCCCCCCCCGTTCAACAACGCGAAACTTTCTGATATTTTTACATATTCAAGCATGGCACTTACAGATACGGTTGGCAGAAAAATACTAAAATTTTTAATACCAGTGTTTTTGTAGAGAAACTGACGCTTTATCTACATAATTACAGAAAAATCTTGAGATTAAATCAGGTGAATAATACAATACGAAAATAGTGGTATACAAAATAAAATTTTAGTATTTTGCCTGGCTACTCTGATTGCAGACATGACCATTGAAATAATTTGTAATCCAACATTTTTTTTTTCATGAATGAATTACTACATTTTCAGTTATAAGCGCTTTTTGTCTCAGGATGGCAGTTTCCCCACTGTAGCGTGCGGACATTCGGCTCAAAATCCTAACTTTGACAACATTTTCTGAAAGATCTTCTGCCTTTATCGGAAAATGAAAACAAAAAAAATAGTAAAACTTGTACAGTTTCTGAATAAGAGCACCTACCAATTTTTGCGTACAAAATTGAATTTAAAAATGGGTCAGAAATTGATCAGTTTGGAGTTGAGAATCGACTTAAGAGATAATCACCATAGCATCTATTATAAATCACTCAGTAAGTAGATTCGTTTGGATTACTTCTCTTTTCTTCTTTATTTCTCGCGAAGCATAAGGACGGATTTTCATTTTTGTCCCAATACTTATGTAAAATGTGAGTACAATTTTCGATTTTTTCTGGGTTTTTTTTTCTTTTTTTCTTTTGTTTTGTTTTATTCTTTCTATGCATTATATCTGCAGTGACAGACAATTCTTGGTAATTTTGCCAGTCTGTTACATGAAATAATGCATTTTTTGCGACATGTGATGTTCTGCCGTCTTACGATTAGACACCCATATATGTTGCTTTGGTTTTAAAATTTCTATCGTTTTTTCATATCTATATTCCACTTGTTATTCCGATTTATACTTCGTTAATATTTATTTCAATTTAATTTTCTTCAAATGTCATTAAATATGCTTTTGTTCCCTATCATATTGAAATTTCATTATGGGTTTTATTCGATATGATATTTTGCAATTTTTCTATGACAAATGTATCAGACTATATTATATGAAGTCTCTAAATTGAAGTTTCGGTCGTTTATTGATCAAATATGTTAGATTTTGATTTCAAGTTAGTTATTCCATATATTAATTAAATACATGCCATCTTTAAGTTAAAGATTTGCTCAGATTTTGTAAAGGAACTTGTTCGTTGTCTTTTGAATTTAAAGGTATTATATATATATATATATATATATATATATATATATATATATATGAATGGGGCTAGTGCATTATATGTTATGGCTAGATATTTAATAGTTTGCTTTTGAGAGAGTTTTAAATTATTCGTAAAAATATTTTACGAATATTTTTAAACCCATCAGATTTTTTTTTGCCTTATTTCATAATAGACCTGTTATATTTACAACATTCATGTAAATTTAATATGCAATAATGGTTATCTTTGTTATCTGAAAAAAAATCATGGTTTTGGTATATCCTAATAGACATTTCACACTTTCAAGAACAATCATTTGTTGAAAACGTTGATTTTATTTGAATGGAACATAGTTATAATAATAATAACAACAATTTGGAAACTGTACGTCAAGCGTGACAAATGAGATGCATTCGTACTATAACTAGTTTCAGTGAAATGAATTATATCGTCTGTTATTATTATGATGGGATTATAATTTCCGAATAAAATAAGTACATTTTAAGTTGGCAACATTTTATCTTTTGTTGATATTTACTAAAAATGCCAATGGTAATCTTAAACCTAGCTTTGAAAATTTCAGAACTTGAAATCCATATTTAGACTCTTTTTCCATTTAATATCTATTTATCCGGAAACATCTATCCAAAAAACTGTCGGTAGATTATAGGATTGAAATAATTAAACAATTTTAGTACACAAATTCAGTTTTTAAATTCAGTAATACGGAAAATACTATGGCTCCATCTTAAATGGGACGTAATCACCGTGGCAACCTAGAATCATTAGCTATCATGGGATATTATTGAATTAATTACGTATGATAGAATTTAATACAATGATGAATATAACTTTGTCATAGAGGTTATAAGATGTCATAAGCCGTGTTTCCAATGCTTTTTCCACAACCCCTATGAACGGTCATTTTATCCCCTACACCATTTCCAATGCACAAACGGGTTTGAAGGTGAAACTGGCCTAGGTCATTTTTTTCCCCGAAATTAGACCTGCATGTGATTAGGTCAGTAATACGGCCTTTACCCATGATTCAGTTCGGGTAAACAAAAGCCGCGTTTCCAATGCTTTTTCCACAACCCCTATGAACGGTCATTTTATCCCCTCCACCATTTCCAATGCATAAACCGGTTTGAAGGTGAAACTGGCCTAGGTCATTTTTCCCCCGAAATTAGACCTGCAAGTGATTAGGTCAGTAATACGGCCTTTACCCATGATTCAGTTCGGGTAAACAAAAGCCGCGTTTCAAATGCTTTTTCCACAACCCCTATGAACGGTCATATTATCCCCTACACCATTTCCAATGCACAAACCGGTTTGAAGGTGAAACTGGCCTAGGTCATTTTTTTCCCCGAAATTAGACCTGCAAGTGATTAGGTCAGTAATACGGCCTTTACCCATGATTCAGTTCGGGTAAACAAAAGCCGCGTTTCAAATGCTTTTTCCACAACCCCTATGAACGGTCATATTATCCCCTACACCATTTCCAATGCACAAACCGGTTTGAAGGTGAAACTGGCCTAGGTCATTTTTTTCCCCGAAATTAGACCTGCAAGTGATTAGGTCAGTAATACGGCCTTTACCCATGATTCAGTTCGGGTAAACAAAAACCGCGTTTCAAATGCTTTTTCCACAACCCCTATGAACGGTCATATTATCCCCTACACCATTTCCAATGCACAAACCGGTTTGAAGGTGAAACTGGCCTAGGTCATTTTTCCCCCGAAATTAGACCTGCAAGTGATTAGGTCAGTAATACGGCCTTTACCCATGATTCAGTTCGGGTAAACAAAAGCCGCGTTTCAAATGCTTTTTCCACAACCCCTATGAACGGTCATATTATCCCCTACACCATTTCCAATGCACAAACCGGTTTGAAGGTGAAACTGGCCTAGGTCATTTTTTTCCCCGAAATTAGACCTGCAAGTGATTAGGTCAGTAATACGGCCTTTACCCATGATTCAGTTCGGGTAAACAAAAGCCGCGTTTCAAATGCTTTTTCCACAACCCCTATGAACGGTCATATTATCCCCTACACCATTTCCAATGCACAAACCGGTTTGAAGGTGAAACTGGCCTAGGTCATTTTTTCCCCGAAATTAGACCTGCAAGTGATTAGGTCAGTAATACGGCCTTTACCCATGATTCAGTTCGGGTAAACAAAAGCCGCGTTTCAAATGCTTTTTCCACAACCCCTATGAACGGTCATATTATCCCCTACACCATTTCCAATGCACAAACCGGTTTGAAGGTGAAACTGGCCTAGGTCATTTTTCCCCCGAAATTAGACCTGCAAGTGATTAGGTCAGTAATACGGCCTTTACCCATGATTCAGTTCGGGTAAACAAAAGCCGCGTTTCAAATGCTTTTTCCACAACCCCTATGAACGGTCATATTATCCCCTACACCATTTCCAATGCACAAACCGGTTTGAAGGTGAAACTGGCCTAGGTCATTTTTTTCCCCGAAATTAGACCTGCAAGTGATTAGGTCAGTAATACGGCCTTTACCCATGATTCAGTTCGGGTAAACAAAAGCCGCGTTTCAAATGCTTTTTCCACAACCCCTATGAACGGTCATATTATCCCCTACACCATTTCCAATGCACAAACCGGTTTGAAGGTGAAACTGGCCTAGGTCATTTTTTTCCCCCGAAATTAGACCTGCAAGTGATTAGGTCAGTAATACGGCCTTTACCCATGATTCAGTTCGGGTAAACAAAAGCCGCGTTTCAAATGCTTTTTCCACAACCCCTATGAACGGTCATATTATCCCCTACACCATTTCCAATGCATAAACCGGTTTGAAGGTGTAACTGGCCTAGGTCATTTTTCCCCCGAAATTAGACCTGCAAGTGATTAGGTCAGTAATACGGCCTTTACCCATGATTCAGTTCGGGTAAACAAAAGCCGCGTTTCAAATACTTTTTCCACAACCCCTATGAACGGTCATATTATCCCCTACACCATTTCCAATGCACAAACCGGTTTGAAGGTGAAACTGGCCTAGGTCATTTTTTTCCCCGAAATTAGACCTGCAAGTGATTAGGTCAGTAATACGGCCTTTACCCATGATTCAGTTCGGGTAAACAAAAGCCGCGTTTCAAATGCTTTTTCCACAACCCCTATGAACGGTCATATTATCCCCTACACCATTTCCAATGCACAAACCGGTTTGAAGGTGAAACTGGCCTAGGTCATTTTTCCCCCGAAATTAGACCTGCAAGTGATTAGGTCAGTAATACGGCCTTTACCCATGATTCAGTTCGGGTAAACAAAAGCCGCGTTTCAAATGCTTTTTCCACAACCCCTATGAACGGTCATATTATCCCCTACACCATTTCCAATGCACAAACCGGTTTGAAGGTGAAACTGGCCTAGGTCATTTTTCCCCCGAAATTAGACCTGCAAGTGATTAGGTCAGTAATACGGCCTTTACCCATGATTCAGTTCGGGTAAACAAAAGCCGCGTTTCAAATGCTTTTTCCACAACCCCTATGAACGGTCATATTATCCCCTACACCATTTCCAATGCACAAACCGGTTTGAAGGTGAAACTGGCCTAGGTCATTTTTTCCCCGAAATTAGACCTGCAAGTGATTAGGTCAGTAATACGGCCTTTACCCATGATTCAGTTCGGGTAAACAAAAGCCGCGTTTCAAATGCTTTTTCCACAACCCCTATGAACGGTCATATTATCCCCTACACCATTTCCAATGCACAAACCGGTTTGAAGGTGAAACTTGGCCTAGGTCATTTTTTTCCCCGAAATTAGACCTGCAAGTGATTTAGGTCAGTAATACGGCCTTTACCCATGATTCAGTTCGGGTAAACAAAAGCCGCGTTTCAAATGCTTTTTCCACAACCCCTATGAACGGTCATATTATCCCCTACACCATTTCATGCACAAACCGGTTTGAAGGTGAAACTGGCCTAGGTCATTTTTTTTCCCCGAAATTAGACCTGCAAGTGATTAGGTCAGTAATACGGCCTTTACCCATGATTCAGTTCGGGTAAACAAAAGCCGCGTTTCAAATGCTTTTTCCACAACCCCTATGAACGGTCATATTATCCCCTACACCATTTCCAATGCATAAACCGGTTTGAAGGTGAAACTGGCCTAGGTCATTTTTCCCCCGAAATTAGACCTGCAAGTGATTAGGTCAGTAATACGGCCTTTACCCATGATTCAGTTCGGGTAAACAAAAGCCGCGTTTCAAATGCTTTTTCCACAACCCCTATGAACGGTCATATTATCCCCTACACCATTTCCAATGCACAAACCGGTTTGAAGGTGAAACTGGCCTAGGTCATTTTTTTCCCCGAAATTAGACCTGCAAGTGATTAGGTCAGTAATACGGCCTTTACCCATGATTCAGTTCGGGTAAACAAAAACCGCGTTTCAAATGCTTTTTCCACAACCCCTATGAACGGTCATATTATCCCCTACACCATTTCCAATGCACAAACCGGTTTGAAGGTGAAACTGGCCTAGGTCATTTTTCCCCCGAAATTAGACCTGCAAGTGATTAGGTCAGTAATACGGCCTTTACCCATGATTCAGTTCGGGTAAACAAAAGCCGCGTTTCAAATGCTTTTTCCACAACCCCTATGAACGGTCATATTATCCCCTACACCATTTCCAATGCACAAACCGGTTTGAAGGTGAAACTGGCCTAGGTCATTTTTCCCCCGAAATTAGACCTGCAAGTGATTAGGTCAGTAATACGGCCTTTACCCATGATTCAGTTCGGGTAAACAAAAGCCGCGTTTCAAATGCTTTTTCCACAACCCCTATGAACGGTCATATTATCCCCTACACCATTTCCAATGCACAAACCGGTTTGAAGGTGAAACTGGCCTAGGTCATTTTTTTTCCCCGAAATTAGACCTGCAAGTGATTAGGTCAGTAATACGGCCTTTACCCATGATTCAGTTCGGGTAAACAAAAGCCGCGTTTCAAATGCTTTTTCCACAACCCCTATGAACGGTCATATTATCCCCTACACCATTTCCAATGCATAAACCGGTTTGAAGGTGAAACTGGCCTAGGTCATTTTTCCCCCGAAATTAGACCTGCAAGTGATTAGGTCAGTAATACGGCCTTTACCCATGATTCAGTTCGGGTAAACAAAAGCCGCGTTTCAAATGCTTTTTCCACAACCCCTATGAACGGTCATATTATCCCCTACACCATTTCCAATGCACAAACCGGTTTGAAGGTGAAACTGGCCTAGGTCATTTTTTTCCCCGAAATTAGACCTGCAAGTGATTAGGTCAGTAATACGGCCTTTACCCATGATTCAGTTCGGGTAAACAAAAACCGCGTTTCAAATGCTTTTTCCACAACCCCTATGAACGGTCATATTATCCCCTACACCATTTCCAATGCACAAACCGGTTTGAAGGTGAAACTGGCCTAGGTCATTTTTCCCCCGAAATTAGACCTGCAAGTGATTAGGTCAGTAATACGGCCTTTACCCATGATTCAGTTCGGGTAAACAAAAGCCGCGTTTCAAATGCTTTTTCCACAACCCCTATGAACGGTCATATTATCCCCTACACCATTTCCAATGCACAAACCGGTTTGAAGGTGAAACTGGCCTAGGTCATTTTTCCCCCGAAATTAGACCTGCAAGTGATTAGGTCAGTAATACGGCCTTTACCCATGATTCAGTTCGGGTAAACAAAAGCCGCGTTTCAAATGCTTTTTCCACAACCCCTATGAACGGTCATATTATCCCCTACACCATTTCCAATGCACAAACCGGTTTGAAGGTGAAACTGGCCTAGGTCATTTTTTCCCGAAATTAGACCTGCAAGTGATTAGGTCAGTATAGCATCGTTTCCAATACCTCTTAAAATAAAACTGGCTTTTTAGGGAGGGGTGATATGCGGCTATCGTACCTGCTTTCATTTTGCCCCCGTTTCCATACGCAAGCACAAAAACAACCCCCTTAAAAAACCGGAACCTGCCCAATTTTTCGTTCTGACCTATGATTGGCTGATTGGTGAAATGACGCACGAACTTCCGGTGTAAATATAAACAGAAGCCGTTTTGTTACGTTTAGCGCTCTTACATTTTCATTCTTTTCCTTTAGTATAAAAATGGCTGACCGTATTCTGTTGTTGCAGACGTTTATCGACCTTTTTTTTTAACATCAGAGCTTTCCAATTCAGTGGATTGTTTAATTCGGATATTTCAAATCCATATAAAAAATTGAAAATAGCGATGTTTGATTTATTTAATAACAGAAATTCCAACGATAAATGGAGCGAAATTTTTTTGTTAAATTTTCTTGTGTAAATTCAGATTTTTTGAACTACGGACTTTCCAAGAACGTATTCGACTCAGGGAATTAAAGAGTTAATGAAATACCTGCTAAAACAAAACCCCGGATAAAGTGGAATATTTTTCGATTCAGTTTTCAAGGTTTTAATGAATCACTATTAGACAAAACTGATTACATAGTTCAGTATTAAGTATTTCATTACATAACTTAAATTTTAAAATACGTCGATTATTAGAAACTTAGCAAAATTACGTTTGCGGAGGAGGAAGAGTAAAAGTGCTCCAAACTCCAATAAATTATATCACCTTCAATTAAAAAAATAATAATTTTTGCATGTTTAAAATGGATATTATAGTTAATGGTCCGAGAAGATAATGTGCACATTTTTTAATGTATGAAGGAATCGTATGTAAATTTTTAATAGCTCTCTTTTTAATTTTCTTTAGACAACATTATTCTTAAAAACAACCACGAAACGATACAAATTTTAATGTGCTAAAATAAAATGGAAAAATGTATACAATAGGGAATTTTAAGCACATAAGAAAAATGTTTGTTTCCCATGTCTATGGTGTAGCAACAGGGAAGTGCCATTAGTGTTCAGCACCTGTGTGGAAAACTTCAGCTTGCGCCCTGAATCCCTCCCCCCAAAAACTATTTTTTTAAACTTATCAGCAATCACAAAAGAAATACTACAATATATATATATATATATATCTAATTTCTATTTCGGTTGCATATTTATTTATTTATTTTGCTATTTGAACCTCATGTCGGGTTTTAATTTTCTTGTTTCATTTTATTTTGTCATTTGAACCTCATGTCGGTCCTTAATTTTCTTGTTTCATTTATATATGTTATGAGGGGTTTAATAGTGTCGATTTTAGGCATAATGCTGATAATATTTGTTGCAATAGCATATACTTACTATGAA
This sequence comes from Maratus michaelseni, assembly GCA_963931845.1. NCBI lineage: Eukaryota > Metazoa > Arthropoda > Arachnida > Araneae > Salticidae > Maratus > Maratus michaelseni. Next base: position 162,807,400 of record OZ007594.1, on the reverse strand, counting down.
TATTCTTATAAAGCCCTTCTGAGGATTCTATAAGATATTCATAGTTTTCCAATTTTGGTTTTTCAATTTTTGCTGTTTCATCATTTTAAGTATAATTCCTTTCGTGTCCATTCCATTGCTTTTTATCTTTCGTTCTTCTCATGTGCATTCATTTTTAAATAAATAAATATATATATATTATACACACACATAACAGAAATTATAAAACGAATATAAAAAATCCCTGACGGCTCGGCCTACAGGCACAGGTAGATTTCGAAGACGCAGACCGTGGGGCGCCTGTTTGTTGGGAATTGCGGAAGAAATTACCTTTTTGCTATGATGCGGCATTTGGAAACGCCCATTTCGAAACCTAACTTGTTTGCAGGCGGAGCCGCCAGGAATTTTTTTTGTTTTTAATTTTTCCTTTGCTATAAAACTTGTCAGTATAAAAGTTTTAGATAATATTAAGAGAATTTGTAATAAATTTAATTGGATTTGATATCTTCTGAATTGACGAAGTTATGAATTTTTTTCTTCTACCCCCCCCCCCCCCCCACCACCACCCGCTCCTTGGGGCCATTTTTAATGATATCAATAATCTGTCATACATAAATTTTCGGCCCTTTTCCTAGAAGTAATAATAACTTTAAACGGTATTTGATACGTATCATAATTAAGAAATTATAGGGGTTTTTTGTTTTCACAAAAAGCCCCCGATCCCCCCCCCCCCCCCCGTTGGTTCGATTTTGCCCATTAACGAACTGGAGCGAGATTTTATGCCCCTTGATTTTATGTATCAGTTTGGAAGTGATTTGTGCAGAATTATTGAAGTTATCGTGTCCATAAAAAAGTGATATAGATAGATAGATAAAGTTTTGAACTGGGGGTGGTTTTGTGTTCTGGGAGTCATGATCGGCGTAGATCTGCAAAAATTTTTCAAAATTTCCAACTTAGGTGAGAATGTAATAGGTAGTATTTCTTACGAAATCTACCTAAAAAATAAAACAAGGAGAGTACAAAAGTTAGAATAATAAAATAATTTTGTGTGTTAAAAAAAAACTGACAACTCCCCCCCCCCCCCCCCCCCCCAAAAAAAAAAAAAAAATCGACCGACATTTTCAAATTTCAGAAAATGTCTAAGCTAATTTATAGCTAAAGGGGTACTTAAAATATACCGACTGATAAACAGAAAAAAAAAATATTTTTTTCATACTATAGTAAAAATAAAAATTAGTAGCTTCTTGATTAAAATTCACAAAGTCATTGATTATCAGGCTTAAACTGCTATTTGAAAATGGCACATAAAATGCAAAAAAATTTTAATCAAAAACTTCTTTTTTAAGTATATATTTATTACTGTGCATATTAGATGCATCTTTATATCCTCGACCTATTTTTTTTTTTTTTTTTTTACAATAAAATAGAAACAGTGTATCTGAAGTAGTATGCTCCGTGGAATCTAAAATTAAATAGAATGCTTAAAAGGCTCAAATTTTTTGTAAAATTTCAAGTCAAATTTTTAGATTTTGAATTCAAATTAATAAATTTATCACAGTTATTTTAAAGAATAAAAACATTAAGTGATCATAATAATTTATTTGAGGTAAATCTATAAAATATAATTAAAATTAATTTTGATATGATTAAAAAACACGTATTTTTAAATATTTCTTCCTCACTTGAAATGATATCTCATCAAAAAGTCACCTGTAAAAAATGCAGCCAAGTCTCGTAACTCATTTACCGTAAAAAGTACTGAGATCGTATAAAGCCAAGTTTAACTATCTTATTAACTCTGAAATTTTTATTCACAAATCACTCCTAGTCTCTACATCTTTAGTTAATTATTATTTTGTGACTTGGCAATTACGTAGCACGAGAATGTGATGTATATAGTTAGTCTTAATCAAATAATATTATAACATATTAAAGTGTAATAACTTCCCTGTGCGTATATAATTTGCCTTAATTAAATTATCCCATCCTATTCCATAACATAGTAAGGTGTAATAACTTCCCTGTGATGCGTAATTGCCAAGTCACAAAATAATAATTAACTAAAGATGTAGAGACTAGGAGTGATTTGCGAATGAAAATTTCAGAGTTAATAAGATAGTTAAACTTGGCTTTATACGATCTCAGTACTTTTTACGGTAAATGAGTTACGAGACTTGGCTGCATTTTTTACAGGTGACTTTTTGATGAGATTTCACTTCTTTTTGTAAGTAATCCTCCTTTTCTTGATTTTCTCCTTTTCTTGAGATCATCCACTGAATTTCGCTAAGCCCACACTCTGTCCCTATTATTTACAGGTATCAAAAATTTGAAGCTTTAGTTTCGTTTGCAAAGTACTGTAGATAAAAAGAGATTTCAGGTTCCTAGGCAAGCACTAAGTTATGGGAGGGGGGTGTCAAAAGTACTCTCAATTGCTTCCAGGATAGGTGTTATCCATCTGAGATATTACTCGCAGCCCTAGATACTTGATATTTAACATAAAAGAACTTTTTAGAGTGAAAAGAAAGCCAAAATTAAAATATCCGGAAATTTCCAATAAATCAAATTATATTCCTTTATTCGATGTTTTTTTTTCGTTTTTTAGTCTTTTTTTTTATTATTATTTACAGATTTTTTAATTTTTCCTTACTTTGTGTACTAAACCCTGCCTTTCTGCCAAATGTCAAGCTTCTAGGACTACAAAATCGAATTATTTTCAAATTTTCGACTTTTTATAAATTTATTGATATTTCGATTTTAATTCTAAGTTACCTGATTGTCATGCCAATATAGTAATTATTTGATCCGTCTTCTTAGGATCATTTAGGTTCAATTTAGAGATACATCAAGTGAATCTTAGAGTTACCATGATTTTATTTAGAAAGGACTATCAAGCCATAACCAGCCAGCAATGTCGGGAGGGTAGGGGGAGCTGTGAAAATTTTTGTGGGGATGACAACATTTAACAATCCATATTTCATATGTGAAGTACATAGAGTACAACCTGTGAAAGAAAATAAACCTGTCTATAAAGAAATCGCCTATATCGTAGCCAGTCTATAGCGGAACTTCTCTATAACGAAATTCGTAAACGAAAGAAAAGAAAACCATAATCCGGGGGAAATAACATAAAACAATTAGAGGCGTTGTACTAGCTAATACGACAATTATCTTAAAACTAATGTTTCTAGCAGTACAAAATAAAATTGTTTTTGAATTTTCGATTTCTTAAAGATTTTTCGATTTTTCGATTTTATTTTCGAATTTTACGAATATTTTAATTGTTCCTTTTATTGAATAGTAAATACTACTTTTACACCAAGTTTTAAGTTTCTAAGACTACAAGATAAAATTATTTTCAATTTTTGATATTTTCGAATTTTTTTTATAATTTTCTGGATTTTTTAATTTTTTCTTATTTTGTATCCTTTATTACAAATTTCAAGTTTCTAGAGCTACAAAATCGAATTATTTTGAAATTTCCGATCTTTTTCGAGTTTTTTTATTCTATTTTCGAATTTATTCTGTTTTAATTTTTCCTTTTTCTGTATCCTAAACAATAAGTTTCAGCCGAATTTTAAGTTCTAAAGCTACAAAATCGAATTTTTTTCAATTTTTCGGATTTTCGAATTTTTTTTTTTCGAATTTTACAGATTTTTTATTTATTTCTTTTTTTTGTATCCTAAATACTACCTTTATTCCAAATTTTAAGTTTCTAGCTTTACAAAATCGAATTATTTTCAAATTTTCGTTTTTTTTTTTTTCGATTTTTTTTTTCAATTTTTGTTGTGTTTTTAATTTTTTCTTTTTCTGAATCCTAAACACTACCTTTACACAAAATTTTCAGTTTCTAAGACTACGAGATCATATTATTTTCATTTTCTCTCTTTTTCTTATTTTTTTTTTTTTTTCTTTTTTTTTTTTTTTTTTTTAATTTTCAATTTTTTTAACTATCCATATTTTTTAATGTTTCCTTATTTAGTATCTTAAATATTACCTTTATTCCAAATTTCAAGTTTCTAGCGCTATGAAATCGAATTATTTTCAAAATTTCCTTATTTTTCGATTTCTTTCGATTTCTTGATTTTATTTTCGAATTTTATTGCGTTTTTATTTTAACTTATTCTGAATCCTAAACACTATCTTTACTGCGAATTTTAAATTTCTAAGGCCAAAAGATCAAATTATTTTAAATTTTTTTAAATTTTTTTCCAATTTTTCGAATTTTTTATTTTTTTTTTCGAATTTTCTGGATTTTTTAATTTTTCCTAATTTTGCATTCTAAATACTACCTTTATTCCGAATTCCAAGTTTCTAGTGCAACAAAATTTGATTATTTGAAATTTTTCCATTTTTTTCGATTTTATTTTCAATTTTATTTTCAATTTTTTTTGTGTTTTTGATGTTTTTTTTCCTGAATTCTAAACACTACCTTCACACCTAATTTTAAGTTTTTAAAACTACAAGATCGTGTTATTTTCAATTTTCAATTTTGTTCGATTTTTTTTAATTTTCGAATGTTTTTTTTTTTTTTTTTTTTTTTTTTTTAATTTTCCTGATTTTATAATTTTTCCTTTCTTTGTATCCGAAACACTAGCTTTATTCCAAATTTTAAGTTTCTGTGGCTGCGGGATCTACCCAATCTTTTTGATGACGCAAGAGTGAGTGAGTGACAAAAAATCGAAACTTTCAGTTCATATATCGTCTGCACTAATTTATGGGTGGGTATTTTTTGAATTATGCATATTTTTTAATTTTTTCTTATTTAGTATCTTAAATATTACCTTTATTCCAAATTTCAAGTTTCTAGCGCTATGAAATCGAATTATTTTAAAATTTTCCTTATTTTTTGATTTTTCCGACTTTTGGATTTTATTTTCGAATTTTATTGCGTTTTTTATTTTAACTTATTCTGAATCCTAAACAGTATGTTTACTGCGAATTTTAAGTTTCTAAGGCTAAAAAATCAAATTATTTTAATTTTTTCAATTTTTTACGAATTTTTCGAATTTTTGAATTTTTTTTCGAATTTTCTGGATTTTTTAATTTTTCCTTATTTTGCATCCTAAATACTACCTTTATTCCGAATTCCAAGTCCTTTATTCCGAATTCCAACAAAATCGGATTATTTGAAATTTTTCGATTTTTTCAATTTTGCTTTCGATTTTTTTGGTGTTTTTGATGTTTTCTTTTTCTGGATACTAAACACTACCTTCACACCAAATCTTAAGTTTCCAAGACTACAAGATCGTATTATTTTCAATTTTCAATTTTGATAGAATTTGTTGAATTTTCGAATGTTTTTTTTTTTTTTTCAATTTTCCGGATTTTATAATTTTTCCTTTCTTTGTATCCTAAACACTACCTTTTTTCCAAATGTCAAGTTTCTAGGGCTACGGGATCAACCTAATCTTTTTGATCACGCGTGAACGAGTGAGTGGGTGAGTGACAAAAAATCGAATGTTTGAGTTCATATATCGTCTGAACTAGTTCATATATCGTCTAACTATTTCATATATAAATTAAATAGAGTAAAGCCTGTGAAAGAAAATGAACCTGTCTATAAAAAAAAGGTCTATAACGTAGCCAGTCTATAGCGGAACTTTCTATTACAAAATTCGTAAACAAAAGAAAAGAAAAGCATAATCCGGGGAAAATAACACAAAACAATAACGGAAGGTGTACTAGCTAATAGGACAATTATCTTAAAATCTATCTAAAACAAACTATCCCCATCCTGTGGGATTTGTTTTTCAATGTTTAACTTTATTTAATGCAAAACATAGATTGCATCCGACAACTCATAAAAAAGTCCTCCGGCCTGTACCGGCAGGAAAAGGTAGCTTTCCTATATCTTCGTTTTAAAATTTTAGCTAATGTTACTCGAAAACAGCAAGTTAAAATGCAAAGAAACCGTTTACAAAAGATTCGTTTACACTGAATTTGAATAAGAAATTCGCCAAATTACTGAGCTATAGCCAAGTTGGCTTCATTTATGAAGACTTATTTTTGTCGCCAAATTTGGCGAGATTTCGCCAATTGTCGCCAAGTTTGGCGAGAATTTGGCGCTAATGGATATGAATATATAGCTTTATGCGTATGATTGGGAAAATGATTACAACAATGAAAGAAAATAATTTGCGAGAAATCGCGTTCACTAAAACTTATAAATTTATATTAAAATCATTAAAATTACAGACATTACAATACACTTTCATAAAACATTAAACACATATTAAAACTGGACGTTTCGGATTTACATGGAAAATCCCTCTTCAACAACAACATTTCACTTAGCGTAAATCATAGTTCAAAAATATCAACAAATAGAAAATGCAACGTATCAAAATTTCGAAGTCAAAGTTACAGTTATAATAACACGGAGTATTCATTCGGGATTGCACCTGCTTGACCATTATTGACCATAAATTTACCGTTGGTTTTTTGTAATGTGCTGTTTTGTTTCAAAATGTCAGCCACCCTAGAATTTCAAACTGCTCTATCTCAGCCAATTTTTAAGATAGAGGTAAAACAAAAAATGCTCTGGAATCCTTGTATCAAGTCCTAACACCTAATTAAAAAATTTGATTTTTTTAAACTTGATTTTTTAACTTTTTTGTATATTTATTTTAGTTTTAAAATTTTCCGTGGCCGCCATCTTGAAACAAGATTGCGGACCAAGCTGGCCAACGAACTCGGTCGAGGCATTGGTGAGCTTAATACACACAATTAGTTTCATCCAAATTAATTTATAAATACGAGCGTTATCGTATCAAATTATTTTCATTTTTTCAATTTTTTTCGAATTTTTTTATTTTTTTTTCGAATTTTCTGGATTTTTTTAATTTTCCTTTTTCTGTATCCTAAATACTACCTTTATTCCTAATTTGAATTTTCTAGCGCAACAAAATCGGATTGTCTTCAAATTTTCGGTTTTTTTCAATTTCTTCGATTTTTTCAATTTTGCTTTCGATTTTTTTGGTGTTTTTGATGTTTTCTTTTTCTGGATGTTAAACACTACCTTCACACCAAATCTTAAGTTTCCAAGACTACAAGATCGTATTATTTTCAATTTTCAATTTTGATGGAATTTGTTGAATTTTCGAATGTTTTTTTTTTCGAATTTTCTGGATTTTATAATTTTTCCTTTCTTTGTATCCTAAACACTACCTTTTTTCCAAATGTCAAGTTTCTGGGGCTACGGGATCTACCCAATCTTTTTGATGACGCGTGAACGAGTGAGTAAGAAGTGACAAAAAATCGAATGTTTGAGTTCATATATCGCCTGAACTAGAAAAGACAGAAAGTTGTAATTTTAAATTTTGGTCCTGTGGGCCAAATACTCTCTATAATTGAAGTTTAAAATTTTTGGGATACTCCAGCGCGGAGATATGGGGGGGTCAAAAGTGCCCTGAGTTGCTTCCAGAAAAGTATGCTTACGGCTGTCCTCTCTCGACTTGGCGGAGGCACTACCGTGCCTCCAGATTCTTCTGACCACATGCTCAATAACATTTTTGTCTCATCTACTGACCAACGAGATGAATTCAAACACAAATCCATACTTAATACAAAACAAAATATGGGAAAATAATAATAATAATAAATAAACAATGGTAAATAAACGTAATAAAACAATTAATGCAAATAACAGGAGAATTATCGCTAGGAGCACTAACGTAAAACGTGCAACGTGCTGTTGATAAGCAGTTATTCCGGTGAAGTGGCACTGTTTGTTTGTTTACCCGCGCTGCCTCATGGGTAAAAGCCGGATTACTGACCTAATCCCTTGCAGGTCTGATTTCGGGGGAAAAATGACCTAGGCTAGTTTCACCTTCAAGCCGGTTTGTGCATTGGAACGGGTGTAGGGGGTAAAAAGACCGTTCATAGGGGTCTTGGAAAAGGCATTGGAAACGCGGCTTAATAGGGTTTTTACCCATGATTCAGTTCGGGTAAACAAAAGCCGCGTTTCCAATGCTTTTTCCACAACCCCTATGAACGGTCATTTTACCCCCTACACCATTTCCAATGCACAAACCGGTTTGAAGGTGCAACTATCCGGGATTGTTTTTGTGCTTGCGTATGGAAACGGGTGCAAAATGAAAGCTGGTACGATAGCCGCATATCACACCTCCCTAAAAAGCCAGTTTTATTTTAGAGTGATTGGAAACGATGCTGCATGTCAGGTAACTTGGCGATAGATCTCGATCGCTTGACGATTATTCCTCGGAAGCTGCTATAACAAGGATGTGCCGATTTAAAAAAAAAAAAAACATCAAATTACTTAAGAAATATTTTTATTAATATCGTTTTAAGTTTCGATTCGATTTTCATAAAATTTGAAATGACGCAACAAAATTCTGCAACGATTATATATATATTAAATTTCAAACCATTCGGTTGGGTAGTTTTTGCGCTATTGTATGCGGACAGACGGACAGACAGACCAACCAGACAATGACAATAGGTGCTAAGTTTTTGTATAATTACGAACGCACCTAAAAAGTTAATATTTTATTTTATTTACCTATTTAATTTATTTCAATATTTCACTGCCCTTTAGATAAGTTACAATGTAACAAAGTAATTTAATTTTAAAGCAAAAAGCTTGCCTCATTAATTCTATTCACTTGCCTCACTTTTAAAATTAACGCATTTGATACATCGTTGACCCATAAATTAATAGTAATAAATCTATACTGATATTAAACTATATTGATTGTGAATTGCTTAAAAACAAATTTTATGTTAATTTGTAATAAGATTTAGCTTTAACTTTTTTTTTTTTCACAAAATGGATTTGTTCCATTTTCAAAGTCAACAATTGATATAATAGAAATCCGATAAAACATTAATAATACGCTATATATATATATATATATATATATATACAGGGTGTCCCTGAACTCATGGCCCAAACTGTAAGGGTTGATAGAAAACACTTAAACAAGCTCAAAGCCATGCGCGGTCGCAATTCATGCAGTGAAGCGCTACAAGAAGCTTTCTGATTGTGTCGAGGACCATATTTTCTACACAATATTTAACAAATGATTAGTGATTTTACTTATTCGTAATAGTGTTACTAACAACGATGCTAATATCAATGAAAATTAGAACAAAAAATAAAGAAATTGCAAAGTACTTCAAGAGAATGAGTTGAGGGGTAGAGGCTTTATCTGAAATTGGACCAAATTTCTTTCAGAGACGTTGAGGGTGAATCAGAACTCATGGGCCAAATTTTAAGGGGTGATATAACACATCTAAACAAGCTAGTTTCGCCATACAATGCATGGGCGTATCGCAAGCGGCAAACCGCTAGATGGCGCTGTCACTTAAACACACATACCACTTGCTTTTCACCCATATCGTCATTTCTACCGTGGATTGGCAAAAGGATGGCCGGTTTTACTAATCAGAAAAAGGCGGACATGCATTTCACATGCATGATGCTGCGGTTGTGAGTGCTCTGGAAGTTCTAATTGTGTAGTAAACAGAGTTATCTCCACAATCAGAAAGCGCCCTGTAGTGCTTCACTGATTGTGAGTTACGACCAAGCATTGTATGGTGTTTTGAGATTGTCTAGGCTTGTTTTATCAACCCTTTTACAGTTTGACCCATGAGTTCAGGAGCACCCTGTATATATATATATATATATATATACTACATATATACAGGGTGGTCATAAAGAAACTTTGCTGATATTTGGATTTCTAGCGGCCGCTCCGTTCAACCAACCGAAATGAAATGTGAGAAATAGTTATTTGAAGATATGTAGTTAATAAGCATAATGGAGACTGCACAGTTAGGGGTTAGGGTTATAGTGAAAAAATTTCGACATTTTTGAATGACAACACCCATTTTTTCCCATCCCAAAATGATCAGTGCATTGAAAAAACATAAATGGCGTTGGAACAGTGCATGTAACACGAAAAACGTCGATGTCGGACACATGCGAAGAACAGCATTGTAAATAGCCAATAGCAACAGAGAGACGAGAAGCACTAATCATAGAATACTATGCGCAGATCATCGTTTGTGGAAAACTTTTAAAAAACAATATGGAAAACTTGTAATCTCATTAAAACTATTTCTTTTCCTCTCACTCTGTTGCTATTAGATGTTTTAGTTGTTTACAATGCTGTTTTTTTGCATGTGTCCTACATTGTCATTTTTCGTTCTACATGTACCATTTAAACGCCATTTATGGTTTTTCAATGCGCTGATCATTTTGGGATGAGAAAAAAATGGGTGTTGCCATTCGAATATTTCGAAATTTTTTCATTGTAACCCTAACCATGCAGGATATATTGCTCTTGTTCACCATAATCTCAAGCGCATACCTTCTATTAACTATTTCTCAAATTTTATTTTGGTGAGTTGAACGGAATGGCTGCTAGCGATTTATATATCGGCAAAGTTTCTTTATGATCACCCTGTATATATAAATATATAAATAAATAAATAAATAAATAAATATATATATATATATATATATATTGTAATAGTTTACACTTTATTTTTCAGAGTTCGAAAGTATTAGAAAGTTCCAGTATTTCAGTAGAAGTATCAAGGGATGACTCCAACTTCCTTTATAACGAACGCTGTTTTAAAGAGATGGTTGAAAATTCGGCGAATTCTTTCAACAACTGTCAAAGTGTTGTTTCATGTATTTCTAACCAGAATCTTGATAATAGAAGCGAAGTATGTATATGCTATTATGTAAAATGTCCTTTTTTTTCAATAGTGCATACAATGACGACTAAAAAAACGTTGATTAAAAAAATATATTTATCTTATGTAGTTTTTAAATTGGCTTAAAAGAGTTATGAGGGTCCTGAACAACATACTTAAAGTCGTCGAGGGTGGAAGGTCTACGGAACAGTGGAGTAGTCAGTGGGGACATTTAAAATTCGTTTTTCTAAGTTTTTCTTTTATCTCAAAATTTATGGGTTAAAGTTGGCTAGATGGGCTAGAGTTGTACGCGAGTTTGGTTACTAGAAATTTATATTTCAAATTAACAAGAACACACCAAAGAAAAACAAGAACGAAAAATCATGCGCCAAGCATAGATTATGTAGCACTTTCCAACGCTTCCAAAATAATTTTACAAAACATACCGTTTAATAAGCTAAAAGATAACATCTAAGTAAACAATTTGGAAAACGCATAACATATTTAAAAACATAATTTCAGGAATTTCGAACAGATACAATATTCGGAAAAGTATCCGAGTACTTTTATTCAACCCTGTATATGATCTATAGATTTGTATATATACTATATAGGATGATAAATTTTAGTTTAGTTAGGAAACGCGTAGCACAGTTTAAAATTCTCCTTCTGGAGTTTCTGTCAATGAACGGAAATGTGTTCTCGAACTTTTGTGCTACCCTGTATATGAAATACAGAATTTATACACACCCAGTAATAGACAAAAGTGAGTTCAATTGAAAATCGCGTTCAGCAACTTAAAACGCCAGGAATTATTGTTAACAGACAGTAGAGAATTCTTTTGTATGTCCCTGTAAATGAACGATGACTGCTATACACACACTATTCTGTAGTAAGCCTCTTGTAATGCACCTTAGTAATATATATAAATTTCAATGCGTTTAAAATAGTGAAACATTATTTAAATAAACCGCAGACGATTTTTCTCCATAGACGTAATGTAACGGAATTCTTTTGACTGTCCCTGTATAGTAACTATAAGTGGTATGCACACCCTATTCCATATTAAGCTTATTCTAATGCACCTTAGTGATATATACAAATTTCAATGCGTTTAAAATAGTGAAACATTATTTAAATAAACCGCAAATAATTTTTCCCCATAGACCGCAATGTAACGGAATTCTTTTGAGTGTCCCTGTAAAAAAACTATAAGTGCTACACACTTCCGTTGAAATAGGGAACATGCTACAGATAACGACAATAACATATAAAAATTGCAGAGCAATCCGAGCATATTTACGGGAGTTAGAGCACGGACAGACGGCCAGACGGCCATACGGCCAGACAAACCGAAGTCATAAGCACTTTTCAACTAGGTTGGAAAGTGCTAAAAAAGGAAAGGAAAGAAAAAAAATCGTCAATCCGAAACCCGATCCGAACTCCATATTTTAATATAATTATGGAAAAATTGTCTATCTCTAATATAATTTTTATCTTTTATGTGTAAAAGAACATATATATATAAACTTATTAATGTATATCTTTTTTTTCTTTTCTTTTTTTTTTTTTATCTAAAAAAATATTCTAGACTTTTTTTTAATCAAGTAGTAATGTTGAGCCCTACCCGCATACCAATCCGAGCTGGTACAATTAAAGTCAACCAGACACCCCCCCCCCCCCCAAAAAAAAAAAAAAAAAAAAAAAAAAAACCCTCACCGTGACCTGATGCGGGACCGTAGCTTCGAGCTTAGTGATAAAAGTAACCAAGCTGGAAATAAATAAATAAATAAATAAATAAACGAAAATTTTTCTTTTAAACCTAGAAATTCCTCCTTTTAATCAGGGGGTAGGGTTGCATGGGAGAATACAGGAGGTTATTTATTCATCGTTTCTAAGAAGTAAAAAAAAAAAAAAAAAAAAAAAAAAAATAGAAATTAGGGCAAAAAAAGAATTAAAAAATAAAATTTTAAAGAAATTTAAATGAGGAAATTCGAGAGAGGGTTTTGGGTGGACGGATAAATGTTGAAATTTCGCGGAGTGAGGAGGTAATTTAGATTGATTTTATTTAATCTTTCTACAAAATAACAAATAGATTTATTTATTTTTTAATTAAAGAATTTTAAAGATTTCAAACGTTGTGTTGTGAATGAGGGTGCAAAGAAAGGAAGAGTAAATTTCGGAGAAATTCAAATGATTTTTTATTTATTTATTGTTCTTACAAATTACTAAATAGAGCAGAATTTTGTTTAGAATTAAGAGTTTAAAACTCTGAGTGCTGAAGACGGGAGGGGGGGAGAGGGGCAATTTTAGAAGGAGAGGGGTAATTCAGATGATAAATTCTTTTTGTTTATTGTTACTATAAAATAATGAATAGTGCAGATTTTTTTTTTTTAAATCAAGAATTTCAAATGTATTAAAGTCTGTATGGTGGAGGTGATAGGAGCAAAATAAGAAGGAAGCGGAAGTTTCAAGTGGAGGAATTTAGATATATATATATTTTTTTTAAATAGAAGAAATTCGCTGAAACGCGAAAGATTCTTCACTCTGAATATATGCTAAGACTGTTAATGTACAAAATTAAACTACATTAATTTTCCTCTAAAAATGTCTTTTCGTAAGATCATATTTTTACTTTTCGAACCCTCAGTGCAAGGAAAGTATTGTAATCAAAATGTGTGTATGTGTGTGTGTGTGTGTGAGAGAGAGAGAGAGAGAGAGAGTGAGTGAATGAATGAGTGAGTGAGCGAGTGAGTGAGTGAGAGGACGCGATAGTTCCCAAACGGTTCTTCCGATTGAGTTTCCATTTCACGAATATTTTATAGACCACAGTTGGAATAACTGTATAAATTTATACGAAAATTTATACAGTTATTGCAACTGTGATCTATAAAATTAGGTATTTAATTTGTTTTTAAACCATTTCCAAACCATTTTGCGACCGATTCTATAGGAAAAATCACCAAGGAAATGTGACAGAGTATAAGTGATAAACATTGCGGCGATGTCGTCAAGCACTAGTAGCGCAAAGGTAACGTCTCCATTTTGAAAACGAGAAGTCCATCATTCGAATCCAGCCGGCTCCATTCTATCTATACTAATATTATAAAGGAGTAATGATTGTTTGTTTGTTTGTTTGTAGGGGGTAATCTCTGGAACTACCGAACCGATTTCAAAAGTAATGGTGGCAAATTAATGGTGACAACCCCTGCTCCAACATAGGCTATATTTTATGTCGGTGCCACTAACCCCAGGGGGTGCAGGAGCAAAAAAAGTTCTAAAATTGCGATTTTTTAGCTATCAAACTGGCTATCAAGCCCTGAGAGCTTGCCAGCCGGTTCTGTATGTATGCATGTACGTACGTAATGCGATAACTCTTCATAGAAATATCCGTTTTCCTTCAAATTTTGTTTATAGGTTCACTGTGTTAAGGCGCTACCCTGATTAGTTTTCGGGATTGATTGGCTAAGTATAAAGGGGGGGAACAAGGGGCTAATTTCCCCCCCTTAATTTATATAAATGGGTTTTTCATGCAGAATTATTCCGTTTTCCTTCAAATTTTGTTTATAAGTTCACTGAGTTAAGGCGCTTCCCTGATTAGTTTTCGGGATTGATTAGTTAAGTATAAAGGGGGGGGGGCTAGGGGGGCTAATCGCAGCCTTAATTTATATAAATGGGTTTTTCATGCAGAATTATTCCGTTTTCCTTCAAATTTTGTTTATAGGTTCATTGGGTTAAGACGCTTCCCTGATTACTTTTCGGGATTGATTGGTTAAGTATAAAGGGGGGAACGGGGGGATAATCCCTCCTTAATTTATATAAATGGGTTTTTCATGCAGAATTATCCCATTTCCTTCAAATTTTGGTTAAAGGTTCACTGTGTTAAGACGCTTCCCTAATTAGTTTTCAGGATTGATTGGTTAAGTATAAAGGGGGGAACGGGGGGCTAATCCCCCCTTATTTTATATAAATGGGTTTTTCATGCAGAATTATTCCGTTTTCCTTCAAATTTTGTTTATAGGGTCACTGTGTTAAGGCGCTTCCCTGATTAGTTTTCGGGATTGATTGGTTAACTATAAAGGGGGGGAACGGCGGGATAATCCCCCCCTTAATTTATATAAATGGGTTTTTCATGCAAAATAATTCTATTTGCTTCAAAATTTGTTTATAGGTTCATTGGGTTAAGACGCTTCCCTGATTAGTTTTCGGAATTGATTGATTAAGTATAAAAGGGGGGAACGGGGGGCTAATACCCCCTTAATTTATATAAATGGGTTTTTCATGCAGAATTACTCCGTTTCCTTCAAATTTTATTTATAGGTTCACTGTGTTAAGGCGCATCCCTGATTAGTTTTCGGGATTGATTGGTTAAGTATAAAGGGGGGTGGGGAACGGGGGGGGGCTAATCCCCCCCTTAATTTATATAAATGGGTTTTTCATGCAGAATTATCCCATTTGCTTCAAAATTTCTTTATAGGTTCATTGGGTTAAGACGCTTCCCTGATTAGTTTTCGGGATTGATTGATTAAGTATAAAGGGGGGGAACGGGGGGTAATACCCCCCTTAACTTATATAAATGGGTTTTTCATGCAGAATTATCCCATTTCCTTCAAATTTTATTTATAGGTTCACTGTGTTAAGGCGCATCCCTGATTAGTTTTCGGGATTAATTGGTTAAGTAAAAAGGGGGGTGCAACGGGGGTGCTAATCCCCCCTTAATTTATATAAATGGGTTTTTCATGCAGAATTATCCTATTTGCTTCAAAATTTGTCTATAGGTTCATTGGGTTAAGACGTTTCCCTGATTAGTTTTCGGGATTGATTGGTTAAGTATAAAGGGAGGAACGGAGGGGGCTAATCCCGCCTTAATTTATATAAATGGGTTTTCCATGCAGAATTATCCGATTTTCTTCAAATTTTGTATATATATTCATTGTAATTAGAGATTTACCTGATTAGTTTAAGGGGTTCATTAGTTAACTATGAGGGGGTAACGGGGGGATGACCCCCCCTTAATATATTGTTTATTTCTTTATTGGATGGGCTTATTTCAAATTCTTTGAAATAAGAGTATAATATACAATTAGTGTGAATAGCCTGTGAACTCAATGCCCTCAGTTTAACTGGGCAGTTTTATTTTTATTTTTTATACTGAAGGAGCTAGAAATTTGAAATTTGTCATTGTAGTTACTTATAAGATGTAAATGCTCTCTAAGAACAAAATAAAAAAGAAATTTAAATTTAAAAGGGTGAAATGAGCGAAAAGCGTTCTAAAAACAGTCTAAATTACAATTTCTATGAAATCTCTGGAACTACAGAACCGATTTCAAAAGTAATGGTGGCAAATTGATGGGGACAATCCCTACTCCAACATAGGCTATATTTTATGTCGGTGCCACTAACACCAATGGGGTGCAGGATCGAAAAATGTTCGAAAATTGCGACTTTTTTGTACTGAAGGGGCAAGAAATTTGAAATTTAGCATTGTAGTTACTTATAAGATGTAAATGCTCTCTAAGAATAAATTTTAAAAAAAAATCGAAATTTAAATGGGTGAAATGAGCGAAAAGCGTTCTGAAGTCATTCTAAATTACAATTTCTATGGAATCTCTGGAACCACGGAACCGATTTCAAAAGTGATGGTGGCAAATTGGTAGTGACAATCCCTGCTCCAACAGCCTCTTTAATAAAAAACTATGCGTTGCTGACGACTGGGTTTTTCGCTAATTGTTGCAACAGATTAATCTCGGAAAATGAAATATTTGAAGTTACTGAAAAAAATGATAGCTCAAAAAGTATTTGTCAGAAAATTGTTAGACAAACTGCGTTTGAAAGGTAAAAAATTGTATTCTTCTTGATATAATTTTCAAATCTAATGATTATGCCGTTTTTCAAATATTGAATTTCAAAAATTACCAAATTTTCCAATGGAGTACCATAGCGAAACCTTCATGCGTAAAAAGATAATGATAAGGACGACGTGTCCTGACGTGTATATTGGCTATAGCACGAGTCACAAATTATAGTAGCCTTATTATTCTGTTAAAATATAAAAGTTATTTATGAAATGTCAATATTTTGTTGGATTAAAGGTTTGTTAAAAGAAACTGAGCAGCGTAGCGGGCGTAGCTTGCTAGTATATATATATGTATGTTTGTATAGATATTGGATCCATACGCCTCACGGCCTGCGTCCAGTCAGGATGTCCACTGTATATATGTTTGTTTATTGCGGTGAAAGTACCAGTGCAGTACCTTTGATGTTAATTTAATAGGTTAGAAAAAATATGGACAAGGCGGTTTAATTTCTCCTATAAATAGGCGGTTTAATTTCTCCTATAAGTATATTTGTGTTTTTATTAATTTTTTTGCATGATAGGGTCTGAGAAACCCCAGTCTTTTTGTAATCCAGGAATTCTGAAACATAGAAACAGAAATTAATTGAAGCATTCATGCAATAGAATAAAATTTAGGCTCACTTGGCTTGTACAATTATTCAAAATTAATCTATAAAACATTTGTTTAATTGCCGTATGGGTTTCAGGCAAAGATGATGGCAGTGTGTTTTATGAACGACTATATCTGAGCGAGACAAAATTGAATTTAAAAATGTATTTGAGAAGCACCTTAATCATATTCGTAACATTTATTCTTAGTGTTTTTTTTTAATCATTGCTTTTTTTTTTTCATTTTTAGGATCACAGCATTAAAATTCATTGAACTTGTATAATAATTATTCAAAATTAAATGATAAAAATATTTGTTTTAATTTCATTACAGATTTCGAAGAAAGGATTAAACGAATCAAAAACTCAACCTACTGGATCTAGTGAAGATTCAAATTTCCATTTCCACCAAAGTACTTCGCCTTCAGACACAAGCTCAGACACTTCCGAAGAATCAGGGGATAATTACAGCAGACATCGAAGTTCTACTTGCTTTTCCACTAACCAAGAATCTTTCGAACGCTTAGAAGTTGGGAAGGATGAAAACACTTCCCTGGAAATGAGAATCAACAGAACCGCTAACAGATCTTGTGCAGAAATGTCTAAAACACATGGTGGTATCAAGTGGATCTCTGATGGAAACATGATCTCTGGCGGAGCTAACAGTCAAGCAATGAGCTCCAGTAGTACCTCGCACGAATTGCAGCATACTGCAAAGATCTCAAAAACTAACAAAATTACATTGAAAAATAGGAATAAAAATTCTGAGATAGACAGTGAATCGGATCACATGGTTCAAGAAAGTAGGAATTTGTCATATTCCACGCATGCGCATTCCCTCAACAAACACTCAGATGGCATGCCATCTGATGTGCAGCTAAATTCTGAAAAATTTGAATCTTTAACCCATAACTACGATGTCGAACAAAATTATTCCCAAAAAACAAATCAAACAGATCCTTTAAAATATCATTTACGATATAAAAACCTCGATCTTCATGTTTTGGATTCCTCTCCATCCTTAACTATACGCCTAATCGATGAAAATGACGGCAGTGTTGCGTCATTAACACCAAGATGGCAGCGTTTCGTCAACAGTTCACTTTCTTCAAGCAACAGTAGCATAAATGAGCTGCAACTTCCATCATCAATGTCGTCGTGTTCCACTGGAGAAACTGTTAAAGAGAATATAAATATTTCTCAAGGTGAACTTAAAATGTCGGTTGAAAAAAGTGATTCTGAGAAAACTTCAATTTCATCCGATACACACAAAAATCTTACAACTAAAAATTCAATGGAAAATATTGCTGAAGTTACTTATATTAGGGACAATGATGTTTTGATCGACAGTGAAAATGCAGACAAACTAAATCAGAATAAACAACAGAATGAAACAGATCCATCAGTAACGTCTGAATGTAATGAATCTGAAATTTTTGCCAATAAACATGCAATAAATGAATCTGTTGTAGATAACAGTGATGATCCTGGTGAAAACCCCGAGACTGTTGTGAAAAAAACTGGGGTAATAGCAAACTATTCATTGGACAATATTGATGTAAGGGGCAATGGTAATTTTATTGACAGCGAAAATGCAGACAAAGTTAGTCAACATAAGAATAAAGCAGATCGATCAGCAATGTTTAAATTTGATGAACCTGAACATTTTGTCAATAAACATACAATAAGTGAATCTGTTGCAAATGACAATCATGTTCTTGGCAGCGAAAAACAGACTAGACCACTAGCAATCGCTTTATTCGACAAAGATTGTGGTGAAGTTAGTGATACAAGGGACAGTGTAAATTTGATTGACAGTGAAAGCGCAGGCAGAGTTAATCAACAAAAGAATAAAGGAGATCGATCAGAAATGTATGAATTTCAAGAATCTGAAAATGTTACCAATAAACATACAATAAATGAATCTGTTGCAAATAATAATGATGTTCCTGGTGGAAGAATCAAAAATGCCGCAAAAGAGAGTGGGGTAATAGCAAACTGTTCATCCGACAATAAATTTGCTGAACACTATTCTGTAAGAAACGAACTTTCTGAGACAGATGCAAATAATGTTACGGATATAAATATAAATGAACCTGTTGTAAATGACAACCATGTCCCTGGTGGAAACACCGAGACCACCACAAAAGAGACTGAGGAAGTAGCGAATTGTTCATTCAAGATAAATCATAACAATTCTGCCGAACAATATTCGTTAGGAAACGAAATTTCTGAGACAGATGCAAATAATGTTAGTGATATAAATATAAATGAACCTGCGGTAAATTACAGCCATGTTCCTGGTGGAAACTCTGAGACTATCGTAAAAGAGACTGAGATTGTAGCGAGTTGTTCATTCAAGAAGAATCATAACAATTCTGCCGAACAATGTTCGGTAGGAAACGAAATTTCTGAGACAGATGCAAATAATGTTAGTGATACAAATATCAATCCAGTTGGAATAAGTGAAAATGTTTCAGTTGACACTGAGACAGCAGTCATGACCGAAAATACATACTCTAAAGACTTTCAGTTTGAAGCAAAAGGTATCAAGCTTACATGTAAGCCCAGTTGCGAATCTGATTCCGTCGAAGTAAAATTTAGACAACTTGAAAATAAAACAAAATTGACATTTAAATCAGGTTATAAAAAGTTGTATTTGAAAATGTCTGGAAATACGTAGCTGCTAGTTATTAATTGTGAATGAGGTTTTAAATAAATATATATAACACTGTATGTTTGTGACTAAATGTGTGTACTAAGTATTTATGATGAAATTAGTAATGATAGTGATAATTTCATTCGTTCGCAAAATTTGAAAGAGCAGATAAAGTTAGTGCATATTCTTTCAAAATTTGTTTAAAAAGTAAACTTGGGAATCGTCTTCATTTTGAAATTTTGCCAAATTCTAACATTTTAATTCGAACACTTAATGTTGACATATTTTTCGGTAAATTTTACATCCGAATATCAAACAAAAAGTCATTCGGTCAAGTAGTTTAGGAATTATGCAGGTTTAAAGTTTGGAACTTCTAATGTTAAATTCACTTGTAAACGTTGCAAAACAGATTGCAATTGAGAAGTTTTTAAAGCATAACTCAAAAACTGCTTGACGTAATGAGCTGTAACTTTAGAATCACATTTAAAGCTACTAAAATTCGATTTCTGTTAAAAGAGACTAAGACAGTGATTCGCCTCTGGTCCGGTTGTTGAACTCTACTTTTTCTAAACAATTATCTTCATGATAAGTTTCTACAGGGGTCGGAAAAACTACTTTGTTATTGTAGCGAACTACAACTGCAACTACTTTATCGAAAATGTAGTTAACTACAACTACAGCTGCTTGATTTAAAAAGTAGAGACTACAAGGTACTTTTCAAAAGCAGTCACTACTTCGCTACTTTCAGATTTTGTCAAAAGATTCAATTTACACTCGAAACTGAAGACATGGATTAAATAATAAAGCTACCCTTCGTTATACCACATCTGCCGGGATATAATTAAATAAATGCAACATAACCGAAGGCATTAAAAAATTAAAAAATATAACATACAAAAAAATGTTTTGTGTTGTCTCCAAAATATAAGTTTATACATGCATTAAAATTTCGTAGGAAAATTAAGATATATATTATAATCTAGAAAATTAAAGAAAAACAACTCTAAATTTAAACAATAAATAAATCTGTAAATAAAGTAATTCCGAATAATAAGAAATCCGGCGTTAAAACATGAAGACTTAATAATGAGTAAATAGACAAGTGCTGCCAGCAAGAAAATTAATTCATTTGGTGGGATAGTACTTGATTTTTGCAGCAAGTGGTCAATGTGAAAAATCTATTACTTTATGCCATACGTTGCCATACACTGCAGCTGATATTTACCGCTGAGATTCACAAATTGCTGAGCAGAGCAAATTTTGCGCAAAAGAAGCAAGTAAGCGTTAAAAGTAGCGTCGGTTCTCGCTACAAACTACTGATTTTTTGTATCGCGCTACTCACTACACTATATTACATTCTTCAAAATGTACAGCGATACACTACAAACTACTGTAAAAAGTAGCGGCTACTGTAGTTTCGCTACTTATAGCGTGCTACTTCCGACCACTGGGTTTCTATAACATTTGCAATAGACATAATGATAAAATTGCAATACCACCATGATTATTGTTTAGAAAACGTGGTATTCATGAAAAAGACTATATAGCAAGAGATCCGAAAATTTTAGATTAACTTGATATGTATGACATTATTCCAGAATTACCCTTAATGAAAGAGAGTAAAGTTTAATTCACTAAGTCCGTTCTTTCTTTATTTTTCTTTCTTTGTTTCTTTTTCTTTCTTTATCTTTCTTTCTTTCTTTTACTTTCTTACTTTCTTTCTTTCTTTCTTTCTTTTTTTTTTGTTAAATATTTATTTTTTTTTTAAATCTATTTAATTAAAATTAAATTAAAATTAAATATTTATTTTATATTATTAAAATAACATGTTTATTTTAATTTTATTTATTTTCATACTTTATGTAAAATATACGGAGTGCCCCAAAAAAATTGAAATACGCTTTATTTCTTTACCGGTTCGAGATATGTAAGCAACGTAAATTACAAGACTGTTCAAAATAAAGCAGGAATTAGATTATGTTGATTAAATAGTACTGTCATTCATTTTCCGAAAGACATTTTAAATTTTTATATAATCACTGGGTCCTATAAATTATACTTAAAAAACAAAAACAAAAATCCTCCATGCTTTGACAAGTACAACAGTACAATCTCCATTCTTGTACGACCAAAATTCCCCGAATTTGATGCTTTGAATTTTATGAAATCGTTTGTCCGTATTTAGTGCCGAAAAGCTCCGAAATTTTATAAAATTCAAAGTATCATAACTCGATCAATTTTGGACGTGGAAGAATGGTACGTTTACTGCTCTACTTGTCAGAGCATGGAGAATTATTTTCTCAATATAACTAACAGAACCAAGGCATAGTATAAAATTTTTAAAAAAAAGTGCAAGTTTTTGAAAGTTAATGGCAGGATTCTTTCACTGACATAATCTTAATTCCTGTCTTATTTTAAGCTCTTTTTACTTACCCATCATACGTAGTATAAGGTAAGTCTTGTAATCGTTTTAAAAATCGAAAAAAAAATTGACGGATTTACACGTTTTAGACACTGGAGATTCCGAAAGACATATTTTTAGAAAAAAAAAAATTGCCGTCCGTCTGTAAACGAATTGAGATAGAGACTTGAAATTTGATATGTACTTAGTATGTAATAATGAGAAGAAGCTTATTGAATTTGAATAAACTCGATTATCCGGAACTATTTTTTTTTCGAAATATTCGTTCTGATAAAAGGTATATAAAAATTTTCGAAATTGTGTGGGGTTTTTTTTCCCTTAAGGAGTGAATATAAAAAACATTAAAAAAACATATTTTTTGCATGAAGAATGAAGTCGATCGGATAATGAGTTGCCGAGATATTTGTAATCACATTTTCCACACTCTTCGATTTTTCATGACTCTGTATTTCATTCAAAGTTCAATTCAAAGATATATTTTAATTATAAATGAGACGCTTAATCCGACGCAGTAAGCTGTTACTTAATAAGATTATCGTATTTAGGGTTATAAGGATGTTTCTCTTACGCAATTCAGTAATAGAGCATTTTAAGTTTAGGACGTCAACAAGCCACGATTTTATTCGAATTGCAATGCGTTTTAATAGTTTAGACAAGTTAATAAACAATAAATAGTTTACACAAGTTTTATTTTCATATTTTATGTTATGCATATCCATGATGGGTAAGCATTACGGCGGCCCCCAACCACTAATTCAACATGCGTTGCCTAGATTTCTGCTAAAAAATTAAGGCATTAATTAATCAATTAACAAATTAGAATTAATTAATTAGAACTGCTAAAAAAAATTAAAGCTTGTTTCAATGTTTTACGGACACACTGTATTTGTCTTTAGCATTTTGTCTTTTGTCTTTAAGTAACCCGTACAAATTACAAATGACAAAAGCGATTTCCTTGATCAGATAAAACATAATTGAGTCATGTAACAAAAAGTATTTAAAAAATTTTCTTTCTTTTTTTCGAAACATTATTAACTTAAATAACATTACTTAAGATGCAAATCGTTTTTTTTCCTTTTAACCCACAACATATTATTTTCTTATAAGTTATTTTGAGCTCACAGGCTATCAAAGCCTGAGAGCTAATGTGCCCGCAGACTCTGTATATACGTATGTATGTACGTGACGCGATAACTCTTGATAGAAATATCCGATTTGCTTCAAATTTTGTATATAGGTTCATTTTGATAAGGCTCCCTGATTAGTTTTGGGCGATCATTGATTAAGTACAAAGGGGGGGGGGAGACGGGCGATTAATCCTCCCCCTTAATTTAGATAAATGGATTTTTCATGCAGAATTTTCCGATTTGCTTCAAATTTTGTGCACAGGTTCATTGTGATAAGGCGCTTCCCTGATTCGTTTTAGGGGTTTATTGGTTAAGTATAAAGGGGTAAACGGGGACCAAATCCCCCCTTAATTTATTGTCGATTTCTTTATTTTTCGAGGGGCATTATTCTTTGAAATAAGAGTATAATATACAATTAGTGCGAATAGCCTGTGAGCTCAATGCCATCAGTTTAACTGGGAACTTTTCTTTGTATTGTTCCTTGTATTGTTCTTTGTATTGTTTCTTTGTATTGTTTTTGTCCATTGCTTGTATGTTATCTTAATTTCATTTTCACATTCTGTAAGTAATTTCCGTGTGTTGTACAATAAAGTTGTGATTAATACTTTCCATATTTATTCTACATTCACTGATAAGTTTTTATAAAGATACTTTTAATTTATTTATTTATTTGGAAGGGATAGTGAGCGCCAGCTGAAATTCTACATATAGACAGATGTGGTAACACGCCTCTCTTGTTTTTGTTTTTTTTTACATTTTTCATTGTCAGATTTACGGTAGCACAGGCACAGAAACTTTTTTAAATCAATTTTTAATGCTTTAAAATAGGTGTTAACAGTGTTGTAGCCGAAAAAGAACCAGAGGGTATAAGCTTTAGGCAGAGGGTATACGCAGAGGAGTACATTATAGATTTATTTGAGAAACAGAGGTTATTAAAAATTCCAGAAGATATAGCGTATACCACCGTATTCCTTCCAGTACACCACTGAGTATTCATCCCTATATACCAAATTTCACAGCCCTTAAGTATTTATTTTTATTTTCATTTTATATGTTTGTTTATTTTTTATTACCAAGAATACTGCATAGCAGTATACAAACTCATGCAATATAAGGAAGTTCTATGAAACTTTTTAATTTTTTTTCATAACTATTACGTTTATATTATATTTATTCATGTTATATATACTTATCAATCTAAAAAACTTTTTCAGTACGCATGCACCTGTTTATGTTTCTTTTTTTTTTTTTTTTTTTTTTTTGTGTGTGTGTGTGTGTGTGTGTGTGTGTGTGTGTGTGTGTGTGTGAATTTGCTATTGAACAACTGCCCATAATTAGGAAATTAGATGCTTTAGCATGAAATTAACACAAATTCTATTTTTATATTTTCTATAATTACTTTTTTTTAATTTAAATATTGTTATCAAAGTTATATTAAATTTCACTTTCTAAAAACTAAACTACAAAATTAAAAAAAAAAAAAATAAAGTAAAAGAAAATCCTAACACCAAATAAAAATTATTTAAAAACTTTGATTAAAAACATGCTTTAAGAGGGCAAAAAAATATATACAATGTTTTTTCAAAGAAAATCCATCAACATTTAAAACTAAAATTATCCGGATCCTTTAACAGTTTAAATAAGAATAACATAATATTTCGAAATAACTTTTCCTGGAAAAAGTCTGTTCTGATTTATTTAATGTATACAGAGAATAAATTATTATTTCCGAAAATCAATTATTATTATTTGAAATAATACTTTCAGATTTGATAGGTGCTGCCATCTCGAGGAAAGATACAAAGTTAAATTCTGTTCCTCGAAACTTTGAAACTATGCACTTTCTGATTTACGTATTTCACACACCACAATTTTAATTAGGTTTTAAAAGATTTTCAAACGCTTTAAACTTTTGTTATAGCAACTATTAGCAACATTTCGAAAATCTAAAAAGATCTCTTTTCTTTCTTTCTTTTTCACCGGAGTGCATAGTTCATGGTCGTTGAATTTTCAAAATTATTAATCGAGCTCAACTCGAAAACAGCTATACCAGTGTTGAATTCAGAATTTTTTCTGCGGAAGGGATTTCTGAAGTTCCGTGAAATGGATGGAGAACTGCATTTCTCAACCATTCATCAACAAATCACAAATCTTCCGGAAGGGACATTCCGATTCTCCAAAGAGCAGGGCCCTGACTATCGCACGGGCACCTGGGGCCCATGCCCTGGGGACGAAATTTTTGAAGGGCACGAAAATTTTCACAATTTCATCTAAATTTCCATTAAAAAAATCATAATTGTGCCAACGTTTTTATTTCTTTTAGAACTTTGTTTGCACTCAGTATCAGTTTGGTTTTATCATTTAATATCAATAACATCATTAATAAGTAGACTTCTGAACATTATTTTTTAGTAATTGGTGTACTGTATTTATCAAGTTATTCAATTTTATCATATTGCACATTTATTCGAAAAGTGACACAACCGAAAAAAAAAATGTGATATTTGAGATATTAATACGATGAAATGACTAGAACACATCTCAATCTATGTTTAAAAGCACATTTCAATAAATAATAGAAAAAATATTTTATTTTCATTCCTGGAACCGTTTTTTAATCTTCCAGAACATGTAATTTTTTGAGTTGACACTTTTCGAATAAGCGTGCAATATGTAAAAAAAACAACTAGTATCAGTAAATCAACCAATCTAAGGGGCACAAAAAGTTTAAAGTGCCCTGGGCACAAAAACTTGCTAGTCGGGCCCTGCCGAAGAGACCCGCCGGAGCACCAATAAAATTCATCACACTCTTTTACACACAATTCACAAATCAATTTTCTTTATTTGATTCTAATTTTATTTGATCTAAATTTAGTTGAAATGTTTCCACTTGTGATGTGAAAAAATCGCCATATTCTAATGAAAAAGTCATTTTTATTTATGAAACTCCAACATTTTCCTAAAATTATGACGTAATTTTCAAAGAATTTTTATTCAACACGTGCTGAAATTAAGACATGTTAATTAAAGTAAATATTGAAATTGAATTCTACGACCAAAATTCATCGAGTTATGTTACTTTGAATTTTATGAAATTTCGGAGCTTTTCAACAGTAAAAACGGACAAACGATTTCATAACAATTGGAACAACACCAACAATAACAAAAAGACAGTTTAAAAATTAAATGAAGATCTGTTACCTATTTAAAATTGACTTTTTAACCCTTTTTATCCTGACGGTACTTAAAAGTACCACTTTAACCCCTTCGCGACTAGCGTCTTTTACAGAATTTTTAATCTGTTACCACCGGTTTTTCAAATGAGAAATTTTCACCTAATTTAATCGCAAAAATGCTATGATTAGATAAGGAAAACTTTACAAAAAAAAAAAAAAATAATAATAACTGGTGGGAATAATCGAGGATTCTGAGCATCTAAAAAGTAGCTGGAAAATTAATTCAGGATATAAAGGGTTAATCTTCTTTTATTGAAATTAAACAGCATCTTATACGTAAAAATGTGGAGGGACGTCGCTCGACGTACAGAATATTATGCGTTCAGGTAAAAAGTAATATTAATATAAAATAATATACTAAAGGAATATTACAGTAAATAGTAATATAAAAATGAATAAAAACTTGGATTCTAATTTTACGAATTAGTACTGTTTCCACTTAAAAAAATCTGCTGAAATTAATCTTCTAAAATCTTCTTCGGCTTACGTTGTGGTTGTATAGTACTAATGAGAGATGAGTTTTCTTCCGAAACATCTACTTTATTGTTCTTAATATGTATTATGTGTACTTTTTAATTTGAAATGTGTGAAATTTATTTATAGTTATCTAGTAATATTCTAATCAGACATAATATCTTCTTATCTTAAATTTTAGTTTAGTACATCAGGCGACCGCGGCGGCTTCGAGATTATTATAGCTCTCACCAAACTCGTTGTTAAAATCGACCTCTATATCAGCCAATTTACTGTACTCATTATTCACAAATGTTTGTAAATTGCTTTTATGTCAACAATAACGCGTGTGGGGACGGCGGGAGACGTTTTCAGCACTTTGGTTCAAAAATAGTATTTCGTTTAGTTTAAAAACTTACAGCATGATTGCAAACTACTTTAAAAAATAATTACTTATATATGATAATGTAGTCGAATATTTTTGATTGGCCGTGTATGGGAGATATTGATCGTATTTTCCAAACACTTTCATGTTCAAGAAACATGTTCTACAGGCAAACATGATAAATTAACAACATTAACATTAACATTAACATTTAAATTATTGTTTTGTTACTCTTGCATGTAATAAATTCAGTTACACATCTGAAAATGTTTAATTAAGAATTGATAGCATCGTACAACCGATATTCCGAGTTGAGAAAAATGATTAATACATTATAAAAACTACTCGGAAACGTTTCCGAAAATCAATTGGCAGTAAAAGAAATTTTGTTTTTAAAAAACTCTCCTTTAAATCTCAAAAATATATTTACTTCTAAGGTTTCCAAAGATAAAGAAGGTTTTCCGGAAAAGTGGATAATTCGGAAGAAGTTATTGTACATTTTTGCTCGTGGCTATATTATATTTTCGAAGATTAAGAAAGACGTGTGATTTTAAATTCTTGATATATTTTTTTAACTGATTTCACTGTGATATTTCTTTCCTTTTTCGATTGCATTGTGCAATGATTGAATTTCTAATGGTTGTTATTGAATTTTTATCTTAATTTTTTTCAATTTTCTTGATTTTCGCACGTGATAAAAAGTTAATGCATGAGAAAGAGTTTGGTTGACGCAAAGAGTTTAGTTGTTTTCATAAACAGGAATCATATTGAGATTTCATTACATATATTGTAAAAGGATATTGTCTTTGATAATGTGTTTCAGAATAATTTTTTCTTTCTTTTTTTCTTTTCTCTCTTTTTTTTCCTTTTTTTTTTCAGGTTTTACCTATCCCTTGCATTCTGCATAATTGATATGACTGAAATTTATAGTTGTAAATTGCGTCTTCTTTAGGTTTTTATGATACAGCGCAGTTAGCACTGTTGGAACAAAGTTATTTTCTAACATATTCTAATACGTCGTCAATTTTTCTAGTTTCGGTTTTATCTTATGATTTAATAGTAATTTTATATATATATTTTTAATTATTATATATCTATAATAAAACTTTGTAAATAATAACCATGAAACCCCATAAAAAATTGACAATGGATAAACCGATAGTTACAATACAATACATAAATATATCCAAAAATTTAAGATTTTCAAAATTAAAATAAATGGGAAAAATACTTACAGATATGCAGAGAAAAAATCTAATAAGTAGAAAGTGAAAATTCACATCCAAACATCAAGAAACTCAAATTCAGAAAAAAACGTATGACATTGTAAAGCAAGCCAAAATTGCGATAATCGATGTAGGATTTAACACTATGCCTCACAAAAACAAGTGTTAAAACAGCATTTGTACGCAAAAATTTATTGAAAATAAAAATATGAAATACAAAAATACAAAAATACAAAAATACACAACTAAATGCGCTATTGCAGCTATGAAATTATGCATTTTAAATTATGATTAACTTATTTTGATTTTTTAAAACTAGGCAGTATAAAGATGTTAAAACAGTGCAACTAATGCAAAATGCTTTTATAATATATATATATATATATATATTATACACACACAACAGAACTGTACCTGAAGGAAAAAATAATCTGGAAGCAAATAAATCATCAAAAAACATAAATCAGAAATGTGTTCTCAAAAATAGAAGTATATTACAGCAAATTAGTAGTACCTCAGCTGAATATTTGTTTATTTTTTGCTGACGATATACTATTAAGAAAAAAATATATAAAACGAAAAGGAAAAGAGTAAGGAACGAACAAAATTATTGTTAGTAATTAAATATTTCAAAATATTAAGCCACGAAATTATGTTTAAAGAGATCATGATAAATTGGCCTAATAAAAACTGCTTTTCCATATTCCATGTTTG
Source organism: Maratus michaelseni (assembly GCA_963931845.1). Taxonomy (NCBI): domain Eukaryota; kingdom Metazoa; phylum Arthropoda; class Arachnida; order Araneae; family Salticidae; genus Maratus; species Maratus michaelseni. The sequence continues at coordinate 162,778,089 of OZ007594.1, read as the reverse complement.
CAGTTTTGAAATACCATTTGCTTATCATTATTTCCTACATTTCTTATACTAAATTATCATTGTTTTCGGTTTAAAACTTGCATTACAATCTAGAAAACATTAGATTATTCAAAATAAAGGACCAAATCAATCATTTTTAATGTTATGTAAAATTAATTTTCGATAAAATGAAAAACCGTGAAGAAGTTTTAGATCGATTCAAGACACTGGCACGTCAAACTCGGCTTACAATTTTTCATTTGACAGCTGACATTTAATTATAAGTTTATCTGAAGTTGAAAGATTTCCAAAAATCTATCAAGATTCTTAATTAATCTACAATTAGTTAAGGGATCGAAATTTTTATTTATTTATATAATTTTATTCAGAAAGATACATGAATGAACTGTGTTATATCAAGAATGCCAAAACTATATTTATCTTTGAAGAAACATAAAATATTGATTTTAGTAATAATGAATTAACTTTATTAGATTCCTTATTTTGTAATTTTTATGAATATGTCACGATATAGTATTAATATTTGCACGTCTCATTTCTCACTTTTCTTTATGTTACCATTTAAAAAGAACTATAAAAGTAAAAAAAAAAAAAATGTAATTTTTATAATTTTTGTAATTTTTGTAATTTTTGTAAATTTTTGTGAATGTTCATTCAATGTTTATCTTGCAAATCACGTCTAATTTCATGACTGCAATTGATGGTGTTCCAAAAATTTTTCATTACAGTACTTTAATTTGGCGTATACATTGAATTCGATTATGGAAAATTTACTGTTTTCTTTTCACGCTTGGTAGAAAACACGAGCTACTGAATTTTTTTTTATTTAAATCTTTTTTTTTTTTAAATATAGCAACAGGGAAAAAAAATAAAACATTATTTAAACGATCATTTTTAGGATTTCTAAATTGATTTCTCAGCGTATAATCAATTTAATTTATATGAAACTATTAATTAAATAAAGATATTGTGTAAAAAACATTTTACATTCTTCATTTTTTATTTATATTTTCTACTTTTTAGTGTTCAAAATATATCGTTGTTGCAGTGAAGAAGGCTTTTAAATAAAGAACTAGATGTGAATGAGAACTAGAACTAGAAATTTTGCTAGAGCATGGCTTGGTGCATAATTAAATCCATTGTTGTTGGTAGAAAGCACAAGCTATATTGAATTTATTTCTAAAAAAATATTTTTTTTTAAGATATGGCAACAGGAAAAAAAATAAAACGTTATTTAAACGACTTTTTTTTTATTATTTATTTTTGTTTTGGATTCCTTTCTTAATTTCTCAGCGTATAATCATAATTTAATTTACATGAAACTATTAATTAATTAAAGGTATTGTGTAAAAAACATTCATATACACTCATATACTTTTTCAACTCATATACAATTTACACAGTAAAGTAATTTCTACAACTCATATACAATTTCAACCATAAAGAATATTTGGTGATTTATCAAATGCGGCTGGCTAACTGAAAGATACCCTTTAAGTTAATGCATTAACTTATAATTAACTTTAAAAAATATTAAAGTTTTGTACTGTCATCGAAAACACACCTGTGAGCATAATTTCTTATTTCTATTAGCATATCAAGAAATAAGTATAAAATCGATAACAAAATTTCATTTTTACATTCAAAAACCAAGTTGCGTTAAATAAAAGACTGTGATAAAAGACTGAATCGGAATTTTCGTTGCTTTTATACACTCAGCAGTGGACATTTCCTTCTTATGGAGAGCCAAAAATGAGGTCTTAATGTGAATGACTGTAATTCAGCTTTGAGACTATTGTCGTGTTCACTTCTTGCTTTTCTTTTCCATATTATTCATTCTTGTCTTTCTGACAGACGAGATTTCTTTTCTCTTCTTTTTTCCATTCATGCTTAAATTCCTGACTTATTTGCTTTAATACAAATAATGTCCAAAATTTTCTCGCGGACCACTAGTTCGCGACCTCTTGTCCGACACTTGCGATTCTGAAAAACAAATTTATCTCTGCAAATATCTGTCTGATTCTCATCCCCCATTTTTACGTTTCCGCTCTCACTCTTGTACTTGACGATGTTTCATATGCATCTGATCTGTGAGATTTTTGAACAAGATTAATCCTGTTCTTCGTCTGTACCTAAAATATTGTTCTTAACTTAAATGACAAAAGCAGTGTTTAAAATCAATTTAAGACTAAATTTTATTTTGTGATATATCTCTTGAAAATCCAGGCCTCATATATGATATAAATAATTATTCTTTACACAGTCTGGAATAGCATTTTACCTATGCCCCTAAAGATGTTGTTCGGTCAGATCTCGAATTCCCCTCGATAAGGTTAAACCTACGGAGTTAAACTTACCTATTCGCATTTTTACTCTCTCCTCAGGGAATTAATATTTTTAACTTATTTTTTGTGTACTAGCCTTAAGAGATGTATCTTTTGTTTTTCTTAGTTGTCAAAATATTTTTAAAATATATATATATATATGATTTATAATTTTATGGGTTAAAATTTTGGCGAAACTTAGTTAAAGTTTAACACTTCAAATAAATTAAGCATATATTTTAGCTATATTTTGACAACGAAAAAAAAAAGGAGACATCCTTCAAGAAAAGTACATAGGAAAAATAAGCTTAAAAGTTAATTTTCTGAGGAAATATTGTAAAAATATGAATGCATCACACGTGAACAGATTTAACGTTAGCGAAAAAAAATCGAGACTTCACTGAACAACCCCCTTAACAGAGCAATCCTCAAAATCATATCAGTGGTTTTCTATAGTCTTTTTCATAAACCATTATTATGATTTTTCATTTGTATTTCTTTTTTCATATGATGAATGAACACCTGTTTGAAAACGCACTGTCGACAATTCGGGTAGAGTCCAGTTTTCTGAGAATCCGAAATAGAAAAAAAAAAGCTATTATTAGAGAATCAAATTGATTTAAACTATTTAGACATACGTTTACAAAGTAATATTTTATCCTATTCATGTAGAAGAATACAATAATTATTGAATAGCACATCTTATGGCAGAAAACTTATCTAAAATCTATCAACAGTGCCGAATATAATTGGAAACAATCATGCTGCAGAAGTTAATCGATCATCTTTGAAAGATTTTGATGGATTATAAGCCAATTTTTACATAAAAGTTTAAACTTTTAAACATTGTATTTTGCACCTCTTATTGTTATCTATCATTTTATACATTGATTCTCTGATAATAATTACATTTGTAGTATCGACCTGGATACTTTTTCTCATTCCTGTTTCACAACTTTTGAAAGCACATGAATGATTTTCGAATGTATGAATAATGCTCTTTTTAAATGTCAAAACCATAAAACTCCATAATTAGAAAACCTGAAAAAATTTCAAGATTATTAATAAAGAGCTTCGATAGCAGTTTTTTGTTCCATGTTTACCAAGAATGTAATTATTTGTTTAGATGTATATCTATTTGTGTTAGTACCTAAAAATGCAGATCTATTGATTTATGGTTCTGTTGGTTTATAAGATTTTTTTTCTATGGATATTGAGAATAAAATAAACTACTGGTTGCAAATGGAATTAGTTATTATATTTCTGTCTATCCTCTTTAATTTTTATCAACATCACGTGCAAATTATTCATAGAAAGTTTCTTATAGGACCTTTGAATCAAGTATCAAATTTTCACTCTCCACTTTTATAATAATATGTTGTCCTTTCTTTGTTAAAATCAAGTAAATACATCCATGCATTGTCTATTCTGAAAATATTTTCCCATTTATTTCCAACTAAATCAGAATTATACGTCAAGTTCAGCATGTGGCGATTTATCATAAAGATAGACAATGAGCTCTGTACTTTTGACATGAAACATCTTTAAAATCAAACTGAAATATACGGGTACCAGGACAGAATTTTGGACCGTAACAAAAAGGTCTCTATAATCTTGCCTTAATAACTTCGTACCTATTAGCCTTAGAGACACGTAAGTGTGGTGTGGTGTTTTAACATATATGGTCAATTTGTTAATACGACTTTGAGTTTGCAGCCCGGGAAAGCGGGAAACGACCAAAAACGGCACAATATCGTTATTTTCATTCACTGTAACTTCCGACTCAGACATGGTAGCTCGGTGATTCGAGTGTTTGTGTGTAGAGTGTGTCTCTAGATGGATGGATTTAAGTTATAATAACAGTATTTTCACATATTTTTACGATAGTTCCCGGAAAAAAGTGTGAGAAAAAGTAAAACAAGCGGGAAAAATTCTACCTTACGGCAGAATATAGATTGACAACCCACGGCTTTTACCGTTGAGATTTTTTCAGCCAAGTCCAACTCGTCAAAAAAAAAAAGTGTTTGTTAGCATAAGCCAGCTTCTCCACTTTAGAATTTAGTTAGCGCTCTAAGATTTTTTGTGAGGCTGGCGGAATATATTAGGAAAGAACACACCAAGTTTTAAAAAGATTCGGTGACGAGAAGTATTTTTAATAAATGTTATAGTGGAAAGATATGGCTCCAATGGGCTGAGACGTGGCGAGGTAGATATTGTTTACAAATGTGCTGGCTTAATGACATCCTTTAAACTAGTTTTAATGGTTCAAGACACTTTAACACTTAATAGATAACTTAAAAAAGTAATGAAAATTTCTATGATAGCAGTTTTTGTGATGGATACAGCTAAGAGAAGTTGTTTAACAAATGATGAGTTAGCATTAATTGACGGGCTCTTGAAGAGCTGTGGGGGGAGGAAGGGGGAGCTATACAAAGCACAAGTGCTCCTACGAGACTTTTAAAATGAATCCTCACTTGCAATTGAGAGATGGGACTTTAAAAGGGATGCCCATTTTGCGCCCCTCTGATGCCCCCCCTCGAGAGATACGTGAAAACTGAGGACGCCACAAGAAGCGGGGGAGGGGGATACCTTTAAGTGGTTTACAGATAATTTTGGCGAAATTTTGGAGCTGTCCGGCCCATAGGAACAGAGAAAAATGGGAAAAACTAAAATAATTATGAGAAATTGAAAAAACTAAATAAGAAAAGTGCTCCAGACGGGAGGGGAGGGGAGGGGGGAGAAAAGGAGGATGGAGAGTAGAACAAGATAAAAGTGCTTGACGAGATCAAACTTTTGATATGTTACATGATGGGGTTTGAACACATTGAATGTCTCCCCCGGGGAGGGGGGTAACTCCGTTCCTATAGGATATAGGGCATCGGTACTCTCTTAGAAATGTCGGCCTCGACGAGTTTAACTTCGTTGGATTCTTTAGAAGAGGCCTACGTACTCTGTGGAGCTTAAAGGGACTGATAAAGATAGGAAAAACTAAAATTTAAAAGGAGTTGAAACAGAGAAAAATGCTTCTTAAGAGAGGGGGGAATGAAAGGGGGGAGAGTAGGACCAGACTATAGTGCTTACGAGATCTATCTATTGATATGTTACATGAAGGGGTTTGAGCACCAAAAAGGTCTCCCCTTGGAGGCGTAACTTCGTTCGTATGGGAGATAGGGTCACGGGACCCCCTTAGAAATGTCCACCACGAAGGGTTTAACTTTGTTGGATCCTTTATATTATTGTTTAAATGGGGTCTGCGCCCGCTGTAGGGCAATTGGGGACTGAGAAAGGAAATACAAGCGGAAGTATCGGCATAATAAAGCGAGACAAATTTATTTTTAATACTGTCAGTAAATACCATTTGTATAGCTATGTATAAAGGATGTCCTCCTTTATATATGGAATGGCTGTGACTTTTCATAAATATGAATTTTATTGTAGACTGAAAGAATTAGCCCTGTGTGTGGCTAATAATAATAAGTAATGTAAAATTTTAATAGTGAAATAGCTGAATTTGTCGTATTTAAATAAGTAATTGTTATTAATATCAAATTTTACTTTTATGATATATATATTCCATTTATCATGAAAAATACAAAGCAATCGATAAAACATTTTTAAATAAAAAAGTACAAAAATCGAACAGAAGTTATGGGGAATCGAACCCGCAACCTCCAAAATCAAGAGCAGTACTCTAACCATTCGGCCATCGAGTTCGCTTCTAGACTTTAAGAAAATATCATTAAAATAGGCAAATTAGTCAAATCAATGTTTGAACGTAGACCTTTCAATTTCACTATGCATACATTCACAGTATAGACACACTCCGTATTTTAGTCTCCTTCGTCCGCTCACCGCCTGATCTACGTCCGTGAACAGCCCCATTATCTTTTTACGCGTGAAGGTTTCGCTATAGTACTTCATTGTGAAGTTAGGTAATTTTTTTATTTGACTATTTGAAAAACGGCATAATTGTTAGATTTGAAATTTATATCAAGAAAAATACAATTTTTTACCTTTCTAACGCAGTTTGTCTAACAATTTTATGACAAATACTTTTCGAGCTATTAATTTTTTCAGTAACTTCAAATGTTTCATTTTCCGAGATTAACCTGTGGCAACGATGGATGGCTGTGACTTTTCATAAACATGAAAAATGATAGAGTTTGAAAGAATAAGCCACCCTGTGTGTGGCTAAAGTTCAATATGTCGGCCTCAGCCCGAGCAAGAGCCAGACGAAAATATAGATCACGCATATGGCTAAAAAGAAGAGTTATGGACAGTGCGCAGATACCCCAACGTCTGGCACCGAGTGAGCGAAACTAATTCGGGAGCGTCTCAAAGGTGATGAAGTGCTCTCGTTGAACAATGATGTCTTCACCTCTACTACTGTTGTATCCGAACCAATGGGCAGTGTTGGTGAAGATGACACCCATACATCTGTCGAATAGCCAAGCATCCAGGGACCGATTTAGAAATTTGGGGTCCCTGGGCACAGATGCGTATGGGGCCCCCCTGGCACAGATGCGTATGGGGCCCCCCTGGCACAGATTCTTTTAATTAAACAATTTAATATCGAAAGCAGTACTTATTAAGATAACCACTGTTGACTTTGATAATTTCTTTAAAATATTAATTTAAAAAATTAAATTTGATAATCATTAATTTACTTTTAAATAATTATTTGATAATTAGGAATTTTTAATTGAATTTTATAATAAACTGTGCGGTGCTGATTACCTTTCTCTATGCGTACATATAGCTGGAATGATAAAGTAGGCAACAACTAATAATAAATTTACCGCAGTACCAAGCTATAATTATTTAAAATTTTAGCATATCCTATTAATCAAACAACTTTTTCTTTCAAATACAAACTTTGTATGAAAAAAAAAAAAAAACTAAATTTACACAAGTAACTAACAGAACCACACGGCTTTGTCCATGTTAACCATGGGGGCCTTACATGTAAAATAAATAAAAATGAAATAATATTTCGATCCCAAAAATGGAGCTCTGTACATTACTGCACATAAATTGTTAAAAAACAATCAGCAAAAAGTGAAGTTACTTTGACATATAGACAATGTCTGACAAACAGATTTTTCAATTTTAATTTTGTTTTTTGACAGTTAAAACTGTTTTGGCCAATAATTGAAAAATCTTTTATAGCATTTGGGGGCCTCTGAAAATCGGGGGCCCTGGGCCCGGGCCCCGAATGCCCTGCCGTAAATCAGGCACTGCAAGCATCAGCTGTCCACGCTGACGATGTGTGCAAGGATTGCGGCAACTCTGTCTTGAGAACGCATAACATCTTGGCGACATATGCCAGATGAACGTTAAAATCGAAGATCGTACGCTGCCCTCGGTCGGTTTATCCTCGGTGCAAAAAGCGTCGGCCAAAGATGTTAAACTATTTCTTTATCAATCTCTCCTGCCTTATTCAGCGAACTTGACGAAATTATCACCGAGCTCTTGACAAGAATTGGAGACTTCGATCGTTCTCTGAGGAGATTGCTATAATGATCGACGACACAACAGCTACCTCATTAACTTCATGAAAAATGAGTTTGCCTCAACTGGGTACCTACAAAACAAACAACATTGGGCAATACTACGATTGATTGTACGTCCACCAGATACATCAATGCTGATATTATGTCTTGTGTTTCTTACTTCTCATATCACGAGCCAATGTTTGACAAAATTGTCGTCGAACACTTGTCAAAATAAAGATCGTGTACCGTTCAGTGTCAGTTTTATGTTCAAACAAAATATAGTACGCGGCAATGGCTCGTTTTCATTTCAATCTAATACGCTAAAAGTGACTCATTGCCATAGACGTTTCACGTTAAACCAACAGACGTGCGCTCTGGCACAGTCCCGTACAATTCTTTTTAATTTAAATAGCTGTTAAATAGTTTATTCACAATCGAAACTAAGATTTTTATAACTTTACAACAGTTTTTAGAGATTCGGTAATTTCTTGTGATCGCTTAGAACTTCACAGCTAAAAAATAATAAGTTTTCAGTTATGAAACTATCTATAAGAAAGTTTCAAAGGAAATAAATAATTCCATATTATTCAAAAGTATATATTATTATTAAATGAAGATTTCATATATTCCTGAATGTAGCATATTATAATTATAAAAATGGTTAAATGTTAATTTTTCCTATGTATGAAAACTTATGGCCATATTGATGCCACTCATTTCCTCTATATGGATATTAATTGCTTCCTTTCTCTCAAAATTACAACAAACTAATATAGGAAACAATATTATTTCTTAATCATATATCGGTATTAATATCAGTATAATAAATCTATATTATAAAATAAAAACATGCCCGTGAGTAAAGCTGACGTCATATTGACGGTGGCATTCTCTGACAAAAACATATCGCTTTTATTGTCATTTTAAGTTCTAAACATAACACATTTTCCATTTTTACACCGTCTAATAAGAACAAAATTCTCTTTAAATGCAATTTGTTTGAAACCTGTTTACCAATTTACTGGTTTTTTATGGTTTTTAAAAAAAGCATCAATCACGAATTTTTTTTAATCTATCTCTATCGTGTGCAGCGATATCTCTATCTCTATCGTGTATAGCGAAAGATTAACCCGTTTTCACTTAAAACAATATAAATAATAGTTCTGCATTTGTTTCCGTTTAATATTCCATAGCGAGATTAAAACTTCATCAATAAATAGATAAAATAGTAAAATAACATAAATAAAACTCATATTTAACAGACATGTAATCGAACTATACGCTTAAATTACTGAAAATTATCAGCATCAGAAAGGCTACTGTACACAGCGAAATATTTGGCAATTTCTTCGTCTATAAACTCTTGACATGCGGCTAATACGAAAGTACCGCGTTTTTAATAAATTTCAAAACTTTATTTGAATACATTAGTCATTCTTTTCATATAAAAATTCTTTTTGGTGCTATTAGAAGAAAACCAAAAAAATATATTAAAAGTAGAAAACAGTTTTCAATTTTAAAAAAATGGTTTTCACCTATGTTCTGTAATCCGGGAAGCAGCCCGAGTTGGATCCCTAGTGTCAGTAAAATTAATGATCACGTGCAATATCTGTATTTTTTTACTATGTTTTTTTTCACACCCTTTATTCAAATATATAACACCCTACTTGCGAGGGCTTCATATAATTACCAATAGTCCAATTTTAGAATGATTTTATTTTCTCAGATACGACCAGATGCGCAGCCACTGGATAATTTAGACAGTCAAACACTTTTTACATTTAAATCATGAACATAGAACTAGAGGAAGACTTCTAACTCAATAGTGGTGCGACTTTGGAACTAAATGACAGCTGTACAGCTACGCGCACAATTCTGCGTAGCCAGTGAGAATCCCTGTTAAGGTAGTGCCACCTACAACAACAAACCGAAACCGTATATCGAATACCCACCAGACAATGGCTGTCAAACAGACGATTTGATGAAGCAGACGAACTGGTGACGTATGAAGTTGTCCTACACATACGCCACCTATTTGAGACATTTTTCGAGGAACCATTTTCTTCTTGGAAAGACTGTTTCGTTAGTAGTCATGATCTAGTTCTATGTTCATGATTTAAATAATTCTCTGTAGCTACCATACTTATGCGAAAAAGACATTTTCATATAAATACGTTAAAGAAATGCTTAATTTAAATACACTACTACATTTTTGTAAACCATAAATCATATTCAAAATGTGTAGCAACCCGAAAACTATCTAAAGAACGAATTTAAAACCGGGATCCTGATAACAGAGATACAAGCACTGGATGAATTCAAAATGCACAGAAATACACCGAATAGTTAGCGTCATAAATAGAATCCCCTATGTCCAAGTGGTGCATAACCAGAACTTTGAGCCCCTTAAAATATCATATTATTAATTAATAATGCGCCTTTTTTTTTAATTTGAATCCCTATCACCTGTTTTTTTTCAATACCTTGATGAAGATGATACAAGAGGTGTTTGGCATCTATGGTTGGCATACATCTATGGTTATAAACAGTCGAATAAATACAAAAAGAATTCGTTGACATACTAGAAGAAAGAATATAGTTCTTGCACAAGACACTGAACAATGTATGACAATTAAACCAGTAATTGTATTTATTTTCATTTTTTTCTCATGAAAGAAAATTATTTAAAAACATACACCGGAAAAAGGGTAGCATAATATTTTTTAAGATAAAAAAATAATAAAATAAAATAAAATAAATAAATAAAATAAAATAAAGTAGTTTAATATTTCATTTTTGGGGTATTCTGAAATCAAGCTGCCTACCTGTGCGTCTAAGATCGGTAGAGTTGCACGCCTGCTAACAAAAAATATTAAAAGTAGTGTCTACAGCAATCACAGAAAACTTCCCCTCCCGACGATGATGATGCGATGCGTTAGGCTTTCGAATAGAAATTACCTTTTGTTTAAAATTGTGTTCTAAGCTTTATCAGTATGAATGCGTGATGGCTCAGTGTTATGTAACTTGTTTCCAGTTCATGCTTCGGATCCAAGCAGCGGAAAATTTTTATTTTTCAATGTATTTAATGAAGTTATAAAGAATAATTTAAACAAAATTAACAATTTATATAATGGGAAATTTTTAACATCCCGTGTAATGATCACGGTTTTAACGAACTTCTTATTTTTAGAGATTCCAGTTCAACAAGATAGCTGAGTCCACTGATGCTTTTTTTTTTCATTGGCACAAAGCCTTCTTATACGTGTTCTAGTGATAGCGGCTCTAAAGAATTTGATCTTTTTGTCGATTGTAATACAACGAGTTAGCTGAATCCACTGATTTTTCTTCTTCTTGCTGTTGTTTGGTTGTTTTCTTGAGCGCGAAGTGTTCATATACTCGTTTTAGTGATATCGACTATATAGAATTTCATACTTTTAGAGATTGCACACGATATGGATTAACTATTCACATAATTAACTTTTTGATTACGGGCCAGGATTGACTAATTTTATATTCAGTCGTACCACAATTTACAAAAAAATTCCTTTGTGGTAGGTATCTCTGAAAAATATCCCAGTACATGTGTAAGGCAGAGAATATTTTTAAAAATGTGGTGCGAACAGAATAAAAATATAGTCAATGGGGTGCAAACCATTGATGTCTTTTTGGTTTTCATGGGCGCGAAACGCTCATACACGCGTTATAGTGATAGCAGATTTAACAAATTTTATATTTATCGAGAATCATATTTTTCATATTGACGGGAAGAAAAAACAGATCGGCAAATGACTAAGAATAAAACTTAACAGCAAAAAAATTGCATGTAAAAAATTCAAATTTTAGAATCTCGATGCAAATAGTAGCTAGAATGATTCTCAAATCTCTGATCTGATGTCAATGCCAAAGTTAGAAAGTCGGAGTGTAGATGCTTGTTAGAGTTGTCAGAAAAAATAAGCAGATGCTCCATTTTTGGCGACAGGTTGCATCCAGGCAAAGTCAGAACTGCTACTTTAATTTCTCTGTTGTGAAAAATCTTAGCGCTTTCTAGACGTTAATGTAGAATATCTTCTGTAACCAGCTAAGTGTTTGACAATTTTTTTAAATCAGTTCATTTATACATGCATTGCTACAATTAGATAATTTGTAAGCCTTTTCTCTTTGCAAAATGTCATCATTATTATAATATTATTCACGATATGCATTAACTATTCACAAAATTAACTTTTGGATTACAGGCTAGGATTGGAGACTAATTTTATATTCAATCGTACCACAATTTACAAGAAAATTTCTTTGTGGTAAGTATCTCTGAAAAATATCCCAGTACATGAGTAAGGCAGAGAATATTTTTAAAAATGTGGTGCGAACAGAATAAAAATATAGTCACTGGGGTATACGGTGTCCCAACTCCGTATTCAAAAGGGTAAAAAACACACCATATACAGTTACAAAATGTTATGTATATTTCCTATCACGTTTATGAATGAAATAAACTGAAAAAAAAATGAGGGAATTCAGCGTGTTCTTTCGCCCTTCTTGCATGGTAGGAAAGGTCGCAGATCGATGCTAAGATAGGTGGTAACACATTGGTTACATGTTTTCTTTATTAATGGTGATAGCGGGGGAAAGCACAACGATAGATGTTTACATCATCATCAGTAATTATTTAACAGAATATATAAAATTCTTGTTTTAGCATCAATTACAAAACAGTCGATACTGTTACAACATCAGTCTTTGGGGAAAACATTTGTTGAATTTAAAAGTTGGACATCCCTATCAAACTTCATTAAAAGAATCAAATGAAAGAGAATGGTGTAAAAATAGCAAGCATTACAACATCTTATTTTAAGTTTAATTAAACTTTTAAAATTAATCAGATTTCCAAACCCGAAGTCAATTAAATCGGGTGACTAAAAGGCTGATTAAAATATTCAATGTACAAACAATTGTGATACTTTTTGTTTTGTTTTGTTTTTAAAAGCGTTCTTGTAAAGATCTGATTTTTATATAAAGACTTATTCAAGTTATTAGCAATTCATGCAAGTAGTGGATTCTGTTTCTTTTTTAGGGTTTCGTTCATCTCACGAAACCCTATTACTCCCGCTCCGTTGTCTGTCCGTCACAGAACTATTCTCAGAAACTATGTAACTTACAGAGTTGAAACTTTGTATGTATATAACTGAATACCAGCTATGAAGCTCAAAATATTAAAATTTGAAAAAATCGTATTATTTTAATAAATAGAGATAAAAAAAACCAAAATTCTAACAGCCTTTTCCTATTAAATTTCAACATTTTTCGTTATAACAGTTGCCAAAAATTAAAAATTAACAATGAAATTCTTTCTATAATAATAAATTTTCTATTGAACGATTTCCACTTGAAAAATGAAAATGAAATAAAAAGTTTCATCAACTGAAAAAAAAGATTAATATGAATATAAATGCTGGACGATTACACCATGAAACAGTACTACGTTAAAGACGTCAAAAATATCACAAATTTACTAAATGGTGTATACAAATGTCACATTTATGATGATATTTATAGTGATATTTTATACTCACGTCTTTAATGTAGATTAATATGAAATAAAAATTATTGACGTCATAGTGGTAATAAAACAAAAATTTTCAAAGATTTCTCAATAATACAAGGAGTATGAGTATATGTGTATGTACAGAAAGCAGATTAATATCACGTCATTAGAGAATTAAAAAGAAAATCTGACGTCATATTGGTAGTTTAACGAATTTTTCAAATGTTTGAGAATAATACAAAGTGAGTATCAATATGAGTAGTAGAGAATAGTAAATATATGAGTTTGAGAAACATATTGAATCATGAAACAAATCCGATTATGGAAATATTCGCATATTTTAACATTTTGAAATTATTTTTTTAAATATCACATTTAGTCCGCATGACAGATACTGTTATGACAGAATACAATCGCGGGTTGGCTTAGATATTCGAAAAAACGAAAAAATAGACCGTAAAATTTTTACTTTATAAAAAACATGACTTTTCTTTTCTTTTTTTCTTCTTTTTTTTTTTTTTTTTTCTTTCTTTTTTTTTTTTGTTAAATGAAATTTATTTGGATTTATTGAAGAAAAAAGGATAAAGTGTTTGAAAGGAATATTAAACGAAACCCTTTGAGCGGTCTTCGATCACACTTACCCACTTGTTCTTTTTTTATTACGTGCATTTTTTATTTGGACAAGTGTCTGTACATCCTGTTACTAGCCCTGAACACACACACACACACACACACATGTTAATTATAGTGCGATAATCAAATAGTTTATGTAAAATGGACGTAATTTTACAGAACAGCGGTTCAAACCTCAGATTCCATCTATTTTCATTATTATTAAGTCTTTTCCATACATAAGAGTCGCAAATGAAAGAAAGTATCTAGGGGAGTTATATACCGCCGAGCTCGTCTTGATTGTCGAGTGTTCGTTAAATAAACTGAATCCTTTTACAGGGAAACAGAATGTTCAAGGGCAAATTTTTTTCACTGTACTGAAATCCAAAACCTTAAAAAAAATATTTTTTTCTGCAGTTTGACAGGGTTTCATAATTCTATGTATGATGCGTTATTTTGCTTTCTTGTTTACACTTGAAAAGGTCTTCAAGAGAGAGAATCGGTTGTTGAATCTTATTAATGCATATATCTGGACAATTTTTAATTTTTTATGGAATTAAGCCGATTTTTCACTGAAAAGTACAGGATATATCATGAATCGTCCAGAACGGGACCTGCCCTATGAAGTACTGAATGTATTGAATGTAAGTACTAAATGGATTATTAGATGTCGTGACCTGAATCCACAATCCATTATGGCTTTAAACCGCTTCTAATACCCAAGTGACCATCAGCATCCGAAACTGGCACCTCTTGACATATGGCGTGTGCTCTAAATCCGGTACCTGGGATGGATTCCCTATAAGCATAACCTGTCGATGTGGCGTCACAAATGGTCAGAGTCACTGCCCCCTGAATACTAGGCTTCAGCGCTGACACAAAAATGGCGGCGCTCGTAGGCGGATTTTTTTAAGTGTTTGTACGGTCCCCTAAATTTACACACCAGCATTTACTAAAAGTTTTCATTGACTTATTGAATCTCAGAAAAATAAGGCGGAGAAAACTTCTAGAAATTATTGGTATTCAATTTCAAGGGACCGTATAAACGCTGAAAATATTCCGCGTACAACAGCCGCTATTTTTGTGTCAGTGCTCAGGTCTAGTAGAGGGGGTGATGGTCAGAGTTATAAAAGTAATCAGCAGGTGAATGTTTTTTATTACGTCACACCATGGCTCTCAGGTGTTCTTCACTGTCTTATTCTGCTATGGTGTAACCATCGTGACGGATTTTTTACTCATTTACAACTCATCTCAAACTGGGACATACCAACTTCAGAGTTATAAGGATACGACTTTATTTTCCACAAAAGTTCTAGTCACGTGACGACTTCGCAAGGTAATGTTAAATCACGCAGGCTTTCTTTACAATTTTTCGTTTACATTTCAATAATTTTAGATGATTATTTTTTTCATAGGATATTTGAGGCAGATGTCTAACGTAATAGCTTTGTATTTTTTCGATTTTGATTGTAATTTCTTTTCTGAGGACACTTTCATCTTTGGTTACAAAATTGAATGGTTGGTATTAGAGTGTGGATCTTGCTTTGAGAAGTACTGAACAGATCATAACTTCCGTTGTTGGGCATTTGGTGCCATATGTTGAGCTAGTAAAAGAAATCGCATTATCGTGCTTTGACTCAATAAATTAAAAATGTATGAATAAGTTCGGCTGTTCCATGTTTGTAATTCTTTAGTCAGGATAACAAGAATGCAGGTTTCCAATTCGCCTTGAATTATTAGTATTAAATTCCCTGAAGTACACTTGTCATGTTAAAAAGTAATCAAACAATCTAATTTGAGATGATTTTCAGATCTTTGCATGAACCAAATTTTACTTTAAAGGTAATAACGTAAAAAAAAAAAAAACTCTATAATTAAAATATTAAAACCAAATTTCCATTGTTCTTAACAATGCGTTAGTCGCATGTGTATCTATCTGATAGAACCCACCATTTTGCTCTTGTAAGTTTTAATTGCATTAACCGATTCGAGAGCAACTGCTGCAAGTGAAAATTTGATAGCGGTGGGAGAAAGTTAGAAAGCACAAGTTCTGAATTTATTTGGTTTAAAACTTACAGCAAAAAAATGACGGCTCTTATCACAGAGGCATACATGCAACTACCGCAGGGTTAAGGAGGTCCAGGACACCAAAATCATTAAATTTTTGAAAAATATTTTATTATATTACAAAATTTTCTGTTTTTTCCCGTATAAAATGACGTTTAAATCACGCTCCTATCTTACACTGGCCTCCAAAAGTTAAGGACCCTGTATATGGATGATAAATGCTTTGCACTATATATTCTGCATAAAGCATGTTTCGGTACACCTCAGAAATACATATCAATTTCGTGTTGTTTGAAATAGTGTAGCATCATTAAGATACGCTACAAGCGATTTTTCCCAAGAGGCTGTAATACACTGGCCTCCAAAAGTTAAGGTACAACCGGTTTTTTGCGTCTAATTTGCAAATAAATGAATATAGAAACAACAAATTTGGAGGAAATGTGCGCTAAACTGTTATTTATTAAATGCGACATAGAAATTTACTTAAGTTAAACGGATAAATGAAATTACAACAAAAAAGCACTCATGGTGGAAAATATCATTCTTGGAGAAATCCGTACATCGCAGTATTATGCAGTAAAATGTGACAGAAACATTAAAAAACTGGTTCTAATACGGAATATGTTCACCCCGGACTTGAATGCATTGGCGGCATCGACTTTCCATGCTCTCAATTAAATTGTCGGACACCGAAATAGGTAACACTGACCAGCTTTGGAGTAAGCCTTGCTGCAGCTCATTTAATGACCTTGGAGGAGGACTAGGCGCAACCTGTCTTCCAAGATAGTCCCAAAGATGTTCTGTCGGATTCAAGTCTGGAGAGTGAGCTGGCTATTCCATTCTCTCCAAACCGTGATCCTCAAGATATTCCTCAACAACCACAGCTCGGTATGGTCTCGCATTATCATCCATTAGAATGAAACCATTGCCAATAGCACCGGCATATGGACGCACATATGAATCAAGGATCTCATCCCGATATCTCGCACCAATCACAGTTCCTCCATGGAACACATGCAGGTCAGTGTGGCCTCCGAGTCAGATCCCTGCCTAAACCATGATTCCACCATTACTGTACCTGTGTGTTTCGACAGTGTTTGATTGATGGTATCGAGTGCATTGTTTTCTCCAGATCAGAAGACGTCCTGAATCGCTCTCCAGTGTAAATCTGGACTCGTCTGTGAAGAGTACAGAAGTCCACTGTTGTCTGGCCCAGGAAACATGTTCTCTTGCCCAACATAAGCGGGCCCTTCTCTGTCGTCTGTTGAGGGGGACACACACAACTGGTCGCCTTGCATAGAGACTTGCATTGTGAAGACGTCTTCGCACCGTAGTAGCGGAGATTCTTCTCTCTGATGCTGCAAAATGGTCTGCAATGAGTTGCGGCACAGTAGTGCGTCTTCTCCTTCAGGCCGAAAGAGCTAGAAACCGGTCTTCTGCAGGTGTTGTAACATGTGGGCGGCCTGGAACATGTCTTCTGGACACAGAATCTTCGGATTCATACTGATCCCAGAGTCGTTGGACTACACTGCGAGACACATTGAGTCGTCTAGCAGTATCGGCCTGTGACAACCCCATTTTCATCCATCCTACCGCCCGCCCCCTTAATGAATCGGGCAAACGACTTCTTCTAGACATTTCTAGACTCTACTGGCTGTTGTGAACAAAACTGACAACAATAGTTCGAATACAACAAAACTTACACACGAAATTACGAAAGCTTCGTAATTGCATATTTTTCTCTCATTCACAAATACCTATTCTTTTCTATAAAATAGAAGTGGTAGCTGTAATTTTTGCGTAAGTTTTTTTAAAGCTTATTATTGTCATTCATATAAACTATGAAGTTTAATCTGACTGACATTTTTTGTCTGGTGAGCTTCGAAAAACATGTTGTACCTTAACTTTTGGAGGCCAGCGTAATTAGAACAGGATATATTAATTCTTGGTTTTTAAAATCTAGCTTTCAAGTAGTGGGAGTCATGGAAACATTTTTGCGTTTTTCTGCATAACGGGTTTTTCAACAATTCTCGCCTTTAAATTGTTATAAGTCAAGAAACGTTATAGTTGGTTGGTTGGTTGATTTATGACGACCGATTATCAATACTTGGGATATAGGCCCTAGGGAAAGTGCCCTCCGTGGGGGTCTTTCTAAGGGATCCTAACCCGTATTTACGGTAATGTTCGAAGAAAACCACGGAAAACTCCGAACGGTTAGGTCGACGAGCGCGACAGGGGTTGAAACGTTATAGATAAATGGTTCAAACTTGGAACATGTCTTTTTCAATTATTTGACTTTATTTTTGATTCAACAAATTTGTAAAAAAAAATTACTTTTAAAAATATGACTTTTTAAAAATAAGTTACATTATTATTTTTTTTAAATTAATATTTTAAAAAAATGCTGAATCATAACTAAAACTTAAATATTTCGGTTTAATTAAATGAAAAATGTTTGAAATTTGTCGTACAATATTTCGAGTTATAACCATTTTAAATTACCCCACTTTAAAAAAAAAAATTAATTAAATTTTTTTTAACTATATAATTTTACTAATTATATGGTTAACCATCATTAAAAAAAACTCAGAAATCTAATTCAATAAATAAAAATGTTTTTAAAATGTGCCCCTTAAGATAGAAATGGCATTTTCAGAATCAGTGAGAAAAAGTTTAAACTATCTTAAAATAGATTGCCGTTTCTTGAAAATCATGATTCATGCTTGTAATCCTGTAAGCCATGTCATTTAAAGAAAATATATTTTCCATTTATAAGATGTGGATTCACATTTTGAAAAATATTTCTCTCTTCTTCAAATATAGACAAATGTTTTATTTAAGGTGACTTCCGATTAAATTTATTTAAGTTGACTTTCGACATGAAATCCTCAGTTCACGTGTTAATCTTCATTTTAACATAGAGAATCTTTCGAGAATAGAACAGAAATTATTATTCCATGTTATTATGAATAGCTTTGAGACTAAGACGAGTCAGTTTCACATGCAAGGTAAGATTTACCTTATTGGAAATTAACTTCGGGGTGTATATAATGTTACACACAAGTTGAATAACCTAGAATAGCAATTTGTCAATATTGTCTGACGTTTACGTAATCCTAATGAAACATTTGACACCTTGAGTTTATTTCAGCCAAATTTTAGATATCTGGTTTGATTGTATACAGAGTTCGGTGATATATATATATCAATGGATTTATAGTATATAGTGATATATATCATGATGCATATCCTATATTTATTTTCAAAATATCATGATGTTTGATATTTTCGATATTTTCATATATTTGATATTTATCTTCAAAATATCATTCTATAAGATGATATCTTTTATATTTTCAGTCAGAACAAGTGTAAATAAATTTTCCAACTTTTATTGGCTATGTTGTTTTAATAGATAAAGAAATTTCGCCGCTGTCAGCTACTTTTTTAGACGCCTCCGCCACCCCCACCCCCGAAAAAAATATTTTCCAAGATTTATGTTTAAAGCTGAATTTTTAAATGTAAAACCAATAATTAGGTGAGACAATATCAACTCAGAACAGCCAATGAAAGATAAACTGTCTAATTTAAATAAACATTTATTTACAGATTTATTAGAAAGAATTTTTTCGGGTTTTCATTTAGCTCTGTTTAAACTGCACAACAGGTTAGGGAATAAAAAAGCACATGAACGAACATTTATGTTGAAATTTTGAATTCAAAAAATGTCTTTTGTATTTAAAATTTTGTTGTATAAAACATAAAATTTTCATAACTGAATCTTTTTTTTTTTTTTTCCCGATGAGTGTGAAAAGCAAATTCTTTCTACTCTAAATTAGTTGATCTTCAGTTTTGTTGCAAGTGGGAAGAAAAAAAGAAGACATTTAGAATAAGTGGAATAAATCAATATTTAGTAATTTGAAAAATGAAGGGTTTTGTGAAACTTGTTGTATTGCCGTTACATTAAGCGGTCCAACTTGTTTTGCCCTCTAGTGACTCCCTAAATGAACTATGACTTATTTCACTGTGGCACTGAACATAAATTAATATACGTTCAATAAAAATATGCTTATCTAGATTTTTCAAATTTTTGACTTACTCCACTGTCATTCTAACCCCCTCATATATTGCAATTTCTAAATTATATTAAGCCTGAAAATATTTATAATATTAATAAGTTGACTATTTTGAAAATATCGGATATGTTTCAAAATATCGGATATTTTTGATATTTTCGAAAATATCATGATGTTTACGAACCCTGATTGTATATGTAGAGGAAAACAGGATTTCGATTTTAATATGATATTTGGATCGCATTGCAGAAAAAATGCAAATATTTATTATCATGTTTTCTCTTGATACAGGTTATTTTAGTTAATTAAAATAATCTTAAGAAGCACCTGCTTTTTTTTTAATTGAACAAATCTACCAAATCTTTGATAAATTATTTTAAGCAGCTCTCCTGTCTATAATTCAATGATAACTAACTTAAGAATTTTTTTATTTAAATTTTCTGCAAATGTAGATTTGTGAATTTCAACTTAATGCTAATTACCATTCTTGGAGGTTGGTACGAATTTTTCCCTTTCTAGGGTTGCTTCCAACGTAAAAGGTTTCCATCATGGAGAAAAAATGATGTCCAAATGTATTTTTAATTTTTTTTTAATTGTTACAAATCTACCAAATCTTTGATAATTATTTTAAGCAGCTCCCTTTTCGATAATTCAGTGATAAATAACTTAAGAATTTTCTTATTTCAATTTTCTGCAAATGTAGATTTGTGAATTTTTACTTATTGCTTATCATTTAGCAATCCCAAAAATTCCAGGAACTGGCATAAAAAATTCCCGAAAATTTTGAGGAGTTAAAAGCAAAAAAGAATCCAGAATTTTCAAAGACGCGATTCACAGAATTGCATTTCTTAAACGAAATCATAAAATTTTAATTAGACGTAAATGTAAATGTTTCGCTATTGTAATATTTCTAAACCTTAATGTATTCTAGTCCATTAAAATAGTCTCGCAAAAAATCCTGTTTGATTTATATATTGACAAAGTCAATATAAATTTTTGTAGACTATGATTTAATTAGACATGTTGCATTAATATTGAATATAAATCCAGACAAATAGATTTCCATGTGTCTGGACAAAGGTTTATTAGTTTTCTTAAGATTAAATATTTCTAGGAATGGTCTCTGTTGTGATCGTCGCGTTGAATGTATTCGCGAAAAATAGCAAATTAAAAAGTCCTTCCGGCCTGTACCGGGAGGAAAAGGTAGCTTTCCTATACCTTCGTTTTATAGTTTTAGATAATGTTACTCGAAAGCAGTAAGCTAAAATGCATATAACTCGATTACAGAAGATTCGATAATACTGAATTTGAATAAGAAATTCACCAAATTAGTCAACTACAGCCAAGTTGGCTTCATTTATGAAGACTTATATTTGGTCCCCAAATTTAGCGATATTTCTCCAAGTGTCGCTAAGTTTGGCGAGAATCTGACGCTAACGGATGTTAATATAGTTTTATGCGTGTGATTGCGAAAATGATTACAACAATGAAAGAAAATAATTTGCGAGTAATCGCGTTAATGTGCTGTTTTGTTTCAATTTATGAGAAATCCCGTTGATTAAAACTCATAAATTAATCCCTGATTTGTTTTAATCTGCTGTCATGTTTCAAAATGTCAGCCACCCTAAAATTTCCAACTGCAATATCTCAGCCATTTTTTAAGATAGAAGCAAAATAAAAATTGCTCCGGAATCCTTGTATCTAGGCCTAATACTTAAGCAAAAAATAAATTTGTATTTCCATTTTTTTTTTTAATCTTTTATTGGCCGCCATTTTGAAACAAGATACGGACCAAGCTGGCCAATGAACTCGGTCGAGATATTGGTGAGCTTAATACACATGCTTCATTTCATCGAAAACGGTTTATAAATACGAGTGCTATCGTATAACATAGCTATCAGATATATATATGGTTTTGGAATCTGGGGATCATGATCGGTGAAAATATACCGAAATTGCTTTGCTTCGAACGGCTGTTTAGGGGCGTTCGTAATTATATAAATACGTAGCACCTATAGTCGTCGTCTGATCCGTCCGTCTGTCTGCATATAACAGAGCAAAAACTACCCAACCAAATGATTTGAAATTTAAGATATATTACCTTTGCAGAAATTTGTCGAGACATTTCAAATTTTATGGAAAATCGAATCAAAATTTTAGAAGATATTAATAAAAATATTTATTAAGACATTTGAATAATAATAAAAAAAAAAAAATGGTGCTTTCTTGTTAGGAGCTTCCGAGGTTTAATCGTCAAGCGACCGAGATACTTATTTTATGACAGAAATGAATCTGCAGACGATATAATTCATTTCACAGAATTAAAAATCATCAAGATCTGAATATTTATATAACTAGCTATAGTACGAACGAACCTCATTTGTCACGTTTGACGTAAAATTTCCAACTTATTACTTTTTGTAATGAAAGCTACCTGAAAGAAAACAAGAAACAAAAACAAAAGAAACAAGAAAGAAATAATTTGTACAAATATGCATCAAAAATAGATTATGAAACACTTTCTTACACATTCAGAATACTGTAACAAAAGAGTTCACCGGTTAATAAAATGAAAGATGATGTCTAAGTAAACAATTCGGAAAACGCATAACACTTTTGAAAACTCATTCTTAGAAATTACCATCAATAGAAATACCATCTATAAAAATATACGAATTATTTTGTGCAGAATTCATTAAATTTGTATATACAGGGTGGTTATAATATAAGTATCTCTATTTGGAGCTCTCTGTAGCTCGAAGGAATAACCCTAATGGAACCAAAATCGGTACACTTACTATTCGAGAAGGGGGGAAAAAGAATTGAACAATGAAAAAAAAAATTAGAATAATCACCGACAGAGGGCGCTACTGAGTATGAAATGTAATGTGCAATGCAAGAACAAAGAATTAAGGCGTAAAACCGGATGGCACACCTAATTTATTGGAAAATGTCACAGTGAATGGGGTTTCGATTTCGCATGGCTGTGCCGATCATGTTCAGGTTCCACATGGCCACCGTGCCAAGGCCATCTTGATATAACAGGCCGGGACAGCGTTTTCGCCGCTAGGGGAATGGAGGGAAGGTTTAACTTTATATCCACTATGCTACAATATGAAGTTTACATGTAAAATATTAACGCATATATATTTTTTTCATTTACTGTCGTTGATTTCATAAATAAAAATCATTTTGATTTTCAGTACTTAATTTTTTTTTTCTTTTGCAATTCTAATAAATATAGCCTTCACCAACACATATAGCAAAACAACTTGCAGAAACTAGGTGACAATAAGTAAAGGCGATTTTTAAAAAGAAATTACATTGTTATTGTATATATATATATATATATATATATATATATATATATATATATATATATATATATATATATATTTAATCACATTAATGTTTAAAAATGAACTGAACGTATAAAAAAAAATGGTTTATTCAAATATTTTTATCACACAACTCAAACAAAGATTTAAATCTTTATTAAATATTCAGATTTAAATCTTTCCTTTTCAATAAATTTAAAATGAAATCTAATGATAATATTCTTTCATTTATCATTTTTGTTATTTACATTATATATTTAATGTGCATCAAAGGGTATCACGAATAATAGGTTATGGAGTTTAATCAATTACATAATTTTTTTACTTGAGGTTTTGTTTACTTGTTTGTTCCTCGCACGGAATAAATAATTCGTATAACGAATATTGTTTTATTAAAATAACTTACTAATAAGGATAAAAAGCAGCTGTATTCGTTATACGAATTATTTAGTCTCTGAATATTATACAAATTGAATTTTAAAAAATTCTTTATCATGTTTAAAGACTCAACCATTTTTGTTGATAAAGTTACATCAAAGATGGAACAGTTACAGAATATCAAATGAAGTATCTGGAAAAACTAAATGAAAATTTACTGGATATTTTTCTGATGATGGAAAAAAATAAACTCTATTTCAGATATTGAAGAATTGAAAAGAGAAAATAATAGGATTGGTACCTTACTTAAGGATAACTGTGTGGAACTAATATTACCTAACTAAATATTATATTGAACTGTTAGAGAAAATTAGAAAATATTTTAACTAGTGTTAAAAATAAAATTTTTGAATCCCATGAAAATAAAATAGCTAAGACTTGGAAACTGTTTTTATATGAAAATTCTAATAGTGTAATTTTAGATCAACCGTGTATTACTTATACTCATATAATTCTAAATTACTTTGTTTGACATCTTAAAAAGGCATTTAAAAAGAATATCTGCAAATTTTAAAGTTCCTCCAAGTTTTGCAACAATTAGAAATAAATCATTAAAAGAAAAATGTGTTAATTTGAAACAAAATTTAAAAAATAGTCAGCTTTTTTATAAAGTATTTCCTATAAAGCCCACAAACTTGTGGGATTTACAAACAAATCAGAAAATCATGCGACTACTATACAGGCATTTATGTACACTTCAGTTTTATTTATTTATTTATTATTTTTAAAATAAAAAAATTACTTAATTATTTGAATATTTAAATAAAGAGATTGTTATTTTTGATATATCTTAATGCGTTATAAAACAATTTTTTATTAAGTAAATATTTTAATTTTTTTATTAAGTATTTTTAAAATTCAATTTGTACAATATTCAAAGAATAAATAATTCGTATAACGAATACAATTGCTTTTTATCCTTATTAGTAAGTTATTTTAATAAAACAAAATTTCACATGTATTCTAAAATACCCCCTAAATGAATGAGAAGATATTGTGTATTCTAGATATATTTATTGTATAAAACCAGCAATCTGTTAAGAATTTGGTCAGTTAAGGAACACTTCACAATTTTTTTCTTCTTAAAACATGACACTTCACAATTTTTTTGTCTTAAAAAAGGACCTTTCACAAGAGTTTTTCATACAAAAATGGGCTCTTCACAAGATTTCTTATTAAAATAAATTCCACCTGTAACAGATGTAATCCTTTAGGACCCTATTATCTAGCTATATGTATAATGTAAATATATTTACATATAAATATATCAAAATTTAATGCATTTATATATTTTTTTTTTCGTTAAAACAAGACCAAGTTACAATTCAATTGCCTAAACAGGAACCTAAATATAACTCTAATTTCAGATTTCCAAAATTATTATTAATTTTTTTACAAATATAAAAAGACGCTCACAATTTTCAAAAAACCGGACCCTGTGAAAAAAGTTTGGACATATCTCTGAAAATAACTTTAATAAAAACCTTTGCTAATATTTGCTTTGCAATAGATGAAATACAGTCTTCTTTCATAAGGAAAAAAATATGAATTTAGAAACCTGTTTAATATGCATCAAAGGGTATCACAAATATATATTATGGATTTAATCAATAGCATAAAATTATATATCGAGTTATTTTTTCTCAATTCAGAGATAATAAATATTTTATATAATGAATACATTTGATTTTTATCGATTTTAATAATAAAACAAAATTTCACATACATTTTAATCATTTGATCATCCCCGAAATCAATAAGAAGATATTGTATATTTTAGATATATTTATTGTATAAAAGAGCCTTAAAAATATTGTAAATCTTTGTTTTGAAATAGATAAAATACGGTATAATTTCATTTAATGAAAAAATATGTAAATTCACATACATGTTTTATACGCATTAAGGGATATCACAAATAATAATCTCTTTATTTAAATAATCTCCTTATTTTAAAAATAATAAATAAATAAAACTGATATGTACATAAATGCCTGTATAGTAGTTGCATGATTTTCTGAATTGTTTGTAAATCCCACAAGTTTGTGGGCTTTATAGGAAATACTTTATAGAAAGTTGACTATTTTATAAATTTTGTTTCAAATTAATACACTTTTCTTAATAATTTCTTTCTAATTGTTGCAACACCTGGAGAAACTTTTAAATTTGCAGATATTCTTTTTAAATGCATTTAAGATGGCAAACAAAGTAATTTAGAATTGTATAAGTAATACACAGTTGATCTAAAATGTCACCAATAGAATTTTCATATGAAAACAGTTTCTAAGTCTTAGAATAATTATCTATTTTATTTTCATGGGATTCAAAAATCTTATGATTTTTAATACTAGTTAAAATATTTTATAATTTTCTCCAACAATTCAAGATAATATTACACTGCTCAAAACAATTAAAGGATATTTGAAGTTTTATATAAAATAAAGATATAAACGAAATTTTTTTTGCCGAAAATAGAAGAAGAGAATCACAAATGCAAATTTTTCTGGTTTTCAAACTGTGGAGTATGCAAATTTTGAGTTCGACCTCAAAAACGTCGCTTCAGCGGCAGCTAATGAAATTTGACTTTCAACTGGATAAAAGAGAATGAAGACAAGGATGATCGGCATTCAGTGATTGCTTTGTTTCGATGAGTACGATGTCTCAGCGAAGTCATTTGACAGATTCAGAAGCTTGGAGAATTGTTGGTAGGTTAGAAGGGGGCCAAACTCAAGCCGAAGTAGCGCAAGCCATTGGAGTGTCACAAAGTGTCATTTCCAGGATCTGGAACCGTTTTTTGGAGAGTGGATGTGCAGGCCGAAGACCAGGGCAAGGTCGTAGACGGGCAACAACGCCCAATGAAGATCGGTATTTAGCGTTAACAGCTCGGAGACACCGAAACATGAACGCTACTCTTCTCCAACAACACCTTCGCTCGGCTACAGGCACCACGATTTCAACTCAGACTGTCCGAAACCGGCTCCATGCTGTAGGTCTGTATGCTCGCCGACCGATGGTATGTGTTAGATTAACATCAAGGCATCATCGCGACCGCAGGGAGTGGGCAACCGAGTATGTCAACTGGAGGAGAAATGAATGGAGCAATATTCTGTTTCTGACGAGTCCCGTTTTTCTGTGCATCCGGATAATAGGCGTATTTTCATCTGGAGGGACCGTGGCAGTAGGAATAATCCTGCGTTCGTGCACGAAAGTGTCAGATTTGGCGGTGGAGGAGTGTTGGTGTATGGTGGCATCTCCATTGACGGGCGCACTAACCTCTACATCATTCGAGATGGAGCTCTGACTGGTCGCCGATATAGGGATGAGATCCTCAGACCTATTGTAGTCCCTTACGCTGCAGCAATCGGAGATAACTTCATTTTAATGGACGATAACTGCAGGCCACATCGTGCAAACCTGGTGGAGGATTTCCTTTTCGAGGAAGGAATCGTTCGAATGGAATGGCCAGCGTGTTCTCCAGACATGAATCCAATCGAGCACGTTTGGGACGCTCTAGGGATACGAGTTTCTGGCCGCCAACAACCCCCACAAACTCTCCAAGAACTGGAAAGAGCTCTTCTGGAAGAGTGGGGCAGAATACCCCAACTCGTCATTAATAGCCTCATTGAGTCCATGCCTCAAAGGTGTTCAACGTTGCTGGCCGCCGTGGAAACCATACCCCCTACTGAAAATGATTTTCTTTGAAGAAAACACCTTTTCTTATTCTTTTTTTCTCATATGCACAAATTGTGTTTTTTTCCTTTTGTACACAAATGCGCAATAAAATGCATTTTTTTCTGCCAAACATGTGTAATTTATTCTCATATAACCTACTATGTCTGTCGACCATGTATCAATCAGCTAAAAAGTTTCCCAGATACAAAATCCATCTAAAACTGCAATATCCTTTAATTGTTTTGAGCAGTGTAGTTAAAAATACATCAAAATTATGAATTATTTGCTTACCTGTAAAGACAGATACTTGTAAATTTATATTTATTTGTACCGATTCACAATTTTAACACATTTGTCACACATATATAAAACAATTAACGCATTCATCGCAATAATGAATACCCAATAATTATCCTTAAGGAAGGTATCAATCCAATTATTTTTTCTTTTCATTTCTTCTTCAACATCCGAAATAGAATTTATTTTTTCCACCACGAGAAAAACTCCAGTAAATCTTCACAAAGTTTGTCCAGCTATTTTTTTCTTTCAATTGTTGCATGCCTCGCGAAAACATTATCATTCAAAAAATTTCAGATACTTCATTTGATATTCTGTAACTGTTCCATCTTTGATGTAACTTTATCAACAAAAATGGTCGAGCCTTTAACTATGCTGAAGAATTTTTTAAATTAATTTGCATCTAACGAAATAACGCGCGCAACACGTGCTCACACCGTAGCGATATAACACAACACAAGCCAAATTTCAACTCAGGCAAGAAATTGGAGCGGGGTGAAGATTTCAAGTCGTTCCCTCTTTTGATCACGTGACTTTCCCCAGAGTGGGTAGCTGTCAAAGCCCAGTATATTGAGATAGCTCTGACTGTGCTCGAGGACACAATCCCAGCGTTGCACGACGTACTCAACTGCTGAATGTAACGCATCAGGAGTGATGTTTCGCACATGTTGTGATATGTGGTAAAGCCATTGAGGTTTGCGACACCTCCACGGCACACAATATTACAAATTACATTTCACATTCAAAAGCGCCATCTGTCGGCAATTATTGCAATTATTTTTTATTGTTCCATCCTTCTTCCTCCTTGTCGAATAGTAAGTGTAGCGATTTTGATTTCCTTCCGATTATTCCTTCAAGCTACAGACCAATACTTATTTTATAACCACCCGGTATACTCAATAGTATACATAATTCAACTCAGTTACGAAACGTATAACACAACTGAAAATTCCCTTTCAGGAATTTCCATCAATAAGCGGAAATGTACTTGAATCCTTTTGTGCAGCCCTGTATAGGTTATATAGAAGTTATATACACCAAGTAATATGGAAAAAAAATAGTTAAATTTAAAAACGCATACCAAAGTTGAAAACGCACTTCCAGCAATTATTGTTCATAGGCAGTACTGTAACCGAAATCTTTTGAGTGCCCTTGTAAACGAACTATAAATGCTACAGATTTTATTTTCAATAGCGATTATGCCATCAATAGCATACATCAATTACATGGCAATCTGACTATTTACGCGAAATTGAACACGGACGGACGGACAGACATACAGACGAACGAATAGATAGACAACCAGACAAACCGAATTCATAAACACTTTTTAACTAAGTTGGAAAGTGTTAAAAAGAAATGTTCATACAAATTTGACAGTAGAAAACCCTTTCACATTTATTGCATCATTCCTGTGCAATTAATATTTAAATTAATATTAAATTTTAAAAAATATAATTTAACAAATTACAATAACCATTGGGAAAATGTTCCAAAAGCTTTTTTTAAAAAAAAAAAAAAAAAGAAAAAAAAAACTTATTTTTGTGTTATAGCGGCTCCCACAATTATGACTATGCCAAGGTTGCAGTTATGATTTCACCAAGATCATCGCAAAGCCTATATATGCATCCTATATACGCATATATATATATATATACATTCCAAACACTCCAATATGCGCCATATACGTCATTATACACATATTATTTACGTCTTATATGTCGTCTACACATCTTATACACATGTCATATATGTACATCATATATGCATCATATAATGACTATAACTTGGCCACATACGTCAAGAAATGTTAAATATATATCATATAATATTATAATGTCACATATGCTTTATAATTTGGCGATAAATCTTGGTCGCTTGGCGATTAATTCTTGGGGGCCGCTATAACACGAAAGTACCAAATTTACAATATATTAATGAAAACAGAAACAAAAATATTTTATCGTGTCCTTCCTACAATAACTTTAACTCTTGTTTAGATTGATGTCTGAGCTAAAGGTATTTTGAGGAAATTAAAGTTGAAGACCGCGTTTTTTTGCTTTATAAGACGATTTCTCATCCGACGTCAATTTTTGAATTCGTTTTTTTTTTTTTCATGTCTAATAGTTTGCATATATCCTTTTTGTTACTTTAACATTTTTGTAACGATCTTATGCATTTCTATTGTCTATTCAAAGACAAATTCTTCTAAAATTACAGAATTTCGTTAAAAACGGTTAAAATAGTAAAATGCGAACATCATTTGGACCATTCTCGACCAAAAGCAACAAGCATTTTCCCAATGGTTAAAAAAAAATATGTCCATCTAAATTAGCATCCGTTTCAAAAGTGGAATGCAATGTAAACTTGATTTTTCTTTTATATAAATTAACCGGGTTGCAAAGTGGAATTGTTAATATCTTTTTAAGTTTTGATTCAATTTTCATAAAATTTGAAATGACTCGACAAAATTCTGTAACGATTATATTATATTTTAAATTTCAAACCATGCGTTTGAGTAGTTTTTGCACTGTTATATGCGGACAGATGGACCGACAGGCGGACAGACCAGACGACGACTATAGATGCTACGTGTATATCTATATAATTACGAACGCACCTAAAAATGGACCGGCCATTTTTCAGAATCAACTGCAAATTATATTAATGATTTAAAAAGAAAAAAAACTCTTTAAATTTGTTTCTTATACATTCTTGAGATATATGTCAATAAAGACAAACATTCAGTTTAAATTGTACACTTTCCTTTATTTTCGTACTTTTTTGCCGAATGTGTATTTTTCTCCAAAGTAAGAATTTTTTTAACAATTTGTCAATACGGAAGTGGAATTTGGTTTCTTCGTATGAATCGGGGTTTTTCTTCGAAAGAAGCAAAGCTTATTCTCTATTGTTTTATTTTTCGATACATTTGTGGAATCCGAGATAATTTAGAGGTTTCATTAAAAGCCGAAACATTAAAAACAAGTGGGTGAGTGTGATCGAAAATCGCACAAAGGGTTTCGTTTAAAATTCCTTTCAAAATACTTTATCCTTTCTTTAATAAATCCATATAAATTTCATTAAAAAAAAAAAAAAAAAAAAAAAAAAAAAAAGTCATGCTTTTTATAAAGTAAGACTTTACGGGCTATTTTTCTCGTTTTTACGAAAATCTGAACCAGTCCGATAGCGGGCGAAGCCCGCTATTATAATCTTTCATAATAATATCTGTCATGTGGACTAAATGTGATATTAATAAAAATCAATTTCAAAAATTAAACATGCTGTATGTACCTTCAAAATTAGATTAATTTTGATCAATCGTCAGATTAATTTTTTTTTTAATTCTCTAATGTCATCATATTGAGCTGCTTTCTGTATTTACACATACTCATACTCCTTGTATTATTGAGAAATGTTTGAAAATTTCCGTTTTATTACCAATATCCTGTCCTGTCATATTAATCTTTTTTTTCAATTGGTGAAACTTTTAATTTCATTTTCATTTTTCACGTGGAAATCTTTCAATAGAAAATTAATTATTGTAGAAAGAATTTTATTGTGTATTTTTAAATGTTGGCAACTGCTATAACGAAAAATGTTTAAATTTAATAAGAAAAGGCTGTTAGATTTTTGGTTTTTTATATCTATGTATTAAAATAATACGATTTCTTCAAATTTTATGATTTTGAGCTTCATAGCAGGTATTCAGCTATAAGTACACAAATTTTCATGCCTGCAAGTTCTATAGTTTCTGAGAACTGGCTCTGTGACGGACAGACAATGAAGCGGGAGTAATAGGGTTTCGTGGGATGAACGAAACGCTAAAAAATATCACGATTCCAGGATATTCACTTTAAATCCGGGACTGTTCTGGGAACGTTTGATTACCTTACACTGTAAAAAAAAAAGTCAGATGTTTCTTATTCTATGAAAATATAATATAATCACGAACGAAAATTTGCAGTAATTACTTCCTAGTTACCCACGATTCCGAAAAGCGCTCTTTACCTTTTAAAGCCTGGGGGAAATCCCATATAATCCAATGGAATTTCCCCCCGAATTTCTCAATTAGCTCACTGTATTGCTTGCATCTTTCTGAGTTTTCACGATATTTGACTGGTCTTTTTATATGGCTTGCTCAATTGACTACCAAATCATGAAGAAAAAAAATTCTTTGATATAGTTCGCGCATGCGCAGTTATAAATTATTTCATACAAATGCCCATATCTCATCAATTATTCAATATATTAACTTTTTATTGCAGTACACTGTTTCAACAGTTCTTTAAGTCAAACATGTGCTTTACATCCTCGACTTTCAAGAACAATTTGTCAAGAACTTCAGTAAATATTCGACAAGCCTTGTAAAAAGCGAAAGCGTCCGGTCGCTGTCCCTTAATTTTTTGACAGCAGTGCATTAAATAAAAAAGGAAACTGTCCAGTTAAACTGAGGGTATTGAGCTCACAGGCTTTTCTCACTAATTGTATATTATACTCTTATTTCAAAGAATTTGAAATAAGCCCCTCGAAAAATAAAGAAATCGACAATATATTAAGGGGGATCATCCCTCGCTCCCCCCCCCCTTATGCTTAACCAATGAACCCCCAAAACTAATCAGAGAAGCGCTTTACTACAAGGAATATATATATATATATACAAAATTTTAAGAAAATCGGATAACTCTGCATGAAAAACCCATACATCTACATTAAGGGGGGGGTTAGCTCCCCGTTCCCCCTTTTTATACTTAACCAATGAACCCCCAAAACAAATCAGAAGAAGCGCCTTATCACAATGAACCTATATACAAAATTTGAAGAAAATCGGATAATTCTGCATGAAAAACCCATTATCTAAATTAAGGGGGTGGATTAGCCCCTCATATCCCTCTTTATACTTAACCAATGAACTCCCAAAACTAATCAGGGACGCGTCTTATCACAAGTAACCTATAAACAAAATTTAAAGCAAAACGGTTATTTCTATCAAGAGTTATCGCGTTACGTACATACGTACATACATACATACAGAACCGGCGGGCACATTAGCTCTCAGGCTTTAATAGTCTGTGAGCTAATAAAATGCCACTAATTTTTTAAAACGTTTCCGAATAGTTTTTATAGTGTATTAATTAGTTTTCTCAAACCGGAATATAGCTTTTTCGGGGGCTATCAATTCTGAAGTAAGTATACTTCCATGTTCAACAAACATGTTTTGCAGACAAGTATGATAAATTAACATAATTAACATTAGCATTAATATTTAAATTAACATTTACTCTTGGATGTATAAATTTAATTACGCAGCTGAAAATGTTTATTTGATCAATTGATAGCAAGCATAAAAAAATACTATATTCCGGGTAGAGAAAATTGATTAATACACTATAAAAACTACTCGGAAACGTTACCTGAAAAAAAAAAATTGTTTTTTATATATTTTTTTTAAAAACATCACTCTTTAAATCTCTAAAATATACTGGCTTCTCAGGTTTCTGATATGAATAAACGCTTTTTGGAATCCTGTGCAATTCGGAAGAGGTTGTTGTATATTTTCTTTCTTGGTTATATTATATTTTCATACATTAAGTCATTTGTCTTTTTTTACTGTGTTAATAAATTACTGTGTCAAAACTTCATCAATAAAGGAATAAAATAATATAAATAATATAAATAAAACACAAATGTAACAGATATGTAAACCTACGCGGTTAAACAACTGAAATTATCAGAATCCAAAAAAACTGCTGTAAGTAGCAATCTTTGGCGTTTTCTTCGGCTATTAACTCTTAGCATGTGGCTGACACGAAGGTATAACTTTTAATAAATTTCAAAATGCGGCTAATACGAATGTATGGATTTTAATAAATTGTAAAACATGTGAATACATATGTTTTCATATAAAAATCTTTTATGGTGATCTTAGATGGCCATCTAAAAAATATATTAAATGTAAAACATCTGTTGCAGTTAGAATATGGTTTATATCTATGTTCTGTACCATGGAAAGCTATGGTTGTATCACCCCTATTTTTTTTTTTTTTTAAGAGAAAAACTGACCGTAAATATTTGTGCATCATGAATGTTCTTGTTTATTATGAAATATATTTGTTTTGTTTTGTTTTTTAATGTTTTATACCGCTTTATTTCTATGACGATATCATTGGCACTAAACCATCAGAATAAATGTGTATGAAAATATTTTGGGTATTTCTTTGTTATTCTTTGTTGTCTTGGCGAGATAGGAAAAAATGACCTTGGCAAGAGAAGAACTTTTTTCAAGCATATTTTCTGGCAACCTATTCATTGTTTCATACACAAAAGCATTTTGCAATATTTACACAATTTATTTAAAATACAAAAGCCATTTATCTGTTTTAATATACAAATAGAAGTAATTTATCTAATATGTGTAATCAGATTTTTTTTTAAATGTATACATATAAAAGTACACTAGTTCATCAGGTTTGTATTCACAGCTGTTTATATCATTTGGCACCAAATCTTATTTCATGAAGCCCGAATTGTGCCAAGATTTTTATAAAAATTGCCAACTCTCCTATAACTATTTTGTTTTTAAAATTTACAGATATCGATAACTATTTTTAGATTAATTTTTCAAATTAACTTTAAAAAGTTATTTTGAAACGTTTTATGTCAGGCCAAATTAACGTATCGATTTTTTTTTTTCAGAAGACAACTACAATTTTTCATGGAGTGTTTGCCGCATACAAAAATTGTCTTAAAATTTATCTTGTAGTACTCAAATGAAATGACTTCTATCTATCGAAATACTGCAAATGTTGAAATTTATTAAAAGACACCGATATATCTACACCCATATTTTGTTGTGGATGGTTTACTAATATAGATATTTATATTCGCAAATATTGATAAATTACTTGAAAGAAATGTTGACACAGGAAGAAAAGAAATATATTTAAACAAAAATTTCACCTCATATCGTCGCTACCATGTCAAACTATCGAATATGCAAAAATACAGTTTTCATCACTTTTAAAAATGGGCCTATTGTCACCACTAAATTTTTTTATAATTGTTCGTGAAGTAAAAATATTAATAAAATTATGTGAAGAACAAAGTTGCCAGTTTAACTACTTTTTTTTATTCAAAAATGCCAAATTCGTACCAGAAATTTTAAGAAAAAAATTACTTTTTGATAATTACAAAACTCTGTCATTAAATAAACGAAAAATTTCTATTTTAAATTTCTGGTATGAATTAGATATTTCTGAATAAAAAATTAGACTAAACTGACAATCCTGCTCAAGAATACTATTAAACTTTAGTAGTGACAGTCCGCCCATTTTTAAAAGTAATGAAAAATGCATTTTTTCACATTCGATAGTTTGATATGACAGCGACGATCTACTTTTCTAGAAAATTCATCGAATGTTCATTTTAAGTACATTTCCCAGTATATATTTAAATAACCAACTTAAATTAATTTTCTTAATTTAAAAATTATAATTACACTTAATTAAATTATTTGATCATACTTGCGAGGCTACAATTACTTAATACAGCTAAGAATAGGATTTATTTAGTTTGTATGTAGATTAAATTGTAGCTTGTTCAGTGTGTTCTTTTTTTTTTTTTTTAGTATTAATTTTATTTATTTATTACTTTTAAATATCATTTCCTTGTATTATTCTTTTGACCTATCATTATTTAAACTACACATTTTAATTATTTTAGAGACATTTTAAAACGTTATCATAATTTAGACTTTACATATTTTGCATTCCATGGCCAATAACTTCAAATTTCAAGAAAAACATTTTTAAACAATAAAATTAACCTAAATCATTAATACTATTATTAATACTATTTGCAAGGTTGGGAGTATTTACAAATTTGATTACCAAAGCAATTATATTTCTTAGAAAAATATATCTGAAAAGTCCTTTAAAGGAGTCAAATGTTCATTCCTTAATTCATTTAATAGATTCCTTAATATTTTGTAATGAGTAGCTGAGAAAATCCTGCTATAAATTAAGCATAAAAAATATCTCTATTTTCAAACATATATTTTCAGATATCGTTATTTTTTAAATGCCGTATGAAAAAGACAATAAAATGAAAATGCTTAACGAACAATGCTAAAAATTCGCATTTCAATCTGTTACATAAAGCATGATAAAAAATAGTAAGCATTCATATTTGTTCAAGTAAGTAGAGGAAAAAAATGCTCTCTGAAGCACACCTGAAGA
This sequence comes from Maratus michaelseni, assembly GCA_963931845.1. NCBI lineage: Eukaryota > Metazoa > Arthropoda > Arachnida > Araneae > Salticidae > Maratus > Maratus michaelseni. The sequence goes on along the minus strand of OZ007594.1, from coordinate 162,741,994 downwards.
AATAGAAATAATTAATTCTTTTATTTAAAACTTTTCTTTAATTAGTCCCTAAAAAACTTTTTCAAACTAAAAGTCAGTACAGTTAATGGAAGTTCTTAATTACTCCATTATTAAATCCGAACAGATCAATTCTTTCCAGAACAATCTGCGATTGCCACTTTGAGAGCATGTAACAAATAAAAATTAGGAATGTTTTCATCCTGTGTGGGTTTTTTAACACGTATGATGCAGGAAACTAAAAAAAACAATACATCTTATGTACTTACGTATTATATAATGTATAGAAAGTTTTACCAGGAAGGTGTTACATTACAGACGTGAATTAGATTCCTTTTGTTTAAAATAAATAACTAAAGATGAAAAACCTTGAGAAACAATATTAATTAAATTAATAGACAGTAGTTCTTTACAACAAGTTGATGTATATATTAAATAATGTTTATTTGTGATAGAAGATAAGGTATTTCTTTCAGGCAATGGTCAAAGAGTTATTCCCAAAAACTATAGACCACCTCAATGATACCCCATCAATTTAAGATTGTGATTAGAGTGGGTCGGGTAAAACCAAAGCCAAACCCAAAAATTCTGCTTTAAGTCGATTCGAACAAGCCAAAAAATTTTTATTGACCCGAAACCAGGCAAAACATTTTTGTCCATCCGAAATATTTCAACTCGAACCCGATCCGAACCCCGAAATCATATGAAATAAATCTATAAAAGCAATAAAAATTTTTATAAAACACCATAAAAATAGGGCTACACCATAAAATCTATAATTTAATACAATTACGAAAAAAAAAAATCTAATATAAATTTTGTTTGTTTATGTAAAATTTTGTTTGTTTATGTAGTTTTTCATTTGAAACACTATTCTGGACTTTCTTTTGAAAAATCGGGTTAACTTGAACCCGATCCGTAAGTATGAGAAATCAACCCAAAACTGACTCAGACCCCAAACCATATCCGCAAAGAAAAAAATTAGCTCCAACCCGTCGTTCGTGTAAAATCGGGTTAAACGATCTGATGCAGGACTCTAATTGTGATCACATACGGGTGTTTTGAATTGACAATTATTTTAAACTTTCAATTGAAAGCATTAAAAATGAGCAGCTTTTATTTAAGCAGAGAATGGAGAAAAATATATGTTAAAAAATAAAAAGTAATAAGTATTTGTTATTCTTAGTCACTTAGCGTAGATAAAATCTGCCATTATAACAAGTTTATGATTGTTATTAGTTTATTTCGTAGAAAAAGAAACATTTAATTTTTAAATCTGGGATGCTCTTTTTGAAATAAAGGAGTCTTATAATATAACAGTTGAAATAGCTTTACGAAAACCAATTAGAATTTAAAATTAAGTCGGTACAGTAAAGTCTTTTAACTCTGTTACCTTTAACTGATATATTTCGTACGGAATCATTTCTTTCTTGTTCTAGAAGGAAGCGCCTCTACAACGTACATAAAAATGTAAGAAACCTGTGATTTCCACTAGTGGCGTAAGGTAGGTTAGATATGCACGACCCAGTGCCTGGACTTCATTCTTTCAGAGCTATGTCAGACCTCTACTTAATTTTTTCCTGGTATTTTATTTATTTATTATTTATCATTATATTTTTATGATAGTGATATTGTATATTTATTTAAATCTATAGAAATTTATTTTTGTTTAAACAATTACAAAGAAATATTTTTAAATTTTTACTTTTTTTTGTACTTTTTAGCCCTTTCACTGACAAACCCGTGTTAATACGTTCAATAAGCTCCAGGTTTCCTTGCAATACAAGCATTTTTTAAATTAATATAATTCTACAAATATAATGCAGTTTTATTACATCAAGTAATGATTGATAACTTCAAGGTTTACGTTCATATATATAATTAAGTTTTTTTTATATAATTTTGGAATAATCAACTTTTTTTAGCATTTAAAATAAAATACAGAGAAAACAACATTACACAGTCAAATTTTGATTTTTTTTTTTTTTTTAAACCATCTTTTACTTTCATTCTACATTGTCTTTTTAAACGAATCTTCATGTATGTAATTGTCTAAATGATTATTAAAATTGTTATTGCATATGATTTGCAGAACTATACTCTGAAAAGTGTTGAACTTTAAACTTTTTTCCATAAATATGGTTGCAATATTCTTTTAAAATAATTTTAATTAAAAGAGATCGCAAGTTAAGAAAATATTTTTTTTCTTTTGTAGAAATTGAACCAGGTCTGATTTTGTTTATATCTGCATGGGCCGGGAGCAGAACCCGGTAACGCAGGAGTAAACTTCCACCAGTATTTTATAAGAGTGTTTTTCGCCTTATTTAAGACAAAAATTCTGTACTTATGAAAGGCGAAATTTTTTATACTAAAATACTGATGGAAGTTTGCCAATGCGATAATTGGACCCTGGTCATAATATACAAAAAATAATAATAATAATAATAATAATAATAAACAAATCGCGTTGAACTTTTTGATTTTACACGAGCCGGGTTCGACCTCAAAACATATAGACCTCTAGTGTGGGTTTTGAGCATCCGGATAATCCAAAATGCACCCCTTGTTTAGAGGTAACTGTAGTTTTTATGATACGTTTTATGCAGCAGTTGTTTGGCGCCCCTAAAAATTTAGCCCCTTAGACCATAAACTATCTGCCTTCCCCACACTATGCCACTGATTCCCGTGTGCGAGGAATTCAGCGTTTTACCAAGAGAATATTTTGGCTTTCTTTGCTAATTAATATTTTTTAAATATTTTTTTCATAAACTTTCGTGAATCTCCAAACATGTCATAAAGCTCACTATCAAAACAAATTAACCTTCGATCACGCAAATAAAATAACAATACTGTCATCGCCGATTCTCAATTCAATTTTTTCGCTTTCATCAACTTACACGTATTACTTCCCAGTTTTCATTTAGTTCATTTCCTCAGTGTGCGTTTATTAGCCGCGCCAGCGCGCGTTAATTGCTTTGTCCGATCAACCATTGGCTGCACTGAATGTGACGTCACACAACAAAGGAGGTTCCAAAACTTGGTGGAAATGCCAGTTAAAATGAATTCTTCAGCAGGTATCCAGGGAATTCTCCAAAAGTATCGGATGTTAAAGTATTAATTGTTGCTTTTATTAATTTAAGCGAGGTATCTGCAATTACCTTTCAGTGAATCATTAAGCTTTGGAAACAAAATTGGAATCAAAGGTGAGTCAAATGAAATTTGTATGTTAATATTTTAAGAAAAGTAATTTGAATATTAAACTCCTTTAGTGAATGCTATTAAATTTTTTCCTTCATGTTGTCATATTGAAATACTTTAACTTAAATATTTATGTTTTCATCATTAATAAAGCTCCTTAAAAAAAAAAAAAAAAAAAAAAAAAAGTGAAATAACCATCTATATATTTTAATTATACAAGACTGAAATTTTGACGTTTCCCAGAATTATCAGTTTTTTGTAACCCAAGTTAGACTTTTTTTTTTCATTGCAATAAAGTTTATATATTTTTTTAGCAGCCAAAATGACTTTTACAATTATTTTTTTTTTAATCTTACCCAATAAATATGAAAAATCTGTAATATGTTTATTATGTTAAGGGGGGGGGGGGGGGGAACTGACGATCACCATGAATTTTTAGTTATTTAATATTTTAGAAAATCTGACGATTATTGGTGATTAAGAATTAATTGATTAAATAATTATTTTACAATAATAATGTCTGTACTTTTAGCATCTGAAATGACTTTTACAATAATTCTTGGTTTAAGTCAATAAATAGCAAAAATCCTTAAAATATTCATAATGATAAAGCAGAATTTTTTTTTTAATTACCAGAAGTTATTAGTTAAGTATACCACAAATCAAAACTTATAGCTATTATACCTGTCTTTTTATTAACCGAAATGACCGTATACAGGTAATATTTACTTTTAGTCGATAAATTTATATATATAAACTTTACAATAGTCAAAAGAAATTTCAACGATTACTGAAATTTATTAGATAAATATACTAAAAATCAGAAATTTTATTTATTTATTTATTGATAACAACAATGAAGTTACTGTATCTTTCATATTCGTAATAACTTTATTGCAATTTTATTTTATCCATAATTAACAAAATATTTAAATTATTTATGATAATAAGGCAGATAATATTTTGGATTACCAGAAGTTATTACTTAATTATAACAGAAAATAAAATCGAAGTTTGTGTTTTCAATATTCGAAATTAATTTAACAATTATTTAAAAAAAAAAAAAAAAAAAAGGATAAGCAAAAAAATTAACACATGATAAGGCAGAAATTTTGACGAATAGAAAATTATTAGTTAATTATAACTCACTAGGTCTGATATTTTTTATAACTATGACGTTATATACATTTTAAGTAGACGAAATGAATTTTAAAGCTTTTTTTTTCCTCTTTCTTTCTTTCTTTTTTTAACTTTAATAAGTAAATATAACAAAACATTAAAATATTTAATGAGAAGAAATTTTTGTTTAATTATAAAGAATTAATTTGTAATCAATTACAACTCATCTGAATTTTTATTTTTATTTATTTATTTATATATTTTTATAGAAATTAAAGTTCAGTTGCGTTTTTTAAATTGACATTCGACTTTAATTAGCAAATTTTCGGGGAAAACTAAAAATATGTATTTTGATAGTATAGATGCCAACATTTGTTTAAATTTTTCGACGAAATTTGTTTCTTTAGTGACCGAAAGGGCTTCTACGTTTATATATATTTTTTAAATTATAATCTGCTAATTGTAAAAACCTTAACATATTAATTGCAAGAAAACAAAAAAAAAAAAAATATTTACGATTATCGAGTAACATTGGTTAATTGCAACATAACTCAGAATTTTAATTTTATACTAATGAAATTTATGTTTTAAGAGGCCGAAATGCCTTTTACAATTATCGTTATCACTTTTTCTAATCGGTAAATATTGCAAAATTATTTACTGTAATAAGACAAATATTTTTGATTTTTGTGTTACCAAGATCTATTAATTGAACACAAATCAGTACTTTTATTTTCATATTAATGAAGATAGTACTAGATTGAGTTTTGCGATTATTTTTTGTTCTGACTATTATTATTTACAGGCAATAAAAAAGGAGTTTGAAAAATACCATTTTTTTTTTTTTTTTTTTTTTTTTTTTTTTTTATGCCACGCGATTTTTTCTCTAAAAAAATATAGCTAAAACTAGCAACAAAAACTTGCATTCGTACTTAGAATTTGAATTTATTCGTAATATATATTTTATGAATATAAATGCAATGTAAAAAATTCATAATGCAGTGTTTTACAATGTATTATGAATATAAATACATTGTAAAAAAAGAAGATATTTCTTAAACCTCGAAAATATAATATAACCACGAACGAAAATGTCCAATAACCTCTTCTGAGTTACCCACGATTTCGAAAAACGTTCTTTATCATTAGAAACCTCAGAAACTAATATAGTTTCGATATTTAAAGAATCGTTTATAAAACAAAGTTTCTTTTGCTGTCACTGATTTTTGTAAACGTTTCCAAGTAGTTTTAACAGTGTATTAATCAGTTTTCTCAAACCGGAATGTAAGTTTTAAGATGCTATTATTTCTCAATTAAACATTTTCAGCTGTGTAATTGAATTTATACATGCAAGATTAATAAAATAATATTAATTTTAATGTTAATGGTTATGCTGTTAATTTAGCAGCATGTTTTTTAGCAAAATATGTGTGTTGAGCATGAAAATGTTTAACACATGGGCTGATAAGTTCCCGGTCTAATAAAGAAAACAAAACTTTTTAACAAAGCTTTATAACTTTATGACTTTATAACTTTATAACTTTAATAAATAACATAACTTTAATAATAAATAATAATAATTTAATAATAATAATAATAATTTAAAAATAATAATTTTATAATAATAATTTAATAAAAATAATTTTAAAAATAATTTTATAATAATAATTTTATAATAATAATTTAATAAATTATTAGTAATAATAATTCAATAATAAATAACATAATTTTATAACGAAAATGCTCCAAACAGTGCTCACAACTCGTTATTGTTTTTGGTCAAAAGTCAACACGCGCGGCAGCCACTTTGACAACAGCTTTTTCATAGACAAATGTTCATTCAAAATAAAACCTACACGTTCCTTGGATATCTTCAGAGTCTGAGCTATCTCCTGCAACTTCACTTTACGGTTCCCCAAAACGATTTTGTGGACTTTTTTTATGTTTTCCGGAGTAACCACCTCTTTTGCGTGGTGCATCACTGGTGTCCGTACTACCACGTTTAAATTCAGCAAACCAGCCAATAATGGTTGATTTACTTGGTGCAGTGTCCGGATAACGCTTATCTAGCCAAGCTTTTGTTTGAACGGTATTTTATCCCCATCAAATAACAATTCTTGAAATTCTTGTTATTCATTTTTTTGTTTATCAGCAAAGTCGTTCAACTAAAACCACTCTAACGTTTTACCCACACGGCGAATCATCATGGCATTTTTTCTTCTACCTTTTAAAGGTTAGTATTTACTAAAAAAACATCGGTTCGGCGATTGCAACGCCATCTGTGTGCCAGACCAGGAACTTATCAGCCCATGTGTTACTTGAGAATAGATAGCATCCGAGAAACGTATATGTCAGGTTGAGAAAACAAATTAATACACTATAAAAACTACTCGGAAACATTTCTGAAGACCAGTGCCAGCAAAAGAAACTTTAAATCTCAAATATATATTGGTTTCTGAGATTTCGAAAGGATAAAGAAAGCTTTTCGGAATCGTTTCTAATTCGGAAGAGGTTATTATATATATATATTGTATATTCGTTATTGTATGTGTATTGTATATGGTTATTGTATATTCGTGGTTATATTATATTTTCCTATATTAATAAACATTTGTCTCATTTTTACAGTGTACTACGATCATAATTTTTAGTTTTTAATTGGTTTTCTAAATTTTATCTGCCATGTCCAAGTCAAACAGGACACTTTTTGAAACTATAGTATATTACTTTCGTTATACGATAATTTAAAAAAAGAAAAGATACTTTTTTTCAGTTTAAAAAGCTTTACATTTTGACTATCTAATCTATATCATGTATTAACTCTGTTACTAAGTTTCGCACTTTAAACATTCTTATTAGGTCTATTAGCGATCATAAATATCTTAATTTCATTCATTAGCAATAAGTGCATTTTAAGATTTCGTCAACTAAAGATTCTGAGTTATGATTTCTATCAACTAATTTTAAAGTGAATTTGCTCTTTGTGTGACAGACTTTCTCAGTGATTTTTTACGGAATATTTATTCATCTTAGGAGGTCAAGTTCATTTGAAATGCTAAAAGTTATCGAAAGATTTTAATCTTGTTGTTCAGAAAAATGCAGAGTGTTACTTTCAAAAGAATACATTAAAAAAAAAAAGAAAAAGAAAAAAACATCAATAATCAAAAATTAATGCCGTGAATATTTCATTTACGCAAAAACGGCCATCTATTATATATCATTTGTGATGAAAAGCATAATGGCTAGGATTTCTACACTAACACTTCCGCTAAAATAAACATGAACAAAAAATCATGCATTAGGTATAAATTATGAAACACTCTCGAACAGTAACAGAATATTATTCAAATATTTTATTTTTAAATGAAATGAAATATCTAAATAAGCAATTTAAAAAAACACATACCTCAGTAAAAATCCATTTTCAGCAATTGCTGTGCATAGCCGGTACACTCTAAAAACAACATTTGCAAAACTGAGCAAAAAATACTCAAATCTGAGTATGTCGCATAGTCAAAATGGCACCGAATCAAAATTAAGTTTGAAACATGTATATACGCATTTCTGAAAACATGCACATACTCAAGAATAAAACATCATGTGCTCATATTTGAGTATGCCCATGTTTCAAACAACAGTAAACAACAGCTAGAACAAAGCGCTAGTGCTGCCATCTTTGGTTCTATTTACGATCATGGGAGGATAAACTAAATTTACGCTTTTACCCAGCATCAAACCCGAGTCCTATTATTTAAGTCCATTGCCTTATCCACTTCGCCATCTACATCACATGAGTGGGTTATTTTAAATGCAAGTTATCCAATGATTCGTACGCATGTTGATATTTTTATAGGATTAATTAATTTGTTGCTGAGAATATTGGAAATTTTTAACGGGATTTCGGATAGATTAGGTCAATTTGAGATGGTGGTTAAGATTGTACAACTTTATTATTTATGTGGAGAAGGGGAGATATGAATTATACAAATTTTCAATTCGATTGTTATCAGTATATTTCTTAAATGAAAAAGCGCTCCCTCGATACTGAAATTTAACTGACTAAATTTTCTTTTTGACACATTTTAACCCATTAACGCCACAATTATTTTTCTCTTGAAAAATGGAAATACTGCATTTCATTCAAATGAGTATGAACTGACTTCTATATGAACAGTTTTGAGTATGTCCATGTTTCAATATTCTGAGTATTTCTGGTATTTCAGAAATGAAAGCATTGGTTCGTCATATTTTAAACAAAAAGTTTCATAACAAAATGAAAACATCGATTTACTCAGATTTAAAAGTGTCATTTTTCTCAGTGTAATGTGTACGAATTCTTTCGTGTATCTATAAAATTTATACACACCATGTTATATACTAAAATTTAGAAGAAAAAAAGTTTAAAAATGCATGCCATAGCAGAAAACCCACCTCCCGCAATTATCGATCATAGTCAGTTCTATAAACGAATTCTTTTGTCTGACCCAGTAAATAAATGACAAATGCTTTGCATTCCATAATCTACAGGAATCATATTTTACACCAATTCATAAATTCATATCAATTTCATTATGTTCGAAGTATTATAACATCATTATAATGCACTGCAAATGGTTTTTCTCCATCGATCATAATCTAATGTAATTATTTTATGCGTCCCTGTAAATGAACTATAAATGGTACTTATTCCATACTCTTAAGAAATCATTTTGTAATCCATCCCAGTGATGCATATAAATCTCATTATGTTTGAAATATCGAAACATCAATAAAATACATCACAAACGATTTTCCACCATAGACCTTAATGTAACGGAATAGTTTGGTGTGTCCTTGTAAACGAACTATAAACGCTACACACTTCATTTTAAATACCGAACATTCTATAGTAAACATCAAAAACTTATAAAGTTACATGGCAATCCGAGTATATTTACAAGAGTTAGAGCATAGACAGACGGACAGACAAACAAATTCATAAACTGTTTACAACTTGTGTTGAAAAGTGTTAAGACTGTTCTCAAATTCAAAAGGGCAACTTTTAGACACATTTTTTAATTCAATTTTAGTTCAGAAACTGATGAAATGTGCAGGTGTTGTTATTCATAAACTTTTTAATCGAATCACGTTTTCCATTTTTTGCAAAAGGCAGAAGCTCTGTCAGAAAGAAACTGACAAAGACGAAGTTTTAAACCGAATTCCTGATGCTCTAGCGCCAGAATGGGGGGGGGGGGGGGAATGTCTTCACGCTTAGTATAACTCGAGAAGTAATTTATTTATCAAAAAAAAGGAAAACTCATTTCGCTTTCAAATAGCTTCCATAGTCAGGACGCCAATTTTATGCCTTTGCGTTTAAAAATGAGCCAAAAATTGTGTCTGAAAGTTTCGCGTTATTCAACAGATCATTTAAGAATCGCCTTAAAAAGGTCTTCTCCACAAGAAATGACACGTGCTGTTCTTTGGTTTGCTGAATATCATGTCAGTGATTTATTTTACCACTGACGCAACGTAACTTCAGACGTGATTTTCAATAGAATTCATTTCCATGGAAGATGTTACCAGCGTGGCAAGATAAACTTCTGGCAAAAGTTTGGCACAGCATGTTGTGTTATCAGGTTGTCTGTCGTTTCTTTTTTGCATAAAAGACAGTAACATGATAAATGTATCTCGAGATGCTAGAAGAATTTGCTTATTTCTAATTTGATCATAATCATCCATTGATAATTGTTCAATAGTATAGTGCTTCACCTCACTAGAGTTTACACATCAGGGAAAAAATAAATGGGTCTATCCCTGGCAAGTGGATTGGACGTGATGGTCCAATATCATCAACATCTCGTTCATCAGCGATAACTTGCGATAAATCATCGTATTTACTTGCGGTTTGCGTAATTTTATTCTAATAAAAGCTACAGTATTTTTTTAATTTAAAAAAAAAAAAAGAGACAGAGAGAGAGATTTTATGTCTTAGACCCCCTTAAAGGAGTATTTAAAAAATCCTATACTTTTGAAGTTTGGTTTTTAAGAAATTAAATACATTTAATTTTTTATTAACATTAAATCATAAGCAGAAACATATTTCTAACCGAATTTTCGCATTATATGCAAAGTAACATCTAAAGCGGTGTGAGCTTTTTTGACACTCTTTTATTTAACTTAATAGGGTTGGGAAAACTACTTTTTCATTGTAGCGAACTACAACTACAAGTACTTTATCGAAAATGTATAGTTAACTACAACTACAACTACTTGTTTTAAAAAGTAGAGGCTACAAACTACTTTTCAAAAGTAGTCACTACTTCACTACTTTCAGATTTTGTCAAAGGATTCAATTTACACTAGAAATTGAAGACACGGATTAAATAATAAAGCGATCCCTCGTTATATCGCATCTGCCGGGATAGAATTTTTAAAAATGCGATATAACAGAGGGAATTAAAAAATTAAGAAAGATAACATACAAGAAAATGTTTTGTGTTTATTTCCAAAATGTTAGTTTACAAATTTCGTAGCAAAACTAAGAGAGATATTATAATTTAGAAAATTACAGAAAAATAACTCTAAATGCAAGCAATAAATAAATCTGTAAATAAAGCAATTCCGAAAAATAAGAAACCCGACGTTAAAACATGAAGACCTATTAACGAGTAAATAGAGAAATTTTGCCAGCAAAAAAATTAATTCCTTTGGTGAGTTAGCACTTGATTTTAGCAGCAAGTGTCAATGGGAAAACTCTATGACAATCTCATTATTATTATTTAATCGTTCCCATGCAAAAGATCTTATTTTGCTGTTTTTGAATTGAAAATATTTTTAAGTTATAAATTACATTTTTCATTGACGCTGAGATGGATTTAATCATTTAGCAGTTACCTGATGATGAGGATGCTGCAATAAAATTGTTTTATAAAAATTATATACATAAAGAAAGTTTTTTAGTGAGGTGCCGGCTACGAACATTTCACAGTTAATCACAAATATAATTTTGTTGACCCTAACACTGGATGTCATACCCAATCTTTTAAGAGATTATTGATCGTAAAGTGGCGTGGCGTAATAAAAGACATTATGGCACATGGCACAGTTCGTCATTATTCGTTATTCTATCTTAGAATTCATGTGGCAACGTCCTTTTTCAAAAAATGAAATATTTACTGTAGTGCAAAGAGACATTTACAATTTCTGCCTGCAGTTTAATTTGATTTTTATTTTATTATTTCATTGTCTAATATTTTATTATTATTATTATTATTATTCATTTTAAATATATATTTGAATTGATTTATTAAAATAGTTCGTGAAAGTCTGTAATTTTCAACTGATATTTTTGTTAAATGATCACTTTCGAGCCAGCAATGTTAACTTTTTTTTTCAAATGTTTCATTTGGCGCCAACTATTATGCTTGGCGACAAAGGTATTGGTGTAACATAAAAATTCCGAATCGGTTTTACTGATGCAAGAAAAAAATTTAGAGAATATTTCCATTCACTGTTATCTGGAATTAACGGAACGAACTTTTCCGTGGAAATAAAGCAAAAATCATTTCTGTAAGGAATATGTTATGTCTGTATATCTATATAGAAAAGGCTTTGTCCTGGCTGATTCATCAACGCACAGATGAAACTACTGAAGCTAGAAACTGGAACTCTTGGGTATATATTCGTAACACATAATAAGGATCCATTAAGAAAGGATTTTTTTAAATTCAACTCCTGGGGAAAGGGGTAAAAGGTTGTTGAAAGTGTTTGGTCATTTCGGCTTATCTCAGCAGCAGTTTTAGGTAGGAGCGTGAAATACAGCATAACAAATCTGCTAAAAAAATGGTTAAACCTGTATTTCAACAATTTTAGAAATTCTACTAGAAGATCCAAAACAAAATATTTCTGCGTAATCGAATCTATAGCTAACTTGTGTATTGCGTGCGTGGTTTGACGCAAGACTACTTCGACTGTTGTAACCATTGTTGTCACGCTCTTAATCTTGAAACTACATAGTTGCCAGCATCGCTTACGTTTATCTCTAACCTTGAATACGAACCCAATTATAGAAGATTAGACGAATAAGATAACTATTGCTGATTTTTGATTAGGTATTTTGTGCAAGGCATATTTCCAAGGAAAATTGTGTTTTTGTTTTTTGTTTTTCATATTTTATAAAAAAAAAAAATTGTGCTTTTCGTCTTTTAGCGATCGGATTTCAATCTTTATACAAAATATAGTAAATTTTCTCCTCTTCTCAATAAACGTTTTTTTTTTTTTTTTAAGTAGAGATTTACCATTTAAATACAGATTGCCATATTTATGGGTTCAAGTATGCACAAGGCTTCGTTATAATGATTGCCGTATAACCAGTTTATAGGCGTGAAACCCATAGGTCTCTGTTAAAATTATTGTCGTTTTAACAGTTTGTGTACGCAAAATTCACAGGACCCCGTTACAGTGATTGTCGTTTTATTGATTTATAAGGCGTGAAATACACAGGACCCATGTACAATGATCGCCATATATCTTAGGTTATCCCATATTTGTTTACTTCAACCGGAAGCTGTCCCTTCCCCTAGATTAGCACGGGCAGGACCCAGTGGGTCTTTGTCAGGGGGCTCCTGAATAAAATTTATTATTTACTAGCTGACCCGCCCGGCGTTGCCCGAGCCTGTGTATTAAACTCAAATCTTTTAAAAAACGAAACTCTTACCAAGGTCTCCGATGGCTTCGACACCGTATACCGGGTACGCTCCGGAAAATCTTTTATTTCCCCCTTCCACCGCCAAGGGAGCAACCTCTTTCGGAAAGAACCTCTGAGACAGGTCAACGTTGCCTACGGTACTTGTATAGTACGCGTGCGACAAAATCGAGCTGGTTTCGAGAAGATGGAACATTATAAGCTGAGTTATTGAAATAAGGCACAGTTAGAGAAAATAATCATGAGTGAGGTGCCAGGTAAAGGGGATGTTCAAGTGTCCTTCAGAAAATGACTAAGTAAGAGGACTACGATGCATCTTTAAAAATTCGTTCGTTTGGTTAAGTTAGAAACTTAATTACAAATTTGGCTTAAACTATTATTCGGAAATAGTGGTAGCCTCTACTCATAAATTTAGTTTAATGTTATAAAGGGTGTCTATTAAGTTAATTATAATGTTTGGAATCACTTGCGTTCAAATCGGAAAGATAGTTGCTGAGATACGGAAACGGGGCATAGTTAGGTAAAAAACCTTGAAGGAGAGGTCGGGGGGGAGGGGATGTTCAAGTGTCATTCAGCAAATGACTAATTAGGACAACATCTATGCATCTTTAAAAATTCGTTCGTTTGGTTAAGCTAGGAACTTAATTAGAGATTTGGCTTAAACTATTATTCGGAAATAGTGGTAGCCTCTACTCATAAATTTAGTTTAATGTTATAAAGGGTGTCTATTAAGTTAATTATAATGTTTGGAATCACTTGCGTTCAAATCAGAAAGATAGTTGCTGAGATACGGAAACGGGGCATAGTTAGGTAAAAAACCTTGAAGGAGGGGTCGGGGGGGAGGGGATGTTCAAGTGTCGTTCAGCAAATGACTAATTAGGACAACACCTATGCATCTTTAAAAATTCGTTCGTTTGGTTAAGCTAGGAACTTAATTAGAGATTTGGCTTAAACTATTATTCAGAAATAGTGGTAACCGCTACTCATAAATTTAGTTTAATGTTATAAAGGGTGACTATTAAGTTAATTATAATGTTTGGAATCACTTGCGTTGAAATCGGAAATAGAGTTGCTGAGATATGGAAATGGGGCATAGTTAGAGAAAACTTTGAAGGAGGGCCCCGGCGGAGGGGGGGGGGGGAGTTCAAGTGACCTTCAGCAAATAACTAATTAGGAGGATCACTATACATCTTTAAATATTGATTCATTTGGTTAAGCTAGGAACTTAATTTGAAATTTGACTCAGGCTATTATTCGGAAATACTGGTAATTGCTTTTTAGAAATACACCTTGAAGCAATGAATGCTGATTTTTACGATAATTTAGTAAAAATGGAACTAAATGGAGAAGTTCGGAACATTATTACTAAGATATTACTGAGAAACTAAGATTTAAAATAGCGGTATTCTGTATATAAAACAACAATTAAATGCTACGGGTAAAGCTAAAGAAAAATTAAATTGTTAAATGTAATTAGATCCTAACCCCTCGCCATTCCCGCAAATATGTAACAAATAATCTGTTAAATAAAGTTTTCTGTATTAATAGTCTCTATCATAATAATATATGTCCTGTTTTAAAAAAACATTAAACCCAGATAATTATAATGAAGAAAAAGTGCCTGGAAATGTCTTAAACAGGTGGCGTTTGTGTAATTTGCCGTGAGTAGATGGCGCTACATTAGCTTGGCTATATGCAGGTAACTGCAATCCATGTTGGCACTATTTCGTTATAACTCCTTATCTCTGCATCGTTACTCTGATTTATTTAATGTGTTCTGATAAGATATTCTACACAACCAACCAACCGAAGAAAAAAAGCGTATTTTTAATGAGAGTTCTTCGTGCATTTTAATTAATATTTCAGAAAGTAATTAAAATATTAAAATTCTGACGTTCAGGTACACCAGGAGAGGGTTTGGACTACCTAAATCTAAATTTCCAGCCTTCTAGGTGGGCTAGATTTTCCTAGCCATCGCCAACAGACACACACACAGAGCGAAACATTCTTTTATTAGTATAGATGTCGCGAAATCTTTATTTACATACTTTTTTTTATATTTTTGTTAGTTATTTTCGTATAATTTAAAATAAAGTATATTATTTATTTATTTTCTGTTTGCATGTAAAATGCAGTTTGCGGACCCCGAGCAAAGACCGTGCTATACGCTGCAGAAGACATCTGCCCCCCCCCCTCCCCCCAACCGATCATCTAGACAGGCGAAGACCGGCTGGTTATTATTAGAAGCGTTTATTTTAATTATATTAATATTAGTGATTTCAATAGTAAAGTGATTATTGCTAACTACTATAAACAGCTGAATTTTGTAATTCCATATTAGTAACATGCAGTCATTTAGACAAAATTTACCTACGTACTCTCCGCCATTTTTATATACGGACTTTCATTTTCCGTCAGTATCGTTTTGTCACGTCACAGTGTAGGAAATCACGGAAAAACAAATGCGCGTTTTAACCGTTCTATTCTTCGCATTAATGTCCACAATTTGTTTTTTGTACTAAATCGATGATGCTCTACAACTTTGTAAATCACTTGTTTTCCCTATCGCTTTCCGTATTCGAGATAGGAATGCTAACTCCGCAGTTTTCCACCAGGTGGCGCCGTAGGCAGTTACATTTAGTAGTGCATGGGTACTTTACTATACCTAGACACTACTTTTATGAATATAGCAGCACCCGTTTGAAGTTAAGAGGGTGGCAATGGACTGTAGTGGGCATACTGTGTATATATATATATATATATATTATATAAAACTGTTTAACCCTTAATTGCATAGTGATGTAAATTTCCATCACTTTTTATTTAACTTTTAATAAATAAATCAACTTCTTCTCCACCACTATATTTATATAGAAATATTAATCCAGTAAATTTCCCGTGAACTATGTTGCTGAATATACTTAAAAATCTATCTTAAAATTCTGGTGTCTAATATTTAATATATGTATAAAAAAAAAAAAAAAACACAATTGTAAAAGAAAAACTCATGCAAAGAAGAACCCTGTTATATGTTTGCTATAACAATATAAATATAAATTAATGGAAATAAAATGTAATATAAATAAAATACAATTTTCTTTTCTTTTCTTTAAAAAAAATACTCCCATTTCAAATATCTAATAAATAATCCTTATCATAAATACTAATTTGAAAAAAATCGAACATTAAAAAGTAATGAAAGTATTTGTTAAATACTAGTAGTTTTCGTAACAGCTCCTCTTTTAATCTTTCATTTAATTTTATCTTTCTTCTTAATTTTGTTTCCTTTGTAGTTTCTTTATTTTCCAATTTCATTTAGTCAGTATCCCTTATTCTTATTTTATTTCCCCCCCCCCTTTTATTTTTTCAAAGAATTTTTATTATGTAGAACATTTTATTTCTTTAATTAGATTATATTATCTGATAACCGATAAGTGTTGCTTTTTTATTGTATTTCAAAAACTGTCTCACTGTCCGATCCATAGCAGATTTATTACGAACTAATAAATATTATTTTGAAAATTCGTCTTTGTTGACCTTTAAAAAATGTTTTGTAAATAGCTACGCACGTTTTTGTGAAAAGAATGCACATTATTTCAGGTATGCACTATAAAATAAAACCTGTTGATTTTACAGAAAAACTGTCAGCTAGGCTACCAGTAAAAAACTGTTTATTTTGCGGAAATAATCTGTATTTATTACAAACTTCCAGTTATTTTAACAGATTTTGCCCGTATTTATGTAAGAAATACAGAATATGTCCGTAAAATAAACAGTTTTTTACCTGCATTCTGGCTATAATTTTTTTTTCTGTAAAATCAACAGATTTTTTTCGTATAGTGAGATTCCAGAATGTAAATGCACTGTTCGTACTGAGAACTTTTCCGATGCACATGTTCAGAAAAATTAATGTAGAATTAATGTAAAATTAATGTAAAATTAATTAATGTAAATTAATTAATGTAAATGTAAAATGTAACATTAAAAATGCTACCAAGGAGGGGTGGGGAGGGTGGGGGGAATAGGGGTTTCAGAAGAAAAAAATTCATAACTTCGTCAATTCCCAAGATATCAAATCCGCTTAAATTTATTGTAAATCTCCTTAAAATTTTCTACAACTTTTATATTGACAAGTTTTTTTATAAGACCTACTCTTACGGGGAAAAAAATTAAAAACAAAAAATTCCCTGCTGGCTCCGCCTACAAGCAGACGCGAAAACAGAAAAAAAAAACATAACTTTTTAATGTTTATGCATATTGAATCCGTTTAAAGTTATTATTACTTCTAGGAAAAGGGCCAAAAATTTATGTATGACAGATTTTTGATTTCATTAAAAATGCCCGCAAGGAGGAGGGGAGGGGGGGGGAATAGGGGTTTCAGAAGAAAAAAACTCATAACTTCGTCAATTCCCAAGATATCAAATCCGCTTAAATTTATTGTAAATCGCCTTAAAATTATCTACAACTTTTACGCTGACAAGTTTTTTATAGGACCAACTCTTACTGCAAAAAAAAAAAAAAAAAAAAAAAAAATTTAAAGCGGAATATTCCCTACTGGCTCTGCCTACAAGCAGACGTGAAAACAGAAAAAAAACCATAACTTTTTAATTTTTATGCATATTGAATCCGTTTAAAGTTATTATTACTTCTAGGAAAAGGGCCAAAAATTTATGTATGACAGATTTTTGATTTCATTAAAAAAGGCCCGCAAGGAGGAGGGGAGGGGGGGGGATAGGCGTTTCAGAAGAAAAAAACTCATAACTTCGTCAATTCCCAAGATATCAAATCCGCTTAAATTTATTGTAAATCGCCTTAAAATTATCTACAACTTTTATGCTGACAAGTTTTTTATAGGACCAACTGTTACTGCAAAAAAAAAAATAATAATAATAAAAATAAAAGCGAAATATTCCCTACTGGCTCTGCCTACAAGCAGACGTGAAAACAGAAAAAAACCATAACTTTTTAATTTTTATGCATATTGAATCCGTTTAAAGTTATTATTACTTCTAGGAAAAGGGCCAAAAATTTATGTATGACAGACTTTTGATTTCATTAAAAATGCCCGCAAGGAGGAGGGGAGGGGGGAGGGGGGAAATAGGGGTTTCAGAAGAAAAAAACTCATAACTTCGTCAATTCCCAAGATATCAAATCCGCTTAAATTTATTATAAATCTTCTTAATATTATCAAAAACTTTTATACTGACAAGTTTTTTATAGGACCAACTTTTACGGTAAAAAAAAAAAAAATAAAAACAAAAAAATTCCCTGCTGGCTTCACCTGCAGGCAGAGGTATATTTCGAAGTGGGTGGTGCCAACTGCCACATCATGACAAATAGGTCTTTCTTCTGCAATTCCAAATAAACAGGGCCCCCGGTCTGGGTCTTCGAAATCTACCTGTGCCTGTAGGCCAAGCGGTCAGGGATTTTTGTTAGTATAGTGTATCTAAATGCATTTTGTGAGCAATAAATGTCAGATAATCACAATTGTATATTATTAATCTGTGTTCTCTCAGCAAATGGAAACCTCTCTTAATGTGTTTTCGTTGATATGCATACAGATACCTATAGAGTTCATAAATAACATGGTATTTTTTAAAAATGTCTGATATTATATATACTAGATGGATCCCGTCAAAACTTGACGGCAAGCAACTTGATAGTACCATAAATATAAAATTCATAGCTGATTTTAAATGTTTGAAATTTTTGCAGAATAATTCACACAAATAGAAAAGCCACATCGAATTAAAGCTAGGT
This sequence comes from Maratus michaelseni, assembly GCA_963931845.1. Lineage (NCBI taxonomy): Eukaryota > Metazoa > Arthropoda > Arachnida > Araneae > Salticidae > Maratus > Maratus michaelseni. The sequence continues at coordinate 162,723,237 of OZ007594.1, read as the reverse complement.
TGGGGACCAGCAATTGGATGAGTTACACTGGCACATGCACTCACAGAATTTCTTTCATCTGACACTTTTCCATTTACTGGCAGAACAGCGATGAATCATGCACAATTGTCATTATGCAACGTCAGTTAATGCAGAATGCATTTATATACACTACACACTTTTCCATCTATTGATCCGATAACCATTTTGTCATTATAGTGTGTATAAATACAGTTTGTGATATAGGACAAAATTAGCACTCACCAATCGGTAAAAAAGTACTGAAAATTGGCGATTGAGTTTGTGGCTAAACTTAATAGTCACACTCGCCAGTTGCGATGATTGAATGGAAAATGAGATTCTTTTTCCGTTGTCGCTCGATGAATTTCGAAATCATTTGGCGAAGGTTTTCCTGAAACCATTTTGCGAATTTCCGGATTATTTCTCCGAAATCATTTGAAGAATTTTGCGATTTTTTTTCTGGAAGCCATTTGAAGATATTGGAAATTTTTTTTACCTGAATCCATCTGATGAATTTTACAAATTTTCCGCTATCGATTAACAAATTTCATGATTTTTCTGCTATCGATTGATAAATTTCATGATTTATCGACTATCGATTAAAGAATTTCACGATTTTTTTCCATGAACGTTCGACAAATTGCACACTTTTTTTCAGCTGACGTTGTCTAATGACAATTGTGTATGATTTATCGCTGTTATGCCAGCAAATGGAAAAGTGTCAGATGAAAGAAATTCTGTGAATGCACGTGCCAGTGTAACTCAGCCAATTGCCGGTCCCCAACCTAGCTTTAATTTGAGGTGGATATTTTATTTGTTTGAATTATTCTGCAAAAATGTCAAACATTTTAAAGCAGCTATGAATTTTATATTTATAGTACTATCAAGTTGTTTGTCGTCAAGTTTTGATGGGTTCCATCTAGTAAATGCTAATTTTAATTACTTTCCAACCAACCAACCGTACTTCATCAGGTGAGTCGAGATTCGACTCACTATGTCCAGGCTCGAATCCTGAAGATGAGTCGAAGTGTCATTTCCTGGAATGTGCCTAATCTTCAACTTGAACTTGAACTTGTGATAGGTTCAATGGGCTTCCAAGTTGCGAAGCAAATGCACAACCTGGCTTTGAGTAGGTGTATATCAAATCCTGAGAGAGCCATATGAAATGTCTAGCCATAGTCTAATTGACTACATAAAAATAGATAGTGTTAAGTATATCTATGAAATAATGAAAATTTACTAGTTAAAGTATAAAAGTAAAAATAGCTCATAGTTCAAAAAAACAAAAATAATGCCAGACGAGGTAAAGTAAAGATGTTAGGAGAAGTTTAGGAGAAAAGTCAATTTAAATTTATTTAAAAAAAAAATCAAATAATAATATATTTATTTTTGTATATGTTTTAATTTTTTTAAATATTAAAGAGAAAATAAGAATTATAGCTCGGAAGGACTATTCATCAAGAATAGTGGAGTACCTTGGTTTTTTCCTGTTGGATGGACTGCATCATTCGGGATGTGATTAATGTCATTGTAGAATTTTTTCGCAAGGTGTTTAATGCGATGTTTGAGTGAAGTCGTTTTCAGATCCTTGAGGATTGTGGAGTTTTTGAGATATCTAGACCCGTTCCATGTAACGGAGCTGTTTGTAATGGGTACTAGAGAGGCTGTTCATACTGGTTTTGCAAGTGAAGCCCCACATTGGGCATGCCTATGTGATAACAGAGAGAATGCAAGCATTATATATTAAGAGTTTGTTGTGTATAGAGAGTGAGTGGCTTCGAAGAAGGGGGGCGAGGGTTTTGGAAATCCCGGCGACTTTACCGCGGATATTAAGAATATGCTTTTTAAAGGTAATGCGTTTGTCAATGGTAACCCCCAGGTACTTGGCATCGTCAGACCAGGAAATGGTAGTATTATTGATGGTTAATCTATTAGGAGTGGAAAAGGTTCTAGAGAAGTAAACAGCAGTAGTTTTAGATTCGTTTATTTTAATGCGCCATTGATCACACCAATCCATCAAGATGTTGAGGTGATGTTGTAGATTTTTGTAAAGATTGTATGGGTGATGTGCAGTGCCATAGAGAACAGTGTCGTTCGCATAGAGTGCGAGTGATGTGAAGAGCGTGCGTGGAATGTCATTATAGTATATTATGAATAAAATACGGCCAATCACTGAACCCTGAATAATACCACAGAGTATTATGTGTAGTAGAGAAAGTGAGTTGTTCACGCGAACGTAGAAGTTACGATCACCAAGGTAAGAGTGTATTAAATGGATAAGTCCAGACGGGAACTTAAGCCGAATTAATTTGTAAATGAGGCCCGCGTGCCAGACTTTGTCAAAGGCCTTGGCGACATCAAGAAATATGGCAGCAGTAGGCTTCTTCTCATTGAAGTTTTCAGTTAAGAATTCTACAAATCGAAGAAGTTGGTGTTGGGTGGAGTGCTTGGCTCTGAAGCCGAATTGTTCAGGCATAAGAATGTTGTTGTTGTGAAGGAAGTCATTGAGCTGTGATCTAATGACGCGTTCGATGACTTTACTTAGAGAGGAGAGAAGACTGAAGGGACGGAAATTAGTTGGATCATAAGATTGCAGGATGGTTTAGGAATAGGAGAAATGATAGAGGTTTTCCAGGGTTTGGGAAAATAGCAGTGTTTGAGGATAGAATTAGTGAGCTTCGTAATGTAGAGAATACAGTTGATAGGAAGTTGTTTAAAAGTATAGTTTGAAATTTTATCGCGTCTAAACTATATTCAGTTTTATTCTAAAATAACAATTTATTTTAAAATATTTCCGACACCAGTAGTATAAATTTTAACTTATATTTTAAGCGGATTACTAAATAAATAAATAACTAGTAGCTACTAAAAATTAAATGTAAAATGAAGATTGTGTTTAGAAATGCATCATGATGTACTTTTCTAATTATTTAAAATAGATTTGAAAATATTAGTTTTAAATTTTCAAATCCAAAATATAGTAAATCTATTTTTATTATTATTATTACTTATTTATTCCGTCATTTTTTTTCATGTATCTCTTTTTTTCCGTTCGTAAGACAATTCGTTTCACTTACTATTCCTAACTAGAGCCTCTAGAAATGCAAATGTAGTAGCCCTAAAATCGCTCTGCTATCCCCCGTCATACTAAATGCCTAACGCATGTACAGAAGTTGGCTTGAATATAGATTAAAACACGGAGGATGATAGGTCGAGAGGAAAGTTGCATTGGTGAGTTCTTGGAAACGCAACTAAGAGGGAGATATAAATGCGGAAAATAGGGAAAAATACTTAAGATACTGTTTTCGGGATTGGCTTTTCAAATCATTCGGAGGAATAGAGAGTGAATAGGGAAAATTTTGCGTTCCGATACATAAACCAAAATTTTACAATACAGTATTTCCCCGATAGGTGGCACTACGGTAGAGCTTTGACTGGCTTTCTGTGCTTCTGCATTACTTTTCAACAGGGAAAAACATGCTCTTTTTTTTTTTTTTTTTTTTTTTTTTTTTTTTTTTTTAATGGAAAATTTGAACTTTAAGAAAGTCGAAAAAGTAGAAATTTCATTAAATACAGTTTTCTTCACACTATGCTTATACTTTTAAAGATATTTGACGTTTCGATTGCTTCATAAAACTTTTTAAAATAAGAGATCATTCTGACCAAAAGCAAAAGGTAAGCCATTTAAAAACGTTGAATTATTGTACCGCGAAGGAATACGGAATGGACGTATAATTTTTAGAGATTAAAAGTATTATACAAATTCTCTGGAATAAATCTCGCGTATATATTGATAATCTTTGAATAATTTAATAACTCACAACTTTTTACATCTATGCAATTAATGTATGTACAGTTAAAAACAAATTTTTATCTTAATTATTTATGAAAGAAAACGTGAATAAATAATAGGGTCCATTATCTATTTTTTGGAAAAATCGTAAAGCATGACTTTATTATAATCTTAGTTATGAATGGGGCAAAAATTCTCTTTTTTTTCACACATAAATGCTTCCCTCTTCAGACACGGTATGTACATTCCTGGATGCAAAAGGTGGCCACCAACAACTAATTTTACGAGCAAAAAACGTACAAAAATATATATACAGAAACCAATCATTTGGGAATAAGGTACATTAAACATTTAGAATATATTGTTTCGGGACCGATCTATCTATTAATAATTGTATTATATCTGTTAATAATTGTAGCAACTTTCACTTTTCAAACGGTAACGCCGTTTTTTTACACTGTACTATACGAGTTTCTTGGATCAAACGAACCCGAAAAATTCTATAGTTTATGCGTTATTTTCTAAAATCATCAAATCGTTTGAAAAGATCAAAATTTGAGTGTGCAAGTTTTAAATCCACCTGACAAACTGTAATTAACACATTCGCGGCGGGGAACGAGAATTCTGTTTTTTATTCAAAAACCATCATTGATTAAGGGCGTGTTCTTACAGAAAATGCATCAGTGTTTTTTCAATGTTGTCCATATTTCATTTAGATTGTAGGACATTTTATATTAAATCCGTAAATAAAAAGATTTTTACTTATGCCTAAACTTGAAAAACCTAACTAGGAAACCAATTTTTGAAAGACTTTGAAGGGGGGAAGGGGGACTTCAACAGCTTTTATAATCTCAGATTACGCAAGAATAGACGGTCGCGTCGCCGAAGCGAACGTTCACATGACAGAGATTGCTAAATTTTAGAAATTGGGTAATGCCTACAGACACGAAACAGTAAACAGAAAACAGTTTATTTCTTTAAGGGAATTCCCAGTTGCACAGCAACTCCACACTCCACTGCCTGTGTATAAACGTTGATGTAACACATCTTACATGAGCAAAGAAAAAAAAGTATATCCGTAACACCATGTACTGCAATAAAAAAATTAAGTAAAAATCTGTTGATTGAAAGATGAGGAAAGGTATAAATAAGAGAAGAGGAAAAAGTCTAGCGACTGGTAGAAATGAACGACCTTTCAAATTATAGGATAGCCTAGTGGAGCTTCGCTGACAATTGTCAGGAAGTTCAAAAGGATATGAATTTGAGTAAAATAGCTTTAAATTTTAATAATTTAGAGAGAAAAATAATTTAAATAGATGTAAAAGAAGTATAAGATAAGAATGAATTGAACTTGAACTTCTGATAGGTTCAATGGGCCCAGTTGCGAAAAGACTGCACACCCTGGCTTTGAGTACATGTATATCAAATCCTGAGAGAGCTATGTGAAATGTTTAGCCGTAGTCTAATTTGGACTACATAAAAATAGGATAGTGTTAAGTATAGCTATTAAAAAATTGATTATTTATAATTCAAAATTAAGTATAATAGTAAAAATAATTCATAGTTTAAAAAAAGTACAAATATAATGTCAGACGAGGTAAAGTAAAGATGTTAGGAGCAAGTTTAGGGGAAAAGTTCCTTTTTTTCTGTATAGCATTTATTTATAGCAATTAGACTTGCTAAATGTCTGTAACATACCAATATTTTTTTATCTTTTCGTTTTCCTATTTTTTTCTCATCTATATTAGGAAGAGAAAAATTTTGAGGTAAGAGTTATAGCTCGGTGGGTCTATTCATCAAAAATAGTGGAGTAGCTTGTTTTTTTTTTCCGTTTGAATGGACTGCAAGCATCGTAGTCAGGTAGCTCATAGATGAGTTCATTTGGGATGTGATTAATGTCATTGTAGATTTTTTTTTTTTTTTGCAAGGTGTTTAATGCGATGTTTGAGTGAAATCGTTTTGATATCTTTGATGATTGTGGAGTTTTTGAGGTATCTAAACCCGTTCCTGATGTAGCGCAGCTGTTTGTAATGGATACTAGAGGTTCTTCATACTGGTTTTGCAAGTGAAGCCCTAGATCGGACAAGCGTATGTGATAACAGAGAGAATGCAAGCATTATAGATTAAGAGTTTGTAGTGTATGGAGAGTGAGCGGCTGCGAAGAAGGGGGGGGGGCGAAGGTTTTTGAAATCCCGGCGACTTTACCGCGGACATTAAGAATATGTTTTTTAAAGGTAAGGCGTATGTCAATGGTAACCCCCAGGTACTTGGCATCGTCAGACCAGGGGATGGTGGTATTATTGATGGTTAATCTATTAGGGGTGGAGAGAGTTCTGGAGAAGTAAACAGCAGTACTTTTAGATTCGTTCATTTTAATGCGCCATTGATCACACCATTCCATGAAGATGTTGAGGTGATGTTGCAGATTGAATAAATTAAACTTGAACTTGTGATAGATTCAATGGGCTTCCCAGTTGCAAAGCAACCCTGGCTTTGAGTAGGTGTATATTAAATCCTGAGAGAGCCATATGAAATGTCTATCCGTAGTCCAATTAACTACATGAAGATAGGATAGTGTTAAGTATAGCTATTAAGATAGTGAAAATATATAGTTACAGATTGAATACATTTTTAAAATAATTTGCTTTCAAATATTTCTGACATGAACGTATGAATTTTAATTAATATCTTAAGCAGATTAAATAGATAAGTTAATACCAAAAATTAAATGTGAATTGAAGATTGTGTTTAGAAATGTAACATGATATACACCAATTACTTTTCTAATTAATTTAAATAGGTTTGAAAAGATAACTTTTCCCACGACCAACAATTTGATTTTTCCGACAGAAGTATTTCGTGATTAAATTTTTCATTCCAAAATATAAATAACATGGTAATTTTTTATTTATTTCTTCTGTCTTTCTTTACTTGTCTTTTTTTTTAAATTTGTTGTTTTCTTTTAAAGTTATCTTTTTTTTTAACTTTCCTAATGCATTCCTTTCCCTTACATTACAATCTTGCTGTACATACAATCCTAGATACAAAAAGTTACCATCAACAACTAATTTTACTGGAAATAATAGTACAGAAAAAAAAACAGATATAGGAACCAATTATTTGGGAATAATGTATATTAACTATCAGAATAGATTTTGTTTCGGGGACCTTCTATTTATTAAAAATTGTAGCAACTTTCATTTTTTAAAATGTACACCCTTTTTTGACACTTTATATGAGTCTCTTGGATCAAACGAACCCGGAAATTGCCATAGCTTATGTGTTTTTTTTCTTAAATCATAAAAAAATATTAAATATCAAAATTTGACAATGCTAATTTTAAATCCACTTGACAAAATTTAATTATCACATTCACAACCGAGGGCGAGAATTCTGATTTTTATTCAAAAAACATCATTGACTAAAGGCGGGGCTACTACCTTACAGAAAATGCATTTATATCAATGTTATCCATAGTGTTTTTAGATTGTCAATTATAGAAGACATTTGACATATTGACAGAAGACATATTGAATCCGTACATTGGAAGATATTTACTCATAATATATATACTCAAGATATTTACTCAATAAACTTGAGAAACTTGTCTAAGAAACCAAGTTACGAAAGACTTTGAAGGGGGTGGAGTTTCTGTTGTTTTAAAACCCAGATTTCGTTAAAACATATGGTGGCCAATGTGTCAATAGTAGAGAACGACCGAAAGTTGAGATTCGTTTTCAGCAAATCTCTGTTTCGGCGAATGCTTAATTTCGGTAGAAAAACTACTGAACATTCGGTGTATAGCATACCGAAATCATAGTCGGATCTCATAAAAGCTTGCTTTTAGAAAATCCCTGGAAGAGCCCACAGTGCTTTCGGCTATTTCTCATTCATATTATCATTGTTTCACGATTCGAACAGTATTGATGATTAGGAAGTACTTTTCGGAACTGATGGAGATTCTTACGAAACTATATCACACTGCAAAGGCAATGTTTATCATCAATCTTACTGGTACTATTTCTGCTGCGTTCGTAGTTGTCAATACTTTATAAACAGTAAAAGTTTTGCCCCTAATTAGAATTAGCCCCTAAAATCCCTGGAAGAGCCCACAGTGCTTTCGGCTATTTCTCATTCATATTATCATTGTTTCACGATTCGAACAGTATTGATGATTAGGAAGTAGTTTTAGGAACTGATGGAGATTCTTACGAAACTATATCACACTGCAAAGGCAATGTTTATCATCAATCTTACTGGTACTATTTCTACTGCGTTCGTAGTTGTCAATACTTTATAAACAGTAAAAGTTTTGCCCCTAATTAGAATAAGCTGTTAACTATCACCGAGCACAAAGCATTTATTTGTTAATCTCAATATATATTTTTAATGTCAAATGTTGATTAATCATTGCTTAGAGTAAAAAATTCTTGTATAGAACAGAGGTTTCATACTAATTCAGTACTTTAATTACATTTTAAAGCAACTTGCAATTTGTTAGTCATAAAGTTGCATTTAAATTTAATCATAGAACATTAAAATTTTATAAAAATAAAAATATTTAAAAATATAATTTTAACATATGAAAATATGTTGTTAAATGGAGATTTGAATGAAATAATAATACATTTTTTTTGTACAATCGTATTAAAATGGCTTAAAGTTATTGAAATACTGCAACACTTTTACACATCGCTTTTGGTACCGTTATTAAAACATTGTTCACCGACAATTTTATTGTTTAATTTTGAAACAAAACATGCCCAACCCCCTTTAGAATGCCTTTTATACATTGAAGGCCTAGATAATTTTTTATGTTTATGTATCAGTATATATATGTTACAATGTATGGATTTATTATAAAATATTTTACATTTTAACAAATATACTCAAGTAGATAGTTTAAATACATATTCTTTCTGACAAAATGATTTAAGAAAAATCGCATAACTATAGCATTTTCGCAACGAAACTCGTATAAAGTGTCAAGAAGGAGTGTTGCCATTTGAAAAGGATAGTTGGTACAATTTTTAATAAATACACGGCATTCGAAAAATAATCTATTCTAAACGTTTAATACACGTTATTTATAATCATATATATATATATATTTTTTTTTTTTTTTTTTTTTTTTTTTTTTGTACATTATTATTTTTAGTAAAATTGGTTTTTGGTAATCACCTTTTGCATCCAGGACTGTACATATAATAGTAAGAGAAATGAGTTATCTTACAAAAGGAAAACGCGATAATTAAAAAAAAGAAAAAAAAAGTAAAAAGAAAAGAAAAGATAAAAAAAGAATGGACAGAAGAAAAACATCCCGTAATATTTATATTTTGGAATTGTTAATTTAAACACGAGAAATTTAGGTCTCAAAAATCAAATTGTCAGTAACGGGAAAAAAGTAATATTTTCAAATTTATTTAAAATAACTCCAAAAGTATATCATGTTACATTTCTAAACACAATCTCCAATTCATATTTAATTTTTAGTATTAGCTTATTAATCTATTTAATCACTATCTCCGTAATATATATTATGTATTACGGAGGTAGTGATTTAATCTGCTTAAGTTAACCAGTCAGAAATATTTTAAAGAACAATTATTATTTAACTAGGACTTCCCTCAAAGGGATTAGTCTGAGTGATATTGCTGAGAACATAGGGTTAACAATTACAATATAAAGAAAAAGAGCAAATTAAATGATAGAATTACAAAATATCATATATAAATTCATATACACTGTTAAAAAAAATAGAAAAGAAGTGCCGTTCATCAGATGTGCTGTCATAATTTTTTTTAACATGTGGCAAAGGATCTCATTTTCTTAAGCGCGTATTGCGCAAAACTTGAAAAAAAAAAAAAAAAAAAAAAAAAAAAAAAAAAAAAAAACGCCGGATCTTTTAAAACGCCAAGCTTTTTAAAGTTACGTAATTGGATTTGCAACCAATAGATTATTCTATCAAGCGTGGCTTAACGCAAATTTAATTTCATTGTTGCACCTTTTTACTTTCTTCTATCTTTACAAGAAGAAAGTATTGGATTCATGAAAATTTTCGACTTCCGGTTTTCGACGGATTTATACGTTTTAGAAGGTCCTGAACACGATTTGACTATTTTTAGAAAATGTCTGTCTGTGACTCTGTCTGTCTGTCTGTCTGTCTGTCTGTCTGTATGTGACAAAAATTTTGTGGGCGCTCTATCTCAAGAACTAATGCTCGGAATTTAATAAAACTTTAGATTCAGTTAGTCCATAATATAAATTGGTGCTGATTAGTTTTTGGTAAAAATCGCCCAGCAGGTGGCGCTGCTATGCAGCATTTTTAACGATTTCCGCAATAGCTATATCTCAAGAACTAATGCTCGGAATTTAATAAAACTTTAGATTCAGTTAGTCCCTGATATAAATTGGTGCTGATTAGTTTTTGGTAAAAATCGCCCGGCAGGTGGCGCTGCTATGCAGCATTTTTCGCGATTTCCGCAATAGCTCTATCTCAAGAACTAATGCTCGGAATTAAATAAAACATTATATTCAGTTAGTCTCTGATATAAATTAGTACTGATTAGCTTTTGGTAAAAATCACCCAGCAGGTGGCGCTGCTATGCAGCATTTTGAAGGATTTACACGATTTTGGCGATAGTCATATCTCAAGACATACTGCACGGAATTTTATAAAACTTGAGCTTCAGTTAGACATTGATATAACTTGGTGCTGATTCTTTTTAGTCTATGCGAAACCTGTGTGAGATAGAAGAAAGTTTTGGGATTGACACATCCGACTAGTTTGTGTGTGAATTTAAAATTTTTCTTCCTTGATTATATATCTATTATTTGTATAACTGTTTATAAAAACTCTTACACTTCAAACCACATTGATAGCATGTTTTGCTACAAACCAGATTGCAAAACTATAGTCTAAATTACTATTAAAGTATAGAAAAAATCTTTCGATGACTTCTGTAAAATAACTTTTACATTAAATCTCCATATCGGCAAAATTGAAAATTATATATATTACAAAGTTAAGCTTAACAGATACTTCTTGATTATTCTATAGGAGGCTCTGCACCCTGCGCCTTTAATGCGCCTTTACAGCGCCAATCCGCAGACTTTTCTTTTGCCTGTCTGTCTGTCTCTCCACAATCTGTCTGTTTCCCTATCCGTTTTTCTGCCCGTCTCTCTAACTGATTGTCTATCTCTCTACACGTCTCGCTACCTGTCTCTATATTTCTCTACCGGTCTCGCTACCCGTCTCTATATTCCTCTACCAGTCTCGCTACCCGCCAATCTATTTCTCTAACCGTCTGTCTATCCGTCTAACTACTTGTATGTCTAGCCGTGTCTCTATCCACTTCGCTACCCATTTGTCTATCTGTCTCTCTACCCGTCTGGCTATACGCCTCTCTACCCATCTTCTTACCCATCTCCGTACCCATCTACTGTCTCTCTACTCGTCTGTATACCCGTCTCACTATCCGTCTGTTTTTGTACCCGACTCTTCACCCGTCTCGCTTTCAATCTCATTACCCGTCAGTCAACTCGTCTCTGTACTCATCTCTCTACTCGTCTCTTTATCTACCACGCTACGCGTCTCACAACCTTTCTCGCTACATTCAAGTCTACCGGTGTCGCTACCCGTCTCGAGACCCATCTCGCTACCCCTCTGTCAACCCACTTTTTACCTTTCTCTCTAGCCGTCTGTCTATTCGTTTCGCTACCCGTCAGTCTACCTATGTCTCTACTCGTCTCTCTACCCATCTCACTACCCGTCTGTCTACCCGTTTGTTTACTCGTCTTTCTACGTCTCGCCACCTCTTCCCAATATTTAAACAGTTCATTTATTATACAGAAGCCGTTTATCAGTTATTAAATGCAAACAGAAGTAATTTATCTAATAAGTGTAATCAGATGCATTTTTTTAAAATACATACATAAACCTGAATAATAATTCATCAGTTTTGTGTTCATAGTTGTTTATATCATTTGACAGTAAATCTCAACTTCTTAAACCTGAATTGTCTCAAGCTTTTAAAAAAAAACCACAAGGTCTGTATAACTGCAAAGTACCCTGAGGGCTATATTAGCTACATGTTATTAAGTTTCGTTATCGCGTTTGCAGCCAATTGCTTATGTCAGAATGCGTGGCTTAATGCCATTTTAAATTCATTACTGTAACTTTCTTTTCTTTTCTTTTCTTTTCTTTTCTTTTTTTTTTTTTTTTGGGGGGGGGGGGGGGTAGTGGGGAAGGGTTTCAAATATATACATTTAAATTAAAACTTTTGCCTCCATGCCATTAGTGTTGTTTGTATTATTAACTAATACCTTGTAGACCGAGCTTCATTTGAAACAAATGTAAAAGACTTCTTCTACAGTTTTTTTTGTAGGAGAAACTTTCGTAATTGGGCCCAAAGCCAATCGGAGTATTTAATATCATTATTGTAACTCTTATAGAGTTAAAACAATATTGTTGCTAGCTTTACTCTTGTTTGAGACCAACCTTGCATGTGTATCTGAATGGGAAAAAGTTTCGTATCCTATGTCGGTTGGCGAAAAAAATTTTAAATGGTGCCAAAAGGTAGTTTTAGCAACTTACAAAATTTTTCAAGAGAGCGGTAAAACATGTTTTTCAAATATTTACAAACATACGTTTATTAAAGCATGTTTTTGCGCCATCTTAAAAATTTAAGCACGATGCTAAAATGAAATTTTATCGCCATATTCGATATTTTAATAAGTAATGAAAACACATAAACAAACTTATATAACAAACCTAAGAGGCATTTTTGTGATAAATAATTGTTATTGTCAGGGGGTTAAATTGTAAACAATTAATAAACGGCTAGTAATAATAAATAGCATATAAATAATAGACGGCTAGTAATAATAAATAGCATATAATTAATAAACGGCTAGTAATAATAAATAGCATATAAATAATAAATAGCATTTAAAATCTAAGGTACTTTTCGGTTAGCCGAGCGCCAGTGAAATGTATATATCTATATATACATATATATATATGTATACATACACACATATATGTATGTATATATATATATATGTATATATACATACATGCATATATAAATGTGTGTATGTATAGATATATGTATATATATGTATACATAGATATATAAATTTCACTGGCGCTCGGCTAACCGAAAAGTACCAAATCTAAAAATGGAGAAGTGGTCCGTATAAAAAATAAGCGCTTGATATATGTAAATCTTTTTTTATTTTTTAATATTTCCGAATGCACAGATAAAAAGGTAAAAATCTCTTTTCCAAATGCCAAATAGAAAATATACAAAATAGAAAAATATCTGCTAAAAAATATATTTACATAATACTACATCTGCAAAAAAATAAGATTTAAAAAAAAGTAAGCCAAATCCTTCAGATCCCAACAATCACATCGAAAAACTTATCACCAAAAAAGAACTCGCCAAATCTTACGGCACAGGAGATGGATTTTTCCCTCTGAATGCAGAATATTAGTTTTTTTCTTGTACGATGGGTGATTATAACTGTTTCATTTCACATACTACATACCGTTTGATATATTGGTACTTTTATGTTATCCTGGCGCAGTTGATAAATCGCCAAATATTGTTCCTATAACATTTTCATATTGAATTCATTTCATTTAAATATAAACCTTTCACTCATTTAATTTAAAATACATGCCTTTCATTTAATCCCATTTAAAATGCTAAAAAGAGAAGAAAAAAAACAGAAATAATGCCATAAATCGAAACCTTTTATTTAAACACCAAAGAATTTTTTTTTATTATTTACACATGAGAAATAAAAAAAGCTGCTATTGCTGAGATTTGCGCCAAATCTCTAATACCAAGTCTACTAAGTTATTGCGGGATTTTTCTTTCAAAGAGAAAAAAATCCAGATTAATTTTCGATTTCTACTCAATTGAAATATATTTTATTGTGCTGAATATTAGTGCGTGCATATTTTTTTTGCTCCTTGTACTCCATGAACTTTTCAATTCCGATTGTCTACGAAAATCTCGCGCCGGTGAAAATGATGTACCACAAAATTTCGTGACGTATGTACTTTAATTGTGCTTTTTTATCTATTTTTTTAATATAATTTCCAAACGGTTTAGCATTTATTCTTGGTAATAAATAGACGTCGTTGTCACCTTTATAGGTACCTGCTGTAAAAATTTGAACGAAATCCGTTAAATATTTTTTGAGTTATGCTTGACGAAAGGTTTTAATATCCATCGTAGCTATATATGGGGCAAAGTTAATACTGCGCTGTGTATGAGTCTTCGTTGCACTCAGACAAATTTATTTATTTATTTTTTTTTATTTTTTTGAAAATTTTTAAGATCTACCTTTTTTAATTGTTTGTCATATATACAACCGACTTAATTCCTCGATGCCTCCTGTCATTCGATCTTTCAATTCCGATGGAATGTAAGCATAGGTATTCCGACCTATGTTGGAAATTCATGTTATCTGCTCTAGAGATCTCTGCCTGTTTCCTTTGCGGAACTGACGACGCTAATTACGAAACTATCAGGGGCGGATACAGAAAATTTACACAGGGGGGGGGGGTCAAGTGTCAGTGACCAGCGTTATACCTTCTACTTATAAAATTATCAGTAAAGTGGAAGAAAAGGGATGTATCATTTAAACCTGCTTCAAAATATACAAATAGCAAGTGTCTGCTTCTCTTTTATGCGTGCTTGCACCCCTTTGATTTTTCCAGCCATATTTGAACTACCGTCATAACCTTGTCCTGGCATATTTTCAATTTTTAATCCTAATTTCTTTAGATTTTCTTCAATTAGGTCTGCAAGGAACTTACCCCTTAAGCTTCTAGCTTCTACAAAGCCTACAAACCTCAGGTCTAAGCTACAAACACACAGCAGACAGCACGTTCCTGGAGAAAAAACGAATGAACTCTTTTTTTTTTTTTTTTTTTTTTTTTTCTGAGCTAAAATTTCATCTCTCACCAAACCAAACGTTGACAGATTTTTCTCTCTCTTGCGATTGGTTGATGACGTCAAAAGGATTACCAAATAACCAGGAACATTATAAGTATCGTTTGCAAGGTGCCAGAAAAGCGGAAAAATCGCCTAATTAACGATGCCAAGTCACAGGAGCAGTTTAAAAGGAATATACGTTGAGAAAAAACAATGTTTCTTGAACCCACTCTCTTTTGTGTGGCAACCTGAGCAGAGCAGAAATATCTTACAGGACCAAGAAAAAAATGGTTAACATTGATTTTCTATACGATTTTTTCGGAACTGTAAAAAATGTGTGAAATAACAAAAGATAATAAGAATTAAAAAAAAAAAAAAAAAAACCTTTTTCTAAAAAGTTCTGGTTGCGCCACTAATAAGGGTGTTTCTCATCACAGGGGGGTCAGCTGACCCTTTGCCCCTTCCACCCCCCTGGATCCGCCACTGGAAACTATGAAGCACTGATTCACACTATCACTTAAGAAGGCAATCTTTATCACCATTCTTGTCCTCTCTTACTCTCACTACCGCATTCGTTGTTCGTAGTTGTCAGTACATTATAAACGGTAAAAGTTGTGTTCCCAACTAGAATTATTAATTATCACCGAGCCGTGGAAATTTATTTATTAATCTCAATATGTATTTTTTGTGTCATACATTCATTAATTACTACTTTGAATAACATTTTCTTGAATAGGACAGGGATTTAAAACTAATTAAGTACTTTAATTAAATTTTAAAGCAAATTACCATTTATTCGTCATAAATTTGCATTTAAATTTTATCATAGAATACTGAAATTTTATTGAAAATAAAAATATTAAAAAATATAATGTTAACATATGAAAATATGTAGTTAAAAGTGGATTTGAATGAAATAATTATACATTTTTGTTTACAATAAAATGGCGTAAAGTTATTGAAATACTACCACGTTTTCGCATCGCTTTCAGTATCGATTTTAACACATTGTTCACTAGCAATTTAATGTTTAATTTGATTATGAAACAAATCAAACCAAACCCTCTTCCGAATGTTTTTGATACATTGAGGGCCTATATATATATTTTTCATATTTATGTATCAGTGTATATGTTACAATAGATTGATTTATTATACAATATTTTACATTTTAACAAATTAACCCAAATATGTAATATATATTCTTCCTGACAAAATGATTTAAGAAAAAGCGCATAAAGTATAGAATTTTCAGGGTTCGTTTGAGCCAAGTAACTTGTATAAAGTGTCAAAAATGGGTGTTAAAATTTTAAAAATGAAAGATGCTACAAGTTTTAATCGATAGACTGTCCTCGAAAAATAATCTATTCTACAGGTTTCATATATATTATTTCTAAACCATTAATTCCTATATCTTTTTTTTGTTTTTGTAACATTGTTTCCAGTGAAAGTGGTTTTTTGCGATTACCTTTTGAATCCAGGACTGTACTTGTTATAGTAAGTATAAGAAAGGAAAAAAATCAACATTAAAAACAATAATAAAAAGAAAACAAAAAAGATACTTTATAAAGAAAGGACGGAAGAAAAAAACCCGTGATATTTATATTTTGGAATTGATTATTTAAACAGGAAATATCACGGTCTAAAAAATCAAATTTTTTGTAGTGGTAAAAAGTAATATTTTCAAATCCATTTAAAATAATTAGTAAATTATATCATGTTACATTTCTAAATACAATCTTCAATTCTGTTTTAATTTTTAGTAGTTGCTTTTTATCTATTTAATCAACTTAGGATATAAGTTAAAATTTATACATTTCGTTTCAGAAATATTTTAAGAAAAATGTTATTTTAAAAGAAAACCTATAAACGACAGACGTCTGTTATGTATTCATTTTGAAGTCTAGATCAGTGGTTCCCAAACTTTTCGGTTCGCGGAGCCCTTTTTGGGAAGAATTTCAAAGGCGGAGCCCCTCAACCCCACGGTACTCTATGGTTTACGAATTGATGTTTTTATGCTATGCAGCAGAGAAAGATCTGCTGCTGGATAAGAGTCCGAACCAGTAGTTTCCAACATGGGGCCAAGGCTCTCAGTTTGGCCCTTTTCTTTATACAGACATTCTGAATTCATACTAGAAATTTTGAAAATCAAATTTCCTATTATTTAACCCTTTAACAGTTTTATTTAATATTACTATTATTGGACTCAATAAATTAAAAATAAGGACTATAAACCACATTTTTTGTATTAACCCATTAACGCCGACTTATCTTACACTTCTTTAAATACTTCGATACCAGTTGACACCAGTTTTCCAATACTGTTATTTTAACTGATTGAATCTCTGATAGTTTTACATTTGATAAAATGAATTATTCTTTACTAAGATACTGGTGTTCATATTTAAAAGTTTCGTATCTCTTAAGTGGTATGTTTTCGTACCAACCGGCATTAATGGGTTAAGCCTTGTATAATCGAAATACGTCCGCACAAATTGTAGTTTAAAATTTCTGGTTTCTGAAAGCTTTTAGTAACGAAGAAAACAAACTCTTCTCGTTCGAGCAATACTGTTAAGAGGTTAATGATATCCATTTTTAAAATAAAAAATATTCTTTCGGGATTTCCAGTAGGAACTCGGAATTAAAGATCAAAATGGTAACCCTGTGTGGGTCATGCATTGCAATGGGGCTTACGTGAAACTATTATTATTTTTGGCGCGCACACAGAAAAAAATTAAGTTGTACAGTTTTCGCTTACAATGAGAGACTTCTGTATAATCCCAATAGGCTACTCGAGAAAAGAAAATGCGTAAGCCCAGTCGCCCATGAGTAGTTATATAACACGTCTTAGCTAGTTCCGCCCACCCGTAATAGAATTATGCGATTACGGATTCTTTTTTCGTACTTCTTTACGTTTCTAGTACTTCTAAACATGCAACTAAAACATCTCTCTTCTGAGCTTCTTCTTTTGAATCATTTTATAAAAATACATTTAGAAGCAGATCATAGTTTTAGTGTTTAAGTGGGCGGGGCAAAATCTATAACCTGTATTGTTAAGTGCAGCATCGTTCGTTTTTTTTTTAATGTTTTATTTGAAGTATTTAGCTATTAATTATAGTTTTGAAAGAAACTTTCTTTCAACATTGTTTTTGCCTCAAAATAGATATACGGTTAAAATCTACATATGTTAAAAGAACTGCAACTAGAAGAAAAACCTTACTAACAAAGCGTGGTAATGGGTGGGGTTAAATTTATATCAGGGCGGGTACTCATTGACCAAAAGTCTAAGCAAGGGGTGGAGCTGAGCAAAAATTTAGATTGTTAGTGTGATGACAATTGTAAAGAACCAATGTATATTTTTAACCCCTTGGAGGGCAAGCACGTGGTCTAAAAATGCTACATTTTGCTATGTTTTGACACCACTAAATTTAAATAATGAATTTTTACCTTCTCAATCTGCAAAAAACAATAATAAATATTTTTATTTAATAATACTGGTGGCAAAGTTATATATTAAAAAGTGGTATACATTATACACTGGTGCCCCTCAAGGGGTTAAATAGCTATAGCTTTATCTCTGACAAGAAAATGTGGCATCATAACATAAGAATCTTCTTAGCCAATGCCAAGACCAATTAAAACAAAATTTTAAAGAGGGGTTGGTAAGTGATACAAAATGTTTAAAAAATGAGTTTTCAGCAACATACATTGCTTTAAAAATTAAGTACAATTATGTAAAATCATCAAGAACAACTAAATAATGTTAACATTATTAATAGAACATTGTAAAGTTAAAATAAAAAGACTAAATATTACAGTAATAAAAATGTTGGAGTAAATTATAAGTTACAAGAGTAATTTGACTACAAATTTTAACTATACAATTAAATTTACAGACCAAGCAATTATAAAAATGAAAACAAATATTTATTTCGTAAATGCATATGCATAGCCGCCAACTTTTACGCTTTTTTCCTACCACTAAAATTTTATAGAAAATTTAAGCTTATTAAATCGCCGAAATCATGTGATTCAATAAGCCAAACAATTCTATTAATTTTTAGTGGTAGCAAAAAAGCGTAAAAGTTGGCAGCTATGAATATGTTCCATTTTCCCAAACAGGGTGTCAAAATTAATTACAACTTTTGAAAACTGAATAGGTTAAAAAAAAATGAAGCAGTTTTGAATTTTAAACTGAAATAGAACATGAAATTTGAGATTAAACCACTTAAATAAAAATATTAACGAAAACCGAAAACCAATTATAAGTCTATCACTGAAACAATAAAAGCTTAACTAACACATTTCTCAGTGAATAAAGCAAGTAATAGACTATAAAATACCTCATTTTAAAGATCGTAAAGAGTGAAGCGAAAGAAAATAAACAATGTGAGACACACTTACATCATTAGGAAGTTAGACCCTGGTTCCTAAGCAAAAAATAACAACATATGAAGTATAAACATATGAATAGGCGGAGCTCCAAAGAACAAAACTGTTCTCCCTTTCGTTCGGCAAGCAGAGATAGCAGCATTGGTGCACCTTTGCCCTTTCGATTCACGTTGTGCATTCGATTCAAAATACTATTTCTTATAGCTTATTTTGAATTGAATTTTTAAAACACATTAAATGCAGAAACAAAAAAATAAAGTAGCTCAAACCAAAAATATTATATAGAAAATAAATACATTTATAATGCAAATTTTGATGTTATTTTTGAAAGTATATTATAGTATTTTCAACCCAGTGATCAGGAATGAGAGCGCTTCGACTCGAATGCCCGATTGTCACCACTAAATTTTAATAGTATTTGTCACCTTATGCAAGGACAGAATTTCTGAAATTCATTACGATGGAGAATACTATTAAAATTTAGTGGTAAAAATCGGACATTCGGGTCAGAGCTCTCTCAACCCTGATTGATAGATGTATTAATTTGACACACACGCACAAATTCCTACATACTTTCGAAAAAATTTCCCTTGCAATATGCTAATTTCTTTCATGTTTTATTTATTTTCCTGGAACGCCGCGGAGCCCCTGAAAAGCATAGGCGGAGCCCCAAGGGCTCCGTGGAGCACACTTTGGGAACCTCTGGTCTAGATAATGGTTTTACTCCTCCGTCTTAAAGGCGGAAGAGAAAACCAGGTTAAATATAAGCAGGGCAATGGATCTGGTTCAACGCTAGTACAGAATATGCATGCACCCCTTCTCGTTTGTGACGTCTTAACGCATAGCAAACACAACCCCATCCTAAAGCTCCTATATAGGAGCCCTACCCCATCCCATTCCTTTGCTGCAGCAAAAAGAGTGCTTTTTTTCGTTTGTTTTTTCGGAAATGTTTTCACAAGATAGTATGACAAATCTTATTTTACCGCGATTTACAATTAAAAATTTGCTTTAAAACAAAGAGCTTTTGTAGATTAAATGCTTTTAATTTGACAATACTACATATAATTCAAAATATAAATAAGTTATTTTTTTTTCAGTTCAATAATATTTTTTCTTTTCGCTAATTCGTAACGTTCGAAGAAATTTGGGAACTTATTTTTAAGATATAAAAATAAAAACAGAAGTAAAGAATTTCTTGTAATAAATATAATTCTATTGATCAGTTTTTTATGACACAATTGAACTTCGTACAGTTTTATTAATACTAATACTGATTCAATTTAGGTTTTTTTACTTTATTAAGTAGCATAAATGTTCGATTTGCTGTTTGCATTGTTGAAATATATTTTCATTGAAATAATTGATTAAAAATTAATTGCAAGTTAATAGAAAGCTGCAATTAAACTGAATGCTATGGCAATTAGATTGAATGGTAAATAATAATTTATTTAGTTGTACCCTGCAATTAAATCAAATTGAAATCACCCCCCCCACACACACACACACACACACTGCACTTCTTTTTCCCTCATGCAGCACACAGTGCAAAATTTTCAACTCTCATTTGAAAAAAAAAAAAAAAAACTGCTCTATTTATTACATTGAAGTGACAATAATAGAATGATCAATAGTATGAGACAATCCCCCATTCCGAAATTTGTCTCCCTTTTAGTCCCCCCCCCCCTCTAGCGCACTATTTTTAGATAATTTAAAATTCTTTGTTGCCTTGCAGAAAGGATTAATTAAAATTGTGTCTTGAAATGTTCACCATCCATTCGTTTTTCCCTAACAGTGCATAAAGTTTACTGTTTTGCTCTATTTGCTGATTTTTAAATACCAATAAATAAATATTTTACCATTAAAAAAAAGAACAACAAGTAATAGAATGAAAGAAAAAATCCAGATTTCCCTTTTGTGCACACATTTTAATTTTAATTCTTTTTTTTTTAATTCTTTACATTTAAAAAAATTTTCACCTTATTTATTATTTTCATATAATCATAAATAAATGATCTTTGATAAATAATGAAAAGCTTTCTTTTTGTTTTTTTTTTTTTTTTGTTTGTTTTTTTTCTCCCAAAACACACAAAAGTTAAATATTTAAAATTTTTGATTTTTTGGTTTGTTTTTCTATTTGTTATTTTCACAATTGATAAATTAATATTTTTTTTAATCTACAACCCGTCTCACTAGCATACAGAGTTTTTAAAAATTGCTCTAGTTATCTTATTTGTTACTTTGAAGAAACAAAAGATAATCATTCAATATCCCCTCCCCTTCCCAAGAAATTTTCTGTAAACCATCCATTCCATGTTGGTAAGTTCCGAGAATATTTTCTTAAAGTACTCGGCCTCATTCTTTGTAGAAATATTAGTTCGTAATATAATTCTTTCGAAGAATCGATTTCTTTTCATCGATTGCTTTTCTCTTTCAATCGATTTCTATTTTATCGATTTCTTTTCATCTAGCACACATGATTGAAAATATTCCTTTAATTTAGGTAAGATTGTAATTCTAAAATATTCTAGCTCGTCTGTCGCAATTGCTTTTGGATCAAAACAAAAATCATGGACGGCGTTTGGCGATAGAGCTGGCTGAGTGTTCTCGCTTTCGCCAACTCATCAAGCTGGTGCTGAAAACGAGAGGCTTCCCGTGAAAGCTCCCCAAGCACGAGGACAGTTTTTCAGCAGCTCACTAGAGCTGCTGAATATAACAATAAATGTATATAGTAGTAGTGTAGTATAGTAGTAGTGTAGTATAACAATATGAATGAAGGCAACAGATAAGATAAGTTTAGCAGATATTCAGCAGCTCTAATAGCACAACGAGGGATTTGACGTTCGCCACAGCCACAGGGCTCCCAAATGGTCCACCAACTGAATAACAATATTTTTTAACAGAAAATTTCTAGGTAGGTTTTTACAACATTTTCGCAAAAATTTACCACAGAACGCGGATCTGCAAAATTTGCAAGAAAAATCTAAAAATAAAATTTTTCTAAGAAAATACAGGTACCCAAAAAGCGGGCCATTTGGGAGCCCTGCATCTACAAGCTGCGGTTGCTTGGGGTGCACAATTTTGGTAGTTGGGACTGCGTTCGGCGCTGTCCCTGTTATTTAAATGTAAGATTAAGTGCTCATTTCTACCTCGGAGTCTGTGCGGCTAATGTTATTTCAAAGTTACATGGGAGATATTTAGAATTTGCATTTTTTTTTTTAACAATTTTGCAAGGACATTGTAATTTTGGAACAGCTATCGCATTCGCCTGTGGTTCGCCATCTTGTTTTTTAAATCAAAACATATTTACATAAGATCACTGATTATAATTAATATATAGATAAAATGCTTAAGTGATTCAATCCAGCATCGGTTAAATGTTACATAATCACATAATAACATCACTAATTATAATTAAAATACAGATAAAAGGCTTAAGTGATTAGTATTTTACGCATTTTATCTATATTTCAAAACATATTTATTTTGTTTCTCATTTCCAGAATAATTTTCATCCATATTTACTTACTATAAACACGTTATTTAATTTTATTGGCTAATTTATTTATATTTAATAATAAAAGTTAAAATGTTTAGATTTAAAAAACAAGGTGGCTGACCGATGGTGAATCCCAAAGCTTAGCACATAATTTTTTTTAGCTTACAAAACTTTTACGTTTACATTAGGCACGCTAGTTTCAAATTTTATTATTATTATTTTTTTAATATTGTAAAAGTGTGTTATTTTAGGATGATTAAAGACCTGTGTTTAATGTCTTGCCTCGAAAAATCTGTTTGATATTTTAATATATGGTAAAAGCTTAAAGCTTCAGCTTTCCAAATGCGCCGACTTCAGTGGGCGGGGCAAAATAAGCAATCAAGCATAGTTATACTACTAATTAAAATAAATTGTTCTGTTTAATCACTCTGATTAATTAAGAGAAAAATAAAATTTTTAAATTAGTGGGAAGTTTTGCCTGATTGCCCCCGTTAATTCGGCGCCTATGTTTAAATCTATACTGCATTTTAAAAGAGAAGGTACACTCTTCTTTAAAATAGTCTGAATAGATGTAAAGATTTATAAAGGAGAAAGAATCTGGAATTTTGTATTACAAAAGATGCATTACAATAAAATAGTCTTCTATTGTTCCGAAACTTAATAATTAACAGGACACAGACAGATACATAAGAAGTATGTCTTAACAACTTAGAACATGATTATTATCGTGCACAGTAGGGCTTGAGAATGAAAGTGATTTTATGCCGGAAAATAAGAGTTTGTTTTACTTTGCACGTTGTTCTGTTTATAATTTTTCTTTAAAGTTATTTAAAAAAACATTCTATCATTGTTATTTTATATTTAAACATTATGTTGCGAAGTAAAGGATAACAACACGAACTCCCGCACAATATTTTCGACGACATTTTTTACCACCTGATTATTTTTTTTAGGTAAATATCCTGCCTCTTAATTTGCATTTTGTTCATTTAACAGCTTTCCAATTTGTTTATACCAAGACAAATTGCATTTCGCTACTAACTGAAAAAGCAATTCCCACCAGTTTGACTTTTAAGCAATATTTAAATATAGATTTCCCAAGTGTTAATGCTGTCATACTTGACACACCACAAGACACAATTCATGACAAGAGATTCATCACAGCCAGTAGCGTAGCTAAGGGGGGGCAAGGGGGGCGACCGCCCCGGGCGCCGCTGCCAAGGGGCGCCAAATTGAGAGGGGTTCTTAACCGAAATTATCTCTCATATTTTGACAATAAATAAAAATTTTTGACATTATTTTTTTGTGTGTGTGAATGTTTTCTTTAGTGAAACATTTTATTATATTGAAATTATGAAAGAAAAAGTTTCTGTAAATGTTTCTAGGGATGGCTCAACACTCTTCGCACTTTACATGATTACGTACCTGAAAGTTGGCGCGAAATTATTAAATGCACGAGGAAGGGCGTTTACTTCAGTTACATGTCTGTTAAATTTGTGTTTTATTGACACTATTTTATTTATTGCTTAATGAAATTTTAATTTCTTTATTGAATATTAGCTGGAAACAAATTTTGAACTTTTTATAGTGTTTAAAATGCAAACGGATTAATATTTAGTAATCGTCTGCAAGAGATAGAGATGGATTTTGTTTTTTTTAAACCATGCTTGAAATTTAATTTAAATGCTATAATAATTACGTAAACTGCGATACAGTTTTCAAACAAATTGCATTCGAAAGTAGATTTTTTTCCCTATATAACGGTGTAAAAATTAAAAATGTGCGATATTTAGAAATTGAAAAAATTGCAGTAGCAGAAATCGCATAACCAAAACTTCATCGTCCGGTGTTGCCATTCGCAAAATGACGTCAGCGTTACGCACGGACACGTTTGTCCTTTATCATATATATTATATATATTCTAATACGAGCAAATCTTGTGTGTGGTTATATATATATATATATATATATATGCAAAAATTAACTTAAAAATGGCTCTAACGATTTTGACGAAATTTCGTATCCTACCATTTTGGGGCACCAGAAAACCATTGGGCTAGGTCACATGTTCGAGAAAATTCGATTAGTCGGTCATTTTGGGTCATGGTCTAGCTAATTGTATTCTAAACAACGGTTCAAACGATTTTGACGAAATTTTGTATCCGACCATTTTCGTGCACGAGAAGACTATTGGGCTGGGTCACATGTTTGAGAACTTTCGATTGGTGGGTCATTTTTGGGTCAGCGCGGGTCAAATTAATTTTATCTAAAAAACGGCTCTAACGATTTTGATTAAATTTTGTGTCCTACGAGTTTCGAGCACGATAAAAGCATTGGGCTAGGTCACATGTCCGAGAAAATTCGATTAATGGGTCATTTCTGGGTCATTGTGGATCAAAATCTAAAAAGCGGCTCAATTTACACTAAATTTTGCATCCAATGTATTTCGGGCACGAGAAGACTGTTGGGCTAGGTCACATGTTCGAGAAAATTCAATTAGTGGGTCATTTTGGGTCATGGTCAAGCTAATTGTATCTAAAAAACGGTTCAAACGATTTTGACGAAATTTTGTATCCGACTATTTTCGGGCAGGAGAAGACTATTGGGCTGGGTCACATGTTCGAGAACTTTCGATTAGTGGGTCATTTTTGGGTCAAAGTAGGTCAAATTAATTTTATATAAAAAAAAGAGCTCTAACGATTTTGATTAAATTTTGTATCCTACGAGTTTCGGGCACGCGAAAATCATTGGGCTAGGTCACATGTTCGAGAAAATTTGATTAGTGGGTCATTTCTGGGTCATTGTGGGTCAAGATCTAAAAAGCGGCTCAATTTACACTAAATTTTGCATCCTATGGTTTTCGGGCACGAAAAGACTGTTGGGCTAAGTGGCATGTTCGAGAAAATTCAATTAGTGGGTCATTTTGGTCATGGGTCATGATATTTGAACTCAGATTTAATTTTGACCGAGCATAGCTCGGTCTTCCCTGCTCGTATATTATAATACGAGAAAATCTTGTGTGTGGTTATGCAAATTTTATTTTAAAAACGGCTCTAACGATTTTGACGAAATTTTGTATCCTATCGTTTTCGGGCACCAGAAAACCATTGGGCTAGGTCACGTGTTCGAGAAAATTGGATTAGTGGGTCATTTTGGGTCATCAAGGGTCAGGGTCAAGCTAATTCTATCTAAAAAACGGTTCAAACGATTTTGACAATTTTGTACCTTACCATTTTTGGGCACGAGAAGACTATTGGGCTGGGTCACATGTTCGAGAACTTTCGATTAGTGTGTCATTTTTGGTTCAACGCGGGGCAACATAATTTTATTTAAAACACGGCTCTAACGATTTTGATTAAATTTTGTATCCTACGAGTTTCAGGCATGAGAAAATCATTGGGCTAGGTCACCTGTCCTAGAAAATTCGATTAGTGGATCATTTCTGGGTCATTGCGGGTTAAGTTATTTTATCTTAAAAACGGTTCAGACTATTTACACTAAATTTTGCATCCTATAGTTTTCGAGCACGAGAAGACTGTTGGGCTAGGTCACATGTTCGAGAAAATGCAATTAGTGGGTCATTTTGGTCATGGGTCATTATGGGTCAAGCTAAGCGTTCTCAAAATCAGAATTCAACCAATCAGGGTACGTATGATAAGGAAAATTGACTTTTAAGATTACCAATGCCAAAACACTTGCTTGGCGTCAAAAGAAAAAATCGCCAAATTTGGCGAATTTGGCGCAAAAATTTGACTTTTAGAATATGACGGAATTTTCTAGAAATTCCCAATAGAAGCTGAGATACATAATTCAACAAATCAGAGTCCATGAAACGTTCTCGAAAACAGATTTGAACCAATTAGGGTACATAGAGCTTTCTCAACGCATGCTTGGTGCTAAATGAAAGAATGTCGCTAAACTTGGCGACATTTGGCGAAAATGTTGGCTTTTAGAATCTGAAATAATTTTCTAGAAATTTCCAATAGGAGCCGACATACATGATTCAACTACCAAGTTGAACACAAAGCAAATGTTGACCGAGCATTGCTCGGTCGTACCCGCTGGTAATATACATAGATAATAAAGTTCTTAAAATAGTAAAATGCTGTGTTGTCTTCTGAAATACACCTGCATACTTAATTTTTATAATTCTAGTCTATCAGGAAGTGGATGAAAAATCAATTAAAAAATTCCATTTTTACTTTACAAAAAGCAAGTTAAATGAAAAGGAAATAAATAAACAGTGGGTAAGTGTGATCGAAGATCGCTCAAAAGGTTTCGTTTAATATTCCTTTCAAAACACTTTATCCTTTCTTTAATAAATCCAAATAAATTTCATTTAGCAAAAAAAAAAAACATGTTTTTTGTTTTTTATAAAGAAAAAAATTACCGGTCTATTTTTTCGTTTTTTCGAGTATCCAAACCAGCCCGATAGCGGGCGAAGCCGGCTATTATATTCTGTCATAATAATATCTGTCACGCGGACTAAATGCGATATAAAAAAAATAATTTCAAAATTAAACAAGTTGTACACCTTCAAAATGTTAAAATAGGCGAATATTTCCATAATCAGATTTTTATCATTATTCAATATGTTTCTCAAACTCATATATTTACTATTCTCTATTATACTCATATTGATACTCGCTTTGTATTATTCTCAAACTTCTGAAAAATTCGTTAAACTTCCAATAGGACGTCAGATTTTCTTTTTAATTCTCTAATGACGTGATATTAATCTGCTTTGTGTACATACACATACACATACTCCTTGTATTATTGAGAAATCTTTGAAATTTTCTGTTTTATTACCACTGTGACGTCAATCATTTTTATTTCATATTAATCTTTTTTTCAATGGGTGGAACGTTTTATTTCATTTTCATTTTTCACGTGGAAATCGTCTGATGGAAAATTAATTATTGTAGAAAGAATTTCATCGTGGATTTTAATTTTTGGCATGTGCTATAACGAAAAATGTTTAAATGTAATAGGAAAAGGCTGTTAGAATTTTGGTTTTTTATCTCTATTTATTAAAATAATAAGAATTTTTCAAATTTTAAAATTTTGAGCTCTTTATAGCTGGTATTCAGCTATATACACAAAGTTTCAACTCTGTAAGTTACATAGTTTCTGAGAATAGGTCTGTGACAGACAGACAACGGATCGGGAGTAATAGGGTTTCGTGAGATGTACGAAACCCTAAAAACGAATTCATGTATTATTAATGAAATCTTTATTTATTGAGTAAAGACAAAAGTATAATAGATGAATTCCAAAGTTAAAGATAGCGCTAATCATCGATAATTTTATAACTAAAATGTTTTGTTAAATCTTCAGATATATATTTTTTTAAAGGGCAAAATTTTATAAAATAAATAAAAATAAAAGTTCATGAAAACTTTCAGAAAACGGGCAGTCCATCCATATGCTAAACTTTTAGAGATTTAGTATATTGGAAATCGAAATTCCTCGCTCGTTCTATCCGGGATTTATTAAAAGTCAGATATGCTATTGCAGAGATCATTTGCATACTTTTTATGGCTAAGCCACAATATTATAAGTTTCTGGGACGCAACTGAAGTTTCGGCGCTACTTTTAAACAACAAGCTTGTAAATAGTTTTTTAGATTGCTTTTCAAATAAGGATTAGCCATCATGATTAAAAGAAAGCAAAAGAGACATAAAATAATATAATTAAATCTGAATGGACAAATATCAATGGGCTAATCAAAGTAAAAATTTTACGGTAATAAAAGTCAGCAAATAAGGTGCACCGATGTAAGTTTTCAGATGCAGTTTTTATTGATATTATTGAAAGGTTTTGCGAAAGTTTTATGATTTAATCAAGCAAAAAGTTATTCTTCAGGTAAAATTCATTTTGTGTTAAATATATTTCATTGAAAATCTTTTAAAGAAAATTTCAAAACCACACTTTTGTATAATCAAACTTTTCGCAATATTTTTCTTTCATGCTTTCCTTACAAATCTATTCTATAAGTGTAAGGATCACATTTTCAATTTGTTAAAATGTCATGACAAATGTTAATTAGTTAAAATGTCATGACAGATTTTAAAATAAAATATAAAAGACATTTTACTTAACCTTTTTGTTTTTAGAAAAAACTATCTATATGATATTTTTTAATTTCACGAAATGCACCTTAAGGAAAAAAAAACAGTCAATTGAAAAATATTTGTTGCAGTTTTGTCACTTCGGATAATATGAAACTCCTTGTAATTTTTAAAGAGTGTACGTACCTTGTAAATGTAACAAGGCAGCAGATTTTTTTCCCCATAATCGGGTTTAATTTAAGAGTTTTCGCAAACGGGATTTCTAGCAAATAATCTACTTATTTACTTTCATTGTTGTAGTCATTGTTGCTACTATCATACTCTTAAAACTACATAGCTAAACATCTTGGAGATAAAAGTAGGTCGTCATAAATGAAAAAGTCGGCATAAATTTGCGATAGCTGACAATTTTTCAAAATTCCCAAATATTGACTAAAATTAGGAATCTTCTATTATCGTGTTCCACGCATTTTACCTTCGTGTGTTTGAGTAAAATTCGTTTAATTCTTAAAAACAAGGAAAAAGAAAGCTACCTTTTCCTCCTGTACAAGCCGGAAGGACTTTCTTTCCGTCTTGAGGAAAAATTTGTTTTTTTTATTGGGGGGGGGGGGGCGCAAAATTTGTTCCTTGCCCCGGGCGCCAAAAAACGTAGCTACGCCACTGATCACAGCCTTCGTTGCGTGCAGATCTCTCTCGTCTCGCTGATAAACGGGATGTTTCTTCTATGCGGCTGGTAGCAGCTGCGTGCGCCGTTTGCTGTTTGTTTTACAGTGCTGATTGTTTTCCGGAGCAGCGCTCGGAGGAAGTAATAAGCGAGTTCTTTTAAGAATAGCTTCGTTCTTTCGCTGATGATGGCGTTTGATTTTAACGAAAATTGCAATCGACTATTGAGTGGTAGCTCATATATTGACTTTACTAAAGCATGGAGTGACTTTCCAGCAATAATTGCTGACAAACAACGCAATATTGTTATTGACTTTTTGACATACACCGATGCTTATCTGAAAAGTATTCAAGCTTCTGATGATTTCAGCACCAATCAAGAAAAGCAGCACCATGTGAGTAGCATTCTAAACTCTATTTCTTTTCTTTTTTGTGAGCCGTTTGACCCTGCTAAACTTATGAAACTTAAATTCTTTCAACTTTATGTTATTAATGATAGCCAGTTAGACTTAACTAACATAATGTTTGAGTTAAACCCAAATATTGTAACTATGGTGAGCCCTGATGATGGCTTTGTTACAACCAACAGCCGTAAAAGGAAAACCCAAGAAATTTCTACCAAAATTCCTATCAAAAACAAATACCAAGTCCTCAGTGAGGACAATTCTGATATCATTTCGATGGACCATGACACCTCTCCGGATGGCGCCCAACCCGGTAGCTCAATAGACCAAACCGTAACTCCAAACTCAGAATCTAACCAAAATTCAAATAAGAACAGAATACACCCATTCTTTATTGAAATAAAGGGTCACTGGAACAAATTAGCTTCCGAAATTAACAAAGTAAACGAAATTAAGCCACTGATCAAATTAGACGGTGAGCTATTAAAGGTACATTGTAAAAATGACAATGACTTTCGCAATACACAAAATTATCTTGACACAAATGCCATAGCATACACCACTCTTAGTCCTTCCGAAAAACGCCCAAGGAAAGTCTGTATTAGAGGCATCCCTCCCTACACAGACCCCAATATAATTATTGAGGCCCTAAAGGAATACAACTTCACTGCAAATCGAGCTGCTATGCTCAAAAACAGAAAGACTGGAAACCCAATGCCAATTTACCTTGTAAACATTCTTCCCAGTGAAAACTTCGACGAAATTTATAAAATCTCAGAAATCTGTAACTTAAGTGTAACTGTGGAGCGCTTTAAAGGCTCAAACATCGTTAAACAATGCCATAGATGCCAGGGTTTTGGACACGCGTCTGAGATCTGCAAATTCCCCCTAAATGTTGTAAATGTGCAGGCTCTCATCTCACCCCTGACTGCCCCCAAACTGGCAAAATCCAACCTAAATGTGCAAACTGCTCTGGTCCGCACCCAGCTACTTATAGGGGCTGCCCTAAAACACCACAAATTCATAAAAAAAACCAACCCACTAAGCCCAACCGTAAGGTACCCAATCCTAAAAATGACGTCCAAATTCTGACAGATATTCTTGCTAATTATAACTACACGAAAAAGACTAACAACACTCCCACCATAAATGACACAACTCCTGACTCTACTGCCAACAAGGCCACCAACCCGGACTCAACACCACAAGACTCAAACACCAAACCTTCAGATTCCCAGAATCTGTCCCAGACCCCACATCCCACCACTTCTAACAATAACCAAAACACTCAATATACCTCTGAAATATCAGAAATCTTTAATACATTCCAAGAAATGAAAGAAATCTTGAAGTTTAACAAATTTATACAATGCTTTAAAAACATCTCCAAAAAGACTAAAAATTGCACAAACCCACTAGAGAAAATGTTCATAATCATGAATGAATTCGACAGCCTTGCTTCGGAATTTAATACACCCAACCATGAATAATACAACTAACTTCTCCTCTTTAATTATCCTCACCTGGAATTGTAATTCCATCTGTAATAAATTTAATGAACTCAAAATATTTATTTTAGATCACCCTCATATAGACATTATCTTTATTCAGGAAACCCGTAATCCTAATTTCAATATTAACATCCCCGGGTACAGATTATACTTCACTCCACGCGCCGCTGACCCTAGATGGGGCGGTACCGCCATCTACATCAAAAATCACATACCTCATTACATCACCCATAACCCCACCCTTAATAGTATTGACTTCACTAGTATAATTCTTCAGCTGCCACAAATAAGCATTCACCTTGCTTCCATTTACATTCCCCCGACTGGAAACTTTCCAGTTCAAGACCTCACACACTTAATCTCACAACACTCACACTGCTTCTTTGCCGGCGACTTTAATGCCAAAAGTAGGCGCTGGAATTGTCATGGTAACACTAGAAGAGGTGCCTCACTTCACAACCTCATTCAAAACCTAAACCTAAGCCTACATGCACCAGCCTCCCCAACACACATTAGTACTGCACCCAGATCACACAACTCAATTATTGACTTTGCAATCACAAAAAACCTTCCTTACCCTATCACCACTACTGTTATTAATGACTTAAGCTCCGATCACCTCCCTGTCTCTTTTAAGATTGACCTTATTAATCCTCTTTCCCCACCTCCTTCTGTGGCCATTGACTGGCATAAATACTCTGACTTTCTCAACAATAACAACTTAAACTTTCCTGATATTAACAATACTGACGACATAGACACTGCTGTTGATAACTTTAACGCACACATAACCAATGCACTTAACCACTCCACCGTCAAATATTTTAAAAATAACAACACTTTCACACCACCGGCCTACATCTACAACCTCATCAAACAAAGAAATCGTCTTCGTCGTCTCTTCCAAAACACAAGAGACCCCTCTTTAAAACCTCTCATTAACAGACTTAACAACAAAATTAAAGACAGCATCTTCAAAGAAAAACAAAAAAACTGGTCCAATTTCATCCAAAACATTGCTAGCGAAGATAATTCTCTCTGGCAAATTAAGCGTAAAATTAACAATAACTACACTCCCATCCCGCCTCTTACTGTCAACAATAACACTGCTTACACTGACGAGGAGAAAGCTAACTTCCTTGCCACTTCTTACTCAAATCAATTTTCACCAAACCCAACCCACGCTAGCCAAGATCACCTTACACATGTCAGTGACACAGTCCATAGATTCCTAGCTCAACCCACAGATGAACCACCTACTGTTATTCAGCCTATTGTTATACACAACATTATTACCAAACTCAAAAAACGCAAAGCCCCTGCGTACGACAAAATCACTAACACTGCACTCAAAAACCTGCCTCCTAACTACATAAACTACATCACTAAACTGACTAACTCCATCTTCTACTTCAACTATTTTCCAAAGCCTTGGAAAATTTCCATCATTTCCCCTATCCCTAAACCTGGTACTAACTTAACTGACCCATCTAACTATAGACCTATTTCACTCCTTCCTTCTCTCAGCAAAGTTATTGAACGCGTCATTTGGTCGCAACTCCAACACCATATCCAACAAAACAACACTCTCATGCCTGAACAATTTGGCTTCCGCCCTAAACACTCCACAACACACCAGCTCCTTCGAGTTGTCGAATTTCTCAGCGAAAAGCTTAACTCGAAGATCCCAGCTGCTGCCATATTCCTTGACATCGCTAAGGCATTCGATAAAGTCTGGCACTTGGGCCTTATATACAAACTAATTAAGCTTAACTTTCCCGCCAGACATATACACCTCATATACTCCTACCTTAGCGATCGCATTTTCCGCGTCCGCATAAACAACACTCTCTCCGCTATATTCTATATTTTAGCAGGCATCCTCCAAGGGAGCGTTATCGGTCCCTTGCTCTTTAACATCTACTTTAACGACATTCCCAGATCACCAAACACTCATCTTGCTCTTTATGCGGACGACACCACTATCTACACCCACGCTCACCACCCATATACACTATACAGGTACCTGCAGACCCACATCGATGACTTCCTTAACTGGTGCGACCTTTGGCGCGTTAAACTTAACGAAAATAAAACTGCCGCTGTCTACTTCTCCAGAAAATTTACTTATCCTAACAGAATCACAATTAACAATACCACCATTCCTTGGACCAACGAGGCAAAGTACCTAGGGGTGATACTTGACCGCAGACTTACATTCAACAAACATATCATCAACATTAGGAGAAAAGTCGCTGGCGCTTCAATTGCACTCAAACCTCTTCTCAAAACTAAAACCCTTGCTATTTACAATAAACTTCTACTCTATAACTCATGCATCCTTCCCATAATCACATACGCTTGTCCGGTCTGGGCCTTCACTTGTAAAACCTCCATCAAAAATCTCAGTCAACTGCACAACAGACACCTGCGCATTGTCAGGGGTGCCTCGCGCTACCTCCGTAACAGCACAGTCTACAGAGACCTTAACACTACTTCTCTTGTTAAACGTATCAACCATCTTTCCAAAAAATTTTATGACAATCTTTACGACCTCCCCAATGAAATAATTGCTGAGCTGCCGGATTACGACACATCCGAGCCACAACACCGTAAACGGCCAAAATACTCCTGCTTAACTGATGGCACTCATTAGTGCTCACCATTCTCAATCTCAGCTATATTCTCTCTTTTTATTTCTTTAAAAAAAAAAAAAAAAAAAAAAAAACTTTAATAGCCTATTTACACACATTACTCGGCTATACCATTATTTAATTAATATACAAAAAAAAAAAAAAAAAAAAACTGTATGGTCACTGAAAAGTGTCTTTTTTTTTTAAAGTTGCTTTGCCCGCCTTTCCACCTGGCTTTTGTACTGATTTTGGAACATGTCCTGAACCCTATTTTAAACTTTTTCCTTCCCAGTAGTATTTACTACAGCTAAACCATTTACTTCTTGTATAATCGACTCTAACTATAGTCTCTATCGCTTCTTCTCTTATTCCAATTTCTTCACCATTTTTAAATTTATCTTTCTAAACGCTTTATTTAACCTTATATTTTACTTTTAATTGCTATAAACAATTTTATCTTATCTTTAATTGCTATAAGCAATCTTTTACCTTCCCCCAACGGCTCACTTTGAAAAGACATTCAACTCACAATCGACTGGGCGTAAAGTTGCTGCAACTAGGAAGCCCCTTAACCGGCATCAACTGTTCCGGACTCTTCCGGCTGTCATACTTATGCAGCATTGAAGAAATTCTTGATCATGAAGGAGGCGGCTGCCTTTCATAGCACACTGAGGTGTTGCTTAAGGTGCATGAATTTTGGTAGTTCGCGCTGTCCCTATTATCTAAAGATGAGGTCGTTCACTCCCTACACCTCGGACTTACTGCGGCTAATGTTATTTCGAAAATGTTTAAAATACGCCTCAGCTTAACCTAGGAATACAACCATACGCTCATTAGGTTTCACTTCATAAAGACTAATACTTCCAAAACCGACTCTGTAAGATGATTGGTAAAACATTGGAATTTGATAACTACAACTACAAAATTAAATAAGAAACACCTTAAGGTGACCATTGCCGTCCGTTTACTCTATATTAATATTCGGCCGAACATTCCCTGCATCTCTACCTTAAATGGCAAATTTGCATTCATACTACCGTTGATAGGCTGTTCTCCTTATCCTTAGAATAATTGTTACAAAAAATTTTATTATTTTAGTTTCTATGTTTTTATTTTGCTTTCTACAATAACTTGATAAGACGAAATTCAAAAACCAAATTAAATTGACGAACGAAAGCAATAGCTCAGAAGTTAATATATCAATGAATCAAAAATAACAAGTAATGGCTCCAAGTAGTGGTTACCATATTTTCGTACAGTGAACATTTCCATGCGCTAATCACAGACACTAGCAAACCAACAGGCTTATGTGTGTATTAAGTGTTTTACGAAAGAGTTGTGGCGGTTTAACCTTAACTGCAACCCACTGTGACCATGTCAACGTTAATATTACTCAGAACTTATAAATTGAAATTTTAACTGCACCTTCAAAAACTTGGATTGCACAACAACTCCACTCTAGGTTTTAAAATCATCTGTAACCGTACCCTTTTTGAGCAGTTCGATCTCGGCTGCTATGCGTGTTGCATGGTGTGTACGCCACTTGTATTTTTATGTTAATATAATGTTGTTTTCTTACTAAAAGGTAGTCGAATCATTTTTACTAATTACTTTCACTGAGACATGCTCTACTTTGCTCACAGATTTAAATCATTATCGTTCGTGTAAAGTTATTGTTGCTTGTATGCATCAGTGTTCGTGAAAAATTTTGATCCCCACAACACCCCACAGCAATGGTTCTCTCAATGTGCATACTCGAAAATAAATGCTAAAAATTTTGATTACCTTCGCGCTGTTTTGGGATTTTATTAAACACTTTCCCTTTAAAATAAAACTGCTTATTTAATTCTAATTCACATTAAGTGTATTTATGCAATATTGGGCTTATTTGCTTTTAGATGAAAGTTATTTAATGTATTTTGTATATTTATAAATACTGATTTAGTAATATTTCTCTTAAATTAAGATTTTTAAACTTTATAGTATTTATGACTAAGTCATACATTATATTTGTTTTTATTTATTAAATAATTCCGTGAGCTTCGATATATATATATATGTATATATAAACCTAGTTTTAACAGTAATTTTACAATTTAATGACCATTCTGAATAATTTGAATAATACTTACATAAATAATTTACGTACATTTATCATAAACCTTTTTCTATTTCTACAAACAAGATAAAGTAAAAATATGTTTTTTACATAATGTGTAATCTGGTCTTTTAGCTGTGCTCCAAAAACGACATCAAGTAGAATTTCAACAAAAACATAAATACAAAGTGTTTTAACACATCGTTCAGAACTTCATATTTCGTGTGCTAAATACCGTCTCATTATCTTGTTATTAACCTTATTATTAATCTTATTATTATTTTATTATTAACTCTGTTATTAATCTTATGATTATATATCTTATTATTAATTTTATTTTGACAGGCAAAATATTTGTGCGCATATTCATGTGTTTACAAGCTTCAGCAAAGTTTGGAAGACAAGTAATATCTTGAGTGTTGTCTTTGCTGTGAATTCTGTTCTGTAAACTCTATAAAATCTTATAGAAAAGGCATTTATTGCATAGGGTAAAACTGCAACAAAATTAACATATTTTTCACAAGTAAAATTGCTATCAAACAGTCCGATACATCAAGTTTCGATATTAGTCTGGAGAAGGAAATTGTTCAAGATATGATTACAATATTAAAATTTATGGAATGAAATTATATCCGTGCAATATATCCATTCTATATCTTATAGAAAAGGCATTTATTGCATAGGGTAAAACTGCAACAAAATTAACATATTTTTCACAAGTAAAATTGCTATCAAACAGTCCGATACATCAAGTTTCGATATTAGTCTGGAGAAGGAAATTGTTCA
Organism: Maratus michaelseni; assembly: GCA_963931845.1. Taxonomy (NCBI): domain Eukaryota; kingdom Metazoa; phylum Arthropoda; class Arachnida; order Araneae; family Salticidae; genus Maratus; species Maratus michaelseni. Next base: position 162,686,432 of record OZ007594.1, on the reverse strand, counting down.
AGATATGATTACAATATTAAAATTTATGGAATGAAATTACATCCGTGCAATATATCCATTCTATATCTTATAGAAAAGGCATTTATTGCATAGGGTAAAACTGCAACAAAATTAACATATTTTTCACAAGTAAAATTGCTATCAAACAGTCCGATACATCAAGTTTCGATATTAGTCTGGAGAAGGAAATTGTTCAAGATATGATTACAATATTAAAATTTATGGAATGAAATTATATCCGTGCAATATATCCATTCTATATCTTATAGAAAAGGCATTTATTGCATAGGGTAAAACTGCAACAAAATTAACATATTTTTCACAAGTAAAATTGCTATCAAACAGTCCGATACATCAAGTTTCGATATTAGTCTGGAGAAGGAAATTGTTCAAGATATGATTACAATATTAAAATTTATGGAATGAAATTATATCCGTGCAATATATCCATTCTATATCTTATAGAAAAGGCATTTATTGCATAGGGTAAAACTGCAACAAAATTAACATATTTTTCACAAGTAAAATTGCTATCAAACAGTCCGATACATCAAGTTTCGATATTAGTCTGGAGAAGGAAATTGTTCAAGATATGATTACAATATTAAAATTTATGGAATGAAATTATATCCGTGCAATATATCCATTCTATATCTTATAGAAAAGGCATTTATTGCATAGGGTAAAACTGCAACAAAATTAACATATTTTTCACAAGTAAAATTGCTATCAAACAGTCCGATACATCAAGTTTCGATATTAGTCTGGAGAAGGAAATTGTTCAAGATATGATTACAATATTAAAATTTATGGAATGAAATTATATCCGTGCAATATATCCATTCTATATCTTATAGAAAAGGCATTTATTGCATAGGGTAAAACTGCAACAAAATTAACATATTTTTCACAAGTAAAATTGCTATCAAACAGTCCGATACATCAAGTTTCGATATTAGTCTGGAGAAGGAAATTGTTCAAGATATGTTTACAATATTAAAATTTATGGAATGAAATTATATCCGTGCAATATATCCATTCTATATCTTATAGAAAAGGCATTTATTGCATAGGGTAAAACTGCAACAAAATTAACATATTTTTCACAAGTAAAATTGCTATCAAACAGTCCGATACATCAAGTTTCGATATTAGTCTGGAGAACGAAATTGTTCAAGATATGTTTACAATATTAAAATTTATGGAATGAAATTATATCCGTGCAATATATCCATTCTATATCTTATAGAAAAGGCATTTATTGCATAGGGTAAAACTGCAACAAAATTAACATATTTTTCACAAGTAAAATTGCTATCAAACAGTCCGATACATCAAGTTTCGATATTAGTCTGGAGAAGGAAATTGTTCAAGATATGATTACAATATTAAAATTTATGGAATGAAATTATATCCGTGCAATATATCCATTCTATATCTTATAGAAAAGGCATTTATTGCATAGGGTAAAACTGCAACAAAATTAACATATTTTTCACAAGTAAAATTGCTATCAAACAGTCCGATACATCAAGTTTCGATATTAGTCTGGAGAAGGAAATTGTTCAAGATATGATTACAATATTAAAATTTATGGAATGAAATTATATCCGTGCAATATATCCATTCTATATCTTATAGAAAAGGCATTTATTGCATAGGGTAAAACTGCAACAAAATTAACATATTTTTCACAAGTAAAATTGCTATCAAACAGTCCGATACATCAAGTTTCGATATTAGTCTGGAGAAGGAAATTGTTCAAGATATGATTACAATATTAAAATTTATGGAATGAAATTATATCCGTGCAATATATCCATTCTATATCTTATAGAAAAGGCATTTATTGCATAGGGTAAAACTGCAACAAAATTAACATATTTTTCACAAGTAAAATTGCTATCAAACAGTCCGATACATCAAGTTTCGATATTAGTCTGGAGAAGGAAATTGTTCAAGATATGATTACAATATTAAAATTTATGGAATGAAATTATATCCGTGCAATATATCCATTCTATATCTTATAGAAAAGGCATTTATTGCATAGGGTAAAACTGCAACAAAATTAACATATTTTTCACAAGTAAAATTGCTATCAAACAGTCCGATACATCAAGTTTCGATATTAGTCTGGAGAAGGAAATTGTTCAAGATATGTTTACAATATTAAAATTTATGGAATGAAATTATATCCGTGCAATATATCCATTCTATATCTTATAGAAAAGGCATTTATTGCATAGGGTAAAACTGCAACAAAATTAACATATTTTTCACAAGTAAAATTGCTATCAAACAGTCCGATACATCAAGTTTCGATATTAGTCTGGAGAACGAAATTGTTCAAGATATGTTTACAATATTAAAATTTATGGAATGAAATTATATCCGTGCAATATATCCATTCTATATCTTATAGAAAAGGCATTTATTGCATAGGGTAAAACTGCAACAAAATTAACATATTTTTCACAAGTAAAATTGCTATCAAACAGTCCGATACATCAAGTTTCGATATTAGTCTGGAGAAGGAAATTGTTCAAGATATGATTACAATATTAAAATTTATGGAATGAAATTATATCCGTGCAATATATCCATTCTATATCTTATAGAAAAGGCATTTATTGCATAGGGTAAAACTGCAACAAAATTAACATATTTTTCACAAGTAAAATTGCTATCAAACAGTCCGATACATCAAGTTTCGATATTAGTCTGGAGAAGGAAATTGTTCAAGATATGATTACAATATTAAAATTTATGGAATGAAATTATATCCGTGCAATATATCCATTCTATATCTTATAGAAAAGGCATTTATTGCATAGGGTAAAACTGCAACAAAATTAACATATTTTTCACAAGTAAAATTGCTATCAAACAGTCCGATACATCAAGTTTCGATATTAGTCTGGAGAAGGAAATTGTTCAAGATATGTTTACAATATTAAAATTTATGGAATGAAATTATATCCGTGCAATATATCCATTCTATATCTTATAGAAAAGGCATTTATTGCATAGGGTAAAACTGCAACAAAATTAACATATTTTTCACAAGTAAAATTGCTATCAAACAGTCCGATACATCAAGTTTCGATATTAGTCTGGAGAAGGAAATTGTTCAAGATATGATTACAATATTAAAATTTATGGAATGAAATTATATCCGTGCAATATATCCATTCTATATCTTATAGAAAAGGCATTTATTGCATAGGGTAAAACTGCAACAAAATTAACATATTTTTCACAAGTAAAATTGCTATCAAACAGTCCGATACATCAAGTTTCGATATTAGTCTGGAGAAGGAAATTGTTCAAGATATGATTACAATATTAAAATTTATGGAATGAAATTATATCCGTGCAATATATCCATTCTAATCAAGTTAGACCCGTGAATTTTACGTGCTTAGTTAACGCAGCAGAATGTCTTGCTCGTACACAAGTATCAATAGTTGAATTTTACAAATGTCAAATAATACAATCTGGTAAATTCAAATCAAGCCAAAGGAAGGTGTACTTTTTAAAAATAAATTTTATTTTAAATTCAATATTTCGGAGATGACTTTTATTAATTTGAACGCCCAACTTTGTTACCTTACATGCTTATTTATATATAATAATGTATAGTTTTCCGAAAACAGTAAATCATCACTTCAAAAATTTAAAATGTTATTGCTTCTATTTTCTAGAATATTTTTTTTTACATTTATAAATTCTGTCACAGCGTTGTATAATACTCGTAATTGTATAGAATAGTACAAAAACAGAGTAGAACTGTAGTAGGGCAATAATTGTAAAACAAATAGTGAAAGTGTTTTTTATTTCCAATATTTGCCTTTTTGGATCAGAATTTAACTTCTAAAGTCTCAGTTTTTATACTTTTTATTTTTGTTTATCTATTTATTTTACAGTGAGCTAACTAGATTCGTAAAATGTGCATCGTGACATTAAAAATTATGATTTGTCACTTGTTTAAATTTGGTTTCGAAATGTAGAATTTGTTGTGGAATTTTTAAATAATGGTTATGGAGGAGGGAAGAACGACTAGTCCCCCCCCTTTTTTTAAGCAAATAATTATACAAAATGAAGAACAATTGCAAACTTGTTACTATTAAATGAGTAAAAAAAAATTATCTAAAAAATCAATTAAATGATTAATAGTTCATCACACTGCTATTAAACAAGATGCGTCGAAAAAAAAATCAAACTGGTTGAAACAATTAAAACATAATAATGTGCCTCATTATTCTTTTGACTAGAATGCTTGTTTAACTTCAGCATAATTTCTGACGAAAGTATGAATATTTCAAGAATACTTAAGTAAATACTTAAAATGAGAAATTTCGGCAAAACCATTGGTACTTACGTATTATCCGTGCCAGTTTTAAGCCAACTGCGCCAGGCATGGAGCCAATATTACTAATTATAGTAACCCTTATATATATTTTTTTCTTGCTACATGGTACATGCCTGGGAATAATCTATAATAATATTCTTTCTTATTTACTATGCTATTTACCATTTATTAATTTTAATAAAATAATGTTATTTACTATTTTTAACAATGTTATAAATTTAATAAACATATATTACATTTTATTTATTTTATATTAATTACCATTTTTAACAATGTTATTTGATAATGTTAAATTACTGCGTTTGAAAACATGATTGGCAACGATAAACAAGATTGGTACTTGGCAACCATTTTTGGCGATCAATCTCTTGGCACGGATAATACGTAAGTACCAAACCATTTTACGGAATCTTATTCATAGTTTTAAACCATTGAAATAAAGAAAATATTTTCCTTAAACTATTACACACAACGCTTGATGCTTTTGTTGTGTTTTAGTTTATCAAAGTCACGCCTCTTTTCTTAGATTATAAAAAAAATCAAGTATTTGTATTACTTGTAAGTGGTATTCAACAAGCTACAAAATCTATGAAAATAAAATTAATATTTTAAATTATTGAAGAGTTTAAAACATTTTTACATGTATGTTTATAAGGTATTGAACATATTTATCCAATAAGCCGTTAGCATGTTGAAAGTATTTTTGAATTAATATATCATATAATATCATAATATATATATATATATATATATATATATATATATATATATATATGATTGTGTTATTTTGTTGCAAATAGATCAGTTATGGAACATCTCGTTTATTATGTTTTGTTTATACAGTTTAAAAAAAACTGAAATATTTAGAGGATCCGTTTTATTATGTAATTTTCATGTATTTACGTAATCGAATATATTTCAGTAATATAACTTTTGACTTGTTTAAACGTAATGCCAAGCACGCAGAGGTATCTGAGAGCATTCAGAAACAATACAAGGGTGGACATAAATTTAGTGGACAAAATGATGGTTATGAGTCGTTATACAGTCAAACATGAGAGCATATATGATTATAAGACAATGAAATGCCCAAAATTTCATTTAAAAAAAAATGTTCGTTACTCCTGTTCTTCATTCACCAATAAATTTCCAAAGATAAATCAGTTCTTGCCATATGTTTGTGAACATGTTAGTGTCGTCGATGAAACCAATTTCATTGCTGATTGGAGATTTCAAATCAGAAATGGATTTTTCGGAAGCGGCGATTTATACATCTGATTTTTAATATACTCATGCACTGAAATCTAGGAATGAAAGAACTGGAGAAGGCGTAGTTATAGGATATTAGTTCCGCAACAAATCCAAACTAGGGCTCAATAGTGAGGTAAGAAATATTACTCAAAATTATGATACAGTTTGCCATTGAACTGGTACCTTAGAATTAATATATTGCAAATTATCCTGTTCGTAAATTGTCCAACTAGTTTGTGTCCAAGCATTATATGCTGTTATTAAAACCATGAATCACATAGAATTTAATGCTTCGTCTTTTCAAGAATTTCAATAAAATGAAATTTACGGTCTATAATTAATTAGTTTTACACCAGACAAAACTGAAAGCATTTTTCAATAATAACTTATTGTTTTTGATCTGCACTTATATATAACGATAACATAACAACATAACAATAAATGAAAAAACTTGGTCATGAGCTTCCAACATGAGCGGTTCCATCGCCCGTGAGGTCAGCTCCGCTCGCTAGCCGTTCACTGGGAAATTTTTGCCGTAATACGGGTGGCGTAGGTGCCCTTTTCAGGGCTTTAGTTCGAACCACCTCTCGGTAAATTTCTGCGACAACGATGGCCTGGAACACTGCTGCTGATCAGGAAATTAGCCCTGCTTTTACTTTGGCTGATGTTGATAAGCTTTTTCCGCGGGATTATCTCGGCCCTCTTAAAGAGGTCTTTATCAAATACTTATCGGTGGCCCCTGATGATGACGAAAACTACTACCACCCACGCCTCGTAACTGCTCTTAAGGAGTATGTCGGACTTGCTATTGAGTATGGACCTGCTGCTGATGTGATCGAGCTTGAAACGGTTACCAAGTATTTAAACATGTATGTCACCAGCCCTGACCCTATAAAAATTGAAATGATTATTACTAAACTTATCAGAATCGGTGAGCTTGTTCAAATTGTTAAGGAGAGTGGAGATGATGAATTAACTTCTCTAGTAAAAAGCAGAAAACTAGTTCAAATTCTTCGGCTGTTTTAATCCCTAATGACGATAGCACCAGCGATGACGTTACCAAACGTAAAATCGCTCACAAACCCATTGACGTTGATCAAGCAACATCTTCAAAATTTATTACTCCTAACCCTTTTGCGCCACTGTCCGACACTGAGATGGAACATTCTGGCGAAGAGTCAGAGGTACATCCAGAGCCCCCTAAAATTAAACCCAAAAACGATAAGCCTCTTCCTATTACCCTTAAACTTACCGCCAATTGGAAAGAAATTGTGCATGAAATTGAAAAAGTAACTTCTGAAAGAGTTGAAAAGAGGATGTTCAAAGACTTTCTTAAATTCTATCCCAGCTCTGTAAATGACTACAGAGCTATTCAAAATTATTTATGTAAATCTAAACTTCAATATTTTGGCCTCCCTCTTAAATCCGAAAGACCACTCAAAATTATTATTAAAGGTATCCCCCGCGATTCTACAATTGATGAGATTAAATCAGAATTAACTACTCTCGGAATCAGCGTGCACACTGTGGCACAGCTCAAAAATTTTAAAACTAAAGACCCATTGCCCATTTTTCTGATCAACATTTTTAGAAATGAACATTCCAGAGGTATATTTGAAGTTGACAACTTCCTTGGTTTTCGTGTCCGCATTGAGCCATACCGGTTCCGCGGCACGAAACAATGTTACAATTGTCAGCAGTTTAATCACAGTAGCTATAATTGTACCTTTAATCCCGTCTGCGTTAAGTGCGGCGGACCCCATAAGCCGGCTGATTGTCCCGTAACGGACAAAGATAAACTGCATTGCGCAAACTGCGCCGGCAATCATACCGCAAATTTTTCAGGGTGCCCTAAGCGCCCCAAAAATCGCAAAATTCTAATTATTAGAGATCTACCTAAAAATCTGTCCGGTGGTGCAAAAGAGGACCCTCGTATTATATTTGATGCCTTAAATTCCCCCGCCCTTCCTACTAAAACTAACGAAATTAATACTAGCAATGACAATTTTATCAGCAGCGTCAATGGGCTTGCCAAACTTAATTTTCCTGAACTATTCAATAATCTTGATCCAATTATCGAAAAGCTTAAACTAATCACTGAAATGTTAGAAAGAATCTTTTATTTAACTTCCAAACTTAATATGCCAATTCAAAATTTAACTTCAATATCCTGTTCGACACCAAAAAATGTGTCAGAACAGCCCTAGCTCCTCCCTTTTTTGGTGAATCATAGCCTAGTCATCCAGCGATGACTTTCCAGCCCTCTCATTGGCTCTCACGGAGTTGCATGTGGAATCCGCCGCATGCGCTCATTTTTCTAAATTTTACTTTCAATGATTTTTATATTTTATATGGTTCCTGAATTGGTCCTTTTTTTTAATTTTTTTATAGGTATTTCCGGCCTTTTTGATTGCTTTCCCTTTTTACTGCCCATTTTTCTGAGGCTTTTTCTGATCCAGAAATTTATACGTGCCAGTGTGCGTTTGTTATTTTGCGGGTTTGGCGCTACGCGCCCCGGTACCGCCCAAATTGCCCCATCCTATGTCCTATGTCCTGCACTTACATACATGTATATATTGAAAATTTGTATCTTGTCGCTCACCTCATAAAGTGGTGACAGATAAATACCTGCAGTTAGAATCACAGATTAAAGATAATCCATTACTCTATGGTTAGAATTACTCATTGACGTGAGCGAAACACATCACATAGTTGAGGGTTAGGGTATTCAAAATTTACTTTCTTGTTCTTCTTTCCCTGGAATTTTATTTATTAATTCATTTTATTTTTTAGAATGTCATCCTGCCCGAATGTTTGGCAGATGTAGTTTATCTTCTAAACGTCTTTTTCTCTAGGTTTTATTTAATGCTTAAGATCTATCATTTTTAGTTGTTTGTAATTTATACAAAGAGAAAAAATGTATGGCTCTGAGGCCGTTTTCTTTTACTCCGTACTCCAAGCCGTACTCAGTGTTTCCTTGTCTCAGTGTTGCCAGATAGTCGAAGGCGAATTTCCCAAATCAGTGATTCTTTTCGAAAAAGTGCCCAACAGAGTTTTTACTCAAAAATGTAAATTTGCAATTTACCCATTTACCGCTATAAAAAATATTTAACTAATTAAAGCTCGAATTTTTTCACCAAATCAAGTCTTTTTTTGAAAGAATCCCCCATTTACAAAAAATAAGAATTTAAAATTATATTTAATTGATTATCGTAATGGAATTAATGGAAGATTTTTATCTTCAATCTACGCAACCTACTGGGCATAGTTTCTGAATCTTCAGCAATTCATGATTGAAAACGGAAAGTGGAAGTCGTCCAGTCGTTTCATATTTATTGATATTTACCAAATATCTAAATCTAAATTCTGATCAACTTCCGTTACAACTTGTTTTGATGAAAATACAAGAAAAAATATTATATTAAAAATGAAATTTAGTTTAGGAATAAAGGCAACATTGCTTTGCGATATTAATTATTCAGAATTTCGCTTACTATATTTGTTTTATTGGTGCACTGAAAAGTTAAGAAAAATTTAAACTTAAAAAAAAAAAGAAAAAAACCTGAGATAAAAAAAAAATAATAGAACTTCCATTGTCACAACTTTAAAGATGTACACAAATGGTTGCAAATGATGCAAAGAAACGTGTTGTAAACTGTAATGTTACAAACGACGAGTGCGACCACGAGAATAATGCTTGATATTTCCGATTTCCGAATTTTGTTTTCATCATGAAGATAAAAAGTAGATACTATATCTTCATAATTTTCCTTTTCCGAATCAAAATTGAGTTTGAGACAGATCGAGTTTTGCCAAATGACTAAAAGTAAACTTTACATGAAATGATGAAAAATAATTCCCAAGTTTTTCCCCAAAAATGTTGATAGTCCACAAATTTTTCCCACGAATTACTTGTCCCCAAAAAATTCCTCTGAAGGTTCAAAATTTCCCAAAATGGAGACAAAATCCTCAATCTGGCAACACTGCTTTGTCTCCACCTCAACCAATCGCAGTACATGCTTAATTCATCTATATGCATCCTGTCATTCGATCTTCCAACTTCGATGGAATGTAAGCATATGCATTCCGACATACGTAGGAATTAATCTTATGTGTATTTATTATGTAATTGCTTATTGGTTTATTATGTAATTGCTGTATTCTAGACATCTCTGCCTGTTTCTTTTACGGAACTGACGGTGCTAATTACGAAACTATGAAGCACTAATTCACACTATCACACTGGAAGGCAATCTTTATCATTATTCTGTCTTACTCTTTCTCTTACTACTGCGGTCGTAGTTGACAATACATTATAAACAGTAAAAGTTGTGTTCCGAATTAGAATTAGCTATTAATTATCACCGAGCAAAGGAAATTTATTTATTAATCTCTATATATATTTTTTATGTCATATATTGATTAATTACTACTTTGAGCAAAATTTTCTTGGATAGGACAGAGAATTAAAACTAAATGTGTACTTCATCGGTTCCCAACCTTTTTTCTTTCACGTACCCCTTGTTTAAGCTTTTCATTTAGGAGTACCTCCCCCTTTTTTTATACACACGCCCATATAACATACTTACCCACATAACGCAAACATTCTAGTTTATTTTAAATTATTAATCTTCTTAGCAGAGCTAAACAGTAAATCGACTCAAATTACATTGACATTTCTAACTTTTCATTTTTATCTTACATTTTAAAATTAATTTTATTTTTTATAATGTTAACTTAATATCAATATAGCGTTAAAAGAATTTTGAAATAACTTACGATGAAAGTTTATCACAATTTTGCATCATTATATACAATTAGTCAAACATGACTTTTAATACTCACAACAGAAATTCTTGAGCTTGTTTCATGTAGCTGAGTTTTTAAAGTTAGATTCAAACGGAGATATATATAATCTCAAGTCAGGAGCAACGTCAAGTACATTGCGATAATTGTTCTTAATATATGCAGAAGTAGAAAATGCTCTTTCGACATTTCTGTATTTATGAAAAACAAGGAGTATCTTAACCCTTACAGGACCATAAGATGTCCAAGACTAAATATGCCAATACAACACAATATTTTAGCTATTGTGGGTGTAAAGTAAGATAATATCACCATGTCTCTGTGATACGCTTTAACCCTTTAACGGACATTAGTTTCCCTATGAAACCACAAAATTTTAATTACGAAGTTCAACAATGTCAGCAGAATTTTAATAGAAATGTTTTCCATTTATTATGAATGTAAAATATCGCTTTTTACTTATATATAAATAAATTTGTTCATAATTTCCGGTGTCAATCATTTATTTCAACATTTTTGTAGAAGGGAAAAATATTTCCCTTGAGCGTGAAAGGGTTAATGATTTATCACTGAGTTCTTGGTTCTCTTCAATTTTTGCGAAAAATGGAGAAAACATGAGAAATCATGCATTATGATTAAAGGTGGACGAAACTAGATACATTGATTTATAAATGAATTTTTAAGTCTAGCGGACCTTTTACCTCATTTTGAGAGTAATATATTGGAATTACACATGATACTAACTTTGTAATCCAAAACTATAAACTTTCTTTGCGTGGTGTCTTCAGTTGAACCACTTATGTGATTTCCGCCCTTACCTATATTAATTTCACGTACACCCAACAAGCCCGAGAGTACCCCCAGGGGTACGCGTACCAAAGGTTAGGAACCGCTGGTCTACTTTAATTACGTATTAAAGCAAATTACAAGTTGTTCGTCATAAAGTTGCATTTAAATTTTATCATAGAATACTAAAATTTTATTGAAAATATAAAAATTAAAAAATATAATGTAAACATATGAAAATATGTAGCTAAATGAGGATTTGAATGAAATAGTAATATATTTTTGTGTACAACCTATTAAAACAGAGTAAAGTTATTGATATACTATCACGTTTTCACATTGGTTCAAGTATCGTTTTTAACACATTGTTCACTAGCAATTAAATGTTTAATTTGATCATGAAACAAAGCAATCCCAACCCTCTTTCGAATGCGTTTGATACATTGAGACCTAGATAATTTTTTCTTATTTATATATCAGTATATATGTTACAATGCATGAATTTATTATAAAATATTTTATATTTTAACAAATATATCCAAATATATAATATAAATACATATTCTTTCTAAAATATATATATATACCAGCACACTGCAAGGCAATCTTTATCATCAGCCTATCTGCGTTCGTAGTTGCTAATACATTATAAACGATAAAAGTTGTATTCCCGTTGTGTATGTAAAAGTTGTGTATGTATGTAATGTATGGATTTATTATAAAATATTTTGTATTTTAAAAAATTAACCCAAATATGTAATATAAATATATATTCTTTCTGGATTTAACAAAAAACGCGTAAAGTGTAGAATGTTCCGTGTTCGTTCGATCCAAGTAATTCGTATAAAGTGCCAAAAATGTGTGTTACCATTTGAAAAATGAAAGTTGCTAGAAGTTTTAATTGTTAGAGGTAATTTAATCTAAATTTTTATATTTATATTTTCATTAATATCTTAAAACATTTCTTTTTTATAAACTCATTCTATTTTGATATTTAATCAAACCCCCCTCCTCCTTTTTCTTATTTTTCTTAAACATTATTAATTAAAACTCTTATTTTCAAAATCCAAACATTTGTATTTTTCTATAAGTCAAGACCACCCAGGTTCTTCTTTTTTCACTATGAGATAGTCTCCACGCAAACAACTTTTACTTGAAATTCTCACGTAATTTAAGGGATCGTAAATTCGAAACACACACAGGCAGATTGGATAAAGTACAAAAGGCCTTTATAAGAAGTCATGGGAATAACTGAAGCATTATTGTCAGTTGTATTGTGTGCAACTTTTATTACCCTCAGAAAAGAGAGTCATAAAACTATTTCGAAGGCTTGTTACGAAGATGCATCAGTATATTGCTTTCGAGTCGTTGTTTACGAAATAGCAGGTGCAAGCGTGCACGTGGTTTCTTTCTTTTCGTGGGACCCAACAGACGGCTAATTTCCAGGAATTGTAGCTAGGATTTTTCACCTAGCAACAACTAACCCAATAGGCGTGTTATTTTCTCCCCCCACTCATCCAATCAGCGTTGACTTTTTTTACCCCCTGGTCCAGCGTTACCAAGGAAACGGAGAGCTAGTTAGTAGACAGTGATGTTTTAAACGACGAACAGTGAGGTTGTATGTGTGGGTTAGGGGATTTTTCCCCCCACCGCCGCCTGCTCGAGCGGTAGATTGTTTTTTAGTGAGTAGGAAGACGGACGATTACTAGGGAGTTGATAGAAAATGGTTGGATGGTACGCGGCCTGAAATGACGAGGATGACATGTTGTTGTTGGAGTAAAAAGAGGTTAAGATTTCGAGAAAGTTTTTAGATTTCGAAATGTTAGGACGTGCAGATTTAGTGGTATATCGAGAGATGTGTTTGCCCTGGTAACAGACTCTGCTAGCGTTCTGCAAGATAAAACGAACAAAAGAAAACATTCTTTTGCAGCCTTTAAAGACTGATGTTTAAGAATATTCTTTGCTAGAGATTAGCACCACTGCTCGTATTTGGAGCCGGTATGTAACTGGAGATTCACACGGAGTGGCAGGAGCGTGTTATAAATAGTTACACAATAATTATTGGATTCGACTCCCGGTGTGGGAACAACAACTTCTTGTGAATAGTTGATTCTCGACTAACTTTATTTACATATATTTTCTTCGTGCATATTGTCCTCTACCGTCTCGGATTCTGTTTAGACATTTTTAACTACTTAGTGTAGTAGCCAAGCATTGTGGTCGTCACTAACAAGCCATTATGACTAGAACTTTCGTGCCTAAAATTCTCGAACTCGTATTAATGAGATAATGGAGTGAAACCAAACCTACCAAAGAATGACCAAAGCACCTCTAACATCACTATGTACTTTCTGTGGTAAATATAACATCAGTATTTTTAGTTAAATTTATCTGATTATAGTATATGATACTTATGATTTTTGGATTAACCAATTGGTTAATGTTTTTATCTATTACCATGATCTCAATACATTAGATTGCTATTATAATTCGTGAAAGCTATGAATAATGTGTTTCTGTAAATAAACAAAATATCTAAGTAAATTCCATCTTTGTTTTCTTTATCTTATTAATTTATTTTAAATCATTTCAATAAGATTCATGTTCAGTAATTTTACTTTTTGTTAATCATTAAAATTTAATTGGGAATACGATGTATAGTTTGAATTATCAGTTTAAAATGCACAGTAATTTTTAACTTAATTTATTCTATTGATTTAAATATTAATTCTGGTAAAATAAATAAATAAATAAATTAATTAATTAAAGTAAATTATTGTATTCTCTAGTCATGGAATTTCTAAATGTTATTTTAAGCATTAAATCTAATAAAAAAAATAAACTGCTAATTTACTGGATGTTGTAATTTTTAATATTCAAACTTATTTTATTTAATTAACTGAGACCTTTTACTATTCTTTAATTAATTGCAGGACATACTTATCTGAGTTTTTTATATAAAGTAATTTTAACATTTTGATCTAAAGTCTTATGAGAAGAATTTTATTATAATGAATTACTTATTCAAAATTTAATTATTTACTCATGGTCTCTTAAACAAGGATTAATCTATACGATCACAGCTTCAGTGTTGTGAATTCTTGGAATTAATTTTGCATTTGTTTAATATTTATCAAATATTATCTTGTTTAACCTATATCATCAATTTTATACCTCCCCTTTTTGTACTTTCTTTAAAAGAAAGATTTTGTCCCCTTTATTCCAAAATTTTCACTTAGTCTAAATTATTATGTCTATGAAAATTCCTTGTTGTTACCCTTCGTATTAATTCTTGAATTCACAATGCTGATTGTTGGGGAATTGGATGTAGTGCAAATTGAGAATCTTGTCAGTGCTTTTAAATGATTAATTCTTATACTATTTTGAATTCAAAACTTAGAATTCATGTAAATTTAAATTCTTTAAATTTTAATTGTTTCTGTTTAATTTAATCCATTTTCTTTTTTTTTTAAATTTATTTTAGTTTGAGAATAATTTTGTAAGTATGCATATTGCCAGGATTCATTTCAATTTTTAGTCATAGGTAATTTGCACTCATTCATAATTTTTGCAAAAGATAATAATACCTAGGCAAGAAAACAAAGCCCCAACAAAGAATTGATGCCGTGACACTTACCTGTGTGGCACAATTCAAATTTTTAATGTTTATTTGTGTACACTTAAAGTTCAGGGTATAAGGCAACTATTTTTTTTTCAAAATGTATTGTGTATTATGTCTTTGAGTATATGTTATGAAGTGTTAACCCTCATATCTGTGCTGTTCAATTTTTTTTTCATAATACCCCACCCGCACTGAATTTTTAGAAATTTTAACATACCTTTCCCATTTGTTTATATTTATTTGCAATTGATTATATATATTGACAAAGGCGACTAGTGTATACATGGGTGTAGCTCTCAGTAATTTTATTTAGATTTTGCATTTGTGTAAATTTTTTTTTCCTTTGCTTAAGGTTTAGGTAGGGTTAATTATAAAAAAAATTTTTATCGCTGAATTTTTTGTTGACAAAACATTTCATAAATATGGCGGAGACCCTTACCAAGGAGATGGCTGAGTTGCAGAAGAAATCGTCTTTGATGGATAATTTATCCAACATCTCACCTTTTAGCGGGGACTCTACTATATCCTTTTCCGACTTTATTGAAAAGTTCACAGATATTTCCACCTTCTTTAACTGGGATGAAAAAGAAAAAATTTTCGCCCTGTTTAACAGACTGTCAGGGAAAGCAGCCAAATTAATTAAGGCTAATAAAGGCAAAAATTATAAGGAATTAGTGGAAATTATACAAGACAGATTCACGGAACAGGAGTCACCAGATGTGGCATTATCGAAGTTTCTTAACTTCAAACAGACGCCTTCAATGTCTGTCCAAGATTTTTTCGACAGAGCCTCTGATCTGTCACGCAGAGCTCTTGTCATCGATGGAATTGCTGAGGGCATTGTAAATAAAAGTAGAGATGCTATACTGCACTCTATGCTTCTAGATAACTTATCTCCAGAAATTCGGAAGGGTGTCATTTCAAAAGATCCAAAAACCCCTCAGGAAATACTAACGTTTGCCTTACTTGAAGAAAAGGCTTATACGAGTGTTAACCCCTTCTACAGCTATGAACTAGCAAACATTGCCCCCCAGGTCCCCTCAGGTGTAGCATGTGCTGCTGTTTACCCCCCTACACCCCAGGTTAGCCATCCCAACCATGAAATTGTAGAACTCCAAAACAAAATGGAAATCTTAACGGCTAAAATTGATAGTCTTGTTATGCAACAACCAGCTGCAGCGAGACCACCAGCCCAGCAAAATGTCCAGTACAACCCTTTTTTCTGTTTTGGATGTGGCGACCCCAACCATTTTTTTCAGGACTGCCCCCAAAACCCCAGAAATCAAGGCTGGCAAAGTTATAATGAAAATCCCTATGGTCGTAGAGGTATGGCCAGACCTAACAATAACTACAGAGGCAGTTATAGTAACAGGGGATATCAGAATCAAAGAAACTATAGGGGAAATGGCAATAACTATAGAAACAGAGGTACCAACAATGGCCAGAGAGGTAATTATAGGAATAGGGGTAATCAAAATAATGTAACCCAGCAGAATAACAACACTGCCAATGAACACAATGTTCAACAAAATTTAAACGGGTAATGGCTGAGTCTGGAGTAGTCGGACTGACTCATGAGAAGCCGAACGGCAAAACCCCCTCTGTATATAATGTTTTCTCACCATCAGCATGCAATCTCCCTACCGCAAGGATTGCTGTCGGTGATATTTTTATTACTGCACTGTGTGATACGGGATCAGGTATCAATTTAATTTCTCGACAGGGATTGTGTTTATTCCCAGGTGTAAAAACTGAGGCATGCAATGTACCCATTCTAACTGTGACAGGTGAATGTGTCCCTCTCACTGAGAAAGTTAAGTTATTTTTCAATTTCAGTAATGTCAGCTGCCAAGCTGAATTTTTTGTAGTAGCAGGTAAACTCGCTGATGAATTTACTGCTATTTTAGGTATGCCCTTTTTGAGTGAGTACAAGGCTATCATAAGGTGTAGTGACAAATCTATTAGTCTTGGTATTAATGAGCAAACTTTTTGTAAATATGTTCCAAAAATTTCAGAATGTCATGTAAATATTAAACCGCCAATTATTGTAAATAACAAAATTTCTTGCCTTAAAAATATGTCATGTAAAACTGAGGGTAATGTAGAATGTTTTTCTAATGTTAGTAATATTTCTGAGAAGAATAAGAACAGTGAGAACAATTGTATGGTAGTAAAAGCCAATATAAGGGATAGTAGAGAACAAATAGAGATTCGAGATAGTGAAAAATGTAGTAGCGAAAATAAAAATAAGGTGATTTTAGATAAATGTGAAAGTAATGATAATAATTCCTCTGTTCAAAAATCTTCTGAGAGTGTTTCAAAGTTAGGAAATGTTAATAGTACAAATAATCATGAAAATTGTAGTAGTATGGATAGTGATAAATTAAATGAAAATAAGGCAATTGGTCGGGATAATACATGTGAAACAAATGGTTGTGATCTTAGTGTAAATACTATCAGGGATGTGAAAAATAGTGAAAATGAAATCAATGTCCCTGTATGCCAAGTGATTTGTAATGATAGCGAAAAGTCACAATCTAATGATGTCAAAACTGAAGTAAGTAATACATGTGAAAAGACTAAGATTATTAAAATTAGTTTTGCTGTTTTGAAAAATTTAGTAACTATCCCCCCCCCCCCCAATCTAAAATTTTAGCTCAAGTAAACTGCTCAAGAAGTAATTTTATTGATAATAATGATGTTGTTATTTTGGAACCCCTAGTAAAAAAATTTGGTAATGGTGTTTTATCATCTAGAACAATCTGTTCTCAGGAGCACGGGTTATATATTTCATTTGCTAACTTTTCGGATGATGAGGTTACTTTGAATAAGGGAATGAGGGTTGCTAAAATTCAAAAGTGCATCGATGATTCTGAGTGTAATTCTAATAATTGTAATTATGCCCTTAATGTTAATGTGCCCACTCCACTAGCTGATTTTGATCATGCTGATCAAAGCTGGAGTTCAGATATTAATCTTGACCATTTAGACCCCCCTCTTAAACTTAAAATGCAGGATTTTCTTAATAAAAATAAAGATGTGTTTGCAGCATCAGTCCTAGACTTGCCCGGCTGTGACACTATTCCCCATGTAATAAATTTAACTTCTGATAAACCTGTAAAATGTAAAGCCTATAGAATTCCCCATAATCTTAAACAAGAAATGGAAGATCAATTAGATATCCTGTTAAAAGCTAATATAATATCCCCCTCCATTTCTGAATTTGCGGCTCCAGTTATTTTGGTTAAGAAAGCAGACGGATCTTATAGATTGGCTGTCGATTTTAGAAAATTAAACAAAAATTTAGTTAAAGATGCAT
This sequence comes from Maratus michaelseni, assembly GCA_963931845.1. Taxonomy (NCBI): domain Eukaryota; kingdom Metazoa; phylum Arthropoda; class Arachnida; order Araneae; family Salticidae; genus Maratus; species Maratus michaelseni. The sequence continues at coordinate 162,668,273 of OZ007594.1, read as the reverse complement.
ACCCCATCCCTAATATCACAGATTTGGTTGATGCACTATCCGGTTCAAATTTCTTTTCTACACTTGATTTAACAAGTGGCTTTTTCCAGCAAGTTGTGCGTCCTGAGGACAGACACAAAACAGCAATCATAACTCATAAAGGACTATTTGAGTGGTCGAGAAATTGTTTTGGCTTATCAAACTCAGGAAATTCTTTTCAACGACTCATGAGTGCAATATTTGGAGATCTGGGAAATATGGGAATTCTTGTATATATAGATGATATTGTTATTGCCAGCAAAGATGTAGAATCCCACCTTGAAAAATTAACAACTGTTTTTGATAGACTTCGCCAGCATAATTTAAAATTAAAACCCAGTAAATGCCTTTTTCTATCAGATAAAATTAAATATTTAGGTTTTGAAATCCATAAAGGTAAAGTCTCACCCATTAATAAAAATATAGAAGTAATTGAAAAATTTCAACCCCCTGATACCCGCAAAGCAGTTAGATCTTTTATTGGTACAATTTCATTTTACAGGAGATTTATCCCTGATTTTTCTAAACGAGCTAAAAACTTAATTGAATTAACTAAAGAAAATGGTCGTTTTTCATGGAACCCTGCAGCGCAAGCAGAATTCGAAGATTTAAAAGCTGCTTTAATTTCTAAGCCATGTATTGTCCTCCCTGATTTTTCGAAGGAATTTTATCTTTATACTGATGCGAGTGGTGAAGCTTTAGGCGCAGTTTTATCTCAACTGGATGAGAACAACTTTTTACACCCTGTGGCTTTTGCCAGCAGAAAGTTGAAGGACCCTGAAACAAGGTACTCAGCCACAGAAAGGGAACTTTTAGCTGTTGTCTGGGCAACCGCCCATTTTAAGTGTTACCTAGCTAACACCCACTTTTTTATTTTCACTGATCATGCCCCCCTAACTTATATGCTTAAAATTCAGGACCCAACTTCTCGTATGGCAAAGTGGATTTGCACCTTATCTGATTTTACTTTTTCAATTAAATTTATCAAGGGCAAATGCAACAGTGTTGCGGATTTTCTTTCGAGATACACTACTTCTAATGAAATCTCTGTAAATACAGTAAGTTGTAATTTTTGTGTACAAATAGCAAAGGAGAATGTTTTTATGCCCCAAACTGATCTTCTTGAAAAAATTCAAGAACTCCAGAAGACTGACAAAAAGTGTTGCCAAATTGCTCAGAAGCTAGATCAAGGAGTGGATATAGCACCAAAGTACATGAAATTTTTCTTCCGAGATGATCTCTTGATGTGCGAGGACACTCGAGACTCTCCCATTTTAAATAAATTGCCCAAACTGGTGGTGCCAAAAGAACTAATCCCCCAAGTGTTCGCACTAACACATGATTCTCTAGCAGCTTGTCATCAAGCCTTCCAGAAAACTATTGATCGCATTCGCGAAAATTTTTACTGGCCAGGTATGTCTGCAGATGTCAAGCATCTAGTAGAATCTTGCATTAGTTGCCAACAAAGAAGAGCTTATCGAGCTAAACATCTAGCCCCTTTGCAGAGAATGCCAACACCAGAATTTCCATTGGCGAAAGTGAATTTCGACATAATTGGTCCTTTACCGACAACCTTTTCGGGTAACAAGTTCATCGTGACATATATCGATGCTTTTTCTAAGTGGCCTGAAGCATATGCTGTATCCTCTATCACCTCAGACGTTGTAGCGGATACTCTAGCAGATTTCGTTTCAAGGTACGGTGCTCCTAGCTATATTGTTTCCGACAAGGGTAGAAATCTTATATCAGAAGCCATTGAGAGAGTCTATAAAAACTTTGGAATGAAACATATTCACACGTCAGCTTACCACCCAGCAGGAAATTCTCAGATTGAACGTCAAAACAGAACTCTAATTAATGCCCTATGCCATGTTGTCAATGAAAATCAGTCGGACTGGGATACAAAATTAAAATTTGCTCTTTTAGCTCTCAGGACAGCCGTGCATTCTTCTACAAAATTAACCCCAGGTGCAGTAATGTTTGGCAGAAATTTAAATCTCCCCTATAAACTTTTTTCCACCCCCCAAACTTTAAATTATAATGACGCCCCCACCTATTGTGAACTTTTATTCCCTGCTTTGAAGAAAGTGTATGCTGAAGTGCACAGTAGTTTGGTGGAAGTTTCAGAGAAGCAAGAAAAATACAGAGAAAAAACTGCTGTTTCTAAGAATCTTAAAATAGGTGATTCAGTTTGGCTCTTTACACCAGCTGTTAAACCAGGACAATGTAAAAAACTATCTAAATTTAATAATGGTCCCTATACAATAACTGAAAAAATAAATGAGGTAAATTTTAAAATCGCCCTCCAATCAAATTTAAAATTAACGCAAGTGGTACACGTCGATAGGCTGACTGAATTTAAAAACAGGCATGTTGATTTCCAAACAAATGACCAACGGCCGCAGAGTCAATTCGATGATCAATCGAATATTCAGAATCCAACTGCTCCCATTCACCAATCGATTAACGATAACCCTGAACGGCGGACGAAAAAACGCAGGCGCGCGTTTATCATACCAACAGCATCAGCAGTAAACAGAGATGAAGCATTGCCCATGCAATCAACAGCCAACACGTTGCCTTCACTAGCCACCAGCAACGAACCCCTTTCCCCCTCTCTTCCTTCAGCCGAGTTCGAGAACTCACGAGCTGAAACCACCCCCTCCCCCTCCACGGCTGAAAATCCAGTTACGGACACGCCAGATATCGCGGTAGCCAACGAAGTTGTTGAAGCTCAATCCTCTGTTATTCCTTCAACCAGTCGTATTCCGACTTTAATCGAATCTCAGCGCAAACCGACTGATTCGATTCCTTCGTCCAGAAATACTTATGGATTCAGGAACAGGGACAAGCGTCCCAATTATAAACTTTAAGTTGTATTAATTATAGTATTTTTATTTTAATAACCTTATATTTTGTTTGTATAATGTATATAGATAGTCTAGAGTTAGTTTTTATTGTATTTTAACGTAAAAAATAAGCTTTTTAGAGTACTTGTACCGTTTGTTTTGGTTAGCAGTAGCGATCTGAGCGGTTGTGTTTTCATCACATTTAATGTTCTATATAGCTAATTTTAGTGTAAATAAGGTATATTTCGATAGTTATAGTGCAAATAACCTCTCCGCAGGTATATTTTGGAATTATATTACGTTTTTTCTCGATTTTTGGGTAATTTCGAGACTTTGAAAATGGGAATTAAAAATTTTTTTCCCCCTTTTTTTTTCATGTAGTACTCCCTGTTTGTGAAATACGATAGTATCCATCGATTTGCATATTATTTATATTTTAATTGATGTTCTAGTTAAGTTCTCAGTAGATGAGTATAAGTGGATTTACAGGATAATACTATATTTGAGGGAACTATTAATTTTACTCATTACTAGATATAATATGTAGGTATTTCGTAGTGTAAGGTAATATTAGTGTACTGTTTTGTGTATATATATTTTTTTTACCTGAAAATTTTTGAGGTTATTAATTTTGTTCTTGAGTACATTACTTCATTAAAGTATAGTGGTGTGGTTTTATTGAAAAATTTATAAAATTTTGTCTAGTTATGTGCTATTTTTCCTTTTTTTTTAAAGGATTTCTTTTGTCAAAATTTTTATTTTTTACTGTATAAATTAAGTTTCTGATGGTGATAATCTTCACCATGGCTTTTGGGTCTTCTTCGCCCCATTATGCTATTATTTTGGCAATTGTTTATAGCACAGATAAATGGCTTGCTCTTCCAATATGCACAGTGTCGCTGTAAGTGCATATGTAAATAACTTACTTCATAGTTTCAACTTGCATATCAATCGACTGGAGAAAGTGTTTCTCAATTTTTACACATTGATACAATTTGTGTTAACTGAATTTTAATTAGTGAAATGTATTTTATTGTGAATTAACTGTATATTGTGCAAATTGCCTTTTACCCATTTTTATTCTTTTTGTTTGTGTTTTTATATGCATATACATTACTAGTTCGTATGTTTTTATATATCTGTGTACATCGAGCTAACAATTTATACCTATATTGATATGCATTATTATTGTAATGGATTTGGCGATTCTTTCGGTTGGCAATGTTCTCTCCCAAATTTTTATTTGGCTTTAAAAAAAAAAAATTATTTTGGCAATTTTCAAATTTTTTTTTGTGGTTTAGCAAACAGTGTTCAGGTAAATACTTTGAATGGAACCTTCCCGATTGATAAGGTTAGTGGTGACAAAAGCAATGTCCAGCCTTGTGTTCATCTTTTAAATTTTTTTTTGTTATTCTACAGGTGTGTCTGGGATTTTGTTGACAAGTGAGGAGAGTTTTGTGTATGCAAACTCAGGTTATGAATTCCGGACTGTATACCTTGAGGGGTAGGCTTACTAAGTGTTTCTTGATAATTCTTCGGACCGAAGTCTGGTTTGTTTGAAATGTTAGGCCCCATTTAGTGATCTCTCCCGCATCCATTGAATTTTTACTCGCACTTTTTACTTAAAAAACAAAATTTTTTTTATTTTTCAAAAAATTGTGTTTTTTAAATAGAGTAATTTAATCTAAATTTTTATATTTATATTTTCATTAATATCTTAAAACATTTCTTTTTTATAAACTCATTCTATTTTGATATTTAATAAAACCCCCCTCCTCCTTTTTCTTATTTTTTTTAAACATTATTAATTAAAACTCTTATTTTCAAAATCCAAACATTTGTATTTTTCTATAAGTCAAGACCACCCAGGTTCTTCTTTTTTCACTATGAGATAGTTTCCACGCAAACAACTTTTACTTGAAATTCTCACGTAATTTAAGGGATCGTAAATTCGAAACACACACAGGCAGATTGGATAAAGTACAAAAGGCCTTTATAAGAAGTCATGGGAATAACTGAAGCATTATTGTCAGTTGTATTGTGTGCAACTTTTATTACCCTCAGAAAAGAGAGTCATAAAACTATTTCGAAGGCTTGTTACGAAGATGCATCAGTATATTGCTTTCGAGTCGTTGTTTACGAAATAGCAGGTGCAAGCGTGCACGTGGTTTCTTTCTTTTCGTGGGACCCAACAGACGGCTAATTTCCAGGAATTGTAGCTAGGATTTTTCACCTAGCAACAACTAACCCAATAGGCGTGTTATTTTCTCCCCCCACTCATCCAATCAGCGTTGACTTTTTTTACCCCCCTGGTTCAGCGTTACCAAGGAAACGGAGAGCTAGTTAGTAGACAGTGATGTTTTAAACGACGAACAGTGAGGTTGTATGTGTGGGTTAGGGGATTTTTCCCCCCACCGCCGCCTGCTCGAGCGGTAGATTGTTTTTTAATGAGTAGGAAGACGGACGATTACTAGGGAGTTGATAGAAAATGGTTGGATGCTACGCGGCCTGAAATGACGAGGATGACATGTTGTTGTTGGAGTAAAAAGAGGTTAAGATTTCGAGAAAGTTTTTAGATGTCGAAATGTTAGGACGTGCAGATTTAGTGGTATATCGAGAGATGTGTTTGCCCTGGTAACAGACTCTGCTAGCGTTCTGCAAGATAAAACGAACAAAAGAAAACATTCTTTTGCAGCCTTTAAAGACTGATGTTTAAGAATAATCTTTGCTAGAGATTAGCACCACTGCTCGTATTTGGAGCCGGTATGTAACTGGAGATTCACACGGAGTGGCAGGAGCGTGTTATAAATAGTTACACAATAATTATTGGATTCGACTCCCGGTGTGGGAACAACAACTTCTTGTGAATAGTTGATTCTCGACTAACTTTATTTACATATATTTTCCTCGTGCATATTGTCCTCTACCGTCTCGGATTCTGTTTAGACATTTTTAACTACTTAGTGTAGTAGCCAAGCATTGTGGTCGTCACTAACAAGCCATTATGACTAGAACTTTCGTGCCTAAAATTCTCGAACTCGTATTAATGAGATAATGGAGTGAAACCAAACCTACCAAAGAATGACCAAAGCACCTCTAACATCACTATGTACTTTCTGTGGTAAATATAACATCAGTATTTTTAGTTAAATTTATCTGATTATAGTATATGATACTTATGATTTTTGGATTAACCAATTGTTTAATGTTTTTATCTATTACCATGATCTCAATACATTAGATTGCTATTATAATTCGTGAAAGCTATGAATAATGTGTTTCTGTAAATAAACAAAATATCTAAGTAAATTCCATCTTTGTTTTCTTTATCTTATTAATTTATTTTAAATCATTTCAATAAGATTCATGTTCAGTAATTTTACTTTTTGTTAAGCATTAAAATTTAATTGGGAATACGATGTATAGTTTGAATTATCAGTTTAAAATGCACAGTAATTTTTAACTTAATTTATTCTATTGATTTAAATATTAATTCTGGTAAAATAAATAAATTAATTAATTAATTAATTAAAGTAAATTATTGTATTCTCTAGTCATGGAATTTCTAAATATTATTTTAAGCATTAAATCTAATAAAAAAAATAAACTGCTAATTTACTGGATGTTGTAATTTTTAATATTCAAACTTATTTTATTTAATTAACTGAGACCTTTTACTATTCTTTAATTAATTGCAGGACATACTTATCTGAATTTTTTATATAAAGTAATTTTAACATTTTGATCTAAAGTCTTATGAGAAGAATTTTATTATAATGAATTACTTATTCAAAATTTAATTATTTACTCATGGTCTCTTAAACAAGGATTAATCTATACGATCACAGCTTCAGTGTTGTGAATTCTTGGAATTAATTTTGCATTTGTTTAATATTTATCAAATATTATCTTGTTTAACCTATATCATCAATTTTATACCTCCCCTTTTTGTACTTTCTTTAAAAGAAAGATTTTGTCCCCTTTATTCCAAAATTTTCACTTAGTCTAAATTATTATGTCTATGAAAATTCCTTGTTGTTACCCTGCATATTAATTCTTGAATTCACAATGCTGATTGTTGGGGAATTGGATGTAGTGCAAATTGAGAATCTTGTCAGTGCTTTTAAATGATTAATTCTTATACTATTTTGAATTCAAAACTTAGAATTCATGTAAATTTAAATTGTTTAAATTTTAATTGTTTCTGTTTAATTTAATCCATTTTCTTTTTTTTAAAATTTATTTTAGTTTGAGAATAATTTTGTAAGTATGCATATTGACAGGATTCATTTCAATTTTTAGTCATAGGTAATTTGCACTCATTCATAATTTTTGCAAAAGGTAATAATACCTAGGCAAGAAAACAAAGCCCCAACATAATAGATAGACTATCCCCGACAAATAATATTTTCTAAACGTTTAATATACATTATTCCTAAATCATTGGTTCTTATATATATAGTATATACAGGGCGGCCGGTCCCTTAGGACCACTGGGGCATGGCCCCAACAGTATTTCCTGTTCATAAAAAATATTAATACATATTTTTTAATCTAAATATTAAAAAAAACTTTACTAAAAAATACATTACAAAGAAACTGCACATTTCTTTGGTCCCACTCATCCGTTATTATCGACTCTTAGCAACTGTATTTTTTTCAAGAGGCAATCAATCACTTTAACGACTGATCGCTACTTCTTGCTGGACACAAGACATTTGTGCCCATCTGGCGCGTTAATTTGAGTATTTCACTCCCTTACGCCTCCTTCAAATTTGGCGATTTACTGCTCTTTTAGAGCTAAAACTTCTGTATTTTTTTACAATATGGGGGACTTGGCGATTTTGCCCTTGACGCAAAGTAAGGGAAGATAACTAAGTTTCTGTTATAATATGTTAACCCTTGGGGTTCTCAAAAATATTTGACGATGTTTGTATTACTACTACTGCTGATTATTTCTTAAATTACGCGAGCTTTGAGTACTTTCTTTAAACGAAGACACGTGATGATTTTAAATTCGTGATATAAAAAATGAATTCTGTAGATGATCATCTATTACGAAAGCCATTTTCACCAATGAATTTGGAAGAAAAACTTGAAATTAAATGCCTGGGACCTTATCAACCGAAGAATTTTGAAATGCAACAAAAAGATGAGGGGAAAATGCGCCATTTTTCTACACATTGGTTCGACACTCAGGAGGTGGGCAGTGGGCACGGTGGTGGTGGTGGAGCCCACTTCCCGAGACTAAGAGGAGGGCACGGCGGTGATGGTGGAGCCCACCTCCCGAGAGTAAGAGGAGGGGACGGCGGTGTTGGTGCAGCCCGCAGCCCACCTTCCGAGAGTGTCTTATAAGAGGAGGGGAATATTTCGAATTTCTTTTAATTAATTTAATTTTTTTTATTTTAATTGGGAGACTTAGAAAATATTGAAGCATTTTTTTTCGCGGAGAATTGTCTACTAGAGTACGATGTGAGATTCAACGGATTTATTTTGGAGAATTATAAATTCATTTTTTTTATTTTAATTGGGGGACTTCAAGTAATTTTTTTTTCGAACTAGAGTATGCGTTTCGAAATATATGTAAGAGGTGAGTGAAAAATAGTATTTAAAAATAAATTAAACGTGCTAATTAAAATATTAATTAAGATATATGTTAATGAAGGAACTTAAGAATTTTCGCGAGATTTTTTTTCAACTAGAGTATGTAGTTTGAATATTAGAGTATGTAGTAGAATGGTAGAAGTGAAGGAAAAATAGTATTTAAAAATAAATTAAAAATGCAAATTAATATTACTTGGTAAATCCCTTGGTATATACCAAGGGATCCGGGATCGAACCCCGGTCTGGACATTTTTTCACTCTAATGGTTGTACGCTGTTTAGTAAAGTGATAATTCACATCCTTTGTATTTCAATAATTTACAGCGTAATTTCAGCTCTGCTGAAAAATTAATTAGTGTATAAATATTCACCGATACTGGGTTTAATTTGTCTCATGCATGCCAACGGTGTTGTGCTCATGATTGATATTCCATCTTGTGCTGCGTGGTTGTAGCCTTGCCATATAAGAGTGAGAGAATGCTAGACTGGATATCGTCTGGATAGCTTAATTGGTAAAGCACTTGGTGCGCTATACCAAGGGATCCGGGATCGAACCAAGGTCTGGACATTTTTTCACTCTAATGTTTTGTACGCTGTTTAGTAAAGTGATAATTCACATCCTTTGTATTTCATTAATTTACAGCGTAATTTCAGCTCTGCTGAAAAATTAATTAGTGTATAAATTAACAATGTTAATTAAAATTACTCATTAAGAAATATGAATGAAGGAACTTAAGAAATTTCTGGAAAGGATTTAAATATTTTAGAATGATTAATTAATGAATTTTATCAAAAAGTGTGATTTTCAGTTTGAAGTAATCTAAGATATGAACTTTCAACTGAAATGAATTTTGCAGTGTTGAATTCAGACACTTTTCCCCGGGAGGGATTTCTGGGGCTCCGGGGGGGACATTATAGACTTCCGGGGGGGAAATTGCACTTTTTGACCATTGAAAGTATAAAATCTCAAATTTTCCGGGGGGGACATTTCAATGCTCCGGGGGGAATATCCCCCCCGGGCCACCCCCTGAATTCAACACTGGAATTTTGCCTCAAGGTGTGATCCTCTGCTAGAAGCGACCTAGGGTCAAAACATTCCATTGCCCAGGATTCCCCGCATGGAGGTAGATCACTTGAAATCCAAAAATTTGTTTGAAGATTTTGATATCTTCTTTTTTAAAGAATTTGATTTCTTCATTTTTTTTTTAAAGATTTTGAGATTTTTTTTTTAATGATTTTGAGATCTTTATATTTGGGGTATTTTATAATGCCCGGAGGCTAGGCTACTTACACATCCAGCAGGTAACGTTTATCATCGAAGGGTGATAAACACTTTTTATTCTGTTTTGTTGTGTAGAGTACGTGTGATTGCTGCCCTATTCTTGACTGTTGCTCGAAGGTTGTAGTTTGTCTCTTCAGACACTTGACGTAATCCTCATGTCTTAATTTGTTCTTCTCACTGCAGATGTTGAGTGGCTCGCTTTTTTTCTTCTTTGGAGGATTTGATTGAGTACATTTTCGACTTCAAACCTACAAATTGATGAATAGGTTCGCCATTTAATTTATCCTTAAATATCCTCAAGACTTTCTTATTCGTATCAGAATAAAGGGGTGTTCTTGGGGATATTCTGAAAAATCAAATTTTGGCCTATGAAGCTTCATTTCATTTTGCAGGTTTTCTGTCGGTATGAGGTACGTCAAAGAATCTCTATCAGGGAAAAGTAGAATTGCACGATTTCCAGGATAAAAATTTTTGATAAAATTATAGTAGAAATTGTAATTACGTTACCGCGCATGCGCGGCAACGTATTACTGCTTATTTTACTGTTTATTACTGTTAATTTTACGGTATAATACTGGCAGCTAGAATGCCAGTATTATGCTGTAAAATCAACACTTTTTTTTGCAGTGAAGTATAGTTGGATATATTTTAGTAATTAGATTTTACTTAACAAAAATAGTAATAACTAACTTATTTTCGTAATTAATAGCTTAATTTGTATAAATATGTTTTTTTAAATAGGGAATATAGTACAAATTTTCGCTTGAAACGTAATGCAAAATTACCTATTAAAAAATAAGATTAAGTATAGATTAAAACAAAAGTGTTTTACAAATTGCTATAAATTATTCAGAATACTGCTTCATAAATTTTAAATACCTGTATTTTATACATGATATAGGATGATCGAAAAGTCGCGCAACCCTTGGAAGATATTTTGCTTACTAAAATACAAACATGATTCAAATTACAAACGTAAACTAAATTAAAAGAGTAACAAAACTGAGAGAAAATTAACATTGTTACAGAAGATATTCAAAATGTGACCCTTTTCATCGGATACAAATTTGAGGCCACTCTTCATAATATTTTAACACCTATTTTTTTAATCTCATGTTCAATGTTTGTTTTCAGGTCAACGATGGAGTGTGGCTTGTTCACAAAAACATAAAATATAGCCTATGTTAGAACAGGGATTGTCACCATCAATTTACCACCATCACTTTTGAAATCGATTTGGTAGTGCCACAGATTCCATAGAAATTGTAATTTAGAATGTTTTTAGAACGCTTTTCGCTCATTTCAAAATTTTAAATTTTGATTTTTTTAGAAACTGTTCTTAGAGAGCATTTACACCTTATAAGTAACAACCATGCCAAATTTCAAATTTCTAGCCCCTTCAGTATCATAAAATTGCAATTTAGAACGTTTTTCCCTTCTGAACTCCCCAAAGGGTAGTTGCACCGACATATATTACGGCCTATGTTGGAGCAGGGATTGTCAGCCTCAATTTGGCACCATCACTTTTGAAATCGGTTCGGTAGTTCCAGAGATAACCCCCTACAAACAAACAAAAAAACAAACTTTACTTCTTTATAATATTAGTATAGATAATGTTCACAATCGAAAAGACTCTTTCTACCGTTGCATTGGAAATCGGTAAGCTTAGTTTTGAAAGCTCAAATTTCGATGTGTTGTAAAACTGTTTTTCCCCCAAGAACTTTTAAGAGGAAATTTCAGTCGAAAACTGCTCCGTGGAAGATAGCTGGGACCATTTTATTCTGTGTAAAATGTTCCATTCATTCAATGTAGCATTAGTATCTTCACATACATTTTTGAACTGAAGGACTACATCAGTAATTTCTGTTTTTATTTGAGATATTGGAACTGATGGTGAAAACGCAGAAAGCTTTTCAATTAAAGTTATATTATCGGGTATTGTGTGCTGGAGTTGCTCACATAATGTGGTTGCAAAGTCCTTTACGATGACTAAAAGTAAATTTTACGTGACATAATGAAAAAATTTCCCTTACAGATTCAAAATTAACCAAAATGGGGATAAAATCCTCAATCTGGCAACACTGGCTGCAGGTTTAGAATCATTTCTTTCATTTTATCAAACAGTTTCCTAAAACTGTTTTTCAAGATTTTGTAATCTAGGAATTGGTGCGTAAGTGTAAATTCACAATGAAAGTTTTAAATTTCAATGTTTTTCCTGTTTGATTTTTCTGGTGCGCAGCAAAATTAAATATTAATGACATATTAGGTCAGTATTAGGCAGTAATTAACATATTAGGTCTATATAACGTTTTTTTTTTTCTTGTTAGAGAATTCTTTTTTCATTCAATGCTTTTTAAAACTAATCTCAAATCAAATTAAAAGATATAAGTAGAATGTCGAGAGCATTCTAATGCAATATATTTTTTAACCAATTTAACTTAACTTGATATAATTTTTTGTTCAACATAAAGTAGAGCTCTATCACTGACTGAATTTATGTTAGCGCTAAGCGCGGTATTTTATAGTTAATCTACATAAAAAAAAAAAAAAAAAAAAAAATTTCTTCGGCAATCAGTGACAAGTTGGGATAACTCTGCATAAGCCACTTCATGTTATTGTATCATTTTCTTATATCAAGAGCTTAAGCTAGTCACGCGAAGAAACGCTGAAGCTAATGTTAAGTCTATGGGAAGGTTCTTGCGCGATTTCGCGCTCGCATTTTAATATTTTTAAATGATTTTTTTTTTTTGCATAGGATAGCTGAGGTCGATCTCTAACGTTGTCAGTTTTTACTTTTTGGATTTTGGTTACAGTTTTTTTTATAAGCGGACATTTTCAATTTTGGAACCGGTTGGAACCGGTTCTGACAGTGAAAGTACCCTTATATAAAAAAAACTGGAATCAAAATCGAAAAAGTAAAAACTAACAACGTTAGATTTCGACATCAGCTATCCTATGCAGAAAAAGTCATTTAAAAATATTAAAATGCGAGCGAGAAATCGCGCAAGAACCTTCTCATAGACTTAACATTAGCTTGCGCGTTTTTTCGCATGACTGATGTACGCTCTTAAGACAGATTTTAAAAAAAATGTGCTTGAAAATTATTTTAAAAAAAATTAAAAAAAAATACATAAAAAGTCATTAAATTGATATACAGTTTTAAAAAAAAATGCCATTCGAAAGTACACTTTTTTTTTCTATTCGATTATGTAAAAAACTGAAATTGTGCGATATTTAGAAATGATGTATAAGCAATAAAAGAAGAAGCCAGCTTTTTGGCAGCTGTCCAGAAGTGATGTACACATTTCTGACGATGATAGAAAAGTCCGCAGTGAAAGAAATGGGGCTTTTTCGCTGAAAAGATAGAGCTAAAAATAATCTGTATCATTATTTTTATTATTTTCAATTTTCTTCTTTTATTTAGCATCTTTGTTTGTTATAGTTTGGCTGTTTTATATCGATAGTTAATCGAATACTTGTATACATTGTAAAAAAGACAGATATTTCTGAATGTAGGAGAATATAGTACAATCATGAATGGAAATATACAATAACCTCTTCCGAGTTACCCAGGATTCTTAAAAGCGTTCCATTATCTTTAGAAACCTCATAAACCAATATAATTTCAAGACTCAAAGAAGAATTTATAAAAACAAATTTTATTTTGCTGCCACTGAATTTCGGAAACGTTTCCGAGTACTAGCTGACCCGCCTGGCGTTCCCTGGGCCCGAGATAATAACAATCTGTTCTATACGAATATGACTGAAATCTGTAAGGCTTTCGAAATGAAGTCGAAGAGGCAAACCCCATCGTAATCGGATTCATAGAACCCGAGATCGTAAAGCGCACCCTGGTGGTCGAAAGTGCAACTAAAATATTTAAGACTATAGATATCAAGTCGAATGAGCCAAACCCTGTCGTAATCGGGCCCATATGACCAGAGATACTCCTGCATTTCCACCTTCCACCGATAGGGAGCGCAATCTGTTCTGGAAGTGGCTTTTTCTGAACACTCTACCCAACCAAATTTTCTAGTAGAATTGAAATTTAACCAGGGGTAAACATTGCCAAAATATCGGAAATCGCAAAAGGGGGTTACGTAATCGATCGGTTTCGAAAGGGTTGATGTAGACATTTTTAAAAAACCAACGGCGCGTTTTGAAGAAAATGAACGTGTCTATGATCTGGAGTCTACTTTTTGTCCGTATTCGCATTCTGAGTCGATGCCAATTTTTAAACCTGGGCCGAAAAACCAAAATCGCGTGAGTGAGTTTGGGAAATGATTTTTTTCGGAGGGTTAAAATTAAAAATTTTCGAATAGGATGCCAGATTTTAAAAAGCAAAGGGATGTAGATCAGGCGCGGTATTTTTAGTTTTTCGTATCTTGTTTATAAACGCCGATTCGAATTTTTAACGATAAGGGAAATCGTTAAAAATGCGAAATTGACTTACCGTAAAAAAACGTTTTCGAAAGGGTTAACGTGGTTTTTTTTTTTTTTTTTTTTTTAAACTAAAGGTTTCTGCCTGAACCCGATAGAACGTAGATGGCTTCAGGTGTGTTTATTTTTTTTGTTTGGTTATTTTAGAGAGCCGATGCCAGATTTTATATATTGCAGAAAATCGGAATTCGCAAAAGTGAGTCCTGCGCACGAATTTTTTTTCGAAGATATTCCAATTTTTCAAAAATAAATACAGATGTCAAAAAGGGAATAAATGTAGATATTGTCTGGTATTTTTAGTTTTTCGTATCTTGCTCTGAACCGCCAATGTGAATTTTTAAAAATCGCGAAACGGCATACAGAAAATATACTTTTTCGAAGGGTTAACTTTCGTATTTTTTTAAAACCAAAGATGGCTTTGAAAAGGGCAAAGTCAGCTCTTTAATTTTTTGACCTTCGTTTTTCCGTATTTCTTGTAGGCCGATGGATGCAAGGCTCACAAAATGGGAGAAAATAAAAAACATGAATTCGATGCTTCTTGATTATTTTTTTAAAGGGTTAAATGCGAAAATCTTTCGAACCAACCGGATCGTAAGAGATGTAAAAATACGTCCTTCGAGAATATGTAGACGAGTTTTCCGTATTTCCGGCCGTTCACCCATGGCGAATTTAGAAAACTTAAAAAGAAACGTGTTGACTCGTGCTTTGTTTCTTCTATTCACGGAAGTATAAAAAAGGGCTTCTGAGCATGCGCGCGCGGATTTCGGAAGAGAGATTTTTCTATTTCTGGTTTTTGATCAGTTTTTAATTAATAACTACTCTAATTTTCAAAATATTAAAATTCTGAGACTCAGATGCACCAATAGAGGTTTTGGACTACATAAATCTAAATTTTCAGACTTTTAGGTGCGCCAGATTTTCCTAGCTATCGCAGACAAACAAACAAACAGACAAACACACACACATAAACAGAGCGAAACTTTCTTTTATTAGTATAGATTAATCAGTTTTCTCAACCCGAAGTATTGGTATTTCGGATGTTATCAATTATCAAGTAAGCATTTTCATGTTCAACAAGCATGTTTTGCAGACAAACATGATACATTAACAGCATTAACATTAACATTATAATTAATATTACTTTGTTGCTCTTGTATGTATAAATTCAATTACCCAGTTTAATTTTTTTTTTTTCTTTTTTTTTTTTTTTTTTGTAAATTATTTTTTAAATCTCGGAAATATTTTGGTTTATGAAGTTTCTAATGACAAAGAACGTTTCTTTTGGAATCGTGGGTAACTCGAAAAAGGTAGCAGTATATTTTATTTCGTGGTTAAATTATATTTTCGTAGATTAAGAAAAAATTGACTTTTTTTACAGTGTACCACAGACCTCAAAATGAATAAATTCATTTTATCCACTTAAACATCTCTTAAAATATATTAATACCCATAAAATAAATACGAAAACGTATCTAAAATTCACCAAAAAGTTATTAAATAATCTTTACAAATAGAATAAAAACTTAATTTCAATTTAAAAAAAAAATCCTAAAAATGCATGGTAAGTATATTTGTCAAGTAAAACCAAGTAGAAATTCGAATACAAAAAATAAATTAAATCTTTTAAACTGAACACACTTTTTTTTTTCCAACATTAAGTTTTCGGATTTGAAAAATTAATGAATTGTAAATTTGACTAAGAGCAATCTTAAAAAATATATTCCTGAATTGCTTTGAAACAAATTGTATCAGAGAAAGTTCCTTTTTTTTCCCGTAGAATCACGAATGTTAAGTGTTTTTCCTTTTCTTTTTTAATGTTTCAGAGTATAATCTTTCATGATTCATTGTTTTAAAAAGTTTTTTGTTTTGTTTGAAAGCACACAGTAGAATTTTGAAAACATACAAAATTATACGTACAAAGAAAAAGATAAATATATTTGCGCCATTATTCTTGTAGGGAAAAAGAGAGAGAAAGTGTGACTTTTTTAGTTTAACCCTTAGTGACTCAACAACTGCGATTTGAAAAATATTTACTCAGATGTTACAATACATGATTTTAAGAATGTAAAAATAATGAAAAAAAAAATTAGAACACACGCAAAAAATATGTATATATCTCTCTATATTAAAAAAAAGTAACCACCGCCGCGGCCGCCGCTGTCAATTAAGATTTTGTGCCTTGAAGTCTTTCTGGACTAATATCCAGAAAACTATTGCAAATAAAAATTTAAAAATTGGTGGTTTTATAAAGAAATGTTCGATAAACACGCTGAAGTAGGCAGTTTTTAAATCGAAGAATTATTTTAAGAGATATTTAAAATCAAAGTTGGTCAAAACAGTTTTCTTATAAAAGTTTTATAGAAACGAAAACTATGTACAGGAATTTAAACATAATTTGTAAGGATATAGTTGACAAGGTTGGGGTGTGCAGACTGCAATTATTTTTTCAATTTGACTCATTTTTTGAGGTTATATTTAAATTTTTTATTCAAAATTTTCATTATTTTGACAAAGATTTATTTCATATTTCATAAATTCCATTATTTGAATCGTTGCCAATTTGTAAAATAGCGCACGTAATAATAGTCCCTTTCAATTAAGAAATGTATTTCCACGAGACCATTAAAAACAGAAATAAAACTTTAAAATAATAATTAAATGATCACGTGTTAAAAGCAATAAATGTAGAAAATGACGGAATAAAAAACATGCTTGCGCGTGAATATTAAAAAGATAAATAATTAAATTATTCCGCGTTTTCAAAGCATTAAATAGAGTAAGATTGATTTATTTCGACAAAATATTTTATCTATTATTGCAAATTTTAAAACAGCGTAATTAATAATATTTCCCTTCAATTAAAAGTATATTTTTACGTTTAATAATTACGTTTAAATCAACGAAATAACTAATAAATTGGTAAAATATAATTAAAAATACAGATAAACGTTGAATTAAAGATCACTCGATGACATAACTACCACGCGTAACGCATCTGGTATCAATTGAATGCGACGCCACAGATATGCACTTTTGGGTTTAAATCCTATATTTTGGCGACAGTTCTTTTCTTTTATAGAAAGTAGTAGTCGGGATAATGGAGTAATACCCAATTTTCTATTAACATCGTTATAAAATTTCGCGATGCAATGACATTGCTTTCTTAACCATTTTGCACAGGTTGATTTTCAAATGTTTAATTAACCTTATTTTATCAACAGTTGTTAGCTGTCTCGACAGCAGTTGATTCGGCTTTAAAATCCCTTGGTCAAAGGAAAATGAATGGAAACCCGATTATAGCAGATATTACAGCGAGCAGCCGATTACACAAGGCCGATTATAGCAGCCGATTACAGCAGGTCGTTTAATTATTATTCAATCTTCCGCAATCGTTTTAAGGTTGATCAAATCAGAGTGTTTTTACAGTTTGTGGTGTCAGAACGGGGGTTGGCGAGCGTAGCTCGTAGGGGACAGAGCCCCCTAGTTGACTAAAAGATACTTTTATCAAATCTTCAATAAACAGAAAATTACATGCTTCATATAAATATTGTCAATTTTCTAATACAGAAGGGCAATTCCAAACCAATGTTACCATTTCTAGTATTTTATTTTTTACATTAAATAGGTAATATATATTTTTTCTGATTAGTATTAAACCTATATTTTTTATATTTGCAATGCATTTTATAAAATTTTGAATAGTCAAATTCAATAAAATCCATTATAATCAGCATGGAATCTTTTTATGTGTTTATTTGTTTGTCTGTTACATGTTAAATGTTGGTCTGTTACAGGTAAGATTGCATATTTTTCCTAACTATCTCATGGCAACAGTCAAATTTTATGAAATATGTATGTTACAGAGCTCCCTCTTAATGAAAATACATTTTTATTATAATAAATTGTAAGTTATTTTATAAGTAATATCGATAAACATCAAGGTATCCAAAAAGCATGGTAATTCCTGTTTGTCTGTTACGCTACCATTTTTTTTAAACATAATTATTTACATTAAATAAGGTATTCATAATAGCTATATTAATTTATCTTCTAATATCATATGCTAATTGTAGCCATCTTTGAATTACATAATTATTATTTTTTAAATGAGGTAAGACCATTTTTTTTTCTCTATGACAATTAGTCTGTTACAATGGAATTGCCCAGAATGTAAAGTAGGCAGAATTACCTTTGTAAAAATCTATTTTTGGACGTTTCCAGCATTTTTAATTTTACAAAATTTACGAATTTCATTTTAGCAATACTGATTCAAAACTGATCAAATGATAAATAAAGGTTTGGTATGAAAAATTAACTTCGTGTCGCCATCTCTTGAGAATTCTATGAACAATTTATATTAACTGCAGTATTGGGAGATAGCAGCAATAAATAAAATCTCCTTTTAAATACCGCAGTATAAGTAACATTCATATTTACTTACCCATCATACGTAGTATAGGGTAAGTCTTGTAATCGTTTTAAAAATTGAAAAAAAAAATGGACGGATTTACACGTTTCAGACACTGGAAAAATATATTTTTAGAAAAAAAAATTGCCTCCGTCTGTCTGTGTGTATGTGCGTGTGTCTGTAAACGCTCTATCTCCCGAACAAATTGAGATAGAGACTTGAATCTTGATATGTACTTAGTATGTAATAATGGTAAGAAGCTTATTGAATTTCAGTAACCTCGATTAACCGGAACTATTTTTTTCGGACTCTCGAAATATTCGTTCTGATAAAAGGTATATAAAAATTTTCGAAATTGTTTATTTTAAAGAGTGAATATAAAAGACAATTAAAAAACATAAATTTTGCATAAAGAATGAAGTTGATCGGATAATGAGTTGCCGAGATATTTGTAATCATATTTTTCACACTCTTCGATTTTTCATGATCCTGTATTTCATCCAAATTTCAATTCAAAGATATACTTCAATTGGAAATGAGACGCTTAATCCGACGCAGTAAACTCTTAGTTAATACGATTATCATTTTTAGAGATATGAGGATATTTCTTTTCCGCAATTCAGTAATAGAGCATTTAAAGTTTATAACGTCAACAAGCCACGATTTTATTCGAATTGCAATGCATTTTATAAGTAGTTTACACATGTTTTATTTTCATATTTTATATTATGCATATATCCATGATGGGTAAGTATTACGGTGTCCCCCGACGACTAGTTTGGGTATGTTGTAGGTATGCAACGCGATGATACAGAGGGTTAAATATTGTTTGTTGATGATGAGCATTTTTTTCATACCTTTTCGCCAACGTGTTAAAAGAGCAATGATAGTTGCGAAATCCTATACAAAATAGCTGGTATTGATATAAAATAAATTTAATCACCAAATTTTCTAAAAAAAAATAGCCTATTGACTGGAAACTATGTCTTCTTTCAATTTAAAAGAATAAGCTTAGAGGGACATCTCCACACTGAAATTGCACCAAACTCTAAAGACATCATTTTTGCTTATTTTGGTAAATTTTACCTTAAGATATCAAACGAAAAGTCATTCGTGAAAGAATTTAGGAATTATGTACATTTAATGTTTTGAACTTCTAAAGTTAAATTAATTTTTAATAGTTTCAAAATGAACCGCAATGGAGTATTATTTGAGCATAACTCAAAAACTACTCGGCTGAATTAGGCGATATTTTAGATTCGTATATTTGAAATTTCCAGAAATCAGTTTCTTTTTAGAAAAATCATAAACTACAATTCTTATTTGCTTTCAAAAATTAATTTCGAAAATAATTTTCTTTTAAATTAATTTTCGAAGAATAGATGAATTGTAACCTTTTTTTCACAGAAATCGATTTCTATAAACTTTAAATGTTGCGAATCCAAAGTTACAGCTTATACTGCCAAGTAGTTTTTCACACGTGCTCAAAAATACTACTCTCATTGCAATCTATTTTGCAACGTTTAAAAACGAATTTAGCATTAAGAGTTCTACGCTAACCTGCACTATTTCTAAACTACTTGAACGAATGACTTTGGTATCCTAAAGTAAAATTTAAAGTATCCTAAAGGTAATAAGCGAAGTATGATGTCAAAATCGGGTTATTTTAGATTCGTATATTTGAAATTTGTAGAAATCGATTTCTTTTATAAAATAAATCATAGGCTACAATTCTTATTTGTTTTCGAAAATTAATTTGAAAAATAATTTCTTCTCATTAATTTTCGAAAAATATATGAATTGTAACCGAAGAATTTTTCAACAGAAATCGATTTCTAATCTTTAAATATTCCGATTCTAAAAGTTACAGCTTATACAACCAAGTAATTTTTCAGTCATGCTTAAAAAACTACTCTCATTGCAATCTATCTATTTTGAAACGTTTAAAAATGAGTTAAGAATTTCAAGGTCGTAAACCAGCACTATTTCTAAACTACTTGATCGAATGACTTTGGAATACTAAAGTAAAATTTAAAGCATCTTAAAGTAAATAAGCCGCGTATGATGTCAAAATCGGGTTATTTGTATTGAAAACTTCAAAGTTTTCATTTTTAACAGTTTCAAAATGAATCACAATGGATGTAAGTTTTTGAGCGTAATTGAAAAACTACTCGGCAGAATTAGGCGATATTTTAGATTCGTATATTTGAAATTTAGAGAAATCTGTTTTTTTTACAGAAATTCATAAGCTACAATTCTTATTTGTTTTCGAAAATTATACGAATTGTAACCTATGATTTTTTTAACAGTAATCGATTTCTATAAGATTTAAATATGGGAATCCAAAGTTACAGCTTATACCGCCAAGTACTTTTTCAGTCAGGCTTAAAAAACTACTCTCATTGCAATCTATTTTGCAACGTTTAAAAATTAATTTGGCATTATGCTGAAATTTAGTTCATTTAGGGAGCGCTTAGCACATAGTTGAAAATGCCCCTTCAGCAATTTCCGTCGATAAACAGAAATGTACTCGAAATCTTTTGTGCTGCCTTGTATATAATTTTTATGTTTTACACACACCAAGTAATAGTCATAAAGTTAGTTAAATTTAAAAACGCACACCACAACTGAAAATGCATAAACCGCAATTACTGTTAATAAGACAGTACTTTAACCGATTTCTTTTGGGTGTCCCTGTAAATAAACTATAAATGCTATGCACACTGTATTCTATAGTAAACCTCTTGTAGTGCACTTCAGTCTTATATAACAATTTCCATATGCTTGAAATAGTGTAACATCATTAAAATACACCGCAAACGATTTTCCCCCCATACACCGTAACGTAACGTTATCCTTTTGAGTGTCCCTTTAAATGAACTATTAATGCTAGACACTTCATTTTCAATACCAAACATGCCACATAAACATATGAGAGGGTCGGAGCAAGAAAGTGCCAAGCTATACTTTTGATGAAATAAATCTAACACTGCAATCTGTTGCTTGATATTGTAAATTATAATATCCAACATATAATTTGTTTCTAATGTCACTTGGTGGCAGCATATGTGACAGGTTTGCCCCATATGCTTATGCTCCCAATAAAGATAGCTAATTTACAATAAACGTAATAGTAATATCATTAAAGTAATGCCAAATTGTTACTCAGAATATCTCAAATGTTACTAAAGCATTGGCGATAAAAACTTCAGGTTATATATCTTGATTTGAGTATTCGATCAAATTTTCAAATTGAAGTATCTCAGAAGTTCAAAAATGTCGCTTGGCACTCCCTTGCCCCGACCCTTTCATATATCAACTGCATTGCAATCCGAGTATATTTATGCGAGTTAGAGCACGGACAGACAAAAAAACCGAATTCATAAACACTTTAACTACATCGGAAAGTGTTAGAAAAAGAAAAAAAAACTAAAATTTTTGTTTGCAAAACAGGATAACTACTGCATTTTTCCTTTTTAATATCTTGCCGATTGATCAATTTAGGGTTTAATTATTATTAAAACTATTTAAAAAATACATTGAAATTTCTTCAGCATAACTCCCGAGTAAAGTGTACTTCATTATCAGTTGCTTTCCATAGGATATACGAAGTGTTGGTATCATTTTAAACTATAGTGCTGGAAAAAAGTTTAGGACCATAGTTTCATCAAGCAGGGCGGTCGCTCTGCCAAGCCAAGCTAAAAAAAAAAAAAAAAAAAAAAAAAAAAACGCCACACAAACAACGCCAATAACTGGACAAGACCGCTACTGCTTATTTACAGTAATCAACTTCGCAATGTTAAATCGACAAAACATGCCAGATTAAAATATCAGATATCAAATAAACCAAGCGTCGCAGAAAAAAAAAAAAAAAACGAAAACTGGAAGAATCTAATGAAGAATTACTTCAATTTAAGACCAAACCCATCTTCATAAGTAATTTATAAACAGAGATATAGATTTTTTAAAAAAACGTCGATTTACTTGAAATGATCACTTTTTTCTTCGTCAAACTTTTTTTTTTCAAACAACCTACAGACCTTAATATTCGGCAGAATAAAAAAAGGATTGCATTTTTAGACAAGTAATTACGTAACCTATGTGCTTTTATAAAATCCAGTGTAAAAAAATATTACTTTCTATCCATAATTAGCAAAAAACTGTTAATTAACTTGGCGATTAAAAAATTATGCCAAAACAGAGATAAAACCCGACAACGACCATGTACCATCTGTATTATAATAGCACAAATCAGTTACAGGTTATAACCACATCAAATTTCATCTGCAAGTCAGCCATTTTCTTCTGAAGATTTTTTTTTTTTTAAATAAAACTTCACAATTATAAGAACACACATTTTATAAAACAATTAAATATGACTGCAAACTGTGGCAGATGATTGTTTCTAACATGAATAAGTATGAGAAATTGCCGGTCGTGGATATGGATATGGGTAGCTCAGTCGCAGAGCGTCGGCATGGTACGCATAAGGTCCCAGGTTCGAGTCCAGGCCCAGGTCAATTTTTCACTCATGTTTGTTTAGTGTATTTAATTGTCTGATAAATTGCGTGTTATTATAAATATTGTAAAATAAAGTAATCAGACGTAGTGTTGTTGCTTTAAAAAATATTTTAAATATATAATTTACGTTTTTAGAAAGATCTTTAAAAATAAATTAGTTTTTGAGGGAAGATGTAACTTCTAAAATGTATACATTAAGAGTTATCGCCATTTAAAATTTCTTTCCAAACGTAAACAAAATTTTTGATTAGGTTGAGTTGGGTTGGGTTGATTATTGACGGCCATTATCTACACATGGGATATAGGCCCGGGGGGAATGCCGTTCGTGGGGGTCTTTCTAAGGGAACCTAACCCGTATTTACGCATGGATAAATCCACGGCTCGAAGAAAACCACGAAAACTCCGAACGATTAGGCCGACGGGCGCGATTGGGATTGAACCCAGCACTTCCCGTCTACCAGCTTCGAGAGCAGAACCTCTCAGCCACTGGTGGGGCTTAAAATTTTTGAAATGAATTAAATGTGATTCATTTATTTCTAAAAAAAAAAAAAAAAAAAAAAAAAAAAAAGAAACACGGTAAAGGACAGGCATTTCGTTCGCAGGAATACCTATCACGTCATTTTCCTATAAATTAATGAAATCCAGTTGTTAAATTATTTTTGTTTTAGAAGTGAAGTTTCCATTTAAATTTATTGTAACAGTACAATGTTTAATTGAATAAAATAATGTAAATCTAAGAAATTGCTAAGAAATTCCAAACATGCACAGGGCAATGCAAAATAATAATAATAATAATAATAAACAAAAAATAAATAAATACATAAATAAATAATTAAATAAATAAATAAATAAAAATCAGCTTTCAGAAATTCTAAAAATTGTTCATATATCTTAATTACAAGCTAAAGGAGGGTTTATTTCTATATTATTATATATATAATAGTAATTTCAGCAAATATATTAAATTCCAATGCGATCTGCTTTAAACTTAAAGATAGTTTATAACACATGATAAAAAAATTATAAAAAAGAATGGCGCGTCACATTTCAGAGAGGGGATGGGGAGGGGCGTGAACAAAATTAGGAAGTATAATAAGGCTAATCTGTTTGAAACTTTCCGATATTTTATAACACATAACATAAATTTTAAAAATAAAGCCGCGTCAAAAATTATAGGTAGGGGCGGAGCGCGTTTTGCCTACACAAGGGGGAGGGGGGGCACTTTTCTAAATTTTAACGATATCCGTCATGTCACATATCGTTACAAAGGGCTGTGACCACTTATTCGTGTTATACACCACAGGTGGCACCCCCACATTTTGCGCCCCCCCGACACTACTCATTGTGATATATTGTTCGAAAGGCCTGTGATCGCTTATCCCCCCCCCCCCACAGGGGGCACTTTTCTAAATTTTGTCGATACCTCTCATGTGATATATCGTTGGAAAGGTCTGTGAACGCTTAATCATAATATGTAGGGGGGGGGGGGGTATTTTATAAATTTTGCACATACCCCTCATATGATACATCGTTGGAAATGTCTGTGACCGCTTAATCCTATTATGCATCTCCGGTGTTCATTCCCCCTTTTGCCCCCCAAACGCGATTAGCTTTCACCACGAGGGGACGCTTTCCTATCTCTGTTTCTATGGGTCGGATCACGACGGGGTATGGCTCATTCGACTCGAAATCGATAGAGCTTTCCGATTTTAGTTCGTTTTTTCACCACCAGGGGGCACTTTTCTATCACTGGTTCTATGGGCTAGATCACGACGGGGTATAGCTCATTCGGCTCGACATCTATAGCCTTAACGATTTCAGTGCCCGAGGTTCATACAGAACAGATTGCGCTACCTGGTGGTGGAAGATGGAACCTGAGCGTGCACAGCACGACTGCTATACAGTGCCGAAGGCAGCGGGTACCCGTGTCGGAAGTTAGTTTGGTTAGAGGTTTATACTATTCAATGTGCAAATTAAGGGATTATCCGATTCCGAAGGCAGCGGGGAACCAGGTCGGAGGTTCGTTCGGTTCGAGGTTTATCTTATTCCAGGTTTTACAAGATTCGAGGCCCCAATGTAAATTAGGGGCCCTAGTAAATTAGGGGCCGAAGCCAGCTAGTGCTAATGAAAAAAGAGCGTGTTATCACGTTTGATTTCAAATGCAGCGCTGACACGCTATGTACGTATTCCATTTTTATTCATTTCATCGATAAGTCAGTGATATTTTTTAACGGGGGATAACAAGTATTATAACAAGCCACATTTAGTATGTTGTTATTAGTTTAATTGAAAAATCTACTGGTATTTCTAGTTAACCTTTTAAACGATGACTGAAAGTAAAATGTAATTTTAAATTATTTCTTATGTTTAGATTATTTAAATTATGTTTATTCTGTTTTAAAAAAAAGAAATGATATCTACAAAAACAACTTTTCAAAAGTAAAAAAAGCCAAGCATAAAAAAAAAATGTTGTGGCTAAAAAATGGTGTGATATCAAATTTCCAAGCTATTATATTACTTTTTAAACTTTTTTCCATTAAGTAAGTTATCATATATATAAGTCGAGTGCCTACGTATATGTTAATAGAAATCGTTTTCTCCTGTACTAAATACATCCTAACGAGTTTCTGAAAATTCAATTTTTTTCAAATTATGCATGATGGGCTTGGCGGCCATCTTTCCATATTTCTAAGCACCCAAATTTCTAAAGTAAAAGCGTAATATGTTTGCAATGTAATATGTTTATAACAATATCGAACTTCAGATTTTAACTACGGACAGATAAATTAGATAAGACTGATATTTTGAGAAAGTGATTTATACTAGTTTAAAATTATTAATTACTCTAAAAAATAAATCATAAGATGAATCTTTAAGATAAGTCATCATTATCTTAAGACACAATTTTCAGAGCATACAAATCTATAAATGAAACGCTTAAAATATTTGCTTAAATAACAATTTTGAACTTCGGATTTTAACTACGGATTTGGATGCTTAGAATTTTGTGAATAATATGCAAAGATGGCCGCCAAGCCCATCATGCATAATTTGAAAAAAATTGAATTTTCAGAAACTCGTTAGGATGTATTTAGTACAGGAGAAAACGATTTCTATTAACATATACGTAGGCACTCGACTTATATATATGATAACTTACTTAATGGAAAAAAGTTTAAAAAGTAATATAATAGCTTGGAAATTTGATATCACAACATTTTTTTTTTTTTTTATGCTTGGCTTTTTTTACTTTTGAAAAGTTGTTTTTGTAGATTAAAATGTACACGTAATATTTTGAGTTATCGTTATTTTTGTGATTTTTTCTTAATTTTTGGAAACCAGTGTATATCGTCATCTATTTCAATAGAATACTAAATATCTCCAGAAAATAAGCTATTTTGATAAAAAGATATTGCGGCAAAATAGTGCGAGTTACTTTAATTTTATAATTTTGATATTCTTTGAAATATGGTTGCTAAGCAACTAATAATGTAAAAAGGAATGTAAAAAGAAATGCATTTTAAAATTTGTAAAAAAATATGAAAATAAAAT
This sequence comes from Maratus michaelseni, assembly GCA_963931845.1. NCBI lineage: Eukaryota > Metazoa > Arthropoda > Arachnida > Araneae > Salticidae > Maratus > Maratus michaelseni. The sequence continues at coordinate 162,641,600 of OZ007594.1, read as the reverse complement.
GTTTTATATTTCTCGAACAGATGCAAAAAAATTCCCAATAATTTAAACAAATAATTTCTAATTTCTAATAAATGTATCGACAAATTCTCTAGGCTATTGGATATATTTAAGACATCCATATCGAAAATTTAGCATCCATAAGTTTACGTTTAAAACCATTATTCAAATGTGCCATTTTTATTTCAGTTAAGAATGAAATTTGAAAATCGTCTGCATTCCCATAGGAAAGCATTATGACATTAAAAGAAATGTTCTATATTTTTCGAATGAATGAGCCAAATTTAACCAAAACCTATACAGCTAAATTCGGGTATCTCACCAACATACCTACCAAAAATTAACCTAATTGAACACTTTTTGCGGCAGTTACCGCGGAACAGACAAACAGACAAAAAGATGGAAACCAAAAACTTTTCGGGTCTCAACAGTGAGTCTCCACTGACATTTCGACAAATATGCATTCGAATATTGAGAAGAGTGCCAAATGTGGTGAAACATATTCCTCCATGTATCTTAGGAAACGAGCCACATTTTGAACATCTGCTGTAACAATGTTTTTTTTTTTTTTTCTTTCAGTTTTGTTTCTCAGAATAACCAATCTTTCAATTTAATTTACTATATTTGCAGTTTGAATTATGTACTGTTTTTATATAAAATATTTTTACACGGACTACACAACTTTCCGATCACCCTGAAGTTCGATTATGTCGTAAGCTACATTTTATCAAAATGAACAAAAGATTATTCACGTTTTTTACTTATATTAATTTGTTAATTTCATCAGTAGTTATGACATATCATTGCATAACATAATGAGATCATAGATATTACATAAGTAATAATAAGATAAGATATTATATAAATAAATTATGTTACATAATTATTATTAAACATAATTTGTTAAAGATCTCTCCGAACATTTATGAGAAATTGTTGAAATGGCATTTAGTTTGTCATATCATCATGGTGTTGTTGAGGTTACTAAACATAAATGCGGAAATGTGATGCGTTCAGTTATTAATTCAACTAGAATGTTCTGTATATATATTATAATCGGTGCTGTATTTAACTCTTCTGTGTATGTTACAATACGGTATATTGTCTGTATACTCCAGACTGCCTGTTTAGAATAACACAGTTTAATCCCCTATACAGTATTTTTGACATTTAAACTGAAATTATGTTAGATTTTTTTTAGTCCTTTATCTATGCAAATGCAAATGCATTTTTAACCTGTACTAGGTTTATTTTAATCACAAAATTAAATATGGATCTTAAATGGAGATTTGTAATTAGTGAGACTTGCAGCGTTGGTTAATATTGCCATTGAGATAGTTACATTGTGAAATAAAATAATTGTACAGATAAATGCGTTAAGCTAATATACTGAGTGCTTGAAGAAGGCTAATTTCTTTGGACATAAATATGTATCGTACTTTGTTTACACTGATATTTATACTACTACAATTATCTGTGATAATATCTAAAACCAAAATATCAAGATTTTTATAGTACATTAATTTCTAAATTGTTATATACAAGAACCAGCTTATCTGCATGTTTCTAAAATCGTATGAAATAAATTATTTCAATCGACCTGTTATAGCGAATCTAAACAGTTAAAACACAGGAGTACGGAGGATTTATGTTGGGGAATGGGATTTAAAATAGCTGGTAGCTATTTTCGGCCGCAAAAAAACAGTTAATTCTCGAAAAATATTTAGCAATATTTTTTAGCTCACAGGCTATCAAAGCCTGACAGCTAATGTGCCCGCAGGTTCTGTATGTACGTATGTATGTATGTATGTATGTACATATGTATATACGTATGCATGTATATGTATGTACGTATGTATGTACGTAATGCAATAACTCTTGATAGAAATATCCGATTTGCTTCAAATTTTGTATATAGGTTCATTCTGATAAGGCGCTTCCCTGATTAGTTTGAGGGTTCATTGGTTAAGTATAAATGGGGAACGGGGGCGCTAATCCCCCCATAATTTATTCATGCAGAATTATCCGATTTGCTTCAAATTTTGTATATAGGTTCATTGTGATAAGGCACTTCCCTGATTAGTTTTGTGGGTTAATTGATTAAGTATAAAGGGGGGGAAAGGGACACTAATCCCCCTTAATGTATTGTCGATTTCTTTATTTTTCGACAGGCATTATTCTTTAAAATAAGAGTATAACATACAATTAGTGTGATTAGCCTGTGAGCTCAATGCCGTCAGTTTAAATGAGCACTTTTTTTTAAAATTTAATTACTGACTTATCAGCCGTTAGGTACAACGAAGGGGACAAGTATTTACCCCTCCCGAAAGACCTCAGTTGTTTGATCGATTAAATGTTTTTTTATCGGCACAAGGTACAAAGAAGGACATGCTGCTCCAAACAGTATAAATAAACAAAACCATTTAAAATCTAAATCAGTTAAAACGCACAAAAAATTGTAGTCTGGAACATCTGTATGGGGTTTCCCACATGCAGATCTAGTGATAATTCTTTAAGGGAGTCTCAGAAGTGTTACTTTTTTATTAAAGGTTCCAATTTAGCATCATGTCACATTTAATTTTATTTCTTAATCCCTATATAACACAAATGCATATATTTTTTAAACCACTGGCAGCTTAATATATGTTCTATGTAGCATAATTATTTCAATATTATACAGAAGATATTTTACTTTTTTTTTAATGTTTAATTTTGATTAAATTTTTTTTTAATTATTTTAGGTAGCTTTCAATACAAAAAGCTACCTATTGTAGCAGTTCGGAGGAAAGCAATTCCAAAATATTTTGGTATATTTTCCCCGATCATGACATCCAGACTCCCAAACCACCCTTTGTTCAATATTTTAATCAATCAATTATTATCAATCAATATGTTTTGATATATATATATATATATATATATATATATGGTTCTATATATATATATATATATATATATGGTTCTATATATATATATATATATATAGAACCATTACCACAAAAGCCAACCAAAAACAATAAACCATTTAAATGCAAAACAAGAAAATAAAACAAAACAAACTACATTAACACAGAACCAGAAATTTCAACTAACTACTTTAACTCAAAATAATAGAACACAACAAATTACAGCAAAAATAAAAAACCAATAGACAACAAAGAATACATATACATATATATATATATTATGCCATACTGTAACTCTCTTATTTATGAACCGATTTGGATGTCACTGAGTATGTGTGTAGGACATACAAAGGTCTCGAGTGAGTTCGTTGGCCAGCTTCACCCACCATCTTGTTTCAAAATGGCGGCCAGTTAAAAAATTTTAAATTTTAAAAATTCAAAAACATGTACAAAAAAATTATAAATTGAAAAAATTGTTGTTGTTAAGTATTAGAACGTGATACAAGGATTCTGGAACATTTTTTGTTTTTGCTATATCTTAAAAAATGGCTGAGATAGGGCAGTTTGAAATTCTAGGGTGGCTAAGATTTTGAGACAATCTGATAATTGTTATGCTCTAACTCTCGTATTTATGAACCGATATAAATGTGGTTAATCATGTGTACAGACCATACCAAGGTCTCGATCGAGTTCGTTGGCCAGCTTCATGCGCCATCTTGTTTCAAAATGGCGGCAAGTTAAATTTTTAATTTTTTTTAATTAATTAAATAATTAATAATTAAAAGTATTTAAATTTGTAAAAAATTAATTAAATTTAATAATTAAAATTTTTTAACTAAAAAAAAGCATACAAAAAATTATAAATTGAAAAAGTTGATTCCGTTAAGTGCTAGATCGTGATGCAAGGATTCCGGAACATTTTTTGTTTTGACTTTATCTTAAAAAATTGCAGAGATATGGCAGTTTGAATTTCTAGGTTGGCTGACATTTTGAAACAATCTGATTTTTGTTATGCTGTAATGATTGTTATGCTGAAATGCGCATTCAAATTCAATATTAAATAAAACCGGGATTGGATTTTCTGTAACCGAGTTCCAAACAATTTAACTTCGGGTGTTTGAGTAAAATGAGTTGAATTTTTAAAAACATGGACTATGAAAACTACCTTTTCCTCCCGGTACAGGCCTGAAGGACTTTTAGGTAGCTTTCAATACAAAAAAGTATAAAGCTACCTATTGCAGCCGTTCGGAGGAAAGCAGTTCCGGAAAATTTCGATACATTTTCACCGATCATGACCCCCAGACCCCAAAACCACCCTCCGTTCAAATGTTGATTTATATATATATATATATATATATATCTGACCTATGTCATACGATAACGCTCGTATTTATAAATCAATTTTGATGAAACTAATTGTGTGTATTAAGCTCACCAATGTCTCGACCGAGCTCGTTAGCCAGCTTGGTCCGCCATTTTCTTTCAAGATGGCGGTCATTTAAAAATTTAAAACTAAAATAAATATACAAAAAAGTTAAAAATTCAAATTTATTTTTTAATTCAGTGTTAGGCCTTGAAACGAGGATTCCAGAGCATTTTTCGTTTTACCTCTATCTTAAAAAACGGCTGAGATAGAGCAGTTTGAAATTCTAGGGTGGCTGACATTTTGAAACAAGACAGCACATTACAGAAATTTTCATTGTTGTAATAATTTTCCCAATCAAACGCATAAAACTATATATTCATATCCGTTAGCGCCAAATTCTCGCCAAACTTGGCGACATTTGGCGAAATATCGCCAAATTTGGCGACCAAAATAAGTTTTCATAAATGAAGCCAATTTGGCTATTGCTCAATAATTTGGCGAATTTCTCATTCAAATTCAGTATTAACGAATCTTTTGTAAACGTTTTATTTGCATTTTAAGTTGCTGTTTTCGTGTAACATTAGCTAAAATTTTAAAACTAAGATATAGGAAAGCTACCTTTTCCTCCCGGTACAGGCCGGAAGGACTTTTTGAGTTGCATCCGTTACGCGCAACATTTCACAAAAAATTATGAAGCAATTTGTATAAAACGTGGCAGATACATTCATTTTGATGCAGGAAATAACTTATACTACAAATTTAGTATTATAATTGCATTAGTTATCTAAAATTAATATTTCTTCAACAGTTTTTTTGTTTTAAACATTTTATCATTTAAATTTAGATTTAACAAGAACGAAAAATCCTGCGTCAAGCATAGATTATGTAACACTTTCCAACGCTTTCAAAATAATTTTACAAATCACCGTTTAATAAGCTGAAAGATAACATCTAAGTAAACAATTTTGAAAACGCATAACATATTTAAAAACGTAATTTCAGGAATTTCCAACATATATATCCAACATATACAATATTCGGAAAAATATCCGAATACTTTTATTCAGCCCTGTATATGATCTATAGATTTGTATATATAATACATAGGATGCTAAATTTTAGTTCAGTTAGGAAACGCGTAGCGCAGTTTAAAATTCTCCTTCTGGAGTTTCTGTCAATAAACGGAAATGTGTTCGCGAACATTTGTGCTGTCCTGTATATGATCTACAGAATTTATACACACCAAGTAATAGACAAAAAGTGAGTTAAATTTAAAATCGCGTTCAGCAACTTAAAACGCACTTCCAGGAATTATTGTTAACAGACAGTAGAGAATTCTTTTGTGTGTCCCTGTAAATGAACGATGACTGCTATACACACAATATTCTGTAGTAAGCCTCTTGTAATGCACTTTAGGGATATATATATATAAATTTCAATGCGTTTAAAATAGTGAAACATTATTTAATTAAACCGCAAACGATTTTTCTCCATAGACGTAATGTAACGGATTTCTTTCGACTGTCCCTGTAAAGCAACTAAATAAGGAACATGCTGTAGATAACGGCAATAACATATAAAAATTGCAGGGCAATCCGAGCATATTTACGGGAGTTAGAGCATGGACAGACGGCAGAGGTCAGACGGCCATACGGCCAAACAAACCGAAGTCATAAACACTTTTCAACTAGGTTGGAAAGTGTTAAAAATATGATGTTTTTAATTTCCTAAAAATGAAGTATACGTTCAAGGTACATTTGTTTTACATCATTATCAATATTATTTTGGGCTCTAAAACCTATAGTATTGCTACAGTCTTGGACGCAATGGATGCAAGGCAAGAAACAATTTTAAATTTTTTATCAAAATTAAGAGATTTTAAAAAAAAGCAAAATACCAGTTGTAGTTGTTGAAATAATTGTGCTATTATACAGAACGTATATTAAGCCATCAGTGTTAAAAATTTTATGCATTTGTGTTTTACAGGGAATGAGTAAAAATATTAAATGTGACATGATGTTAAATTTTACCTTCAGTGAAAAAGTAAGACTCCTGAGACCCCTTAGACAAAAGTTTATAAGAGATTGTTAAAAATAATGAATTTAAATAAGAAACATGGATTAAAAATTATATATTGTAATAAAACCCTGTTTTGTTTTTTTTAAGGGGTGGGGTGTACTGTGAGGTTTTTCACCCACAAGGTCTGCAAATTTCTTATGTAAACAAACATTGCAGCTGCAACTAAAGTCGAAAGATTAAATTTTATTTTTTCAAATATACTTAAATTTAAATTAGACATTTACTTTCAATGCAAGATAAATATGTTATCTACCCTATATATATAAAATCCTAATGAAACGAATTTGTGAAACGATTTTATGAAACGATTTTATGAAACGACTGATTAAACGACTGATTATGTTTCAGGTCCATTTTTAATAAAATATTAAACGCTTGATGGTGAAATTAATACCAATTGTCCATAAAAATCTGCGGATGTCAAAACTGGTAATAGAATTTTGAAATTGGAATTAGTTTTCGAGATATTAATTTTTTTCTAATTTTAATGACATTTCTGTAATGATGGCAACTAATTACTCAGTTTTTTTGTGACAAAAAAGGGAAAAAAATAAAAAAGGATCCCGATAGGGATTATTGATTTGTTTTTATTCGTCATTTTCAAATTGAAATTGAATTTATCTTTTATTTCAATCGATAATGAAGACAAGATTGTGATTAAATTATGTTTTTCACGAAAATTTGAAAAAAAAAATCACATTTCTATCGTCAGGATTCAATCGTCTGTCAGCATTTAATTTAATTTATAAACTGAAAATATTTTGAATAAATTCGTCCAAATGACGTCATTTATGTAAATACGTCATTTATGTTTATACAATTTATTTAATATAAAGAAGCCATTTATCTATTTTTATGTACAAAAAGAGTAAATTGAAAGACAATTATAAATAAATTGTATATATACATATAAATACATGTATAAACAAGCATAAAAGTTCAGTGCTTTTCCAGTATATGGGGCCTTGACGAAACAGAGAAAATAGCCTTGGCGGAAAAGGAAATTTGGCAACATACTTTCTGTCAACCTATTTACTTTGTCATTTCGTATACAGAAGCATTTTTTCAATATTTATACAATTTGTTTAGCGTAAAATGTCATTTATCCTATTTTATATATAATCAGAAGTAATTTGTATAGAAAAAACAATAATAATATACTTTAATTAAAATACGCATATAAACAAAAAAAATCGTCGAATTTGTTTCCATGGCTATTTATGTCATTTGGCACCAAATCTCACTTTCTGATGCCCGAATTGCGCCAAGCTTTTTAAAAAAGCGTCAAGACCCCTATTATAGAAAATCACCAAAAGTTCATTGGGTTTGTTTTCATAACTTTTGGCAACAAATATATGTATATTAACGAATCTATTCGTTTTTGAAACTCGAATTACGACAAACCTAAAAGCAAAGGATCCTATACTGGAAAAGTACCCGATTTTCGTATGGACAATATTCAAGTGACATAACATGGTGTAAAATTATCGCGGATAGCAAATTTGTTTAAATATCTCATCAGTTGATGCCGAATAAATGCAGGCATGCATGCACAAAATATTTAATTAATTTTGTATGATAAATAATTATTAGAAAATTCGTATATACATATTAATTAAAATAAATAATTTACATATTTAAAATAACATGAAAATATGCATGATGGTGCACTAAAATACAGAGAAAATCAAAACCTGTTACTGAAAATGTCTATAACATAGTACTTTTCAATACCGTTATTCTTAATGTTATTCACAAGCAGATGGAATTTTTCTCATCCTTAAACGCAAAGGAAGAATAGAATACAGATCGTTGTTATAAAAGTGCGAGATGCAGCCACAATTTAAACCTAACCATTTTATACAAGCTGGTTTTCAAGGTGTAATTGATTTTACTTATCAATCCCTAAAACAGTCGTCAGTTGTCGCAACAGCTGTGTATGAGGCCATGATAATAAAAAAATGCCCCATTAAAACGTTAAAAGCATGGCAACCCAATTACAGATTTACCAATATTTTTAAAACGAAGCACGCTGTCATGTTTTTAGAGGCCTCGAAGTCTGAGCGGGGGTTGGCGAGCGTAGCTCGCAGGGGGTAGGCCCCCTAGTATTATTTATAATTTAACTTTTTCTTTCTGGAGCCAAATCTATATATTTAAAACATAAGGCTGTTTTTTTAGTCATCTGCCCTGAGATATCCACTGAACTTATTTTGATAATTATTTTATTTTTTAATGAAAGCTGTGCATTTGTAGGTGTACTCGCAATAGCTATTTTTCTTAAATTTTCCCATTTTTATTTTTATTTTAAAAGCTTTTTTATGCAATTTCTTCAAAATGGGGCAATCGGGCGTGAAAAGAATTTTATTTTCTAAGTTTTTTATTCCACCAACTCTGAAATTAAAAGCTAAATCGTCTACTTATGAAAATATCATTTTTAAAACGTGCATTTTCAAATACAAAATTTCAATTTTTACAAAGCTAAATGACGTTATTGTCTAGATTTTTACTGAGATCAGGACTTCAATGGAATGTGATGCTCATGCGCTAAGTTTTGAGTATGTTTGTGTGAATATCATACTTTGGATTTGCAGTGTAATTTTTTTTTTCATCACATTATTACACTGGCGCGAAAAATTAAAGGAACAACTATAGAAACTCATCGAACTTGAATAATTTTACAGATAAGAACATGAAACTTGCAGAACTGTCTGTTTCTGCAAAAAAATAAATTTACATAAAAACATAGGAATGTGTTATATAAGAGGGGATAAATAAATTGTACTCTTACAATATTTTAGAGACACACAGGATAAATCAATAAGGTATGTGCTCACCCCTGACCAAAATGCATGTTTTACAGCTATTTTAAATCATATATATAAGTGGAGTGCCTACGTATATGTTAATAGAAATCGTTTTCTCTTGTACTAAATACATCCTAACGAGTTTCTGAAAATTCAATTTTTTTCAAATTATGCATGATGGGCTTGGCGGCCATCTTTTCATATTTCTAAGCACCCAAATTTCTAAAGTAAAAGCGTAATATGTTTGCAATGTAATATGTTTATAACAATTTCGAACTTCAGATTTTAACTACGGACAGATAAATTAGATAAGACTGATATTTTGAGAAATTGATTTTTACTAGTTTGAAATTATTAATTACTGTAAAAAATAAATCATAAGATGAATCTTTAAGATAAGTCATCATTATCTTAAGACACAATTTTCAGATCATACAAATCTATAAATGAAACGCTTAAAATATTTGCTTAAATAACAATTTTGAACTTCGGATTCTAACTACGGATTTGGATGCTTAGAATTTTGTGAATAATATGCAAAGATGGCCGCCAAGCCCATCATGCATAATTTGAAAAAAATTGAATTTTCAGAAACTCGTTAGGATGTATTTAGTACAGGAGAAAACGATTTCTATTAACATATACGTAGGCACTCGACTTATATATATGATAACTTATTTAATGGAAAAAAGTTTAAAAAGTAATATAATAGCTTGGAAACTTGATATCACACCATTTTTTAGCCACAACTTTTTTTTTTTTTTTTTACGCTTGGCTTTTTTTTTACTTTTGAAAAGTTGTTTTTGTAGATTTATACTATACTCGCTATATATATAAAACACAAACGGAAATTTCGTTCCGTTCCTTTATAACTCGAGATCTGCTGAATGGAATTTGATGGAACTTGCACTGTCCGAGAGATAATTTTTCAGGGAAGGTTTTAGTATGTAACACAACGTTCTACGTATAATAGCTATCGAATTATGATAGAAAGTTCTGTTATTTTGGCCGAAAAGGTTACCATTGCTAATTTTTTGGCGATCATTACTGTTGCAGAAAGAAATGAAAAGGCTATACATCTCGAAAAATAAAAGAAAAACTGTTACTAATTTTATTTAAAAAAAAAAAAAGAAAGAAAGAAAGAAAGAAAAAAAAAGAGTTTTGATGAGAGAATATTATAAAACGAAAATATTTAATTTAAACATGATTAGAAATGTTCATAATGCTTAAAACATTATTCAAGGGGCAAGATTTCTATTGAAACAAATTTGGCGATTTATCTTTTGTTTTTGGCGAATTTGATTTTACTTTTGACCCCAAACAATTTGATTTTAAGCCAAAAAGTGTCTTTTTTTGTTGCAGAAAGAATTGAAATGGCTATACATCTGGAAAAATAAAAGAAAAAACTGTTACTAATTTTATTTTTTTTAAAAAGAAAGAAAAGAAAAAAAAGAAAAACTGTTTTGATGAGAGATTTTAGGCCAAAAGGTGTTTTTTTTTTCAAGTGTACGACTGCATTTTCGCAGTATTTTTTTTTTGGTACTTTTTGGTTAGCCGGGCGCCAGTGATATATATATATATATACACACACATATATACACATATATCTACACAAATACATGTATATACATATATATACATACATATATATATATATATATATATATATATATACATATATATATGTGTGTGTGTGTGTGTGTTCATATATCACTGGTGCCCGGCTAACCGAAAAGTACCTTTTTTTATTCAAATGCAAACTATATTAATGGCAATATACTTCTATTTACTTCTACATATATGAAATTTCGTTCCGGCTGCTTATAACTCGAGTTCAGCTGAATGCATTTTCGTAGAACTTAAACTAAGATAATTTTTAAGGGAAGGTTTTAATGTATAACATATCGTTCTACGTAGCTTAGTTATATAATTATTCTGGGAAGTTCTATAATCAGATCAATCCGATTATGAAAGATTAGCCTTTTTAAAAGATTTTGCCGAATGTATTTCGATGAAACCTATACTGTTAAATAATTTTCTAGGGAACGTTTTATTATATAACGTTGCTTAGTTCTAGAATTATAGGGGGAAATTCGAAAATCGGGTGACCATTTTTTTTAATCAAATATTAGCCTTTTCAATATTTGATTCCGATTATGAAAGATTAGCCTTCTAAAAAAGTTCTACTGAACGGATTTTGATGAGAATTGTATTGTTAGTTAGATGCTATTTCAGAAATGGTGTTAATGTACTATATATTGTCCTACGTTGCTTAGTCCAACAGTTATGTGTGAAGGTTATATAGTCAAGTGAACCCGATTCCGAAATATTAGCCTTTTTGATAGTTTTTACTGGGCGTATTTTTTGCGACATGCATTGTTAAGTAGATAATTTGTAAGGATTGTTTTAGTATATTTTATATCGTTTTGTTGTTTTAGAATTATGTGGAAAAGTTCAATAATCAGATTATCAAAGATTAGCCTTTATAAAAACTTCTTCTGAATGGATTTTGTTAGTTAATTTGTTTGCATTGTTATTTCGATAATTTTTAGTGATGGTTTTAGTATATTGCATATAGTTTTATCATTGTTTAGCAAACCCTAACTGTAAATGACCAAATAAAAGAGTTTGTCCTTAACAGCTAAAATTTTGACTGCACATTAGAAAATATAATAGCGCAATCGCGTCTTTTTTCAGTAATGTGGAAGGATATTCCACGTAAATATACAGATTGCTTTCAAATACAAGGTCAAATTAAACGATATATTTCGTTTGATTCAGGGTTCATTTGTAGAAGCCGACCAGCGCAGTGGGCGCAGCGGGCGTAGCTTGCTAGTTTTCCTATAAATTAATGAAATCCAGTTGTTAAATTATTTTTGTTTTAGAAGTGAAGTTTCCATTTAAATTTATTGTAACAGTACAATGTTTAATTGAATAAAATAAGGTAAATCTAAGAAATTGCTAAGAAATTCCAAACATGCACAGGGCAACGCAAAAAAAATAAAATAATAATAAACAAAAAATAAAAAATAGATAAATAAATAAATAAATAAATAAAAATCAGCTTTCAGAAATTCTAAAAATTGTTCCGCTATTCATATTATGTATCTTCGGGGGCCATCCTCCCACTTTCAGCCCTCCCACCCAAAGGGGGCACTTTTTTAAATTTTGCCGACACCTCTCATGTGATATATCGTTGGAAAAGTCTGTGAACGCTTAATCATAATATGCAGGGGGGGGGGGTATTTTCTAAATTTTGCACATACCCCTCATGTGATACATCGTTGGAAAGGTCTGTGACCGCTTAATCCTATTATGCGTCTCCGGTGTTCATCCCCTCTTTTGCCCCCCAAGCGCGATTAGCTTTCACCACCAGGGGATGCTTTCCTATATCTGTTCCTACGAGTCGGATCACGACGCGGTATGGCTCATTCGACTCGACATCAATAGAGCTTTCCGATTTTAGTTCGTTTTTTCACCACCAGGGGGCACTTTTCTATCTCTGGTTCTATGGGCTAGATCACGACGGGGTACAGTTCATTCGACTCGACATCTATAGCTTTAACGATTTCAGTGCCCGAGGTTCGTACAGAACAGATTGCGCTACCTGGTGGTGGAAGATGGAACTTGAGCGTGCGCAGCACGACTGCTATACGGTGCCGAAGGCAGCGGGGACCCGTGTCGGAAGTTAGTTTGGTTAGAGGTTTATACTATTCGATGTGCAAATTAAGGGATTATCCGGTGCCGAAGACAGCGGAGAACCAGGTCGGAGGTTCGTTCGGTTCGAGGTTTATCTTATTCGAGGTTTTACAAGATTCGAGGCCCCGATATAAATTAGGGGTCCGCTAGCGGGCGAAGCCAGCTAGTGCTAATAATAAAAGAGCGTGATATCACGTTTGATTTCAAATGCAGCGCTGACACGCTATGTACGTATTGCATTTTTATTCATTTCATCGATAAGTCAGTGATATTTTTTAACGGGGGATAACAAGTATTATAACAAGCCACATTTAGTATGTTGTTATTAGTTTAATTTAAAAATCTACTGGTATTTCTAGTTAACCTTTTAAATAATGACTGAAAGTAAAATGTAATTTTAAATTATTTCTCATGTTTAGATTATTTAAATTATGTTTATTCTGTTTTAAAAAAAAGAAATGATATCTACAAAAACAACTTTTCAAAAGTAAAAAAAAAGCCAAGCGTAAAAAAAAAAAAAAAGTTGTGGCTAAAAAATGGTGTGATATCAAGTTTCCAAGCTATTATATTACTTTTTAAACTTTTTTCCATTAAATAAGTTACCATATATATAAGTCGAGTGCCTACGTATATGTTAATAGAAATCGTTTTCTCCTGTACTAAATACATCCTAACGAGTTTCTGAAAATTCAATTTTTTTCAAATTATGCATGATGGGCTTGGCGGCCATCTTTTCATATTTCTAAGCACCCAAATTTCTAAAGTAAAAGCGTAATATGTTTGCAATGTAATATGTTTATAACAATTTCGAACTTCAGATTTTAACTACGGACAGATAAATTAGATAAGACTGATATTTTGAGAAATTGATTTTTACTAGTTTGAAATTATTAATTACTGTAAAAAATAAATCATAAGATGAATCTTTAAGATAAGTCATCATTATCTTAAGACACAATTTTCAGATCATACAAATCTATAAATGAAACGCTTAAAATATTTGTTTAAATAACAATTTTGAACTTCGGATTTTAACTACGGATTTGGATGCTTAGAATTTTGTGAATAATATGCAAAGATGGCCGCCACGCCCATCATGCATAATTTGAAAAAAATTGAATTTTCAGAAACTCGTTAGGATGTATTTAGTACAGGAGAAAACGATTTCTATTAACATATACGTAGGCACTCGACTTATATATATGATAACTTATTTAATGGAAAAAAGTTTAAAAAGTAATATAATAGCTTGGAAACTTGATATCACACCATTTTTTAGCCACAACTTTTTTTTTTTTTTACGCTTGGCTTTTTTTTTACTTTTGAAAAGTTGTTTTTGTAGATTTTAAATACTGTGGATGAGATTAGCCGGAAGTGCTTGCGGTAATAAAGAGTATTCAAGATGAATAGCGCTTCGAAGCTTCTGGAGAGTGCTAGTTGGGGGTTGCCGAGATGCAAGTCGGTGTCCTAGTGCATCCCACACATGTTCTATCGGATCTATATCCGGAGAATATGCAGGCCAGTCCATTCGCTGGATTTCTTGGCTCTCAAGATAATTAGTCATTAATGCAGCACGGTGATGACGCGTATTAGCATCCATTAGGAGGATGTTATTACCGATTGCACCCTTGAACAACTTGACATGAGTATCAAAAACATCATCTCTGCATATTTCAGCATTCACAGTTGCAGTGGTAAAAATGTGTAGGTCAGTGCGGCCATTCAAAATGCTGTCTGCCCATACCGTGATTCTAGGACCTTTGTATCGATGTCTTTCACCGATGTTTGCGGCTTTATTGCATGTGTTTTTCTCCCTCCATATGGTAGCACGTCTGGAATCACTCTACAAACAATATCGGGATTCATCGGTAAAGAGAACTCGGTTTCAGTCCGTGGTACTCCAATGACCATGATCTCTGCATCACTTTAACAGGGCGCATTCAGCTGCCGGAGTTAGTGGAATACAAATCATGGGTTTCTTTGCATACAGCCCTCTTTTATCGAGCCTTTTACTAACAGTAAATCTGGATAGTCGATTTCCTGTTGCTGCAACGCACTCCCTTGCAATCTGAACAGACGTCAGTTACCTGCTTCTTTTAGCAATCGTTACCAAATAACCGTCCTGAGAGTCTGTTCTGGCACGTTTTCGACCTTGACCTGGTTGTCCCTGCACATTACCAGTGTCTTTAAACCATTTCCAGATTCTTGACTTGGCGCTTTTGACTATTTTTAAGTCTTTACAGACCCCTGTCAGTGTATGTTCTGCTTCCATTCTCCTAATCTCACGCCATTTTTCACCATCGGTCAAATGTCTTCTAGACGACATATTCTACCTATTACAAGCGAAACTTTTATGTAACTACACGTACAATCCTTGAAATTAGACTTCAAATCATCCACGTGCACTCTTTTTCAAACGTGTCGAAAGAACATGCTCAAAAATTTACATATTTTTCTGTAGCAAAAGTTAATCCCATTGGACTACACGATAACGTTGACATTGAGTTACCAACCAATCACCTTTCATTGTAGTTCCCGTAATAGAATTAACATAAAGCACCTTTTTATGGTTGTTCCTTTAATTTTTCTCGCCAGTGTATTTTATTAATAAGCTTAAATTGTAACATGCTTGGTACTTAATATATTCTCTTGCGTCGAATTTTGACGTGTGCAACTAGTGTCAATTAATCATAAACAAATAATCAAAACTTCAACATTTTTCTAAAGTATTTAATAATAAATGAAAGATAAACCAATATATGAAAATTGATGTTGAATAAACATTATTTTTTCTCAGGATTCCAAACTCCCCCTCACAGGTGAAAAAAGAAATGAAGTGACTTTCTTCTATTTATAGATGCTTTCAAGAAGTACGATTCTGAAAACTTTTTTGCCAAAGTGCGAATATTTGAAAGAGAACTAACGGGGAAAAAAATGCTTACTAAACGAAATTCGAATGAAGCTGGCAAAAACAGAGTTTTTGTCTGATTGCGTTAAAATAAATAAAATGAAAAAGAATAAATAGAATAGGCGTGCAGAAACAAATTCAATTTAGAAGAACTCATAAGAATGTTGTAAATGGAATAATGTTAAATGCAAAAAACGAATGTTAAACAATGTTAATAACTTTTAATTAACAGTATTTGTGTCACACGTAGACAATGAATTCTTTGGCACAAATAGAAGTATTAATGTTTTTTGTTCATCTACATCTTTAAGTAAAACAGAAATAAAAGCTCAATATTAACTTTTTTAGTGAAATGGATATACAGCGGAACTTCTCTTTAACGAAGTCCCTATTTAACAAAGTTTTCTACTTAACGAAATTATTTGCAGAACCTTGACTTTGAACATCACTAACATGTAAACTACTGTCCATATTACGAAAAACTTATTCTATATAACGAAGTTTTTTCCACTTTCGTACGTGTACAATATTCAAACGAAGAGGTTGCTGTTGCGATGGGTGTATGAATTTATTTCAGCGGACTGTATGAAAATGAACACATTTGAATCATTCAATCAAAAACACACACAATTAATCACATTTTAATGAAAAGAGGAAAGGTACACTTCGGTTTTTGTTTACTTCTCTTTGTTATGTGTTTTTTTAAATAATATTCTAATTAAATTATTCTCATATCTACATTGCATAAAAAGGGATTGCCCGAATTAAAATATATTTTTCAAATATTTCTATTTGATGTGTACTTTCCATTTCATGTGGGTTATGTATATGCAAATAGTTATGTGCATAGAACTAATTGTCGTTTTCGCGCTAGCACTCTTCCTGCTTGGGTCGACAAGATCAAAGATTGAACTTTGACATGTCACAAGACAAAACTCCCAAGCTAATGTTAATCCTTGGGGGCGTTTCTTTTAAAAAAATTCCATTTTATGTGGGTTATGTGTACACAAGTTTCATAAATTTAAGTTGATTTCTATTTAACGAATTTTCTTCATAACGAAATGTTTAAGTGTAACGATGAGACTTCGTTAAATGGAAGTTTCACTGTAGTTTAATTTCTTGTGTATTGTTTTAAGAACTTCGTTTAATAATGTAATAAATCTTAAAATACAATAAAGTTTTATTTACAGTTTTTTCTTTTATTTTTAACATTGCCATTAAAACTAAAATCAAAATTTTAAATTATATGTATTTTTAAAATAATAATAAATTTAAATTCGACATTTGCTTTGAATACGAAGTACAAATAAGTCAAACTGTTTAGTTTTGTATTTCTGAAGCGAAAGTATCAATTTACAGGGATCCCAGAGGGTGTTTTTTTTATACTAGCTTTATCAAACAAAAATCCTCGTTTTAAA
Organism: Maratus michaelseni; assembly: GCA_963931845.1. Classification (NCBI taxonomy): domain Eukaryota; kingdom Metazoa; phylum Arthropoda; class Arachnida; order Araneae; family Salticidae; genus Maratus; species Maratus michaelseni. The sequence goes on along the minus strand of OZ007594.1, from coordinate 162,624,423 downwards.
TTTTTCTTCCAAATTCTGCATAAAACGACCCCAAAGGTTACTTCATTTGCAAATAATGTAGAAACTTCCCCCTAAAATATTTCTTCAAAATTACTGGTATTTAAAACTAGTCGTTGGGGGCCACCGTAATACTTACCCATCATGGTTATAATGGCGTAATATAAAATATGAAAATAAAACATGCGTAAACAATTTATAAAATGCATTGCAATTCGAATGAGATCTTGGCTTGATGACGTCATAAACTTTAAATGCTCTATTACTGAATTGCATAAAATAAACATCCTAATAACTTCAAAAATTATCATCATATTAACTAACAGTTTACTGCGTCGGATTAAGCGTCTCATTTCCAATTAAAATATATCTTTGAATTGAAATTTGGATGAAGTACATGGTCATGAAAAATCGAAGAGTGTGGAAAATAGGATTACAAATATCTCGGCAACTCATTATCCAATCGACTTCATTTTTTATGCAAAATTTATGTTGTTTTATTGTCTGTTATATTCACTAATTAAAATAATCAATTTCGAAATTTTTTATATACCTTTTATCAGAACGAATATTTCGAGAGTCCGTAAAAAGTAGTTCCGGATAATCGAAGTTATTGAAATTCAATAAGCTTCTTCTCATTATTACATACTAAGTATATACCAAATTTCAAGTCTCTATCTCAATTTGTTCGGGAGATAGAGCGTTTACAGACACACGCACACACACACAGACAGACGGAGGCAATTTTTTTTTTTTCTAAAATATGTTTTTCCAGTGTCTGAAACGTGTAAAGCCGTCCAATTTTTTTTTTTTCGATTTTTAAAACGATTACAAGACTTACCCTATACTACGTATGATGGGTAAGTTAAACGGACCATTTGTGAACCCTGAATTTATGATAAACAAATAATCGGAACTTGATTACATTAGCAAAGCATTTAAGAATAAATGAAAAGAAAATCAATTTATTGAAATTGGTATTCAATAAAAAATATTTTTCTGAGGATTCCAACCTTTCCCTCAGAGGGGGAAAAAATAAATAAAATGACTTTCTTTTATTTATAGATGCGTTCAAGAAGTATGATTCTGAAAACGTCTTTTCCAAAGAGGGAATATTTAAAAGAGAAATAAGATGAAAGGAATAAAAATGCTTATTAATCAAAATTAAAATGAAGCTGGGAGAGACGAAATTTTTGCTGTAAAAGTTTGCATGAAAATAAATCAAACTAGCTTTATAATTAGCTTAGTTTTTTTTTTAATCAAACTAGCTTCATAATTAAACTAAAAATGTAATTCATGCTTGAAGTGATAAAAACATTACACAAAAAGGCTTAAAAATACCTTTTAATATAAAGATGGCATGTTTCACAAGCTCAAGCAGCAACTTCTTCGAGATCGAAAATGATAAATAAACTATTTTCGCAAAGTTTTTGAAAATGATAAACACAAATCACGAGATCACATGTATAATATCACATATATAAATATGACAGAAGAACTACAGCTTTGGCCAGACAGCATAGGAGTTGATTGCCTTTGCAGATTGATTTCAAGAACAGTAAAATAATTTTTGCATCAACAGTATATTTCCCATCCATTATTCGTGAATCAATAGAAATATATTTACTAAACGAGAACATATGCAATGAATCAGCCTCTTTTGAATTACCTAAAATTTGGCACGAGATGATTCACAAATTAAAAAAGCAATAAGTAAAATAATATTTTTTTGCGTTTACAGTTTGATCATTTTAAGCACCTACTTGCATTATACACGTGATCTCGTGATTTGTGTTTATCATTTTCAAAAAGTTTTGCGAAAATAGTTTATTTAACATTTTCGATCTTCAAAAAGTCGCCGTATGAAAATGTCATTTTTATATTAAAGGGTATTTTTATGCCTTTTTGTGTAATGTTTTTGTCACTTTAAGCATTAGTTACATCTTTAGTTAAACGTTAACAAGTGATTTTATTATATAACTAGCTACCCGCCCGGCGTTACCCGGGCCCGAGATAATAACAATCTCAGAGCAAGGCGTTAACCCCATCCCTCCCCATATCCGCAAATATAACGAATAATTTGTTCAAAAAAACAACCTTCACCTACATTAACGCGATCATTAAAAAAAGAATTAAATTTTTCTGATAATTAGAACATAACAAGGACGCTACGCTAAAATAGCCGGCAGATGACAACACTTCCCATCCTCAATTTCAGATTTCAGATCTATATCTTAATTAGTTATCTAAATTAATTATCTACACACCTAAATTAGTTATCTACACACCTAAATAGTAAAATTTGGCAATTATTTCCTTTCATTTTCGCAAACTAAATGGAGGGATCCGCCAGAGAAACAGATCTCTTTGTAGTTCAGTTTTTAATGAAAGCAGATCCCTGTCTGAAACTTACTCGGATTTCTTTCACTGGCGAAGGCAGATTTTTGGCAGTTTTTCGCATAAATTATGAAAAATTACCGGCCGAATTTTTCAAAAATCACATAACCGGATGCAGAATTTTTTTTTACATATGCTCAGAGATTTTCAAATTGATATCTTAATTAGTTTTCTTAAAATTCGCTAATTAGTAAAATAATTTCGAATTCGTTCATTTCCGCTTGCAAATCCACAACAGCAGTTCTTTTCTTTAGCCATTTTGATTTAAAAGATGGCATTTTCGATGCGATGTTTAATGATTTTCTAATTAATATCTTGAGTAATTATCAAAATATTAAAATTCTGAGACTCAGGTGCACATGGTCAGACCTTGGACTACCCACACCTAAATTTTCAGACTTCTAGGTGTGCTAGATTTTCCTAGCCATCGCCAACAGACACACACACATATACACAGACACACACAGTGAAACTTTATTTTATTAGTATAGATAGATTTGTAGATTTATAATTTTGCAGCATTAAACCTGAATTTATGACTTGGGTTAAGATTTATTAATTTTTTAGTTTAGCTTAATTTAATTTAATTTAATTTTTAATTAAAATAATAATTTTAATTATTATTTTAATTTAATTTTAAATTATTACTATTATTATTATTATTATTATTATTATTTGCATTTTTACATTCTGCAAATTTTGGAACATATGTAGTATGATTATTCCTATCGGTCGATCAAGAAAGGTCGATTTCGATCACATATATCGATAAAAAATAATCGATTTTAGAAAATATATTTCTGCTGTTAATCAACATTAATCAATATGAATACATTTCATTAATGAATACGCACTTATAAAAGTACGTTTTGTGAATTATAATAATAATGACCATTCAGTAAATCAACTCCATTTTTGCTACAAAAATCATTTCTATATGCACGACTGCAGATCAATTAAGAAATAATTAAAACTTGACGATATTAGCAAAGCATTTAATAATAAATGAAAGACAAACCAATTTATTAAAAATTATATTCAACACCATATTTTTTCAAGATTCTAACCTCCATCACACAAATGAGAAAGAAAAAAAAAATCGCTTATTTATAGATCCTCTCAATAATATAATTTTGAGAACGTCTTTGCCAAAAAGTCAATATTCAAAAGAGAAAAATACAAATAATAATAATAATAATAAATAAATAAATAAATACAATAAGCAGAACCAACCGTGCATGCAAATAAAACAAATGAGAAAAAATAAATAGAATAAGCGTACAGAAACAAATTCTGTTTTCTGCTATTTGTTTGTTACTGTTTTTTGTTTGTTGTTTTTCTGCTATTTATAGATGTTTTCAAGAAATGATGATTTTGAAAACGTCTTTGCCAAAAGTGAATATTCAAAAGACAAAAATACAAATAATAATAATAATAATAAATAAATAAATAAATACAATAAGCAGAACCAACCGTGCATGCAAATAAAACAAATGAGAAAAAATAAATAGAATAAGCGTACAGAAACAAATTCTGTTTTCTGCTATTTGTTTGTTACTGTTTTTTGTTTGTTGTTTTTCTGCTATTTATAGATGTTTTCAAGAAATGATGATTTTGAAAACGTCTTTGCCAAAAGTGAATATTCAAAAGACAAAAATACAAAAATACTTAAATACAGAAAGCAGGACCAAGTGTAGAACAAAGCGTGCATGTAAATAAAACAAATGAGGAAAAAAAATAATAAAACAAACGTGCAGAAACAAATTCAGTTTTTAAGACCTCAAATTTTTTTTTTTAATAATGTTAAATACAAAAAATGAATTTTAAAACATACTAATAACTTTTAAGTAATGATGTCACATACAAACTTTAAATTCTTAGCAAAAATGAAAGTTATAATGACTTTTGTTCATCTACATCTTTTGCATAAAAAAATAAATAAAATGATTTAGCAATATTAATATTGTTAATGAATTGAACATATAATTTTTAGATAACCACGAAAAAGATTATCATTGATTTTGAATTACATTTTTTAAAATGTTGAAATATAATAATGTATATTGCCTTAAGAATTTAGTTTAATAATGCTAATTACATCTTAAATTGGAAAAAAAAAAAGAAAGAAAGAAAGAAAGAAAGAAAGAAAAGAAAAAAAAAGAAAAGAAAAATTCATTTAAAATAAATATTTTTAAAATATTTCTTGTAATGAAACTTTGCCGTTGAATCTAAAATCAAAATATTAAATTATATATATATATGTGTGTGTGTGTATATATATATATATATATATATATATATATATATGTAATAATAATAATAATAATAATAATAATAATAATAATAATAATAATAATAAATTTAAATTAGACATGTATTTGAATACAAAATAATAATAGAAATAATAAATTAAATATAGACTAAAATGTAAAAAAAAAAAAAAAAAAAAAAAAAAAAAACACTCTTTCATTAAAATTCACAAAAAAGTCAACTTATATTATAAAGCACAAATGTGTGCGTCACTCAATGCCGACGTCATAATGATGCGGGCAACAATCTGGTGAAAACGGATGAATGCTGCAACAATGGAGCTATTTTTTCCTATTAATATTAAATAATCGCAACGTTATTTCTATGGGGAAAATGCAAGTTTTGGGCCGACGTCAAACCCCCCCCCCCCCCCCCCTTAGGTACTGAATTAAAAAAAAAATCAATGTTCAATTTTTGTATTGCCATCGGGAATACACATAAATATTCCAAATTTCAAAGCTCTATGGAGAAAAATGAGTAACAAGATTTGACTGCAGTGTCGAATTCAGACACTTTTCTCCGGGAGGAATTTCTGTGGCTCCGGGGGAGACTCTGTAGAGTTCCAGTGGCGAAATTAAATTTTTTAACCATTAGAAGCATAAAATCTGAAATCTTCCGGGGGGGGGGCATTTCGATGCTCCGGGGGGGATGTCCCCCCTGGGCCACCTCCTGAATTCAACATTGTCTGACTGCCATAAACATACAAATAGAATTGTAAATTAAAAGAAAGCATGTAAAAATAAGCTTTGATTTCGCTTTCTTATTTCTAAGGCGAAAACAATTTCATTAATTGGAAGTATTTATTTGGTTAACCTTTATACTTATTATATGAATGGTAATATCTCCTTAAAATCATAAATTAATAATCAAAGCTTGATTAGTAAATAGTTATTGGTAAAGCATTAATTAATAAATTAAAGACAAATCATTTTATAAAAACTAAAGTTTAAAAAACAGCATTTTTCTTGAGTTCTAAGCTATCCCACACAAGTGAAAAAAAGAAAACTAAAAGAAAGAAAGAAAGAAAAAAAAAGAATAGAAAAGAAATGCAAGGAATTTTTTCTATTTATAGATGCTTTCAAAAAGTACGATTCTGAAATCTTCTTTGCCAAAGAATAAATGTTTAAAAAGGTGTAAAGAAAAATAAAGATAAGTAATCGAAATTCGGAAAACTTCAGCAAAAACAGGAACCTTTTTTCCCGTAAATGTTTGCATGTAAATACATCAAATGAGAAAGAATAAATAGAACAAGCGTGCAGAAACAAATTCAATTTTTAAGAACTTATAAGACTGTTGTAAGAGAAATAATGTTAAACACAAAAAAGTTTGAAATTGTACGTCAAAGGTGACACAAAATGAGGTGAGTTCGTACTGTTATTGTTTCAGTGAAATGAATTATATCGTCTGTTATTATGATATGATTATTTTCCGTAATAAAATAAGTATATTTTAAGTAGTCAACATTTTATCTTCTGTCGACATTTACTGAAAATTCCAATGGGAAACTTAAGCCTAACTTTGAAAATTTCAGAACTTGAAATCCATATTTGGGCTCTTTATCCATTTAATATCTATTTCTCCAGAAACATCTCTCCAAAAAACTGTCGGTAGGTTATATGATTGCTATAATTAAGCAATTTTAGTATACAAATTCAGCTTGTTAATTCAGTAATACGGAAATAATATGACTCCATCTTAAATATTACGGCCATGACAACCTAGAATCATTACCTATCATGGTATATCATTGAATTAATTACATATGATAGGATTTAGTAGAATGAAGAATGTGACTTTAACTTGGTCATAGAGGTTATAAAATGTCATGTACGACTATAACGTCATATATGTCAGATAACTCGGCAATACATCTCGGTCGCTTGACGATTAATACTCGAAAGCTGCTATAACAAGGAAGTACCGATTTTTAAAAAAATCAAATTACTTAATATATATTTATTTATTAATACCTTTTTGAGTTTTGATTCAATTTTCATAAAATTTGAAATGACTCGACAAGATTCTGAAACAATTATACATATTAAGTTTCAAACCGTTTGGTTGGGTAGTTTTTGCGCTGTTATATGCGGACAGACGGACGAACCAGGTGACAACTTAGGTGCTACGTATTTATATAATTAGGAACGCACCTAAAAATGATTAATAATCGAAATTCGAAGGATGTTAACAAAAACGGGATTTTTTTGTCGTAAATGATTGCATGAAAATAAATCAAATGTAAACGATTGATAAATAGAACAAGCGTGTAGAAACAAATTCAGTTTTTTTTTTAAGAACTAATAAGAATGTTGTAAAATATATAATGTTAAATACAAAAAATAAATATTAAAAAAATGTTAATAACGTTTAAATAATGGTATTTTTCACACGTAAATATTGAGTTTTTTAAGACTTTTAATTATATTTATTCATCTACACCTTCCTTCAAAAAATAATAAATAAATTAAATGACTTAACTTTTTTTTTTTTTTTAACGAAACGTACATAGTGAAATTTCTAGCTAACCACGCAAAAGTTTAACATTGATTTTGAATGAAATTTAAAATATTGCAAATCAATCATGTGTTCTGTATTGTTTTTAAAATTTCGTGTAATAATTTAATAAGTATTAAAATACAATAATCTTTTATTCATATTAAAAAATTAAAAAATAAATAAAAGAAAAGAAAATGCATTATGTAAACAAACATTTCTAAGACTGAAATGAAAAAGTTCAATTTTATTTCAATAAAAAGCAAAAATAATATTAAATTTAAATTAAATATTTGTTTTGAATGCAATGTGTTTCTTTTGAATGCATGTTTACGTGTGACTATTAAAAACAGAAATAAAACTTTAAAATTTAAATGATCGCGTGTTAAAAGCAGTAACTGGGGAAAATTATGTCACAAAAAATGTACTTGCACATAAATATTAAAAAAAGAAAAAAAATACTTGAAAATAATAATTGAAATATTACACGTTAAAAGCAGTAAATAGGAATATTACGCCATATTTTCCCATGATTCGATGAATATGTTTTAATAGTAAATGCAAGATAAAATATAGTAAAATAAAATTATTTTCCTATAAAATTATAGAATTATAGTAAAATAAAATTAGTAAAGAATATTAATAAAGTATTTAATAATAAAGTAATATTAATAAAGTATTTAATAATAAAGTAATATTAATAAAGTATTTAATAATAAATGAAAGACAAATCAATTTAGCAAAATGTATATTCAATAAACAATATTTTTCTCGAGATTCTAATCTACCTTCACACATGAAAAGGAAAAATGAAATGTCTTTCTTCCGTTTATAGATGCCTTCAAGAAGTACGATTTTGAGAACTGCATTGTCAAAGAGTGACTATTTAAAAGAGAAATAAGGACAAAAAAGTGCTTATTAATCGAAATTCGAATGAAGCGCTGGCAAAAACAGAATTCTTTGTCGTAAGTGATTGCATGTAAATAAATCATATAAGAAAGAATAAATAGAACGGGGTAGCGAAACAAGTTCGCATTAGAAAAGACTCATAAGAGTGTTGTAAAAGAAATAAAGAATTAATGTTAAACCACGGAAAATATTAACATTGATTTAGAATGAAATTTAAAATCCTGAAATTCAATAATGTGTTGTTTATTGTGTTTAAAATAGAATAAATATTTAAAAGAGGTGAAAAGAAAAATAAAGACTAGTGATCGAAACTCGAATGATGTTACACTGTTAACTCCCCAGCCATTCGACCGTTTTTATAGAAAAAGGTTACATGATCGTAATTAAACTCTTTTCTGACCATAATATAGGCAATAATCTAGTCAGAATCGAGTTAATTTACGGTTATGAAACCGTTTTCTATGAAAACAGTCAAATGACTGGGCAGTTTGCTGCAAATTTTTAACAGTGTAGCAAAAACAGGATTTATTTCTCGTAAATGATTGCATGGAAATAAATCAAATGCAAAAGAATAAATATAACAAGCGTTCAGAAATAAATTGATGTGGAAAATTATGTTATAAAAAATGTACTTGCACATGAATATTAAAAAGAGAAATAAAACTTAAAAATAATAATTAAATGATTACGCGTTAAATGCAGTAAATGGGAAAATTACGCCGTATATCCCCATGATTCGATGACATTGTTTTAATAGTAAATGCATTAGTAACTTATAGCAATATTAATAAAATATTTAATAATAAATAAAAGACAAATCAATTTATTCAAACTGATATTTAATAAAAAGTATTTTTCTCGAGATTCTAATCTACCTTCACACATGAAAAGAAAAAAATGAAATGACTTTCTTCAGTTTATAGAGGCTTTCAAGAAGTACGATTCTGAGAACTTCGTTGTCAAAGAGTGAATATTTAAAAGAGAAATAAGGAAGAAAATGCTTAGTAATCAAAATTCGAATGAAGCACTGGCAAAAACAGAATTTTTTGTCGCATGTGATTGCAAGAAAATAAATCATATGAGGAAGAATAAACAGAACGGGAGATCAGAAACAAGTTCGCATTAGATAAAAATTCATAAAAATATTGTCAAAAAATAAAGCAATAATGTTAAATAATAAAATAAGTTATAAACAATATTAATAAAAGCTTAAATAAAGTTTAACGTCATTCGTTGATGTAGTAAGTCTGAAACTGTACAATAAATGAATTTATAAAAATGAATTTCAAAATTCCTTTGAAAAGAAGAATTGCCGTTAAAACAGAATTTCTTCGGTTTGAATAAAAGAAATAAACATTATGATTTAAATTAATTTTTTTTTTAAATATTTTTTATATATAAATATATCAGAGACGGACCCTTCTATTCAAACTGGGTCTACTTTTTCCCACCAGTAATTTCTAATACTTTTTCCAAATAAGTTGTCTAGGAGGTAGGTCTTTAAGTTAAATAAAAGAGTAAATAAATAGGTAAAAAGTCTTTTCATACAAATATTTAAAATTTTAAAGAAATAATGCAGTTATTACTTTGCTTTTAATATTAAAACATATTACATGAGACAACTTAATGGAAACGTATACTAATTTTACTTTCGTAACGATAAGAGTTTTGTTAAAAAAGATATAATTATACTTAAAACGATGTGAAAACAGAAATTCAAAACAGACTCTTATTTCTAGGCTAAAGCGGTATCAGGTGGGTCTGAAAACAGAAAAAAGAAGCTAGTCTGGGAACAGGGATACTCCTTATAACATTTAATCAAGTGATGAAAAGTTTTGAATAGGATGAATACGAGCAGGGAAGACCGAGCTATGCTCGGTCAAAATTAGCTTTGAGTTCAAATATCATGACCAAAATGACCCACTAATCAAATTTTCTCGAATATGTGACCAAGGCCAATTGCCTTCTCGTTCCCGAAACCCGTAGGATTTAAAATTTAGTCAAAATAGTCTGAGCCATTTTTAAGATAAAAATAGCTTGACCCATAATGACCCATGACCAAAATGACCCACTAATCGAATTTTGTCGAACATGTGACCCAGATCAACAGTCTTCTCGTGCCCGAAAACTATAGGATGCAAATTTTTTTCTAAATAGTCTGAACCGTTTTTTAGAAAAAAAATAGCTTTACCCACAGTGACCCAAAAATGACCCACTAATCGAATTTTCTCGGACATGTGACCTAACCCAATGATTTTCACATGCCCGAAACTCGTAGGATACAAAATTTAATCAAAATCGTTCGAGCTGTTTTTTAGATAAAATTAACTTGACCCGCGTTGACCCAAAAATGACCCACTAATCGAAAGTTCTTGAACATGTGACCCAGTCCAATAGTCTTCTCGTGCCCAAAAATGGTAGGATATAAAATTTAGTCAAAATCGTTTGAATCGTTTTTTAGATACACTTAGCTTGACCCTGACCCATGGTGACCCAAAAATTACCCACTAATCAAATTTTCTCTAACATGTGACCTAGCCCAATGAAATTTTTCTGATGCCCCAAAACAGTAGGATACAAAATTTCGTCAAAATGGTTAGAGCCGTTTTTAAGATAAAATTTGCATGTATAACCAACCACACACAGACAAGATTTGCTCGTATTAGAATATATGATATTTGGTCAAAGGCTAGATCATGAACCGAAGAACATTTTGCACACTAATGATCGACGTTCTCTGGTGTCGTTTGCAACTTTTAATTCAAAATACAGCCTGCAAATTATTGCAAATACAAACATGGTTTAGTCTTTCAATGAACAACTAGTAGAATTTTCAAAGATGCTAGTTATTTTAAATGGATAACTAAAAACGTACCAAACAAAATAATTTATTGGGAATCATGGATCATGAAATGGAGTCAAGGAAGCATAGAACTTTAATTGTCTTTAAACTTCTCCAGATATCAGTCCTATCGAATGCAATGGGTTATCAATGAAAATTACCCTTTCAAATGAGGATTTAATCAGTACTACGGAACGGATACTCGTAGCTGTGAATTTATCGGACAGTATGTCCCATTACCTTTTGGAGACTTTTTTCATTGAGAAATAAAAAGTGTGTGTGTGGGGGGGGGGGGATTAAAAGAGCATATTTATCGAAATGCGATAAGATTAAAAAATGAAAGGCTATATATTTTGTAAATTAGATTCCCTGAACAAAATAATGTAAGCTTTGTTACATTAAACGTTTTGCTAACGAAGTTTTGTTTATTTACGAGTTCGACCATTTTTTTTTTGCTCCTTTATATACAGATACATACACACACACACACACACACACACACACACACACACACACACACACACACACACACACACACATATATATATATATATATATATATATATATATATATATATATATATATATATATATATATATATAATGTATTCTGTCCTCCCAGTTTGAATTATTATTTCCTGATTTCATTTGTTCGATAGTTATTGTGAAGTTGGGGAATGAGATTGAAATTAAAATAAAATTGTTCTCCTCATGACAAAAGTTTTACATGTTTTTATTTTTTATTTTATCGGAATCCTCTCCCCCCTGACGATGTTTCTCATAATGTAGGCAGGCCATATTACTTCGTTTTTTTTCATCAGTTTCTTGTTGAACCCACTTTTTTTTCTTTGTTTCTTTTTGTAATTTTGTGTTGATGTTGGATACATATATATATCTACATATACATATAACCAGCAACTGAACACGAAAAAAAATATAATTGAAATAATACAAATAGTGATATATATATATATATATATATATATATATATAATTACACTGAAAGATAATTAAAAACTTTTATTTTCGGAACATCATTAAAAAAGTGGCAGATTTTGCATTTATAACTTTAAATATACCAGAGGAGTACAGTATGTATTTAATTTTTTAAATATAGTACTGCCGAATTTTAATTTCTCCAACTCAAACGACAATGTATGACATCGTATGGGTCATGGTGATGTAAAATTTGGGAAATAAACACTTCAGTTCATAGTTAGAATATTCAAAATTGAAGTATGTTTCTATCATCCGCGGTTTCAGATGTAATAAACAATAACTTCCATTTTGAATCTCCCGATATAGATAATGGATGAATAATGATGTATGTTAAGGTAAAAGGTAAAAGAAGCAGTGCAAAAGGTAAACGAAAACTTCTTTGCTATTATAAAGTTTAAAATAATGAAATAATGCTCACAACTGCTGTCGTATTCAATGTGAGTTACTTTGCAATATAAGAAAAAACTTTATAGATCAGGGCACGAAATTTCCGCTCGCCAGCTCCCCATTGGCGAGCAAATATTTAAGGTTGGCGAGTAAGTTTCGTCTTTTGAAATGTTGTGCTTCAAATCAAACTGTATACGCTCAGAATATCGTGCCACAATCTAGCGACACGCCGAAATGTTTTAAAATCAAGCGACGACATTTATCTTCCAAAAGAAGAAAAAATGCGGCGTCACCAACTTCAATTTCTCTCCTACGGTGGAACGAACTTCCCCCATCTATATTTGTTCTCCCATTTTCGCAAAGCACAAGCGCCAAGGCTGCTTTTTTCCGAATCTGATTGCTCTTCACTCCTGCGCGAAGTGAATCAGGTTTCGCCACCTAAGCTCAGCTGCTTGAAACACGGTAAAAATTATTCGCTTTCTCCAGAATTTTTAACATTTAAAAAATTGTTCATGTTTTTGGTATGTAAAATATTCTGGATTTAAAGACAGCTCCTTCTAACAATGGTCAATTTAAATTCAGTTTGTCATAAATAGTTCATTTTCTGGGCAGGTGTGGTGGCCGACGTTATTGTCTGAATGAATGTAAAATTGTGGCGAGCAAAAATTTTAGTCTGGCTAGTACCTTTTCAGCTGAAATTTCATGTCCTGTTATAGATTGAAAAAAAAAAAACCCTAACTTTTTAGCATTAAAACAAATATTTTTTAACATGGGTGCAAAATATGTATTTATGCATATACATTTAAGGAAGCTTCGTGGGCGTAAGAAAAGAAGTCATTAGTACGAGGGAAAGTCATTAAGTAAGTCACAAAAGATAATTAAATAATAACTTACAATGATATTCACTTCAAAACTATTTTTATTTCGCAACATATTCTCCACCAATATTTATGCACTTATATCGCCGTTTTATCAGTGCCCCAACACCAGCTGCATAACATTATTTGTGTTGCTGTCTCAGCCACATTAGGACTTCAAGTTGAACCTTTTCATCATCTGTGAACATCCTCTTACAACTTCTTCAACATCCACCATATAGCTTCGACTTAGTCCCAAGCGATTTTCATCTGTTTAGTCCACTAAAAAACCATATTGGAAGCAAGATGATGTTCACAGATGATGAGAAGGTTCAACTTGAAGTCCTAATGTGGCTGAGACAGCAACCCAAATAATGTTATGCAGCTGGTGTTGGGACACTAATAAAACGGCGATATAAGTGCATAAATATTGGTGGAGAATATGGTGAGAAATAAAAATAGTTTTGAAGTGAATATCATTGTAAGTTATTATTTAATTTATCTTTTGTGACTTACTTAGTGACTTTACCTCGTACAATATCACCCACTCACACGGGTGGTTTGCGTGGTATTCGTGCATTGCGCTAATTTTTCTTTTGGAAGTATGTTTTTTCTATATTCAAATTTAGAGTTACATTTCAGAAATTTTAAAGAATATTTCCTCACCTTGTTTAATAGTAAGCTTATGAGATTACACAAGGAAAATATTTCTATTTAAATATAGTGGTTGGACGGAACTGAATTTACTTATTAAAAATTAAAGTTTAATTGATTAATAATGCCACAGTTTGACACTTTTTTTCTTAGAGTATAAGGCATTTCTATATAAATAGAAGCATTTTGAATATCATAAATCACTGAGTATCTAAATTGTAAAAATGCACTGATATTAATACGGATATTAATACACTGGTGATAATTTTTTGTTGATTTACGATGAACAACATCAATATCAAACATATTTGTCAGAAAACGGAATTACTCGCGAGTTTAAAACGGTTCAAACTGTAATCTTCAACAACAGGAAAATAAATTTCAGTACGAGTCAGTTTTGTATTAAAATACAATAATTTATTGTTGAATAAATAAATAAAGTAGAATTTTTCGGATATGTTAATTATCTGGAGAACTTTATTGGAAAAATATTATTAAAGCAAATTCTTTTAATTAGACCAGGGGATCCAATCTGGGGTTTCCAGAGTAGAGAACATATTACATTTAATTTTTATATTTAATATTTTTTTTATTGTCCACTAATACCAAAAAGTATTTTTATATATGTAAAAAAAAAAAAAATCAATAATGTGTTCAAATGAAGTTTTTAAATTTATTTTAAAAGACACTTTCGTGTTATCTGCATGCCAGCAGTTAATAACCAAAGAAATCGTCAAAGATTTCTCTATTTATAGCAGCCTTTTTTATATTCTGATTATTTCAGGGTTATATTTATACTTACATATTGTCTTAAACGCAAACGGGTAATCGGGCAGCACGCAATAGAGGTAGATTTTAAATAAATTGATGCTTGAATTTATTTTAAGATCCATAAAATATAGTAAATGAAGATACAGTTTTCAAACAAATTACATTTGAAAGTACATTTTTGTCCCCTATTCGACGGTATAAAAATTGAAATTGCGCGATATTTAGAACTTAAAAAAATTGCAGTAAAAGCGAAATTTATTGGTTAGGTGTTGCCACCGTCCATATGACGTCAACGTTACTCGAGGACATCCTTTTTATTTATAATATAGATTTAATGAGGTATAATATCAATGACACACAAAATGCCTAGAAGTATTTTGAAAGAGTAACATTATTTCATTAAAACAATCTGGCCCATGCTTTTTTTTTAATATCAAGCTTTCAAAATCGGTACCCATCATACATATCTTACCCATCATACGTAGCATAGGGTAAATCTTGTAATAGTTTTGAAAATCTAAAAAAAAAAAATTGACGGATTTACACGTTTCAGACACTGGAGATTCCGAAAAACATATTTTTAGAAAAAAAAAAATTGCCGTCCGTCTGTCTGTGTGTGTGTGTGTGTGTCTGCGTGCCTGTAAACGCTCTATCTCCCGAATGAAATTGAGATAGAGACTTGAAATTTGATATCTTCTTAGTATGTAATAATGGGAAGAAGCTCTTTGAATTTCATTAACCTCGATTATCCGGAACTATTTTTTTCGGACTC
The DNA here is from genome assembly GCA_963931845.1 of Maratus michaelseni. Taxonomy (NCBI): domain Eukaryota; kingdom Metazoa; phylum Arthropoda; class Arachnida; order Araneae; family Salticidae; genus Maratus; species Maratus michaelseni. The sequence continues at coordinate 162,609,035 of OZ007594.1, read as the reverse complement.
TCGAAATATCCATTCTGATAAAAGGCATAAATTTTTTTTTCGAAATTGTTTATTTTAAGGAGTGAATAAAAAAGACAATAAAAAAAACAAATTTTGCATAAAGAATGAAGTTGATTGAATAATTAGTTGCCGCGGTATTTGTAATCATATTTTCCACTTCTCTTCGATTTTTCATGACCCTGTATTTCATTCAAATTTCAACTGAAATATATATTTTAATTGGAAATGAGACGCTTAATCCGACGCAGTAAACTGTTAATTAATATGATTATTAATTTTGGAGTTATAAGGATGTTGTTTTTTTTTTTACGCAATTCAGTAATAGAGCATTTAAAGCGAGGCTAACGAAAAAAGAAGGCTACCGCGGTGCTTTACGCGTATCTTTTTTTACAGACCGCGGGAGTCACGTGATGCTCGAATCCACCAATGCAGGTGTACGAAAAGAGCATCACGTCACACTAGCGGTCTGTAAAAAAAGATAAGTGGAATGCACCGCGGTAGCCTGTCTTTTTCGTTAGCCTCGATTTAAAGTTTATGACGTCATCAAGCCACGATTTTATTCGAATTGCAATGCATTTTATAAATAATTTACACATGTTTTATTTTCATATTTTTAAATTATGCATATCCATGATGGGTAAGTATTACGGTGGCCCCCAACGACTAATTTTAAAGTTGATACTGACTACTTAAAGACACTTGTCGATTTCTATTCATTTGAATTGTGTGATATTCTTATGAATTTTCATAAGTTTTTAAATGGAAAATTTGACAAAAATGTCAGTCATCAATCACATCCTATAAAAATATACTGGGAAAACAATCAAACTGATTGGCTATTTTAATTACGAAATATAGATTAACTATGACATTTATGCTATATGATATAGCATCTCTTGACAAAGTGTCTAGAAGAATTTTTAATAATCACAATTACAATGAATATCTAAGTAGTGGGAAGACGCTGCCATAATTTACGGCTATCGAAACATTAAAATTAAATACATTTGTCTGGAAACAGAATTACTCGCGATTTAAAACGTTTGAAATTGTAAACTGCAACGACAGGAAAATAAATTTTAGATCGAGAGTTGTGTATAAAAGTATAATAACTTGTCGAATAGTTAGATCTATCAGGAGGTTTTGGAATTTGTTAATGATGTAACTGCATTATACATATCAAACGGCTCTCAATTATCTATAACTGGCGGGTAAGTCTAAAACTGATGTGGTAAGTTTAAAATTGTAAAATAAATTCATTTATAAAAACATTTTAAAAGTCCCCTTGAAAAGAAGAATTGCCTTTCAAACATAATGTCTTATATTTGAACAAAAATTAATAATAAACTAAATTAGAGTTTTCGAGTTATTTAGAAAATATTATACTCTAACAATAAAATTTTTGAAGGTATTTATTTAATAAAATAAAATTACTATTTTAAGTAATGAAATGCATTCAGTCTAATCTTCTCAACCAGTTAAATTGAAATTATTATCTATATCAGCGGGTTTTTTTTTTTAATCCTATCTCTACACTGCGCAGTGGAATACCACTATCTTTTAAGAGTAAAATTTGCCTTATTTAATCGCAGAAATTTTGTGATCAAATTAGGCAAAGAACACTGTTAAAAAAATGGTATCACGCGATCCACAGTTATACATTCAGTCGTGTTACAGCAAAATGGTCGTTGATTAATGTCATAGTTAATTGTAATTAGGTTGTCAAGTTTGCTTTCCGAATGCATTTTTATACGGTATGCTGAATTTTATTTTCTGTTTCTCTATTTTTAAATTTAGGGAAATTAAGATGTTTTCTAATTGTATAATGCAATTACAGACCCAAACATCATTAAAATACCTGATTTATTGAATTATTGAACAGGTTATTAATTATACTTTAATACGCAATTCTCTGGAACTGAAATTCCTTTCCTATCCTATTCCTTTCCCCTTTTTCTACTCTGAAATTTACAACTTCAAACGTTTTAAATTGCTTGTAATTCTATATCCAGACAAATATATTTCATTTTAAGGTTGATCGTCGTACATTACAGCAGCGTATTTTCACTACTTAGATATTCATTGTATTTGTGATTATCCAAGAATACATTTTTGAATTTTGTTCATAACTTTTGTTCATAACTAAAATAATGAATATATCTTTAGGAAATTTGAAACGGACTGAACATTTTTTGTGTTCAATATTTTTTTGATTCAAAAAAATCTTGGATAAACTGTAACATTTGGTAGTGTTGTAGGTAGTGTAGTTTGTAGTTTGTAATTGTTTCTTGTAAGAGTTCCTCAAGAAACAGTTTTTGTATAGGAAACTAGAGTCACCCAATCTAGTCATTTGGTCAAAGTTACCTGACGCTTCACTTCAATTCGAATTAGGAATATGTTCATTACTTAAACGATAATGAAGATGAAATGCAAAGGATGTGAATTATCACTTTACTAACCAGCATACAATCAACAGAGTGAAAAAATGTTCATAAAGGGGTTTGATCCCGGATCCCTTGGAATAACACACGAAGTGCTTTACCAATTAAGCCATCCGGACGACATCCAGTCTAGCATTCTCTCACTCTTATATGGCTACGCTAAAAACTCGCAGCACATGTGTTGCGAGTTTGTAGCCTAGCCATATAAGAGTTGAAGCATTGTGAAATTAAACATATTAGAAACGTGCGCTTTCTCTTTTCTATCTTTTCCATTTAACCAGGTCCGTGAAAGCATAGGACGTTTTTTAACAATCCAAAAACAGTCGTAAAGCTGAAAATTTCGTTAATGTGACATTCGTTGTAACGAGATTCTACTGTATTTACTTATTTTATAATCGATATTTTAATTAACAAGGAATTAACAAATAATTTTCAGACAACAAATGATAACGGCTTGCTTGCAATTGTGCAAAAAATATTGTTATAAACGTGTCAGGTTATGCCTATTTTTTATTTACTTATTGCGTGCCTGTTTGGCACACTAGAGTGCCCGTCAAATAGAATTTTTCTCTCAGCCCTTTATTTTTATCCACTTTAATTTTAATCTACATTGCTGCCTGCCAATAGAGTGCCTTTATAAATAAGATAATGACGACACACACACACCTGTATAGATGTAGAATCCTTGTTGATGGATAAATACTATCAGACGACTTTAAATAATATCACACAATGCACAAACTTGCATTTCTTAATGTATCTTTGCTGCTTCTTTACTGCATCCATATGAGTCATAACAAAATCCTTTTTCCGAAATATTTCAAATGCTATTAAACAGGAAGTATGCTGAATAACTCTCTTAAAGTTTTCTGATAAATATATGTAACAAATTATTGTTAAATGCAATAAATGTGACAAATAATAATGAATATGTAATTAGCAAAACGTTTTTAAAATGAATTAATGAGTACAAAACGTAGATTTTAACTAAGCAAATGCAAATGCTCTCTATCAATAAAATATTTCATATCACATTTTTAAAATAGCCACTCTTTTTATTCAATAATACAGCCGGATTCCAATTCAACCGTATAAATAATTTACCAACCCGAAACCTTTCTGATTTATTTGATTATTAAGTAAATAATATCTTAATTCGTATCTCCGATAAACCACAATTCATTTTACGAGCGTTCGAGTTTACAGTTTCAGGCGTTTTAAACATTGAATAATTCCACTGTATTTACGTTCAAAATTCTTCCTTCAATAGATTAAATCGTTAGAAGAGGTAGCATACGAAAGGATTTCAGAAAATGGAAGTTCTCCCAACGTTAATTCAAGTTTAGACATGTCAATTGTCGTTTCTAAACAGCCATATTTCATCTTTTATGTTGATTGTGATAAATGATATCTTTAATCTCCAAGAACCAAGGTGTTTATGTTTAACTATGATTATTCAAAACAGCTGTACAGTCTTTGTTCGAAGATAATTTTACTGCTAAACTGTCACTTAATATTGTTACACTTAATCCAAGTTTACTAAATTCATTAAAACTGTGTATCTATTGGCTTGTTTATCACCATAATATACTTTAAGGAGATAAATTGAATGGAAAGTTTTCACAATTGTCTCAGTTAAATTAATGAATATATGCACAAGCTCTTAAAAATTTATATGAAATAGATATACGCTTTAATAGCGACATTTTAAAAATTAATACGCCTTTTGAGAAATAAATTTTTATTATTTTGAGCTGATCCTAACATGACTATACATTTTTGCATGAGTTTAAAAGGTTTAGGTTTAACCGATATTCAATTAATATTTAACTATAGCACATTTAATCAGCATCTTGTACCAGGAAATAAAGTCAAGATTTAAATATTTGCTTGTAGCTTTTGAAGAGTGATAAATATCTTGTGAAACTTAAGTCTTTCTAAATGATGACTCAGTTGAAAGGCTGTTTTGATTTCTAATTACTTGCTTGTATACCTACCTGCGTAGATTTGTTTAAATTTTCGAATATAATGTTCAAAAAATTACGAATTCAAAATTAATATTGAAACTACATTTACATTTTGTACTCTATTTTGTATTAGAATTGTTGCAATTAATCTGAAGTCATGAATTCTAGCTTATTATTCTTGTTGCCGTAATAACTGTTAAATATAATCCCAGATTTTAAACTTAGATATAAACCCGCTATACAATGTAACCAAAGGTATTTTACACTGAAAATAAATATTCAGATTTTCCAATCTACGTTGTGAAATCTTAATTTTTTTTCTGTCTTTAGTAGTTATTCTTTACAATGATATTTTTAATTAAAAAATAATTATTCATGAGCATTTCCCTCGCTCTTATAATAATGCGAAGGTATATAATTACGTGAGAATATTGAAAATTATTCGATGATACAAGAAAAGATTTAAACGAACAGGAAAATATCCGAACTATAGTCATAACTTTAATTTTGAAAATCTGAAAATGAAACTCTTTGTACCAAAGTTCCTTGTTCATGATTTTCTACAATCTTGCTATGGTGAAATTTTATTGGGGGGGGGGGGGAATATTGTTACACTTATAAATTTAAATTGGTTATTCGATTGAATGTTATTAGTTTCAATTGTTTGGGTTTTTTCTTACAATTTCGATACTTGTTTGTTTTTCCGTCCGTAAGTTTTTGACGCACAGTGGTTTGAATAGTGTTTGTAGTGCGAAACATTTTTTTGTAGAGCTCTTTTTTATTTTGTTTCTTTCTTTGTATGAAAAACATTCTTTCAATATTTTTGCGATATAACTGGATCTATAGACAGTATAAAGTAATGGAAAATATATTTTTTAATGAATAATGAAATAATGTCTAGTTACCAGATTTTAAAAAATAGACGTTTATTTTGTATATTCTTTGTAAATTAATTAATTTTTTGTTCAGGTAGCAATACTACGCACTTCAATTTATTAAAACCGAAATCTTTATACTACTCTAAAGAATAGTATATATCAGTATCAATTTCTGGAAATACGTGCAATTTTGTGTACGTCAATATAAACTTACTAATTCACAATTTCAAAGATAGTTGACCGAAAGGCGCTATAAAAATAATTCTTTTTTTTAACTTATTTAATAAACAATCCAATAATGAACAAAATATATATTTTAATATTATTTGCGAAATAAATCAATATAAAGGACAACAGTAAATTGCTTACTGGGGTAAAGTTTGTTTGTATACACCATATTATTGTTTGAAAAAGTGTATATATTACGATTCAATGAGGCTTCTTTAATGAAAAATAACACGTGCTAAGCAAATAAAAGTAATTCGAAAATTTTATTTTTTTGTGCTAAATATTGAGTTGTCAAATGTGGAAGAAAAATCTTCGACCAAAGTATCTAGAAATTTGTGCTGTACTATGAAAAATATTCAAAACAGTTTCATATTTATGTAGTAAAAACTATTTTATTGTAGTAACTGATGGAACGCTACAGAGTGATCATTTGAATTTAAGTCTGACTGCATAGGATTTACCACTATATTGCTGTTTATTGATTAATATGAGTATTTTAAATTATCCGAGACGTATAGTATTTATTTTGCACCTATGACTCTAAGGATCTGATATGATAATTTACACTTAGAGAATTTTATTAGACAAATTATCAATTAATTATAGAAAAGAAAAAGTTGCGTTGTGAATTATTTTTGAAGTTCGGATCCTCTTTGAGCCAATTACAATCATCAAAGGTTACCTGCAGAGAGTTATGTAACATTAAATAAATAATGGCTTATTTTAAAACCTAGATTGTAATATTAAAGAAAACATTTCCTAAAATAAAAGACTTAATATTAATTCAATAAATTAAGTAAACAAAAGGAAAACTGACTAAAATTAATTGAATATAAAATTGAGTTTATTTACAAGGTAATTATAAGCATATAATTAAAAACAAACATAAATGTTTAAAAAAAAAATATTCAATCCTAGTTGAGAACTGTATTCTCAACATTTATTTTCTGAGAATTACAGTTTATCTTACTGAATTAACAAATTCGATTTTGAAAGGCAGAGTTCCATACCCTAGAAGTATTTATTTGATTAGCCTTTTTATGTTTAGATCGGGGTAGGATCTTCATACACACGTAAATTCGTATTATTAAAAGAATATAGCTTAATTAAATAAAATGGAACAATGGTGAAGGAAGATTGTTTGTTACCTTATATTACTAGATAACGTTGACAGCAGGAGGTAATGGCTGACGCGTTTTCGCTTTTTCTTAGCGCGTACATTTCCATCTATTGGCACACACACTCAAAATCTGTTTTTTAGTTAGAGAGCAGTCAACCTTCTACTTTTCCATCTTTTTTGAATCTCAACTCTCAAAAAAAAATCACATTCTTTTCGTGGAGCAAAAAAAAAAAAAAAGGATGGAACCACTTTTCCCTTTTCACATAAAATTAAGGCCTTATATGTTTTAACTTCTTGAAAATTTGCATGTTTCGGCCATACCTCTGATTTTAGAGAGATGACCATTGGCAGGCGGGAGAAATTTGGTACTCCCCTTGAGTGTTTCATAGGTCCGTCGGTACAATAGTGATTCCTCTTGACGCCGTGCTGTGTCTGGGAGGTAAAGATGCTTTTACTTGGGAGGTCTTCGTGCCTATTTAAGCTCTCATAAATAAATGTGTCATATTATTGTTCTGACAATTTTCTCCATGACATTTTTATTAGGTGTAGTTAAATCATTCGTGGGAACGGAAAACCAAATATTTCCTTGACTGCCGTGGTTCACTTTGTTCCATAATTATCTATCTGTATGCGCTGATCCTAAAATGGATCATTAATTTGTATTGTTCACTGTTCACTGATTAAAATGATACCAAATACTCTGTTAATATGCAGAAAAAAAACCAAATACTTTTTTTTATAGTGTGTGCTAGTTTAGATCTAGATGGTGGTATTTCTCACCATCATCTCTTCCCCCGACATTAGAAAAAAAAAGGTCCACAGTATCTTTTTTTATATATATATATAGCCACAAAGTACTCGATGAAAGTCCATCGTCGTATTATATTGAAGATCAAAACTGAAAATGTTCACATGGAAAAGTCTAGGAACTTGGGATAAGCTGGAGTGTCACTAGGTTTGGAGTGTAAGTAGGTTTGCAACACCAGAAAAAAGTTTTACACATTGGTGAAATAAAGCGTAATCAAAAGTTCACTGTTGAAAAATCTGATGAAAGACATGACTTCTTCAGCAAGTTATCATGTGTAGTTGGTTTCAATTTCCATTGTTCCAAAAACATTTATTAAAATTTTGAGTTTTAATAGGTCCAAATCCAAATAAAGCAGGAAAATTTGAATAAGCCAAATAATAAAATAAAATGCCCGAGAGAAGAAAGAAAAAAAATTAATTTTCTTTTACACTCTTATATTTTTAGTTATTACATACATATAAATTGGCAAATCTTTTATTTTAATTATTACAGGCTAATTAGGTACCCATGAATGGAAACACAATATACAGAATCATTTAAAACAAATACTCAATATAATCAGTAAGCTGTATGCATTGATAATGAATACCATACAATTAAAAAAAAAATTATATAATATATGAAAAACATTGAGAGAAAACACATCTATATAATCACATGTCTGTTGTACTACAATCTTTATTATAAACATTATAATATAATTCTCACATGAATTATTTTCTCTTGAGCAGAAAGGAAAACTTCTTTATTTTTTTTATATATATAAAGAAAATGTTATGTTAAAAAAAAAAATCTTATCATTCTTACTAAAACAATTGTTTTGGAATATGTGAAAAGGCTACTTTTCTGAATGAAAGATATTCTCAATAATAATATATTTTCATAAAGGAAACAGATCGAAAAAATGAATTTTTTTTTTCTTTCGATACCAAAAATTTAAATATTCATCGATAAAGTCAAACGCAATACCCTTTTAAGCTGTCTGCCTTGGAATGAACGGGGTTGGGAAAAAAAAGGCAGAAGAAGAAAAAGAAAAAAAACAGTAATCTTTTCTCCCTCTAATCCATCACCGCTAAGCGGAAGGATAGAGAATGACAGCTAGATGACCCTACCTGTGGACAATGACTCATCTCCCTACCTTCGGATTCAGTTGTACACGGGGGACGATTTGCGAAATGATAAGCCGTGTATTAGGTATCTTTCCTCACCTGTGGGTGACGTTTACTAAACTCCTGGATTACTGACAGTGGAAAAAAAATCAGTGAAACGATTTGATTGCACGTGTGTCTGTGCAGATTTTGGATTACTCGCAAAAATCCAGCTATCTGTATTTTATTGTTGAAATAAGATTACATGTGTGATTAAAATAAAAAAAAGTCGTGTATACCCGGCTTGGATTTTAAAAAAAAAATGGGGTATGTAATTAAATCTGTATATCTGCTTAATTAAAGAAAATATTTTCTATATAAAAAAAAAAATCGGTACACGTGTAACGTGGTCAAATCCGTTTGCATCGCACTATCTTCTCGTCAATTTATATATTTACTTATTTATTTATATTGTGTATAAAAACGTAATGTATTATAATATATATATATTTTTTAATATAATATTGATTTTCTAGTTACAATTTAAGTTAGCGAGAACAAGCGAGCGTTGCTTTGCACAAACGAAAATGTGCATGCAATTGTAAAGTGTTTATTTAATTATTTATTCTTCTTATTATTATTATTTTAAAATATATTAACGTGTAAATATACATATTTAAGGAATCGAAAGCGAGCGTTCGCTTTTCTTTTCTCTTATTTTTTTTTGTTTTATAAAATATTACATATAATAGTTAGAAAAAAAAAAAGATTAAACAAATTCTTTTTTTTTGTAAAGTTTGGAAATTTAGTTAATTAGAAATATCTCAGCTAAATGCATTATTAGATGCTCTGCGCAGATAGTCTCAATTTCGCCTGCAAAAACGAGACTTTAACATCCAATAAATTGCTGAAATGATCATTGACATGTATCCAACACCTTTTTATTATTATTATTTTTTAAGTATGAAATAATTTACCTAAATATTTAAGGTATAAATTAAACATCCAATTTATGTTTTGTAATAATTGAAACGTTCAATGGTATTTTTTTTATTTTTATTTTATTTTTTTTAAATTAAATTATCTGAAATGTTAATCCTTAGGGACAACTAATAATTTTTTTTTACTTGTTTGTTTTATAATATGAAATCGTACGATTATTCTAAAATTAAAATTGAAACGCGTTGTTCTAACCAAGTTATAGATTATATCAAATATTAAACTAAAATAATTTTGTAAAATCTGACTGATTTTTTTTTTGTTATAATAATTCAAGTGGATTCGTCAATCCGTGGCTTTAAGCAAAGGATGAATTATTATAAATATTGGTCAATATAAAATGTTGTATTATTATTATTTATATTTGTGTCGCCGAGTGAATAGATGTTGACTTGTAATTTTAAATCGATTAGTTATATGTTTTGTGCTACATATAAAGACTTTTATTTTCACTTTTAGTAGAGGGGGTAAGGTTATATATTAAAATTTTTTTTGTTTTGTTATATAAATTAGTATAAAATGGGTTTGAAAGGGTGATACCCTGGCAAGGCTGCCTCTGTTTTTATTTTTACCGTAATTATTATTATTTTTTATTTAACGTGCATGTTTGTTCATAACTCCCTCTGACGAGCCAAATCCCTCAGTAGTACACTGTGTAGCAAAGAAAAAAAAACTTGCAGTATCTTCCCTAAATGATCTTTTTTTTTTTTTTTTTTTTTTAAATAGTAACCTGTCCTCAATGTACTGTACATAAACAATAATGGAAAATTATAAAATGTGTACTAAACTAAAGAAAAATAAGACATCTATAAACAATAAAAATTTAAAATAAATATATACATATTGCCTCGACAGCAATAAAAGAGAAAAAAAATTTCTCGCTTCCCTATCTAGGAATTTATGTGTATAGTCTGTGATTCCACTTTCGTTGGTGAGAATAATTTATTTATGTGGCGTTTAATAGTCGCTTTATCTGGGAATGCAATTTCCTTTAATAGGTAATTGTTATTCCTAAGCTTCCTTACCACCTCGAATGGTCCCAAGAATTTTGGCTGAAGTACACCTGGTTTACCCACGACTTTTAAGTAGCATTCTTGTCCCGTTTGTAGAAATTTTACTTTTTGGACTGGAGTACTGTCGATGTACTCCGCCATCATTTTTTTTTTGGTTTTGTAAGGCTAATTTCTTTATTTCCTCAATATGTTGGACTCTATTTTTAACATAGGTTTTGACAATTATGTCTTGGTCGGGCAAGTGTATGGAAAAAGGAGTTCTTATTTCTCTACCGAAAAATAGAAGTGCCGGAGAAAATCCCGTAGCTCTGTGCGTCGTACTGTTATAATTAATTTTAAAAAAATCAATCCTGGTATCCCATTCTAAAGAGTTTTTACACATAGCCACAATTGAATTTTTTAATATTTTATTACTGATTTCACAGAGCCCATTACTGCGTGGATTATTCACGGACGTAAAATCTAGGTCTATGTTAAGAGAATCCATGTATTCTTTGAATAAATCAGAGTGAAAATACCGGCCATTATCCAATTTTATGGATCGCGCCAATCCGAAATTACTAAAATAGCGATTCAATACATTTAGAAGTGTTTGTGATTCACAATTGCGAACCGGTACAGCCTCCAAGAATCTTGATGTGGAATCAATAATCATAAATACAAATTTATTTTTGCGTAGCGTCATTGGAAGCAAACCAATTAAATCTATATGCAAAACTGATCCGATTTCTTTATCTTTGATTATTTTTTGTGTGGGAACTTTAATAGTTTGATGTTGTTTAGTCGTGTTACATGGTATACATTTAGTACAATAATTCTTTACATCCCTGTACATCCCGTACCAGTAGAATCTAGCTTTTATTATTTGATAAGTTTTAAAAAATCCGAAATGTGGTTTATGAGCTTCCTGTATTATTTCAGCTTTAAGTTTATCCGGAGCAATTAACAGTTCATTTGTATCAGAGCCTGGCTTTAATATTAATATTTCTTTTTTATTGAGAGTGAATTTTTTAGTGGTTTTGTTTTGTTTGTCAGTTTTAATTTTGTTTATTATTTTATTCAATTTTTCGTCTTCTAATTGTTGTAGTTTAATGTTTTCATCTGATAGAGCTTTGTTTGCCGTAAACAATGAATTTTGCAATTTTTCTCTTGAAATTATATTATTAATGTTCCTCGAAACATAATCAGCAGGATTTTTAGATCCTCGATATGCTGAAAAGAGTAGTTAAAAGGGGACAAATTGTCCAACCACCTTGCTACAATGTCTGGTTGCTTTTCCAAATTTAAAAAATACGTTAGCGCTTTGGAGTCTGTATAAATATTAAATTTTCTCCCTGCGAGAATATGCTTGAAATACATCACCGCTTCATGAACCGCCAGTAGTTCGAGTTTGAAACTGGGGTAGTTCTTTTCGGGATCCCTTAATTTTCGCCCAAAATGTTCAATTGGCAGCTGTTCTCCGTCGTATTCTTGTGCTAAAATTCCAGAAATAGCTGTTTTAGAAGCGTCTGTGATTAAAATGAAATCTTTTGAGAAATCCGGGGGTTTTAATGTGGGATTTTTAACTATCGCTGCTTGGATTTCTTTGAAAGCATTTTCTTCTATGTCAGACCATTTAAATTTCACTTTGTCTTTAGTAAGATTAATTAATGGGTCAACTATTTTAGAATAGTCTTTAATAAGCGATCTAAAATAATTCGAAAGACCAAGTAGAGATTTAACTCCCTTCTTATTTTTAGGTTTAACTAAATTTTGAATTTTATCTATGTTTCTTTTTGAAGGAGAGTATCCTTCGCTGTTTAGGGTGAAACCGAGAAATTCGATTTCTGACATACAGACTTGTATTTTAGTAGGCTCAATAGTTAAATTATTTTCAATAAAAGCTTTAAGGACTTTGTCTAACAGATCTAACATTTCTTCGAGTGAGTCGGCTGCTAGGATCACATCGTCAATAAAATAAGCGACTTGATCTTCATTAAAGTGGCCCAACACTTTATCAATTAATTCTGCAAACACCGCAGTACTGAGTCGCGTTCCGAAAGGCAATCTTAAAAAGGAGAATTTACCGTGCTCCGTTATGAAAGCTAATTTTTCAGTGTCTTCTTCACGTAAATTTATTTGGAAAAACGCACTGTGTAGATCCAGTACTGTATAATATTTTTTTCCACTCATTCTCCGCAGAATCTCTTTAATTTCGGGTATGGGGTACACATAATTTTGAAGTATTTCATTTAAAAGTCTATAATCGACCGCCATACGATATTTAACTTCATTAGCCTGTTCGTTTTTCTGCAAAGATTTTTTTTTAACGAAAATAACAGGGAAAGCGTAATCAGAGTTGGATTTACGAATGATATTTGCTCTCAAAAGTTTTTCAATTTCTTTTTTAGCATACTCCTTAACATTGTGTGCAGTTTTGTATGGTTTAGTCTGCAGAGGATAATTATGTATTAAATTAAATCTTGGGACGACTAATGAAGATTGTCCGAGTGTATCGTAATTCTTAGAAAAGGCATGTGCATTATTTAGAAGTATTTTTTTTTTAATTTTTCTGCTGTGTCCGAGTCTAAATGTTGTAAATTAAAGTCGTCTGATCTAAGTTCTGCTTTTCTCCGTTCACGAACTTGCTCTAAATTCAGATTATTAATGTGCACTACCTGCTTCGTTACTTCTTGACCCTCAGTGTCAACTGATTTTATTTCAAAATGTTTAGAAATTTTGCCAATGTTCATTCCCTCTGTTAAGATTAATTTTTGTTGTGATTTGTTAGTGATTATTATATGAATTTTATTATCCTTGGCAATTTCGTGAATTGATGTTTTATAATAAATTTTCATATTATGTTTAATCGGTTCCAAGAGTATTGTATTTGTAGTTGCGAATTTATCTGGATCTAATAGTAATGCAACAATTTTTTTTTTGCCTGGTAGTAACTCCGTTGTCTGTGTTAGTTTTGCTGTAACAAAATTTTTGTGCGAGATACGTTTTTTTTTTTTCTTTTTGCGTATTGTTTCTTTATTTTGATTTTCATTAGAGTTAGCAGTTAAGTTACTTATCAGACTTTGAGGTTCATTTTCTAGAAATTGAAGTGCAATGTTTTTGTTTTTTAATTTCATGGTTTTATCTTCAAAATCTAGGATAATATTATTTGTTTTGAGGAAATCGAATCCCAATAGCATATTGTAGTTCCGACCAAAATCTTGAGTTGTAACATAGAATGCCCCCGATACAAAAACGTTTTCCAATTTGAAAGTTAATTTAATGCATTGCTTAAAAGAGATTGTCGAATTTGTTAATGTTTGAATTTTTACCTGGTTACAGAGATTTTTATATTTTACGTGTGCATTCTTTAATTGTTCGAACAATATAGGTGATGCCAAAGTTACTGCCGCCCCACTGTCTGTCAAAGCATTAATCTTAACACCATTAATTTCAAAAGTAATAATCGGAAGTTGAGAATTGTCATTACTTTTGACACTAGCAATAATTTTGTTATTTTTTTTAGACCCGCAGTGAGACTTACGCGGGTGCCTTGTATTTGAGAATGTAAGTCCCGACTTTAGTTTCCCTTATTGTTACTAGAATTCTGATCATGATCTTTATCTTGTTTATTGTTTTCAAATGTCTGCTGTGAATTATTTTTTTTTGTATAATCATGTTTTTTATAATTATTTTGCTTGTAGCCCCCTCTATGCCCTCTATAATTTCTTCGCTGGTCATATGATCTCTGTTCGTTGAAATTGCCTCCATAATTTCCGAAACTGGGATATGATATCGGCATAAATTGTTGGTGGGGTGGGGGTGGTGCATAGTACATGTACTGAGGAGCAGAATATTGCATAGGATTGAAGTTTTGGTGCGTGTAATTTGGGTTTTGCTGAAAGTTTCCCTGAGCTTGTTGGTTTCCCCCTTGATAAAAATTTGGTTTTTCGATTTGAATATTCTCAGGAATTTTTTTATTTTCGTCCACGTAATTACTGCTGTTTTGTTCGTTGCCCTTGTAAAACCAACAATGTGGGTTCGTATGGGATGTGGATTTACAGTACTTGCAAAACCTAGTTGTATCATTGTTAGTGGCATTTACCTTTAATTTTATGTTATTTAATTCCGCGGTTAATAATTTTATATTCTCTGCACTTTCTACATTGAGTTTAAGCAGTTCATTTAACAAATCAGAATCTTTAGTTTTGGAAATGTTGTTGATGTCCTTTAAATTGACATGTGAATAAGCCTCCTCTAATTTTAAAGCTATGTTGCACGCTGTTTTAAAGTCCGGCGGAGAGTTTTTTCTTACTTCCAGACTTAAATCACTACGAATTGATTCCAAAAACTGGGATAATTTGATCATTTCCATGAATGTAGAGCTGTTGTTAGCTCCTATATCTTGCCCACTTTTTTTTAGATAAAGGTCTGCTGCCGCATTAAATTCTAATATAAATTCGTTCATGTTTTGTTCCGGTTTTTGTTTGAGATTGCAAAATTTCTTTTGCGCTTCTAGAAATGTGGTTTCGGGTTCGAATAATTGTTTTAACTTTGTTTTAAAGGTTTCTAAGTTCTGTTCCACGAACAAATTTTGATCCCTCATCAATTTATCTTTAGCAGGTCCTACAATTTTCGCCTTTAATATAGTTAATTTAGAATCATTATTCAATTCAGTTTTATTGATGAGATTGTCAAATTGTAAGAAAAAATGGTTAATATTTGCTTCCTTTTTTCCATCATAGTATGGAATCAGATTAATTAGGCTATCTGCATTTGGGGTGTCCATTGTAGTAATTTTAGGAGTAGCTTTTTCAGAATTTATAATTTTCTTCTCTTTCTTTTTTTTCTTATTATTATTATTACTATTATTACAAATAATATTAGTGTCTACAGTTTGATTATTTAATTCGCGTAATTGTTGTCTAGTTTTGACACCAGTATCTATTCTACTAATTCTTTGACTTTTACGCTTATTCATCCAATTAAAGTACAAAAATCATAAAATAGAGAGAGAGCAAAAAAAAAATTGTTTAACATAAAATAAAAGATACCCAATGGTGAATTGTTATGCACTGTTCGAGAAATTAATTATATATAATATATATCATTTCAATATTTGAGCATTATTATGTATTTATTTTATATTTGCTGCTGTTGCAGTATATGTAACACAAGTCATATTTTCAATTCTTTGTTAATACAAATCAATCCAATAACACTTATTATTATTTAATATATCATTATATATTTAGTGAGGTACCCAAAAAGAGTTGCCAAGTATATGCATGTTACAGAGTGTGTATGAAGATTCCCCAATGAATGCTTAAATTTTTTTTTTATTAATTGTTGAAAAGAGGCAAAAAAAAAATTTTTTTAAAGAATTTTAAAATTAAGATTTTTTTTTTTTTTTTTTTTTTTTTTTGCAGTCTTAATATTGCATATATATTTTTATATTTTAAAAAAAATTATACAATAACCTAAAGTTCTATTTCTAAAATTAAATTAATATATTAAAATAATTTAGAAAGAGGTAACGGTACCACTTCTATTTCGGTAAACCCTATGATGGAACGCTACAGAGTGATCATTTGAATTTAAGTCTGACTGCATAGGATTTACCACTATATTGCTGTTTATTGATTAATATGAGTATTTTAAATTATCCGAGACGTATAGTATTTATTTTGCACCTATGACTCTAAGGATCTGATATGATAATTTACACTTAGAGAATTTTATTAGACAAATTATCAATTAATTATAGAAAAGAAAAAGTTGCGTTGTGAATTATTTTTGAAGTTCGGATCCTCTTTGAGCCAATTACAATCATCAAAGGTTACCTGCAGAGAGTTATGTAACATTAAATAAATAATGGCTTATTTTAAAACCTAGATTGTAATATTAAAGAAAACATTTCCTAAAATAAAAGACTTAATATTAATTCAATAAATTAAGTAAACAAAAGGAAAACTGACTAAAATTAATTGAATATAAAATTGAGTTTATTTACAAGGTAATTATAAGCATATAATTAAAAACAAACATAAATGTTTAAAAAAAATATATTCAATCCTAGTTGAGAACTGTATTCTCAACATTTTTATTTGATTAGCCTTTTTATGTTTAGATCGGGGTAGGATCTTCATACACACGTAAATTCGTATTATTAAAAGAATATAGCTTAATTAAATAAAATGGAACAATGGTGAAGGAAGATTGTTTGTTACCTTATATTACTAGATAACGTTGACAGCAGGAGGTAATGGCTGACGCGTTTTCGCTTTTTCTTAGCGCGTACATTTCCATCTATTGGCACACACACTCAAAATCTGTTTTTTAGTTAGAGAGCAGTCAACCTTCTACTTTTCCATCTTTTTTGAATCTCAACTCTCAAAAAAAAATCACATTCTTTTCGTGGAGCAAAAAAAAAAAAAGGATGGAACCACTTTTCCCTTTTCACATAAAATTAAGGCCTTATACGTTTTAACTTCTTGAAAATTTGCATGTTTCGGCCATACCTCTGATTTTAGAGAGATGACCATTGGCAGGCGGGAGAAATTTGGTACTCCCCTTGAGTGTTTCATAGGTCCGTCGGTACAATAGTGATTCCTCTTGACGCCGTGCTGTGTCTGGGAGGTAAAGATGCTTTTACTTGGGAGGTCTTCGTGCCTATTTAAGCTCTCATAAATAAATGTGTCATATTATTGTTCTGACAATTTTCTCCATGACATTTTTATTAGGTGTAGTTAAATCATTCGTGGGAACGGAAAACCAAATATTTCCTTGACTGCCGTGGTTCACTTTGTTCCATAATTATCTATCTGTATGCGCTGATCCTAAAATGGATCATTAATTTGTATTGTTCACTGTTCACTGATTAAAATGATACCAAATACTCTGTTAATATGCAGAAAAAAAACCAAATACTTTTTTTTTTATAGTGTGTGCTAGTTTAGATCTAGATGGTGGTATTTCTCACCATCAGTAACATTTAAGAGAAAAACATTTTTCTGAAAATTCTCTCTTCTTTTTATGCGAAAACAATTTGCTTTTTACGCTTTAAAAACATGAACGGCTTACTAACAAGGAAGGTCTCCATAAGCGCATGCTCAGAACAATTTGAAAAAATTACAGAATACTCTTCCCATGAGGCTATATATGTCCCTAAAACCTCGCTATATCGTCCTTAAAACAATAATGAAAAATTTATTTTTTTGGCGATTTATCGTCGTTGGCGACACAATGAAGTTTCCGAAAGTACGCTTTTATGATAAATACTTTTTAAGGAAAAAATTTTTGACTCTTCATATTGAGCTAGTTTAATTAACTTTAGCTTAAATAAATACACTTTTATGACTACAGTTTTGCCATATGCATTTATATATATATATACAGGGAAATTTAACCATCGTATTATACGATTTGAGAATAAAATTCAAATTGATTAAAATAGTTTCAAACTCAAAATTAAGATCAGATTCTGAGCGATTGTCAATTCGGTTAGTATAGGCGACAAAAGAACGGTATTGTTGCTATGGAAACAATGACTTATTCAGTATCGAAATTTAGAAAGACAGCATTCTTAATCAGGCTGTTACTTTTACAATACACACACGTAAAATTTATCCAGCCGGTGAAACCGTGTAAAAATTAACAACTGCAGCAAGACTTAACTTATATACATTATATAAGCTTTTCGAAATAATAAGAAACTTGTTTCATCGCTTAAGTTTGAATTCATTAAGTACTGCACATTTAAACACTCATTTAACAATCAATTTTCAAATACATATTAAAATCACTTGCATTTGGCGAGGAAAAAGTGTTGCTAGCCAAATCGCGTCTTTTTGCGACAATAATCAAAAGTATTTAATTTTTTTCAGATTTTCTACTGGGATTCCGCAGCTAAATTTGACTGATCTTTTATAACGTGGTGCGTAGTTTAATTTGTAATTTTTTCAAAATATTCTGAGTATGCGCTTTAAGGAGACTTTCCTTGTAAATGTTTCACTCAGTGGGGAAAAAAAAAAGATGGAAATTTAAAAATAATTACATGTTTAACACCTTTGCATTATTAACCTTCCTATCGAAGACTCTTCAGTATTCAACCAATGTTTAAAGTTGAAGTTCGCAATTTTCTCTGCTGTCTTTCATTAATTTAAGTCACCACTGCCGAACAGAATGCGCCATCCATGTACCAGGACTCCCAAATGGTCCGCCAACTGAATACCAGTATTTTTTAACAGAAAATTTCTTGGTAGGTTTCTACAACATTTTCACAAAAATTTATCTCCGAAGGTAGTTTCTGCAAAATTTGAAAAATTTGAAAAAAAAAAAAAAATTCTAAGAAAATACCGGTATTCAAAAAGTGGACCAATTTGAGAGCCCTGGTGTACTTGTATAACTTTTTCCATTTTCCTATTTCAATTAAATTATTTACTTTATAAATTTGATGTTTATAACTTTTGTACAATTACGAGACATTGCATTACAGAAGGATATCACCAAATTTTAATATTTAGGCTTTAAAAGCCTTCGGTGGTATGGAGCACACTGACCGTGTTTTTTGTGTTACTACAAACCATCCGTGTTATATTAATTCTAATTAAATTATTTTTTTATATCAATTTGATGTTTGTTACATCTATACTACCACTGGACATTGCATTAAACAAGGATATCAATAAAGTTGTTATTTAGGCTAATCCTTAGCGCATACAGCACCGTCGTCCGTGTATTTATGTTACTACAGAAGATCCGTTTTTTTTTTTTTTTTTTTTTTTTTTTTTTTTTTTTTTTTTTTTTAAAGAAGTTAATCGATTTAAGTAATGTTTTTAATTTATCACCCTTTTGATTTTTTGAATTTTACATATTTGATCTGGCAGCGAAATTGTTTAAAAAAAAAGATTTCCATATAAAAAATTCAAATTTAAAATACATTTTTTGTCCGGCATCATCTTATTCAATGTTATGAGACTAAAGGCATCCTGAAGAAAAATTCAAGAAAACATCCTGTAAAATTCATATATCAATTCTACTATACTAGAGTTCTTAATACCTTTCGTAATTTATACTATACCATATGTATTAAACCTATTAAATGTTATGTGAACTACACAGTAAAAGTAGGATAGATAATGCACCGATAGTCGGTCCAATAGTCAACCACAATGAGACAAAATGCTTTCTAAATACTAGTTTATTATTGGTTCCAAATGAAGCATAATTTCCCAATGTTCAGAAGTCTTTTACAAATCATCAGCAAATGATAAAAAAAAAAAAAAAAAAGAAGAAGAAATTGGGTGTGTATTTTTTATATTAATATTCGTAAATTTTTTCTGGTATAAGAGCGACTGATTACTGGTACTTTCACCCTATATCTTTTATTTAAAACTAATATCATAAAGAAGTGAGATTTTTCTTTGTTTGTTTGTTCGTAGGGGGAAATCTTTGCAACTATCGAACCGATTTCAAAAGTAATGACAGCAAATTGATAGTGACAGTCCCTGCTCCAACACAGGCTATATTTTATGTTAGTACCACTTCCAGTAAGAGAATGCAGGAGCAAAAAACTTTAATCAACTTTAAAAACTTTATTTTCAGTATCACTAAAATAGCGATTTTTGTGATACTGAAGAGGCTAGAAACTTTAAATTTGGCATGTTAGATACTTATAAGATGTAAATGCTCTCTAAGAACAGTTTCTAAAAAATTCGAAATTTAAAAGGGTGAAATGAGGGGAAAACGTTCTAAAAATGTCCTAAATTACAATTTCTATGGATTTTTTAAAAATCTAAATTTGAAATCATGCAGGACAAAAAAACATTCTATATTACGATTTTTGTGATACTGGAAAGACTAGAAACTTGAAATTTGGCATAACGGTTACTTTTAATATTTCAGTGCTCGCTAAGAACGGCTTCTATAAAAGAAAAATCGAAATTTAAAAGGGTGAAATGAGCGGAAATAGTTCTAAAAACCTTCTAAACTGTGATTTATCTAAAATTGTCAGGGATAGAAACTCGAAATTTCACATGGTTGTTACTTTAGAGATATAAATTCATCCACAGAACAGTTTTTTTATTTTTTTATTTTTATTTTTATTTTATTTTTTAGAAATTTTAAAGCGTGCAGTAACAAAAAACATTCTAAATTTGCGATTTCTGTGATATAGTTGTTATAGAAGCTTGGATAACTAGAAGCTTGGAATTTAGCATGGTGGTTACTTTTAAGATGTAAATGCTCGCTAAGAACAGTTTCTAAAAAATTCGAAATTTTAATTGAAAAATGAAATTAGTGGAAAACTTTCAAAATACATTCTAAATTATTATTTATTTGGAATTAATATTAGTTCCTCTCATTCATTTAAGTCTCATGTTCGCCTAATGCAGTATAAGAATAAAGTTTACTCAAAATATGGCTTAGTTAATAATTTTTTAATTATCCGTAGCAGTATAATTTTCGCTGATAAAAATAGACACATGAATACCACTTGGCATATTTAAAAAGTTACACGAGCAAAGCCGAGGGTTTTGCTAAGTACCTGATATTTGCAGTACAGAGTATTTCACCTTCTAGATAACTTAGAATTACTTTAATCTAAACAATAGTAATTTTAAATCATAATTCAAATTTTATCAAGTATATTTTCTCATATTTTATATGGTTATTATGATTTAATTCCAATTTAATAAGCAATGATGCAATAACTCAATGTGATATTTGGTTTTGAAGTTCTAAAAGATTTTTCACTTCTTTTCCTATACCAAGCAATGCACTAGAAATACTTGATCATTTTTGTGATTTTATATCAGAATTCTCTTAAAAATTGACACATTTTGTTAATACAATATATTTTTACAAAAAAAAAAAAAAAGAAAAAAGAAAGAAAGAAAGAATCTGAATCCCTTATACAAGTTTATATATAAATATGATTCTTGCTGTAATCCACCATACTAAATGTCATTTCGGATCCACTCATTTCGGGTGCATGTTGCACTAACGTAAATTTGTGAAACTATAGTTGTAGTTTGTAATCATTATTTGGAGAAAAAAAAAGAAGGTTTATGTCGCAAAAATTTCTTCTCTTGTGAATTTTTCATTGCTTATAAAAATGCGTTTTAATTACTTACATGAAAAGAAAATCAGTTTGTTGTTTTATAGTTGAGGCATTGAGGATACTAGGGACAAACTCGCAAAACACGTTTCCAGGTACAGATGTTTAAAATATGCATTTCTCATTATCGTCAGCAAATTTCAGAGTATTAGAATGGAACTGGAGAGATTATAAAGAGATTGTACTGGTCACTGCAGTCTTCTATTTTATGTTAAAAAGAATTGGCCTTTTTCTGAATTGGTCCCTGCTATCTACAACCTATCAATTGTCTTATTTAAAAAGAATAACCTTTAAATTTATATATATATATATATATATAGTTATTTTAGATCTGATACTTAATACCATCATTCTGAATTAATTAGGTTATTTTATTTTTTGTTTCACAGCATTCCTTTATTTTTGTAAAGAACATGTGCATGATATTATAAGTTTTACATTTTTATGTAATCCCCGTCAAGAAAAACTATGAATATGTTACCATAATCAATAAAACATTTGTGCAACTTAACAACATGTTGACTGATATCTGATAGCACATTATTTTTGTTTTTATATGACAGTTTTTCAACGCATAGTACATTTAAATTTTGCATTGTTAATTATTACGCCTTCATTATATCTTCATTACACAATTCAGTACAAAATTTCATTAACTTATATGCTTTTTTATTAGACTTTGTTATACAATTTTCGGTGTTTTCGTTAAAATACATTAAATTAAAAAATATCTTTTGATAAAAGGAATTTAAAACCCGTTCAAGAATACTTAAAAAAAGATAAAAAGTAAACCAATAACAGTTTTAATTAAAAATGTTTGGCATAGTTTTTCTGCGTTCCAAACATTTTATTTATTTACCGTTAGTGTTTTTTTTTTTTTTAGCAGAAATAACATAAATTGAGCTACCGAAGCGTCTTGTATTTCACGAAATAAAAGAATTCGGCTAAAAGACTTCGTTATAGCAAATATATATTGTAATAGTACAATAATTACATAACATGTTTCATCGAGTTTTATATAGATTTAACACAACTTTCTGGACAAAATAAACATATTTATTTGTTCAAACAATAAATTAATTCGGCATTTTACTCCATTGTTTTAATAATTATATCTTGTTATTTCAGTAATGTATATACAGGATGTACAATCCTGGACAAAAATGACCATTCCTACCAATTCGTGCGCAAACACGAAATTGCGATTGTTTGCAGATAAATATTTGTACAAAATGACTGTGAATAATGTCTACTATTGAATATGGATAAATTATCATTCGTGGGGCTATTTACACATTAAAAAATTGTATCTTTCACTTTTCAAATGGTAACACCCATTTTTGAAACTTCATTTGAGTACCTCGGATCAAAGTAGTCCAGAAAAATATACAGTTTATGCATTTTTCTTAAATCTTCATAGAGTTAGGAGGCTTTAAACTTTGTGGATGTTAATGTTAAATCGACATTACCAACTTTTATTTGTGTCTTCCTTAAAGATCATCCGATTGAAACGTTTCTTTTTTAATCAGATGCAATGAATGTGCCCAAAGATAACAGGAAATTGAAAGAATTGGTCGCGTGCTTTTTTAGTTCACAGGCTATCAAAGCCTGAGAGCTAATGTGCCCGCCGGTTCTGTATGTACGTACGTATGTACGTAACGCGATAACTCTTGATAGAAATAACCGTTCCGCTTCAAATTTTGTTTATAGGTTCATTGTGATAAGGCGCTTCCCTGATTAGTTTTGGGGGTTCATTGGTTAAGTATAAAAGGAGGAACTGGGTGCCAACCCCCCTTTAATTTAGAACCAATTAAATTAAATTTAAAATTAAATTAATTTAAATTAAACCAAATTAATTTAAATTAGTATTTTTGATAAATGGCTTTTTCATGCAGAATTATTCGATTTTCTTCAAATTTTGTATATAGGTTCATTGTGATAAGGCGCTTTTCTGATTAGTTTTGGGAGTTCATTGATTAAGTATAAAGGGGGTAACGGGTAACTAATCCACCCCCCTTTAATTTAGATAAATGGGTTTTTCATGCAGAATTATCCGATTTTCTTCAAATTTTGTATATAGGTTCATTGTGGTATAGCGCTTCTTTGATTAGTTTTGGGGTTCATTGGTTAATTATAAGGGAGAGGGAAAATCTGCCCTTTATATATTGTCGATTTCTTTATTTTTTGAGGGGTTTATTTCAGATTCTTTGAAATAAGAGTATAATATGCAATTAGTGTGAATAGTCTGTGAGCTCAATGCCCTCAGTTTAACTGGGCAGTTTTCTTTTTTTATTAAATTTTGGATGATAGCTATTAAAGCGAAGGGCGGGATACTTTCTGTCACTTACGGTTTTTAATTAACTTTACGAATATAGGGTGAAACCCCCAGTAACTGTCACTTTAAGGATTCTTTCTTGTTCAAATCACTATTACAAAGTTTTAAATCTATTTCATACTTACCTTTTACTTTTGAAAGGATAGTAGAGATATATTAAAAAATTATTGTTGGCAAAATTTTGAAAAATTATGCATTTTATTATTAATTCATAATTAATTTTATTCATAAATTTGGTCAAAAACTCCAGTAACTGACACCATCCCTATTTTGAAACACCAATAACTGACACGAAGTGAACCAGTGACTGACATTTTATTTTAATAGATTAAAATTATTTAAAGAAATTTTATTCGTTATTATAAAAACAAAATACATTAATATTTATTATAAAAAGGTGGGATTTAGTAAGCTGTACTGCATTATTAGTAGTGCAGAGTATATAGTAAGAGTATATAGGAGTAATATCTGGTATTAAATTATATGGTATAATATTTAGTACTGCATTATTAGTAATGCAGATATCCAATAACTGACATTTATGAACCAGTAACTGGCATCTGGTATCAGACACTGGTAAATCAAGTTAAATATTAATGGCATTTACTACAAGATAAATTTAATTTAGTTCTATGCATTTTTAAACATTTCAAATAGTAGTAGATTCAACTTTCTTTAATATAACCAATAACTAACACCTCTGCCAGGGACTGGTGAACTGAAATTCTAGGAACCAATAACTGGCACACACCGCTAAACTAAATTAAATTACTATAAACCCTAAATCATGGCCATAATATATCATATGAATCTTTAAACTAATTTCTGCAAGTATAACTTTAAGAAAAATGTTTAGGATGATTGCATTACAAATAGATTAGAAAAACAATTCCTTAATTTTAGAAATAAGATGGTTGCTTCAAAATGGCACTTTTTGTATTCTCAAAAGTTTCTTCCTCATTGAATATGTTCTTGGCCCTCTAGTGGTGAATAAATTGACTCCAAAATAAAAATAAGTGTCTCATTTATCACTAGATGACATTACTTTGCAGAATTTTACAACAAAAGGCTTATTTGAGTTAGATTTGTGCTCAAGTGTCAGTTACTGATTAGGTATCAATAACTGGGGCTTGCACCCTACTTATATTTTTAATTTTTAAAAAAATGTTTGAAGTTAATCATTTCTCTTGTTATTTTATATACAGTTACACTTTATTTCTCAATGGTCCCTTTATGTCTCTATAAGTCGCTTACATGTCGACGGGACGTTAAATTGCACTGCAACTAGGAAGTCCATTAAGATAGCTACAGTGTCACTGTCCCATTGTTATATAATTTAGAATTCTTGTAAAAAATTTCTGGTAACTGTTTAAATGATCCCAGTACTTGTAGCTGTAATACCTTAATTTTATTATTTTTTTAACTTATAGATAAACCCCCTAACACATTTTTACGTATAGAAAAAGTACTTAAACTTTTCCGTCTGCTTAAATCCAAGGTACTTAAATAAAGTATCAAAAATGGGTGTTAACATTTGGAAAATGAAAGTTGGTAGAATAAATTTATGCATAGCATTAATTAGTAGATATTAATCCCAGTCGATTAGTACTTATATCTTTTATAAACAAGCATTTGCACCAAAATTAGTATGGGGTGATTACATTTTTTAAGACAACAAACTAAAATTCGCCAATTCATACTCCTATATAGCGCTAACTACAGTGGAATTTCCCTTTAACAAAGTCCCTATTTAACGAAGTTTTCTACTTAACGAAATTTTCTGCAGAACTTTGACTTTGAACACCATTAGCATATAAATTTATCTCCATATTACGAAAAATATATTCTATATAACGAAGTTTATTCCACTTTTGTACTTGTATAGAATTCAAAATAAGAGGTTGCTGTTGAGATGGATATGCGAATTTATTTCAGCGTATTATAAGAAAATGAACACAATTAAATCATTTTCATTCTGCTTGGTGCTAAATAAAATCTTTTTTTTTTTTTCACACTAAAAAAAAACACTTATCATTACTTTCCCACACCGAGACTCCAGCGCTGACAATTGGGGGAAGTCAAATCAAAATTCTCTTTTTACGTTCAATGATATAGAAGGTGCAGTGACGCAATGGCGCCAGATGCATTGAAGAAAAAATTATCAATTAGAGTCAGACAGGTACCATTCTGATCTTCCAATGCTGATAGACAATTGCTCTGTACACCCACAAGAATGTGCTTGAAAATGCAAATCAAAGAACATCAAAGTTATTTGTGTTCCTGTCAATACAACTTCTAAACTTCAGCCATATTAGTCTAAGGAATAATAGAAAATCTTGAAGTACATTGTTGAAAAAGACAGAAAAAGACAATGTAGTGAAAACATTAGTTTGAGAACTTGTGTATCAGAGCTGATGATAGCTTGAGCCATAGCTTGGGAATGTGACGTGATTTCATTGACCGTACAGAACTGTTTTGTAAAAGACGGCTTCATAATTGAAACTGAATCAAATTCTTCTGAATCCAATACTTGTTTGTCATATCTGACGGAGAAATTTCATGAATTTAAGTTGATTTCTATTTAACGAATTTTCTTCATAACGAAGTTTTAAAGTGTAACAGTGAAACTTCGTTAAATGGAAGTTTCACTGTATTAAGTTATGAAACTTTGAAACTTGCTATCTCATTGAAGTGATGGAAGTTTTGTGTTCTTAAATTGAGCAAAACGGAATCTGTCACCGTTGTACTGCGGCATTTTCGAACACAATTTGGAAAAGAGCCTCCAACCAGAATATCCATTTATGATTCTTTTAAAATTTTGGGACTGAACTCGCGTGTGGACAAAAATGGATTACCATTTCGATGTGTGTCGTGTGACTAAAGGTGCACACATAGAACACCTCTGACTGTCTCTAAAAATACTTAGAACATTCACCTACACGTCTGTTACACGTAACGTAAAATTTCGCACATTGGTGCTCTTATATATTACATTGAAATTGTATACTTACTTGTGAATCACCCTATTTTGTTAATTAAAAGCTACCATTGTTTGTGTTTTACCATTGCAAGAGGATTCGATTCATATTGTTTGCTTTCTTAGAAATAAAACATTTTGCAACATTTAAATATTTTTTTAAGCCTTTGTGACCCAAAATATGAATTAATAAAAATGTCATTTTCCAAAGTATTTTTCCTGACATTTAGAAAATACGTTAGAAGATTTATATATTCAGCAAATAAATTCTAGAAAAATTTCATCCCTTAAAATTAATAAACTAAAGCGGTATTTATGCCCAGCGCTTTACAAATTTGATAAAATGTGGTAGACAGCAAAAAATTCTAGTCGCCAGTAAAAAATATTTACCCCCCCCCCCTTCCCCTGACACTGATTTTCAAAAAGAACAAAAGTTTTTACATTTTAAGATTATTAGTTACATAGTTTGGAAATGTTACATAATTTAAAACCCAGTTCTCTAATGAAATTTATCAAAATTATTTATCTGTGAAAGAAAAAGAGAAATTCTGCAAAAGCTGGATTAACCGACGTGTTCGGAAAATGCTGATTGCCGAAGATTTCCAATATCGGGATAGGAGTGCTATCAAAATCTATATCTGATGAGGGGGGCATCGATGAAATAGTGAAACAGAAGAACAATTTTTTCCTATTTTCCTCTCGAAGTCGGTCAAATAATTCTGTTTTTATTATTTCAATTTTTTTATTATTTAAATAGCTTTTGCATTTGCTGAACTTATTTTTAGAAAATTAAAAATGCCCAAAAAGAAGAAAAAAAAATGTCGTTTGTATTCTAGGGTCAACTTCTTACGTCATTTTTTCTAAAATAAAAATGATAATAATAATAAAAACACCAGGCTAAATAACTTGATGTCCAGATAGAAAAACTTGGTTGCCAGTGGCGACCTGGCGACCGCATTTGTCAAGCCCTGTTTATGGGGGTTTGTGAAATATTTACAACTCCTCTCAAATCATATCTTTAATACATTGTTTTTAACACATTACAACATAAGATTATTTTTAAATGCTAAAAGGTGTAAATTAACAACATAATATACAGTAAAATAACTTTTATTAGATTGTTGACATGTTTCGGCTCACTCCGAGCCATTTTCAAAAACAAATTAGAATATTCTGTAATTGCACGGTCTTTGAAGTTATTATTTGAAACGTTATCATTTAATTTTCGTGTACTTTTTAAAAATTACGCACGTTATCTTTTATTTTTACTATAAATAACGTTGGTTATTTTTACTATAAATAACAGTTTTACTATAGATAACGTGCATAATTTTTAAAAAGTACACGAAAATTAAATGATAGCATTTCAAATAATAACTTCAAAGACGACCGTGCAATTACAGAATATTCTCATTTGTTTTTTTAAATTGCTCGGAGTGAGCCGAAACATGTCAACAATCTAATAAAAGTTATTTTACTGTATATTATGTTGTTAATTTACACCTTTTAGCATTAAAAAATATTAATACAAGGTGTTATAATTTATTATAACATTACAACATAGTTGAAAAGTGTTTATGAATTCGGTTTGTCTGTTCTTCTGGCCATCTGTCTGTCTGGCTGCCTGTCGATCTGTCCGTAGTGTAACTCTCCTAAATATACTCAGATTGTCGTGTAATTGATATTTGTTATTGACGTTCCCCATGACATGTTCGGTATTGAAAATAAAGTGTGTACTATTTATGGTTAGTTTACAGAAACACTCAAAAGTATTTCGTTACATTACGGTCAATGTGGAAAAATCTTTTAAAGTACATTTTAATGTACACTTTTTTAAACATAATGAAATTGATATGTGTCACTGAGGTGGATGACAGCGGGCTTTCTGTAAAATTTAGAATAAGCAGCAATTACAGTTCCCTTATATTATTCTGGTGCACCAGTGCATGTTTTCTACAGATTGTTGAGCACGTAAAATTTTCCGTTTATTTACAGAGACACTCAAAAGAATTCGGTTACAGGACTGACTATAAGCCATACTGCTAGATATGTATTTTTACCTGTGACATGCATTTTAAAACTTAACTAATTTTAGTGTATTATGAAGTGTGCAGATCATATACAGGGCTGCACGAAAGAATCGACACTCATTACCGCTATGTACAGCAATTTCTATAAATTTATTTTTACGGCGGTTTTTTTTTTCCCTTTTACTGTTCATTTATACATTATTTTATTGTGTGAACAAAAATGAAATTTCGTAACAATATTCTGATAGTATTGGAAAGCATTTCATAATCTGTGCCGTTATGCATGATTTTTCTCTTGTTATTATTTTGTGGAATTAGAAAAATGTACAAATATAACGCCCTTACAAAATAAATAAACAAATTTTGCAGAATTGAAACTTTCAACTCCATGTGTTTGAACATCAAGAAAATTGAACAGTTATAATTGGAAAAGAAATTATAATTATTTTTGCTTGTACAACAAATAATGTTTTCAGAACATGAGAAAGTAAAGTATGTAGAACTTATTCTATATTATATTTTCGTTCAATTTGTGTGTAAACGAAATTTATAGGACGTTTTTTTATTTTTTTTATTACCTTAAAGTATCGTTTTGGCATAAAGGGTTAAATTTGTTCCACTTTTAAGTGCCTAAATCATGATAATTGGTATTCCCCATGCCAAAATTCCCGATTTGGAAAAATTATAATTTGGCAATACTGATGTGCAGATAGTTTAAGGAAATCCTTCAAATTTTAAATTTTAATTGTGTGAAATGTTCATGAGGGCCTTTATCTTGTATTTTCTAGGCTTGAAGAATTCTTATATATCTGTTTTACCCTAATAATGACTATCTGTATTAACCACTTTATTCTTCAACCATAGAATCTATCGATGCTGATGATGTGTAAACGAACTTTATAGCAATTTTTTATGGTACTTTAAAGCATCGTTGAGCTATAAAAGGTTAAATTTCTCTCGTTTTAATTAACATAAAATATGTTATTTCTACTCCATCTGCCGAAATTCCTGATTTCGAAAAATTATAATTTGGCAACCCTGGTGTTCAGATATTTTAAGGAAATTCTTCAACATTTCAAATTTTAATTATGTTAAATATTCATAAAGGCTTTTATCTTGTATTTTCTAGTCATGGACAATTCTGTATATCTCTGGCCAGAGACCGATTAAGGTTATCTAGGGCCCAAGGCCCAGCACCCTTTATGGGCCCTTCTCACGCCAAGAAGCTAGAAATATTTTTTGGGAGTTAGCATTAGATATTAGGAAACAGTTGCCAAGTTAAGCAAAATCTTTTTTTGGTGTATAGAAAATAATTACAGAAAACTGCAATTTTAAGAATTTTTTGCTAAATCCTTTTATTTATTTTAGGGCCTCCATTAGCAGTGGGCCCAAGGCCGTGGCCTAGTTAGCCTGTGCAGTATCAGGCTCTGTCTCTGGCTTACGCTCATAATGACTATCAACAAATGACTATTAAACACGTTGTTCTTCAACCGGAGAAAGTCCGAATGGGAATCTGTCAACGCTGACGATGTGTAAACGAACTTAATAGGCTTTTATGTTGTATTTTCTAAGCATGAACAATTCTGCATATCTCTAGCTTACGCTCATAATGACTATCTGTATTAACCACGTTGTTCTTCAACCGGACCGCTGGGAATCTGTCAACGCTGACAATGTGTAAACGAACTTAATAGCAATTTTTTTTTTTTTTTTTTTTTTTTTTTTAAAGCATTGTTGAGGAATAAAGCATTAAATTTGTCGCGCTTTTATGAGCCTAAATCATATTCATTTGTACTCCATATGCCAAAATCCCCGATTTGGAAAAATTATAATTTAACAATCCTGCTGTTCAGATATTTTAAAGAAATTCTTCAACATTTTAAATTTTAATTATGTTAAATATTCA
Source organism: Maratus michaelseni (assembly GCA_963931845.1). Taxonomy (NCBI): domain Eukaryota; kingdom Metazoa; phylum Arthropoda; class Arachnida; order Araneae; family Salticidae; genus Maratus; species Maratus michaelseni. The sequence goes on along the minus strand of OZ007594.1, from coordinate 162,578,147 downwards.
CAAAGGCTTTTATGTTGTATTTTCTAAGCATGAACAATTCTGCATATCTCTAGCTTACGCTCATAATGACTATCTGTATTAACCACGTTGTTCTTCAACCGGACCGCTGGGAATCTGTCAACGCTGACAATGTGTAAACGAACTTAATAGCAATTTTTTTTTTTTTTTTTTTTTTTTTTTTTTTTTTAAGTATCGTTGAGGAATAAAGAGTTAAATCTGTCGCGTTTTTATGAGTCTAAATCATGTTAATTTGTACTCCATATGCTAAATCTTGATTTGGAAAAATTATAATTTAACAACCCTAATACACAGCTATTTTAAAGAAATTCTTCAAATTTTAAATTTTAATTATGTTAAATATTCATAAAGGCTTTTATCTTGTATTCCTCTAGGCATGAACAATTCTGCATATCTCTGGTTTACGCTCATAATGACTATCTGCATTAACCACGTTGTTCTTCAACCGGAGAAAGTCCGCTGGGAATCTGGCAACGCTGACGATGACACACGGAATCATTCTTTTCCTCCCAAATCTCATCTGATGAAGACATTATTAATATCATCTAAAAGACAGATGTTATCTTCGAGTTATGATGATGCAAGCAAGCGACCTGGGAATCACGTCACGAAAAAAGGACTCGGTATGTTTAGGCATGGAAGACCTTCTTTGTTGTACAAGTCCTTTTTTAGCCCATCGAGATCTCTCAGCGGCTTTGGACTAACAAGATACGGCTTTGATAGACCAAGGCCTCTTAGATGGGGTTGAACTATGATAACACAACAGACCGATACCTCTGTTTTGACCGTATATTTTTATGTTTCTTCTTTAGTTGTTCCACTCATGCGTGCAATAAAATACAAATAATCATTAAAAATTTAAAATTTGACTGATTTGAAATTATATTATGCAGAAAGTCATGAAAGTTTTAACTAACAGTAATAGTAAAGCACCATTAAATGTAATTTAATTATTACCAGGTATATAGAAGCAAATCACAAAGGTATATCACAAGCGGAATTCGGGGTATAAAACTCTATGAAAGTTTTGAACTCATAAGACATGGTTTTGATAGAACAAGGCCTCTCAGATCGAGAGAATTAAATTATATTAACAGAACCGGCCTTTTTTTTTTAATTATATACTTTTGTTTTGTATATCTTATGTGAGAAAATATTCAACTAAGTACTATAATAAAATATAAATTTTCATAAATTTTCACTATTTGATCAATTTAAAAACCATATAAGGTATAAAACCATGATCTAATCAGTTAATTGTAACCGCAAAGCGCTAATTAACATCATTTTAATTGTTAATGCAAGCTATACATAAATGTAAATGTCGAGATATATTTTATTTACAAATAAAACTGGATGAAAAAACTTGTATCAGAGCTTTGGACTATAAGGTATGGCACTGATAAGCCAAAGCCTTTTAGATGGAATTAGATGTCATATTACATAGATTAATTACACAACAGACAAGTACTTCAATCTTATCGTAAATTTTGGGTTTTCTTATTTTTAAATAATGTATAGCTAATACGTGCAGTAAGATATACACAAAAATTCAAAATTCGGAGCTTAATTAATTTAAAAATTATATCCGGCAGAAAGTCCAGAAGATTTTAGTTAATAGTAAGCATAAGCTAAAACCAATTTAATTGCTATTTACGAAGCATATGTTTCCAAATCACTAAAATATATCTATAAAAATGATAAACAAATCTATATAAGAGTTTTAGACTAACAAAGAAAGACTTTGATAGAACAATGCATCAAAGATGGGATAAAATTATGATAACACAACAGCCACACATTAATTTCACACATTATGGTAGCACATTAATTAGCGTATTTACTCGAATCTAAGACGCACCTTATTCTTTAGACGCGACATTAAGGTTTTTTTGTTACTCGGAAACACACAAGAAAAGTTGAAAGAAAGAAAAAAAAAAAGTATGAAACTTGCGAAATACTGTCTATTCTAAATTTTAATTATTAACTGCCATTTTTTTTTAATTAGCACTCATTGCTTAAATAGCCTGAAAAATGAACTACTCTATGGATTCCAGGTCCTAGACATCAAAACTGCATGGTCCTCCAAACAAGATATTTTATACAGGATCCCATGACAACAAATTATATTCAATGAACTTTGATCCTTAAGGAGACCAAATTTAAGATTCTTCTCCGCTTTAAAAACTTCCAATACATTCACACACATGTAGTTTAAAGTATTGCGAGTTTTCTTCGTATTAGCGTCGGGTTACCCGAAAATTCTGCTTAAAGTCGAGCCAAAGCCCGACCCAAAACCGACAGAAAAAAATTCGTCAACCCGAAACTTGATCTGAACACGAAATATTCAGGTCTGAACCCAAAGTGAAAGAAAAGTAATCCATATTTAATGCAATAACGGAAAAGTAGTCTACAAATATATAGCTAATATGAATTTTATCTTCTTTGTATAAAAAAGAACACATGTACACGCATTAATATTCAAATACATAGTTTTTCATAAAAAAAAAAAAAAAAAAAAAAAAAAAAAAAAAAAAATACTCAGAACTTTCTTGAAATGTCGGGTCAACACGAATTCGACCCGAAATAATCAAAACTCAACCTGAAACAGAAACATTTACAGTCAAACCAACCCGCACCGAAAAATAAATGATCGTCAGCCCAACCCTACCCGAACAGCTCGGGTTGACTCTGGTTCGTGTAAAATTGAGTAACTCGAATTGAGTAATGTAGGACTCATATTCGATTGTAAGAAGCACCGAGTTCAGTGAGTTCGATTTTGAATTTTTTTTAAAATGTGTCTTAGATTCGACTAAAAACGAGTAAAACTTTTGTTTTTCATGTTTTTAAATAATAGATGTATTCAACAATATATGCTATAGAATATAAATATTCATCTATTTTAATTATTGATTGGTTTGAAGCTGTACAGAGGGGAAAAAAACGCTTTTCAGTTAGCAATAGTAGTAACGCACTTGTAAAAATATCTTCAGTAGTAGAGTTTTTTTTTTTTTTTTTCTCGCATATGCCTCCACAGAGTATGCATCTTCGTCATGTAACGCCCTCACCCTGACATTTAATATCTCGTTTGGAGACAAAAAAGAAAAAAAAATATATGAGAAAACGATTTCAAACAGACTTTATGCTAATAAAATCTAACAATTATAAATAATATTGCACATTATTTAAAAAATATTATGTACTTGATGATTTCGTAAATTGAAATTGAGAACGTCCCTGTGATACATCTTATTCTAATTTCAATAAATAAAATTTGCATCGTTTAACTGGCAAAACAGTAGGTGGAGATCATTTTAAACATATCTGCGAAAAAAAAAAAATTATCTGTCTGGAAACTTTTCTTTTTCTGTGCGAAAGTAGCAAAAACTCAGCTTTGAGAAAAGCGTAGTGTTAAAACTCAATTGGGCTCAGTGTTAAAGTACAAAATTTAATTTTCAAATTGACCCGTATCTTGAACATTTTCATGCGGTTTGCTTTCTTTTTTCGATTCAGAATTGTATACAAATTTTTAAAATGTGAAAAAAACCTTCAAAATCTATTTTTTGAAGGTTTAAAATTGGTGACTCTTCTTAAATATTGTGCAATACATTTCGATAATGCACTTTATTACAAAAATCCAATTTGAAACTTTTTGATAAATGCAAGGTAAATATTCAAGTTATTCACCTTGTTTATATTGATATAAAACAAATTTCTAACACCTATTATCTGTAATTCTGTAAATATAAATTGTTGGAACACTTGGCTAAACATTATTTCATACATTAAAACGTTATTTCCTATCATAATAATTAAGAAATATTAAATAAAAATTAGCAATATGAATATGATAAAAAAATATGATAATATGATGTAATATGATAGCATGATGTAATGTGAGAGAAGTATGAAATAAAAACTAGTAAAAACCTTATTATTGTTAATTCAAGTATGAAGTAAGTACAAGGTGGTCACTGTTCCTTTTTTTTGTTGTTGTTGTTAATTTGGATTCAAGTATTTCCGAATGGCAAACGTCGACTTATTTAAACTCCGAAATTCTGGTTTAAATAAAATAAATATTACTAAATTTACCGGTTTTTCCAGTGTTGCGACCATTCTATAAATATTATTCTTATAAAATAATATTTCCATAAGATACCTGAAAAAGTATCAGTATTATTAACGAGTTAGATTATCTCTTACAATCTAAAAATTATAGTAATTTCTAAAGTGAAATAATTAAAAATAATGAACTGTTTTACAGAAAAAATATTTGCTAAAGTTTTGTGATTTACACTATTATACAAATTACTTTTAAATGGTCAATAATATTTAAAAATTTGAAATTGAATAATTATTATTGAAATATCAGGACAAAAAAAAAAAAAAAAAAAAAAAAAAAAAAAAATTCCCCGCACACATACATAGAAAACCTTCATTTTGATAGCAGTTTAATCACGTATAATTTTTGCTCGTATAAATATATAAAATTGAGGAAATACTTTCAACAGTTTGTTTTAAAATAAACATTTTAAAAATTATATTTCAATATTTCTGGTAGGAATATCTACTGCAAATATTTATATGTTATTTGCTCAATTGTTGTGTCTATTTATTAATAGAATTTACACCTTATAAATGTTCTTTATTTTTGCATAATATATTATGAATTTTGTTTCTATGAAGTGTGCATTATGTTATTCATTTGATGCAAAGTTATTATCAAAATAAAAAACACCCAAGAGATTTTTCTTTCTTTTTCTTCTTGATAATTGTGTTAATAAACTATATAATTGTATGTGGATTTTTCCTGTAATATTTTGTCTAATAAACGTGTCAACATATTTTTAAGCGTTACATTTATTTCAAGGACCTGATGTCATTTTCACTTTTAGAAATAAAATAACTACAGTAATACTTCGGCTAACGTGAACCTCTGCTAACGAATATTTCGAATGATGAAGATTTCTTCCCATGTTTTTTCTGACTCGGCTAAAAAATATAGCTTTGGCTAACGAATGTTTTATTTATTGCGTCACAATAACATAACGCATTTTGATTAGACAAAAGAAATCACGCTTCGATTTTTCAAGGATTTCGGCTAACGAGTGTAATTCCTGAACGAATTGTCTGCATTATGCGAGGCATCACTATTAATTTTGAATTTAGGATTTTTAATGTCATAAGGATGCGATAGTGAAAATTGATGATTTAACATTCATGAAAATAATTACGAATGCTGACGTTGGATAAAAATGTTAGATCTATTTATCAAAGATTTACATGCATATTGAAAACTTCGAAAACACTTTAATACAATCACAAAAAATGTCATGCAGGGTTAAAAATCACTGGAATGTTTCTGCAAATGGAGGAAACCTTTACAAAATTCAGTGTAACCTCAATAACACCAACTATCCTAAGAAAGTTCCAGAAATCTTTAACAGAATAACCTAACAGAGAAACTAATAAATTTCCGAAATTAACAGACACATATTTTCCAAAATTTACGGGGGGAAAAAAAGGCATTTTTATTTCAGAAACGTTTTTGTTAAACTCGGAAATTTGTTGTTTTCTGAAGTTTGTAAAAGTTTTTCCGGAATCCTAGGTATCGATGAGGTTATAATGAATTCTCGTAAACGTTTCGGCTATATTAGACAGTTTTTCTGCATTTTTTCACAGTGTGTTTACATGTATTGTCCATGTGTAAAATAGTTCATGTTTCATTGGATAAGTTTTCGTCACTGTTGAGTTTGAATATTCATACTTTAAAAAAAAAAGTTAAATAAATAACAATCGAAAAAAATAAAAAAAATACAGTGACCTCTCAATAACACGACTCTTAAAGGACCGAAGAAAATAGTCGTTATACTGAGAAAGTCTTATAGAAATCCTATTATATCAATTTTTCACATACATGTTATAATAATTATTGCATCGATTAAAATCAATAACGATAAACAATATTAAATATTACACAAAATTTATAAAAATATATGATCTATTTATCAAAGATTTACATGCATAGTGAAAACTTTGAAAACATTTGAAACTTTGAAAACTTTTTTGTGATGCAATCACAAAACAAAAAAAAAAAAAAATGTAATGCAGAGTTAAAAATTACTGGAATGTTTCCTCAAATGGGGGAAACCTTTACAAAATTCAGCGTAACCTCAATAACACCAACTATTCTGGAAACTTTTCCAGATATCTTTTACATAATAAACAATGAGAAACCAATAAATTTCCGAAATTAACAGACACATCTTTTCCAAAATTTACGGGCAAAAGAAGGCATTTTTATTCCAGAAACGTTTCTGTTAAGCTCGGAAATTTATTGTTTTCTGAAGTTTTTGATTGATCTTATACAATATTCCATTAATAGACGGAAATTACTTAAGAGGAATTTTGAACAGTGTTGTGCGTTTTCTAATTGAACTACATTTTAATTGTAGTATGTATACAAATCTATACATAGATCGTATACAGGGCTTCATAAAAGAATTTTTATACTTTTCCGAAGAGGCCACTGTCTTCGTTGAAACTTTGTTTTTAAATATGTGATGCGTTTTTCAAATTGTTTACTATATCATCTTTCATTATGGCGAAGTTTTGTTACAGTATTCTGAATGTGTTGAAAAATGCTTCATAATCTATGCTTGACGCATGATTTTTGTTTATTGTTTAAATCATTTGTAGGCCATTCACGTACAATGTATCGTTCGGAAAATGAAACCGTGAAAAATTGAGTCCATCTCTTTAAATCATTATTTATAAAACACAAAATATTTGCACTTCAAATATAATATATAGGGAAACCTCCCTGTGCGACCACCTCCATTAAGCGACCACCTCTCTCAACGACGACTTTTAATGGAACGAAATTTATTCTGATAGGCTCAATCTTAATTTACCTCCATTCAGAGACCATTTTCACTGGAACTCCGTCCATGAGAGACTGTTTCAAGAAACGAAAAGAAATCATGTTTTTTCCTACTCCTTTGATCTTTAGTTTGACCGACGTGGATGAAACGGGACTTTTCTTTCGCGCATTACCAACTAAAAGTCTGATGAAAAAGTCAGAAGCTAAAGAAGGGGAGGGGGTGGGGGTAAGGCAACAGAACGGTTAACCACGGAATTTTGTGCTAATACTATTGATGAAAAAGAAAACCCTTAGTAATTTGGAAATATCAACAACTACGGTACTTTAAAAATTTGAATATGACTAAAATAAGTATAAAGTGGAAATCAATGCAAAAGCACCGCCCCCTGAATGCTAGGCCTCCGCGCTGAAAAAAAGGCGGCTGTCGCAGGCGGATTTTTTTTTCAGCGTTTGTACGGTCCCTCGAACTTTAACACCAATAATATCTAAAAGTTTTCTTTGACTTAGTTGATCTCAGAAAAACTAGGCGAAGAAAACTTAAAAAAATTATTGGTGTTGAACTTCGAGAGATCGTTCAAACGCTGAAAAAAAAGCAGCGTGCGGTGGCCACCATTGTTGTCAGCGCGCAGGCCCAGTATTCAGGGGGCGGTGGCAAAAGCATGGATGACGTCGGCGATATTACAAAAATGGTTGGTGGCATTCAATAAGAAAATGAGCATCCAACAAAGAAACGTCATCCAATTATTGGATAATGCTCCATGTCACATTAACCCTATATATTATATATATATACATATTTCAACGTAAAACTTCAGTTTTTTCACTTCAGTCAAAGATAAATTTTCATAACACTACTTGTTCCTTATTTTCGACAATCAAAAGTTAGATTTAAACATAACCTCTATTAAGAGACCACCTCTTGGAGCGACCAATTTTTAATGGAACGGAGCTTTTGGTAAGTTTTACTGTAAATTGTAAATTATGTTGCATTCAGTGACGGCTCTTGACTGGCTATTTTTGAGGCACTAAATACATACTTGAAAGATTTAGTTTTTTCGCAACACTATTTTTTTTTTAAAGAAATTCATTGTTCGTTTAATGCTAAAACTTTCTGCCAATAAATAAGGCAAAGATTTATTTTAAAATATAGTGGTAAGAAAAGAATAAATTTGGCAGATATGCATTTAGTGTCCCAAATAAGGCCAGTGAGGAGCCGCCACTGGTTGCATTTAATAACAGGAACGAAATATTCATACAAAAATTTATTACATTATATTACTCGTAATCAAATATGGATGAAATAGGAATACACAAATTAAGTAAAGACAATAATTATTGAAGAACTTCATCATGGAGACGCTGTTGTCTGAAGTACCCACTTTTCTTTATTGTTGCTCGGTAAAACAATTTTGACAGTCATATCAACCCCATCGTAACGGATGTCCCCGTGGTCTTCCAACTACTTCCGGCATTCTTCTGAAGTGGCTGATTCTCCCCTTGATAATCCTGCTCATTGGTCCAGTCTCTCTGATTAAAAGTAAATGGGAGGACAAAAGAAAAAAAAACACAATTAAAATAAAAAATAAATGAATTATTTACACACTGTAAAAAAAATTGCAGTAAAATTACGGGCAGAGGCCGGCAGCAGAGATTCCAGTCATACCCCGTAAAAAAAAAATAAATCCATGCCCATAATTTTGTGCAGCCCGTAATTTTACGGGGCAAAGTAATATAGCATTATAATGCACTTTAAAGCACAATAACACTTTGCTTACTGTTCCGTATCACGTAGCACGTTAGATAATCATCACAAAATCCCTGTTTTGGCAGGTTAAAATTTTCGAAACACGAGTAAAATGAAGGGTTACACCCTAGCGGAGGACAATGTATGGGGCCGTACCGTATTTTTGCTAACATATGGGCTAGAACTGTAAGAATATGTGGATTGCTCTTAATTTTCTAAGTATCTAAGGGATAAGGCCGCTTATTTAGTGGATCAGACCGTTTTTCATCAAATAAGGCTGTCGCCCGTGAAAATTGAAGGGCAAACGCTCATAAAAGTTTTTCCTGACAGTTTTTTCTGAGAGTGCAGTTGAAATACAGATTCAAATGCTTAAGTGATGAAAGTGGACACAAAAAGGCTTATAAAAACCTTTTAATATAATGTTCGACATGTTTCGAAAGTACAAACGATGCCATTATCAAGATCTGCACGATAAACTAACTTTTCTCGCAAAAAATTTTGAAAATAAACTTGAAAAACATAAATCACGAGATCATATGTGTAATAAAAGCAGTTGCTTGAAAGTAGTCAGCTGTAAACGGGAAAATTAATATTTCCTTTTTTGATTTTTTTAAACCCGAACAAGACCTCGTGCCAGATTTTAGGTAATTCAAAAGAGGCTGATTCATTGCATATGTTCTCGTTACGCATATAGATTTATATTGATTCATGGACAACAGATGGGAAATAAAGTCTTGATGGATAAATTATTTTATTATCGTTGTGTTCTATTTTTATCACTTAAGCATTTAAATCTGTATTTTAATGATAAATAGTGATTGTATTATATGATTATTTACAGTTATTAAACTAGAGTAAAACCTGCGAAATTGGACTTGCAAGGGACGGAAAAAAAAATCCGATTTATTACGGTTTGTTTTCCGTCAATAGCAAGCATTGGTATTCTTTTTGCTGAAACAATGAAAATGTTCCGTTTAAGACAGGATTCCGTTATATACAGGCTCCATTTTTACAGGTTTTAACGTATTACAATCATAATTTTGACCTTGATGACGTTACTCATAGAGTTTGTCTATTTCATTGGGTTTTTTTTTAATTAATTTGAAAGACAAATAAAAACACAGTTCAAAATTTCAAAAAAAAATAAAAAATAAAAAATAAAAATATATCAATAATTATTTTAGATCAGGGGTTCCCGAACTTTTAGGTTGGCGTACCACTAAATCGAAATTTATGCTTTTGTCTAATCATCAGGTAACGAAGGTATTGCCAGATAAGGACAGATTTACAATAATGCATTTGGCGCACGTGCCCTGATCCTCTTTTTCTCAAAAAAGACCCAACACTCAGTAGGCCTAATAAGGGAATGTATGTGTGTATAAAGTATTGTAGGAGGTTCCAAAAATCCTTTATGCCCAGACCCGTCATGTTAATAAATCTTCCCTGGATGCTAATACATAAAACTGCATAATTATATAACTAAATGGTAACTTAAATAATCTTCTTTATGTTGAATTCATATACGAAGTAGCATCCATATTATAAAGCAAAAAACATGTCCGTCAGTAACGTTAACGTCATATCGCCGGTGGTAATAATGTAACCAAATCCTTTTTTTTTTTTAAATTCCTACAATTAGCTCACACTCTCTCTCTATATATATATCTTAATGGAATTTTCGCAATCGTTAATAAAATATTTTCTATTCATCCATTCAAGTTCAAATACATTTTTTAAAACTTGTACTGGATGACAATTGATGTTAATACAGTTTTTTGAAATATTAATTCATTAATTAATTTTAATTTTTGCATGGGAGAAAAAAATTTCTCCCATTGTTTTCATAAATGAAATGAAAGATTTATCTCAAATGAGTGATGCCAACAAAAAATAAAATACCGCAACGATGATTATAAAATAATGTTCAATAAAGATAACGTGGGACATTAATGCTGCACGGGTTTATTTTATATATTTATGATTAAAAAATAGGAATTGACTTATATATATATATATATATATATATATATATATATATATATATATTGTTTTTTAGCAAATTTAATTACTTCTTAACTTTGCATAATTTCAATTTTTACACCGTCGAATAGAGGAGTGGGGGAATGAATGTATACTTTCAAATAAAATTTGTTTGAAAACTGTATTTAAATTTACTCATTTTATATGGTTTTTAAAATAATTTTTAAGCATGTTTTTTATTAGTATTATCTCTATCGCGTGCTGCTCTATCACGGAAGATTAACATATTTAAACTTAAAACAATATAAATAGTTCATCTCCGGCTAATATCCCACATCGAAATTAACACTTCATCAATAAAAAATAATATATAAAAAATAATATCAATAAAACACAAATTTACCAGACATGTAATCGAACTATGTGTTTAAACATTCAAATAATCAGAATAAAAAAGGCTGCTGTAAGTAGCAAAATCTTTGGCGATTCCTTCGGCTATTAACCACTGGCAATACGATAGTATCACTTTTAATATATTTCAAAACTTTTTTTGAATACATAATTGATATTTTTCAAATAAGAATGCCTTTTGGTGGCAATATTGAGCAATCTAAACAAATACATTAAATATAAAAGTTTCCAATTTAAAAAAAAAAAAATGGATTTTCACCTATGTTCTTTACACCAGCCAGTACGGTATGAAATCAGGAAAGCCCAAGGTGGATCTTTTAGCATTAATTGTACGCAAAATATTATAAAACAATTTGGGGAGAAGGAGAGGCGGAATAACAACTGATGACTTAATGATTATGAAGAATAACCTATCTGAACATTTTACCCTCTTAAGTTTTAAAAAAAGGCCAAAAACTAAAGAGTGCATTATAAGAGAAAAAAAGATGAAAATTGGAGCATTCTAATATTTTAATTACCTGTTAGAAAGAAGTGTGAGTCCTCTCTTAGGCAGACCCATCAGAAGGAGCTTCAACTTATCAGGATTGTCAGGAACAGAAGCAGGAATATCTCTGGAATCTTCCCAAGGCGTAACAGGTCGTCCTTGTCGTAATCTGTCCAATATCGGAAGTTGCCACCACCAGGCATCAGAAACAGGTACACTGGCCACACAACAACCCAGAAACATATAAATTACTGAAACCATGATGAACCTGCAACATAAAAAACGTTAATGCTTTTTACAAAATAAATTTTCAGAAATATGTTGTTTTAAAATACTTTTAAAGATACTTCTCTATTATCCTGTCGACCACTTTTTATAACAAAAAACTGTCGCCAAACTGTAACGCCAAATAAACAGGAGAGCGTTGCCACAGGAATATCAAAATAAATAAATAAATAAAATCTAAGAATTTAAGGACACGGTTGTTTTTTTTAATTAATGAAATAACTAATAAATCAGTAAAACATAATAAAAAATACAGGCAAATGTCGAATTAAAAACCACTTGATGACATAACAAACACGTATAATGCCTCAGACATCAAGTAAATGGGACTGCATTTTTGGCGTTTAATCTTACACTTTGGCGATGATATTTTGTTATGAAAAGTGGTCGACAGGACAATAGAGAAGTACCCTTTTAAATTATTTTTTCTTTATTTTTCCACGCACCGCTTAGTGTCGGCATCCATGCGTAGATTTGAGATGATGACCACCATATATAATCAGCACGAGCAGGGAAGAACGAGCTATGCTCGGTCAAAATTAAATTTGAGTTCAAATATCATGACCCATGACCAAAATGACCCACTAATTGAATTTTCTCGTACATGTGACTTAGCCCAACAGTCTTCTCGTGCCCGAAAACCATAGGATGCAAAATTTAGTGTAAATAGTCTGAGCCGCTTTTAAGATAAAATAGCTTGACTCAGAATGACTCATGACCAAAATGACCCACAAATCGAAATTTCTCGAACATGTGACCTAGCCTAATAGTCATCTCGTTCCCTAAACCTGTAAAATGCTAAATTTATTTCAAATCCTCTAAACCGTTTTTAATATTAAATAGCTTGACCCATAATGACCCATGACCAAAATGACCCACTAATTGAATTTTCTCGTACATATGACTTAGCCCAACAGTCTTCTCGTGCCCGAAAACCATAGGATGCAAAATTTAGTGTAAATAGTCTGAGCCATTTTTAAGATAAAATAGCTTGACCCATAATGACCCATGGCCAAAATGACCCACTAATTGAATTTTCTCGAACATGTGACCTAGCCTAACAGTCTTCTCGTGCCCGAAAACTATAGAATACAAAATTTAGTGTAAATAGTCTGAGCCGTTTTTAAGATAAAATAGGTTGACCCATCCACGACCAAAATGTCCCACAAATTGAATTTTCTTGAACATGTGACCTAGCTCAAGAGTCTTATCGTGCCCGAAAATCATAGGATGCAATATTTAGTGTAAATAGTCTGAGCAGCTTTTTAGATAAATTAGCTTGACCCACAATGACCCAGAAAAGACCCACTAATCGAATTTTCTCGGATATGTGACCTAGCCCAATGATTTTTCGTGCCCGAAACTCGTAGGATAAAAAATTTAATCAAAATCGTTAGAGCCGTTTTTTTAAATAAAATTAATTTGACCCGCGTTGACCCAAAAATGACCCACTAATCGAAAATTCTCGAACATGTGACCCAGCCCAATAGTCTTCTCGTACCCGAAAATGGTCGGATACAAAATTTCGTCAAAATCGTTTGAACCGTTTTTTAGATACAATTAGCTTGACCATGACCCAAAATTACCCAAAATGACCCACTAATCGAATTTTCTCAAACACGTGACCTAGCCCAATGGTTTTCTGGTGCCCCAAAATGGTAGGATACAAAATTTCGTCAAAATCGTTAGAGCCGTTTTTAAGATAAAATTTGCATATATATATATATATATATAACCACACACAAGATTTGCTCGTATTAGAATATATGATTCATGTACAAATGAATATACTTTTTATTTAACTGTGTTTTTTCTACCAAGTATTTTTTACCAAAATAAACAATGTTCATCTTACCTCTTAACTGCTGTGACAGAATTTGTTGCGTGGCTACTGAAGGCGGTTTCTGAGACCGCTTTATCGAAATATGAATAAAAAGCTCTATTAACTCATAGGATACTGTTTCTGTACTAAACTTTATGTATGTGTACTTTATGTTAATTTAATTCATTTAATTTATTTAATTATAATTTAATCGAAAATAAAACAATAAAATACCATTACATTAGCAATGATTTCGAATGAAAAATAAACCTCACATTTTTAACTTATACCAAATTAAATTTTGATTGAGCTATGCAGTATTTTCAGTATTATTCTTATTATTTATATAGACCTTCTAATATATTTTTGCTCTGGGATTGAAAGCTAAAGCTTTTTTTTTTATAAAAATCATGTTTTCACTACTAAATATGCATATTTTTCGCAAAATTTTAAACAGAGTTTGAATGCAGTTATATTTATAACCGATTGAAATGTCAGACAATTCGAAAGATGAGAACTATTTTTTTTTTATTGCTATGTTAAAGGAGTCAACGCGAAAACAAACAAACAAACAAAAAAGCCAAACGAAAACATTTCTTTTACAACTAGATAACAATATTTGTTCACGAAATTTTTACACGGCCTGTAAAACCGTTTTATTTATCACCAATAAAAATTTCAAAGAGTTCAGACAAAAAGTACTTTTTATTTTAAAACTATAAAGCGACCCTAGGTGGAAAAAAAAAGAAAAAAAAGAAAATGAGCGGTTTTATCACTAAATAGTAAATATTAATATTTTTTTCGCGATTTTTTCATTTTAAAATATAATTTCGTGTAAAATCGGGTTAAAGATATAAAATAATAAAAGTCTTGATGGGTTTTTTTTTTATTTATTTATTATCAGGGACCCGGGCAACGCCGGGTGGGGGTCAGCTATTTAAATTTAATTGTTAAGTTTTCTTGACTGTGTTTTTACATTTTACAACTTGCACTAAAATACAGTAGAACCTCCATAAGTTGACCACCCAAGGGACTTTAACTAAGTGGTCAACATATGGAGGTGGTCAACTTAAGGAATTTTTGGAAAATATTTAGTACAATATTAGAAAAAAATTAGTATAAACTTTTTTAGTATTTTTTAAGGAAAAATTTAGAAAAAAATTAGCACTTAGTTATTTTTATTTTTACTGAAGGTACAGCACAATCTTACAATTTTTGAAAGAATAATTCAATTTTTGTTTGAGTCCTCTTTTTGTTCATTAGGTAACTGCAAAAAGCACTTTCACAGTTTACAAGTTCATTAAGCATGCTTGGGCATTTTTCTGCACCGAAATCTACCATCATGCGCTTGACATTGTCTTCCTTTAGAGGTGGGTGCTTTTCAGTTTCGTCATCACTTGGATTATCATCCTCTTCGCCGTCCACTTCTTGTACCTTAGAGAGTCCTCACTGTGCTTAGTTTCAGAGAGTATCTCATTGAAGATTGCCTCTGGGTCTAGTTCAACACATGTTACTAATTCATCATGCATGGTAGCATAATCTTCAAAATCAACTTCATCAAAAACTGGCAAGGGAGATGTTGTAGCTGTAACAAATCCAGCTTTCTTGAAGCAGTTCTTAATCGTGGTTTACGTTACTGTATTCCACGCAGAATTAATCCAATGAACAGCATTCAAAACATTTACTGACGCAGCTGTTGACGGTGCCAATGCAGAAGGACACAGGTTTGTGTTTTCATGATCACCCATTCCAGAAGTTGAGCTCTGTAGTGCACTTTGAAGGACTGAATAATGCCTTGATCTAAAGGTTGGGTTTTCGAAGTTGGGTTTGGAGGTAAAAATTTTAGCTTTGCATTTGTGAGATTATTCACTTTCGGGTTGCTGGGGCAGTTGTACACGGTAAGTAGAATACACCGCTTCTTTTTCTTGATTTCTGCGTCAATTCCTCTAACCCACTCTTCGAACAAAGCACTCGTCATCCAAGCAGATCTATTCACTCTCCAAAAAACAGGAAGGTCTTCAGGTTTTACATTTTTAAATGCACGAAGTTTTGCGGATTTGCCGATCACCGTAGGCTTCAATTTTTCTCATACTAGCACATAAAAGAACAGTAAAACGCTGTTTTGAAAGTTTTCCTCTTTTGCAAGTGTCACCCTTCATTACTAGACTTCTATCAGGCATTGATTTAAAGAAGAGACCGCACTCATTAGAATTAAAGATGTCCTCATCTTTAAAACCTTTAGGACTTCTGGAAATTTTTCAATAAACTTCTCCACCACTTCAGCTGAAACCTCATTCAATTCCCCACACAAAACTTTTTGAGAAATCTCGTATCGTAGTTTAATTTTTCAAACCAACCTGCTGAAGCTTGGAAGTCCTCTATTTCGAATCCTTTTGCAAATTTTTTTTGCTACATCCTGAAGCATAGGTCCCGATATTCATGCATTGATTGATCTCATCTCTTTAAACCAACGAAACGTGGCTTCGTTCACAGCGTCGAGACACGTTTTTCGGCGTTTTCTTTGGAGTCCCACGTTTTCGGAAGAATATCTTTCCAGATATTGTGCCTTGCGTTTTAAAATGTTGCTCACAGTTGTCTTGCTCACACCAAATTTTTCCACTGTCTTTCGTTGGCTGCGGCTTTCCAGAAAATTAAGAAGATCCACTTTCTCCTTTAATTTAAGTTCTTTTAGAGCTTTTCTTTTTAATTTCCATTTTTAATGAAAATTCGCAAATAAACGACCGGTCCCGTCACGAAGCAACATCCAGAAAAAAAGAACGGAATGTGTTTCACATGTGAGCGATACACGTTGTTTTCCAATTCTGCGTATAGCTACACCACTACGTACATCCCCCCCCCCCCTCCCCTGACATTTTTCGACAGATTCCAAGAATTCTGACATTTACCTCCCATTGTATCATTCTGGAAGTGAACAATGAATGGACCACAAAGGGGCCGAGTGTTGCTCAGATAAACCGAATGACTGATAAAGAAATATCTGGAAACCAGATAAAGAACAAACAGAGGAAAAAAACAAATCCAAAAAAACATCAGTGGTCAAGTTACAGAGAGTAAAACATACTAAAAGTGGTCAACATTCAACTTACGGAGGTGGTCAACATAGAGAGGTAAATCTCCATTGAAAATGCGTTGTGACCATTCAAACCAATAAATTTCGTTCAAAATAGAGAGGTGGTCAACTTTGGAGGTTTTACTGTAGTTATTTCTGACCAGCTACAGATTGTTGTCACGTACAATTTTACTTCTACTATTTTTCTTAATTTTTTTCAGCACTGAGTAATATTTTGTTCTTTCCGAGGGGTGTGAAAAGTGTGTGGGCATGGGCACACAGTGAGAACAGCTGGAACACAGATTAAATATTACATACAGATAGGACACTTCCATAAGCTTAATGGTAACCGAATCGTAACTTCAGAGCCCCTAGTGACAACAGTCGCAAACGTTCCGAGCGTGTCGCCACAGGTAAGTATTACTTATCTTATTTGTATAGTACCTATCTTTTTTTATATATATAAATGCGTCGCCGTAGGTTGTTATGTATGTTATTGTTTAAAACATCAAACATATTTTATTTTATCATACAAATACTTACAAATATACATATTTACACGAGTTTCTTACAGATTTACACCTTTTTCGTAATAATTTAAACTGAGAAACTTTTAAATATTTAAAGGACTCCATACTTGTAAAATTTATTTATGTTATCGTAATACTTATGAAAAGTATGTAAAACCACTTTTATATTTCTTAACGATGTATATGTGGTTATTTAAAAAAAAATAAATAAATATAGCATATTTAAAAATACTGTTTAGTATTAAATTTTAAACAAATCAGTATTTAACAACGTTATTTTAATACTATTTTAAATAATTTTATTTACAAATTCCATCTAGTGAAACATTTTAAACAGCGTTATTTAATACGATTTTAAATATTTTTTATTTAAAAAGTAATAAATATAGCATATTTAAAAATTCCATTTAGTACCACATTTTAAACAACGTAAACGCGCATGACTGTGCTTGACAAAATACCATATTTTTTTACTTTTTGCTATAATTAATTGCAAAGAAAACAGCCCTGAAAAGAGCACTTGGAAATATAAATTAATTATATTCAAGAAAAATAGCTCTGAAAAGAACTTTTATGAAAATGAAATACTGTAAAATGAAATACTAAAATAGCTGTTTTGTCGATATTAAATAAACAAAACTTCCAACAAGTACATGTGACCGTGACAATCTGGCAGTTTATAGATCGCGCGCGTGTGTGTTAGTTCTTGACTGTTCTCAGTAGTGGCGCTTGTATCGCGCCGGTTCGGGTTTTCGCTCCGCTGTCAAATCTGTATGACTATATTTAATCTGTGAGCTGGAAGGAGTGGAAGCAAATGGCAATGCAGGATAGCAGTAATAACGCACTGGCCTGCTCATACACTTTTTTGGTGTGAGACCGAATTTTTCTAGAGACACTTGCATACATTAAGGATATGAACTGCTATAACATTTCAGTTAACTGAATTGGGATTACCTCACTGTATTCGACAGGTTTGCCTGTAACGGTTGTATTTGCAATGAATTTGTAATATAACAAATACAATATAACAAAAGTTTCACTTTAAGAATCAAATAATATCTGTTCTTCAGCATTCTACAAAAAATAAATAACAGTTATCAAAACTTTTGATGAGTACTACTACCTTTAATAATTATATTTTATGACCTATTTATTTATTCATTTATTTGAAAAATATGCTGAATACATACCGGAAAAAATATAGAAGAAAATGTTAAATTAATAATTTAAAATTTGATTAATACGCCAGTTGACCTCTTAGTTCAGTAATCAAGTTATTTAACTGTCTCACTGGAGCAGTTATAGCAATCGAAATAGAATAAGATATTGTTTGCTTCTCATCGTCCGTCAAACACTATATAAAATTCGGAACTACTATCTTAGATTCGCCTATAGTTAAAACTTTGCGAAATTAAAAAGACGCTTGTTCGCATAATTGTCTTTCGTCATAACTATATTAAATTCGGAGCTGCTATCATATATTCTCCTATAGTTAAAACGAAATTAAAAAGACGCTTGCCTGCATGGTTGCAAAAATACCTTTGGAATGCTCATAGCCTTTGCATTAAAGTTATGCCATGCAAAATGCAATAATAGAAAACAATATACCGTTTAACAAATTGATTAATCTAATTTTCTAAAATTTTACAACTGTGTTAAGTCAATTAATTATACTTGACAATAACTGTGTTTATTTTTATTAATGATGCTGCTACATATTTTTAAACTCCAGTGCCTTTAAAAATATTCTATACTAGTTTAATATAGCAGAATTCGGGAAGTACTCTGGCATTTTCAAACGGGCACTTTTATCAGATTAGGAAAAGTACAAAAACGATTAAAAAAAAAAAACAAACAAAAAAAAAACATGGAAGCTAATAGTTAGGTTTTTTTTATTATTATTATTGATTTAATTATAGTTTCTCGACGCCATTAACTGAGTTCATGCTTTGGATAAATATCTGCAATCAGATTTACATCCAAGGTTAGCATCAAACACGAGCGACAAAAATGTGGTTTAAAATGTATGAGAGCAGTCGTATAAACATGAAGAGAAATTTATATCTTATTTTTGTATACCAATCATCAGGCATTAGTATTGATTTTGGTGAGCAATAGTAGAATAGATGTGTCATTTCATATTACTGTTATCCTTAAGAAACATTATATCCTCTTAAAAAACTATTTTATATTGTCAATAAAATACATACATTATCAGTACTGAATAATAACATATTTAGTTATTTTCTTTAAAAACACATATAGATATAGTCTGACGTCTCAAAAGGTATATTACATACCCAAGTTCTTGCACAGATTCTTTATTATACACAATATAAATAACTACATAATAAACAAGTTGGAAATTGTACGTCAAACATTACAGACGAGGTGCGTTCGTACTATAGCTAGTTATATAAATATTCAGATCTTGATGATTTTTAATTCTGTGAAATGAATTATATCGTCTGCAGATTAATTTCTGTAATAAAATAAGTATATGTCGGTCGCTTGACGATTAAACCTCGGAAGCTCCTAACAAGAAAGCACAGATTTTTTTTAATTCAAATTTCTAAATAAATATTTTTATTAATATCTTCTAAAGTTTTGATTCGATTTTCATAAAATTTGAAATGTCTCGACAAAATTCTGCAAAGATAATATATCTTAAATTTCGAACCATTCGGTTGGGTAGTTTTTGCGTTGTTATATGCGGGCAGACGGACAGACAGACAGACGGACGGACAGACAGACGGACGGACCAGACGACGAAAATAGGTGCTACGTATTTATATAATTACGAACGCACCTAAAAATAGGTATATATGATTTATCTCTATTAAAAATTCTTCGGCACGGCAGAAAGTTGAAGAATGATGTTCCCGTGATTCTGGCATGCGCACTAGAGGCCTGCTCGGTTCATAATTTCCAGTCCCGGTCCGACCCGGTATAAAAGTTAAAAGTTCGGTCCGACACCGGCCTGATATAAAAGCTAAAATATTGGCCCGAGCTCATTTCAGTATAAATGCTAAAAGTTCGATCCAACCCCCGGCAAGGCTCGTACAAAAACTTATTTGGCACGGCCAATTGAATTTCTAAAAAACATGCCAATATTTCTGAAGCAACATTATCCTACAATTAAAAATATTCAAAAAGTAGCTTATGCACAGATTTTATTTTCAGATTATGTTCGAAACGCATGGTACACAAAATATCAATAATATTAATGACCACTTAGACAATTGCGTACATAAACACTGATTAAAAAATTGACTTAGACTATTATTCATTTCAATGAAGATTTAGTAAGGAAAATCAACGTGGTTTAGAATGATATAAAAAGACTTTAAAAGAAAATCATACTTTTAAAGTTGTACAAAGAAAAAAAGTCGATTTTATAAATATATCACTAATTTATTTTAAACCAAACTACACTTCTAAATACACAACTGTAGCTACACAAATGTACAATTTTTTAACAAAACTATAAATTATTACAAAAATAAATAAATAAAATGCCAACCCAACATGAGCACGGAGGGGGGGGGGAGAATTTAGAGGTCAATTTCTTTAAAATTCAAAAAAGCGAAAAAAAAAATTAGTAATTGTTTTTTTTTTTTTTTTTCGTTTAAGTGTTCGACCTTGATAGAAGGATTCCGGAGAAGTTTTTGCCTCTCCTCTATCCTAAACAATGGCAGAGATATAGTAGTTTAAAATTCTAGGGTCACTGACATTTTAAAACAATCTGATTTTAGTCATGAGACGGTACTCGTATTTATTAACCGATTTGTATGTGACTGAGCATGTGTACAGGACTTTCCAAGGTCTTGACCGAATTCGTTGGCCAGCTTCATCAGCTATCTTGTTTCACAATGTCGGCTACTTAAATACTTCAAAATCAAAAAAAAAAAAAAAATTACAAAAAAAAATTAGGAAGTGCTCGGCCTTGATACAAGGATTCGGGAACATGTTTTGTTTTATGCCTCTTTCTTAAAAAATGGCTAAAATATATAGCAGTTTGAAATTCTAGGGTGGCTACTATTCCATAATTAGGTTTCATTTATGAGATTCAGAAAACATGGTTTCTCGCAAATTAACTTTAATTGTTGTAACCATCGTTGTTACTCTCATATGTTTAAAACTACATATTCATATACAAAAGCAGCCAATTCTTGCCAAGCTTGGTGGAACTTGGCGGAATACCGGCAAATTTGGCGACCAAAAATAAATCGCCATAAAGGAAGCAACTTGGATACATACTATATTTGGCGAAATTATCATTCAAATTCAGTATTGACGAAAACTGGGATTGAATCTTCTGTAATCGGATTCCAAGCATTTTAGCTTCGTGTGTTTCAGTAAAATTAGCTGATTTTTTAAAAAACAAGTAAAATGAAGCCATATTTACTACCGGTATAGCCCAGAAGGACTTTTTGAAATGCAGTTGTTGTATTTATTTATAAGGAAAGAATTTTTTTAAACTTTGTTAAAATCTGCAAGATTAAAGAAAAAGAACTCTCACAGTTTTGAAAAAGAAAAAAAACTAAAGAGTCTGATTTAAAAATTCCAAAACCATCCTTCTAAATGCATACTTATACACAAGTGTCAATAAGTTTTATTATTACATAAGAAGATTCCGCAATAAGCAAAAATGCACTCATACACGCCCATCATACAACAAAACATTGTTTAGTCATTCAGGAATATATATAAAAAAGATATTCCAATTTTTGTTTTCGGAAACGTTTTGCATTTTCTGCTGAAAAATTGGGGTTTATTCAACTCACTGAATTGTAAAGTATGCTGATTTTTAGATAAAACTTCCGCTTTTTACCCGTTTAATTCTATCGCAATCTATTCAGTCAATTTTTCATGAATTTCAGTAAAAATAAAATGTAAAAATACGAAATACTTGTCGGTTTAGTATCTCCGAATTATTTGTCAATTTAGATTTTTAAAATTCACAATGGAAAGATTTTAAAAATTCATAATCGAAATTGAATTTTTCTTTTGAGCACGATAAATTTGACTAATTCTATTCTTCAAGAAATATTTTCACATGCTTGTTAAAATGAAAATATATTATTATACATGTTTATAAAATTCCATACATGCACAGATTCAAATAAAATTTAAAGTTTACAGGGATCGATGCAGGGGTTTTTTTGCTTGGAGCCCATTTTGTGAAATGTAAAAGTTATTTTAATTAAATTTATTATATTTTTTGTGAAAAATAACATTTTGTAACGAAAAATGAAATCCAGTTACTCAAATTCACACCAAACGTTTATTAATAATAACTATTTTAAGTCCTTCTGTTTTCCTTTCTAGTGAACTTATTTTGTTTGGAAATTACACATTTTAAAACCTAACAAAATACAAACAATTAATGAAGCGCATATTTCTATGGAATGCATTTTTTTGAAAAGGCCTATTTTATTAAGAAGAATTTTGTGAAGGGGTTGTTTTATTAAAAGGAATTTTGTGAAGAGCCCTATTTTATTAAAAGAAATTTTGTGAAGGAATCTGTTTTATTAAACGGATTTTTGTGAAGGGACTTTTTTATTATTAAGAGGCATTGTGTGAAGGAGGTCTGTTTTATTAAATGAATTTTTGTGAAATGGCCGTAAACAGGCCTCCAATTTTGCCTAGATTGATTCCTGGTTTATAAACAATGAAAAATTTTATTTCTGCGATAAATGCGACTACGATTTAGTTTAGACTGATAATGTTATGATGGACAGTGTTAATTCTTTAAAGTAGAAAATTATTTCTATTTTTAAGGGAAAAATACTTGATATTTAATAATATTTTAGTGGTATAAAAAAGAGAAAAATGACTTTTTAATTGTTTTGAACTTTTATTATTTTTTTTTAAATAGTTGGTGACATAAGTGACACAACATACGTTTTACTTACTTAATTCAGCACGACAAATAGATATGGCAAAAAACAAACTCAATTTAATTAAGTCTGCAGAACAGGGAGCCTCAACTTCAGATACGCAAGTCACGTTTTTATTTTGCTCTCTCCTTACGTAATATCTAAAACCCTACAAAGTGCAATTTATTTATTTATTAAATAATAATATAAAATTTATAAGCATATAAGATTTGCCGTAGATTCATGAAATCAAACTTTTAAAGACTTTTACGTTTTATATGATTTCACACAGCCTAGTTCTTGAAATATTTTTAAGATAACGATGCCACCCTCAATTCCCCGCCCCTTCTTTCACTCTTTTTACATTCATAATTTAGAATATTTATACTATTTCAGGATGCTAGCAAATCTGAAGATGCGCTTTACAATGAGACATTCTTTGCATACGCATTTCTTTCTGTGAGAGATCTTCTGTGAGAGATGTGTCTTTATCTTGTTAGTGAAAAACAATTGGTTGCACAAAATATTAAAAGGGCGAAGCAAGTTGAAAGATTACTTTATTATTAATATTATTAACATTCCATTTACTTAAACTTTAAATGTTTTCAAATTACTGAAAAACTTTGTAGATTTTTAACTGCTTTTCTTGATTTTTCTACATTTAAAAAAAAAAAAAAAAAAAAAAAAAAAAACGGTATGAAATACAATAGTTAGGCAACTGCTGGATGAAAAATTAAAACAAGGAACTTAAATTACGTATAGATTCTGAAACTCTTAAAACGCTTTCCCGGCAATTACTATGCATACACAACAATAAATCTACATCCTTTTGTGCCACCCTGCATAAGGATTTATTTATATTATACTCACACGTTATAACATAGTAAAATTTAGTCATGTGAAACATGGATAACACATTAAAAATGCATTTTCAGCAATTCTTAGTCATAAATGACTCGTAGACCGGGAAGCGGCAGCACAGACAATCACCTCATCGAGTTCACGGCTGAAATTCCAGAATTAGTTAAAACTCGATTCGCATATTAAAACGCAATCGGTCTGTCAAGTCATATCTTGGTGGAAAACACCTTACAACTCGATTTTAGCGGTTGACTCGTAGGTTTACCATTGTGTTTTCCTGCACCCAAAGTTATGAAAACATGGAGGACTGGGAGCAGGAACACCCAATGGTAAACCTACGAACCAACAGCTAAATTCGGGTTTTCGGGTGTTTTCCACCAAGATATGACTTGAAAGACCGATTGCGTTTTAATATGCGAATCAAGTTTTAACTAATTCTTGAATTTCAGCCATGAACTCGAGGAGATGATTGTGCTGCCGCCTCCCGGTTTATCAATAATGTATATGATCGGTAGATTTTTATGCATATTACATAATATATTAAAATTTGTATTCAACTGGAAAACATATGACACAGCTGAAAACGCTTTTTTTTTTCCTTTTTCTTTTTTTTCAATTATTATCTATAGACGGCTATATCCCTTTTGTGCTGTACTGAATTTATTTACCCTGCTGTCACAAAAATTAAGGGGCAGTGACCGGACGCTTTCCCTTTTTACACGGTTTGTCGAATATCTACTGAAATTCTTGACAAATTGTCCTTGAACTTCGAGGACGTAATGTTTGACTTCAAGAACAGTAGAAACGGTTACTGCAATTAAAAGATTGATATATTGGATATTTGATGAGATATGGGAATTTATGTCAAATATTTTTTAACTGCACATGCGCGAACTATATCAAAGAAATTTTTTTTTCATGATTTGGTAATCAATTCTATAGAGTAACTCATGTAAAAAGACCAGTCAAATATTGTGAAAACTCAAAAACATATCAGCAATAGAATGAGCTAATTGACAAATTGGGGGGAAAATCCAATTGGATAATAAATGATTTCCACCCCACCAATTTATCAATTAGCTAACTGTATTGTTGATATATTTCTAAGTTCTCACGATATTTGACAGGTCTTTTCATATGAGTTGCTCTATAGAATTGACTACTAAATCATGAAAAAAAAAACCTTTCGTATAGTTTGTGCATGAGCAGTTAAAAATTATTTCATACAAATGCCATGTCTCATCAAATATTCAATATATTAATTTTTTAATTGCAGTATACTGTTTCCACTGTTCTTGAAGTCAAACATGTGCTTGATATCCTCGACGTGCAAGTATAATTCGTCAAGAATTTCAGTAGATGTTCGACAAAGCGTGTGAAAAGCGAAAGCAGCCGGTCACCCTTAATTTTTGGACGACAGTGTATATCATGACTGCCCAACCCGAAACCATGTGCTGTATTGAATGCAGCCAGGCAAAAAGAAAAAAAGAAAAAGAAATATAAAGAAAAAAAGAAAAAGAAAGGTAAAGAAAAAAAGAAAAAAATATTTCATTAAAATATTGAGATTGTAATGCATTTTCTTTTATTTGTGGATTCTATAGCCTATTTCATGAGAAAATTGCTGCAAAGTGACAGGATTATAAATTGATTGTTAAAAAAAAAAAAAATCCTCTAAAAGAACTCTTTTGCACATTTCAACTTCCGTTATAGAAACTTTCTACCACGACTGCTACGACTGGAACTAAAAGCAACGGTTTTTCGAAATTTTTAATTTTAGTTATTTCTGCAGCAATATAGGTAAATATATATATAAAAGAAATTCTTAAGGAAAATACTGGTGCGACATAATAAATATAATGTTTCAATTCAAAGTTGTCAAATCAAAGGCTCGCAGATGCAAATTGATCGTTGCCGTACATCCTAGTAAAATAAATAAATAAATAAATAAATAAATAAAGAGTGAACACACCGTACCAATTCTGCTGCAAAAAAGTATAAAAAAGCTATACGAACCCATCGACTTGAAATAATGTCTACTAATACATGCTAAACATAAATTAAACTTCGGGTGTCGTCTACATATTAAAAAATTTTACAACTTTCAATTTTTAAATAGTTACACCCACTTTTGACACCATATTTGAGTTTATTGGTTCAAGGTTGTGATGGACAGAATGAATGATTTTTTTTTTTTTTATCGAATGAGTTATTCGGGCTTGCGCAAAAGCATAGATGTCAACCTTTGTATTTTTTTTAATCAATTACTACCAGAAATTTTGAAAAAATAAAGAAATTTTCAGTTTTAATAAGAATTAAATTGAAAGACGCACTAAAATATGAAACTTCGTTTTCGTTTAAAAAAATTCTGTAGGTAATTGAGTTTTAAAAAATATGAAGGCTAGCAGCTATGCTTTCCTTTATATTTTATCTTATTTTTTTTATTTTTTTTTACAAAATATCTAGTGATTATTAATTTAAAAAATACTAAAGTTGGTAAGTTTGCTTTTGCGCATACCTGAATGATTCATTAGAATGACAAAATCATTCATTTGTTCCAACACTAGTTTAAGGCAGCCCAAAAAAACGACATAGTTTATGTACTTTTTCTTAAATTTTCATAGGAATGTTCAAAGTTTGAGAATGCTAATGTTAAATTCACGTGACAAACTTTAATTTATATCTTCCCAAAAAATCATCCAATTATTATTATTATTATTATTATTATTATTTTGATAAGATACAATAATTAGACCCAAACATACTCCAGTCAATTATCCGATTCAAAAACATATTTTTAATTATAAAATTTATTAATAAATTCATATTTAAAAAAAATATGAATTATGACTCATATTAACCTATTAACTGGGTACGACGACGAAATATTTCGTCATACATGAACTACTACTGCAATAATTTGAACGTATTACTTCCACCAGTAAAATTTTAATAGAAATTTTCGTCTTGTTATAACGTCCTATTCATGAAAAATTACTGCCATGAATAAGAAAAAAATTCTATTCTTTTTTACTGGTGGAAGTGTGTTCCGTTGGTAATCAGGCATATTAGTTGAACATAAGTTTATTCCCCGGTTAACAGGTTAATTTTTACACATAAATTGAACCACAACTGTCAAAAATATTGTGTGTGTAAGTTTACAGCACATTCCAATCGTTAATTGTCAAAGTAGTATTTGTAAAGTTATGAACAAACATCCTTGTTCGTGTTGAAGTAAGACTTTCTGTATTTCCAACTGAGTATATACATTGCGGCACTAGTTTGCTATACAAAAATTGATTATTGTACTCTACCTCCACTCAAAGTTTGTACCTGTATTTCCGAGAGGTCCTTTATGACGCATATGAGTTGTATGTTTTTGTTTTTAGGTGCGTTCGTAATTATATAAATACGTAGTACCTATAGTCGTCGTCTGAAACGTCCGTCGGCATATAACAGCGCAAAAAATACCCAGCCGAATGGTTTAAAATTTAATATATATTATCGTTGCAGAATTTTGTCGAGTCATTTCAAATCTTATGAAAATCGAACCAAAACTTAAAAAAATATATTAATAAAAGTTTTCTTTATTCTATTAAATCCTATCGTACGTAATCTATATAATAAAAGCGCAAGTCATGTGACTGAGGAAAACAAATACGGGCAAACCACTTCTTTTTTCATATGCCAGGCGGACATTTTTATTCAAAATTATTTTTTCGGATATAATCGCATAAAAGTTACATTTTTAGAAAGATCGTTCAAAAATATTGTTTGCTTGTGAGATGAATTTACATTAAAATATGTATAGATTCTGAGATAACTTCAATGGAAATTAGGTTAACCCCTTAATCGTCGTGCCCGAGACATTCACGGGCATCATAGGCTACACCTGTTTTATTCAGATTGTTTGATTCCCAAAAGTTTTTTAAAAATAGTGTAATTGACTTTATTCTCGCAATATTTTATCTGCCCATTAAATTAGGCGAATATTTCTACTTAAAAAAACTGGTGGTAATCAAGCAATCTGAATTTTTAAAAAGTACCTTACACTTATCGGGCGCGACGATTAAGGGGTTAACAGCCAAATATCTCAATCCATTAGAGTAAATAAACACAGGAGATTCGTTCATTATGAGTCATAAAAATATTAAACTATGGAAGTAATCATTCGCAAAGCAAGATCTCCATGGTGAATTTTGCAGCGCTGCCTGGTGTAGAATAAAAAATTCGCATTTTTAAACGTGGCATACGTAATAAGAAAAAAAAAGGGCATGCTCATTTTTCCTCATAGCAGACGATATAATTCATTTCACTAAAATAATAAGGAGGATTTTCTTTACATTGTGAAACTAGTTAAAAAAACGAACGCACCTCATTTGTGACGTTTAACGTACAATTTCCAACTTGTTTGTTTAGCTGATGTGCTCGGAATATATTTATAAATGAAAAGAAGAAAAATTCTAAAATGAATTTCATATTCTTTTCTTTTTAAGGTGAGTATTTCAAATGCAAGCAAACACAAATTAAACATTACCGAGTCTAATACTGATTCATTAACTATTACATAGAACTAAAACGTAATTTCAAGTACAAAACATGCATTAATATTAAATGTTCAAAATACTTTTGTAAAACAATACTCTCATCTCAATACTATCAATCGTTTGAATTACTTTTCCCGAAGCGTAAATTTAAATTATACAAACACCACCCCATTCAAACTTTCAATTCATCAAATAACTTAGTTAAGTCAGGAAGGAAGAGCATTATTATGGTAATGCAGATAGCTAGGTAGAAAGGCTTAGAGTTCTATTCGTAAACAGTTTAATCACATGTTTAAAATTGAGTTCGTTTCGAAAGAGGTTATTAAATTTGAATTAGAAACCTTTTTTTAAGGACAATATAAAATTTTAAATTTACGAAATAAAAGCAATTGCCAGTCTCCTGATATCTTAGTTCAATTGCAGAAAACCGCAAATTATTCTAAAACAATATATGAAAAACTGAATTGTTTGTTCTTCAGAAAGATATATGCTTTTCGGAGAAGAAAGCATGCATAATTTTCACACCGTTGAAAAATAAACAAGAAGAGAAGAGAAAGCTCAAAAATACGAACCTGGGGCAACTCTATTTAAGAGACTTTAAAAAAGAAGCTTCCGTTTTGGGGCTTTATGTCTGTATGTATGTCCGCAGTTTTCTCAACAACCACTGAATGGATATGAATATAATCTTTTACACTGCAATTCTAGCATTACAAGGAAAGTTTTAAGTTAAAAATATTCATCGTATCATGTATAGTTTTTCTGTTTACATGGACATGGCAAAATGGTTTAATACATGATTGTCTACTCGATGTCAAACATGAGCAATTTGAGTGCCTTTATAAATGGGAATGTGGCTCTATACGTCCAATAAAATTTGATTGGTCGATAGGATTTTGGACAAACATTTGACAAGCCTGCTTTTATCGCCAAGCTAATATTTGTCAACTTGTTTCACTCACCCTAATGGAATTTTCCAGACGAGTATCGCGAAGTTCTGGAATGCTGGTTGTCATAATTGGAACAAAAACTTCCAATCTAAGTGAGAAGGGGCAAGGAGATACGCTAGGGTAGTTAGTACTGCTGAATATTAAGACGCCTCTACTTTTTTTATGTTAGAAATTAAGCCTTGCGGATGAATTCTGGGAAATATTCCAGTCAAGGAAGGAAAACAGGATTTCCGCATTGATTTTGAAATATTTTCCAGTCAAATGAGGAAAATAGGGTTGCCGCATTGACTACGGTCCAGGCAAGTAAGGAAATAGCACGGCCGCACTGATTATGGAAAATTTTTCAGTCATTTGATTATTAAGCGTGGAAATGGAATGGATTATGGAAAAAATTCCGTTTAAGTAAAAAGGGGGAAGAAAACATCGCTACAATCAGGTTCATGCTGTAAAACATCCCTTTTATGGATAGATGTAGCTGTAATATTAAAATATATATATAAAGGAGATATTTTGCTCAGCTTTTTATTACATGTGAAATAACACATCGGCTGATAAGTTCCCGGTCTGGCACACAGATGGCGTTGCAATCGCCCAACCAATGCTTTTTTTTTAGTAAATGCTAACCTTTAAAAGGCAGCAGAAAAAATGTCATGACGATTCGCCGTGTGGATAAAACATTAGAGTGGTTTTAGTTGAACGACTTTGTTGATAAACAAAAAAATGGATAAACAAGAATATCAAGAATTGTTATTTGATGGGAAAAAACACCGTTCAAACAAAAGCTTGGCTTGATAAGCGTTATCTGGACACTTCACCAGGTAAATCAACCATTATTGACTAGTTTGCTGAATTTAAACGTAGTCGTACGGACACCAGTGATGCACCACGCAAAAGAGCTGGTTACTCCAGAAAACATAAAAAAAAGTCCACAAAATCATTTTGGGGAACCGTAAAGTGAAGTTGCAGGAGATAACTCAAACTCTGAAGATATCCAAGGAACGTGTAGGTTTTATTTTGAATGAACATTTGTCTCTGAAAAAGCTGTTGTCAAAATGGGTGCTGCGCGTGTTGACTTTTGACCAAAAACAACAACGAATTGATGATTCTGAGCTCTGTTTGAAACTTTTTCGTTATAAAATTATGTTATTTATTATTAAATTATTATTATTATTTATTTATTAAATAATAATTATTATTTATTTATTAAATTATTATTATTATTTATTTATTAAATTATTATTATTATTTATTTATTAAATTATTATTATTATTATTAAATTATTATTATTTATTATTAAAGTTATGTTATTGATTAAAGTTATAAAGTCATAAAATTATAAAGTTATGTTAAAAAGTTGTGTTTTCTTTATTAGCCCAGGAACTTATCCGCCCATGTGTTATGTTAGTAAAGACTAAAATATTTAGTAATTCTATATCATTGAACATTTCAGCATATTATATTGTTCTGTAAAGCATACTATAAAAATTAAGAGTAAGATTCTCGACAACTTGTTGTCAAATGTGAAGTAATGCCTGCGTAAAATTTAAGGTAATGGTAAACTTGAGCAAAATACGAATTTTTGTTTTCGTGTGAATAACTTTTTAAATTAGAAAAAATAAAATTAATTGATATGTACTTAGCAGAAATTGCCTTTTCATTCTTCTTAAAGATGAGTAATAAAATTAATATAGAACGTAATTTATTTCAAATGCGTTTTTCTCAAAATAAATTTTCTGCAGTCTAACACATCTATATTTAATGCTCCAAACTTGATACATACCATAGCAAATCTGTGTCTCCATTTTGGATTGTTCATTTATTAAGATACTTGAATAAGTAAAAGCAAACTATTAACATGTCAATTTTTATTGAAAATTCGGTTTAGAGCCAGTTTTTCATTTATTTTTATTTATTTATTTATTTATTTATTTAATATTTGTCTCTCACTTAAAAACAAGAACGAAAAATCATGCGTCAAGCATAGATTATGTAACACTTTCCAAAGCTTCCAAAATAATTTTATAAAGGATTACCGTTTAATAAGCTGAAAGATAACATCTACAATTTGGAAAACTCATAACATATTTAAAAACGTAATTTCAGGAATTTCCAACATATACAATATTCGGAAAAATATCCGAATACTATTATTCAGCCTTGTATATGATTTGTATATATACTACACAGGATGCTAAATTTTAGTTTAGTTAGGAAACGCGTAGCACAGTTTAAAATTCTCCTTCTGGAGTTTCTGTCAATAAACGGAAATGTGTTCGCATACTTTTGTGCTGCCCTGTATATGATCTACAGAATTTATACACACCAAGTAATAGACAAAAAGTGAGTTAAATTTAAAATCGCGTTCAGCAACTTAAAACGCACTTCCAGGAATAATTGTTAACAGACAGTAGAGAATTCTTTTGTGTGTCCCTGTAAATGAACGATGACTGATATACACACAATATTCTGTAGTAAGCCTCTTGTAATGCACCTTAGTGATATATATAATTTTCAGAGTGTTTAAAATAGTGAAACATTATTTAATTAAACCGTAAACGATTTTTCTCCATAGACGTAATGTAACGGAATTCTTTTGACTGTGCCTGTAAAGTAACTATAAGTGCTATGCACAACCTATTCCATATTAAGCTTCTTGTAATGCACCTTCTTGATACATATCAATTACAATGTGTTTGAAATTGTGTAACATCATTAAAATAAACCGCAAATGATTTTTCCCCATAGACCGTAATGTAACGGAATTCTTTTGAGTGTCCCTGTAAAAAAACTATAAGTGCTACACACTTCAGTTGAAATAGGAAACATACTATATATAACGACAATAACATAAAAATTGCAGGACAATCCGAGCATATTTACGGGAGTTAGAGCACGGCCAGACGGCACACGGCAAGACTAAGATTCCTATAATAGGAGCTGACGCATATCCATTTTGTTTCGGGTTGGTGCTCACTTCAGCATCAATCTACCGCAGCCGGAGTTGGGGTTGCCTAAGACTCGGTTCTGATTGGCTGAACCGGTTCTGATTAGCTTGGTTTTTCGACTGAACTTCAATTTGAGCCCCAAATCTGCTAGGATGCGTCACCCTCTATTATAGGAGCTCTAGGCCAGACAAACCGAAGTCATAAACACTTTTCAACTAGGTTAGAAAGTGTTAAAAAAAGGTGCATAGTCCTGGGGGAACGGGGAGAGAGAGAGAAAGAAAAAAGAACTAGAAATAGATGCAATAAAAATTCATTTAGTTTTTAATATTATAAGCCAGAAATCTTACACTTTTCTTGCATCTTACAAGCTCTTTCATAAATCTGCTTCTAAATAAAAACCAAAATAACTGATTGTATTATTATTATTTCTATTATTCAAAATACTTTTAAGACATTTGTTAACTTTTGTAGGTGATTTAATATTTTAAAAATTAACTTCTAGTGTGTATTCCATTATAGGATAGGGCTAAAATGTTGTACAAAATATAAAACAGCTTTATATTTTGAAATATTTCGCTTAAAATATTCATAAAAACAGAAATAAAATGGCACTTACGCTAAATCTAGAAATTAAACTTTAAATCAAAATATTTTTATTCTATATATTTCATTATGATGACTGAAACCTCTTTCAGGAAATGCATCATTTTCATATCTTTAACCCAGCTATTTAAATAGGGGT
Source organism: Maratus michaelseni (assembly GCA_963931845.1). Taxonomy (NCBI): domain Eukaryota; kingdom Metazoa; phylum Arthropoda; class Arachnida; order Araneae; family Salticidae; genus Maratus; species Maratus michaelseni. Next base: position 162,544,998 of record OZ007594.1, on the reverse strand, counting down.
ACAAACTAGCGTTGTAATAACACACATAAAATCTTCAAATTTTATGACAAGTTACTCGTATCAACAAAAAAGTAAAACAATTATCATACGAAATATTCATTTCCCACATCATCCCTTCGACTATTTTAACAAACGTTCATAACATTACGCGCATAACATTTGCGTTAGGATGCACTAATGCAAGATGTTAAAAATCTGATTTTGAGAAAAAGCTAAAAATACATTTCAACACCTTTTAAATTACTAAGGTTCATAACATTACGCGCACAACATTTGCGTTAGGATGCACTAATGCAAGATGTTAAAAATCTGATTTTGAGAAAAAGCTAAAAATACATTTCAACACCTTTTAAATTAATAAGGTTCATAATTACGCGCACAACATTTGCGTTAGGATGCACTAATTCAAGATGTTAAAAATCTGATTTTGAGAAAAAGCTAAAAATACATTTCAACACCTTTTAAATTACTAAGGTTCATAACATTACGCGCACAACATTTGCGTTAGGATGCACTAATGCAAAATGTTAAAAATCTGATTTTGAGAAAAAGCTAAAAATACATCTCAACATCTTTTAAATTACAGTGGAACTTCCCTTTAACGAAGTCCCTACTTAACGAAGTTTTCTACTTAACGAAATTCTCTGCAGAACTTTGACTTTGAACACTATTATCATGTAAATTAATCTCCATATTACGAAAAATATTTTCTATATAACGAAGTTTATTCCACTTTTGTACGTGTACAGAACACAAACTAAGAGGTTCTGTTGCGATGGATTTGCGAATTTCTTTCAGTGCATTGTATGAAAACGAACACTTTTAAATAATTTCCATTCTGGTTGGTGCTAAATAAAACATTTTTTTTTTCAGACTAAGGAAAACACTTGTTATCATTACTCTCCCACACCAGATTTCCAGCGCTGACAGTTGGGGGAGGTCAAAATCACCTTTTTTACATTCAATGATATAGAAGATGCAGTGACGCAATGGCATCAGATACATTGAAACAAAAAAATATCAATTAGAGTCAGACAGTTACCATTCTGAACTTCCATTTCTGATAGAAAACTGCTTTGGACATCCACAAGAATGTGCTTCAAAATTCAAATCAAACAACATCAAAGTTATTTTTTTTGTTCCTGCCAATACAACTTCTAAACATCAGCCATTTGTCTAAGGAATAATAAAAAATATTGAAGTACATTATCAAAAAAGACAGAAAAAGACAATGTAGTGAAAACATTAGTTTGAAAACCTGTGTATCAGAGCTGATGAAAGCTTGAGCCAAAGCTTGGGAATGTGACGTGATTTCATCGACCGTACACAACTGTTTTGTAAAAGACGGAAACATAATTGAAACTGAATAAAATACTTCTAAATCTAACACCTGTTTGTCATATCTGAAGAAAAAATTTCATGAATTTAAGTTGATTTCTATTTAACGAATTTTCTTCATAACGAAGTTTTTAAGTGTAACGATGAGACTTCGTTAAATGGAAGTTTCACTGTACTATGGCTCATAACATTACGCGCACAACATTTGCGTTAGGATGCACTAATGCCAGATGTTAAAAATCTGATTTTGTGAAAAAGCTAAAAAAACAATTCAACACTTTTTAAATTACAAAGGTTCATAACATTACGTGCACAACATTTGCGTTAGGATGCACTAATGCAAGATGTTAAAAATCTGATTGTGAGAAAAAGCTACAAAAACAATTCAACACTTTTTTAATTACAAAGGTTCATAACATTACGCGCACAACATTTGCGTTAGGATGCACTAATGCAAGATGTAAAAAATCTGATTTTGAGAAAAAGCTAAAAGTACAATTCAACACCTTTTAAATTACTAAGGTTCATAACATTACGAGCACAACATTTGCGTTAGGAGGCACTAATGCAAATTGTTAAAAATCTGATTTTGAGAAAAAGCTAAATATACAATTCAACACCTTTTAAATTACTAATGTTCATAACATTACGAGCACAACATTTGCGTTAGGAGGCACTAATGCAAATTGTTAAAAATCTGATTTTGAGAAAAAGCTAAATATACAATTCAACACCTTTTAAATTACTAATGTTCATAACATTACGAGCACAATTTGCGTTAGGATGCACTAATGCAAGATGTTAAAAATCTGATTTGAGAAAAAGCTAAAAATACAATTCAACACCTTTTAAATTACTAAGGTTCATAACATTACGCGCACAACATTTGCGTTAGGAGGCAAGATGTTAAAAATCTGATTTTGAGAAAAAGCTAAAAATACATTTCAACACCTTTTAAATTACTAATCTTCAAATGTGTGTATCTCGGATTCTAAGCAGGATAGAAACAAAATTCAAACTAATCTAGAAAGCTAAATAATCGAGTTTTAATGTTAAACAAAAATAGAAAAAAAAGATTTTAAAAACAGAGATTTGTGTTATAAAGTTAATTGGATATCTTAAAGAACTATTTCTCGTTAATGTGTCACTACTTTAAATATATCTTCGGTTAACGAGGACAATTTCGTTTTCCCCATCATTTGCTATTTGCGATTAATGAGCGGATAATGCGGACAATTGTTTCAGAAACTGTCAGAACAGAATCGAAATTGCTTTAGTACATTATTTTTTCAAAGGCAATTTTGATGTAACTTTGGTTATTGGCAGATCAAGAAATTGTCAGTGACAATAATTAAGATAATTCAATGAAAAGGAATCCTTTACATCATTCAAATGTTTACATAGTTTAATGCGGACTTCGATTAGCGCGGACAAGATAAAAGGGCTTCTCTTGGAAGTCCGCACTAACGAGAGTTCACTGCAGTTCTGTCTTCTTGATAATTCATGTAGTGTAAAATTCTAATTCGGGTACTAGAAGAAAACTGTGATGTGATCTTATTATTTGAATGAAAAATATAACAGAAATAAATTTATTGTTAATATTTTTAAAGAGGCAAGGTGTTTTTCGGCTTCAAAAAATGATATTTCTTTTTCGTGTATTTTCTGAAAGTCTGATATTTTATAAATTTCCTCTTGAAACCGTTTTGAAATTTAAACAAATACAGAAAATATAGAAATAACTGTTGCACAGGTGCATGAATGAGCGGCATTTTTTGCAAAACTTTAAATTCGATATTTTCGAAACAGTGTTTTTAACTCTGTACCAGAAACATCTCAGAAAAGATGAAGCTATTTCTTTGATTTTATTTTTTAATGAAAGCTTATATATTACCCTATTGCTAAACGATTCTTTTTTTTTTTTTTTTTTTTTTTTTTTTTTTTTTAACGAATCAGACTTATTTGTTCAAAACTGATAAATTGACAGTCTGCCATCTTTTTAAAAATGAAATAATTTCCAAAACCGTCGGTCAAGGACTAGACAATTATATGTATTTATTTTATTTTATTTTATTTATTTATTTATTTTGTTTTATTGGTTTCAGTTTAAACCAGTCAGACAAATCTCGAATACCGCGAAATGTGACACCCCTTGAAAAATCGAAGAAAAGCGAGCACAAAAGACGCTCTTTTTTAAATAAAAATTAATGAAACTTGGTTTTAAAATAACAAAATATGTATTTTTTTATGCAAAAACCTACATATTTTTACCTTGAACCTAAACGAAAAAAACCTTAAAATAGGCTTATTTTTCAAGTTGAAAAATTCCAATTTGCTCTTAAATGTTACTTTTATCTAATTATTTTATGGAATAACTGCAGTAGAATTGTTGATATTAGTTAACAGCTGATTTAAAATTGTATGCTACGTAGATACATTTCTGAAAAAGATTGATTCTGTATGCAACAATTACAATATATGTTTCTTAGAAAATAATTACTTTCAGCTTATTGAAACCCTTACTAGAAATGAGTTTGGGCTCTTTTTTCGGAGCCCAAGCTCGCCCGAGGCCGAAAAATGTTTTGTCATCAGATCTCGAGCCCGCCTTAGCCAGAGACCGAAAGTATGCAGGAGAAAATTGTTAATAACATTTTAAAATTATTTCAAGATTCATTTTCTCATCCAAATATCTCTTCTTAAAAATTAAATCTATATATATAAATAAAAGTCCTGACTGGAAAGAATATCAACGTGCAGCCCAAACGGTTTATGTATCAGGACGCAAATTTTTCCCCATTCACTCTCGATTCCTCCGAATGATTTGAAAAGTCCATCCCGAAAACCGTATCTTAAGTATTTTTCCCTATTTTCCCCATTTATATCTCCCTCTAAGTTGCGTTTCCAAGGTCTCACCGCCCAAACTACTGAACCTACAAACACAAAAACTGAGGGAAAAAATACTTTTTAGGATGTAGAGGCGCACTAACAAGGAAGGTCTCCATAAGCGCATACTCAGAAAATTCTGAAAAAATTACAGAATATTCTTCTCATGAGGATATATACGTTTATAAAAAAAATTTGCTGCGGAACCTCGATATAACGCCCGTAAAAAATTATGAAAATTTCGTTTTTTGGTGATTTATCGCTGGGTTGGCGACACAATGAAATTTAAAAAAAACAAAAAAAACATGCATTTACGATAAATTCTCTTTTAGGAAAAACGTTTTCTACTCTTTATACTGAACTAGTTAACGTAAGTTTAGCTTAAATAATTTCACTTTTATAACTACGGTTTTGCCATATATATTTATATGTACATCTAAAAGAAAATTAATGATCGCATTCTACGGTTTAGAACAAAATTTGAATTGATTAAAATTGCTTTAAACTAAAAATTAATTGTGTGATTCTGAGCACTGTCAGTTTGTCATCGATATTGTTAGACAACTGAAGAAAAGTCTTGTTGCCGTGGAAACAATGACTTATTCAAAGTCGAAATGTATAATGAAAGAGTGTTTAATCGGACATTTACTGTTAAAATAGTAGTTAAAACTTAACCAGCCTTCAAAACTGTATAAAATTAAATAACTTCAGCAATAGTTAATTTGTATATGTATTACATAACTTTATAGAAAAAATAAACTATTTAATCGTTGAAGTTTAAATTCATAAAGTGCTACGCATTTAAACACTCATTTAACCAGAAATTTTCAAATACTATAAAATCGCTTGCATTTGGCGACGAAAAAGTTTTGCTCGCCAAATCGTGTCTTTTTGCATCAAATACTCGAAAGTATTTTATTTTTTTACAGATTTTCTGCTGGGATTCCGCAGCTAAATTTGACTAATCTCTTATTACGTACATGAGTAGCTTCATTAGCATTTTTTTTTTTCAAAATATTCTGAGTATGCGCTTTAAGGAAACCTTCCTTGTAAGAAGGGATTTTCTAAAATTCCACCCCTAAGGAGGGGGTGGGGGGTAAAAAAGGTAACAAACTTTAAAAAAATTCCTTAAAAATCGGGTATTATAGTTATGTGACAAAGGATAACATATTTTAATGTATTTTTGTATGCTGAATCGAATAATACCAAGTACATTCTTCTATGTTCTTTAGTTCGTGAAATAAGGCATATTTTTGTAACGATTATCGAATAATCGTTCTACGTTGCTTACTTATAGAATTAGGGGGGGGGGGGTTTCTATAATTAGTTGAACCAATGAAACAATAGCCTTTTTAAAAAAATCTGCAGAATGGATTTCGATGAAACTTGCATTGTTAACTTTACTTAGTTAAAAAGTTAGGTAAAAAGTTAATTGCTTTCTTTTAGATTCATGTAACTGCAAAAACAGGAAAAAATCATTTCTTTCAATAACTGCGAAAATCGACTTAACAACGAAACACATTTATTTGAAACATACTTCCGATAAATTTACAAATTTCGTAGAAAGAAAATAAATCAATCGCTATCAATAACACATAACACTGATTGCCACTGAAAGCTTTCATATTTGTAACAATTTTAATACAAAGCAAAAGTAATTTTTGTTCTGCAAACTACTTGGACAAAATGTTTCCGAACTGTACGTACACATTTATTAAATAATTTATTTTGAAATCTCAAATGTGTAAATTGTACTAATGCATGGTTATATTTTTCGACAAAGTTATTTTGAAGTATTTGAATCATGTAATCGTTTATGATACAGTTGTACTTAACAGAAACGAGTAGGTTCAAATTCTCATTTTTTTTTTCAGATTTTTATTTTAACAGTAAAGTACAAAAGTATCAATATTATGAGGAAAATGTACTCTTGTTATTTGAAAGGGGAAAAAATGTGGAAATAAGTTTCGGAAGTATTTGAATCATATACTCGTTTATGATACAGTTGTACTTAACAAAAGCGAATAAGTTCAAGTTCTCTCTTTTTTTTTTTTTTTTTTTTTTTTTTTTTTTTTTTTTTTTTTTTTAATTATTCTATTTTATTTATTTATTTTTAACAGTAAAGTACAAAAATATCAATATTATGAGGAAAATGTACTCTTGTTATTTGAAAGGGGGAAAAATGTGGAAATAAGTTTCCGAAAATTTTGAATCATATACTCGTTTATGATACAGTTGTACTTAACAAAAGCGAGTAGGTTCAAGTTCTCTTTTTTTTTCAGTTATTTTTATTTTATTTTATTTATTTATTTTTAACAGTAAAGTATAAAAATATCAATATTATGAGGAAAATGTACTCTTGTTATTTGAAAGGCTCCACATTATTTTGAGGGGGGGAAATGTGGAAATAAGTTTCCATCTAATGTCTAAACGTCTTTAACATTTTACGGAATAAATTATTACATACTGAAGTAGAATTGTTGTTATTACTATGCAACTGATTTCAAAATTTTACGCTACTATAAATACATTTCTGAAAAAGATTTATTCTGCATGTTACAATATACGTTTCTTACAAATAAATACTTTCAGCTTATTAAAACATCCACAATGAAAGGCGATTGATTCGGAAAAATTTAATTGCTTTCTTTCAGATCCAATGAACTGCAACAAATAAAATAAACTTATTTCATTCGATAACTGAGAGACTCGATGTAGCAACGCACTATTTATTAGAAAATATACTTCCGATAAATTTACAAAGCTGGTACAAACAAAATAAATCAACTGCTATCAATAACGTTTAATATTGATTGCCACAGAAAGATTTAACATTTGTAACAACTTCTGTATTCAAAGCAAAAGTAATAAGAAAAGATTTATTTAAAATAATCGATTTTAAACATTGTTTCATTTAAAATACCGAAGTGGCATTGTTTACAAAAAGCTTACCTTTGATTATCTAATAGTTGAACCAGGACTTTGGCTTTGACTTTTGTTTATCTAAATAAATGGAAACTCAATATCAGTTAGTTTCAGGCATATTAATATATTGTAAATGTTGGTTACATTTAGTGTATAGACGTATAGAGAGATTATAAAAATAAACTGATTATGACACTGGAAAAGTAAAAAAAAATAATAAATAATATGAGAAAATCTAAAAAGTCGAAACTAAGTATTTTCCTAGAATATTTTTTTTTTATGTTTTAAGGACTAAGATATAAGGAAAAGATTAGTCCCCTGCTAAAGACTAGTCTTTAACCGTTAATTCTCATAAATGGGCAAGACTCCGCCATAATTAATTGATATATTTTCTAACTAAGGCATTAGAAAACTTCCCCTGGTTGTGCTAAATTTTTCTCAAATGCAAACACATGGAGACATTTGTTATCCTTTTTTTCTATTTTTTTTATTTTTTTTAAACAAACAATGGGAAAACAACATTTTAAAATAAAAGATTCATTTTTTTGTTTTTGTTTTTAAGCGTACGTTTATTTAATAATGACATATTTATGAAAAGAACCATCGGTAACAGAGAGATAGAACAAAAATTGAAAGGATTTTAAAGTACTACATTTAATTGTCTTCTATATTTCTTGTATATACAATTGTCTAGTCCTTGAACGACGATATTTTAAAATTTTGCGTTTTTAACAAAATATCGGACTGTCAAATCTAACATCTCAATTAAAAAAATAAATAAAAAATCTTGTTTTTGTTTAGCTTTTAAAATCGAACGAATTAAAAAGCTTAAAAAAGTATCGGTCAAAGACTGTAGAAATACATAAGTTTTCACTTAAGAAAAGCCCCAAGGACTTAAGAAAAACCCTGGTTCATACATTATTGCGCTATTTCTGGTATAGACTTAAAATCATTAATTCGAGAAGATTACGTTAATTTTTTTGCAATATATATAGCTCGCCATGCACTGTGCTAGAAGAATCGCTATATCTTCCGTATGTGTTTAAATTTTTACAAAAGGCTTTGACAGAACATTAATAAAATGCCAAATATTCGAAAGATGCTAGAAAAAAAAAATCCATCCCACCTTAAATCTATACTAATATTATAAAGGGAAACATTTGTGTGTTTATGTGTTTATTTGTTTGAAGGAGGATAAAGTCTGCACTGAAAAAAAAAGTGACGGTGGCGTATTACTGCTTATTTTACTGTTTATTACTGTTAATTTTGTGGTATAATACTGGCAGCTGGGGTGCTAGTATTATACTGTAAAATCAACACTTTTTTTGCAGTGTGGAACTACCGTACCGATTTTTTAAAAAATGCTGACAAAATGATAGTTACCATCTCTGCTTCAACATAGGCTATATTTTATGTCGGTAGAACAACCTCAGGGGGTGCAGGGGCCATACGGAAAAAAATAAAATCAACCAAATAGCGTAGCACTTAGCGAAACTGTATTTCGTATGGCATCTATATATATATATTATGAAGTTAAAAAAGAAACTTTTTCTTGAAAAAATTTCAAAATGCAAAATATCTGATTAAAAATCAGCAGTAGTTGTCTTATTCGTCTAATTTTCCAGAATCAGGTTCATAGCTGATGTTGGCGACGAAATCGTTAAAATAGCTCTCAAATCACTGAAATACGTGTTTAACTATTTTTTTAGCAGATTGGTTTGGTTATATTTTACACTCCTACCTAAAACTTCAGCTGAGATATGGTGAAATGCCCTAAAACTTTCGGGCCCCTATTTAACCCCCTTTAGTGGTTGGATTTCTAAAATCGCTGAAATACGCGTTTGACATTTTTTAATAGATTAGTTATGCTGAATTTTACGCTCCTACCAAAAATTGCTACTGAGATATGGTGAAATGCCCTAAAACTTTCGACCCCCCCCCATTACCCCCCTTTAGTGGTTCAACTTCTAAAATCCCTAAAATACGTGTTTAACTAATTTTTTTAGTAGATTTGTTATGTTAAATTTCACGCTCCTACTTAAAACTGCTACTGAGATGCGGCGAAATGACCTAAAACTTTCGACCCACCATTTAATCCCCTTAGGGGGTGAATTTTCAAAAATCCTTTCTTATCGTTTGTTCTAGATCTAGATCATAACTCGGTTGTGGTACAAATTTCGTGATCCTGACTTTAGTCGTTTCAGCTCTGCGTTGATGAGTCAGTCAGTCAAAAGTTCTCTCTTTATTATTTTAGTATAGATTATTACATTTTTTAAAATAGATGATCGACTTTAAACATAGTTGTAACGTATTGTACATAATTTTTCGTAAGTCAATTAAAATTATGTTTCATTCGGAAATTAAACTAAACTACTATAATATTATTACTACATTATCGTTTGTATAATTACACCATTGGTAACACCATTAAATTATTGGGAATAAAGTTGTAATATTAGACATATTCTTTTCCCTTGAATCCGAGGATACCAAGACGGACTCTAAGCAATCTCGATATCTCTGGAATAGAAATTCTCCGGGATTGTATTCCCTACTCCTATTACATAAATAAAAACACGTTCAGGTTTAAATCTAAAATATTTTGTTTAATTTAATCACACCTACCTATAGTATTTACATCTTATGAATGCAGGAGAAAGGGAATGATTAAATTTTATGTTGACATATTCTATAGAGAGAAAAAGATTGAAAGAAAAAGACAAGAATATTCCAAATTTGAAGATTTAATGTAGTTGCATTCACTGAAAGATTTTTAAAAACAAAACTCGGTTGTGGTACTTAACCATATAAATCTGCATAATTAAGAATAAAAATAAGTATTTATATTTGTGTTAAGCAATTGAAAAACATTATTTTATTAATAACCTGAAGACGGCACCCGCTATGCTGGTCGATTTTTCCATAAAAAGTTTTTTAAAAAGAAAGAAAAAAAACTACCTTGTTTTGACGCAATCTCAGTTTTTGATTTTTAAGAAATGCTGCTAAAAATTACACTATTTTCTCCTGCAGTAAACTTTGTTTATTAACAAATATTCAATCTCCATGTATCACTTCAAAATTTCTTCAATTTTACTGTGACATAAAACAGTTTCAGCTTATGTCACTTCTATGACGACGCCTACTGTGACGTCTACGATGACGCATTCGCATGGATCCAAAGATCTAGTAATAAGTCTTACAAACTTTAATTTAAAATACTAACAAGAACGAAAAATCATGCGTCAAGCATAGATTATGTAACACTTTCCAACGCTTCCAAAACAATTTTACAAATCATATCCTTTAATAAGCTGAAAGATAACATCTAAGTAAACAATTTGGAAAACGCATAACATATTTAAAAACATAATTTCAGGAATTTCTAACGTATACAATATTCAGAAAAATATCCGAATACTTTCATTCAGCCCTGTATATGATCTATAGATTTGTATATATACTACATAGGATGCTAAATTTTAGTTCAGTTAAGAGACGCGTAGCACAGTTTAAAATTCTCCTTCTGGAGTTTCTTTCAATCAACGGAAATGTGTTCGCGAACTTTTGTGCTTCCCTTTATATGATCTACAGAATTTATACACACCACGTAATAAACAAAAAGTGAGTTAAATTTAAAATCGCGTTCAGTAACTTAAAACGCACTTCCATGAATTATTGTTAACAGACAGTAGAGAATTCGTTTGTGTGTCCCTGTAAATGAACGATGACTGTTATACACACAATATTCTGAAGTAAGCCTCTTGTAATGCACCTTAGTGACATATATAAATTTCAATGCGTTTAAAATAGTGAAACATTATTTAATTAAACCGCAGACGATTTTTCTCCATAGACGTCATGTAACGGAATTCTTTTGACTGCCCCTGTAAATTAACTAAAAGTGCTATGCACACCCTATTCCATATTAAGCTTCTTGTAATACACCTTATATCAATTACAATGTGTTTGCAATTGTGTAACATCATTAAAATAAACCGCAAATTATTTTTCCCCATAGACCGTAATGTAACGGAATTCTTTTGAGTGTCCCTGTAAAAAAAACTATAAGTGCTACACACTTCAGTTGAAATAGGGGACGTGCTATAGATAACGACAATAACATATAAAAATTGCAAGGCAATCTGAGCATATTTACGGGAGTTAGAGCACGGACAGACGGCAGACGGCAGACGGCCATACGGCCAGACAAACCGAAGTCATATACACTTTTCAACTAGGTTGGAAAGTGTTAAAAAGGTAATATTAATGAAATATTAATTTGTTTTAAAATGTTAATGGTATTTCTATAATAACGGCAACAAAATTACTCCATTGTAGTGGATGATAGAGAGAAATATGCAAATGATGTCATTTTCTCATTAAAATTGAAATCCAAGGAGGAAATTTAACATCTTTGCATTCAGTTGGACAATTATTATTTCATATATTGTTTTCATATATCCGAATTAGTCGTTTCATAAATTCGTTTCATTAGGATTTTATATATATTAGGGTAGAAATTCTTACCTGTGTAACAATGCGTTAATGATAGTCGATCCGATTACATAAGCGTGAATGCATTCAAGTTTGATTTTAACTATTAAAATATGTTCTTTGTAATTTAATCACTATACGCATCTACATTTCGTAAATATAGGAGATGGAAATGTTTAAAGTTGATGTTTGCATATTATGCAGAGAGAAAAACAAATTTTAAGTTTTAATGTAGTATTGCATTCACCAAAGCCTATTTTTAACAAAACTCAACTAGTATTGGTTAATAACCCGTATAATTTTGGAAAATTTACGAAAAAGATATAAAATTGAGAAAAAAAAATTATAAAATTCTTACCTATGTAAAATTATCTTTATCAAGAGATATATTTTAAGTGCAACAATGTCTAAAAACCCTGGAAAACATTTCGCGTCGTAACAGCAGCTCGACTGATTACACATATGTGAACATCTTCAAGTTAGATTTTAAATAAACTAAAATATTTTGTAACTTATTTAATGACTTATACCTACACCTAATTCTCCTAAATAGGAGTGATGAAAATTATTATAGTTTGTTTTCATATTATGCAGGAAAAAAAGACGAAAATGTTTCAAATTTTAAGCTCTAATGTAGTTGCATTCACAGAAATATTTTTAAAACGCAGCTCAATTGGTTCTAATTAATCACCTTTTAAATTTGCATAATTTACAAAAAGGGTAAGCAACTGATAAACATTATTTTATTAATAAAGTTCTTACCTGTGTAAAATTTTCTTAATCAAGAGATATGTTAAAAGCGCAACAGTGCCAAAAAAATCCGGAGAATGTTTCGCGTCTTAACAGCAGTTCGTCTGATTATATAAATGTGAACACCTTCATGCGAGATTTTAAATCTAAAATATTTTGTTTGTAATTTAATCACTCCTACCCTACCCACACCTACATCTCGAAGCTTTTTTTCTCAGATTTTCGCTTCTTTGAAAATACCCTTTAAGAAAATTAGAAAATAGGAAAACACTTTTTAAAGATATAGAGTTTAGGGAATGTGCATTGCTACGTCACATGGTAAGTGACCAATAGAAACTGTTCTTCCTAAAACGCTTTAAAAAGTTGGAAACGAGTATTAAATCTTTTCAAATGCAAAATGAAGTGTTTAAGTATGGAGAATTCTTTTTTCTAAGCTTCGCTTAAGTTTATTTTTCCGAGACTGCTTTTAGGTAAATCTCGTTTCCGCAAATCTTCTTTCTGTTTGCTTCAATATAGTTTGATGCATTTTTGGGTTATAAAGACGTTTTAGAATTCATTATATACTGTTTACATACTTAAAACAAGTTTATTTCATGCGTTTCTACAGAATAAAGTAAATTTTCTAAAAGGACATGTAATCTTAAATATTGTAATCACCCAATTCATTTTAAATTTAAAGAATTGTCTCAGTTCGCCCTCCTCGTTACAAATAACATTTAGGATTGTTTTAAAACCTTCAACGGGTTTCCTAGGCCAGTTTTATTTTTGGAGGCTCATTACACAAGTGTGTGTGCATGTGTGTCTGTGTGTGAGTGTTGGGGGTGGGGTGGGGTGTGAATACTTATAATATTTCAGTTTTCCAAAAAAATAACAAGTCCTTCAGGATCATGCGAAATAACAGGTTGATTTCTGCATTCATCAGATTTAATACAAACTAAACAAATTGTTCTCCCTCCTTCTAAGTTCGCTATTTTGGTGAGAAAAGAATATATGCAGAGAGATTTTTAATTAGGCCTACCAAATGTAATTGTATGAAAGAAGGATAATTCTATTAAAAACGTTAAAAACGTGTTGAAATCGTGGTTTAAAAATCGCCCATAGAATTCAACATAACCAAAAACATTAGATGAATGTCATCGAAAAAATTTGTTTGTCCTTGTAAATGAACTATAAGAACAACAACTCATCTAAGATACTAGCAAGATCAACACACTGCCCCAATTAAATTCGAATTGATTCAGTATTTCGAACGTTATCAAGATTTGCATTATACATATATGGATATGTATATGGATTTATAAATTATAAATGCATAGGTATATATTTATAAATGCAATAGTCAATTTCTAAAGAAATCAACCTAAAAGGTATATTATTTTTAATATTGTAATCACACAATTGAATTTAAATTTAAAGAATTGCCTTTGTTTACACTCCTCGTTACGCATAGAAATGAAAAAAAAAATGCCTGAGATTTTTGTTTGTAAAATGTTGTAAAATAATGATTGCATGTCTTTGCTTTATTAAAAACAAGCACATAGAAAGCTCTTTATTTCATTTAAGAGGAATTTCGTTTTCGTTTCCTATTTCGGTTTCGGCCAGAAAATCTTATTTTGGTCGAATATTAAGCCTGGGAGAGCAGAAACGTCATTTGAGACGATGAGATAGAGTTCTTTTCCCTTGTTTTTGATTTCGCTAATGATGTTTCGTTAAAAATCATGTAAATTATGATGAGACCCTTTCTTGAGTTCGTGAATGATATTTTCGAATTACCTAATTTTTTTCCCGTATTAAACGAATAAGCAATGCCAATAAAAATATTTTTTAATTATTATTCTTTTTATAAAATCAATTTAGTTAGATTTATTTAGAAATGCTTATGAAAAATGCTTTGCGTATATTTTCACATATAAAATATTAATTTCTAAGAACTATAGATATATGGGAAACAATAACTAATATATCGATAGTCTAACATCAATATTTTGCTGTCGTCCAACAGAGTTCTAATATTCTTCTTTCTCTGAACTCTGTGGTCATCCCTCGTTGTGGAATAACTGAAAAACGAATATACACTGCTCAAAACAATTAGGGGAGCGCATGGTTTTAACGAAATTACGCAAATACTTACACGGATAAGTAACTTAAATTAAAACATCTATAATTTAAATCGTAGCAGAAAGCAGAAAAATAAAACTTCATACATAAATCAAAGTTTATGACGTCAAAAACCAGAAAAAGGAAATAAGTGCAGAAATCGGGATTTCGCAGAAACGTTTGTTTCACTGTTTCAGTTGTGAAATTCAATTTTTCAGCTTTTGTTTTGAGAAAACGTAACTTGAACATGTCTCAGCAACGTGATTTACCGGATCTATTAGCGGGAGACTTGAATCCGAGCAAACACAAAGAAGTGTAGCGGATGCTGTTGGAGTTGCAAGAAATGTCATTGTAAAGCTGTGGAATCGATTCCAAGAAGCAGGATATGTTAGATGTATACCAAGGCAAGGCCGGCCACGTGCTACCACAGCAACTGATGACCGATATATCCTGTTAACAGCTTGTTGAGACAGAACAGGCAATGCTACTCAGCTGCAAAGACAGTTGCTCTTGGTAACAGGACGAAGGGTGTTCAGCCAAACAGTCCGGAATATGCATCATTAGGGGGGTCTCTATGCATGTATCCCAATAGTCTGCATTTCGTTGACCCCAAACCACAGTGGGGACAGAAGAAGGTGGGCTGCTGAACATCGAGATTAGAAGCAATGTGATTGAAGTCAAGTGCTGTTTACAAACGAGTTCCGATTCAGTCTGTAGTGTGACACCCAACTTGTTTTGGTATGGAGGGAAAGGGGCACTTAAAATAACCCAACATTCGTTCGTGAAAGATCACATTACAGACGAGGTGAGTTGATGGTATCGGTTGGAATCAGCATAGGTGGACGTACGGACATGCATATCATTAGGAATGACACTCTGACGGCTCAAAGCTATGCAGACGAGATACTGAGACCTCATGTCGTAACTTACGCTGCAGCCATAGTAATTCCTTTGTTTTTATGCATGGTAATGCCAGATCGTATACAGATTGTCTGGTGGGGAACAGGCTTGAAATTTAAACAATACAGCGTGTGGAATGGCCAGCATGCTTTCCTGACCTGAATCCGATCGAGCAGGTTTGGTACACACTCGGACGAAGCATTGCAGCGAGAACAAGAACATCCTTTATTGTCCGTGACTTGGAGATTGCAATTCTTGAGGAGTGGAACAGTATTCCCCAAAGTCTTATCAAAAACCTCATCGAATCCATTGAAAACAGATGTGCAGCTTCTTAGCTGTTCGATGGGACCACACTCCAAGTTAAAGATCTTAAATCATTTCTAAACAATACTCTTTTTTACATTTACATGTAACCAAATGGTTGCCTTAAGCCATCGTTTCAAAGAATTAAAGCTACCTTGCAAATATTTTTGCATCTTTCTTTTTTTATTGCGCATTTATACACGTGTACTCTCCATTTTATGCACATGCATGGCTGTTTTACACGGTTCTCTTTACTTTTTTGCTTGCTCCCCTAATTGTTTTGAGCAATGTATATATATATATAGGCATAAAATATTTTTTTTTCTTCTTCAAAAAGTCTGTCATTACAGTATCAAGCTAAACTTATTGTTGGAAAGTTAGGAAACAATGATTTTAAAACATTAAACGGATGTCTAAGAAATTTTCATAAAATACGTACTATCGAAAGGTGATCGGATAGTATAGTCGATCGCCTGTGGTGAATGAAAAGATATAAATTAGATTAAAATTGTAGATAAAAGTTGAAAATCCTTTCCTTACCATTTCATGTATGTGAATGCATGTTAAGATACTTTCTGGTTACAGGTTCTTGGCAAGGTGGAGAAAATGGCCTTGGCAAGAGAAGGAAATTTTTCACATGTATTTTCTGCCAACTATTCACTGTTTCATACACACAAACACTTCTTTCAATTTAATATATATTAGACTGCATTAAAAGTATTTTCTTTTTTCTTTTAAACCAAAGCATGTCGCTGACACTTTCTCACCCCTATTTTTGAAAATAAAATGTTATTTAAGAGGATATATGCCCCACGATATTCTATAATCATACAGGCTTCTTCTTTTCATTTTAGGTCATATGAAGGGTGATACAAATGTTGAGATGCTATGCATCATAAGGTATTATTTTAAAATAGGCATTAAAATCAATAAAGCTGTCCTCAAAACTCGTGCAGTTGGAGGCCAGGACAAGAGTAGTGTCCGAACAGTTCAAAACAAATTTAAACGGTTAAAGGAAGAGGACCTCAGCCTTGAAATTAAACCCAGAAGTGACAAGCTAGAAGAGTTTGAGTTGACTCTTTAAATCTTTGGCCATCACCAACTTTATTAATTTTAATTAAGTTAAACTGCTCAATTTGACTAGTAATTTTTTCAGTCTCAGTTGTTATACTGGCTGTCTGCCATCAGTCGTGAAGAGAAAAAAGGGGAGAATTCATTCCCCACAATCAATTTTGATGCTAAAAATTAACAAAACTACAAAACGTTTGGATTTGTTTTGAACTGTCCTTACACTATTCTTGTCCTGGCCTCCAACAGCACGAGTTTTGAAGACAATTTTATTGGTTTTAAGGCCTAGTTTAAAATATTACCTTATGATGCATAAAATCTCAACAATTGTGTCACCCTTTATGTGACCTAAAGATGAAAGAAAGTAGCCTCTATGATTATATATAGAATATAGAGGGGCATATATCCTCTTTTTTATGTTCAACAATAGGGGTGAGAATGTGCCAGCCAGCTTTGGTATAAAAGCATTCAAAAAACGAAAACACTTTTGATACAGCCTAATAGAAGCCACTTATCTGTTATTATATACAAACAGAAGTAATTTATCTAATGCATATAATTAAAAGCTATTTTTTAAATACTTACATAAACAAGCATTATAAATTTTGTTGTCATAAGCTGTTTATTATCATTTGGCAACAAATCTCACTTTTTTAAGACCAAATTTGCGCTAAGCTTTTTTAAAAAGCCCTAAGGCCTCTATAACAGGGAAGCACTTATGTTAATGTTATAAAGCAGTTTTGCATTACTTTGGCAATGTCTTTATTGTTTCCTTATTCAGGATTTTCTGTTTTTCAGTTTCAGTGAAAAAAAAACTCTTAAAAATAGTTAGCGCAGTTAAATTGTCTTTTTAAAACATACCTCATTGTTCATACACCTCATAATAAAATAAAATAAAATTGATTATTATCCGAATAACTGAATGTTCTTTTTTTTTTCAGCTAAACGAAAATCTGGTATTCGGTTTAGCGAATATTTGTTATTAGGTTCACACCTACATGCGGAATTTTCGACAATCGATATTCTAAGAATGTCATTATTCATTGCATCTATAATTTTAAGCATTTAAAAAATATAAAGACAGTCACTCATCTAATTTATTTAAAATTTTATTCTAAAGCCTTTATTTAAATGTTTGAAAACAACTAAAAATTTAAAAAAAAACTAGTCGGATGTGTCAATCCCAAAACTTTCTTCTATCTCACACAGGTTTCGCATACACTAAAAACAATCATCACCAATTTATATCAAGGTCTAACTGAATCTAAAGTTTTATTAAATTCCGTGCATTAGTTCTTGAGGTAGAACTATTACTTAAATCATGTAAATCCTGCAAAACGTAGCATCCACCTGTTGGGAGAATTAGACCAAAACCTAATCAACTGAATCTGAAGAGTTTGGTGAAAATCCGTGCTTGAGTTATAGTTACGTTATTCTTGAGATATAGTTACCGTAAAAATCATTAAAAAAGTGGTATAGCAGCGCCGCTTGTTGGGATATCTACACCAAAACGTATTCAGCATCTATTTATGTCAAGGTCTAACAGAATCTGGAGTTGAAAAAAATAAGTGCATGAGATAGAGCTATTGCGGAAATCTCGAAAAATGCAGCATAGCAGCGCAACCTATTGGGCGAGTTTCACCAAAAACTAATCAGTATCAATTTATATCAGGGACTAACTGAATATAAACTTTTATTAAATTTCGTGCATTAGTTCTTGAGATAGAGCGCCCACAAATTTTTTGTCACATACAGACAGACAGACAGAGTCACGGACAAACATTTTCTAAAAACAGTCAAATCGTGTTCAGGACCTTCTAAAACGTATAAATCCGTCGAAAACCGGAATTCGAAAATTTTCTTGAATCCAATAGTTTTTTCTTGTAAAGATAGAAGAAAGTAAAAAAAAGAAAATATTTCTCCGTAGAAGAAAATAGTTTACGAGCTGAAATTTCACTTTATGAAAAAAAATTTCAATCTTACAAATTCATGTTTACAAAAATATTGAATCAAATGCATGCCTACTAAGTATTTTTCCGAAAAGCTTCGAAGTTGTTCCTAAATAAATGTAATCTTCATAAAGGTATCTCCAAATTGATAGACCATCTAAATTGATTCATAGGCAACTTCTACAAAATGCCATCATTAGATTGTTGCAAAGTGTTGGGCAAACAATTTACAAATGCGTCTGAAGTCTACATAGCGAGTCATTAGACAAATGAGTCCTCGAATTCTTAAGAAAAATCTAGAGGTGATCTTAACGAGGATTTTGTCGTCGCAGTTTCTTAATGAACACAGCTCAATGTGAAAACCGAACAGTGCATAATTTTCTTGCATTTTCTTAATTTTTAAGACAAGATTGGTTGAACTATTTATTTGATGTTGATGAAATGTCTAATTAAAGTAAGCTTGTTACTTACATTTTATGCATTCATTTTGTTTATCGAAAATTCAGTGTATCCTACATTAAAGTTAAAACAAGAACGAAAAATCATGCGTCACGCATAGATTATGTAACACTTTCCAACATTTCCAAAATAATTTTACAAATATTTACCGTTTAATAAGTTGAAAGATGATATCTAAGTAAACAATTTGGAAAACGCTTAACATATTTAAAAACCCAATTTAAGGAATTATCAACAATATTCGGAAAGACATCCAAACTCTGTTTTGAAGCCCTGTATATGATCTATAGATTTGTATGAAGAATGCTAAATTTTAGCTCAGTTAGGAAACGCGTAAGCACAGTTTAAAATTCCCCTTCTGGAATTTCCGTCAATAAAATTAAATGTACTCCCGAACTTTTGTGCTGTCCTATGTATAGGATCTACAGAATTTATACACACCAAGTAATAGACAAAAACTGAGTTAAATTTAAAAACGCGTTCAGTAACTGAAAAAGCACTTACAGCAATTATTGTTAGCAGGCGATAACGAATTATTTTGTGTATCCCTGTAAAAGAACGTTGAATGCTATACACATAATATTCTATAGTAAAACTCTTGTAATGCACCTAAGTGATATATATCGATTTCAATATGTCTGAAATAGTGAAACGTTATTAAAATAAACCGCAAACGATTTTCCTCCATATACCATAATGTAATGGAATTATCTTGAGTGTCCCTGTAAAGGAACTATAAGTGCTATACACACCATATTCGATAGTAAGCCTCTTTTAGTGTACCTCAGTGATATAAATCAATTTCAATATGTTTGAAATTGTGTAACATCATCAAAATAAATCACAAATGATTTTTCCCCATAGACCGTAATGTAATGGAATTCTTTTGAGCGTCCCTGTAAAAAATAGTATATGCTACACACTTCATTTTCAATACCGAACATGCCATAGTAAACCTTAATAACATACTTCAATTGCATGAGAATCAGAATATGTTTACGAGAGTTAAAGCACGAACAGACAGACAAATAGACAAACCGAATTCATAAATATTTTTTAGGTGCATTCGTAATTATATAAATACGTAACACCTATTGTCGTCGTCTGGTCAGTCCGCATATAACAACGCAAAACCTACCCAACCGAATGGTTTGAAATTTAAGATATATTATCTTTCCAGAATTTTGTCGAGACATTTCAAATTTTATGAAAATCGAATCAAAACTTAAGAAGATATTAATAAAAACATTTATTAAGAAATTTGAATTAAAATATATATATATATATATATATATATATATATATATATATATATCGGTGTTTTCTTGTTATAGGACCTTTCGAAGTTTAACCGTCAAGCGACCGAGATACTTATTTTATTACAGAAATTAATCTGCAGAAGATATAATTCATTTCACAGAATTAAAAATCATCCAGATCTGAATATTTATATAACTAGCTATAGTACGAACGCTCCTCATTTGTCAAGTTTGACGTACAATTTCCAACTTGTCAACTATGTTAGAAAGTGTTAAAAGTCAATATTGACTTTAAACGTTTCAGGTGCAACGTAATTCTGCTGCTAAAACAGGTTTAAGTTTCTAAAGACAAATTAAGAATAAAAATATCTGCTAACAACATTAATCAAGCCAGAATATCATCTCATTTATTCTATCAAAGTTACAGCAAAAACTAATCGAAGATAGCAAAAGGTACACGCGAGAAGAAAAATTAACAATCGTATTTTAACTGCATTAGAAGATGACGTCATCCGCTTCTTGAAAAACATGGGACGAAGAAAAATAAATTGAATACATATAAAATGCAATTTAATCCAATATAACAAAGTATGCTTTTTAGGCAACACGTGAAATACCATTTCTGCGATAGATCGATGGTGTCTTTTTCTTCTAAACATTTCAATTTCAATTTTGCTTCTTAATCATAAAATAAACCGTGCGGTGAAATCACACTTTATCTTTATTATACTATTAGCAAGCTACGCCCGCTACGCTGGTCAATTTCACTTAACGAACCTTTAATCAAACAAAATATTGAGATTTCATAATTCACTTTTATATTTTAACAGAATAATAAGGCTACTATAATTTGTGACTCGTGCTATAGTGAATATACACGTCAGGACACGTCGCCCTTATCATTATCTTTTTACGCGTGAAGGCTTCGCTATGGCACTCCATTGTGAAATTTGGTATTTTTTGAAATTCAATATTTGAAAAATGGTATAATCATTAGATTTGAAATTTATATCAAGAAATATACAATTTTTTACCTTTCAAACGCAGTTTGTCTAACAATTTTCTAACAAATACTTTTCGAGCTATTATTTTTTTCACTAACTTCAAATGTTTCATTTTCCGAGATTAATCTGTGGCAAAGATAAGCGAAAAACCCAGTCGTCAGCAACGCATAGCTTTATATTAAAGAGGATGTTGGAGCAGGGATTGTCACCATCACTTTTAAAATCGGTTCTGTAATTCCAGAGATTCCATAGAAATTGTAATTTAGAATGATTTTAGAACAATTTTCGCTCATTTCACCCTTTTAAATTTCGAATTTTTTTTAATTTATTCTTAGAGAGCATTTACATCTTATAAGTAACTACAATGCCAAATTTCAAATTTCTAGCTCCTTCAGTATAAAAAAATTGCAATTTTAGAACATTTTTCGCTCCTGCACCTCCCTGGGATTAGTGGCACCGACATAAAATATAGCCTATGTTGGAGCAGGGACTGTTACCATCAGTTTGCCACCATTACTTTTGAAAATGGTTCTGTAGTTCCAGAAATTCCATAGAAATTGTAATTTAGAATGTTTTTAGAACGCTTTTCGCTCATCTCACAGTTTTAAATTTCGAATTTTTTTAAAATTTGTTTTTAGAGAGCATTTACATCTTATAAGTAACTACCATGCCAAATTTCATGTCTCTAACACCTTCACTATAAAAAAAATCGAAATTTTAGAACGTTTTTCGCTCATGCACTCCCCTGGGGGTAGTGGCACCGGCATGAAATATAGCCTATGTTGGAGCAGGGACTGTTACCATCAGTTTGCCACCATTACTTTTGAAAATGGTTCTGTAGTTCCAGAAATTCTATAGAAATTGTAATTTAGAATGTTTTTAGAACGCGTTTCGCTCATCTCACTCTTTTAAATTTCGAATTTTTTTAGAATTTGTTCTTAGAGAGCATTTACATCTTATAAGTAACTACCATGCCAAATTTCATGTTTCTAGCTCCTTCAGTATAAAAAAATCGAAATTTTAGAACGTTTTTCTCTCCTGCACCCCCCTGGGGGTAGTAGCACCGACATAAAATACAGCCGATGTTGGAGCAGGGACTGTCACCATCAATTTGCCACCATCACTTTTGAAAACGGTTCTGTAGTTCCAGATATTTCATAGAAATTGTAATGTAGAATGTTTTTAGAACGGTTTTCGCTTATCTCACCCTGTTAAACTTCGAATTTTATTAGAATTTGTTCTTAGAGAGCATTTACATCTTATAAGTAACTACCATGCCAAATTCCATGTTTCTAGCTCCTTCGGTATAAAAAAAAATCGAAATTTTAGAACGTTTTTCGCTTCTGCACTCCCCTGGGGCAGTGGCACCGACATAAAATATAGCCTATGTTGGAGCAGGTATTGTCACCATCAGTTTGCCACCATCACTTTTGAAATCGCTTCAGTAGTTCCAGAGATTACCCCCTACAAACAAACAAACAATCTTTACTACTTTATAATATTAGTATAGATTTATATTTTTATAATCATTGCTAAGCATGACATAATACGGTATATTATTTTTTGTGTCAACATTGATTTGAAAAAAACCTTCCATTTCATATATGAAAACAATGCTGATTTAAATTTTAATTAACTGCCATTTTTAATCAAAAAACATATTTTAATGAAATGTGGGTGTGATATGTCAGAAGCCGGTTCGAAAACCTTTCGAATGATACCTCATTCATTGTTGTGCGTTTTGTAATTGCATAGAAAAAGGGATGTTGACAACAGAAATAATATATACCAGCATACCCGTGAGTGGATTTCGCACATCAATCTAATAATTTTTAGCAATATCTAATATTTTATAGATGCAGGTTTAAACTTCTAATGAAAAATTATGGATAAAAATACCTGCAAACAACATTAGTCAAACCAGAATATCGTCTAATTTATTCCATCAAAGTTACAGTAAAAACTGATTAAAAATAGCAAAAGGCACGCGCGAGAAAAAAAAAATAACAATCGTATTTTAACTGCATTAGAAGATGACTTCATACGCTTCTTAAAAAAATTGAAACAAAGAAAAATAAATTGAATGCATTTAAAATACAATTTAATCTAATATAACAAAGCATACCATTTATTCTACACGCGAAACACCACTGCTTCGATCGATCGATGATGCCTTTTTCTTCTGAACATTCCAATTTCAATTTTGCTTTTTGACTGTAAAAATAATATAAACCATTGCGCAGAAATCATACTCTATCTTTTTTATACTACTTACTTTTTTATAATCATTTCTGAGCATCATATAACGCGGTATTTTATTTTTGTGGCAACACTAATTTGAGGAAAACATTTCATTTCATGTATGAAAATAATGCCGATATAATTTTTAATTAACAGCAATTTTTAATCGAAAAACTTGTTTTAACGAAATGCGAGTGTACTATGTCAGAAGCCTCTTCAAAAACCTTTCGAATGTTACCTCATTCGTTGTTGTGTGTTTTGTGAATTCATAGAAAGAAGCATGTTGACAACATAAATATATATTGTAAAGTCTCCATTTAATTAACAGATCGACTGTTAATTTTCTAATTGAGGATACCAGATAAGACTTTCATCGTAACTATTTTTTTCTCACGCCTAGAGAATCTCTTCTCCCTTCACAGACAATAAGGCAGACTCGGCGTCGCGTACAGTCAAAGATACATGACAGGAAAATTCGTTACGGCACGGAGGTGATTAATTAGTTTCACCTTACGAAATCCTTGAAATGGGGGATTTCTCAGGTCTGCTATAGTCTGGAATTGGCAACGATGGCGCCAGATTAACATTTTATTTTTCCAATCAGAACGGGTGAACAACCCGATTGGAACTCTTACTCAAACCAGCAAACGCCCAATTCTCTTCCCCTTCCCCCTCCTGAGAAGAGAGATATTTTTGGACAGTCTGGATTTGAGAGAAAGTTGGGGAGGATCGGAAAAACTTCGAACCGGACACGAAAGGGGAGGGCCCCTTTTTATCCGACATGACCGAGAAGAGCATCTGAAGAACGGCATACCCTGTGTTTATAGTTACAGACCATTATCATTGCGGGCAAAATCAAAAGAGACACCCTGTCTCTCTCTAATACAATTTCTGACTCTCCAAAGGGAAGTCTTGATCCGAAATACGAACTGTATTTTATATTTATAGTTTGGACTTAAATCTTAAAAAACTCTTGTGGTCTGGATAATAATAAATGACAGAAATCACGTTATAAACAGTGTAACCCTTTTAAATTTTATGTGCTATAGATCCCAGAATTAAAAAAAAATGTATTCTATGAAAAAACAGTGACCTAGTCTGTTTTCACATTACCCTTTGAAATCATCGCGGATGCAGGCCTTTACAATATATGATATGATATATAATATACCACCGCTTCTCTAGCGTTCTTCAAGGATTTTTTCATGTCCTTCAGAGTCCGGTAGTGGTCCTAAATTAACTTTCCGTTGATTCTAACATTTGCTGTGTTTTTTGTTTTGTGTTTGTGTTATTTTTTATATGTGCATGATCCTCTCAATGGAGTCCACCTGAATTCTGACTGTAAAGCTCGTCGAATGCAAAGCCATTGGGAGGGACAGCCTTAGCCAAGGCGTGTCAATGCGTCAGGAACTAATTTTCGTCGAAATCCCGAGTTGGCGAGAGGCTTCTCCTGCTCACCGCGGCCGATGAACCAGTTGTTTTCTCTCTCCCTAGGACTCAACGATCGGAAGCCACGGCAAAGCAAGGGTCGTCGTTGGGGAAACTCGACATGAGGCCGAGGACCCGGTTCCCCTTCATGGGGTTCCGTCGGGGGACTCTAGTGGTTCACCAGGTGGTTTCGTGGTGGTTTCCTCTGATGTTGGGATCCACCGCGTAACGCAACGACCTTTGTCGTCAGCTCATGGATTCAATCGGAGTAATGCGCAGGTGGCGGTGCTCCGACCGGTCGCAGCGCTTATGGGAGACCTCTCCTGGTCGAGCGCGTTATAAGTCCCTCAGGACTTGGTTGCGACGGTTGACGTACGGGATGGGCGCCACTCTGGCGCAGCTCAGTTTTATACCACTGCCATTCAAAGGGTTACAGTACAGAGGCATGGAAGTTTTTCGGATTCAAAAATATTTTATGAAGTTTCTTTTGACATTTCAGAACAAGGAAAAAATATGTACGTTTTTCAATAAAAAACACATATTTTAAACTTTTAAAAACCAAATTTTTATTGAAAAATGTACATTTTGGACTCGTTTTTCCTCGCCGTGTAACGCTCTGCAGCACACAGATTTCTCAGAGTGGTTTTATCTGAAACCAGTAAAACAAAAGGCACATTAAAATATATATAATTGTCTAGTTTTTGATTGGCAAATTTTCGAAAATTTGTATTTTTAACAAAATGGCGGACTGTCAAATTTAATGTATGAGTTGTCAGCAAAAAATCCGTTTTGTTTATAAAAACGAATACAAAATTTAAATAAAAGCACTGATCAAGGACTAAGGGAATATATAAGATTGTAACCTCGTGCAATAATGTTGGTGTTGGGAAATGGTGCATGCAATATCGTTGACCGATTAAGTATTGCCTAGTATGTTTAACATAAATGGAGGTGAAATTAATTTTAATATGAGGGAATTGTAGGACAATACTGATATGATCAACCCAGCAGTTGGTAGGTTTTTGGGGAATGTGTTGTTTTATGTAAATGGCAATTCAGCCCTACTGGAAAAAGCCGGCACAGTGAGTTTGACACAGTTTGTACCCAGAGTAAATATAGAAATTCTTTAATTTTATTTTAAAGAGAATTAGAAGTTTATATAAGCAATAACGAAAATGTAAGTTAGTTATCATTATCAATGTTAACCTCTGTAGCAAATGCATCTAACTCATTTGTAACAACAAACATTTTTTTTTTAATTGGTTATTACAGTTTTTAGTCCTATTAGCAATATTTTTTATACATTTTTAACAGTTAAGTGATTTTAAACATTTCTTTCATATCTTTAAAAAAAAATTATTTCCTGGAATTCATTTTTTAAATTAGATGGGGAAGGATTACTATTAGTTGAGCTGGACCTTACCTCAACAGGGGCTTCCTCAGGGATATTATTACTAACAGAATCAGAGATGTAATTACAGTCATGGTTTATCAGTAGAATTTTTAGAATTTGTTACATAGTTGAAGTATTTCAGAATTTCAACGAAATCACATGCTTTTTTAGGGTTTCGTTCATCTCACGAAACCCTATTACTCCCACTCCGTTGTCTGTCCGTCACAGAGCCATTCTCAGAAACTATGTAACTTACAGAGTTGAAACTTTGCATACATATAGCTGAATACCAGCTATGAAGCTCAAAATATTAAAATTTGAAAAAATCCTATTATTTTAATAAATAGAGATAAAAAACCAAAATTCTATTCGGAAGTCTTTTCCTATTAAATTTAAACATGTTTCGTTATAGCAGTCCCCAAAAATTTAAAATCTACATTGAAATTCTTTCTACAATAATTAATTTTCTATTGAACGATTTCCAAGTGAAAAATGAAAATGAAATAAAAAGTTTCACCAATTGAAATAAGTGGGTAAGTGTGATTGAAGATAGCTCAAAGGGTTTCTTTTAATATTCCTTTCAAAACACTTTATCCTTTCTTTAAAAAATCCAAATAAATTTCATTTAGCAAACAAACAAACAAAAAAAAATATATCATGTTTTTTGTTTTTTATAAAGTAAAAATTTACCGGTCTATTTTATCGAGTATACAAACCAGCCCGATGGCGGGCGAAGCCGGCTATTATGTTCTGTCATAATAATATCTGTCACGCGGGCTAAATGCGATATAAAAAAATAATTTCAAAATTAAACATGTTGTACACCTTCAAAATGTTAAAATATGCGAATATTTCCATAATCGGATTTTTATCACGATTCAACATGTTTCTCAAATTCATATATTTACTATTCTCTATTACTCATATTGATACTCGCTTTGTATTGTTCTCAAACATTTGAAAAATTCGTTAAACTTCCAATATGACATCTGATTTTCTTTTTAATTCTCTAATGACGTGATATTAATCTGCTTTGTGTACATACAACTACTCATACTCCTTGTATTATTGAGAAATCTTTGAAAATTTCCGCTTTATTACCACCCACTATGGCGTCAATCATTTTTATTTCATATTAATCTTTTTTCCAATTGGTGAAACTTTTTATTTCATTTTGATTTTTCACGTGGAAATCGTCCGATAGAAAATTAATCATTGTAGAAAGAATTTCATCGTGGATTTTCAATTTTTGGCATCTGCTATAACGAAAAATGTTTAAATTTAATAGAAAAAGGCTGTTAGAATTTTGGGTTTTTATCTCTATTAAAATAATACGAATTTTTCAAAATTTTAATATTTTGAGCTCTTTATAGCTGGTATTCAGCTATATACACAAAGTTTCAACTCTGTAAGTTACATAGTTTCTGAGAATAGCTCTGTGACAGACAGACAACGGAACGTGAGATGAACGAAACCCTAAAAAAGATAAATATGAAATAAAATTGATTGACGTCATAGTGGTAATAAAACGGAAAATTTCTAAGATTTCTCAATAATACAAGGAGTATGAGTATGTGTATGTGTATGTACACAGCAGATTAATATCACGTCATTAGAGAATTAAAAATAAAATCTCACGTCATATTGGAAGTTTAACGAATTTTTCAAATGTTTGAGACCAGCATGTAATACAAAGACGAGTATCAATATGAGTAATAGAGAACAGTAAATATATGAGTTTGAGAAACATATTCAATCATGATAAAAATCCGATTATGGAAATATTCGCATATTTTAACGTTTTGAAAGTGTACAACATGTTTAATTTTGAAATTATTTTTTTAAATATCGCATTTAGTCCGCAAGACAGATATTATTATGACAGAATATAATAGCAGGCTGGTTTAGATATTCGAAAAAAAAGACCGGTTAATTTTTACTTTATAAAAAACATGACTTTTTTTTTTTTTTTTTTTTTTGCTAAACTAGGGGACCCCCTGCTCGCTACGCTCACCAACCCCCCGCGTAATCACGCCCTAGCCAACCCCAGACGTAATCGTTTCGCGTTTCCATTCTGGATCGCCTCGCGATCCCTTATTTTCTATGCATTCAATTTTTAGATTCCACTTCATATTTGATCGACAGGATAACTAACAAGTACCAATTGTATATATAGTGTTACGAATATTGTAAATAGTTAGTGTTTGTGCTTAAAAATAATGTAAATAGTTCAATTAAGCTCTATTCATAAGCTAATATTAATTTTTGTTGCATTGCAATATCTCAATTAGTTCATTTTTTGAAAGCGAGTAAACGCTATTGGATTTCAATGGGAGTCTATGGAAATTTGCGAAATACTGGAAATAGCGCCACTTTTGGCCGCCAAATTTGGCGATATATCGCCAAGTTGGCGACAGACCCGGGTTCCTTCCACTTGGTAACCCCCTAATAGCGCCCATCTTATCTAAATTCTCTACTTTCATGTTAATTCCCCCTAAAAAAAGTCAGAAAGCTCTGACCAATCAGATACGTTTCGCGGTATCTACGCAGATTTTCATTGGTCCATTTCCAAACCATTACTTTTTTTTTATATATAGAAGGATTAAATTTATTTGGAATCATTAAAGAAAGGATAAAGTGTTTTGAAAGGAATATTAAACGAAACCCTTTGAGCGATCTTCGATCACATTTACCCGCTTGTTAAAATGATACTTTTGTTTAGATTTATTTGGCATCTGAGAATGGGCAGATAAGTTAATTTAAACTGTAAATTTCATCAACATGTTTACGTGGGATAACGTTAACCATATAAGGAAAGGGCATGTTTACAAACAAACACTTCCATCAACCAATCTACCACTACATTTTTCTCGTACCGATCATTGCAGGAACCCTTATAGCGCCGTAGGCCAATCATATCATAGACCAGTTTAACATAGACCAATCAAATCGCCCCATCTAATGAGTATAGTAGGAGTCATAACGAACGAACAGGTTTTTCTTGCGAACCAACAGTAATTTAACCAACAGTGACGTCAGCTGCCCTTTCCTTATTGAGAATCATGGGTATCACTGTTTACAGCTTTTAAGCATGACAGCACATGTAGCAATAAAATCACCTTCTTTAAGAGAATCAATAATAAGCTGATGATGAGTATTCCATGGGATACTTCGTAGGTACAAACTTTATTTTTGTCTCTGATCACGGAAATTCAAGAGTAGTGTAATTTTTACCATTAGAATCCAGATAATTTTGAATTTCACAAAATGAATCTTCAGTATTCCAAAATACTTTAAGGAGTTCATCTTTAAGTGGGGATCTTTTTGCTGAGATCCTTAAGCTCTTTAGCAAGGTCTGGCCTCTTATAATCAATTTCAACAAAGGGATGGAGAGTTTCTTTAGAACTGCCAGCTACAGAATTAAGACCTTTATATTTATTGTTTAGTGGAACAGAATTACCAGTATTAGAATTTTTCCTTTTTATAGGGGTGTTACCTGTATTACTTTCATTACCATTTAGGTCTATTTCAGTAAGAACAACGTTAAGCACTTTCTTAACTTGATTACAGCAAAACTGATTAAAAATATATAGAGTTAATTGAGAGATTAACATTAGGTTCCCTACTATTAAAATATGCTTCCTCAGAACAAGTTTATCTAGTAGATATCCTTTTCAGATGAAGTAGAAAAAGCCTATAAGAATCACAGTTAGCCATGAATCGGGTGATGATTTCATTTAACTTGCCATTTAATGCTGGATATTAAAAAAACAAAGAACAAAAGTCCAGTGTTTCTCATCCATCAATGATATTTTGAATATCATCATAGGATGGATATGCACCTCCTGAAGCCATACCGAAAATAAGTGTCAGCAACTCAGAATAAAAATGTTATCACAGGTTCAAATCAAAATAAAAACTACAACCACAATCACATACAATAAAAATAACTATTTAAAAATAATCAAATCCCTGAAAAAGATTGGTGATATATCACATCACCATAAAAGATCAGCAATTGATTCAAATGATCACAGAATAGGCAATAACAAACTAGCTTGAAAGTCTAAACTTGACGATTTAGGCAGGAACTGAAAATCGCATAAATGCAAAAAATATATTTCAACAGAGCTTTTAGTAAAAACGGGGGGGGGGGGGGGGGCATTAGTAAGTAAAAGCAGAGTAAAAGTACCATATCGTAAGCACATTTGAAAGCTGTTAAACATTTTAACCTTTGTAAAACAAATCATAATGTTCTATGAATATTTCAGAAACGTTTTCTCTTTTAAACAGTTTTTTTTTTTATTAACGGAAACGTTTTCCCTTTTAAACAGTTTTTTTTTATAATGGAAACGTTTCCAAATCCTAGTTTTCATTTTGGAATATTAATGAAACTCTGTCATTAAATAAGCCAAAGATTACTTGTAATGACAGTTGGCCTGGTGGCAGGTGGGATCGCCAAACCTGATATATACAGGGTTACACCTTCTATTTTCTTAAAGTTAAAATGTTTAACAACATTCAAATTTGTTTATGATGCAATAATTTTGCTCTTCTTTTACTTACTAATAAAAAATTCCATTTCCATCAGTTTACACTAAAAGCATAGTTCAAATTACATTTCTTCTGTTTACGGACAAATGCTGTTACTGGAATATACCTTGATCAAAGAAAAACTCTCTCTGACCAGTGTTCTTTCATTTCACATTGAGATTTTACATTTGCAAATTGAAATTGCTAAGGTTGCATTTGGGCTGCACTGTAAAAAAAACTAGCAGTTCTTATTAACAGATATTTTACAGACTAATTCTTGAATGTTCCACAGGAATATCTGTAACCTTCATGTGAAATGAACAAACATTCCTGATGTTTCACAGGAAGCTTATTCATATTTCTGTGGAAAAAAATAGTCCAGAATAATTCGGTAAAGCTCCTGTGACTTCTAAGAAACATTCCTTGAAAATACTGTGCAACCCAGTAGCTCAGTATTTTCAAGGATAAAAAATAAAAAATCAGAAACTTGAAAGAAGCAGAAGAAAAAAAAGTGAGCATCTGACTGATGAAGAGAACTAAGAAACAGCCATCACCGTAGTTTATTTAGATGTTGAACTAAAACATTTAATAGCTAATAAAAAATGAGAAGAAAAAGAAGATGAGTCTATTATGCATGGAGTCCATTCAATCATTTTGCCATTTAAAAGGAATATTCTTGAACAATTTGAGAATACATAATATTTCGATAGGAGGGCTTTCCAGGAAAATATTGAAAGTTACTGAAGACGGCACAGAGACAGTGCAATGCAGAAAAGTTCTAACTCATGGAAATGGCCTGCTAGACCTGATGTATTGATGTACTCATGAGAAGATATTGTTCACACTGAAGCACAAAAACTGTGTCTAAAAGGAGGTTCTATGCTGTGCCAGCTTTATAAAAGCCTGGTTGGTTCTAAAATTCTTTGTTTTTTAAAAAAATGCTTTTTAAACTAATTACTGGTTTTTAAAAAGTTGAGTGAAAAGAGTCAAGATTTTTTTTTCTTAATCATTTACTGTATGCCCATCAGTTACTGCACTCAGGTATCTACAGAGCCTCTTTTTAGGTGCGTTCGTAATTATATAAATACGTAGCACCTATTGTCATCATCTGGTCCGTTCGTCCGTCTGTCTGTCCATCTGTTCGTATATAACAATGCAAAAACTACCCAACCGAATGGTTTGAAATTTAAGAAATATTATCTTTGCAGAATTTTGTTGAGACATTACAAATTTTATGAAAATCGAATCAAAACTTTAGAAGATATCAATAAAAATATTTATTAAGAAATTTGAATTTTTTTTTTTTTTAAATCAGTGCTTTCTTGTTATAGGAGCTTCCGAGGTTTAATTGTCAAGCGACCAAGATACTTATTTTATTACAGAAATTAATCTGCAGACGATATAATTCATCTCACAGAGTAAAAAATCATCAAGATCTGAATATTTATATAACTAGCTATAGTACGAACACACCTCATTTGTCACGTTTGACGTACAATTTCCAACTTTTTCTACTTTATGATCTACTGAAATGTCAAAAGCTGAAGATTTTCTGTTTTTTTAAGTCAAATAAACATAGTTTGAAACAATATATGGCTTAGATGCTTTACACTCACGCTAAAAAAAAAAAAAAATTATCGGTTAAAAAAAAGAAAAAAGTCGCCAAATTTAGGGGATTTTTTTCTTTAATGGCAACCTAGCCATTGTATTAAGTTATTCGTTTGGCGCAGTCTTGGAAATCGCGCCAAACAAACAGTCGCCAATCTTTTGTTTACATTTTAGCGTGATAGTAACACATCTGTTCCCAATATATATATATATATATATAATTAAAAATGCTAGCCTTACTGTTTTCCAAATGTCTCGAGAAATCAGATGTACCAGAAGATTGGAATAATGCTGTGATGGTGTTACTTTATAAGAAAGGAGAAAAGGAAAACATTAAAAACTACCGTCCAATCAGCTTACTGTCAGTGATTTATAAAATTTTCACCAAAGTTTTAACGACAAGACTTGAATCAGCTCTGGACTCAGCTCAACCTAGAGAACAAGCAGGATTTCGAAGTGGATTTAGCACAATGGATCATATTCAAACAGTAAGGGAAGTTATAGGAAAACATAAAGAATATAATTTACCTCTCTGTCTTGCCTTTATTGATTATGAAAAAGCATTTGATTCGGTCTACACATCTGCAGTAATTACTTCTCTGGAGAACATTGGTATAGACAAACCTTATATCAATATCATAAAGAAGATCTACAAGAAAGCAACAGCCACCATCCGTTTGGACAAAGGAAAAGCGAAGATCAAGCTTGAAAGAGGAGTAAGACAAGGAGACACCATTTCGCCTAAGCTTTTTACTGCTGTCTTAGAGAGTATTTTCAAGAAGCTGGATTGGGAAAACAAAGGGATTAGAATAAATGGGGAATATTTAAGCCATCTCCGGTTTGCTGATGACATTTTAATTTTCAGTAATAGCCCTGAAGAATTGCAAAATATGCTAAAAGATTTGGCAGAAGCTAGCATTAATGTGGGATTAAAAATAAATTTGGAAAAGACTAAGGTGATGTTCAATTCATTTGCATCAAAAAAGAAAATCGTCTACAACAACACTGAGATTAAAGATGTTGAAAGTTATGTGTACCTTGGACAAGAAATATCTTCAGACAACAGTATCATGAATGAAATCAATAGAAGAATAAGAAATGGATGGAGTGCTTTTGGGAAGAACAATATTATTCTGAAAAGTAACATGCCTCTTTGTTTGAAAAGAAAGGTGTTTAACCAATGTGTTTTGCCTGCACTAACTTATGGAGCAGAAACTTGGACACTAACAAAACGGATGGTACAAAGATTACAAACAACACAGCGAAGTATGGAAAGATGTATGCTAGGCATAACCAGAAGAGACCGAAAGAGAATAACGTGGATAAGAAGTCAGACGAAAGTTTTTGACATTATCGAGAGAATTAAATGGCTAAAATGGAAATGGGCTGGGCACATTGCAAGAAGACAAGACAATAGATGGAGCACAAACACCCTACAGTGGTATCCCAGAGATGTAAAACGACCAAGAAGACGACCTCAAGTAAGATGGAGTGACGAAATCAGAAAAGTGGCCGGTGTTAATTGGATGACTAAAGCACTAGACAGGCAACAATGGAAAAATCTGGGGGAGACCTACATCCAGCAGTGGATTGAAAACGGTTGATGATGATGATGATGATGAATATCTATGAATTTCAAAAACATATCAAGTTCTAATATCATTCTACTAAAAAAATCTACAGAGAGATAATTAATGATATTGTGTAATCAGAATACCACATAGCTAATAATTAACTTGTGCAATCATAAAATTACCATAGCATGTGCTTCCATGGTAATTAGCCAAATTTACTCATACCTGAAGAACATTTAAAAAGAAAGAGAGAGAAAGGGGGAAAAAAATTATAAATTGGAGTTGCTATTAAGTAAACACAAATGGATTAATAAATTAATTATGAACATTATTCAGTGGAAAAACTGGACCACAAGAGAACCAATCAAGAATTGGATATGAAAAACATATGTGGATGTACTCGTCAGCTTGGCTGCACCCACATGTGTTTTAAAAATAATTCAGTATTTCATAATTCTACTGGCATGATGCTAAGAACAGTAGAATCAGCCAAGTATACTGAATTATTACCAGACAACAATTGGAAAAATTTAAAATTGGAAATATGTAAAATGTAAATAAAAAACCATTAAGAAATATATAATATATCACTTACAACGATTATCCTAAAATCTTTATAAATCACCACACTAAATGACCACCAGATATCATTTTTGAAATAATAGTTGAAATTAGAACCCTTAAATTGTAGAAAAAATGTTTTACTCACAAGAATGATCCAGAATCCTCAAAATATAGCAACTTCTGCATAATGATGAATTCCACATGGCACGTATCAAACATGTTGACATTCGAGTCGAGTTGAGAGAAATGATTTGAAAGACAAGTTGAGAGCTCATCTTTTTTTCTTTTTTTTTTTTTTAACACAACTCGATCAATGACACCCCAACACAAAATAATTCAAAAACACACAAAACTATTCTTTTGATAATACTCTTATAACAAAATTATATCCGTGAATATATAATTACTCCATCTAATTTTAATTCCTGAAAGTAAAATTAATATACAAGCAATAGCTCCCTCTATAGTTAAATTAAAAATAATATCTTTAATATCATCAACTAACTTAAACGTAAAGTGTCGCCATCTGTTGGTATTATAATTATTCATAATTAATATTTAGTTACATATCCATATTATTGTTAACATAATCACTTCATTATATTTAATCAATATATAAATTTTAATAAACAATACTTCCTTGTAGTTTTTACACTAAATTCCTACAATAAAATCCTACAATATGAATAAATATACACAGAATTTATTCATCCTGCACAGCATTTCAGATATTCTTAACAAGAGTATATTTTGTAAAAGAGATATTATTATATATATATTGTCTTTCAAATCATTTCTCTCAACTCGACTTAGTCAACATGTATGATGCATTGCCACGTGGATGTGAATATTATGCAGAAGTTGTGACATTTTAAGGATTCTGTATAATTATTGTGAATAAAATATTTTATCTACACTTTACGCGTTCATACATCCAATTTTATTATTTCAAAACTGTTATCTCGTGGTAATTTCGTGAGGTGTTAAATACAGTTTTTGGGATAATCGATGTGAGTGAAATATATTGTATATTCTTAATGGTTTTTTATTTCCTATTTAAATATTTCCGAATTTTAATATTTCCAATTGTTGTCTGGTAATAATTCAGTGTACCTGGATGATTCTACTGATCTCAGCATTATGCCAGTAGAATTATGAAACACTGAATTATTATTTAAAACACATGTGGGTGCATCCAGGCTGATGAGTACATGTGCATGTGTTTTTTCATATCCAATTCATATTTAATTCTCATGTGGTCCAATTTTCCATTGTATATGGTTTATATTTAATTTATTAATCCATTTGTATTTACTTAATTGCAACTCCAATTTATAATTTTTTCCCCCTTTTTCTCTATTTCTTTTTTCTTTTTTCAATATTCTTTAGGTATGAGTAAAATTTGGCCAATTACCATTGAAGCACAAGCTATGGTAATATTATGTTTGCACATGTTAATTATTAGCTATGTGGTATTCTGTATACACAATATCATTAATTATCTCTTTGGAGATTTAAGTAGAATGATAATAGAACTTGATATGTTTTTTGAAATTCATAGATATTATAATTATATATATATACTAGGGGGCCTACCCCCTGCAAGCTACGCTCGCCAACCCCCGCTCAGACTTCGAGGCCTCTAAAAACATGACAGCGTGCTTTGCTTTAAAAATATTGGTAAATCTGTAATTGGGTTGCTATGCTTTTAACGTTTTAATGGGGCATTGTTTGATTATCATGGCCTCATACACAGCTGTTGCGACAACTGACGACTGTTTTCGGGATTGATCAGTAAAATCAATTGCAACTTGAAAACCAGCTTGTATAAAATTGTTAGGTTTAAATTGTGGCTACCTTTCGGACTTTTATAACAACGATCTGTATTTTATTCTTCCTTTGCGTTTAAGGATGAGAAAAATTCCATCTGCTTGTGAATAACATTAAAAACCACGGTATTGAAAAGTACTATGTTATAGACATTTTCAGTAACAGGTTTTAATTTTCTCTCTATTTTAGTGCACCATCATGCATATTTTCATGTTATTTTAAATATGTAAATTATTTATTTTAATTAATATGTATATACGAATTTCCTAATAATTATTCATCATACAAAATTAATTAAATATTTTGTGCATGCATGCCTGCATTTATTCGGCATCAATTGATGGGATATTTAAACAAATTTGCTATCCGCGATAATTTTACACCATGTTTTGTCACTTGAATATTGTCCATAAGAAAATCGGGTACTTTTCCAGTATAGGATCCTTTGCTTTTAGGTTTGGCGTAATTCAAGCTTCAAAAAGGGATAGATTCGTTAGTATACATAGATTTGTTGCCAAAAGTTATGAAAACAAACCCAATGAACTTTTGGTGCTTTTCTATTATAGGGGTCTTGACGCTTTTTTAAAAAGCTTGGCGCAATTCGGGCATCAGAAAGTGAGATTTGGTGCCAAATGACATAAACAGCCATGGAAACAAATTCGACGATTTTTTTGTTTATATGCGTATCTTAATTATACGTATATTATTATTGTTTTTTCTATACAAATTACCTCTGATTATAATATATAAAATAGGATAAATGACATTTTACGCTAAACAAATTGTATAAATATTGAAAAAATGCTTCTGTATACGAAATGACAAAGTGAATAGGTTGACAGAAAGTATGTTGCCAAATTTCCTTTTCCGCCAAGGCTATTTTCTCTGTTTCGTCAAGGCCCCATATACTGGAAAAGCACCGAACTTCTATGCTTGTTTATACATGTATTTATATGGATATATACAATTTATTTATAATTGTCTTTCAATTTACCTCTTTTTGTACATAAAAATAAATAAATTCGTTTACTTAAATTTTACAAAAAAAATAACAAAATGATATCAGTAAATAACAATTACTATTAATTACTTCCCCCCTTTCTTTTGCGTTTACATAAATGATGTCATTTGGACGAATTTATTCAAAGTATTTTCAGTTTATAAATTAAATTAAATGCTCACAGACGATTGAATCCTGACGATAGAAATGTGATTTTTTTTTTTCAAATTTTCCTGAAAAACATAATTTTCATAATCTTGTCTTCATTATCGATTGAAAAGAAAGATAAATTCAATTTCAATTTGAAAATGACGAATAAAAAGAAATCAATAATCCCTATTGGGATCCTTTTCAATTTTTTCCCTTTTTTGTCACAAAAAAACTGAATAATTAGTTGACATCATTACAGAAATGTCATTAAAATTAGAAAAAAATTAATATCTCGAAAACAAATTCCAATTTCAAAATTCTATTACCAGTTTTGGCATCCGCGGATTTTTATGGACAATTGGTATTAATTTCACCATCAAGCGTTTAATATTTTATTAAATATAGCCCTGAAACATAATCAGTCGTTTAATCAGTCGTTTCATAAATTCGTTTCATAAAATCGTTTCACAAATTCGTTTCATAAGGATTTTATATATATAGGGTAGATATATATATATAACAACATTTTTCTTGTTTCTGTATGTTTACTAATTAAGTTCTTTTATTTAAATAATATTTCTGGCTTAATTTGAATTAAAAAACATAAGGTTGGCATGTATGTTGTAAACTGACAAATGGGTAAATTAAAAACATATTCAAATGATGAGAATAAGTAAAACCATTCTTTACCCTTTTGATATTCGTTTATTAACAGTTTTGTTTTTCTTTTTAGCAACCTGAAAAAAACATTTCTGTTTACATTTACCCCTTAGGTTTCAGAGTAATTTTAAACAGGCTGTCATTTGTTTTGTTAAAACCTTTTTAAACAATTTGATTTCCACATAAATTTTTACCAGAGTGAAATAACAGCTAGACTAAAAAAAAAAAATTAAGATATATGTAAGGTTACACTGGGGGCAAGTGTATACATTTTGCCTAGCATACAGGTCTTTTATAAAAAAAAAAAAAAAAAAAAAAAAAAAGTAAAACTAACTAGAAGATAACAGTCAGCGTTCACATGAGTAGAGTTGTAAAAATCAATCATTGACAAGCTGTTCCAAAAAAATGTCTTACATACAGTTTAGAGTGATGCCAGTTGTGTACACCTGCACTGGCATTTAACAAGCTGTGTGGCAAGTGTACAGAAAACAAATGAGGTAATTGTATACACTTAGATTGATTAGCACCAAATAATTTTTCAAACATTATATCACATCATCTGTTTATTAATCCTCATTGCATGAGTCCCGACAATTGATTTAATAAACTATTGGCGTGTTAGAATGTGCTTATAGAAATACAGGAATAAATTTGATAGTTATAGATGTATGTTTACATGATTTCCTGTGGAAATATTGTTTTTATATCAAAGTAGCAAGCATAAACTGTTTCACATTAAGTACCGTATATATTTAATTAAATATACTGTAAGTAGTCCAAGAGTGCTTAAAAGATTCCGATAGTGATGGAAAGAAATCTAGAGTACATCTTCGTCTTCTGAGAAAGGCCAAGATGAAACTAAAGAAAATTCAGAAACAACTTCAAGAGAAGATTACAACAACGTAGAAGCTGGCTGTTTTTCTTCGGGAAAGTATTTTGAAGAAATAATGCTCACCCAAGTTACCACTAGCCCATTGCCTTGATCTGCAAAATGCAATAGAGTTTGTTTGGATGCTAAAGTAATAATGTTGCCCAAAATAGCCAAATTCTTTAAAAAGAAAAGCAGAAATCTAAACAAGCAACGAAAAGTACAGCAAAGGTTTTTCTGAGCAAGGAACAGAAATGCAAAGTGCCCAAAAAGGGAAAGAATTAAAAAATATATTCAATTTGTTTGCAAATTATTTTACCCTGTTACGTTTGTGCTTTAAAGATGATTTAATTTACTGATCAAAGCAGTGCTTCTTTTTTTTTTTTCATTTGTACATTAGACTGCAAACAGCTCAAAATGTGTAACTAAGTCAAAAAACATTTAATTTATGATTGTAGTCAATTTAGCCAAATGCGGCATCAATGAACTGTGAAATCTTACAACTGGCAGATTTTCATTTTGACATGACTGCAAGTATTATTTTTGGAGAGTTTAATAATAAAAAAAGTATTCTCTTAAAAAATCTTTTTTCATTCAAACTACTACTATTTTATTTTTCAACTACAAAAATACTGATGAAATCTCATAGAAATTGTAAGTGCACACTTGTTGCGTAAAACACAAAATCACAGGGTAAATATACACATGCAGATTGCAACTTAAGTTTCTTTTTGTATAGCTGTTTAGTAAAAATTAAATTTATCCACACAAAGCAGTCTTGTTAAGAAATGTTTGAAGAAATATGAACTTTGGGCCAGGGCAGACCAGAATTTTACTGGTGCTGACAATTTATAACAACAATTTAATAATAATAAAACTAATCTGAAAATTTAGATTGTGCCCCATAAGTTGTTAAATCTACAATCGTAAAACTGAATTATTTCATCAAAAAGCATATTATTTCATTTACATGCAATTGTTAAAAACAAAATAATCTTTTGAAAATAAAAGCCGAGCTGGTGAAGAGACACAAACTTTGTTTTTCTTTTTGCATTCTCACTCTTCAACTTACTTCGTCATTACAACAGGGTTTAGGGATAAAAGGCTATTCTAGTAAATCCAAAAAGGGGAAACTTCTCTGCATCTTTGTTGGAATCGTCAGAAATTTCACATTTTTTTAACCTCTTTAAAAATTTGTGTAAATTTAGGATGTTATTTTTTTGTAATGATTTCCGAGGATTTTCTCATAAAATATAATGTTGGATGGCTAAGGTATCAAATAAATGTCAGATGATGAAAAAAACTATTCATATTGTGGATAGAAAAGGGTTGAGCTAAATGGCTAGACAACATTTGATGCAACTGCCAAAATTAGATATTTTGGTGGCAGATTGTCTAAAATTGCAGCAAATTATTCTTGACTTTCTGAGTCAACTGATAAAAATTATCTAATTTTTATAACTAAAAAAAATAAAATAAATAACCAGTAATATAATCTTTTTTAAGTCAATTCCTACTTTTTAATCATAAATATATAAAATAAACCCAAGCAGCATTAATGTTCCACGTTATCTTTATTGAACATTTTTTTATAATTATCGTTGCAGTATTTTATTTTTGTGGCATCACTAATTTGAGGAAAATCTTTCATTTTATTTATGAAAACAATAGGAGAAATTTTTTTTTCTCCCATATAAAACTAAAATTAATTAATTTAAATTAATAAATGAATTTTTGAAAAAACTGTATTAACATCAAGTGTCATACACTACAAGTTAAAAAAAAAATTATTTGAACTTGAGTGGATGAATAGAAAATATTTTATTAATGATTGAAAATTTGAACAAGATATATAAATATATAGAGAGTGTGAGCTAATAGTAGGAATTGAAAAAATAAAAATAAACAGGAAACTCTAAGTCTGCAAAAGAATCTCATGCCTCTTTGATAGCTGAACACATCCATGGATATAGTTAATAAAAATATGTCCCAACATTTAATTTACACTTATTTATAATTTATAATAAAAAAAATGACAATAATGCAATTAGTGTGATACTTGTTGCTCAATAACCTTTGAGTTTCAGGCAGCTGGCTGGAATTGACCACATGTCACTTCCAGCCCTTATTTTGGCTATCTGAAGATTCTAAATAACAGAATTTACTGCGGGAAAAAAAGGAGGCCAAAGATCGGATAGTCTCTGTTCTCAGACTACATCTGGCCTGAAGGCCCTAGGTTAGCAACCTTTGTTTTCTGGAGGGACAACAAACAAGACAAGTATTAAAAATTTTGAATTTGTGCACCATTGCAATTTTAGTTATTCATCCATCCTCCCCCACTTTCCCACACAGACACACACATTTATTTTCTGATCACAATTTCTCAACCTCAGAAACAGCCAGAATGACCTTTAAAAAAAAAGTTGATTTCAGTTGATAGGCAGTGCATATTTATTTTTCATTTGTATATTATTAGGCTGCAAACAAAGCTCGAAATGTGTATTCAGTCAAAAAATATTTAATTTCTGATTGTTATCAATTTAGCAAAATTCTGAGTCAATGAGCTGTGAAAACTTACAACTGATGAATTTTTATTTTGACATGACTGAAATTATTTCTTTATTTTTGGAGAATTTAATAATTTAAAAAATGGATTCTCTTAAAAAGTCTTTTTACGTTCAAACTACAAATATTTTATTTTCATTTTACTTTTAAACTACAAAAATATAGATGAAATCTTGTAGAAACCGTATGCGTACACTTGTGGGAAATATAAAATCACGGGATAAATGTACACATGCAGATTACAACTTAAGTTTCTTTTTGTATGGACCATTTAGTAAAAATTAAATTCATTCACACAAAAGCAGCCTTGTTAGGAACTGTTTGAAGAATACTTACATACATGAACTTTGGTCAGGCTGGAATTCCATGCCTATTTAAATATTTACAGATAAAATGTACATATCTTTTCAAAAAATATATATAATAATAATTAAAATAAATATATTTCTCAAAAAGAATGGACACTTGTTGCTTGGTATCTTTTGAGTATCAGGCAGCAGGCTGGAAGTGTCCAAACGTAATCTGTTATCTAAATATTCTAGATAAAAGAATTTCTCTATTCTAAAAGAAAAAAACTAATGCTGCTGCTGTAATTGAATTTATTGTGACCAGGGCTCTTTCTTGACTTAACATACATAAAAAAAAAAACTACCGCATATAAAAACATGAAAACTGGTAGATTTACAGAGAAATGAATGATAATCATGCTGGAACAGTCAGTTTTAAATCAAAGAATTATTTTAAGCACTATTTAATGTTGAAATCTACCAAATTAGTTCAGTTATATTAGATTTTTATAGGATCAAAAACTATGCATAGAAATTTAACCTTTTTTGCACATATACTTTACTATATGTAATTTCAATTGACTACTTAAGGTCAGATTCCCGGCGCTTATCACAGGTCAGTAACTATGGTAAGAAGACTGCCTTTGGCTGACTGACCGCTCTTCTTTTTCCACCCTACTTGACATTACTAGAAAGCTTTGTCCTTTGTTCAATTATGCCAGTGAGAAAAATGGGACCAGGAGCTCACATCTTCTAGCTTCATGACAACGAAGGGATGAAGTATGAAGAAAGGATATTCTTAAGAAGTGAAATTACATAAAATATAGGTTGTGATGCAGTGGCGGCGTTAGGCGTCGGCGACGTCGGCAATCGCCGACGGCCTCGCGCCTGTGGGAGCCTCACAAGAAAGTTTTTCAAGTTGTTAAAAATTAGTTATTTAGTTATCCGTATTTATTTCAGTATGAGTGTAGTAGTACGTATCTAGAGTCGTCTGGTAACAGCATGAAAGTTATTCGATTCCCGCGCAATACTCGGGAAATCCCAGAATCGTTAATTCTTTGTACTTCATTCAATCATCTGTCACAAAACTCGGAGACTCGCATGCGCAAAACTTCTGGCTATGTTTCTTTTCATTACTAACATAAGTTAAAAATTGTTTATTTGTTTATTTTAAAGAAGTTATTATATTTTTATACATTTATCATAGTGTTGTGATTTATTTCATACTAGCTGTACCCGGTCACGCGTTGCTGTGGCTCAGCCTGGTTAAATGGAAAAGAAAGAAAAGAAAAAGGGCATTTTTCTAATATGTTTAACTTCACAATGCTTGTGGGTATACAGTATTTTTTGTTGTTCTATTGTCTGTGCAGATATAGAGTTTATCTGGTTTGCCGACACTCTAGAATACGCAACTTACAAATAATTGTCCATGTGAGAAGCAATCCGTGTCTAGATCTAAAACGAACAATTTTAAAGATTGGCCCTGAGATTTGTTGATGGTGACTGCAAACCCCAATCGAATTAGGAATCCCAATCTCTTGAATTGAAATGGCATATCCGTTGAAATCATAGGAATGCGATGAATGAGGACATCTTCACCTTTGAAAGGTCCTGTCAAGACTGCTGCTTTTACGACGTTGTTCATTAATTTTTTTACCGCAAGTCGCTTACCGTTGCAAAGCTTTGGCTGGTTGATATTTCGCAACATGATAGTTGGCACTTCAATATTCAGTTGCAGTACCTGCGGTGGCATCCCTGGCAGATTGAGTGAATTCAAAAATTCTGTTGGATAATTAATCGCTTCATCTGATTCCACAACACTGTCGACGGATGCGACTGCCTCGCTTTGAATGTTATTTGATGTCACTGAATAATATTTTTAAGTTCGTAGACGTCTTTGTTCTTGGCCGCAACAATAGCTTGTTCACTCAACTGATCGTGATTCTTATAATTGGAAAACAGTTTTTCAATTTTTATTTTGACATCACTAAATTGCAAAAATTATGAAACAATGAAATTTGTCCTGAGGTCAGATCAACCGGCACCTTTCCGTTCCATATTTCCAGCAATTGAAGTGGAATATCTCAGCTGATCCATTGTTTTGCAGCTGGACATGTATATTTGTAGTTAATTTTAAAGTCTTTACGTGTCACCACAAATTAGAGTATTTCAGGCAAGCATTTATTTCGCCCGTTGGTGTCGACGAGGAATTACAGGTAATGTTTACCTGAAATCTCCTGCAAGCAATATTAATGTGTTCCCAAATGGTCTGATGTTTCCACGAAAAATCTTGCCAATGATCGATCAAGAGCCTAGAGTGATTGTTTGTGCGCCATTGTGCATTCTTCCCAAACAACAAGTTTATATTTCTGCAATACTTTTCCCATGCCGGATGCTTTGGAAATATTGTACGTGGGAGTTACAAATAATTACATGTTCAATGGCAATTTCAAAGAGGAATGAGCAGTTCTTCTACCGGTAGCAATATCACAGCTATTCCGGACAGCGCAAGAGCTAAGGCTATGTCATTTTGGGATCGAATTGTAGCCAGAACCAATCTAATTAGGAACGTTTTACCAGTTCCTCCTGGCGCATCTAAGAGGAAGATTTCTCAAATCCAGTTATTGACAGTTTGCATTATTTGATCGTAAATGATTTT
This sequence comes from Maratus michaelseni, assembly GCA_963931845.1. Taxonomy (NCBI): domain Eukaryota; kingdom Metazoa; phylum Arthropoda; class Arachnida; order Araneae; family Salticidae; genus Maratus; species Maratus michaelseni. The sequence continues at coordinate 162,500,212 of OZ007594.1, read as the reverse complement.
TTTGCAAAATCGTTAGCTTAGGAATATTTGATTGCACATACGACAAAAGATCACCCGTGTTGTAATTCTGTTCACAACGAAATTCTACATCGAACGAAGCAGCAGCAGATCGATTCAGTGATGGCATTCCCAATTGATTGCGAACTTTGTGTGCGATTTCTAAGCACAAATCATCAATCATTATCAGCGCTTTATTGTAGATTTCTGCTGTGAAATCCATGTTCATATTTGAATTTCGACGGGAAATATCTTCAGCCATGTGCGATTTATATTTCTCCCATAACTCTGTTGAAGATGAAGAAGAGAATGCGGTCAATATGATTGCAAAAAACAAACTAAATAACAAAGAACAAATAAAAAAATATTAACGAAATATGTCAGAAAAGCGCACCTTGGGGGTGGAAAGTGGAGGTCAAAGGGCTTTCTAATGATATATCACATGATGCGTGTCGGAAAAAAATTAAAAAGTGCCCCCGGGTACTATCAATTGAAGCTGAAATAGCGGATGGTATTAACTATGATGTAATCTTTAAAAAATTCAGTGAGGCGAAAAGCCGTAAAGTTAGTCTATTTTAATTTGTGCTTGTTTATGTAATTTTTGTCATTATTTGATTAGCAATAATACTTGTTTAATATACTCATAAAATAGTGTATAATTACTATTAGTATATAATTCAGCACATTTAACATTTTTTTCTGACTGGAAAATGAAAGAGGCCTCGCAAAGCTGATATCGCCGACGTCCACGTTTTGTCTAGCCGCCACTGTTGTGGTGTGGTGTGCTGTGTCTAGTTATTTTTTTAATTTTTCATTCAAAATTTCAATATCAGAAAAGATATAATTCCTAGTTTGAAATTGCCTATTTTTTACCAAATGTTGCCAGATTTTAAAAAGACCAAATAATAAATTTCCAAACACTTTTCAATAGAAAAATATATTTACAAGTGAATATTAAAAAAGATAAACTTTAAAATAATTAAACTATTAAATGTGAAAAGCATGTAATGATGAAAATTAAATCATATTTAAAATGTGTTATTTAAAGTGATTTTCTTATAGTATCATTATAAAAGTCCAAAAGGCAGCGACATTTTCTACTTAACTATTTTATATAAGCTGATTTTCAAATATGTAATTGATCTCATTTAATCAATCATGGAAACAGCCATCAGCTGTCTCAACAGCAATTGATTCTGCCTCAAGAAATGAAAATAATCCCTCAGTCAAAGGGTAAGGAATGGCAACCTGATTACAAAAGATCATTACTGCTCATTTAATCTTCTATATTCAGGTAATCATTTTAAAACAGAGAAAATTAGCATGTTTTTAGAGTCTGTGGTGTCTAGACTGGGGTTGGCAAGCCTAACTCAAAGGGGGCAAAACCCTTAATTAACTAAAAAAAAATGTAGGCTCAAGATTGAACAGTCCTTAGTCTCAGACTGCATATGATTTGAAGCCTCTAAGTCACAACCCTTGTTTTAAGGAGGGCAACACTTTGAATGTTGAAATAAAGATCACTAGAGAGCACCATCCCCTGCTCGCTAATGCTAACCAGCCCCCGTGAATTGCTTCTCTCCACTCATTCGCCATTTTTTGCAGCAAATCTACGCAGAATGAGTACTATTATGAATAATTTTAACATATAAAAAAATTACCTTAGAAACACGATTTAAAACTCATTGCACCTATAATATTGTACAACACGGCTTAAATTTACTTTAAAAAACTCTTGTAAAAACACAACATAATAACAAGATAGTGCAATATAAATCAACAATCATAGTATAGAGTTTGTTCGACAAGATAAAATACATTAACTCTCAGACGCTTGGTAAGTTAACAAACCATAAACAAGTTTTCTGATGTGTCTAAAAGAAATTCTTGATCAAAAAGCAGATTTGCTGAATTCATCATGTAACTGTAAAATGAACCCATGACAATTGCTATTCATACATTAGACGGCATATCGTGCTCTGTTTAAAAAGAACTCCTGCTCTGAATTTTGATTTGCTGAAATAGAAATAAAAAAGACTAGTGAATATGATGTCATATTGCCAAAATTGTACTAAAATACTTCAATTTTAATATACTCTAAAGGTCGTGACATCATTGAGAGTTCCTAACAAACTAATGCTATGCACTTCCTGGAGGTAACTCCTTCACACAATGGAAAATCTACCCAGAAATCGGTTGTTTGTTTGTGTTGCGAATTCCCAAATTATCTGCTTTTAAGAAATCCCATGATTGCATCACATCCTGGAAACTAGAATTATTTAATAGAAAATAATACTTAAATTACTATCCTAAAACTCATCAGAACAATTAGCAGACATAAATCAAATTGAGTACTCAAGTCTAGATGCAATTTACGCCCACACACAACTCAATTAAATGTTTACCAAGCTTATTTGTAATAATATGGAAACCTTCCAGGGCTTTTCCCTAATGACTGTTTTTAGGTGCGTTCGTAATTATATAAATACGTAGCACCTATTGTCATAGTCTGGTCCGTCCATCTGCATATAACAATGCAAAAACTACCCAACTGAATGGTTTGAAATTTAAGATATATTATCTTTGCAGAATTTTGTCGAGACATTTCAAATTTTAAAAAAAATCGAATCAAAACTTTAGAAGATATTAATAAAAATATTTATTAAGAAATTGGAAATTTAAAAAAAAAACTGTGCTTTCTTGTTATAGGAGCTTCCGAGGTTTAATCGTCAAGCGACCGAGATACTTATTTTATTTGGCAGATGATATAAATCATTTCACAGAATTAAAAATCATCACGATCTTAATATTTATACAGTAGAGGACCTATTATCCGGGTCCTTCCGAAATCCTTTACATAAATTAAACTTAAAATTAATCAATGTAAATATTATGATTTAATTGTAAATAGTAGTGTCCATTCATATTGTATCAACATGTTTAATCAAGAATAATATATATTTTCTTCTCAAGCTTAGTGGATTACTATTTGTGTTCATGTCTGGCGTCATGGATTAATTACCATATTTTCTTTTTGGATTATTGATTAGAAACAAATCACACTGGCTTTTGCTTTAAAGATACAGGTAAGAGTTTTTATTGACCTACTTTTTCAAAGATGTTTATTAGAATCCAGAAATTAGACACTAAAATTTTACAGTTTGAAGCAATTCTATCGTGTATAAGCATACTTTTGACGTGACGACTATATGAGAATACATCATTTTTATCAAATATGACATTTTTACCATCAGAACCATTCATCCCTTCTGAAACTGGAGCGCCATTTAAGCAATTGTTTTAAATTTTCCGGGTTTCATTAAATATTTATTATAATTAACTGGATATTATGTAACTTTCAGAAATATTTTATTTTGTGCATACCAAGGATTTTTAAGCAAATAGCAAGAGTGCAGTCTATTTAGATGCAGAAATAATGATCAGTGAATATGACGTTATCACTAACACAGTTATAATAAAATACTAGGGGGCTCAGCCCTCTACTCGCTAACGCTCGCCAACCACCCGTGAATTGCGAAGCAATTAACATTGAGACCGCTATGCGGTCCCAGCTCGCTTCGCTCGCTAGCCCCTTTTTATTTTTCTGATAATTCTAGCCGGAACAAGTACTATAATAAATCATTTGAACATATGAAATTGACAATTTTTTTAATGTAAAAAAGTAATGGAAAACTACGTTGAAAACACAACTAAAAATGCATTTAGTTGATGCTACTAATGGACATATAAATCATTTAAATACTATGAAAAAAGGATCTTGGAAACATAATTAGTTTAAAACTTATTGCACCTATAATATTTGTACAGCACTGCTTAAATTCACTAAATAATAATAATAATAATAATAATTTAAAAAAACACTACGGGGTAGGATTGTTATTTGATTGTTTAAATTTCCTTCAACATTTTACTATTCTAATTGATTATAGATTTCTGCAAAAGAAATTTTTACTTTATTGAAATTGAAGAAAAATCATTTTTACTTCAATAAAACATCAACAGATGGCAGCAGGAGATTCTAGAAAGTTTATATTTTATTATATCCGATTTTTTGTGTGAGTGAAATTCGTAAATAAATTCTAAATAAGAGTTGAGAATTCAATTTTACTCAAAATTAAACGACAATATTACTCATAATTAAAATGAGGAATCATCTCAGACGCTTTGGATTACGTTCATATTATTTTATTTTTAATAATTGCAAGCTTGAATTTCAGTGCTCTGACACTGACGGCCATATTGGAGGTGGAGATGACACAATCTTGTCTGTTCATTGGTCTGAGCTCTGGAAACTACAGTTGTTGCCAACGGTAAGGTAGAAATTCAGCCCTATTTCCGCGCCACGTAAGACAAATATATATATATTTTTTTTTTTTCAAGGATGAAAATGCATCTTTTGTTACTTACCCATCATACATAGTATAGGGTAAGTCTTGTAATAGTTTTGAAAATCAAAATTTTTTTTTTGACGGATTTACGCGTTTCAGACACTGGAGATTCCGAAAAACATATTTTTAGAAAAAAATTTTTGCCATCCGTCTGTGTGTGTGTCTGTAAACGCTCTATCTCCTGAAAAAATTGAGATAGAGACTTGCAATTTAGTATGTACTTAGTATGTAATAATGGGAAGAAGCATATTTCATTTCAATAACCTCGATTAACCGGAACAATTTTTTTCGGACTCTCGAAATATTCGTTCTGATAAAAGGTATATAAAAATTTTCGAAATTGTTTATTTTAAGAAATGAATATAAAAGACAATAAGAAAACATAAATTTTGCATAAAGCATGAAGTCGATCCGATAATTAGTTGCCGAGATATTTGGAATCCTATTTTCCACACTCTTCGATTTTTCATGACCCTGTATTTCATGCAAATTTCACTTCAAAGATATATTTTAATTGGAAATTTGACGCTTAATCAGATGCAATAAACCGCTAGTTAATAGGATAATTATTCTTGGAGTTATAAGGAAAAACCTGTTTCAAGCAATTCAGTAATCGAGCCTTTAAAGCGAGGCTAACGAAAAAGAAAGGCTACTGCGGTGCTTTACGCGTATCTTTTTTTACAGACCGCGGGAGTCACGTGTTGCTCGAATCCACCAATGCAGGTGTACGAAAAGAGCATCACGTCACTCTAACGGTCTGTAAAAAAAGATAAGTGGAATGCACCGTGGTAGCCTGTGTTTCGTTAGCCTCGCTTTAAAGTTTATGACGTCATCAAGCCACAATTTTATTTGAATTGCAATGCATTTTATAAGTACTGTGGAACCACTCTAGAAAGACGGACCTTGGCATGCTGCCAAAAAACTAGACCCGTCCGAAGGGAGGGAAGCATTTTATTAGGAGGAGACAAAATTCAAGTTTCCCTTATCTTGCAGGACCGCTTGTCATTTCTTCACTGGCTGTTCTTGTACTATTAGCGTTTTTTCTCTCTCTCCTTATTTTGTCTGCTATTCATTAACACTTTCCAACCTAGTTGAAAAGTGTTTATGACTTCGGTTTGTCTGGCCGTCTGCCGTCTGTCCGTGCTCTAACTCCCGTAAATATGCTCGGATTGCCCTGCAAATTTTATATGTTATAATCGTTATCTATAGCATGTTCCCTATTTCAACGGAAGTGTGTAGCACTTATAGTTTTTTTACAGGGACACTCAAAAGAATTCCGTTACATTGCGGTCTATGGGGAAAAATCATTTGCGGTTTATTTAAATAATGTTTCAATACTTTAAACGCATTGAAATTTATATATATCACTAAGGTGAATTAGAAGAAGCTTAATATGGAATAGGGTGTGCATAGCACTTATACTTACTTTACAGGGACAGTCAAAAGAATTCCGTTACATTATGTCTATGGAGAAAAATCGTCTGCGGTTTATTTAAATAATGTTTCACTATTTTAAACGCATTGAAATTTATATAAGGTTCATTACAAGAGACTTACTACAGAATATTGTGTGTATAGCAGTCATCGTTCATTTACAGGGACACACAAAAGAATTCTCTACTGTATGTTAACAATAATTCCTGGAAGTGCGTTTTAAGTTACTGAATGCGATTTTAATTTTAAATCGCTTTTTGTATATTACGTGGTGTGTATAAATTCTGTAGATCCTATACAGGGAAGTACAAAAGTTCGGGAACACATTTCCGTATTATTTAACTCCAGACGGAGAATTTTAAACTGTGCTATGTGTTTCCTAACTGAACTAAAATTTAGCATCTTATGTAGTATATATACAAATCTATAGATCCTATACAGGGCTGAATAAAGTATTCGGATTACTTAGATGTTATCTTTTAGCTTATAAAAGAGTATGATTCGTAAAATTATTTTGGAAGCGTTGGAAAGTGTTACATAATCTATGCTTGACGCATGATTTTTCGTTCTTGTTTTGTATTTGTTTCTACTTCTATAAAATGGATTTAAAAGAATCTAAAAGCTCTCAAGGCAAACATTTTCACAGTGCAGTGAAAAATATGTTAAACAATGTTGTAAAATATTGTGATAATGAAGCAGATAAAGGCTGCCTAACTATTCCATTAGCACATGCAACAAAAAGAGCTAGTGCAATTGCCGGTGTTTCGGATAGCGCTATAAGAAGAATTCGGAAAGAAGCTAATAACAATGCAAATAATTTCGCTTCTCCTAAAAAGAAAAAGGCGAAAACAACCATAGAGAATGTCAACTTGGATAATTTTAACTTGGATGTAATTCGAAGAACTATCCAGGACTTCTACACTAAAGATGAAAGAGTGCCTACTGTTCCGAAATTGCTAGCCAAGTTGAAAGAAAACATACAATTTTCAAAAGGAAAAGAGACATTGCGCAAAATTCTTCTTGAAATGGGATTCCGCTGGAAAAAATGTCAAAATAAGAGGAAACTACTCTTGGAACGAAGTGATATTGCTTTATCTCGCACGAAATATTTACGGACTATTCACCAGTTCCGAAAAGATAGAAGACCGATAGTTTTTGTTGATGAAACATGGATTGACAGCAATTTAACTGTCGGGAAATGCTGGCAATCGGAAGAGGTGTTCGGTGTTGTGAAGACAGGGGCGGCATCGAGACGCATTATTGCTTTATGTGCAGGGGGGGGAATGGGATTTATTCCAAATTCATCGTTAATTTATAAATCCAAAACGACGACCGGTGATTATCACGGGCAGATGAACTCACAAATTTTTGAAAAATGGGCGAATGAAAAATTCATTCCAAACTTACCGAAAAATTCTGTTGTTGTGATAGACAATGCGCCATATCACTCTATTCAATTGAATAAGCCTCCGAATTCTTCAAAAAACAAAAGGGAAATTACGGATTGGTTGGCACTGAACAAAGTGCCATATTCTTCAAACATGCGAAAAGTTGAATTGATGGACCTTGTTAAGACGAATTCGCCCTCTACTAAAATATACAAATTCGACACCATGTTAGCCGAACATGGGCATTATGCGTTAAGATTGCCTCCATACCATTGCGACATAAATGCAATAGAGTATGTATGGGCGGATATGAAGGAATTCATTCGAAAAAGAAATATAACGGCGGATTTAAATATGGATCAACTTTTTAAATTGACCAAACTTGCACTAGAAAATGTTAATGCTGAGAAATGGAAAAACTACTGCACGAACATAGAACACCTGGAAAATGAGTATTGGAAGAAACACGGCATAATAGAAGAAATGTGTGAGCCATTAATTATTTCGTCTGACGATGATGACGGCGATGATTTTTTTCCGGATGATTCTGATGATGACACCGAAAGTGAATGAATACCCCCCCCCCCCCCTGCACATTTTTTTTTTTTTTTAAAGAGAAGGTCCGTGATGATATTATGAAATACAAGCATTTTTATTGCTTTATTTTTTTCTGAGACCTTCACTTTAAAATAATTTTAATTTTACCAGCTTTAGCATATATTTGTTAAGTTCTTTCATTTCATTTTGACAATAATTTCAATTTTACTTCCTATTTGCCTGAAAATTTTCAAGAATTACCGTAATTTCCGGCGTATAATCCTCGGATCAAACAATCATGTTTCGAACCAGAAATTTTATTTTATAAAATATTAGTTAATAGATCGATGAAAATATTTCACTTCAAATTTTGAATAAAACTTCTGGGTTTAAACCGAATTGTTTGATCCGCGGATTATACGCCAGAAATTACGGTAACATTCAAATACTTAAAAATCGAACAGCGTCTTTAATTTTCCTATAAATTCGGTACATTGGGAGTTACAATTACAATTTTTTCGTGAACTCCGAAAAATAGGTTCAAAGTGCGACCTTCAACGACATTTTCAGTAAGATTAGTTACTTTTATAATAAAACGAAAAACGCTGTTCAATTTCCTGATATCTGAATAAGAACGTCTGAAACTTTCGCGCATTTATCAATTAAAAAGATTTAGTAAAGGTATCAGAAAACTTAATTTGAATTCGAGCACATTTTTTTAAATATTTGAGTGTAAAAAATATTTTTCATTCTTTAGTATGACTCTGTACACTTTGAACTATTTTCTTTTCTTATCAATTGAGTATTTTGTTATACATTTTCGTCATATTATTAAATGGTTTCATATAGGAAAATGAATCAAGAAAAAAAAAAATGGAATTCTTGCGGTAAAATTAAAAAAATATGTATTAATAACCATACTAATAAAAGAACATTTTAAAACCACACTTCTCCTACAATTACATAAGTGTACCCTATAACTGTAAGGAACCGATATTTAAAATCTTAATTTATTTAAGAAAACAATAAATTGCAATGACATGTGTAAAAATACAGTAAAAAATATTATTTATTTAACATGTTTATATCCGATAATTAAATAATCTAAATTATCATAACATGTTTCTTTAGATTGAAGATATCACCTTCATCGAAGAGAAAACTACAATTTTTATGTGCTTTATTACATAAGAACAAAAATCCTTTTATAATCTTGGAACAAGTAAACATGAAACTATCGGGAATCAACTCATCCCCCCACGAAAGCAAAACTAGGGGTGACTCCCTTTCATTACCTCAATCCCTATTACGAAGAATAGACTGGTCATATTTGGACCCGTTACTCACGTGACCAGTCTTTAAAGCTTGGCTGAGCAGTAGTTTACACATTTTAATTTTAATATTTTATATTATGCATATCCATGATGGGTAAGTATTACGTTGGCCCCCAACGACTAGTTTTCTGAATGCCGTCATTTTCTTCATCGGAAACATTTCACTTTACATATTACTTACAATGATGATAGATTATTTACTGTTCTTTTATTTACACTGATTACTTAATATTATTATACTCAATAAATAACCTGTGTTCTGCTCTTCCGCGATTAGTACATAATTAAATGCAATCATTTAAATATGTTTACATTTTATGAAAACCATTAAAATTTCTCCTTTAAATATGACAAGTTTCTATGGTTAAATAACGCTTCTGATTGGTGGAATGTAATAAGGCAAATTAATTTTATGTTACTGTGGTTGTTTTCTAAACAAATTCAACGTTATTTTCGCACCATGTAAGAAAAATACAGTGGAGCATTGATTATCTGAACTAATAAGTAACTGGGAGTGTTCGGATAAACGAGATTTCGGATAACTGATAATTTTTTAAAGCAGCATACTAGGGTTATACGAGCAAAGTGAAACAAATATACAGTGATAATAAACGCAAATATGTATTTTGTACTAAAATGCTTACAAGAAGAAGAAGGGAAACTATGAAGAAATAAAGTGATTAAAAAAATCTGCAGAAAATCAAAAGTACAGTACTGTAGGTCTATATTTTAAGAAAAGAAGTTCAAAATTTACTTTTGGTTCTCGGAGGACACTTTTTCTAGCTGCTAAATCTCTTATACGTTTTAATGAAAGCAGTTGAACGGAATCACTCTTCTTATTGCTACACCCACTTCAAGGCTGCCTCTAGGCCCCAAAAAGCTTTCTCAGTGGATGGATCTTTTTCAACATGTTCTTTGTCACTAAAGTTCTTGTCTCGTCATGGTCTTCAGAAGTGCTTTGGTCTTCCATGAGAGTAGCAAAGATTTCATCATACGTCAATAGTTGGTGGCCACCAACATCACATTCGAGCCATTCTTGAATGTTTCCTGGTCACAATCTTCAAATACTGAAGATTCTTGAATCAACTCAGCCAGTTCTGATACAAATTTACTGTTTTGGTAGCTTTTCAGGTGCAGTCATCTGATAGAAGAAGTTTATTCCAAGCTTTAGCGAGGGTAGTGTCCTTGACAGAGGCCCAAGCTTATCCTGTCATGTACACAGCATCCTCCAAACTGATTTGTTTGTACAGTTGTTGAATACTATTTTCATTTTCCTGCCTGATTAGAACCAGTGCAGCAATGCCTTTCTGTAATAACATTTGAAGGCTTTGATAACCCCTTTGCCCATTGGTTGGAGGACTGAAGTTATGTTCAGAGGGAGGCAAAAACGCAACTTTAAATTTGCTGTTTTTCTTTCCAGTGAAAGATTTGATGGATGATTTGGGGCATTATCAATGAACAACAAAACATCTCCAGAATTTCCAGTTGCACGTTGCTGCTTTTTAACTTCAAGAAATAAATACATTGTAGTACCATTCTACAAAAAGGTTTGCATCCATCCACGAGATCTTTTGGTTCTTGTAGATGACTGGTATTTTTTTTTATTTCCTTAAAGCACTGCAGAGTTTTAGATTTTGCTATGAGAAGCATAGGAAGCATGTGTCATGCAGTAACATTTCCATCCCACATACCAGAGCAGTAATGCATGATTTGCTTGCCTTGAAGACAGGTGCTGACATTTCTTTCTTATAAACTAGGGGTTTTGTTGGCATTTTCTTCCAATACGAACCCGTTTCATCTGCATTGTACACATTGACTTTTTTGCAACCCTCCTTATCAATCCTTTTTTAAAAAGAATGTTTGAAAAGTTCAGCTACTTCAGTATCAGCTGACAGTTTTTCACCTTGAATGTCTAATTCCCTAATACCATGCTTGGATTTGAAAAGCATAAGCCAGCCAATAGTCTCTTTAAAATCAGAGTTACCTCTTAGTTTCTTGTTTATTTCAATAGCTCTTTAATAAATCACAGGGCCACATACCGATTGCCCTTGGCTACTTGCCTGCATAAACCGTGTAAACTGCAGTTTTTGAGTCTTGATTTTCTGCCGTTTTCATTGTTTTTCTGCACAAGCTTCCATCTTCACTGTCAAGCACACTCGCAAATTTTGCAATGGCATCACTGTTCTTTTTAATGTCCAACATTGCTGCTATCAGACACACTGAGAAAAACATGTTTACGTTTGGATTCAATTGTGTACAGCATGACAAACTGCACTATACATATGTCTCACTATCAAAGGCTCACGAGCCACTGACGACGTAGGCCACTCTTGGCAGGAAGACAAGTTTGCAGTCATGTGCGGAAATCTTGTAGTGCAAATTTGACTGTCGCCTTTGATCATTATTTGGGAAAATGGTACCATTATTAAAATAATAATTTGGCCCATAAAAATGGCCTTAAAATGTTTGTAAATAATCAGGAATTGAAAATATTTTTTTAAAATCCTATGTAGTGCCATATATATTTCAATTCTGAATGTTTGTACTAAAAGTTAAAATAAATCGGTCAAGCAGTTCGGCCAAGTAAACAAATGTAGTTTTGAAAAATATTAGTTTAAAGTTTGCTTTAGCTGCAATTAATTGCAGCAGCATATTTTTGTAATAATTCGAATTTCAGAAGATTATATCTTTTTCCTCCCCCCCCCCACCCTTCTCCAGAGATTTCAAGAGATTCTTTTGGGCTTTAGACACTATAAAATATTAGAAAATATAAAAAGATTTTTTGAAAGTTTTAAACTTATGCCTGTATTTAAGCATCTGAACATTCTTTTGAAGGCAAGTTTATGACGCATGATGGTTTCTACTGGTTTTAACCATGGTTTTTACCGTCATGTCAAAAACTGTCAAAAACACATTTTTTAGTAGTTTGTTTTTACATTTTTTTTTCATTCTATCTTTAATATTAAGTTATTTTACATGAAATATTCAGTATCAAAAAGACTCTAAAGTATATTTATCCATCCAAGAAAAACAAAATAGAATTGCATTAGAATAATACGTGTACATCTCTGTTAGAAGATCTCTACAATAATCTTAAGCTATTTGGCATAGTCTAAAAAAATTAGATTTTTTGAAGAAATCCTGTAACCTATAAGTATTAGATTAAACAATGTGTATAATTTTGGTACAATTTATTGCACTGTTGAAAACAAAACTTTAAGATTCTACTTATTGAAGTGCAAATGAAAATCATCATAATTGCATTTATGAAATACATAAAATATGCATTTTAAAATATTATATCTAAGAATATTCAAATTTATTCACTGCCAGTCTATGCTTAACATCTATTGTCATATCATATAACAGCACTTTTACATCTCTAAAATAATTTTAAAGTACTTTATTAAAAATCTATATTGAATGTTATTTAATAATTATAATAACCTTTTATTATCATTTAATATTAAAGTTAATTGCAGTTAGTAGAATCTATATTAGTGAAGATTATGACAAATATTGTTCTTTTCTTTTACTCTTCTATTTTTAAATATTTCCCATATTAGGAAATGATCTTCTTTTAAATAAATTTAACAAATGTAATTGTAAATAATAATAATAACAAGAACAACAAGGTAAAATCAATCTAGAAATGTATTGTATTCTACACTTACACCATAAATTGGAGGACAGTCAAAAATGATAAGTTTTTGACGGAATAAACCGGTAAAAACATGGTTTTTACCACTGTCGTGTCAAAAAACAGTTTCTGACATCAAAAACCCAACCCTGAGCTGCAGCTTCAAAAGATTAGCATGAAAAAAATGGCCATTTAACAGATTATGTAAAATGCCTGAATTAGATGAATATGTAAGGATTTCAATTAGCAATTCAGATATTGAATCTTTAACTCACTATTGTTTACTATGAGTGGTTAAAACATATGTACAAATCTATTTCCACACACTTAAAAAGATAAAAATTCATAGCTATGCAGAACTATATATATGAAAGGATAAAAATAAACCCTTTTTAAAATGCAAAATAAAAAATTTAAATCCTAAAACATTTTTTTCTAACTTATAAATCTAATGCTTAAATCTAATCTGCCCCTGTGATCTTTGTTTCTCAGCCTCACAAATATTACTTTCATCTATCAATTTCGACATCTCTTTAAGTTTTAAAAGTGATGAGTTTGCATTTCTTGCAGCTGTCTGTTGGGTGCGGCTCCCAGGCCCGGCCAAGCCTTGGTGTCGGCATAAGACCCCAGACATCAGTCAAAAGCTAATTGACCAATTAAAATAAATGATCCTCCCAATTTGACTCTTTCTCCCTCTGCTGGAAAATATCCTAAATTCTGATTAAAACCCCATGCAAGGGCGAAGAAGACAGTTTTTTGGCACATTTGAGCGGTCAGCCAAACCCTCGGCCATGTAGTTCTCAAAATTTAACGTAAATGGCTCGCGGGACCTCCGACTGAACGCGCGAAGATGTCTGTACGAAGAAATGCTTCAATAAACGAGTTCGATCTGTCCAGAGGTCCCGAGTGCAACTTATTTCTATGTTTCTGTAAAGTCTCTCTAAAGTATGTCTGTGTAGTCTCCCAAGTCGTCCCCGGATAATTCCTTACATTTTATAAAGTCGGCATGACAGGTCGCCTACTTCGGGAAAATCCCAGCCTTTCTTCCAGAACTTGATAAAAGAACTTGAAAAATAAAAAATTCCACTTGTGCCATGAAAATTAAAAATAGTATCTGTGTTGTGTCAGTGCAATCGGCCCACGAACAATCTCAAAAGATTGCAAGCAATTAATGAGACTTCGATTAGTCTTTCAAGAAAGTGCATTTTACCATCAAGAACTTTTATTGTGTATAAAAGTTGAATATAGTCACCTAGAAAAGAAAAATACTTTTCCCCCCGATGGCCGGTAAAAAAGAACTTTTTTTTTTTCTCCAAATCAAATTATTTTACTTAGTGTGCTTACTCGCCAGATAAACTTAAAATAATTTTCGTGATCATCTGAGAAAAACCGAAAATAAACATCCTTTATGCTGAAATTTATTTGCTATATTTCCGGTCCTCAACCAAGAAACTTTTTTTTTTCCTCACTCTGTTATCGTCAAAAAGAAACTTATATATGTGCAAACCGCATCAATTTATTAACTTTAGACTCACTGAAGATCAAACTGAATCTTTCGAAAAACTCTTTTATAACCTCAACATATGTACGTCAAAGAGACAGCTGATTTTCAAGATCGTGCAAACTCTGATACAGAACTGAAATATTTATCTGTGCGATCCCGACTTTAAATTTTTGTGGTTAGAACTGAGTAAGAAAAGGAAAAAACATTCAGTGTTCATTTATTTTTTAAAGTTTTTCTTTTCTTTCAGTTGAGCACGTTAAACTAAAGTGATTCATGATGCACTGTGAACCAACCTCCGGAAAATGTTATTTATTTACCTTTAGTGAACAAATAACGCTAATGATCTGGGTCAGAAAAAGCACTGCGTTTTATTTTATTTTATTTTATTTTGTTTGTGTGTGTGGGTGTGTTAAAGCAAATTGGATATTTTAATCCACAGGTAAGTTTTATTGCTATATAAATTTCCGTCTTAATGGTTTTGTAGAAAAAAAGTATAAAGTTTAATTACATTCTTTTTAATTTCTTCATTTAAGTGTTTGAAAGTAACTGATATTTTTTAATTGAAGCTTAAATTTTTTAATATTTTATTAAGTTTTTGTATTAAAAGTAATTAAGCCACAATACAGATTTCTTTTACGTTATTTCTTTTATGAAAAGGTGTTTTTAAAAATAAATTTTGTTAAATTAAACAATATTTTACTTTATTTATTTGCTTAAAAAATTAATATTGAAAAGTTACTTCTGGGAATATCAAGAATGAAAAAAAAAAAAAAAAAAAAAAAAATTTGCTGTTATCAATGTGTAGTTTTTAAAAGTTCAAAAGTAGATTTTTCTAAAATATCACAGTTGGGTTAAAGGGATTTTAGAAGTTTTAAGCAAATTTAAATTTACTATTTTAAAATTTTATTAGCTTTATTTTTTCTTGTAAAGTTGAAGTTATTAAAGTTATAAGAAATTGGGGAATAACCAGCTATGCACATTAATTGTGACAAGTTTTGATAACAGTAGTTTCTTTTCTTTTTCATTAGGTGAAGCATACGTGCGATCACCCAAAAAATAAATGCAGTTGAATTTAATGTTTATGGTATTATAAATAAATGGGTTGAACTAGTTACTTTTATGAACGCTTTCCAGTAAGAAGACTTAAACATACAACATTTTTGTTTATTTTTACAACTTTTTCCATATAAGAGTGAAACAGAACAGAAAATAGCTATAAAGCTATGAAATGATACATTTGCGCAGTGATAGTTCAGTGTTTTTATCATTTTATTCACCAAGTATTTTTCATCAAGTTTTTACCCAATTTTTCCAGGTGAATTTTTTTTAATTTGTAAATATATTATTATTATTATTATTAGATTTTGTGTGTGTTTAATTATTAGCTATGGTACTTATTCATCATTACAGTTCGTTTCTTTTTATATGAAAATATATTTTTATTGAACTGTTTGAGATACCAATCAGATTGGCAGTATTTTTAAAAATATTTCATGTAAGTAAGTAATGTATGTTGTGTTTCTAGTGCATTTATTCAATATTTTTATATTTTATATTATATTATTTTTACCATTTCCTTTTTTATTACTCATATCACCCCTTTATTACCCATATCACTTTTTAATTCAAATATCGTGACTCATCCTTCCCTGTGTTGGTTAAACCCCAACCAGTTTTTAAAGGTAAAATTTGAAGGCCCCGTCCTTACCATTTTAAATATTCAAAATAAATTCAATTCATTAACCAATCGGTTTAGGCATGACCTTGGTGAACCCACTTTTACCGTGGTAAGTCCAATAGTGTCTAAATCCACCCATTCAATTTTTAAAGATGACCATGGTTCCATTCCATTAAATCTTTAAGCCCACAATTTTTTTTTAAGTTTTTGAGTTGGTTAAACTCCAACCAAAAACACCCCTGTGCAATCAAAGAGGATTCAGTGATGTACATGTGTAAATGTGGCGACTGCTGATATTTTTGTAAGAATAGATCCATTAGTAAACAGAATTGTCACCAGGTTGCCACGCACTTCTGAAACGCTGTCCTTTTTTATTCATACCAGGTTTATTATTTTTTTGTTTTATTAATTAGTTTTTCCTTTGCCAGTAGTAAAACCCTTAAAAATAAAAAAAGATTTTGCTATTTGCGTAAAAACTAGCAAGGAAAATTCGGAGCGTTCTGGCCTCAATTTTAAAGGAAAAGTGTTCTGTGAGTTATACTTGTCTAGAGCAGGAATTTATTTTTTTTTCTTTGAGCTAACAGTGAGATGTAGTTGTAATTTATTATATTGCTGATCGGATTTATTGATGCCACCGGGGAAAACAAATACACCTCAGTTTGCAAAACAGTAAATTCCATTGCTTACAATTAAATTGCATCTACATCCAAAATAAAAATATCATGCTCAATTTTCTTTTTTTTTAGTTTTTGCTAAAACCTCCTCGAGGTTTAGGATCTGCTAAAACCTCCAAAGGTTTAGGATACAAATAAAACTACTTACTTAACCAGTAGTCCCTGTAAATAAACTCTATATCTTACACTTGTTTTGTCCACACCTGTTTTGTCCATTTTACAGTATATTTCACCATTTTTAAATATTTGCACAATCTTTTTAATTTTAACAATTTTATATTACTGCAATTTTAATATTTACACGTTTGGAAAAAATGTGAATAAATAATTTCAAGTTTCTTTTTCATAATTTAACATTTTCAAGTATTTGTCTAATGTGAATATTTTGCATATAAAGAACGTATATTTTTCACACCAATTTCTTACGTTTATTATTATTTTATTATATTGATACCATATGTTTATATATTTGTACATAACTATTTTTTTATATTTAATTTTTGCACTTTTTACCATAAAGTCATAATTTTCACAGAACTATATATATTTTATAAAATATTTTGAAATTTTGTGCTGTAAGGACTTGAATAAAAATAGCACAAAAATGGCCAAAAAACTTTTAATCCATACAATTATGGCCAAAAGACAAACAACAAATTTATGGCTATTATTTTAATCTTTATCTTATTAGTATTTTTTTTTCTCATATAGTTTTGTGGTAATATTACTGTATTATTGTTTTCATAGATTTCGTATGTTTTGCGGTATAATTATTATATTTTTCAAGTTTTTAATGTAAAGTTCGGTCAGATTGTCCCGAGAGCCATATCCCAAACTTAGAAATTTTTAGCATAAAAACATAAAATCTTTCATTTTTCCTTAATTTTTATGCGTCAAAACGTGAACTTTTCATAATTTTCCAGCAGCCCTCACTTTTTACCAATCTTAGTTGTAAATTTAACTTTAATATTAACTTATTTTGAAACCTTATTCAATTAAACACTTCTTTTTAACTCACTTTGGCATTCTCGGTCTTCCGGGTGAGCTCCCCCAGTTTTGCAGGCAAATCTGGTGGATCTCATCTTGGAGGGGGGGATATGAAAGGATAAAAATAAACCCTTTTTAAAATGCAAAATAAAAAATTTAAATCCTAAAACATTTTTTTCTAACTTATAAATCTAATCTGCCCCTGTGATCTTTGTTTCTCAGCCTCACAAATATTACTTTCATCTATCAATTTCGACATCTCTTTAAGTTTTAAAAGTGATGAGTTTGCATTTCTTGCAGCTGTCTGTTGGGTGCGGCTCCCAGGCCCGGCCAAGCCTTGGTGTCGGCATAAGACCCCAGACATCAGTCAAAAGCTAATTGACCAATTAAAATAAATGATCCTCCCAATTTGACTCTTTCTCCCTCTGCTGGAAAATATCCTAAATTCTGATTAAAACCCCATGCAAGGGCGAAGAAGACAGTTTTTTGGCACATTTGAGCGGTCAGCCAAACCCTCGGCCATGTAGTTCTCAAAATTTAACGTAAATGGCTCGCGGGACCTCCGACTGAACGCGCGAAGATGTCTGTACGAAGAAATGCTTCAATAAACGAGTTCGATCTGTCCAGAGGTCCCGAGTGCAACTTATTTGTATGTTTCTGTAAAGTATTAGTCTCCCAAGTCGTCCCCGGATAATTCCTTACATATATGTTTGTTTTTTTCCTTTAATGGGGAGAATTTTACACCAGATAAATATATTATTATGCTATTATTTGCTAAAATAAGTCTCAAATATGTAACAATATAGTACTTATCTTTGGCATTTGATTGTAATACTATATTATTACACTTAAAATATATCAGGATATTTTATACAAAAAACAATGCTTCAATCAATTCAAACTAAAAAATTGTAACAAAACTCCTTTAATTTAGAACAAATAAAGTATTAACTTGTTATGTTTATAGTATCTGATAATAATACAAGCATAAAAATTGTAAACTATAAAATGGTAAGTCCATGAAAAACTGTTTAAGATTTGAGGTGAGATGATCATGGAAATCCATCATCCTCTTCATCTGTCATTTCCTTAGCATATTCTATATCTTGTTTCTCTCTTTCTCTACGTTCCTATAAAATACATTAAACAAGCATGATATATATATATATATTACAGTTGTACAAAGGTAAATTTAAACAGTAACATAAGAAATACATCCATCCATTGCAACAATTCTCTACATTTAAATATAAATAAATATACACATACTAGCCGCCACTGGCGACCAGTTTGATCTCCCTTAAATGTATGTTAAACATTGCAACACGTTACATTTATTCATAATTTAATTTTTCCTTAATCCTTCGCCAAATCGGAAGATTCTAATAGACAAATCATGAACTTTTGTAATCATGGTAGCATTTCGTATATTTTTTGGGAACAGGTGTCACATACGCACGCCAATTTGGCGAAAAGTTTGTTATGGAAATTGTTGTTTATTTACTTTTATTTTTTTTTAATTCTATTAAATTTTTTTTATATGTATATCAATATTTATTTACATCAAACTATCATTTATTTATTTTTATTTCCTTTTTTAATTGAGTATTTTTGTTAGCCGGGAGCAGATGATAATTCGCCAAATATTGTTCCCATCACCATCATTCATACTACATTAATTTAATTTTAAATTATAAACCTGTCACTCATTTCATTTAAAATACTTAACTTTAATCTAAAATGCTTATATTACATAAATTTAAAATACTTCACACTTTCCATTTAAAATAGAAAATAAATAAATAAAGAAGAAATAATATCATAAATCAAAACATTTGATTTCAAAATCAAACTATTGTTTCTAATTTGTACACGCGATAAATAAAAGCTGTATTAGCGATTTAAAAATTGCTAAAAATCTGATTCATTAAATATTATTACATGAGTTCAATTTACGTCAAGAAAAGGTCCGGAAGGAAGTAGAGTTGTATAGCACATAATTATGGTAAACTTTGATTGTCTCACTGGTGCGAGTTATTTTTTTGACGCGAGGCAGCAGTCCAAAAATTCATTCGTGGAGAACTTGCTTTGCAAATGATTACCTCCATGATTTAATATTTTAAATGCTCAGGACGAATCAATCTTTTTTTTTGTTTACTTTCATGAATACAGAATTTGAACTGCGATCCTAACTTCGACTGAAGTTATTGCAGAATATATACATAATTGAATGTAAGTCATCGCTCAAATATTAATTTATTTTGAACGATCTTTCTTAAAATGTAACTTTTATGCAGTTTTATTCGAAAAAATAATTTTGAATAAAAATGGCCCCCTGGCATATGAAAAAGTGAAACGGCCATCCCGGAACTGTTGATGACAGTCACATGACTTACACTTTTATTTTAGAAGATATACAGTTTGATTCATCAATATCGAAACAATAGGCTATCACCTTAAATATTGCCCCTAGGCACATACTTCCAATTGCAAAGTTTCATAAAAAAAGGTGCAAAATTTTATGAGATAAGTTGCAACTCCATGGAGAGGTAGGTCTACTTGAGAAAATACAAAAATTAATTTTTATACGGTCACCGTAGGATAAAATTTTCAATTAGGAAAATTTTTCCTTATCCATTCCTGAATTAAACAAAAACAAATTTCCATCTTGATATCTGCAAAATTCACAGATATTAAAATCCAAAATTCGTGACTTGCACCACTTAAACATACCTCTGAGCGACGCGATATCAGTTCATTTGAAATGCAAATTAGACCATAAATATACACATTATTAAAAGTCGATCTAAGACAATGCCTTAACTTTTAGATAGAAAATAACAGCGTACAGATTTCTGCGTTAAACTTGCTTGAGAAATATGCTAGAGGTCTGCATGAGCCCAAGTTTGGCACCAGGCTCGTAACTGGCATGGCCCGCTGGCCATGTCTTTATTGTTCTTAGGACGTGTCGGGCAGGCAATAAGTTTTGTAAAAATAGTAATAGCGATAATGAAACTTCTGTTAACAGAATCATTCAAAATATATTTTAATAAATTACACAGAACTATTTTCAAAAATCTACTTTTTGTTATACAGCTTCAAAAGTTATGATGTTTTTAAACCTATTTTTCATTTATTTCAAAAAACATTGTGCTTAAAAAATAAATCTTTATTTAAATGTAATAGTCTAAGAGTATAAATAATCATTAACATTACTATTGCATATTTTTTTAATAGATGCCAAATTCCCACTAATCTACCGTTATAAGTGTGGAACACAACGAAAACTTTTATGCTTGAAACAAATTGTGACAATTGCAAGACATGCTCTTTAGATTCAGAAATTAGCATATCAATGGTTGTCTTCTTCGAAATGATTCTTTAAGAAAATCCCAGACACAAAAAAATAAATTACAGTATTTTTTGAAAAAAAATAAATTACAGTATTAAAATATTCTTTGTTCTTTCTGCTTAAAATGGCATTTAATATATTTTTCTAGATTGCCCACTAACACTACCAAAAAATATTTTTATATGAAAAATTTCAATTAAGTATTAAAAAAAATTTGTATATTCACTAAAAACGGCTACTTTCATATCAGCCACATGCCAGAGGTTAATAGACAAAAAAAATGACCAAGGATTCAACTTTGTACAACAGGCTGTTTAATTCTGATTATTTCAGTGTTTAATGACATAGTCTGATTACACATCTGTTAAACTTGTTTTATTCATTTGATTTTTAGTGAAGTTTTAATTTTGTTATGGAATATTAGCCAGAAACATATGTTGAACTATTCACACTGTTCTAAGTACAAATTTAAAAAAAATAAAAGTCATGCTTGAAAATTATTTTTAAAAAAAAACTCTTTAAATTGAGATATCTTCAGATGCAATTTGTCTGAAAACTATAAGTTTTTTTTTTTTTCTTTTTCTATTTGATGGTGAAAAAACTGAAATTGTGTGATGTTCAGAAATTAATACTTTTGTGATAAAAACAAAATTGATTGTCCATGTCATTTGCCACCATTGATAAAACATCAGCGTTATATACATGTTTATAAATTTACCAATTTTATGATTTTTGATGATTTTTTAAGTAATTTTTAAGCATGAATTTTTTTAATCTATCAATGCTTGATGTAACAGTAAACATAGTTGTTCTTCAATAAAATATATAAAACTAAATATAAAGTAGCAGGATTATCAAAAATGACTATTTATTGCGTAAGCATGGTGAAGGCACTTTAGGCTGATTTAAATAAAGAATTACAAAAACATCCAACTGTGATTGCATTGAAAATTTTCTAATTATTTATAAAGCTAGTCAAGCATACAATAACATAATTTATAATTAATCACCTCTACACTAAACTAACAATTTTCTTGGGAAAGAAAAATAAGAGATCAAGCCAAACATTAAATTTTTCATATGCAAGTGGTAGACATTTTTTATATGCATTTAATTAATATAATTATGATTTATTTTTTAAAAATAATTAAAAAAACTTACTTCAGCTGTTTCCAGATCTTTGTGAAAAGACTTTGGTGGAAAACGCATAGTCTGAAATTAGAATAAATAAATATACAAACAAGTTTACAAAGAAAAATAAAAGTTCAAAATTATTTTTAGTTACAACAATCTTGAAAAAACATTTTAAAGGCATGAAAGTAAAAGCTTGCTGGAAAAGCTGAACTATGCGTGGGATACAAAGTTAGCATAATATGGATGTGACCATGCAAAATAAATTGTTATTAAAATCAGTAAAGCTAAAAAAGATATTAAAACATTTATTATTTTTATTCCTACCTATTCCCTTTCATTTTTACCATATTATGAATTCCTGCACACCCTCCTGGTAAAATTTGTGCATTATAGTAGCAACTGACGCAAAAAGCATTGCAGCATGCACACACACTAAATAAAAAAATTCAGCATGTGCATGCATTATGTTCACAAAACACAATTAAAGAATTTCATTTGCATTTTACTTTAGTGCTATTTAAAAAAGAAGTTTTTAAAAACTACTCCTTTATTTTTTATTTTAGTTTTTTGACCTACTTTTGCATTTGAAGAAAAGTTGGGCAACACTAGAAAAAAAGTGAAACTATATTTATTTTGTTATTCACCTTACAGTCACCTTAAGCTTGCATTATTAATTTTGTGATTGCTATTATATGTATAATATATATACATTAGCTGTGTGGCAACCCGATGTGTTGCTTCTAAATTGCATGAGATCATCCGATTCTTTGGGGGGGGGGGGATGAAATCTAACTTTATTGTAAATTTAGAAGGCAATTATAATTTTAATTTTATTAAATAGAATATTTCAAATAATAAATAAAATTTATAATTTAAGTCAAAAGCTTTCCCAATAAAAATGCACATTTTCTATAACTTTGTTTGCTAAATGTTGATGGAAGTCCAGATAAAAATTGGTGCTATCAGTATTTTTCAGTTTTTGACAAAATTATATGTCTTGTTGGTTGTATACTCCATTTAGGAAAGTATTTTTCCATTTCTGAGAAAATCGTACATCTTGTTGGTTGTATACTCCAGTTAGGATTTAATTCTTCTAATCCAAAGGAACAAATTAAAGGAGAATTGACAAGTCATGAATTTAGGAAAGCTGAAATGAAGATAGTTTTGATGATATAAAAAGAAAGTTGTTTTCATGAAAGTGATGAGAGATTTTAAACGCTTAAGACGTTTAAAAAGGAACAAGATATAATGCGTCTAAGTAGGGGTGCACAACCTGTGGCCCGCGGATCAATTTCGCCAATTGGACGCGAAAAAATCACGAATTTCGCTGATCAGGTGCGTAAATATCGCGAATTTTGCCAAATTTCGTCCATCGGATGCGTAAAAATCGCAAATTTTGCCGATAGAGTGCATATAAATCGCGAATTTTGCCGATCGGATGCGTAAAAATCGTGAATTTTGCCAATCGAGCCCGTAAAAATCGAGAATTCTGCCGATAGGGTGCGTATAAATCGCGAATTTTGCCGATTAGGTGCGTATAAATCGTAAATTTCGTCGATCATATGCGTAAAAATCGCGAATTTTGCCGATCGGGCCCGTATAAATCGTAATTTTCGTCGATCGTATATGCAAAATCGCAAATTTTGCCGATCGGACCCGTAAAAATTGCGAATTTTGCCGATCAGACGCGTAAAAATAGTGAAATTTACCGATCGAACGCGTAAAAATCGCGAATTTTGCCGATCAAGTGCGTAAAAATCATGAATTTCGCCGATCGGGTGCGTATAAATCATGAATTTCGCCGATCGGGTGCATATAAATCGTAAATTTCATTGATCGTATGCGTAAATCGCGAATTTTGCCGATCGGGACCGTAAAAATCGTGAATTTTGCCGATCGCACGCGTAAAAATCGCAAATTTTGCTGATCGGACGCGTAAATATCATGAATTCCGCCGATCGGGCGCGTAAAAATCATGAATTTCGCCGATCGGGTGCGTATAAATCATGAATTTCGCCGATCGGGTGCATATAAATCGTAAATTTCATTGATCGTATGCGTAAATCGCGAATTTTGCCGATCGGGACCGTAAAAATCGTGAATTTTGCCGATCGCACGCGTAAAAATCGCAAATTTTGCTGATCGAACGCGTAAATATCATGAATTCCGCCGATCGGGTACGTAAAAATCGCGAATTTTGCCAATCGGGCGCATAAAAATCGCAAATGTCGTCGATTAGGCGCGTAAAAATCACAAATTTCGCCGCACGTATGCGTAATAATCGTGAATTTCGTTAATCACTAGGAAGAAACTACGAATATTGTCAATCGCGCATGGAAAAAAAAAACTTTTCCATCCTTTCCAACTGAATTGGGTTATGCTGACTAAGGAGGTGATTGAGTATAGGGAGCTAACCCTCCTTTTAAAATTAGCATTTTTATGAACTTTTAGGCCGACCCCTCCCCCCCCTGCCCGAAACAAAATTTTGTCCACGCTATGGATGTTGGCTCTCGACAATCTAGCCATTTTTGTGACTGCCCCTCCTCTTATAAAGGTTGTGCACCCCTTTGATATCCACATTTTATGACTGTGAATATGTTAAGAAGTACAATTTAGAATAATATATGTTGCTCCTCCTCTCCACCTTCATTCATGAAAGCAGATTTTTTTTTCAGCACTGGCAATCTTTAAAGCTAAATTTATTCCTTCAAATAAAGTCAAGGAGTATTTTCACTCTTTGAAAATAATCTTAGCTATATCTCTTGTATAAATACAAACGTAAACTGTTGATATATCATTGCCAACAGAACTGAATACGTTGACTGGAAGGAAGGAACCTAAGGGGCTAAATCTACCCTTCCGAAATTTATGTTTTTTTAATCTGATCTCCCCCGGTTACACCTCCTCGAAACAAAAATTTTCTGATGGTGGCCCTCGACAACCCAGTCATTTTTGTAAGTGGCCCTTCGCTTAAAAAGGTTGTGCACCCCTAGTCTAAAGACTAAAATTATGTATAGAAAAGACAATGTGGATTTCCTCGCAGCTATGGTTGTTCCTTCAAATCATGAAGTTAATTAAGCGATTTATTTTAAATTTTCATCTTAAAGATTGTCAAGCAGGTCCTCAGCTTCTTTTAGCAGTTTAAAGAGGTTTTTTTTTTCATCCATTGGCAAAAATCATTTTAACTTGAAAACTCTAGTAATTATATAAAAGTGTGTTATAATATCTAACTTGATATAACGGTTCAAAAATGTTAGTATAATTCTGTAATCCCGTGAACTGTTGAAAGAACGTTGGAATCGTGAAAAGTATAAACTGGGGCTGGAATATATTATGTGCTGTTACATGTGGTGTAAATAATTGAATAATTTGAATAAAATCCCTTTTAATTTGCCTGCATTACAACCAGGGGTGCCATTTCAGAAATTTCTTGGGGGAGGGGCAAAGTTTTCTTTGAAGGCAGTGACATAGCCAAGAGTGAGGTTGAGGAGGTAGGACAGCCCCCCCCCCCCCCTTCCCGAATAAGAAATGTTTACTGAAGAATGGATATGTCGTAGGCTAATTGTGAGTTCAGACTCTTTGCACAGAGACTAGGCTGTTTCAAAGAGCCGTGTGAATTGAAGAATCATCTCCCTTACTCCAAACAGCCTGATGTTTTTCAGGCTTATTGCAAAGAGCCTAGAGAGTGTCAGGCTAATTGAAAAATGATCACTTGTGTCTCAATCAGCCTGATTTTGAGAACTGCTTGTCCAAATATTGTGTTGCACCCGACCTGAACCTGAACATTCCATTTGAAATCAACCCAAAATGTGACCTTAACCTGACATAAAAAATAAAAAATAAATAAATCCATCGAACCATAACCGAATTAAATACGAAAAAATATAATTTCCGTCAACACGCAACCCTACTTGAAACAAAAAATTCCATTTGAAGTCAACTCGAACCCAAAAAACAGTTCCATCAAAATGCTAACCAATCCGAACACAACAAAATAATTTCCAACGACCAGAACCCGAAAAAAAAAATTCTAGCGAACTGCAAACTGACCAGAATTCAGCAAAAATAATCTATTGAATGGAAACCTGATCCGAACATGACAAAATAATTTCTGTCGCCGCACGCAACTCAACACGAACCTGAAATTTTTATTTGAAGTCAACCCCAAACCTGACCTGATACTGACAAAAAAATTTCATTGAAGCGCAACCGAATCTGAAAAGGACAAAATAATTTCTGTCACCATGCAACCTGACTCGAATCTTCCTGGCTTTTTTTTTTCTTTTCTTCTAGAAAATAGAGATTGCTACGCGATTATGCCTGGGGTTGGATAGCGTAGCAAGCAGGGGGGGGGGGGGGGGGGCAGAGAAAATATTACAAAAATATTCTTAATAAAAGAAACATGCTTTAAGAATTCAACACAAAGGACATGAAAAAAAAATAGCCCAATGGAAAATTCAACTTTCATAGAATTATTTTACTGTCAAAGTTTCTTATATTTTAATTCAGAATGCCTTTTATAAATGTCAATTTAAAAAAATAAAATCTGGAGTGACTCCACTCCACTTTAGAAAATACTATACATCCAAATAAATAATATAAAAGTAAATAAATAATTGAAGGGTGGAATTCTAAACAGACTTAAAGTAAATAAAGAATTTAGGTTTTTCAGCTAGTGAAAGCTTTGTGAAAAGTGAGAAACTTTAAATCAATTAACATGAAAATTAGTCCCTGAGTATAAAAAAAAAAAAAAAAAAAAAAAAAAAAGTCTATCTTTAATTAACATGTAGAAATTACATTATGAAAGCTCATATTGCAGTAAATAAAACATGCAGAACTTACAAGTTTAGTATAAGTTTAAAACATTTATACTGCCATTAGAAATTACAAAATATTAAGAAATTTCTAGTAATAAATATGGCAATTAAATTTTCAAAATTGAAATAAACAACCACAATAAAATAATCTATATAAATAACTCTGAGAATACTACTTACTTTGACTGATTTATTGTGAATATCAAGGCAAAAACTGATCCGCTTATGAAATGCAGCCAATGGTTCACCAGTACTGTATACATCTACCATTTGCTTGGATTGCATATAACCCTGAGCATGATTAATAGTTGCTTCAATGACACCATCCCGAATAGCCTATAACAAAAAATACAGAATTTTTATGAATATAAATATTCAACAACAAATTTTTACTCATATAAAAATATTTTCAATAATAATATAAATCTCTCCCATCCCAAAATCATATTTACAAATAAGATGTACAAATAGAACATTTAAAATACAATACCATGATAGTAAACAGTTTAAGACAAGGTTTCAGTTACTAAAAAATTCTTAATGACCTATTTTTGAAAGCAGAGCTTAGAATTATAATGCAACTGCTAAAAATAAAAGTTACGGGGGTTGGTCAGTCAGACCTCAAATTCCCCTATACTAATATTAAACCTATGGGAGTGGAATGTATTCTTATTTTTAAAATATCTCAGAAGAAAATTAATATGTTTGACTTCTTTTTACTGTGTATTCTTCTTTAAAGGGTGTCTTTTTTTTCCTTAGTTGTGAAAATATTTCTAAAATATAAGCTTAATTTTATTTGAAGTGTTAAAATCTTACTCTCAACTCATATGATTTTAATAACACATAAAATATTAAATTAAACATATATTTTAGAAAATTTTTGACAACCAAGAAAAAAGGAGACACCCTTCAAAGAAGAGCACACAGAAAAAAGAAGTCAAAAATATGAATTTCCTGAGGCAATATTTAAAAAATAAGAATGCATTCCACTCCAAAGGTTTTAATATTAGAAAGGGGAAGTTGAGGACAGACCAATCCCCCTTAAGGAAGGTTTCTCCCGCAAATTTTTCAAAAAGTAATTATTTATTATTTATTTTTAATCTTTAAACTATGCAGAATATGCCCTTAAACTATTTATAGCTCCACCCAATTTTAAGTCTTGTTATGAACAGAACTTTTTCAGACAAAAAACTTAAAACTCATTCATCTTGAGAACAGTTTTTAACACTTTCCAACATATAGTTAAAAAGTGTTTTTTAATTTGGTTTGCTTTTCTGCTGTCTGGCTTTGCTCTAACTTTTATAAATATACTTAGATTACAAAGTAATTGATATATGTTATTAAAGTTGAATATGGCATGTTTGCTATTGAAAATAGAGTGTGTAGTTTTACAGTTCATTTACATGGACACTTAAGAGTTCTGCTTTGTTATAGTAAATAGGGAAAAATTGTTTGTGGTATATTTTAATGATGTTACACTATTTCAAACATAATGAAATTGATATGCATTTATGAAGTACACTAGAATATGCTTTCTTGTAGAATATGGTGCACAAAGATTTAACATTTTAAATCATAAATCTGAAATATCTTTGTACAAGATAAGATCATTAGTGTTTAAGATCATCAAAATGATGAAATTTTTATTCCACAAGCCTCAAAATTAAAAATTTTGTTTTAACAAATGAAGTCATTAAAAATGTGTACTTTTATCTAGGCAAATTTTAACCTGTATTTTGAACATGATTTTATACATGATACTTAGTATTTAATAAAATTAATATTATAAACCAGGTATGTCAAACACGAGGCTCGACAACAACTTATCTAGGGCCTACTAAGCATTTGGTAATTTACTTGTTTTTAATTCAGCTGTTCGAGAGCACAAGCAGACAATATCTCAAATCGTCTTAGAAGTGGCAAACATTACAAAGTATATGTACAACAGTGTTGCCATTTGGGAGTTTTTAATTCTGGATGCTACCACTATCTTCAAAAATAATGTTTGCCTTATTTAATCTGCCAATAGAAAAAAATGTATGTTACTCTTCAGGACCAGTGGTAGCATTCTGAATAACAAACTCCACCCCACTGAGAAAACTGGTGTATATAGACAGATCTAACTCAATTTTAAATTTCAGTTCCAAAAAATTACGATTACAAAGATACATAAATCAGAATATAGCAAAGTGTGATATCTACAGTCTTGAAAATTTAAATATTTTAAAATTTTTATAATAGTTTTCTTACACATTTTATATATTTTATGTAATACTTTATTTTATTATTCTCTTTCATTTTATATTGCATTACAAAATAATATTCTGTATTTATTAAATACTAAGAAATGCCTTGTAAAATTAATAAAATGCAGTGCTAAGTAAGGATAGCTAAAAATTTTAAAAAAATCGAAGCATAAAATTAAATAGCTTTCAAATGAGTAGGTTTGAAAATGACACAAATTATAGCTTTCATAGAAGAAAAACAATATACAGTCAACCGGCACAACTTTACCACTTTTTGAAAAATATGTACTTTTACACGCTCTGAGAAGTTCCAGATCTAATTAAAATAGGCTCTAATGTTTTCACTTCACTTAGAAGACATTGTGTGACACTATTCCTGCATGTTTTCTGTCTTACTAGTTGTTTTATGGCCATTATCACTGAAAAAATATTTTGTAACTGGGAAACAGGCGATTTTGGACGTCTAAAAAAGTGTTCCGTTTCACCTTTCTAATGCAAATGTAAGTAAAAAATGTCTAATTTGTATGATAAAGTATATAATAAGCTTTCAGAATCGCTTTTTGAACTTGATTTAATGTAATATTTTTATGGTTGATAATATTAGTTGGCAAAGTTGCACCAGGAATCTTGGGAAGAGTGGGACAACTTTGCCAACCTAGAATTTTGTCATTTCCCTAGATTCTTTCATATTTTTTGATAAATCGGATTGTGTGTTTTCCTTGCATGACACATCTGAAACAGAATCCAAGCAAGGTATAGTACTAGAGGAAGAAGCAGAACCCAAACAAGACAAAACACAAGCAACCTGAAGAACCCAGTGAATAGTTAGTGCAGGACATTGTTCCTCAAGATAATGAACAAAAATTAATGACTGAAGACATCAAGTTAGCCCAAGATGGTACGAACTTCATACAATTGAAGGTTGGGATGTTTGTGATTGTTAAGTTCTTGGCGAAAAGAAGTGTGGAACATTATGCTGCAAAAATCATCCATTATTACGGACATGAAGACTTTGAGGTGTCATACATTAGAACGAAAGACATTGGGTAGAGTTTCCATTTTTCTACTGTTCCAGATGAGGCGTCCGTCAACGTAGCCAATGATGTGTACATTGTTGAACCTCTTTACATAGAAAAAAGGAAATTTTTCGTTTTCTGAGAAGAATGTTCGGATTTTTTTCTAACTGTTCTTCAACTTTTTTTTATTATTATTTAAATGTGTCTGTCATGATTTAAATACATTATTTGAATAATAAAATTCAATTTCCCCGTTTGTTTGTTTTTTTTGTTGATTTTTACTGGTTTTTAGACAGTTGACAAATTTGCAACATTTCCCAGGTAACTTTGTTAACATGGTTTTGCACACACAAAAATAGAAATGCTTACTTAAGTTAACATGCTACCACATATTCTTAAACTAGAGTTCAAGACTATGGTTTAAGACCATTTTGAAGCAAGCATTATTGAAATTTATGAATAAGCAAAAGATGGTAGGGAAAAAAAATGTGGCAAAGTTGTCCCGGTTTACGGTATGTAACTCAGAGCTTTACTCTCGGGCCTTAACCAAACATTTGAATTTTGGTTTTGCTCTTTAATTATTTCCATTATTTAGGTTGGTAAACATGTCTTTGTTAATGAACCCTGTATTCTTCCCATTATTTACTTTTTTACTATTATATTAGAACTCAAATACATTTGAGGATTTTTTTAAATTGTGTTAAAGTGCTCTTCCAGCGTGAATAAACATGATAACTGAGGATGAACATCGCAGGCATTTTTAATTCTTATATTCAAAAGAAAATAGAAATTTTATGTTTGATGTATAGAAACTCTGTTGGAGTTTATAAAAAATATGTAAAATTAAAAGGTACTACCTTGGTAAGTCGAAATCATTTACTATGGAATGGAAAAAATTATGTCTATAGCAGTTTAAAAAATGTATAAACTTAAGTAGTATTGCTATAATGATTTATATATAGCTGAAAATTTGGTCAACTACAACTATAATCAACTGAATTTGTAATTTGAATATTTGATCCCTATTACATTGTCATTCATGAAAATATAGATTCACGGAATTCCACCCAGCTGGTTGGTTTTCTTCCATGATATGATGTGAATTTAAAAGTAAGTGAGGAATTCTTGAACTGATTCCTATGCTCAGTTGAACCACCATAGTTCATATTT
Source organism: Maratus michaelseni (assembly GCA_963931845.1). Taxonomy (NCBI): domain Eukaryota; kingdom Metazoa; phylum Arthropoda; class Arachnida; order Araneae; family Salticidae; genus Maratus; species Maratus michaelseni. Next base: position 162,468,898 of record OZ007594.1, on the reverse strand, counting down.
TGGCTTGGAAAGCTTTGATTAAATACACTTTGTCATTTAAAATGTAAGTTTACACTGCAAAAATAGTACTTCTATCAATACTGGTTTTATAGAAAGGAGCAATTACAAAATTAAAAATAAAATGTAAAAATCGTGAGAATGCATTTTTATATAATTTTGATTGTACTTTAAATATTTAAAGACCAAATATGTGTTAAAAAACTTAATTGAAATTGTCAATTACATTCGTAAGCACAGGCTTAATGTCAATCCAGTAGATATCTCGGCGTTATGGATAATGAAAATAAGCAGATCTACCTTCTTATACAAAAGTCTTATGGCTGTCCATTCATAAAGTTTTAACTGTCAATTTGGAACTGTTACACCAGGTTACCATTTTCTTCTTAAATCGACAAATTATGAATGTAGATTATTAAAAGAACAATGAACAAAGTGCTTAAGAGTTTTTATTTGATATTACAAATCCCCTTAGTAAGCTTAAACTTCAAGGAAAACTTCAGAATGCTTGATAGTATTAATTTATTTTAATTTTTAATTTATTTTTAATTTATTTTAATATTTTAGTAAAACAAATTTCAAAAAGAAAATTTCTTTTACTTTAAATGTTGCCAGGCTTTACTAGAAAAATCACTGGAGTCATGGATGAAAGTCGATATTTTTCACAGGACAGAAATATTTTAACATGTTTCCATAACACTTAAACATAAATAACTCCAACATAACGTAATATTCAGATATTCAAAACCTAAATTTCCAAGTACTGGGTATAATTTAAGTATGTAAAACTTAAAATAACATTAAATAAAGAATCATAAACATTACTTATAACAATGATTAGTAATAATTGAAGCTTAAACTTTATGAAATTTTCTTAATTTCCATAAAAGAAAACTACCAAATTAGTTATAACAAACGCTTTAATCACTATGCATTGATGCTTTTTGTGGATATTGAAAAACATTAAATGAACAAATAAGTTTTTTTCCTTCAAATAAAAAATTAAAAACTTACTATAGCTGAATGGGTTGCAGATCAAAAAACTGTAATACCAATATTTTTAAGTGAAAAAATGCGACCATTTTCTTTAGCTAGTGACCTGGTTGATATGCCTAAATTTTTGACCAAGGATAAATCAGCGTTATCAAGGTTGCAATTCACACGGACAAGTGCAACATATATCAATACACATGGCACAGCCAAATGCTTGAAACAAGAATTAGCAGGTAAATTAATGGGAAGTTTTTTCTCCCTAAAAATTGATGAAGGCAGAACTAATACCATGGAAAATATTACAAATGTTTTTGTTTGTTTGTAACAGGTCAATTGAAAAGTCCCCGGCCTGTCACATAGATGGTGCTACTAGAATTAAATCCACATGTTTTTTAGTTAGCCCTAACCCTGAAAAGATGCGTGTATAAATTTGACAGCTGTGGGATCTTTAGTTTGTGAATTATAGCATTTTGAGTGAAGTAACTTTTGTTATTGTGAAAAAAATGGATAAAAAGGAATTTCGTGTGTTGATAAAATATTGCTTTTTGAAGGGAAAAAATACAGTTGAAGCAAAAACTTGGCTTGATGCCGAGTTTCCAGACACTGCCCCAGGAAAATCAACCATCAAGGATTGGTATGCTAAGTTTAGACGTGGTGAAATGAGCACCGAAGACTGTGAACACAGTGGACGCCCAAAAGAGGTTGTTACCGACGAAAACATTAAAAAAATCCACAAAATGATTTTGAATGACCGTAAATTGAAATTGAATGAAATAGCAGACACTCTAAAGCTATCAACTGAACGTGTACATCATATCATTCACGAATATTTGGGTATGAGAAAGCTCTGTGCAAAGTGGGTACCGCGCGAGCTCACTTTTGACCAAAAACAATGACGAGTTGATGATTCGGAGCAGTCTTTGAAGATGATCAAGTGTAATAAACCCGAGTTTTTGCGTCGATATGTGACAATGGATGAAACATGTCTCCATCATTTCACTCGGAAGTCCAATCGACAGTCATCCGAGTGGACTGCACACGATGAACCCGCTCCAAAGCGTGGGAAAACGCAACAGTCTGCTGGCAAGGTTATGGCGTCTGTATTTTGGGATGCGCATGGAATAATTTTCATTGACTACCTTGAAAAAGGAAGGACCACCAACAGTGACTATTACATAGCGTTATTGGACCGTTTGAAGGACGAAATCGCCGAAAAACGGCCGCATTTGAAGAAAAAGAAAGTGCTGCTTCACCAAGACAATGCACCATGTCACAGGTCAGTGAAAACGATGGCAAAAATCCATGAATTGGGCTTCGAATTGCTCCAGCGACTATTTCCTGTTCTCAGATATCAAAAGAATGCTCGCTGGGAAGAAATTTTCATCGAATGAAGAGGTGATCGCCGAAACTGAGGCCTATTTTGAAGCCAAGGACAAATCGTACTGCAAAAATGGTATCGAAAAGTTGGAGGGTATAATCAGTGTATCACCATTGAAGGGAATTATGTTGAATAAAAAAAACTAATTTTGCCAAAAAAATGTGTTTTACTATGGTAGGCCAGGGACTTTTCAATTGACCTGTTATTTTATGATGCAGAAAATATGGCTGTAACTAATCATTTATATTCAAGAAAAGAAAATATCAGTTCCTCTAAAAATATTTTCAATCACGTAAGTGATATATTAAAGGAAGGTGGGCTCAAACACCAACAAGCTGTTCATCAGTTCCACATCAGCTGTTTATTAGATAACTGCAACACAATGAAGGGGTGTAAAGCCAGACTCGAAACTTTATTACGGAAAGCTAATCCAAATCTATTAGACATTCACAGTGACACAGTTCATATTGTTCACAATTCTGAAAAAAAAAAATCTTTAATCATTTCATTTTGATGGACATATAGAAGGCATTTCCAGTGATTTATATTATGACATTCAAGATTCTCCAAAAGCAAAGGAACTGATTTGGTGAGATTCACAGACCTGCCAATCTTTGAAAATGAGAAATAGTAGCACACCAAATTCAAATTTATCTGGAGGTTGGTTGGTTGGTGGCTGTTTTTTACGCTGCAAATTTTAAGCGAACAAATACTAATCAATTAAACGCATGTGTATATGCATAAGCACACAAAGTCTCTTTTGTTTTTGCTATATTTTTTTGTTGCGGGTGGGATTGATTAAACATAATTAGTCCCATCCAATTAATGCTCTGACCACTCTTAAGCCAAATTTCTGAACTTCACAGTGAATTCTCTGAAAGATTCCAAGGCGGTTGGGGGGAGGGGGTGAAGGAACTACAGGTAAATCTTCTGGAGAAAAATGTCTGAGTTAGAGTCCTTCATCAGGTCAAGTAAGCTGACCCAATCCTGCATGTCGGATCTGTGCTAATTGTTTTTTATTGCAGGTAAGGTTAAACAAATTTTTGAAAATTTAGTTCAGTATATTGTTTCAGATTAAAAACTATATCTATAATAATAAACATAGATGTTTGTTTCTGCGTGTGCTGTTTTACGAAGAAACTGCTACGATGCGAACAGAGCTACAAGATTTGGCAGGAAGGTATCTATCCTGAAGTTATGTACCTTGAAGCCAGTTTTTAGATCTTTTGAAAGCAGTTTTAAAACATAATTTGTTTTCGCGTTTTGCGGCAAATTTTCTACATTAGTAAAAGGAATCCGGTTTCAATCTTTTAACCCAATGCAGTAAATTTTGAAGAAATTTGTGTTTTTCCATCAAACTTTTGAGAATTTCATGTTTTTTCAGCGATTTTTGTGTTTTTTACATGATTCTTAGACAAAATTCGCACTTTTTTTCAGCAATTTTTTGATGAAATTCGCATTTTTTCAGCAATCTTTTGACGAAATTTGCGTTTTTTCAACGATCCTTGGACGAAATTCACCTTTTTCACATGATTCTCTGAAGATATTCGCGTTTTTCCAGCGATTCCTTGACGAAATTCGCTTTTTTTTTTTCGGTGATCCTTCGACGAAATTTGTGTTTTTTCAACGATTCTTTGACGAATTTCATTTTTTTTCAGCGATCGGATGACGAAATTCACGTTTTTTCGGCGATTTTTTGACGAAATTTGCTTTTTTCCGGCAATTCTTTGACGAAATTCGTGTTTCTTCGCGCGATCCTGTAATAAATTTAGCATTTTTTCAAGTAATCCTGTGACAAAATTCGTGGGGTTTTTTTTGAGTGTGTGTGTGCAAAAAATCTTAGTTTCAGACAGATTTTCGTAGCATCATAGTTTCTGACTCAAAATCGTAGCAACTACGATTTTTTCGTAGCAGTTGGCAGCTCTGGATTCAATCTCTTTTAAATTATGATAATGTTCTTCATCTTATTAGATTTATTGACAAAAAAGTCTTTCAAATTTTAACAGTTTGTGAAAGATCCTTGAAACTTTCTGATGCTTTAAAAACATTTTATTTTGGTTTCTTGACTCCAGAAAGAAAAAAAAACTGAACAACATATTCTAGATAATATATATAATCAAAGGAAAGTATCCACTGAAAAGCAGAATAGAATAGAAATTGTTCAAGATATTCTGTCAAAACAAAACTTACAGAATGAAAATGCAGAAAAGAAAGAAGGAATTTTGAATATTTTATTTAGCAATGAGAATAGGTATTTATTTATGTTACAATTTTATAGAAGTGTACTGATGCAATATTCCTATGCAAAACAATTTCAGCATGAAAAACTCATGATTCATTTAAATCATGAAGAAATGTATTCTTTATGCTGGATTTTTTTTTTTCTTTTTTCATTTAACCTGATTTTCTCCCAAATACTGTGAAAAATATGTGAAAACTAAACTATGAAAATCCCAAATTACAGAATGTATGAAGATAAGTTTTTATATTTTGAAAAACTTGCACTTAGAGAAATGCTTGATTTGCAAAAAAAGATATGTTTAAAAAACTTCTATAGAAATTTAAGGAATGCATCATAAGTACTGCAAAATATTTGTTAAGCAAATTGCCAACAGAAAACAAAGCTCTCGCATGGTTTTATGCATTAAATCTAAATTTGAGGGAAAAAAAGCACAACCTTTATAGCATTGTAAAAGCTTGCCGAATCGTCGCCTAATGTTGTTTCTGGGAAAGCATTGCTGTTAGAAGAGAAGGCAATACACAAGTGATCCAGAATTAGATGAGTCAGAAGCAACTGGAATTTTTTCTAAATCTGATAAAAATTCCAGAAATGATTTAGACTGGTGGTCACACATTTTCAACATTCAGCATCAAGGCAGTTTTAAATAAAAGTTTTTGTCAAGGCACCTTTTTCTGGCCCTTTACTTGAAGGAAGTTTTAATATATAAGATATAATATATACGATGATATAATAACAGAAGATAGAAGTGTTCTAACTGTAGAGAATTATGAAGCAATCTCCACCATTAAATATCATTTACGCAGAAGAAAAATTAAGACGACTGAATTACAACCATCTGTAAATATGCAAAGAGCCATCCATACAACCCATGCTTCCTAGCAGCTGCATCTGTCAGAAAAAAACTGAAAAAATTTGCTAAAATTTCAGTTATGAAAAGTACATTTTGAGCATGTATCAATTCTTGATGATTGATTTTTATGTCTGTTATGCTTAAATACTGCTGTTTTACCATTATTGTTGTAATTAAGAGTTGAATGGCATATAATGCAGTAGCAACAGCCTATTTCTTTTACTTTTCGACACCCTGTGCTAATGTTATTCCCTTGCACATCACGTTCATTTAGCCAAGCAAATCTGCATTTGTTTTTTATAGTCCAGTATCGTCTACTTTCAAAGCACCATTTCCTTGATTCTTTAACTTTAATCAGTTCAATATTTAAAAATATTTTGAAGCCACAAAAATGTCAAAAAAATAACTCAATACAGGGATAAAGAGAAAAGCAACAAGCGCTACATGTCGTCATGACGTTCGATATCACCTCTGCCCAAGCCATGTGCTTCTGACTACTGCACATTCTATTTAACACAGCAAGGAGAGAAGAGCTCAGAGGAAATAGAGAAAAAAGGTTTCTCTTGTGCTGGCTCCCACCAGTTTCTCTCTCTCCTTGGTGCATGCTCAAAGAAAAGCTGTATACTCAAAGAACTCAGGAATTAGCATGCATGTTGGGAGGAGCTGCAGGCAGTACTTAAAAACACAAAGTAAATAAACTATGATGTCAGTCACTCAGGCATGCTTTTCCCAATTGAAATATTTATGACTAAGAAAGATTTATTTTTATTTTGTAACTAGAATTCCAACCAGAAATTATTTTCTTTCCATCACACTCCGTCTTCTCAAATATAAAAAAAGACAGAATTCCATCCCAGGATGGAAAACTTTCCATCCAATGATTGGAGTTCAAATTTTTAGAATATACTTATTAAGTTTTTAAATATTCAATAAAAAATGAATTTAAAAGAAGATTTTTCAATTTCAAGAAATGTGAAAATCAATTAAATTTATTTACTTCTTCTATTAAAATTGGTGTTCAAATTATTGTATCGAATTTATTATTGCTGTTAATCAAAATTCAGTGTGATTCCATAGTAGAAAAAAACAACAACAACATGAATGAAGGAGTTTCCAAATTTCTGCAATTATTTATCAGTTGATCGATTTTCCAAAGTGTAATATGAAATTAGGCATTTAGCTATGTTCATAGCTGCAAACCTTAAGGTTTTAGTCAAGTCAAATAAATATAATTTGAATCAAAAAATTAATTTAATAAATAAACTAAATAAGTATGCATAAAAGCAAGACACGTCTTAATATATGTTCTCTTTTATTTTAAAATAAAGAAAAAACAAAATGTCGACAGCGATGCTTTTGTTATTTTCAACTTTACAAAATAACAAAAGTACATTAAGAAAGATCAAGATTAACAGAGCAGCATGCACAAGCAATTTTTAAAATAAATGAAATTTTAGAAAATTAAATTAAATTTTGTGACTATGTTTGATGAAATGTATTATCAAGTATTTTTTCGAAAAATACAAGTACGGTAAAAGAAACGATAAATTATAATAACATTGGAACTTTGTGTATCAATATCCTTTTAACATAGTTGTATTTTTATCTACAGATTTTTTATATGCGATGGCAAATAATATAAATCTACTTTTTATTGGGTGACCCGTGGCTTTATACATTATTCTTAATTCAGCCCGTGATGATAAACGAGCCTCTTAAGCAGCTAACAGATAGTTTAAATGCTTTATTTCCCTTTCCTGCTACCATATATTGCATTCAGAAAATTGGGCATGATTTTTAAGATAAACACTGAATGCTTATGAAAGAGTGATTTTTAAAAACATATTTTAACTTTAATACTTATAACCAGAGACATTTTAATTTCTATAGGAGAAACACCTTAAAGTCTGAAACAATTTAATCTACAAGTCTGAAATATTCCATAATAAATTAAGAAATAACTCTGAGTATAATGTAAAACACTAATAATAATAATTACTCATTTTCTCCAAATTATCATTAAAAGCATTATGATAGAAATAAAAAATTCAAATCATTGTTTTAAAAAATTTCGTTTATCTCCCTTTTAATAAGCATACTAGTGAATCGCACAATTCTAAGATACAAGAAATATAAATAAGATGAGTTATTAAAAATATATATTAATACATTACTTTTGCAACAATAAATTCAGCATCTTCTGAGCTGCCTAAAGTAAGTTTTCGGGCAATTTCAGCAAGAGAGATGCGAGAATATGAGAGACTGATCATACGGATTCCAGTTTTGATGACATTATGTCGTAATCGAAGAATCAGAGTATAAGTATGGTCAGCTTCAAACTGTGTGTGTAAATTTTCAAGGACTTCGTTGAACATATTCAAATTACCAGCTTTAACAGCTGCAGAAAAGAAAAAACATTTTCAATAAAACATGTTCCCAATTTTAGAAAAATAAATTAATCAAACAGATAAGATTTTAAAATAAAGAAAGTTATAGATATATATGTATAACAAAAAAAAAAAAAAAAATAATGTAATATCACAAAATGTACAAAATTCAACATAAAAGAGTTTTTGATTTAAAATAGTATATACTTGCACATAAAAATCAAGGAGCTTTGATAATTTTAATAAGATAAGTATATTTATTGACTTATTGTACTTAAATTTGTAGGCTGTGGTTGGTGCAAAGTGCAATTAAATGATTATTTATTATTATTACTGAAAATATTAATAAATAGGACAGAAAATGTTCAAAAATTAGAAATTTAAAAATGTTAACCAGTATGTGCTGGAAATGACAAAAAAGAAAGCAGATATTTTGAAAGTGTGTGAGGGGGAGGAACAGGAAATTAGATGGTTATTTTCTGTTACTGCAAATAACATTAAGGATTTATAAACTTTGTTTGCAGTGTGGAGGAGATGGGTAGGCAAAGAGAATCTAAATTGTTGATTATTTATTGTTACTCAAATGAGTAACAATGGGTTCTAAGGGAAGGGTTCAAGTTTCTAAGGGAAGAAATAGGGAACAAAATTTTCAAAAGAATTAGTTTTATTTAAACTTTGTGTGCTTAAGAAAGGAAGTAGAGATTTTTTTTTATAGAGAATTGTGACCAGTCATGTAGTAGAGGGTATAGAGATGGGAATGCCTGGAAAAAAAAACAGAAACTTTGGGAAAAAGCTGTTTTTTTTTCTTTTGAAGGAATAGTTTTTAATTTTTCCAAATTTGAAAAATTTATATTTCATTTATAAAATAATATATTCAAAATTTTATTAAGGCTACATTCTGATATTTTTTCTTTATATTTTTTCATGTTCAATGTCCCATATGAAAAAACTAGCTGTTACCCGTGACTTCGTTCACGTAACATTAAAAAAAGAATAAATGTATTAATTTAGCAAAGCATTTCATTCGATAATTAAAAACATATATAGTTAACCAAATCTTTGTCACATTTTACAGGAGACAAAACGGTATTTCTTTGCTATAGGGGCCTTAACATAACCCAGTCTTAAAAAAGTGAAATTTCATGCCAAATAATATATACAATCGGGAAAATGAAACTACAACCAATGAAAAAAGAAGGGCCCAGTAAAATCGTGAAAATCGCAGAATCCCTCTTCGTAAAACCAAAAATAACACTAAGAAATTCTTCTATACAACAGTGCGTTTTAGGTGGTATATGGTGTGAAATTTGTATATGTATTCATTTCTATTATTGTATTCATTTCTAATATTGTAATTTTACTTAAACATTGCTTTAAAATCTATGCCATTTTTCTCAACCTACAATACTTTACAAAAATCTATTATGAAACAGAACTTTAAAAAAAAAACTATATTAAAACTATATTTAAAAATGACAACAAAGTTTTTACTATTTTAAAGCTGAAAGAAATGTAAAATTAAATTCCGGTTCAAAACGACCATTTACAAATGTGTTTTGATTGTGGGAAAATGATAGAGGAAAAATGCTATTACTTCGATGCAATCATATTAAATCTTTAGCTTTTATGAAAAAATGCAACTTTCTTTTAAAAAATAAAGTTATTTTTATTAAGATTTTCTGATTTTCTATACGGATAACTTTGCGGTGCATATTATTGACATTTGCCGTCCAATATCTTTTCAAAGTTTTTTTTTTTTTTTTACTTTTTAAAATTTAAATTAAAAATATGGTGCCTATATGTTAGCAGTGTGCAGACGATAAACCGCCAAGTATTATTCCTATCACCATCATTCGTTTTGAATTCGTATTAAAATATAAATCTTTCACTCATTTCATTTAAAACACAGAACTTTAATTTACAACACATACATTTAAAATAATTCATGTGAAATAGAAAAAGAACAAAAATAGAGAAATTAATCAAATAATTTGATAACCCAAGATTATTTTATTTCAATATCAAAGCAAATCTATTTTATTTTCGATATATGACATCATATTCGCTTGCTTTCCATACTTACTTGTATTTATGCACCTTGTATTATTATCAAATATTTAAAAACTCAAGTTTAATTTCTAATATGACGTCGTTTCATATTCTGTTTCTTAAATAATTAATTCCATTTTCATTTTTCACGTGGAAATTTTTCATTTGAAAATAAATTGTTGAGTAAAAATTATTATTCCAGGTTTTGATGTAGTTTTGGCAATGATGAAGCATTAGCAACAGTAAAGTAAATTTAACCATTTATACGAAAAAATGTCCATTTATTCTCTATGAAAATAATGAAATTTTGAATTATTAAGAAAATTATAAAATAAACAAAAACCAGCCTATGTTCATTTATGGGTTATAATTTGACGCTGGCTTCAGTCTAACATTTGCACACAATCGGATTTATGATATTATTAGGATAGGATTAATATGGAAAATATGATCTATAAGCAGTTTAGGAAGAACTTGAGTCCTTTAAAGGATCCTTCACAACTTTTTCACCTTAAAACATAGAACACTTCACAAAATTCAGAAAAATTTTCTACCTTCAAACGGAATCCTTTACAAATGTGATGACTTAAACAAGGCTCCCAACACAGTCCTCCAAAAAGGGGAAAGGGAAACATTTTTATTTAAAAAAAGGACTTTAGAGGACCATTCTTATTTAAAAAGGGGACTAAAAAGAGACTGCATGTCTAAATATACTGCACCAAATTTTTCTAAATATGCAATTTTTTTTTTTTTAATTACACCAGAAAATATGTTAATTGGTTATTGTTACAAAGATATCATTAAACAATGTACACAGCTTTATTTAACACTTAAATATCCTACTACAAGATGGGTAATGTTTAGAACAGTAAAAAATGATTTGGAATAAAATATAAACAGTAAAAATTAATGCATCTAAGAAAATATTAAATTAATCAATTGTTAGCAGAGTTACACATTAACAATTAAAAAGTATAGTAAATTTTTCTTTGTATTTAACATGGTGAAAGAGTAATCAGTGGATAAAAAAGCACAGCACAACACTTTGCCTTCTGTTGAGTAATAAAATTTAAAATTAGATTAACATATATATTGTTGACTATTAACCTCAAACATAAAATTTAGTTCCTTTCTACACAACAGAAGCTGAAATAAGCTAGAATGTTCATCCGAAAAAGTATGGTATGGCAATGCCTCCAGGCGAGTGATCAAAACCAATATTGAATCTACTGTTATTCATAATCATCTTACATATTAAATTTGGTGAAATTCTATCCCTAACATGTTGAGATCTGGCTACATGGAAATAGTTAAAAATGTAACCCAGTAAAGCCACTTGTTGGGTAAAATACACCAAAATCTAATCAGCATCAATTTATGCTAAGGATTAACTGAATGTGAAGTTTGATGAAATTTCACCCCAGATGCTGAGATTGCCTTATTAAAATACCTCGCATAAAATATAACTAGTCGGATGTGCCAATCCCAAAACTTTCTTCTATCTCAGTCATAATACTTCAAAATTCGCTATCACATCGCCAATAAAATCAACATTTTTCGTCATTCTGTTGTACGTCAGCTTCTTGCGAATCATCGGGTTACCGGGATGCGATCAACTGATGCATACTAAACTACGAAAAGTCCTTCTGGCCTGAACCGACAGGAACAGATAGCCTCCCTATTTCTTGATTTTACGATTTTAGCTAATTTTACTGGAAAACACGCAGGTAAAATGCATGGAACCTAATAAAAGAAGATTCAATCCCAGTTCTTGTCAACATTGAATTTGAATGAGAATATCGCCAAATTAGTCCTCTACAGCCAAGTTGGCTTCATTTATGGCAAACTATTTTTGTCGCTGTCATGTTGTGACATATTGTCTTTCCTTTCCACCCCATCGTAATATTCTCATATTTTATTTATCTTTCAAGTTCATCCAATTTAATTATTTATTTAACTATTCATTAATTTTGATCCCTTGTAACCTGTGTTTACATTTCATTTTATCGATCGTCCTGTCTGCGTTACGTTAATTTAAAATCTGCCGTTCTCGTTTCTCTTTTGGCCCAGAGCCAAAGTGCGCAGACATGCATCCTCTTTCTTCATTTGTGACCGTAAGCCAACGTACTTCATTGAAGCGGTTCGTAGTTCCTTCACCTAGGCAGCCGGTTCTCACCGCGCATGCGCGTAAGGTCTCGCTTCTGATGTATTTAAACACTTAGGTAATTAAATGAAGTAAGCAGAGCATAAGCACAAGTGGTGCGTTTATGCTGTAACTGACCATGGTTTTATAATGTTCAAAAGCGAAATAAAGATAACTAAAAGTTTCTAAAATATTAATGAAATAATAACAGACAAAAGGAATTAAACTCAACAAGATTTATTCAAATTACTAAGTTCAGAATAAAATACATATTTCCAATATTCCAGAGTAAAAACGATATCACATTACCATTCAATCTATATTTGCATTTGTCAAAACAAAATGCTTAAAAACTTACACAATATATCTTGAGACCATTAAACATACATCTCATATTCTGGATGTGAAAACTGGAGCACAGATGGAAAAGTTCATTTAACAAATTTACTTTGATTAAATTAAGTTTATTACCAGATTAACTTAAATGGAAAAACAATTACTTTTAATTAAAGGCTTTAACAAAGATTCAAAAGAAACATATAATTTACCTTAATGATCTTTTAAATTAAATAACCTTAATCTTGTAAAAAATATATTAACATTAAATAAATTCCATTAATCTAAAACCAAAACTTTAATTAAACATAAAACAATATCTTTCCTCACTTCCCGATCCAATGACTCTATCCTTCCAAATACAACCTCCATTCATCAACTTGTCAGTAACGACCAACCGTACCTGCTCGACCACGATACAGTCGTACTTTGAACCGCCGGACAAAACATGCCACTCCAGGGTACTATCTATACTTATTAAGTAACAAGCCCAATGGCAAACGGTCTACTGATATGAAGCACTATCCGTAGAAACCCAAACCGAGCCATCGTATTTGGTGTTTCAATAGTTAAAACGGTAACAAGTAATTTCGGCTTCCGAAATTACTGATGCAAGAATAATAGACAGAACGGTGTCAACATACTTTAAATGGAATCACGTTCTGAACTATTAAAAATATCAATAGCCTTTTGATGACATGAAAGTTAATATTATGAAAGTCTAAAAACCACAACATCAGGACAAAAAGGAAAAGCTTTACTCACTTTAAATAAAAAGCTTTATATCCAATGGAAAAACTAAATCAAAAGATATATGAAACTAGCTGCACGAAATTATAAGAAAAAGCTGCTCTTTTTATTAAATAACTATTGCTCCAAGAAGTTTCCTTTAAAAACATAATGACATCAAATGCTCCATCTCCAAAAATGAAAGACGTGGTGTTCTTTAAAAAGAAAAAGCCTCTTTACTTGCAGACTCCATTTCATCTAAAAACATTATCTTCCATTTCAAATATAACACATCACCACTCGAATTAAAAAGCACTTCCTTAAAAACAAAACATCACTAGATTAAACACTCGTAGACGACACAAACACTAAAACAACAAACTAGACGGCTTCCAGCCAGCTGGAACATCCCAATACACGACTGCCTCTCTCTTAAATACATTACCGCCTCGTGTCAAGGTCAATGACGTAACCTCCCCATCCTGCAGCAAACAGGTCACTTCCGGCCTCCCGAAGGTATGTGACGATCGATTACGGTCACAGGTAGATACTACAGGTAATGACAGATTATCAGAGCCATCTGTCACCAGCTGCTGTAATCACTTGTATCGTGACGTAAGTGTCCACAGGAAGTGAAAAACATGATGTAGATAAAAAAAAATGAAATGAAAGTAAATAGAAGCAAATGGAAAAACCTGAAGCGTTAGAATGGATAATATGACCAAATGGTAAGTAACTAAATAAAGATATTCTTACTTTAAAACCATATGAATTACTTTAAATAAAAATATACTTTCATACTGTAAACCAAGGTTATTAAACTGAAGGATTTAATTACTGAAATATGACTGAGCTAATTACTGAATATAACTGAATAGGAGTTAAATATTAAATAAATATAATAAAGCATGAATGGATGAATTAGGTCAATTAAGATATGATTTGAATGAGTGATAAGAACTAAAAGAATTAGTAAAGGGAAAACTATCCAGTTTTTCCAACAGCTTCCGTCTTCTCCTTGGCGCAACGTTTAGGCGTGCGCATCTTCCACTTGGCGCGGTCTTGGCGGTTTTTAACTCCTGCAATTTTCGGCAACCGCGTTTTAGCTCCTGCAGTCAGTCAGTACAGAAAGCAGCCTGAGAGATGTAGGGTGTCTCTCAATAAGGGCAGTGCCCGGGTTCTCCCGGTGCCGTGCGAGAATGCTTCGAGTGAATGCAGCGTGTAGCACAGAAGTTGGACAGAGCAAGATTTGAGGTTTCTCTAGACTTGTACATAGAGACAAGCAACTATACAAAGTAGTTAAAGTGACCCAGATGCCAATCCAGGGATCCCAGTAATTCCAAATAAAGATGCAAATAAAAAAAATTAATTAATTCCATGCAACTGTGTGTCTTCTCTGATTTACTTCCTGAAGGTATGTGTATTTATTCTTACTATACTCTCTGTTCAAGATACAAGAAGAACCAAAATTTCCAGCCACTGTTTTATTATAAGAAAACGATCACTTAAGCCTTAGCTTCTAACGTTATGACAAATGTCAATTCTACAAATATGGTGCTCGTGCCATGTGCACATTTAGTGCTATGTGTCTTGAACTAAAAAAAAAAAAAAAAAATATATATATATATATATATATATATATATATATATATATATATATATAATTGATGTATTTCCTTAAGATAATTTTAATATTAACAGAAAATTCTGTTCAAGAAACTGAAAATATTTTTACGGAACCACGTGCTCAAGCGCACTTCCGTCAGTTTTCCGAGTTTAAAAAAAAGATATAATATATAAATTAATGAAAATATGATGGATAACAAATTTGTTTAAAGTAATGGAAGAAATTCTAGATGAATAAGATTTAATTTGTGAAAACGTGCCACTACAATCGTTCTTTAAAAGTGATACTAAAATTTTTGTATACTCCAGTATTTCAAATTTAATGTGAAGAAATTTTATTTTATATATGAAAATACCGACTTTATATGCCTCTTCTGCCAAATTTCACAATATTTTTATGATTCAAGTCATAGATGAAGATGGATTAAAGTTTGGTGTATTTTCAATGCAAGGCGTTCCTGTTGAGAAAAATGACCTTGTTCACAACTTATTCTATTTTTAGAATGTACCAAAATAATTATTACAATTTAAAAGTAAATGGATATATAATTTTTTGCATTATTTCTAATATTGTGGTTTTTTTAATGATAAATACAAAATGATATTCATCCTGTAGTCAGCTACACATGCAGGATAGAGTATCAATAATTGCATTATGCTGGCATATGCAAATATTCTATCAGTAAAGTTACCACATACATCCACATTTAAAGAATAATAGAATTAAGCTAAAACAACATTGTTTAATGTAAAAAAATATTGCAAATATATCTCAAATTTAAAGTTAATCTTTCTCCAGTTTGTGTGAAAGTATGTAATTTTTTAAAATGAAGCATGCATCTAATATATTGGAAGAAGCTTCTATATTTTATGAACAAATCATCGTTTGTTCACTCAAATCGTTCTTCACAAATTTTTCTTCACGACAGTCTGTCATCTAGTTTGGATTTTTTGTCGCTCACCTTGATATTGGCCACTTCTCAACTCTGCTACACCAGCGCTCAAGCATCTTCTCCATTCACAATCACAATGATTGTGTACATAAAGTCATTTACATAAATTCTTACCGAAGTGCAGAAACCAAAAAAATGCAACAAACATGTGAAGCATCATTGTGTCTACAACTTTTATAAAAGTGTTCCAGAAATTTTATCTCAAGTAGTGTGCCTAATAATATGTGCTAATTTCTTATATATAGTTTTACATGTGTGATTACCGAAAATTTGTGTTTAAAGATGCAAGATTCTCATTGTAGTGATGACAAAATTGTCATATTTTTTTACTCATGTATATAGACTAACTTTTGGTGACATCCTTCAAAAAGAAAACTTTCAAGATACGAACATTTTGTGCTAATCAACCAAATCTTTGGACAGTAGGACACTTTAATCGTCCAAAATTTGTCAAGTGCTTCAAAGTTTACTCGTATAATTTTTCTTCTGTTTTTGTGCACATCATGAATCGCAAACAAACACACATTTGTTGGTTGTTTTGGAGTTGCAGCCATTCATACAGTGTTTTTTTTTTCTACAGTGTATGATCTGAGATGTGGGGTAATCTCAGTGACAACACTTATGTATTTAATTCATGCATGTCACGCATTAGGTGCTCATCGTAATATAATTTTTCTTTTCAGTGTTTTTTTATAAGTGTGTATATATTCATGTATATTTTTATTGTATAATTATTTTCTTTGCATCTTTTGGTATCATCACATGCTATAGTTTTACAAACATAGTGAAATTCTTAATTTATTGCATTACATTTTAAAATTTTAATTGCTTTTCCGTATTGTTTTACTGTACTCAATATTTCTCAGTTTTCAATTCATATTAACTTAGTGGTGACTTTAGGTCACATGATAGTCATTAAGAGTGTAGTACTCAGGGTTGTCAAACATAATTTTGTGATGTTCTAATGTAATGTTTTTCAAAAAATTTTTTAACTCATCTTGAAAATGACTGTCATATTTTATTGTATCATGTCCATGATACATAGTTATTCGAAGGAATTTTCCTTTTATATTTACATTTCTTTTCATTTTCAAAAATCACACTTTAAATTTTCTCACTATTAAATTAGTGATTGACAAAGCATTGATGAATTTTCAGAAATTCTCTTTGTGAACTACAAAATTTCTCACACTATATGTTTTTGTAACTCCAATGTTCTTCTCATGTATCTAAGATAACCTAGTATGACAAAATATTAAAACAAAAAAAAAAAAAAAAAAAAAAAAAAACTTGCACTTAGGATTACTTAACTTATTTTCAGAATTTACCTATTCAATAATTACCTTTTTAAATCACAACTATTTTCCATTAATTAGACATTTGTAATTTAATAATTTTTTAATGGTATACCTTTCTTTTGAATGAAATATTGTCTTATAAGCATGCTAGCAAAAATTCAAATAAAGCAAAATGAATACAATAGAATAATAAGTGTCATATAGACATATTTATGATTAATAGTAATGAATTTTTGCAAAAGGTTAACCTTATGATATCTTATTTTTGTACGTACATAATTGTGAGCTCACACTTTATTCATTAATAATCACTTTGATTTTTATGTTGTATATGTATGTTTAAATTTTTGTTTGGAATTATGCATTTCTATTTTGTTACAGGATTATACTTGTAAGTATAAGGGTTTTTTAGTAATCAGTACTAATGTATGATATGCTTTTTCTAGTATTCCCTTTTTTTTTTTGTGGTACCACACACCCCTTTTAAATTTTCCCTTTATTTTAATTCACTTTTTCCTTCAATATAAAATATTTAAAATGATGTAATTTTATCTTGTATATCTGCATGTTGTACTAATAATTTTACTTAGCTACCCACCTGTCGGGTATCGTTTGTACCCCTGTAATCCTGATGGCATCTGGTGATCTCTGATATCTTCACGCTGCACGTTCTCATCTACAGTACTATTACGTTTCAATGTTTAACAGTAATTTGTTTTCATCTCAGTTTTGGTAAGTTTTTTTTTCAATTTTTCTAGTCTTGTTTTTCTTGAATTTGTTTAATGTATTCCATTTTACTTTGAGATTAATTTCTGTGCTTCCATTTTTTTTCTATCGCATTTTTCTTATATTTAATTGTTACAATAGTCCAGTGGTGACTTTATGTCACAATGTCGTCTTTTAAGATATGACATTCTATTTTGGGAAGCATAGTTTTGTTTGTACTTTTTATATTCTTTTATAGCAGGTTCAAGGATGTCCAAATTATATTAATTTTTCTCAAATTCTATATTGCATTTGACCTTTGTGTCATATTTTTGAGTATCGTATCAATGATACATTTTTTTATAAAAGAAATTTTCTTTTATTTGCCCCATTTTTCTCCATTTTTTTTTCAATAGTGTCAGTTTCCTTTTGCGAGTTTGCTGTTTCAGGTGACTGCATCCTGAATTAGTATCAGGATACAGAATGGCGAAAATCATTTTTAGGAAACATTCTCATTTTTTTTCCTCAGTATATATTTTGTTTTAAATTAATTTTTCCATTGATATTTTAAACTTGTTTGTTTTGGTTCTGAATGTTGTGTTGTGTCACAGCACCATCTATTCCACCCTTTTCCTCCTGGTTGTTATGGATTTTGGGTCTTTTTCTTTCCCCGCGTTACCCGCCATCCCGTTCTGCGATGACCTGGCGGACACACACACTCGGTACCATATGGTATTTGTAGGTTCGTTGGCAGTCACGCCTTCTTCTGTAGTATTTGCTCAGTTGGAGGGGATTGTTCACTGTACAAAATTGTGCTGGACAGTCAGCAATCGCATAGGAGATGAGGTTTGGAATCGTATGATAGAATCAATCTAGGTTTCAATATCACAGTTAATGCGTTATAATTCCATGCATTATCCCATTCTTTCGAATTTCTTTTGTATTCGTGGGGGAGTATATGTCATGTTGTGACATATTGTCTTTCCTTTCCACCCCATCGTAATATTCTCATATTTTATTTATCTTTCAAGTTCATCCAATTTAATTATTTATTTAACTATTCATTAATTTTGATCCCTTGTAACCTGTGTTTACATTTCATTTTATCGATCGTCCTGCCTGCGTTACGTTAATTTAAAATCTGCCGTTCTCGTTTCTCTTTTGGCCCAGAGCCAAAGTGCGCAGACATGCATCCTCTTTCTTCATTTGTGACCGTAAGCCAACGTACTTCATTGAAGCGGTTCGTAGTTCCTTCACCTAGGCAGCCGGTTCTCACCGCGCATGCGCGTAAGGTCTCGCTTCCGTCTTCTCCTTGGCGCAACGTTTAGGCGTGTGCATCTTCCACTTGGCGCGGTCTTGGCGGTTTTTAACTCCCGCAATTTTCGGCAACCACGTTTTAGCTCCTGCAGTCAGTCAGTACAGAAAGCAGCCTGAGAGATGTAGGGTGTCTCTCAATAAGGGCAGTGCCCGGGTTCTCCCGGTGCCGTGCGAGAATGCTTCGAGTGAATGCAGCGTGTAGCACAGAAGTTGGACAGAGCAAGATTTGAGGTTTCTCTAGACTTGTACATAGAGACAAGCAACTACACAAAGTAGTTAAAGTGACCCAGATGCCAATCCAGGGATCCCAGTAATTCCAACTAAAGATGCAAATAAAAAAAATTAATTAATTCCATGCAACTGTGTGTCTTCTCTGATCTACTTACTGAAGGTATGTTGTTACTAATATTTATTATCCTCTCTGTTCAAGACACACGAACCTGAAAATCTCCCACAATTTTTTAATAGTAATATACGATCACTTAAGAGCACGCTTGTGCCGCAGTTATTAAGTTTAGCAAGAAATAACTTTACGATAGTCGCCAAACGTGGCAATATTTCGCCAACTGTCGCCAAGTTTGGCGAGAATTTGACGTTGGCGAATATAAATATATAGTGATAAGTATATAATAGGATTAATGGTTACAACAATGAAAGAAAATCTGCCGAAACCACGTTAAGTAAAACTCATAAATTAAACCCGTTTATGGATGAAATCTGCTGTCTTGTTTGAAAATGTCAGCCACCCTAAAATTTCAAACCGCTATATTTCAGCCATTTTTTAAGATAGAGGCAAAACAAAAATTGTTCCGGATTCTCCGGATCAAGGCCGAACATTTAACGAAAAAAACTTTTAGGATTTCTAATTTTTTTTGCACATCTTTTGAAATTTTTAACTTTTTGAAAATTTTAAATGGCTATCACAGCGCCCCCTTTCGTCGAAATATCCCCAAATTCTAATAGAACGTGCTTGCCATAGCCAAAAACATAGGAAAAAAAAAATGTGGTTCAATTTGAAGCATAACTTCATACACTTTTCGATGATACAATAGTGAAAATGGAACAAACATATCGATCATAGCGTCCCCTTTCGTCGAAATATCCCCAAATTCTAATAGAACCTGCTTGCCATAGTCAAAACCATAGAAAAATAATGAGGTTCAATTTGAAGCATAACTTCATACACTTTTCGATGATACAATGAAGACACACAGACGGACAGACACACAGACATTTTGTAAAAACATGTTTTTCGGAATCTCTGACCCCTAAAACGTGTAAATCCGTCGAAAACCGGAAGTCGAAAAAAATTTCGATTACAATACTTTCTTCTATTATAGATAGAAGAAAGTAAAAACTGGTTCAATTATCTGCATAACTTCATACACTTTTCAATGATACAATAGTGAAAATGGAACAAAAATATCGATCACAGCGCCCCCTTTCGTCGAAATATACCCAAATTCTAATAGAACCTGCTTGCTATAGTCAAAACCATAGAAAAAAATGAGGTCCAATTTGAAGCATAACTTCATACACTTTTCGATGTCAGCCAATAGTGAAAATGGAACAAAAATATCGATCTCAGCGCCCCCTTTCATCGAAATATCCCCAAATTCCGATAGAATCTGCTTGCCATAGCCAAAAACATAGAAAAAAAATTAGGTTCAATTTGAAGCATAACTTCATACACTTTTCGATGGTACAATAGTGAAAATGGAACAAAAATATTGATCACAGCGTCCCCTTTCGTCGAAATATCCCCAAATTCTAATAGAACCTGCTTGCTATAGTCAAAACCATAGAAAAAAAATGAGGTCCAATTTGAAGCATAACTTCATACACTTTTCGATGGTACAATAATGGAAATGGAACAAAAATATCGATCACAGCGCCCCCTTTTGTCGAAATATCCCCAAATTCTGATAGAATCTGCTTGCTATAGCCAAAAATATAGAAAAAAAATTAGATTCAATTTGAAGCATAACTTCATACACTTTTCGATGGTACAATGAAAAGACACACAGACGGACATTTTGTAAAAACATGTTTTTTGGAATCTCTGACCCCTAAAACGTGCAAATTCGTCAAAAACCGGAAGTAAAAAAAAAATTCAATTACAATACTTTCTTCTATTATAGATAGAAGAAAGTAAAAAATACAGCATAGCAGTGCCACCTCTTGGGTAATATATGCCAAAACATAATCAGCACCTCTATGTGCTGAAGTCTAATTAAATATGGCATTTGCTGAAATTCTATGTTTCAGTTTTCGATATAGAATGGCTACAAAATTTGTGTCCCAAACAGAGAGATTTTTAAAAAATTATCAAATCGTATTAAAGTCAACCTAAATTGCGTAAATCCATCAAAAAAATGGAAATTATTATCATGATTCCAATACTTTCTTCTGATAAATGTATATTAAAGAATATATTTAAAAAAGAAAAAAGAGAAGAAATTGTAATTAAGATTTCCTTTAATAGATGGGATATACTTCTCCATCAAAACAGAAAACAAAACTCCACCAATAATAATATAGAAGTTTGTCTGCGTGCTGAAGAGACTGTAGCGCGTACAGTTACAAGATTTGGCAGGAAGGTAACTGTATGTCTATAGTTAGTTTTTGAATTTTTAGATTTAATTTTTTTATGCAATTTTTACCTCACTTTTTTGTTTCACGGCGATTTTTTCACATTAATAAAAAATTCTGTATCTATTTTTTAGCCCAGTAGTAATTTTTTCTTTTTTTTCAATAAAGTTTATTCGGAACTTGTATAGTGATTTTTAAATTTTTCATGACTTTTTTTATGGAAATTTTAGCTTTTTTTTTTTTTTGAGATTAGTGCTAGTTTTTGACATTTGTAAAAAGAATTCGGTTTCAAACTTTTAGCCTTAATGTAACACAATTTGTCCTTCTGCAATTGCATCCTTTGATTTGAATTTTTACCAATTTTTAGAATATTTCTTATTTCGCGTTCGTTCCGCAGCAATTATCTGACATTTGTGAAAGAATTCTGGTTACAATATTAAATATAGTAAATTTTTTCTTCTGCGATTTTTATACGTTTTGCAGTGATTTTTTACAGAGTAGTTAAAAGAATATGGTTTCAATTATGGTCCATAGTAAATGTTGTTGTTCTCTTTTTAATATAAAGTATATTAGGAATTCATGCAGCAATGTTTTAATTTTGTGAAAATTTTAATGTGATTTTTAGATTTTTTACACATTCTGAGGCCATTTTTTGACATTCTGAAAAGGAATCTAGCTTCAATCTTTTAGCCCTGTTTAATAAATTTTGTCCTCTTTTCAATAAAATTTATTCAGAATTCATGTAGTGATTTTTGGATAATTTTTTTATGATTTTTTTTTTTCCTTGCGTTTTGCGAAGATTTTTTGACAGTAAATTTTGTCTTATTCTCTGGGATTTTTGAATTTTTAGTGATTTTTAATGAGATTTTCAATAAGTTTAACATTTTACCACATTCCATGGCCTTTTTTTTTTTTTTTTTTTTTTTTTTTTTTTTTTTTTTTTCATTTGAGAAAGAATGCTGGTTACAATGTTTTAGCCCATTATAGTAAATTTTGTCCTCTAAAATTTTTGAACTTTTAGCAATTTTTAAAGTTTTTTGCATTTTGTGGCAATTTTTCTACTTTAGCATTTTTTTTTTTTTCCCCAATCACTAAAAGGGGACTAAGGGGATCACAATGCATAAAAGAGGGCTTAAGGAGGAAAAGGGGACCATTTGGGAGGTCTGCTTAAAATAACCAAACCTATCACATAACAGTTGAAAACATCAATGAATCTATTATCTAGCTGTATACATTTACGAAGGATTTATTTAAAAAAATCTAAATAGGAACCTAAATAAAATGATAATTTCTAATTCACAAAAATTTTATTATATTTTTTATATACAAAAGTTTATAAAAACAGGATTGCATGAAAAAAATGTGAACAGACCCCTGGTAAGATAATGAAATGCAACTTCTCTTGTTAAGATGAAAATTCATGAGCAAAATTATTTCAATGATATCAATAGGTATAACAAATCATAACACCTTGTAATTACATACTTCTTATTAATTGCTAAAAGGTGTAAAATAAGAAGATTATGAACAGTAAAATAGGTTTTATTAGACTGTTTACATATGTTTCAACTCAATCTGAGCCATTATCAAAACAAACAAAAGTATTCTATAAATGCATTATCTAATGAAGTTATTTGAAACGTAATCATTTAATTTTTCACACTTTTTTTTTTATTACGCACGTTAATTTTATTTTTTACTTGGATGATTATTTCTATACTATTTGTAGCCATGGAGTAACTCAAGCCACAATTTTGGTAAATTAAATGATGTGCATCATTACATGTTGTATTTTTACGTGTTACCCTGGCAAGATTATATCAAGAAGAAACCATCTAAATAAATTTCAATGGAAGTAAAATAATTTTCCCCTGCAATGTATACTATCAATGAATGAGAAACCATAGAGATTATACAAAACAAATTCTTTTTTAATAACATGCAATTGAAATTATTTACTCTTTTCAAGATTTTTTACTTATTTCATTGCCTTAAATATATATTCTTAGACTGTCTAGTGTCTAACTGTAATTTTATATTTATATATATATAATTGCATACAAATAAACTTTTCAAAGAAAATGTAAACAATTTTCTGTGAAAAATTTAGTTGAAAACAATTTTTATAAATATTAAAAAATCCACCTGTTTTATAACTTTCATTAAAATATATAATACTTTCAGATTAAGAATCTAAAACCTAAACTAAAACCAAACAATAGTTTTGGTTTGGGTTTAGACTTAGAAGCTATACCAAAACTAAATATACAGGAAATGAAAATTCTAATTGTAAGAAGAAAAAAACAATTTAATATTGTAAATTATTACCAAATTTAAGTAATGGAAGATTTAAAAATGATAGTATTTAAATTGCCACAACTACAATTTGTTTCTTTAAAATGACATATTTATATACTTAAAAAGCAATACTATGTAGAGGGAATGTATAATGACGTTTAAATTTGCTTTCAAACTGTAGTGATATTGGTTGAAACTCATACGATTTTTTTTTTTAATTTTCTGTACTGGAAATTGAACAAATGCAACTGAAAAATCATTAACATCCGAATTTATAAAGAAAATTAAAGATATTACCATAGATCAGAACAGTATACTTGCAAGTTTAGACGTTGTATCCCTCTACCCATCAATAGATGTTAATGAAATAGTTAAAGTCATAGAAGAAGCCATCGATAACAACCATACTTTTAATCATGACACACGGATCACGCTTAAATCAGCTATTAATCTTATCAAACATAATAATGTATTTATATTCAACCAAAAGTTTTACAGGCAAACAATGCGGCCCCAATGGGATCACCCATCTCCGGTTTAATGGCAGACCTGAAACTTAGACCCTTTGAAAAGCATATTATGGAAAATTTTGATTTGAAACCTACGCTATGTGGACGACATTTTCGTAATCTGGGACCATGACATCCAATCTCTAAACGATTTTGTAAAAAAGTTAATGAAATTGACATGAATATTAAGTTCACGTTGGAATTGGAGAAGGACAAGATTTTGTCTTTTCTAGATATTGAACTAATAAGAAACATAAACAAAGGAACGATAGAAAGAAAAGTATACAGAAAACAATGCAGATCAAATAATACCATCGCTTATGACAGCAATTCTCCGTTTAAATAAAAAATTGCAGTTTACAGATTCTATATAAAGCGTGCGTTCGACATTTGTACAGAACAGTACTTATATAAAGAGTTGAATAAAATTAGATATATTGCAGCAGAAAATGGTTTTCCCCCCCATTGCATAAATAAGTTAATTTATGAAGCAGAAAAGAAAATCCCTAACGATATTATACATAAGAGGACTCTTAAATTATGCAAATTCGATTACATGCCACAGTTATACGAAAGATTAAGATATACATTAAAGAAATTTGATATCAGTTTGGTTGCAAAACCCCCGCAAAAATTGAAAGTTTTAGTTCATAATAAAATTGATCCCATACCCAATAACGACATCGCAGGAATATACTCTATCCCATTTAGTACAGAAACACACACTGGTTTATCCTATATAGGGATGACCACCCGGAAATTTAAAGAAAGATTAAAAGAACACATTTCTGACATTAAGTTTAACCGTCCATCCACAGCTTTATCGAGATTAAATCAGCAACAGATTATAAATATTGATTTTCAAAACACAAAAATTATAGTTCCTGCAAATAACGAGTTTACAGCTAAAATCAGAGTGTCTTTGGAGATTTTATGTAAAGGAAATAGAGTCTGTAATGATTGCTTATCTTATAATGTACCTAAAATCTGGTTTAATATTTTGAAATTATCAAGAACCCCAGCGCCGGAACTAATGGACTTTTCCTGATACACCCCTACAGAATAATAGACTGGCCACGTTAAAACTCCCGTTACATATTATCACAGTGAAAGCGACATTCGTACACTCAGCTCAATCAACAGTTCCCCACTGAAGATGATCGTGTTAGCGATCGAAAGTCTCGGGATGTAGATGATTGTATTTTAACGTTTTTAACATCTTTTGTCACCTTTTAAGCATGTTTTAATGTATATTTTATTGATTTTAAATACAGGGTGAATATTTCATTCCACTTCAATTTCGTTTTTAATTCGAAATTTTCTGTTATAGTATATATTCAATTTACTGCATGAGAAAAAATAAAATGTATATAAGAAATTTAGTCATAGATTATTCTTTCTTTACGGTGCAGTTAAAAACCATTTTTTCTTTTCTCAGAATATGAAAAACATTATCAACATTTCGTTTATGATACACACAAAAACACACGTATCGTATTTGTGATAGTTTATGCATACATACACATGCTATATGTGCATAGATTTGGAGGTGCCTACTATTCCACTATACAGATATAAGTGTCAGGAATTTAAAAAGTGTTCGTTAAACATAGGTATCCACTTTTCGGGATTGTCCATTATGGAGGCCTTATTGCATATATATTTTTAACCAGCAAAAGTATTGTGGACATTCTTTTGACAAAGCGGGTCAACTCGAACCCGACCCACAAGAGTCAAAACCCAACCTGCAACTGAAAAAATTAAAGTCAACCCGACCCAAACCACAACGAAAAAAATATATATAGCACCAACCCGACCCGATGCAGGACTCTACTGCAAAGTTAGAAAAAGTAGAATAATTTACAAATGAATAAATTTCAAAATTTTAACTTTTGTGCACTGGATAGAGGCAGACTAGGCACTTTTTCGCCTCCATACAAATATTAAAACTATTGCATTTACCTGTTTGAAAATTGATTAATAAATTTCATTAAATTGATCGCAGGAAAAGAATGGATTTTAACATTATCATTTCACACCAGACTTAGTGGCTCTGATTGAAGGGAAGAAGATATAAAACACAGAATTAAAAATTGGGTGGGATTATTATAGAGTATATAAAATTATTCAATATATTAGATTTTTGATTGGAAAATTATGCATCCTTGCTTAAACCAGGCTGGAGATTAAGATTTTCTAACAAATTTTGAAAATCGGCTGGTAATTTTTCATTTTAGCTAAAACCTGATTTTTGTATAGAAAAGAAATAAAACGCTAATGGACAATGATGTAATTAATAAAGAAATGTTACCAAATGCTAATAGGGATTATTAATACAGAAAGGGAGAGGCATTTAGTCCACATCACAGATTTTACAGTTTTCTTTAACTGTTTATTTTTTATATTTGCGGGAATGGGAATTATTATATTTCACCGTGCAACCTCTAATGGCTTTTTTTTTTTTTTTTTTGTTATTTGATGCCCTTTTTAATATATACATATCTACTGCTCTGATTTCGACAGAACTAATTCCATTTAACAAATTTAACATTTTTAGCTTTATCCATAGCATTAAATTGCTGTATGTATAGATAATTACTACCATCTTCGAATAGTAACTTCAGCAAATTTTTCTTTTCAGTTCCAAGCTTTTCTACGAGTCCCATTATTTAAACAAATACTCTGGTAGTCGTAATTAGTTAGACAAAAAACTGTCTCATCTCCCCCCCCCCCCCCCCACACACACACACACACTTTCCAGGGGTTTTTTTTTCTAACTATGGCTCGTTTCCATAACTAAACTATCTTTCAGATTTCAATGAAACTGATTCCAAACATTATAATTAACTCAATAATCACCCTCTACATCATTAAAGTAAATGTATGAGTTGTATATACTCCTCTTTGAATAATAACTTAAGATTTTTTTTTATAAGTATCTCAGGTTCTATGGGCTCGATTACAATGGGATTTAGCTCATTCAACTTGATATGGCTTTAAATATTTTAGTTCCGCCTTCCACCGCCAGGGGACACATTCATTCTTATCTTGCATTCTATGGGCCTGATTCCGACGAGATTTGGCTCATTCGACTTGATTTTGATCACCTAAGAAATTTTAGTTCCACTTTCCACCACTAGGGAGCACATTGAAAATGTTAATAAAGTTTAAGTAATATTTTAATGGGATATAAATTATTAAAAAATAAATACATGAATTTATAAATCTTATCAATGAGTAAGAATATGGATCATAATTGCACTACTTTATTGATGAATAAAGTAGTCGCTTTAGCAGTAGCATTATCACTTTAAATGTCATTAAAAAAATATATATTTTATACAAAATCAAGTTAAAGATATAAAATCATACAAACTTGGGGTTTGATTTAATTTATTATCACGGGCCTTGCCAATGCCGGACGGGTCAACCAGTAATCAAATAAAACTAACGAAAGAGAAATAATTTAGTCATTGGATGCTGTTTTCTTTAAAAACTAAAAATGAATTTAAAGTGAAGTGTTTCTTTCTGAAAAAAAAACCCAGAGCTCTCTCACTACCCACTGAGGTCATACATTTTGTCAACTGACACCAATAAGGGTTGTTGTACTTCACAGTATAATTAATAGCAAAAATGTCTCTAGGACAGTACAAAGCAGTAAGCACTAACTACTCCTCTGAGAGAAACACAGAATCTTTTCTGACTGATCAACCCTCTAAAGGAGGAAAAGGGATAATTTACGAGACCTATGTAGAAAAATAATGGGAAAATAAAATAAACTGAAGAACTTCTAGCAGATATTGCTAAAAAATAAGAATTTTAAAGGACCAAAAATCAATTTTGAAAACATTAAGGTGTAGTAAAGTTCCTATCAGATTCAACAATTTTTAGAAAAAATTTTGAGCCAACTCTTGATTTGAGCCGAAATTTTTCGTGAAAAATTACATAAACGTCCAATGTGATAGTGAAGTGATAAAAAATATCCCCAACATTTTTATCTACAGTTCATTAAAAAAAATTTATCCTAATGGCAATTTTTCCCACTGATAACCTAATCAGAGATAGGTTGTCTTCTGGTTAAAAATAATAGGAATACAAATAGTAAATGAGCAATTTAATATAGCAACTTAAGGATTATCAAAGATCATACAAACCATATTAAATTGCTTATTTACTATTTGTATTCCTATTATTTTTAACCAGAAAATGGCTTTGCCAAACTAAGGTTATAAATAAATCACAAGTTCTGGTAATCCCGCTAGTTTTATGGTATTACTTTACATTAGTGTAACAAACAAATGTTTATTGTAACGTCACATATTGATAGATTAAAAAATTACATACTTAAAAATTTTTTTAACATGCTCACTGTCATGGAAGAGTACACTCATTCATACAATGGAGAATTATCTTGACAACAGACAGCATTGGCTGTATTACGAATCCAAATAAATTACCTGAATGTGATTGGCTGTTGTACATTAATTTACCAATTGAAAAATTCCATAAATGGTTATTCAGTAGAAACATTTCTATAATTTTTTACATACCATTTTATACAAGGTGATCTTCAAAATATGTAACTGACCTTACTTAATCATGACAACAGCCATTAGCTGTTGCAACAGTGGTTGATATGACATCATTAGTCACAATATTCTTCCAGTTAAAGTGAAATTAAAGGCAACTTGATTATGAAAGATCGCTACTTGTCATGGTAATATCTTTCAATCATCCATAATATGATTGCTCTTTGACTGAGGGATGTTATGGCTCCCAAGGCCGCATCCAGTTGTGACAAGTGACGCCTGTTTATGTGATTGACTAAGTAGGATCAATTACATATTTGAAGATCAGCTAGTATAAAATTATTAAATAAAAAATGTTGCTGCCTCTCAGACTATAGACTTTAAGATTAAGGGGAAAAAACTGACAGCAAACAGGTTAATCTTCAAAGTTATAATTTTTTAATAAACTTTACTGAAAGTACATTTTCTGTTTTATAGTAAAAAATAGAATTGTGAGAATTTAGAAGCAAAGATGTATACAATCAAGGCAAAACTTGCAGCATATACCTCACTATCTAATGTCACTTTAGTGCTTAGCATTAATGATAGGCATGTTTGGGCTTAAAGTAAAACTGGGTCTTTGAATTTTTAAATAAACATATAAATGTCAAAATTTACAGCAATATTAAATATAGGGAGAATATATGAAGTTCAACATGAATAAAACAGAAAATTCAATAAATAAAGGTTATCATTGAAGAGAAACTATTTAGTACTTTTTATCTCATTTAATCGCAGAACACACACCATAATACATATTAAACAATCGATAAATAAAATAACAACCATGCATTTTCAGAAAAAAATAAATTGATACATACCTTGAGTTAATTTATAATAAGGTGCCAAAGATTTCCTCAACTGTGGCTGCCGAAACAAAGATCTGTCAGGTATATCACCCAATAACAATTCTACTGTAATAGCTAATTTATACACCTGCAAA
This sequence comes from Maratus michaelseni, assembly GCA_963931845.1. NCBI lineage: Eukaryota > Metazoa > Arthropoda > Arachnida > Araneae > Salticidae > Maratus > Maratus michaelseni. The sequence goes on along the minus strand of OZ007594.1, from coordinate 162,438,985 downwards.
TTTACAAATTAAAAAATCATTAACTTTCATACAAAATGAAATAAACATTTTCTAATTACAAAATAACTAGTCGGATGTGCCAATCCCAAAACTTTCTTCTATCTCATACATATTAAAACTTAAAAATTCACTATCATAGTGCCAATAAAATCAATATTTTTTTGTCATTCTGTTATACATCAGATGCTTTCAAATCGCTGGTTACCTGGATGTGAAGCAACCTTCGCTGCATGAGTAGCCAAAGTACAACACAACTAAAAGGGGGGGGAAAAAATTGCACAAAATCACTATCACAGTCTCCCTTTCTGGCGGAATATCCCAAAATTCAACTGGGACCTGCAGACGATAGTCAAAAACATATATATAAAATCTGGTTCAATTCTATGCTTAACTTCATATACTTTTCAATGATACAATAATGAAAATGGAAAAATCACTGTCACATTGCCCCCTTCAGGCAGAATATCTCCAAATTCAACTGGGAATGGGACTTGGTGGCCATAGCTAAAAACATATAAATGAAATTTGGTTTAATTCTATGCATAACTTCCTACATTTTGCGATAATACAATAATGAAAATAACGCAGAAATTGCTATCACAGCACCCACTTTCGGCAAAATATCCCCAAATTCAGGTGGGACAAGCTGGCTATAGCCAAAAATATATATATGAAATTTGGTTCATTTCTATGCATAACTTCATGCACTTTTTGATGATACAAAGAGGACACACACATGGACACAGACATATTGTAGTAAAAACATGTTTTTCAGGATCTCTGATCCTTAAAACGAGTAAATACGTTTAAAACTGGAAGACAGAAAAAATTTTAATTACAATACTTTCTTCTATTATAAATAGAAAGAAAGTAACAAGCTGGAAATTGTAAGTGAAATGTGACAAATGAGGTACGTTCGTACTATAGCTAGTTATATAAATATTCAGATCTTGATGATATTTATAATTCTGCGAAATGAATTATATCGTCTGCAGATTAATTTCTGTAATAAAATAAGTATTTCGGTCGCTTGATGGTTAAACCTCGGAAGCTCCTATAACAAGAAAACACCAATTTCTTTTTAAAAAATTCAAATTTCTTAATAAATATTTTTCGATTTTCATAAAATTTGAAATGTCTCAACGAAATTCTGCAAAAATAATATATTTTAAATTTTAAACTATTTGATTGGGTAGTTTTTGCGTTGTTATATGCGGACGGATGGACAGACAGACGGATGGACCAGATGACGGCAATAGGTGCTACGTATTTATATAATTACGAACGCACCTAAAAAAGAAATAATACCCTCATATTTGGGATATCTTTTCCTTTCTAACGGTGTTTTTTTTTTTTTTTTTTTTTTTTTTTTTTTAACCAAAAGATATTGCTAGAACTGGAAAAGTACCAGGACTAAGGGTTTTGTATTTTCATCTACAAAAACGCATTCTAAATGGCACACTACATTTCACCGACATGGCATTTTAAAACTGGAAAAAAAAACCAGAAAAGATGAAAAACAAAATTTTACCTCCGATAAAAATACATATATATTTTTTAAATAGTAAATATTAATATTTTAAAAAAATGTTACATTTAAAAAATATATATTAATATTTACTATTTCAAAAAATATTTTTTTAAAAGTTAGATTCAACGTTGGTTTTCGTGTTTTCCGATTCCTTTTCAAGTTTTCTGTTTTTTCTAAATTTTAAAACTGCTACATCCACTTCCAGAGAGGAAATATGCATTTTTCCCATGGAAATAATGACCTAGCAATTGCTTAATATTAATTGAAAAATTAGCTTCTTTGTTGTAACTTTCATACATTTTAATACTATGATGGATGGCATTACTGATGCACATGCCTCAGCTTTATTACATAGATTGACTTTTAGCATTTTTACTTCTAATGTGCATACCGACCACATTTTTCTTTTCTTTTTTTTAAAGTCTGAACTGATAAGTAGTCAAATGAGACATTACATTCTTTATAATGTTCAAATTAATGTAATTTGGCTTGAATTTCAAATTTCTTTCATACTTGTACATACAGAATTTATATGAAGTTGATTTTGTTTTGCATAATTGTACTAATTTTTGTAGGTTATTTTAAGTACAAAACCTCCATATAAAACCAAGTAATCATTTATGCCAAACTTAATTATTTAATACAGTAAACCTTCGCCTTTCTCATTTTGATGCTTAAAGAACCATATATGCACTGTTGAAGATCGCTCCCACAATGAATCAAGCAGGGTACGCAAAAATCATGATTTTTTTTTTTTTAAATCAAACAAATCAAATTTATTTTATTTAAATCAGTTTTTTTTTAATTTAAACCTGATTTTTTTAAATTTTAAATTGCTTATTTTGGAAAGTTAATTTTTCTACACATTAAACATATGAATTTAGCAAGAACGCTTTATGATTTAGTACCATATCAAAACAAATAAAGAAATTAAATTTTAAATTACATAAAAATATTTGAAAAAAAAAAAAGAGGAAAGAAACAGATTATTTTTTTTCTTTTTGCAATAGATAGTACTTAGCAGCATATAAGTTATATCCTATTTAAAAAAAATAATTTCTTTAAATGTGTAAATATAAAATATATAAGATCTAAAATCTTTTGAAATTTTTTCTTAAAAATATGCATATATACACATTGGTTAATACAATTTTTTTAAATATATGACATAAATGTTCAAGGTTTTTCTCAAAAGATTAAAGTTAAAAAATATAACAATTAATAGCATTTTAGAATCACCTCCATGCTTCATTTCTAATTTTATTAACACATGATATTGAAAATCAGTGGGAAAAATTAATTTGGAACTGCCTTGGTGACTTTTAGTAAGTAGAAATATTAAAATGAAAAATAGACAAATACTTTAGAAGATATGAAAAATTTATTATATTTTTTTCAAAAACACTTAAGGGGTTGGAATTCAAGGCTTTGTATTTTAAAAAAATCCTGGTTTTTCATTCTTCAGTTTCTAAGTTTTTGTTACACCATGGGACAAACCTTTTTTTATTTAAATATTTAAAATCCATATTTTGATTATTCTAAATTTAAATCATTTAATATTTTTTCTTTCAATCTTAAATTATAATTTTCTTCTCTTAAATATTCCTTTCTTATAAATAGTATTGCATTCTTAATTATTAATTTTCTCATTCCCTATCTCAATTTAAAATTACTTTTCTTAAATATTATTTAAATCTTAAAAATCCCTTTCTCAGCTTAAATATTCTTTTAAAATGCAACGTTGTCCCAGTTACTTTTTCTTTTTTTTCTTCTGCAGCAAAAAAAATTCCAATTTTCAAAAAGAAAACGATATCACTCACAGGGTAAATGTACGGCGACGTAATTCTGCTTTCAATTTTGTTGCCAATTCACAATTTGAGAATTATTTGTGCGGTAGAACTATATAGGAATTTTATCCTCATGATCGACAATGAATATTTTGATTGGCTGTATGTAGGAATGCTTTGGGGTTCGAGATTGCTAGCCACACTCGTATTTTAAAAACTTAAAACGAAATATCTAAACTCAAAAAGGTTGTCTATCGCTCTCCCTCCCTCAAGTAGACACACCTTTTTGAGTTTAGATGTTTCGGTCTGATTGCTGGCCCTTTGGGTCCAGCAGTTTAAGCCGCTACACAATAGATTAATAATTTTAAATTTAATAAAAGTCATTGTAAATAGATTTATATTAATGACGTATTTTCGTGCCTGAATTTTATCATGCGTCATCACACAAAGAGCAAAAGAAATCAGCAATTTTAACATAGATGTATTGATGAGAAAATATATTGTTGTTGCATTGGTCCAACGAATCATCTGGTTATCCTGTAAACCACCACGCTTCTGATATCACGGCTTCTCCTCCAGTGTGAACGACAAGGATGTGAAAGACTGGTTGGATTGCACAAGGAAAGATTTACATCAAAATTATGCTAAAAATAACATCTACAATGCCAATGAGGCCGGCATCTTTTACAATCTAACCCCTTATGAAATGATGAAGCTTAAAGGTGAAAAATGTGTAGGTGGTAAGTTGCCAAAAAATCACTTAACTGCGTTAATGTGTTGCAACATGACAGGCAAAGACAAGAAAAAAAAAAATTTATTGTCGGTAAATTTGCAAATCCAAGATGCTTTAAAGGGGTAAAAAGCCTACCAGAGACTTACAAATCGAACAAAAAAGCATGGATGACTTCGGAATTACTTTTATCTTATTTGCACGAGTAGGATAAGGTGCTTCAAAAATAGAAAAGAAAGATTACACTCATCGTTGATAATTGTCCTACTCACCCACAGGTCAGCAATTTAAAAAACACAAAACTTGTTTTATTACCATCTAACTCAACCTCAGTGTTACAGCCTCTCGACCAAGGTGTTATTCACAGCTTCAAATGCTTTTATAGAAAGCAATCCATTCTTATGATGCTAGAGAGAAATGAAAAAGATCAGGAACTTAAAATTTCTGTTCTTGATGCTATACACCTGATGACAGATGTTTGGGGAAGTGTGACTCATTCCTGTATACAAAAGTGTTACAGAAAAGCTGTATGGATTGACAGAAGTGATGATGAGTGGTAACTTCGAAGATGAAGATGGCTTGCGACTCTCAGTCTGGTTGCAACAAAATAACATTGAACAGTTTAACGATGTTTTAATCATCGATGAGTACAATAATGCTGATGACGATGTCTTAATGTTGGGCATACTCTCCACAGAAGATATCGTGGAAGTAGTACAAGCCCAGGAACAAGAAAATGCAAGTGATTGTGAATCAGAAAAGAAACTGTATTTAAAATGCCGACACGTAGAGTTATTACAAAATCTTGAACAGTTTTTTGAAGCAATGAAAAATACTGATGATGCAACATTTAGTGCCTTAATTGTTTTACTACAAAAATTAAATGAAACGAAATTTTGTAAACTCAAACAATCAACTTTGAATGAATATTTTTTCACTTCTCAAAAAAGGTTATCAAGCAGCAATTCCCGTAAGTTGTCTTTTATGTACATACTAGTTATTAACTTGGATTCGGATTTAGTAGCATTTTTCTGTGTTCTGCGCTCCTCGTTAAATACGCGTCCTACTGTATTTACCTTTTATTTATATAAATAGCATCACAGTTAAAGAATAAACATATGCATGGAATTGAATGATGAGTCTAGATTACAAGACATTTAATAACTTCAATTATACTATTTAAATCTTGCAAAAATTAAAAAGGTAATTCAATGTTTGTACACATTTCTCTAGATAAAAATCAAGGATTTTTAAGAACCAAAAGCAAAAACTAAACAACTACAAATTGAAAACTATATGCATTTTCCTCAAGATTGTAATGGGAGGAGTGCAAAAGTGGGAAAATGTAGTTTCAGAAAAGGGGTTGGGCAATTTAAAGTGGAATAATAATAATAATAATAATAATAATAATAAAAAGGAATCTACTAAAATTGAAACATGGAAGTATCACTCCTGAAATAGTGTATACTGGTTAGAGGTCTGCAAGGGCCGAAATTTCCAGGCCCGAGCCCGGCCCTACACATACAAAAAAAAATTTGGCCCGGCCCGTCCCGATTTAAAAGTTCGGCCCGAGCCCAGCCCGGCCCAAGTAAATTTCTACAAAACATAATTTTTACGTCGATTTGGTTAAAAATTTGCCTCGTAGGAGGAGATCTAACCAAAAATTTCTATCTTAGTCTTTTTTTTTTCATGTTTATAATCTTCATTTTTATCGAGGTGCCGCAAGCTGGAATGTTTATTTTTTTAATAAATCTCTATTTGTTGTATGTATGTGTTTAAGTTATCATCAATATTGTTAATCCATATTCCATTTATTGAAGTGTTAAAAATCAGAAAAATGCTATGCAGTAAAATCTTCTAAAATGGAATTGCAAGGGAAGAAAAAAATGAGTTATAGACAATTTGCCTTCCTATCAGGTGTAAATGTATTATATATTCTTTTCTTACGTATTAGTATATTCATTTTTAATGGATCAACACATTTTTCAATTTAAGACAGGATTCCGTCATAAGCAGGTTCTTTTTCACACGTTTTACTATATTTTAATAAGTGTATAAATCTACTATTCTTTAAAAAGAATAAATTTTAATGTTTAATTATAAAATAATGGCGATTTAAAAATGTATGCATGTTTTGCAATGATTTTTATGCCAGATCTTATTTTACTGACCTTCGAAAGGACCAGGCACGTCGAGATAATGACTTTCATACGGATCAAAACCAGGACTAAAAATTTTGAGGCGTGAAGACTAGGAAGAATGAAACCAGTCCCGGCTCTGTACGAAAAAAATAATTTAAGGCACGGCCTTATACTTCAAGAAAAAAGTAAGGCCCGGCCCGTAAAGAGTAATCACTCGGCCTGGCCCGAGTATTCAGAAAAAAATATGGCCCAGGCCCGGCGTGCCGTGAACAAAAATAGGCCCGAGCCCGGCCCGTGCAGATCTCTAATACTGGTGGCCCAAGAGCTCATCTCAATTCCTGGGCTACCCTCTGAATTATCTCCAATTAAAAAAACTTAAGAATTATCAACAAATTTTAGGTATAATTTTAGAAATACCATATTTTCTGATATATAAGACACTTTTTTACCCTTAAAATGCACCTGAAAAATGAGATTGCATCTTATACAATGAAGCTACACATATTTTTATTAGGTATTATATTTATTAATATATTAATAATTATATATTTTATACATGAGTGTAAGTAGCCCAACCAAGTGAAGACAAAGTTTTATGAGTAGTGGGTGCCACTGAGTGAGCTAGCATTCTACTTGTGTTGTACCATGATTAAAATCTTTTAAATCTTTGTACTATCTTTTAAAATAAAAATCAATTAACAGTTTCTACTTATGAAATTATTTAAAGAGATAAAATTTAATTTATTATTAACATACCATAAATATACACATTATTTATAAGTTGACTGAAAAATAGATGTTAGCTAACTCATATTCAAAATACATGTAATATTAATAAATTCATGCTTCTAGTGAAGTAAATAGTGATGTCATTTTTTCTTTACAGGATCACAAAACAGAAAACAAACAAAAGACTTCAGACAGAACAGAATGGGTGTAAATTATTATTGAAAATTTTTGAGTAATGTAAAAACATCCCATTTTTTTATTTAATTTTCTGAGACAGGAAAATAAAATTTTATTTTATCTACTTTTCACTCTCAATTTCAGGCTCAAGAATTTCTCCAAGACTGAAATCAGTTCTGAAACTGGAGGTTTTGCATCCATTATACCTATTATACATTTATTATATTAATAATTATAAATTACTTTTTTTAGATTAGATATTGTCATTCTTCTATTTTAATATGTTTTTCTTTATAAAAAAAAAAGATGTGAAATTTTGTAGATTTTACACGTCTTATACATTGGAAAATACGGTACTAGGAAGACATTAAAATTTTAGGAATTATATGAATTTGAAAAATACAATGCTTGGCACGAATTTGGGTTAGAAGCCCTGCTTAGAAAAAAGAATAAAAGTGACAAAATTTCAAAACAAGAGAAAAATTTTCGTTTTCCCTTCATGACAAGAATTTTTTTTCTGAGAAAAAGGGAGGGGAATTATTATTTTTTGTGTGTTTGTGGGGGGGCTGGGGCGAGAGATTCGGATGATTTATTTATTTAATTTTGCAAAAAAAATAACAAATATGGAATAAAACTTTTTAAAAAATGGACAAAAGAAAATAATTTACATTTGAGTATTATTCATACTCATATGGAAATGAAAATAAAGATTGAAAATTTTGACAGAACATATTTAAGAATAAGATGGAATCAAATGACACTGTTATGCTGTCTCGTTATGAAATTTCACTTTTTTAGTGGTATATTGAGAAGGAACTTGCTTCTCACACTCATCCAATTTTCGCTATCTTGCACCACTTAATGTGGATCGCTTAAGATGGAATCAAATGACACTGTTATGCTGTCTCGTTATGAAATTTCGCTTTTTTAGTAGTATATTGCAAAGGAACTTGCTTCTCACACTCATCCAATTCTCGATATCTTGCACCACTTAAGATGGAATCAAATGACACTGTTATGCTGTCTCATTATGAAATTTCGCTTTTTTAGTAGTATATGGCAAAGGAACTTGCTTCTCACACTCATCCAATTCTCGCTATCTTGCACCATTTAATGTGGACCACTTAAGATGGAATCAAATGACACTGTTATGCTGTCTCGTTATGATATTTCGCTTTTTTAGTAGTATATTGCAAAGGAACTTGCTTCTCACACTCATCCAATTCTCGCTATCTTGCACCACTTAATGCTTAAATGTGAGATATGTTAAAGGAGAGTTTCTTTAACTATGAAGATTTCCAAATGGGAACAAGTAGTCTCCTTTCGCAGGAGGCTGCAGCAATTTTTAATTTGGTAATATTTTTGAGAATCTGTGAAAATATAAACACTGTCTACAGCAAGGCTGTGTACATGTATGCACTTATATTGTGCATACCTTGATATGTCAACAAACTAGACTTAAACAAAAAAAAAAGTTTACATCAAAATTACACAAGCAGAGAAACTACTTACAGTTTGTCTAAATCCAACACCAGATGACTCTGGGGCTTTGCGAATAGCTTGCAACAAATTTTTATGAGCTTCAGAATAATCTAGCTGAATAGCTTTGATTCTACCTGAAATAATAAAATAAACAAAAGTTTTTACTAAACTAAAACTCATGAGCTAACATAAAATAAGAACACCTACAGCCCAGTAGAAGAAACAATACAGCACAGAGATTTAATGTTATGAATGAAGGAGGATTGCATTCTCACAATCTTGGATACATTTACCGAAATTTGCAAATTTTTCTTGATCTATTGTCAAAGTTCGCAACATTTTTGTGACTTACTGGCGAAATTTGTGACTCCCAAGACTGAATAGTTTCATTTGCAATTTCCTTGTCTTTCATAATTTTCATAAGCGACAGACATGATGCCTCTCATGTGAATCTTGCGTCCTGACATTTTTCAAGGGGGAGATTTCATAATCTTCGATGGAAATCCCACATTACTATTTACTGCTCTGAAATTTAGCCTCTGATTTCATCTGTAATTTTCAAAATGTAACTAATCCACAAACATTGTGTTTGTTAGTTCTTGCTTTATAAGCTATCTACTTGTTCTTTAATTTTTTTCATTCTCAAGCATTTGAATGCTATGAAAACCATACAATTATTTTTCTCATTTTATTTAGATATTCATATTGCTTAGAAATAAAAACTCTATGTTGAAAAAATTAAAATAAAAAATGAGTTGTTTTATAGCACAATAGAAAAGTTTTTGCAGATTTTGCAGGTTCTTTTTCAGTGTTGTTTCTCTAAAAACTTGCAAAACTAAACATTTCACTATGCTGTAATACAAAGATAAATTAAATACAGTAATTTAATTATTTAAAAATTACCTAAGTAATATAAAAATCGAGCCCATTCGTTGTCTGATGCCATTTCAGGAAAAACTGATTTTGAAGCTAATTTGGATGCTTGTTCATATAAATTATAATGCAGATAATTGCGTAATAAGCAATTTAAAAGAACAGCCTGTCCTTCATAATCATTCCTAAGTACAGCACTTCTAAGTCGACTATGTAAGAAACTAAAAGAAGAAAATATATATAGTTATAAATGCAAATAAATAAAATAAAATAAAAAGTACATAAACAATTAACAAAATTATAGCATCAAAAATCAAGTAGCAAGCAAACTTGTCTTCTTATTAAATTACTTCTTTTGATATATATCTTAACCATTCATTTAAACAAGTCAACATTTAATTTTCATTTATTTCATATTATTTTTTATTATTTAATAATATTTTTTTATGATTTACAAACAATTAAAATTTTATATTTGAAAGAGTTTAAAATCCTAACATCAATTGGTTAATTTTTAAATTAGCATTGAAAACTACTAAAACTAGAAACAAACAGGAATACACAGAAATAAAACATTCAAGTTAAATCTTTTCCAGTATAGGGTCATTCCATGGTAACTTACGTTACATTTAGAATAATTGACTTCAGTAATTTTAGTAATATAACGCTAAAAAATATTCAAAATACAAAGTTGATGTGATTTGTTAATTAAGCCTATCCAAACTCAAATTTGGATGAAAATTACCCAAATTTAGTGCTATTTCTTGAACAGCGGCAATTAAATTTATTATGGTAACTTGCGTTCTTTTTTCTGTAACGTAAGTTACCCTGGTATATATAATTTCCAGAGTTCAAGAAATAGCACTAAATTTAAGTAATCTTCATGCAAATTTTCTTTTGGACAGGTTTAATTAAAAAAATCACATCAACTTTACATTATGAATATTTTTTGGTGTTATATTACTAAAATTACTGAAGTCAATTATTCTAAATGTAATGCTAGTTACCATGGAATGACCCTATAGAGGCCTTGACTTTTTCTTAAAATGTTTGTCTCAATTTGGGCTTTCAAAAGTGAGATTTGTTGTCAAATGATATAAACATCTATGAAAACAAACCTCATGAACTTATATGCTTGTTTATACGTGTATATATATATATACATGCATTTAAAATATTTATATATATTATTATTGATTTTATATACAATTTACTTCTGTTTGTAAATAAAAATAGATAAATGGCTTGATAATATTAAATAAATTGTATAAATATTGAAAAAAATTGCTTGTGTATATGAAAGAGTGAATAGTTTGCCAGAAAATATGCATGAAATTTTTTTTCTTTTCTATACTGAAAAAGTATCGCTAAAGATTTAAATATTTAAAATTTTACATACATATTTACATATTTTTTTAATATATACAAGTTTAAATATTTAAAAAACAAAAACAGCTTAAGTTTCAGACACCATGTATATGTTGGAGAAGCAATATTTTCAAAGTTTAAAAAACTTGCAATAGAAATGTGAAACATTAACATGAATTAGTTCAAAGTGTGGGCATTTAGATATTTTAAAAAGATGTTTCGGTGCTATTTTACAATGCTATTTTTAATGCTTTATGTCTGAGATTTTCAATTAGGGTGCCAAGAAACAATATTATTAAGTGTACTGTGAACATTTTCAACCAAGTTCTATCAAGATTTTATGAAATAGTTGAAATATTCTTATTTTTGATGCAACATTCTAAATATTATGATTTACTTAAAAATGATGTTCAGTGTTACTGACTTTCATTGTTGCAGGTTTATTCCCTTGTTTAAATACTTGGACATGGATTGAAAATAACCTCTTTTCAGGAGGGTAAAAAAACTGTTTTTATATCCTACTTAAGAATGCTCTTATTTGATTGTTTTTATTTCCAAAAGAATCACATTCATTAGTTTGAATTGTTATGCTTATTTTGTACATTGCCCAGGTTCATTGTTTCAAAATAACGAAAGTGACACATTTGATAGTTTGGCTTATAAAAAATTTGTTATTTACATATTCAATTTAAAACACTTAACAATTTTCTTTAAGAATTTTAATAATGAATATGCAGTAAGTTAAGAAAGAAAAAGGCTTATTTTTAAATATTATGTAAATTTTATAAAATATAAGAAAACAAAGAAATAACCATCAAACAGGGGGATGAGCAACCACAGGACAATTCTTACCCTTACTTCGGAATAGCAACTTTTGCTATATTTAATTAAAGAACCGATGGGCTGCTAGCTACAACTATTTTCAAATAGTAATCTTCACCTTATTTAATCGCCCTTAAAGCAAGTTGGAACAAATACCCTTTGAAGAAAATTTTGAAATAACCTATAATTCATGCTAAGCTCTTTTAATACAATAATTGCAATTGTTTCTTCGAACGTGGAGAATGATTAACGGATAACACAACTTTATCCGGTTCAAAATTCTGATTTTTAATGCTTTCCAACATAGTTCATAAGTGTTTATGACTTTGGTTTGTCTGTTCATGCCCTAACTCTCGTATATATAATCGAATTGCCATGTATGGAGCATGTAGCATTTATAGTTTAATTACAGGGAGACTCAAAAGAATTATTACCAAATAAACATTATGCTCAGTGGGAAAAATAATTTGTAGTGTATTTTAACGATGTTACACTATTTAAACATAATGAAATTAATATGAATTTATAAAGTGCACTAAAACATGTTTTCTGTAGAACATGGTGTGCAAATCATTTATCATTTATTTACAGGGTAACTCAAAAGAATTCGGTTACATAATGGTCTATGTGGAAAAAATATTTGAAACTTATTTTAATAATGTTACACTATTTCAAACATAATAAAATTTATAAACATTACTGAGGTGGACTACAAGAAGCTTACAGTAGAATATGATGTACATGACAGTTATCGTTCATTTATAGGGACATACAAAAGATTTTGGTCTTGGTAGCAGAAACAGTGCAGCATGGCAACAGTGCTGAAGATTTTTTCATACCTTGCAGACTACCTTTCCTACTATCTTAAATTCTGGGCTAAGTAAAATTGCTAAAATTTAATTTTTGTCTCTAGATTTATTTTCTTATTTTCTTTGTAAATGGAAATTTTGCTTATTTTATGGACTACTATAATTTCCTATGATAGTAAACTCAGTCCAGCATTCCTGGATCGCAGATAAATTTTGGTTTGCTGCAGATTAACACAGAAAATTCTACTACTGGGAATTTGGTTACAGTGCTGTCTATTGGTAATAATTGCTGGAAGTTCGTTTTCAGTTATGGTATGTGTTTTTAAGTTTAACTAAATTTTTGCTTTCTACATGGTGTGTAGAAATTCTATAGATCATATACAGGACTATGCAAAAGAATTAGTAAGCATTACGCTGTATGGGTGTGAATTGCTCAAAAGAGATTTTTATTTGAGTTATTCATTTTCATGCTAAGATGTTTGTAGAATATAAATGGCTATGCAAAGAACTGAATACATTGCCACCTACAGTTGGTAATTTCTGGAAGTGTGTTTTTAGTAGTGTTATGTGTTTGTTTCCTAACTAAATTCTATTAAAAAATGTGACGTGTATAAAAATCTGAAAATGATATACAGGGCAGTGCGAAAGAATTAAGAATTAATTTCAGTTTTTTGACAAAAATTGCTGAAAGTGAATTTTCAACGGTGTTATGTGTTTTTTAACTAAATTTTAGCACACTCTGTACAATATACAGTGTGATTCAAAAATATCGAAACAATAGGCTATCTCCTTAAATATTGCTCCAAGGCACATACTTCCAATTGCAAAGTTTCATTAAAAAAGGTGCAAAATTTGATGAGATAAGTTACAATGGGAGTCAATTTGTGAAAATACAAAAATTAAATTTTTATATGGTCCCCGTAGGATAAAATTTCCAATTAGGAAAATTTTCCTTATCCATTCCTGAATTAGACAAAAAAAATTCCATCTTGATACCTGCAAAACTCAGAGAGATATGTCCGTTTGAATAATTCATGATGTTTCAAGGGATCAGACACAAATTGAAATGCATGTAATTCAAGGAACAATATTACTGTAAGGTGTCCGGGAAACATTTATTATTTTTTATTTATGTATAGAGTTAGAATTTTGAATTTTTTTGTGATGGTTAACCATATAATTTGTAAACAAAATCTAAGACTTCTTACAAAATTTTAGAAATAGTAATAATTTTTTTTTCAAAAAATTCAGAGTATTTTAAAATTGTTATAACTCTAAATATTATTTGTTGAATTGAATTTTTTCTTTTAATTAAACAGAAATATATGTTTAAATTTTGATTCAACCTTTTAAAAAATATTCATTTAAAAAAATTTTAAATAGCAATTTAAAAAACAGATGCAACTTATTTTAAACAAATAATATTTTCAAGTGTATATTTTTTTTAATTTGCCGAATTAAAATATAAGTAAAATATTTGAAAAAGATATATTCCAAGTTTGAACCATTTATCTTTAACGGTTATTGACTTATATCAATTTAAAGATGAGAAATGCCGAAAAAAACTTATGATGCAGAAAAATGCATTTAAAGTTTTAAACAAAGATTGGCTCCTAATAGAACGTTTAAATGCTTTTTAAAGGCTTCCAGATGAGTAACTCCTTCCTGTAGCTTCAATTTCTGATTTAGTTTAATTTTTGCCATTCTCACCTTCTTTCTTTACCATTTAAATGTGTCAGTTGATTTAAACAAGACTTTTCTAACATGTCAATTTTGAATTTTTTCATAGTTTTAGGACGGACAACTTCATATTTTTCCCCTTAAAAGCGCAGTTACACGAAGCGTAAAAGATGCCTCTAATTACGGGAAACTTATTGTTAATCTATGGCTTTAAAAGAGTTGCTCCAAAAGCAAGCAACTGTCTTTTCTCGGAGAAATTTTGTCGCCTGCAATGACCCTCAAACACATCAGGAAGCATTGTCAGTCAGAACAACCAATCAAATGCTTGGAAAACTGACGATGGAAAAGCCATTTTTTGAAAAAACAAATGAAATGCTTTGAAAACTGACAAGTGGCAGGCAATTTTTGTTGCTTCAAATTTTCCCGTGTAATGGCACTTTAATATTTCTAAATATTTAAAATTTTTCAAAATTTACATTTTATAGGAAGTTGTTTCCATGACAACTACGGCTTAAAAGCTAGATTTTGGAAACAATCAAAAACTAAAATAAAATGAAGAAAAATATTATTACCTGTTCTATTTAAAATAGAACTATAATTTAAATGCCATTTTAAGCAGAAAAAACAGGAAATATTTTAATGCTGTAAATTTTTTTTCGAAAATTTAAGTTTTTGTGTCTTGGATTTTCTTAAAGAATCATTCTGAAGAAGACAACCATTGAAATGCTAATTCCTGAATGTAAGGAGTATATCATGCAATCGTCGCAATGTATTTCAAGCAAAGTTTTTCTTGTGCAATTGACAATGAAGTTAATCTGAACTAGCAGCATGTCGCAGTACAGCAACAACGAATATTCCGAAATGTTAATGATTTATGCTGTTTGTAATCGTAATAGTAGGCAAGCTGCGGAGGAATATCGACGTCATTTTCCGAATTCTCGGCCCCCTACTAGTAGTTGTATTTATCGTCTTGTTCAAAGAATGCAAAACACAGGATGCGTGCATAGACAGAGAGGTGCAGGTAGGCCTATGTCCAGGACAATTGATACCGAAATTGACATTTACGTTTTGGCTTATTTCGTGAGTTATCCTTGTGTGAGTAATAATGTTGCTGCAGAATTGAACATTCCAGAATCAACAATATTGAGAATATTGCGACAAAATAATTGGCATCCATACAGTATTTGTGCAGTTCATGCACAGGTAGAATCAGACTATCAATGGCGTCTAGATTTCTACAATCAGGGACTAAATAAAGAGGATACCAATCCCTCCTTTCTAAGAAATGTACTTTGGACAGACAAATGCTGTTTCAAGCAAGATGGAACAAATAATTGCCAAAATGATCATTTTTGGAGTTACACAAATCCCCATTTCATAAGAGAGGTTCTTCACCAGTAGCGATATTACATAAACATATGGTGTGGCATTTTTCAAAACTCCTTAGTTGGTCCCATGTTTTACAGCATTACATTAACTGGTGACCGGTTTCTAAACCTCATTTTAAATGGAGTTGTTTCCAATTTTATGGATGAAATGCCTTTGGCAGTGCTTCAACGCAGGTGGCTCCAATTAGATAGAGCCTCACCTCACAATGTTTCTGGGGTAAGGAACTGGTTAAATCGAGAATTTCCAAATTCGGCTTGGTTTACAAGGACCAGTGGAATTCCCTCCTAGATCATCCGATCTAACTCCTTTGGATTTTTATTTATGGGGCTGTTTACGTAGGACTGTCTACTTGACGTTTCCAGAAAACTTGCAAGACCTTTGCCAAAGAATTGAAGACGCCTGCCGTGCTATCCAGGGTTGTAAAAAACACGGGTTTAAAAAAAAAAAAAAAACAGCCCAGACAGCTACCCACTACAAACCTGGTGCTATCACTCCAAATGAATTAGAGTGCACAAAAATATTATTAGAAGGATTAAACTATGCATTGGTGTCGATGGTGAACAATTTCAGCATTTACTTTAAGAATATAAATTTATGTTCTTTTTTCCATTCTCTCAATATTTTCCCTATTATCTCAATTTATATCTATTATGTTTTATACACCAAACAGGTGTAATTAAACACTGTAAATATCTTAAATCGACCAATTAAAAATTAATAATCTTTCTAAAAAGGTGCATTTTATTAATTAAAAGAAGGCACAATATGTAAAATTTGTTACTACATATAAAAAATAGTTTTAAAAGATTAATTTGAAGCAGTTAACTACTTTAAAACCAGAAAATTTATTTAATGAATCTTTGACTTATTTAATTTAAAAGAAAGGTTTTAAGTTGAATTTATTAAATTGAATTTCTTTAAAAAGTTTATGGTTCGAACGTATTAAACCAGAGTCAGATAAACACACTTATAATGGGAGATTAGTGGGAGCTTGGCATCTATTAAAAAAATACACAATAGCAACGTTAATGATTATTTATACTCTTAGACTATTACATTCGAATAAAGATTTATTTTTAAAAAACAATGTCGTTTGGAATAAATGAAAAATAGGTTTAAAAACATAACTTTTTAAGCTAACAAAAAGTAGTTTTGTGAAAATATTTCTGCGTAATTTATTAAAATATATTTCCAATGATTCTCTTAACGGAAGTTTCAGTATTGCTATTATTATTTTCACAAAACTTATTGCTTGCCCGACACGTCCTAAGAACAATAAAGACATGGCCAGCGGGCCATGCCAGTTACGAGCCTGGTGCCAAACTTGGGCTCATGCAGACCTCTAGCATATTTCTCAAGCAAGTTTAACGCAAAAATCTATACACTGTTATTTTATATCTAAAAGTTAAGGCATTGTCTTAGATCGACTTTTAATAATGTGTAAATTTATGATCGATCCCTAACTTACATTTCAAATGAACTGATATCGCATCGCTCAGAGGTATGCTTAAGTGGTGTAAGTCACGAATTTTGTATTTTAATATCTCAGTTAATTTTGAAGATATCAAGAGGGATTTTTTTTAATTATTTAATTCAGGAATGGATAAGGAAAATTTTCCAAATTGGAAATTTTATCCTACGGGGACCATATAAGAATTTAATTTTTGTATTTCATCAAATAGGCACTAGTTGGAAAAAGTTACTAAAGTTGGAAAGCAATGCAATAATAATGTTTCTGATGGCCCTTTTAAAGTAGTTAAACATAATTAAGCAGATCAACAGACTGCAAACTTACCTTTGTAAAATGAAAAGTCTCACATTTATTTATAAATTTAATTCATTATTTTTTAATTTTATCAATTTTTTTCTTTTAGGATTTTTATCTGAGCTCTGCAGACGACACCGATTTGATCCTGACATTTTCTCCAAGTTCACACAACTAAATCTGATGACAGTTATACTGACCAAGGTATTAATTTTAATTTTATATTATTTATGTTTGTGATAATAATCTTTTTATTATCATTGCTTGGTGTTATATATGCTTGTTGTTTTCATTATTATATTATTTTTCATACTTTTTTAGGAGTTGGAAAATCTAAAATCACAATTCATAAGAAACAGCAAGCCACAAAGTTTATAAGAAAAAAAAAAAAAAAAAATTAATTCTGTTCTGAGCTAGAATATTATCAGGTCCAAAATGATTGCGAAAGGTATTGGTTTTGAAACTACAAATAGCTCTTGAGTAGGGGTGCACAACCGGGTAGATTTAGCCCCCTAGGTTCCTTCCTTCCAGTCAACGTATTCAGTTCTGTTGGCAATGATATATCAACAGTTTACGTTTGTATTTATACAAGAGATATTCCTAGTGATTGACGAAATTCATGATTATTACGCACACGTTCGGCAAAATTTGTGATTTTTACGTGCCCAATCGGCGAAATTTGCAATTTTTTTCGCATCAGATCGGCGAAATTTGCGATTTTTACGCGCCCTATCGGCAAAATTCATGATTTTTACGTGCCCTATCGGCAAAATTCATGATTTTTACGTGCCCGATCGGCGAAATTCATGATTTTTACATGCCCGATCGGCGAAATTCATGATTTTTACATGCCCGATCGGCGAAATTCATGATTTTTACGTGCCCGATCGGCGAAATTGGCGATTTTTACGCATCCGATCAGCAAAATTCGTGATTTTTACACAGACGATCGGCGAAATTTACAATTTACACACACCCGATCGGCAAAATTCGTAATTTTTTTCAGGCCTGATCGCCAAAATTCACAATTTTTACGCATACGATCAACGAAATTTACTAATTATATGCACCTGATCAGCAAAATTCACGATTTATACGCACCCTATCGGCGAAATTCGCGATTTTTACACACCTAATCGACAAAATTCGCGATTTTTACGCATACTATCGGCGAAATTTACGATTTATACACATCTGATCGGCAAAATTCGCGATTTATACGCACCCTTATCGGCAGATTTGCGATTTTTATGGGCCTGATCGGCAAAATTCACGATTTTTAAGCAGGCGATCGGCAAAATTCACGATTTTTACGCAGGCGATCAGCGAAATTTACGATTTTTACGCACCCAATCGGCAAAATTCGCGATTTATATGCACTCGATCGGCAAAATTTGGCAACATTCACAATTTCTACACACTTGATCGGCAAAATTCGCGATTTCTATGCACCTGATCAACGAAATTCGTGATTTTTTCGCGTGCGATCGGCGAAATTGATCCGCGGGCCACAGGTTGTGCACCCCTACTCTTGAGGAAACAAAAACAACATGGATTGCTGTCCAGCTAATGATGCAAATAGCTTTAGTTTGCATGATTGTGCTCTAGATTAAATTATTGAGCCTAAGAAGCATTACAAGCCAAACCACAATACAGGGGGGGGGGCGGGGGGGAATATTAATAAAGCCAACAGATTAAAAGATGAAGCATATGAAACCACAAAATGTAAAAAAAGTTACTACCAAATCATTGAGACGACTTACTTTCATGAATACAGTCCACTCCCGCTAATCCGCGACCCTATAATCCGCGAACGCCTATAATCCGCGATGTATTTCAGATGTAAACAAACTTTTTCATAACGTTTTCTTTTTTCCAAACTTTTTTTTTTTTTTTCAACCATAATATAAGTTTACTGAATGGATAAATTTACTAAGATTGTTTTTAAAGGCAATTCTGCATGCATAGAAGGAAATTTTTTGTGTGCCATTCAAATATACTAACATTATTTTCGATACACGGGAGCCTATGTATCAAACGTTGCCATTCTTAAAAACAAAAAACAGATCGTTATTGATTAACGAGCGACCGCTGGACCGCTGTGAACAGACGTCGAAACGAAGATCCAAGGAGAGAAAAATCAAGGTCAAGCACTGATAAAACACGTCTGCTCTGTTCGGTGTCGCCGAATCTGACATGAATTCAGAATGCATTCGTTGGCTTTCATGTTCGTAAATAACGAACACCAGAGCAGCGTCCCATCCAATCAAATCGCTTCATGCCCAAAGCATGGGGTTAAGACATGTAGCTGAGGGGCAACCTATCAATAAATTGCGAGCGATTGCAACTGCCACTGCAGTGAATAGACAAATATAATATAATTTATGGTCAGTCATATTATTAGTGTTATCTGTATGGAAACGGGTGTAACATCGTTGTTATATCAACAAATCTCGGCTGCGTACTCACGTGCTAATCGTTGTTAGAGCAAATTAAATTTGAGTAACGTTATTGCATTTACATTTAATGTTATTTTGTAATATTTTTAATATTATCTAGATTTTATTTGATCTTCTAAATTAAGAAAAAAAGAATGTCGGGAATTAAAGATCGTGAAAAGATCGCAAAGCGTAAACATGTAACGCTAACTCTTCTACAAAAGGTAGATATTATAAAACAGCTAGAGAGTGGATCATCAGTCAGATATTTAGCTTCCATGTTTGGTATTAGTTCAAGAACTGTATATGATATTAGTAAGAACAAGCAAAAAATTCTGCAGTTCTACTCCAATAGTGACAGCAATACAGGGATTGCCAAAAGGAAAACTATGCGTCCTGCTAAGGATGTGAATTTTGATGCCATCATTTATGAATGGTTTAAGCAAAGGAGAGATGAAGGTGTGCCTATAACAGGACCATTACTGTGTGAAAAAGCAAAAATGCTCCACGAAGAATTAAAGATACAAGAGCCATGCAATTTTTCTTCTGGATGGCTCACGCGATTTAAGCAGCGCCATGGAATTCGATACTTAAAATCTTGCGGTGAAAAATTAAGGTTGAAGAAGAAAAAATAGCATTTGATGAAGTACTCTTTCATGGCGATAAATATCTCAGTTTTTTAGAAAAAGAAACATTTAAAGATGTTGTTTCTGATCAAGAAATCATGACTCTAAGAAGGCTTCAAGATAAAATTGCAGCATTAAAAAAAAAATCTTTGAAGCAAACCACAATAACTGCAATGTTTGACAAATTTAAAAATAAGTAGAAGTTTAGTAAATTATATTAATTTTGCATATTACATATATCATTTAAATGTGTTTATAATGTTGTATAAAATATTTTCTTTCATTTCTGTATTACTACACTTATTTATATACTTGGTATACTGTGTGAGTATTATATTTGTATATAAAGTATAAATTCTAATAACATTTAAATCTATTTCTAATATTAAATATAAATTTTTTATGTATAAATAATCATTCCTGTTAATTATTTATAGTGTGATTACTATATTTGTAGATAAATTCCAAATATTAGAACATAAACAAAGAAATGACCTATAATCCGCAAAATCCTATAATCCGCACAACCCTTGGTCCCAAGCTGTGCGGATTAGAGGGAGTGTACTGTAATAGCAAACACCAATGATGTGCAAAAATTATTTGATAATTTTCATTCTCTTGACTCAATACACAAGC
Organism: Maratus michaelseni; assembly: GCA_963931845.1. Classification (NCBI taxonomy): domain Eukaryota; kingdom Metazoa; phylum Arthropoda; class Arachnida; order Araneae; family Salticidae; genus Maratus; species Maratus michaelseni. Next base: position 162,418,002 of record OZ007594.1, on the reverse strand, counting down.
AGCAAGAATTCTTTGTTAGGCACATCATTCAGAAAAAAACGAAAAGAAAAGTTGTTAGTGGAATATCTAGAAAAGGATTCACAAAAACATAGACTTATTTATGGCAATGAGAAACACATTGTTTGTAGAGCATTTTTGCCAGATACCCTTGGTATGAGTGAGGGACTAATTAAGGGAGCATTTAAAAAAATAAACAAAACTGGTGTCATAGAGTCTGATAATAGAGGGATTGTTGATTTTTAAAAAATAGATCAGAATGATTTCGGAGATCAACTTGAGAATGACAGAAGATTATGTTAAACAGCACATCCTTTCGTTCGCAGCTGTGGAATCACATTTATTGTCACAAATTAACTGATTTTAGATTTTTGGATGCAAATTTAAATATAAAAATCATGTATTGACTGTATAAGGAAAAATATAAAGCAGAAGGCAAAAAAGAAAGATGTTATGAAACAAATAGGAAAATATTTAAATCTTTCAACTTAAAATTCCACAAGTCCAAAAAAGATTTATGTAAAGTGTGTGACACTTTTGAGGTGAGCTCAGAGGCAGAGAAAAGTACAAACCGAGAAGCATTTGATAGACATCAAGAAAGAAAAGGAACAAAGGCAAACTGACTTTTTTGGGAAGTGAAAAATACTGGCTTTAAATTTTGACTTGTAGTCCGTTTTGCAAACTCTTAAAGGAGATACAGCACTTTTTTGCCTATGTTCAAAAATTGGCTATCTCCAAAGTTAACAATTTATAATTTGGTTGATTTGAGTGTTCAATGTTACATGTGGGATGAAACCGAGGGTAGAAGGGGTAACATTGAAATTTAATCTTGCATATTCAAATATATTATGGACCATACCGAAATAGAGCACGTAAAAATGATGTGTAACAGCTGTGGTGGCCAGCAAAAAACATTTTTAATTTTTGTACTATGTATCTGCATGCTATCAAAGTCCACCTAAATGTATCTGTAATTGAGCACATTTATTCTGATCCTGGGCACTCTTAGATGGAATGAGATTCCATTCACTCAAATATAATTCTTAAGTGTTTTATATTGAATATATATAAATACCAAAGTTTTTACAAGTCAAACTATCGAATATAGTATACTAGCTAACCCACCCGGCGTTGCCCGGGATAATTACAATCTCAGAGAAAGGCGTTAACCCCCTTCCTCCCCATACCCACAAATATAATGAATAATTTGTTCAAGAGAACCATCGTCACCTACATTAACGCGATCAATAAAAAAAGAATTACATTTTTCTGATAATTAGAACATAATGAAGATGCTACGCTAAAATAGCCGGCAGATGACACCCCTTCCTGACCTAAATTTCAAATCTATATCTTAATTAGTTACCTAAATTTTTGTTCATTAGTAAAAATTGGCAATTATTTCCTTTCATTTTTGCAAACTAAATGAAGGGATCAGCGAGAGAAACAGATCTCTTTGTAGTTCAGTTTTTAATGAAAGCAGATCCCTGTCTAAAACTTTCTCGGATTGTTTTCACTGCCGCCGGCAGATTTTTGACAGTTTTTTACATAAATTTTAAAAAAATTACCGACCGAATTTTTCAAAAACCACAGTCAGATGCGGAATATTTTTTTTACATATGGTCAGAAATTTTCAAATTGATATCTCAATTAGTTTTCTTAAAATTTGCTAATTAGTAAAATAATTTTGAATTTGTTCATTTTCGCTTGCAAATCCAATGCGCCGGTTCGTTTCTTTCGCCATTTTGATTTAAAAGATGTCATTTTAGAAGTGATGGTTAATGATAATCTAATTAATATCTAGGTTATCAAAATATTAAAATTCTGAGGGTCAGGTGCATCAAGAGAGGGTTTGGACTACCTAAATCTAAATCTGCAGGCTTCTAGGTGGGCTAGATTTCGCTAGCCATCGCCAACAGACACACACACACACACACACAGAGCGAAACTTTCTTTTATTAGTATAGATTTGCTACTTTGAAACAACAAATCTGAAAAAATTACAAATAAATATAACATTTCAAACTAACTAATGTGATTTATTGTAGAGTAAATATATTCAAGTGATTTATTTCAATAGCATGCTTAAATAGGATACAAAACAGTGCAGAAAAAAAAATGATAATTTGTTACTTCTGCCTGCCATTGATTTTGAATCCATAACTAAAGCAGTTTTTTTGCCCTCCTGAATAGTGGCTATTTTCATATTCAATAGTTTGGCATGGTACCGATGATATTTGCAGATAGCTAATTCTTTTGAAGAAATATTTCTCTAAATGCGGAAAATGCAGTAAAAAAATTGAACTGAAAAAATGTAAATTAGAGAACAAATCTTTTTCACACTTTGAATTTTTGTATGCAAATTTCGAAGAATATATCCAACCTGCTATGTCTAGGATGTTCATTCTAGAATAGATAAGAAATGATTTAATGAAATAAAAAATAATAATTGGCAGGATTGCAATGTGATAATTCAACAATGAACATTACAATTTATTGGTTTTCTCTCAATCGTAAACTTACATGTATTTACAAGAGGGGGGGGGGGGGGGAATGTCCTAAAGGAAAAAAAAAACTCAATATAAATGAAATATCAGCTATTTTTGCCCCTTTTGTTAAAAAAATCTGCACTATTATTTAAAAATGATTTAAAGTATCATTTAGACTTATTAGCTAGAAAAAGACAAAGTATCATCAAGCTGACTAGTAAAATAGTGTTAATACAAACCTTCTGATATTTGCTAAACAGCCATCTAATTCATAACTACGAGACAGATAAAAATAACACTTTGCTGCAATGAGGTCGACACAACGTTGAGGCTGAGCAACAACTTTCTTCATTAGTTGATCAGCACACTCAACAGCCTAGATGAAATAGTAAAAAAAAATTAATAATAATAAAGTTCCATAAATAATCTTACTTGGCAAAACCTAAAGAATATTGTAAGTCGTCATAAAAACTAAAACTTCATTATCTAATCTAGACTTGTTGATTCCACCAGCAACTGGAGTTCAGTTGGTGGTAATGGCAAAAAAAGAAGCACAGAAGTTTCAGAACTGGCTCAAAGTAGCGGGCAAAATAAAAAAATGACGAAGCATTTCCTTCATAAAATTTATTTTTTTATCTTAAGTTTAGTGTTGTAAGTATTAATTACAAAAAAAGAACTTACCATTTTACGTTGGTTATTATCTATAAGATAAAGCAAGACCAGCAAATGAATATAAATATCTTGTTCTGGTAAAAGTGGTTGCTGGCTGGATTTGACATTTTTTATCTTGACAGGTGGTTTGTTACCATTTGTATCCATATCCATAGGCTAAGAGAAAAAACAAAAAAATATTAACTATTTTGATTTTCAATTAATTTATGATTTATACTGATAATTCTTAAATGTGTAATTAATTCTACAAATTCGTATACATATATTAATGACCCTACCACACAAAATCTTAAAATCTAATGTATGGGGCTCACTAAGCACAGTGGTTAGTATGTTGGCCACACAATGAGAAGCTTGGGGCGATGTTTATAGTGTGGGCGGCGGCTGCACAAGCCATCACCTCATTGAGATCACGGCTGAAATTCCAGGATTATATAGAACTTTATTAGCATATTAAAATGGAACTGATCGGCCAAGTCATATCTTGGTGGAAACCACCGGCAGATCGAATTTTAGTGGTTGAATGGTAGGTCCCCATTGAGTTTTCTAGTGAAATTTCTCCACACTGACAGGAGCAGTTCTCATTGTAATATGCTACCTGATGCAGGAATTTCATTAGAAAACTCAATGAGAACCTACCAATCAACCACTAAAATTTTGTCTGCAGTTGGTGCCCACCAAGATATGTCTTGGCAGACCAGTTCCACTTTAATATGCTAATAGAGTTCTATCTAATCCTAGAATTTCAGCCAATGAGGTGATTATTCAGCTGCCAACTGGTCTATAATGGGTTCAAAACCAGCGCAGTCTGGACAAGGGTGACTGTGCAAGGTTTGCAGGGATTTCCTTTTATGAGAATGACAATTCAGGTCACTTTCCCAGAGTTGCCATCCTGTCAAAGCCAAAAATCAGGAGACTTTTTTTCGACAAATCCCCTACCCCCGCGTATTGAAACCTTTAATACTGGAGTAATTAATACTTTTAAAAAAGCTGCTACTGAAATTAAATTAGCATATACATAACACTTGCATATTTAATACATCAAGATTAGCCACTAAGAATTCAAATAATTTTTTATTTTAAATTTAAAGCTTATATACAGAAATGACAGCAAACTCTACAGAACATGACAGAAACTTAAGTAATTTTTTTATGATATGCTTGCTTTGTTATAACTTTAGCACACAATTTTTATATAAGCTTATGTATTTGGTGTTCAAGTAAACTTGGATGTTTTTAGATGCAAAACTCTGCCGTGTGGAGATATATATATATTTACAACTAATAGGCCATTTCCTCCACAATTGCAGTTTTTTTACCTTACACATGAGTATTTTGTTTTCAAATAGGGATTCTGCATGATCTGGAAGCACTTAATGGTGTGTATACAGGGTGCATAGGAAAGTTCCTTCAGTTTAACTTGAAAATACTTGCGAACGGAGAAAGCTACAGCTATGCAAGTGAGCTAACGGTATAGTAAAGCGACTACGCCTGACCTATTGTAAACAACAGCAGCGCCTCTAGTGGTGAAATTTGGTAGATAGCCATTGCAAAATGAAAATGAAAAGATATAAAGCAAAATGTTCAGTTAAAAAGTTTTAGAGCATCAATTAATTAGTACAAAATGACATTTGGTTCACACGGATAAGATAAATCGTCGCCTGTATACGCAAAAATGTCCGAAATCGATGTGCAATGATTCTACTCGGCATATTTGTTAAACTATTATAAAAATAATAGTTATGGGGTTTAAGAAAAAGATAGCAAAGTTAACATGCTTTTAGTGAAAACGTAAAGGCTGATTTTTATACCTCAGATAAATAAAAAAATAAATATGAAAATCAATTAAGTTAAAAAGCATGTAGTGTAGAGGTGCACAACCTGTGGCCCGCGATCGGGTTACTGGTGGCCTGCGGATCAATTTCGCCGATCGGACGCGAAAAAATCACGAATTTTGCCAAATTTCGCCCATCAAGTGCGTATAAATCGTAAATTTCGCCAATCGCCTGCGTAAAATTCGTAAATTTTGCCGATCGCCTGCATAAAAATCATGAATTCTGCCGATCGGGCCCGTAAAATTTGTGAATTTTGCCGATCGGGTGTGTATAAATCGCAAATTTTGCCAATCGGATGCGTAAAAATCATGAATTTCGCCGATAGGGTGAGTATAAATTGCGAATTTTGCCGATCAGGTGCGTATAAATTGTAAATTTCGTCGATCGTATGCGTATAAATCGCGAATTTTGCCGATCGGACGCGTAAAAATCGCAAATTTTGCAGATTAGGCACGTAAAAAAACGCACATTCCGCCGATAGGGTGCGTATAAATAACGAATTTTGCCGATCAGGTGCGTGTAAATCATAAATTTCGTCTATCGTATGCATATAAATCGCGAATTTTGCCAATCGGGTCCATAAAAATTGCGAATTTTGCCGATTGGGTGCATATAAATTGTGAATTTTGCCGATCGGGTGCGTGTAAATTGTAAATTTCGCCGATCGTCTGTGTAAAAATCGCGAATTTTGCCGATCAAACGCGTAAAAATCGCAAATTTTGCTGATCAGGAGCGTAAAAATTACGAATTCCACCGATCGGGCACGTAAAAATCATGAATTTCGCCGATCGGCATGTAAAAATCGCGAATTTTGCCAATCGGGAACGTAAAAATCGCAAATTTCGCCAATCGGATGCGAAAAAAAAATGCAAATTTCGCCGATCGGGCACGTAAAAATCGCAAATTTTGCCGACCGGGTGCGTATAAATCGCAAATTTCGCCGAACGTGTGCATAATAATCGTGAATTTCGTCAATCACTAGGAAAAAACTGTGAATATTGTCAATCGTGCATGGAAACAAAAATGCAAGTTTTTTCCATCCTTTCCAACTGAATTGGGTTATGCTGACTAAGGAGGTGGTTGAGTATAGAGAGCTAACCCTCCTTTTAAAATTAGCATTTTTACGAACTTTTAGGCCGACCCCCTCCTTGCACGAAACAAAATTTTGCCTACCCTATGGATGTTGGCTCTCGACAATCCACTCATTTTTGTGGCTGCCCCTCCTCTTATAAAGGTTGTGCATACCTTTGATATCCACATTTTATGACTGAATATGTTAAGAAGTACAATTTAGAATAATATATGTTTCTCCTCCTCTCCACCTTCATTCATGAAAGCATAATTTTTTTTTTTGGCACTGGCAATCTTTAAAGCTAAATTTATTCCTTCAAATAAAGTCAAGGAGTATTTTCACTCTTTGAAAATAATCTTAGCTATATCTCTTGGATAAATACAAATGTAAACTGTTGATATATCATTGGTAACAGAACTGAATACGTTGACTGGAAGGAAGGAACCTAGGGGGCTAAATCTACCCTTCCGAAATTTGTTTTTATAATCTGACCCCCCCCCCTTCCCCCCCCCGGTCACACCTCCTCGAAACAAAAATTTTCTGATGGTGGCCCTCAACAACCCAGTCATTTTTGTAAGTGGCCCTTCGCTTAAAAAGGTTGTGCACCCCTAATGTAGTGGTTTGAAAACAATAAAGATAACTTATTTAAAAACCAAGGATATTTATTTTAGCATTCATTTAAACAATAACAACAATTAAACTTAACTTAAACTCAATCAAACATATAACAATATCAGATTACTTAACACATACTTAACAATTACTAAAAAGCTCTCAATTTCTCAATGGCAACATGACGTGATCAAATAGAAATGCATTAGACTTTTATAAGTATTGGCCATCTGGAACCTCATACAACTTTCCAACAAAAGTCAATTTAACAACACATGGCAGCAAATTACTAAAACACGTAGATTCACTTAATCCATAGTTCACTTTGTAAATGACGATCAGAACCCAGACAGCACACTCTATCTATAAGATGTCGATTTATAGTCTAAATACATCTATAACGTCCATGACATCTTTTAGATATGCATAGCATTAAACAAATAGATGTCTATAAGCCATTTCTCATTTAGATTTCTATTAGACGTCTATGACCTGCAATAGACGTATTATATCTATCACTTTTTCGACGTCTAAAGGAAATGCTTTTTTCAACCTCCAATGGAAATACTTTTCGATTCATCCAGTGGATTTGCGAATAACACGTATTATGCTCATCTTATGGAAAAAGTACTCCTACTTCAATGCAACTGCGCGCATGCCGGAACGGAAAGTCAAAGGTCGTTTGAAGACACTCTCGCCGCGGCTGGGGCTGTTGTTTATTTTGTATACAGCGGCAATCTTGGATGTAATTATACTGACAACTTTTGTAAAAGGTAAGTTATTCATTTCTTTATTTACTTTCCTGTGTAGTTTATATAACACTTAATTACTAAATTCTTGTATCTTACATATATACAAGATTTAGGCTTAATGTTACGATAAGTTTCATCAGTCATATATATATTGTGTTTAAAAGGAAAAATACATCTGAAATGTCGCTGTATAAATTGTATAAATGCAGAAATATAATCTCACAGGTACAACGAAAGCAATAATGTAATTGTTTTTAGTAGTAATTGAGTGTTAATGAACTACATATTGTTTTGTTTATCACCATTATGAATCCTGACCCCACTGAATCCTTTGAACGCCAGTGTTAGATTATTTATGCACTAAACCATAATATTTATCAGAACTTTCGAATAATATTTAGATTTTACGTGTACATGAACGGAAAAAATAGCTATTATTTATTTTTAAATGAATTTATTTGACAAATTCAGATTTCAAAGGGTAAAAAAAAAAAAGTTTTGAACATGTTTGCAACTGAAATACTTTGCCCTTAAAGGGGTTAACAGTTTCGTGTATTATTTATCATACAATTTAGAATTACACTAAAATAACTATATATAAAATTTTGCTAAGACTAAAACTAATACTATAAATAATGTAATTCTTGTTTAAAAAATTACTTTTTTTCCCCTGTATTTATTTATAATTTAGTGTCCCTTCTAGACCAATATTTAAGGGCGCAGCATCCTGCCTGCTCTAAAATTAGCAAAATGCACCGTACCCTTTTTAAAATATCGAAATGCATCCTTAATTATATCCAGAGGTCTCTTGTTAAAATCTTCCCCAATACCAGAGTATTTCTAAATTAATGTATCCAAAAGCTTGCAAAAAATCATAGACCTTCCTTCTTTCTTTAATAAAAACAGGAGATTATTAAATAAATGTTGTACTGTTTTTGGCTATGATGTCTTACACTCACACAGTTTATTTCTTTAATCAGTTATAAAAAGGAAAATAGTTGCCAAACTTAGGGGATTTTTTCCTTTTTAAAGGAAAAAATCCCCTAAGTTGGTTACTATGCTTGTATTTAAATTATTGGTTTGGCATGGGCTTGGCCAATCAAAAAGTCACCAAACTTCAGTGCGTGACAGTATCTCGTCTATTCCTTTTTTTTTTTTTTATCGTTACTCAACACAATAATTTTTTTTTTCTTGAAGTAATGCCCATTTTCACTGAACAATGACTGTTTTCTGCTTCATTTGTGCTGTTATTATTTTCTAACAACCTGCCCTTTACTTTCTAGAGTGAACATTGTATAACAATTAAAATTCTGATCCTATATGTATTAAATTTTACATTGTTTTCTTCATTTGTTGTCATTGTTTAACTTGTGTTCAGACACATTTTTTTTTTTTTTTTTACATACCCAGTAAAAGATATATAATATATATTAATTGTGTATTATATGATATTTATGCTTGAGTATATTTTTTCAAATCACTTTGATACTAATCTTTTGGTACTTGTGTATTAACCATTAGGGATGCACCGAATATTCAGTATGTAGTATTTAGTCATACTGCTCAATATCTAAAGAAAATGCTTTTAAAAATATTTTTAAAACCCTAGATAACTTTTATTTTTAACTGTCAATAAATAAAAATATTCAGAAAAATTAAGAAATAGAATCATATTTAAATAACTTTTACATTATTTATTTGCTTATTTTTTTAAAGTAACAAGAAAATTAATTGTTATAGTGCAGGGGTCAATGCAGGTTTTTTTTTTTTTTTTTGCGGGGCCCATTTTGTGAAAAGTAAAGGTTATTTTTGTGAAATTTTATTATATTTTTGTGAAAAATAACATTTTGTAATGAAAGTCGAAATCCAGCTACTCAAATTCGATCCAAGCGTTTATTAACAAACTTTTTAAAATACTTTTGCTGAAGTTTTCCTCTCTGGTGAACTTGTTTGTTTGCAAATTACACATTTTAAAAGTCAAAGAATAATAAATAATAGGGGAGACTGGTACACACTGGACCTATGGGCATAGTGGACCAACCCCCTAATATTTTGTTTATTTAAAAAAATTTTAAGCTTCTCTTCTATCTTAATAGACAACAGCACTGTACTGATTATTTATAACGTTCAGAAAATATGTTTAGCTCAAATTGAACTATTTTATCCTAATTGGTTGTTTTGATCTTCTAAAAGTAAAATTTTTCAACATTATATTTTAATTTTTTTAGTAATTAAAGGTTGTAGATAAATCCTATAAAGCAGCTGTTTTGCAAAGCTAAGATACTTGTTTTTATTTAACTTTAAAGTTAATATGTTTAAAAGAAAGCTATAAACAATATTAATATGATTATTTATTGAATTTCAACATGGGGCACAGTGGTCCACAATCCACTCTGCTCATGTAATGCAGAATGTTCAAAATATTTAATAATTGCTTATTTTCTATAAAGAAATATTGTTTAAAAGAAGTTATTTAACTGTAAAATAAAGTAAACAAAGAAAAATAACAATTTATTTAACATTAGTAAGAAATATTTTGTTTTGTATTTACTGCCTGTGATAAATATAACTGTAGTCTAATTTGTGATGATTCTATTCAAGTAAGATTCATGAGATGCAAATTGAATGGAAATCAGTTTATTTTTCCCAAAACTGTAGATGAATCTATTGTTGATGTCAATGATTTCATAATATTGCTCCCAGACCCGAAAGTATTTCAGGAAAATTCCAGGCTCAATCTTACTCATAAGTATTTTGGAATTTCATTTGCAAATTTTAATGTGCGCTGATTTTTTTGTACTTAAGTAATAACTTCAACTAAATTGCAATTGTTCCTGTATTAATCTGTTGTTATTTTCAAAATATAATAATAATTTTTTTTTTTTTTTTTTTTTTTTTCAAAATGTTACTTGTAAATTTATATTACTATGTTATTTTGCGGATAAAGGGGAAATAAAAAAGAATTAGATTAATGAAAAATAGATTTATATTGCATTTCAGATAATGCCTAACACCGGTCCACTGTGCCCCGGTGGGTGGACCAGTGTGCACACTGGTCCAATTTACGGGTGCATATAAAAATTTTTATTTTGAAAAATGTATTGAAAACTATGTTATGAGAAAATTATGATGAATGTATAAAGGTATAAGGAATATTCAAAAATATTTTCATGCAGGGATGCACCCGGTTTGTCCATTAAAGAGAAAAAAAAATTTAACTGAAAAAGTAGTCCACTGTGTACCAGTCTCCCCTAAATAGTAAGTTTTTATGAAAGAGGGAAATTTTGTGAAGGGGCCGGGCCCTAAATAGGCTCCAAATTTTGTCTGGATCAACCCTTGTAGTGTTTTCCCAAGGCGTTTTCAAGAGGGTGCAGCACCCTGCCTGTTTTTTTTTTATAGTTGTAAATGCGCTCTGCCCATTTTTATATAGCTGGAAACGTGCCCTGATTATTTTGGGTTTGCAAAAATTTACTGTCGCGAATTTCACCAAAAGGTTGCGGGAAAATATCGCACAAAAATTTCCCAATATTTGTACTCGTTGGGGGAAAATTATAAATTTTGTTAAGCTATTGCAGGTAAATAGCAAAATTTGCCGATGAGTCGTGAAAACAATCATGAAATTTGACCACAATCTCATGTAAAAAAAAAAAGAAAAGAAACATGCAAGTTTCACCTGTAAGGTGCGTGAAAAAAAATTGGGAAATTCGCTTATCTGTCACCAAGAAAAGGCAAAATTTGTCAATTAGTAGCAGAAAAAGATCACAAATTTCTTCAATCGATTGCAGGAAAGGAATCATGAAATTCGTCAGTTGGTTACAGTAAATAAACATGAAATTCGTCAATATGTCACGTGTGTAAAAAAAAAAAAAAAAAAAAAAAAAAAAGAAACATGCGAGTTTCACCTGTAAGGTGCAGAAAAAAAATGAGAAATTCGTTTATCGGTCGCCAAAAGAAAGCAAAATTTGTCAATTGGTAGCAGGAAAATATCACAAATTTCTTCAATGGATTGCAGGAAAACAATCGCAAAATTTGTCAGTTGGTTACAGTTACAGGAAATAAACGTGAAATTCATCAATAGTCACGTGTAAAAAAAAAAACAAAAAAACATGTGAGTTTCACCTGTAAGGTGTGGGAAAAATTTTGAGAAATTCGCTTATCGGTCGCCAAAAAAATGCAAAATTTGTCAATTGGTAGCAGCAAAATATCACAAATTTCTTCAATCAATCGCAGGAAAACATTTTCGAAATTCATCAGTTGGTTACAAGAAATAAACGTGAAATTCTTCAATATGTCGTGTGTGGAAAAGAAAAAAAAAAAGAAACATGCCGGTTTCATTTGTAAGGTGCAGAAAAAATTTGAGAAATTCGTTTATCGGTAGCCAAAAAAAAAAGCAAAATTTGTCAGTTGGTTACAGGAAGTAAACGTGAAATTCGTCAATTTGTTGCCAGGAAAAAACTGCTCAATTCGCCAATAGGATGCTGGTAAATATCGCAAAATTAAGTTAAAATTTGCACGTATCAGTAATATTTTACTAAATATTAATTATTAATATACAGTAAAAGACTTTTTAAACATTGCATGTAATGTTGTACTGTTTCATGTAATATGTGTGATATTTAATATAAAATTTTACATATCAATGTAGCATTTGAGGTTTTTGACTCAAAAATTTAAATAAAAGAATAAATTTGTAATTTCGGCATACTTCAGGTCTCAAATCTGAAAAATCAGAGTGAAAGGAAGAGACAAAAAAATCAAAACAGTACTGAAGGGACTCAGAAGGTATTAAAACTAAACTATTCAAGACAGCCATACTCAACAAGCGGGCATGTGGCCTGGCGACCTTTTATGTGCGATCCGAGACCTCAGAGAAAGAATCTACTAGAGAGTACATTCCTTTGTTATATTGTTGAAAAGCCAGTCCCAGGATCAGCTCGGATTTGGCGCTTTAGAAACTGTCTGTTTTGGCGGTGATCGCTTTCTTGGCAACTTCGATTTCATTCTCGTAATAAAAATAAACGTAAATAAACCAAACTGTTGCTCCTTCTAGGATTTAATCTCAGAGGAAGGATAGAAATAAGTTATGAGAGTCCCACCCCTGATGAAAAAAGGATTGTTTAATCTTCTGGATGGATTTTCTTTTTCTGTTTTTGCTGCTGTATTTTATTTTAATGTTATAAAATGGCTTTGTCCTTGTAATAAATGTTACTTAAATTATATTTTTGAAGTGAATACTTCTTTAGGCGTGTTGGGCATTTTTTGAGATGGGAAAAAACGGGGGGCATTTGCTATAGAAATCTATATATTTACATTACTATACAAGTATGTGTTGCGGCCCACCTAACGTCGCAAATATACGTTTGCGGCCCGCGGTAATAAAAGGATGAGTATGGCTGATTCAAGATGTTTAGCATGCATAATAATTTTTTTTAAAAAGAAATTTCTTATTGGTTAAAATTTAATAACTCAAACTGATTTAAAATTTGAGATTTCTTGAGTTTGACATCCTTGGATCTTTGCGAATAATAGTTCCAAAAAAAAAAAAAAAGAAAAACCCATAATTAATCATTTTGAGAAAAGTTGGTGTGAAATATAAACAGTCACATTTTAACTATAATAGATGTTGCTGAATACTAATGAAACTTTCTTTGAATCTTTTTAGACTCCCAGTTGAAACACACCATCACAAACATTTGAAGACAGGAAGACTTGCATGAATATTTGGTTAGTATATTTTTTATTAAAAAATGCCTTGTTTTTTGGAATAATTAGTTTGTTGTGAGATTGCAAAATTTACACTAGATTGCATTATGAAATTCTAGATTAATTTTAAATATCAGATCTTATGTTTTTACTCAAATTTTTTGGAGCAGAGTGGGAAGAGAGATATACTTGATAAGCAGGGTTGCAAAAAAGCCGGCTAAAATTAATAAAAGCCAGGCCAGCGGCTTTTATTGGTTTTAACTGGCTTTTTTTGGCCAAAATTGGCCTTTTTTGGTCAAAATTGGCTTTTATACGTTGAAGCAATTTATTTATAAACTGTAGATTTTTAAGTATTTTTTAACTAATTTAAAAGACATTTTATTGAGTTAGGATTTAATAAATAACTTAATTTCTCAATAATGAAGACATTAATATTGGAATAACACATAGCAGACTGGTGATTTGAGTCAGAATTGTAAATATGTTACCTAAATTTTAACAAGGCATACTTAGTGCTTAACTATTGCTATATTTTTAAAATAAAAGCTTTTTTTTATTATGATTAATTTAATTTACACTTTTTTTTCAGTTTTACTTCTTTAAATAATTAAATAGGACAACAGTTGTTTAATTACATATTTTATTACTCAACTAATTTTAAAGGCTATTAACCCACTAGTAGAAATAATGCAACATGACAGTGGGCATTGCAGATTTTTGAAGATTAATCTAATAGCTTAAAAAATACTGTACTTAAAAAAAAAAAAAAAAAAAAAAAAAAAAAAAAAAAAATTTTACTTTGTCATTGGATTACTGTTATCTTCTTACTGTATTTTCTTTGTAATTGAAAATTTTGCTTATTTAATGGGTTACTATTATTTCTTGTGATAGTAGACATTGTTGCGTCATAGATATATTTTGTTTTGCTGTAGATTGATACACACACAAATTAGTTACTGGGCTATTGATAGGCAAGTTTTAATATTTCTCATATCTTTAAAATCATACATACAACAATTTAATAAAATTACCATTTTCCACTGTTAAAAACAGTAATATGAATAACATTTGCTTTTCATTTCAACAAGTTTTATTTATTTATTTTTTTAACTGTTCTCTCTTTTTTTTATACACTTACATCTACTAAAATCTCCTCAAATATTATATATTCATCCTAATTCCTCTTTCAACGTTGATCATTCCATAATTTAATCTCATCATATGGACTTATCTAGCATGAGTTTTATAATTGTTTAGTAAAAAAAAAAACATTGAAATATATTTTTATAAGACATTAGAATACTGATTACTAACTAAATATGGATGCTCTCAAGTATTATATATGCTAATTTCATTTATTAATAATATAAATTATTAAGTTTTAATCCACAACAATTTTAAAAGTAAAAAGCAGTATATGTAAGAATTTTTCATTTTTGATGGTGATGTTTTGTTATTATTTAATTAAATATAATCTTTAAAATGAACTGATTTAGTAGTTATTTCGTTATTTAAAATAATAATTGTGTCCTTAAACTGCTGCACCATGACATTAAAAGAGAAAATGCATTGAAAAAATGTTATGTTGCATAGTTAAGTGCAATACATCAATTTCAACTGACGTTATATTCACCAGCCGAGAAGGATAATTAAGAAAAATAATGTAAATAAATGAATATCCAAGATTTTTTTTTCTATTTTCATTTATATTGTAATTTTTTTGTGTTTAAATTTACTGATAGTTGACACTTAGGTGAGTGGGGCTTTTCCAGATTTTTTTATTGTATTTATTTTGATATTCCAATGGCAACATTCTTCCATTTGTTTATTTGGCATTACTGTTTGGTGATAATTAATTTTTCTTGAAAAGTGGTCGACGGGATAATGAAAAAATCATTTGATTCCAAATCTTCCATAGTCAAGAGTCTGTGCTAGTCACATGGGCTAATGTTAATCCTATGGGAGTGTTAGTTTGAAATTTTTTGTTTGCATTTCAATATTTGTTTGTTATCTTGTTTGTATTTCAATATACAATGGTTATTTTTTAAGTACGTAACCCTAAAAATTAAGAATAACAATAGCGAAGGACATAATGAATGATTGTTATTGAAATGAATCATCCCGGCATACACAAAAGCATTGCTGTTTACTTTCTTGCTATTTTTGATCAATTAAAACCAGAACTTTTGTAAAACAAAAAGAATTTTAAGAGCCTTGACAACTATGCTTTTGTGCATGTCTGAATGATTCATTCAAATATCAAAATCATTCATTATGCCCATCACTAGAAATCACATGCAAAAAATTAAGGAGGAGGGGGGGGCTTACAATTGCTTCATTGAAGATTAATTCAGTTTTCATATAACAAAATGTCATTTTGTGTGATTCGTAAAATGTTATGTAGTAAAACAGTGTTATTATTTTATTATAGGTGCT
This sequence comes from Maratus michaelseni, assembly GCA_963931845.1. NCBI lineage: Eukaryota > Metazoa > Arthropoda > Arachnida > Araneae > Salticidae > Maratus > Maratus michaelseni. The sequence goes on along the minus strand of OZ007594.1, from coordinate 162,402,434 downwards.
GCTCGAAGAAATCAGCTCTTACTATTGCAGTGATAATGGAGTAGAATAATAAGAATTTTGTCCTGTTCCAAAGATTTTTTTTTTCAAATAAAATAAAGTCACTTCTTTTTTTTTTTCCTTTTTCTGTTATAGTTATATTCTGTACCACCTAGTACTGTCACCTAGTTATTAATATTGCTGATAAGGAAAAAAAAGACTTACATTTTTATTAAAACTTTTATTGAGTAGTAGAGCTGACATGTTTCAAAAATGATATGATAATGAGAAAGCATGCAATAATTTTTAGTATTAATCTTAATCATGTTGCAATATTTAAAACTTAAAATTTTTCTTGTTTTTCTAAAAATGCAAAATTGAGGTAGCAATCAATTTGTAAATTTCCCTTTGTATCTGAAGCTCACATAATTGAAATAAGTTTTTGATGTAGGCAGACATTGACTAAAAAATAATTCTGAGTGGTTCTTTCATACAGTGAGTTAATTAGAGTAACATTTTTGTACTGATAAAAAAAAATTTTAAATTAGTTCAATATGCAAAATAGATTTTAAAACATTTGTCTAATAATTTTATCAAAATAAACAGAATAAGAAATTTATTAATTTGTGTTAACAACTTTGCGTCGAGCGTCCCACACATAATTTTGAATCTGATTACTAGTATTTACAAATGGAATCCTTTGCCTAATTTAATTGAAGAAATTATATGATAAAATAAAGAAAAAAATATTCTAAAATATTGGTATGAAAAATTAAAGATTTTATGCATGATGTGTAATGTATGTGTGACATTTATCACAAAGATTTCTTTTTTTCCCAAGAAAAATTTATCTACCAAAAGTCTTTATCCTCTGCAAGAAAGATTTGTTAAATTTAAATAATATGGGAGAAATAACAAATCTATTAGCCTCTTGTTGCAAAATACTGGAGGATTTAGAAATTTCTCACAAGATAAAATTATCAAACTGATTTTAAATACCATATTTACTTGTGTATAATGTGTACCATGTTATTTTAACTTAAAAAAAAAAAAAAAAAATATCTGTAGAAATCATGATTTACAATCTTTTCTCAAATCTAAATTACTTTTGTATGTGCTCATATATATTTTGCTCTCTTATTAAAATATCATAAAATAAAGTTTCTGCAATATGTATATATACTTTGTGAAAATGTGTATGGTTTGATGTATACAATTAGAAATATTCAGTGTATCATGTATGTGTGTGTATACTGGATTTTAGACCTGAAATTTTTGTAAAAATGTGTGCATTATGCAGGAGTAAATATGGTAGATTTTTTAATTTAGCTATGAGATTTTAGTGAATTACAGCAGACATATTTCATTCGAAATATTAAAAAAAAATTAGTCGATGCTTTGATAAAAATATTCCAATATAAATATGGCAACAGTCCCCAAAGCAGAATATGCTTAAGAGTGCGACATACATCGCAGAACAATGAACTTCTCTGCAGAACATTTCAAATTCTCATTTTCAACACAATTCACTATTCATTCATTTGAAAAAGCACTAAATTTGTCTGTCAATCACCAGAAAAACTTCATCAATCGTTCATTGAAAAAGATTGTGAAATTCATTAATTGGTCGCAGGAAAAGCTCACACAATTTGTCAGTCGATCATGGGGAAAAATCGTGAAGTTCTTCAGCTGCTGCAGTTTAAAAAAAAAACATGAATTTTGTCAGTGGATCATCGGAAAAAAAATCTGAAATACACCGGTCAGTCACATAAAAACCCAGCAACTTTTACCAATCGGTCGCAAAAAAGTGACAAAATTTGCCATCCTGTAGAAAGAAGATATTGCAAAATTCACCTATCAGTTGCGGGTCAAAAAATGTGAAATATGTTTATCAACCGAAGGATTTTTGATTGAAATTTCATGTTTTTTGCCAAGAAAAAGCGCAAAAATTTCTCAAACGGTTGTGGGTAAAAACCATGAAATTTGTCAGTAAATCGTCGAGAAAAATGGGAAATTCGTCGATCAGTAGCGAAAAAAAAACTCAATTTTCTCCAATTGGTCACAAGAAAAAACTGCAAAATTTTCCAATCGGCAGAAAGAAAATATTGCAAAATTTGGCTATCAGTTACAGCTGAAAAAAAAACCCACTAAATTAGTTGATCAGTTTTGGGAAATCCCTCTATTTTTTTCAATCAATTCCAAGATAAAGCGACAAAATTTTCCAATTGATAAAAAGAAAATAATGCAAAATTCGCCTATCAGTCGCAGGTTAAAAAACTAAATTAATCGGTGGATTGTCAGAAAAAAAATCGCAATTCGTCAATCAGTCTTGTAAAAACCCACAATTTTTTCCATTCTGTCACAAGAAAATCCGCAACATTTATCGATCAATAAAGAAAATATCGCAAAAGTTAACAATCAGTTGTGGATTTAAAAAAAAATCGAGACATTCGGATATTAGTCGCTTGAATAAAAAAAAATAATAATAAAAAAATAAATGCAATTTTTGCCCATTGGTCCTAAGAAAGAGCTGAACAAATTTGCCAGTCAGTGAAAAGAAAATATTTAAAATTTGCCAATCAGTCGCGGATAAAAAAAATCTGAAATTCATCAGTGAAGTGTTGGAAAATATCTCGCAATTCTCGAATTAGTCGTGGGAAAAAAATTGCGGAGTTCGATGATTGGTTCTGAGAAAAAAAGTGAAATTCGCCAGTTACCAGAGAGAAAAATCTCAAAAATATTGCAAAAATCGTCTATTACGAGGGGGGAAAAAAGCGAAATTCGTCATTTGATCGGAGTAAAATTGTGAAATTCGTCATTTCTTTGGTTTTTGTGTGTGTTAGCGTTTTACGAAATGTCTTTAGCATTTCTATACAAGATGAAATCGCACTCCTACATATACAAAATACAAGAAAATCTCTGTGTTTTATTTTTTTATTCCCACAGAACATTTGTGATCAGTTGAAGGTTCGTTGCAGAACATTGCAAAATATTCGTTTTGGGGGGGGAATAATATACTGATATTATTGGAATGAAACATTTAGTATTTTTATCTACAGTTGTCTTTACCAAAATTATTAAGCACCCTCGTATTTTTATCATAACTTATTTCAAAGTGTTAGCAGGCCCATGCTGGATGTCTTGAAAGGGCGGTGGACAGAGGGTTATGTTGGCACTTTCATATTAAATCATGTGCCATCATTAAGGGTGGTTCAGGCAGAGGGTGCAAGGGCACGTATTCCTAAGTGCCAGCAGGGGCCTGAATATTAGTCGTAGTGTCTGATGTTTAGTAATAGTATTCAAGTAATAGATATCGCATTTATATAAAAAAAATGTTTAATTAAGAAAGAAAATATAGTTTATAAAAATTCAATGGCGGTGTATTTTGTACATCAGTGGAGACTTACTGATAAAAATAATGAAAAAGTAGAACAAATTTTGAACTTCAACATTGAAGGATGTTTAGGAAGAGAGTAAATGAAGCGCAAGTGACACAATTATTTTAGAATTCACAACTGCTGTCTGTGTCTTTAATGGTTAAGTTATTACAATTAAAATGACAGCAAACTAACAACTCGACTTTTAATTAAACAATTTGCTTTAAAAAAATGAGTTTTTTTTTAAAACTAAACTGCTTTGTTTTTCAGTAAGTTTCAGAATTGAAACTTTCATAGTATAGTAACTTTCATAGTATTGTTATGCTATGCAAGTTAATAGGTAATCATGACAATTAGAATAACTCTTACCGGAAAAGCCAAAGTATATAAATCACTTATCTTCATCAATGAAAATATTTCCTAAAACTTGTATAATTTTTATTAACAGATATTAAAAGTTAAAATAATAAAAGTAACATATAAATTTAAAGTATATTTTAAAAATAAGATTTCTCTATTTTCATTGTTGAAGACAAATTCCATTATATTTTAACATTTTCTGCAAGAATTATTCTAATTTTCATATAGATATACTTAAGACATGCAAGGAAACAATGTCATTTCATTGGAAATACAGTCTTGGCTGAAAGTATTCAGCACCCCCATATTTTTAATATATTTGTAAAAGTAATAGTTATATACAAATATTTAACTGCATATAATTTAGGAATTTTCTTTTTAAGTTTATGGTTTGTAAAAAAAAAAAAAAAAAAAAAAAAAAAAAGATAGTTAACAAGCAACTTGTCATTTAATGAAGTCATTTTCTTTAAACACCTACTTTTTCAAAACTATAAATTACTTTGTTTTCTGGAAGTTCATTGTTATGTCATAAGTTAACAGATCATCATGGAAATTGAAATATTTCTTGCCTGAAATGCCAAGATCTCTTCAGCAGCATAAATATTTCTTAAAATTTATTTTTGTTATTAACACATGTTAAAAAATAAAATAATAAAAATTACATATAAATGTATTTTTTATTATTTTTTTTTTTTTTACATAAGCTTTCTTTATTTTCGTTTTTGAAGACTAAGTTCATTTTGTCTTTTCTTACAATAATTATTTTCTTGATTATTTATTAACTGGCTTAACAGAACAACAAAATTTAATTTAAAAAAAAAGTTTTTTAAAGAAAATAGCTTCATTAAAAGATGAGTTATGCGTTTGCTATCTTTGAAAAAAAATAAAAAACTTATTTTTTAAAGAAAATTCTTAATTGTATACAATTTAATATTTGTATCCATCTATTATTTTTACCAAATATATTATAAATATGGGGGTGCTCAATACTTTTGCCCTAAGGCTGTATTTCTGATGAAATTTCTTGGATATCTTAAGTATATCTATAAGAAGTACTGAGTATCAATAAATAGACATGCATTAGACGTCTTATAAACGCATATCAGATGTCCCTGGATATCTACAATCCAAGTCTTAAGCACGGCTATAAGACATATTGCATGTCGAAAAGTGATCTATGCTTGGATGTCTTATAGACGTGGTCTCATAGACTACCTGGATATCTTGGACGTCTAATAGAACTCAGAGAGATCACACATAACATCTCCATAAGAGGTGAAAAGGGTGTATCATGGATATTTGTAGACTTCTTATAGATGTGTCGGTTTTCTTGGGTTTACAGCTTGTAGATGTCTTATAGATGGGTGTGTGCTGTTTGGGAAAGCACTTTAACTAGAAAACCAACTTCACTATTTAAGATTTTGTAAAGTCATAACACCTCTGAAGAATCGTACTTATTTGCCTCCATATTCTACTAAATGTTAAACCATCACCAGCAATAATTTTATAACTTCTATCACTAAAACAACTACCGAATATGTACTTGACTTAAACTAAAAATGTCACTTTACTTCCGCTGAGATAAAATACAAGTATAACTAAAATAAAATCTACTGACACTGGAACGAACGTACATACTATAACAACACACAAGACAACACTAAAATGACACAGACAATATCCTTGAATGGGGCAGCAGAAGAAGAAGATATGAAGATATTGTTCACCGGCAAACGTAACTATATATATCTTATCACTCCCTCAGATCACTATGCCACGCATGCTCACCACGATCCTCCGAAACTTCTAGAACGTCAAAGACATTGCTTTATGCAAAACTATCGTCCTAGCGTTAGCCACCTAACACGTACTGTGATTACGTCATGACAATGCCATCTCTCGGCATCCAAGCTAACCACGATGACGAAGATCGAAAATGATGAAACGTATCGAATGATGTAATCAATTGCGGAAAGTTACCGCGAGTTATGAAGCCACATATAGTAAACAGAGAAACGGGAAACTAAAGATCGTTTGGAAGCAAAGGTTAACTTTATATTTACATTTAAGACTGATATAATATAGCCAGATTCATTTAATAAGTAAGTTTATCTATTAATATTAATATGTATTTTTATGAAAGTTTAAATCAAAATAGTATTTGTTTTGAAAGACTTTAAACATAAAACAAGGTTTAATTACTAAATTAAAGATATATTTTATGAGATTTCTTGAATAATATATTGTTTAATTTAACATAAAAAGAACAAAAATATAATTTAAATATGCCTAAAATATATTATAACCCTAGATACTTTTAAACTTTAAATGAATATTGAACTACAAGTTTATAAAGGATATGTAGAATGATGAGACCAGTTGTTTAGAAATGAGGGATTATTTCTTAGACATGTCCTAATTTTCCTAACAATATTCACATTTTGGAAATATAGCAGTGCGCAAGCGCAGATTGTGACGTTGTACTGTACTGAAACGTCTGTAAAACTTTCATTTCCAATGCATTTAAAATTTTAGTTTAAAAAGGTGTTAGTGTTCACTTGATACAAACAGCATAATGTCGTAGCAAAAAATTATCTATGGCAGATGATAATTTTAATCCGAATGTGTGAGCTCTTTTATTTTCTGTGTTGTGGCAATCTTAATTATTGCCTACCGATGAGTTGAAAATACGTGTTCTTTTTTTGAGAGTGATAAAGTAAATGGAATTCTGAATGATCCTAAATGAATGAAATCCTACAAAAGGTACATTTCTTAACCACTTAACTGCCGCAGGCATATATATCTGCCTTTAGAGAATGCTGCCAGCTGCCATATATTATAAAAATGGCAAACTGTCAGGGCAGCAGGCCAATTTTCACTAGCAGAGCCGTGTTCTGTACATTTATAACATATGCATTTTCTTTTTGTTATTTCAGAAAACCAATCACAATCTTATTTAATTGCAGAATTATGTTATTAAATAAGGCAATGCAGATCGTATAAGATTTCGTCAACAGTTAAGGGGTTAAAGTAATGTATTAAAAATAATCTTTTCTTGGAGTTTGGAGTTACAATTTTGGAGCTGTATGAGAATGGTGAGCTTCACTGACTTCGAATATTGTGAGATGGTGCTTATTTACGGCGAATGCCAACAAAACGCGACGCATGCTGCATGGGAGTATGCCGTTCTTTTCCAACTGGGCCACATCCAAGTGCAGTTACCATCACAAATATAGTGCAACGGCTCAGGGTGACGGGAAGCACTAGAAGTCGGCAGCGTTCTGGCAGACCAGTGAGTGCAGGTATGCGTATAGTGCCAGATACTATTTTGGCATATGTACTAATCTATGCACACAGCAGTACAAGAGATATCAGCATGGCTTGTGGCTTAACACAGGCCTGAGTATGGCAAATATTGCAAGGTCAACATGCACATCTCTATCGTGTCACTCTGCAGCAAGCACTGTTGCCACGGGATAATGAGCATAGATTTGATTGGTGCAACTGGACATTAATGTTGAAGGTAACTCAGATTTTTTTTTTTTTTGTCCAACATTGCTTGGTCGGATGAGGCACTGTTTCAATATACCAGAGTACTAAACCGACACAATGCCCACTACTGAGCGTTGGAAAATCCCTCGTGAAAATATCAACCAGATACCAAGTGCGCTGGTCCATTAATGTGTGGTGCGGTATCTGGAAGGATCGCTTACTGGACCTGTGTTCTATGAAGGCACATTAAAATGAAGTGAATCGATTTCGGAGATTTTTGAGCATACAGGCAAAGGTTTATCTTATCCGTGTGAATCAAATGTCGTTTTGTACTAATTAATTGATGCTCTAAAACTTTCTAACTGGACATTTTACTCTATCTCTTTTCATTTTCGATTTGCAATGGCTATCTTCCAAATTTTGCCACTAGGGACGCTGCTGTCATTTGCATTAGGTCAGGTGTAGTTGCTTTACTATACCATTATCTCACTTGCATAGCTGTAGCTCTCTCCGTTCACAAGTATTTTCAGGTTAAAAGGACTTTCCAATGCACCCTGTATATATATATATATATATATATATATATATATATATATACTAAAATGCACGTTTTCTTTTAAATGTGACATTTTTTTTAGTAGAAGCATTTTGCCCATCTGAGATTAGCTCATTATATATATATATATAATATTTTTATTGGAAGAACATTCTCAATTACAGCCAAAGGTTCTGATTTCAAGATCCAGCCTTAACGCAATTTTCACACAGTTAGAAAAATCACTACTCATATGACATTAATTAGTTTTATTTACATTAATTGATGTCCCACACACACCAATATTAGCAAATAGAATTCAGATTAAAAACTTATAAACCAAGCTGTAAAGTGTAAAGAAAAATTGTAGAATGTTGTTACTTGCTAAATGAACTTTCTTGTGAAAAGGAGCTCAGAAATAATAATGTCATAATTCAAAAAAAAAACTTTTTTTTTTTTATACATGAGCTAATCTTGGATGGGCAAAATGCTTCTACTAAAAAAAATGTCACATTTAAAAGAAAACGTGCATTTTAGTTCATTAATTGTTGTGGTTTAATATTTTATTCTAATGGTTCATTTTACTAGCACTGATATTATGGTTGCAAAAAACGAAAAAACGAACTTTAAAATTTTCTTGATTTTTTGGATTGAAATAAAAACTTTATTTAAAATAAATAAATATTTTTATGCATATGATAAGAAATTTAAAAACATGCATTTTGATACATAAAAGTGAAACATTTTATTAGAGTTGTATCAAAGAGTCAAAATTTTCACTAACTTATCACAACACCTGTTCCTAGCTTAAACTGCTTAAAATGAAAAAAAAAAATATGAAAAACAGTTTAATTCTTCAACTGTTTTTCTCACATTCTGCACCACATGGCATAAAAAAATAGCCTAAATGGCTTTCTACTGAAAATCCTATTAAAACCATAGACATCTAATACAAATAGACAGCAGACTAGTAACCCTTTGTTGAAGCAAACAACTCCCTCCCCACCATCACGTGATGGTGGGAAAATAATACGACAAACTGTCACTGGAATTTCACTGCTACAGAGAGTGACTCGTTCCTTGTTCATTTCGCTTGCGTTTGAATTTATCGGGATATTTTCCTTTAAAATGATTATTTCCGTGATATTTCCCTTTGCCCTTACTGCCTTTTGCACTAAATATTTGCTTGCATAGTAAAAACTCACTCACAGATGTATTTTGAAAAGAGTGCCTGACTTTAAAAGAATGTTATTTTTTTTGTTTTTGTTTTTTTAATCGGAAGTGTTTCATCCTATTTTACATTTTCCTAAAATATTTTATTCTATATTTCTAAAATATTCAGTTATCCCATGAAATTTACCACGTTAAAATGTTAGGTATGAAATTAATATTCTGATAATTCATGAAATCAGTGTTGAATTCAGGCATTTTTCTCAGGGAGGTATTCCTGCACTGTATAATACAGTAATACTAATAAAGTGGGGTTTTTAAGTAACTTGCATTAGATGGGGGGACGGGGCGATGTATATAATGCATCCGGTCCCAGGGCCTGATTACCGACAGGGCACAATTCCACCAGTAAAATTTAATAGAAATTTTCCACTTATTAAAACACCCTATTCATGCAAAAAAATCTATTCTTTTTTACTGGTGGAAGTGTGTCTCGTTGGTAATCAGGCCCTTTTTTATCATTTGAATAAAAAAAAAATTGATCAAATATATTGCCATCCCCAGTAGGTAAAACTATTTTTTTTTTCCTGGTCTTTTTTACAAAATAAATTAAGACCTCAGAACCTTTCTTATGCCAGGGCATCTTTAAAGGGAAAAAAATTAATCTTGTCCATTGGATAATTTTCAAATTACAAATCATAAAGTAAAATAAAAAATGGATGTAATCTATATATTTAAAACGCTAAGCGATTTCTTTCGACAATCCGTGAGAACAAACTACTGAATCAAATTACATCATTCTTTTTTTAAATGAAAGCTATTTACACACAGATTTGTTATCGTGCATTCGTTTGTTCAAAAATTTAATTAATTAACCGTAATTTTCAATTAAACTTTTACGTCTGCTAATGATGTCATAATCGGATAACGCCTACTGTTCCGAAGCACAGAGTTTATTTTCTAAACTCTGTGGTTGAATAAAAGAGAAATAATAAATATTAAAAGCACGCGGTTTTAAGGCCGAATTTGTTAATTTGCAAGTTAAATTTCGGTAAAAATACTTATCCGCGTGTTTTATAAGCGAATAAAAATTCATATTTATTGTGACGTCACGGGAATATTGTCCATTGGGTTTATTTTATCATTATGCATTATAACTTTGTTGATGCCATTTTTTCATTACAATTAAATACAAAATATATTTATATTTGTGTGCATGGCGTTTAAGCATTAATGAAGTACGTGTCAAGTACGAATTAGTGCCTTCACTAATGAAGTACGTGAAGGTATATGAAGTACGTGTGAAAAGTTTGCGCCGTTGAAAATGATGTTATGCTTAGCTTGAAGTGCATTTTAACATGGATAAAACTAAAGAGAAAATGTATATGATTGTGTTAACATGACATAATTTTACTAATTTTTGCATTCATAATTATAAAGATTAGAATTGGAGCCGTCATTGATTTCTTCATCTTGATTGCATACCTTGATTACATGTTACCAATTGCTTTTTTTTTAATTATAGGATAGAAGATTTCCTTTTTAATAAAAAAAAAATCACAAAAGTAAAGGATTTCAGGAAATTTAAAGTTATTAAAAATAGTGTTATGGTAGAAAAAATATTGAAATAATTATTGTATTTTTAGCTAGAATAAACAATGTAAGACTAATATTTCATAGGAATTATTTTGGTAGATTTATTATAAGTTCATTTAACAGTTCCTTATTAGCGCAAAGTCCTATTTCTTTCACTGTGAATTTCTCTTTCGATGTCAAAAAATGTTTTTCCACTTTTGGACGTCAGCCAAAATACAGTGGCAATTTTTAGAAATGTACAACAGTTGTGACAACAAAGGCGCTATCGCTTTAGCTTTCATCGCGCTTACATCACTTCGACATACTACAAATTTCTATTTTTTACTACATTTTACAATTTCAATTCTTACATCATCAATTAGAAAAAAAATTAGCTTTCGATTGAAATTTATTTGAAAACTGCCGATTAATTTAACGACTTTTTAAATAATTTTCAAGCATGAAAAGTTTTTCAATTCTATCTTATCAATGACCACCAGTTTACTTCAATAATGTAAAATAGCCCCTGGGAAAGTTGCTATAATTGAAAATAGATTTCCCTAACCATCATAAAAAGTGAATAATAATAAAAAAAAAAAAAAAAGAAAGTGATAAATCATAAGATCAGATTATCCATAAGATAGAACATTTTGGCGCTAAACAAAAATCTGTCAGGGAAAAAAAAAAAAAAAAAAAAAAAAGACTATTTTTAGTTTATGTTGAACATAAAATTGATATGTTGAATTCGTTGATGAATATGTTCCATCAGATATCAGGGTATGCTAGGAATTGCATTTTTTTATTTTTTTACATTTGCCAACTGTATAAGAGGAAAAATATCCCCGACTGTGATGGAAAAGGGATAATCATCCTGATTATGTCAAGGAACCGAAGAAATCATACAAATAAATTACACTTGAAAACATTAAAAATCTCAATCATCTGCAGATAGATTTATTGCTGTAAAAAACTTCTTAATCTTTGCATAAAAATTGATTAGCTTAAAACAATGGATGCATTTTAGAAGATATGGATTTGAAATGAACAATGATTAAAGAGGACATTTTAAAACTTTTAATTTAATCATTTTAAAACTTTTTTAACGTCGAATTTCGACGGTGCTTTTGGGCAGATGCAATGCACATGCGCATAGGAGCTCATTCGGTTGCATTATCACAGGGGGGGGAGGGGATGTGTGCTTTATTTACTATGTTCTGTTATTTACTGAATATGATATGAACGTAGGAATATACTATTTGTATATATTTCATAGGTCCATGAATTTTTTTTCTTGCCGTGGGGAATATGGTGGTAATGTCAAACTGATTTGCATTTCACAGTTATTTACGGATTGTTTGTTTGGAGTTTGCATCGGAAATAGTACTGTATTTGACTGGGGAAAAAATTGAAATAAAATATTTGAAAGACTGTTTTATACACACCCCTTCATAAATAATAAAGAAACTTATTTTACTGATATTGTTATAGTATTTTTTTGCGTCAAGTTTTGACGGGTTCCATCTAGTATAAATTAAATTACTATAAAAGATAAATTGGTTACTCCAATTTTATCTTTCGATTGGGTGTGGATTTCACTCAAAAAGACTCGTAGACTAGTTGAAATAAAATGCTAAAACTGTTTTTCCTTGTGAATACGACAGCTTGCTTTTCTAGTTAAGTTTGAATTTCGTTTCTAGATCTATGTTTCTTTTATTAAGAGAACAGAAACAGAAAGTTGCCAAGAAAGGGATTACCGCCAAAAAACGGCACCCTTTCGCCATTTTTTGGTGATGAAAGGGGAAAGATCTTTACTTCAGCTCTCTGAGGGAAAAAAGAATGAAGTCTGTTGTCTATTTGTATCAGATGTCTATGATTTAAATCCATGTTGCAGTAGTTTTTGTGTGCTCTAACAATGGACACACAGACTGTCAGTTTTTATACATATAATAATATGATTGATAAATGAAAATATATTTGTGACTATATCAGAAATTATCAAATTTTTATTAGAGCATTAAATAAAGCACTAAATAATTTCTTGATTCGAAAAAAAAAACCACTTACCTCATCAATAAAAGCTAATAAACTATCACGTTGTTGTGTTGAATGAACATAAAAATGAGCTACAACTTTTCGCAATATTTTTGCATTCAATCTTTTCCTTATAGATACCAAAGATCGAACTACTCTGAGTGTAAAACGTGGTTCTTTTGAAGTCACAGACTTTTCAATGAACACTAAATGCTCTTTTATATCTAAAATATAAAAATACATTATATTGAAATCAATTTTGAATGGGAAATTACAAAGAATTGTAATCATTTTTAACATAAATATAATTATTTTTAAATCAAAAGAAATTTTTTTTTTTATAATTTAATTTTTAGTTTTATTACATACAATATGTTACATTTAAATCATATCAAAATTAAAATTAACTGAAAAGTTTATTTTATTAAAATCTAGAGAAATGCTTAAGTGATACAAAAAGAAACAACAAAATGCTTATAAAAAACCTTTAAATGATCAACATATGTTTCAACGCTCATGTGGCACCATTTTCAAGAAATATAATGATAAACAAAAGTATTCTAGCATATTTGGAAAAAGGATGCAATACTTGGAGCAAAATAAAATTCGCATAAATAAAACAGTTAATAAAAAAAAATGGTCAAATATATCATGAAAGAAAAAAAAAATCTACTCGTTTTTATTGGTGGAAGTGTGCCTCATTGGTAATCAGGCCCTGTCCAATCCCAGGCCTTTTTTTTATTATTTGAATAAAAAATTAGATCGGTAAAATATTGCCACAAAGTAGGTAGAACTATTTTTTTTTCATGGTCCTTTTACAAAATAAATTAGGGCCTCAGAACCTTTCTAGTCTTTAAAGGGAAAATAATCAGTCTTGTCCAATTGGATAATAATGGACAATATCCTCGTATATTGAGCATTCCCCTCGCATACGAGGGTGTCTGATTACTGAGAAAAAGTAAACTTCTTTCGTTGATTAATCCTAGTTTCTCTATACATATAATTCTAATCCTAGAATGTCAAACAAATAAAAGAGGATTTTCCAAATTTGCTAGAATACTTTTGTTTATCGTTATATTTCTTGAAAATGGCGCCGTATGAGTGTTGAAACGTATGTTGATCCTTAAAAGGTTTTTATAAGCCTTGTGTTTTTTTTTTTTTTTTTTTTTTTTGTATCACTTAAGCATTTCTCTAGATTTTAACTATATTTAGTGATCTTATTTTGTGATTATGTAAGTTTATTTTAATTTTTAAAAATGAAAATAGAATATATCCTCCAAACTAGCGGCCCTCACTCGCTTTGCTTCGGGTTAACCTTGAAAACCTTCATCTCTTTGTGTTTTCTGTAGACCTTTTTAATGTGTACAATAATTAGTACATTATTTTGATAAATCTTGTAGGGTTCAGCCTGCGTTTGCAATGTATAAGCGGAAAAAATGAAATTATTTACGACATCACATTAAAAACCTCAAAAATAACAGTATTTCTCCACTATTTAATGGATGTTATTATACATATAAACCTTCCTCTTGAATCACTCTATCTATTAAAAAAAACCGCATCAAAATCCGTTGCGTAGTTTTAAAGATTTAAGTGTACATAGGGATATAGGGACAGAAAAAGCGACTTTGTTTTATACTATGTTAAGATAATGGACATTTCTGGAGTGTGGAATTTATCTGCTATTGAGAGATAAAAATACAAACAAATAGGATAAATGCTCTAATAATAGACCACATTCATATAAAATGCTTTATGAAGAGTTTATTTTTGGTTCCAAATGAAATATTACAATTTCCCTACATGCAGCCATCTTTCATCTTTTAAGTCATATGCACTTGCTATTATTATTATTATCTTTATTACTATTATTATATGCACTTATTATCATCTTTATCAGCAAAGAATTCTGGGCATTTTTTAAACTGCATTTAGTAATCAATTATTTTTTTTCTGGTTGTCCTATGATTGAGGTCAGATAACCATTTTTCCTATCTTTTAGTTAACTGATGACAAAATTTTTAAAAGGTAAGTATTAATTTATTATTTATTCTTTTCTAAAATTATAAGGTTGTAGTATTAATAGGATAAATAAACGAACATTTTTTAGTATAAAAAGTAAATAAACTTGTTAGGATTAATTTAAATGGGACCGATCATTGAGTATTATATTTTGTTTACATGTTCAATAGTCGGCCACCAGGAGTGAAATGTTTACTGCAATGCTAAGAAACATTTACAATTTCATGCCTGAAGTTTAAATTGAGTTTTATTTTATCATTTTTTCTATAATATTTATTTGTCCTTTTTTAAGTATATATTTGTATTAATTTAATAAAATTGTCTGTAAAAGTCTGTAATTTTAAAATGCTATATATTTTTTAAAATATTCACTTTCGTGCCAACAATATATATAAAAAACTGTTTTATTTATGCGAATTTTATTTTGCACCAACTATTATACTTGGCGACAATTGTGTTTGTGTAACGGAAAGGTACCCAACTTTTTGACAATGATATATTTTCTATTGTCTGAAAGAGTTTCAGATAACAGACTACATGCTGTTATTATCAAAAGATTGTCACAGTGAATTGTGCCTGCCAGATTTGTCCAATATAAGTCAGTTGGTAGACCCAAAAGTCCAGGGCTCAAATTGCAGCCTGGACAATTTTTCACTCAGTTGGAAAGTTAGAACTGGTATGATTTATTTACCAATTAGAACAATTGTGTTAAATTAATATAGTGTTAATTATGTCTCCGACATTTTCTTGGGGTTCTGTCACCAAAAGTGGCTATATGAGAAAAGCTACATACAAGGAAGTGGCGGAATGGCTTTGTGATTCCTAGTAAAAAGGTAAATACAACAATTATTCTTTCTAGATTCAGAGAGTCTAATTCATTATCACATCTAATAATGTTGTTTCCAGAATAGCAGCCTGAAGATAGCAATGACGAACACAGTGATATCAATGATCCAATAATTTAGATATTGAAATTTTTAAACTTTTTTAATCTGAAAGTGAACTGTCTGACTTTGATGGATTTAATTGATTTTTTATCTGTAAATATTACGCAATTATATTTTAAATATTAAATATTTTGTAGTCAATTTCATGGTTAATCTCGGATTAAAGATAATGAAAATTTCTTACAGGATGCTTGAGGTAAGATTTTAGTTTCTTAATTAGATAATTTATAATGTTGAAAGGGAGACTCCCCTTCTAGGGAAAATTGAATTTCAAGCCCTGGCTTACTAAAGTAACATGGAATTGGAAAAAAATTATAAAGAGAAATTTCATGTAAGTCAGCATAAATAAGACAGACAGTAAAGCAGGAAATCACATTACTTACCAGCCAACGAGAGAGCTTCAACATCTACTCTAGGCGCTTTATTTTCAGAGACATTCTCTCCATCTTCAGTAGCCATTTCAACATCATTTTCTTGAACTGCCATTTTCTAAAATAATAATACATAAGGTAAAGATATAATAAATTATAACACCTTGTACTAATATATTTCTTTTAAATGCTAAAAGGTGTAAATTAACAATATAATATTCAGTAAAATAACTTTTATTAGATTGTTGACATGTTTCAGCTGACTCTGAGCCATTTTCAAAAACAAATGAGAATATTCTATAACTGCACGGTTTTTGAAGTTATTATTTGAAATGTTATCATTTAATTTTCATGTACATTTTTTTAACTACGCACGTTATCTTTTATTTTTACTTAGTTGTTTATTTCCATATTTGTAACCATGAAGTAACTCGAGCCACAATTTTGGTAAGTTAAAAGATGTGCATCGTTACATATTGTACTTTTGCATGTTACTATCTCTATGGTTTCTCTTACGATGGATGGATAGTATAGACTGGAGGGTTGATTAGTTTATGACGCTCGATTATCTACTTGAGGGATATAGGCCTTAGGGGGAAGTGCCTTCCGTGGGGGTCTTTATAAGGGATCCAAACCTGTATTTAAGGCAAGGTTCGAAGATATAGACTGGGGGGGGGGGGGGTTATTTTACTTTCATTGAAATTTATTTGGATGGCAAGGGTTGATCCAGGCAAATTTTGGGGCCTATTTAGGGCCCCTTCACAAAAATCAATTTAACAAAATGGGTCCCTTCACAAAAATCAATTTAACAAAATGGGCCCCTTCACAAAAATCAATTTGATAAAATGAGCCCCTTCACAAAATTCCTTTTAATAAAATAGGCCCTTTCACAAATTCTATTCTGTGAAAACTTACTATTTATTAATTATTTTGTGACTTTTAAAATGTGTAATTTGTAAACAAACAAGTTCACCAGAAAGGAAAACTTCAGCAAAAGGATTTTAAAAAGTTTTTGTTAATAACTATTTGGTTTGAATGAGTAACCGAATTTCAAAATTCATTACAAAATGTTATGTTTCACAAAAATATAATAAATTTCACAAAAATAACCTTTACTTTTTTCACAAAATGGGCCCCAAGAAAAAAAAACCTGCATCGACCCCTGGATGGTTTCTTCTTGAAATAATCTTACCAGGGCTGTAGTTTTTCTATTATACTTAATATCAGCTATATATGCTCCTTTTTTCTGTAACTAAATTTCCTGCTGGTCATGCCAATATAGTAATTCTTAGATCCCTCTTCTTTAATAAAAGGTATTTCATATACTCCTGAATAATTTTCAAAATTAATTGGGTCATTTTGCGGCAAATGATATGCTTTAATTTCCGAAGGAGTTTGGCTATTAAACAGACATTGAAACGTTTAAGGCTGTATTTTAATTTTTCAAAAAGCTTGGAGAATATTGAAGAGTATAAAGTTTGGATTTTTGCAAATCAACTTTGTTTTCTGGTTTCTTATTATTAGCAATATCCACAATTTATTAATATGGTGTATCTTAAAACCATTATTACAAGCAATTTTATGAATATTATCTCATTCATTACCCAATTTATTTTTGGTACATATCATTAAGGCCTGTCTTATGAAAAATCTGTAGGCTGAAATTTTATATGTAAATGGAGAACATGCGCTACTTGGTATGGTGGATTAGTTAGCCATACTTTTTCGGAAAACAGATCTGTCAATAGATTTATTTGTTCTGGTTAACATTATATCAAGGAATGGAAGACTTTTATTATATCAATTTCAATAGTGAATTTAATATTATTGATTTAAA
The DNA here is from genome assembly GCA_963931845.1 of Maratus michaelseni. Classification (NCBI taxonomy): domain Eukaryota; kingdom Metazoa; phylum Arthropoda; class Arachnida; order Araneae; family Salticidae; genus Maratus; species Maratus michaelseni. Next base: position 162,384,741 of record OZ007594.1, on the reverse strand, counting down.
ATATTTATACATCATCTAAACTCAATTGACAATAACATTAAATTCACCATTGAAATTGAACATAATAAAAGTCTTCCATTCCTTGATATAATGTTAACCAGAACAAATAAATCTATCAACAGATCTGTTGGTTAAATCCTAGAACAAGCGAGACACTTGGCGCTTGGCAGCATGAATTTGGCAAAGCGATAAATGAGTTTTTCTTGCTACCGGTTTGTTTCTTATGTTTCTTCCACGCCTATTGTGGTTGATTGGTTGGTTTATTGTTGTTTGTCCTGAAAATTGGATTGGGTTTGCTCAGAGCAAAGATAGAAGGTCTTGATTGGTTTATTCTATTCTCTATTGTGCGTCGGATTTGTTGACTTATGCTCATGGAATGTGTTTTGTTTAATGGTTTGACATTTTGTTGTATGTAATAGAATAATTCCTGTGAAATATTAAAAAACAAAACAACAGATGAGAAATAGAGGTGTTATATATATTATCACAGTGGCAACACTATTTTTCTGCAGACGTTTTGGCAACAATAACATTTATTTCAATATTCGATAGATGCCGCTATGTTTGCTTGTACTAAGTTTATTAGTGCTGATTAAATTGTAATGTGATTAAAAGATGGAATACAAACAATAATAACAAAAGGTAAGTGAATTTTTGTTGATTTTATTTGATAAGATGTATTTCACGCAGGGTTGTAAAAAACCCAGCCTGGGCAGATAGCTGGGCGGGTACCCGGGCAGCTACCCACTACAACCCTGATTTCATGCATTCTAGAGTTTGCTTCACAGGGAGTTTCATGCATCCAGGGTTTTTTTTTTTCAGTTAATGTACGTGAAGCATACATTACATACATATAAGTTACTAACAGCTGTTTGGATGAATTTCATGCATTCTAGAGATTGCTGCATAAGGAGTTTCATGCATCCAGGGTTTTTTTTTTTTTTTTTTTTTCAAGTTAATGTATGCGAAGCGTACATACATATGTTACTAACCGGTGCTTGAATGAATTTTGTGCATTCAAAAAATCAGAAATCTCAAGATTCTCCCCAATCATAACCTGTATGCTTTGTGACAGAGAATTCGCTACTTACACAGTTCCTATGAAAATTTCTTTCACAAAGTAAACATTGATTTTATTCCATTTTGGGACAACTTACAAAGTTTAAGCAAAGAGGAAAAAATAGCTAAAAATTTGTAAAAATAGAAAAATTCGAAGGAAAAAATTGCTAAATGTTTGTAAAAATCGAAATATCCAGAGGAAATATTAAGATTGTAAAAATAGAAAAATACAGAAGAAAATATAGCTAAAAGTTTGTAAAAATTGAAAAATCTTGAAGAAAAACTTGCTAAAACTTTGTAAATAGTCGTAAAACAAAATAAAATAGACGTTAACTTTGTGAAAAAGCTTGCTGTAAGAAGTGTGTAGGTAAGTATCTCCTTGGCTGCTGAAAGCATGCGTTCTGATTGGGTAGAATTTGGAGGTTGTCAATTTTTCGGTTGGTGTGCGTAAAAAGAAAAATCTCCAAATCGGGTGTCTAGCTTGTTCTTGGACTTTGCTGATCTGTTTTCTGAAAAACTATGGCTAACAAGTGTTTTGCTCCAGAAAAATTTAAACTATAATTCATTTGTAAATCAGATTCTACTTCCCACATATTAATTGTCCTTTCTTATTCGAATACATTCTCTGCATTTATCTACATTGTATCTCTAATTATTAAAAGTGCAATTTCATTTCGTGAGAATCTGAACATTCACATATTTTGATATAATAGTACCACATTCCTGGAAAGGAAATAAAGAATAGCTTCTGTTTAAGTTCTTTGAAAATCTCTCAAACACTTTATTCAAAATGCAGGATATTAAAAAAAATGTAGAAAGAAAATAAGTTAAAACACACTCACAGTTACAAAATACAGAATATAAAATGCAATCACAATGTAAAAAAAAATAATAATGGTTAATTAATAGCCCAGTGGCAGAAACACCGCGACGTAGTCGCGGACATTTTTTGTCTGCACTAATGAAATTAATTTAAAAAACTGTCCTCACCTCTTGAATTTCGGCAAAGGATTGCAGTAAAAAAAAACGGAATTTCGTCAAAAGATCGTGGTAAAAATATGCGAATTTCATCAAAAGATCACGTTAAAAACACGCGATTTTAGTCAAAGGATTGCGGTAAAAAAAACGTGAATTTCGGCAAAGGATCGCGGTAAAAACACGTATTTTCGTCAAAAGATTGCTGTAAAAGCATGCAAATTTTGTCAAAGGTTATCAACACTTGAATCAGGGTTGGCAAGTATTTGACGCATGACGGTTTTTACCGTCATGTCAAAAAACCCATTTTTAGTAGTTTGTTTTTTCATTTTTTTTTCATTCTATCTTTAATATTAAGCTGTTTTACATAAAATATTCAGAATCAAAAAGACTCTAAAGTATATTTATCCATCCAAGAAAAACAAAAAAGAATTGCATTAAAATAATACGTGTACATTTCTGTTAGAAGATCTCTACAATAATCTTAAGCAATTTGGCAAAGTCTAAAAAAATTAGATTTTTTCAAGAAATCCTGTAACTTATAAGAATTAGATTAAACAATGTGTATAATTTCGGTACAATTTATTACATTGTTGAAAACAAAACGGTACTTTTTGGTTAGCCGGGCACCAGTGATATATGTACCTATATAAATATATATGTATATGCATATATATAGCAGAGTTTCCCCCAGGTTTAAAAATGGGCAGGGTGCTGCTGACGAGAAAAGGGCACTTTTTTATTCTTAAGGGCACTTTTTGGATTCTTGAAGGCACTTTTCAGATTCTTAAAGGCAGTTTTTTAATTTTTAAAGGTATTTTTTTTGGCTTTTAAAGCCATTTTTGATATTTAAAAGTCAGGGCGATTTTTTTAAGACAACATTGAGTTAATTTTTACTATGAAAGCAAATTTTTTAATGCAAAAAGGAAAAAGGACACTTTTTTTACTGAGGGGCAAGAAGGGTGTTAATTATTTTACTGGGAGGGACAAGAAGGGTGCTAATTATTTTTACGAAGGGCAAGAAGGGTGCTATTTTGTAAACCAAAGGGCAGGCAGGGTGCAGCACCCTTCGGAAACTGTCTGGGAGAAACTCTGATATAGTCATACATATATGTGTGTACATATATGTATGTATATATATGTGTATGTATATATATGTGTATGTAGATATTTTTGTATCTATATATATATAATATATGTGTATATATACATGCATATAAATCACTGGCGCCCGGCTAACCGAAAAGTACCAACAAAACTTTAAGATTCTACTTATTGAAGTGCAAATGAAAATCACCATAATTGCATTTATGAAATACATAAGAAATTTTAAAATATTATACATTTTAAACTAACGTTATCATAAAAATATAAACTAATATATAACATAAACTAACATATTTTTTAACATTTTAAAATATTATATCGAAGAATATTCAAATTTATTCATTGCCAGTCTATGCTCAACATCTATTGTCATACAATGTAACAGCATTTTTGCATCTCTAAAATAATTTTAATGTACTTTATTAAAAATGTATATTGAATGTTATTTAATAATTATAATAACCTTTTATTATCATTTAATATTAATGTTAATTGCAGTTAGTAAAATCTATATTAGTGAAGATTATGACAAATATTGTTCTTTTCTTTTACTCTTGTATTTTTAAATCTTTCCCATATTAGGAAATGATCTTTTAAATAAATTTAACAAATGTAATTGCAAATAATAATAACAAGTTGGAAATTGTACGTCAAACGTGACAAATGAGGTGCGTTCGTACTATAGCTAGTTATATAAATATTCAGATCTTTTCTGATTTTTAATTCTGTGAAATGAATTATATCGTCTGCAGATTAATTTCTGCAATAAAATAAGTATCTCGGTCACTGGACGATTCAACTTCGGAAGCTCTCATAACAAAAAAGCACCGATTAAAAAAAAAAAATTTCAAATTTCTTAATAAATATTTTTATTAATATCTCCTAAAGTTTTGATTCGATTTTAATAAAATTTGAAATGTCTCGACAAAATTCTGCAAAGATAATATATTTTAAATTGCAAACCATTCGGTTGGGTAGTTTTTGCATTGTTATATGCGGACGGACGGACCAAGCGACGACAATAGGTGCTACGTATTTATATAATTACGAACGCACCTAATAACAAGAACAACAAGGTAAAATCACTCTAGAAATGTATTGTATGCTAAACTTACACCATAAATTGGAGGACAATCGAAAATGATAGGTTTTTGACGGAATAAACAGGTAAAAACACTGTTTTTACCACTGTCATGTCAAAAAACAATTTTTGATGTCAAAAACCCAATCCTGACTTGAATACTATTGTATTAATGAATACTATTGTATTGGCTATTGAATACTATTGTATTGGCTATAAAACAAGTAATTTCGTCAAAAGATCGCGGTAAAAACATGCGAATTTCGTCAAAAGATCATGGTAAAAACACGTGATTTTCATCAAAGGATCGTGGTAAAAACACGCAAATTTCGGCAAAAGATCGCGGTAAAAAAACAAAAAAAGAAAAAGTGCTTTTCATCAAACGATTTTGGAAGAAAAATAATTGTGAGTACCGTCAAAATTTACTGCATAAAAAGACTGCTAAAATATTGAAACCCAGTTCCTTTTACTAATTTCTAAAAATCATCACAAAACGAGAAAAAATACTAAAAATTGCATTAAGAAATTCAAAAACAAATGGAGGAATTCCGGATTCCTTTTACTAAAGTAGAAAATTCGCGGGGAAAAAAAAAAAATAATAATAAAAAATTAAGAAAACTAGTCCAAAAGTGGACTTTGAGGTGCATAACGTCAGACTCTTCTTGAACTTCCCAAATCTTACAGCTCTGCACTTAGCGGTTTCTTCAGAAGGGACTTATAAATTCTCAGTTTTCAACAATAAACAACATCACACACAGACAAACATCTATGTTTAATACATAAATTTTTAAATCTGAAACAATATACAGAACAAACTTTTAAAAAATTGGGTTAACCCGAATCCAACCTGCAGGAATCTCAACTCAGCTAGAACTGAAAACAGCGTTAGCTCAATCTGCAGCTGATGCAGGACTTTAATTAAGACATTTTTCTCAAGAATGAATTTCTATAGCTGTTCCCCCTAAGCTTATCCTTCCCATTTTACAAATCCCACAAGAAGTGAGATGATGAAACAATATGTAACATCAAAAGTTATAAGCAAAATTAATGAGAATGCATCAAGCTTACCCTATTTTAAATAAAATGATGACAAATTCCTAGTTTAGTGTATTATTCATTCATTAAAATTACACGCAAAATTTGCAGACAGATTATGAAATTTTAAAAGCTTGTCGCAGACAGCTACAGAACTTTCTGCCACTGGGATTAATAGAATCGGCACTATTGTTGGCACAGTGTATCTGGCCTGGCAAAGATAATATGCACATAACAATTTTTTTACACAAAATAAGTAAAGGCAAAATTTTTTTAACTGAGAGACGGGGAACATTATTTTTTGGACGGTGGACAAGAGGAATGCTATTTTTTAAACCAAAGGACAGACAGGATACGACACCCATCTGAAACTGTCTGGGGGAACTCTGGGTATAAGATTAAAATAAAAATTAGAAGGATCATAAAAATTAGTTAAATAAAATTTATCAATTTCACAGCAAAGCTATTTCATTTCAAGTTACATGAAAAAAAAAATCGAACTTTAAAACATGAAGAATATATGACATTTATATGAATTTAAGAATCCATCAAATAATTACAAGAAAAATATTCTGATTAGTATACTGTATAACAACATGAAATAACTAACATTGTTTTGATTTAATGTAATATGTAAATGAACTTCATTCGGAAACTTTTGATAATAAACAACTTAAAGGCTCAGATGTACCATTCGCCCGCAAGCAGTCCTACAGTTGTTTCTTTTTGTATTAAACCTTTATTATTAAATATAAATTTTAGTCAATTAAATTAAATAACATGTTTATAACAAGTAAATATGGATGAAAATTAATTTGGAAATGAGGAACAAAACAAACGTGTTTTGATTAAATAACAAGATGGCGGGCTGCAGGCAAATGGTACAACTGTTCCAACTTAAATTTCATTATTTTATTTCTTTAGACAGTGGTATTGCATTGGGAAGGTAAGGGGGGGGGGGGGGTGGATTTGTACCAACCAATAAATATCTAGGGGTGGGAAAAATTATTCCATATAAAAAAACAATTTAAATTGCACCAGTCCAAAACACACCTTGTGCCATTGATAGTGAATGCATTTACCTTTTTAGTTTTTGTTTAAAAAGGTATATGTCTGGCACTAAATAATAACTGCAATATGAAATTTTTAAATTACTTGACTATCAACTCAGAACAATTAAATGTGATATGATAAAAAAAAAATAAAAAAAAAAACATGGCTGTTTTTTACACTTAATCTTCTGTCAGGAATTTGTAATCATTGAATAAAATAATTATGAAACGAACATAGACTGAAATTAAGTTACACCATACCTGTCTTCCTCAATTTCTCCTTCTATTACTTTCCATGTAATATATAATAATGTTTGAACTTTTATACTGTTATCAAGTTATTATTGATTTAAAAAGTAATAATAAGATATCCTTTTTTGTTTGAAAAACATTTATAATTTCTCAGTACAATAAAATATCTTAATAATTCACATTAAAATATAGCTATATAATGTAGACAAAAATTTACCATAAAGCATATTCCTGTTAGCTATACTCTAGTTATCACCTTTGTATTTAACTAATTATTTTCATAACATAATTTTAACACTGCTATGTGTATTGTTATTTTTTTTAATGCAAATTTTAAGTTTTCGTTTCATTTTACTGATTAATCACAATTGAATAGTATGTAAAATACGATTTTCTTAATAGCCAATTTCTTAAAACAACAACACAACTTTTACAAATTCGTAGATTAAAGATCTTTATATTAGAAAAAAAAGATGGATACTAGATTATGTAGCTCTTTAAATGTTACTTCACAATAATAAAAGAAAATTGCATCAATAAAAGTGATAAAAATATCATCAAAATGAGCCTAAATTAGTATAAATATCCGCGTACATTTAAAAGTAGTAGCCCAATAAAAATGCATATGATTAAATCAATATAAATACTTGAAATAATATTCATAACATTATCAAATGGATATTATACACAATTTACAAAATATAATACAAAACAAAAAACATTTTTGTTTATTTTTTTCTCACAACATATGCATGGAAAGTTAGATATTTAAATACCAAGAAAATAGTACTTAACAATTCGGCAAACACCTTAATACCTTGATCACAATAAATACTTGTTCACCGGAAGAAAGACAGAACAGGTCAAGACAATTAAATGTAAAATATATGAGAGCAAATGTCAAGATGTAATATTTGATTAATCTTTTCTATTTCGAGTACCACATTTCTTACCGTAAACAAAAGTATATTAATATAATGATGAATTTTTTACCTTTATTTTGACGATGACAGTGCAAACTTTAAAATTTCCCTGCCAAGCTACAATTCGATTACGATTATCAGACAACAATTGAATTTTTATTAAAATTAAAAAAAGTAGATTTTAAGAGTAGAATGATTTTTTACAGTATCAGATTATTTCAAAATATTTTAATCAGGACAATATTCAGCTTAATATTTGCATTAAGGATTTTGCAAAGTATGGACACACTTTCGCAGAAATCTTTCAAGAAAGAAAAAATATTTTCGAAACGAAATTGACCAATCAGAAGTATATATTTTATCAAAATTTCAATCTTTTCCAATCAATCTGTTTTTGAAAATGCCACAGAGTTCAGGTAGGATAGATAGAGAGGTTCTAATCCGTAAGAACGGTTTGCAATATGAAGCCCGTTATCGCCAAAAACAGGAGCCACCTCCCCCCCCCCCAAACTAGAAAAGCACGTGAAACAAGGGCTGAATCAGGGCTACACTACATACCGGGCTTGCTCATTCATTATGATGACGTCACAAAAGGTGGCTGACTAGGAGGAAAGACATACAGCGATTGGCACAAAACGATGGGCGCGTTGCTTTGGACCAATCGCTGGTCGCGGTCAGCCACCATTTGTGACGTTTTGAGAGTGAATGAGCAAGCCCGGTATCTAGTGTTGCCTTGGCTGAATTCATTGGACGGAGAGAGGCTGCAAACAAGGAAGAGATTTTCAAAGCAAGTCGAAGGCGCCAGTTGTTTGGACAGACTTTAGGATAACATTCGTCTCTATTTTCCTCTGAACTCTGTATCGCGACTTACGGTCGGGGCTCGCGGAAGGAACCTCCTTTAGATCCTAGCCTTTTCCATATTCAAGATTCAAGCACTAAAATCTCGAATGGACCCCTATTCTCCGTTTGGGTTCGATGCTACAATTTCCGAAATGTTTCTCCACGTGTCTCAACATCACGAAAATCTGGTCCGTTACTGCTCTATGACATGCAGGATTGAGTTGCAAACGAGTCATTGCATAATTAAAGACTACAATGTCGGCAATGTTTCCCCAAAGCACGTGACTTTGACGTCAGTAGAAATAGGGCGAGGCTAACGAAAAAGACAGGCTACCGCGGTGCATTTCACTTATCTTTTTTTACAGACCGCTTGAGTGACGTAATGCTCTTTTCGAACACCTACATTGGTGCATTCGAGAATCACGTGACTCCGGCGGTCTATAAAAAAAGATATGCGCAAAGCACCGCGGTAGCCTTTCTTTTTCGTTAGCCTCGGTCCAGTTTAAACCCATCGTTCAAAAAGTATTTTTAACTTTCTCTCTATATTAAAAAAAAGTAAGCACCGCAGCAGCAGCCGCTGTCAATAAAGATTTTGTGTCTTGAAGTCTTTCTGGACTAATAGCCAGAAAACTATTGCAAATAAAAATTTGCAAATTGGTGGTTTTATAAAAAAATATTCGATAAACACGCTGAAGTAAACAGTTTTTAAATCGAAGAATTATTTTAAGAGATATTTAATATTAAAGTTGGTCAAAATAATTTTCTTATAAAAGTTTTATAGAAACGAAAACTATGCACAGGAATTTAACTATAATTTGTAAGGATATAGTTGACAAAGTTGCGGTGTGCAGACTGCAATTATTTTTTTCAATTTGACTCATTTTTTGAGGTTATATTTCAAACTTTTCATTATTTTGAGGAAGATTTACTTCATATTTCATAAAATCCATTATTTGAATTGTTGCCAATTTGTAAAATAGCGCACAAAATGGTATTCCCTTTCAATTAAGAAATTACACGTGACTATTAAAAACAGAAATAAAACTTTAAAATAATAACTAAATGATCACGTGTTAAAAGCATTAAATGTAGAAAATTACGTAATAAAAATATACTTGCGCGTGAATATTAAAAAGAGAAATACGAGTAACTAGGGAAATTTATGTCACATTTAAAATGATCAAATAACAATATAAACAATTTCAATTAATAATTATATTTTCATGAGAGATCAATTTATTTCGACAAATCTTTTACCTATTATTGCAAATTTTAAAACAGCGTAAATAATAATATTTCCTTTCCAATGTCAAAATTCTTCTATTTGTTTATTTAGTGTTACAGTTTAGCGATAGTTTTTTTTTTTTTTTTTTTTTTTTTTTTTTTAATGAAAATTGATTGACGGGGTAATGGAAAAGTATCAAAAGACAAATAAGCGTTGAATTAAAAATTCCTCGATGAAAAAACTAACACGTGTAATGCATCTGATATCAGATGCGTTACACGTGTTAGTTTTTTCATCGAGGAATTTGTAGAGACATATGTCAACTGAATGTGACGCGACGCCACGATTATGCACGTTTGGCGTTAAATCATATATTTTGGTGACAGTTACAGTTGTAATCTGTTTCAACAGCAGTTGATTCGACTTTAAAATCCCTCAGTCAAAGGAAAATGAATGGAAACCCTGTTACAGAAGATCGCCACTGGTTGTTTAATTATAATACAATCTTCCGTAATCGTTTTAGAGATGATCAAATCAGAGTGTTTTTAAATCATGCTGTTTCAGAACGGGGTTGGCGAGCGTAGCTCGTAGGGGGCAGAGCCCCCTAGTAAAAAAAAAATAGTATTATGGTTATTATGACTTCTTTTTTTTCAAAAACGGCATTAAATTATCAAAGTTTGGGACTTCTGTTATGCGATTTCTTCAATTTGACACAATCATTTCACGAAATGTAACAAATTAATATCAGATTTTTTTTTTAATTCTAAAAATGCATTAAATTTTGCAGGCATTATTAAAATAACAGAAAATCGAAGAGTATTTACAGTATCTTTTTTTTTCTTACAAAAGTGAAGAATTTGTGGAAAGTTGGCAGTGACATGTTATAAAATATTATAGGATTTGATAATGTATTTTATAGGTTTTGAAAACTTGAAATCCTATACTGTCTTTATTTAACAATACATTCTATAGAACATATTTTTGCTGCAATCTAGAAATTTTTGTTTTGCTTTTGATGTTCCAATTTAAAGGCATAATTTTTGCAATCTTTCATATACATATATTTTTTTTAATTGAAAGTATAAATGTATTACAATATTTTTTATCAAAAGGAAAACCTCAATAGATAACATATACGCATGTAAAAAAAAAAAAAAGTTACAAATGCACAGTAATTATTTTTTTTTTTTTAATGAAAAATAAAAAGTCCAGGATATTTCATATCTACTAAGTTAGAATTTGTGTAATTGTTTCTCTGTTAAGATAACTATTATTTTGCATAAGTTTCTGAGAAAAATTAATTTGCAACTTTTTAATCTCTCTATATTAAAAAAAAGTAACCACCGCCGCCGCCGCCGCCGCAGCCGCTGTCAATGAAGATTTTGTGCCTTGAAGTCTTTCTGGACTGATATCCAGAAAACTATATCATATAAAAATATGACAATTTGCAGTTTTATAAAGAAATGTTCGATAAACACGCTGAAGTAGACAGTTTTTAAATCGAAGAATTATTTTAAGAGATATTTAACATTAAAGTTGGTCAAAATAGTTGTCTTTATATTTAAAGTTTTATAGAAACGAAAAAAATTTTCATTATTTTGAAGAAGATTTATTTCATATTTCATAAATTCCATTATTTGAATTGTTGCCAACTTGTAAAATAGCGCACATAATAATATTCCCTTTCAATTAAGAAATGTATTTACACGTGACTATTAAAACAGAAATAAAACTTTAAAATAATAATTAAATGATCACGTGTTAAAAAGAGTAAATGTAGAAAATTACGTAATAAAAAATATACTTACGTGTGAATATTAAAAAGAGAAATAATTAAATTATTACGCGTTTTCAAAACATTAAGTAGGGTAAGATTAATTTATTTTGACAAAATATTTTACCTATTATTGCAAATTTTAAAACAGCGTAATTAATAATGTTTCTCTGCAATTAAAAGCTATTATTTTTACATTTAATAATTACGTTTAAGTCAACGAAATAACTAATAAATTGGTAAAATATAATTTAAAATACAGATAAACGTGAATTAAAGATCACTCGATGAGATAACCACGCGTAACGCATCTGATGTCAATTGAATGCGAAACCACAGATATGCACTTTTGGCTTTAAATCCTATAATTTGGCGACAGTTCTTTTCTTTTATAGAAAGTAGTAGTCGGAATAATGGAGAAGTACCCAATTTCCTATAGCATCGTTGTAAAATTTCCCAATGCAACGACATTGCTTACTTAACCATTTTGCACAAGTTGATTTTCAAATGTTTAATTAATCGTATTTTATCAATCACGAAAATAGTTGTTAGCTGTTTCGACAGTAGTTGATTCGGCCTTAAAATTCCCCAGTCAAAGGAAAATAAATGGAACCCCGGTTACAGCAGATAGTCACTGGTCGTTTAATTATAAGTCAATCTTCCGTAATCGTTTTAGAGTTGATCAAATCAGAGTGTTTTTAAAGTTTGCGGTGTCAGAACGGGGGTTGACGAGCGTAGCTCGTAGGGGCAGAGCCCCCTAGTGATATAAAAAATTAAGTTTAACTCTTAAGTGTTTTTTTTTCTTTAGAATTATGGAAAATAATAACCACAGGCAACTGCTGAAGATGTTGACTTCTAAACAATACTTGCTGTCATAATTAGATGCTATAAAACCTTCTCAAATCCAAAATGGCTACTTTAGGATTTTAGGTAGATTTCGTAAGAAATACTACCTATTACATTCTCCCCTATGTTGGAATTTCTGAAAAGTTTTTGCAGATCTACGATGATCATGACTTCCAGAACCCAAAACCACCCCCAGTTCAAAACTTTTATCTATCTATCTAGATCACTTTTTTATGTGGCATTTTGATTTTATTATTATAATTAAATAATAAGTCCTTTAAAAAAAAAACTGTTTGGAATTTAAAATATCAGTCAACCTACAGCGAAACAACAAGAGCACAGACGCAATATAAAGTTTCGGCGGGAATATGGGGAAATTCCAAGTAGATTTTGGCGGGAGAAAAACTAGACCGGGAGGCGACAGCACAGACAATCACCTCATCGAGTTCACGGCTGAAATTCTAGAATTAGTTAAAACTCGATTAGCATATTAAAACGCAATCGGTCTGCCAAGTCATATGTTGGTGGAACACACGTGAAAACCCTATTTTAGCGGTTGACTCGTAGGTTTACCATTGTGTTTTCCTGCACCCAAAAGTATGAAAACATGGAGAACTGGGTGCAGGAAAACACAATGGTAAACTTATGAGTCAACCGCTACAATCGGGTTTTGAGGTGTTTTCCACCAAGATATGACTTGGCAGACCGATTGCGTTTTAATATGCGAATCGAGTTTTAACTAATTCTAGAATTTCAGCCGTGAACTCGATGAGGTGATTGTCTGTGCTGCCGCCTCCCGGTCTAACCGGTTTGGCGGACCTACGGCCGTATTCTCCCATTCCACCGAAGTGGAACGAAACCGGAATTCAGTTCATCCGAAATCAGGCCTGGATTCCGGTTCGGTGGGAAAGAGCGATTCTCCCCTAGTCCGATTCCAGATTCGGAATCATCGATATTTCTTCCCCAACATTCCAAAGGAAGTGACGTTTCAAATTCATAAGAAGTGTGAAAAACCAATCAGAATGAACGTAAACATATGCAACTGCACATGTTTATTTATTTTTTCATTAACTAGTGACGATGTTCATAGTTACTATGATTTAATCAAAATAACATTTATTTAATAAATTTGAGTAAAGGAATGAATACCTAAAGGAAAATAAAATGTTTTTCAATACTGCAGGGGATATTTCTGAAAAAGATTAAAAGGGGGAGGGGGGAATGTCCGTTTTTTTTTCTTGGTGTATTTATTCTTACGTTAAATATGAAATATTTAAATCGGATGATTAATCTAACACCTAATCTAATTTCTTATTATTGAACTGTTTATATCTGAGTTTTAAAGGCATAATTATTATATATTCATTTGTTATCATTTTTTATTAATTTTGTACTTCGATCAACAAATAATTCATGATATTGGATCCAAAATTTAAACCAGTATATTTCACGATTTATGGAGAACATATTACAAATAAATAATAAATTATATTAAATAAAGTGAATTTCTCAATGCAGTTTTTGAATCTTTACATAAGTTTAATTTATTTTTCTATTTTATAATTTATCTAAAGAATAAATTTATACTGATAGTATATATATATATATATATATATATATATATATATATATTATTAGTGTAAATTTACTCACTAGCTATATTATTTACTTTACAAATGCATCAGTTAAAAATAGCTACTTATATATTTATTATACAAGTTTGTGGATTTATGTTAATACTATTTAGCTAAATCATTATTTTATCTTGCCACTTTAAAACTTCTTGCTAATTATGCTACTGCAGGAGGACTCACAATTTAAGCCATTTTCACAACCCCACATATTACCCAAGCTCAGTAACCCCCTCCCCTCCCCTCCTCCCACCCTATAAAAAAAAAAAAATAAACAGAATCCTGCGTACTCTACTGTACTATTGACATACTTTTGTACGTAGCCTTAGAATATTTGTGTATGTCATTTTGATGTACACTTCTTATTGAAATAACACGCAGATGCAGATAATGCTAGCATTCTAGTATTAAGTACATTTTGTGTTATATTAAAATTGTTCCTATTCTAGTTTACATGTATTCTTCATTTTTTTTAAAGTATAGTTTTTCAAATAGTCATTCCACATTTTATTCTTGTTAATGCAATTTTAATTATCTTTAATATAGTGGCGCAGGAAGGATCTTCAAATAAGAAGGGTTATTGAATCATTATTGATTATAAAATGAATAAATCCATTTTTTACAGATTAATAAAATATTTTGAGTATGAATGTGTAAAAAATGATATAATGAAAAGCACAAGTAGTGAAAATAAATTTTATTGAGCAGTTTTAAGTTTTTAAGTTCTTGAAGAAGATGCATTCTAAAATATCTTTAGCGGTTTATGTTTTTTATGTTGACTTTTACACATCATGCATCACTTTAATACAATGTTTAGTTTGCATCTTATCAATTTTTAGGTGCTCCAAGATAGGCTTCAAGGCTTCGCTTCAATTCCCCCCCCCCCCTCCTTTCTTTGCTGTACCAACCAGTGTTTAATAAGCACCTTGTTTAATTTTGCTGTGGATTATTATTCAGTTAAATTGAACAATAAAATTATATATATGTATGCATATACATTTGTACATAAATTACGTGTGTGTATGCGTTTCATAACCTACTTCAGGTAGAGCAAATTTTCATGTGCTAAAAATTCACAAACAACATTCTAATGCACCAAATGTTTTTACACAAAAGATATTGGAGCTTAGGCTGCACGTACAAAACACTAATTAATAAACAAATGACTAAATTCTCTGTCATGGCATTTCATAGGTGATATTCAATACAATTAAAATTCTTTTGTCAATGTATTCACTTATTGTTTGGGTTGAAAATTGACTACTTTAAATGAGAAAGGTTTTTGTTTTTATCATCCAAGCTTTTTAAAATTTTCTTTTGCATATTGATTTAACTAAATAAAATTAACTAATTCACATAAGACTTTAATAAAAACTGATATTTATTCACATAAATAATAATTAATATTATATGCACTTCAGTTAAGTTTTTTCTTCCTTTCATAAAGAATCAGGGTTGGCAGGTTTATACCATGGTGTGAACCATGTTGTCAAAAACCTCAGATACTACATTGATATCTAAAATTTCACATTATATGTCACACGTATTACAACATTACAGCAATGTTTAAAATATCACTATTATTGTATATCGGTAATTAATATTTTAGTAAAGTATTATTAATAACTGCAATTTTGTAACTTGGTAAAATTTTAAAAGTAAAATTGTGTATTCTTAAATAGTAAATATAAGATTTGAAAGTGTTGCTTGAGCTGTACATTTTTTCTCTTACTTAAAATATCTTAAATCTCCTAATAATTTAAAACATTAATGATATTGAACAATATTAGAATGCCATCAAATAATACATATCAACATTAGGGCATTTCTTAAATCTTCAGTGTTAGAATTCATAAAGAAAAAAAAAATTCAACTGATCAGAGATTCCCCCCCCCCCCCGTTTTTTTGTTTCAGATCAAGATTTAAGGATTAAATTAGCTATATATCGTAAGTTCTGATAAACTCAAAACAACAATGATAATTTAAAATTTTTATCATTCAGAGTTGAAAAAGAAAACTCGAGCTAAGATTTAAATCTATTTCTATAATACAAATGCTGTTAGAAAATGAAATGTTGAATTTTCTGTAATTTTGATTTTTTTTCTTAATTGTTTTCATTTAATTTATAATTCTTCTTTTCTTTAAACCAATAAAATCACACACAAAGTATTTTTTTTTTTTTTTACTTGTTTACTTGTTGAATTATTAAATAACACATTCATTGACGATGGCTATGATTGCTAAAATTTCATAATAAATAATATTTTTGTGATAAAGATATTTCATTAAAATAAGTTCTGCACATACTTATAATTATCATAAATGAGAAACCAAAAACATAATTCAATCTAATTTATATAAAGACAAATAGTTTTTTTTTTTTGTAATGTTAATCAACTTTTATTTCTGTAGGTATATATTCCTTTGACTTTTCTTTAATGTACAAAGTGGCAAACTATTACATCTTAATTTTTCAGAATACCTGTAACATGTCAATTAAATGATCTGTCTTGGTTCAGTGATTCAAAGATAGTAGTATTTTGGGTACTTTTCCATTATATTCCAACACATTTATGAAAGGAAAAAAAGAAAATTCCTTGTTTACACAAGAGCAAAATTTGATGACATGCACCATGTGTAAAGAATTTGCAAAAGCAGATGACACCAATTTTGTGAATGGATGCCCAGCTTTGCACACACATGCATATACAATCTATGTACAAAGTCGAACATTGTTGTTGACATTAAATCACTTAGCACTAATAAATACCAACGGATAAGATGGTACTATTATTTTAATGATTAACACACACACACACAAACAAAAAGTGGTCCTTTTGATTTCATATTAACAAGATTCGACTGTAATGAAATTATAAGTTTTTTTTTTCTTTTTACTAAATTCTTAGGTGTCATCAGTTAAGGGATAAAATTTTGTTACTGACTTGGTAGGAAGTTATCCAGTTTTAATTTTGTTTTACATGATTAAGTGCATTTTTCAATTATAAATACAGTAATACTTAAAAATGCTTTATATCAGCTTTACAGTTGCTTAAAATAATTTTAATCTGGTAGATTAAGAACTTCAATTTTAAACAAAAGCAAAATATTTGTGCTTTTCTGTAAAGGAGTATATAATGCTAAAAATGAATATTTGACACCTACCTTTCATTTTCCAATTTTTATCACTGATTAAGAAGCATAATTTATATTTTTATAGTTAATTAACAACATTATAGTTACTAATTATAGAATAATAAAAATTACAATAAGTAATTTCATTAGTTAAACAAACAACAAATTAACTATACCTATTAATTATTCTTACATACCTTTAGAGTAAATATAATTATAAGAATGAACAGTTTGAATTAACGAAGGATTTTTTACTATTTCTCTTAATCAGATTATTTTCTGCCATGCTTATAAGCTCAAAATCCAAATTAATGAAAACAAACGCATATTCTTTCATTATTTACTTATTAAATAATGACAAATTTCATAAAAGCATGTTTTGCAAAAATTATATGAAAATTTTTCTAAATATTAAAAACTAATATAGAAATTGTGATTATAAGAATATATTTTAGTAAATAAGTTTTAATTTACATAATTTATAAACAAACCTCAATTTGAACATTTGAAATTTTATTCATTTTTATAGACAATAGTTATAATATAATTTATTTTATTTTAAAAAAACACAAATTGCACAAATTGTGCCTATTAGTTGCTAAAATCAGTGTAAAAATTGTTTTAAACTCATAAAAGAGCTAAAATCCTACATGTTTCGGCTTTAAACTTAAAGCCATCATCGGGGAAGAGGAACAACACAAACGACTACTGATCTTTAAATTTTCGACACGAGAAAATTGAAATCAATTCCAATCTGTTGATTTCAATTTTCTCGTGTCGAAAATTTAAAGATCAGTAGTCGTTTGTGTTGTTCCTCTTCCCCGATGATGGCTTTAAGTTTAAAGCCGAAACATGTAGGATTTTAGCTCTTTTATGAGTTTAAAACAATTTTTCAATGTTTTCCCAAACAGTTAGCTTTTTGTAGCCTCGAACGAAAAGAAAGAATGTTGTCCATTATTGCATGATAGTCATTTAAAAATATGTTAAATAATTTTTGTAATTACTTTTTTTGTTGTGTTCTCAGAGTTTGTAGTGTAACATGCTATTTTTTAGAAAACCTAATTTAGCAAGTATAATGTAATAAAAAAAACTAGTTTGTAGGGAGCAACAATATTATTTTTTATGCTACTTCATTAAACTTATTTCACTGTCCTCTCTTTTGGCATAGCAGTGGGACTCGTGTCATATTGCAGATTTAAAAGTTGTACTTCTTCGAGGCAAAGATGTATCAACAATCCTTCCAAAAGTAGCATTTAGTCCAAAGGCATCAAATTCTACTTGCTTGCAAAAGATCACTAATGATAGTCACTTATTATACAATAAAACTACACACTTGTGATCTTCTGAGAGCAATCAAACATCTATTCAGGATTCAGGCACCACAGGATACACCAGATCTACTAATCTCCTTCTGAACTTTTTATGGAATGATATTGTATTTGTTTCTAGAAGTAATATCAGAAATAAAATCGATGCACCCTAGAAACTAGTTTTTTTTTTTTTAAAGAACATTATTCGCTAAATATTCTCTCAAAACAGCATTTTACACAACAAACTATGAGAAAACTAGGGTCTACGGCAGTTTCCCTACTTCTATCATAAGACTTTTGATCACTTTATCAATATATATATCAGTATTTGCCTAAAAATTTATAAATATACACTTAAATCGAAGAATCTTCCACAGAGAGCATTCTATAATTTTTGATAATGGAAGTTTGAAAAAAAACAGTAATAATAAATATATGCTTTTGAAAAAAAAAATCAAAATTTTTATTTTATTAGATAAATACATTTAAACAGATGACTTATGCTGTAAGATAAATCTATATCTTGGAAGATAAACACATCTAAATCAGAATTTAAATAAAACTTTTTTAACTCTGAAATACATTGAATAGATAAAATGAAGTAAAAGAAAATAAACTTTTAAGATAAATAAGTTTCCTTTCAATGTTCAAAAAATATTTATTATTATAGGGACTTTAAACTTATCCTTATTTTCATTGGGTCTCATTTGCCAGCATGATTTTTTTTTATACAAGGGAAATTCACCAGCTGGAAGTTTTTATTAATAATTATGAACTTTGTTTTTGCCAAACCAAAGACTGCTGACTCCAATAAGTTTTTACAAATCATTCAAAAGAAAAATTTTATATTTGTGTAGTATTCACATTAGGTAAAGTTTGGGCTTGGGGGTGTGATATTTAACTCGTAAGCCTTGCTGTTGGATCTGATACTCATGCACGTATACTTCACAGTGGACAAAAAATTGAAAATGCAACTTACAAATTATATTTGAGCTAACAAATATTACACACAACTGTTATACTAGGGTTTCAACATCTAAAAAATCTTTTTCTGCTTTTTAAAAAACACAAGATTCCAATAAATGCTAAATTACTATTGTAAAATGATAAAAAGATTAACTGCACTACCAAAGATTTGCTTAAAAAAAAAAAAAAAAAAAAAAAAAAAAGTCTTATTTGAAGAAATTATTATACAACAATAACATGTGAATTTTTAATAATTATGTTATTTTCTACCTGTATTCGTTAACGTGCAACATGAACATAAAAATATAAACAAATAAGCGACTGAGCTTATTCCACTTGGATATTATATTATATTGATGCAAGTTGAGAACTGTGAAAGTTGTTTTCAGAAAAGGCAGCAAGTATTTTTCAGGCTGTTTTCAAGTAAATAGTTAGAAATAAAGAAACTCAAGATTTTGAATTTAGAATCAAAATAGCATTAATTATTTATAACATTGCAACTGTTTATTTAGCGATTTTTTTTTTTTTTTTTTTTTTTTTGCATAATATAAGAAATAAATAAAGACTAAGTTAAATATAAAATAAAATAAGTATGTTTAGCCAGTATGAGTAAGTCAATGAAGATTAATTTAAATTGAAAAAATATAGTAGAATGTCCTTCTGCAATTAAAAGCCTTCAATAAAATGGCATTATTTTTATATTATGTAGTGCATATAAAAGTAATTTTGCCCCCCCCCCCAAAAAAAAAGGGGGGGGGGCAACATATTTGATTAGGGTTAGTTATTTTATATGTTGAACAGGTAACTGTACTGGTTACATCTCAAGAAAATAACAAAACTCCAAAAAATTATGAGAGTGATAAAATTGGCACCAGTGGTCAATTAAATATTTTATGACAAATTTGAACCAATTTCTGATTTATTAGCAATTAGTATTTAACAAATAAATATTTGAAAAATAAAATTGCAATAAACATTGACATTAAGACATCTATTCATGAAGTTAAACTCATTTTACTTTGAAAGAGAAATATAGTTCTTAAAAATATGAAAATAGTACTGACAAAAAATTTCAAATTTTAGTTATCACTTAAAAAAAATAGCCAAATATATATTTTTTAAATCATAGCAACATGTATACTAGCCAAAAGTTATTTTGATAGTATACTGATAAATGCAGAATTCTTTTTGCAAGGCTGTATAATATTTTTAGATTAAAATTCACAAAGCTGCCATATCATGTGGATATTTTAATTCAATGTAAAAAATCAAATTTTCACCCCTCTTTAATTGACACTTGCTATTAATTTTATAAATAATTCCAGAGATTGGATCATATATATTTTAAACAAATACACTTTAAATGGTGCAATGCTACTGCTACTGTAGCATTTAAATTCATTTTTAAAATATCACACGAAAATTTGCATGTGATAATGTAGGATACAAGACTTATTAAGCAGTGAAATGTGAAAACATAAGGCAATTATTTAACTTTATTAGATTACATTACAATAATAGGTTTTAAAAAGTTCTAATACACACAAGCATATAAAATATCACACAAATATGTATAGATATGTACAGCACAGGTTTTTTAGTTATGTACAAAGGTTATTCAGAAATATGAAATTTAGTTTAAAAAAAATCTTCAAAATATCTAAAGATGCATATTTTAAACAGATCCAATCAAATATTACCAAGTCTTTTAAACAATTCGGGGGGCATATCAATATTTAGATTCTAAAAAATAGAGATACTTTTAATACATGTCTCTAAACAAACAAATATACGGAGTGAAAAGGAGACAGAATCTGTCATAGAAAAATTTTGAACTTATTACAATATATTTTACTTCATTTCAGGAGATAATAATATTTATTACTTACCAATTTGAAAAGAACGGAAAATAAAAATATTCACATTTTAATTATCCAACAGGAATTAATAAAAAAAAAAAAACATATAAAATAAGAAATGAACTCTACAAATGTTACACAAAAAACATCAACAATAACTGTTTACGTCCACCATTATTAGCAAACAGAGATTCCACCTTCCAAAACGATATTCCGGCTGCCTCTGAGCAGCCGAAAGAAACGGCCGTATTCTCCCATTCCACCGAAGTGGAACGAAACCGGAATTCAGTTCATCCGAAATCAGGCCTGGATTCCGGTTCGGTGGGAAAGAGCGATTCTCCCCTAGTCCGATTCCAGATTCGGAATCATCGATATTTCTTCCCCAACATTCCAAAGGAAGTGACGTTTCAAATTCATAAGAAGTGTGAAAAACCAATCAGAATGAACGTAAACATATGCAACTGCACATGTTTATTTATTTTTTCATTAACTAGTGACGATGTTCATAGTTACTATGATTTAATCAAAATAACATTTATTTAATAAATTTGAGTAAAGGAATGAATACCTAAAGGAAAATAAAATGTTTTTCAATACTGCAGGGGATATTTCTGAAAAAGATTAAAAGGGGGAGGGAGGAATGTCCGTTTTTTTTTTTCTTGGTGTATTTATTCTTACGTTAAATATGAAATATTTAAATCGGATGATTAATCTAACACCTAATCTAATTTCTTATTATTGAACTGTTTATATCTGAGTTTTAAAGGCATAATTATTATATATTCATTTGTTATCATTTTTATTAATTTTGTACTTCGATCAACAAATAATTCATGATATTGGATCCAAAATTTAAACTAGTATATTTCACGATTTATGGAGAACATATTACAAATAAATAATAAATTATATTAAATAAAGTGAATTTCTCAATGCAGTTTTTGAATCTTTACATAAGTTTAATTTATTTTTCTATTTTATAATTTATCTAAAGAATAAATTTATACTGATAGTATATATATATATATATTATTAGTGTAAATTTACTCACTAGCTATATTATTTACTTTACAAATGCATCAGTTAAAAATAGCTACTTATATATTTATTATACAAGTTTGTGGATTTATGTTAATACTATTTAGCTAAATCATTATTTTATCTTGCCACTTTAAAACTTCTTGCTAATTATGCTACTGCAGGGGGACTCACAATTTAAGCCATTTTCACAACCCCACATATTACCCAAGCTCAGTAATCCCCCCCCCCCCCCTCCTCCCACCCTATAAAAAAACAGAATCCTGCGTACTCTACTGTACTATTGACATACTTTTGTACGTAGCCTTAGAATATTTGTGTATGTCATTTTGATGTACACTTCTTATTGAAATAACACGCAGATGCAGATAATGCTAGCATTCTAGTATTAAGTACATTTTGTGTTATATTAAAATTGTTCCTATTCTAGTTTACATGTATTCTTCATTTTTTTTAAAGTATAGTTTTTCAAATAGTCATTCCACATTTTATTCTTGTTAATGCAATTTTAATTATCTTTAATATAGTGGCGCAGGAAGGATCTTCAAATAAGAAGGGTTATTGAATCATTATTGATTATAAAATGAATAAATCCATTTTTTACAGATTAATAAAATATTTTGAGTATGAATGTGTAAAAAATTATATAATGAAAAGCACAAGTAGTGAAAATAAATTTTATTGAGCAGTTTTAAGTTTTTAAGTTCTTGAAGAAGATACATTCTAAAATATCTTTAGTGGTTTATTTTTTTATGTTGACTTTTACACATCATGCATCACTTTAATACAATGTTTAGTTTGCATCTTATCAATTTTTAGGTGCTCCAAGATAGGCTTCAAGGCTTCAATTCCCCCCCCCCCCCTCCTTTCTTTGCTGTACCAACCAGTGTTTAATAAGCACCTTGTTTAATTTTGCTGTGGATTATTATTCAGTTAAATTGAACAATAAAATTATATATATGTATGCATATACATTTGTACATAAATTACGTGTGTGTATGCGTTTCATAACCTACTTCAGGTAGGGCAAATTTTCATGTGCTAAAAATTCACAAACAACATTCTAATGCACCAAATGTTTTTACACAAAAGATATTGGAGCTTAGGCTGCACGTACAAAACACTAATTAATAAACAAATGACTAAATTCTCTGTCATGACATTTCATAGGTGATATTCAATACAATTAAAATTCTTTTGTCAATGTATTCACTTATTGTTTGGGTTGAAAATTGACTACTTTAAATGAGAAAGGTTTTTGTTTTTATCATCCAAGCTTTTTAAAATTTTCTTTTGCATATTGATTTAACTAAATAAAATTAACTAATTCACATAAGACTTTAATAAAAACTGATATTTATTCACATAAATAATAATTAATATTATATGTACTTCAGTTAAGTTTTTTCTTCCTTTCATAAAAAATCAGGGTTGGCTGGTTTTTGACGGTTTATACCATGGTATGAACCATGTTGTCAAAAACCTCAGATACTACATTGATATCTAAAATTTCACA
The DNA here is from genome assembly GCA_963931845.1 of Maratus michaelseni. Classification (NCBI taxonomy): domain Eukaryota; kingdom Metazoa; phylum Arthropoda; class Arachnida; order Araneae; family Salticidae; genus Maratus; species Maratus michaelseni. Next base: position 162,361,117 of record OZ007594.1, on the reverse strand, counting down.
TTATATGTCACACGTATTACAACATTACAGCAATGTTTAAAATATCACTATTATTGTATATCAGTAATTAATATTTTAGTAAAGTATTATTAATAACTGCAATTTTGTAACTTGGTAAAATTTTAAAAGTAAAATTGTGTATTCTTAAATAGTAAATATAAGATTTGAAAGTGTTGCTTGAGCTGTACATTTTTTCTCTTACTTAAAATATCTTAAATCTCCTAATAATTTAAAACAATAATGATATTGAACAATATTAGAATGCCATCAAATAATACATATCAACATTAGGGCATTTCTTAAATCTTCAGTGTTAGAATTCATAAAGAAAAAAAAAATTCAACTGATCAGAGATTTCCCCCCCCCCCCCCCCCCCGTTTTATTGTTTCAGATCAAGATTTAAGGATTAAATTAGCTATATATCGTAAGTTCTGATAAACTCAAAACAACAATGATAATTTAAAATTTTTATCATTCAGAGTTGAAAAAGAAAACTCGAGCTAAGATTTAAATCTATTTCTATAATACAAATGCTGCTAGAAAATGAAATGTTGAATTTTTTGTAATTTTGATTTTTTTTCTTAATTGTTTTCATTTAATTTATAATTCTTCTTTTCTTTAAACCAATAAAATCACACACAAAGTATTTTTTTTTTTTTTACTTGTTTACTTGTTGAATTATTAAATAACACATTCATTGACGATGGCTATGATTGCTAAAATTTCATAATAAATAATATTTTTGTGATAAAAATATTTCATTAAAATAAGTTCTGCACATACTTATAATTATCATAAATGAGAAACCAAAAATATAATTCAATCTAATTTATATAAAGACAAATAGTTTTTTTTTTTTTTTTTTTTTTTTTGTAATGTTAATCAACTTTTATTTCTGTAGGTATATATTCCTTTGACTTTTCTTTAATGTACAAAGTGGCAAACTATTACATCTTAATTTTTCAGAATACCTGTAACATGTCAATTAAATGATCTGTCTTGGTTCAGTGATTCAAAGATAGTATTTTGGGTACTTTTCAATTATATTCCAACACATTTATGAAAGGAAAAAAAGAAAATCCCTTGTTTACACAAGAGCAAAATTTGATTACATGCACCATGTGTAAAGAATTTGCAAAAGCAGATGACACCAATTTTGTGAATGGATGCCCAGCTTTGCACACACATGCATATACAATCTATGTACAAAGTCGAACATTGTTGTTGACATTAAATCACTTAGCACTAATAAATACCAACGGATAAGATGGTACTATTATTTTAATGATTAACACACACACACAAAAAAAAGTGGTCCTTTTGATTTCATATTAACAAGATTCGACTGTAATGAAATTATAAGTTTTTTTTTCTTTTTACTAAATTCTTAGGTGTCATCAGTTAAGGGATAAAATTTTGTTACTGACTTGGTAGGAAGTTATCCAGTTTTAATTTTGTTTTACATGATTAAGTGCATTTTTCAATTATAAATACAGTAATACTTAAAAATGCTTTATATCAGCTTTATAGTTGCTTAAAATAATTTTAATCTGGTAGATTAAGAACTTCAATTTTAAACAAAAGCAAAATATTTGTGCTTTTCTGTAAAGGAGTATATAATGCTAAAAATGAATATTTGACACCTACCTTTCATTTTCCAATTTTTATCACTGATTAAGAAGCATAATTTATATTTTTATAATTAATTAACAACATTATAGTTACTAATTATAGAATAATAAAAATTGCAATAAGTCATTTCATTAGTTAAACAAACAAATAACAAATTAACTATACCTATTAATTATTCTTACATACCTTTAGAGTAAATATAATTATAAGAATGAACAGTTTGAATTAACGAAGGATTTTTTACTATTTCTCTTAATCAGATTATTTTCTGCCATGCTTATAAGCTCAAAAACCAAATTAATGAAAACAAACGCATATTCTTTCATTATTTAGTTATTAAATAATGAAAAATTTCATAAAAGCATGTTTTGCAAAAATTATATGAAAATTTTTCTAAATATTAAAAACTAATATAGAAATTGTGATTATAAGAATATATTTTAGTAAATAAGTTTTAATTTACATAATTTATAAACATACCTCAATTTGAACATTTGAAATTTTATTCATTTTTATAGACAATAGTTATAATATAATTTATTTTATTTAAAAAAACACAAATTGTGCCTATTAGTTGCTAAAATCAGTGTAAAAATTGTTTTAAACTCATAAAAGAGCTAAAATCCTACATGTTTCGGCTTTAAACTTAAAGCCATCATCGGGGAAGAGGAACAACACAAACGACTACTGATCTTTAAATTTTCGACACGAGAAAATTGAAATCAACAGATTGGAATTGATTTCAATTTTCTCGTGTCGAAAATTTAAAGATCAGTAGTCGTTTGTGTTGTTCCTCTTCCCCGATGATGGCTTTAAGTTTAAAGCCGAAACATGTAGGATTTTAGCTCTTTTATGAGTTTAAAACAATTTTTACACTGATTTTAGCAACTAATAGGCACAATTTGTGCAATTTGTGTTTTTTTAAAATAACTAGTTAACAGTGTAGTGTCCAATGGATTCAATAATTTATTTTAACGTTATATTTCTAATACATTCAATAATTAACAGTAAATTAATCAGAAATTAAATTAATATTTATTTTTCTTATATTATACAGATCTATTGCATACATTGCTATCATTTCAGTAGCAGAATAAAAAATAAGTATTATTCAAGAACATGTTTTCAAATGGAACAATTTTTCAATGTTTTCCCAAACAGTTAGCTTTTTATAGCCTTGAACGAAAAGAAAGAATGTTGTCCATTATTGCATGATAGTCATTTAAAAATATGTTAAATAATTTTTGTAATTACTTTTTTTGTTGTGTTCTCAGAGTTTGTAGTGTAACATGCTATTTTTTAGAAAACCTAATTTAGCAAGTATAATGTAATAAAAAAAACTAGTTTGTAGGGAGCAACAATATTATTTTTGATGCTACTTCATTAAACTTATTTCACTGTCCTCTCTTTTGGCATAGCAGTGGGACTCGTATCATATTGCAGATTTAAAAGTTGTACTTCTTCGAGGCAAAGATGTATCAACAATCCTTCCAAAAGTAGCATTTAGTCCAAAGGCATCAAATTCTACTTGCTTGCAAAAGATCACTAATGATAGTCACTTATTATACAATAAAACTACACACTTGTGATCTTCTGAGAGCAATCAAACATCTATTCAGGATTCAGGCACCACAGGATCCACCAGATCTACTAATCTCCTTCTGAACTTTTTATGGAATGATATTCTATTTGTTTCTAGAAGTAATATCAGAAATAAAATCGATGCCCCTTAGAAACTAGTTTTTTTTTTTAAAGAACATTATTCGCTAAATATTCTCTCAAAACAGCATTTTACACAACAAACTATGAGAAAACTAGGGTCTACGGCAGTTTCCCTACTTCTATCATAAGACTTTTGATCACTTTATCAATATATATCAGTATTTGCCTAAAAATTTATAAATATACACTTAAATCGAAGAATCTTCCACAGAGAGCATTCTATAATTTTTGATAATGGAAGTTTTAAAAGAACAGTAATAATAAATATATGCTTTTGAAGAAAAAAAATCAAATTTTTTATTTTATTAGATAAATACATTTAAACAGATGACTTATGCTGTAAGATAAATCTATATCTTGGAAGATAAACACATCTAAATCAGAATTTAAATAAAACTTTTTAAACTCTGAAATACATTGAATAGATAAAATGAAGTAAAAGAAAATAAACTTTTAAGATAAATAAGTTTCCTTTCAATGTTCAAAAAATATTTATTATTATAGGGACTTTAAACTTATCCTTATTTTCATTGGGTCTCATTTGCCAGCATGATTTTTATACAAGTGAAATTCACCAACTGGAAGTTTTTATTAAAAATTATGAACTTTGTTTTTGCCAAACCAAAAACTGCTGACTCCAATAAGTTTTTACAAATCATTCAAAAGAAAAATTTTATATTTGTGTAGTATTCACATTAGGTAAAGTTTGGGCTTGGGGGTGTGATATTTAACTCGTAAGCCTTGCTGTTGGATCTGATACTCATGCACGTATACTTCACAGTGGACAAAAAATTGAAAATGCAACTTACAAATTATATTTGAGCTAACAAATATTACACACAACTGTTATACTAGGGTTTCAACATCTAAAAAATCTTTTTCTGCTTTTTAAAAAACACAAGATTCCAATAAATGCTAAATTACTATTGTAAAATGATAAAAAGATTAACTGCACTACCAAAGATTTGCTTAAAAAAAAAAAAAAGTCTTATTTGAAGAAATTATTATACAACAATAACATGTGATTTTTTAATAATTATGTTATTTTCTACCTGTATTCGTTAACGTGCAACATGAACATAAAAATTTGAAAATATAAACAAATAAGCGACTGAGCTTATTCCACTTGGATATTATATTATATTGATGCAAGGTGAGAACTGTGAAAGTTGTTTTCAGAAAAGGCAGCAAGTATTTTTCAGCCCATACACAGGCTGTTTTCAAGTACATAGTTAGAAATAAAGAAACTCAAGATTTTGAATTTAGAATCAAAATAGCATTAATTATTTATAACATTGCAACTGTTTATTTAGCGATTTTTTTTTTTTTTTTTTTTTTTTTTTTTTGCATAATATAAGAAATAAATAAAGACTAAGTTAAATATAAAATAAGTATGTTTAGCCAGTATGAGTAAGTCAATGAAGATTAATTTAAATTGAAAAAATATAGTAGAATGTTCTTCTGCAATTAAAAGCCTTCAATAAAATGGCATTATTTTTATATTATGTAGTGCATATAAAAGTAATTTTGCCCCCCCCCCCCAAAAAAAAGGGGGGGGGCAACATATTTGATTAGGGTTAGTTATTTTATATGTTGAACAGGTAACTGTACTGGTTACATCTCAAGAAAATAACAAATCTCCAAAAAATTATGAGAGTGATAAAATTGGCACCAGTGGTCAATTAAATATTTTATGACAAATTTGAACCAATTTCTGATTTATTAGCAATTAGTATTTAACAAATAAATATTTGAAAAATAAAATTGCAATAAACATTGACATTAAGACATCTATTCATGAAGTTAAACTCATTTTACTTTGAAAGAGAAATATAGTTCTTAAAAATATGAAAATAGTACTGACAAAAAATTTCAAATTTTAGTTATCACTTAAAAAAAATAGCCAAATATATATTTTTTAAATCATAGCAACATGTATACTAGCCAAAAGTTATTTTGATAGTATACTGATAAATGCAGAATTCTTTTTGCAAGGCTGTATAATATTTTTAGATTAAAATTCACAAAGCTGCCATATCATGTGGATATTTTAATTCAATGTAAAAAATCAAATTTTCACCCCTCTTTAATTGACACTTGCTATTAATTTTATAAATAATTCCAGAGATTGGATCATATATTTTTTAAACAAATACACTTTAAATGGTGCAATGCTACTGCTACTGTAGCATTTAAATTCATTTTTAAAATATCACACGAAAATTTGCATGTGATAATGTAGGATACAAGACTTATTAAGCAGTGAAATGTGAAAACATAAGGCAATTATTTAACTTTATTAGATTACATTACAATAATAGGTTTTAAAAAGTTCTAATACACACAAGCATATAAATATCACACAAATATGTATAGATATGTACAGCACAGGTTTTTTAGTTATGTACAAAGGTTATTCAGAAATATGAAATTTAGTTTAAAAAAAATCTTCAAAATATCTAAAGATGCATATTTTAAACAGATCCAATCAAATATTACCAAGTCTTTTAAACAATTCGGGGGACATATCAATATTTAGATTCTAAAAAATAGAGATACTTTTAATACATGTCTCTAAACAAACAAATATACGGAGTGAAAAGGAGACAGAATCTGTCATAGAAAAATTTTGAACTTATTACAATATATAATAATATTTTACTTCAAGAGATAATAATATTTATTACTTACCAATTTGAAAAAAAACGGAAAATAAAAATATTCACATTTTAATTATTTAACAGGAATTAATAAAAAAAAAAAAAAAACATATAAAATAAGAAATGAACTCTACAAATGTTACACAAAAAACATTAACAATAACTGCTTACGTCCACCATTATTAGCAAACAGAGATTCCACCTTCCAAAACGATATTCCGGCTGCCTCTGAGCAGCCGAAAGAAAGTAAAGGATATTCCACATTTCCGAAATGCCTGAATTCCGGATTTTGAGGGGAGAATCGCGATCTTCGAAATAACACCTGGAATCATCGAATTCAGTACGATATTCCGATTCCGCGTGAGGGGAGAATACGGCCGAAAGTAAAGGATATTCCACATTTCCGAAATGCCTGAATTCCGGATTTTGAGGGGAGAATCGCGATCTTCGAAATAACACCTGGAATCATCGAATTCAGTACGATATTCCGATTCCGCGTGAGGGGAGAATACGGCCGTAAATCTTCCACCACTACCAGATGATGTCGGAGCACAGAAAGGGTTACCAATTTGGGGTCTAGTTTATTAGAAGGTCTGTGGTTGCAAACGAGTCGTTGCATAATTAAGGACTACAATGTCGGCAATGTTTCCCCAAAGCACGTGACTCTGACGTCAGTAGGAAAAGGGCGAGACTAACGAAAAAGACAGGCTACCGAGGTTTATTTCACTTATCTTTTTTTACAGACCACTAGAGTGACGTGATGCTCTTTTCGAACACCTGCATTGGTGCATTCGAGCATCACGTGACTCCGGCGGTCTGTAAAAAAAGATATGCGCAAAGCACCACGGTAGCCTTTCTTTTTCGTTAGCCTCGGAATAGGGCCCAGTTTAAACTCATCGTTCAAAGAGTATTTTAAACTTTTTTTAAAATTTAGTATTATGGTTATTATGACATCTTTTTTTTTCAGAAACGGCATTAAACTATCAAAGTTTGGGACTTCTGGAATGCGTATGAGGAAAAAGTAGCAGACATCACTGTTGGTTAAATTACTGTAAGAAAAGGGGGCGCTGGAAAAACCTGTCCGTTCTTTATGACACCTACTGTACACATGAGTACGGGCTAAGGCTCCAACAATCCGGGCTGACCACGCCGCCAATTAATTGCCCGTAGGAGAAGAACGATTGGCCACGACACGTCTAGCCATGTGGGGAACAGTCGCTGATTGGTCTAAGTGCGAAACAAAATGCTTGATGATTCATCCTGTATTAAAGTAGCCAAAGTACGGGCGATTGGATTGGTCTGCGTTTAACACGTCTATTATCTGATTGGACTACGTCGCTATGTCGATTCCTGCAATGATCGACGACAAAAATGCAGTGGTAGATTAGTTGACAGAAGTGTTTGCTTGTAAACATGCCCTTTTCTTTATTCTACAGTGTTGAATTCAGACACTTTTCTCCGGGAGGGATTTCTGTGGCTCCGGAGAATAAATTGCACTTTTTAACCATTAAAAGCATAAAATCTGAAATCTTCCGGGGGGTGATGTCCCCCAGGCCACCCCTTGAATTCAACACTGCTTATACAGAGTTCGAATTGGGATTTAAAACAGCCTATTAGAGGCGCTGATAGCAGCCGTCGGTATAGGAAAATTGTTTCTTTAATTAATGCTAAAGTGCCATTGAAACCATTATTTATTGTAAACGCGTTTGAAAGTGTTAGATATTCAAATTTGTATAATTTTTACCTTGTTGTATAAACACAGAACACAAATATCACATGAAATCTGAAATTGTGCAAAAAAATAATCATTAGGAACAAATTAAAAATGCATGTTAATGCAATGGGTTTGCAAGGGATTCTCCTGAAGCGAGAAGTTATACATTTTCTTCACCAGATTGCGTATTCGAGAGCTTGAATTCCCAATTGCTTTCTGGTGTCCTTGCGCGACCTACGTTATACACGGTCGGTGCATGACGTTTAAAACGTCACATGGAATGGATCATTTTTACACGGTGATTGGTGCAAAACGGCACTCCCACACCGTTCTGCACCAATGGCTGTGTTAAAATGATCCACTTCATGTGACGTTTTAAATTTCATGCACCGGCCGTGTATAACGTAGGTAGCGGTCCTTGTCAAGTTTCTCTAGAATTATAGTAGTAAATAAAATATCAGAAAGATCATTTCTTTCAAAGCTTAAATTATTTAAAGGTTTGATATTTTAGTTTACAGCATATACAACCCTATAATTTTCTAAAAGATTCCCGAATAGTTCTTTGAAATTCTAATATAGCTTTTAAAGTGACATTGACTATAATTCTTTTATTTTTAAGTCTGTTTTGTAAAGCTCTAAACAATGAATCCAACGTATCTTCAGGAGTTTCTAACAGTTTAGCGTCATTTTTAAATGTAGCCTGCAGATAATGTAATTTTTGAACTTTCAAAAGTTGTTCCTTATTTATAACAATATCAGGGCTACACTACATACCGAGCTTGCTCATTCATTATGATGACGTCACAAAAGGTGGCTGACTAGGAGGAAAGACATACAGCGATTGGCACAAAACGATGGGCGCGTTGCTTTGGACCAATCGCTGGTCGCGGTCAGCCACCATTTGTGACGTTTTGAGAGTGAATGAGCAAGCCCGGTATCTAGTGTTGCCTTGACAATATACGCCACCAAAGTGGTCACGTGACTCTTCTACTTTCGTCTGCTGCGGCCACACGAGAACCAGCGCCTAATGTTAAACGCATAAGGAAATTGTTTTGAAAAATCATATTAACACAAATATTATTTTTCTAAAACTTTTATCCCTTGATTTCGATACTTTGATATAAGAGGTATCATTGCGTAAGTGTAATTAAGGCATTTTTAGCTCAGATTTCTGTAATTTACTTTTAAAATTTCAAAACGGTAACTCTCCGATCCAACTTCAAACTAATGTACGGTTTAGGAGTGGCGCCATCTAGGACATAATTTTTAAATAACTCGTAAATAAGTTACATTTTACTGAATATCAATCATTTAAATTTTTTTTATAGAGTAGTAGAAAATTAATACTTTAATGATCTGATCATAAAATATTAATTTATGATTTTCCTTGCGTAATGATGAAATTTTTTTTAATTTAGTAAACCTTAGAAACTAAAAAGCGTTAATGCTATATTTCTTTTGTATACATATTTATAAATATGACAGCCAGTTTTGAAATGTGAGAATGCTAAAATTAGGGGATTATTTTATATATTTTTAAAATCATGTTTGCTTATAAATTTTCTTTTGATTGTTATTTTAGATAGATTTATTTTTTTAAATTAAAAATTATGACATTTCTAAAGTATTTTTATGTTACGCTAGTTCGAGGGGGGGGGGAGGGGGAATAAAGTGTTTATGAGGTTCTTAAACGTGAAAAAAAAATAATTTTTTAACAGTTTATATGTATATATAAGGCATATTTCTGAACTGTAAATTAATTATTGATTTCCATTCCTCAAAACTGATAAAGCAAAGATTTTTGTACTTATCATTTTGTATTAAATCTTTATTCTAAAATATCTACTTTTTTTTTCTTTCAAAGTCATAACCTTTAATTTAAAAACTTTAAAAAAGGCTAATTAATTTAACAAAAATATCCATGAAAAAAAAATTATAAGCAAACATGATTTTTTTTAGCCTGTTGAGATTTTTTTTTTCAAACAAACTCTTTACAGGCTTAAAAGAAATCATGTTTGCTTATAATTTTTTTTTCATGGCTATTTTCGTTAAATTAATTAGCTTTTTTTCAAGTTTTTAAATAAAAGGTTATGACTTTGAATTTAAAAAGAAAAGTATCTATAAAGATTTAGTATACAAAAGGATAAGTACAAAAATCTTCGGCATACCTATCAGTTTTGAAGAATGGAAATCAATAATTAATTTACAGTGCAGAAACATGCCTTATATATATATATATATATATATATATATATATATATATATATATATAATATCTTTGAATTTCAAAAAACATATCAAGTTCTTGTAACATTCTAATTAAATCTCCTAAGAGATAATTAGTAATAAGACATTTAAATTTTTGTTCACATTTAAAAACCTCATAAACACATTATTCCTCCCCCCCCCCCTCCTTTACCCCTCGAACTATCGTAACATAAAAATACTTTAGAAATGTTATAATTTTTAATTAAAAAAAAAAAGCTAATAAATATATCTAAAATAACAATCAAAGGAAAATTGATAAGCAAACATGATTTTAAAAATATATAAAATAATCCCTGAATTTTAGCATTATCACATTTCAAAACTGGCTGTCATATTTATAGATAGGTATACAAAAGAAATATAGCATTAATGCTTTTTAGTTTCTAAAGTTTACTAAATGAAAAAAAAAATGAAGCTGCATGTACAATATTTTAATATCAAACTGTCAAACAAAATTTGAATTAACTAGCATTTATTTTATTTTTTTAATTTTAATGCAACGATAGAATACTCCTATTCAAAAGGGTTAAACAAGGCAACTTCTAATATTTGTTTTTAAAAAGTTATTTTGAACAACAATATACAGTGAAACCCCGGTTTTACGTTTCTCAAGGGACTGAGTAAAGAAAACGTAAAATACGAGAAAAGCGTAAAATACGGGAAATTCATAGAAAGCAAAAAATCGTAGAAAAAAACTAAAGGTAGTAAAGATGACTCTTTCAAAAGGTATTACAATCTATATTTTATGAAAAGAACATTATTATACATACCATTTTAAGATCATTTTAACACATTTAGTTGTGAATCCTGGCGTTTAGGTTGAAAATAGTCCGTATTAGTGGATTTTTCTTTAGTCATTGAGTTCAAAGTGAATGCAGCATCTTCCAGGATTGAAATACTTTGCAACTTTTTTCCAGGTATTTTATGAGAAAGAAAATAGTTTTTCACTATTTGTAAGCCCTTCAATGCAATATTGAAAGAAGGAACGGGCTGTGCTTCTGTTTCTTCTCCTTCATCTTCATCGGTGAACGAAAGTCTATAACGTCGGCTACGGATGGAGCAGTAGCTCTTTCAGCTTCGCATGTTGCTAAGTTTTCTGGGATGTAATCGTCAAATTCATAGATAACTATTTCGTTGTTATTCTCTGAATCTACCGCAGCTGATTCTTCATCTGTTCTCGATTCATTAGATGCTACGATTCCGCTTTCTTCAAAACAATGGGAAATGCACTGTCGTTTAACGTTTCTCCAAGACGCAGAAATAAAATCCATATCCTCTAGAACACTTAATTTTAATTTGCAGGCGTCATTTAGGTTTTCATTTTCTACTTCAGCTACAAGTTTCCGGACAAGTTGCTTTCTATAAAAATCTTTGAAAGATCGAATAATGCCGAGATCACAAGGCTGCAATTTGAAGGAAAAAATTCGACATGCACATTAGACAGCTGCAAAACCGGATGTGCACTGCATTTATCAATGAACAAAATTATTTTACGATTCTGCAACTCCATTTTTTTGTTTAATTTGCGCAAAAAGTCTTCGAAAAGGGGTTTGGTTATCCATGCATTTTTGTTTGCTTCGTACTTTGTCGGATAACTTCTCACGTTTTTGAAGCATCGTGGCTTGCGCGACTTTCCAACAACAAAAGGCGTCAGCTTCTCACTTCCATCAGAATTACAGCATAATAAAACCGTAAGACCCAATTTAGACATCTTTCCTCCATGACAGGCATCTACTTTAGCAAAGTAACTTTTATCCGGTAGGAGATTAAAGAAAAGTCCGGTCTCATTTGTCCGTCCTTTGGCTTGTATCCTTTGGTCAAATTTAGTAGATTTTTCTTTCAATCTTCTATTGTAGCTTCATTTACACTTGATGATTCTCCCAAAAGCGATCTATGTCTTTTTTTCATCCGGTCATTCCAGCCATTTGAAGCTGTGAAGTCTTTCAAACCACCAAGACTATCGGTGATTTCTAGAGCTTTTTCTCTTAGTATCGTGCCATTTACAGGTACATTCGTGGCACGAGCTTCTTTAAACCATTTTAATAAGATATCTTCCACCTCGTCGTACGGCGATTTTTTCAATGTTCTCCGTTTCTTGGCATTTTTTTCTCCCACTTTCTGGATGTTTTTTTCAATGCATTCCTTTTTTTAGTAGAATGAATTGCAGGGTTGTCACGGGAATAACTTGCGATTGAGCGAACGCTACTTTGGTTCCTTGAAATTCATCAAATTGTTTAACAATTTCGGCTTTCTCAGCAACAGAACAGTTTTTGCGTTTTTTACTCGTCATTTTGGCACAAAAAAGTTAGAAATGCGACCACCGCATGCTAAACAGAAATTGAATATGAACACGTGAAGAAGGGTAAGGACCCCTTTCCCTCCCCGACGAGAGACATGAGCCATCCCATCTGATTGGTAACTGGACTGTCTCTTCCCCTGCCCATCTCATTCCTATACCAATAAAGTGTTTCTGGGAAGGAAGCAGTCCGCGACAGCAGGTTTTCAACAAAGGAGAGGAGGGCAGTTTCAGAAGACAGGAGTCTGTAGAATGCGTTTCTGTTTTCATTGATTACGTAGCTTTCAACAACAGGGATTAGCTTTAAAAAAAGCACAAAATGAAAACACATTGCTTATTTTAGAACATTTTTTCCTTTTTTTACTTTCCAGAGAAAACGTAAAATGCGGGAATTCCATAAATAACAAACTTACAATCCGGGTTAAATTAACATTACAATAATACGGAAAAACTGGGACCTGATGGAAAAAAACGTACAATGCGAGAAAAACGCAGATTCGGGGGACGTAAAATCGGGGTTTTTACTCTACTATTAACCCTTTTCACGATTATATTTCAACATTCATAAAAACCTACTGACGAACTTCTTTAAAATATCTAAAATTTCTTAGAATGTAACAAAAGTTATGAAATTTTTAACAACAAAAAATACCAAATCTCTTCACTTTGTTTTAAAATACTATGCATTGTTTAAATCCGACCATAAAAAGTAATTTAATCTCAAAAATAAAACTTCATAAATTTAAAATCGCCTGCAAACTCGAATACTGCTTGTTAAATTAATGCCCAGTTCTGAACGCTGTGTTCCACTCACAGATTAAATATAGTCATACAGATTTGACAGTGGAGCAAAAACCCGAACCGGCGCGATACAAGCGCCACTACTGAGCACAGTCAAGAACTAACGCACACGCGCGCGATCTATAAACTGTCAGATTATTGTCACGGTCACATGTACCTGTTGGCAGTTTTGTTTATTTAATATCGACACGACTGTTTCTCAGTTTAAATTATTAAGAAAAAGGTGTAAATCTGTAAGAAACTCGTGTAATTATGTATATTCGTAAGTATTTGTATGATAAAATAAAATATGTTCGATGTTTTAAACAATAACAAACTGCAGCGACGCATTTACATAAAAAAAAAGATAGATACTATACAAATAAGATAAGTAATACCTACCTGTGGCGACACGCGCGGAACGTTTGCGACTGTTGTCACTAGGGGCTCTGAAGGTGCGATTCGGTTACCATTGAGCTTATGGAAGTGTCCTATCTGGTGGAATATATTTAATCTGTGGTTCCACTATCGAAGAATTTGTTATTTCCATGGCAACAACGCATTCCATTGCAAGCATATCGAATGAGTTCAGAATCGGAACCTCAGAGCAAGATTGTACTGGCGAATGAGACCCAATCCATAGACTTAATCTCCTTCCTTCGTATCAATGCTGAGTGCCGTCAGTTTCGGTACAGTGCCTAGAAGTAACTAGTGTGCTTATCGCCAATACAACCATAATAAAAAAAATGTATCAGAAAGGAGGAAAAACCAGATTCTCCGCCAGAGGGCGTCGAGTTCCCACCGTGGTTAATTACATTTGAAGTTTCATGTAAAAGGCTTGATCCTAATGTGAGTTTCGATATAATTACCGCTATGTTTTCAAACAAACTATACGAATTTTTCTATTTCTCTAATATTTTTAAGTAAACATACATTATAACATATGCTATGCTTCTTTAATGATAAATTAATATGGATAATTCCGCAAATACTACGAAAAGAAAAGCTGATCGAACATGCTTCGTTCCTGGATGTTCAAGTGGATATAAAATTAACAAAACTAAAATAACTCTATTTTTCACCCTTAAAGACAAAAACCAATTTGAAAAATGGTTAAAAGCCGATAAAGACTTGAACCAATATTCAGTTGTGTGTGAATCGCATTTTGATGAGCGATTTATTGAGAGGAGTTACAAATACACGATTTATTAATTATTGATATCCTAACTTTTTAATTTATTTTAACATGACTATTTTGAGAATGGTTAAATATTGTTGATAAATTAATATAATATTAAAAAAAATTAAATATAATGAGAACTATTAATTAAAAGAATTTTTTTGAAGGATGATTAGCACATCTACCCCAATTTAAAGAAAATGCATTCTTGTAATATTTTCAGGAGAATATTTTTTTTTTCCAGATTTGAAAGAATTATAGATTTCTCATTTGATGTTTTGCTGGAATACCTTAAATTATTTTACCCAAAACTACGCTCTGAAACAACAGAAATTTTTAACAACTAATCATCATTATTAATTAAATTTATTATAGCTTGAAATGTTTTTTGAGCTTGAATTTACATAGCTGTGCTATACAATTATTTTAAATTTAGTATTTTAACTTTTTTCTATCTAAATTAATTAAAATATTGATTTTGTGATAATGACAATAAATACAGACTGAATTATTATCATAAATATTTTATTAATTATTGATATCCTAACTTTTAAATTTATTTTAACATGATTATTTTGTTTCATTAGTATGCTTTCATTGAATTTTGGTTTTAATACATTCACAAAATAAATTTCTTACTTTTTGTAGGGTGTCTATTGTGGAATTAAAAGTGTTTGATTTATTTCTTTTATTAAAACTTTGATTCACATTGGGAAATGTGAGTATGAGAATGGTTAAATATTGTTGATAGATTAATATAATATTTAAAAAAAAAACTAAAATATAATAAAAACTATTAATTAAAAGAATTTTTTTAAAGGATGATTAGCACATCTACCCCAATTTAAAGAAAAAGCATTCTTGTAATACTTTCAGGAGATTTTTTTTTTCTAGATTTCAAAGAATCATAGATTTCTCATTTGATGTTTTGCTGGTATACCTTAAATTAGTTTACCCAAAACTAAGCTCTGAAACAACAGAAATTTTTAACAACTCAATTTACTCTTAGTTTGTTAAGTGGATGTAAACAAGTTATGTAATAATAAATACCGATTAAAAAGTTGTCAAAATTGGGGTAAAATAATTTAACTGTATAAAAAAGGACATGTTTTTGCAACAATTTATCATAGTATGATGTATTTATCCAATATATTGTTTTAGAAATAACTAAATGTTGTTGGAAGAAAATCGTCCTATAATAAATTTTGTAACTGTTTGATTTCATTACAATTAGTTGTTATGAAAGCAGTTACATTTCTCCCCAACTGCATTTTCATTATTAGAATTTTTTTTTCTTATTTATTTTTTATCTAGAGCATTGTAAAGTACTGATTTGTTACCGAAAAAATTAGATTTAAAACGATGTTTATATACAAACGAAAGTTACCATAGCCGCGGCGAGAACACTGGCGCCATCTATCCGCGTCCTCTATTTCAGAGATATAATTTTGACGCCGATAACAACACTATTTACTTCTAGACACTGTAGTTTCGGTTCGGCCTCGACTGAGCGCCAATCGCTGTCAGCGCCAACTATTGTTTGAAATTCGAACAAAAATCAAGAATCACAGTAAAAAATACTCCTGGCATCATACATAACCCTCCTGCAAGAATTTTTTAAATATCTGTCACCGTTTGCAAGTAATTGAATTTTAAAATCCATCAATCATATTTGGGACATCCGGTAGATACATAAAGTAGATTCCGGACGACTTTTGATAATTTTAAAATTAGAAGTACTGATGTTGGGAATTAGAAAAAAAAAATTATAATTACAGATTTTATTATGTTTACAAAATATAAAGAAAACAGAGAACATTACAAAATCAAGTAGGGGAGATAGGGGCTGAATAAGGCATTTTCACAAAAATATGTATTTTAAGTATTTTATTTAAGTTATTATTAATATTATATATCGCATTTCATACATTAGGTGTTTGTCTACATCTTATGCACAGTATTTATTCAAGATTATTATTATACAGAAATATATTATGAAATTAAAAAAAGTTCCTCTCTGTCCCAATCATCCTCACAGCAGGGATGGATGGGACACAAATATTTTTCTCTTTGTATTCAATGATACTAAATTAAAATTTATAATTATAAACTCATATGTAATTATATTTATAATATATGATCTTATATGGCTGTTATATATCAGTGTTAGTAATCTAAGAACTGAAAACACAGTTAATTATGCATTAAAACTGTAATTTACATTATATATTTTAACTGAAATTTTAATGAATTAAAAAGTTAAAATTGCACGGATGTGCAAATATCAGTAACACAATCAATGTGGTCTGTCTAAAATGTTCTAAATGTAGTCTGTCAGTCGCATAAGCTGGTATAAAATCTGTTTCAGTGAATGTATATTGCTGTTAAAAAGGAAAATTGCAGTTTTCCTAAAACCATTGGTTATGTTTATGTTGCTAGTACTACAGTGCCTAGAAGTATATAGTGTTGTTATCGGCATCAAAATTATACTTCAGAATAGAGGACGCCGATAGATGGCGCCAGCGTTCTCGCCGCGGCTATGGTAATTTTCGTTTTTACATACACATAATTTTAAATCTTATTTTTTTCTGTAATAAATCAGTACTTTAAAATGCTCTAGATAAAAAATAAACAAGGAAAAAATTCTAATAATGAAAATACAGTTAAAGAGAAATGTAATTGATTCCATAACAACTAATTGTTACAAACTTTATCATAGGACAATGTTTTTCTTCCTACAATATTTTGTTATTTCTAAAAATGGATAAATGCAATACAATATATTGGATAAATAAATTATGCTATGATGAATTCTTGCAAAAACATGTCCCTATTTTGACAACTTTTTAACCGGTATTCATTATTACATAACTTGTTTACATCCAGTTAACAAACTAAGAGTAAATTGAGTTGTTAAAAATTTCTGATATTTCAGAGCTTTAGTTTTAGGTAAAATAATTTAAGGTATACTAGCAAACATCAAACAAGAAATTAATGATTCTTTCAAATCTAGAAAAAAAAATAATTACTCTCCTGAAAGTATGAGAAGAATGCATTTTCTTTAAATTAGGGTAGATGTGCCAATCATCCTTAAAAAATTATTTAAAAATTATTTTTGATTAATAGTTATTATTATTATATTATATATATATTTTTTAATAATACATTAAGCTATCAACAATATTTAACCATTCTCATACTCACATTTCCCAATGTGAATCAAAATTTTAATAACAGAAATAAATCAAACACTTTTAATTCCAGTAATAGACACCCTACAAAAAGTAATACATTGATTTTGTGAATGTATTTGAAACCATGATTGAATGAAAGCATACTAATGAAACAAAATAGTCATGTTAAAATAAATTTTAAAGTTAGGATATCAATAATTAATAAAATATTTATGATAATAATTCATTGTTTAAATTATTTATTGTCATTATCACAAGATAAATATTTTAATTATTTAGATAGAAAAAATTAAAATATTAAATTAAAAATAATTGAGCAAATTTTCTTTTCCTTCAATTGTGTATTTGTAATTTCTCTCAATAAATCGCTCATGAAAATGCGATTCACATTAGAGTCCTGCATCGGGTCGGGTTACCCGCACCCGACCCGTCCCGCGGTTCGGGTTGGTTGGCGCTGTATTTTTTCGTTGAGGTTTGGGTTGACTTCCACTTTTTGCTGCCGGTTGGGTAGACATTCACTTTTTCGGGTTCGGGTTGGGTTTTTACGCTTGCGGGTCGGGTTCGGGATGACCCGCTTTTTCAAAAACATGTCCAATATTTTTTCGGATTAAGGAAATCGAGGAAATTTTTTTTGTCGGGTTCGGGTCGGGTTGCTGGTTGACTTCAAATGAAATTTGCGGGTTCGGTTCGGGTACAACCCGACCCGTGCAGGACTCTAATTCACATGCAACTGAATATTGGTTCAGATCTTTATCGGCACGAGGAATGACTTTTAACCTTTTTCAAATTAGTTTTTGTCTTTTTTTTTTTTTTTTTTTTTTTTTTTTGGGGGGGGGGGGGATAGAGTTATTTTAGTTTTGTTGCTTTTATATCCACTAGTGTATCCAGGAACGAAGCATGTTCGATCAGCTTTTCTTTTCTTTGTATTTGCAGATTTATCCATACTGATTTATCATTAAACAGGCATAATATATGTTTACTTTAAAATATTATAGAGATAGAAAAATTCGTATAGTTTGTTTGAAAATGCAGCGTTAATTACATTGAAACTAACATTAGGATCAAGCCTGTTAAATAAAACTTCAAATGTTAATAACGGCGATGGGAACTCGACGCCCTCTCACGGAGAATCTGGTTTTCCTCCTGTTAAGACACATTTTTTTTATTGCGGTTGTATTGGCATTAAGCACACTACTTACTTCTAGGCACTGTACTAGTACTAAAAGCTGACAAAAATGCCTCCTTGGCAAAAGCTGAGAGGTTATAAATTGTAATATGCTCTCCAAGATTATTTGTCAGCCAATCATCTTGGACAGATTTCAGCTTTGCCTTTAAAGGCCCATAAGCAGAAACATCCAATGGCTGAAGACGACGGTGGCTACAATGAGGAGGAAATCTTAAAAGAATAATTAACATAAATTATTAATTTATCAACTTATATAATATTATTTAGTTAAAAAAAAAATCAGTATCATCTAGGGATGAATGGAGCAGTCCCATTCATCCCCATTTGAAATGTCCCAATCATCCCCATGATGCATATATTCAATTGTCAGCCATTTTGTTTCAGAAATTATTCTGTCACAATGGTTAATATTCATTCATTTTAATTACCAATATTGAGCCTTGAAATAAATAAGCATAACATATCTTAATTGTTTATATTGCATAAAATATGTAAACAACTTCAAATAAAAAAAATACTTTTAAACAAAGTTTTCGGGAAATGCAACTATGAAGGAAATTGAAAACAGCCATGTGGTCTTGCTTTTGGTTCTGAAGTACACTATGATAGTGTCATCTATGAGGATAGGAAACAACTAACAAAATATGTTTATTACCTGAAATATTGAGAATGTCCCATCCATCCCTTGTCCCATTCATCCCCCAGTTCCCCTATTCAAATTCTGGATAAAGTCATAGTATAAAAATATATAATAAAAATAAAAATATATTTACATTGTTTCGCAATATTAAGAAAATAAGTAACTATTTTTCACCAATATCCCGCAATTAACTCATATTAAATAATTTTCTCAGAACAATGATTATTTAGGCACGATTTTTAATTATTTAGAAAATACAGATAAATGTACATTGCCATAAGTTTAACCATTGTTGGTGCTAACCTGAAACATACAACGGAATAGAAAAATAACAATATTAGACTTTACATTATGTTTAGAAAATCTAAATAAAGGCAAATTCTAAAATGAAATATTCGAATTCTGGAAGTCATGGTATAAAAGTACATGATAAAAATAAAAAGATATTTACATATCTCAAAATATTAACTGAATAAACAAGCTTTTTTCGCCAATAACCCGCAATCAATTCTTATCGAAATAATGTTTTCAGAACTTAGAATGCCTTTACACGATTCTTAATTAATTAGAAAATATAGATATTTGTACATTACCGGACGAATTTCAATAGTTTCAGGTGCTGCTCATATTTTTTTTAAATCATGGGCAAGAATTTTGCACATATTACACTACTGTGCGAATTAATTGGGACGAACACAAAAATTTACACAAATGTACTTTAATTGGTATATGTTAACTTACATGCACTGTATAGCAATCTAATACGAAATATGTCCTCCTTTAGCTTAAATGAGATCCTGTACACGCATTGGCATAGATTCCACTAAATTAGAACATATATTTTTGATCTCGTCTTCACGAAACCAAACTTTTATAACATTCTCAATCATTCTTCTCTTTGTTGAGCAGTCCATTTTACTCACATGTCTCTTTACAATGCTCCACAAATTTTCGATGGGATTTAAATCCGGAGAATTACCAGGCCAATCCACAACCGTTAATTTCTGTTCTTGAAAAAATTTCTTTGCTAGCTTAGAATTATTGCATGGAGCAAGATCTTACTGAAAGATACCGACACCACCAGCAAACGTTTGCATCATAGGCACAATTTTTCTTTCTATTACAGAGATGTATTTTTTAGAGTTCCTGATCCCTTCAACTAGTTCCAAGCTGATAGGTCCTCCAGAAGTAAAATAACCCTAAAACATCTGTTTCTGAGGGTGCCCAACTGTTTGTGTAAGATGTTGTTTCCTGATGAGTTCTCCATCACTTCGCCTGACAAATCTTGGTCGAAACCCTTGTACAAAAAAATGCGTCTCGTCTCTGAATACAACCTTTTTGCAGTCTTGTGCAGTCCAGGATTGATATGTCCTGGCCCAATCCAAAAGTTTTCCCTTCATTGCACGGGTTATTAACTGTTTTTTGTTTGGTTTTCTTTCAAATCTCCCAGATTCAATAAGCCTTCGTCGAACTGTCGATGAATCCACGCTCACACGAGTACCTAATAATTCTCTCTGAAGATCTGTACTTGTTTTGTGAGGATACATTTTACTATTTCGTACAAGAAATTTGTCTGTTCGAGGTGTGGTCTTGCGTTTGCGTCCACGTTTACTCTTTCGTTTTGGAGACACTGTCCCAAAATTCTTTTGCGGATTAATAATCCTAGAAATACTGGATTTTCCAACTCCAACTGCTGCAGCAAAATCCCTCACAGTCATAAAGATATGCTGTCTAAGGGTAACAATTCTAGTCCTTTTCCTGGGAGTGATATCCATTTTTAAATACACGTCAGAAGCAAACAATTCACGCAATCGACCACTTCTTACAGCAACTGAAGGGAAATATTTTCGAGATGTTGTGATCAAGTAGTCAAACCGGTTTAGACTAGCCAGGGGCAGTCGCGCGTTGTAAGAAAATGCAGTTGAAACCGGTTTGAGGCAGAAAATCCCCGAGAAAGGAACAATTTTCTTAAAAAACATGTTTGTCCCAATTAATTTGCACAGTACTGTAATTAGTATATATTTATTTTATGCACGTTTATGTCACATTCTCATAATGGGCTTTAATTTTAACGATTCCGTTTGAATTTAGGATTGGTACAGTCTGCTCCATAAAGTTTAAAATTATGGGAATCAGATTGTGGAGACAATTTGTGGTTTGAGATAAGACAATCCAGAAATCATCCCTGAAATAACTTTCAACAATTTATTCTTTACATCCAATTTTGAAGGAAATTCATGAAAAGAAACTCCCGAATTTTTTAAAAAGTGAATCAAAAATGCCGTATGGAACAGAGCAACGAATCATTTTCGACTGAAAATAAATAAAAAAATCGAGTTTCATTTAAGTTATACCTAAAAAAACACTAGAGCGCAATGCACAGATAAGGAAATTCTCTTTTAGTCATGGTGGGTAAAATCGCCATCTACATTTTTCAGGAGGAAAAATCTGATTCCACTAAATAAAGGGATTTTGACTTTCTGGTACGGCCGTATAGGATGAATCGAGTTTGGCCGTAGTATTTCTAACATTTTTTTAAAAATAAATTATATAATAAAAAAATTTAACTACTTTAGTATAGTCTTAAGGGGGGTAAAAAGGGAACAAACTTTAAAAAAAATTCCTTAAAAATCGGGTATTATAGTTATGTTCGAATGATTACACATTTTAATGTATTTTCGTATGATTGAATCGAATAGTATTAAATAAATTCTTCTAAGTCTTCATGAGATATTGCACAGTTTCTAATTTGGCGATGTCTTTGGAGCCAAAACCTCAAAATTTCTAACAATACAAGTGATAATTTCTAAAAATGCATCCGTTATTCTAGCAATCGAGGAAATTCAAATTAAATATTTTTGATTTTTAATTGTTTTAGTTAAAGAATTAAACTACTATTTAGTTAGAAAAAAAAAAAAAAAAAAAAACACAAGCACCTCGAAAAAATAATGTTATTGATATTATTTAACATACAAAGAAAAAGTTTTGAAGAGAAATAATATTACAAAACGAAAGTATTTAATTTAAATATGAAAGCAAGGTTTCTACAGCTTAAAGAAGTTGTCATTTTCAAAGATTAAGCAATACTTGGCGATACTTTGCGCCTGGATAGGAAAAAATGTACCTGAAATTTTGATTAGATAAAATCTCAATGACGTCAGTTTTTGGGCTTATGATTTTTTTAAAAAGTTTTATTTAAATATGGTGTCGTTTTTACGGATAGAAACATTGGTTGCTTCTGGATTTGGGAATTGTGTATTATTATTATTTCCATAAATGCCACGATTTTGAGATAAAACTTGCTTGCTTAAAGTTTCGATGATCTGTTTATTATTATATATTACTTCTTTATTTGTTTTCTGTTTTTAGTGATATTTTCCCGTAAAATTTTATTAATAGTTTTTTTCCTGAATTTACGTGCATCTCTTTCGCCTCTATTAGTAGCTGTAAAAACATCAAACTTACTCGGCAAGTCATAAACATTTACTATTTTCTTTATATTTGTAGTGTCAATTAAAGTATTCAATCCAAAATGGCAAACAAAGTTTATTATTAATGATTTTGATTATTTGTATAAACATACTTTATGAATTCTCATACAATGCGCGACCACATTATGCTTAAAATCATGAGTATACTCAATGAATCCATCACTGGCAGCAGTAGATGAACTCTTACATGACTACTGATGTTGTTAATCCCAGAATGCATAAATTTTTATTTTCCTGCATAAAATATTTATATTCCGACAGAATTTCTTGTGTTTCTGCCGGATGTACGTAACACAGGAAAAATTATTTAAAAAAAAATAATCTAAACACAAATTTCATTATTATTATTATTATTTTGAAAATTTTAAACTGTGCCAAAATGTTATACTACGAAATAGGCCAGTTTAAATAATATATTTTATCCTTTAAAAATTTGAAGAAGTCTTATAGAATTTTTATTCAATTGCTAAATATATGTCTTGCATAGCCACGTGCAGCGTTCTCTCAATTTTCCTAATTGAAACAAAATTCCGGGCTTACGCTGACATATACTGGCCGTTATGTAAACGATTTCAATAAAGCGGACTTAAACTATACTAAAACACATGCCGTTGACTTTTGAGAACTTTAAATTCAGCTTATAGGAAAGTATTAAACAGTGTTGGCAATTGGCCACACGATGCATTACAGGATTTCAAACGTATATTAGATGTGCTTCAGACAAAATAAATATAAAAATATAGCATACTTTAAGTTAAACATTACACCAGAAATTTTATTAGAGATATTTATATATGAACAATAGTAAAGTTGTGCTACAGATATAGTCTTCTCTTCAGTCGATAAAATGTGCTTTACGGTTCCATTACAGTCGATGGAGCTAATTTTCTGTAACATCGGTAGATAACAATTCAATCAGCCGATGGTGTATTCAAGTGAACATCAACTCAAAAGCAGTCAGTCAAACTGAAACTGAATCCCCCATGGCCATGCACTGCACACACACAGTCAAAGAACTTCAGTACGTTACAGGGTTGCCATATTGCCCCTTTTTTTTAATTCAAAAATTTCGAATTCACATCAGAAATTCTGAAAGAAGAATTTTTACTTTAAGCAATTACGGAATGTCTGTCATTAAACAACAACAACAAAAAGATAACATTATAGGGAATTTCTGGTGCAGGGATGCGCTATAACGCATCATTTAAGCGAAAAATTGAAGAAAGGAATGCTTAAATATAATTTTTATGGGTCCTTTACGATGCATAATTTTTAAGTTGTAAGATTGCAAAAGAGGCATATTTTGTATAAATACAATAAATCTGTCTTATTTCTAAAAGAGGACCCAATTTTTTTGGAAATGCCTGAGTCCCAGGGACTTAGAATTTCAAAAGTATAGCGACATCACTGCTGGTATGAATGCGAAATTTTGGAATTTAAAAAAAAGGCCAAACTGGCAACCCTGGTACGTTACGTTACAGAAGTACTATACAGCAAAGAAACCTTCTTTGGTATACAGTGTGGAAATTAACAAGCTAAACAGTATAAAAAAATAAAATTTCCACCAGAGGATGCTACGATCAAGTCTATTGCTACGAATTATAGAAATCCAGTGTGTTTTTTAGATATTTATGATGCAATTTAAACTATTGGAAACTTATTTTTCAAAGATAAATTTGAGAAAAACAGAATTAAAAAGATTTATGTTGTAATACGCAATACATTAGGAATGAACGAAAATTCAGACATGTTTTAAATGCATTTCTTGTATTCATTGTATGAATTGCAAAACACCCTATTTTCAGAATGCTCAGTTATAAAGACTTATTTCATGTAATCTCCGTTCATACTTTTTTTTTTTTTTTTTTTTTTTTTTTTTTTTTTTTTTTTTAGCATAGAGCTTTATTTATAACAGTGATAAGAAACTATTTCATATCATCACAGGTTTAAGGACAAATAAAACCTGGAAGATGACCTCCCCCCCCCCCCCACCTCCTTCCCAAACGCAACCTTTTATTTTTAAAACTTTGATTTTAATAAACGAGTTACAATGAAACAGATTGTCATATATATGTACTTACTAATTTTTGTATTAGAAGTTTTTAATAGTAATATAGAAAAAGTAAATATTATAGTTCCGGAGTAAATAACTATCAAACTTTTATAATTATCTTATGTTCATTGTTTGACAATTTAATTTATCTTATTAAAAACAAAGAAAATCAGTAATAATCGAAGACTGTCCTTTTAGTTTCTTAATTTTAGACAGGAAATATTTTTGGGGATTTTATACTTCACACTTTGTTGACCGACGATTTTGTAGATTGAAAGAAGAGTGTGTGATTTGAATATCAAGTCTCTAAATGCAGCCATGTGTTTTATTTGTATATAAAAATAGCTTTCTGAAAACAGATGGAGTACTTCAAAAGTAATTTGCAGTTTTATGTGTTATTATGTTTGTATGTTTTAGTTATATGTTTATATATTTATTTTTTATCATTCTTCAAATAGTCTATCAAACCGAACTTTTATTTTAGAGATGTGTAGAAGGAAGGATGAAATCTTAATTTTAAAACACTAGAAACTCCGCCCTCTTTTGAAAGTCTTTCATTAAATGCTTTTCTAGATAGGTTTTTCAAGTTTATGCGTCAGTAGATATCGTACAATGTACGGGTTTAATATAAATTTTCTTGCAGTCTAAAAAAAAGAATATGCACAAAATGATATAAATGCATTTTCCCCTTTTAAAGAAGGTAAAAGCTTTAATAAGGTAAATAGGTAAAAGCCCTTAGTCAATGATGGTTAGTGATACAAACACGAGCTAATTCGTGATCAATCAACAAAATGTTAAAATAAAAATAAAATAAAAATATAATGTACAGAGCAAGTTAAAAAGATGTTTTTATTTTCTAATTGTTTTAAGCCGAAAAAGACATGGATATTAAAATATTTCATTCAATTGGCTCTATATTTAATGTTTATAGGATCTTTAATTTTAAAAAGAAAAAAGAACGCACTTTATAATGTATTGCAAGATATAATATACTATAATGCATAAACATATATACAGTAGGGTGGAGTGAAAAAAATTAATTTTTTTTTACAAAAAACGGGTAGGTGCCAAAAGTTGCCTTTATACTAGTACATCAAATATCTGAAATTTTACCGCTGAAAAAAAATGGCTTGAGTCTGCGCTTTTGGTTCAAATGTCGAAATTTTGGGTAAAATTTGACAATTTTTCAAAAAAAATAAAAAATTTCTGTAGAACTGACAATGATTTAATAGTGTCATTTGAACCTTTATTAATAAAGATTAAAAATATTGAAACGATAAAACGATATCTTTATTATTTTTAACTGGAGCAAAACTGACAAATTTCGGTAAAAAAGGGGCGTTGCCATTCCGGTACAGCATACAACGACTCGTTGAAAAAAAATTAATAGAAAGAAGATTAAATAAAGAAGCACCGCAATTAGAAGATGCTGCATGTGAAATTGAAATAAGCGAATCAGTATGCAATGATTCAATAACAGATAAAATTGAATTCCCATCTTCATCCTCATATACCGAAACTCGAATGAAGTTTGAAACTTTTTCTAGAGCATGTGATAGCTATAGAATTTCTGATCAGTCTGCTGTAGTTCTTGCTTCAGCGGTTCTTCAGGATTGTGTACGTACATCAAATGACACTGGAAAACAATGTACCCGTTATAGATAGAAGCAAGGTAAGGCGTGAAAGGCAATCCGCTTCTTCGTCTCAACGTAAAGAACAGAACCCTAAAACAGAAATAAGAGCCTTATATTTCGACTCCTGAAAATACGACACAATGTGTACAGAAAAGAGAAGTGATAAACATGCGTATCGTAGAATTATGAAAGAAGAACGTGTTACTATCTTGAAAAGCCTGGCTCCAAATATTTGGGGACTAATTTTGCCTAACATTTCCTCATCTGGAGCATCAAAAATATTTTAAAATGCATATCAAAGTTTTTAAAAGGTGAAAATATTGATTTGTCGAGCCTCTCATGCTTGAGTTGTGATGGGTGTCCGGTGTCCTGTGAATACGGGGAAGCATACTGAAGTAATCCGTCGAATGGAAGAGAAGCTTGCAAGACCATTGAAATGGATCATATGCCAGCTCCAGTTAAATGAATTGCCTCTGC
This sequence comes from Maratus michaelseni, assembly GCA_963931845.1. Lineage (NCBI taxonomy): Eukaryota > Metazoa > Arthropoda > Arachnida > Araneae > Salticidae > Maratus > Maratus michaelseni. The sequence goes on along the minus strand of OZ007594.1, from coordinate 162,334,190 downwards.
ATCATTTGTTAGGCATGATCAATGGGAAAACTTCTGGCCCAAATGTATTAGGGAACTCCTTGTCCACGTTCCATTCACTCCCTATTGCAGTTTTTGAACCTATAAAGAGTAATTTAGAAAACATATTTCCTGAAATCGAGGAAAATGGACTCAGCACAGACCAGAAATACATGCTGGTCATTTTCAAAGCTATTTCTTCAGGATATTGCTCTAAAGAACTAGCGAATAGCAGCCTAGGAAAATTGTCCCACGCAATATGGCTCACAACGGCGAATAGAATTCTTCTCCTTAATTACTCGCATTGATGCGCGTCAGAGTCTCTATTTTCACTCACAAAGTATGTGATCTAAGTTTATGCCCCAGGATGGTTTATCATCAAATGTAATCCACAGCTAAAAAATGTATCTAAAACCTTATTGGAAACTACACGGCTACTAAAAAACACAGCAAACGCCATAAAACGAATAGTTAAAAAAGTTATTCAGGACAATGGTTACTTTGCACACTCAGAGCAAATTCTGATTGCAATCACATTAAACAACTAGCTGCTCATCCCATAATAAATGCAAGAGGTAGAATAAATGATGACATACGCAAATTCGAAATATTGACAATCAAAATAGAAGCAGATGATTATATAAATCTAATTGATTGGGAAACTATTGTGGTAACAGGACCCCAATCACTATGCATTTATCGGATGCAAGTTTGTTGAAGATAATAGACGGCTGGATAGATTCCCGTACTAACATCCCCAATGAGTTAATTTGCATGCCTTCTCATACTCAAGCAGTAGAAAGATACGTGAAGGAAGTCACAGCCAACATCATCCAAAGTCTGTGGATACGAAAGAAGAGATGAATACACCAAGACTAGGTTAATATACAGAAAATTCGTGCCAATCTGATAAAAAATCACAATTCATTGTATAAATAAAACATTGTGCTCAGATGGTAGGGTGGTTGTGCTGGTTACGGGTGGGACATGATATGCACCCACCTCCACTCCTGGGGAGTTGTAAAAGCAACTAGCGAAGATCTGCATTCAAAACAACGATTCGTTGTATGCTGTACCAGAATGGAAATACCCCATTTTTACCGAAATTTGTCAGTTTTGCTCCAGTTATACAGAATAAAGATATCGTTTTATCGTTTCAATATTTTAAATCTTTATTAATAAAGGTTGAAATGACATTTTAAAATCATAACCAGTTCTATAGAAATTTTTTATTTTTTTTGAAAAATTGTCAAATTTTACCCAAAATTTCGACATTTGGACCAAAAGCGCAGACTCAAGGCATTTTTTTTCAGCGCTAAAATTTCAGATACTTGATGTACTAGTATAAAGGCAACTTTTGGCACCTACCCGTTTTTTGTAAAAAAAAATTCATTTTTTTCGCTCCACCCTAATATACAGGTATCTATGCAATAGACATAGAGGAAAAAAGTTGGTTTCAATAAACTAAATGACAATAAAAAAATAAATAAAATAAATCATAGTTTATTTTTATTTATTTAATTTTTAAAAGAAAAAAAAAAAGTAAATACAGGTTGTTGAAAGAAAAAGTTCTGAAATCCAAAAGATATTAATTTTATGAAAAATTTAAGTTTTTTTTTAATATTTTAATTTTTGTAAAATTACAAATATGCTTTTAATTATAAAAAAAAAAATATTTAAAGATGCTCGTCATAAAATATGCGAACTGGCTGTGAAACTGCAACAATGAAATATTTTAAACACTAAAAAGTATAAAATATAAATAAAAAATAAAGAGAGGTATACATATATTTTAAATACGCTTTTTTCAATTAATAGTTTAATATTAAATTATGATTATTCATCGAGAAAACAATTTAAGGATACTGAATACAAAGTTTAAGTACCTTTTCATTGACATATCTTAAAAAAGAAAGAACAAAAATCATATTTAAAATAAAATAAAATTACTAATTCGCACTTTCTACCATTTTTTTCCCATCTTACAAAAATATTTTTATTTTTGGGTACACTCAAAATAGAGAGCTTGCTGTTCTTGTACTGCGTAACACAACCAGGAACAAAACAATGAGAATCTCGTTTTTTTTTCAGCATCGTCGGTAAATTTTACACGTTTTTACATAAATTTTGCCTATTTCTAGACGTTGTAAGTAACGCTTAATGTTTGCACCTGCACACTCAAGCAATAAATTCGATGGCAGCGTCACCTAAGAAAATGTAACGATTTACACACTATATATTTCTTGATCCTGCAACTGAATTGCACTCTGGCTGATGATGGTTATCAACAATATTTTATGTCGGAAAATAAGGTTGACAACGTTTCAGACTCAAGTAGTTCTTGATGGTTTGTACGCCATTTGTGCAATTTCATTTTTATTTTCAAAGATTTAAGAGGTCTATCAATTTAGACTAAAGGACTTAAGACTTTTCGAGAGTCGATTCTCCAGAAAGAACGTCATCAACATAATAGTCTGTTAAGACGACTGGCGATGTTTAGAAGCAAGTTCATTTGTTTATCTATATTTAGTTGTTTAAGATAACGAATAGCTAAAGAGGGAGCGTTAGATGTCCCATAAGTCACCATGTTTAGTTTATAAAATTGTACTGATGAGTCAATACTGTTCTTTCACAAAATTCCAAGAAGGCATCTTTGCAATGAATGTACTAATATTATTCGACACATTTTCTCCACATCAGTTGTAAATGCATAACGGTGTTTTCGAAAGCGAATCACGATCAAGAACAATTCTTGTTGTAGAATTTTACTCTTCAAAAGAATGTCATTCAATGACAAACCAGACGTCGTCCTAGACGTGCGGGGGCACTGCGTACACCACCCTTGTTGCGGCCTTTGTTGTCTCTTGTGAAATGCACACAATGCAGCTTTGAATGCTTGGAAACAGCTATGAAATGGTTGGAACGACAGGAGAAAGCTGATCCCATTCAACTTACGTTTAAGAAGAATTCGCGATATGGCAGCATTGAAAATAACATTTTCTTTAAAGCATAAAAAAAAAAAAAAAAAATCCCAAGTGATTTTGCTTAAATTTCCACTTTCGCAGTTCAGAAAAAAAAAAAAATTAAAAAGATCCTGACAGACTGACAGAAACATATTTAAAAAGTAAAAAATGCAAAAAAAAAAAAAAAAAAAAAAAAATGCACATTTTTTTAACATGCTAGAACTAATAGCCTGTTTAAAATGTGAAGGAATATTGTGTACACATAAAATTTTCAATCTACCTATTCACTGTTTTACGTAACAAATGCATTTAAACTTTTTGGGCATAGTCAGGAAATCCCTAAAATTGCCTGTTCAGTTGTCTGTGTCTGAACTTTTGCTTATCCGAATTAACGCCGATCCCGACAGGTTCGGATAATCAGAGCTCTGCTGTATTTCTTTTCTAATATCCACGTTTTATGTTCGTATATCTTATGTAAAATGGTCTTCGTAAAATTAAATGTTATCTTTTAAGTAAGATCGGCGATTCTTAACACGAAGTTTGATTCTTGGGGTAGGTAAAACTAAACAAGCTACTAGATGCAACAAAATTGAATTGTGTACCTGCAAATGAAAATTTGAAACGTTTCTTAGGCAGAACGATATTAACTATCAACCTCGGTTTTACATAAAATGGCAGAAGTGTTTATCATACAATTTAAAGTTCTTTCAAAGTATAAAAAGGTTCTTTCACCTGCATAAATAACTTTAAAGTAACATGTGGATTGCAATATATAATAGAAAATAAACAAAACGCATTACAAAAAAATAAATCTCTCACACCGGAAATAACAAAAGATTTATGATATTACTGAATCTAGAGTAAAACTCAACAGCAAGATCATACTTCATAGGATCATTTCTATAGTATGATTAGCGAGTTCGTTCACCGAACTTCGCAGAAAACCCAACCACGATGATGTGGAGTGGGGTTTCGCCCCGAGCGTGAAGCCGGTCGATATCTAATCTTAAATTCGACTATTGATGATCGCGCCCGTTTTGCTTCGTGCACTACGGGAAGGGCGGGACTTGCCCTGAGTGGTTCCCAAACTAAAAGAAAGTTATGAACTCTTTGTTAAAAAATTGGCTGTGGCGTGCATCTCGCCATAATTTTTTTAAGAAAAAGAGATGGTGTTCACTTACTTTATTTTTCAGTTATTTAATAACGATTGGAAAATAGCCACACATTTTTTTTTTTTCTCCTCGTACTGTAACATTATTTTACTTCGACCTATTGTCTTGTAAGTATGGAATGTATACGAACATGAAACACGGAGTTTCAAACATTATACAAAACGTAAAATGAACCTTGAGTATAGAGGAGAGGTAGCAGGAATGCAATAAATATTTTGACGAATTCAGGAATAAGAGAACTTTATATTAAAATTGGAATAAATATTTCTATTTCTAGCCCCGCTTGACAAGTTCGCCGTAGAGAAAGAGCAGTGTGTGATTTGAATATCAAGTCTCTAAATGCAGCCATGTTTTTATTTGTATATAAAAATAGCATCCTGAAAACAGATGGAGTACTTCAAAAGTAATTTACAGATTTTATATGTTATTATGTTTATATGTTTTATTTATGTTTATATATTTATTTTTTATCATTCTTCAATATTGTCTATCAAACCGAACTTTTATTTTAGAAATGTGAAGAAGGAAGGATGTAAAAGCAACATATGAAGAGAAATTGAAGCAAATCCCAGAGATAAATATAAATTTACATCTAAAACATTTCAAGCAGAGCACGACTACAATAGTTAAGCCTTCGCGATAGTTTAGCTATACTATAACTAAAAACAGATTACCAACAACTTTGTAAATCACGATCAAATTTTAAATTGAACCAAGTAAGTTATTTTGAAATGGTTAAGTTTTCATTTTAAATTGTACTACTATTACATATAATACTGTAGATATTTTAAAAACCATTCACACCACTTTTTTTTCCTTAGATAAGATCAACAGTAAACTGTATTACAAATTCCTGTTAGCTTTGCGCAGAGGCAGTGTCATAGCCAATGAGGTTCTACCGAGGCGTGACTATTGCTAGTTGAAAACTTTTCCCAATACCCCGCCATGGCGACGTGAAATACCGTCGGCATAGGCAATTTTTGGGAACCCCGAGAGGGGTTGAAACTAAAGGAAGTAAAATCGCTGTCGACACTCTGGGAGCTGTTACAGTTACAACTATGGAGAAAAGAATCCTTAATGTCCTCATTAAGCCTTTGATTTGCCCCGTTTGGTAATTAGCAAAGGGGAAAGAAATTATTTTTAGAATAGTTACTTTTAAAGTCAAAGCTCATGTGAGACGAATTTATATTTTATCTGTGATAGAAATTCAAAAGAATGAAGAACGAATAATTCTCAAATACGTTTAAGATAGAAGCACACGTCAGATTTCCGATGCCAAGATTCTACCTTTTTCATTTAAAACATAAAAATAGAAAATACTTTTCGAGATGAATATATAACACTTTCATGACGCCTGATGAAAATTCGCGTCTTTTAGAGATGTGTAGCTCCGCCCATAAGCGGTTGTATTACATTTGATATGTTACAGTCGCAGTATATCTCAGAAATATGCACAATACTCGTTTTTTTACAATTAGTTAACTCTGCATATAAGTATACTTCGATAAGAGACAGTGCCACTGTTATATACATTCATTTGTAATATGGACGCAGACACAGAAAATCTGTTTGTTAAATAATGCAACCTGCAAGATTAACTGACCGTAGAAGGGGGTTCCCGTTTAAATGGCAAAACCTAGCAGTCATGAATGTGTTAAATTATGATTATTTAAACGACCAGAAGACAAAAAAAATTAGATTAATACAATTTTCTGTATCAAAATGTAACCTTACAATGTTAAGCTTTCAATTAGTTTTCTGAAAATTCATAAAATATAACACTTCACATATATTAAGAGTATTAAATACAAAACTTTCAGATTTATTTGTAAGAGAAAGTTTTGAATTTGACATCCATGCCGCAATTTAGAAGCGACTTCTCCTCCTGACTGAAAGCGGGAGATCTCTCCGATTTTTTTTTAGGTAACATCGATAACAAATTAAATATATTTATCATTTATAATACAAAAGTATATTCAAATATATACCTATAATTTATACATTTCTATTGAAATAGTAATAATAGCATATTGAAAGAACCTATTTTATCCCTTTACCTTTTCTTTTCTTACTTGTGCATTTCTAAGAATGCATATGGCATTGTTATCTTAAAGCATCATATTTTAAAATGCTTCTTATTTAAATCAAGTAAAAGCTAAGCATTAAGCATTTTATTTTATTTTATTCTTTTTTCTTCTACAAATGTTTTACTGCATGAATAACTATAAAGTTGAAAAGTAATAAATGCTTGGATTTTTTAGTTATAAAACTTTAAAAATATTGATTGAATAATGCTTTTGCATTCACTGCAAACAAACACATGCACATCTCCATGTATAATACGAATAAATAAAATCATCTCTGTAAATATGCATGTGCCGTGCGTTTGTGAAATATTAATAAATAATAATTTTGCATGTATGCATATGTTAATAGCTTAAAATACTCATTGGGAAGAGTTTCGTTTTCGTTTATTTTTTTGGCAGAAACTTAAAAAGGGACCGAAATCCGATTTAAGTTCGTTTTCGACATGAAACATTTTTGCCATTAAAAAAATATTTGATATGCTTCTATTTATAGGAATGGGAACTTTAGTTTAATAAAGTTTGCCACTTTGATACTAATAAAATTAATCGGAGATATTTTAAAAACTATATATATCAAATAATCCGAATTAACCCCCACCACGACCCCTCTCTAATCAGCATTATTCTCTTTCATTAATTGGTAAGTATTAATTCCAAAGTAAATGCCATGCATTTAGTTCAGCGTTTCAGTTACTGAAACTATAAATAACACATTTTAAAAAGATTAAATAATAACAGCATTGTCAATGTCCTAAAAAATATATTTTAAAAATAAATAATAATAATAGTACTAACGATGTCACAAATAATAATAGTAAAGGATATTTATAACTAATGTCTTGAGATCTATTTCTATCTGTATTTAAACAAAACATGTTTTTAAACTTATAATAACTATTTCGTAAAAAAGAAACAGTCAAATAAAGTTTACTTCCATTCATTAATTAGAGTATCTCCTGTCAACAAAAGAAATTCAATGAAATTAATTTATTTTTCAAAATAATCCCAAAGAAAGGATATAAACATATTACTTCATTCTAATTTTAATCAACATGAGAATTCTTCTAGAACTCTTGGGGTATAATTAAAAGATAAGTTATTCAGTAGAGCAGCAATCGACCTTATTAAAACGAGATCGTTAAATATTTTTAGAGTTCGTTCTATTCATAAAAAATAAAATAAAATAAAATAAAAACAGGACAAATCATACAAAAGATAATGAAAAAGGTTTTGAAAAGGTAATAAAATACAGCCTGTTGAATTTATGAAGAATGATTCTCTACAGGCAAGAGGATTGAATTTTCTTCAATTACTTTGAAACAAAAATACATAATAATGTGGCGAAAGAGCATTTTGTTATATTTTTAAATGCGCAATAAATTATTTTTAACTATTCTTTTTTCTTTAATTATTCATTGGTAAAAAATGCATTCATTAAAAAAAAAAAAAAAAAAAAAAAAAAAAAAAAAAAAAAAAAAAAACATTGCACACTTTTATGGAATTTTTTTTTTCTTATATTATTTAATATTTTGCATAAAGTACTAATAAAAGTTTCTGATTTGAAAACTTACGCTGTCAGAGAGATATTATAGTAAAAATAGTTGTCATTTGTTTTGTTTTTTTTAAATAGAGAAATAATGATAATCACTCAAATTATATTTAATAGATATTTATATTTTCGTTATACAAGTGTTCATAAAATTTTCAGAAATGCATAGCTACTAACTTTTACACTTTACTGTTTTCAACCCTTTTTTAGAATGCTTTGCCTTATTTAATCGCAGAATTTCTCCGATTAAATAGGACGAAAATTTCTGTTCGAAAAAAGTTATAAGAAAGTTAGCATCTATAGGAATGAAAAATAAATTGTCAAATTTGTTATCAGTAGTTCGTATTTTATTCTAAATAAAAACTTTCATACGATTTTGAAAATTTGGAAACCATATCGCATTTGGCATTTTCTTCATGTTTGAGAAACGAATTTTAAAGTATTGGTTTCAGGAATAAAATAAAACAATGTAGCGTTGAGAGAGAGAGAGGGAAAAAAAAAAAAACAAAAAAAACACGATTTAGTTGAATATTTTGAATGCGAAGCTAAAATCCTTTATATTTCAACATTTGAAATCTTGCCATTTTTGTAATCCATCAATAATTATAAAAAAAAAAAAAAAAAAAAAAAAAAAAAAATTGGAAATTGTACGTCAAACGCGACAAATGAGGTGCGTTCGTACTATAGCTAGTTATATAAATATTCAGATCTTGATGATTTTTAATTCTGTGAAATGAATTATATCGTCTGCAGATTAATTTCTGTCATAAAATAAGTATCTCGGTCGCTTGACGATTAAACCTCGGAAGCTCCTATAACAAGAAAGCACCGATTTTTTTTTTTTAATTCAAATTTCTTAATAAATGTTTTTATTCATATTTTCTAAAGTTATGATTCGATTTTCATAAAATTTGAAATGTCTCGACAAAATTCTGCAAAGATAATATATCCTAAATTTCAAACCATTCGGTTGGGTAGTTTTTGCGTTGTTATATGCGGCCGGACGGACGGACCAGACGACGACAATAGGTGCTACGTATTTATATAATTACGAACGCACCTAATAAATAGCACAAAATGATAAAGTAAGATTTCTCCGCACGGGTTTATTTTATATTTATGGTTAAAAAACAAAAAACAAAATTGAAATATTTAGAAGAAAAAGACACCATCGATCTATTGAAGTAGTGGTATTTCACGTGTAGAATAAAAAGTATGCTTTGTTATATTAGATTAAATTGTATTTTAAATGCATTTAATTTATTTTTCTTTGTTTCATGATTTTCAAGAAGCGGATGACGTCATCTTCTAATGCAGTTAAATTACGATTGTTATTATTATTATTATTATTATTTTATCACGCGTGTCTTTTGCTATCCTTAATCAGTTTTTACTGCGACTTTGGTGGAATAATGAGACGATATTCTGGCTTGACTAATGCTGTTTGCCAATATTTTTATCTTTAATTTCTCTTTAGAAGTTTAAACAGCTAAAAAATATTAGATATTGAAAAACATTATTAGACTGCAGTGCGAAATCCTAGAACGGGTCGACTGGTCGTTAAATATTATTATAGTTCGTCCTGTTCACAGGGCTTAATTTCTAAGGAAAAAAGTACCGGAGCCCTAAAATTCTGCAGTACTAACACCCGTAGCGTACCCCCGTTACTCTTATCTGCATATTTATATTTCATACTGTGACATGTTGAAGATTTTACATGCTCACATACCTGGAAGATAATCCCTTAGATCCCTTAGGAATGAAAGACCTTTTGTGAATTGTCACTACTCAAGTAAGAGTACAAAAGGGTGACAGGTGGACGTGAACCAGCTAATCAATTACTTGGAAAAAGGGGATAATCTTCTAAGAATGAAAGATAGAAATATAGATTGGGGGTCTTTCATTGTCACCTGGAGATAAGCGAGATTGCAAGGTAGGTTTTGTATGGAGAGCAATGCTTTCTGCAGAAATTCCCGGGATGAAAAGAAAGCCACTGCAAAGTGCAATTTTCAGTCTGGAAGTAAAGGATTAAAAAGGACGGTTATCCATCAGAAGGGATTAGAGGGCGTTGCTTTCCCGAGAAGAAGAAAAGACGAGTTCTAGAAGGGTCCCCTTGAGTTTTTTGGAAGGAGGCAACAAGTACATTTTTGGAGTTGAATGTTGAATCAGTTGGATTTGGAATACGCTAGAGTGAGGTTCCAATTTGGAGCGGACGTCAGAATCGGAGTTTGGCTGACCATGTAAATTTACAGCATGGATGCTTATAATATTTTTTCATTTTTACTTTTATTTTTTATTTTTAATGTGTTAATTTAAAATAAAGTTTTTTTCGTTTCAAACGATAAATGGATTTTATTAATTATATATACGAGTGTCCACGTTACCACAGCAATAGTATATATAATTAATTGGTGGCAGCAAATGGGATATGTAATCTAGAATAAATTAGATTACGGATCTATGTTAACCTGATTAAACAGATGAAGAGCCAGTGGAAAACGGGTAAGCAGAATTGTGGAGTTTTGAAGTATAATTGGAGTCGTGGTTTTTTCTCGGAGTTCTAGCAAGCAGAGAACTGGTAAAAGAACTTTATCGACAAAAGCTGTGTAGTGTATGAACAGTCAACTATAGATTTGGTGATACGTGTTTGTGTTTCTTAATATATCCAGTGGAATGAAGATATGCGGCGTACCATCTGAGTTGTCTACATATGGATCTAAGCTCAATTTAGTGCCTCATCAGTAAAATTAGGGTCTTCAATTCTTCAAAAATCTGTGTGTGTCATCTTTAAAAGTGCTTGGAAGCCTGGTATCAGTGTGGAGGAAATATCTGCATCTGGAGGTAAGCTCTTTTATGATATCTTCTATAGAGGTCTGTTTTAAATTAAATTTTGTGTATAAATTTTAATTTTGGGGAACAAAACTCTATGAAAATTTTAAGAATTCTAGGGAAGCTATTAATTTGGTACTTAAATTTTTAGTTAGGATTTTTATGTTTGTTGATTTTCTGGTATCTGTTTGGTATAATATTGGGTTAAGAAAATTATATACTTATGTATATGTTAAAATTTACTTGGGGTATAGTAAATTGTTATTGATTAATTGAGATTATTAATCAGGATATTTTAATCATAATTTTGTATAAAACTTTTGGAATTAAGAGTTTTGTTTGCATACATTTTATTTATTACAGTAATAAAGTTATAGCTTAATTTTATGGGTATACTGTGGATATGATTAATGTTTCAAAATAAATTGATGTTATACTGTACTGTTGGGTATAAGATTTATTTTGGGGGATATACTCAGTTTGAAAGACGTCACTGTTGCATGAGAATTTGCTATATTGAAATTGTGTCGTTTTTGAATACATTATTATACGTATAGGGAAGAAAATTCTATTTCTGTATTTATTGTATTATTGTAAATTGAATATATCTGATATTTTGAAATTTATTATATTTTGGGCGAAAATATGGCAGACTATTTAGTAAAATATAATAAAAACGTCTCGCTATTATTAGCAGAGGAATTTGAGACCAGTGTGGCAAAAACGTGTAAATATCAAGCTATAATTCAGGCTATCGTTAGTGCTGAGGATTATAAAGAAAGTTACGCAAAACTTCGCTTGCAATATATTCTTGAACAGGAGGCAGAGTGGAAAGAACAGGAAAAACAAATTGAAAAAGATCGTAAAGAAAGAGAGAGGCAAATTGAATTAGATAGGATTGCGCAAGAGGAAAAAGATAAACTTAGGAAATTTGAATTAGATAAACTTGAAAAGCAACTTGAGGCAGATAAACTTGAAAAGCAGCAACAACTTGAGGCGGATAAATTTGAAAAGCAGCAACAACTTGAGGCAGATAAATTTGAAAAGCAACAACAACTTGAATTACAAAAACTTGAGAAACAACAGCAATTCGAATTAGAAAAATTGCGTATTCAAAATTCTGCGGATATTGTTAGTGTTTCATCTAATGAATCAAATGTAGATTTTCATAGAACTCCTAAGGTAAATTTAAAGGATTTAGTTCCGCGCTTTGATTCTAAATTAATTGATATAACTCTTTTCTTTATGATTTTTGAAAGGCAAGCCGAGAAAGCTAAAGTTTCTCAGGAAGATCTGGTCAGTCAATTAATTCCTTTGTTACCTTCTGATATTGCTGAAATTATTGTAAAACAACCAGCAGACAAATGTGATGATTTTCAACATATAAAGAAAGTTTTGTTAGATAGGTTTAGGCTAAGTACAGGCGCCTTAAAACAAAAATTTGAAACTCATCAAAGAAAATCTGGTGAATTATGGGTGGATCTGATTTATGAGTTAAGGGGTTATCTTTATAATTGGTTAGAGTCATTAGAAGTGAGGGATTTTGAGTCCTTAAAAGAACTAATGCTCACGGAACAATTGAAAAAACGTGTCCTTTTGAGATAAAAGAAAAATTTATGGATGATTGGGAGGAAATAAAGATTGCTTCTAAACTCGCGGAAAAATCGGATAAATTTGAGAGTATAAGAAGAGAATTTAAGAGGTCGGATAGAAAACCTTGGGAAAATAAATCTTTTCAGGATAATCAAAAAGATAACTTTAATTCTAAAAGTAGAAAGGAAATTAAACCAAAATCGGAATTTGAGAATACGAAAGAGTGTGGGAAATTTGATCAATTTAAGAAGGACAATGCTTTCGAAAAGCAAAGACAAGTCCAATGTTATAATTGTTTGGCAGTGGGCCACATCCGTCCAAATTGTCCGGAATTGTTAAAAAGTAAAACTAATTATGAAGATAAAAGCATAGCTTGGATCATTACTAGTGATGGGAAAAATGAAAATAATAGGGAAGGTGTGGAAACCGAGTTGCCTATGGTTGATTTATGCGTGAATGGTAAGAAAGTAAAAGCGATTAAGGACACAGGTGCGCAAATTGCGGTTTTTGATGCTAATGACATTCCGTGGAGTGCTAAGAAAGTGGGAGAGGTCTTTCTTATACCGGCCCTCGGAAATAGACAAAAAGCGGATTTGGTGTCAGTGCCGGTTGTTTTGATGGAAGGTGAAAAAGAGTATGTTGAAAAAAATGTGGTGGTTGCAGTTGTGAGAAAACTAAATTCTCCGCCCCTTATAACACCAGCTGTTTATGAATTATTAAAGTTAGGAAATATGGATAAGCAAAATTCAGTGTGTAAACAGGTGGAAAATCAGAGAGAATTAAATGGGCAGGGAACCTTCAGTTTGTCTAGCAATCATGAGCAAAAATTTGTTAGAAAAATGATTGTAAATGAAATCTGTGAAAGGGATAGTAAGTTTGTTAATAAGATAGAGGTAAATTCATCGGGAGACGTGACTGATAAGAATTTGGAAAAAGGGTCTAAATTGATCGATCTAAAAGATGATGCGTCTCGAACGGATAGTGATAAAGGTCATGTAAGGGAGGTCAATTTCGGGAAAAAAATTCTGGGCATGATGTACCCAGGTATTTTGTTGGTAGTATGGAGGTTGAGCATGTTAGAAAGAGAATTAGAAAGAAATTGAGTTCACCTATGACTATGGCCAGAAAAAATAACTCTTGGATGAATGTAAATAATAGAGTAAATTGGGGGGCTAAATGCCAAGAAGATGTGAATAGGAAATCAAAGTTAAAAAGAATGGAGCATTCTTCTTTTAAAACGGATCACAAAGAAAGATTTATTAAAATCAAACAAGAATTAGACAGGAAAAATCATGATTATGAAGTTGTAAGGCGAAAATTATTGTCGAAAAGATTTTCTGATAGAATTAATTTAGATATTGGGTTTCGGGAGAATTCTCTAAATTAAGTTTATTCTAAATTTGGGAGTACTCATTATTGTAATATCTATATTGGGTTTATTTATCATTTAATGCTTAATATTTTCGTAATAGTAAAACTTCATGAATTTAATAATTGCATAATTTAGTATGCTTTCTTTTTGTTTGTAGAAGTGTCCAAAATTAAGCTTTTAAGCATGTGTTTTTTAAGAGAATTGTTTTAGGCATTGTGTTGTATATAGATTATTATTATTATTATTATTATTATTATTATTTTGTTAGAATCATATAAATTGTAATCTGTATTTGGTGTTATATGTATGTGAAGTATTTCAAAATTGTTTCTTAGGGCATCAATTGTATAAATTATTCCTGGAATTATACTTAGGTATTGTAGGTGAGGGATTATAGTAAATCCTATTGACAGTGTGGTCTATCAAATACTGAGTATGGGAGTGTGTTTGTATTCTATAGGGATTTTTCATGTGTTATTCTAATTCCTCTTTAGAAGTTGATTGAAGGAGCTTATTGTATTGTTGTATACACCAAATTTCCTGCAGAAATTTTTCCTTAGGGGGGAGGAGTTGTGACATGTTGAAGATTTTACATGCTCACATACCTGGAAGATAATCCCTTAGATCCCTTAGGAATGAAAGACCTTTTGTGAATTGTCACTACTCAAGTAAGAGTACAAAAGGGTGACAGGTGGACGTGAATCAACTAATCAATTACTTGGAAAAAGGGGATAATCTTCTAAGAATGAAAGATAGAAATATAGATTGGGGGTCTTTCATTGTCACCTGGAGATAAGCGAGATTGCAAGGTAGGTTTTGTATGGAGAGCAATGCTTTCTGCAGAAATTCCCGTGATGAAAAGAAAGCCACTGCAAAGTGCAATTTTCAGTCTGGAAGTAAAGGATTAAAAAGGACGGTTATCCATCAGAAGGGATTAGAGGGCGTTGCTTTCCCGAGAAGAAGAAAAGACGAGTTCTAGAAGGGTCCCCTTGAGTTTTTTGGAAGGAGGCAACAAGTACATTTTTGGAGTTGAATGTTGAATCAGTTGGATTTGGAATACGCTAGAGTGAGGTTCCAATTTGGAGCGGACGTCAGAATCGGAGTTTGGCCAACACCGGCTCTATTACAAAGCCAGGTTTCAGAGGAAATACTGGTTTGCTGACGTCATCAACCTCGGTCATAAAGCAGGACCCAATATTCTCCCATTCTGTACTTGTTCGTAGGAAAATAACATAGTACCGTGCGTTCCAGAGACAACGTGTTGGGGAATCAAAATATGTTTTGAATTCTGGTGTTAATTTAAAGTAGTTCAATTCAAGATCGGATTGCTTTTAATTAAGGTAAGTACTTATTTACAGTATATATGTGTATTTTTATGAATATTAACAATGTTGATGATTATGTATTAAAATATGTTTAACTTGTCGTTTCTGCGCGAGTAGGCTTAGTTCCACAGCTTTGTCCGAAGCTCGTGGTGTGAAAATATTTTATTACGTTTGCACTAATGATTAGTAAATAATCTCGTGCAACAATTTTTATTCAGTATTCAATATGAATTTGCTTTATTTGTAAATTTAATACTTTTTAGTTAAGACCTACCTTTCTTTTCATACATATCAATGGAAAATTGTGCATAAATAATTTCACATACTTCGTATTTATTCGCTTATCATAACTTTTAAATTTGGTACGATTTATGTAAATATGTTTAATATTAATATGAATCTAAATCAAAATTCTAAATCGGAATACCTTTTTTTATGATAAAGGAAATTTACGTTTTGATAAATTTACGATTGTTTCAATCTCATGCTTTTCCTTTACCCTTTTATTTATTTTTTCATATTTAATATCTTCCATTGCTAATATATATATATATATATATATATATATATATATATATATATATATTACATACAGATATCACAATGTAATTTTTTGAAAATGAAAATATTAACTTAATTAAATGCTTTTTATGATGTCACTAATTCACATGCAAAATGTTATCAATAATATCAGTTAGTAAAACTGTACTATAATCTACTGTCTGTCATACGATAATTACATATTCGATTTATTTTGCCATATTACATAGTTTATACATATATATAATCTACAATAAAACTCACCAGAGGTGGTTTAATTATTATTAGAAAATATTAAATATATCAAGGGTATTATAATTATATCAAGGGTAATATACCAAGCGAAATTTGGTGAATATTTAGGGCCACTTCACAAAATTCTATTTAATAAAACAGGATCCTTCACAAAAATCAATTTAATAAAATAGGCCCTCCACAAAGCTGAATTTGATGAGGGCCTTCACAAAATTCTTTATAATAAAACAGGCTCCTTCCCAAAATTCCTTTTTATTCCATAAAAACTTACTATTTATTATTTTGTGACATTTGAAAATGTGTAATTTGTAAACAAATAAGTTCACCAGAGAGGAAAACTTCAGCAAAAGGATTTAAAAAGTATTTTTTAATCTTGGTTCGAATTTGAGTAACTGGATTTCAACTTTCATTACAAAATGTTATTTTTTCACAAAAATATAATAAATTTCACAAAAATAACCTTTACTTTTCACAAAATTTTATTTAAATCCAATATCACATTTAAAATATGTAGTAAATAATTGATAAAAAATATATGTTATAATGATAAATGTTATATTAAAAATGTCTTTTAAAGGATCTTTTTTAAAAAAAATTCAAAACAGGGCCCTTCAATTTTTTTTTTTTAAATCTCAAAACAGGACAACTATATATTTAAAATTTCATAATAATAATAAAATGCCTCTGTTTATTGGTGATTATAAAAGAAAAGCACATATGGAAAAATAAATCAAATATGTAATTATCAAATTACAGACAGTGCATTATATTAAGTTCTTACTTTACACTTTTCAGTAACTAATATAATTTTGCATATGAATTAGTGACAGAAGAAGCATTTAATTAAGTTAATATTTTCACGTTAACACATTTACAATTTAATCTATGGATAAAAAAAAAGATATAAATATTTTAGTCTACTATTGTAGCAACGACAAAGTAAACATATTTTAATAGATAATGATTAACATTGCTAATACTCCTAAAAATGAATGTATATACTCTAAATAAGTGCTTACTTTAATGGAAAGTAATCCAGTCTTTAATAGAAATATTATTAATTTTCTTGAAAATGTGCTAGAACTCAAATATGAACTTTAATTTACACATTAACCAAAAGAAAAAAAAAAGTGTTATAAAAAGTGTCTTTCACGAAATGAATATATATTTATAACACATGAAGCAAATACAATAATACTTAATAGAAAAGAAAAAATAATGAATTAGATAAATATTTTTCTTAATATTAAATTCTTAAAAAAATAAAAAAATAAAATAAGACTCTTATACTTTGAATTATACATATTTTATATAAAGAAATACACGAAAAATGAAAAGAGGTTTTTTTTTATTTTATGTTTATACATTATATTTCATATAATATGAATATTTGTATTGTACATTTTACGAATTATGAAATATATATATTTTATGAATTATACCTATTTTATTTCTATTAAAAGACAGAAAAAAGGGGAGGGGGGTAATTTTTTTTTTCTTTAAAAAGACAATATAATGAAATCTTTCAAAAGGATTAAAATGAAAGTGTCTTTCCTGAAATGAATATAACATATGAAATGGTTACATGAAGCAAATAAAATGTAACTTAAAAGGAGAGAAAAAATAGTGAATTACATTTATATTTTTCTTATTCAGTTGTTAATAATAATAATAAAAACTCTGATATTTATGAATTATTCATATTTTATTATTATTAAGAGACATGAAAAGAAGGGGGGGGGGGGTAAAAAAGATTTTTTATCTTTAAAAAGACAATATAATGAAAGTTTTTAAAAGGATTAAAATGAAAGTGTATTTCCTCAAATTAATAGAATATTAATAACATATGAAATGTTACATGAACGTATATACATGGTTACATACCCTGTACACTTATGGCTGAAATAAGTTTTGGAACGAACTCGGAAAGTTATGATGACGAATGGAAAATAAACGGAGTTCGTCATCCTTGACCGAGGTTAGTGACGTCACTCCGAGTGTACCCGGGCTTTCTTAATAGAGCCGGTGTTGGTTTGGCTGACCATGTAAATTTACAGCATGGATGCTTATAATATTTTTTCATTTTTACTTTTATTTTTTATTTTTAATGTGTTAATTTAAAATAAAGTTTTTTTTCGTTTCAAACGATAAATGGATTTTATTAATTATATATACGAGTGTCCACGTTACCACAATACATTATTGTCAAAATTTAAAACATTGTTCTTTTTTTTAAATTTAGAAATTAAAATTTTAAATACATCTATCTGTGTGTACTTAGCTATCAACTATTCCACTTTTCAGTTATTACTACTTCCAAATAGAAATCTTTGCCTAATCTTAATGATAATTAATCGCAGAATTCTGTGATTGAATAAGCTCAGTATTATGATCCGGAAATAGCGTTAACACAAAAAATGAATAGTTCGCAGCTATGTAGAATATAAAAAGACTATTTCTGTTTACTCTTTATCCTGATCAAAATAGCTTTAAAATGATTTGAAAAGGAAATAAAGGAAATTTTGAATTTAAGACAGATTGAGTTCGGGCCTGCCCAAACCCGAGGACTGATATAAAAATTGAGCCTGTTTCATCTCCATACATTACGTTACGTGTAAGGGTTTTGATACAAAAGAAGGCAAAATATTGGAGATGAGAGGGAAAGGAAAGGGTAATTTAGGATTCGTTTTTCAGAAGCGTTATTGCACTGCGCTCCGGAGCGCAGTGTTTATGAGCTCTGGTGAATTTTGGTCAATATTTAAATATTTACTAAAAACAGAGAAGTACCGGAGCCAAGCTCCGGTGGGCTCAGGCGCAATTTAATTTAGTGGTGTGAATCAGCCCATTGGCGCCTAGATTTTTGCACCCCTGGTTGTAACTAATTGTTGAAATTTATTTAAATCTGTATCCGAACACAATTTAAAATCTTGAACTTATATTAGTTCTTTCATATCAAAGGAATAAGTTAAATATTCGAGTAGCTAACTTCCATTCATCAGATTGAGTATACTTTGAAAACGAAAGATATTAAATAGAATTAATTAAATTTTCAAAATGATCCCACGAAAAGGATATAGAAATATCATTTCATTCTAATTTTAATCCAAACAAACAAGACTTTTTCTAGAACTCTTGGGGTAAAAGATAAGTTATTCAGCAGAGGAGCAGTCGACCTAATTATAATAAGATCGTTAAATACTTTTGGAATTCGTCTTGTTCGTTCGAAAAATAGAAACACAACCAATTAAACTAAAGAATCACAATGATAATTGTAGAAATTATACGAAAGATAACGACAATTATTGATAAAGCTTTACAAAAATGTAATCTGTTGTCTTTAAGAAAAATTATTCTCTACGGATATAAAGATGAGAACTTCTCCAATTGCTTACAAAAAAAAAAAAAAATATGTAGAAGTACAAACTAATAATTTATTTTACTACTCTCTTTGATTTTACACTGCTTTACAAAGTAATGCGCGGTATTTATTAAATACAAATAAATGAATTATAAAGTTAGTAAAATTCGGAGCTAATTAAGAACAATTAAAATTAAAGAAAAAGGAGAATATGAAATTAAACAGCTTTAAATGAGTCCTTTGAAATTGACACAAATTATCACAGTATGTCATCCAGGTTGTGCACTTGGGCTTTAGTTGAACAGTTGGATTCTGGATTTAGACTCTTTATTTATTTTCATTACTCAGGTTAGTAAATGTATCTTCTTTAATGAATCCTGCGTGATATTTCTTTCTTTTCTTTCATATTTTATTGATATACACATTTTATTGATATACTCTCATAGATTTCAGGATTTATATAAAAAAATATGTTAAAGCTATTTACTATTATGGATAGATACGCTGAACACAAGATGAACATCGCAGATATTTTAAAGGTGATTTACAATAAAATTATATTCAAAGGAAAACTTAGAGTCGCAAAGACTAGAATAAACCCGGTTTAAACCTGGGAATAAACCAGGTTTTTTGGAAATAAACCGGGTTTTTTGGGAATAAACCAGGTCTTTTGGGAATAAACTTGGGAATAAACCAGGTCTATTGGAAATAAACCTGGGAATAAACCCGTTATTTGCAACTCTAGGAAAACTGAAATTTTTTGTTTGATGTGTAGACACCGTTGGAGATAGAAAAGAATGTAACATCAAGAGGGGCTACAGCACAAAATATAAAGAAAACTCACAAAAATCTGGCTAAAAGGTAAACTGTCAGAATTGAAACTAATACTCCTTAAAGAGAATCAAAGTGCTTTCACCAAACCTGTTGAAGAAAATAAACGTGCTTTAAAAAACTAATTATTGTCTTTATTACAATAAATATCCCGCGAGTCGAAACCATTCACTACGAAATTGAAGAAATAATGTCTAGAGCAGTTAAAGAAATTTGGAAAAACTACATAAGTACTATTACTAGAAAGATTTAAATAATTATTATTACTCGTATACAGAGGATACATTTATAAAAGTTGGATAGGTGCTTAAAAACTTATAGCGCTTTTAAATTGATATTATATATCTACGCGTATGCTTAATCATCGTTAATATAGAAAATATCTTGAAAATATTGGTAGTGAAGAAAAGCAGATCTACCTTCTTATACAAATATTTGACGGCTTTCCATCATAAAGTTTCAACTGTTAAATAAGGTTACAATTTTCATTTTAAATCAACAAATTATTTATTATTAAAATATTTTCAAGACAAAAGACTTGGAGTTTTCATTTGAAATTACAAAGCACCTGAGTAAACTTTAACTTAAGGCAAATTTCATAATGCTATCTTATTATTTGATAGTATTAGCGTTTTCAAATATAATTTATTACTTTGATAAAACAATAAAAAAAAAGGTATTTCATTTTAAATGTTGCCGTGCATTATTACAAAATCACCTGAAAGGAATTTTTTAGAATATACTAAAAACATATTTAAAAATGAATTCAGAAGAAGATTTTTGGTTTACAAGAAATATGAAAATCAGTTTAATCTATATACTTCCACCTTTAATGATAGGTGTTGAAATAAATAACTGATAATATAGTAATCAATCTTTACTGGTTAATGCAGTTAATCAAAATTTAGTACTACGATTCCAAATTAGAGCGAAAATATATGGATATGGGGTTTCCAAATTTCTGTAATTATTCATCAATCGACCGATTTTTTAAAGTGTAATATGCAATTAGGCATATTTTAGCTATGTTCGGTAGCGCAATTTTATACGACGTCTTTGCGTAGCGAGTAACCTTTTGTTATTTTTAAAGTCAAATAAACATAATTTGAACAAGAAAATGTATTTAATAAAGACAATAAAATAAGTAGTGCATACATATAAGAGACATTTTATTAAATACATTTTCTAACTCAAAATATGTTTATATTTTTTACTAGAAACACGGAAGATTGTCAGCTATACCTTTGCTAGAACAAGATTAACAGACCAGCGTGTACAATGAATTTTAAAATAAATACAATTTAGAAAATCAATTTAATTTTATAGGTTTGGTTGATGGAAAGTAATTTAGAATATATATATTTTTTTAAATAAAATAAACTACATATAATTATATAGAGATATTTTATTAAATAAATTTTCATCAATCGACCGATTTTTTAAAGTGTAGTGTGCAATTAGGCATATTTTAGTTATGTTCTTATGTATAACTTTGGCACTTTGCATGAATATGTCTTTAAAATAGCTGTGTTTTGTACGTACAAACTTTATTCTGTGCAATGGTAATAATATTACGTTGAGTAAAAAGTTTTCCGCCAAGGGGAGATACCCTCGCGCAAACAGCTATCATTCGTGCGGTTGTTAACTTTTCAGCCAACCAATTTTTGCATTCGAAAGCAGAGCACAGGGCCTATATGACTGTGTAGTTTGTTTGTTAAAAATTTATTATATTATGCTTCAAAAAGGTGTTTAAAATGGAGCTATCAAGTCAGCAGATCAGAACGATTATTTACTATGAGTTCCGTAAAAAACTCAGTGCGACTGAATGCCACAGAAAGATGTGTGAAAGTTTAGGAATCAATATTGTTTCTTATGATACAGTCAATGTTTGGTTTCGGAAGTTTAAAGCTGGAAATTTCGGCAGCGAAGATGGACCACGTTCCGGCCGCCCTATTGAAGTTGATTGTGAGTAGTTAAAGCAAATCATTGATCAAGACAGAAATGTTTCAACACAAACCATTGCGTTAGAGCTTAACGTTTGCCAAAAAACAATAGTTCACGCTCTAAAACGCATTAACCTAATGTTTAAGTTCAACCGCTGGATGCCTCACGAATTGACTGCTGAAGACCAAGCGCAGGAGAAAAAACTTGTGGTTTGGCTCTGCTCAGAGATCAAAGGAAAGAGAACATTCTGGACAGAATTGTGACCTGTGATGAAAAATGGGTGTACTACAACAATACAAGCCATAAAGGAATTTGGTCAGAACCTGGGGAATCAGCTGGCTTGGTTGCAAAACGTGCCTTAACAAACAAGAAGGTGCTCTTCTGAATCTAGTGGGATTGTCGTGGAATTCTGTACAAAGAGTACCTGAAAAGCGGACAAACTATCAACAGTGCAATATACCGCAACATTGCAAAAAAAACGAAGAAACGAGTTCAGAGGGAAGGTGGTTCTCTTTCATCAAGATAACGCCCGGCCACACGTTAGTACGATAACTGGCTGGACGCTCTACAAGCTGGAGTGGGATTTGATGCAACATCCACCATACAGCCCCGACATGGCCCCTATCAGAGTTCTATCTATTTTCACATCTGCAGCTGCATCTTGATGGCACAATCTTCCATTCAAATTAGGAGGTCATAAATGAGGTCGATCTCTTTCTGGACTCGCGCACGCCACAATTTTTCGCAGAAGGGATTGAAATGTTGCCAAAACGTCGGTAAACGATTTTAGATTTAAACGGAGATTACTATACTCACTAGCTTTGATGATTTCGTATGTATTTATCATTTTACAATAAAACATTTTTTGGCGGAAAACTTTTTACTCGATATTATCGATTTTTTTAGGTGCGTTCGTAATTATATAAATACGTAGCACCTATAGTCGTCGTTTGGTCCGTCCGTCTGTCTGTCTGTCTGTCTGTCCGTCTGTCTGTCTGTCCGCATATAACAACGCAAAAACAACCCAACCAAATGGTTTGCAATTTAAAATATATTATCTTTGCAGAATTTTGTCGAGACATTTCAAATTTTATTAAAATCGAATCAAAACTTTAGGAGATATTAATAAAAATATTTATTAAGAAATTTGAATTTTTTTTTTTTAAATCGGTGCTTTTTTGTTATAGGAGCTTCCGAAGTTTAATCGTCAAGCGACCGAGATGCTTATTTTATGACAGAAATTAATCTGCAGACGATATAATTCATTTCACAGAATTAAAAATCATCAAGATCTGAATATTTATATAACTAGCTGATACATATATATCTGAATATTTATATAACTAGTTAAGATATTTGTATGAACAGTGTCATAAAATATATACTTAACTAGCTGTTTAACCCGTTCTACGCACGGGATATCATAAATTTAATTCTAAAACGTGCGTCCGAACGCACCTCGTTTGTAACGTTTGACGTACAATTTCCAACTTGTTTTTTTATGTGGACCGCGGCTTTGTATATAATGCTTAATTTGGCTCGCGACGGTAAACGAGTGTGACTGCCTGATGTAGACGAATCTTATTTCAAAAATTAAATTCATATTCAGAAACTAGATACAATTCCCATTCGAAGAATAACTCTCCCATTTCTGTGCTACAATTTGGTGATAAAATAGCACAGGGTAGTGCGTTTTTTTTCTTTTCTTTCCAGGATTTCACATTGATATAATAGTGAGATTTCGATACTAATGAAATTAAATTGGAAGTACTTGAAGAAATATATATGAAATAATCAAAATTATTATACCTCATTAAGTTCCTTTTAATCAGTAAAATTATTTTTCTTCAATTTGCAAATATAAATTCAAAAGGAATCCCCCGCATTTAGTTAATTTCATTTGGAAAATATAATTCATTATTATAATCACAAACAGCATATTTTTTTAAAGCATTAATAATGTCATTACTAACAATACATAGATAACAATAGTAAAGAAAAACTTTAATAACTGAGATCTATTTAAATCTGCATCCAAACAAAGCATTTTTTGAAAAAATTATACAGCTTTCCATAGAGAAGAAATAATTAAATATAGTTAACATCCATTCATCATTTAGAGTATCCTCTGACAACAAAAGTAATTCAATAAAATAATTTAAATTTTGAAGATATTCTCAAGAAAAAAATTCAAAAATATTGTTTAATTCTAAATTTAATCAATATCAAAATGAGAATTTTTCTAGGACTCTTGGGGTATAATTAAAAGACAAATTATTCTGCCTATGACCTTATTAAAGCAAGATCATTAAATATTTTTGGAGTTCGTCTTATCCATTAGAAGAAAAAAAATACGACTAATAAAACTAAATAATTACAATTATAATTGCAGTAATCATCAAAATGACAATGACAAAGGTATTGAAAAGTCTTCTGAAATGTAATCTGTTGTCTTTATGAAAATTGACTCTCTACAGACATAAAGAACGAATTTTCTCCAATTATTTTGAAACAACGTGCCGAAAAAACGCTAAATGGTAAATTTTCATGCATGTAAAAAATACTTTTTAATAATGGTTTGATGTTATGAAATGCATTTATTATTTTTAAAAAAAAGCACGGATAAGTTTTTGTACATTTTTATACGATACTTTCTGATATTATATTATACTAGGGAACTGCAAGGCGTGTTAGCCGCCGATTTTGACGAGACTGGTATCGTTCGAAAGATCTCGTCGTGGGGAGTAAAAAACTCAATGGAACTACCCGTCGGAAATGAGCCGTTTTCGTGATATCCGGCAATTTGTTTATTTATTACAATGTATTTATGCTAAAATTTGTTAGGTCGTTAAATTTGTAATTTTTGCTGTTAAATGACTTCCTGATAATTTAATTATGTTACTTATGTTTGGAAATTAAGTTTACACATCGAGTGACTGCAGGTACTTTGTCGTATCGGGAGGAAAGACCATGGGCTATAAGGAAATGGCTTGTTTACAAACAAACAGTTCCATCAACCAATCTACCACTACATTTTTGTCGTAACGATCATTGGAGGAATCGTTATGACGACGTATGCCAATCATATCATAGACCAGTTTAATGTGGACGAATCAAATCGCCCCATATCTCATGTGTACAGTAGGAGTCATAAAGAACGAACAGGCTTTTCTAGCGAACCAACAGTAATTTTACCAACAGTGACGTCAGCTGCCTTTTCCTTATGCATTCCCTCCCAATTTCGCTTTCATGAGCTCTATGTCTCTTTGTCCTGCACTGCAAATTCCCAGCACACATTGGAAACACATTTGGAACACTTTGATTAAAAAAAAGTGTTCCCTTTACGAATATTCTCCGCTATAAAAGAAAGTGTTCTGAAAGTGTACCGAAAGTGTTCTGCTCAGGATATTTGTAAAATCTAAACTTGGGAACATATTTGAGAACGGATTGGGAGCACATTTGGGCACACTTGTGAATTATCGCTTTCAAAAAGTGTGCTAGAAAGTGTGCTAAAGAAAATAAGTGTTGTCAGAAGTATTCTAAAAACTACTCCAAAACGTGTACTAAAAAAGTGACAAAATAAGTGTTTTAAAAAGTGTTCTGAAAAGTGTATTTGCATTGTGGCCACTGATTCAAAAGCAGGGGGACCCGTTCGTTGCCAATGAAATCTTTTCATCCTATAGGACCTGCCAGGAGTTAGTTCCTGACATTATAGACATTCTACAAATTATTCTATATGACCAACGACTTGTGACTTGCTTCTCTTTATTCTTTCTCATAAATATCAGCAAAAATAAACACATTGTATGACATAAATTATACGATATCTCGAAAACGGCTCATTTCCGACGGGTAGTTCCATTGAGTTTTTTATTCCCCATGATAAGATCTTTCCAACGATACTACCTTCGTCAAAATCGGCGACTAATACTTCTTGCAGTTCCCTAGTTAGAACCAGAAAAGTCCGTTGAGTGATAAATCCCCCATTGTGGTAATGTTACCACTTTCTCTTTAGTTTTGCATATTTATTTCTGTTATTGCAAATATTACTTTATATTATTGTAGCAAACAAATATGTTTATTGCGTCATGTGTTAATAGATTGTTTCATTCTAATTTCAATGAAAACGGAACGTTTTCTACGACTCTTAGTGAATTATAAATTAAAAGATAAGAGACAGCAATCGACCTTATTAAAACGAGATCGTTAAATGTTTTTGGAGAAAGCTCTATTCCTCTAAAAATAAAAACACGATTAATAAAAATAAAGAATCACAATGATAATTGCAATTGTAATAATCAAACAAAGGATGATAATAAATGTATTGAAGAGGCTTTAAAATCTGTTGTCTTTAAAAATAATTCAAATAGATAGATTAAAATACAGCAAAAATTAAAAAAGAAAAGATTACAGAAAAGATAAAAAAAAAGCATTCATCATTTGTTAACATACATTTTTACGACATTTTCAAGACAGATACCTCCAAAAAGGGAATGTTATATTATGACCACGAGTTATTTATTGAATTTAACATGTCTTCTTTCAAAAATGTCAGCATTTAACATGATAACGATTTAGTTGAAAATTTGTAATGCAAAGCTGAAATTTTACAAAACAAAGTTTTTGAAATTCTTTTTCATTTGTAGGACTGAAAACTCCGAATTTGAAAAAATCCAGAGATTTCGATGGTAATAAAAGTAACTGGGAAGTACTTTAAGAATTATACAACAAATAATCAAAATCATTATTCTACCCAAGTTTTCTTAAAATCAGTATAATTTTCTTAATTGATAAGTGTTAATTGAAAGTCAGTTTCTGGCATTTAGTTCAGCATTTCCATTTTTGAAATCATAAATAGCATCATTTAAAAAATAATTGATGTACTTCATACAGTAATTCCTAAACATTCGCGAGAGTTACGTTCCAGGAAAATATCGCGAATGTCAAATCCGCGAATGTTGAGTCTATCTCTTTGCACTAAAAAAGGAGTTACGTTCTATAAAATTTTAATTAGAGTTGCACAGCATTTCAAAGAACTAAAGGATACATGTATTAACAATACTTTATGCAGAACATATGTGTAGAAGTTAAATGTACGCACATATTCATAAACATGAAATTTACTTACTAAAGATAATTCAACTTAATTGACTAGGGTAATAATTGCATTTAGAAAAGCATGTGTTTTGTATAAAGTAATTTCGATTCTCTCTATTAGCAAAGAAACGATAATGTGTAAATGGGTCAGTATACGATGAAATATTAAAATACGATATTTAAATGCATCTAGATGCTACAGAAATGCTGTTATTTTCTATCTCAGTGCAGTTTTCAGCTCCATATCTACGAGAACTTGAACGTGTTAAATTAATAGATTAAAGATGCTTTTACTTTACCACTTCTAATATCTCCATTGCAATGAATATTCTTCTGTTATTATTTGCCTTCCTACAACACTCGCTAAGTTTTCAGCCAACAACTGATAATTGATTTCTAAATAGATACTAAGAAAACACTGAGGAAATAATCTTTAACCACTATAAATTTTGAAAAATAAAGAGATAATAAAAAAAAATCGCGAATAATCAAGTCAGATTCTCGCGAATGTTACGTTTTTCCACATTTTCATATTCGCGAATAATCAAAACTCTCGAATGTTAAAACCACGAATGTTGAGGGATTACTGTAATTAATGTTCTAAGTAATAATAGTAAATGGTAATTTTAACTAATTAGTGAGATCTACTTAAATCTACATCCAACAACAACAACAACAACAAAAGCCATTTTTACGAACTTAGCTGTATAAGATCGAAAAGAATGTTTTGTTTCATAAAAAACGAATAAATTAACAGTTAACTTCCTTTCAGTATGAAAAGAATTTTCTGATAGCGAAAGAAATTCGATAAAGTAAATTTCATTGTTTTAAATTATCATAAGGAAAGGATATAAAAATATTATTGCATTCTAACCTTAATCAAAACGAGACTTTTTCCTAGAACTCTTGGGATATAATTAAAAGATAAGTCATTCAACAAAGCAGCAATCGACCTTATTAAAACGAGATCGTTAAATATTTTAAAAGCTCATCTGGTTCACTGAAAAAATAAAAACACAACTAATAAATTTCAGGAATCACAATGATAATTGCAGCAATCATCCAAAAGATTAACGAGAAAGGTCTTGAAAAGGCTTTCCTAAAATGTAAAATGTTTTCTTTAAGAAGAAGAATTCTCAACTGACAAGAAGATTGAATTTTCTCTAATATTATTTTGAAGCAATGATGCATAAGATTGTGGTAGTGAAAGAACATTAAAAATCAAATTTTCCGGCATATGTAATTTTTAATTCTTAATACTATATATATTAATATATATATATATATATATATATATATATATATATATATATATATATATATATATATATATATATATATATATATATATGAAATCCGAGTTTATTTAAAAATAAGAACTATTATTTGTTGTACATTTTTAGACTTTTAGTAGTGACAGATGCCTCCGAAAGAGGGAAAGTTATTTTATGACCACCTTTATTTATCGAGTTTGAAATTTATTCCATCAAAATAGTAGTATTTAAAATAATAGAGATTTAGGTGACTATTCGAAAGCAAAGCTGACATCCTACAAAATAAGGTTTTTGAAATTCTTTTTCGTATGTACGACTGGAAACTTTGAATTAAAATTCTAATTATAATAAAAAAATTGCTGAAATTTCGATGTTAATAAAATTAACTGAAAGTATAATACTTTAACCCATTCGGGACCATGGGTGCATATATGCACCCTCAAAAAGAGCATACAGAATTTGTTTTAGGCACCAGTAAAAAATAAAAGTAATATTTGCTTTCTGTAATTAGAGCATTTTTGTGATAATTTAAGTAAAGTTAGCTTTTTTTTAAAAAGTGGTGCAAGCCGAATAAAATTTGTGTAAAAGCCGCCGGTCCCGAAGGGGTTAAGAACTATACATCAAATAATCAAAATAATTATTTTAAACAAGTTTTTAAAAAATCAACATAAGGAGGGAAAGTTATTTTATGACCACCTTTATTTATAGAGTTTGAAATTTTTTCCATCAAAATACTAGTAGCATTTAAAATAATAGCGATTTAGGTGACTATTTCGAAAGCAAAGCTAAAATCCTACAAAATACAGTTTTTGAAATTATTTTTTGCTTGTAGGACTGAAAACTTTAAATTTGAGAGGGAGAAAAAAATGTTGAAATTTCAATGTTAATAAAATTAACTGGAAATACCTTAAGAACTATAAATCAGATAATCAAAATCATTATTTTAACCAAGTTTTTTTTTTTTTTTTTTTTTTTAAGTGAAAACTTCTTTAGCCGCGTTGGGCATTTTTTGAGATGGGAAAAAACCATTGAATTCGCGACACTGTTACCGACACTTCTGTATATTTGGCGACGATTCTGCAATAGCTGGGGCATTTTTTGAGATGGGAAAAAACCTTTGAACTCGCGACACTGTTACCGACACCTCTGTATATTTGGCGACGATTCTGCAATAGCTGGTTCAGGTAAGCAACCAGATTTGTTTAAATTAATATCTCACTTTGACAGCAAATGTGATATTAGTCTCTATTTAGCATTATTTGAAAGACAAATTTCTCGAATGAATATAATAAAAGAAAATTGGGTCACACATTTGTTAAGTTTAATTCCGTTAGAAATCGCCAATATTATAGCTAGGGAGCCAGAAACATTGGCGAACAATTACGATTACGTAAAAGATTTACTTCTTAAACGCTTCGAAATGACGCCAGAAGAATTTAGGCAGAAATTAATGTCGCATAAAAAAGAATCTTCAGCCACTTGGCGCGATTTAGCATTTGAATTAAGAAATTATTTGAAAGAATGGATTAGCGGTCTTAAAGTATCTGATTTTGAATCCTTAAAAGAATTAATAGTAGTAGATCAAATTAAGAAAAGATTACCTATAGAAATGAAAGAACATTTTATTGATGATCTTCCAAAAATTAAAAATGTAGACGTATTAGTAAGTAAACTAGACGATTATGATGCGGCGAGACGTAATGTTAAAACCATGAATAGAATTTCACACCACTTTGAAGATAGAAAACCCGAAGTAAGTAAAAATGAAAATTCACAATCTTTCTTTCATACCCAATACCAAAACAAAAGAAATAAATCTCAAATTAGGTGTTTTAGATGGAACTCTCAGTGTAATAATAGTAACGGTCAAACAAATGAGTTCAGTCAAGACTCTACCGAAAACTATCGAAATTATAATCGCCAAAATCACAATTCTAATTCCGATGTACAGGAAAAAGCTAACATTGCTACAATTCGAATCAGAAATAAGTTTAAACCTAATGGAATGGGTAAAATAATTAATATCAAAGGCAAAGAAGCAAATCTATTGTTTGATACAGGCAGCGATATTCAGCGATGCAGTTACGAATGTTATGTCAATATTGGGTCACCAAATTTGTCTTCTGTTGATATCTTATTAACTGACATTGGCGGAGAAACTGTAAATCTAATTGGATATTCTGTGTATGAAATACGTGTTGATGGGTTTCTTATATCAACGAAATTTTATGTTTCAAAATCTATCGCATACGATATTGTAATAGGGCAAGACGTGATCAGCAAACTAAAGTTGGCGATAGATGAAGAGGGAATTAAAATTGTCGGCGAGCGCAATACTTTTCAAGTAGGTTGCCTTAAAGTTGTAAATAATTCCGATAAAAATTAAATTATATTGCCAATTCATACAATGAAACAAAAGTATCAAAAGGAAATAGTTCATGTGCAGAAAATGAAATGATTGGTATTATGAATAAAAATAATTTCAAGATCGATTTAGCACGCGCGGTGAAAACAGATAAAAGCGACTCAACTCGCGAGACCAAATCAAAAGATGAAAATGAAATAACAAAACACGGAAAATATTATAATTTAACGAGCACGAGAAAAGAAATAGACGGAAGTAATATAAAAATAAAAAATGAAAATAATGAAATATTTGACGAAAGTTTTAAGAAACGTGGTTACCGATACGGAAATGAAGTGAAATCATTTTATAGAAAAGAAAAGTTTGTTGATAGAAATTATAGATACCGCAATTAATACGTGCAGTATGAAGATAGGAAAAAGCATAATGTTCACGAATACCGTAAACAAGACAGGCAGCAAAGAAGTCATCATTTTTCGAGTGATAGGAAGCGAGAACCCTATTTTGCAGATAAATGTTATTACAAAAGATATGAAAGTACATCCCATGGAAGAAGTGATGAATGTATTGAGAGTTGTTGAAATTGTGGATGAAAATTCATAAGTTTCATTGGTATTTGTTTCAAAGAATACCAATTAATTAAATTTCATATTTCATGTATTTGTAAATTTATGTTTTAAGCAATAGATTGCAATTTTTGTATGTAAAATAATATGCATTATTTTTCATGTATAATAGCGTATTAAATGAAAATTTTAATATAATTTTTGTAGTAGTAGTTTATAATAATGAATAAATTAAAAAAAAACTTCATTTAAAAGTATTTCCTGCACAATAAAACGTTTCCTGACTATTCAAAAAATACACACGTAATTGTTAAAGTTTTTACTTCTGTCGGCACTTCCGGAGTGGCATTGTTTTTTTTGTTTTTTTTTTTAATCTGCATAATTATATCTCACCAATTGATAAGTGTTAATTCAAAGTCAATTCCTGCCATTTAGTTCAGCATTTCAAGTTTTTAAATCATAAATGGCATCATTTAGCAAGAATGAAAAATCATACGTGAAGCACAGATTATGAAATACTTTCATAATCTATCTTTCTATCTATTCATAATCTATCTTTCATATTCTGAATCTTCTCTAAATATTTTGAAACAATGATGCATAAGAATGTGATGGTGAAAGAACATTAAAAATCAGTTTTCCGGTACATGTAATTTTTATTTCTTAATATATATTTTAAAAAGAATGGCTTTTAAAATATGAAATGAGTTTATTAAAAAATAATAACGATTATTTGTCGTTCACTTTTAGTCCTTTTAGTGACACATACCTCCAAAGAGGGATTCACATTTAGAATACTGTAGACTGACACATTTAGAATACTGACACATTTAGAATGCTGTAACAAAACTTCCTCATTTAATAAAGTGCCTAAGTAAACAATTTGGAAAACTCATAATACATTTGAAAACCTAATTTCAACAATTACCATCTTTAGTCAGAAAATATCCGTATTCTGTTGTGCAGTCTTCTATACGATATATAGATTTGCATATGTACTACATAATAGGTAAAAAATACTTCAATTGGGATGTAACAGCCATGTCGCTGTTAGTGACAGTGATCAATGCTAGTCATTCGAAAATGAGCACAAGACGTATAAAATTTAAAGTCAAGTTTATTAAAATCTTAAGTGGGCAAGGATTTTGAGAAAGGACTTTACTAATATATCCGTATTCTGTTGTGCAGTCTTCTATACGATATATAGATTTGCATATGTACTACATAATAGGTAAAAAATACTTCAATTGGGATGTAACAGCCATGTCGCTGTTAGTGACAGTGATCAATGCTAGTCATTCGAAAATGAGCACAAGACGTATAAAATTTAAAGTCAAGTTTATTAAAATCTTAAGTGGGCAAGGATTTTGAGAAAGGACTTTACTAATTTTCCTTAAACCAAAAAAAATCAGCTCCCCCGAAACATCACTCAGCAAAATATAACTTCAAATATTAATTCATATAATTTCAAATATTAATTAGAAATAATTCAAAGTGTCACTTACAACTCTGGACAAAGTAGCAAGTCAAGATATACTTTCAGTAAAATCCAATTCTCCTCTATGCAAGCTAGTCGAACTCCGATGGCAAGATGTCTGCCTAGGCTACTACTGAAAATGGCACTCCGTAAGCACCGAATTAACTTTAGTTCAATTAGCAAAAAATAACGTAATATACCCTTACAAACTGCTAATTCCCTATCTCAGCTTCGGATAATTGAGCACAATAGCCGGATCTAACAGCAACTCACAGGGAGGAGAAACTCGATCGAAGTGTCCTTTTCCCAACGCATACCAATGCTTAAATACTAACACATCGATTGTCCAGAAGTAGAAATTTGCATAAATATCGATACGAAAAAAAACTCACAAGTTCCGCGGTTTTCACACTCATTCATCGAAAGTTAAAGAAAGATAGCCTTGATACTTTTACGCACATTGACAATTAGTGGACAAAAAGTACGTTCTCAATCAAAACTTCGCCTACTCTTATGATCAGAGTAGTCGATACATCATAAGGATACGCATCACACAATTGAAAATTCCCTTTTAACAAGTTCCTCCAATAAGCGGAAATGTACTCGAATTTGTGCAGCCCTGTATGGGATCTATAAAATTTATACAGATCAAGTAATATTCAAAAAGTTAGTTAAATTGAAAAACGTCATACCACAATTGAAATACGCACGCCCAGCAATTATTGCTCATAGAGAACACTGGAACCGAATTATTTTGTGTGGCTCTTTAAATGAACGATAAATGTTATGTACACTTTATTCTATAGTAATCATCTCGTAGTGATTCTCAATGATGTATATCAATTTCAATATGTTTGGAATACTGTAACATCATTAAAAATCACTGCAAACGGTATTACCCCATATAGCATAATATAACAGAAATCCTTTGAGTGCCCTTGAGAAGAACTATAAATGCTACATACTTCATTTTCAATACTGAACATGTCATATTAAAGCGCAATAACGTATACCAATAACATGGCAATCCGAGTATATTTAGACGAGTTAGAGAACGGACAGGTATGCCAACCAGACAGACACATGGACAGACAAACCGAATTCAGAAGCACTTTTCAACTATGTTGAAAATTCTTAAAAAAGAATTGAGAATATTTTTATTAATAATGTCCTACGTAAAAATAGTAAAGCATCTAATTACTGCATCGAAAGAAAAAAAAAGTTTTTAAAAATTTACCTGTATAAATCCCTCCCTCCCCCCCCCCTCCCACAAAAAAGTATATATTTTGTTTTATAAAAAACGAATAAATTAAATATAGCTAACTTTCATTCTGTATGTAAAGAATCCTCTGAAAACAAACGAAAGAAATTCGATAAATTAAAATAATTTTCAAAATGATCCTAAGAAAAGGATATAAAAATATTATTGCATTCGAACTTTAATTAAAGCGAGACTTTTGCTTAGAACTCTTGGAATATAATTACAAGATAAGTTATTCAACAAAGCAGCAATCGACCTTATTAAAACGAGATCGTTAAATATTTTTGACGTTCACTGGTTCACTGGAGAAATAGCAATACAACTAATAAAACTAAGGAATCACAATGATAATTACAGTCATCATCGAAAAGATTATGACAAAGATATTGAAAAGGATTTCCAAAAAATGAAATATGTTGTCTTAAAGAAGAATAATTCTCAACAGACAAGTAGGTTGAATTTCCTCAAATTATTTTTAAACAATGATACATGAGAATGTTGTGGTGAAATAACAATAAAAAAATAAGTTTTCCGGTATGTAACTTTTTTTCTTAATGTACATATTTTTAAAATAGTGGCTTTTGTTATGAAATTAATTTATTTAAAAATAGCAACAATCATTTTTTGTACATTTTTAGACGTTTAATGACAGATACTTCCAGAGAGGGAAAGAGTTATTTATCGAGTTTGAAATGTGTTCTATCAAATCAATAGCATTTAAAATGATAACGATTTAGTTGAATATTTCAAATTCAAAACTGAAATTCTACTAGATAAAGTTTTGGAAATCGTTTTATGTTATGGTAATTATTTTTCACCAATTGATGAGTAATCATTCAATGTTAAGTCTTAAAATTTAGTTCCGCTCTTCAAATACTGAAATCATAAATAGCGCATTTAAAAAAGAGTTAAAGAATTAAAATATAATTAATGGTACTTCTCTATTATAGCGACCTCCGCAATTACGATTACGCCAAGATCGTAATTACGATTTCACCACCTGCTGCTAATCTCATATATATACGCTTTACGCCCATATAGATGTCACATACGTCACACTTACGTCTTATATGATTTATCTTATATATTATTTCTGTTGTCAACATCTCTTTTTCTGCAAATTTACAAAACACACAGCAACGAATGAGGTTGCTATGCGTTTCAAAAACCTTTCGATAATCATTCGAAATGTTTTCGAAGCGACTTCTGACACAGTACACTCACATTTCATGAAAACATGTTTTTTGATTAAAAATTGCTCTTAATTAAAAACTAAATTTGCATTGTTTTCATAAATGAAGTGAAAGATTTTTCTCAAATTAGTGTTGCCACAAAAATAAAATATCGCATTATAGGATGCTCAACAATGGTTATAAAAATATAAATAGTACACACAAAAAAGCTAAAGTATGATTTTTTGCAACGGGTTTATTTTATATTTATGATTAAAAAGCAGAATTCCAACTCAAATGCTTAGAAGAAAAAGACACAATCTAAAATGTATGCTTCGTTATATTAAATTAATTTGTATTTTCTATGTATTCAATTTATTTTTCTTTGTCCCGTGTTTTACCGGAAGCGGCTGACGTCATCCTCTAATACAGTTAAAATACGATTGTTAAATTTTTTTTCCTCGAACGCGCCTTTTGTATCTTCAATCAGTTTTTACTTTAACTTTGATGGAATAAATGAGATGATATTTTAGCCAAGGCATACAATATAAAGAAGGCATACTCATTTGCTTATAATGCGTGAAGTCAATAAAGAGAAGGCGCTATAACCTTTCTGACCAATCATGCAAACCTTGCATCAAAACTTAAGTCTGACTCTGACCAATCGGCTATCTGGGCAAGGTAGAAATCAGCTGATCCGATGATAATTTGGGCAGGGTTTGTGCTAAAGCCACATACGCTTTTTTGCGCGATTTTCGGTGAAATTAATTGGCTTTTCTATAATTACGTAGGCTACGTTCTGACTTGACTAATGCTGTTTGCAGATATTTGTATCGTTAATTTTTCTTAAGAAGTTTAAACCTGCATCTAAAAAAATATTAGATATTGCTAAAAAATTTTAGACTTCAGTGCAACATCCTTGCACGGGTCCACTGGTATATGTATATATGTCTGAGATACATATCTTTACATACATAGTATATGACTGTAACTTGTTCATATAGGTCATATATGACTATATAAAATCATATATCTAGTATAATGTGACGCTACATGTG
This sequence comes from Maratus michaelseni, assembly GCA_963931845.1. NCBI lineage: Eukaryota > Metazoa > Arthropoda > Arachnida > Araneae > Salticidae > Maratus > Maratus michaelseni. Next base: position 162,298,105 of record OZ007594.1, on the reverse strand, counting down.
GTTTGCGTGGACGGAATCACTATACTAAGGAAGTACCGAATTAATGATATGATTACTAACAATGTCATAAATAATTACAGCAAAAGGATAATTTTAACTAATGCTAATGTTGTAATTGCTGAGATCTGTTTAAATCATATTAAAAACAAAATATTTTTTAAAAATGCATAAAGCTGTCTCGTAAAAAAGAAATATTTAAATTAAGTGTACTTCCATTCATTAAAAAGGGTCTCGTCTGACAACAAAAGAAATTCAATAAGCTTGATTAAGTTTTCAAAATGATTCCCCGAGAAGCATATGAAAATTATGTCTCTTTCTAATTTTAATCTAAATAAGGCTTTTTTTTTTTTTTTTTTTTGGTTTTGTTTTTAGAACTCTTAGGGTATAATTAAAGGATAAGTTTATTCGAAACAGCTGCAATCGACTTTGTTAAAACGAGATCGTTAAATATTTTTGGAGTTCGTATTGTTACTGGTAAATTAGCAATACGAATAATAAAACTACGGAATCACAATGATAATTGCAGGAGTCATCCAAAAGATAATGACAAAGGTATTAAAAAGGTTTTCCGAAAATGTTATGTTGTCTTTAAGAAGAATAACTCTCAACGCACCAGAAGATTGAATTTTCTCCAATTACTTTGAAGCAATGAATGATACATAAGTATGTTGTGGTGAAAAAACTTAAAAAAAAAAAAAAAAAAAAAAAAATCCGGTGTGTAATTTTTTTTCTTCATATAATTTTTTTAAATTATTGATTTTGTTATGAAATGTGAAAATAGTAACGATCATTTGTTGTACATCTTTTAGACGCTTCAGTGACAGATGCCTCCAAGGACGGAAAGTTATTTTATGATTACTCTTTATTTATCAAGTTTGAAATGATCCAAACAATTTTTTTTTAAATACATACGTAAAAAAGAAATTTACTATTATATATAAAATGCAAATGGGAATTTCGTTCCGGCTGCTTATAACTCGAGTTCGATGGGACTTGAACTGTTAGTTGATAATGTTTTAGGAAAGGTTTTGTATATAGCATATCGTTCTATGTTGCTTGATTATAGAATTATTGAGGAAAGTTCTATAATCAAGTAAGCCCAATTATGTAAGATCAACCTTTTAAAAAAGTCTTACTGAATGGATTTTGATAAATTTTACATTGTTATTTCGATAATTTTTCTGGGATAGGTTTAGTATATTGCATATCGTTCTATTGCCTCTACGAAATCCTACTATAAATGATCAAGTAACAGATCTCTTACAGTCCAAATTTTCTCTGGCACCTTAGAAAGTATAATAGCGCAATGGTTTTCGTATCCTTTTCAGCAATGCACAAAGACATTTCAGGGCAAAGATCCACATTGTTTTAAAACACAAGGTCAAATTCACCGATATATTTCGTTTAATTCAAGGTTTGTTTGGAGAAACCGACCAGCGTAGCGGGCGAAGCCTGCTGCTAGTTAAATAAAGTCTTTAAAAAGGAACTAGTTGAATAAAGTTAACTTCCATTCATTAATTTGAGTATCTTCTGACAACAAAAGAAATTCAATGTGATTGATTAAATTTTCTAAAGGATCTCAAGAGAAGCACGCTGGTTTTCAAAAGTTAAGGTACAACCAGTTTTTTGATACTCACTATTAAAAGAATGAAAATAAATGTACAAAATATGGTTTATATGAATGATTTTAAGTAACTTCAATAAAAGTATGCAAGAATTATATCTATTTATTTTTAAAGAATTATATGGTAGGTGGGAAAAACTGCGAATATTCCACTTTTGTAAATTTGTGTGGAATTTTTTTTATGCTTGTTGACCTTCAATTGTTGGTCCTAAAATATTGTTGTCCATATGCAGGAGATGTCGTTTACCTGATTCATTAAGATGGCGGGCAATCGGATGGGTGGAAATGGAGTTATCACAAGTTGATACGGTTAGATGTCGTAATGTGTCTCGTAATCTGGTCCAAAGACTCTGGGAATAATTTGAATACGAAAATTCAGTATCAAGAAGACTTGTTCTAGACCACTCATGGGTTACAACCCTTGCACAAGATCGCTTTCTAGCTATTTTGGCCCGAAGGAGGAGCATCACTACTGTGACTCAGTTCATTTCAGATCATTGTAAGGCAATAGGGATGACAATATCTTCTACTACGGTGCACAGACGTCGTCACAATTAAGGACTCTATGCAAGACGATCCGTTGTGTGCGGCCCTATTAATCGACAACACAGTAGTGCTCGTTTATGTTGGCCAAGAGAGCACGTTACCTGGAACACACAACAACGGGCTTCCGTATTGCTCACCCGGTTTGCTTTGGAGATTGATTCAGTTCGTGTGCTGATCTGGGGAGCACAAGGCATCAGATTCTACCTATCTAACTTTGTTGAAAGATACAGGTCTAGAGGAGGTCGAATCATGGTTTGGGTTGGTATCTCTCCGGTGGCCACAGTAATCTCCATGTATGGCATAGAAGAGCTCTGACTGCTGTGAAATATCGGGACGAGATTCTTGTTCCGTTTGTCACACCGTATGCTGGTGCTATTGGTGATGAATTAATGTTAATGGATGATAATTCCCGATCGTATTGCGCTAGAGTTGTTGATGAATATCTTGAGGATCAAGGTTCGAAGCTAATGGAATGGTGAGCCCAATCTTTGGGCCTTAATCCAATAGAGCATCTTTGGGACTATCTCGGCAGACAGGTGGCTGCCGTAAGTCTTCCTCCGAAGTCGTTAAATGAGCTGGAACAAGTGTTTATCCATGTATGGTCTTTGTTTCCCATTAAAGTGTCCGACAACTTAATTGACAGTATGGAAAGTCGATGCCACAAATGCATTACAAGTAGGACCGGACACATGCTTTATTAAAATCCGTTTATTTAATTTTTTTCACAAAAAACTGGCATTTATTTTTTTTTTATCAAATAGTGGACTTTTTCAAAAAATTAATTTTTATTTGTAAATCATGTTTGATATTAAAATTAAACAAAATTCGAGAAAAAACTGTTTAAAGCACAATTCCTCTAAATTTTATGTCTTTTTGTTCATTTGTTTTCAAATTAGACACAAAAAACTGGTTGTACCTTAACTTTTGGAGGCCAGTGAATATCAAAATGTTGTTTCTTTCTAAATTAATCAAAATGAGACTTTTTATAGAACTCTTGTATATAAGTAAATATAAGTTATTCTACAGAGCTACAATCGACCTTATTACAACGAGATCGTTAAATATTTTTGGAACTTGTTTTTTTCTCACAGAAAAAAAAAGAACGACTAATAAAGCTAATATGAATCACAATGATAATTGCAGCAATCATCCTTTCGTAAAGGTAATGTCAAATGTACTCAAAAGGCATTAAAAAAATGTACTCTATTGTCTTTTTAAAAAATGATCCTGTACAGACAAGAAGATTGAATTTTCTGCAATTATTTTGAATCAATGATACATAAGAATGTGGTGAAAGAACGTTTAACTCGGGAGAAGTCGCGCATATCCAGATAATGAATTGTTTTTACATTGTCACCAATAAATACAATTAATAATATTCACTTTATTCAGTCTGAGACAATTGTTACAAATTCTATGATAATGTAAATTGTAGATTACTTTTCGAAAAATAGTGGTGACAATGGTAAAAACCGTACGCACCCTGGGGTATGTCATACCCCATGCGACTGCTCCCGGGTTAAAAATAAGTTTTCAGATATGCAAAAAGTCATTTATATTCTGTACTAAAAAAGTAAAAATGGAATCATTATAAGCGATCACTCGTGTGTCTGTCTGTCCATCTGTCACAGCTGTTTTTCCCGAAAGCTATGGAACGTGGAAAGATAAAATTTGGCAGAGTTATAAAGGCTATTGATCCACATAGTTATAGATTATTAGCCATTCATAAATATCTTTATGGAAAATTTAAGGAGCTACTTGAAAAAATAATTATTTGTAGATCATGTGGGGTATCGTTCGAAAGATCTCGTAACACCGAACTCAAATATATATTTGTTTTAATTTTAGGTATTATATTTTCAGAGATATAGCCGAAAATGACTGTAAATATGTCCTCCCTCTTTCCGAATCTACTGAAACTAAAATTACGAAAAAAAAAAAATTAGATATTAGTATGTTTACTTAAACCTTGCAGGAAAATTATAGCTATTATCCTAGGTCATATAGTTTTTGAGGAAATTCGCATTTTTTCCATTACACCAAAACCTTACTCTGCAGGCGCTTAGCGGGATAGTTGAGGGGTGTGCTCCAGGTATCCATCGATGCGAATGATCCAAGGATTGCTGATAACGATTTTCGAAAAAAAAATGTAATAACTCAATATGTAATTCATTTATAATGAAAAAAATATATTCGATTACAAATCGCTTCAATAATCATGACTGCAAGTATCATGCTTTATGTCAAAATTTAACTATTGCAGGTGATTTCAGTGTCAACTTCTGAAACAACACTAGAAATAACTGTGGGAATATTCTTTAACTCTTGGACTAAGTCCATTCATTGAAGAATCTTCTACCACGGAAAACGTAATTATTTACAATGTATTCACCAACATCCTCATGCAATGTGGCGATAACATTCATTTTTTAGTCATCACAAACAGATTTGGATAAGGTTTAAAAAAAGTCATATAGAATAGCGATATATGTTACTATTTAGCTAAAAGATACATTGAAAACGATTTTCTTATGGACAATATTCATGTGACGTCACAGTGATATTTACATGGCGTAAAAGTAGCGCGGCTAGGAAGTTTGTTAATATATTTCATCCGTAGCCTACGATGATGCGCGAAGCTGTCATTTTGAGTGATTTCTGCAAGCGAAAACAGGTCAAGAAAATAGTTTATATTTCATCTGGTAGAGGGCGTCATTTTCGGGGAAAACAAACGTTGAAATTAGATTACTTAGAGTTTGTTTTAGTATTTGTGCGACGCTTTAATTAGCTATGTTTTTGTTAATGATTATTATATATATTTAAAGCGAACATATTTTACTAATGGAAAGTATATTTTACTAATAGAAAATATTTAACGTCGATATGTAAAGCCATTGGCTAACTTTATGACGTCTCTGGAGAATTTTATAATTTTACAGGATTTTCTGCTTTAATTTCTTTTTCTAATTTTTAGTCGTAGATAATATCTTAATAAAACATCTATTCCAGTATTAAGTTTTAAATATATTAAGCATTATTAGATTAAACTGTAAGATACATACACTTTACTTTTCATGGAAAATATTCGCATTTAAAATTGTCAATCTCCAGTGTGACTATATAATTGTAATGTAATCATTGAAATAATCTTTAAATTTTTGTATTTAATTTTTATAATGATAATGCTGTTGTGATAAGACGATTTGATAGCTTGGAAAAGTACAAAATGAATAAACAGGATATATCATAATTGTATCGTCTTTTAACTTTATATTTCAACACAACTTCAGCGGTGGCTTCAACTCTTGAACCTTTCAGGTTTTGAAGAAAATTAACTTTCAGAAGCTTTGCCTTTTTCTTTTTACTTCACAGTTTATTTAGAAATATAAATATTTTATACGAGCATGTAAATGTATGTTGTGCTTCTTCTTCTTCTTCTTCTTCTTCTTCTTTTTTTTTTTTTTTTTTTTTTTGACGGTGCATATTTTTTTTAATAAATAGGGTAAATGTGTGCAAATAATGGACCACATTTAAGGAATTTCTTTAAAAAAATATTTTTAATTAATAGTTGTAATTATTATATTATAGTTATTTTATTATTATATTAATTTATCAACAATATTTAACCAATTGTCACATTTCCCATTATGACTAAAAATGTAGTTGAAATAACAGAAATAAATTAAAGCACCTAAAATTCCAGTAATAAAACACCCACTATTCAAGTAATGTACACCCTACGAAAAGGTAATAGATAATTGTTTTCAAAACGAAAATTTAATGAAATAAAATAGTCATTTTCAAATAAATTTAACAATCAGGATATCAATAATTAATAAAATATTTATGAGAGTAATTTATTATTGTTATCACTAGATCAATATTTTAATTATTCTATAGGGTAAATGTGCCAGTAATGGACACCCTTAAAGAATTTCCTTAAAAATTATTAATAGAAGATATAAATTAAGAATTAATTATAAATATATAGAAAATATAAATTAATTATGTATAACCAGATCTTAGCTTGTTTAGTAAAAATTTCACCGAAAGACGGTGGAACTGTGAAACATTATTTTTGCTTCCTGACTTGTTTGATTAAGATTGTCAACAATAACACAGATCATAAAACATGCAAGTGAGAGTTATAGGGGCTGTTCAGAACAGAAGATCAGGCGGCGCGCGGGCGATGGAGATTAAAATATGGAGTGAGTCTATACTGTGAATGAAATTGAAAGGCCTGCGTTCGTTATCATTGATTTGGACATCCAAATCAATGATAATAAACACAGTCCTTCATTTGACTAATTAGCGTATTTTAATGATATTTTGTTAAGTTAAGAAGTGAACTTGGTGGCCGAATGGTTAGAGCACTGCTCTTGATTCTGGAGGTAGCGGGTTCGATCCCCTAAAATTTCTATTTGATTTTTCTGTTTTTTTTTTTTTTTTTCTCATTTAAAAATGTTTAATCGGTTGCTTTGTATTTTTCATGATTAATGGAATATATTTTATAAAAGCAAAATTTGATATTATTAACAATTACTTATTTAATTAAATACGACAAATTCAGCTATTTTACGATTAAAATTTTACATTACAGTGTCTTTTAATATTTAAACATTATTATTATTTTTTTCTTTTTAGCAAATGTAAAATAAGAAATGAAAATATAGTCAATTTGCACGAATTTCTCCATGTTTTAATAATGAGTACTTCAACAGTGAATTTTTAGTACGAATAGAATGCAAAGCATATTTTACAATGTAAAAAATATTATAAAAATAAAATGTAAAATATATACATTATTTAAACTAGAAATATCAGTACCTATTTTTGTAAAGAGGTAAAATACATGTGGTTTACCGTCTAGTTTCGTAATGAATATAAATAAAATATAGTTAGAATGTTTATAAATTTTCTACTGAATGTACAAGTATTTTAGCATTTGTTTCTCGTGTTTTATGATGTTTATTGCAATGTAATAAATAATGCAATTTACATCGAAAAATGAATTTCAAGAAAAATAAATTTTTAGAAATTAATAATTATGTTTCAACAAGGTTGTTATCGAAAAATATATTTTAATAAAATGTTTAAAAGCTTTTTTATCAAATTTTAACAAAGATTTTATTTTACTATTATAAATAAAGAAATAAATCTTTTAACATATGTTAAAAGATTTATCGTAAATCAAGGTCGTGATACCAACATATGTTGGTATCACGACCTTGATTTATTAACATTCTATTTATCCCAAAAAATATAAAGCAACTGATAAATAATTTTTAAATTAATAAAAATAGGGGAAGAAAATCGGAAATAAACGGCGAGCATTCACTTTGTATCCATACTTTTCAGGTTCATCTGTGTAGGACAACCCAAACGTCAGTAAAGTACGTAACAATTTTTGGTATTTTTCGGTTAGCCGGGCGCCAGTGAAAAAAAAATATAAATATATATCTACATATATGTTTGTGTATATATGTATGTATATATATATATATATATATGTGTGTCTGTGTATATATGTATGTATATATATATATATATATATATATGTGTCTGTGTATATATTTATATTTGTTTCACTGGTGCCCGGTTAACCAAAAAGTACCCTTTTTTTTAGAGTTTACATTAATTTTATTGAAACCACCAATACCGTGTTTCAGGAATTCGGTGATCCGAACGTCCTCTCCCTTGTTAGTTAAAGGTGCACTGGTTATAGAAAATTAAACTTTATAATATTATATGCATTGTTTTGTACAATATATATATTTATGTAACTGCTATCAACTAAACTAATATATCAGTTTTAGTAGGTGCTGTAGTTTTAGAGACATATAAGTTGACAGCAGTTATGTAACTATATGATGTATATATATATATATACACATCATACTTTCGTATTCTATTATTTTTATGTTGGATCAAAGGCTTAAAAAATCATTTTAGAATGTTAAAAATTTTAAATTTTTCAGATATCCGATCATGTTGCTACAGCTGTATCAATCAACCTACCAAACCAAGTAAGACACAAAAAAAGCCCAATCACGTGATCAAATCGCCCACAGAATTTTTGTGAGTCACCCGCGCGCAGCCCGCGCTAAAAATTTGCAGGTTATGAACGCGGATCGGGCTATCTGATCACGTGATGCTTTTCATGAATGTTTCGGGGGTTTATTATGATGAAATAAAAATAGATATTCCTACTATAAGATCCATTTTTTTTGGAGGATAAAGATGTGTAGTTTATCTAATCCGAGCCACAGAAGCTTAAAATAATTGAAATAATTAAATTATTTCAATATATTAAATTATTTAAATTTCCGATAAGACCTACTCCATAACTCTTCTCTCCATCGCGCGCGCGCCGCGCGATCTTCTTTCCTGAACACAACCATAAAATAAAATAAAATAAAATAAAAGCTGAATTTTTATTGGTTACTTATTTACAAACCAAAGACTTAGGAGGTTATCCATTACTGACACATTTATCCTATATTTTAAAATACATTTATTTTAAATTGATTTATAATAAACAGAAATTTTATAGGTACAAGGTATAGTCTGTCTCAGAAGTTTAAGCACTCTGCAAATCCGGTTTAAAATAATTGAAGAAGAAAATATTTTATGCTAATTTAAAATAAATCCTCGACATTTAATCAAAATAAAATAAAATAAGCCATTTTGGGTGGTTAAAATAAAAAAATATGTTTATTTTTATTTAATTTTTCTTTTTTCTTGAAGAAACGCTGTCTCAAAAGTTTAAGCACTTTATGCAAATTTTTTTAGAAACACGGGATTGGCCTTGTGTAATGACGTTGTATGACATCATATTGCACTTTTATAAAAGTATAAAAGGTGGAGAAATTATTTTCTCTCGTTTTAAAAATGCCGAAGGGTAAAGAATTCACAAAATGTGAAATTTTGAAAGTTTTTAAATTGAAATCGCAAAATAAAACGGTTTCTGAAATTGCAAAAGTTTTAAATCGATCCAAGCGAGGTATATATCAAGTACTCTCTAGAAATAATAATGTAAAGCGGAAACCAAGATGTGGACGACCACGTATGACGACTGTTCAGACTGATCGGAGAATACGGAGATTGGTATCTAGACAAAATATGTCCATACGGCAAATTAAAAATAATCTCAGTGTACAAATGCCCAAAGACACAGTACATAGACGTATTAAAGAGTGTGATTACATCATACTAAAGAAAATGGCTCGCAAACCGTCTCTCAAATTACATCACAAACAGGCAAGAATGAACTGGGCTAAAAAACACATGTCCTACGGGGACAAATGGCTTACTGTTTTATTCAGCGATGAGAAAAAGTGGAACTTAGATGGCCCTGATGGTTGGAAGGCATATTGGCATTATTTACGAAAGGAACCAAGGGTATTTTTCAGCAGGCAGCAAGGTGGTAAATCTGTTATGGTTTGGGAGGGGGGGGGGGGCTTTTGGATTCAATGCCCAGACCTCTCTGGCGTTTCTAAAAGAAAGACAAGATTAAAAAAAGCATCAAGAGACGCTAAACCAACATTTGCTTCCATTCGGTGACATTTTAGGGGGTCCTGAATGGACTTTTCAACAAGACAATGCCTCAATCTACGTATCACATTCTACAAAACTTTGGCTTTCTCAGAAAAATTTTAAAGTTCTTGACTGGTCAGCTTTAAGTCCAGACTTAAACCCGATTGAGAATGTCTGGGGTATTTTAACCCGCCAGGTTTACGGCAATGGAAAGCAGTATGACTCTATTGAGGAACTCCAAGAGGCTATTGAGAAAGCATGGCACTCTTTGTCATCAGAAACCCTGCAAAAACTAATAATTTCGATGGACGCACGTTTATTTGAACTAATCCGAAATTACAGAAAAATAATTTTTGTGAGTAAAAGTTCTGTAAAAATTATAAATCTGGTTGTTTTTGACATTGTGCATAAACTTTTGAGACAGTGTTTTTTGAATATTTTTTAATGATATTTTTTACAATTATGTAATTTATTTTTTTCTACTTTTGATATCATTTATTTAAATAATGTTGCGAAATCTGCAAATAAAAAAATGTTATTCACTCTAACTTTTTATAATTCTTTGAAAATCGACATTTTATGCTTGTGCTTAAACTTTTGAGACAGACCTTATAAGTAATTACTTGATCTGTGTGTGTGTACAGTATTTGAATTTTTACTCTTAAATGTCTTAAAATACATGTTTTAATTTAAAATAAATGTTAGAAATTTCATAACTTTGAATATTGTGTTGTTTGGGGGGGGGGGGGGAGCAGAAGGATTATATCTAGTTAAAAACTATTAGTTATATTACCTCCTTAAATATCTCAAAAAGTACCTAAAAAAATATTTTTTTTATATGTCCTGTTATTACCTGAAAAAAAAAAAACGAAACTCCTTTACTTTTCGGTCTTTGTATAGGGGAGAGTGGGGGCATCTTGGCGAAGGTTTTGATTCAGGAAATCTTGTTTCGTTTTATTTCAGCATGTCAATACAATATATTTATTAAACACACATTTCTAAAAAAACACCAGTTTACAAAGTTTAAAATCTTGAAAACTTTTCTTTAACTTTTTCTCAAAAATTTTTTTGCTGCTCTATTTATTATTTTATTATAACAATAAATAAAAATAATCATCTTAATTTGCTCAACTGTCCAAAAATTTTGCGACCCCCCCCCCACATACACACACACACACACACACCATCACCACCACCTTCCCTTTCACACACACAAAAAAAATCTGCTTCATTATTTTGTGGCATCTACGAATAACCCTCCATACGAATACCACTACGAATAACATCTAAATTCCCTCAACCCCCTTAGAAAAAAGTGGGAGATAACAATAGGAAATAAAAAATCTTTCCTCTCCTTTTCAACTTTATACTAGGCATCATATATGTAGAAAAATTAAAAAAAAAAAAGCATGTATTTGTCAAATAACGTAATTATTGAGTAAAAATGATTCAAAACTACGAAAATTTTGTGTGCGGCACTGCATTTTTATTCTTTCTTTCTTTTTTTTTCTTTTAGTCGGGGTATTTAAGTGTTAAAAAATGTGAATCGAAAAATACTAAGAAAACATTACCAATATATGGAAATGAGTTATCATCTGTTCAATGTTTTCCGCTAGTTGAGCGCCATCTACTGGCAAAATTCCCACTCCACGCTCCCTACTTTTGAGTCGAAAATGATAGGCTCCCAAGGGGACTCTCAATAGAAAAATTGTGTACGAGATTACGGAATCGCAATAATTACAGCTGATTATCGTGATGACATGTGATTATACCTGATTACACATAGATTAGGCCGCAAGTTTTACCTATTACACGATCAAGGCTCTAGTTGGGTGTAACCAGGGGTCGGAAGTAGCGTGCTGCAAGTTGCGAAACTACAGTAGTCGTTATTTTTTCTATTAGTTTGTATGGTAGCGCGATATAATTTAAAAAATGGTATACGGTGCCGAAGGCAGCGGGGACGCGATTCGGAGGTTTGTTTGGTTCAAGATTTATCATATTCGAGGTCGAGGGCGGTGTTATAGGGGGATCCGGGATCCAAAATCAATTGTCGCCGGGAAAAATATTTTGACCTACTAGTTGGTTGGTTGGTTGAATTGGGTTTAATGGCACAAAGTCCTTTCTGGAACATGCTGCGCCAAGAAAAAGTGAATAAAGAACATAAAATTATATCAAGAAGTTATCCAAAACCTCGTCAAAAAAAAAAAAAATAAATAAATAAATAAAACAACACAGTTTAGTGGAAAAAGTAATAGGATGATACATTTAATTAAAATCACTAAAATTACTTCACAATAATGTTTAAAAAACACAAACAAATCTTTACATTCTGTAAAGTAACATTTATCAAAAAAAGTATAAAATATCTAAATAACGCAGCATAAAATAGAATCATGTTGGCTCAAACTCTTCAAAAACAGTATTTTCTTCATCTGTATCCGAGTCACAGCTGTCGGACTCCATAGCCTCTTCCACATAGTGGAGTACCTGTTTGGAATCCTTCATATTAGTTATTAATGGGCTGAGACATGATTTCCTGTTTTTTGTCTTCACAGTTTTCCACTGTGAAGAGGCTTGGGATGAGGTTATTGACCTACTAGTAGAATCCTGCATCGGGTTAGGGAACTGCCCATGACCCGATCCGACCCGAGTCGGGGCAGGTTAGTTTTTAAAAAAAATACCTGGGGCTAGCTTATAAAAAACTCAACTCGTGGGTAATGTAGGTACTGACTTGTTTCTTTGAAAGCCGGGTTGACTACAACTGTTTCAGTTTCGGGTTGAGTTTGATTCTTGCGTGTCTGGCTCGGGTTAACCTGTTTTTTCAAAAAAACTGTCCAGAATATTGTTTCAGATTACAATCCTGTATCGGGTCGGGTAAACCGATTTTACCTGAACCCAAATAGACCCGCGATTCGGGTTGGAGCTAATTTTTTTGTTGTGGTTGCTGTTGGATTCGGGTCGGGTTGACTGTAATTGTTTCGGGTTGAATTTTGATACTTTTGCGTCGTGTTCGGGTTAGTCTGATTCTGCAATAAAACTCTAACGTTGCTGTTTCAAATGAAAAACTAAATATTTAAATAAGAAAGTCTTTTTACATGTTTATTTCCCTACATAAAAGGTAGAATTGATATTAGAAAAATGATTGTAGATTATTTTTTCATAATTGTATTAAACTACAGATCTTTTTTTTTTTTTTTTTTTGGGTCGGATTAGGGTAGAAGTATTTCGAATTTCAGGTAGGCAAAAAAAAATTTTCGTTAAAATTTAATTTCTGCAGGGGAAAATATTTTGATTTTCGGAGTTAAGTCAGGTAACCAATTTTACGCCCACCACTCGACACTCGGGTGGTGGTTAGTTTTTAAAAAATGACTCGAGGTTAGTGTTTTTAAAATAAACGACTTGTCGGTTAGGTTGGCGCTAAACCCATCCGAACGAGATAAAAAAATCCATTGAACAGTAGCCCGATCCAAACCCTACAAAATAATTCTTTGTCTCGCAACCCGACCCGAACCTGAAATTTGAAGTTAGCCCGAAAGCCGGTCCGAACCAGACAAATAAAAATCCATCCATACGTAACCCGATCAGAACTCGACAAAATAATTTTCGTCGTCACGCAACCCGATCTGAACCAGAAAATTGATGTTAACCCGAAACCCGACAAAAAAAAATCCATTGAACCATTCCCAATCCGAATCCGACAAAATAAATTCCGTCGTGTCACAACCCGATCCAAACCAGAAAAATCAAGTTAACCCGAAACCCGACCCGAGCCAGACAAAGAAGTACAACGAACCGTAGCCCAATCCGAACCCTAAAAATAAATTCCTTCGTCTCGCAACCCGACTCGAACCTGAAAATTGAAGCTAACCCGAAACCCGACCGAACCTGAAAATTTATGCTAACCCGAAACCCGACCCAAATATTCTGAATATATGAGGTCTGAAAATATAAGTTAGCCGAAACCCGATCCGAACCCAACAAAATTAATCCATCGGACCGTAAACCGATCACAACCCGACAAAATAAATTCCTTCGTCTCGCAAACCTACACGAACCAGAAAATTGAAGTTAACCCGAAGACCGAACCGAACCAAACAAATAAAGATCCATCGATACGTAATCTGATCGGAACCTGACGAAATAATTTTCTGTTTTTAGGTTTCGGGTTAAATTAAATTTTCAGATTCGGATCGGTTTTGGGGTTAACTTAAATTTTCTGGTTCATCTCGGGTTGTGAGACGAAGGGATTTATTTTTTTGGGTTCGGATTGGGTTACGGTTCGATGGATTTTTTTTGTCGGGTTTGGGTCGAGTTTCGAGTTAGCTTCAATTTTCAGGTTCGGGTCGGGTTGCAAGATGACGGAAATTATTTTGTCAGGTTCGGATCGGGATAAGGATCGATGGATTTTTTTTTTGTCTGGTTCCGGTCGGGTTTCGGATTAACTTCAATTTTCTGGTTTTGATCGGGTTTCGTGATGACGAAAATTATTTTGTCGGGTTCGGATCGGATTACACTGTAAAAAATGACCAATATTTCTTATTTTATGAAAATATACTATAACCACGAACGAAAATATAATATAATATTCTGAGTTATCCGAAATTCCGAATAGAGTGTTCCATTGTCTTTTGAATTCCCTGAAACCGATACATTTCCAAAATTTAAAGAAATATTCATAAAAACAAAGCATTTTTCGCTGTCCGTATTTTTCAGAAACGTTTCCGAAGGATTTTTATAGTGTATTAATGAGTGTCCTCAGCCTGGAATACCTGTTTTCGAATGTCATCAATTCTCAAGTAAACGTTTTCAGCCGCATAAGTTAATTTATACATGAAATAGTACATAAATAATCTTAATTTTAATGCTAGTGTCAGCGCTGTTAATTTTGCATGTTTGTCTGTTAAACATATTTTTTGAGCATGAAAATGTTTACTTGAGAATTGATAGTATTCGAAAAACAGGCATTCCAGGCTGAGGACACTAATTAATACACTATAAAATCCCTTCGGAGACGTTTCTGAAAAATACGGGCAGCGAAAAAGACTTTGTTTTTATAAATAATTCTTTCAATTTTGGAAATGTATTGGTTTCTGGGGATTCAAAAGACAATGGAACACGCTATTCGGAATTTCGGATAACTCAGAAGATTATATTATATTTTCGTTCGCGGTTATCGTATATTTTCATAAAATAAGAAACATTGGTCATTTTTTACAGTGTACGTATCGATCGATTTGTATTTGTTTGGTTCGGGTCGGCTTTTGGGTTAATTTCAATTTTCAGGTTCGGATCGGGTTGCGAGACGAAGAAATTTATTTTGTCGCGATCGGATTGGATTACGGTCCGGTGGATTAATTTTGTCGGGTTCGGTCGGGTTTCGGGCTTACTTAAATTTTCAGATTTGCGTCGGGTTTTGGATTAGCATAAATTTTCGGGTTCGGTCGGGTTTCGGGTTAACTTCAATTTTCAGGTTCGAGTCGGGTTGCGAGACGAAGGAATTTATTTTGTCGGGTTCGGATTGAGTTACGGTCCAAAGGATTAATTTTGTCGGGTTCGGGTAGGGTTTCGGGCTAATTTAAATTTTCAGATTTAGGTTGGGTTTCGGGTTAGCATAAATTTCAGATTCGGTCGGGTTTCGGGTTAACTTCAATTTTCATGTTCGAGTCGGGCTGCGAGACGAAGGAATTTATTTTTTCGGGTTCGGATTGGGCTATGGTTCATTGGATTCCTTTACCTGGTTCGGGAGGAGTTTCAGAATAACTTGAATTTTCTGGTTTGAATCGGGTTGTGACGCGAAGGAACTTATTTTGTCAGTTTTGGATTGGTTACGGTACGTTGTATTTTTTGTCTGGATTGGGTCGGGTTTCGGGTTAACTTGAATTTTCTGGTTTGGATCGGGTTATGACACGAAGGAAATTATTTTGTCGGGTTCGGATCGGGTTACGGTTCGATGGATTTTTTTGTCGGGGTTGGGTCGGGTTTGAGGTTAACTTCAATTTTCTGGTTCGGATCGGGTTGCGTAACGACGAAAATTATTTTTTCGAGTTCGGATCGGGTTACGTATCGATGGAATTTTTATTTGTATGGTTCGGGTCGGCTTTCGGATTAACTTGAATTTTGAAGTTCGGGTCGGCTTTCGGGTTAACTTCAATTTTCAAGTTCGGGTCGGGTTCCAAGACAAAGAAATTTATTTTGTCGGGTTCGGATCGGGTTACTGTTCAATGGATTTTTTTTGTCTGGTTTGGGTCGGTTTCGGGGAGATGGTAATTTTTTGTCGGGTTTGTGTGTGTGTGCGTCGTGTTTCGGGTTAACTTAAATTTTCATGTTTGCGGCGGGTTTCGGGTTAACTTAAATTTTTTGATTTGGATTGGGCTGTGACACGAAGGAATTTATTTTTTCGGGTTCGGATCGGGTTAAGCATCGATGGATTTTTATTTGTCTGTTTTCGGTCGGCTTTCGGGTCAACTTCAATTTTCCGGTTCGGGTTGGGTTGCGAGATGAAGAAATTTATTTTGTCGGGTTCGGATCGGGTTACTGTTCAACGGATTTTTTTAATCTGAATCGGGTCATGGCACGATGGTAATTTTCTGTTGGGGTTTCGGGTTAACTTAAATTTTCAGGTTCGGGTCGGGTTTCGGGTTAACTTGAAATTTCAGCTTCGGATCGGGTTGCGTTGCGACGGATTTTATTTTGTCGGGTTCGGATCGGGTTACGGTTCGATGGATTTTCTTTGTCGGGTTCTGGTCGGACTTCGAGTTAACTTCAATTTTCAGGTTCTGGTCGGGTTGCATGACGACGGAAATTATTTTGTCGTGTTCGAATCGGGTTATTGTTCGATGGAAATTTTTTCCTGCTTCGGGTCGGGTTTCGGGTTAATTTCGATTTTTAGGTTCGTCTCGGGTTGCGACACGAAGGAATGTATTTTTGGGGTTCGGATCGGGTTATGGTTCGATGGATATTTTATGTTTTGTTCGTGTTGGGTTACTGGTTAACTTCGACTTTTAAAGTTCGGGCCGGGTTGCGACATGAAGGAATTTCTTTTGTCGGGTTCGGATCGGGTTACGGTTCGATGGATTTTTTGTCGGGTTCTGCTCGGGTTTCGGGATAACTTCAGTTTTCTGGTTCGGGTCGGGTTGGGACTCGAAGGTATTAATTTTCCGTTTTAGGATCGGATTACGGTTCGATGGAATTTTTCTATCGGGTTCGGGTCGACTTCGAATGGGTTGGGTTGAGTTGGGTTGATTTATGACGGACATATAAATTATCAACACGAGGGATATAGGCCCAGGGGGGGAGTGCTCTCCGTGGGGGTCTTTTTAAGGGATCCTAACCCGTATTTAAGCAAGGTTCGAAGAAAACCACGGAAAACTCCGAACGGTTAGGTCGACGAGTGCGACAGGGGTTTGAACCCAGCATCTCCCGTCTACCACCTTCGAGAGCAGAACCTCTCAGCCACTGGTGGGGCCGACTTCGAATGGAATTTTCAGGTTAGAGTTGGGTACAACACCATATATTGACAAAGAGCTGGTCATTTTCTAAATAGGCATGGCCATTTTTCAATTAGCCTAACGCTATCTAGACTCTTTGCAATAAGCCTAAACATTATCAGGCTGATTAAGAAATAAATGACCATATTCAAATTAGCCTAAAGCTGTCTAGGCTCTTTGCAATAGGCCTGAAAAATAGCAGGCTGATTGGGAAAAGGGAGATGATTCTTCAATTAGACCGGCTCTTTTCAAAGAGCCGGATTTCCCAATTAGCCTACAACATATATATGTTACGGCCAAAACCCGAAGTTCGGCCAATTCGCGAAGTGGCCGGCCAGTTCGCGAATTGGCCGAGATTCCTGGCCAAAACCCGAAATACATGAAATAAACAATGCATTTCGGGTTTTGGCCGGCCAATTCGCGAAGTGGCCGGGAATCATTGGCCAATATACGAAATGGGGATCCAAGGCTGTCCGATAGTTGACACTCACGTGCACACGGGACACGTGATAGGAAAGGAAGTTCCATGCTGTGATGATTATTACTTTTTAGAAATTTATGACAGATTTTCTCTGATGAAGATCCCGCTTCTGTGACTTATTCTGATACAGTGAATTCATTGTGACGATTATATTCTGATCTGTTGAAGAATTAATTTCCTGCCTCTGTGACTCAGGATTCATTGTGATTATTGTATTCTTCGTATTAGTATAGCATTTTATATAAATATTGTAAAAGGCTATTCTATATTTTTTTGGAATATAATTTCTTATGATTCATATAAAAAATATTCTTTGTTCAAAATCATTATTTGTTACGAAAAACTAGTTTAAAAATATAATTTTTTGTATTATTATTAATCTGACGCTAAGCCAAAGTATTTGTATGGAGGAATTTCAAAACATTATTCGTTTAAAAGTTAGAAAAACAGAGGGGGAAGGTCGGTCAGCGGAGAGCAATTGCCACTTGCTGAATTTTCAATTTTTTTTTTCTCTTGTGATTTTGAAAGCAATAGTAAAATTTATTCTTCTTAAATGTAAAATAATTAAACATTAAAAAGAGAAGTAATTAATAATTTTAGTCACGGGGTCAAAGTCCCCTTAGCCCCCCATTAAAGACAGTTTTTAGTTATGTTTTTCTTTTTATGTTGATGTGTTTAAAAATTATCTTAAACGGAGGATACAGGAGCCAAAACCCCCGCCCTGATTAGGAAAAATAGTAAACTGTTTCAATTCTTCATTTTTAATATGTGATGTTATATTTATGTATTTATGCTGATGTAATTAAAAATTTTTTTGCACGTAGAGTTCTGATAAAAAGAATACATTTTGCTTATTTCGTGTTTATATTCTCTATTTAACAGAAGAAAACTTGTTGGTTGTACCAATCACAAAACATTCTTCTATCATTCTTCTATGTTAAACTTCAAATGTCGTATTTTTTAATTATGTATATTTTCGAAACAAAAAATGAGAAGCATTTTGCATTGATAAATGAGACATTTTGTATAAACTTGTTTTTCCGGATCTCCGACTCCTAGAACGTGTAAATCCGTCGGAAACCGAAAGTCGAAATTTTTTTTTCGATTACAATATTTTTTTTTCTATTATAGATAGAAGAAAGCAAAAATTAGATTACAGTTACATCTGTTCGAAAATCTTGCCCCTTCCTGATAATGTTCTGCGGACTCCCAAGTTAACAAATAAATATATCCAGTGTATGAAAATTAGTTTCATGATGAATATCTAATACATAAAACCAATATAAAGAAAAGCACAATCACATTTAATTTCGATCACATGCGTTGGCCTTGCTATATTTTCTTCTCCTTTTTTTCCCTACTAAAAAAGTTTTCTAATGAAGTCTTGAAATATTTGTAACGAAAATTTACATTGTTTATTCTGCTATTTACGTTGCTTTTTATACGTCGTATAATCATCCTAGCGCAAGAGTATTTGTATTTATTATATTGGTCACTTCGTGCACATATATCGTTAATAAGGTAATCACTGTAATGGAGTCACTTACAAAACGGGACCTTGTGCAATTCGTACTTATAATTTGTTACTACGGCTATCACTGTAACATGGTTTTCTGAAAAATGAGGCTCCTTGCGCGTTGCGCTCATAAACCGTCAAAATAATAATTATAACGGACACCTTTTATAGAATGGGCATTGTGGGCTTTGCTCCTATTAATCTTTTAAGTTGTGATCAGTATAACGGGGTCCCTTAATTTAATAAGACTTTTTGGGCTTCGCGACCATTAAGAGGCTACTTCAATCACGGAAGAACACCCGCTTTCTAATGTTAATCCTAGGGGAGATTTTTTTTTTAATATCACTTTTATACATCAATATTTTTCATTAAGTTTCTTTTTCGTTGGGTAGCTGAGGTCGATCTCTACGCAGGCAGTTTTTTTTTCCTTTTTCGATTTTGTTTACAGATTATTTTTATTAAGATACTTTCACTTTCGAAACCGGTTCCAAAAGTGATAGTAGCTTCATAATAAAAAAACCCAGTAAACAAAATCGAAAAAGTAAAATAAATGACCTGCGTAGAGATCAATATTAGCTAACCAAAGCAAAAACAATCATTTAAAAATATTGGAAGCAAACGAGATATTTAAAAAAATTCCCCTATAGGATTAATATTAGCCAGCGCGAGTGAAGTATCCCCTTAACTGTTACTACAACTATCACTAAAATATGGTTTTGTGCTCTTCTAGACCTTTAATCTTTAATACGGCAATCACTGTAACGAGAAACCTCTCAGTAACGGGTCTCTACTCTTCGCGCCCAGAAATCGTTCATATGGCAAACATCAATTTATGGAAGAAAATGTGTGTTTTCTCTTAAACATGATTCCATTTTTCCTGATAGAAACATATTGTAAAATATTTGGGTCTGATGTCAATATCAGAGGAATAAAATATCAATGTAACTTCTGTCATCTGGACACAATCGTAGTCAAATATTGTCATTTTCTGAATAAAAAAATATATTTTCAGTTGAATGTCTTTTAAAAATGACGTCATTATCACAGGTGAAAGCAATTTTTTCTATTGAAATTTTGGTACCTAATTTCAGAGTGGGCAGAATGAAAAAATCTGAAAATAATTTTATTTTGACGCAATCATAAGAAAATGCTGCAGCTTCATGTTTTAATTTAATTTTTTCATTTTATATATGATGTTAGTTCAAGTTTAATGTCCTTGACAAACACCATTTTAGCAAATTCATATTTTATTTTTTATCGTTATAATAAAATGGCATTAATGAAGATACAAGAAAGAAAAATCATATGTCTCAAGCATAGATTATGAAAGACTTTGCAACACTTATAGAATAATTTAACAAAACCATTTAATAAGGTAAAAAAGATACTCAAGTAAACATGTTAGAAAACGCATAACACATTTGAAAGTCAGATTTCAGCCACTACTGTGCATAGCCGGAGAAAAACTCTAATTATTTTGTGAAACCCTGTATATGATGTACTGATTTGTATATATTCTATATAGTATTCTAAAATTTAGTTTAGTTAGAAAACTCATAACACAGTTAAAAATACACCTTCAGAAAATTCTACCAATGGGCAGAAATGTACTTGAATTATTTTGTAAAGACCAGTATATTACCTACAGGTTTTTATACACGCAAAATATTAAGCTACAATTTAATTTAGGAAAAAATACACATAAAACTACTGAAATCACACTTCCAGGAATTACTTTTCATAGGCAGTCAAGTATCAAGTTCTTTGTGTATCCGTGTGTATATGATTTAAGTTACATTATAGAAACTTCTCTTAGTAATCTAAATACTATATTTGTGCTTGAAAATGCATAATTCAAATTGAAATCATACTTAATATACCTTTTTAAAATCACAATAGTAAATCTTAAGATTTATTTTGCTTAGCCCTGTATAGGATTAATAGAATTTATACACACCACGTAGTATGCAAAAATGTAGTTAAACTTAAAAACGCATAACTGAAAACGCACTTCCAGCAATCATTTCTAATAGATAATATTTCCGATACAGTACTGTATTCGAAATCTATTATTTGTCCCTGTGAATGAACAATAATTGATATACACTTTATATTCTACAGAAAAAATTCTTGTAGTAAATAATCAACAATTCATATCAGTTTCAGCATATTTCAAATAATGAAACGATTAAAATACACTGCAAACATTTTCCCCCGTACACCATTATGTAATAGAATTATTTTGTGTGACCCTGTAAATCAATGATAAATTATTTGTGCCCCTTATTCCACAGAAGCATGTTTTAGTGCAACTCAGAAATTTATATCATTTTATTATGTTTGTAACAGTGTAACACCATTAAGGCACGCCGCAGTTGATTTTCCCCATAGACCATTAAGTCACATATTACTTTTGAGTACTCCTGTACATGAATTATAAACTCTACATTCTTCATTTTCAATACCGAACTTGTCAAGCACTTACTTTCAAACTGCCCAACTATCCATAGTTATTTCGGGAATTGGCCGACGGCATCTGGCCAATTCACGAACTGGCCGACAGCCTATCGCCAATTCCCGAATTGGCCAATCAATTTAAAACGAAGTTGGCCAATTCGCGAACTGGCCGGCCACTTCGCGAATTGGCCGATTTCGGGTTTTGGCCGTAACATATATATATATTACCAATTTGGCCCCCTATTGGGGAGACCATGTCCCCCCTCCCCCCGTCGGGCAAATCTTGGCGCCGCCCTTGTTCCTGGTATCTTTGAAATTTAAATTTTCGAAAGTAGGGGAGGGGGCAAGTTAACGTAACTGAATGAATCTCCTCTTCAACAATCAGAATGGATGATGCAGAAAAGAAAAATTCAGCGTGTGTTGCACTTGCAATCTCTAACGAAGCAGAAACCACAAAAACAAATAATAAAACCAAAACACTCTCCCTTGAAAAATTCTGTGTTTCCAAGTTCCGTCTTAATAGTGGCTACTCGTGAAAAGCGCGGCGTAGTGGTACAAACTAGATTTTCAGTTCGAGATTATACTTGATTATACTAAGATTATATAGATTACAATTGATTACATTAAGATTTCTTCGATTAACACCCATTATATGTGATGACGTGATTAAGAATTGATTACAGCATGATTACACTGATTACAGAAGGGGTTGTACGAGATTACACCCTATTGAGAGACCCCTTGTAGGCTCCACAGCGGGGCGTCGCGGATCATCGTAGGCTACGCCCGAACTTTCAATGTCAAGTAAGTTCACGATAGTTCTTCCGTACAGGTTTAAAATTTTACTTTGCACAGTTTTGTAAATATCATCTAAACAAGTTTGTTACAGTATTTTAGAGAGAGGGAAAAAAACTCTAGTGTTTACATTTTCTTTGCACTCTTTGAAAAGTGTTGTGATGGGAGGTTGCGCGCGCAGTTTCACTAGTCCAGGTGATCGCAGCGCTCGTAGTTATTGTGTTTAGAACTACAATTCGCGAACCGTAGCCTACGATGATGCGCGTCGCGGAAGAGCCAATCATTTTCGATTCAAAAGTAGGGGATAGGGACGGGGAATTTTTCCCTAGACGAGCGCCATCTACTGGCAAAACATTGAACAGCTGATTTCTCATTTCCGTATTAGGGCTACTAGAGATACTCTAGAGGCTCTATTCCGCATTTGCAATTGACGTCAGGTTGGAGGTCACACACTACAAATAGGCAGTTCTGATTGGTGGAAGTACCCTGACCTCCAAGTGAAGTAAAATGGTTGATCAGCTGATTGCAACTTCTCTATATCGGTGACGTTTTATCTCTAGTATTTTTCGATAATCTGTATTACAATGCACATTTTTAACACTTAAATACCCCGACTTAAAAAAACAAAAAGGAATAAAAAATGCCGTGCCGCACACAAAATTTTCGTAATTTTGAATAATTTTACTCAACAATTTCGTTTTTTCACATATACACGTTTTTTTTTTCTTTGCTGCATATATGATGTGTAATATAAAGTTGAAAAAGAGAGGAAAGATTTTGGATCTGCCCCCCCCCCCCCCCCTCTTTCATGGTTTATAAAAATTCTCCCACATTTTTCTAAGGGGGTGGAGGGAATTTAGATTGTTGTTTATTTATTCGTAGGTTCTACAAAATATTGGAGCATATATATTTTTCTCTGTGTGAAAGGGAAGGTGTGGGTGGGTGGTCACAAAATTTTTCAATAGTTGGGGAAATTAAGATTATGATTTTTTTATTGTTATAATAATGTAATAAAAAGAGGAGCAGAAAAAGTTTAAAAAAAGTTTTCAAGATTTTAAACTTTGTAAACTGGTGTTTTTTTTTTTATTAAATTAAATATTTAAACTTTCATTTATTTATTTTAATTTAATTTTTTTTGTTTTATTTTTATTTATTTATTTATTTTATTTGAATTTATTTTATTTTATTTTTTTCTGGGAAGGGGGGGGGGGTGTTTAATGATTGATAATTTATTAATTTGTTTTATATTAGAATGAAATGTAAAATAATTTATCATAAATATTTTACAATATATATATATATTTATTATACAAAATTTTTATTTAAAATTTATGTACGACTAAGATTTTTCAGAAAATTTAAATTAAAATTTGTAGTACACTTTGAAAGAATTTTATGTATCAGTGCATATAAGTCACACATAATTATATATTCTCTTGGGAAAAGAGCAGAAATGTGTGTTTAATAAATATATTGTACTGACTTGCTGAATTAAAATGAAACAAGATTGCTGAATCAAAAACTTCGCCAAGATGCCTCACTCTACACTACACAAAGACCGAAAAGTAAAGGAATTTCGTTTTTTCATGTAATAACAGGACATGTAAAAAATTTATTTTACTTAGATACTTTATGAGATATTTAATGAGATAATGTAACTAATAGTTTTCAACTAGATATAATCCTTCAACACAATATTCAAAGTTATAAAATTTCTAACAATTACTTTAAATTAAAGCATGTATTTTAAGACATTTAAGAGTAAAAATTCAAATACTGTTACACAGATCAAGTAATTACTTGTACCTTGTACCTATAAAATTTCTTTTCATTATAAATCAATTTAAAATAAATGTCTTTTAAAATATATGATAAATGTGCCAGTAATGGATACCCTCCTAAGTTTTTGGTTTATAAATAAATAATCAATAAAAATTCAGCTTTTATTATTATTTTTTTTTCATAACTCTTACATGCATGTTTTATAACCTGTGTTATTGTTGATAATGTAACTAATAGTTTTCAACTAGATATAATCCTTCTGCCCCCCCCCCCCTCCTTCAACACAATATTCAAAGTTATAAAATTTCTAACAATTATTTTAAATTAAAGCATGTATTTTAAGACATTTAAGAGTAAAAATTCAAATACTGTTACACAGATCAAGTAATTACTTGTACCTTGTACCTATAAAATTTCTGTTCATTATAAGTCAATTTAAAATAAATGTCTTTTAAAATATATGATAAATGTGCCAGTAATGGATACCCTCCTAAGTTTTTGATTTATAAATAAATAATCAATAAAAATTCAGCTTTTATTATTATTTTTTTTCATAACTCTCACATGCATGTTTTATAACCTGTGTTATTGTTGACAATCTTAATCAAATAAGTCAGGACGGGTAAAGAAATCGACAATGTATTAAGGGGAATAATCCCCCCGTTCCCCCTTACAATTAACCAATGAACCCCCAAAACTAATCAGGAAAGCGCCTTATCACAATGAACCTATATACAAAATTTGAAGAAAATCGGATAATTCTGCATGAAAACCCCATTTATCTAAATTGAGGGGGGGGGGGTGGTTAGCCCCCGTTTCCCCCCTTTATACTGAGGTATCATGTTTTTTTCATTTTGTACTTTTCTAAGCTATCAAATCGTTCTATCACAACAGTATTCTCATTATAAAAATTAAATAAAAAAAAATTAGAGATTGTTTTCAATGATTACATTACAATTCTATAGTTATACTGGAGATTGACAATTTTAAATGCAAATATTACTCCATGACGAAGTAAAGTGTATATATCTTACTGTTTAATCTAAGAATGCTTAACCCTTAATTTCATAGTGATGGAAATTTCCATCACTGTTTATTTAACTTTTAATAAATAAATCAATTTCTTCGCCACCACTATATTTATATAGAAATATTAATCAAGTAAATTTCCCGTGAACTATGTTGCTTAACAAGCTTAAAATTCTATCTTAAAATTTCTGGTGTCTAATATTTAATATATGTATAAAAAAAACACAATTGTAAAAGAAAAACTCATGCAAAGAAGGGTTAATATATTTAAACCTTAATACTAGAATAGATGTTTATTAAACTTATTATCTACGACTAAAAATTAGAAAAATAAATTGAAGCAGAAAATTCTGTAAAATTATAAAATTCTCCAGAGACATCATAAAGTTAATCAATGGCTTTATACATCGACGTCAAAATTTTTCTATTAATAATATATACTTTGCATTAGTAAAATATGTCAGTTTTAATTATATATAATGATCATTAACGAAAACATAGTTAATTAAAGCGTCACACAATGCTAAAACGAACTCTAAGTAATGTAATTTCAATATTTGTTTTCTCCGAGAATGACGCCCTCTACCAGATTATATATAAACTATTTTCTTGACCCGTTTTCGCTTACAGAAATCGTTCAAAATGATAGGCTTTACAGCGCTGCGCATCATCGTAGGCTACGCCCGTACTTTCAATTTCAAGAAACACTCTTCCTCCGTGTCAAGTAGCCCCACCAGTGGCTGAGAGGTTCTGCTCTCGAAGCTGGTAGACGGGAGGTGCTGGGTTCGATCCCAATCGCGCCTGTCGGCCTAATCGTTCGGAGTTTTCGTGGTTTTCTTCAAGCCGTGGATTTATCCATGCGTAAATACGGGTTAGGTTCCCTTAGAAAGACCCCACGAAGGGCACTCCCCCCGGGTCTATATCCACGTGTAGATAATTGGCCGTCATTAATCAACCAACCGTGTCAAGTAAGTTTACAATAGTCAAAGATGGATACACAAGAAAGAGAAGACACTCGCGTTTCCCGTGTTAGAAGAGGGCGCAAAGTAGCGCCACCGGAGTTGCAGTGATAGCGATTAGAACTAAAATGTTCGATAGTTTGCGGCATGAGCCTCTATAGAAGGACTTCTAACGCAATAGTGATAACATCGTGTCCAGACTTCGGCACTAAATGGCAGCTGCACAGTTACGCGCACGGTTCTGCGCAGCTGGCCAGAATCCGTGCTGCAGCAGCGCCCATGGCTGTCACTGTCTTGTCAAACGGCGAAGCTAATAGACCGGGAGGCGGCAGCACAGACAATCACCTCATCGAGTTCACAGCTGAAATTCCAGAATTAGTTAAAACTCGATTCGCATATTAAAACGCAATCGGTCTGCCAAGTCATATCTTGGTGGAAAACACCTTAAAACCCGATTTTAGCGGTTGACTCGTAGGTTTACCATTGTGTTTTCCTGCACCCAAAGTTATGAAAACATGGAGGACTGGGAGGTTCATGAACCTATTCGCGGGGTGCTCCGCGCTCAGGTATTGGTTTTGCTTTCATGTCGATCGCGGCAGTATTACAGCAACGGCAACTTTCAGAAATTTTCAATCCTGTCATTACACAAACTCATAGAGGGATCAAATATTTTAATTTTTAATGAAAACTAATCAGTCATTTAATTTTAAATCTTAGTTATTTTCTGGTTACTTCTTATAATTTATAATGGCACGAAGAATACGAATATTTTAAAAGAGATTAATGTCTGAAACAGTGTATATATATTTTTAAATGTATAATAATTTAATTGAATATTTATTATAGGAGGTTAATATTTACAACAAATACTTTTTAACAAAAACATTCGTATTTTTCGATTATAAGAAGTGAACATAAAATAAAATTAAACATCAAAAGAAATACAAAATTTGATTAGTTTTCATGAAAAATTAAAATATTTCATCACTCCAAGAGTTTGTTTAATGACAGGATTGAAAATTCGTGATTGCCGTTACTGTGTCATAGAGCCGCAAAGTAAACGTAAATTCCATAAATTACTTAGAAAAAAAGTGTATCGTGCAATCTGTTTCTGGAGCCATGAAATAGCGATTTTTTTTATGCCTTTTAAAATGTTAAGTAGTCTATTATAAATATGCCCAATTGTTTAATTTTTATTAAATACTGCAAGTATGTGGTTTTGTTCCATAGAGGTACATAAAACACATTTTATTATAAACAAGAAATATTTAGAAAATTTAGAATTCCGGATTTTTTTTTTTAAAGTAAATATTTAGTGGATTTTGTTTCTTTAAAAATTTAACCTAAAAAATCTGATAAATACTGTAAGTATATCCGATTTTTGTTTCATGAAACTACATAAAATATTACATTATACATAATTATTTGGATAAATAAAATTTCCACTTTTTTTTATTTGAAAATTGAAAGCTTTTTCATAAAAAAAAAAAAAAAAAAAAAGAAAGAAAGAAAAAGAAAGAAAGATGTATCTTTGTAAATTATATTCTTATAAAATCTGATAAGTACTGTAAATATTCTGATTTTTAAGCTACATAAAACATATTTTATTATATATTAAATAACATTTAAACATAAAATTTTCTTACTTTTTTTTTTTTTTTTCTGAAAGAATACTTTTTCTCATTTTTTTTTCTCTTGCTGTAAAATTTGATTTCTAAAATTATTTTCTAGGAAAATATAAGACCACGTTTAAAAAACTAGATGGCACTAAAAGTAAAATGTTATTTTGATGGATGGTGGGGGAAAAAAAAAAACATTTATTTGGATTGATAAAGTGTAGAATTTTTTAACAGTTTTATACAGACATCATTTTCAAATGGAAATTTTTCATTTACCAGTTCTAAAACTATCGGTTAAATCTTGAAAGAGAAAAATGCCTTTACACATGAAAATGATGTAATTTTTAAAAAGTATCTAACTGATAGTGTTCATTTTCATCTAGAAAACTGCTGCTTACTACGATTGTGCTTAAATTGTGTAATTTACATTGGTTTTACCTTCCTCCAGTACCAGGATTATTCTTCACTCAAGTAAAAACTCTCGCAAGCTAATGTTAAACCTATGGGAAAGTTTTTTCAAATTTCTCGTTTGAATTTATATATATATATATATTGCACAGGATACCCGATGTTAAATTCTAATAGGGCCATTTTTTACTTTTTAGATTTTGGTTCCAGATTATTTTGATAAAGGTAGTTTCACTTCCAAACCAGTTCGAAAAGTGAAAGCAGCTGTATTAAAAAAAATCTAACCAAAATGAAAAAAGTAAAAAATGGCCCTATTAAACATCAACATCAGCTATCCTGTGAAAATAAATACATAAATGTATCAATTAAAAATATTCAAATTCAAAAGAGAAATTTGAAAAGAACCCTCTTATAGGTTTAACATTAGTTTGCGAGTGAGGAGTCCCCTTAATGCCTAAGAGCCTAAATCCTCTTTTCTCCTATACTTGTAAAGAACCCCATTCCCAGAAAGGCAGAATGTTTCTGTTAGTAAAGATTATATAATATTTAAACCATAATACATATTTTCATCAAATGTTACAATTCAATAGAGTCACGCCAAAATGATTTCAAATATATATTTTTTAAATTATGTTGGTATCGAGATTAGGATATAATCTCAATATCCTGATCAAGAAGAAAAAGGCCTTTGCCAATGAAAGTGACATCATGCTTAAAAGAAAAGTTAAAAATACACGTGATTAAGGCCAGTATCTCAAAACACTGAACGATGAAATGTCTTCACCGTTGCAAAATGATGTCATAAGTATCTTTTTATTGACAAAACGAAAGATACTTCAAGTAATAGGATCCTGATGATGTAATTTTTGGCTCACATTTTGTTCCATGCGTTTAAGCTCCCATATGATTCAGGATTTTTGGAATTTATTTTTAAAATAGGGTTTTGCATGAATGGAAAATCACCCGGTATCTCAACATAGATTTATGACCCATTTTAATAACAGAAAAAAACATGGTCAAAAAAAATTATTGGAAAAGAATTATTGGAAATAAAGTTTAAATACCAGCGCCAAAAAATGAGCACTCGGATCAAAATAATTCTAAGTTAAAATTTATAACCCCCTCTCCATGCTTTTTCAAGTACTTCCATTTCTTTAAATGTCATAATTAATAACCACAAGAAAAACATTAGATTTCTTTTTATTAATTAGCATATAATAAAAACAATCTACAAAACATTGTCATCAGATTCCTGTAACAAATTTTACAACCCATATGAGAACTTCCTGCAGAGAAAACTCTTCAGAGTTTTGTTTCTTCAAAGTTATCAGTAACAGGCATAAGTTTCGATTTAATGAATGCACTGAAAAAGGTTTTGTCAGACAAGCCAAACCACGAAAGGATGTTTGCCTTAATATTTGACGAGATGTCTATAAAACCCTGTCTGGTGTATGACAAACAAAAAGATCATGTGGTTGGTTTCGAGGATTTCTCAGGAGGTTTACGGACTGACAGTGCTGCAAATCATGCCCTAGTGCTCATGTTAAGAACTCTGACAGGCAGGAAAAAACTCCCCATTAGTTTCTACTTTTCTTACTATGCCATGCATTCTGACAAGCTAAAAAATATTGTCATGAAAGCTCTTACAGAGTTGCATCATGCAGGTGCTACTGTAAAAGTTCTTATATGTGATCAAGGAGGAAACAACACAAGATTGTTCAGCATACTTGGAGCAGATGTATCAAAGCCATTTTTTGAATTTAATGGTCAAAAAGTATACTGCATCTTTGATCCACCTCATCTTATAAAAATTTAAGGAGGAATTTAATGAAGTATGATTTGCAGACTAATAGGGGGCTTGTTTCTTTCCAGCATATCAAAGATTTTTATGAAGAAGATAAGAAATTACTTCTTAGACGTGCACCCAGGTTAACTGATGCACACATTTCTTCTACTGGATTCAATTCCATGAAGGTAAGTCTCTCTGCTCAAGTCTTTAGTCACAGTGTTGCTGCAGGCATGAATGTGTGTATATTAGCGAATGTTATACAGGCGTGTATGGGCTTTGACAATAGTTCTTCGGTACAGGTGTCTCTGCTTTTCTGTGTATTTAGCTTTGTTTTTGTTCACATCTTTGGTTCAGCACCTGTTCTTTTTATAATTAAATGCACACGGGTGTAGGATTAACCTGTACCACATGCCGAGCGTGATAGGACTTTTCTTTAGCATGAATAAGTATGAACTTGAACTTGAACTTGTGATAGGTTCAATGGGCTTCCAAGTTGCGAAGCAACTGCACACCCTGGCTTTGAGTAGGTGTATATCAAATCCTGAGAGAGCCATATGAAATGTCTAGCCGTAGTCGAATTGACTACATAAAATAGGATAGTGTTAAGTATATCTATAAAATAATGAAAATTTACTAGTTAAAGTATAAAAGTAAAAATAGTTCATAGTTAAAAAAAAAAAAAAATAAAAAAAAAATATGCCAGACGAGGTAAAGTAAAGATGTTATGAGAAGTTTAGGAGAAAAGTCAAAATAAAATTATCAGTAAAAAATTATATAATAATATATATATATATATATATAATTTTAATTAAAGAGAAAAATTTTGAGGTAAGAATTATAGCTCGGAAGGACTATTCATCAAGAATAGTGGAGTATCTTGGTTTTTTCCGGTTGGATGGACTGCAAGCATCGTAGTCAGGTAGCTCATAAATGAGTTCATTTGGAATGTGATTAATGTCATTGTAGAATTTTTTCGCAAGGTGTTTAATGCGATGTTTGAGTGAAGTCGTTTTCAGATCCTTGAGGATTGTGGAGTTTTTGAGGTATCTAGACCCGTTCCTGATGTAACGGAGCTGTTTGTAATGGGTACTAGAGAGGCTGTTCATACTGGTTTTGCAAGTGAAGCCCCATATTGGACATGCATATGTGATAACAGAGAGAATGCAAGCATTATATATTAAGAGTTTGTTGTGTATGGAGAGTGAGTGACTGCGAAGAAGGGGGGCGAGGGTTTTGGAAATTCCGGCGACTTTACCGCGGATATTAAGAATATGCTTTTTAAAGGTAATGCGTTTGTCAATGGTAACTCCCAGGTACTTGGCATCGTCAGACCAGGGAATGGTAGTGTTATTGATGGTTAATCTATTAGGAATGGAGAAGGTTCTAGAGAAGTAAACAGCAGTAGTTTTAGATTCGTTTATCTTAATGCGCCATTGATCACACCATTCCATGAAGATGTTGAGGTGGTGTTGTAGATTTTTGTAAAGATTGTATGGGTGATGTGCAGTGCCATAGAGAACAGTGTCGTCCGCATAGAGTGCGAGTGATGTGAAGAGTGTGCGTGGAATGTCATTAAAGTATATTATGAATAAAATAGGGCCAATGACTGAACCCTGAATAATACCACAGAGTATTATGTGTAGTAGAGAAAGTGAGTTGTTTACACGGACATAGAAGTCACGATCACCAAGGTAAGAGTGTATTAAATGGATAAGTCCAGACGGGAACTTAAGCCGAATTAATTTGTAAATGAGGCCCGCGTGCCAGACTTTGTCAAAGGCCTTGGCGACATCAAGAAATATGGCAGCAGTAGGCTTCTTCTCGTTGAAGTTTTCAGTTAAGAATTCCACAAATCGAAGAAGTTGGTGTTGGGTGGAGTGCTTGGCTCTGAAGCCGAATTGTTCAGGCATAAGAATGTTGTTGTTGTGAAGGAAGTCATTGAGCTGTGATCTAATGACGCGTTCGATGACTTTACTTAGACAGGAGAGAAGACTGATGGGACGGAAATTAGTTGGGTCATTAAGATTGCAGGATGGTTTAGGAATAGGAGAAATGATAGAGGTTTTCCAGGGTTTAGGAAAATAACAGTGTTTGAGGATAGAATTAGTGAGCTTCGTAATGTAGAGAATGCAGTTGATAGGAAGTTGTTTAAGAGTATAGTTGGAAATTTTATCGTACCCAGGAGATTTTTTATTCTTAAGTTTTTGAATAATATTGTTGATCATGATGGGTTGAATTTCGGGGAGAGGGATAGGAGGGGTTGAGAGGAAGTCATTAACAGTATCATTGACATTGTTAAAGTGTGCTTGACTTGCGAGGAAGGGATTTGGAGAGAATTGCCTTTCATATGAGCTAGCGAGGCATTCTGCCTTGTCCTCGTCAGTATACGCAGTTTGATTATTGGCAGTAAGGGGAGGAATAGGGGTATAATTATTATTGAGTTTCTTTTTGATTTGCCAAAGAGAGTTATCCTCGCAAGTAAGACTTTCGAGAAATTTAGACCAGTTTTTTTGCTTATCTTTCTGAATAAGGGTTTTAATTTTATTGTTGAGCCTGTTGACAGCTGTTTTAAGGGTGGGATCTCTGGTATTTTGGTAGAGTCGACGGAGTGTGTTGCGTTGTTTACAGATATTATGTATGTAAGTGGGTAAGATGTAAGAGTTATTATTTTTGAATTTGGTGTAAGTGGCATCTTTTTGAGCTTTGTAAATGATGTTGTTGAGTTTATTAACTGCGTTATCAATGTCAGTAGTGTTGTTGATTGTGGGGTAGGTAACGTCGGTGTTGTTGCTGTAATTTTGGAATTTATTCCAGTCAATAGTTCAATAGTCAGTCAATAGCAATAGTTCAATAGCCAGTCAATAATTATTCCAGCCAATGAATAAGTGTAGAATCTGGTTATAAATAATAATAAATTATTCTCGTTACTTTTTCCGGTGTAAGTTTTAAAGTTTAGGATAAGTAGTTTATTATATTGTTATTAAAGTGCGGGATGTAATTTTTTTTTTTTTTTAAATTGTACTATAAATTGCTCCATTACTAAATTTCATTAAATGTGATTATATATCACATGCATTGGACTCCTCTATTTTTATTGTTTGACTATGAAGTTATGATATGATTGTTATTAATGAAAAAATCTTGAAATGCTAACTTTAGTAGTAATATTCTGTAGCATAAATTTCGTGAGTTAAATATCCAGTTTTTAATATTTAATCGTTTGCAAAATATTTCTTAATTATATTATCTTATTCTATATGATAAACACATTGGAAAGTTGTTAAATGCACTATATGCAAATTAGGATGCAGAATGCATCTCTAAAAATAATTAGGTCTTGCAGTAATCAGAATTGTTTGTTTATTTTTGCATTATAACTTAATGTTTTAATGACAAAAGAGATATGTTATTTAAAAAATAATAAATTAAAATTCATAGAATATTTTACAAATATCTATGCAGATAATTTAGAAAGGAAAAAAACAAAACAAAATAAAATAAACTTGTATTTTCACGCATGAAGTCATTTTCATCCTAAAACCGTATTGTACACAGGAGTAATGATTTTGTAAGTCAAGTCTCACCTCAAGTATATAGCTGTGAATGTGTTTAGACACAAAAAAGATCGAATTTTGCTATATATATTAATATTTCGTGATTCTTCCGTATTTATAGACATTTACATCTGCTCGCCTCGAAGCACAATCAGTTTAATTTTCACGTTTTTAAACAGAACATAAAAAGACAAGTGCTCTGATATCAAAGATTAGGGGCGCTATTTGAACAAGGCTACCCCCCTCTCTTCCCAAGAAATATGATATTTCAGAATGCCATCATAGGCCATACTCAAAACAAGTTTTTCGAAACTGCGCAAAAGCTGAATTAATTTGTTAAAATAACTAATATAGAAAAATTAGCATTAAATAAACACTTTAAGCGTATAAATTAATAGTTATCAATATTATTTGCGAAAGTCTTGCTATTGCAACATTCTCAAAGTTAGACACATTTATTATTCGCAAGTACTTTAGCTAATTTAAAAAATATATCTGAGAATAAAACAGTATCGATCATCTCTCAACTATGCACAACAAGATCAAAAGAAAATTTTCCTTTTCTCTCCCTCCCCCACCCTAAAAGAAAATTTTATCCCCCCCCCCCTATCCAGAAAGATTAACACATATGACTGATTTATTTTACGTACTTCGTACTTTTTTAAAGAAGAGCCATTTGTGGGAAAAATATTATGCCTGTATGAATTTTAAAATGTTTTAAAAGAAAGCGAACTTCTCATTTCACTTTTTTCCCACCGCTGAATAAAAGCCCTTTTCTTAGAATGATTAGATATTCAAAGTAGACAGAATAATTACTAACTTCTAACACTGCACCGATTTTAGAATGTGTAATTGACAATGACACGATACGCGTGTCTACTTAGAATAAGGTTGTCTGGAAAAGTAACGTACTTGATAGTAGCTTTATAAAATGAAAATAATCAGATTGAATAAGTCCGAGAATAAGAAAATACATTTGTATTATTATTATTATTATTATTATTTTATTTTATGAAAAAAAAAAAAGAAAACCCCGTAGTTTTACAATTGTTGTATGGTACTAGTTCTCTCGTGGAGTTTGCGCAATAATGTATAAGAGTATTTCATATATTCCACAATCAATCTAAATTCAATATTTTGTTTGCACTAAAAACGTTATTTTACAACGGAAACAATGAAAGGAAAATAAAAATATACTATCATTTTTACACTTTGGTTACAGATGAAAAGCAGAGGAACTAGGATTTAAAAAGAGGAAGAGGGAGGAGCTTAGAATTTCCTATTTTACTGTCTTCCTAAAAATGCCAAAAATCTTTTTAAATTTAAAATGCAATTTTATTTAAACTCATTTAATTTTATTAAACTTATTTAATTATAAAGACTACAAAACTGATTTTAAAGTTTTTCAGCAGAAAAAAAATAAATAAAAAACTAGTGAGTTATTTGAGTTTAATGTTAGAAAAATAACGAATCCCCTCCCCCAAGTTTACTCGTTTGTTTTTTATTTCTAACGTGATACAGATCAAACAATGATATTTTTCAAAAAAGTCGGAAAACGTTCATTAAAGCAAATTGTTTTCTTTTAAAATGGATAAGAAAGTAATACAATATTTTTATATCTAGAGTAAAAAGCAATTTATTTACTTTAATATGACTCACTTTATACTCAATTATCCGAAGATTTCTAGAAGGGTGGGCTGTACCTCTTCATAAGGGAATAATGATAAAACTGTTCTATTTCGGTCATTTAAAAAAATATTTAAACGCACTTTTAAGATATTGACCGCCACAGATTGTGACGAAGTGACTTTTTTGACAGGCATTTAATTTACAAAGCAGTTTTCACTGTTTATTGAGTCGGTTCACAATTCCCAATCAAGGAAATGTTTTTCTAATTTTAAACAAAGCGTTAATTTTCAATGAAAATATCAATGGCACACGTCTTCGTGTAGTATGGCGCTCCTGTAAGTATTGCTGGCAGATGCCACACATATTTGTGTTCACGGCAATCAATATGTTAATGGCAGATGTTTGTGATTCATGTTTACGTATACATTTGTGAATCATTCACATTAATATCCTCAAAATTATGTTTATTGTGTTATGTCACTTTAGAAATAAGTGTCTGATATGTTTAAGACAAAACATATTTGCAAATACGAAACATGAACTTATCGTTACAAAAATTTGGAGTTTATCTTTTTAGGCTGACATTGTAAATATAAATTTCGATTTTTAGCGTAGTTAGTTAGATATAATTTAAGTAAATTGTTTGAACATTAACACTTATTATTTTTGCAACATATTTTTCAGCACTCATAATACTAAAGATTAGCCTCAGAACAGTTTTCAAATCAACTAAAGCGGAAAAATAATTTTGGTCACACAGATTACCAAAATATCCTATGTTCAATGTGTTATTTTTGTTGTTGTTGTTCTTTTTCTTTTCGTTGCTTAGTTTTCTGTTTTTCTTTTTTAAACCTTTTGGCATTTTTTAAGTTTAAAGTTTAACCTTCAATTATTTCTATATCTTGTTCAGAAAATTTAAATACTTTAAAAAAATGTATTCTTTTCACACCAGTAAAATAAAAAAATATTATTTAACAGTATTACAAATATGAATTACTTAGTTACTTTTCAACGAATCAGATTGATCAAGATACCTGGTTTCGTCTGAACCAGGTTGAATGTTACATATGAGAATTATATTTCCGTTTCAAAAAATCGAAAGAATGAGTTAGCTAATAAGGGTGTCTTTTAGATTTATAGTGAAGTTGTAATCAAAGTGCGTATATAATAAAATGAAAACAGTCCCGTGTTAGGGGGCGGCGAAAAGTAGCGCCACTGTAGTTGCAAACTAAAATGGGCGAGGAGGTGAGCTCAACGCTCAGGTTTTGGTTCTGCTTTCATGGCCGGAAATATAAACATTGAAATTTTCGTTTAATTCGCGGCAGTATGACAGTGACGACAATCAAAAATTTTCAATCCTGTCATTAAACAAACTCAAAGTGAAGAAATATTTCAATTTTTAATGAACTAATCAGATTACGTATTTATTTTAATTTTTAATCTGAGTTATTTTCTGTTTACTCATTATAATTTCGTGAAGAATACAAATATTTTAAAAGTTTAATTTCTGAAAGTAGATATATATTTTTTAAAATATAGAATTTAATGTGTTCAACAATTTGATTCAATTGAATATTTATTATGGGGTTAATATTTACAACAAGTAGTTTTTTACAAAAACATTTGTATTCTTCAATTATAACAAGTGAACAGAAAAATCTGATTAGTTTTCAATCACTCTAGCTAGTTTAATGACAGGATTGGAATTTTACGATTGCCGTTATTGTCATACTGCCGCGAAATAAACGAAAATTTCATAAATTACCTAATTAAAAATGCATTCTGCACCCTTTTTACAAACTCATGAAATAATTGCAATTTTTGAAAATTATTTTTTCCCCCCTCTTTAAATGCTGATAAGTAGGTATGTTATAAATATGTATCAAAATCTCACGTTAGTTTAAATAAATATTTTTGCATAACTTTTTTTTTTCGTAAGATTTTACTTTTAAGAAACACAAAGACAAAATTTAGAGTTTATATAATTCATGAACAAAATCAGAAAAATTAATTATTATTTTTTTTTTAAATAAGAAAATGTTAAGCTCCCCCCCCCCCCCCCCCTCATAAAAAAAGCTATTATTCTGTCTAACATTTAGACATAGAATTTTCAATTTTGTTTGTTCTGAAAAAAATATTTTTTCTCTTGCTGTAAAACTACTTCTAAAAATAAAATATTTCTGGAAAAATAACAAAACCATGTTTAAAAGTCTTAACAGCACTAAAAGCAAAATGTTTTGATGGGTAGAACAAAAAAAAAAAAAAAAAAAAAAAAAAAAAAAAAAAACCTTTTAATTTGGATTTATAAAATGTGTATTCTGCACCCTGTTTATATGTGTATGTGTTTTTTTTTTTTTTTAAATGTCTCTTAAAATGCTAGCAAGTCTGTTAAGATATGCTCATTTGTTTAAGTTTTATTAAAGCCATGAAAATCTGAAGCAAGTTAAATATTTCTGAATAATTTTATTTCGTAGATTAATCTCTTTTTAAGAAATGTATAAACAATATTTAGAGTTTACACAATTCCTGGACGAAAAAATAAATAAATAAACATTTTTATATCATTACTAAAATATATTTTATTATGATGTACATGTTACATATATAGTTTCTTAGTTTTAGATTTTATTAAATTCTTTAAATATACTTTCATTTATACAGAAGGACAATAGTTTTGAGAATTATTTGCATCTTACATTATATCTAACTTGATGCTCCATCATTTCATTTTTATTTTAATCTAGTAACTTTACATTTTTCTTTTAATTTTTTTCTAAATAAGTCGAGCCCGTTTATAGCGAGCCCGCATTTAACGAGATTCCGCATTTAGCGAGGAAAATGGAATCTTTTGATTTGTATAATGTTAATAATGTATTGAAATATACTCTTTTAGCGAGCAAATTTTTGTACTTTGCTCGGATTTAACGAGGGAAATAATTATGGAAGCATGAAATAAGTACAGAAATAATAATTTAAAAAAAGAAAAACATACTGTTTTTTCTAGAATTTCCCGTCTTGTTGTAAAGAAAAAATAAGCATTCTTTAAAGTTATCCAACAACAGGTGCAATCATCAGAGACAGGCATAGAATCTTGGAAGGGAGGTGGTGTTAACTGAATACCAGTCCTATTGTCCTTTTCCTGGAAGGGTACCGGAGAGAATGAAAGAATCCTAACTCACAAAGAATGGAATTCGAAATCCTTTGGTGCTTTACAGTGGTTAAAGATAGCGGACGCAGGGGAGGTTGGGGGGGGGGGGGGGGTTAGGGACGTTGTCAAGTGCCGTCGTTCATGACGACTCCTCTCTTCAATGGCTTGACCCACTCGAAATCAGGTGCAATTACCAGTTTCACAACTACGTGTAAGAAAAAAATATTTTCGGCTTGTGCCTTTTCTTGAGAACGTGTTTTTTATTCTGCTGCTTAAAATGTCGAAAAGAAAAGTTCTATCCGTAAGAGAAAAAGTAGAAATTATAAAACTCTTGGATAAAGGTGAAAAAAAATGTTACAATATGTAAGCAGTATGGACTTTCTTCTTCAACTGTGTCAACTCTTTTAAAAAACAAGGAGTCCTTAATGAAAGCATATGAAGCGAATGTGACCGATTCCAAACGGTTGAAGAAATGTGAAAAAGAGGACTTGGATGAAGCGCTGTTAAAATGGTTTGTTCAGCAACGGAATTCTTGTTTACCGATAACTGGGCCCATCATTAAAATCCAAGCGGAAAAATTTGCAGCTCAGCTAGATTACCGAGAGTTTTCTTGCTATAATAAATGGCTACATCGCTTCAAGCAACGTCATAACATCTGTGCAGGAAAAATCATCGGCGAAGCCTCCAGTGTGAACGACAAGGATGTGAAGACTGGTTAGATTGCACATGGAAAGATGTACGTGAAAATGATGCTGACGATAACATCTACAATGCTGATGAGGCCGGCGTCTTTTACAATCTAACTCCTTATCAAACGATGAAGTTTAAAGGTGAAAAATGTGTGGGCGGTAAGTTGCTAAAAAATCGCTTAACTGTGTTAATGTGTTGCAACATGTCAGGCAAAGACAAGAAAAAACTTTTTATCGTCGGTAAATCTGCAAATCCAAGATGCTTTAAAGAGGTAAAAAGTCTCCCAGTGACTTACAAATCGAACAAAAAGGCATGGATGACTTCTGAATTATTTTTATCTTATTTGCACGAGTGGGATAAGGTGCTTCAAAAACATAAAAGAAAGATTGCACTCATCATTGATAATTGTTCTGCTCACCCGCAAGTCAGCAACTTAAAAAACATAAAACTTGTTTTCTTACCGCCTAACACAACCTCAGTGTTACAGCCTCTCGATCAAGGAGTTATTCGAAGCTTCAAATGCTATTATAGAAAGAAATTGATTCTCATGATGATAGAGAGAAATGAAAAAGATCAGGATCTTAAAATTTCTGTTCTTGACGCTATACACCTGATGACAGATGCTTGGGGAAGTGTGACTCAATCTTGTATCCAAAATTGTAACAGGAAAGCTGGATAGATTGACAGAAATGAAGGTGACTTCGAAGATGAAGATGACTTGCCACTCTCAGTCTGGTTGCAACAAAATAACATTGAGAAGTTCAACGATGTTTTAAACATCGATGACTACAATAACGTTGATGACGGTGTCTTAACGTCGGGCTTACTCTCCACTGAGGATATCGTCGTGGAAGTGGTAAAACCCCAAGAGCAGGAAGATGCAAGTGATAGTGACTCGGAAGAAGAAACTGTACTTAAAACGCCAACACGTGATTGTGCTGAAGAGTCATTACAAAATCTAGAACAGTTTTTTGAAGCAATGAAAAATACGGATGATGCAACATTTAATGCATTAAGTGTTTTAAGACGAAAATTGAAAGAAACAAAATTTTGTAAACTCAAACAATCAACTTTGAAGGAATATTTTTCCAATTCTTAATAAAGATTACCGAGCAGTAACTCACGTAAGTTGTTTTTTATGTATATACTATTAGTTATTAACTAGGATTCGGATTTAGCGAGCGACCGGATTTAACGAGCATTTTTCTGTGTCCCGAGCTCCTCGTTAAATACTCTTAAAATAAAATCTCGTTAAATACTCCGTCGCTACTGTATTTCTTTTGAAAATATAAATATACATTTTCAAAATCTATCATATATATTATTATGCATATTGAAAATGTCAAATATTTAAATAGATTGATTTAATCGAAATTAATTTATTTTAAAATTCATAGAAATAAAATGTATTAAAAAAGTTAAATAATAATAATAATAATACTATAAAATTCAAGCAACTTGCACAACAAAGATTTAATAAATCAAATATTGCACATACAAAATTATCTGCTGTTTTATAGTATTATTAAATGAAAAAATATACAGCATAAAAATATTAGGATACGTAAAAAAAAAATATAGGTTTAAATAATTTGAAAAATAAATCAATTAACAACTTTGAATAAGTTAAATTTCAAATACTATATAAAATAAATTATTACATTAAACAATCGAAATTTTTTAAGTATATGAACTATAACATGAGTATTTTAAAATTGCGAAGCATCGATAGAAGAAAGGAAACAAATAACCAAATGTCATTCTGTAATTATTAGTATAAAAATACGTTTAAAGAATTTGCACTAATTAAAAAGAACTAAAAATATAAAAATATGCCACCTATCATAGCTTAAATAATAAAATTATTAATGAAAGCTGCAGAAACATATATTTCTAATTTTAACCAACTGTCTTTTCTACAACGAAAATACTTACGCAAATTAAATCTTATAAAGAGATTAAACATGTACGAAATAATATATATACAAAAATAATGAACTTAAATAAGATTAAAATGGATTTCATAAAACAAAATTAATGAGCATTCTCTGAAAACAGTCTTACCGAAATTTCACCACGTGCAGCACAGATCAGCGCCAGGAAAAACTCAAGCATTGAGCATTTACATTTTTTCTTGGAACTCTTTGAAAAGTGTTGTGATGTGTGAAGCGCGCATTTCAAATGTGGAGGCGATTGCAGCGCTCATGGTTTCGGTGATCGAAACTACAATTCCTGAACCGTAGCTTACGATGATGCGCGTCGCTGTAAAGCCTATCATTTTGGACGATTTTTCTAAATGAAAATGGCCCAAGAAAATAGTTTACATTTCATCTGGTAGAGGACGTCATACCCGGGGAAAACGAACGTCGAAATTACATTACTGAGAGTTCGTTTTAATATTGTGTGATTCTTTATTTAGCTATGTTTTTATTAATTCTTATGATATAAGGATCGGAAAGTATATTTGACAACCAGAAAATGTTTTAGGAGGAAATTTCAGAATTGAGGAAAATCCTGAAGAAACATAAATCGTGATAAAGTCGGCTAGTCTAGTTGGGAGTTGGTTAGTTTCTAAAAAAAAAAAAAAAAAAACTAGTCGTTGGGGGCCACCGTAACACTTACCCATCATCGATATGCATAATATAAAATATGAAAATAAAACATGTGTAAACTACTTATAAAATGCATTGCAATTCGAATAAAATCGTGGCTTGATGACGTCATAAACTTTAAATGTTCTATTACTGAATTGCGTAAAAGAAACATCCTTATAACTCCAAAAATGTTAATCGTATTAACTAAAGGTTCATTTCTCGGATTAAGCGTCTCATTTTCAATTAAAATATATTTTTGAATTGAAATTTGGATGAAATATAGGGTCATGAAAAATCGAAGCATGTTGAAAATATGATTACAAATATCTTCGCAATTAATTATCCGATCGACTTCCTTCTTTATGCAAAATTTATATTTTTTATTGTCTTTTATATTCACTCCTTAAAATAAACAATTTCGAACATTTTTATATACCTTTTATCAGAACGAATATCTCGAGAGTCCGAAAAAACTAGTTCCGGATAATCGAGGTTACTGAAATTCAATAAGCTTCTTCCCATTATTACATACAAAGAACATACCAAATTTCAATTCTCTATCTCAATTTCTTCGGGAGATAGAGCGTTTACAGACTCACACACAGACAGACGGACGGCAAATTTTTTTTTTCTAAAAATATGTTTTTCAAAATCTCCAGTGTCTGAAACGTGTAAATCCGTCAAAAAGCTTTTGTTCCATTTTCAAAGACTTACCCTATACTACGTATGATGAATAAGTAAAAAAAAAAAAAAAAAAAAGAATTGAATCAATTTAGTGAAAGTCTTTGTTGGACATTTAGCTGGAGTCACGATGTACTTTTTTAGTTTAAAAAATTTGAAAGTTGTGGGGAGGTCTAAATAGTAAGTAAACTACATACATTTGACTAAGTTTCTATGATTTACCAATGTTTTGCTATAAATTTGCTTATCTGTGGAATTGCCTTTTAAATAATATTTATTTCATTTTGAAAATTTAAATAATACAAATTTGTTTATATAAATACTATTTTTTTTTTCAAATATATCAGTTTTTCCCTTTTTTTTTTATTAAATAAATCTCATAACAATTTTCCAAATTAATTTACCTTTTAAAATAGTTAAACAATTTTCCTTCGGTACATAAAAATATATCTACAAAATATAGAAAAGATAAGAAAAAATCCTGATGTAAAATTAATGCAGATTAAACTGAATTTAGTTTTATAATCATACTAGGGGGCCTACCCCCTGCGAGCTACGCTCGCCAACCCCCACTCAGACTTCGAGGCCTCTAAAAACATGACAGCGTGCTTTGTTTTAAAAATATTGGTAAATCTTTAATTGGGTTGCCATGCTTTTAACGTTTTAATGGGGCATTTTTTGGCCTCATACACAGCTATTGCGACAACTGACGACTGTTTTCGGGATTGATAAGTAAAATCAATTACTACTTGAAAACCAGCTTGTATAAAATGGTTAGGTTTAAATTGTGGCTACCTCTCGGACTTTTATAACAACGATCTGTATTCTATTCTTCCTTTGCGTTTAAGGATGATAAAAATTCCATCTGCTTGTGAATAACATTAAGAACCACGGTATTGAAAAGTACTATGTTATAGACATTTTCGGTAATAGGTTTTAATTTTCTCTCTATTTTAGTGCATCATCATGCATATTTTCATGTTATTTTAAATATGTAAATTATTTATTTTAATTAATATGTATATACGAATTTTCTAATAATTATTTATTATACAAAATTAATTAAATATTTTGTGCATGCATGCCTGCATTTATTCGGCATCAATTGATGAGATATTTAAACAAATTTGCTATTCGCGATAATTTTACACCATGTTATGTCACTTGAATATTGTCCATAAGAAAATCGGATACTTTTCCAGTATAGGATCCTTTGCTTTTAGGTTTGGCGTAATTCGAGTTTCAAAAACGGATAGATTCATTAATATACATATATTTGTTGCCAAAAGTTATGAAAACAAACCCAATGAACTTTTGGTGCTTTTCCATTATAGGGGTCTTGACGCTTTTTTAAAAAGCTTGGCGCTATTCGGGCATCAGAAAGTGAGATTTGGTGCCAAATTACATAAACAGGCATGGAAACAAATTCGACGATTTTTTTTGTTTATATGCGTGTTT
The DNA here is from genome assembly GCA_963931845.1 of Maratus michaelseni. Taxonomy (NCBI): domain Eukaryota; kingdom Metazoa; phylum Arthropoda; class Arachnida; order Araneae; family Salticidae; genus Maratus; species Maratus michaelseni. The sequence goes on along the minus strand of OZ007594.1, from coordinate 162,254,323 downwards.
TAATTATACGTATATTATTATTGTTTTTCTATACAAATTACTTCTGATTATATATAAAATAGGATAAATGACATTTTACGCTAAACAAATTGTATAAATATTAAAAAAATGCTTCTGTATACGAAATGACAAAGTGAATAGGTTGACAGAAAGTATGTTGCCAAATTTCCTTTTCGCCAAGCCTATTTTCTCTGTTTCGTCAAGGCCCCATATACTGGAAAAGCACCGAACTTTTATGCATGTTTATACGGGTATTTATATGTATATATACAATTTATTTATAATTGTCTTTATTATTTATAATTTTATATATTCGTTTCAAATATCCGAATTAGTGATTTTATAAATTCGTTTAATTAAATGTTACAAAAAATAACAAAATGATATCCATAAATAATGATTACTATTAATTCCTCCCCCCCCCCCCTTTCTTTTGCGTTTACATAAATGACGTCATTTGGACGAATTTATTCAAAATATTTTCAGTTTATAAATTAAATTAAATGCTGACAGACGATTGAATCCTGACGATAGGAATGTGATTTTTTTTTCAAATTTTCCTGAAAAACATAATTTAATCACAATCTTGTCTTCATTATCGATTGAAATGAAAGATAAATTCAATTTTAATTTGAAAATGACGAATAAAAAGAAATCAGTAATCCCTATCGGGATCCTTTTCGGTTTTTTTCCCTTTTTTGTCACAGAAAACTGAGTAATTAGTTGCCATCATTACAGAAATGTCATTAAAATTAGAAAAAAATTAATATCTCGAAAACGAATTCCAATTTCAAAATTCTATTAACAGTTTTGACATCCGCGGATTTTTATGGACAATTGGTATTAATTTCACCATCAAGCGTTTAATATTTTATTAAAAATAGCCCTGAAACATAATCAGTCGTTTAATCAGTCGTTTCATAAAATCGTTTCATAAAATCGTTTCATAAATTCGTTTCATAAAATCGTTTCACAAATTCGTTTCATTAGGATTTTATATATATAGGGTAGACAAATAAAAATAAGTCATTTTTAAATCTGTATGAAAAAACTATGATTTTGTATAAAGAAACAGTTTCTAGAAACAGAAAATACAATAAATGCAATAAAGCAAATTTTAATAATTTGTTATATTGTAAATTATAGTACAAAAGCACCAATTGTTCTACTTTTTCAAAAGATAGAGCATTCTTTTATTATTGTAAATTTAGTCTGCCTCGAAAAAAATTAATTTGCTGCAAGCACTGCTAAAATAATGCCTTACATACTGGTAAGTGCAGTTTAAAAATTAAATTTGATTACTTGGGTTTTCAGTTAAGTCAAAAGATTTTTTGCGTTATGAAAGTTACTGAAATTGAATTTTTAGCAGTGGTGTCCATTACTGGAAATTGATTAATTAAACATTCCAGTAATGGACACGTGTCTTAAAACCTTAAAAATAAATGAAATTCTGTAAATGGCCATTAGTATATAAAATTCAAAGTTTTCTATTACTACCAAAACAAAAACTTACTTTTATTACTTTATTATAACAATAAAAAAATAATCATCTTAACATTCTCAACTACCCAAAAATTTTGTGCATCTTTTGTTTTATATATAGGGTAGATGTGCCAGTAATGGACACCCTTAAGGAATTTCTTTTAAAATTATTTTTTAATTAATAGTTATAATTGTTATATTCCACATTTCTTAATATTATATCAATATACCAACAATATTTAACCATGCTCATAGTGACATTTCCCAATGTGAATCGAAATTTAATTGTAAATAACAGAAATAAATCAAAACACCCTAAATTCCAGTAATGGACACCCCACAAAAAGTAATAGATAATTGATATTATGATTGTATTTAAAACTAGAATTAAAAAAAACTTTTTAATGAAATAAAAAGCTGAATTTTTATTTGTTATTTTTTTTATAAACCAAAAATATTGAAGGTGGCCCATTACTGGAAGGCGGTCCATTACTGGCACATCTACCCTATATATTTTTTTAAATTCTTTTAAGTACATTTCAGCTCTTTGCCCAAAATCATGCGTAATTATGTGAGCCTTATAATCACTGATGCATAAAATTCTTCCAAAGTGGGCTATAAATTTTAAGTAGATAACATTTTTATTAAGTTTTGTATAAAATCCTGGCTGTACATAAATTTTGTAAAATATTTATAATAAATTGTTTTACATTTCAGTCTAATGTAAAACAAATTAATAAATCATCAAGCACTTAATCCTGCCACCCCCCCCCCCCCACAACAACAAAAAAAAAATATCTCCAGTTTGCAAAGTTTAAATCTATTCCTTAGAAAAAAGTGGGGGAATTTCTATAACCATGGAAGGGGCAAAGCAAAAATGGTTCCTCTCCTTTTCAACTTTATATTACACATCATATTTGTAGCAAAGGAAAAAAAGCATGTACTATATCTACCCTATATATATAAAATCCTAATGAAACGAATTTGTGAAACGATTTTATGAAACGAATTTATGAAACGATTTTATGAAACGACTGATTAAACGACTGATTATGTTTCAGGGCTTCTTTTAATAAAATATTAAACGCTTGATGGTGAAATTAATATCAATTGTCCATAAAAATCCGCGGATGTCAAAACTGGTAATAGAATTTTGAAATTGGATTTAGTTTTCGAGATATTAATTTTTTTCTAATTTTAATGACATTTCTGTAATGATGGCAACTAATTACTCAGTTTTTTTGTGACAAAAAAAGGGAAAAAATTGAAAAGGATCCCGATAGGGATTATTGATTTCATTTTATTCGTCATTTTCAAATTGAAATTGAACTTATCTTTTATTTCAATCGATAATGAAGACAATATTGTAATTAAATTATGTTTTTCAGGAAAATTTGAAAAAAAATCCCATTTATATCGTTAGGATTCAATCGTCTGCAGCATTTAATTTAATTTATAAACTGAAAATATTTTGAATAAATTCGTCCAAATGACGTCATTTATGCAAACGCAAAAGAAAGGGGGAAAAGGAATTAATAATAATTATTATTTATTGATATCATATTTTTTTTGTAAAATTTAATTAAACGTATTTATAAAATCACTAATTCGGATATTTCAAACGAATATATAAAATAATAATTGCCCAACTGAACGGAAGGAGAATAAAATATCCTGCTTGGTTTTCTATCCTGCTTGGTTTTTTCCGCCAAGCTTTTTAAAAAAGCGTCAAGTCCCCTATAATAGAAAAGCACCAAAAGTTCATTGGATTTGTTTTCATAACTTTTGGCAACAAATCTATGTATATTAATAGTCCAGTCAAATTAGGTTTTTTTCTGGACATAATTACGTAAGTTTTCAAACTTGGTGATATTGTTTGGGAGGGTCTACTAATGAACATACTAAAAGTCCTGATGGATGGGGGGTGAGCGCGAGGGGGGGGAGGTAAAAGAAGGTACCATTTTTCGGTCTTTTGTTAATATCTCATAATCTATAAGACCTACGGAAAAATTGCTAATACAAAAGATAAAGAGAATTAAATTCTCTACAAAATAGGTTATATACATTTTTCTCTAGAGTCCATAGTTAACGAGATAATCGCTTTCAAAAATCAAGAAATTTGTCAAAAGTCACACCAGCGACAGAGAGCGAGTCAACCGTTTTCGACTTGTTTTTCTCCGGCTGCTTTCGGTTGGTTGGTTGTATAATACTTTTGCAGAAGTAATTAAATAAACCCTAGTAACTAATTAATAATTAAATAAACCCGCGCAATTGGATCGTTTGATATTTCAAAAATTACTATTTTTTAAACTAATATATTGTTTATTGAATATATTGTTATATTGAATATATTGTTTAATCCTATATCATTGTACTTTACGCATTTTTAAACTAATATATTGTTTATTGAATATATTGTTATATTGAATATATTGTTTAATCCTATATCATTGTACTTTACGCATTTTTAAACTAATATATTGTTTATTGAATATATTGTTATATTGAATATATTGTTTAATCCTATATCATTGTATTTTACGCATTTTTCATTTTTGTATGTTTTATGTTAACAAAAAAATGTCATTTGATAAAGTTATTGTTCAGGCTTTCATTCTTCTGACCACATTATTTATTATTTATTAATGTTCGTTTATGTTTAGGTTAAGTAGATGTAATGTAAGTGCCGTGGACCCGCTCTGGCGCTGGTGTGACTTTTGACAAATTTCTTCATTTTTGAATGAGATTATCTCGTTACCTATGGACTCTAGAGAAAAATGTATAGAACCTATTTTGTAGAGAATTTAATTATCTTTATTTTTTGTATTGACAATTTTACCGTAGGAGTTATAGCTTACGAGATATTAACAAAAAAAACGGAAAATGGTACCTTCTTTTATCTTCCCCCCCTCGCGCTCACCCCCTACCCATCAGGACTTTTAGTATGTTCATTAGTAGACCCTCCCAAACAATATCACCAAGTTTGAAAACTTACGTAATTATGTCCCAAAATGACCCAAAATCTGCCTAATTTGACTGGACTATAACGAATCTATACCTTTTTGAAGCTCGAATTACACCAAACCTAAAAGCAAAGGATCCTATACTGGAAAAGTTACCCGATTTTCTTATGGACACTATTCAAGTGACATAACATGGTGTAAAATTATCGCGGATAGCAAATTTGTTTAAATATCTCATCAATTGATGCCGAGCACAAAATATTTAATTGATTTTGTATGATAAATAATTATTAGAAAATTCGTATATACATATTAATTAAAATAAATTAATTTACATATTTAAAATAACATGGAAATATGCATGATGGTGCACTAAAATAGAGAGAAAATTAAAACCTGTTACTGAAAATGTCTATAACATAGTACTTTTCAATACCGTGGTTCTTAATGTTATTCACAAGCAGATGAAATTTTTCTCATCCTTAAACGCAAAGGAAGAATAGAATAAAGATCGTTGTTATAAAAGTCCGAGAGGTAGCCACAATTTAAACCTAACCATTTTATACAAGCTGATTTTCAAGTTGTAATTAATTTTACTTATGAATCCCGAAAACAGTCGTCAGTTGTCGCAACAGCTGTGTATGAGGCCATGATAATAAAAAAAAGGCCCCATTAAAACGTTAAAAGCATGGCAACCCAATTACAGATTTACCAATATTTTTAAAATACAGAACGCTGTCATGTTTTTAGAGGCCTCGAAGTCTGAGCGGGGGTTGGCGAGCGTAGCTTGCAGGGGGTAGGCCCCCTTGTATAAAATAAAGAAATTGTTCAGTAGAGTTGATTCAAAACTTCTCTCAAACGAAAATTTGTCTGCGGCAGTGCATTCTTTACTAATTTCTTCATTTAAGTCTGGTATTTAAGTATTAAAAATGTGCTTTGTAATGCAGATTATCGAAAAATACTATAGAGAAAACATTACCGATATACGGAGATTAGCAATCAGCTGTTCAATATTTTCCCCGGGTTGAACGCCTTCTACTGGCAAAATTATCAGTCCCTGTCCCCTACGTTTGAGTGGAAAATTATAGGCTGTTCAGCGACGCGCAGCATCGTAGGCTACGTTTCATCACTTGATGCAGCATAAATACAGAACAGATAAATGCATGCGCAAAATTCTTTAGATTTATTTTGTACGAATTACTATTCGATAAATACATATTAGAAAATTCGTATATTACTTATTAATTAAAATAAACAATTTACATAAAAAAATAACATGAAAAATATGCACGGAAGTGCATTAAACTAAAGAAAATAATTCCTGCATAAGCTATACCTGTTCTTGAATGGCCGTAGAGCACACAGAAACTCTCCTAGTCGTGCTTGTTAAAAGTTCCTCAAAACTTGGGTACGGCGGTTGACGTGCCTGGCGGCGTAGCTCAGTTTATACCTGTTCTTGAAAATAATCTAAAACTCGATATAAACATAAAGCATAATCGCAAATTTTCTAAATACAGGTGCTTTTTAATGTTACGGTTTAGAATGTTATTCCTAAGCAGACGAATTTTTGTAGCCTTGAACCCAAAGGAAGAATATTGTTTATAGCGTCCTTATAAGAGTCCGAGAGGCAGCGACATATTTTACTGAACCATTTTATACAAGCTGATTTTCAAATGTGTAATTGATCGTACTTATCAATCCCTATCAATTCCCAAAACAGACGTCAGCTGTCGCGACAGAGGTGGATGAGGCCATAGGCACCGAAAAATGTCCCACTCAAACGCAAAAGAATGGCAGTCCGATTACAGAACATCGTCGCTGTTCGTGATAATATTATTCAATCTCCCGCAACAGAGTATAATCTTTTTTTAACAGAGCCCATTAGCATGTTTTTAGAGTCTCAGAGTCCAGCGGAGTCTCAGCTGGGATTGGCGAGCGTAACTCGCAGGGGCAAAGCCCCTTCGTTTATTAAAAAGACAATAAAAGAACATAACTGATAAAACAAATAGGAATTAAAATCTATATTGATATCGTGCTTTTCTGTGAAGTAGCGAATTTTTTAGTTGAAAATTTACAGTTTACTTTGAATTAAAGTCATTTTACAAAAAATGCATTTTTCTTTTAAACGGCTACGTATTTCACTAGCTTTTGAATAATAATAATAATAATAATAAACTAATTTTGTTTGTCTCTATTTTCTAGTCTAGACTACGATGAGCTATCGTGTCGTTTGACCCTCTTTTTTCGAAGTGCTTCCAACTCTCAACCACCACATTTTATATATCAAATTTAGAAAAAATACAGTTTTTTCATTTAATACATGTATAATAAATCAGTGTAATAAATGGATTTTTTTAAACACTTAGCGTTTCTTAAAAAAGTAAATAAATAAATAAAATAAAATAAAAAAAAAGGCAAGTTTCAGGGCGCGAACATGGCATTACTCCTTAGGGCAGTAGTGCTTACTACTTTTTTAGAAAAGTATTCTCATACAAAATGTAATTCCCATTCGAAATGTAATATTCCCCTTATTTAACGACAGAAATTCTGAGGTTAAATAAAATGTTCTTGAAAAAAAAAAAAAAAGTGCGAATTCTTTGGTCCACGGGCCGCTTACTTAGTACCATTGCCGTAAAGGACTTTGAAATGAGTAAAAATTGACAACGGAAAAAGAAAAGAATTTTTGCTTTTGGGTTAACATGCTTAATTTTAAACAATAAAAATATATTGCCATATGCTTGGCAGAAACTATACAGGGTGATTCCGATACAGGGGTTCCAACGCTATTTAGGGTTTTTCACAATGGAGATCACATTCCAATACAAAAAACTGGGTGTTGCCACTTGATTTTTTCGAAATTTTCTCACTGTAACGGTAACTGTTTGAGTGACACTGTTGTTTTCCATATCATTATTGAGCGCATACCTCAAAATACCTTTTGCCAAAATTTCATTCAGTTTCTGTGAATGGTATGATAGTTAGGGACCCAAATGTCGGGATAGTTTTTTTATAATCACCCTGTATATTCATACTTCATAAATGTAAGTACTGAAAATAACATATCTTAGTGTATTTCAAATGAAAATATCTCAAATTTGTTACGTTTTAATTTTTGTTTAAAATTCTCAATATGTCTAAAGGACTGCATTGATACGCGCTATTTTACATTGGTTTCGGAATGTTGATTTATTAAGGCTCGATATTGACATATGGTGTATTAACATGTGGATTTTTCATAAAAATTTAGTTTCGTGGCAGTTTTTTGTTCTTTTATTTGTTTGTCGATTAAAAAATAAATGAATGCACAGTTTTTTAATAAAGTTGTTTTAATCCCCTTAAGAACTGGTTTAAGTAAAAACGTATCGAGACTATGCTCCGCCCACTTTATATAGCGAAATTTTCTGCACTGATATTTACATTTTGAATGAATACATATCGTAATAACGATGGGCGGAGTTTAAATATAAAAAAATTGTGAGGGCGGAGTAGAGGTGTAGCAAAAACGCATTAGTAGGTTTCCGCTTTATAAGCTGTACATTATATCTTGATATTTGGAGAAATTTATTGTTCGTTAAAGAGCAACATCTGAATCTGAAAAATACTCAGCAAAATACACTGCTGTCCAAAAACTAAGGGGCACTGACCGGGCGCTTTCGCTTTTTACACGGTTTGTCTAATATTTACTGAAAAGATTAAAGAAACTGATAAATTCGGGGGGGAAATCCCATTGAATTATATGGGATTTCCCCCCGAATTTGTCAATTAGCTCACTGTATTGCTGCTGTCTTTCTGAGTTTTCATGATATTTGACTAGTCTTTTTATATGCGTTACTCTATAGAATTGACTACCAAATCATAAAAATTTTTAACTGCGCATGCGCAGTTATAAATTATTTCATACAAATGCCCATATCTTATCAAATATCAACGTATTAATTTTTAATTGCGGTATATTTTTTCTACTGTTCTTGAAGTCAAACATGTGCTTTACATCCTCGAATTTCATAAACAATTTGTCAAGAATTTCAGTAGATATTCCACAAACCGTGTACAAAGCGAAATCGCCCGGTCACTGCCCCTTACTTTTTGGACAGCAGTGTTTGTTAAAAGGCATGAATACACTTTAAACCAGCGGTCTCCAAACTTTCGGATCTCAAGGAGTAAAGGACCATTAATTCATAAATTTCAATCCCGCCGACTACCAATATGAATTTTTAAAAAATACAAATACATTTGTATTTTAATGGTTAGAAATCTTTCATTTTATTAATATGGAATGCACCTGTTTAATTAAGCAACAGTATAAATGCTTATTCAATAATAATTAAAAAAAAATCGCAATTGTTTATTTAATCACTAGCAAGCTACGCCCGCTACGCTGGTCAATTTCTCTTAACGACCCTTTAATCAAACAAAATATTGGCACCGACATAAAATATAGCCTATGTTGGAGCAGGGATTGTCACCATCCATTTGCCACCATCACTTTTGAAATCGCTTTAGTAGTTCCAGAGATTCCATAGAAATTGTAATTTAGAATGTTTTTAGAAAATTTTTTGCTTATTTCAGCCTTTTAAATTTTGAATTTTTTTAGACTTTGTTCTTATAGAGCATTTAAATCTTGTAAGTAACGACCATACAAAATGTCAAGTTCCTAACTCCTTCAATATTGAAAATATCATAATTTTGGAACGTTTTTCGCTCCTGCACCCTCTGCGGGTAGTAGCACTGACATAAAATTTAGCATATGTTGGAGCAGGGACTGTCACCATCCATTTGCCACCATCACTTTTGAAATCGGTTCTGTAGTTTCAGAGATTCCATAGAAATTGTAATTTAGAATGTTTTTAGAACGCTTCTTCCTCATCTCACCCTTTTAAATTTCGAATGTTTTTATAATTTGTTCTTAGAGAGCATTTACATGTTATAAGTAACTACCATACCAAATTTGATGCTTCTATCTCCTTCAGTATACAAAAAATCGAAATTTTAGAACGTTTTTCGCTCCTGCATTCCCCTGGGGGTGGTGGCACCGACATAAAATATAGCCTATGTTGGAGCAGGGATTGTCACCTTTAATTTGCCACCATCACTTTTAAAATCGCTTCAGTGGTTCCAGAGATTACCCTCTACAAACAAACAAACAATCTTTACTACTTTATATATTAGTATAGATAAGGGGGAATTAGCCCCTTGTTCCCCCCTTCATACTTAACCAATCAATCCCGAAAACTAATCAGGGATGCGCCTTAACACAGTGAACCTATAAATGAAATTTGAAGGAAATGGGATAATTCTGCATGAAAAACCCATTTACATAAATTAAGGGGGGTATTAGCCCCCGTTCCCCCCCTTTATACTTAATCAATCAATTTCGAAAACTAATCAGGGAAGCATCTTAACTCAGTGAACCTATAAACAAAATTTGAAGGAAAACGGAATAATTCTGCATGAAAAACCCATTTATATAAATTAAGGGGGGGGGGAATTAGCCCCGATCCCCCCTTTATACTTAACTAATCGATCCCGAAAACTAATCAGGGAAGCGCATTAACTCAGTGAACCTATAAACAAAATTTGAAGGAAAACGGAATAATTCTGCATGAAAAACCCATTAATATAAATTAAGGGGAGATTAGCCCCCCCCCTCGTTCCCCCCTTTATACTCAGCCAATCAATCCCGAAAATTATCATGCAAGCGCCTTAACACAGTGGAAAACGGAATAATTCTGCATGAAAAACCCATTTATATAAATTAAGGGGGGGGGGGGTATTAGCCCCCCCCCGATCCTCCCCCCCCCTTTATACTTAACTAATCAAATCCGTAAACTAATCAGGGAAGCGCCTTAACTCAGTGAACCTATAAACAAAATTTGAAGGATAACGGAATAATTCTGCATGAAAAACCCATTTATATAAATTAAGGGGGGGAATTAGCCCCTTGTTCCCCCCCTTTTAACCAATCAATCCTGAAAACTAATCAGGGAAGCGCCTTAACACAGTGAACCTATAAACAAAATTTGAAGGAAAACGGATATTTCTATGAAGAGTTATCGCATTACGTACGTACATACATACATACAGAACCGGCTGCCAAGCTCTCAGGGCTTGACAGCCAGTGTGATAACTGAAAAATCGCAATTTTAGAACGTTTTTTGCTCCTGCACCCCCTGGGGTTAGTGGCACCGACATAAAATATAGCCTATGTTGGAGCAGGGGTTGTCACCATCAATTTGCCACCATCACTTTTGAAATCGGTTCGGTAGTTCCAGAGATTACCCCCTACAAACAAACAAACAAGAATTACTCCTTTATAATATTAGTATAGATAACACAAACCTTTAAAGGTTATTTAATCATAACAAATTTATTAATTTTATTTTAATTGTTACAAAATAACAGAAGCTTATATAAGTACCACAATTTTTTATGTGACGTTTGTTCCTGTTTTGTTTGAAATTAGTAGAGGGATTTTGGACTGCAATAACGTACCTGCAAAACGTTGCGCCGTTTCTATTTCAAGCCGAGACCATGTTTTGATTGCTGTGACATATGAAAATGTATTTTTATATAAGTGTGTTGTTGAAAACTTAATAAAAATTTCCTTCTCAGTTATTGCTTTTTCGAATAATAACTTTTAATTATTTCTATTAGTAATCAATAATTATTAACAGAAATAAAAAGAGAAAAAGAAAATTGGAGGTAAATATAAAAAACAATGGTATCTGCTGATTAACAAAAAAAAAAAAAAAAAAAAAAAAAACTCCATTGCTATTGAATACTGGATCTGAAAAATAAACTCACAATATAATCCATATAAAATTCTCACTGATTCACAATTTTATAAGCATATTATAACAACCAGATTTCCAGATGCATAACTTTGATATGATAAATACAATACGAAGCAGGGAGAAATAGACGGATTACATCTCCCTTGTCAGGTATATTACTACTTTCCATCTGACAAATATAATAATAATATTAAGCTACAACACCCTCTATTCCTTAACGCTCTAAAAAAACAAATGAACATGCTTCTAGAATATGCTTTTTTTCTAAAATAACTTTCTGTCTGAAATTCCCCCCCCCCCCTTTTTTTTTAATGGTGATACAAGAATTAAAAATTTTATAGTTTGCAAATAGATAAAAAGTAACGTCTATTAACATAATTAGCAGTCAGAGTTCGGAAGGTTCCTTAAGTTTGAGTTCCAATTATAATCTTCGTCGTATTTAATAGCAGATAAACAAAAAGGCGTACTACTATTCCATAATAATAGTAGGGGAGACCGGGGCAAGATGAAGAGTGGGGCAAGATGACGAATGTCTTAATTATTCCGTTTTCCGCTAGGTGGCAGCATCAACCGGACACTACTGGCTCTCCTATCGGCCGTTCGTTAAACAATACTATAGAGACGCTGAAATCGCCATTTTTGTGTCAGTTGTGAAGCTTTGATTGTTTTCTGCTGCCACGTTATAACTTTTATGCATGTGTAAATAAGCTCTGCTACAGATACAGGTAAGATATATCGTTTCTCTTTAATATTTATGAGTAACTTAGTTTAAATACTACCTATTACCATGAATAAATGTCATTTAATCGCCTTCCTTCATGGCAATGAAAACGAATATTTTTAAACAGGCAGTCCGGGGCAAGATGACGAGCTCGTCATCTGGCCCTGTGTTTCGGAATTTATTAAACTAACTATGTTGTCCATTCTATTTAAATCCTGTAAACGCTTGTTTGTCTGTGTGTTTGTTCGCACGACCTTGCGCTTCTATCTCCCCTGGGGCTAAGGGGCGCATGGGATCGGGGGAGGTGTCGTTCGAAAGGGGACGACCAGAGGAAGACATTTTTGCCATCCGCTAAGCCCCCCCCTAACCTCCCGAAAGAAAAACCCTATCGGGGTCCGTATCTCCACTTCCAAGCGTCTGATCGGTACGAGGAGAGTACCGTTCGACGGGGTCAAGACCTCCCCCTCCCCCGCTGGTCCCCCTCCTCCCAAAAAATTCAAAAAGCGTTTAAGAGGCTACGCTAGTCACAGAAATTTTCGGTTCAAGATGGCCGCTGGCGTTGAGAAACAAATAAGAGGATGGTCTAACTTCAAATGATTGACAAGACAACTCCTCCAATTGAGAAAAAGAATGAATTCAACAAAAGATAACTGACATTTCTGTCACTCTTGGGTAGTTGCCAAGATTTTAAGTCTACAAAAAGAAAGGATTTTGCATCTTATCTTTGCATGGAATTAGAAAAGAAAAATGTTAAACAGATATACAGATTTAAAACATTGTGTATTTTGTACTAGGGGAAAGGGGAAATTAAATCTAAGTGAAAAGAGAGAGCGATGGGCCGATCCCCATTTTTTGGAAAATTTAGAGTTTAGAAAATTAGATTTTTTTAGAAATTTGCTCCCACCCAGGGCTTAATTTCTAAAAAAAAAAAAAAAAAAAAAAAAAAAAAAAATTACCGGAGCCCTAATATTCCGTAGTATTAACAACCGTAGCGTACCGTTCCCCTCCGCCGTCACTCCAGTCTGCATATTTATATTTCATATATTATTTTCAAAATTTGAAGTATTTTTATATTATTATTATTTTTTCACATAATAAAAAATTTAAATGCATCTCTCTGCGCACACTTAGCTATCAACTATTCTACTTTTTAGTCATTATTACTTCCAAATATAAATCTTTGCCGAATCTTAGTGTTAGTTAATCGCATAATTCTGCGATTAAATAAGCTCAGAATTATGATTCGGAAATTGTGTTAACACAAAAAATGAATAGTTCGCAGCTATGAAGAATAGAAAAAGACTTTACTTTTTATTCTGATCAAAATAGCGTTAAAATGATTTGAAATGGAAAAAAATTAAAATTTGAAATTTAAAAACAGATTGAGCTGGAGTCTGCCGAAACCCCAAGACTGATATAAAAACCGAGCCCGTTTCATCTCCATTTCTTACGTGAGCGACAGTTTACGTCATTTATTAGTGTTTTGATACAAAAGAAGGCAAAAGATTGGAGATGGGAGGAAAAGGAAAGGGTAATTTAGGATTCGTTTTTCGGAAGCGTTATTGCATTGGGCTCCGGAGTTTCTATCTTTACAAGAAGAAAATATTGGATTCGTAAAAATTTTCGACTTCCGATTTTAAACGGATTTATACGTTTTAGAAGACCTGAATACGCTATGACTGTTTTTAGAAAATGTCTGTCTGTATGTATATGACAAAAAAATTTTGGGGCGGTCTATCTCAAGAACTAAAACACAGAATTTAATAAAATTTTAGATTCATTCAGACCTTGATATAAATTGGTGCTGATTAGTTTTTGGTGCGAACCATTTATGCTGCTTTTTTCACGATTTCCGCAATAGCTCTCTCTCAAGAACTAATACACAGATGTTCACCTACCTTCCGATTCAGCTAGGCGTGGATATAAGGTGTTGCTGATTAGGTTTTGGTGTAAACCGCCCAAACTGCCATGCTGCATTATTCACGATTTTCATATCTCAAGAACTAATGAATGAATTTTCATTAAATTTCAGAATCAGTTATTACGTTGATATAAGTTGTTGCTTATTTGGTTTTGGTGTTAACTACCCAACAGGTGGCGCTGTTATGCTCCATTTTTCAGGATTTACACTATTTTAGTGATAGTCATATTTCGAGAAACTAATGCATGGAATTTAATAAAACTTTAGATTCAGTTAGGTATTGATGTAAATTTGTGCTGATTAGTTTCGGTGAATATCGCCCAAAAAGTGGCGCTGCTATGCTGCATTTTTCACGATTTCCGCATTAGCTGTATTTCAAGGACTAATGCACAGATTTTCATCTACCTTCAGATTCAATTAGAGTGGACATAAGAAATTTCTGATTAGGTTTAGCTCTATACCACCCAAGAGGTGGCGCTGCGAAGCTGCATTATTCAGGATTTTCAAGAAAGTTATATCTCAAGGAATAATGCTCGAATTTTCATCAAATTTTAGATTCAGTAAGACGTTGACATAAGATGTTGTTTATTAGGTTTTCGTGTAAATTGCCCAACAGGTGGCGGTGCTATGCTGCATTTATCAGGATTTATACGATTTTAATGATAGTCACATCTCAAGAACTAATGCATGGAATTTAATAAAAGTTTAGATTCAGTTATGCCTTGATATAAAATGGTGATGATTAGTTTTTGGTGAATATCGCCAAAAGGTGGCGCTGCTATGCTGCATTTTTCACGATTTCCGCATTAGCTGTATTTCAAGGACTAATGCACAAATTTACATCTACCTTCAGATTCGGATAGATGTGGACATAAGAAGTTTCTGATTAGGTTTAGCTGTATACCGCCCAACAGGTGGAGCTGCGAAGCTGCATTATTCAGGATTTTCAAGAAAGCTATATCTCAAGGACAAATGCACGAATTTTTTTCAAATTTTACATTCAGTAAGACGCTGACATAAGTTGCTGCTTAGTATGTTTTGGTGTAAATTGCCCAAAACATGGCGCTGCTGTGCTGATTAGTTTTTGGTGCGAACCATTTATGCTGCTTTTTTCAGGATTCCCACAATAGCTGTACCTCAAGAACTAATGCACAGATTTTCATATACCTTGAGATTCAGATAAACGTCGACGAAGATGTTGCTGATTAGGTTTTGGTGTATACCGCCCAACAGGTTGCGCTTATACGCTGCATTTTTCAGGATCTCCACAGTAGCTTTATCACAAAAACTAATGCATGGATTTACAATAAATTTCAGTTTGAGTTTGACATTCACAAAAGTTGTTGCTGATAAGGTTTTGGTGCATACCGCCCAAAAGGTGGTGTTGCTCTGCTGCATTATTCACGATTTTCAAGATAGCTATATCTCAAGAACTAAAGCACAGATTTTCATTAAATTTAAGATACAGTTAGACGTTGACATAAGATGTCACTTATTAGGGTTTGGTATAAATCGCCCAACAGGTGGCGTTGGTATGCTGCATTTTTCAGGATTTCTGCAACAGCTGTATATCAAAACTAATGCACAGATTTTCATCTACCTTCAGATTCAGTTAGACGTATACTGTATTTTTCTCGATTTCCGTAATAGCTCCATTTCAAGAAGTAACGCAGGGAGTTTCAACAAATTTCAGATTCAGTTAGACATTGACTTAGGTTGTTGCTGATTAAGTTTTAATGTATACCGCCCAAAATGTACGCTGCATTATTCATGATATTATATAGCTATATCTGAAGAAATAATGCACGGATTTTCATTAAATTACAGATTCCGTTAGACGTTGACATAAGTTGTTGCTTTTTAGGTTTTGGTGTAAATCGCCCAACAAGTGGCGCTGCTATGCTGCACTTTTTCAGGATTTGCTCCATAGCTCTATCTCAAGAACTAATGCACAGATTTTCATCAAACTTCAAATTCCGTTACATGTGGACATAAGTTTTTGCTTATTAAGTTTTCGTGTATACCGACGAACAGGTGGTGTTGCTATAAGTTACATTTTTCAGGATTTACACGATTTTAGCGATAGTCATATCTCAAGAACTAATGCACGGAATTTAATAAAATTTCAGATTCAGTTAGAATTTGATAAATGTGTACTGATTATTTTTTGATGTAAATCGCCAAACAGGTGGCGCAGTTATGCTGCATTTTTCAGGATTTGCGCACTAGCTCTATCTCAAGAACTAATATACAGATTTTCTTCAAACATCAGATTTAGTTAGAAGTGGACGTAAGTTGTTGATTAGGTTTTGGTGTATACCGCCCAATATGTAGCGCTGCTAAACTGCAGTATTCATGAATTTCAAGATAACTCTATCTCAAGGACTAATGCACGGATTTTCATTACAGTACAGGTTTAGATAGACATTGAAATAAGTTGTTGCTTAATTGGTTTTGGTGTAAATCGTCCAACAAGTGGCGCTTCCATAATGCATGTTTCAGGATTTTACACGATTTTAGTGATAGTCATATCTCAAGAACTAATGCACGGAATTTAATAAAATTTTAGATTCAGTTAGACTTTGATAAATGTGTACTGATTATTTTTTGATGTAAATCGCCAAACAGGTGGCGCAGCTATACTGCATTTTACAGGATTTGCACACTAGCTCTATCTCAAGAACTAATACACAGATTTTCATCAAACATCAGATTTAGTTGGAAGTGGACATAAGTCTTTGATTAAATTTTGGTGTATACCGCCCAACAGGTGACACTGCTATGCTGCATTATTCATGATTTTCAAGATAGCTCTATCTCAAGAACTAATGCACAGATTTTCATCAAACTTCAGATTCTGGTAAACGTGGATATAAGTTGTTGCTTGTTATGCTTTGTTGTATATCTCGCAACAGGTGGCGCTGTATAATGCATTATTCACGATTTTCAAGATAGCTCCGTCTCAAGAAATAATGCACGAAATTTAATAAATATTTGTATTCAGTAATGACCTTCATATAAGTTGGTGCTGATTAGGCTGATTAGTTTTTGGTTTAAATCGCTCACCTGGTGGCGCTGCTATGCTACATTTTTCACGATTTTCACGATTGCTATATTTCAAGAACTAATGCACAGAATTTCATAAAATTTCAGATTCTGTTTGATCGTTATATAAATAGACGATGATTACATGCTTTGGTGTAAATAGCCCAAAAGATGACATTGCTAAGCTACTTTTTTATGATTTTCACGAAAGCTAAATCTAAAACACTAATGCACAGAATTTCGTCAAACTTCAGATTCATTTAGACGTGGTCATAAGTTGTTGCTGATTAAGTATTGGTGTATAGCGCCCAACCGGTAGCGCTGGTATGCTGCGTTATTCACGATTTTCAAGATAAGTCTATCTGAAGGACTAATGCGCAGATTTTCATTACATTACAGATTCAGTTAGACGTTGGCATAAATTGTTGCTTATTACGGTTTCGTTTAAATTTCCCAACAGGTGACGCAGCTTATGCAGCATATTTTCAGGATTCACACGATTTTAGCGATAGTCTTATTAATGGATGGAATTTAATAAAACTATCCAGTTAGACTTTGATATAAATTGGTGCTGATCCGTTTTTGGTGTAAATCGCACAATTTTGGTGTAAATCGCGTTGCTGTGCTGTATTTTTCTCGAATTCCTCAATAGCTCTTTCTCAAAAACTAATGCAGCGATTACCAACAAATTTCAGATTCAGTTAGACATTGGCATAGATTGTTGCTGATTAAGTTTTGGTGCATACCGCCCACTGGGTGGTGGTGCTATGCTGCATTATTCACGATTTTGAATATAGCAATATCTCAAGGACTATTGCAGGGATTTTCATTAAATTTCAGATTTAGTTAGACGTTGACAAATCTTTTACTTGTTAGATTTTGGTGAAAATCGCGCAAGAGGTGGCGCTGCATTTTTCAGGATTTTCGCAAAAAACTTTCTCCTGAGCAAATGCAAAAATTTTGATCAAACTTCAAATTCAGTTGGACGTGGACATAAGTTGTTGATGATTATGTTTAGGTGTATACCTCCCAACAGATGGCACTGTATGCTGGTCATTCATGATTTTCAAGATAGCTATATCTCAATAATTAATGCACGGAATTTATTAAAACTTTATATTATGTTAGACTTGCATATATATTAGTGCTGATTAGTTTTTTGTGCAAATCTTTCAACAGGTGGCTATACTGTAGTCGTTAAAATATAGTAGGCTAAGTTGTAAACTATGCTACATTTTTCTCTATTTTCACGATAGCTATATCTGAAAAACTAATGCACAGAATTTCATCAAACTTCAAATTCAATTAGATGTTGACATAAATTGTTGCTTATTAGGTTTTGATGTAAATTTCTCAACACGTTGCTCTGCTAGGCTGTATTTTTCAGGATTTACACGATTTTTGCGACAGTCATATCTCATGAACTAAAGCATGGAATTTAATAAAACTTTAGATTCAGTTCGACTTTTGTGTATGTGACTTTTGTGTTTTTGGTGTATGTGAAACATGTATGAGATAAAATAAAGTTTTTGGAGTGGCACATCCGACAAGTTTTCTTCTATCTACACAAGAAAGAAAGTATTGGATTTGTGAAAATTTTCGACCCTTCTTTTTTCTCTAGAACTACTGAAGTAATTTCAATAAGTATATATTATAAGTATTATAATTCGCTATATTGGGATAGTTTTGTTTTCTGGAAAATCAGTTCCTTTTTGTTATCATTCGTTTTAAAAAAACTAGAATTATTATTTATTAGGGAAGAAATTAGGGTATTAGGGAAGAAAGATGTTTGGGTCTGGGAACGGGTTTGTTTCGAACCTTGTCCGGTTTCCATTCACTTTACTGGGACCGGACATGGTCTTCGCTCTTTCAGGGTTGAGCCAAGCCCGGGCCTTACTTTGTCTGTCCTACATTTGCAGGTTTGTTTGGGCCAGTCTTCTTTTTTTATTGGGTTGACAATGAATACCTGATTAAGGCGACTCTTCGAGGTAGAGTTTTTAATGCCTCCCTCTGGCATGTTTTTAGAAATTAAGTCGTGCCAGCCCGTCTCAATTAAGCTTTTGTACGGGCTGAGCCGACCTTCGGTAAAACCTTTAGCTTTTATATCGTACCAGGCCAATATATATATATATATATTTGTACGGGCCGGGTCGATCTGGGCCGAACTTTTAGCTTTTATATCAGTTGAGCCATTAAATTTTTTTGTGCAGGGCGTTGAAATTCCGGGCCTGGAAATTTCGACCCATGTAGACAGCTAAACAACATATCTAAGCTAATGAAAAAATCTTGTGTGGATAAATATACTAAAAATATCAACGTTTGACACACAATAACATCGTGTAATAAACAGACGCACGTTTCATGAGTATCCTGGACTCATTTCCTCAGTGTAAATAAACTAAACCCTATTGTATCCCCCCAAAGACATGAAAATGAATCTAAAAACCCAAATGAAAAACAACAACACACCGAGAAACTCCTCGAATCTGATTAAGTCGGTTGGTTGGTTGTAGAGGATTCACTATGACAAAGTAACTCAACCCAGAAAGGTGAGATGTACGGTACACTTGAAAAATCATTAACCAGGGAGTTACCAAATTTATGAATATAAACTGCCTCAAAGAAGTCTAAATCTAATGGAGTGTTACATTTCTTAATAATAGTGGCTGAGTCGAAGTTAAAATTATGTCCCTCACATGGAGTGAGGGACATAATTTTAACTTCGACTCAGCCACTATTATTAAGAAATGTAACACTCCATTAGATTTAGACTTCTTTGAGGCAGTTTATATTCATAAATTTGGTAACTCCCTGGTTAATGATTTTTCAAGTGTACCGTACATCTCACCTTTCTGGGTTGAGTTACTTTGTCATAGTGAATCCTCTACAACCAACCAACCGACTTAATCAGATTGGAGGAGTTTCTCGGTGTGTTGTTGTTTTTCATTTGGGTTTTTAGATTCATTTTCATGTCTTTGGGGGGATACAATAGGGTTTAGTTTATTTACACTGAGGAAATGAGTCCAGGATACTCATGAAACGTGCGTCTGTTTATTACACGATGTTATTGTGTGTCAAACGTTGATATTTTTAGTATATCTAAGCTAGTTTTATGGGGTTTAATGCTTATTTCAGCCAACGTATCATAGGTACTGAATGTATGTTCCTTTAATATGTTTAAAAAATTGTTTACCGAATTACAATTAATCTTAGTTATAAAATAACGCACGTCAACCGCCGCGCCCATGTCTTGGGGGACTTTAACGCACTAGACCAGAAGGGTCCTCCTGTAAGTGCTGCGTGCCGGTAGCAGCGCCACCACCTGCTGACCACTCCTTTTAACCCAAGAGATTGACGACAAAAGTCGATATGCAGTGCAGCCCACACATCGAGGACACCACCACAAAACACTTGGGGGGACACTAAAGTCCTCCGACAGCTTCGTAGCTGGAACCCAAAAGAGCGAACCGGGTAATAGGCCTTATGCCGGACTACCCCAACGACGCTTATTGTACAGCATTTTCTGATCATCGAATCCTAGTGGAGGAGGTGCTAGTACAGAGTGTTGCTTCAAGCCACCTCACCCAGTAACCAAGCGTCACTGCACAGCCACCATGCACCGTGCTATTCGGAGTTCGATCTTGCCTCCGTAACTGCTCTAGATAAAGATTTTGAAACGATATGACCGCTGTTAGCTAGTCGTTGCTCAGCGTCACCTTCCTCGATGCAGGGCGAGGGTCCGGCTAGAGCAACTGAGATATGCCTACGAGGCATCCTTCTACCACCTAGGGAGGAGACTTCCAACATTGACCGAGTCTTCACGCTGCAGAAAACCTAAGCTTATGAAGGGTAGACCCAAACTCAGTGTCCTGCTTCACCTCTATCACCGGCGCACCACATGGAGGTGGCGGTGCAACCGTGTCCTGCCCCCGTCGTGTCAAACATCTCGCTGTGTTGGGCTCCCGGTCGTCTTTCTCACTGAAGGGTTCGAGTCGAAATCTCCGGAGGAGCCCGTCGAAATTCTTAGCTATAAAGAAACAAACAGTCTTATATCTAGTTAATATTTTTGACTTAATTCTGAATACTGGAGAGTAATTAAAGCTTAAAATTGTCACTAGTAGTAAACTGAAGAGTATTATTGCCCTTCAAAAGATTGCGCCTTTATACGACTTCGAGAAGGTATCTCCCAATGTGTCCTGATATAGACATTTCCTCTAAAAATATTTTCTATGAATGCTTTGTATATATATCGTCCTACTGTAGTATAAGATAATTCTAAAAAAAATCCGAACAACCATTTTACTATTACTAGTGTTGTAACGTTCTATCCTATAGCTCTATTTCCAAAGGGTTCGTTGTTCCTTTGAGAATTTTATTACAATGTGCAATTCCTCCATTGAGTCATAAGCGATGTTACTGAGATGTGAGCTCATCCTGTCTCTCTCTACCCACTGGTACCTCTGTATGCTGGGCGACAACATTTAACATCGCATCCAAGTGCGTTCCGATCACATTCTGAAACGGCTGCCCTTTTGTCACCTTCTTTAATGTGGGGAGTATTGTGTCGTTCTAGAACGGACGAGAGTCCTGACATGGTTATAACTTACCCTGCACTGTTAAAATAAATCCATTAATTCACGGTAAAATTACTGGCAGCAAAGTTGCCGGTCTTTTTCCATTCCGATAATAGATTTTTCGTTTTAAGAGATAAAAAAAGGAAAAACTCCGTTTGAAGAAGCGGTTACTTTCCGTTACTCTCTCAGAAATTCTTCGAATCACAGAAATATTCCTGGCATTACTGTCAGGAAGGAAAATTTTCCGTTATGAATAACCTCGGTTATAAAAAAATTACATCTCTCTTTGTGCAGCCATCTGTAGATATTTATTATTTGATATACCTCAAGAATATTTTATGGCTGACCTTTGACTCGAACTAGGGACCTCAGTGCCTTCAGCCTTAGTGTTTTACATGTAAGACCATTGGGCCCTTTCTAGAATAGGATTTTGAATGATGATACTGGATTTCTTCAAATCGCGGCTTAGGACTTAGAAACCTGGTTATTTTTAAGTTAAATGCGGGGAGATTGCGTAATGAGAAAGTGGTGAAGGTTTCAAAATTTAGTATTACTAGAGGATAAAACATGAATTATATATATTCTTAATTGGATTGTTAGATGTAAAATATGAATATTATATTTAGAATAAAATTCGGTAAAAAATGTTTCCTTTCTTGAAAAAATCGATTTTTTTCAACTATTAATTATTTTTAAATGTGTTCGTTTAGAATATATTTTCTGCGCGAGTGTTTTTTATAACTTTAAAAAATAAATTGTGCATAATTTTAAAGGAATGGGAAAGTTATTTGTTACATATATTTCTTTTAAATTCTAAAGCATTATTTTAGTTTCTTTTTTGAGTAAAATCAATTTTTTTACCTAATTTAACTAATATATATATATATATATATATATATATATATATATGTAATAACAATAAATTTTCGCTATTTTAGTTTAATTAATTTAATCCAAATTCTTACAATTCTACTTTTTTTCCTTTCGTTTAACAATATCTTAAGTACCATTTATATTTTAATTCCGTAACTTTAAATCAACATCTTCTTTTAATTCTTAATCTAAAAACATTATTCTATTAAATGCAACACTTCTTGTAAAACACACTTGTTTTATTTCTTGATACTTTAAGACATTGAATTTTTATTTCTTTGGAACATTTTGTAACACCATTTTTTTTAAAATTATCATTCCATATCCCATGATTCCTTTCAACTCCCGCATAAACTATTCACCTTTTTAAAATTCTGCTCTAAAAGAAAGAGTTACGACACGATGTCAATGGCACCCCCTTTTGGCCCACTTTTTCAATCATTAGCAAGCTCTCCACCTCTTACTACCCATTTTTTCTCCTAACACAGATTTCGTTGGTTTCTTAGAGAGCACAATGTAACTTAGATTTTAGTTTTTTTTTATACTTATACCGCATACACTGACTTGGAAGGCAAATTTTTACGCATGCCGAAGGGTCCAAATAACCTCGTCACTTGAGAAGTCCTTCCTCTACGCGTCGATAGATTTTCATCAATAAATTTTAATAGATCTAATTGGGTCTGAAGCTTCTATTGAAGTTGTGTTTATGTGGAGTTGTGCATTAGTATAATTTAGTATGGAATAAACTGTTTGTCTCAAACCCAGTCTCCTAAATGCTTTGGAGAAACAACTTTCGGAACTGTTGCCACTACTCAGCTCGATTGTACGACTGCAAATACTCTAAATATTTCAACTGCTGCTTACACTAAGAGTGTGAATTATATCAGCCATTTAGTTAACGTTTTGTGACACAGTCAGCGCTTGTCTTGAAAAAACTTTCATTGATCTCTTAACCAATTCTGCAGTTAAAACAGGATTCAGGCCTGATCATACTGATAACGTGTTATATATAATTTTATATTACACACACACACACACATATATATATATATATATAGATCGGTTGCGTCATAAATTCGTGCAAACTTAAAAAAATCATAATAAAAGAAGTAATGCTCGGAAAATTTTTCGTTTTAAGCGAGTATGATCAGAAGGATTTTGGATTTTTTTCCATGTAGTATAAGAAAAAAATGATTCCAAAAGTAACCAATAGAGGGCTCTCATACGTAAAACTGAGGCGTTTTATGCAAATCAGGCTCGCAATAAAACACCTGCCTGGAAATGGATTTGTCATTTGATCTCGACAGCATGCTATCGTTACCAGATCAAGCACTGGTGGTTAAACTTTTTTACAAGAATGGTGAATCGAGAACTATTGCATTGCGAAAGTTTCGCACGGGAGAAAGAACTTCAGGCGCAAAAAAACCTATTTCATTGAAAGGGATACTCAATTTAGTACGACATTTTGAGAAAACGGGGAGTTTGGAGGATCGTCCACGTAGTGGCAGACCATCCTCGAGCACGGATCGCGTCAATGTTGTAAAAAGTGTCATGGAAGAATTGGAAGCCGAGACATCAATGGGGAGTAGCAGTGCTCGTGAAGCTGGGAGAATAACGGGGATTCCGTAATCGTCTATTCGACATATTCTGAACGGAATCTTGGATCTGTATCCGTACAAGATACAGGCAATTCACCAGTTATTACTGGCAGATACAGATAAAAGACTAAAGTTTGCTACATGGACGCTGGCAAAATCGGAGCGGGACCCACAATGGTTGTTTACCGTCAACTGGACGGATGAAGCACATTTTTCATTGCATGATGACGTCAATACGCAAAATCAATAAAATCAATGAAATCGTCAATACGCAGTCGTATTTTGAACAACGTCAAACCCTCGTGAGTACCTGACCAAGCCACTGCATGCTCCTCATTTGACTGTTTGGTGTGGTTTCACCGCGTCTTTTGTTCTGGGCAGTTCCCAACTTATGCAGGGGCCTGTGGGGCAGCTGCCTCAGGCCCCCAATCTGAGAGCCCCCCTCCCTCCCCTCTGCTCTTAATTAGGATTTTTGTTAAACGGATGCAAAATGGTTTAAATTGGCCAAAAATGACAAAAATTATTACATTTTCAAAGATTTAGGAAAGGAGTGTAGCACTCCACTTCCACCCTCTGCTTCCTGTGCCCCAAGTCCCCTCCTCCCCTAAAAAGAACAATCTACAACATCAGAAAACTAATGTTATAAAAATTTATATAAAGGTATTTTAGAGCATGGGGAATGAAGTAACAACGTAACAAGTGTTGAAATTTGTTGCTATTAGTATCAGGGCATGCCTGCACTTATCTTTCCATATTATAGAATCGGCCAAATACATGCTGATGCACAACAAATATTAAATTTTATAATATAATAGAAAATTTTACATTATAACAAATAACCAAGAGTGATTGAAAGATCTGCATTTACACTTCAAACGTTCACATCCGTCATTAAATTCCTATACCAAAAAACAGTGTTCTGTCATTTGTTAAAGTTGTGACCCTTTCTTGTAATACACTGTATATGTATAAGATGTAAATAGCACTTGGTTCGAAATTTATGTATACATAAAATAGGTATGGAGAGAGAGAGAGAGAGAGAGAGAGAGAGAGTTTAATACTAGTGAATTCAACATAATTCCCGAACAATTTTCATGGATAGATAGAAGGGGGCCTTCCAGAATGATGCTTGCCCCGGGCCCCAGATAGTCTAAGTCGGTCCCTGGTTCTGGGTCCTTTCTTTTTTGAAGAGTCTTGTCCTAAATTCGGCTGGAAAACCTGTACCGTCACTGCAGAACGGTATTTTACGCTTTTGCGTGACCACGTTTTGCCTGCATGCAGGATGGTACCCCGCCCCAGGTTGCACGTGAAGTCAAGACGTTCCTGTTGAACACTTTCACTGAAGACCGAGTAATAAGTTGAGGATGTAAGTTTGAGTGGCCCGCACGATCTCCAGACATGACCCCGGCAGGTATTTGGGTGTGGGGATACTTAAAGTGTCGTGTACACCGGGGTTCCCCAGAAACTTTGGTGGAACTGAAAGATGCCATTCGACGGACCGTCGGTGGCATCGATGCCGACATGCTACATTCAGCTATAACAGGTGTATTGACGCGCCTTACTTCCCTGATACCTGGTGATAGAGGTCATGTTGATCATCTTTTACTTTAAAATAAATGCACAGTGTCATATTATTGTGATTTGTTTTATTGTCTATTTGTGTTTGCCTGATTTGCATAAAACGCCTCAGTACGACGTGTGAGTGCCCTCTATCGGTTACTTTTGGAATAATTTTTTATTATACATGGACAAAAATCCAAAAACCTTCTGATCATACTCGCGCAAACCGAAAATTTTTCTGAGCATTACTTCTTTTATTATGAATATTTAAAGTTTGCACGAATTTATGACGAACCCGGTATATATATATATATGCCATGTGGACGTAGATATTATGCAGAAGTTTCTATATTATTTTATTTACAATTTAAAGGTTCTAATTTCCAATATTATTTCAAAAATGATATCTAGTGGTAATTTAGTGAGGTGATTTATAATGCTTTTAGGATAATCGATGTAAGTGAATTATATTATATATTCTTAATGGTTTTTTATTTCCAATTTAAATATTTTCAATCTTATTTTTTCCAAATGTTATCTTGTAATAATTCAGTATACTTGGTTTTGATTCTACTGTTCTTAGCATCATGCCAGTAGAATTATGAAATACTGAATTATTTTTTAAAACACATGTGGGTGCAACCAAGCTGACGAGTACATCTACATGTGTTTTTTCATATCCAATTCTTGTTTGTTCTCTTGTGGTCCAGTTTTCCATTGTATAATGTTCATATTTTATTTATTAATCCATTTGTGTTTACTTAATAGCAACTCCAATCTATAATTTTGTTTCCCTTTCTCTCTCTTTCTTTTTTAAATATTATTCAGGTATGAGTAAATTTGGCCAATTACCATTGAAGCACATGCTATGGTAAAATTATGATTGCACACGTTAATTATTAGATATGTGGTATTCTGTTTACACAATATCATTATTTATCTCTTTGTAGATTAAAGTAGAATGATATAAGAACTTGATATGTATTTTGAAATTCATAGATATTATAATTATATATATATATATATATATATATACCAGCTGACCCGCCCGGCGTTGCTCGGACCCATGATAATAAAATTAAACAAAACTAAAGTTTGTATGATTTTATATCTTTAACCTGATTTTGTATTAAATTATTTATTTAAAAGTGCTTTGCACGTCGACTGAAAATCCTGTATCTCCACTTTCCGCAAGTACGGGCGCATTCTGTTAAAACGAACCATCGACACGTGTTCCCACTGCCTGCCGGACCGTATAGTATGCATGCAGCGCACGCGCTGCAAACTATTTTAGTTCCACCTCCCGCCGCTAGGGGATGCACCCTGTTCTAAAGAAACCACCTTCCGAATAAAACTACAAATTGTGTTCCCGCTGCCTCCAGCATCGAATAGCAAGCGTGCTGCACACGCGCTCATAATCCTTTAGTACCGCATTCCAACGCCAGGGGGCGCAATTTGTCCCATACGAACATCCAACACGGGTACGCGTTGATAAAGGAGTTGAATGAACCAATGCCCGTCGAAATCAGGCCCACAGAACTCTAAAAAATAATGCCGCCCTTGGCGGTGGAAGGTGGAACTAAAATCTGTATCACGAACGAAAACAAAGTCGAATCATCTAAAGGCCGTTGTGATGGGGAATCCGTAGAACCCGAGATAAGAATGCACAGTTAGATAAAAAAACTCGTAGGATTACTTGTAGGGCACTCGGTTAAGTGCTCAACAACAATTCATTTACTTTGATTGTTGGTAACCATCAGGCATATACGGGTTGTGTACTTTTATTAGGAACATAAATTAAACATTTATGAAAATCGTTATTTAAAATTTCCCGTATTCTCTATACATAACATTTAAAAAACGCTACGTTAGAAGCTAAAAATATTAAATTTCTTGGGAATTTGTTTTGTGAAAATCAGAGCAAGGCGTTAACCCCCTCCCTCCCCATACCCGCAATATAATATGTTCAAGAAAACCACCTTCGCATACATTAACGTGATCATTAAAAAAATTATTTTTTTTTATAATCAGAATATAACGAAGACACTACGCTAGTCGTGTCGGCATATGACATCCCTTCTCATCCACAATTTCCAATCTATATCTTAATTATTTATCTAAAATTTTGTTCATTAGTAAAATTAGTAAAATACTGTACCAAGCATAGATTATGAAACACTTTCCAACACTAACAGAATACTTTAACAAACCATCGCTGTTTAATAAGGTAAATAAGCTATCTAAGTAAACATTTCAGAAAAACACAAAACAAATTTGAAAACCAGGTTTCAACAATTACCATCCACAGCCGGAAAAGTACTCCAATTCTTTTCTGCAGCCCTGTATATAATTTATATATTTGTATATACCCTATAGTATGCTGCAGTTTAGTTTAGCAATAAAACAAAAAAAACACAGTTGGAAATTCATCTTCAACAGTTTCTACCAATAGATGGAAACATACTTGAATTATTTTGTACAGCCCTGTATATAACATAAGCTTTTTGTACACGCGACATATTAAGCTATAGTTTCATTCAGGCAAATACACGCTGAAATCACACTTCCAGGAATTATCGCATACATAGTCAGCCATGTATTCAGTTCTTTACGTGGTCCTGTATATGATTTTATTTATATTCCACAAACCTTCCTTGGTATACTAAATATATTTCACGTTCAAAATTCATAACTCGATTAAAAACCCATTTTAGTCAATTTACGCTGCTGCACCGTAATGCTTACAAATTTTTTTGTTTAGCCCTGTATATGATCTCTAGCATTTATACATAACACATAGCATTCAAAAATTTAGTCAAACCCATACCTAACTAAAATCCTACTTCCAATTATGGCTTATAAGCAATACTTCGGACACAATACTATATCTGAAATATTTATATGTCCCTGTAAAAGAATGATAAATCCTTTTCGCATAACAAATGTCTTGTAGTAAACCTCAATAATGTATATCCATTTCATTATATTTGAAATGGCGTAACATAATTAAAATATGCTGCAAATAGTTTTTCCCCCGTAGATCATCATCTAAAAGAATACTTTTGTGTGGCACTGTAAATGAAAGAAATACAAAAGGAAAACTGCCCAGTTAAACTGAGGGCATTGAGCTCACAGCTTATTCACACTAATTGTATATTATATTCTTATTTCAAAGAATTTGAAATAAGCCCCTCGAAAAATAAAGAAATCGACAATATATTAAGGGGAGAATCATACCCCTCCCCCCTTATAGTTAACCAGTGAACCCCCAAAACTAATCAGAAAAGCGCTTGATCAGAATGAACCTATATACAAAATTTGAAGAAAATTGGATAATTCCGCATGAAAAACCCATTTATCTAAATTAAGGGAGGAAGGATTAGCCCCCCCCTCTTTACCCCTTTTATACTTAACCAATGAACCCCCAAAACTAATCAGAAAAGCGCTTTATCACGATGAACCTATGTACAAAATTTGAAGAAAATTTGACAATTCTGCAGGAAAAACCCATTTATCTGAATTAAGGGAAGTTAGCACCCGTTTCCTCCCTTTATACATAACCAATGAACCCCCAAAACTAATCAGAAAAGTACCTTATCACGATTAATTTATGTACAAAATTTGAAGAAAATTGGATAATTCTGCATGAAAAACTCATTTATCAAATTCAAGGGAGGGGGGCTAACCCTCCCCCTTTTATACTTAACCAATGAACCCTCCCCCCCCCCTTCCCCTGGAGTCTCTCCAAGTCCGCTCTGGGGCTATTAGTCAATTATTACGAACGTTAAAATTTATAAAGTAAAAAAAAAGCACGTAAATATTCAGAAAGATAAACTTATTGCTTACAGTCTACTGGAAAGATATACTTCTCCATCAAAAGAAAAAAAAAGTATTAAAATTGGAGTATCCCTTCTAAAGTTTTGCGTGGATATACATACAGAAAAAAATATATATAAGCTGAAATCACACTTCCAGGAATTATCATACATAGTCAGCCATGTATTCAGTTCTTTGCGTGGTCCTGTATATGATTTTATTTATATTCCACAAGCCTTCCTTGGTATACTAAAATATTTCACGTTCAAAATTCATAACTCGATTAAAAACCCATTTTAATCAATTTACGCTGCTGCACCGTAATGCTTACAAATTTTTTTGTTTAGCCCTGTATATGATCTGTAGCATTTATACATAATTCATAGCATTCAAAAATTTAGTTAAACGCATACCTAACTAAAGTCCAACTCCAATTATGGCTTTTAAGCAATATTTCGGACACAGTATTATACCCGAAATATTTTGTGTGTCCCTGTAAAAGAATGATAAATGCTTTTCGCATAACAAGTGTCTTCTTGTAAACCTCAATAATGTATATCCATTTCATTATATTTGAAATGGCGTAACATAATTAAAATATGCTGCAAATAGTTTTCCCCCGTAGATCATCATGTAAAAGAATACTTTTGTGTGGCACTGTAAATGAAAGAAATACAAAAGGAAAACTGCCCAGTTAAACTGAGGGCATTGAGCTCACAGGCTATTCACACTAATTGTATATTATATTCTTATTTCACAGAATTTGAAATAAGCCCCTCGAAAAATAAAGAAATCGACAATATATTAAGGGGAGAATCATACCCCTCCCCCCTTATAGTTAACCAGTGAACCCCCAAAACTAATCAGAAAAGCGCTTTATCAGAATGAACCTATATACAAAATTTGAAGAAAATTGGATAATTCTACATGAAAAACCCACTTATCTAAAGTAAGGGGTGTTAGCCCCCGTTCCCCCCCTTTATACTTAACCAATGAACTCCTAAATCTAATCAGAAAAGTACCTTATCACGATGAACCTATGTACAAAATTTGAAGAAAATTGGATAATTCTGCATGAAAAACTCATTTATCAAATTCAAGGGGGGGGGGGCTAACCCTCCCCCTTTTATACTTAACCAATGAACACTCCCCCCCTCCCCTGGAGTCTCCCCAAGTCCGCTCTGGGGTATTAGTCAATTGTTACGAACGTTAAAATTTATAAAGTAAAGAAAAAAGCAATGTAAATATTCAGAAAAATAAACTTATTGCTTACAGTCAACTGGAAAGATATACTTTTCCATCAAAAGAAAAAAAAAAGTATTAAATTTTGAGTATCCCTTCTAAAGTTTTGCGTGGATATACATACAGAAAAAAAAATATATATCAGAAAAACATATAGCCATTATCGCGGTGAGGTTTTTCCGAGGGGCGTATCTACAGAGTTCAGAGAATGCTTTGTCCAATCACAGAATACCAGTGGGCGTACCCGATTGGAGGCAGTCCGCATATAATTAATTCAGATTTTTTTCTCAATTTTTCTCAAATTTATCCCGTGATTATACTCGCTGTAATTGCAGTAGAATTATAAAAAGCATATTTTTGGAAAGCTTAAACCCTGAGCTATCGTTCTTAGTTCTTATTTTTTTTTTTTAATTTTGCTGGTATCGATTTTATAAGAGTTTAAAAGACACAACAACTCGATTTTTACCGGATCCAACTATTGAGTTGGTCCTCAGAAATAAACTAAAACAGAAATCGAAAAAGTAAAAACTAACAACGTTGTAGATTGGTCTCAGCTATCCTATGAAAAAAAATTATTTATAAATATTAAAATGCGAGCGAGAAAACGCGCGATAACCTTCCCATAGACTTAACATTAGCGTGAGCGTTTCTTCGCCTGACTATTGTAGGCTCTTAAGGCCAACTTCTGGCATTGTGACCCACCAACAGAAGAATGGATCCAGTGCTGTAAATGCCAAGAGTGGTGGCATGAGGAATGTTCCAATTATGAAAATGGCATATTTATTTGTGACTATTGTTAGCTGCACAACTATTATTGCGGCAAACGTATCTTGGCAGTGGAGGCAAAGCTGCGAAGGCCTGCTCACTCCCTTTGGCGCTCGTAGATTCCCATACAGGGAGAGAAGCGATGATTTGACGTGTATAAAAATCCGTTTCGGATGTTACTGTTATGTTCCACGCCGATTTTTTGATATTCGTTAAGGAATTCCTTTTACAATGTTTTAACTCATTGTCATCTGATAAATTTTGTCATCTGCGATTTTGGAATTTCGGCGAATTTTATGCGATTTAACGGGGTGTTTTGCGTTTAGCGGTGATTTTTCCACATTATTAAATATAAATCCTGTTTTAAACTTTTAGTACAATTTAGTAAATTTTATCCTCTTTTCAATAAAGTTTATTCAGAATTCGTACGTACATTTTTGAAATTTATGCGTATATTTTTATTTGAATTTATAGAATTTTTGGGTTTACGAGACGATTTTTCCACATTCGTAAAAGAAATCCTGTTTGTTTTTTAGTCCAAAAAAGGATAATTTTTTCCTCTGCAATTTTTTAAATCTTAGTGATTTTTAATGCTATTTTTAGCGTTTTTGCGGGATTTTTCCACATGAGCAAAAAGAATCCTGTTTATATCTGTAGACGAATATAGTAAATTTTGCTCTCTTTTCAATGAAGGTTATTCGGCATTCATCAAGTTAAAATCCTAATTTTTAACCATTTTCTGAAAGATTATTTGCCTTTTTATGAAGATGCGAAACACTATTCGATTTCTTGATATCTGAATGAGAATTTCTGTAATTTGTATGTATTTACGAATGACAATGACTTCCTGAAAATGTTAGAAATTAGTTAACTTAAATTGACAAACAGCCGTAAAGAAAACTACATTTTTTAAACTAAAGACTGGAAGTATCTAAAGGTGGAAGTATTTAAATGAGTTTTTCATTTGTTAATAAATAAAAATTACATAGAGTTATAAGCGATTCGTCTCACGTGACAACACATTTTCCCCCTTTCTCGTGCTGCAGCGCGTTGGAAATTCGGTTCAAAACGCCGGCTTTGACAGTATTTTCTGAAAAATCTTCTGCCTTGGAAAAAAAAAAAAAAAAAAAAAAGGAAAAAGTCTTTCGATTACAAAGTTTCTGAATAAGCACACCTATCAACTTTATACATTTCCAAACAGAAATGCATTAAAATTATGTTAAAGTAGCCAGTTTGGATTTGAGAACAGACTTAAGGGTACGAAAATTGATTAATGATATAAATATTTTCAAAATGGGATATTCTATAAAGAGAAAAAAGGGCTGTGCATATATAACGTCAGGACTTTAGGGGGGGGGGAGGGGATCTGGCATATGATATCGTAAGATATCTGTAAGGGGAGAGGGTTTTTTGTCTTTTGATATCGTCAGTGTCGAATTAAGACACTTTTCTACGGGAGGGATTTCTGTTCCTCCGGGGGGGGGGGGGGCAATTATAAAGTTCCGGGAGGGAGAGTTCCAGTTTTTGACCATTGAAAGCATAAAATCTCAAATGTTTCTGAGTCTAAAATACTGTTGATATATTGAATATTTACCATTCCTAAAAAAAACAAATTAAATAAACTGCTGATCAGTTCTTTGTAATTAAAATAACAATACTTTTAACTTAGGAAACACAGAAATATCGACGCCGTTGAATATGAATAAAGAACTTTTTCGTGACAAGTTTTATTTTAAAGAAAAGAAAATTATTGTTATATTGTATATTTTATCGATATGTTGGGTATGTACTTGAGTTGAAATTTTCCGAAAAATTCAAATCCGTCGAAATTATTACTCTATCTTTAATATTAAAAAAAATGGAACATTTGATTGGACATCAAAAATCTGAAATCTCCGGCAATCGCAGGAGAATTATCTGTCGCAGGTCAACCACTTAACGCTGCGGGGGGCTCCGAGGGTTGCCCACTGATTTATTCCAATCGCCAAAATTTCGCCAGAAAATCATTTCGCGAAACAATACAAGTTCAGTTAATATTACAGGTATTTATCATAAAAAATGATTATACATTAAGCTGAATCAATTTTGTTTAATCAGTAAATCATTTTTCAATGGAAAAATCTAAAAAAAAAAAAAAAAAAAAAACAGATTTAAAGTGCTTTTTCTTTCAAATTCAGTAAAGAACTATTTCTTCTCGCGGACACTTTTCTCTAGTATAATTTCCACTGCCAAGTTACATTTGCCTCAATTTTAAACACTTCAAAATTACGTTACAATCAATGCATTATGCTTAGTTTGATACTTTGTAAGATGTAAAAACACAGTAATCATGTGTACATGTAACCTATGTAACCATGTAAACCATGTAACATATTCAAAAGATGAAATATGTTCAATCTTTTTCAGTGTTGTCATCTTGCCCCAAGGCCAAAGTCATCTTGCCCCAGTACTGGGGCAAGATAACGATTTGTTAATGTTATGAAAAAATAAAATTATCCTTTATTTTTTTTATTTGAAAAATTAAATGGTAATGTATTTAATACTACAAAGGTATACTCTATCAGTTCATGTAAAATTAATTTTACTATTACTTCAAAATAAATTAATAAACAACAAAAATTGTTAACATAGTCATCTTCCCCCGGTCTCCCCTACTCAAATTCAAGGATCTGTACAAACACTGTCAATTCCTGCAAGAATTTCAATTTTCTCAACTAAACATTTTAAATTTCATAAATATAACAATATCTTAGAATATTATTTTGTATTATTAATAAGACATAAAAATAATGCTCAGCATATTTTAAGGCCTACCAAATTTTTTTCGCAAACCACCAAATGGCGACATCAACTTTAAACAAATTTCAGCCATGCTTATCCGATAATGTCCTTATTATTTGCAGACTACTGTAAATCTCCTGAAAAATTATTTGGTATACAAATGTAATTATAATCATAATAATCCATATACTTAAAGCTAACCTGCTTTTTAGTTTTTCGTGCAAAAATGCTATTTATACGCATGCGCGAGCATTCAGCTAATCAGCTAGAGGCTTTTACTATCTTCAGACGCGATGTTTCAGCCAATGAGGTGAAGGCTTTTTCCTCTCTCTAGAAGCGTATGTGTATTACGATTCCATTTGGTTGTTCGGTTGTTGAAATTTTTATGGATTTCTTTTATTAAGGTATTTTTTCATTTTACCGTATTTATTTTCTTTTTAAGTCGTATGTATTTTACCTCTTTGAATTTTTTTATAACTAACCCTTTTTTTGAGAGAGAGAGAGATTTCGTGTGTGATATGATTAAATTCAGGTTTTCTCAGCGACGATCACGGTATTTTTACCAAATAACTTTTGTATTAATCAAGCTTTTTTGGTTATTAAGCATAGCTAAACACGAAAGAAAACTTTGTTATTTTAAGATTTTGATGTGAATTATTTGCGTACATTTATAAGGCGAGTTTCACTGAATAATTCAAGAAAAAAAAAATCTCATCATTATACATATTTAGTTTTGCATTATTAATTATTTACTTGGCCTTTACTTTTAATATTTCAAACTTACAGCTGAATGTAACTATTAAAACATTTGAAATACTGTATTCGTAAAATGAAATTTCAGCTTAAACACTCGACAATTACTTTTAGTTATGCATTATTAATTATTTACTTGGCCTTTACTTTTAATATTTCAAACTTACAGTTGAATGTAACTATTAAAACATTTGAAATACTGTATTCGTAAAATGAAATTTCAGCTTAAACACTCGACAATTACTTTTAGTTATGCATTATTAATTATTTACTTGGCCTTTACTTTTAATATTTCAAACTTACAGTTGAATGTAACTATTAAAACATTTGAAATACTGTATTCGTAAAATGAAATTTCAGCTTAAACACTCGACAATTACTTTTAGTTATGCATTATTAATTATTTACTTGGCCTTTACTTTTAATATTTCAAACTTACAGCTGAATGTAATTATTAAAACATTTGAAATACTGTATTCGTAAAATGAAATTTCAGCTTAAACACTCGACAATTACTTTTAATTATGCATTATTAATTATTTACTTGGCCTTTACTTTTAATATTTCAAACTTACAGCTGAATGTAATTATTAAAACATTTGAAATACTGTATTCGTAAAATGAAATTTCAGCTTAAACACTCGACAATTACTTTTAGGTTAAATTCAGGTTTTCTCAGTGACGATCACAGTATTTTTACCAAATAATTAAAAGTACTACATGCATGCATCTATCTATCTATCTATATTAGAAATTGTGCAGGTTTCTGGTCACTGTTTTGTTTACATATTTTAAACAAAAATTTCAATTTAATAATGCACTGAAAATTATAATGAATGCTTACAATTAAACACAACAACACAAAACAAAAAATTTCACAAAAACACATTATTTCCCCGATATTTTCCCACAACTAATCAATAAATTTCATGATGGTATTTTATTGCGATTTTAAACCATGAACTTTAGTACTTTTTTGTTATATGGACACTATGCCAAAATGTATGTATGTATGTTTGGCGACAATGGTGTACGTATAACGGAAAAGTGCCTGAATTATTATTTTTATATATATATATAAAATATAAACATAATTGGTGACACAGCAAGTTTTCTGGATTTCTCCCTGGCTCTCTAACCACATTGTTAACAAAACAAAAAAATTCACGAAAAACACATTATTTCCCCGATATTTTCCCACAACTAATCAATAAATTTCATGATATTTTATTGTGATTTTAAACCATGAACTTTAGTACTTTTCTGTTATACGGACACTATGCCAAAATGTATGTATGTATGTTTGGCGACAATGGTGTCCGTATAACGGAAAAGTGCCTGAATTATTATTTTTTTATATATATATAAAATATAAACATAATTGGCGACACAGCAAGTTTTCTGGATGTGAAAGGCGGAGATGAATTTCATTCATTCAATGACCTTTTTAAAAGTTTCAAGTTTGGATTGAGTGCACATGAACATAGAAACCGATACCTATTTTTATGTTCATGATTGAGTTATTTGGATATCTTTTCGTATAGCACAGAAAATCATTTCTCCCGCTTTCGTAATACAGATAAATTCTGGTGTATTTTTTTTTCTTCTTTTTATATCATAAGTACTTTTCTACTTTAAATTTTTTTAACCTAATAGTAATTGTCGCGTTTCTAAGCTGAAATTTCATTTTTCGAATGCAGTATTTCAAATGCAATTTCAGCTTAAACACTCGACAATTACTTTTAGTTATGCATTATTAATTATTTACTTGGCCTTTACTTTTAATATTTCAAACTTACAGTTGAATGTAACTATTAAAACATTTGAAATACTGTATTCGTAAAATGAAATTTCAGCTTAAACACTCGACAATTACTTTTAGTTATGCATTATTAATTATTTACTTGGCCTTTACTTTTAATATTTCAAACTTACAGTTGAATGTAACTATTAAAACATTTGAAATACTGTATTCGTAAAATGAAATTTCAGCTTAAACACTCGACAATTACTTTTAGTTATGCATTATTAATTATTTACTTGGCCTTTACTTTCAAACTTACAGCTGAATGTAATTATTAAAACATTTGAAATACTGTATTCGTAAAATGAAATTTCAGCTTAAACACTCGACAATTACTTTTAATTATGCATTATTAATTATTTACTTGGCCTTTACTTTTAATATTTCAAACTTACAGCTGAATGTAATTATTAAAACATTTGAAATACTGTATTCGTAAAATGAAATTTCAGCTTAAACACTCGACAATTACAATTACTTTTAGGTTAAATTCAGGTTTTCTCAGTGACGATCACAGTATTTTTACCAAATAATTAAAAGTACTACATGCATGCATCTATCTATCTATCTATATTAGAAATTGTGCAGGTTTCTGGTCACTGTTTTGTTTACATATTTTAAACAAAAATTTCAATTTAATAATGCACTGAAAATTATAATGAATGCTTACAATTAAACACAACAACACAAAACAAAAAATTTCACAAAAACACATTATTTCCCCGATATTTTCCCACAACTAATCAATAAATTTCATGATATTTTATTGCGATTTTAAACCATGAACTTTAGTACTTTTTTGTTATATGGACACTATGCCAAAATGTATGTATGTATGTTTGGCGACAATGGTGTACGTATAACGGAAAAGTGCCTGAATTATTATTTTTTATATATATATAAAATATAAACATAATTGGCGACACAGCAAGTTTTCTGGATGTGAAAGGCGGAGATGAATTTCATTCATTCATTGACCTTTTTAAAAGTTTCAAGTTTGGATTGAGTGCACATGAACATAGAAACCGATACCTATTTTTATGTTCATGATTGAGTTATTTGGATATCTTTTCGTATAGCACAGAAAATCATTTCTCCCGCTTTCGTAATACAGATAAATTCTGGTGTATTTTTTTTTCTTCTTTTTATATCATAAGTACTTTTCTACTTTAAATTTTTTTAACCTAATAGTAATTGTCGCGTTTCTAAGCTGAAATTTCATTTTTCGAATGCAGTATTTCAAATGTTTTAATAATTATATTTAGCTGTAAGTTTGAAATATTTAAAATATTAAAAGTAAAGGTCAAGTAAATAATTAATAATGCATAACTAAATATGTATAATGATCAGAATGACATATTAAAATGTGTACAGAATGACATGAAAATTTTAAAAAACTGAAATTTTGCACTTGCAACTTAATTGTAAATTTCATTGTTTACATTGGAAACGATTTGTGGATTTTAAGAATTTGCGGAACTTCGTGTCACCAAATTACTAAATCTCTCTCTCTCACTCTCCAAAAAAAAAAAAAAAAGGGTTAGTTTAAAAAAATTCAAAGTAGCAAAATACATACAACACAAAAAGAAAATAAATACGGTAAAATGAAAAAATTACTTTAATAATAGAAATCCATAACTTTTCAACAACGACATCAAACGAACGTATCTCATCTTTCGTTTGTGATAAGGAACGCTCCTTTGGCCCCCTCCACTCATTGGCTGAATTGTAAAGGGCAAAATTGGGGGACAAAATGACTACAGCATTTTTGAGAAAAGAAAAAATCAGAAAATTTTCTGAAAAGTTTCAGCACAGGGAGAGAGGGTAAATGCTCTCTCGGCAATAATTATTTTTGTTGCAAGTTGGGTTAACTGTCTTTATGGTTCGAGTCGATTTCAGACTGAGTGTAGATTTCTGCAAGTTGGATTTGGGTTAACCCGATTTTTCAAAAGTTAGTTCAAGTTCAGTATATTATTTCAGATTAAAACTATATCTTTCAGGGCGTGATTCGTGCCGAAAATTTTGAAATCCCGCAGAAAAAAAGACAATGAGTGGGAGCCTCCCACCCAAAAAATTTTAGCATTTTTGGAGAAATTTGCATTATTTAATTTACCTGCAACCGACCGATAAATTTCGTGATTTTTTTTCCCCGCAACCGATTGACGGACTTTGTGTTTTTTCCGCGACTGATCGACGAACTTTGTGGTTTTTTCCGTGAGAGATCAATGAACTTTGAGTTTTTTCTGCGACAGATCGACGAACATTGCGTTTTTTAAGCGACTGATCGACGAACCTTGCGTTTTTTGGGGACAGATCGACGAACTTTGTGTTTATTCTGCAATCGATTGACGAAATTTGCTTTTTTCCCCCGACTGATTGACGAACTTTGCGTTTTTTATGACAGATCGACGAACTTAGCGTTTTTTCCGCGACAGATCGATGAACTTTGTGTCTTTTCCACGATCGATCGGTGAATCTCAATCAAGTAAAATCTAAAGTCAGAAATTTATTTAACAACCTAATTGTTAAGGGTCCCTAACACATTTAATGGAACTTGAAAAATACACTGCATATATAAAACTTAACTTTCTTCCCTTTTTTATAATAAAAATAAACATTTTACATAATCATTCTCAGTTGACTTAATTTTTTCAATGGTATTTTGTCATGTCTGCATTAATGTAATTCTTTAAATAGCACGTAAAATAATAGTGGGGTTTAAAGATTTTTTTTTCTCCCTCCCAAACATTACAACTCCCCTCCATTTAAAAATGTTGGTAGGGAGACTCCCGTCCTTGGAAAAATTGAATTTCAAGCCCTGCCTATAATATGTTTGTGTGTATTGAGGTTTGTATAGATGTTTGTGTGTGTGCTGTTTTTAATAAAGACAGTTTCATTTTTCACACGAACCTTTCAAAAAATTCACATTCTTTGCGCAATCCTTTAACAAAATTCGCATTTTTTTTCGTGATTCTTTAATGAAATTCGCATTTTTTTCTGTATCTTTTTTTTGTCGAGATTCACAATTTTTTCAGCTATCCTATGACGTAATTTGTGTTTTTTTCAGCGATAATTTGACGAAATTTGTGTTTTTTCTGCGATTTTTTTTTTCATGAAATTTGCGTTATTTTCCATGATTCTTTTATGAAATTTGCGTTTTTCTGTGATCCTTAGACGAAATTTTCTTTTTTCGCAATGCTTTGATAATAATCACATTTTCTCTGCTGCCTTTTGATAAGATTCATGAATTTTCAGCAATCCTTCGATGAAATTCGCGTTTTTTCAGCAATCTTTGAAGAAATTCGCATTTTTCTCTCGATACTTTAACGAAATGGGCGTTTTCCAGCGATTTTTTGATAAAATACGTTTTATTCCGCAATTTTTAGATGAAATTTGGCAAGAAAGCGCTATCTTTTGGTGAAATTTCCTGTTTTGCGATTCTTTGACAAAATTTGCTCATCTTTTGCTCATAAATCGCTTTTTTCTGTGGCCTTTTAACAAAATTCACGTTTTACATGATCCTTTGATGAAATTAGTGTTTTTCCTGTGATCATTTGACGAAATCTAGGATTTTTTTCCCGCGAAGATTGATTATTTGTTTTTAGTCTGCAGGTGCCCTAAAAAGTTTGTGATGCCTGTCGCTGTATTGCACGCATTCTGCCACGGTGTATCAAACAAACAAAATTCATCCTAAAGAATTATTGTTTCGTTTCTGGAAATGAACAACCGTCAACTCATTGGCTGAGTTATAAAGGGTGAAATGTGTAGGCACTGAGTATCATCTATACTATTAATGTCGGTAAACGTCTGTCTGTGTGTGAAATGTCTGTCTGTGTGTGTATTGTTGTGTCAGGCGTCTGTAAGCACAAAACTCTGCATGCAGACGACGGACATAAGTGCTTTTGGTACAAAAAAATTCGGAAGGGGAGTTTTTAAAAATTCACAACATTTTGCGGGAGAAGAGGGGTGCGAACGAATTTAAAAAAATGAGTCCGCATCAATAATTATGGCGGCGGGGGTAGTATGTTTTGCCCACACGGGGTGGAGACTTTTCTTTGCTGACACCACTCATATGATATATCGTTCGAAAGGCCTGCGACTGCCTTTTCATGTTATGCATCTGTGTGGTCCATCCCCCCCCCCCTTCCCGCCAATTGGGGCGCTTTTCTAAATTTTGCACATACCACTCATGTTATATATCGTTAAAAAGGTCTCTGACCGCTTAATCATATTATGCATCTCCGGTGTCCATCCCCCCACTTTGCCCCCCCCCCCCAAGGGGATACTTTTGTAAATTTTGCACAAACCCTTCATGTTAC
Source organism: Maratus michaelseni (assembly GCA_963931845.1). Classification (NCBI taxonomy): domain Eukaryota; kingdom Metazoa; phylum Arthropoda; class Arachnida; order Araneae; family Salticidae; genus Maratus; species Maratus michaelseni. Next base: position 162,213,312 of record OZ007594.1, on the reverse strand, counting down.
GTATTGTTGGAAAGGTTTTTGCCTGCTTATTCATGTTATGCATCTCGGGGGTCCATCCCGCCACTTCCCCCCCTTAAGGGGGCACTTTTCTAAATTTTGTTGACACCCCTCATGTCATATATTGTTGGAAAGGTCTGTGACCGCTTAAGGATATTATGCATCTCCAATGTCCATCTCCCCACTTTGCCCCCCCCCCCCCTCCCCCAAGGGGGTACTTTTCTAAATTTTGCAGACAACCCTCATGTCATATATCGTTGGAAAGGTCTGTGACTGCTTAATCATATGCATATCTCCAATGTCCATTTCCCCACTTTGCCCCCCCCCCCCCCCTAAAGAGGTACTTTTCTAAATATTGCAGACAACCCTCATGTCATATATCGTTGGAAAGGTCTGTGACCGCTTAATCATATTATGCATCTTTAATGTCCATCTCCCCAATTGTCCCCCCCCAAGGGGTCAATTTTCTAAATTTTGTTGACACCCCTCATGTCATATATTGTTGGAAAGGTCTGTGACCGCTTAATCATATTATGCATCTCCAATGTCCATCTCCCCACTTTGCCCCCCCCCTCCCCCAAGGGGGTACTTTTCTAAATTTTGCAGACAACCCTCATGTCATATATCGTTGGAAAGGTCTGTGACTGCTTAATCATATGCATATCTCCAATGTCCATTTCCCCACTTTGCTCCCCCTCCCCCAAAGAGGTACTTTTCTAAATTTTGCACACAACCGTCATGTTATATATCGTTGGAAATGTCTGTGACCACTTAATCATATTATGCATGTTCCGTGTCCATCCCCTACTTTACCCCCCCCCCCCCCCCAAGGGGGTACTTTTTTTAATTTTGCACACACCCCTCATGTTACATATCGTTTGAAAGGTCTTTGACTGCTTATTCATGTTATGCATCTCCTTGGTCCATCCCACCATTTCCCCCTCCCCAAGGGGGCACTTACCATTTACTTGCACAACAGCGCTAAATGTGTCAGATGAAAGAAATTCCGCGAGTACATGTGCCAGTGAAACTTAGCCAATTGCTGTTCTTCAACCTAGCTTTAATTCAAAGTGGGTTTTTTATTTATTTGAATTATTCTGCAAAAGTTTCAAACATTTTAAAGCAGCTATGAATTTTATTTTTATGGTACTATCAAGTTTTTTGCCGTCAAATTTTGACGGGTTCCATCTAGTAATAATAATAATAATAAAATACTGAACACAACATTCTTTCAAAATACGTTTGTTCCGTCCATTACAAGGAACATGTTAGAACGAACGATAAACCAACAACAACAACCTAAATAAATAGTGCATATCAATACAATAACTGATAAACACGAAGACGAGTCAGGCAGACAAAAAAAATATCTCAAAAAGTTTTATCTTGATCGACAAATGATCAAATCTTTGATTGTTTGATGACAATCTCATGTCCTTCAACAGGGAATAAAGGTATAAATATTTTTTTAGTTGAAAAAAAAAAAAAAAAAAAAACCACTATTCTAAAAATTACTAAGATATAAGGATACATATACATAAAATTCCCTAGATTTAAAATGCTAAGTGAGAGTTAGCACTCGAAAGAAGTGGGGCAGCCAGCTCCATAGCTCTGGAACACACGTTTCAACTAACTTTTAACCACAACCAAAGTGTGAGTGAGTGAGATACTCACTACACCTGATCGTAGATGCAAGACCTGTGAATTATTACAGTGTACAAAACGGTTCGAAAAATAATTAAATAAACATTTTAAAATATTTGTGGTGTAAAATTTGTATTAAATGAATGTATATTTTGACGGTTTTATTTTACACCATATTTTATTTGAGCACACTGGTTATATATTATAGTATATTTATCTTCTTTGCCAAGACAGTTAGTTGTACGGAAGAACTGAACTATCTTAAACTTACTTCACATTGAAAGTTCGGGAATTATAGTTCTAAACAGTATAGCTACGAGCGCTGCGATCGCCCCAACGAGCGGAACTGCGCGCGCATCCTCCCATCTTCACCAAACCCATACGTAAAGGCTGTGAAAAATTACAGGAATCGGGATTCTTTTACTTGGTCCACGAAACGGTTCGAAAATTAATTAAGTAAACATATTAAAATATTTGTGGTGTGAGATTTGTATTAAACAAATGTATATTTTGACGGTTTTATTTTACACATATTTTATTTGAACACACTGGTTATAAGGAGTTTAACCTTCTGATCACCGTGAAGCGTGAACTGATACATCAGGTCGCCGAAATGTCTTCGAAGACTTACAAAGTTGGAGAATCTCAAACGAAAAAAATAAGGTAAATGCTTAAGTAAGAGAAAGTTATCGGCCAATGCCTAAACATTATTGCTTAACATTTTGAATTTCACTGATTGCCGTACATCAAATTTGTATCTGCGGATATTCACTGATATAAGTTAAAATTAATTTTTAAAAGAAAGCATTTTGAAGAGTTGTTTGATTACTTATAACATTATTTTGCAGGAATAATACTCTAAAAAAATGATGAAAAAAGTTTACCGTTTTTAAGAAACTTAACTTTTTAATGCCTTATTTTTAATATCTGGTTCAAATTGGCCACTGTTGTAAAAACGTTATTATTTTTACAAGAGTATAAGTAACAGTTTTCAGTGATATCTATCAACATTCTTAAAAACAATATCACTTTCCCGACATTTCGGGATATCTACGACATTCAGGATATCTAATAAGATGGTAATCTTGACCGAATTGAACAAACAGTTCTGAAAGACCGCCCATTTGTGTAGTTTGCATCAAGATGTCTGCCTTGAAATTTGCACAGAAAGATAATGCTTATATAAATTTTTTCAGTGGACTTTATAGTTATTTATACATAAAAAAAATCTTTTGAAAAATTCCAATTAGAAATCCATAACGACTGCTATAGAAAATTTTCTTTAGAACATTTTATATATAAATATATACAGATTTTTTATAAAATATTTTTTTTAGAAAAATTTTACATTAAAATTTATACATGTTGCTAAATAGAAATTTTATAAGGAAATCTGGAATTACTTCTCTAGAGCAAAATTATTGTAGAACCTATAATGATGTTAAAAAATGTAACAAAAACTAAAGATATGTTCTGTAATAATGTTTTTACATGAAACAAAAATCTTTTTATGTAATTTTTTAAATTGGTGATTGTTTATCTTTTTAGAATGCTATAGAATTTCTGACTTTAATAAGAACCTTATGTTTTATTGTTGAAATAATACAAGCTTTGTTCAGTTAGTAGGTCATTTTAATTGATCTAAAATTAATAATATTTTTTTTATTATATATAATGGTAATAAATAACTTATAATATATAATATAACTTATACTATGTTCTGTACATAATAATGTTTTTACATGAAAAAAGAATCTTTTTATGCAATTTTTAAAATTAATGATTGTTTATCTTTTAGGTAGCTTTCAATACAAAAAAGTATAAAGCTACCTATTGCAGCCGTTCGGAGGAAAGCAGTTCCGGAAAATTTCGATATATTTTCACCGATCATGACCCCCAGACCCCAAAACCACCCTCTGTTCAAATGTTGATTTATATATATATAGATATCCATATATATATATATCTGGCCTATGTCATACGATAACGCTCGTATTTATAAATCAATTTTGATGAAACTAATTGTGTGTATTAAGCTAACCAATGTCTCGACCGAGTTCGTTGGCCAGCTTGGTCCGCCATTTTGTTTCAAGATGGCGGCCATTTTAAAATTTAAAACTAAAATAAATATACAAAAAGTTAAAAATTCAAATTTATTTTTTAATTACGTGTTAGGCCTTGATACAAGGATTCCAGAGCATTTTTTGGTTTACCTCTATCTTAAAAAATGGCTGAGATAGAGCAGTTTGAAATTCTAGGGTGGCTGACATTTTGAAACAAAACAGCACATTAACGCGATTACTCGCAAATTATTTTCTTTCATTGTTGTAATAATTTTCCCAATCATACGCATAAAACTATATATTCATATCCGTTAACGCCAAATTCTCGCCAAAATTGGCGACATTTGGCGAAATATTGCCAAATTTGGCGACCAAAATAAGTCTTCACAAATGAAGCCAATTTGGCTATTGTTCAATAATTTGGCGAATTTCTTATTCAAATTCAATATTAACGAATCTTTTGTAACCGTTTCTTTGCATTTTAACTTGCTGTTTTCGTGTAACATTAGCTAAAATTTTAAAACGAAGATATAGGAAAGCTACCTTTTCCTCCCGGTACAGGCCGGAAGGACTTTTTAAAATGCTATAGAATTTCCGACTTTTATAAGAACCTTATGTTTTATTGTTGAAATAATACAAGTTTTGTTCAATTAATAGGTCATTTTAATTCATCTAAAATTAATAATAATTTTTATATATATATAATGGTAATAAATAACTTATACGGCTAATTTATGTGCGTGTTAACTTGTAATTAGTGCATCAAATTTTGAGGAAATGTATATATATTTTTATAAATTAAAATTAATAAAAAATATATATTTGATTTCTTACAAAGCAAACTTCAAAATAACAAAGTTGTTTAATCCTTTCTTTACAGTTTTGTGGAAAAAGAATACATGGCTTTTAAAATAGCACGCTTTAAAATTTCTTACGAGTTTTAAATTTTTTATCAGCTTAAATTTCTCACATAATTTTTAGCAAACTTATAAATAAAAAGTGATATTTGTATAAATCTTTGATAAAGAACGCAAAAAAAAAAAAAAAAAAAAAAGTTGATTATGATTTGAACAGATAAAAGAATATGAGAGGATTAGATGATAATTTGTACTAACCAGTCCACCCTTTTTTACTAAAATCTTTTTATCAACATGTTTTCCCCTCAGTGGTTGAAATTTATACGTGAGAAGTACTGAAGTATTTCGTCTTGCTCCACACCAATCCCTGGGAAATATTGGTCCACATTGCAAACTGTCAAAAATTAATATTCACGAATATGACTTAGAGGGAGGGGGGTATGACAAAGACGTTTGTCATATATCTTACTTTCAGTTCAAACCCCCCCCCCCCCTCAAAATTTTAACAAGTTAACATAAGCTTTTCCATTCCTCTTCCAACATCTAGCATACATGTATTGATTGCATGCTTCTCCTCCCCCCCCCCCCAAAATAGAGATTTAAAAAAAAAAAAAAAAAAAAAAAAAATTCATAAAGATTTATTCATTCCCCCCAAATAAATAAATAATTAAAATAAACAATTATAGTTTACAGTTTTTAAATGTCTGTAATCCCCCCCCAAAATTCAATATGTTAACTAAAATCTATTTCTGATTTAATTTAGATAACGAATCTACTTTCTTCATTCTAAAATGCAAGTCACTCTCATATATCAGAAACCTCTCTGTCCTTAATTTGCGGTTATGCTAAAAATAAGTTACTAATGTTCACATATTTCTAATTCAACCGTTTCCTTCTCATGAAATCAAAAGTGCATCTGTCTTAAAAGTTAGACAAAATATATATGCAGCTGTGCTCTACTTATTAAAATAATGTAACGTATAACCGATATTCTTTATGCAAGCATTTGCACTTCTCATCCGCTCTCAAAAGAATTAATTAAAATATCTCGCGCCCACATGTAAACTATAATATGCAAGCTCATATCCTTCACACCCTGTTATTAGATTCGTGTCATATGTAACCGTTAATTGCAGCTGTCTTTTAGCAAAATCAAACGCCGATCCCAAAATTACTTTCTTTCTTTTTCCTTTTCTGTCTCCATAAAAGAATCTTTACAACCCTTCCCCCCATCCTCAAATGAATGCATTATCATAGACAGAATCTACCAGTTATCGTTTTTTCCCATACGCGTCCGACCGTTGTCTCCAAAAACTCCCTCGCCAAGTACTGGCGATTTTATCATGCTTTCCGCGCCAACACCCGTACATGTAACTTTTAGAAGAACTCACTTCGGCCGTTTGTCTTGACCAGGAAAGCGGTACAAAACTTGTGATTGTTTGTGTAGGTACCTCCCCTTTGCTTATATAACTATCGATATTGCCTCATCGTAAAAAAATAAATCTATATTGCATCTAACTATGTGATCCTTCTTTCTACTGGATTTGCTACATATTTTTCATCTCTACTTGACCCTGTTTACTGCTCCGTTATACTAATAAGCACTGACGCCAAGGTAAATAAACATCTACTGCTCCATGTTATAAACTCTGGTGCTTTCGCCGGTTTCGCTTGAACTTAGCGATTCATTTTTTTCTTCCAATAAGGGGAGGTACCGAGGTACAATAATTATATGAGGCATATTTCCTTTCATCTGCAACTATGTGGAACTTTAAATACAACTTCTCTGAACTGCCATTCTAAGTGTAACTCTGCATCCGCTCCGCTTCGCTGATTCCAGACTGCGCGTCACCCCCCCATCTCTTCGCAGCACGATGTACCTGACTCCGGAACTCGTCATCACAGCCCTCCCACCTGCCATGCTGGATCCTTTCTCTACCAGGAGTCTTTCTTCACCCCCTCATCTCTGCTGAATATCTGCTGTTTCTGGAAGTGCTACCCCCGCACCCCCTTCGCCGGATTCAAGACAGTCGGTCTGTTTATCTGCATAACTGGAATTCTCTCGCCGATCCTCATCTCTTCTATTCATGACACAAATGCAATATTGTGGTGTTCCCCCAGTGCTTTCCCCTCATCTAAAAGTGTCAGTGTGTTGTGTGAAAAGTAGTGTTTAAAAAAAAAAAGTGTGGTTCGTTGAAAACCACAAGTGTTTCGTTGCATTATAAGTGTTAAGTTCCATAAAATCAAGGATCCTCCTCTTCCCTCCATCTGCGTGTGTGATCTATGGTATGCGATTTTTATTTATTTTATCAAAATGATATCACCCTACAAATTTCATCCGTTTTGCTACTCATAATGCTACTAAATTATTTGTGCCTTCAAGTGCTTCAATGCCGGTGAATGTGTTACGTGTATTCTGTATGTGTTTCAAAATTGTGGTCCAAAAGTAAATTTACAATGATATATTTCTAACAGTGTTACTGAAACTAATCCGTGTGAGTTTCATCCAAAGAAATTTCTTCAACATTTGTGCTTCAATAGTGCTGTGCTAAGTGAAATTAAAAAAAGAAAAGAAAAAGAAAACGAGTGGTCGTAGTGTCTGCAGTGTCTCAAGTGTGTACATCAAATAATCAATGCATAACTTACAAGAGTGAGATATTACAAAATTTCCACGCTCTCCGTGATTTTTACATGGCATTATTTTTTTTAATTATCGGCACGATAATGAATATTTTTTTTTGTGGTCCATGGTTTTCAAATTAATAAGTATGAAGGATGAATAGAATGTTAGTATATTGTAACTTTCTCTCACTCACAGTAAAAAAAAAAAATTTTTTTCTTTAAATAAATAAATAAATAAAAAAAAAAATAAATAAATAAACTGTGGCTTTGATTAAAAGGCACATTTCAACCTTCATACTTCTCTCGTAATATAATTAATTTTTCTCTACCAGTCAGTAGTGAATTTTATTTGGTTAAATTATTGCATTTCTTTTTTAAAAGAATACATTTAATAACAGAGTTTTAGTTATGTTCTTTTTGTGTTTGCCTTTTACCAAAACCTTCTTAATTAAATATTCAGGTTGAAATTAAGTTAATTTAATTTCTGAACTTTCTCATCAAATCATATAAATATGATTATTTTATCCTGCATTTTTTTTTAGTTGTAAAATATGATATTTTTATGAATATTTAAGGCAAGATTGTTTTTTTTTTAAGGTGTTTTGGATACAAATATTAATTTGAGTTTTTAATTTTTAGTAAACCAGTTTAAAAAAAAAAAAAATAAAATAAAATAAAAATAAAAAAAATAACTTAAATTGTCTTGCAATATTGGTTTCATTTTTTTTAAATGAAGAAAAGAAATGCTACGTTCCATTCTTAACAATTTAAATAGTTTGCATGAATTTTTTACTTTTTATACTTGTATTGATTGATCCCAGGTAAGATCTTTGCTTGTATTTCATGCTATACAAATTGATTTTAAAGTTATAAAGAAAAAGCATATATATATTTTTTTCCTCCTCTATTTTTCTCTCATTCATCGCTGTTTCTTTTTAAAGATGAATTTAAAAAATGAGCGTTAGGGATCTATACGCTAAAAAGAAACAGTGATCAGTCATTATTATTTATTATGATATAAATCCGGTTTACATTTTTCTTTCATGTTATATTTATTATCTGCTAGTGTATATTGATATTTTTTTTAGTTATTTTATTGTGCATGCAGTGTTTCCTTGAATTTCATAGATTAGCTAATAGTATTTTTTTGGCCACCATGGCTTCTCGGCAAATACCAATCAATTTACCAACTTTTGACGGTGATCATGAATCACTCAAATTCTTTTTCGACCAAGTACGGTCTGTTAGTCAAATAAATAAATACAGCCCGCAAGCAACAATTGCTCTACTAAAAAGTAAATTATCTGGTCCTGCATTAAAATATTTAACACAGAACCCTGATTTACTAATCTCAAATGACATAAATGTAATCGAAAAAGAATTTTCCAATTTTTTTTCCCCTCCTAGCAAATCACAGGTAGCAGTCGAACTTGCAAACTTAACGCTCTTACCCGCAGAAACCATTAAAAACTTTGCCCATAGGCTTAATGTTCTGGCTGCAACAGTTTATTCGGACATTCAAGATGCCAATGCGCGTGACAAAATTAAATACATGAAATTCCTGGAAACCATTCCATCCAATCTACGAATTAAAATCCAAGAGGAAGGGATTACAGAGTACCAACCCGCAGTTTTAAGAGCCCAGGCGCTACAAGATATTTTGTACGGAGAAAAAATTTTGCATGCTTACCCCACCCCTTCCCCAACTGATTCAATATTTGCCGACCAGCTGAAACAGCTAACCGAGAAAATAAACGCCCTTTCTGTAAATACCCAAACACAACCAGAAATTAAAGATGACGCGGCAACTTACAAAACTAAATTTGCTGGCATGCACAACAAACGGAAATTTCAAAGTCGCAATTTTAACAAACGTCCCTCTCCACATAAGTCGTACAGATTTCACAGAACTACTTGCCAGCTATGTTTCAAAAGTGGTCACGAAGCGCAAGCTTGTTTTAAGTGGAAACGCTTAAATACACAAAGACGAGGACAATTTCACAACAACAACAATCGACAACAGGAAAACTAAGTCAGAGGTGTAATTTTGCTGATGGCTTTGCACCTCACCCCCCTACTGATTACACATCAGCCAGTTTTTTCCCAGATCCGTCCTTACCAAAAATTTCACTTAATAGACTAGTAAACTCTGTAAGCACACAAACATGTGATAGTGTAAAAATTTCTAAGCATGAAACGACACAAACAAACACAGAACAATACGATGACACTACTACAAAAATTATTTACAATGTCATTAAAGACTCAACATCACTTCCCCTTGTAAAGGCCTCAATTGCAAAAAAAGATATTACTCTACTTTGCGATACAGGAAGTACTATTTCGTTACTATCACAGTCTTTATTTGATGAATTAAAAACAATTTTAAAATATAAGAGATTATCAACTGGTGTTGTCATCAAAACAGTCAATTCTGATGTAGATTTTTCGGCATGTATTAGAACCTCCATTAAATTACAGCACAAAAACTTTAATCACCACTTTTATATCGTAGACATACCAGATTCATCTAGTTTCCAAGGTATTATCGGCTATGATTTCATCAAACGATTCAATATTGTTGTAAACACCGTCAAAAACATTATCCATATTGACAACACTTTATCGATTCCTTTGGTAAACAAACAAACTACTTCATCTTCTGAAATAAACCAATGTAGTACACAACCCACCTCCTTCAAAAATCAAACTGTAGCTTTGACTCGTAGAATTTCCTTAAACCCTCAGGAACAAAAATGGATTTCAGTTTTCACAAATTCTATTAGCGCAGACAAAGATTATTTATTTCAATACAATTCACCCGTTGACAATTTAATAGGATTTGATGCTATAATAAAATCAAAAAATCCAAAGCGAAAAAGAAAAATTCCACAACAATATACATTTTTCCTGATTTCGGTTAAAAACAATTCTGATAATCCCATTCACATTCAAAAAAAAGCTAAAATAGGTCAACTTTTTGAGGTCGAGGAAATAATTGAGTACTCCCCAGATAAAATTAGTCAAGATAACTCAGATCAACAATTTTTAAATCTCATTCAAGCTTCTAAAGACATTCTCAAAAAAAGAAAAGAAGACTTATCTGCAACTGATTTCAATCTTGAACACTTACCATCCAATGAGGCTGAAATTCTAAAAGAAATGTTACTCAAATATTACCCTGTATTTTCAAAATCTCTAAATACACTTGGGCATACAGATAAAATTATTCCAGATTTGAAATTCATTAATGACTATCCTATAAAAACACTTCCTTTTCCAATACCTCAGGCATTACAAAAAGATGCATTAGATCAAATTAATCAATTACTTGAAGCTGGAATTATACAAAGACATTGCTCCGAATGGTCTTGTCCTATGTTACTTGTTAGAAAAAAACCAGATGGTACTGGTAAACAAAAATTTCGCCTCGCACTTGACCTTCGAATGTTAAACACTGTAATACAAGGATCATCTTACCCACTACCAAAAATTCAAAACATCATCGCTAATCTCTCTTCTTACACATTCTTTACAACACTTGACTTTCATCAAGCATACCACCAAATTAACTTACCAGAAAAATTTCACAATCAACTAACTTTTACCACCATGTTTGGATCTTTTTCTTACCGCAGACTTGTCTTTGGTTTAAAGACAAGTGCCTCAATCTTTCAAGCTCTAATGGACTCTTTAATTGACGAACTACACCTACAAGGTGTGTATACGTATCAAGATGACTTTATTATAGGTGCGAATTCTTTTGATGAAATGTGTTCTAAACTCGACAAAATTTTTAACCTCCTTTCCAAGTACAATCTCACTCTTTCACCTAATAAATGCAACTTTCATCAAACAAAAGTCAACTACTTAGGTTTTCAAATAGAAAATCATTGTATTTCACCAATCCATTCTAACATTGTAAAAATAACTTCATTTCCTACACCAACTACAAAAAGACAACTAAAAAGGCTTATTGGTTTGATAACTTTCTATAAATCATTAATTCCAACATTTAACAAACTAGTGCAACCACTTATTGATTTAACTACTCCTAAAACTAAATTCATCTGGACAGAAAAACATCAGGACATACTTAAAACAATACAGAAAATTTTCTTCGGTTCACCCATGGTTAGGTTACCAGATTGGAATAAGAATTTTTATTTGAATACAGATGCATCTAACATTGCCATCTCTGGCGTTTTAATGCAAGAACATAATGGAAATCTTCTACCAGTAGCATACTTTTCTAAATCCTTAAATTCCTCTGAAAAAAAATATCCTGCTTTAAAACTAGAACTCATGGCAATTTACAAATCTGTTATTGCATTCAAATATTACTTATACAACAGAAAATTCCTAATCTTATCAGATAGCAAACCTCTAAAAAAATACAAAAAAACTACAAACCCAGCAGACATAACCACCCGTTGGCTAATTGACCTTTCAGAATATTCATATGATTTTGAACACATTCCTGGATCTTCAAATGTTTTAGCAGATTATTTCTCTCGCTGTAATTTTGACAACAACCAAGAAAATTTATTAACCAATCCTAACCTTATCCATGATCCTCAACCACTTCCAATAGTCGATCATGAAACACCTGATATTTGTAAATCTGTTAATAACAACAATTGTCAAATAAATTTTCTCATCTCAGGTGAACGAACAAAACGAGACCCATTATTGGAGATATCAAATCAAACTTTTTGCACTGAACAACAAAAAGACCCTACCTTAGCTAGTATTTATGATCATATATTACAAAATGGACCTTCTTCAAAATTCCCGAATTACTTCATACATCCTGATTCTAAAATATTAATGTTCAAAAAGGAAGATATCATAAATAATACTTTCTCATATCACATTGTAGTTCCTGATTCACTTAAAAGTAAAGTTTTAACTATATCCCATCTGTCACACTTTGGTATGGCCAAAACTTATGAATTTCTTACATCCAAATATTTTTGGAAAGGCATCTATGTAGATACACTCAACTTTGTAGCTTCATGTGTCAAATGTTTACAGGCCAAACACCATAACACTCCACCCGCACCTCTTCAACCTACATACACACCAAGATATCCTGGTCATACAGTCAGTACTGATTTACTTGGTCCTTTCTCAAATAATAAACATGTCTTAACTGTAACCGATCACTTCTCAAGACACATTGAACTCTATCCTCTCACTGATACTTCTGCACCCAAAGTTGTAAAATGCTTATTTAGTTACATAACTACCTATGGGAGACCCGTCTGTATTTTGTCAGACTTAGGCCCACAATATACTTCTCATATCTATAATGCATTTAATGATGCTCTTGGCATAAAAATACATCACAGTTCGGTCTCGCACCCACAATCTAATAGTATTGCCGAGCGAATTAACAAGTCTATTAAATATTCTGTTACCACATTACTACAAGAAGGACACTCTTTTGAAAATGCTCTGTTTATTCATAAGTCACTTTATAATGGTTCGACACACTCTTCTACACTATTTTCACCTAACTTACTTCATTTTGGTCGTGAACTTTCATTAATTTTTGACACATATGATCATAGTACCAACCAAGCATTTCTAGATAAACATGTTGAAGTTTATAAATTACTAGATGACTTAAACAAAATATATGACAAAGCATATAACAACATTAAAACTGCTCAAAATAGACGTTACAAAATTCACAGTCGAAAAGCTAAATTAAGAAATATATGTTTAAAAGATATTGTTTATTTAAAATCAGTCGACAAATTTAAACCTAAATATACCGGTCCATATATTGTAACATTTAAACACTCTCCTGTTTCATTTTCAATTAAAAGATTATATGCTCATGATGATACTGCATTTAGGGTACATATTGATAGACTTCTTCTAGCACCACCTCGATATGGACATTTATGTGATCCTGCAAGTCATGTTACAAATAATAATTCTTCTAACACCATTCTCGCCCCTCGCTACAATTTAAGAAAAAGATAATTTGTAACAAATTTTAAAAATAATAATAATAATAATAAACTGTAAAAAAAAAACTTTTAAATTTTTAATATGATCTGATACTAAGTGTTTTATCCCTGGCCAGGATTCTACGTATACTGTGCATAACTTGTCTTCACCTGACTTCACGGCTGGTCCATGTCTTCTTGTGAAGACCACTTTTACACAATATTTTGTATCGGGTCACACCATTCTTTTAATTTTTCATTCAATTTTATAAACAGTAGATAAATATAATCTTGTCACATTCTTTTTCTCTCACACTCTAAACTTTCATTCATACTGAATACAACATTGCAAATATTTTAAATAAATAAGATCTTTCAAATAAATAAAAAAAAAAAGTTCTCGTAAACAAACTTAAAGCATTTGCTTACATGACTTGTACAGTTTCACTTCATCACACCCGATTATGACATATTTTAGGTCTCTCAACACTCTAGGACTGTCAATACATTAGGATTTGCATAAGATACACTTGTATCTGTTTTTTTTATTTTTACTAATTCTTCCCCTTCAGGCTAGTGGTACCGTTCTAAATTTTTGCCCTTAGGTTACCACCCCTCACCAGATTGTGTTTAGAGAGACAATTGTGATTTAGTTTACTAATTCACAATATTCCCTTTTCCCAAAAGTATATGTGTTCCCGAATCGTGCTCCTGTATGGAGATCAATGCGATCTTCATTGGGGAGCAGGGAGTTCATGTTGTAATGATGTGGACTCTCATCACTGCCCTCCTCACCTAGGTCGTAAGGCCCTAAGCCTGAGACATCACACTTGTCATGCATTGACAAGATTAAGGGCGGTCCCTTTTTATGGGCGTGCCACATGCACCTCTTTTTTTACCGTCCTGTGCTTGCACGAATTTAAAAAAATTTTTTTTTTTCAAACAACTTTTCAGTACACTACACTTGAGTTAATCCATTTTCACTTTTTCATATAAGTCAAGTTAATTTTTAAGGATATATGTTTATGTTATGTGTTATTTGTGTTTATTTTTAATTGTTTTCATTTGTGTTTCATATTATACTTAAGTAGTAATTATGGTATTTAAGTGCAACAAATTGAGAAAATGAGTACTGTTTTGTGTTCAGTTATCATTAGACATGTCTAGTTAAATAGTAACTTTTTAAAGCTGGTACCAGACAGAAAGACAGAAAGACAAAAAGAAAAAGAACAAAACAGAAAATAAAAGGACGAAGATATAAAAAAAAAAAAAAATCTTCGAAGGTAGTGCACTATGTTTTATATTTTATGGCCTGATGTTACGAACTATTGAGGTAACAAAATCCTTTATAATGTTGCAACTCATATAATTTTACAAGTATTTTGTTTTATATTATGTATGTATTATTTTAAGCTTGGGGAGAGTATAATTGTATTGTATATATTTTTTTTAAACTGTACTGTAAACAGTACAGCTTTTCTGGTCAATGGGGTGATATATATGACAAAGACGTTTGTCATATATCTTACTTTCAGTTCAAACCCCCCCCCCCCCCCTCAAAATTTTAACAAGTTAACATAAGCTTTTCCATTCCTCTTCCAACATCTAGCATACATGTATTGATTGCATGCTTCTCCTCCCCCCCCCCCAAAATAGAGATTTAAAAAAAAAAAAAAAAAAAAAAAAATTCATAAAGATTTATTCATTCCCCCCAAATAAATAAATAATTAAAATAAACAATTATAGTTTACAGTTTTTAAATGTCTGTAATCCCCCCCCCAAAATTCAATATGTTAACTAAAATCTATTTCTGATTTAATTTAGATAACGAATCTACTTTCTTCATTCTAAAATGCAAGTCACTCTCATATATCAGAAACCTCTCTGTCCTTAATTTGCGGTTATGCTAAAAATAAGTTACTAATGTTCACATATTTCTAATTCAACCGTTTCCTTCTCATGAAATCAAAAGTGCATCTGTCTTAAAAGTTAGACAAAATATATATGCAGCTGTGCTCTACTTATTAAAATAATGTAACGTATAACCGATATTCTTTATGCAAGCATTTGCACTTCTCATCCGCTCTCAAAAGAATTAATTAAAATATCTCGCGCCCACATGTAAACTATAATATGCAAGCTCATATCCTTCACACCCTGTTATTAGATTCGTGTCATATGTAACCGTTAATTGCAGCTGTCTTTTAGCAAAATCAAACGCCGATCCCAAAATTACTTTCTTTCTTTTTCCTTTTCTGTCTCCATAAAAGAATCTTTACAACCCTTCCCCCCATCCTCAAATGAATGCATTATCATAGACAGAATCTACCAGTTATCGTTTTTTCCCATACGCGTCCGACCGTTGTCTCCAAAAACTCCCTCGCCAAGTACTGGCGATTTTATCATGCTTTCCGCGCCAACACCCGTACATGTAACTTTTAGAAGAACTCACTTCGGCCGTTTGTCTTGACCAGGAAAGCGGTACAAAACTTGTGATTGTTTGTGTAGGTACCTCCCCTTTGCTTATATAACTATCGATATTGCCTCATCGTAAAAAAATAAATCTATATTGCATCTAACTATGTGATCCTTCTTTCTACTGGATTTGCTACATATTTTTCATCTCTACTTGACCCTGTTTACTGCTCCGTTATACTAATAAGCACTGACGCCAAGGTAAATAAACATCTACTGCTCCATGTTATAGGGGGGGGTCATTTTAAGTTGGCCAATATTAAGTTTGGGTATTGGCTGGTATCTTTGTACTAGCTGGGTGTGCCAATAGTGATTCAATTAAGGATATTTATCTAATTATTAGTCAAATATTAGTGAATTCCAACAGATATGCCAGCTGTCCATAATTAAATTGGCAGTATTCAGCGTATTCTGTAGCGCTATCTAATTGCGAGAATGAAGCCAAATTACAAGACGGGGGACGAAGAAACTCCGCGTAAAAAAATTCCAAAGTCACCGCTAGGGGGACATGTGGTGCTTTTTTTTCGTGGAATCCTTCGTTCCTCGTTTTGTTTAATCCTCCTGGAAAATTTGGCTACATTCTCGTAATTAGATGGCACTACAAATACGATGAGTCTGTTTAATTATGCTTATGGCCACTTCGTACACCAGTGTCCAATATTAAAGTCACAAATGCAAAACATATTACTATAGAAATGTTGTATAAAAGTATATAATTGGTTTATTGCAGCGAAACTTAGTACATATAGGTATTACTATGGGAAACCATATAGCAACACAACACTAGAGAAAAGAGGGGAATTGTTAGTTAAGATACAGGTTATACCAAAAATGGTAAAACCATGATGCATTAAATTTCGGGAACGGTCCGGCTAATATGGAGTGTGGTCACCATGCAGTACTATAAAAGCCACACAATGAGTCCTCATGCTGTTAATGAGGGTGTCGAGGAATCGTTTGTGGCAATAAATTCCATTCTTCTAAAATCGCGAATTTTAACATCTGGAGGATCTTGGGAGGTAGCTGACATCCTGCATTGGCTCTTCCTAGACCATCCCAAACGTTCTCTATTGAACTGAGGTCCGAAGACTTCGCGGGGCTGTCCATATGACGAATATCCTCTTCTAGAAAATCATCAACATTGTGAGCTTTGTATGGCCTCGCATTATCTTTCATAAAAAGGAATTACGTAACTGCAGCATTCGGGAAAACGTCACATCGGCTTCAAGGACCTCATTCTGATAAAGCCATGCGCTGACACTACCCGCATCAGTGACGTGCAGCGGTGTATGATTGCCCAACATGATGTCGCCCAAAACAAGGATTCCTCTGCACCAAAGTGGACGATTTTCCTTACGTTGGATGGGAGATAGCGGGCTCCAGGTTCTCTCCAGATGAAGAATCGTCGAGAATCACTTTGTGTGCTGAATCGGACTCACCAGTGAAAATAACACGCTGTTATTCTGGTATGTTCGGCGCCACGACAAACGAGCTTTTTTGTGTGATATGTTCAGAGGGAGACACACAACTTTACGCCTGGCGTAAAGCTATTAGGTAATGCTTTCAGACTATGCAGGCCATCGCAGGGTTTTCTCTGCTGAAACAGGATGCTGTGGTTACTTTACTCAGACACTTGGCTTGTACGTCTTGCCGCTGCCTATCGAACCGCCTAACATGCAGTTCTGCTAATCTTAGATGGTATTGTGAGAACTACAGCTCTCACAGGAAGGAGTGCCTTCTCTCGCCCCACCCTGGATTTGTGCCACTGCACTTTATTTGCACTACTTATTACATGATTTGTTTTGCTAATAAGAGCTACATTTAGATAAACGCTCTTATGTACATTCATTAGGGTGGTCGCCATACGAGAGCGGCGTTTATTTCACATGTTAGACTTATATGCCGATAAAATATAATTGGACAGATATCTTGGCTACAACAGTAATGATAGGATATATACACAATTCACATTTATTTACACGATTACAATATTTACAGAACTCTTCGCAATTGCCTTGATTCTACTTTTTCTTTTGTTCGTTTATTCTTCTAAACTTGGCCTAACTTCTTCTTCACTCTTCCTTCTTCCTTCATCCACCTCTCTTACTTACTATCTTACCTTACCTGAAACCCACCGTACCAGATTCACTTGGAGGGTGACTGCCCATTAATGGCGCCTACCTCTAGACACAGTATTGTTTCGTGCTAACCCAGCTGATACTAAGTGTCAGGTTTCTCTCACAGGTGCAAGAGTTGAAAGCTATTCTTAAGGGATTAGCATATTGTATGTATTGTATATGTATCTATTGTGTACCGTTAGAGGCTGGTTTAAGAAGAATCTTAATCCGAAGGGGAGCGACTCAGAATATGAGTGGAAGGAAGGTGGAACAGAATGAAAGAAGTATTTCCATTGCAATGTGGTCTTTCATAGATAAGAAAGCTATTGCACTATTTTATTTAGGAAGACAGATCCGTCAAGAGGGAGGAAGGGTTGTCAAGGACCCTTGGAAACAGAGGGAGAAACCCCGTAGAAAGGAGGGTGCTCTGCAGTTTACGAGAGAGAGAAAGTTAGTTCGGACGGAGCAGCGAAGTGTGAAGGTTGCTCGGGGAATGAGCGCTGAGAGCGGGTGTGAGATGAATAGAAATCTGAGTGCGGAATGAATTGACGTAGTCTAACGGTACACGTAGAGCGTTTTCTGTAATTGTTTTGATTTAGTGTTAAACCGGATAATTTACATCCGAGTTTAAGTGTAAATATTGTTAATAAATTGTTACTTTAACTTTAATTGAAAGAGTTAGGTTTTTCTTGAATATACATCAAGTACCGTGCCCGATATCACGTATTCATATCGGTGGTGGCAGCATATCAAAAGACCGGATTTATTTCGAAGTTGTGTGGACGGAGAAGTGGAATCCGACAATGTTGGCAGCGACGGGATTGAATCACCGAAGACCAGTGCCAGTTAGCCGTGTTACTGAGAGTTTGTGCCGGATCGTCTAGCGGAAGTGTTTGTGCTCTATCGTCGAAGACCAGCGCCAGTTAGCCGTGTTACTGAGAGTTTGTGTAGGATCGTCTAGCGGAAGTGTTTGTGCTCTATCGTCGAAGACCAGCGCCAGTTAGCCGTATTAAGTCAGTTTATGCCGGATCGTCTAGTGGAAGTGCTTGTGCTCTATCGTCGTAGACCAGTGCCAGCTAGCCTATCGTCATTACAGTGAAGTGAATTAGTGGTGGTGCTGTGTTAGTGTAGTGTTGTGCGTAGTGTTTTCTGTGCATTGTGAATCAAGGTGCAGTGATTGTGGCCCGAGAGTGCAAGATTTACCCTGTGGAAAAGTGAGCAGAGAATTGCCAGCGAATAAAGTACGAGATAAGGTGTTTTGATCATTTTACTCTACTGACATTCTCGAACCTACTGTTTTTTATTGTGTATAATTGATGGTAATTTAAGTTAATGTTGTGGTTAATTTATGATAATTTATGTGCAATATAATAATTGGTCGAAATCAAATGAGATATTAACAACCCTTTTACACTATTGTTTTAAGAAAAGGATCTTATATTAATTACTAGAAGTGATTTTCTAATTGTTTTAAACGGATAAGATTAATGATTAAAATTAATGCATTGTGTTAATAGTTGGAAGGAATAATTGAAATTTCTTAAATTTAAATTATTATTAAAGTAATATTTAAATTAAGTGATATTGTTTGCTTTAAGTTTGAAATAGTGATAGTAAATGAGGAAAGGAAATTTGTGTAGAATTTAAATTAAATTGAAATAACCTTCAAGGAAGAACTGAAGGCCCAGAGAAAAAAAAAGTGCTGTGATTTACTTTTTAATGTGAGAACTAATTTTGAAATTGAAATATTTTATTGAGATTAAATTTAGGAATTTATGTGTATTTCATGCAAAATTTTGTTAGGTGGATATTTTTATGTAGTGATTGGCATCAGTGTTTTATTCAAATTGCAACGTATCAGTATTATTGTGTAAATTGTATTTTATTATTTAATGCTATAAATTTAAAATCTGTATTGCATAATAGTCAAATTGAGATTATTGTTACTTTGTTATTGGAAGCAAATTGTGGGGTATCATTGTTTAAGGAAATTTATTATTGTATTATTACTTATTTGAAGTATGTTAAATAGTATAATATGTGGAGGTAACTTATGAGGGTAGGATTTGAGGAAGTATTAATTTGATATTGTGATTAAGTATTATTGTAGGGTGGTAATAATTATCAGTAGAATGTATGGCTTTCTTACTAAAAATAAAAAGGGTGGATCTTCAGGCGATATGTGAAGAGTTAGGGATTGAAGTCTCGGAAGATGATACCAGGTTTAAGCTTAAGAAAAAGATAGTGGAGAGCGACGAATATGAAGAGGGGGCCGTTATGGAATTATCTAGCACTATTGTTACGGAACGGTTAGAACAAGAAAAGTTACAACGGGAAAAGTTAGAAAAGGAGGTAAAGTTACAACGGGAAAAGTTAGAAAGGGAGTTAGACCGTGAAAAGTTTGTTAGAGAAGAAAGGTCTGAAAATTTGAGATTGGAACATGAGTTAGAGTTGGAAAGGATAAAGATTCAAAGTTCAGCAAATAACTCTAATGGGACTAGAGAATCTAATCATGAGAGTAGCCTAGAGAAATTGATTAAAAGTGTTAAAACTTTGTCTATCAAGGTTCCAGAAGGGACTGAGGGATGGAATCTGTTTTTTAGCAGTTTAGAACGAGCATTCCAAACAAAAAATGTACCGGAAACCAGCAGGCCGAAATTTTACTAAATATGCTGGGGGATAAGGCCGATAACTTGCTAATATACACTACTAGGGAACAAATTGAGAGTTATGAGAAGTTAAAGGAATTAGTTCTAAGGGAACACGAGCCGACACCGAAGGCGTGTTTGGAAAACTTTAAGAAGGCTAGAAGGAATCAAAATGAAACTCATGTATTATTTGTATTGCGTTTAATAGCAACGTGGGAAAATTATTGTAAGATTATAAGTGCAGATACGTATGAGAAGATTAATCAGTTAATTGTCATGGATAAGTTGTTAAATACCTTAGATGAGGAAACCGCGACGCATATTGGATTAACGCAGCAAAATAACTGGTTAGAAGTTTCTAAGATTGCTAGGGAATGTGATAATTTCTTTGATGTTAAACAAAAATCTTATGCGATAACTTATAAGGGTTATAAAGGTAAAGAAAGGTATGTTAATAATGAAGATTCTAGAAGGGCAAAAGATGAGGGATTTAGTAGTAATTGGAGACAAAATGGGAATAATGAAATTAGTCCATTTTTGGGTAGAAAACCGGAATATAAGAAACCTAATGATACGACGCCTATCTGTTTCAAGTGTGGTCAACGAGGACATGTTCAGCGATTTTGTACAAAAGGAAATAATGAGGGAAGTAATCAAATTAATACCGACAAGAACCAAGGGTTAGTATCAATAATGTCTCAGTGCGAGGAATTAAAGAATTACCAAGGGGAGCGAGTATGGTAAGAATCGGAGCAAAAGGGAATTGGAGAACTAAAGTTATTGGAGAGAAGTTAAATAAGCTTGAGAAAGTGGAAGTTAGTGTAAATGGGAAGATAACAAAAGGATTAGTGGATTCTGGTTGCGAAATTAGCGTCGTTCATAAAGATTTAGTACCAGCAGAGAAACTAAGAGGGGCTGGTAGTATCTATTTACAAGGGATATTTGGTAAGGCCATCAAATCGCCGTTAATTCAATTACCTTTAGCTATTCCAAAACGCGGTCAAACTAATGTAATTCATCAGGATGTACTTTGCGCGATAATTGATAATAGTAAGGAACAGGTAATTTTACATCCTGACGTGGCTAATGAATTGTCAGGGTTAAACAACGAGAAATCATTAAGAGAATCGGTAGAAAGGGAATGTAAGGAAGATAGTAGGAACAAAGTGAAGGAAAGGGAAAGGATTGGAAATGATAAGAGTGACTGTTATGCCGTAAAAACGAGATCGGTAAATTTACAAAGTCATGAGAAGGAAAAAGCCGAGGTAGAGAAAAGTAAGATTAATCAAGTTACGGAAAGTAGTCTAAATGTATTTCAGGAATCCCAAATGAGTTGTAAAGATTTAGAGAAAGCTTGGGAATTGGCTGAAAATGAGAAAGGGTCTTACTATGTTGTAAATGGGTTATTGTATTATAAAGAGAAATTAGTAAATGAAACTGTAGCTCAATTAGTATTACCTAAAGTTAGAAGGGAGGAAATTCTAACACTAGCGCATACCTCCTTATATGGAGAACATCATGCGGTTAAGAAAATGTTAGAAAGAATCAAGCATTCATTTTATTGGAAAAATATGGCGAAGGAAGCTAAAATATATTGTGAATCATGTGTAGAATGTCGATTAACGAGGGAAATGAATGTGAGTAATAAGGAGAAAGAGGAAATATGTCGACCTGCAGTTATAGTTGAGTTAGGGGACGGGAGTAAGAAACTGGTGTATCAAGATGAAATGAGAGCATTTATGGCTAAAAATAAAGTAGTCGATATTGTCTTGGATAGTGACGGGGAGTTTGAAGACTGTAGGAAAGATCTGTTGTTAGACAGAGAACAACCGGAAAATAAAGACAGGAAGGGATTCGAAATAAAAGGGTTAACCAATATTCAAGTTAGTGACATAAAATCAATCTTAAGGAAAAATAAGGAATTATTTATGGGTCCTATCCAACTGGTTGAAATGGAGAAAAATCGGATTGGTCGTAAACCGGAGAGGGGTAAGATAAGGCAGAAATTGTACAATGTCTTTATTACGTACAAAGAGGACTTCGACAGGCAAGTGCCTGATTGGTTAGAGGAAAATTTAATTAAGACCTCAGAGGCAGAAGTTGGCCATTCAAGCGGGTGCATTGCGAAGGGGGACGTACCAATTGAGTTAACGAGGAAGGACTGGAGGGAAAAGGTAGTTCCGCCTCCAGAAATCTCAGCCTAAGGACTGACATTGGAATGACATAATACTAGTGTAACTTTGTTTTTTTGTGTGTGTTTATAATTGTATTTGCATCTTGTGGTTATAACGGTGTATTGGCATATTGTATAACTTTTTTTTCCTGTAGTTATCACATTAGTATATGGTTCATTAGAGATGTCAGTAGTTAAATTTTCAGACACCTTGAAATATTTATGTAATTGTAGTAATGAAGAAACCTATCAAGGAACTGTTGAACTCTTCTCAGACATTACATAGTTTGAGGAAAATTAGCCCCTAAAAGGCATATTTTCCGCTAAGGTGGGGGGGGGGGTGTCAGGTTTCTCTCACAGGTGCAAGAGTTGAAAGCTATTCTTAAGGGATTAGCATATTGTATGTATTGTATATGTATCTATTGTGTACCGTTAGAGGCTGGTTTAAGAAGAATCTTAATCCGAAGGGGAGCGACTCAGAATATGAGTGGAAGGAAGGTGGAACAGAATGAAAGAAGTATTTCCATTGCAATGTGGTCTTTCATAGATAAGAAAGCTATTGCACTATTTTATTTAGGAAGACAGATCCGTCAAGAGGGAGGAAGGGTTGTCAAGGACCCTTGGAAACAGAGGGAGAAACCCCGTAGAAAGGAGGGTGCTCTGCAGTTTACGAGAGAGAGAAAGTTAGTTCGGACGGAGCAGCGAAGTGTGAAGGTTGCTCGGGGAATGAGCGCTGAGAGCGGGTGTGAGATGAATAGAAATCTGAGTGCGGAATGAATTGACGTAGTCTAACGGTACACTTAGAGCGTTTTCTGTAATTGTTTTGATTTAGTGTTAAACCGGATAATTTACATCCGAGTTTAAGTGTAAATATTGTTAATAAATTGTTACTTTAACTTTAATTGAAAGAGTTAGGTTTTTCTTGAATATACATCAAGTACCGTGCCCGATATCACGTATTCATATCGGTGGTGGCAGCATATCAAAAGACCGGATTTATCTCGAAGTTGTGTGGACGGAGAAGTGGAATCCGACACTAAGCTCGAATTTCAGCATCTTTTTACCCTTTTTCTTCTAGACTACTAAAGGTAAAGCTTTCATAAACAGTACAAATTCAAACTTTTCTTCTTGTATTTGAATTCATTTTTTAAAACACAATAGGGCCATATTGCCTTAAGGGAGCTGGTGCGCCACTCCGGGTAGTCCTGACTTGGCCCATTCAGTGGGGGAGATGACCAGGAGCCCGGCATTGTGAGATATTCTCCGTTGGGTGATTCCGACTCGGCCCCTTAAATGGGGAAGAGGACCGGAAGCCCGGCACTGCGAGATATTCTTCAACACGACGGGGTCAGGAAACGGATGAACCGCCACCTCAACGTTGTGCGCCGATGGTAGAGGGGCGTCTGAAAAAGTCGGTGGTGCCACAAAGACTCGGTGACGCGGGTCACCGAGTCTAGGCCTCGCCCTCATATGCGCAGATATTCTGCGTCATGAAGACTCGACCAATGTTGGGAACCTCCTCCCTAGGTGGTGGAAGGACCCCTTACAGGCTAATTTCAGTTGCTTGACCGGGAGCCTCTGCCTGGGTCGAGTTGGTGACGCTGAGCAACAGCATAGCTAACGGCGGTGCGGCCGTTTCTACAATTTATCCGGCGCGGTGACGGAGGCGAGATAAAACTCCGAAGAGTAAGGTGCGTGGTGGCTCGGTTGTGACGTCTGGTCAGTGCGTGAGGCGGCATGAAGCAACCCTTAGCACTGGCAGGAGGCAGAGCGTAGTTACCGGCATATGGGCGTACACGCATGGTCCGCAACCACCACGTTACCAGCTGCAGCTGGAGTAGTTGTGTGTCGACCTCAATGATCGGGCAGAAAGGGGATTGCCTGTCCGTACCAAGTGTGATAGGTGTCCTCGGGGCCACTCAGATCACCGTGGACCGCATCGCCTTCTTGGGAGAGTGTAGGTTCTTTCCCTGGACTGTTCGATTACGAGGAATTGGACTGGTGGATCGGCAACTAACGCGGCGGCGATCAAGCCAAAACTCGAATCCCGAGTCGGAAACCAATCCAACGTGTCTTTGCGTAATCGGAGCTTTTTGCGACCGATGGTAGGATAAGCAGGCGTCTCAGAATTAACTTTCAAGATGCTAAACTCGATCGGGACCGCCTCTATGGCGCTTTTCAAGTTTTCCATGATCTTCAGAGTCCGATAGTGGGGGCTAACTTAACTTTCCGTTATTGTCTTAATATTTGTTGTGTTTTTGTTTTTGTTTTTTGTTTTTGCGTGTTTGTTATTATATGTGTTTTCGAATGACCCCCTGTTAAGTCGAACGGCCACGCCTGCGTTCGCCGTAGGAGTTTGTCGACGAAAATTTTCAGGGAGCCACGTGGATACAACCTAAGCCAGGAAATGTCTATGCGTACAGGGACACATTTCCTAGTTGCCCTAGGATGGCGATAGACCCCTACCCGTCGCCACAGCCGATGAAAATAGTCGTCACTTCCCTCCATAGGACTCGATGTTCAGAAGCTGCGGCATAGCAAGAGTCGTTGGGGAAATCGTCGTTGGGGCCTAGATCCCGGTTCCCTCTTTTGGGTTCCGGCTTCGAAGTTGTCGGAGGACTCCAGCGTCTCCCCAGGTGTTCTGTGGTGGTGTCCTCTAATTGCGGGCTCCACCAGGATTGCCAGTTTGGCCTTTTGTAAATTCAGAAATTTCGAATTCGTACCGGAAATTCTAAAAGAATATTTACTTTAAAGAATTACGAAATGTCTGTCATTAAATTAAGAAAAGAACATTATAGGAAATTTCTGGTATGAATGCGAAATTTCGGAATTAAAAAAAAGGCCAAACTAGCAACTCTGGTCTGCACCGCATGTCGCCGCGACCTTTGTCGTCAATTCATTTGGGAAAATGGGAGTCGTCAGCAGGTGGCGGCGCAGCTCAGTTTTACCTTAAGGGAGCAAACTGGACATTTATTTGTTCATTGCCCCTAGATTAGAGGGCCCCTAAATTAGATATAATCCTTAATGTAATGTGTGATGCAAAAAGGGTCACGAAACCTCCATTTGCCGATAATCGGGCACAGTAGACTTCAAAATTTCAGTTCTGAATGAAATAAAAAAAAGTATTGAATTTATATAAAAAACGATTGCTCGAAGTATTTCTCACTGGACCCCTGGCAAGGCTGCTCGTCAGATTCCCCTTGCTAATGTTAATCCTATGAGCGTAAGATACATTCATATATTTAAAGTATCTCCTCGGGAAATTAATATTTTAAACTTCTGTACCCTGTGTACTGTTCTGGAAGCATGCCTCTTTTTTTCTTAGTTGTCAAAATATTTCTAAAATATGTGCTTAATTTATAATTTTATGTGTTAAAATCTTAGCAAAACTGAATAAGATTTTAACACTTCACATAAAATTAAAAATACATTTTAGAAGAATTTTGACAACTAAAAAAAAAAAAAAAGAGACATCTTTTAAGAAGTGTACATAGAAAACAGAAGTCAAAAATATTAATTTCCGGAGGAGATATTTTAAATATACGAATCCATCCTACGCATTACATTAGCGTAGGTTCGTAGCGTAGGTTCATTAGCAGCGTTCGTTTTGGAACACACCTGTATACAAGATATTAAAACAAATATTGAAACGCGATTAATTTTTTACCTGTTGGAGATACGCAGACAATGTAAATTGCAAAAGTGCTCAAAATAAGGTAGGGATTAAGATTATGTTTATGAAACAGTCCTTCTATTAATTTTTAAAAAGTTACACTATTTGAATTTTATACAGTCACTGGGTAAATTATATTTAAAAAACAATTCTCCATGCTTTGACAAGTGTACAATATTAAAATTTCCATTCTTCAACGACCAAAGCTCACCGAGTTAGGAAATTATGAAATTTCAGAGCTTTCTGGCACTAAAAAACCGTCTCTCCGTTTATAGTGCCGGAAAACTGAAATTTCATAAAATTCAAAGGAATGCTCGGTGCTCAGAATAAGGTAGGAATTAAAATTATGTTTATGAAACAGTCCTTCTATTAATTTTTAAAAAGTTACACTATTTGAATTTTATACAGTCACTGGGTAAATTATATTTAAAAAACAATTCTCCATGCTTTGACAAGTGTACAATATTAAAATTTCTATTCTTCAACGACCAAAGCTCACCGAGTTAGGAAATTTATGAAATTTCAGAGCTTTCTGGCACTAAAAAACCGTCTCTCCGTTTTTAGTGCCGGAAAACTGAAATTTCATAAAATTCAGAGGAATGCTCGGTGCTCAAAATAAGGTAAGAATTAAAATTATGTTTATGAAACAGTCCTTCTATTAATTTATAAAAAGTTACACTATTTGAATTTTATACAGTCACTGGGTAAATTATATTTAGAAAAGAATTCTCCATGCTTTGACAAGTACAATATTAAAATTTCCATTCTTCAACGACCAAAGCTCACCGAGTTAGGAAATTTATGAAATTTCAGAGCTTTCTGGCACTAAAAAACCGTCTCTCCGTTTATAGTGCCGGAAAACTGAAATTTCATAAAATTCAAAGGAATGCTCGGTGCTCAAAATAAGGTAGGAATTAAAATTATGTTTATGAAACAGTCCTTCTATTAATTTTTAAAAAGTTACAATATTTGTAAAAAGTGTAATTTTATGACAAAAGTGTAATTTTATGACAATTAATGACAGGACTATCTCCTCAACATAATCTTAACTGCTACCTTATTTTGAACACTTTTGCAATTTACATTGCCTAGGTATCTCCAAAAAAGTAAAAAAAATAGATCGCGTTTCAATCTTTTTGCGACACCCTGTATATACCTGATGACTATCCATTAGCATTCTTTTATGTGTATATTGGGTCATTCCATGGTAACTTACATTACTTTTATAATAATTGACTTCAGTAATTTTAGTAATATAACTTCAGAAAATGTTGAAAACGTAAAGTTGATGTGATTTTTTAATTAAACTTAAACAAACCGAAATGTGGATGCAAATCACTCAAATTTAGTGGCATTTATTGAGCAGTGGGAATTAAATTTATTATGGTAACTTACGTTTTTTTTTCAATGTAACGTAAGTTACCATAGTAAATATAATTTCCAGTGTTCAAGCATTAGCACTAAATTTAAGTAATTCTCATGCATTTTTTCCTTTGGATAGGTTTAATTAACAAATCACACCAACTTTACATTATGAATATTTTTTGGTGTTATATTACTAAAATTACTGAAGTCAATTATTATAAATGTAACGTCAGTTACCATGGAATGACCCTATTACAAAAATTCAAAAATATACTGTAAACTCTTTTAATGTATAATTTATTTTCATCCATAAATATAATGTAGCACACACATACATCCAGATATCGAAATGAAAAAGCTTGCTGCATACAGATATTTCAATATAGAGATTCATATAAAATTCATCTGCGATAAAATTACTTGTTTCTACTCCATTTCATTCGCCCATGCATTCTTCACAAAATAAATCTATCTGCACAATGCGTTCCTGCGATTTCTTTTTTTTATTTGTTCAACTTCGCGAAAACGCAGAAACTCTAAAGTGATTCATTAATATTTATGAAGGCTGTTAATTTTTATCCGTATTTCGTGTTGCTGTTCTGCGGAAAAAAAAAAAAAATCTATTGCATATTGAGCTTTTTTTTTTTTTTTTTTTTTTTTTTTTTTTTTTTTTTTTTTAAATGCACATTGTGTATTTGTTACAGAAAAAAAATTATATTTATTTTGAGTTTTAAAAAATACATTTAAAACTATTATATAGAGTAATTCCGGGTGAGATGCTGCTTTTTTTTTTCTTTTTGAATTTGTGTATAAAATCCCATGTTGCACATAAACTAAAAAATATCATGTTGTGCTATTTAATGTTAAGTATACAACATGTGTATTGACAAAAATATAAAAAAAAATAATTAATAGATTTAACAAATGTTTTCTAAAACATTACACTGCCGTGCGTCACCCGTACATTCAGGGTGAGACGTCGCACTTGTGCGGGAGTTATGCCGCACTTGTCATAAGAACAGAATGAAATTATAAATAAAAAATATTCAAACAAATATTCATATCTGAACTGTAATTAACTATGTAAGAACAAAAATAAACTAAATGAGTACAATGAAAAGTATTAGTAGGTTCAAATCAATATTATAGTCTGCCCACTTTCTTCACTACTAAAATTATCTCCTCATTTTTTAAAGATTGGATTTCAATTGTTGTTTCAGCAACAACGTAGCATCAGTGTATTAGAGAGGGAACAGAATAAGTAAAATAGTATTTACATTGTTTTATTTGTTAATAGACCTGTTTTTTTTTTTTACCTCAATTTACACAAAAACTGTCGTACTGTCATAAATAGTACCGTCTTCATGTAACCACATTTGACACATGATGCAACGAAGCCAATCACACTTCCTCTTTGTTTTGGAGTAGTTTTCTACACATTCCTTGCAAAGAACGTCTGTGTCATATGTATTATCCAACTTCTCATTATTATCATCTTGACTTGCATCTTTTTTCGCCTTCTAACTTTTTATTTTCCCCCTTTTCTACTTAGGTGTAGTAAACTTCATACTGTTTGAACATTCATCAATGTCTGATGAACTGAATTTTATTAATCGCACGGTATCCCGTAGAAAAGAAACTGCGGCATGAATACCGGATGAGCAGTACGGCATGTATCCAATTTTGTACCGTACAGACGTAACACATCACAGTTGCCTGCCATCGCAAAGGAAAATGGCGTAACCATACACACAGTACTCTATACAGACGCTACACTTAGTTTTGACTTTGAAATCATGCATGCATTTAGTAATTAGAGTATAAAAAGTATTTAAGCATAACGTGTTTAAAAGTTTGGATAGTGAAACCACGCGCTTACCTCAAAATAAGGATTGTACAGCTACAAGTAAACATCGAAATGAGATTCATGCTATACACTGGTTAAAGTAATCTCATTGCGCACCTATACTGTGCATCTGACTGTCATCTATCAATAATTACAAGAAATACAAGGGGTGCGGCATCAACCATGGATGCGGCGACTCTCCCGGAGTTGCTCTATTTCTTTTACAATTTTTTCGATGTCTAAGAGTATTATGAAATTAAAATAAAGCATCCCAAAAGAAGTATGCAACTTGAATAGTCTAATGTATGATTGGTTGATTGTATGACGGCCGATTATCTACACATGGGATATAAGCCCTAGGGGAGCGCCCTCCGTGGGGGTCTTTGTAAGGGATCATTACGGCAAGGTTAGAAGAAAACCATGGAAAACTCCGAACGGTTAGGTCGCCGAGATCGACCGACAGGGGTTTGAACCCAGCACCTCTCGTCTACCAGCTTTGAGAGCAGAACCACTCAGCCACTGGTGGGGCCAGTCTAATATATGAAGAAATCATGTAATGCAAATAATTATGAAACAAAACAAGAAAAAAAATCATGTGTTAATCATAGATTATGAAGCACTTGCCTAAATATGATATATCTTTTACAATTTTTTTCGTGTCAATGCGTATTATGAAATTAAAATAAAGCGTCCCAAAACAAGTATGGAACGTGAATATACTAATGTATAAAAAAAATCATATAATACGAGTAATTTTGAAACGAAAAAAAAAATCATGGAGTAAGCATAGATTATGAAATATTTCCCTAAATATATCTTTTACAATTTTTCCGTGTCTATGTGTATTATGAAATTAAAATAATGCGTCCGAAAAGAAGTATGCAATTTCAATCACTAATGTATAAAAAATATATAATACTAGTAATTTTGAAACAAAACAAGAAAAAAAATCACGTGTTAAGCATAGATTATGAAGCACTTTCCTAAATATCATATACCTTTTGAATTTCTCCGTGTCTATACGTATTATGGAATTAAAATAAAGCG
Organism: Maratus michaelseni; assembly: GCA_963931845.1. Lineage (NCBI taxonomy): Eukaryota > Metazoa > Arthropoda > Arachnida > Araneae > Salticidae > Maratus > Maratus michaelseni. Next base: position 162,182,822 of record OZ007594.1, on the reverse strand, counting down.
TCCCAAAGAAAGTATGCAACTTGAATAATCTAATGTATAAAAAAGTTATATAATACAAGTAATTTTGAAACAAAACAAGAATTTTTTTTTTCTGTCAAGCATAGATTATGAAACACTTTCTTAAACATTCAGAATACTGCAACAAAACTTTGCCGTTTAATAAGGAAAGCTCATATCTAACTAAATAAACAATTTGAACGCATAACACATAAGAAAACACAATTTAAGCTGTTACCCTCTTACAATCTGTAAAATATCCGAATTCTTACGCGCAGATCTATCTATCTATCTATCTATCTATCTATATACTATATAATACAATAGACTATTAGAATTGTGTGTATTTTTTTCGACACTTTGTATATTAAAATTTATTGGAGTTAAACATCTTAATTATGTCTGAACCCTTCACATTCATAGATTTTTTTTTAAAACTTAGATATTGTGGTTATAGGTGAGACTTAATAATTTCAATACAAGAATTTTCGCATTTTTTATGGTAGACATTTTATTTCACTCAAAAATTGAATATGATAATAATATTACTTCAATGGAAGAACACGTTGTGTTACATTTTTATTTTCAAAAAACGGTTTTATTTTATGAATGAAGCTGTTATTAGGTACTTTATCATATGGTAAAGCTAAAATACTAAGATTCTAAACAGACTTGAAGGTATGACACATTTCTTTAATATTTAAAAATTATATGTGAGGAAGTTTTTCTGAGAGAGCTTAATACTATAGATGTTAGTATTTTAACTAAATGCTACAAAAAAAAAAAAAAAAAAAAAAAAAAAAAGAAAAACCAATTATTTCCAAGTTTTGCAACATTTTCCATTCATGTCTTCAATTATCCATTGGTGTTCTTTTTTGTATGTTTTGTAAATATTTAATACCTGTGCACCTGTACAATTTTTAGGTAGATTTCGTAAGAAATACTACCTATTACATTATCACCTAAGTTGGAAATTTTTAAAAATTGTTGCAGATCTACGCCGATCATGACTCCCAGAACCCAAAACCAACCCCAGTTCAAAACTTTATCTATCTATCTATCTATCTATCTGTCTATCTATCTATGTCACTTTTTTATGGACACGATAACTGGAAAAATTCTGCATAAGTCTCTTCCAAACTCATACATAAAATCAAGGGGCATAAAATCTCGGTCAAGTTTGTTAATGGACAAAATCGAACCAAGGGGGGGGGGGGGGGGCTTTTTATGAAAACAGAAAAACCCTCATAATTTCTTAATTATTGTACGTATAGAATCCGTTTAAAGTTATTATTAATTCTAGGAAAAGGGCCGAAAATTTATGTATGACAGATTTTTGATATAATTAAAAATGGACCCAAGGGGGGGAAAGGGGGGTTTTATAAGAAAAAAATCATAGCTTCGTCAATTCACAAGCTAACAAATCCGCGTAAATTTATTATTAATCCTCTTAATATTATCTAAAACTTTTATATTGACAAGTTTTTTATAGAACGAACCTTTATAGCAAAAAAAAAAAAAAATTAAAACAAAAAAATCCCTGCCGGCTACGCCTGCAAACAAGTTAGGTTTCGAAGTGGGCGGTTCCCATCTGCCATATCAGGGCAAAAAGGTCATTTCTTTTGCAATTCCCAACAAACAGGCGCCTCACGGTCTGCATCATCGAAATCATCCTGTGCCTGTAGGCCGAGCCGTCAGGGATTTTTTTTAATATACAATTTTTTAAATCTATAAACCCCATAAAGCAGCAGACATATCCAGATATCGAAATGTAAAATCCTCCTGATACAAACATTTCAGTGCGATTGAAAATTCCATGTAAAGTTCATTTCATCGATAAAATTATTTGTTTCCGCTGTATTTCATCCTCCAATACATTCTTCACAAAATAAATCTCCTTTCAAAATGTGTCCTTTTGATTTTTTAAAGTACATTTATTCAGCTTTGTGAAAACACAAAACTCTAAAATGATTCATTAATATGTATGAAGGCTGTGAATTCTTTATATGAGATGTAAGTTATTATTTCATATATGTTTTGAAATCAAATACAATAATGAAATTATATAAAGTGAAATTTCAATTATCTGGACAAATGTCTCTACGTTTATGTCACTACGTTAACATTATCCGGATATGCAAAAATCCATATAATGGAGTAAATATTTTTTTTTGAAAAAAGTTGTGTTGGGAAAAAAAAAATTCTCTAAATCGATCTTTTAATAAAAAAGTAGGCCTAATATAATAGAGTTACATTATGCCTAGATTTTAATAAGCTCAGTTTTACAACAAACGATAAATAAACAAGAACGAAAAATCACGCTTGAAACATAGATTATTCCCAACACATCCAGAAAACGGTAACGAAACTTGACCGCTAAATTAGGTGAAAGAGGATATAAGTAAACAATTTAGAAAACATATAACACATTTAAAAATTCAGATTTAGCAATTATCTTCCATAGTCATAAAAGTAGCCGAATTATTTAGTGCATCCCTGTATATGATCTATAAATCGGCATACAGGGTATTTCACGAAGAACCCCTAACTTTGAAAATAAATAACTCAGAAACGGAGCTAGATAGCAGCATGAAATCAGTTGTATGTTTATTAAATAAACCGTAAAAATCTGATACAGAAACCTCACAATTTTAGTTAAGAATAGCGTAGATAGATGGCGCTGCAAAAAACATTACGGATTCCTATAAAGAGAGCTCAGACGCCAAGAACGACAGTCGTTGAAGATTTCGCCATTGAAACGTGATCGCTATTAGCATATATTGAAATAAATTCCGAATGTGACACTGTTTACCACAACAATCCTTTAACACTCGGCGAGCTGGAGGAGGCTATTTGTCAAGCTTGTGTGTTGATTTCCGGTGACATACCACACAGAGTCTCTGACAGTTTCATTCTTCGTTTGCGACATGTGTGTTATGAGAAAGGTGCAAATTTTGAATAGCTTTTGATGTGATATAGCCTACTTATGGTTATGCCATCTGCAGCACCATCTATCGGTGCAATTTGTTACTAAAATTTTGAGGTTTCTGTATCAGATTTTTACGGTCTTTTTAATAAACATACCACTAGTTTCAGGATTCTATCTATCACCGTTTCCGAGTTATTTATTTTAAAAATTAGAGGTCCTTCGTGACACACCCTGTATATACTACACAGCATGCAAAATTTAGTTCTTTTGGAAAATTGTCCTTTAGCAATGCTTCCGAATAGAGGGACGTACATTCGAATATTTTGTACAGCCCTGTATATTATATAAAGACACTTTTGTACTTTTTACACCTGTATACCTTTTGCATTTGTGTATTTTTGTACACACCACATATTAAGCTAAAATTTAATTCAGCCAAAAATGCATAGAAGAACTCAAAATGCACTCCCAACAATTATCAACCTTCAACGGCGATGTATCTTGTACCCATAGGATTAACAATAGCTAGGGGAATCGGGAAGTTTACTGACGAGCAGCTTTAAGGAAGATTTTTTGCCTCAAGGGATAGAAACTCTATTGTGTATTAACCCCTTGAAGGGCGGTGGGATATAATATATCCCACCACTTATTTTGAAATAAATTTGTTGTTAAATACCGGTGTGATTCAATGATTTCAACATTTTAGAAACATAAGTACTTTGCCCCTGAAAGGGTTAAGTGGGTGGGATATAATATATCCCACTTAATTTTAATTCCCAAACAGCACAATCACACCGGAATTTTGGAATTAAATTTTGTTTTTATAATATACGTGAAGAAAAACTTTTACTTATTTTGAAATAAATTTGTTGTTAAATACCGGTGTGATTCAATGATTTCAACATTTTAGAAACATAAGTACTTCGCCCCTGAAGGGGTTAAGCGGGTGGAATATAATATATCCCATTTAATTTTAATTCCCAAACAGCACAATGACACCGGAATTTTGGAATCAAATTTTGCTTTTATAATATACGTGAAGAAAAACTTTTACTTATTTTGAAATAAATTTGTTGTTAAATACCGGTGTTACTCAATGATTTCAACATTTTAGAAACATAAGTACTTCGCCCCTGAAAGGGTTAAGTGGGTGGGATATAATATATCCCCCCCACTTAAGTGGGATATAATAAGTGGGGCCCCTGAAAGGGTTAAGCGGGATGGCGTAATAACCGTTCGTGTATTAAACGTGAGCGTCTTAACCGGGTCCGATTCTATTACTTACTCTTTTGTGATATTGAAAAATCAACAGGTTAACAAGAATAATATAAAATTTTAAGATTTAATTAAAAAAAAAATTGTAAAAACGCAATTTTTTTCTGAAATGTTTCTTTGTCTATTTTCTTATATTTTGTGTTCACTTAAACCCATAAAGAAACTAATTTCTAATATCTTAATACTTTATTTACTTACTAGCTAACACGCCCGGGCCCGTGATAATAATAATAATGTGTTCTATACGAATATGACTGAAATCTGTAAAGCTATCGAAATCAAGTCGAATGAGGCATACCCCGTCGTAATCGGGCTCATAGAACCCGAGATCGGAAAGCGCACCCTGGCGATCGAAAGTGCAACTAAAATATTTAAGGCTATAGATATCAAGTCGAATAAGTCAAACCCCGTCGTAATCGGGCCCATAGAACCAGAGATACCCCTATAGTTCTACTTTCTTCCGCCAGGAGGCGCAATCTGTTCTGGAAGAGGCCTTTTTAGAACACTCGACCTAACCAAATTTCCTAGTAGAATTGAAATTTAGTCACGGGTAAACATTGACAAAATAGCGGACATCGCGAAAGTGGATTACGTAAATGATCGGTTTCGAAAGTGTTAATGTTAGATATTTTTTAAAATCCTACGGAGCGTTTTGAAGAAAATGAACGTGTCTATGATCTGGAGTTTACTGCTTGCCGATTTTTAAACCTAGGCCGAAAAACGAAAATCGCGTGAGTGATTTTTGAAAAGGAATTTTTTTCGGCGGGTTAAAATGAAATTTTTTCAAAACAGATACCAGATTTTAAAAAGCAAAGGGATGTAGATTAGGCACGGTATTTTTCGTTTTTCGTATCTTGTTTATAAACGTCGTTTCAAATTTTTGAAGATAGGAGAAATATTTAAAAAATCGGAATTGACGTACGGTAAAAAACGCTTTCAAAAGGGTTAACGTGATTTTTTTTTAAACTAAAGGTTTTTGCCTGAACCCGATAGAACGTAGATGTCTTTAGGTTTTTTTTTTTTTTTTTTTTTTTTTTTTTGTTTGGTTATTTTAGAGAGACGATGCCAGATTTTATATATCGCAGAAAATCGGAATTCGCAAAAGTGAGTCCTGCGCACGAATTTTTTTCGAAAGGTTGAATTTTGTATTTTTCAAAAACAAATACATATGTCGAAAAAGGAATAAATGTAGATATTGTCTGATATTTTTAGTTTTTCGTACCTTGCTATGAACCGCCGATGCGAATATTTAAATATTGCAAAAATCGCGAAACGGCATACAGAAAATATAGTTTTTTGAAGAGTTAACTTTCATATTTTTTAAAACCAAAGGTGACTTTGAAAAGGGCAAAATCAGCTCTTTAATTTGATGACCTTCGTTTTTTTGTATCTCTTGTAGTCCGGTGGATGCAAAGCTCAGAAAACGGGAGAAAATTAAAAACATGAATTCGATGCATTTTGATAATTTTTTTTGAAAGAGTTAAATGTGAAATTTTTTCGAACCAACCAGATCGTTCGAGATGTAAAAGTACGTTCTTCGAGAATATGTAGACGGTTTTTCCGTATTTCTAGCAGTTCGCCCATGGCGAATTTAGAAAAACTTAAAAAGAAAAAGGGTTGACTCGTGCTTTGTTTCTTTTATTTACGGAGGAACGGATAAAGGGCTTCTGAGTATGCGTGCGCGAATTTCGGAAGAGTGAACTTTATTTGTGATCTTTGATCAGTTTTTAATTAATAACTACTCTAATTTTCAAAATATTAAAATTCTGAGGCCCAGGTGCACCAGGAGAGGGTTTGGACTACCTAAATCTAAATTTTCAGGTTTCTAGGTGGGCTGGATTTTGCTAGCCATCGCAGACAGACAGACAGACAGACAGACAAACAAACACACACACACAGAGCGAAACTTTCCTTTATTAGTATAGATTTATTTTCCATTTTGATTCCTTCAAGAAATCTTACAAAGGTTCACACAATTTTTGTAAAAATTTTAGCAGATAAATGAAGCGAAAAAATAATTTGTGACATTGGGACACATGCCCATTAGATGTTAAATGATTGACAGATACAGGGAATCCTAAAGTGTATTGACGGTTTTTAAAATTCAACAATAAATAAACGGTAACAGCTATTGAAATTATACAATAAATAAACGGTAACAGATATTAAAATTATACTTTCAGGAGGTTAATATGTGAAGTCGGAAATTGCTTTACTACCATTTCCTTGTTTCACTTCCAAATATCATCGATAGATTGTGCTGTGCTGTTTTAAATTGTTAAAACGTTGAAACTAACAAATAAAAATGGTTTTCAAAGTTTACTCAGTTTATATTTTTATCAAAGTGCCTTTATAATATAGGACCTTATACCTTAAGGCTGTTCTCAAATCCACTCGCTGCTTTATGACATATTTTTAATTCATTTTCGTTCGGAAACACATGAAATTGGCAGGTGTTCTTATTCAGAAGCTATGTAATCGAAACAAATTTCCTAGTTTTCTGTAAAGGCAGAAGATGGTTAAAAAAATATTGTCAAAGTCGACGTTTTGAACCAAATTCTCGCCGCGCTGAAGCGAGCAAGGGAAAAAACGCGTTGTTACGTGACACGAATAGCTTAGAACTCGATAAGTAATTTATTTATCAAAAAGTGAAAAACTCATTTCGATTCCAAATCGCTTTAATAGTCAGGCCTGCCAATTTTATGCCTTTGCGTATAAAAATGAGTCTGAAATTGTGTCAGAAAGTTTCGTGTTGTTGAGCATTTAATTTGAGAACCAACCACCTTAAAACAAGTACTTTATACCTTAACACAAATCTGACCTAGCAATAACTCAAAGTAAAGATAAATAATTAATAACCATAATCTTTGCTGTTATGTTCAAGGAAAAACATAACTCAATGAATAAAAAATTATTTGCGAAATCACTCCCCTTTCACTCATAACTCCTTGAATAACAAAAATGATTTCAGATTAATAAAACAAGAGGAAGACTAACGAAAAGGAATCGTGTTTTATTTCCGTTATACCTAGCTTCCGATTAAACTGCAATCATACATAAAAATAAAAAAAAGATCAAAGAGAAAATTCCGTTTATCATTTAGAATTTCTGTTGATAAAGAAAAAACGTTCAAATAAAATGTAACGTAAATAATTCTTTTATTTGAAACATTTATCAACATTTTCAAATATATTTTATATTTCAAAGGTTGTTAAAAGACTTTATGTATTAGATAGGTTTTTTTTTTGTTCGTATTTTTAAATTTTAGATTAAAAAAAAACCCAATGTCGTTTGTAATGAAAAGAATGTGCAATGATCGACCCTAAATGAAACCTTGGAAGCACACATGGGGATGAATAGGCGCTGATCTCGTTATCAGATTTTTTTTATGTGCGTGTGTGTATTGGGGGAGGAGGGGGGTGTATAATTTAAGTTACTTTTAAACCTTTATATATATATATATATATTGCTATTACTGCCTCTAATTAAAGGAGGTTTACAGCCTGTAAAAAATTGATATAATCATTCCGTTAAAAAAAAAAAAAAAAGATGGAAGGATAGTGGAAGACATAGTGTTTATCTATACTATTAGAGAGAACGCCTGACTCATCAAAGCCCAGCTGAACCGATTAAAGTCAGGATCACGAAATTTGGAAAGTAGATTGCTGTTATATGACCTAGGCAATCAATAAGAAAGGATTTTTGAAAATTCGCCCCCGAAGGCAGTTTAAAGGGGTTGGGGTCTGAAGTTTTTGGTTATTTCGCCATACCTCAGCAGCAGTTTTAGGTAGGACCGCGCAATTTAGGAAAACAAATCTACTAAATAATTGGTTAAACACGTATTTCAGCGATTTTAGAAATTCACCCTTTAACGGTGTTAAATGAAGGGTTTTTAGGTAAAAAAAGAAGGAATCTTGCAACAATACAGTTTCAAAAATAAAGTCGCAACAATAGTTACAACAATGAAATTATAACACTGAAATTACAATAATGAAATACATAACATACAGCTAAAACAATCAGCTAAAAAATAGTTAAGCACGTATTTAAGTTATTTTAGCGATTTCATCGCCAACATCGGCAACGAGCCGAATTATGGAACATTAGACGAACAAGACAACTATTGCCGCTTTTTGATTAGATTTTTTGCGTAAGACATTTTTCCAAAAAGGTCGACACATTGTCCCTCCAACGCTAGTGATAATTAAAAGAACACGTAATATAATTTTTTTTTAAAAGTCAATTCCTACTTAGGTCAACAAAGAAAAAATTTATTTTAGTTACTTTTTATTATGTAATAACTCCTCTATACCGACCGGATAATGATGGTGAGTGGTAGCGAGATCAGATCGTTGGCAAAGAGAAATTCTCGCATAAATTAGAAAATAGAATTTTATTGCATAACAATATTAATTCTAATAAAAATATGTACAAGATGTTATTACAGCATTTAATTATTTTTCGTGGGTCAATCGCTTATAAATTAATGTCCTCTTGACTCTAAGTCCAACTCAAACTAACATAAGTCTCAGAGAATTACAGTCAGTCGTAACTTCTAGACAGAGTTCATACGGATCAAGGCACGTCCGTTCCTTCTCTTTCGGAAAATCTACTAATTCTCGATGATTCAGAGTTTAAGAACTCTCACTCTCGCACGGGTCGTGCTTTTCCCTTCACTGGGATTTACACCTGATACCTGCTGTATCAATCAAATAGAGGTCAGACCTCACTAGCGCTTCCACTGAGCTAAGTCTCGAAACTGACGTTCCTTCCTCCCTTTTCCAGAGAGTCACCACTCTCGTTCAGATCTATCCAAAAAACTGTCCTCTCTAACTTTTTCATTCTCGCAGGGGATCTTTCCCTAGGGGCGGGGTTTTGGTCGAGGCGGAGCACCTAGAAACTCTCCAGCCTCTTAGGAGCCTTGAGATACGTCTCTTTCATTTATAATCAGTCCGTCATTGGACGTTCTAAGACAAAGGGCATAGTTTCGTGTGCAAACCTAAAAATCGTGTGCAGAGATCGCTTCCCTCGCAGATGCTATCTTTCCCACGGTTTCGGCACAGATCAAAGCATAAGACCCCTTCTTGGGTACCACCCTACCAATGCATCAGTGTCCGAACATTTCGCTGGTAGTACAATAGATATTCGGCATTTTGCCTTCCTTCAAAGATACGCTAGCGTGGAAAGGTATGTAGGAAAAGTTCCCTTCTAAGTGCTCTCACAGGAAAGTTTAGGATGACATACGCTGCACCTGAGTGTAGAGGCTCAATTCTCTACAATTAAAAAAAACTGTATTAACATCAAATATCATCCACTACAAGTTTTAAAAAATGTATTTGAACTTGAGTGGATGAATAAAAAGTATTTTATTAAGGATTGAAAATATGAACAAGATATATAAATATATATAGGGAGAGTGCGAACTAATAGTAGGAATTGAATAATTAGAGAGGAACGGATTTAATTTCACAAAGGCCAAATTTTGGCTATACTGCCAAAGGTGAAATCCCTCAAGGTAAGGTCTTCTTGAATGCTCACTAATGTACACTGTAAAAAAAAAAATCTGTAATTTTGACAGAAAAATATTGTATTTTTTGCAGAAGAAAACTGTTTTAAAGAAAAAAAGTTTTTTTCCTGTAAAAAAATGTGGATTTTGTAGTTTTTACAGAAAAAATCTATATTTTTTTAGAGAAAAAAACTGTTTTAATGAAAATATTCAGATATTTTCTGTAAATTGAATGATTTTCCACTAGCGCCAAAATTGACAGTTTTCTTATGTCAATTTTAAAATTTTTTTATAGTGTACTAGATAAACCCCGAAAACTTTACGCAGGCATTCCTTTTGCCAATCGTAGATTCAATCCTGCAAACTTCGACACATAGATGACTTATTTTGTAAAAAGCAAGCATTATCCCCTGATCTAAGTGGATCAAGACAAAATAAATAACTGTAAAATGAAAATAAAACTAATCAAATGTGTTGATATTTTTTATTCTGAATTCAGATCGATCGTAGTACTTAAATGACTGTATCATTTCCTAAATACTTGATGTTCAAAAAGTTAGAAGAAAGAGCATCTCTTCCCGCCTTCGCTACATCGTGTGTGAATGAACATAAAGAATCTCAAATAGTTTAAATAAAAGTACATTTACGTGTTGATGCGGATTATATTTTGCGAACTATAAGATTTAAGAAAGCTTTTCAATATACCCCCCCCCCCCCTGTACACAGGTTTTGCCATAAGAAATCTTTCAAAATTATGAAAATTATTTAAGTAGGAATCTCAAACCGTGTCCGGCCATGACACTGCAAATATTTAAAAAAAAAACAAAGCTCTTCCAGGGCATCAAAATTATAACGGAAAATCTTCTCTTTAGATAATTATGTGACTAAGAAAGCAGGATAAAAAAGCTATTTGGTACATTTTTTTTCGTATTAACATAAGCGTCAGTGAAGAGAATTTTGCCGCAAAAAAGCTATAATATTGTAAAACAGTTCCATAGTTTAACTAACATTTTTTATCCTGTTAATGGAATATGGGAGCTTCTGCTGTTATTACTACTAATTGAGAAAACTGTATAGAATTTCTGGTGAAAAAATTAACCATTATTTGAAAATATAACAAAATGTTTTTCTTTTTTATAAATCAAGAATAAAGTGAGAATTTTGCAATGCCGAAGTGCCTGTATACAACCCACACCTGGTCTTGTAACATGGGCCTGCAAGATTTTAAGGATTTATTTATGTGGCCCTCAAGCGGGAAAGGCCGAAGAACACTAATTTAAAGTTTCCTGCATAGAAAATAAATTTCGACCAAAACATGTTTTGTGATCTTGGGATATATATCTTCTTTTGAACGTTAAATGTTTTAACATATATGAAAGGCATGGTTTTTCAGTTCGTTTTTATATAGTTGTTTTTTTGCCTCTCTAATTTAAAATTCTACAAAAAATATTTTGCAAAGCACTTTTGTTCATACTCAAAAGTAAATTTAACCTTCTGTTTGAACGGTCTTTTGAAAGTTCCACGGTTCCATAGGTTGAGTAAATTTTATTAATGTTTTAAAAAGTAATTTTAAAATTCTTAAAATATTTAAGGATTTTTTTTTCTAAACTGCTTAATAACACTGTTAAAATGCGACGAATAAAAAAATAATTATGTATTTGACCAAACAGAACTGATAAAAAATTTACTCATTTAAACAAAAGAAATTCAACATGGTTCAGTGTGTACGCTGCTAAAAAATCATGCTAGATTAAACTATTCGAGGAAGTTCACAACCTGGAGAAAAATTCATAATCATTCCATTTAAAAAAACCAAGGAATAGTAAAGACGAAGTGTTGTTTATGATAAATAAGTAACTTTTAACAAAAACATAAACCAACTTCAAGGGTTTGTTTCTTACCTTCCCGTTTCTGTGTCACCCTCACCATTACCCACATTAAAATCTTGCACGGGTCGAGTTATATCTTACTTGAACACGAAATTTCTTCTTGAAGTTAACCCGAACCCGACTCAATTCAACCTGAAAACTTTTTCTTTCCATCATAACTCACTGGATAGCGAAAGTAATTTCTGAATAATAAAACACAAAAACTAATAAAAATGAATATTGTTTTATTTAAATAACCGAGTTATCGATTAAAGTCTAACAACATTCAATCAATTTCTTCTTGAAGTTAACCCGAACCCGACTCAATTCAACCCGAAAACTTTTTCTTTCCATCATAACCCACTGGATAGCGAAAATGATTTCTGACTAATAAAACACAAGAACGAAACACAGAAAAAGAAAAATTGTTTTATTTAAATAACCGAGTTATCGATTAAGGTCTAATAACATCCAAAAAGTAAAAAAGATCAACCTAATCAAAGGATTGGTGAAATTATAATCAAAACACTGCAGATTATACTCACCCCTAAAATAAATTTAACTATTCATTTAACTCAAAATGAAGATAAATAATAAATAACGATTAATATTTATCATTATTTTCCACGGTAAGCATGGTCCGAAAAAAAAGCTCTTTTGAGAATAATTATTTTATTCTAAAAATAAAATCATTTCCTTTTCAATCTTAACTCTCTGTGAATAGCAAAAATGATTTCTGAATTTAAGTACACGAACTTGTGAAAAAAAAACTTGTTTTATTTCCTTTATACATTGTTTCCATTTAAACTGCAATCATACACAAAAATAAAAAAGGATCAAAGGGGAAATTCCGTTGATCATTTAGAATTGCTGCTGATAAAAAAACTGAACAAAATGTAACATAAATAATTCCTTCATTCAAAAAATTAATCAACATTAGCTGCTATTTCATCCATATGTCATATTTCAAAAGGTTTAAATTTTTTTGCAATCACGCTGTACTTTTTCTAATTGCGTTTTTAAATTTTACTTTCGAAAAATCAATGTTTGTTTGTAGTAAAAATTAATATTCAATGATAGTTGTATTTTCGAATTACCTTTACACATATTTGATTAACTCAAGTGAATATTTTAATTACGTTAAGAAATAACTTAAAAATGTAATCTTTTGGCACGCTATGGGTTTGAATTAGATTTAGAAGACGTACTTATTTTTACGGGGCTTTCAGATTTTTTACCTAAATTTCAATGCTGTGCGCGGGGCATCTTATTTTCCGACTTTTCACAGAACGAATTGTTCAGGCTCATAATGCATAGCACATAATTCTTCTTGGAGCACCCAAAGACTGAAACTGTTGTACAACGAATTTAATCGGATGAAACCATTTGTTAGAATTCTTTATTCAATGCTAAAAGGTGTTTAATTAACTTATTTTCACGGGGCTTTCAGATTTTTTACCTAAATTCAATGGTGTGCATCTTATTTCCCGACTTTTCACAGAATAAATTGTTCAGGCTCATAATGCATAGCACATAATTCTTCTTGGAGCACCCAAAGAGTGAAACTGTTGTACAGCGAATTTAATCGGATGAAACCATTTGTTAGAATTCTTTATTAATTGCTAAAAGGTGTTTAATTAACTTATTTTCACGGGGCTTTCAGACTTTTTACCTAAATTTCAATGCTGTGCGCGGGGCATCTTATTTTCCGACTTTTCACAGAATAAATTGTTCAGGCTCATAATGCATAGCACATAATTCTTCTTGGAGCATCCAAAGACTGAAACTGTTGTACAACGAATTTAATCGGATGAAACCATTTGTTAGAATTCTTTATTAATTGCTAAAAGGTGTTTAATTAACTTATTTTCACGGGGCTTTCAGATTTTTTACCTAAATTCAATGGTGTGCGCGGGGCATCTTATTTCCCGACTTTTCACAGAATAAATTGTTCAGGCTCATAATGCATAGCACATAATTCTTCTTGGAGCACCCAAAGACTGAAACTGTTGTACAACGAATTTAATCGGATGAAACCATTTGCTGGAATTCTTCATTAATTGCTAAAAGGTGCTTAATAAGAATAATAAAAACAGTAAAAAAGTTTTTATATGTAAACTGTCTACATGTTTCGGCTTCATCGAAGCTCTTTTCAAGACAATTGAACATGTTATATAGCTGCACGATCTATAATGCAATGATTTGAAGCGCCATCGTTCACGTTTTTCACGTTCTCTGTCAGATTACTCATATCATTTTATTTTTATGTTTACTTTCGTTATTTTTATGGTTTATTTCCCTACTTGTAACCATGGAGTAACTCAACCCATAATTTAAAAAAGTTGAATGATGCTGTATCGTTATGTATTGAAATTTTACGTGTTGCAATCTGAATGGTTTCTCTTATGATGGATGGATAGTATAAAATAGAGGAAAAGGTTATTTTGATTTCATTGAAATTTATTTGGATGGCTTCTTGAAATAACGTTGCAAGTGCTGTAGATTTTCCATTATTTTTGTTATATATCTATAATCTGCTAATACAATTGCGAAAAATTCAAACGTATTAGCGGCACAGAAGCGGAATCAATATAAGACATTCCCAATAAAATATAAGTTCATTCCTTGTAAGCATTTCCAGCTAACAATTTCTATGGCGAACTGGTATTTTCTATAATAAATTTAAAATGGTGTATCGCAAATAATAGATCTTCACAATATAAACGGGATAAATTTCAAATTAGTTTATTTCATTAACTTGTACTTACCAGTACACCAAGGAACAGAAATAAGTTCTCCGAGAAGTCAAACTTTCAACAAATCACAATTGGTCAATTTTTTGAACAATTCTTACTTGTTTAACACCATTATTTTGATAGCTAAACAATTTCTTAGTCTGTGTTTTGCCATCTCAAGATAATCCACATTGAATAGTCTCATAGAAATAAATATTTAAATGTTCATTTAACCCCTTAACTGTTGGGCCTTTTCGACACCATAAACTAAAAATAGGAAAGACACAACACTTTTTTCGTACTAAAATATTTGTTTTTTACTAGGGGGCTCTGCCCCCTACGAGCTACGCTCGCCAACCCCCGTTCTGACACCACAAACTGTAAAAACACTCTGATTTGATCAACCTTAAAAGGATTGCGGAAGATTGAATTATAATTAAACGACCTGCTGTAATCGGCTGCTATAATCGGTCTTGTGTAATCGGCTGCTCGCTATAATATCTGCTATAATCGGGTTTCCATTCATTTTCCTTTGACCAAGGGATTTTAAAGCCGAATCAACTGCTGTCGAGACAGCTAACAACTGTTGATAAAATAAGGTTAATTAAACATTTGAAAATCAACTTGTGCAAAATGGTTAAGTAAGCAATGTCATTGCATCGGGAAATTTTATAACGATGCTAATAGAAAATGGGGTATTACTCCATTATCCCGACTCCTACTTTCTATAAAAGAAAAGAACTGTCGCCAAAATATAGGATTTAAAGCCAAAAGTGCATATCTGTGGCGTCGCATTCAATTGATACCAGATGCGTTACGCGTGGTAGTTACGTCATCGAGTGATCTTTAATTCAACGTTTATCTGTATTTTTAATTATATTTTACCAA
This sequence comes from Maratus michaelseni, assembly GCA_963931845.1. Lineage (NCBI taxonomy): Eukaryota > Metazoa > Arthropoda > Arachnida > Araneae > Salticidae > Maratus > Maratus michaelseni. Next base: position 162,167,624 of record OZ007594.1, on the reverse strand, counting down.
TTTATTAGTTATTTCGTTGATTTAAACGTAATTATTAAACGTAAAAATATAGCTTTTAATTGAAGGGAAATATTATTAATTACGCTGTTTTAAAATTTGCAATAATAGATAAAATATTTTGTCGAAATAAATCAATCTTACTCTACTTAATGATTTGAAAACGCGGAATAATTTAATTATTTATCTTTTTAATATTCACGCGCGAGTATATTTTTATTCCATCATTTTCTACATTTATTGCTTTTAACACGTGATCATTTAATTATTATTTTAAAGTTTTATTTCTGGTTTTAATAGTCTCGTGTAAATACATTTCTTAATTGAAAGGGAATATTATTACGTGCGCTATTTTACAAATTGGCAACAGTTCAAATAATGGAATTTATGAAATATGAAATAAATCTTCGTCAAAATAATGAAAATTTTGAATAAAAAATTGAAATATAACCTCAAAAAATGAGTCAAATTGAAAAAATAATTGCAGTCTGCACACCCCAACCTTGTCAACTATATCCTTACAAATTATTTTTAAATTCCTGTGCATAGTTTTCGTTTCTATAAAACTTTTATAAGAAAATTATTTTGACCAACTTTAATATTAAATATCTCTTAAAATAATTCTTCGATTTAAAAACTGTCTACTTCAGCGTGTTTATCGAACATTTCTTTATAAAACCACCAATTTTTAAATTTTTATTTGCAATAGTGTACTGGATATTAGTCCAGAAAGACTTCAAGGCACAAAATCTTAATTGACAGCGGCGGCCGCGGCTGTGGTTACTTTTTTTTTAATATAGAGAGATAATAAACAAAAAATGTCTGCCAATTAATAAAGCGAAGATTGCAAGGTTCAGATAGGAAGAGTTTACTTGTTTCGTTACAAAAAGCTTTTGGACACCACTAATTTTTAATTGAAATCTTCGCTTTATTAATTGGCAGACATTTTATGATTACATAAAACAAATATTTTAGCACGGAAAAAGTGGTGTATCGTTCCTAATTTTAGTTTATGGAGTCGAAAAAGCCAACAGTCAAGGGGTTAAATTTGGTTCGCTAACTCTGCCCAAATCCTTTTTTTTTTAAATAATTATTTTACTTGCTAAAATTCCCGATTTGTTAAAATAAAAATTTGGCAAACCTGGACAGACATGTCGCATCTCACTATGTAAAAGAGAAATGTATTTAAATAAATAAACACCATTTATTTATTGTACTAATTCGCTTACATTTTTGCATAACAAAACTTTTATTTATTTATGCAAATATAAGCAACTCTGCAAATAATTAAATATCATTTGTTTGTATTGAACATTGTTTGTATTGCGTTTGAAGTAAACCATTTTTTTCCTTGAGGGGGGGGGGGGACCGGTATCGCTAAGTTAAAGAATTTTTTTATTGAAATTATTTTCTACTATAAAACCGTAAGTCATGTGACTGTCATCAACAGTTCCGGGATGCCCGCAATGCATTTTCATATGCCAGGCGGCCATTTTCATTCAAAACTATTAATCGTATAAAACTGCATAAAAGTTACATTTTTAGAAAGATCGTTCAAAATAAATTAATATTTGAGAGCTGACTTACGTTCAATTATGTATATATTCTGCAATAACTTCAGTTGAAATTAGCTTCGCAGTTCAAATTCTCTATCCATGAAAGTAAACAAACAAACAAAAAAAAGATTCATTCGTCGTGAAGGTTTAAAATATTAAACCATTAAACCATGGAGATAATCGTTCGTAAAGTAAGTTTTCCGTGAATGATCTTTTGGAGCGCTGCCTGGTGTCAAAAAAATAATTCGCACCAGGACCTATGAGACAATTAAAGTTTACCATAATCCGTTTGATGAAGTGCTTATACAACTCATCTTCCGAATCTTTTTTTGACGTAAGTTGAATGTAAACAAACACAACTCATGTAATAATATTTAATGAATAAAATTTTGAAATGATCAGTTAATTTGGTATTTATGTATTATACGTGGCAGGAAGAGATATCACCGAAAATGATTGTTAATCGTCAATCATATTTACCATTGTTAATGACTAATCGCGTGCAAGACAGTAATTTAATATACATTTATGAAATACATAATATTATTAAGTAATTTTATGTTATTTGGGCGCAAATCTCTCCAATAGCATTTTTAAAATTGCCAATACCAGCTTTTGTTTTTCGCGTGGGCAAATTAGAAATGATACTTTGATTTTGAAATCAAATGTTTTGATTTATGATATTATTTCTTATTTTTCTATTTTCCATTTTAAACTAAAAGTGTGAATGTATTTTAAATTTTAACAGCTGTCGCAGACACTCTGGGGTTGGCACGATTTTCGTTTTGCGCCATTTTGGCAAGTAAACCCCATTTTCAGGTACCTGTTAGAGATTGCTATTTTATAATAATAAAAACCCAATTACGGAAAATTACTTAATATGTTTAAGAATCTCTGCATTAGCGAACATATTGCAACTGATAAGCAAACGGGCATAAAGCATAAATGCTTAAATGGGATAAGCAGCTTTTGTCAAGAAAAATGAAATACATAACAAAAAAAAAAAAAAAAAAAAAAAAAAAAAAAATGCGAAATGCTACCGTGATTGCAAAAGTTCTTGACTTGTTTGTTAGAATCTTCCGATTTGGAGAAGGATTAAGGAAAAAAATTAAATTAGGAATGAAAGTAACGAGTTACAATGCTTAACATACATTTAAGGGAGACCAAACTGGTCGCCAGTGGCGGCTAGTTTTCTACTATAGTGATTTTCGGTTTATTTAATATTTAATAGAGATTCCGTGATTATATAAAGCAAATATTACTACCTGGAAAAAGTGGTAGATATTTTTAATGGAAAAATGACTGTGTCTCGGATGATTTTTCTTTTCTGACTCATTAATATGTTTAATTTACTGTATGAACATGTATAGAACAGCGATAACAATTTCATACTATTATTTTTCGTGTATGCCTCGCGATTTTTTAACCAAAAATTTAATTTAAAAACTCGAGGTATGTGTATAACATGAAGATTTGGAATTTTACTACCTACTGCTGCTTTGGGAACGAAATCGTGCATGAAATATGCGCATGAAATATATGCATGAAATCAGTGGACGGACATTTTGAATTTAAATTTTCAAAACTAAGTCGCAAAGCCTTGTGTAAACTGTAATTTTAGGATTTATTAGATTTTAATACGATGTATGATCCAAAAGTTCGGGAACAAGGTGTAAAAAACTTTACCCTGAATAGTTAACAGCACCGGAGCGCCTTCAAAGTAATCACCTTGGGCTACGATACACTTCTGTCAGCGTTCCTATAACTTCTGGAAGTACTGCTGGAAGCCATTTTTCGAAACCTCCCGTAAGGCCTCCTACGATGCTGCTTTCACCTCATCTGATGACACAAAACCGCATCCCTGTAAATGTTTTTTCATTGATGGGAACAGGTAAAAGTCACACGAAGCTAAGTCCGGTGAATAGGGGGGATATGGAAGCACATAATTGTGAGTTTTGGCGAGGAACTGTTTTACCAACTGGGGTCGATGTGCTGGGGCGTTGTCATGCAGAAGGTACCAGTCAGTCGCCACTATGCCAGAACTTATAATTAAGGCCGTTTACGACAAATAATTCCCTCAAACGACGTAAAATGCATAAATAATGCTCCTTGTTAACTGTTCGTCCTTCAGGAATAAATTCTGAATGCACAATTCCTTGATAATAAAAAAATACCTCCATCATTACTTTCCCTTTGCTCCGATCCTGCAGGAATTTTTTCCATCGCGGTGAGTCCGAAGTCTCCATTGGTGTTTTACCTAAGTGTTGACATAATTTAATGTTGCAGCGCTGTTCAAGAAAAGCCGTCTTTCTCACGTCGCGGAGCAAAGGTAACTAACTTCCGAAGATAACAGCTCCGCGTGCGGTTCGGTCACATGACATGGGCTAAACCAATCTGGGCAGGTAGGGGAGGGTTGAGAGAGTCCATTTCAAGCGGTTTAAATTTAGGTACTTGCTTTTGTCGTCAGGAATGGCCACAGTCCCCGAATTTTTGGATCGTACTTCGCAGAATAAAATTTGTTTTAACTGTTTCTCTCTTATTTTTTTCATAATAAATCCCCCCCCCCCCCTAATGAACTTAATAAACACAGAGTGCACGTTTTACACTTAGGCGAGACATACACAAAAAATACGGTACTTATTAACTGGATATGGAAATTTTCAAACATTTCTGAACAAAAGAAGTAAACTGCACACAGACGAATGCGACTGTGATTCAAACTGTAATCCATTATACTACGTTTATCAATTTTTTTTATTATTTCCAAGTCACTTCAGATATAACACATCACTAGTCTTAGAACAAATTTTCAAATTCTTTTTACTAAATTAGTTTTAATTAAAAACCAAAAGAAAATTTCAGAAAGTACTACACCTTAGTACTTATTTATCGAGCAAACAAATTACATTTAATAGTATACGATATCCATTATATGTATGGCATCATGCGTTTTAAAGAGCAAAACTTAGAGTAAGAACAGTTACAGGAAAAATCGTTATAGAAGAAAGTATAGAAGAAGCTCCGACGTTTATTTAATTGTTAACGCTACGTCACGCTAACATGTATGCTTTGTTGGTGTCTGTTCTATCATTGAGATCGATCCAACTACAGACTTAAAGGCGTTGTTAGATAGCTCGATTAAAGAAGTATACTGCTTGATGATGGTATTAAATAATTTTTATTTTAAATATAATTATTTCTGTGTATTTTTTTCTGGTATTAGTGTTTTTTTTAAACGAATATATTCTGTTTTCGTTCATTGTTCTGTTTCTTGTGTATGCATCCGAATTTCCGAATCTGTGTTACGGATAGTTTCTTAACGATTTTCTTTCGTATTTTCTTGAAACTATTTATCATTAAAGTGTAATACTTCCGAAATCATTCGCCTCACCTAACTTAGTTCCATATTCTATTTGGCAAATATAGTTTCGATTTTTAACTAATACAAATTTATGGAGAAATATTTTGTTTAATACGGGAATACGAAAAAATTATAATTAAAATAGACGATAAACTATTATTAAAGATGATATTTACTTGCTTCATATTCTTTCTCAATCTGAGTTTATGTTAGAATAAGGAAGTGCCTTATGGAAGGGCCTTATTGGATCCCCAAAACAATTTTTTTTCATATTGTGCTTAGAAAATTTGCTCCAAAAACAGCTATCGTGGACGCATGGTAAGGTCATTGCAAATTAGCTTACAAAGACCTGTAATAAAAAAAAACAAAAAAAAAAACGACTTAAAGTGTTTTATTTTTTAACTTTGGGTTTTGTTGGTTTTATGTTATCCACATTAGAGTCCTTCACGGGTATGGCTATGCCGACCCGCACCCAAAACTTGAAATGAAAGAAAATTATTCCATATTTAAATGCAATTATGAAAAAAAATATTCTGTAATTATATTTCTAATATCAATTTTATCTTTTATGTCGGAAAAGGTTTATATAGGGTGTTTCAGTTAAACGTTTCAAAACTTCTAAGAGGGGTAGGGTACATCCTGACAACTCGAAATCATATAGCAATGTGGGGTCGGAAATGCTTTCCTGAAGCGGTATAAGAAGAAAGAAAAGAGACCGTAAGTGAGAAATCGTTTTAATAATACATGAAAAGGAGCAAAAGGTACATGGATTAAAGTAAGTGTTCGAAGTTGCTTCCACAGGCTACAATACACGCCTCACATCTCCGACGCATGGACATCCGAACATTCTGGGATACTCCAGGCGAATTTCGAATTTCTCCGGCAGCTACTGCGATTCTTGCAACCAGCTCCTCAGCATTGCCAACAGGGGTGTCATAAACTAGCGATTTCATATGACCCCAGAAATAAAAATCAAGACATGATAGGTCGGGTGACCGAGCAGGCCAATGCACGGGACCACCACGTCCGATCCACTGTTGACCAAATGTGACATCCAGGTAGGCAGAAAGATCAAGTAGTTATCTCCGGTTAGACGACATGGTAACAGGTAAGGTCCGATGAAGTGATCTCCCATAATACCGGCCCATACATTGACCGAAAATCGAATCTGTGCTGCACGACGTCGTATTGCATGCGGGTTCTCGACCGTCCAGATATGGTCGTTATGCGAGTTGAAAATTCCTTCCCTTGTAAAAGATGCCTCATCGGAAAACAACACTTCAGCAGGAAAAGTGGGATTTGTAGCACATTTTCCAAGATACCACTGTGCGAAAGCAATACGAGGTGCATAATCCTCCGGTTGCTGTGCCTGGACACGCTGCACGTGAAGCGGATGCATGTCTTGTTCTCGGAGAATCCTCCAGACGCTTCAAGGGGAAACCCCGACTACGTTTGCTAGACTTCGTGTACTCGTTCTTGGATTCCTCTGTACATGCTGCAGAACATTCTGTTCGACGGCTGGAGTCCGTGCTGTTCTTACCCTGACCCTGTCAGCTCTTTCAAATGAACCTATCTCAGCTAACCTCTGGTGCAGTCTTGCAAATAAATTATGACTGGGAATACGCCTCGTCGGATATCGTTCCGCGTACAAACGCTGTGCGGCTGGCCCACTACAATTTGCAGCCCCGTACACCAAATGCATATCGGCTAATTCTGCGTTCGTGTAATCATCCATCCTACTAACTTGGCGTTCTTGTGCGAAATGAAGATTCCCTGCACGAAAGCTCGGAACTTTCGCACAACGCCATCTACCGCGTCAGGAAAGCATTTCTGACTGACCATTGGTATATGATTTTTGTTCGTCAGGATGTACCCTACCCCTCTTAGAAGTTCTGAAACGTTTAACTGAAACAACCTGTATAGTAGAAGCTCGTTAGTTCGAACTTGTGAATGTCGAGAAAAAAGTTCGAATTACCCGAAGTTCTTGTTATTCGATTTTGAAAAAGAAAATGGCTTTTCATGCTACGAGTAAAAAAAAAAAGAAAACAAACAAACAAACTAAAAAAAATCATCATAATATTAGATAATTTTTTTGTATATTAAATTATAAAAGAATATTAGATTCTAAAATTAAAATTATTATAAGCATGTTAATCATAAAATCTTCTCAAAATAGCTTATTTTTTTAAATCATAAAAATGGAATTATAATAACAGCACTGGGAGTGCTGCGTTAGGCTGATTACCTGATAGGGACATACGCTGTACAGCCATGGTCAAGAAAACAGAGTTGGGCGCTGTAGGCCAAGATCCCTAGGGATTGTAGAGACACAGAGTTTAAGTTTTTAATAGCAGGAATAAAGCTGAAATATATAATTAGCTAAATATTAAAAAATATATATCTTACTTTTTTGGAAAAAAAGGTCAATCAGTCATGCTTATTGTAATTTGTTACTTTGACGTTTTTCAGTCCATCTTTCTATTTCGAATAAAATTTTCAGTTCTTTGTCTTCTGAAAGCTTTATCTAAATAAAAAAATTCATATATTATAATAAGAGCAAATCTTGTGTCTTTGTATATATATATATAAATCAGGTTTTATGCATTTAACAAAATCATTTACTCAACATAAAAAATACACTCTTCATTTTACATACACACAGTCTCTTCATATATGGCTAATTATTGTACTACTATCTTCCCATTTCATCTTTGTAATATTTAAATTAGTTTTCATCACATTCTAAATTTTATTTACATTAATTACTACCTTGTTTTAAATTTATTTATTTTTATTCCCTCTTCTCCCCTTTCATAATAGATGGCAGTACCAGATTTATCACTTAACTAGTCTGTAATTTCAGTTAATCCTTTTATTTTTATGCGATAGATGGCAGCACCAAACAATTTGATTTTCCTTTCATAATTTTTATCAATGCAATGACTTTGGGTTTTTTTAGCAGCCATTTTGGGTTATCTGGTGATATGAAAAGTTACAATATTTGTAATGTACTTTTAATCCAGTTAAATCTTTCTCAAAATTTTTGTTTTGGTGAGTTTTGTACATTGCTTTATGATCTAATTTCTATTTATGTTGATTCGATTTATGTCACGATTCGACCAATCAGACTCTATAGAACGTTAAAAAAACAGAAATGAACCAATCAGGGTACATAAAGGTGATTGTTATATGCTTTTACAGATAATTTGTTGTTACATCGAGCTGAACACAAAGCTGGGTCTTCCCAGCTTATTTAAAATATTAATTGCCACCATTATTGATTTTTCAAAAAGACGTTAAAGGATATTCGAAGTAGAGGTCTGGAAGGGTCGAGCCTTGACCCGAAGCCCGAGCCCGAGCCTGTCCGCGGGGCCAATTGTCATTCACGAGACCCGGACAGGGCCTGGTCTTCCATTTTTATGGTCCGGTACCAGGTGAGCAGTTCCTCTCGGGTAGTAAAGTAAGGGGCCGAGACCAGGCCTAACTTTCTTCTACACACTCGGGCTGGAGTACGGGCTAGATTTTTTTTCCGAACCAAGCCGTGACTGGACTTCATATTTCTTAGAGATTTGCAAGGGCCGAAATTTTCAAGCCCGATATTGAACCCAATTTCAGAGATACGGATAAAAAAAATACTCACTTAAAGCCTTTCTTCTTTACGACGATGCAATTCGTTTTCAAAATTATGAATGTTAACTCTTTCAAAAAAAATACGCGACTCCCGGAGACACTAGTTTCTCGCTAGCAACTAAACGTCGGTATTTTAAGTCAATCTTTTTACACGTTCTTAATACACTCGATTTATACACATATAAAAATATCGAAACATTCGGACGACTAAAAGTACTTAAAAATAAATAAAATCTGAAAAACTTCTGTTCAGAACGTGAACACGTGGGTGGTGTCCTGTCTTTGTTCATATTAGGATTGAAGAATCACAGGCGCCTTTAAATTTTTTTTATTTAAGACAAAACCACACGCACAGACACAAATACAAATTATCACGACACATCACACAATTTATAGGATATATCAGATCCAAGCTGAAACTTTTCGAAGGAATTACATACGGCTGACTGCCACATCTATTTTATTTTCACCTCTATCACCTCTCTCCACTTGACCAACACCCGTCGAGACTCCGCTCGAACGGTCTCTCTACTCGACCAGCACACGTCGAGACTCAGCTGAGACTTTCTCCTATTCTCCTCGCCATAGGCCACCAAAAGCGCAGTAACCTACCCCGCTAGATGGTGCAGTTGTTACAGCGGCTTCTGTTCATGTTTTTATATTTAAATATCCCTATTTTTGCACGTAATAGTTACACTACATAGATTTCAAAACAGTTATATTTACTTTTAAAAAACACAGTTTTTTTTATAAATAAATATTAATATTTTTTCACGAATTCTATACACAGTCTTCTAAACCGTTATATTTACAAATGATAAAAATTTCAAAGAGTTTGAATAATAAGAACTATTTTTTTTAACTATTATATGATCCGATGTGAAAAAAAAGTCTTCTTACAAGCGCCTTCGCCACTAAATATCAATATTTTTTTTCACGAATTTTCTACACAGACTTCGGAAACATTATTATTTGACATATATGACAATTGTTGTGAAAAATCCCTTATCATTCGGCTATTTGTCAAAGGTAACTGAAATTCAGCTTATTATATCGCCGATATAAAAGTTTTGTTATTTTTAGCGCATGCGCTGCTAAAAAGTATTTCATACAAATGCTCATATTTCGTTAAATGTTTAATATAATTAATATTCTAATTATAGTATTTTGTTTCTACTGAGCTTTGTCAAATTTCCTGAATGTTGCGTTAAATTTGGTTGGAAACTCTGCATGCTATAAGCAAAAATCATGTGGAAATGTCTTGAATTTTTTAAAAAACCCTTTATATATCCATGAATATACGTGATATTCTTACATAAATATTGCATAACATTAATATAGTCATGTGTTACAAATACAGATCATTTCGAGCATTTTATTTTATAGGGTTATTGGAAATATTTTTCTTATTGAATTTGTTGTTGGTCCCGTAATTGCGCTAGTGATGAATCCTTAGCTGGAAAATATGAGCTTAAACATGTTCGTTATATTCCCGAAGAATTCATCAAGTATTTTTCTAATTATTCGACTAAACGTCTAAAATCGGAAGGATTCGGTGACTTTTGGCTATAATCTTAATATGTATATTATATGTATAATATACGTATATCAGAGCTTGTTCTAAAGATATTGTGTTCGTCTCTTCTGATGATTTTTTAAGATAACTCTATCCATTCAAGAGTAGCTTTATAAATGAAATTTGACATCACTGGTTTTGAAAATCTTCATTAATATGTAAAATTATGGAGGATCATTAGGTTTGGTGAGAATCATCTTGAGGATCATTAGGTTTGGTGATTGACCAAATTAAATAAACATGATTTGAACTAATCATTAAATTAAAAAATAACCCCAACCCCTCAAACATACACCCTATAGAAATATTTAAATAAAATTTCTGGTGGGAATAAATTTATATAATTTAGTGAATAAAACATCCTTTACTGTAGGTCAATCTCCTTGAATTGGGGAAGTTTGTCCCAATTTATAAAGCTATAGAAAAAAAAAGTCCCTTTTGAGAATTATGATGCTGTATAAAAATAGAATATATAATAATCTATTTGTATATGGCAGGTTGAGATGCTGTGATTTGTGTGTTAAAGAGAAATTATCAGTATTTGCGTAAAAAAGAGTTAAACATCCGCAGTCAGTGGCGTAACTACAGGGTGGTGGTCAAGAGGCTCTGGGTAAACCTATTTTAAAGAAATATTCTTTGCCTTATTTAATCGCAGAATTTTTAGCTATTGTACAAGACAAAAATAACTTAACTAAATTAGTGGTATCCAGACCATTTAGACCCTCACCCTGGCTACGCCACTGCCCCCAGTCTATCCTATCAATTTAAGATTAATATGTAAAGAAAAGTAACTAAAATAAATCTAGATATTTGAATAAAAATGATGTTATATTTCTTATTCTTGGAATTAAAGTTCGTGTAAAAATCTATATTAAAAAATAAAATTTACTATCCTATCTGATTCATTCTTATTTTATGCTGTGGAGACATATAAAATTAACGAGACAAAATCGCATTTTTGGCGTACTATGATAAACTTTTAAACAAAATCTAAATTTTTTGCATATTTCTTTTATGCAGGCCTTTATAATCAAGATTATTTTTATATTTCATTTTTAACAATAAACCTTATACTTAAGCTGTTATTTTAAACTTACAACAATATTTCTGCTTGAGCTTCAATAATTGATCGTTCAGAATTCTACATTAAACTAGCTGTTTTCCTTTTAAGTGCCACTTTTTAAAAAGGTTTAAAAAATTCTTCATTATCCAACTTTGTTTGCTTAATATTTAGAATAGGTTTGGCGATAAGCTTTTACCTAATTAATTCAAGAATTTTCTCATATTTCGAGAAAAACCTCTCCTCTGATTGTTGTGGTTCATTATTGTTTCACAATAACTCGTCTTTCAAAAAGACGATACCAATGAAGTGTTATGTTGAACTTCTAGATCACTGCTTATCTCACCAATCCTATCTCTTGCAATTTTGAATAAACACGTATATTTTTTATATGTACTATTTTTTAATATCTTATGTTGCGTTTGACATATAAAGTTAATGAGACTAAATTTCGTTTTTTTTTTTTTTTTCATGATCAAACTTTAAAATTTTAAGAAGTTATTGATATTCGTTTTATGCATGCCTTTATAAATAAGATTGTTTAGATTTAGCTGTTAATAATAGACCTTATATTACTTAAGCTGTCATTTTAAACTTACAATTATATTTTAGGTTTAAGCTTTAACAATTGATCGTTCAGTGGTCTACATTAAGCTTGCTGTTTTCCTTTTAAGTTTAACATTTATATTTATAATAGGTTTGACGTTAAGCTTCCGCCTAATTAATTCAAGAATTTTCTTTTATTTCGAGAAAAGCCTCTCCTCTGACTGTTGCAGTTCATTATATATTGTTTCACAATAGCTCGTCTTTCAAAAAGACGATACCAATGAAGTGTTAGGTTGAACTACTGGAGTATTGCTTACCTTACCAATCCTATCTCTTGCAATTTTGAATAAACATGGATAATTTTTGAATGTACTAATTTTTTAAATTTTATGTTGCGTTGGCATATAAAATTACTGAGACTAAATCTCTCTCTCTTTTTTTCCGTGATCAAGCTTTAAAAATTTAGGAAGTTATTGATAATTGTTTTATGCATGCCTTTATAAACAAGATTGTTTAGATTTAGTTATTAATAATAAACCTTAAGCTGCCATTTTAAACTTACAATTATATTTTAGGTTTAAGCTTTAACAATTGATCGCTCAGAGTTCTACATTAAGCTTGCTGTTTTCCTTTTAAGCTTAGCTTTTTAAAAATTACTAAAAATTCTTCAATATCTAACTTTGTTTGCTTAATATTTATAATAGGTTTGACGATAAGCTTCCGCCTAATTAATTCAAGAATTTTCTCATATTTCGAGAAAAGCCTCTCCTCTGACTGTTGCGGTTCATTATTTTCGCATAATTACGAAATGCAACTAGAGCATTGCATATACGGTATGCAACTAAAGCATTGCATACCTGTCCAATCCTATCGGTTGAACCTTTGAATAAAAACAGACTACCAATTGTCTCCAAGACTCTTATATTCTTCTTTCCGACATACGCCTCCATTCTATCCGACACTATTGATTAGATTTAGATATTAAAAATAGACCTTATATTACTTAACCCATTCGCTGCCAAAACTATGTGGGCGGAGTCTTCGATATTTTTACTGAAATTCGTTTCCCACCAAAAATTCTGAAAGATAATATTTGGTAAGTTTGATTACAAAGTTTCTGTCATTAAATAAAGCATTTTTTAAAATATTAAAATAGTGGTCGCTAGACAGGTTTTTTTTTTTATCATACACTTTTATTTTGAATGTTGACAACCACGAGTATACTTGTGGTTGGCAGCGAATAGTTTAAGCTGTCATTTCAAACTTACAATTATATTTTAGATTTAAGCTTTAATAATTGATCGTTCAGAGTTCTACATTAAGGTTGCTGTTTTCCTTTTAAGTTCAACCTTTTTAAAAATTACTAAAAATTCTTCAATATCTAACTTTGTTTGCTTAATATTTATAATAGGTTTGGCGATAAGCTTCCGCCTAATTAATTCAAGAATTTTCTCATATTTCGAGAAAAGCCTCTCCTCTGACTGTTGCAGTTCATTATTGTTTCACAATAACTCGTCTTCAAAGAGACGATACCAATGAAGTGTTAGGTTGAACTACTAGAGCATTGCTTACCTCACCAATCCTATCTCTTGCAATTGTAAATAAAAACTGATAATTTTTATATGTACTTTTTTTTTAATTTTATGTTGCGTTGACATATAAAATTACTGAGACTAAATATCTCTTTTTTTGTGATCAAACTTTAAAAATTTAAGAAGTTATTGATATTTGTTTTATGCAAACCTTTATAAACAAGATTGTTTAGATTTAGTTATTAATAATAGACCTTATATTACTTAAGCTGCCATTTTAAATTTACAATTATATTTTAGGTTTAAGCTTTAACAATTGAGCTTGCCGTTTTCCTTTTAAGTTCAACTTTTTAAAAATTACTAAAAATTCTTCAATATCTAACTTTGTTTGCTTAATATTTATAATAGATTTGGCGATAAGCTTCCGCCTAATTAATTCAAGAATTTTCTCATATTTCGAGAAAAGCCTCTCCTCTGACTGTTGCGGTTCATTATTTTCACATAATTAAGTTCAACTAGAGCATTGCATACCTGTCCAATCCTATCGCTTGAAACTTTGAATAAAAACAGACTACTAATTGTCTCCAAGACTCTTATATTCTTCTTTCCGGCATACGCGTCCGTTCTATCCGACGCTATTGTTGATTCTATTATTCACTTTGATAAGATTTTATCTGTGTCGTAATTAAATATTTTTCTTCAAGGAAACTTTTCAAAACTATTTAATAATTTTGAGATGCGACCCGCTCATTCTAGTAATTTGAGATGGAAGTCGATTTATTAATTGAGATACTTACGTAATTTTCTAAAAAGAAATGTAAAGGAATTTTTAAGTGAGTATGACGAAGTGCTTCTGTAGTTTGTTGGGGGAAATTTGTTTTGAATAATCCCTGAAAACAACGGAACAAGTTATTTTAACACATAAACAAAGCAGTTCAACAAATGGCAGTGATAAAAATGAAAAGATTTGGAGTTAAATTTAAAGTAAAACTGAAACACATAACTTTCTTAAAGCTAGTGTCAGGTTGAATTTAATCTTTTAGAAATTCCTTTTCCAATATACAAAGCTAAAGCCAAAACTGTTAACTGGATAAACATTAGTTTTTGGCCCCCTTTGATAGGGTAATTTTTTTCCCTTTTTTCTAAACTATTTAGATTGTTTTAATATAATTTAGGATTGTTTTAATATAATTTAGGATCTATATTTACTGCATATCTGATTGACGTTTCTTTGAAGACTGTTCAAATGCGTTGTATTGGGTTGTCCGGAAATTTCTTGCCGGATGGGAAAATCAATTCGTATCGGAAAATTATATCATTAAAATACTAGACATTGATTTCGGTATCTGATGTCTAATAATTTTGATGAATAAAAATTCTATGTATTTCCTATATTCATACCTATACTAACCTTAATTTAACTATATTTAAATGTATGGCAATGAAAACTGCCTTTTTTTTAAAACTGGGGTAGATTACGCTCTTCCCGCTTCACTTTGCCTTTTTAGCGAACGATTTGCCTTTATAAACAGTAAAACATCTTTTCTTATCATTTATTTACTTATTTTTCTACGTAGGTATTTTATTCTAATATGTTCCGCTTCAGCCTACTATTTTTTGCTCTTCATTCGACTCTTAAATTGTAAGTTAAATTGGATTGGCTGCTGTACGCAAGTTAATCTTGAATGGCTATCTTACTTATTTCGGATTGGCTGATGAAGTTGACGGTGAAATCCTCAGCTTCTCTTTCATTTTACAGTGCATTTTTGCTACTTTTATACTCCTTTCTACATGGCTCCTTTAAGATGTGATACACAAATACTCATATATAGGGAGTAGAGTTGATTTCAACTAGGAATCCCCTTGACACAAGATACCGTTTACTGTTTACTGTCTAATAACTAACTGGCAGAATTTTCCGGTACCAAGGAATTTTCCCAACTGACACGAACTTTCCGGAGAACCAAATACAAGGTTAAAAACATAGTTACATAGACATAGATTTAGCAAATTTTAATGCATTTTAATTTTATCAATTTGATTTTGTTTATGTAAAGCGCTCGTAATACTATCAGGGCCTGACTAATGCCAGGGCACGTGGGACTGTTGTCCCGTTTGAGAGAGGGGTGCTATCGGAAGATTTTCGTTTAGAGGGTGAAATACGGTTAAAATTGGCCAAAATGACCAATATTCTTACATTTTTAAATATTTAGAAAAATAATGCGGCCCTCTCCTTCCTCTTACTGTATTCAATACTTCATGCCCTACCCCTTCTAAAAAAGAAGAAGAAGAACGAATTACATTATCAGGAAACTATTGATTAAAATTTACTATAACAACTTAGTAATCCATTGTTTTCAAAATAGATTCGTTATTCACGTTTTCCTTGTAACGAGGTAAGTTAAAAACATTGAAGATGACCAATTGGAGGTATTTTCCTTTTCGACATCTTATGACGTACGTAGATAAGGAAAGGAAAAGTTTGCAAACAAATACCCTCGTGCATGTTGATGCAATACAAAGATTAAATTTTATACTGTGGTGGAAAATTTCATGATATGATAAATAGCCAACAGTGACTGAAAGACTTGTATTTACACTTCAAAGGCTCACATCAGCCCTTATATTTCTATCCAAAAAAAAAGTAGTGATTTTTATTATTTTTTAAAGTTATAAACACTTTTTTTTTGTAATACCCTGTATACTGATAGGAATAGTATCTGGTGCGAAATTTATGTATACATACAATAAGTATGAGGTTTAGTACCAGCCACTGCAGCATAATTCACCAACAATTTCTATGGATAGATAGAAGGGGTCTCCCAAAATTATGCTCGCCCAGGGACCGTAGATAGTCTAACAAGGAATATCTCCTTAAAGCGCATACTTAATTATTTTTTAAATGTTAACTCTTGTACGTTATAAGGGATCAGTCAAATTTAGCTGCGGTATTCCAGTAGAAAATCTGTAAAAAAATAATATACTTTTGAGTATTTGGCTCAAAAAGACGCACGATTTGGTGATTAACACCTTTTCCTCGCGAAATGCAAGCGATTTTAATGCATTTGGAAACTGTTTGTTAGATATATACGAGTGTTTAAATGCGCAGTACCTTAATAAATTTAAAATTAAACAATGAAATAGTTTGTTATTTTTTATATTATATCTTTATATATTACTAGTGGCCCGTCCCGGCTTCGTGCGAGAGGACAATATGTTGACAGAAATGTAGAGTAGGGATGAGTAGGTAATTTAGAAATATTGTTCTAAATCGGGAAAAGCGGGAGTGAGACAAAATTGCAGTACTTATACAAAGTTTAAACATTAAATAAAAGTTCGTAAAAATGTGATAAATAATTTTTTCTGCTTATGTACATATTGAAACTAATAAATTAATTTTAATACAGCAGAACCACCCGGCTTCACCCGAGTTAACCTAGGCCTTTCGGGTAACATAAGTAAAAATGTAATTTCCTAAAAATACGCCGATCACAATAATAATACATAGTGCGATTATACTTGGTATTTATTCACTTAAAAAAGAAAGGTATTAATTTTTAATTTATTTAAAGAAAGGTAATCTTAAGTTTTATCTTAAATTTTAAAGTATTATTCGCAATCGGTATCTTTAGCATGTACCCCATTTTACTATTCCATAAAAACTCATTTAAAATACTTCACTGAACCATGCGGAAGCTTACTTCAAAGTTATTCTTTAATTGTTTGAATAGATTGCGGAATGTTTTTATCTCATCTTATTTTTTAGTTTTATTTAGATTAAAACAGGATACTCATTTAAATCAATTGCAAAACATACTTGAATACGAATTAAATGCCTGGTGGATTTTTTTTTACATTTGATGAAAAAAAGAAAATTTTAACCAAAAGTTTTCCTGCATTGTTTTTGTGAGATGTCGTGCATGCAAATTCTACCCATTTT
The DNA here is from genome assembly GCA_963931845.1 of Maratus michaelseni. Taxonomy (NCBI): domain Eukaryota; kingdom Metazoa; phylum Arthropoda; class Arachnida; order Araneae; family Salticidae; genus Maratus; species Maratus michaelseni. Next base: position 162,150,426 of record OZ007594.1, on the reverse strand, counting down.
TTAAGATTTCTATTGTTAACTGCTATTATTTTAAGTATAGTAAAACCTAAATTATCCGAACTCCATCCACCCAAATCGGTATCAGAAAATAAAAAATTGCATTTAAAAAAGTTTTATTAACATTCGAACTGTATGTGTTTGTTTGTAAAACGATACCCTCAGTTAAATTCGTATTTAAATCAATTTTAAAATTTATGTTTAATTGTTAGTTTTAAAAATATATGTTTGGATGATTCTAAATTGGTATTTCACCAATTTTAGAGGAGTATTTCTCATATTCTAAAAAAATTCGGAGAATTCACTTGTACCTTTTAAATTGGAATTGGAATTTTAAGTGAAAGCAGGCTGTGTTTCACTGAAAAAAAAAAAAAAAAAGACAGATGTTTCTTAATCTAGGAAAATATAGTATAACCACGAACGAAAATATAAAATAACCTCTTCCGAGTTACTAAGGATTCTGAAAAGCGTTCTTTACTCTTCGAAACCTCAGAAACCAGTATATTTCCGAGATTTAACCACTACCTCCTTAATACTAAATGCTGATCGTATTCATGTTTTCTCGATACAGAAATTGGAAGTTAATTTTTTCCAGAGAACAGTGCCATCTATCGACGACAACTGACATGATCTTTCAATATATATCAGTACGCTACCTCTGTTATACATTAACGTACATATATTACGGAAGTAGTGATCAGTAAATAACGTAAACAAAGGCTGTATTGAGAATATTTATATGGAAAGTTTAAAAAATATAGCTTAAAAAATAAACTTTGTAATTAATTTCTAGTATTTCACAAATGTATTTATCTTTTCTTTTATAAATAACAATTTAAATTACTGTAGTAAATGATATTTTTAGTTTAAAATATTTGTTTTAAATATAAAAGTTCTTTTTTTAATTAATTATAACACATAAATTAATAACACTGACCTTTATTTATAAATAGATTTCCATAAAAAATAACACAAACAATGTTTATGCAGCAAAAATATTTATTAACACTATTAACCCGGGAGAAATCGCGCATATCTAGGGTATGAATTGTTTTTACTTTGTCACCAATAAATACAAACAATAATTCTCAACTTATTTAGTCAGTGACAACTGTTACAAATTGTAGGATAAAATACGCTAAAGATTACTTTTCGAAAAGCAGTGGTGATAATTGTAAAATCTGTACGCACTCGGGGTATGTCATACCCCATGCGATTTCTTCCGGGTTAAATTTAATTAATAGATCTAACACTATGAGTAAGTTTTAAAAAGATTAGTACAAAATACGAAAGTAGTGGATTAAATTAAAATTACTGGTATCAACTGATAATACATGCCCCAGATGGTAGCGCCTTGATGGTGCTACTATCTGGGACATGGTGACTTCCATTTTTGAGACAAATACGATAGGCATTTAGTTATTACGGAGGTAGTGATTTAACACGTTCACTATCGGGTTAAAATTAACGGAATTTTATTTTAATTCAGAAATTCCTACTTTATACCAGAAAATACTAAGAGCAATATTTTGTTTATTTAATGAAAAACATTTCGTGAGTGTATAAAATAAAAATTCTTTTTTCAAAGTTTCCGGTATAAATTCGTAGTTTTCGATTAAAAATGGAATTTCAAATGAGTGACCAAGCGACGCCACGTATGCGTTCTAAGTAGCGGACGTGTTAAAGAAGTATTTATAAAAACAAGGTTTCCTTTGCTGCCACTTATTTTCGGAAACGTTTCCGAGTAACTTTTATAGCGTATTAATCAGTTTTCTCAACCCTAAATATATGTTTTTAATATGCTATCAATTCCCAGTTAAACATCTTCAGCTGCGTAATTGAATTTATACATGCAAGGGTAACCGGAAGAAAATTCTGCTATCCCCCCCCCCCCCCGCCCTGTTGAAAAGAAATCCTGGCTACGTCACTGGTATCAATTACATCTCAGATGTAGACAAGAGCAAAAGAAATTTCGGCACCACTCAAAGAAATTTTTACCTCCCCTACACCAGTAAATGGCGCCTCTGATGTAGAATATTTCAAGAAAAAATATTAGCAAAAATTATCATATGACAAAATTCGTAACAATAATCTCGCAAATTTAGTTAATTCGTTACAGTTCCACACAATATTTAACTAAAATGTGTATTTCCAAATTATTTCATTCTTATCATAAAAATATAAGCTTAATTGTTAGTCTAACAGACAAGCTCCATAAAGCCAGACGTATGCACAAATACTTTCAAATACAGTAAAAAAGATGACTGAATTTTTAGTACCTATTGTGAATTAGAAATAATGCTTTTTAATACGGAAACAGTGTAACTGTTTTTTTCGTTATTCTAAAGAATGCTTTTTACTTACCCATCATACGTAGTATAGGGAAAGTCTTGTAATCGTTTTGAAAATTGAAAAAAAAATTTTTGACGGATTTACACGTTTCAGACACTGGATATTCCGAAAAACATATATTCAGAAAAAAAAAAAAATTGCTGTCCGTCTGTGTGTCTGTATGTCTGTGTATCCGTGTGTCTGTGTGTCTGTAAACGCTCTATCTCTCGAAAAAATTGAGATAGAGACTTGAAATTTGGTATGTACGTAGTATGTAATAATGGGAAGAAGCTCATTGATTTTCATTAACCTCGATTATCCGGAACAATTTTTTTTCGGACTCTCGAAATATTCGTTCTGATAAAAAGTACATAAAAATTTTCGAAATTGTTTATTTTAAAGAGGAAATATAAATAACAATAAAAAAACACAAATTTTGCATAAAACATGAAGTCGATCGGATAATGAGTTGCCGAGATATTTGTAATCCTATTTTCCAAACTCTTCGATTTTTCATGACCCTGTATTTCATCAAAATTTCAATTCAAAGATATATTTTAACTAGAAATAAGACGCTTAATCAGATGCAATAAACCGCTAGTTAATAGGATTATTGTTTTTGGAGTTATAAGGATGTTTCTTTTAAGAAATTCAGTAATCGAGCCTTTAAAGTTTATGACGTCATCAAGCCACGATTTTATTCGAATTGCAATGCATTTTATATGTAGTTTACACATTTTTTTATTTTAATATTTTATATTATGCATATCCATGATGGGTAAGTATTACGGTGGCCCCCAACGACTAGTTTAATACCAAAATAGTGTAACTGTTTTTTATTCTAAAAAAAGAAAAAAAACTGTTACATAGATTTGTGATTGATAAGAAAAAATGAATTTCAAACAGCTGATATTTTCGAGTGAGGAAAATTTTTGAAAGAGGGAGAATTCGGTTTACTTTATAAATATTAACGAATCACTTTATGTGCAAATGTACTACATTCGTAAAAAAAGAAGAAGAACGCAACAATAAATTCTATTTTCATTCTGCTAGTGTGTGAAGGTGTGTGTATAGGAACAAATCTTCTAGACGGATAGAGAAGATACAAAATTCCAAGCATAATATTATTTCCTAAGTGAAAATAAATGCATTTTGGAATATGGTAGAGTAAAATGCAATAAACATAACAAAAAAATTATAGGAAATATTTTGTCTATATTTTGGAAAGAGTTTCTGGGAAACGAATATAAACTTTCCAAAAAAAAAAAAAAAAAAAAAAAAAAAAAATGATACATTTATTTGAGTGTCCTTTTTTTTTTCTTATAAATTGAAATTAATTTATTATATTTGTACTTTTTTTTGTACTTTTCTGATTTTTTATATTAGTTAATAGTGCGGTTAAAAAGTAAATACTAGATAGCAGTTCAATTGGTATAAATTGTTACCTGTGAAGCAACAACAGCAACAAATAAACTGGATCATCAAATAAAAATCGAGGCTAACGAAAAAGTATGGCTACCGCGGTGCTTTACGCATATCTTTTTTTACAGACCGCGACAGTCACATGATGCCCGAATCCACCAATGCAGGTGTGCGAAAAGAGCAACACGTCACTCTAGCGGTCTGTAAAAAAAGATAAGTGGAATGCACCGCGGTAGCCTGTCTTTTTCGTTAGCCTCGATAAAAATGCTTCTAGACTCTAGACAAACATTAGCTACTAGCAGACTACGCCCGCAGCGCTGGTCGGTTTCTCCAAAAGAACCTTGAATCAAACGAAATATATCGGTGAATTTAACCTTTTATTTTAAAGTAGTCTGTACCTTTACCTGGAATATCCTAAAATAACATAAAAACGGATACTTATTTCACTAAGTTATTTTTTTTAATATGGTTTACTATTACATTTACAATTTTCCATTGATTTATATGTTTTATAGCTACATTTTTTAATAACGTAAATTAACCTAAATTATTCACAACTAAAAAGAAATGGCGCATCTAGTATTTGTCGAGAATTAAATAAAAATCATGCACTCGCGACATCATAATTCACTTTTATATTTTAACAGAATAATAAGGCTACTATAATTTGTGACTCGTGCTGACACATTGCTCTTATCGTTATTTTTTTAAGCGTGAAGTTTTCGCTATGGTACTCCATTGTGAAATTTGGTAACTTTTGAAATTCAATATTTGAAAAATGGCATAATCAGTGGATTTGAAATTTATATCAAGAAAAATACAACTTTTTACCTTTCTAACGCAGTTTGTCTAACAATTTTCTGACAATTACTTTTCGAGCAATTAATTTTTTTAGTAACTTCAAATGTTTCATTTTCCGAGATTAATCTGTGGCAACGATAAGCGAAAATCCCAATCGTCAGCAACGCATAGCTTTTTATTAAAGAGGACTAGCCGCCACTGGCGACCTGTTTGGTCTCCCTTAAATATATGTTAAACATTGCAACACGTTACATTTATTCATAATTTAATTTTCCCTTAATCCTTCGCCAAATCGGAAGATTCTAATAGACAAATCATGAACTTTTGCGATCATGGTAGCATTTCGCATATTTTTTGGGCACAGGTGTCACATACGCACGTTGGCGCGATTTTTCCCCTCGCCAATTTGGCGAATTTTTTTAAAATGGAAATTGTTGTTTATTTACGTTTATTTTTTTTAGTTCTATAAATTATTTTTGATATGTATATCAATATTTATTTACATCAAACTATCATTTATTTATTTTTATTTCCTTTTTTAATTATGAGTATTTTTGTTAGCCGGGAGCAAATGATAAATCGCCAAAATTGTTCCCATCATCATCATTCATACTACATTAATTTAATTTTAAATTATAAACCTGTCACTCATTTCATTTAAAATACTTAACTTTAATACAAAATGCTTATATTACATAAATTTAAAATACTTCCACTTTTCATTTAAATAGAAAATAAATAAATAAATAAGAAATAATATCATAAATCAAAACATTTGATTTCAAAATCAAAGTATCGTTTCTAATTTGTGCACGCGATAAATAAAAGCTGTATTAGCGATTTTAAAAATGCTAAAAATTTGATTCATTAAACATTATTACATGAGTTCAATTTACGTCAAGAAAAAGTCCGGAAGGAAGCTGAGTTGTATAGCACATAATTATGGTATACTTTGATTGTCTCACTGGTGCGAATTATTTTTTTGACGCGAGGCAGCGGTCCAAAAATTCATTCGCGGAGAACTTGCTTTGCGAAAGATTACCTCCATGATTTAATATTTTAAATGTTCACGACGAATCAATCTTTTTTTTTGTTTACTTTCATGAATAGAGAATTTGAACTGTGAACCTAATTTCGACTGAAGTTATTGCAGAATATATACATAATTGAACGTAAGTCATCTCTTAAATATTAATTTATTTTGAACGATCTTTCTTAAAATGTAACTTTTATGCAGTTTTATTCGAAAAAATAATTTTGAATAAAAATGGCCGCCTGGCATATGAAAAAGTGAAACGGCCATCCCGGAACTGTTGATGACAGTCACATGACTTACGCTTTTATTTTAGAAGATGATAAACTTTTACTTAAATCCCACCAAAGATAACGATTTTCGAAATAAGTGAAACTTACCAATATGATTGTAGTATTAGTTTACGAGTGTCGTCGTAAGGACTGGTGTATACTCTAAAAGCGTGGATGAGGGCTGTAGTGGAATGTATACTGTGGTATATGCCATATACCTTCTGAATTTTTTTCAGAACTCCCATATGATATCTGTTTCTCAAGGAAAGTTATAACGTGTACTTTCTGGCGTATACCCTCTGCTATGGCGTATGCTCTCTGGTTTTTAGGTGCGTTCGTAATTGTAGAAATGCGTAGCACCTACAGTCGTCGTCTTGTCCGTTTGTCTGTCCGTATATAACAGCGTAAAAACTACCCAACCGAATTGTTTGAGATTTAATATATATATAATCGTTGCAGAATTTTGTCGAGTCATTTCAAATTTTATGAAAATCGAATCAAAACACAAAAAGATATTAATAAAAGTTTTCTTTATTCTATTAAATCCTATCGTACGTAATAAGCGCAAGTTATGGGAACGAGGCAAACAAATACGGGCAAACCACTTTTTTTTTTTTCATGTGACAGGCGGCTATTTTTATTCAAAATTATCTTTTCGAATAAAATTGCATAAAAGTTACATTTTTAGAAAGATTGTTCAAAAAAATTGTTTGTTTGCGAGATGAGTTACATTAAAAAATGTATAGATTCTGAGATAACTTCAGTGAAAATTGGATTAACAGCCGAATATCTCAATCCATTAAAGTAAATAAACAAAAGATTCATTCATCATGAGTCATAGAAATATTAACCATGGAGGTAATCATTCGCAAAGCAAGATCTCCCTGGCGAATTTTACAGCACTGTCTGAAAAAAAATTCGCGTCTGTAAACATGGCATACGTAATAAGAAAAAAAAAGTGCATCCTCATTTCGTTCATAGCAGACGATGCAATTTATTTCACTGAAATAATAACGATGATTTTTTACATTGTAAAACTAGTTATAGCACGAAACGAACGCACCTCATTTGTCACTTTAACGTACAATTTCCAAATTGTTAATCTTTGGTAAACAGATTGCAATTGGGGTACCCCCCTTGCAAGCATAACTCAACAGCTTTAAGCATAACTCAAAAACTGCTTTGTAGTATGAGCTGTAATTTAGGATACCCATATTTGAAGCTTCTAAAATTTGATTTATGTTAAAATATTTATAGGTTACAATTCATATATTTTTCGATAAGTAATTTTGATTAATTAATATTTATGTAGTTTTTTAAACCAACAATTCTACCTTCAAGTGAAGCAGTTGTAAAAATGTAAACTTATCTAGTGTGTTTCAATGTATTTCTTACTATTGTTGTTTACGATGAACTTATAGTTTTTTCTACTCAGATCAAACATTATGAATCGTTCCATATTTTATCTGGTTCGTTTATTCTTTTTAAAAACACTGCTGAGGAAAAGAAAAAAAAGGCAACAATATTTTTATTTTAAATAATATTCAGTGATGAGAACATCCTCGTACATAACATCTAATTATGCATGTTTTGTGGCATAAAATTTCACGATGTGATATGTCAAAGTGTTCTTCTTTTCTTTCTCTGATATCCTGGCCCCACTAGTGTCTGAGAGGTTCTGCTCTTAAAGCTGGTAGATGAGAGGTGCAGGGTTCAAAACCCTGTCGCGCTCATCGACCTAACTGTTCGGAGTTTTCCGTGGTTTTCTTCGAACCTTGCCGTAAATACGGGTTAGGATCCCTTAGAAAGACTCCCACGGAGGGCACTCTCCCCCCCCCCCCCCAGGGCCTATATCCCTCGAGTAGATAATCGGCCGTCATGAATCAACCAACCATCTCTGATATCCTGATCAAAGTAATATTTAGCGGTCAAACTTCAAACTCTGCACATCACGAAAATATAGCCCTGTTCACGAACGGCGATCGGGTCGCGCGCGCGTAAAGGAGACTGGAACATGGAATGGGTCTCTATTACGGATGTATGCATAGTGAACTTGAAAGCAATGAGTTTGGAACATTGATTTGAAATAATTATGGCGCTTATTATAATGATGTTTTGTTGTACTGCAGAACTGAAGTTGGTAGCGGAATGGTTAGAGCGATGAATTTGAATTTGGGGAGTACGGGTTCGAATCCCACACCTTCCAGGTCGTTTTTTCTACTTTTTTATTTAAAAATCTTTTATCGGTTGCTTTGTATTTTTCATGATAAATGGAATATTTTCCATAAAAGTAAATTTTAATATTAATGATAATTTCAGATGTATTTCTAGGATGAAAATAAAATGCTTATTTCAGTACATACGTAAAATAGAGCTATTTCACGATTAAAATTTTACATCATAGTGCCTTTTACTATTTAACCGTTATTATTTTTTTTTTTTTTAGCAAAAGAAAAATAAGTATTGTGCGAAAATATCCATTTGTACGTAGGATAATTTCTCCAGGTTTTTTATAAGGGGAATTTCAACAGTGAACTTTTATTAAGAATAGAATGAAAAACATATTTTACAATATATAAATCAATGTAAAAATTACTATGAATATAAAATGCACATTATTTTAATCAGAAATATCAACACATATTTTTCTAAAGACGTAAAATACATGTGGTTTACTGTCTAGTTTCGTAATGAATAAAATATGTTTAGAATATTTATAAAATTTCGCACATTGTTCGCACATTATTAAAATATGTAATCATAAGGAAAAAATAATGTAATAAATAATGCAATTTACATCAATAATTTAATTTTAAGAAACAATATTTTCAGAAATTAATTTTGCTAATTAGATATTTATGTTTCATCCTGGTTGTTATCGAAAAAGCTATTTTAATGAAATGTTTAAAAAGTCTTTTTATCAAATTTTGACAAAAATTTTTATTTTGCTATTACAAATAAATATCATAAAATGTTGATATCACAATTTTGATTTATTAACAATATTCTATTTATCACGAAAAATATGCAGCAACTGATAAATCATTTTTAAATAAATAAAAATAGAAAAAGTGTCTGCTATCAACTTATACGTCGCTAAAACTAATATATACATCATACTCCGGTACTCTATAATTTTTATATTGGGTCATTGGGAAATACGAAGGATTAAAAAGTCATTTTTAGAATGTTAAAAAGTTGAAATTTTTTTTTTATCTCCGATTGAGCTGCTATAGCTGTATCAATCAAAACACCATACCAAGTAAAACATAAACGCAAAAAAACAAATCATATGATGAGACCACCGAGAGATTTTTTGTGGGTCGAGCGAGCGAAGCCTGAGTGAAAAATTTGCGGGTTATGAACGCTGATCGGGCTAACCCTCTGAGCGTTTAGAAAAAGGGTAAAATTCTAATGTTGTTTTCTTTGCATTTTGTTTTAAATGCTAAAAAAATATGATTCTTTCAGCATTATAAATAAAACTTAATTACAAATATGAATGTAACCATTGATACTATTAATCATTCTTCAATGTTTTGAAAATTCATTAAATCTATAGAATTATATTATCTTAAACATTGCATATATTGCAGTGAAGCCTGGAGCTTAGTGAATGGAATATTACGTTCCACACGCTTAGAGGGCTAAATCAGATGCTTTTCATGAATGATTTGGATTTTGTATGAGTGAATATAAGCATGTATTTCTTTTACGAGAGCCATTGTTTTGGAATGATAAAGAGTCGTTGGTTTCACCTGTTTTAAACTATAAAAGTACGAAATAAGTAAATTAGTTCAAAACTCCTTGCTTCGATAAGGACTACTCCATGAGGAATATCTCCTTGCGCGCGGCGCGGTCCGATTAACGTATTGTGATCAGAGCCTACGTTTTAATACATATAGAACCTATTTTTGTTTCAATGGTTGGTTTGTTGGAGGCGATACGGCATTTGAAGACGACTTTCGCACACGAGGATTAAATAGACAGGGACTTCTGTTTAAAAAGGATTCCGACCCACTACAAAACATCCATGCCTGAGTCGGGATTCGGATCCTGCACACTTTGTCTAGTAGCCAGTGTTCCAACCACTAGACAAGCAGGTGGGCTTTTTTATTACAATGGTTATTCTTATTAGGACTAAACTGTGGCTTTTACAATATTTTGTAAAAAAATTGCAATTAGTCTCCTTTAAATTTGTATTTTCTCTCAACGGAACTTTAAAATAGATCTTAAAGAATTTCATTGTTTGGCGTCATAGCCAAACTACAAAATAAGTAAAACACCTAAATTTTTAATAGATTGTTTAAAGAACTTCAAAATTAGAAAATAAAAGAAAGAAATTCCATCAAATGTCAAACAAAGATTCACTAATGATAGTTATAAAATCACTTATCTTGTTGTACTTTCAGTGTTGTCAAGCCGGGGAAATTTTTTAATTCAAAATATCTACCATTATTTCATAATAGTAATCTTTGCTTCACTGAGTGGCAGGCATTCGTATTTCGTTTTTGTAATATTTCACAAATGTTTTTATACTTTGTAAACATTTTACAATTAACTTTAATTTTTAATTTATCTTTTCTCCATAAAACGAAACTTCAAAACACATCTCAAAGAACTTCATCGTTTGGCGCCAGAACCAAACTATAAAATAAATAAAATAGCTAAATTTCCAACAGATTGTTTAGAGAACTTCAAAACTAGGAAATAAAAAAAGAGAGAAATTCCTTCAAACGACAAACAAAGTTTCACTAAGTGGTCTCTCGGAACTACTTTTTTTTTATTGTCAGGAAAAATTCCGCCACAATATGTTAGAATTACGTACCGAAATAAAATAAACGGTTTCTTCTTTCTTTAAATCATATTAGGACTTATCTCTGTTCGACCGGGGACACAAAAGGCCCAGTCCCTAGATACAGTCCGGACAAAAAGAAGACCGATGCTCTGTGATGCCATTCGGCGCACTCAATCTATTTATCGTGCCTCAAATGTCGCCCGGAGCTGTCCCTTCTGAACAGTCTCAGCGGGATAATGACTCTCTTTTCTTTCTTTACCACAAATGTTGAACGCTGTTTTTGTTCAGGCACCAAAAATCTTTGTTTGAAAAAAAATTCTTCGTTAAATATATTTCTTTCTTTCCAACCATTTATTTAAGAATTAAGAGAATCTATCGATTGTGACGTATTGATCATCATTTCGTTTTTCAATACGTGTTTATTATTTAAGAAAGATTTAGATTGTGGGTATTTAGTGAAATAACTTTTAATCCTTTAACGGTCATTGGTTTCCCTATGAAACCACAAAACTTTAATTACGAAATTTAACAATGACAGCAGAATTTTAATAGAAATGTTTTCCATTTATTATGTATGTGAAATATCGCTTTTTTATTATATATAAATAAATTTGTTTATAATTTCCGGTGTCAATCATTTATTTCAACATTTTAGCAATTGAAGTGCTTTATCCGTTAAAGGGTTAACCTTTTTAACACTTTCCAACATAGTTGAAAAGTGTTTATGAATTCGGTTTGTCTGTCTGTCTGTCCGTGCTCTAACTCATGTAAATATACTCGGATTTCCATGTAATTGATACGTGTTATTTGTGTTCTATCACATGTTTAGTAATGAAAATGAAATGTCATTCATAGTTCATGCACACAAAAGAATTCCGTTATATTGGTGTCTATGGAGAAAAATCGTTTGCAATGTAATTTAACGATGTTATACTATTCAAACATACTGAAATTGATATACATAATTGAGGTGCACCACAAGATGTTTACTTAGAATGTGGTGTGAATGTCATTTATCGTTCATTTACAGGGACACACAAAAAATTCTGGTTACAGTATTGTATATGAGCTATAATTGCTAGAAGTACTGGTGTGTATAAATTCTATAGATCATATACAGAATTGCACAAAAAAAAATTCAAATGCATTTCCATTTATTAACGGAAATTGCAGAAGGGAGATATTCATCGCTTTTCCCAACTGAATTAAATTTTACGTGTTTATGAATTCGGTTTGTCTGTCAGTCTGTCTCTATCAGTCTATCTGTCTCTATCTGTCTGTCAGTCTGTCTTTATCAGTCTATCTGTCTCTATCTGTCTGTCAGTCTGTCAGTATCATATGCAGGGCTTCACAAAAGAATTCAGATACTTTTCGGACTGTAGATGGCAACTGCTGAAACCAGCTTTTCATGGATATCATCTTTCCCCTTATTAAACGGTGAAATTTTGTCACAGTATTATCATTGTTTCATAATTTATACTTCACGCATGGCTTTTCTTTCTTGTTTCTGTTATTTTTTTGCTTAAACAGTAAAGGATAAATAATCAAAATAAAATACCTTTTTGTCAGATTTCATTTATGCATCAGAGTGTTAATAAATACCTTTTATTTAAAAAAAATCACTTTCATGCTAAATACTCCATATATCATGCAACATCTCCATACTCAGTAACATCCTTACTTTACTAAAAGGCTTAACAAATATCTTACGTATTCATGTCAATATTACATATTTACCCCCAAAAGATTGAAACGCGATTTAATTTTTTTACTTGTTAGAGATTAAGTGCTGCCTATTAAAGGTTAAAAAGAAACGATAAAATTCCTTTGCCTGTCATTTCTGTTTTCGCTTTCGTAAAAATTCGCAAATTGTTATAAAGTTTGATTTTTAGACATTAGAACAAGGTTGCATATATCTACGAGGGTAGATCCAGAAATAAGGTTCCCAAAGATCTCCAGCCGCATGGGAAGGAGCGAGGCGAAATATGGCAACAGCGCTGTGCGCGGCTGTTCCTGCACTCGCGATTCCTCCGGCCGCGCTTCGCTGCACCGCTCATTCTTGGCTTAGCAGCCGTCCGAGATGGAGGTTCCCATTGTTTATCCCGCCAAGTGCGAGATTCGCTCCGTAATTCGCTTTTTGCACGCAAAAGGTACTTCACCCACCCAGAACCGAAAGGCGAGGACGATTGACAACCAGCGTAACTTTGCTTCACGACAACACCCGACCTCACTTCTCCCGTCAAACCCAGGAACTTTTGATACAATTTGGGTGGACTGTCATGCTTTCACCCACTTTACAGTCTGGACCTTGCACCTACTGATTGTCACTTGTTCCCCAAGTTAATGGTACACTTGGGTGGCCAACGCTTCCGGAGCGACGATGATGTCAAAGAAGAGGTGAAATGCTTCCTCAACGGGTTGGCGCCGGAGTTCACGACATTGGGATACAGAAATTGGAGCACCGCCTACAAAAATGCATGCGTAGAAAAATAGGGCGATTATGTAGAGAAATAGAGCAAAATTTCATCTTTCCAACGATGTAAATTTCTATGAGAATAAACAATGTTGTCTATTTGTAAATTTGATGGGAACCTTATTTCTGGATCGACCCTCGTAGTATAATGTTGTTCCAATAAAACTACATGGCACTAGCACAATATATTTTAATAAACACCTCTGTAGCGTATTTATTTTTTAAAACTACTATAACCTCCAAAACTATTCCATATAACAGTAATTTGCACTGCTTCGTTTTTCTGCTTTCAGGTACGTGCGAAATAAAAGATTAAAAAAATCAGATGAGTTATGATAAGACTAATAAGATAAATAAAGAAATGGAATAAAGAGAAACTATCTTTACTTGCTGTACTTATTTTACGTATTTCGTAAGAATACCGACAATAGAAATGCTGTTAGAGGTATAGTTCCAATTCCAAGGTTCTCAGGAGATGGATAGGTTGGGACAGTTTAAGGGGTGAACATTTCTTTTAATTATACCTTTTCTACCTACTTCAGTTCCTTTTTTGTACTACCCAAGAAATAAGCAATATTCATTTCGTAAATATTGAGGAAAAAATGTCTCAAAGTGACACATGCTCCTCTGTAAAAGAATTTGTATAACATAATTTTCTGTATTATTTTTAAAATGTTGAAGACAAAATAATTTAAGAATGTTTAAATCAAATGAAAATTAAGAAACACCATTAAGAGATTGTCACTAATAGTAAAACATACATTACGTAATTATGCCATATGTGAAAAGAACATACGCTATTTAAAAAGCTCCAGTTTTACCGGATATGATTTAACACACTGCAAAAAAAATCCAAATGAACTTTCATTGTGTCAAGTATGTTCAACATATCAAACACTGACAGCTAAAGAAATGGCTTATTCTGCTAAGATCAATGAATTTAACATACCTGGTCCGAGGTTTGTGCAAAGAACGTGGCCACTTGGGGTGGATAGCTGAAGGGTTCTATCCGAAATACAGAACCCGGTACCTTGTAAGAGAAACTGAAAAATGTACCACAAAAAAATAAAACTTTTTCTTTTTTGCATTGAAAAATATACTGGCAATACCGAAAAAATATAGCAGAAAATATCTAATTAAAAAAAATAAACACTTTTTAGATATAAGATAGGAAATAATACAATTCTTTAATAGGGCTGCCTAACTGTGTCTTTGAGTAGGTTAGATAGTTCAAAGGATAACACATCTCCATTTCATGACATTTTGCATCGTCCAGAATTTTATTAACACAGTAATTTAAGTTTGTCATACAGTTAGGAACTAGAAAAAAAGTTCGGCACTTTAGATTGAATCCGTAATGGAATCAGAAATGACCATAGAAGTAGTGCTATTAGGTGCTGTAGGACAGGTACGAGTGGCGGATTCTAGTCATGCGCTGCACTCCCGGCAAATATTATTTGAACTTCAAAAACATTTTAGTGAAAATATTCATTTGACAAGTTGATTAAAAAACTAGTTATCGCTAAGTTTTCTGAGTAAGATAATTTTAGAGATTCTTTATAATGTAATAATGTTCTCTCACACAGTGTTGTTCTTCAGAAATTTTCTTATAATGCCCAGATCGTCGTAGGTGATGCGATAATGGCCAGAGTTGTCCTATTACAGAGTAGGAGATTTCCCTTTTTCTAAGGGATTATTAATCCCTTCGCGACGAGCGTCCTTTACAGAATTTTTAATCTTTTGCCACCGGTTTTTCAAAACAGAAATTTTCGCCTAATTGAATCTCAGAAATGCTGTCATTAAATAAGGCTAAGGCAAAGTTTACAATAAAAAGTTACTGGTGGGTATAATCGAGGATTCTGAGCACCCTATGCGTCACGTATTTGTGTCGCTCGTCCCCAAGGGGTTAAATCATGTAATATCCCTTCTCATTTGATCTGAAAAAAAAAGTACGTGGGTTTCCTGGAGTAGGTTATCAGGGTATGTTCTGAAATCAACGCATTTTGGTTATTATCAAGTATTGGGAATTTGTTTTCCTTTTCAGTGAAAAGTGCAGCATTATGATTAGGATGACAAACTTTCTGTCTTCTGATATTGAAAGTGTAGTTTTCGCTTATGGGCTGCGCAGTGATGCTGCCAATTGCCTCGCATTGTCTGCGTTTGTTCATACAGAGTAATAGAAAGAGATCGAAATTTAAAAAGTATTTTTTTATTGTATAATGTCTGATATGTACTCTATTTATATTTTGAAAGAATGAATAAAACTAATGTTGAGGAAAAATGTAACTCTGGCAAACAATTTCTGATTTAGTTTGCAGACATAAAGAAAATAAGAAAATATGTCAGACATTCTTTTCTTTTCTTTTTTTTAAAAATATGCATACGCTAAAATATGTGTATTAATGTATATTTAGGATTTAACCACAAAATGTAATAACCCACCTGGCAGGTGCTTTAAGTCATTATTTCTTGTAAAATGCACAATTTCACTGTTTTAATTGTTCATGACAATTTTTTAAGTAAATACGTGACGTCTAAAAGCAGCTTAATGAAAATCACAAACAGCCGAAATAAATTTAGCATTCAGCTGTTTCAAGGCTTCATGAAAGGAGTCCGTTCTTTAATCTTTCGAGAAAAGCAAAATAAAGGGAGGGACGACAGCAATAGCAGTAATACACGCACTTTGCCGATATCTACCCCCCCCCCCCCACTCTTTCTTTCATTCATTTTGCACTAAAGAAATTTTATTCTGAAGACTTGAAAACTTTGTATATTAAATTTTTTTGGCTGTTTATGCTTTCATTTATATTGTTATTTACCCATCTTGCATTCATCTTAATACAACGGGTTTTGTGTGCATCTTATTAGTTTCCAAATGCTCTTTGCAGAGTTTTGATCTCAATCCCTTCCCTCTTAGCGCTACTTCGCTAAGGAAATAATAATAATAATAAAGATAAATAATTGCGGAGATGCGATTTTTCTGCAGTTGGCTTCTAGGACATACCCATGTTCACATAAGAGGACAAGGCACTGATAGGCACAGATGCAATGTTGATAAACAGCGCACCTTAGGTATGAAAATATGGGAATCAAATCGTTCAATCGACATATCTCACAGTTTGAAAATCACTGGAAAAGATAGATACTTCAATAAATATAAGGCTCATCAACGCTACCACGGTGTTGTATTGCGCAATTTATAGATGAATGATGATACATTTTGAAAAATTGTATTAATATTTGTTAATTATGCTGTTCCAAAAATGTTTTTAATTCCATTTCTTTTAAAAGGTGTTACGTCCCAATTTAATTCCTGAACATATTTTGTTCATGATCTTTAATGTATATCCATATAAGTTTTAGAAACTTGAGAAACAATAAATAAAATTATTTCTTAAGAAAAGGAATTTTTTCTTTGTATCTAATTCAATATGACTTAAAATTAACAACTAAGAAATGTACCCTTATCTTTCGTTACTATCGAAACCAATATTAATGAGATAGTATAATGTACATACGCAAGGTTGTTGTATGCAAAAAATATGTAATGCTATGCTAAGTATAATAAGGTTTTTTTTGTGGTTTCAAATGATTCGGTAAATTTTATTGCTAACAACAGAGTAATTATTAATACAAAATATTAATACAAAATAGTAATACAAAATATTATCTATGATTGAAGCACATTTTTCATGATTGTACAAGACACTTCCAAAACTAGAAACACGAGAATTTGCTCAAAATGATGCAATTTCAGAAGGTCTAATATATTTACAATGGAGAAAAAATTCGTCAAAAACTGTGGTATAAAAATTCAGAATTATTCTAGCTGAATTAATTAAATACTTTTATCTAAAAATCACCAAAAAAATCTCTAAAAATTCGTCTGTCTGTTTTTAGTACCGGAAAGTTCCCAAATTTCATAAATTTAGAAGTATCCAAATTCGGCATGTTTTTGTCGTAGAAAAACGAAAATTTTACTGTTGTACTTGTCAAAACTTGCAGAAACGTTTTCTAAATGTAACTTACGCAATCCAGGTACCGTATAAAAATTTAAAAAGTGCGAGTTTTTAAAAATTAATTGCAGGAATATTTCTTTGACGTAATCATTCCTGCCTTATTATGAATGTTTTTTGCATTTACATTGCCTACGTATATCCAACAGGTAAAAAACTGAATCTGGTTTCAATCTTTTTGGGTCACCCTGTAGATATATAATTTATATTAGCATTTTATTTATTTAAATGAAAATTTGGATGCGTATTTCGCAATTTTTAGAATGCATATAATCCATAGCAATAAAATTAAAGAAAGATATGAATGGCTAAAACTTAGTAAGTGTAAATTCTACAATCATGCTGCATATCAATGTAAAAAAAAATTGTAATCATTCTCTTTCCACCCATTTACTTGCATTCGTAATTATATAAATACATAGTACCTATAGTCGTCGCACAGTGGGGCATTTTGCTGATTTAGCCGGCCAAAAGTCAATTTTCCAAAACACAATTGATGAGAAAAATATGTAGCTAACTTTGGAGGTAAATAGTTGGGGAATCGTAGAGTAAGAAAATTTGTCCAAGTGCAATCAAATTGGTGCCACGCAAATTAAAACTTGCTTGTAGCAGTAGGTTGGTTATCTCTACTGTCAACTAGAATTTTGTGAGTGCTCAATTCAGTGTGATTTGTTTTGTTCAAAATTTTTACTTCCATGAAATAGTTATGGATTATGAAAGACCAGGAATATATGTTTATATCACACATGAATATGTTTATATTTGCTTAATTAAAATATATGATAAAGCGACATGAAATATACCGTATAATTTGGAAATTTTTATTGTTATTTTAAATGTTCCATAAAGGAATAGTTAAGGGTGAGATCCGATGATATTTTTTACATGAATTGAGAGTTCAAGATATGTAGTTAATAACTTTCAAAACAATAGCCGCTAATAACCGCTAATTTAGAAGAATTTCTTTCAAACGGAAATGTTCATGTTTCTGTAAATGATGATGTTTTCATTTACGCCCTTTTTAAAAATGTCTTCTACGATAGCTGAATTGCAAATGTTGCCACAAAATGCTATCTGCAGACATAAAAGAGTTCAAATGTGCATGTCTGATCAATAAATTTATATCTGAAATGAAAATTATATCAAAATAAATCCGGTTTGATCATATGAATAACCAGAATTTGGAAAATTTAGATAAGAAATTTTAATTTCTCGAGGATTACCTTGTCAACAAAGATAATTATTAAGAAAAGCAAAGGCATCAGATAAATTATGATTTAAGTGTTTTTTCTGAGAAAAAGTTTAATCTAGATTTCAGAGAATATTCCAATTGCAGTACGTACGTTCAGGTTGGCCTCAGAAATTTTTCTGTGATTTGTAGTCAAAGAAGCAAAAGAAACAAAACCGAAGAAGTACATAGCAAAGCAAATGCTTTTACAATAGTCAACGAAATGACGTGGGTTCTATATCTTGCAGCTAAAAATAAACAGGTGTTATAGAATTATCATGAAACAACTTATTGGAAGTTCTCGACTGTTTAAGCTTTATCAATGTTTGTTCAAGCAAATATCTCGAAAATGCATTATAAAACAGTCAGACATTCACATAAGAAAACATATCAGTCGTATAATTCGCTACAAATGGAAATAACTATTACACAAATAAGGACTCCTACAAAGTTACAGAGACTTCTGGAGAAGTTCAGTTGAAACGTTTATCGAAAAGAACTGGTGAAGGTTCGGAGTAAAATCAAGAATGGTTCGGAGTATGGGAATGGTCGAAGAATTTGTAGGCGTCTGAAATATAGGAAAATTGTTTTCGGTGGGACATAAGCATTTAGGTCCCGAGTGACGTATAGTGAATTGCATATGTTGTTTCCCGCAATGACTCAAGTTGACGACATCCTGCTGAGAACTGGAAAAAGTTTTGTTTCGACGAGGAAGAATCAAGAAGTATTTGACAAACATCTTTTCTTTATTTTAAAACGATGAAAAAAAGACATATCTATGAAGTTATTCCACAGTTAATAATCCAAGGGTATGAGAAATCACATCTTGTATGATGGGGTGACAATCCAAATTTTTGACAGAGGAGCGAAGTAAGAATATTGAGAACTTAGGCTGCATATCCGAATTTTAAAAAGTGGGAAAATGTTTTAGGAGAGTACCATAGGGTGGCCAAGGGGCCAGAATATTTTTAGAGATGTTACATCGCGGAGATCAGAGAGGAAAGTGTATTTTTGATAATGACAGCGTGCGTTGGAAAGTATGCCAAACCATTTACATTTTTAGAGCCAAGAGTATTGTATTTTGCGTGGGAATTGTAACCGTTACATATATATCATACCAACTTCATAATTGACGTCATTGGTAGGGAAATCTTTATTGGCGAAGATTGCACTTTGGCAAAAAAAGAGAGTGAAATAGAATTTTAGTGGTTAGTTGTTTTGAGAAAATGCAGGAAAGATATTTCAGAAATATGTTATAAGGCGTCACTCAGACGGAATTAACATCTGGATTCAGTATGAAGTCAAAACTGACCATGAGAAAGGAAACATTTTATGCTTTGGATAATTTCATTTACCTTTGATATGTGGGAGACCGAATAAAGTACGTTAATGGTAATTTACAAACAATATGTATGATTTTGACTAAAAGTTATCGTTGAAAGAGAATGATCAAAAGGTGCGCGTTTTAACAGCCGGGAATGTATATAAGTTACGATAATGTAGAAAGGGGAAAGTATATTTAATAAAATACTTAAAATATAGATTTCTTTAACTTTTGAAAAAGATATATATGGTATCTTTACCATATATATATCACCCCTTCACAAGATTTTGAAAAATTTAGAATGTCACCCTGAAAATATAATACACAATATCAATATATAAAAATAATAAAAAATAAGTATGCATACAATATGTAAATAAAAAAAAATGTAGTACTACCATAAAGCTTCATACTAGTATAATAAATGGCCATAAAATTTTCAAATTGCAGCAGCATGTATTTCAGTAGCTTTCAAAAGTTCCATTATCAACATGAATATATTTGTTTTTGGCTGCATAAAAATATATCATTTTCTTTAAAATGGCATGCCAAATGATATTTTAATATTATTAGTGCACTTGCATAAATAGTCACATTTTGTCTCATGTTTTATTTCGAAGATTAGAACGTGCACAATTAAACTTTTCACTTTAACTTCTGGCCATAGGAAATATAAACATATATAATATTTCGATATTGAGAAAAAAATATAGTTACAATTATACAATATAAAAATGACGCAATAGACGTTACAAAAACACATATACCAAATGAAAAATGTAAAAAAATTCTGTGTATTAATCGGAAAATGTGCATAAACAGTTTACAAAACCACATTGTAATTTATTAATTGCATAAAAAATAATTATTTTATTTTATTTTTATTATTTTATTTAACTGGGAAAACTATTAAATTATTATAGTACATAAAAGGGATTATCTTTACCGAATATTAAAATAGCAATTGAATAAATAATTTTTGGAATAACCCATAATAGTTGTAATCATTCTAAAAAAATATATCTAACATTCATTAATGAATTTCTTTATATAACAATTTTTTAGGCATCTCAAAAGAATTTCTGAAATATTTAAAAGAAACTATACGATGAATAAATGTAGAAGAATTGTGAAAAAATTTTTTTAAATGAAGGATCTGCTTCTACAAGTGAGAAAAAGAAAAAAGAAAAATGCCTAAAATATCACTATAATCTATATAGTGTGAAGTAAAGGTGTTAACATTAGGTATGTTCGATGAGAGAGAGAGATGTTTACACCTGAAAAATATTAAGAAAAAAAACAAAATGTACGTTATCGAAGTAAGAAGGCATATCATAGAATTCAAAAATTTAACATAAGTCCAAATTTTAAGAACGATTATGGGAATTATACACTGAAATAAAGTTCAAAAATTCTTTCTAATTGCTAAAGTGAAGGTGGCATGTAAAGTGATGTAACTTTGAAAAAAACGATGACATAGTGTATAAGTATATGTAAAGAGCAAAAAAATTAATGTATACACTAACATGGGAAGTGCAAAAAATATAAACGGTATGTGTGAATGCTTGGCCATACCTATTAGTGAATACGAATCTTAAGTATAGAAATGTAGTAATAATGAATAAAGGAAAAAAAAGAAAAGGTTTGGATTACAAAGGAATCAGACCGGAGAAAACTAAGTGAGAAAACGGTAAACAAAAAAAAATTCTGGTTACAAAGGAACCAGTCACACAAAAGAAATTTCTGATAACAAGGGGTATCAGAGCTCAATAAATTGTATATCTGAAAACAAAGGAATCAGACTCACCAAAATAATATCTGATAACAAGGTATCAGCCCTCAATAAGTTATATATCTGAAAACTAGGAATCAGACTCACCAAAACAATATTCTGATAACAAAAGTATCAGCCCTCAATAAGTTATATGTCCGAAAACTAGGAATCGGACTCACCAAAACAATAATCTGATAACAAAAGTATCAGCCCTCAATAAGTTATATATCCGAAAACTAGGAATCGGACTCACCAAAACAATAATCTGATAACAAAAGTATCAGCCCTCAATAAGTTATATTTCTGAAAACAAAAGGAATCAGAACCACAAAGAATTTTTTTTTTTTTTTAATCACAACCGAAGTTTAGAAGAATGAATAAATTTCTGATTATGGAGAAAAACAGAACCAAAAGAATTAATTTAATTTTAAAAAATGTCATTACTTATTTCTACCAAAGGAAATTAAAAAAAGAAAAAAGCTGAATGATGTGAATTTCTGCAAGAATGTGCCAAAGGAAAAGATGTGACGCCGAATTTATTTTGCCTTAATTTTTAATAACAATTTATTTTTATTTATTTCTATTATTTTTATTTTAAAAGGATAGTGATGCAAAGAAGAAGAATTGTCTACTCCTGAAATGTCGAAAATACAACGAAGATAAAAGGTAAAATTAAGCTGTGTGTACGGATCAGTTACACTTATTCAAATGCGAAAAAATTTTTCTGACGACCCGCACCAAAAAAATCTCGACATAAAAATATACCTCTAATCGCCCTACCATTTTCGCGCGCTAAATAGTCAAACGAAAAGAGACGAACCATCTATACACACAGATGTGTAAACAACAAAAACATTAACTTGTGAAATAGAAAGAAAAATATTCATAAGAGGAGTTGTCTGGAAAAATTACCCATATAGTAGGGAAGTGTATCAAAAATACCAAAAATTGAATCGAAGTAAGAAAAGGAGTAAAATATTTGTGACAGTATATAATAAAAATATAGATATGCAAAGAGTATCATAATATAGCATCTTATCATTAATAATATAGTTTCGAAAAATAATATAAACTAGAATTAACAGAGAGTGGTATTTCTTTCTTCATCAATATATTTCTTTATTGACGGACACCCTGGCGAAGATACGGTGTGAGAAATGTTAAAATTAGTATTGTTATTTTCATTATTTGATATGCAATTAATGCATTTAGGAGGGTTTGTGCACCTAAGATTGTTATGTTGACCTGCACAAATCGGACATTTTATAGAATTAAGACATACCTGTGCAATATGATAAAATGAATGACATCGAAAACAACGTTTTACAGGGATAAATCTGATTACAGGATATTTTTTGTCTTGAATAGTTATTTTTTTAAGCTCCAGTAATATTTTTGCAATAGGAAACGACATCTCAAATATCCAGTTGTACTCATCTGTATCCCTAAGTTTACATTTCCTTATAAATTGTATAGAGGACACTGGTTTTTGAAGAATATCAGAAATTCCAAATAAAATGTCTGGTATATTAAATTTTAAAGGTAATTTACAAATAATGATGCGAACCGGTTTATGATGCATTTTAGTAGGTGAACAAATAGGAATGCTTTCTGAAAGATCACGATTGCTAGAAGTATTTGATTGCTGCATATCAATTTTTTTATCTGCTAATTCATCGAATGTGTTCTCATCATCTGTAATTTGTGAAATATCCGTCTGTGTAAAAATATTATGCACATTTCGGGGTAACATATAACTGTTATGGGGAGAATTACTTACATTTTTATCATTAAAAACCTCATGTATATTTTCTACCTTTTGGGCGTGAAGCCGTTCTAATAATTTTTTATTAAGCGAAATTAAATTTTTGTTGTCTAGTACCAATTTATCAAGTTCCTTCATGACAAAAATATCATAAAACTGCAAAAGACTGTCAAATTGGCGTTCCAGAACAACCTGAAATTTGCATAATTTGGCAGAGAGAGCAGAATTGTCCTGCAAATTTATGTGATCATGCAGCTCATTTAATTGGGAGTTAACAAACTCTGGAGCACCTTTTAACAAATCCCTGAATACATAAGACCATGAAATATCACAAAATATTTGTTTTTGTTCGGAAATAGAAACAGTAGTTTCAGATACTGGTGATGCCTGAGTGGATGCCATTTTCTGCACTCTGGTCCTAGATTTATTTTGTGATTTTTTTTTTTAATAGGCATGAATATGGAAAAGATATACACAAAACTTTAAAAGAGGTGAAGGAAGTGCATGAATTGCAAAAATTTAAAGTGTCATATTTTCTCACCAATATGATAAAAATGGCAAGAAGGGTATAGATACACCGGTAAAATACACAAGACCAGATACACACAGATACACAAAAGAGCAAAGAGATTACTCAAAGCAGTGCATACTTAAAGTATAAATTAAAATATCATATCATGAGATCATATTTAGAGTATTTACCATAATATTATTAACATAGAGTTAAAAACTGAATGCAACCCAAAATGTGAATAGAAATATATCAAAATTTAAAACACAACAAAAACTGATAATTTATTATTATTTTTTTTAAAGATTAAAATATTTAAAACATTAGAGATCTCTAAAATGATAAGCAGTGGCTTCAAATGCATAAAAATACAACAAAATAATAAAACGAAGCAAAATTTGAATAAAATTTATCAGTCATGAAAAAATTCAGATATAAGTGAAATTTAGTATAATTTTAAACCTTGAAAGATCTCTGACAGTTAGAAAACAATCTGCTTCTTACCTGTACGCCACAAATATACAAAACTACCTCTGGAACGATTTAAAATATACACATTATTAAATATTTAAAAGTTCCAGCAGTGGCTTTTTTTTAAAGTTAAAAATATATTACAGTGCTTGCACTGTCAAAACTTATTTAAAATTTTAATAAAAATAAGAATTTTCTGCGTTTTTTTTTTCTTTTATATCAACACATTAAGAATAAAACTCTTACCTGTAACACAAGTAAATATCCATTGTATAACAAATTTCAGAAAATACCTAGCTATAGAAAAAAAAACACCGAAAATAATATACATATTTTTTCTTTTCAATTAACACAGATGAAAACGGATTTTGTGATTTGTATCACTATGAATAAATATTCCTTTAACACAATTGAAGTTTGGAGGAATGAATAAATTTTAACCGGAGATCAACAACATTGCAAGCTCAGTTATTTTCTGCTTACTTGATTGTTACAAGGCAATTAAAAACAAAAGTTTTCGTTAAAGCTGATGGATAGGCATTCAATAACCTTGAATTTTTATCGAAACTAAGTTAGAAAGAGTTTTCCGATTATAAGAACCGCAACGCATGATTAGGAAGTCACTTCGATGAGCACATTGAGTTTCTCGCTGTGTTTTTTTTTTATGCCGAAACACAATCAAAGTTTCTAGTATTTATATGATGAAACCACACAGTGCATAATCATGAGTTGAAATTCACTGAAATTAGCGGTATATTTCACACATGTAAACTGGAAAAATTTAATCGACGAAGAAAGATAATCATTTTGAAATAATGAAAGCATATGTAGAATCGGTTGAAGTTATAATCTTAACACATTGGAAAAATATAAGTTTTACCAAAAAGGACTGCGAGAAAAAAATGTTAATTATATATCCAGCTGGAATTTATTTCTTTCTTTCTTTTTTATTTTTTTGAAAGTAAAAATTTTTTGAAGGCAATTTTTTTTTTTTGAAGGCGTATTTATCACAGACACAGGTTAAAAAAAACTGCACAAAAGATCCTAGGTTGAAACAGTTTATCATCTACGCGGCACGGAAAGGGCATATCTAACCAACATGAAGCGCAGGACAAATCCAGGCACATATCGAAGATGTAGAAAAATTCAGGCACATTTCGAAGATGTAGACAAATTCAGAAACATTTCGAAGATGTAGACAAATTCAGGCACATTTCGAAGATGTAGACACAAGAGGAGTCACGACAGCAGAAAAATAAAAAAAATCCACACATTAAGTAGTTGATATAGAGTTCCTTGGCGCACACCCTATGGAAATTGTTTCGTGAAAAATCCAGTTCATCAAAATTAGGCACCAATCTTAATATGATAAAGAACTGGTGAAGGTTCGGAGTAAAATCAAGAATGGTTCGGAGTATGGGAATGGTCGAAGAATTTGTAGGCGTCTGAAATATAGGAAAATTGTTTTCGGTGGGACATAAGCATTTAGGTCCCGAGTGACGTATAGTGAATTGCATATGTTGTTTCCCGCAATGACTCAAGTTGACGACATCCTGCTGAGAACTGGAAAAAGTTTTGTTTCGACGAGGAAGAATCAAGAAGTATTTGACAAACATCTTTTCTTTATTTTAAAACGATGAAAAAAAGACATATCTATGAAGTTATTCCACAGTTAATAATCCAAGGGTATGAGAAATCACATCTTGTATGATGGGGTGACAATCCAAATTTTTGACAGAGGAGCGAAGTAAGAATATTGAGAACTTAGGCTGCATATCCGAATTTTAAAAAGTGGGAAAATGTTTTAGGAGAGTACCATAGGGTGGCCAAGGGGCCAGAATATTTTTAGAGATGTTACATCGCGGAGATCAGAGAGGAAAGTGTATTTTTGATAATGACAGCGTGCGTTGGAAAGTATGCCAAACCATTTACATTTTTAGAGCCAAGAGTATTGTATTTTGCGTGGGAATTGTAACCGTTACATATATATCATACCAACTTCATAATTGACGTCATTGGTAGGGAAATCTTTATTGGCGAAGATTGCACTTTGGCAAAAAAAGAGAGTGAAATAGAATTTTAGTGGTTAGTTGTTTTGAGAAAATGCAGGAAAGATATTTCAGAAATATGTTATAAGGCGTCACTCAGACGGAATTAACATCTGGATTCAGTATGAAGTCAAAACTGACCATGAGAAAGGAAACATTTTATGCCTTGGATAATTTCATTTACCTTTGATATGTGGGAGACCGAATAAAGTACGTTAATGGTAATTTACAAACAATATGTATGATTTTGACTAAAAGTTATCGTTGAAAGAGAATGATCAAAAGGTGCGCGTTTTAACAGCCGGGAATGTATATAAGTTACGATAATGTAGAAAGGGGAAAGTATATTTAATAAAATACTTAAAATATAGATTTCTTTAACTTTTGAAAAAGATATATATGGTATCTTTACCATAACGTTTATTAGACCACGCCATTAGACGCTTCTTGCATTATCTGAAAGAAGTTGTCGAGACAATGAATGATGGCACAGCTCTGTGTAAAATTGAAAGTGAGGATGTGACGGCTTTGAACAAAAATAATATAAAAAAACTAAAAAATAATGTCAATTTTGATGGAAACCTTTTTTGGAATTCATTTGTACTTTTCCAGATTGTTGCTCAGTCAAAGAAAGAAAAAATTGTTTGGCAAAATCTAATATCTTTCACGCCTTAGATTCTGTCGAACCATAAGAATTACGATTGTAAAGGATATCTAGAGAGTCGAAGTTTAAGAAAAATCGTGCAACGTGGATATTTTAAATTTGTAACTGCTCAGTTAAGATCCACTCTTATCTTGTATAAAACGTATACCAAGTGAAAAAAAATCTAAATCATTTTCAAAAGCTTTAGCACTACTTATTCCTGTTGAACATTTGTATGCAAGAGCTCATCAGAGTCAAACAGAATCGGATAGTGATGAAAACTATTACGATGACAATTTTGCATCACCTGATGAATAACCATAGATTTCGTTATCAAATATGTATATATATATATATACATTCATTTATCTAATATGATATTTGTAATATTTTGTTTAAATTAAATAAAAAATATAAGTGATTCATAAATACTTGATTTCAATATACTATTGATTTACTCTGTAAAAGCGTAAATGGAAAATTTCCATTTTAGGAAAGATTAAGGATTAACAATGCTTAAAAAGATAGCTTTCTAAAGTTGATACAATTTTTTTAATCAACTGTAATGTAATTTAAAATTGATTTCAGAACTTTCAAACACGCTTGAAGAAAAACGTAAAATAATCTATATCTATGCATAAAAATATATATCTCCAATTTTTTTTAACAAATTAGAATATGACTTAAAATTTTTCAATTTTGAGATATTCTGTATAAAAAATTAGTTTTATATTGATGGGCAAAATACAATTGCAATCAGAGAATTAATCACTGATATTTTACTATAATTAAAGTTAGTGTTACATGTTGCAGTGACTTTCACATACCCTGTATATACAAAAAACATTTTTTTCAAAAACAAATTGCTGTAAAAGTATAAAAATATGATAAACTAATAAAATATAAACGTTCCATCATTTTTTCAGGAAGAAATATTTTTGGCCGGCTAAATCCATCAAATGCCCCACTGTGCGTCGTCTGGTCCATCCGTCTGTCCGCATATAATAGCGCAAAAACTACCCAACTGAGTGGTTTGAAATTTAATATACACTCATGTGAAAATTGTAACACGATGAAGGAATTTTCAGAAATTAATGAAATGTATTCCACATATTACTGATAGGGATACAAATAAACTATCAAATTTACAAGTAAAAAAACAAACAAAATGAACGTAGGATATTAGTACATTGTGTGTCCACCACGCTGAGCGATGAGAACCTGTACACGTTGTGGCATTGAATCATACAGGTTCTGAATGTAATCCTGGGGAATGGCATTCCAGATGGCTTCGACTTGAAGCCAAAGTTCAGTCTTACTGTGTGCTCCACCAGATGTACGAGCGAGTCGCCGACCAATGAAATACCAGACATGCTCGAAGGGAGACATATCCGGGGAATAAGCAGGCCATGGAAGAAGCGAAACCTCCTGTGCACTGAAGAAGACTTGTGCAGTCTGAGAATCATGTGCACGGGCATTATCCTGCTGAAATACAGCACCCGGAATGCATCGAAGAAGGGGAAGGATCTCTGGCTCCATAATTTTCCTTATGTAGCGATCACTGTTGAGGTTGCCCGCAATATGACCTAGATGAGATCCATAATTATACCCAATATCTCCCTACACTATGATGCCAGGCGTTTGTGCGGTATGACGCTGGATAACACACTCTAGGAGTAGACGTTCCCCTCTGTAACGTCTAACGCGTACTCTTCCATCATTGCATTCCAGATTGTAGCGAGATTTATCGGAAAAAGCGTGATTGATTGCATGTAAAAGGACAGTCCTATGGACGTTACATCACATTATATTTATTTTTTTGAGTATTTCAGAAAGTGCAGGTGTTGTCATCAGCAGAAAAAACAACAGTCACGGGAAATATTATGCTGTGAATATTCCAATACAGAGTTCCAAGCATCTCTAAATGAGGATATGCTTATTCAATATCATGGAAATTGCACGAATAAATATTCCAAACGTTTTATTTTATATAACTTATTTTATATTTATCTTATAAACTAATTTTCTAGTTTGATCTATCGTGAAGGAGATTTGAATTATAAAATCACATAAATATATTTTTACCAGCTATTTTAGTTAGTAAAATGTACTTATTCTAGTTTTTTTTTTTTATTACATAAAATTTCCTGTTCAAAACTCGTTTATTTGATCAGGTCACTGAGTAATATTACTAGTCATCAATGTGTTAATATCCCATATTGAAAAGTTTACAAATCAATAAAGATTTGTACAAGCAGATAAATCAAATATATTGTTGAAGCTACTCTTTTTGAACAAAAATTGATTATTGGGCATAGTAGTTTAAGGAGAGATCCTTTCAGAAGAAATTTACGAATATCTTCAATATAAATTTTGATATATGTATATTTCATATATCGTATATCTGCATTAAGTTGTATCTATGTAGCTGTATTCTGAATAAATTATTCCTAATTGTAAAACATTTTTGTTTCAATCATTTTATTTCAAATAATTTATTAACTGACATTTTTTTAAAATTCTTTTTAAAGCTAAATATTGTATTGAAGTTTATATTTAAAATTATTGAAATAAATTGTTTATTATTATTATTTTTTTTATAAATTTACTAAAAAATTAAAACGTGATCAAACTTACTGGAGGAAAAATAGGACCTAGGTCAAACGTCAAACTACCCACAAATGCTGTCGGTCAAACATCCCTCATTGTGAAAAAAAAAGTATAAAAACACATGGCCATACCCAAATCAAGATTTAATATTAATTATTAGCTTTGAAATAATTAAGTAAAATAGACTTTAAAATAAAGAAATATTCCATTTGCTTTATAATATCATTTAAAATTACGGCTGGGAAATGGAAAAGCTTTTCTTATTCCTTTTATTTTATTTATTTATTTATTTATTTATTTATTTATTATTATTATTATTATTATTATTATTATTATTTTTTGGGGGGGGGGAGGGTTAAAAATTCCTTTAATTCTAATCACAAATAACTGAAAAACACCAGTAAAAACCGACGACATTCGCAAGTATGTTATACCAATGGAAGCATTTTTTAAAAATTTCTAATTTGCATTTTAATGTATTTAAATGATTTTTTTCTTTTCTTCTTGCATAGCTTATTTGAGGTATATGACTAACGTGATGTCTTTGTACTCTTTCAATTTTGGTGGTAATTTATTTCTGAGAACACTTTCAATTTCGGAAAAATATTTGGGATGATTCCGAAATTGATGGTGTCCTGAGAAATAAACTGCAAACAAAATTGAAAATATACAAATACATCCGATGATTTCACATTAGCTTGTAAATGACGTCACGCGACTAATTTTGGCTCCTGTTCTAACGTAAAAACGGCTTTTACTATGCTTTCATCTTGTACTCACTAGCAAAATTAAAAAAATCTGGAGAGACTGCACTCGACTTTCTGCACACTTTACAAAATACTATACGTTCAAATAAATAGTAGTGTAAAAATAAATAAAATTTTAGATCCTAATTTTACAAAGATAACATGTTTCTACTGGTAATGACCTCATGTTCTAGTAGAGAGAACGTGACTTTTATTCACACAGCTGAAATATTTTTCTAAAATTATGACGTAATTTTCAACGAATTTTTATACTATTCCTGCTGAAACATGGGCTTTCAAAATAAAAATAAATATTGAAATTGAATTTACATAGTCATACTAATAGGAAATCTAAGTTTTCATAAATGTAGGTACTTCGCCATTTTCCTTTAACAAAATGAAATTCCTCAATTTCCATACGATTTTATCAGATTATTGAAACCACCTGTAATTTTTTTTTCGGAACGAAAAGGTTTACTAAATTAAATCAAATTTTGATGAAATATGATTGTTATATCAACATAAGATAAGCGCGAGCAATATAAATGTTTAATTGAGTAATTAAGTTAAAAAATAAATTACATATCGGTTTTCTCAGGATTAAAAAAATGAAAAATGATTTAGATACCCTATACTCGTTGTCCCATTGCAAGAAAATTAATACAGTTTTTGAGAGAATTTCCTATAACATATTCTCCAAGTGGGAGCTCAAACGTAAATACGTTTGAACGCTATCATGTTCACACACACACATACATTATCGTAAAAACACAAACAAGTGGGTAAGTGTGATCGAAGATCGCACAAAGGGTTTCGTTCAATATTTCTTTCAAAACACTTTATCCTTTCTTTAATAAATCCAAATAAATTTCATTAAAGAAAAAAAAAGTTATGTTTTTTATAAAGTAAAAATTTACTGGTCTATTTTTCTCGTTTTTTCGAAAATCTGAACCGTCCGATAGCGGGCATAGCCCGCGTTTCAAAAGTCGCTATTATACTGTGTCCTAATAATATCTGTCATGTGGACTAAATGCGATATTAAAAAAAAATCAGTTTCAAAATTAAACATGTTCTATAGAGATCTTCAAAATGTTAAAATGTACCAATATTTCCATAATCGGGTTTTTATCATGATTCAATACGTTCCTCAAACTCATATGACGTTATAATCACCATCTGACGTTATATCTACTTGCTTTCTCTATTACTCATATTGATACTCTCTTAGTATTATTCTCAAACATTTGAAAAATCCGTTAAACTTCCAATATGGCGTCAGATTAATTTTCTTTTGAATTCTCTAATGACATCATATTAACCTACTTTGTGTGCTTACACATACTCATACTCTTTGTATTATTGAGAAATGTTTGAAAATTTCCGTCAAAATTATACCGTCATTGAAAATTTCCGTTTTATTACCAATATGATGTTATATTAATATTTTTTCAATTGGTGAAACTTTTTATTTCATTTTCATTTTTTACGTGGAAATCTTTCAATAGAAAATTAATTATTGTAGAAAGAATTTTATTGTGGATTTTTAATTGTTGGCAACTGCTATAACGAAAAATGTTTAAATTTAATAGGAAAAGGCTGTTAGATTTTTGGCTTTTTATCTCTATATATTAAAATAATACGATTTTTTCAAAATTTTATGATTTTCAGCTTCATGGTAGGTATTCAGCTATAAGTACACGGAATTTCAAGTCTGTAAGTTATATAGTTTCTGAGAACCGGCTCTGTGACGGGCAGACAACGTAGCGGGAGGAATTGGGTTTCGTGAGATGAACGAAATCCTAAAAAAAATAACTTTGGTGGAGGGGACTAAAAAGTGAGGAAATGTAAACATACACGTATATGTACGCACATACACACCAAAGCGTTTTAGAAATAGAAAAAAAACGAATTCAGCAAACCTCAAAATGTGAAGATATACAAACTTTTTATAATTGGGGTTTTATCATGATTAAAACATTTTCTTTACACTATATGTGTCTGAAAAGTAAAAACGGAAATATCTTTCTAAAATTATGAATGAAATAAATCTAAAACTAAGAATAAATTAAAAATTAATTTCTTAAATTATGAATTAAATTTTTCAATTTTTTTCCATTCTGTTCCTGCAAATAAAGGTAAATATTGAAACTTAACTTACATAGCTATACTAAGGGATTTAGGGTTATTACTATATAAGGGATTTAGGGAACCTTAAAATATAAAGATGTACCAATATTTCCATAATCAGGTTTTTATCACGATTACAACTAAAGAACTAATGCTAATGAGAACTATTTGTTTTACTTGGCGGAAATTAATTGGAGAAACTCTTTCCAAATTTCCATGGTGTTTCTTACAGTTTTGTAACATGAACA
Source organism: Maratus michaelseni (assembly GCA_963931845.1). Lineage (NCBI taxonomy): Eukaryota > Metazoa > Arthropoda > Arachnida > Araneae > Salticidae > Maratus > Maratus michaelseni. The sequence goes on along the minus strand of OZ007594.1, from coordinate 162,117,791 downwards.
TTTATAACAACTACAATACATTTCAATCGTATTTATATTAAAATGATTTCCTTCACGCATTTATTTTCGCCAAATAAGCTCTCCTAAATGTGAATGGAATATGTATGTTGCCAAGGAAATGCGACCACGAAATGTCAGAAAACAAAAAGGGAGTATATATTAGCATATTTTGTAAAGTATTTCGCTTAAATTTTTAAAATGTAGATAGTTTTTCATTCTTTCTCAACAAAATTAATAGTTAAATTTCCACACGCTTTTATCAGACTAATAAAATTCGTAGCAAATTATTTTCTTTTTACTAATTGCAAATTATTTTTGCTTTATTTTTTAACCCTTTCACGGGCAAAATAAAATCTGTTGTTAAAATGTTGAAACGATAGAATGACACCAGGATTTACGAACAAATTTATTTGTAAATATAAGTGCAACCTTTTCTTCACGTAAATTATAAAACAAAAATTTTGGTACCACAAATACTGGTGCCATAGTGGCCTTTGGTCATTAAAATTGAAGTGGAGTATACAATATCCCAACACCCTTCAAGAGGTTAAAAAAAAAAAAAAAGATTTTATTAAATTAAGTCACGTTTTGGTGAAACATAATTATTGTATTGACATAAGATGAACGTGAGCAAAAGAAAAAAAATAATTTTATTGAATATTTGTGTTATAAGAAATTTTTTTTATCACTTACCGTCACATAATTGTTGAAAAATTGTTTCGATACCAAAATCAGTCTACCGATCTCTTCGAAATTGTATACAGTTCTTGCGACTGTGGTCTTTTACATATTTACCAAATGGTAGCTCAAACAAAAACATAGTTTGGGCGTTATCGTGTTCACCCACATAGATATACATACATGCCTACATTATCATAAAGACACCAAAAACAAACTCTGGAGACCTGCAAACGTAACAAAATTCCAACAAACACGCATCATACACACATACCTGTGGAATTATTGTAAAAATATCGAAAAGGGATTTAGGGAACCTTAAAATATAAAGATATACCAATATTTCCATAATCAGGTTTTTATCACGATTACAATACTTTTCTTACACCATTTGTGCCTGGCAAAAGAAAAATAAAATAAAATAAAGGCAGGTGGGTCTAAACCTCTATTATTCTAAAATATCCCGTTTCCTCTATATCACACAAATTGTTGTTAACCCATTAACAGCCAAAACTATGTGGGCGGAACCTTTAATATTTTTACTGAAATTCGTTTAACACCAAAAATTCTGAAAGATAATATTCAGTATCTTTAATAGCAAAGTTTTTGTCATTAAATAAAGTGTTTTTTAACATATTAAAATAGTGGTGGCATGGCAGGTTTTTTATTTATACACTTTTATTTTGAATGTTGCGTTAACGCAACATCAGCGGGTAATGGGTTAAACGTAATATGCCACATGTATATTTAAGCTAAAGAATAAGCCTAAAGAATAAATCGAAAGACGACATCAGAAGAAAAAAATATAAGTCACTTTTAAGAAAAATATGAAATTGACTTCAAGGGATTGTTTCTTACCTTCGTGTTTTTTGTGTCAATCCTTTATTGTTATTCACATTAGAGTTTACCCGATCGGAAGACGAAAATTCTATTTCTAATCAATCCGATTCCCGACTAGAGTTCGATGCTTTTCAACTGAAAACTAACCTGAAACCCAAAATGAAAGAAAATTAATCCATATTTTAATGCAAGTACTGAGAAATATTCTATATCTATAACACCAGTTTTATTTTTTATGTAGAAAAATGGACATATACATACACACATATATATTCAAATGAATAGTCTTTTCATCTGAATGTTTGACGTGTTGTATTTTGAATTCAAACTCAATTTTTGAATAACATTATTTTTTGCATTTAGGTCTTGTAAGTCTAGATGGTATAATTTTGCATTTTGAAAAAAAAAATAATATGTATATATTTTTCAAAATACATTTTCTTATTGTCTCAGCTATCAAAATCATAAAATGTTGAAAACAATCACAGCATGTTTTGCTATTCAAAACACACTAATGTTAAAAAATAACTAGTGCAAAAGTGTTAAATATAAATATGATAAACCTGCTTAATGATTAAAAATAAGTTGAAGAACGTAATTTTGCAGCATAGTATATGTATTTTTCTGTACAAAATGAGAAAAATTAACTAAAAATTGAAAGATTTGTGAGGAATAATTAATTATCCCCTTTAACCATGCCTGTAAAATTGGTAAACTTCTTCTAAAAGTTTCCGAAGCTGTAAAGTTATGTTATTTTTTGGGTTATTTTTAAAAAAGTGGGTGGAGAAATAAATGAACAACGTCTTCTAAAAAAGTTCATTCTAGCAACGGTTCTCAAACTATATGTCGCGGAATGATCGATCTTTATAAGTATGTTATTAATTATATCTTCTGTAAAAATATAACGAACACATTGTGCTACATTTTTAAATGAAAAAATTGTGAAGAAATATAGATAAGCAATTTCGTGAAAAGACACTATTTTACTAAGCATTATGTAGAAAGCGACTTGAGATTAAAAAACAAGAACGAAAAATCATGCGTCAAGCATACATTATGTAACACTTTCCAACGCTTCCAAAATAATTTTACGAATCATACTCTTTTATAAGCTAAAAGATAACATCTAAGTAATCCGAATACTTTATTCAGCCCTGTATAGGATCTATAGATTTGTATATATACTACATAGGATGCTAAATTTTAGTTCAGTTAGGAAACACGTAGCACAGTTTAAAATTCTCCGTCTGGAGTTAAATAATACGGAAATGTGTTCCCGAACTTTTGTACTTCCCTGTATAGGATCTACAGAATTTATACACACCACGTAATATACAAAAAGCGATTTAAAATTAAAATCGCATTCAGTAACTTAAAACGCACTTCCAGGAATTATTGTTAACATACAGTAGAGAATTCTTTTGTGTGTCCCTGTAAATGAACGATGACTGCTATACACACAATATTCTGTAGTAAGTCTCTTGTAATGAACCTTATATAAATTTCAATGCGTTTAAAATAGTGAAACATTATTTAAATAAACCGCAGACGATTTTTCTCCATAGACGTAATGTAACGGAATTCTTTTGACTGTCCCTGTAAAGTAAGTATAAGTGCTATGCACACCCTATTCCATATTAAGCTTCTTCTAATGCACCTTAGTGATATATATAAATTTCAATGCGTTTAAAGTATTGAAACATTATTTAAATAAACCGCAAATGATTTTTCCCCATAGACCGCAATGTAACGGAATTCTTTTGAGTGTCCCTGTAAAAAAACTATAAGTGCTACACACTTCCGTTGAAATAGGGAACATGCTATAGATAACGATTATAACATATAAAATTTGCAGGGCAATCCGAGCATATTTACGGGAGTTAGAGCACGGACAGACGGCAGACGGCAGACGGCAGACGGCCAGACGGCCAGACGGCAGACGGCCAGACGGCCAGACGGCAGACGGCCAGACGGCCAGACGGCAGACGGCCAGACGGCCAGACAAACCGAAGTCATAAACACTTTTCAACTAGGTTGGAAAGTGTTAATAACAAGTTTCTTCTCTGATATAGATTATTACTTACTCATCATGCGTAGTAGAGGGTAAGTCTTGTAATCGTTTTGAAAATCGAAATTTTTTTTTGACGTATTTACACGTTTCAGACACTGGAGATTCCGAAAAACATATTTTTAGAAAAAAAAAATTGCTGTCCGTCTGTCTGTGTGTTTGCAAACACTCTATCTCCCGAACAAATTGAGATAGAGACTTGAAATTTGGTATGTACTTAGTATGTAATAGGATAGAAATGTATAGGAAGAAGCTTATTGAATTTCAGTAACCTCGATTTTCCGGAAAATTTTTTTCGGACTCTTGAAATATTCGTTCTGATAAAAGGTACATAAACATTTTCGAAATTATTTATTTTAAGGAAGGAATATAAAAGACAATAAAAAAAAAAAACACATAAATTTTGCATAAAGAATGAAGTCGATCGGATAATTAGTTGCCGAGATATTTGTAATCCTATTTTCCACACTCTTCGATTTTTCATGGCCCTGTATTTCATTCAAATTTCAATTCAAAGTTATATTTTAATTGGAAATGAGACGTTTAATCCGACGCAGTAAACCGTTAGTTAATGATTATAAATTTTGGAGTTATAAGGATGTTTCTTTTACGCAATTCAGTAATAGAGCATTTAAAGTGTATGACGTCATAAAGCCACGATTTTATTCGAATTGCAATGCATTTTATAAACAGTTTACACATGTTTTATTTTCATATTTTATATTATGCATATCCATGATGGGTAAGTGTTACGGTGGCCCTCAACGACTAGTTTCGTTGGTGCATAGCAACGCCAGAAATTGCATTGACTTACAAACTGCATAAAAAAAAAAAAAAAAAAAAAAAAAAAAAAAAAAAAACTAACAAGTAAACGTATTTTTCCTTGCGTGATAAAAGGTTTGTTTTATGATTACACAGCTTTATCACTATTATGATTATTCATATTGAGAACGCCCATAAGTGTTTTCATGCATACGTCCGTGTAGGCCTTTTTCGTAAGATAGATTATACAACTTATATATTTATACCCTTACATATATTTACATTTTAGGTGGGTCTCGAAAAAATAGTCAAACTTTAAGGTGAGTCGCATTAGAAAAAAAGTTTAGGAACCGCTGCTCTGAAGCATACGAAAAATATTTACCAGCAGAATATAATCAAAATATTGTTCCTTTTAATTAAATGCTCTTTTTAGCACTTTCCAACCTAGTTGAAAAGTGCTTATGACTTCGGTTTGTCTGGCCGTCTGGCCGTCTGCCGTCTGTCCATGCTCTAACTCCCGTAAATATGCTCGGATTGCTCTGCAATTTTTATATGTTATTATCGTTATCTATAGCATGTTCCCTATTTCAACGGAAGTGTGTAGCACTTATAGTTTTTTTACAGGGACACTCAAAAGAATTCCGTTACATTGCGGTCTATGGGGAAAAATCATTTGCTGTTTATTTAAATAATGTTTCACTATTTTAAACGCATTGAAATTTATATATATCACTAAGGTGCATTAGAAGAAGCTTAATATGGAACAGGGTGTGCATAGCACTTATAGTTACTTTACAGGGACAGTAAAAATAATTCCGTTACATTACGTCTATGGAGAAAAATCGTCTGCGGTTTATTTAAATAATGTTTCACTATTTTAAACGCATTGAAATTTATATAGATCACTAAGGTGCATTACAAGAGACTTACTACGGAATATTGTGTGTATAGCAGTCATCGTTCATTTACAGGGACACGCAAAAGAATTATCTAATGTCTGTTAACAATAATTCCTGGAAGTGCGTTTTAAGTTACTGAACGCGATTTTAATGTTAACTTGCTTTTTGTCTATTACGTGGTGTGTATAAATTCTGTAGATCTTATACAGGGCAGCACAAAAGTTCGCGAACACATTTCTGTTTATTGACAAACTCCAGACGGAGAATTTTAAAATGTGCTACACGTTTCCTAACTGAACTAAAATTTAGCATCCTATGTAGTATATATACAATTCTATATATCCTATACAGGGCTGAATAAAAGTATTCGGATATTTTTCCGAATATTGTATATGTTGGAAATTCCTGAAATTATGTTTTTAAATATGTTATGCGTTTTCCAAATTGTTTACTTAGAAGTTATCTTTTAGCTTATTAAACGGTATGATTTGTAAAATTATTTTGGAAACATTGGAAAGTGCTACATAATCTATGCTTGACGCATGATTTTTCGTTCTTGTTTAACATTCGCGATGAGTTACAGTATACCAAAAATATTCAAAGTTTTAGTGCTGAAAAGAATTTAAATTAGCTTCCTAAATTATATTATTTCCCATAAGTGAAAAGTACGCATAAAACCCAGTTAAAATATTGACTTTTTAAGGCTATAAAGCTACCATGTTTTATATATGAAGTATATTTACTTCTCCCGTGTTAAATGAAGCAGATTTGCCGAATAACTCGTTGCCACAAATGATTGAGTGAATGTAATTTCTTAAAATGTCCGTATGGACAGGAAAAGGAATGTTATTTATATGTACTCATTTATTTGTAAATTTTTTCTCATTTACCATGTATATTTTCCTTAAAGTCAAAAAAGGGAACATAAAAAATCAATATATATGAGGCAAATTTTAGATGTCATTAACTTTAAGGTTGTTTATCTATACTTTTTGGGTGAAATTTATTTAAAAAAACTTTAAAGTATGAGTAGGAGAAAGGAAGATTTTTGATTCATTGGAGCTTAAAATGGAATTATAAATTACTTTTTTGAAATAATGAAATCCTAAATCATTCAGTATTTAAAAGAAGCCTAGTAAACTGAAATTTATAAACTAATTTCTAAGACTGTAGTAACATAAATTTCTCTTGTATATTTTTATTTATTTTACTATTTTATAAAAAATAAAATCAGCATAAAAATACGCTTTCAACTGTTTAAATAAGAATTTTTATAAAATTGCTATAATTCATAATAAATATTTCAGTAACTCTATCAATATTGTAATTCATTTAGGAAATAAGCAAAAGCACAGCACAGGATTTTTAAAGCAGAGGTTATAATTTCCTAACATTTATGGATGTTGCACATAATTTTATGTAATAATAAATATGCCAAAACTATGTCAATTACACACAAAATATCCCGATTAACTGTTAATTGTATCATTTCAAAATTCATTTTTTTCTTAACTATTTGATAATATCTGAGTGGTATAAGGAATTGTAACTCTGCATATTCGTCGATTTTCATATTTATTCATATTATTAATTTAATATAGAATTATTTTATTGACTTTATATTTTTTACATTTCACTCAGCGATCAAAAACATGAAAAATGGTAAATCAAATATCTGCCAACTTTTCGTATTTTTTCAAATAAAACTAACACCAGAATTTTTATAAAAAAAAATTAAATAATCATACAGAAATAAATTTTCATTGAACACCTACCTCTTCTGGTTTTATTAACATTTTCATGACTTAAAAAAGAAAAAGAAAGAATTAACCCGGAAAGTTGGCAGTCTCATAAACCCCCACTTCCTTCATTCGCCCTTCTTAAAAACATTATTTTACATCTGAAATTTTCAGAATTCTTCAGAATATTCTCACTGGAATCTTGTTATTCTTAGTTGTTTTAAAGCTTTCACGCGGTACAAAGTCTTTCTTTGAGAATACCGTGTTAATTATTTGTTCAATTTTAGGTTTAGCAAATGCGCACTCAATGTTTTTTTGCAATAAATGTTTCGAAGAATGGGATATCGTAACAACGATTTTTCCAGGATGCTTTCATTTTTGACTTGAATGGGCCAAAGATACATCAAGAGACTGGAGTTTATAAGAAGTATGTGGAGGAAATGACGTTAAATTTATTAAAATAGCTTGATTATTGTTAAAGTTAAAAATCAGAATTCAGTTCAGCTTGGATTGAAACAGTCCTGTATTTTTGAATGAAAAAATGGATTGCGACTCTAGTTTCTTATACAAACATTGTATGCTGTAGTATGCTCTTTTACCTATTAAAGTGTTTCTCATTTTATGTGATTTTTTTTTGTTTGCGACGGGGGTCGGTACCTACATAGCATCACCTTCGGGTCCATGGGCATGATCGACTTTCGTTAGTGGTAGGGCGGCCACTGGTTAAGGACATGTTAAGCAGGTGGTTGTATTCGGCGAGGATGAGCAAACGGGCTTGGACGGTACCAAGGTCCGATCGGACCAGTTTTTGCTTTCATTTATACTCTGTCATACGGCGCCCCAAGCCTAGTCACTTTAGGTTGTGATGGTGGTGGGAGACTAACTTTCCATTTTTAAAAATTTCTATCCGTAGTTAAGTGCACTAACCCATTCGTTTTTATGTGTGTTTGTCATCCCCTGGAAAGAAGTCCAGAGGTGACCTTTGTAGGTGCTCCTCTATTCCGACCGTGGATAAATGAATTCTCAAGAGGGAGCCATTGGCTAATTTTTGGGTCTGTGGTTGCTCCCATGGGTTTCCAGAGTTACCCGGGAATGATGATGTCACGGACTCCCCCACCCCCTGGAGACAAAACCTGATCCGGCCACTGTCGTACTCACGAGTGGGTACAACTGGGGCGGCGTTCGGATCTCAGTTGTAATGCCGACAATGCGAAGTATTTCACGGGAATCAATGGCAAACTAATCTAGTCTTAAGTTTCATATTATTTCGTTGGTGCATTTTACGTTTTAAAATTCTGATACAGTAAACGCTGTTAAATGAATCATGATGATCGTAGTGCCTGATACTAATGTACGGCGATAAAAAGCTTTATGATTTTATTCATGTATTAAACTGATTCGATTTACCAGCGATTCAATATGCGTCAGGACCCTTTTCCTCGAGGTCCCGGGCTGACGAGAGGCTCCTCCTCCTCGCCGCAGCCGATGAATAAGTCGTTTCCTCCTTCCCTAGGACTCGATGATTCGAAGCTGCGGTACAGTAAGAGTCGTTTGGGGAAGTTCTGCATGTGGCCTAGGACCCGGTTCCCTCTTTAGAGTTCCTACGAAGCCGTTGGAGAACTCCAGCGTCTCTCCTATTTTTGTGTTGGTGTCCTCGAAGTTTGGGCTCCACCGTGTATCGCAACGACCTCTGTCGTCAAACTCTTAGGTTAAAGGGAGTGGTCAGCAGGTAGCGGCGCTCCCACCGGTCGCAGCATTTACAGGAGGACGCTCCTAGTCGAGTGCGTTACGTGCCCGACGGGTGCCCCTCAGCCGCAGCCTCATTTCACCAGCAATTCAAATAAGTGAATAAGAGGTGACTACTGGACTAACTATCAATACCCCCTCACCCCTAAAATCGATTTCGGTCTTTGCCATCGAAATCATGCACCAGACAGGCTAGATTGGTACGTATCGATTTGCCTTCTTGATTGATGTATCGATTTCCCGAAGTTACTTAAAAAATAATTAAATAATACAATTTTACATTTAAGTATTCATTAACTAATTAAAATTACAACTATTATCAAATTATAAAGTATTTTACAATTGTCAACACGAAATTTATTATAGAAAATTATACCTGAAGATGAAGAAAATATTTTATTTGTGAGCGTGCAAAGTAGGTTTATATTTATCGAGCAGGCGGTGACTGAATGCGGTCGCAATTACGGCGTATGATTAGTCCTGATGATACCATTTGTATTTGCAGAAATGACCTGTAACTACGTTTTGTTTTGATTTAACGACAATAGCATCTATGTATCTTGTATATGAATGCATCCCTTCTCCCTCTGATAAAGTTTCCAACCTTTTCCAGAAATAATGTAGCAGATATTATACAAACATTAAAAGTTGCAGCAAAATTACGAGATATCGACCTTAAAAAAAGAGTATATCACATTTCACACACACTAGAGATGAAACGGGTTCGGGCTCTATTTTTATACCAGTCTTCGAGATTGGACGGACTTTGGCTCATTCTTTCTGAAATTGACAATTTTATTTGTCCCCGCATAGAAAAAATAAAAATAACTATTATTTTTTCTTAAAAATTACGGATTGCAGTTCAAGTTATTTTAATGCTATTTTGATCATAATGAAGGGGAAACAGAAATCTTTTATTTTTTAGCATTAGAATGCTATTTTAAAAGAAAATTTGCCATATTTGCAGATTTATTTATGTCTGGGATTGACGGTGATGACCTGTTGACGCCAATCGGAAGAGTTGTTCGATTTTCGTTTATGTTTTAATTGAAACGTTTATTTATTTTATTCTTTTACAGATCTAATGCGAAATGAATATTGTTTTTAGTCAACCAGCCATTAGCCTGAGGTTTGCAAATTTTTAGTTTTCCATTATCTGCGAGACATAATCATATGAAATAGCCCAGTCAAATTGTAGTTTGAGGTGGAAAATTCTGGTGTAATTGTTTTTAGTGGCTTATTTTATGTTTTTTGGGGTGCGGAATACGAATCTGAAGTTGTCCAACAAAATTTCTTTCGGCAAATTTGGTTTTTTACAAAAAACCTGTAAAAAACGGACTTTTTTCGGTTTTTTCAAAATAACTCCAAAATTATGCATTTTGAGTGAAAGTCGGCAATATATGAGTTAAAGAGAATAAAATTTCCTACATTTTATGTACAGAAAGTTTTTTTCAATGATCAATGGTTTAGCCGTGAGAGTGCCGCAAAAATGGGTATTAAAAACCAAAAACTGTAAAAAAACGGGAATTACGGCACTGTATGTCGATGTAACATGGAAACAAAATATTACGCAAATATTAACCATCAGTGATGCTAAAGATTATATTATTGACTATATTTTATGCATTTAAGGTAGGGGAAAAGTGTGGATCCAGCACCAGTGGAAGTTGGGAGCAGTGGAGTATCTCCACTCCTCTCAAGAGTCAAGGTGCTCCTCCTCCGGAGAGCCCGTACTCTAAGAGAAGATAAAATTTTGGAAAAGGGAGTAAAATTAGGTATAGGAGGTAAAACTATCTGAAATCGTCGAAAAACAGTAATTTTTGGAAAATAGCAATAAACACTTTAAAAAAAAATTCGATTGAACAATCACATAAATATTATAATGAATCCTCTTAAGACACACAAACAATATTTTTAATTGAAAACTTAACATTTAAATATGTGTATGTGATTTGTGAAATTCCTTAATTTGTGAAAGTTATGTGTCATTTGTTAAGTGAAAATACAAGGATAGTTCTGTAGTTGTGTTCGATGGTAACCCTGAAGAAAGTTGCAGAGGTACTAAATGTATTGAGCGAGCAAGAAGATCACGCAAGCAAACTTCAGTAGATTTGATGTTCGACGAAACAATGGTGCCTACAGTACCACAAGAAAAATTGCTAGGCAATATAAAAAACAAAGAGCGTTTGATTTTAATGTTGAAAAAAATTTGCAGCAGCTGACATTCACGCAAAACAGGCACGAGAAGATGCGGATACACTGATTATCACCACAGCAAGAGACCTTGCGTCACAACATAACTCTGTAGTTATCGTGGGTGAAGACGTAGATTTGCTGGTGATCATGATTGGTCTCTGTAGGGGCATACATTCAAATATATATATTTTTTAAACCAGGCAAAGGGACAGTTTCACCACTCATTTTTTCTTCTGACTGCAAACTTGAACAATCGGTTGCTGACAACATACTATTTTTACATGCCATGAGTGGTTGTGATACTACTTCAGCCTTTTTCAAAGTAGGAAATATGAGGTTTCTTCAGACTCTCAAAAGAAATCCGGAATTAATTAAAACCATTGAAATTTTTAAAAACCCTATGGCAGATGCTGATGCAATTACTGATGCTGGCAACAGTTTTTTGACTTCCTTGTACAAATTATCTGACAAGGAAACCACGTCATTAAACAAATTGAGGTATCTATGCTACCTTAAGTCTGCATACAAGGCATCAACCCATTTGGCGTCCCTACCTCGTACTGAGGCTGCAGCTAAACAACATTCTTTAACGGTATATTTTCAAGTTCAGCAATGACTTGGGAATGAAAAAAAAATCCTGAACAATGGGGTTGGAAAAGAACCAAAAATGGTATAGAGCCAATAACCACGCTAGAGCCACTAGCACCTCAAGCCGTTCTAAAACTCATTTCTTGCAAATGCAAGAAGACATACCATAAAATCTGTGGATGTAAAAAGCAGGCCTCAACTGTTCTAATATGTGTCTGAACTGCGAGAGCAGTTGTAATAACATGCCTAATATTGCAATAGAAGAAAACGACGATGACTCAGAATACCCTGAAGTACTTGAAGGTAACTATACATAAATCATTCCATTTCACATCTATTTTTTCATTAATTTTTAATTTGGTGTGGTCAAAATATGTATACCAATAAAAGTGTGCATAACTATTCAGTTTTTAAACAATTAAAACTAAGTCATTAATTATTTTTTAAAATGCTGGTACGTAGTATAATAGCTTTTCCGCTCCCTGATTTGGGGTCCAAAATTGACCGATTCCTGAAATGAGCTGTAAAAGAGGGCTGATATTAAAAACAGGTAAAAATAATATTATGATAAAATGTTGTATGAATCTTAACTTAGATATAATTAATTCCACCGTTTAAAAAAATATTGTACGCACCAGTTCTTCTCCGGAGACAAAAACGGCTTTTCGCGCCCGTTTGCGTAAATAGCTATTATATAATTAATTTCTTTTTTATAGGTGTAGAAGACCTAGAAGGCATACCATCAGAAACCATGAAACCATTGTCCGAGAGGACTCGCTTTGACTGACAAGTTCATTTCAATGTCAATAATAATTTAATAATTAATATTGTATAAAATACATACCTACCTATTTTACTATATTATTTAACATAAAACAGTTTTCATACTAATCAATCGTGAATCACTATTTATCATTTTTTGTACTTATATAACCTAACATTAACGTTTTACATATCTGCACACATGCATAATGATGCATTTAAGTTATATGCCTTCAATAAGGAGACGGATCACTACTTCGTGCATTCGTCATTGCTTTTTTCATAACTATTCAAGGTCTAAAAAAATTACTTGCACATAAATTGTAGAGAATTTTATCTACTTTTTTAAAGTATAGTATAATGTATACAGTGAAATGTTTATTTTTAGGTCTTATGAACAGAAAGGCTGTAAAAAATGTGTTTTTTGCCATTTTCCGAAAAATACTGTTTTTCGCCGATTTTACCTAGTTTTACTTCCTCTACCTAATGTTACCTCTTTTTACAAAATTTTATCACCCCTTAGAGTAAGAACTCTCCGGAGGAGGAGCAACTTCGACTCATGAAAGTAGGTGGAGCTGCTCCACTACTCCCAACTTCCACTGGTGCCGAAACCACACTTTTACCCTACTTTAAATGCATAAAATATAGTCAATCATATAATCTTTAATATCAGTGGTGGTTAATATTTGCGTTAAAGGGTTTGTTTCCATATTACATCGACATACAGTGCCGTAATTCCCGTTTTTTTACAGCTTTTATTTTTAATACCCATTTTTGCGGCACTCTCAGTGGCTAAACCATTAATCATAGAAAAAAACTGTCAATACATAAAATGTAGGACATTTTATTCCCTTTAATTCATAAATTGCCAACTTTCACGCAAAATGCACAATTTTGGAGTTATTTTGAAAAAACTGAAAAAAGTCCGTTTTTTTACAGGTTTTTTGTAAAAAAAAAACAAATTTGCCGAAAGAAATTTTGTTGGAGAACTTCAGATTCGTATTCAGCACCCCAAAAAACATTAAATAAGCCACTAAAAACAATTACACCAGAATTTTCCACTTCAAGCACTTTTTGAACACATTTTTACTGGGCTAAAAATAACATTAATGATTCTTATATCTATTTTTCATCATGAAGTCTGCTCATGCTGCGGTTCTGCTCTGCATATTCTCGAAGTCGCTTTCATTCGTAAGTAGATGTAATTAGGAAGCTTTCTATTATTCCAAAAGAAAGCATTCCAGCCGTGTTTCCTTTTTTCCTATAAAAGCATCGGATCATTCAGAGAACGATATCAATTACAGCGTTTTTAATTTAACCTGAATTTCAGTGACACAAGAATCGCTAATCATTCTTTTATGGAATGAATCTATTATAATTTAAGATGTACACCTTTTATAGGAAATAGAGAAACGTTGTTCGATTCTTTGGCATATAAATAGCAATTTCTGCAAATTTCATGTATTTATTCATAAAAATGTATTTATTCATAAAACTTCGCTAATGTGTCCATCAGATTTGCTTTTTGTGGGAGAAAAATATGAGAATCCTTTTGAAGATATAAAATTTTATTTGATACCAAACTTCCCTTTTGATAAGATTAAATGTAAATTTCCAAAAATAATATTATGTTCTTGGGATTAACAGTTACTTTCATGTAAGATATTTAAAAATGAGATATTATTTTTAAAACAAATTTTAATTTTTTTTGTTGAATACTTTCGTTATCGGCATCGGGCTCTGATGATATAAAATGTTTCGGGTTCGGGCGGACTCGGATTCAAAATCGTCAGGCTCGGCAGTCCCGGGCTCCGAAAAGAGAGCCCGAACTCATCTCTAATACACATATATATGTAACGTATTTTAATATTTCTAAAACATTTTTTCCCTTTAAATTATTGTTTTTCTACGAAAATACTTTTTCTTTCATTTTCCCTTCGTAAAATTCCCTTAGTTCTGACGCCCATATTTTATTTTTCCTGTCTCAATTTATTCGAGTTCAAAAATATAGGGGACTGTCAACAAATTGAAAAAGAACGAATATCTTTTGGATAACCATGTAAAAACTAATGTAGCAAAGGCGTTCAAACTCGAGATTATTAATAAGTTGCTTATTGTAGTATACTGTGTTCATTTTTATTAGGATAGCATGGAAACTCGTAGAGAAATTAAGGTTTTTATAAAAACAGTCCCAAATTTCGCATAGTTTTTCGCTCATAATTTGCAGAGTTCTTAATATAAAAAAAAGTTCTTTTCAGAAAATATGACAAACAACATTGTACATAATACTCTGCAATCAGAATTAAAAAATAATAAAAATTGGATAAAAAATGAGCAGGTTTACTAAAAAATGTTTCACTGCGCATGCGCGAATGCAATCAAAATATAATATGCATAATGTATTAGCTAAGTATATAGAGCAACTTTTGTGAAAGTCTCAAAATCATAGCTTGAAAATTCTGAAACTTATCGTTGATGGAATAAGCTCGAAATCCGTTGTTCCCAAAAGGAAGCAAAAATATGAGGGGTTGTATCCAAATATAGTAGTACGTGAAATATTGTGTACGCTATCTTGGCACTAATGAACAGATATTTGATACAACCCCTCATCTTTTTGCTTTTTTTTGGGAATAACGGATTTCGAGCTTATTCTATCGACGATAATTTTCAGAATTTTCAAGCTATGATTTTGAGACTTGCACAAAAGTTGCTCTATATACTTAGCTAATACATTATGCATATTATATTTTGATTGCATTCGCACATTTGCAGTAAAACATTTTTTAGTAAACCTGCTCATTTTTCATCTAATTATTATTATTTTTTAATTCTGATTGCAGAGTTATACATACAATGTTATTTGTCATATTTTCTGAAAATAACTTTTTTTATGTTAAGAACTCTGGAAATTATAATAAAAAAACTAGGCAAAATTTAGGACTGTAATTATAAAAACCTTAATTTCTCTATGAGTATACATGCTATCCTCATACAAATGAACATAGTATATTACAATAAGCAACTTATTAATAATCACGAGTTTGAACGCCTTTGCTACATTAGTTTTTACAGGGTTATCCAAAAGATATTCGTTCTTTTTCAATTTGTTGACAGTCCCCTATGGGGTTTCGTGAAAAAATCTTCGCGGGAATATATAACCTATACTATACTGTTTACACACCTGCAGTTTCAGGTTAATTCCTCATGTATTTTCCTAGATAGTTAACAAAACGTCTAAAATCGCAAGTGACCAATCACCTTTGGCAATATAGTGTATGACACCTCCATTATAAATATATATATTTTTTTAATTTGTAGTTTTAAAAATCATTTTTACTGTCTTAATGGCATATTTATAGGAAGAACCTGCAATACAAGAAAGTAAAAAGACTTTTTACTTTCAAATTAATTTTGGAATATTAAAAAGTAATTCAAATATTTCTTTAATTTAAGTAAGAACTACAATTTCAGAAATTTAATATGATGTTTAAAACTAATTTATACAGCTCTTTTTGAAATTTGTATAACTTTTAATACAACTCAAATAATAAGTTTATTAAAAAAAGAAAAAAAAACAGTCATTAAAATCGTAAATCTAACTTTTTACTTTAAAAATAAATTTTTGAATTTTTTAAAAAAAGTATTTCAAACATTATTTTAATTTAAATAAGAACTACAATTTCAGAGAGTCAAAAGTTTTCAAATTCAATTTATTTCAATATTTCCTTTTAAAAATTTTATAATTTTTAATGCATCATTGAAGATGTATTGTTACAAAGCACATACTCTTGTTTGCAACATAATACTGCAAAATAATTGTTTGTTTAATTCAAGCATATAAATCATAATAACAGCAAATATATTAAAATATTTAAGGAAGAAAAAAAAAACAGAAGGAGAAAAAAACCTCATAAAATTTCATTAAACTCTGCAAAAGAAAAAAGCTGAAACATTTTAATAACTTATTTTAATAGAGTTTTTCTTTAATTTAAAATCTTATTTTTCCTTTTCAAACATTTACCTCTTTAGTTGCTACTTTTTAGTTTTATAAAAAAGATCAAGTCAGGACAAGTTTATACAATGTTTTATCATGTTTTTTTCCAACAGTTACTTTGATTAAAAATATTTTAAATGTGGATGTTTCAGAGTACATCATATGTAGTTTTAACATATCTATGCGGGTTAAATCTTGTTTATAAAACCTGCATTAGTAATTTTTCTAATGTAAACGATATTGTATACTTTAGAATACACCAGTGTCAGAATATTTCATTAGTATAATACATATATATACATATATACACTAGTGTGCAAAACTTAAGCAACAAACACAAAATGCTAATTTCTGAACACGTGAGTACTCAAAAGGAAATTCTATAAACAGCAAGTGTAGAAAATAGGTACTACCCTAACAGCACAGACAGTCGATGTGAAGTCTTCTTGACATCACAAATAGTCACAATTGTCACAGTCACTACAATGAACAGAAATGTGATATCTTTCATTCGTCCATTTTTATTCTCATTTGGTCACTCCACTGAACAGTCACCATGACTGCTGCTTTTTGACGAGTCACCAGGTGACTTTACAATGAAGTCGCCTTGTGACTCTCATGTGACTGTCATTTTGACACTCCATTGTAAAGTCATCATGATATCTGTTCTGTGACGAGTTACCAAGTGACAGAAAAATAAATCATCTGGTGACTTTTCACAGAGGAGTGCAATGATGACATCACAATAGAGTGTCGATTACCGGAAAGTCATCATGCGACTTCATTGTGACATTAATTGGCGACTCATCACAATGCAATGCTCACAATGACTTCAAAGTTCAGTCTTCAACTGACAGTGACTTGAGAATCACAAGGTGACTTCATTGTAATGTCACCTGGTGACCCATCACAAAGCGACAGCCACAGTGATTTTTCAGTGTTAACAATCATTTGAGAGTAATAATGAGACAGTGAAATATCCCATATTTTGATTCACCGTAGTGATTGTGACACTTCTAACCATGTGTAACATCAAGGGTTCATCGACCCTTGATCACCCTAACAAAACGGCCATCACATCGACTGGCCGTGCTGTTAGGGTAGTACCTCTTTTCTACACTTGCTCTTTATAGAATTTCCTTTTGAGTACTCACGTGTTTAGAAATTAGTATTTTGTGTTTGTTGCTTAAGTTTTGCACACCAGTGTATATACATAAAAATCTAAGACCACACCTCACACTCCCTAAAGCAGTGTAGTTTATAAAGGGACGACATAAAAAAAATTACATATGAAAGAGTACATATGAAATATAAAAAAATGAAGGCATCAGGGGAAATCAACAGTATTTTCCCAACAACATCTGCTCAGTGCAAATAATTTGAATTTAATATTTGGGAAATTAAGTTCAATTTATTATTTAGTTGCTCTTAAATCTTTATTAAGCGTAATAATTGCTGCTATTGTGTTTAAATTCTCATAAAGTTCAGGAATGTCCTAATTCTCATTAAAAATATTTTAAGTGCGAAGGTAAACACAATACATTCTTACATAAAGAGAGTAAGTGTAATAATGCTTGCACCGTTAAGTATAAAAACAAAATATTTCCTCATTCATCTGAGGATAAAAACTGTTAGTCAGATAAAGAATTTGTACACAAGTCACCATCTCATGCATTACAAATTAATTCTAGCACTTCTTTCAATAATGCGGAATGTGTTTCTTTTCTACCCACTGCTAAAGTTTTCTTACATAATAATGAAAATAAAGCCTATACTTTTAGAGTTTTATTGGATTCTGGTTCAGAATGTGCATTTGTTAGTGAAAATGTCATAAGAACTTTAGGGTTAAAAAAGAAAACATGACAGAGTTGTTCTGAATGGAGTTCAACTGTTCTGAATGACGGGAGTATCGGCTGAACACACTCGTGGTTCAGAGACTCTTAGAATCAGTTCAAAACTTTCTAATGAGTATTTAAAGGTCCAAGTATACATACTGCCTAAAGTGACGTCTCAATTACCACCAGAATTACTTGATACGAAAAATATGGAGTATCTTAAAAATATTACTTCAGCAGATGAGGATTTCATTCAACCCCAAGAGTGTGATATTTTTTTTAGAATCTGACTGTTTCTTTACTATTTTGAGATAGGGTAAAGTTGTGAGCAGTGGCGGCTCGTCACTGGCTTTATTTGGAGCATTGAATGCATGGCTGCTAAAATTTATTCTTTTCTTACCACTAATATTAAATAGGAATAATTTATTTTATTTACTGACAGAAAGTCCTGCCATTAAAAAAAAAAAAGATTTCTTCTTAAAAATAATGGTATGAGAATAATATGTGTTTCAAAGATGCATTTAGTGCCCCCAAAAAAGACAGTGACGAGCCGTTACTGATTGTGAGTACTGAGAATGAGTCAATTGAACAAAATACTATGTTTGGTTGGGTGGTAACCGGGAAAATGGAACCTAAATGTAAATATTCCTCTACTATTAAATTACATTTTCTTACTGTCGCAAACGGATCAAATGTTGATATGTTATTACAAACTTTTTGTCAAACTGTAGAAATAAATGTTATAAGATCTCATTTGTCTGAGGAAGAAGAATTCTGTGAACATCATTTTTGCTCAACTTACCATATTATTCCAGAAGGTAGATTTCAAGTTAATTTGCCAGTTTACGAAGATATGGTGTTATTCTTTGGCAATATCCCGTTTGTTTGTTATGGACAGAAAATTTCATTTTGACAAAAACTTTGAAAAATAATATAGATAATTTATGAAGCAATATGAAGAGCTTGGTCATATGACACTTGTTGACAGAAATTCAAATTCTATCAGCAACAAAGTATATTATCTTCCTCATAATTCTGATATGAAAAGTCATTCCATTTGTACAAAGTTACGTAGGGGTGTTTTATGATTCATGCAGGCCTTGTAATTCTTTAAATTCTGTTTTAGCAGTTGGTCAAATTCCACAAGCAAATCATTTCACTATTCTAATTAAATTTAGAATAAATCCTATTGTTTTTACTGCTGATATTCAGCAGATGTATAGACAAGCTTTAATTGCTTCAGAAAACCAAGTTTTACAACGTATTGTTTGGAGACAGTCAGCATACTCTGCTATAAAGGAATACTGGCTAAAAATTGTTACATATGTTACGTCTTCAGCTCCATCCTTGGCTATTGATTGTTCATATCAAATTGCAAAGGATATAGAAAAAGATTCGGTTAAATGATTTCGGTTAAAAAATTATTCAGAAATAATTTAAATTTAGCTAACTTATATTTCTGAAATTTAAAATATCGTTTAAAACTATAATATCTCTCTTTAAATTTCGGATTACTTTTAATACAACATAAATAATATATTTATAGAAAAACAAACACAAAATTAAGTGATAGGTCTTAATTTTATACTTTCAACTTCAGTCTTGCAAATTTATTAAAAAAGGGATTCAAACATGATTCTGATTTAATTAAGAAATATAATTTCAGAAATTTAAAAGTTTTTAAAAAATCATTCCTATGTAATTTTTTGAGATTGTCGTAATTAAAAAAAGTGTAAGCAAATTTTAATTACAAAGTTCACATTCTTTGCTTACAGAATACTGCTGTAAATTAGTTGTTTGTTTAATCCATCTAAAAACAGTACTAAAATATTACTTGTGAAAAAGAAGACGGAAGAAAAAAAACCTCATAAAACTGCATTGAACTTTTAAAAGAAAAATGCTAAAACATTTTAATAACCTATTTTAATCGAGTTTTACTTTATTTTAAGGTCTTCGTGTTTCTTTGCAAAAAAATTCCTCTTTAGTTGTTGCTCTTAAGTTTAATACAAAAGATCAAGGCAGAAGAAAAAAAAGAAATACAATATTTCATCAAGTTTTCTTTTAAAAGATATTTTGATTAAAAATATTTTGAAAAAAGTGTTTAGAAGTACAGAATTTATATTTATAATATATTTATTCAGGTAAAACCTTGTTTATAAAACCTGCATTAATAAGTTTTCTAAAGTAAACGATTTTGTTTACACGCTAACTTCAGAATATTGGATTTGTTTTCTTTTAAATTTTATCCAAAATAATATTTTCTTTTCTAAAAGAGCGGTTTTTATTAGCGGGCGACCTTTTAAAGAATAATTAAAAGTAATTTAGATAAAAAGAGTAAATTTGAAATTAGAAACACGAAAGAATAATTAGAAGAAACCTTTTTTCTTTCAATTAACGATATTAATTCTATTGTACTGAAAGATGTAAGTTATAGTATAAAACTAAAGTACATATTTCATAAACTTAAAGCATAAATAAAATGAATTTTGCGAAAGCAAAAACTCTTATAATTATTGAATTTAATCGACACAATAGTTCTAATAAAATATAACAAGAAAGATAAAAAAGTGTGCAACCATTCATTATAGCTTCTTAAAAACACTTTTCATCTTGAAAATGGATCTTTAAGACTGCAGCATTTACCTTTTCAACATATCGGATGCGCCATAATTTCCTTAAAACTTAGAAATTCATTAAAAAGGAAACAAATTATGCTAAAAAATTGCGGTTTGCAGGAATGGGATTAGAGGGAGATCGATTTTTTTAATAATAATAATTAAGAAAAAATCGTTCAAAAATTACCGATACATGGCGCTGCATGCATATTATGAAGCATATTTATCCAAATCATGCTGTCAATAAAACCCCTCAATGTACACATACTCTTCATTCGATGCCAGCAGTATGATCACCATTACCAGATCAAGCGCTGCTGGTTAAACGCTTTTACAAGAACTGGGGAATCAGCAACTGGCGCATTGCAAAAATTCCGCACGGCTAAATGACTGAAGACGAGAAAAGAGACTGTTTCATGTGCCGGGAGATTAAAGCTTGTCAGCCGTTTCGCAGAAATGGGTCTTTTACTATACGCCTAATTTGCATACATTTTTTCATATTATGCATGCCAGTGCCATCTATCGGTAATTTTTTTAACCACAACTTTTTTGTTATTAAAACAAATTCGACCTCCCTCTAATCCCATTCCTGCAAATCGCAATTCTTTAGCATCATTTGTTTTTTTAAATGAATTTTTAAAGTTTTAAAGAACTTATGGCGCCCCCGGTATT
Source organism: Maratus michaelseni (assembly GCA_963931845.1). Taxonomy (NCBI): domain Eukaryota; kingdom Metazoa; phylum Arthropoda; class Arachnida; order Araneae; family Salticidae; genus Maratus; species Maratus michaelseni. Next base: position 162,096,397 of record OZ007594.1, on the reverse strand, counting down.
TATTTCAATAAAACCTTGTGTATAAAAAAGTTTCAAAAGTATCCTGTTTATTCACTAACCTTAAGGCTGTTGGTCAGTCAGCTCTCCATTGTTCCTCCATAAGGCTGTTGTCAGTTCTCCAGCTATTGATTGGTAAAGAAATCATACTAGTTGTAATTTTTCCAACTGAGTGAAAAAGTATGAGTTGTAAATTACCAACTGGGCGAAAAATGTCCAGGTCAGGATTCGAAAAAGGGATTTCTTGGCTGAAGATGCCAATTCTCTGCCAACTGAGCCATCTCGAACGAATCTGGAGGACCTAATTCACCCAGTCAACCTCATTGATCATAGCATCTGGTCTGATATCTGAATCAGCTCAACAGAATAAATCGCAAGTAATGGAACTCCAGTAAACGTTGGATACGTAATTGCACTAGATTAATATTAACACAATTATTCAAATTGATAAAGAAATCGCATGAGTTGTAAATTTCCAACTGGGCGAAAAATGTCCGGGCCAGGATTCGAACCAGGGATTTCTTGGCTGAAGATGCCAATTCTCTGCCAACTGAGCCATCTCGAACGAATCTGGAGGACCTAATTCACCCAGTCAACCTCATTGATCATAGCATCTGGTCTGATATCTGAATCAGCTGAACATAATAAACCGCAGGTAATGGAACTCCAGTAAACGCTGGATACGTAATTGCACTAGATTAATATTAACACAATTATTCAAATTGGTAAAGAAATTGCATGAGTTGTAAATTTCCAACTGGGCGAAAAATGCCCGGGCTAGGATTCGAACAAGGGATTTCTTGGCTGAAGATGCCAATTCATTGATGATAGCATCTGGTCTGATATCTGAATCAGCTCAACAGAATAAATCGCAGGAAATGGAACTCCAGTAAACGCTGGATACGTGATTGCACTAAATATTAACAAAATTATTCAATTTGGTAAAGAAATCATATAAGTTGTAAATTTCCAACTGGGCGAAAAATGCCCGGGCAAGGATTGGAACCAGGGATCTCTTAGAAGCAATTACGTATCCAGCGTTTACTGGAGTTCTGTTACCCGCGATTTATTCTGTTGAGCTGATTCAGATATTAGACGAGGTGCTATGATCAATAAGGTTAGTTGGGTGAATTAGGTCCTACAGATTCGTCCGAGATGTCTCAGTTGGCAGAGCATTGACAGCTTCAGCCAAGCGATCCCTGATTCGAATCCTGGCCCGGACATTTTTCACCAGACAACTCATATGATTACATATGACACAATATAATATGATTTAGAACTCATATGATTTCTTTACCAATTTGAGTAATTGTGTTAATATTAATATAATGAGTGAAAAAGTATCAATCCGGGTTTCGAACTAAAATTTCAGTAATTTGAAATGTTGTTTAAAACGCACTTCTATTTAGAATTTGTATGATTTTTATTGAAACTTAAATAATTTATTCACAGAAGAAAAGCACGAAATGAGACGGTAATTCTTTAACTTTTCATTTTAAAATTGCGTTTTGATAATTTGTATAAAGATAATTTAAACTTTAATTTAACTAAAAGAGTAATGTTATAATTTTAAAAAGTTGGTTATAGTTATTTACATATCTCTTTTTACAAACTTGCATAAATTATAATGTAACGTTGAAACAAATTTAGTTTACAAAGTTCACATTTTTACTTATATCATAAGGCTGTAAAATAGTAATTTGTTTAATCGAGCTAAATGAATTCTAATAATAGCAATTGCATTAAAGTATTCGACGAAGAAAAAATAGATAGAAAAAAAATCTGACAAAACTTTCATTGAACTCTGTAAAAGAAAAATACAAAAACATTTTAATAATCTATTTTAATAGGCTTTTGCTTAGTTTTAAAGTCTTTGTTTTCTTTTCAAAAAATTTCCTCTTTAGTTTGTTCTTTAGTCTAATATAAAAGATCAAGGCAGGAAAAAATATATACAACGTTTTATCAAGTCTTCTTTCAAAAGATGTTTTGAAAATGGTTGTTTAGGAGTACAGAATTTGTATGATTAAAACATTTATGCGGGTGAAACCTTGTTTATAAAACTTGCATTAATAAGTTTTCTAAAGTAAACGATTTTGTTTACACGCCAGGTTTAGAATATTGGATTACTATTGAAAGAAAAAAACTTTATTTAAAAGATCGTTATATAAGAGGGCGTGACCTTTCAAAGAATAATAAAATGTTTATCTGATTAAAAGAGTAGATTTGAATTTAAAAACGTGAAAAAATAATTAGGGGAAAGCTTTTCTTATTAATTAACATTATCCATTCTTTTATGTTAAACAAACTTTTATGATGCATACAAATGGTAAATCGTTATATCACCAACTTAAATATTTTGTAATTATAAATTATATATTGTGTAAGTTTTGTAAAAGCACAAAGTTCTAATAAATATCTTATTTTAATGCACACAATAGATATAATATAAAAGTCAAGTCAGGAACAAATTATTTATACAAAACCTTTCATTAAATTTTTCTTCAAAATATATTTTGATTAAAATTATTTTGAAAGGTGATGTTTAGCAGCACAGCATTTGTATTTTTAACATATTTATGCGGGTTAATCCTTGTTTATAAAACTTGAATTAATAAGTTTTCTATTCTAAATGATTTTTTTAATCTAGACTACAACAGTTTCAGTATATTGGATTGCAACGCAAAACTTTATCTTTAAGAATTTTTTTCCGAAGTGTTATTATTAAATGTGCAACACAAAGAAAAAAAAAATGATATGGTGATTAAAAGGGTATGTTTAAAATCGGAAACGTCAAAGAATAATTAATGGAAATCTTTTTGTTTTTAATTACCATTATTTTTTCTTTTGTGTCAAACAAATTTTTATGATGCAAATAGTGTAAATCAATTTTGCTTATATAGTTTTTATAAATAACATATAAAATTATTTTTGTAGGAGCAAAATGTTCGAATATACATAAGAATAGATCTAATGTAAAAAAAAATAAAGACAAATAATATGTATTCATTCATTAACGCATCCTAAAAATATATTTTTAGATTAAAAACATTTTGAAATGTGCCTTTAAGTACACATAATTTACATTTTCAAACATATTTATTCGAGTATAACTTGGTATATGAAATAACTTAATAACTTTTTAAAAATAACTACAGTAGAAGACCACTAATCCACATAGCTTGGTTCCAAGCGTTTTGCGGATTTGATACTTTTTGGAAATTACAGGTCATGCGTATTTAATCTTTGTTTATGCTTTTTTATTCATATTTTTTATTCAAATCTAGATTCTTAATGATTAAAAATAAATAAACTACCACTTAAACATATGAATTAAGTAAAAAATATTAAAAAATAATTTGTTGATTTATATATATATTTCATATATATCATCAATAATAAAATATCACAATTAATCAGACATAAAAGTTAAAATTGGTTGCAATACAATTAAAAATTACATGCAATCGTTTCGGGCTACAGTCTAGCCCCTCATCAGTGCAATTACATACCCTGACCGGACAATTTTCAACCACGTTTACAGTCACTAGTTTAACCCCTTGAAGGGAACCGGTATATTATATATACCACTTAATTTTAATCCCAAAATGCCACAGTGACACCAGAATTTTATAATCAAATTTTGAATTTATAAGGTACATGAGGAAAAGGCTTTTACTTATTATAAAATAAATTCGTTCGTGAATCCTGGTGTCAATCAATCATTTCAATATTTTAGCTACAAGAGTACCTTGCCCCTGAAGGGGTTAACCAGTTAAAACTTGTAGACTTCAACGACCCTACATTAGAGTAAGATCGTATATTCAGGTGGAATAATACAAGATTCATTAATTGGCGAAATCTGTTTACGAGTGAACCAACTTTGAAGAAACACTCTACGCTTAACATTATAGCCATAGTTCGAAACGTTTGCATGTAATTTTTAATTGTATTGTATGTAATTTTAACTTTTATGTCTGATTAAATGTGATATTTTATTTGAAGACTTTTATATATCAGACTTTAAAAAACAATGTTTAGTTATTTTAATATTATCAATAGTTGTTTGTATTTAAACATGTGGTTTATGTCTGTGTGTTGTATCTTGCAGTCTTCTATAAATAGCATAAACGGTTGTTAAACCATAAAATTTTGTTTTTAGAAATTTAAATATTCTTTATCAAATATTGTAAATACATGAATAAATATTAAATCCGAATTTAATTGATATTTATATTCATTAACATTAATTTTAGGGTTTGATTGCTTGGTTGGTTTTTTGCATAAACAGTTTTATCTCCATTTCTATAAATTTTATATATTATTTCTGTTGTCAACATCCTTTTTTCTAAGCAAATAAAGAACGCAGAACGATAAATGAGATATCATATGAAAGGATTTTGAAGCGGCTTCTGACATAGTATACTCACATTTTGTTAAAACATGTATTTTGATTAAAAATTGCAATTAATTAAAAATTGAATCGGGATTGTTTTCATAAATGAAATGAAAGGTTTTCCTCAAATTAGTGTTGCCACAAAAATAAAATACCGCAACAATGATTATAAAAAAATAAAAATAAATGTTCAATAAAGATAAAGTGGGACATAGTTGCTGCACGGGTTTATTTTATATTTATGATTAAAAAGCAAAATTTAAATTCAAATGCTCAATTTGTTTTTCTTTATCCCATGTTTTTTCCTGAAACATATGATGCCACCCTTTAATACAGTTAAAATACAATTGATATATATATATATATATATATATATATATATATATACATATTTTGAGTTTGTTATATTTGTTCACTTTTTACTGTAACTTTGATGGAATAAATGAAATATTATTCTGTCTTGACTAATGTTGTTTGCAGATATTTTTAGTTCTTTATTTTTTTTTAGAAGTGTAAAACTGCATCTAAAAAATATTAGATATTCCTAAATAAGTATTAGACTGCAGTGCGAAATCTTCCTACGGGTCCACTGGTTGTAATTATTTCTGGATGAGAGATTAAATATAATGTTAAAGTGACATTCTTTCATTAATACAAATATTTTTTAAGAGCAAATTTTTAAAAGGAGTTATTATTATTTTTAATTTACCATACAAATAATTAAATAATTAAAATATTTTTATGTGTATTATCATTAAAAAAAAAGTTTCATTGATGTATGGTACATATGTATCATATATAAGATTAAAGATTTAGGGGGGGGGGGAATTAAAAATTGTTGCCATTGAGAATTTTTTTTAAGAATTAAAATTCTTTGTTTACATTCATTTATATAGTGCGGATTAAAGGCATTTGCGAATTACAGGCTTGCGGATTAATGGTACTCTACTGTATTTTTTATCTACAAAAACAACTTTTCAAAAGTAAAAAAAGCCAAGCAAAAAAAAAAAAAAAAAAAAAAAAAAAAAAAAAGTTGTGGCTAAAAAATGGTGTGATATCAAATTTCCAAGCTATTATATTACTTATTTAACTTTTTTCCATTAAATAAGTTATCATATATATAAGTCGAGTGCCTACGTATATGTTAATAGAAATCGTTTTCTCCTGTACTAAATACATCCTAACGAGTTTCTGAAAATTCAGTTTTTTTTTCAAATTATGCATGATGGGCTTGGCGGCCATCTTTCCATATTTCTAAGCACCCAAATTTCTAAAGTAAAAGCGTAATATGTTTGCAATGTAATATGTTTATAAAAATTTCGAACTTCAGATTTTAACTACGGACAGATAAATTAGATAAGACTGATATTTTGATAAATTGATTTTTACTAGTTTGAAATTAATAATTACTCTAAAAAATAAATCATAAGATGAATCTTTAAGATAAGTCATCATTATCTTAAGACACAATTTGCAGAGCATACAAGTCTATAAATGAAACTCTTAAATATTTGCTTAAATAACAATTTTGAACTTCGGATTTTAACTACGGATTTGGGTGGTTAGAATTTTGTGAATAATATGCAAAGATGGCCGCCAAGCCCATCATGCATAATTTGAAAAAAATTGAATTTTCAGAAACTCATTAGGATGTATTTAGTACAGGAGAAAACGATTTCTATTAACATATACGTAGGCACTCGACTTATATATATGATAACTTATTTAATGGAAAAAAGTTAAATAAGCAATATAATAGCTTGGAAATTTGATATCACACCATTTTTTAGCCACAACTTTTTTTTTTTTTACGCTTGGCCTTTTTTTACTTTTGAAAAGTTGTTTTTGTAGATATCATTTCTTTTTTTTAAAAATATATTGAACATAATTTAAATAATCTAAACATGAGAAATAATTTAAAAATACATTTTACTTTCAGTCATTGTTTAAAGGGTTAACTAGAAATACCAGTAGATTTTTCAATTAAATTAATTACACTCTTAAAAACAACATACTAAATATGGCTTGTTATAATACTTGTTATCCTCCGTTAAAAAATATCACTGAATAATCCATTAAATGAATAAAAATGGAATATGTACATAGCGTGTCAGCGCTGCATTTGAAATCAAACGTGATATTACGCTCTTTTATTATTAGCACTAGCTGGCTTCGCCCGCTAGCGGGCCCCTAATTTACACCGGGGCCTCAATCCTTTTAAAACCTCGAATAAGATAAACCACGAACCTCCGACCTGGTTCCACGCTGCCTTCGGCACCGGATAATCCCTTAATTTGCACATCGAATTGTATAAACCTGTAAACAAACGAACTTCCGACACGGGTCCCCGCTGCCTTCGGCACCGTATAGCAGTCGTGCTGCGCACGCTCAAGTTCTATCTTCCACCACCAGGTAGCGCAATCTGTTCTATACGAACCTCGGGCACTGAAATCGTTAAGGCTATAGATGTCGAGCCGAATGAGCTATACCCCGTCGTGATCTAGCCCATAGAACCAGAGATAAGAAAGTGCCTCCTGGTGGTGAAAAAACGAACTAAAATCGGAAAGCTCTATAGATGTCGAGTCGAATGAGCCATACCCCGTCGTGATCCGACCCATAGAAACAGAGATAGGAAAGCGCCCACTGGTGGTGAAAGCTAATCGCGTTGGGGAGGCAAAGTGGGGGGATGAACACCGGAGATGCATAATAAGATTAGGCGGTCACAGACTTTTCCAACGATGTATCACATGAGGGATATGTGCAAAATTCAGAAAATACCGCCCCCCCCACCTGCATAATTTGATTAAGCGTTCACAGACCTTTCCAACGATATATCACATAAGAGGTGTCGGCAAAATTTAGAAAAGTGCCCCCTTTGGGGGGGGGGGGTGAAAGCGGGAGGATGGACCCCGAAGATACATAATATGAATAAGCGGCCACAGGCCTTTCGAACAATATATCACATGAGTAATGTCGGGGGGGGGGCGCAAAATGTGGGGGTTTCACCTGTGGTGCATAACATGAATAAGTGGTCACAGCCCTTTGTAACGATATGTGACATGACGAATATCGTTAAAATTTAGAAAACTGTCCCCCCCCCCTTGTGTAGGCAAAACGCGCTCCGCCCCTCCCTATAATTTTTGACGCAACTTTATTTTTAAAATTTATGTTATGTGTTATAAAATATTGTAAAGTTTCAAACAGATAGCTTATTATTACTTCCTAATTTTGTTCACGCTCCTTCCCATCCTCTCCCCGAACTGTGACGCGCCATTCTTTTTTATAATTTTTTATCATGTGTTATAAACCATCTTAAAGTTTAAAACAGATCGCATTGGAATTTAATATATTTGCTGAAATTATTATTATATGTAGAATAATATAGAAATAAACCCTCCTTTAGATTGTAATTGAGATATATGAACAATTTTTAGAATTTATGAAAGCTGATTTTTATTTATTTAATTATTTATCTATTTATTTATTTTTTGTTTATTTATTTATTTATTTATTTATTTTGCATTGCCCTGTGCATGTTTGGAATTTCTTAGCAATTTCTTAGATTTACATTATTTTATTCAATTAAACATTGTACTGTTACAATAAATTTAAATGGAAACTTCACTTCTAAAACAAAAATAATTTAACAACTGGATTTCATTAATTTATAGAAAAATGACGTGAAAGGTATCCCTGCGAACAAAATGCCTGTCCTTTACGTTTTTTTTTTTTTTTTTTTTTTTTTTTTTTTTAGAAATAAATGAATCACCTTTAATTCATTTCAAAAATTTTGTTTACGTTTGGAAAGAAATTTTAAATGCCGATAACTCTTAATGTATATATTTTAGAAGGTACATCTTCCCTCAAAAACTAATTTATTTTTAAAGAACTTTCAAAAACGTATATTATATATTTAAAATATTTTTTAAAGCATAAACACTACGTCTGATTACTTTATTTTACAATATTTTAAGAACACGCATTTTATCAGACAATTAAATGCACTAAACAAACACGAGTGAAAAATTGACCTGGGCCAGGACTCGAACCTGGGACCTTACGCATACCATGCGGACGCTCTGCGACTGAGCCACCCAGATCGATACGCTTGACGGGAATTTCTCATACTTATTCATGTTGGAAACAGTCATCTGCCACAGTTTGCAGTCATATTTAATTGTTTGATAAAATGTGTGTTCTTATAATTATGAAGTTTTATTTAAAAAAAAAATATCTTCAGAAGAAAATGGCTGACTTGCAGATGAAATTTGATGTTGTTATAACTTGTAACTGATTTGTGCTATTATAATACAGACTAGCCGCCACTGGCGACCAGTTTGGTCTCCCTTAAATGTATGTTAAGCACTGTAACACGTTACTTTTATTCATAATTTATTTTTTTCCGTAATCCTTCGCCAAACCGGAAGATTCTAATAGACAAATCAAAAACTTTTTCGATCATGGTAGCATTTCGCATATTTTTTGTTGTTATGTATTTCATCTTTCTTGACAAAAACCGCTTAACCAACTTAAGCATTTATGCTTCATATCCGTTTGCTTATCAGTTGCAATATGCTTGCTAATGAGGAGATTCTTAAACATATTAAGTAGTTTTCCGTAATTGGATCCATTGCCAAATGGCGTATTTTAGTTAATACGATTTGGTGCAATGAAGTCTATTTTGTGAAAGTCTTTAATGATATCCACCATTTACACTGAACCATATTGTTGCCAATATTTTTTTGTTTGTTTGTTTGTTTCTCGCTAACTTTGGCTGAAGACTTGATTACGGGAGAATCAAGAAGAAAATCTGTCATTATTCTCATTTAAAACGGAATAATGTGACATAATCGGAGTGCATATTATAACACGTAATTTTCGAGTATGGTTTGGTGAAACATTGAACTTTTGGAAGCCAGTTTTGATAATCACGTAAATATGTCACACCAACATTACCGCCTATAATTCTAATTACAGCAACCCGTTTTTTCTCTCTATATTGCAACTCTATAGTTAATATAGTGCCCCGGTGCGTCTACGACAGCTGTTCCATCAGAACATTTGATTTCAAAATAAAAGTATCGTTTCTAATTTGCACACGCGAAAAATAAAAGCTGGTATTGGCGATTTTAAAAATTCTATTGGCGAGATTTGCGCCCAAATAACACAAAAGTACTTAATGATGTTATGTATTTTGTAAATGTATATTAAATTACTGTTTTGAAAGCGATTGGTCATTAATAATGGTAAATATGATTGGTGATTAACAATAATTTTCGGTGGTCTCTCTTCCTTTCACGTATAGTACATAAATACCAAATTAACTGACAATTTGTTTCGAAATTTGATTCATTAAATATCATTACATGAGTTGTATTTGTTTGCATTCAGCTTACATCAAGAAAAGATAAAGAATGAAGTTGAGTTGTATAGCACATAATTATGGTAAACTTTGATTGTGTCACTGGTACGAATTATTTATTTGACACCAGGCAGCGCTCCAAAAAATCTTTCATGGAAAACTAACTTTACGAACGATTATCTCCATGGTTTAATGGTTTAATATTTTAAACCTTCAGGACGAATGAATTTTTTTTTGTTTACTTTCATGGATAGAGAATTTGAACTGCGAAGCTAATTTCAACTGAAGTTATTGGAGAATATATACATAATTGAACGTAAGTCATCTCTCAAATATTAATTTATTTTGAACGATCTTTCTAAAAATGTCACATTTATGAAGTTTTATTCGAAAAAATATTTTTAATAAAAATGGCCGCCTGGCATATGAAAAAGTGAAACGGACATTCCGGAACTGTTGATGACAGTCACATGACTTACGGTTTTATTATAGAGATGGTACATGGTCGTTGGCATGTTTTATCTCTGTTTTGGCATAATTTTTTAATCGCCAAGTTAATTAACAGTTTTTTGCTAATTAAGGATAGAAAATAATATTTTTTTGCACTGAATTTTATAAAAGCACATAGATTACGTAATTACTTGTCCAAAAATGCAATCCTTTTTTTATTCTGCCGAATATTAAGGTCTGTAGGTTGTTTGAAAAAAAAAGTTTGACGAAGAAAAAAGTGATCATTTTAAGTAACTCGACGTTTTTTTTTAAAATCTATATCTCTGGTTATAAATCACTTATGAAGATGAGTTTGGTCTTAAATTGAAGAAAATCTTCATTAGATTCTTCTAGTTTTCGTTTTTTGTTTCTGCGACGCTTGGTTTATTTGTTATCTGATATTTTAATCTGGCATGTTTTGTCGATTTAACATTGCGAAGTTGATTTCTGTAAATAAGCAGTAGCGGTCTAGTTCAGTTCTTGGCGTTGTTTGTGTGGCGTTTTTTTTTAAAGCTTGGCTTGGCAGAGCGACCGCCCTGCTTGATGCATCCACTAACCTCAAAATGTTTTCTATTTGTTGAATTTTTTTTTTCTGAGGAAGTTTTATTTATGAGTATGTGACAATTTTACAGAATATAATAAAAATGTCTTATGACGAAATAAATAAATATTAAATCAAAAAGATGGAAATATCAGAGGAAAGCAAAAACGTCTAGAACTGGATATCATCCAAAGAAGAGCGATTTCAGAATGACTTACGGATAAAGTATATGCACATTTACGGGACATTATGTATAGGGGGAAATGGCGGGGGGTGGGGAGGCACATGCTAATATATTTAACTTTGTTTCTCAATATTATCTTAAGCTACTGAAACAAAAACAATTCATACTAATATTTATACATTGTTTTCTTTTGAGGATTTTTTATTTATATTTTTATGGTGAACTTCTAAGCTTTGTGATAATTTTAAAGACTGATATGTGGCCCACCGAGAGGGAGTTGAAAACATGATTGGGCACATGTGAACAAAGCATAGAAAAACAATAATCCTCATGTAAAATAACATTATTTATTTCTATTTCAAATCAGAATAAAATGTAATAAAATTTGGTCAAGTATTTACAATGAAGTTACACATTTTACCCCAATTACGAAAACCGTTCTAAAGTAAGGAAAAGTTCAGAAAACTCATACTCTCTGATTGGATAAGCAAAGATCAAACTTACAGAAGGTGTTCCTTCTGTAAGGTGTTTTGTATTTTAGCTTCAATATTTGCTGTTTTAACTTTAACTGGAAGGCTTGGTTTAAAATTGTATTTTTGTGGTTTCTCAATAAGATTTTGTACATGGGATTTTGCCATGAAGCATTTTATGCAGTCAATTCCAAAAGATCATCTTTCTTCTATGACATTGTGCATGTTCCTTTAAGATGTCTAGCGTAATTATGAGCCATTTGTTTTGCATTTTATAAGTGATTTGTATCACATTTCAGAAATCTTGATATATTTTTCTAGTAAAATTTCGCGTTGATTGGATATGGAAAAATAACTAAGAAAATATCTTAGAAGCATATTTATTATGGAATGTATTCTGTAATGTGACTGAGTCTATTCTTTTATTAGGTTCGCCGCACAAAACTTTGTCCCTCCCTTGAAAAACATAAAGGGTTTCAAACCAACCGTTTCTGCTTCAGTTCGAACTAGTGTTGCCAGGTTCAGTGTCACAAAAAGTGGACAAGGAGACAAAAAAGCGGGAGATCGGCTTCTAAATCGGGACATAAAAATGCAATAAACCCTATTAAAACGGAACCTGTGTATAACGGTATCGTGTATTATATGTAAAAATTTCATTGTCCTTACGCTAGGAATAGCACACATTATACCTGCTAGCACAGAAACTTGTTTTCCTGTGCAATTCCGCCTTAACGGGCTTTATCATACTAAATAAATACAACAATCTTATGCAGTAAAAATCCGTGAAATTGGAATCGCTGGGACGGAAACAAACTTCAAATTTAGCAAGTATAGTTGTGTAGAATTCCTATTGTATGGAGAATAAAAAAATTATTTTAAAACAGAATTCTGTTGTAAACAGGTTTCGTTTTTATAGAGTTTATTGAACAAAGTAAAGTAAAACCTGTGAAAACAGAATCGCTAGGAACTGCAAAAAATCCATTTTATACAGATTCGGCCGGTAAATTTTTAAGGTATTGCTGTCGAAGGGAGTATAAAAATTTTCCGTTAGAGAAAGGTTCAGACTTTACAGGTTTTATTGTATTAAGTTCCACTCGATGCAGACTAACGAATAACATGGTACGAAAAGTAATTTAAAATAATTTGCGCATCATTAAAAATCGAGACTTTTATTGCCTGGCACGGTGGTTACGTGGGACAGGTCTTGTATCTCCTAAAAATCGGGACACTTGATAACACTAAACACTTGTGAATTGTCCACTTTTGTCTCAAATGCTTTGTTCCCTAGTGACGCATCCATCAAATTGAGTCTAATTAAAAAAAAAAAAAAAAAAAAAAAAAAATGATTTTAAATGATATAAAAAGACAAAATCTATAAAAAACACCTTTGCATACTTTGCAATAGTGATCTTTAACAAATACAACAATTTATAGCTTCTTCTTTACTTCAGTAACTTAGGAAGTTTCAAGTAGGGGAGATGAGGGATGAATGGGACAAGGGATGGATGGGACAAGGGATGGATGGGACGTTCTCAATATTTCAGGCAATGAATTTTTTTTTAGTTGCTTCCTATCCTCATAAATTTCACTACCATAGTGTGCTTCAGAACCAAAAGCAAGACCACATGGCTGTTTTCAGTTTCCTTCAAATTGTCATTTCCTGAAAACTCTGCTTAAAAGTAAATGTTTTTACATTTGAAGTTACTTAAATATTTTATGCAATATAAACAATTAAGATATGTTGTTGTTTTTTATTTCAAGGCTCAATATTGGTAATTAAAATGAATGAATATTAACCATTGTGACAAAATAATTTTTGAGACAAAATGGCTGACAATTGAATATATGCATCATGGGGATGATTGGGACGTTTGAAATGGGATGAATGGGATTGTCTCATTCATCCCTAGAGGATGCTGAAAAATATATTTATTAGCTAAATAATATTATATAGTTTGATAAATTAATAATTTATGGTAATTATTCTTTTAACATTTCATCCTCATTGTAGTTATCGTCTTCAGCCATTGAATGCTTCCGTTTATGGGCCTTTTAAGATAAAGCTGAGATGAGTCCAATATGATTGGCTAACAAATAATTCTGGAGATCATATTACAATTTACAATCTCTCAGCTTTTGCCCAGGCGGCATTTTTTTCAGCTTTAAGTCCTTAACATTGAATAAAGGGAGGAAAAAATTTGTGTCCCTTTCATCCCTGCTGTGGGAATGTTGGGACATAGAAGAATTGTTTTTTAATTTCATAATATATTTCTGTATAATAATAATCTTGAATAAATATTGCGCCTAAGATGTAGTCAAACACTTAATGTATGAAATGTGATATATAATATTGATAATAACTTAAATAAAATATTTAAAATAAACATTTTTGAGAAAATGTCCCATTCATCCCCCATCTCTCCTACATCACACTTTCTGAAACAAATAAGTTGCTGTAATTTCAAACAAACTGGATAATTCTTCTACAAGTTCAGCTAACAGATGGTACGATTATTGCCAATAATAGACAATTTTTGAAAGATTTTTATATGAACTTTTTTAGACGAATGCCTCATGTTCACATCTGGTCTTTTTTCCCGTCTGTATGATACACCAATTTTTATTGATATCGGAAACAATTTACAATCGATTTAAAATTTATTCGAAATCAAGTTTAATTGCTACATTGCTGTTTTTCAATTTTTTAAAGGATTTTTTGTTGTTGTTATATTTCCTAAATCTTCCGATAAGAGATTATGCATCATAAATAAAAATGATTAAGAACCCCCCCCCCCCCCCCCCCCCAAACACACAAAGTCGAATACTTACAATCTTTAAAATTAATTTCTAATTCTGTTAAAGCACAACCTGTAGGGTATGATGTTGATGTGTTTTTAACACTTTCCAACATAGTTGAAAAGTGTTTATGAATTCGGTTTGTCTGTCTGTCCGTACTCTAACTCACGTAAATATACTCGGATTGTCCTGCAATTGATATATGTTACTGAAGCTTACTATGGTTTGCTCAGTATTAAAAATGAAGCCTATAGCACTTATAGTTCCTTTACAGGGACACTCAGAATAATGTCGTTACATTACGGTCTATGGAGAAAAATCATTTGCGGTTTATTTTAAGGAGGTTACACTATTCGAATACATAATTTATGTATATCACTGACGTGTACGATAAAAGGCTTATTATAGAATATGGTGTGCATAGAACTTCTATTTCTTTTACAGGGACACTCAAAATAATTCCGTTACATTACGGCCTATATGGAAAAATCGTTCGTGGTTTATTTTAATAATGTTTTAGTATTTGAAACTAATCGAAATTGATATATATCACTGAGGTGCATTACAAAAAGCTTACTATAGAATATTGTGCATATAGCATTTATCGTTCATTTATAGGGAAACTCAAAATAATTGGGTTAAAGTACAGTCCGTTAATAATAATTGTTGGAAGTGCGTTTCAGTTGTGGAACGCATTTTTCGATTTAACTAATTTTTACCTATTATATGGTGTGTATAAATGCTATTGATCATATACAGCAAATCACAAAAGATCTCGGGTACGTTTCCGTTTATTGGCGGAAATTCCAGAAGAGGAATTTTAAAGTGTCATATTCGTTTTCTAACTGAACTAAATTTTAGCATTCTATGCATATATATACAAATCTACAGACTAGATACAGGGCAGCACAAAAGAATGGGATATTTTTCCAAATATTGTTGGTAAGTCCTGAAATTGAGTTTTTTAATGTGTTATGCGTGTTCCAAATTTTTTATTTAGACATCATTTTTCATTTTATTAAACGGTAAAGATTTGTAAAAGTATTTTGGTAGTGTTGAAAAGTGTTACATAATCTATGCTTGACACATTATTTTTCGTTCTTGTTTATATTGCTGCTGCTTTTGTAATAGTTCATTTATAGAAAAAAAAAGTAAAGTGTAAAATTTCAACCCCCTTTTTTTTTCTTCTTTCAAATTGGTTAAAGACACGAATTCAGATATTATTTTGATTTAACAAACAACAACTGTTTTAGAAATTAAAAATGAAACTTAAAACTAAAATCTACATGCCTTTTCAAAATACGTATAGTTTTTAGTAAAAATTAAATAACATATTTCAAAATTAAATTAAATTAAATGGTAACTCTTATTTTTTTCACTTTCAACATTAGATTTTGTAATTTATTAAATAGTTATTCAAACATTACTTTGATTTAACTGAGGAATAGAATTTCAGAAATTATTTATTTATTTTTTGAAATTCATTTCTATATATCTTTTCGAAATTCTCGATTTTTTTTTAAATAAACCTTGAAATGAATTTTGCTTAAATTATTCAAACTCTTTGTTACAGAATAACGCTGTAGTGTAGTTGTTTGTTGAATACAGCTAAATAAGTGTTAATAATATTAAATGTATTAACATGTTTGACAAAGAAAAGAAGACAGAAGAAAGAAGAAAACCTCATAAAATTGCATTGAACACTGTAAAAGAAAAATGCTGAAACATTTTAATAACCTATTTTAATAGGGTCTACCTTTATTTTATAACCTTTTTTTCTTTTCAAAAATTTCCCGTCCTTATTTGTTGCTGTTTGGTCTAATACAAAAGACCAAGGCACGAAAAAGAAAAAAAAATCATAAAATATTTCATCAAGTCTTTCAAAAGATATTTTGATTAAAAATATTTTGAAAATGGGTATTTAGAAGAACAGAATTTGTATTTTTAGCATATTTATTCGGGTAAAACCTTGTTTATAAAACTTGCATTAATAAGTTTTTTTTAAAGTAAACTGTTTTGTTTACTCTACAGAGTACTGGTGGCGTATATATATATTAACTTTATCTGAAAGAACCTTTTTTTTTTTAAACACATGTTATTTAGAGTGGGTGAAGATTAAAAGCGTAATGAAAATGTGATTTCGATTAAAAGAGTAAATTTGAAATTAGAACCGCGACAGAATAATTTAGAGAAACTTTTTTGTTTTAAATAGCATTTTTAGTTCTTTTGTGTTGACTAAAGTGTTTTCAAATACTAATTATAAACAACATAAATGTCCAAAAACATATACGTACGATTTCATAAAATACTTTAATGGAGGTTTTTTAATATACAAAACTGTATTTCTACATAGATAACCTATCGCGTTCGAGCAAAATTTAGCCCATCCTTAGGGTTACAAATCAAAACGCAACACGGATGAGAAATAGCGAAAAAACTAGTAAGAACGTCGCTTACTGTTGGAGAATGGATCAAACCATTAAAACAAACCAACAGGGGTGGGAGGCACTGGGAGGGGGTGTGATAATCATATTTCGTCTTGAACAATTCCTGAGAGTTTATACTATAATTTAAGAATATTGTAGGAAAAAACAAAACAAAACTACAGTTTTGTATATGAAAACACCTCCAGTAAAGTATTTTATGAAATCGTACGTATATGTTTTTGGACATTTATGTTGTTTTTAATTAATATTTATAGTACAAGGTGAATATACAGATTCAAAGAGTATGTTTTATCATATCTCAAGTTTTTAATTGTGTTTTCAAATGTTAAAATTATTATAAAATCAATTTACTCATTTCATAATTATAAATAATATAAAATATTAATTTTGTGGAAGAAACGTTCTTACATACATGGCGCATTAGAATAATGTATTCACACTTTGAATGATTATAACTCCAGTTTTTATTCACATATATTTAATATTTAAATTGCAAAAGAACCTACATAAAATGTATAACTTTTCCTCCTACTGCAGATGTTCAAAATGATTACCGTTCTGTTCAATACACTGCTTATAACGGTGGATTATAACGGCTATTGATTCACAAACTTCAACAAACAGTTCGTTTGATGTTGTGGCGCATTCTTGCTCAACTGCGGTTCCAGAACGTTGTCTATGAATATTCATTCGTTTCTAACTTATCTTGTACCCGATGACTCGTAAGTCGCATAGGTGGATTTGCCTGAAACTCCCTGCGATATTGTTTTTATACTTCTGCTACATTTTCGTACTTACAATCTTATATATTAAAAGGAAAGGGGATTTTCGTCAAATAAATTTTTCACATGAATTTGCCACTTTTGTGCATGCGTAAACTTAAATCTTGAACCTAACGAGTTTTAGAGCACCTTTGAATGAGAAAAGGGTGGCCTAGTGGTATAAGGCGTGCGTTTCTTCTCTGTTACTGTTATTGTGTCGGTTCGATCCCCGCTATGGACAGGATGATTTTATTGGCAATAATTCATTTTAATAATGCCATATTTAATTCAGGAGAAAAAATTACATAATTTATATTTTTTTATTCGAATACTTTATAATTAAAATTTAACACCCAAGAATTTTTGTTTTAATTACTAAATTTATATTTATATTATTTAAATTAAATATAATTTTTATTATATTTGGTATGCCCATTATCAAGATGTCATATATATAATAAGATAAGTATGGGATTTTTTTCGTAAACATTGGAAAAATAAAAGGAGATAAAACAAAAAGAAGGGAAAATATTCATACAGGAATTCTAAATTATATCTTGATATCCATGATTTAACAATTAAATAATATGTGAAAATGGAAAATATAAATTCAAGTAATTAAAAAATATGTATTATAAATCGTTAGCTACAAACAGCAAATTTTAAATTTGGGATTTCAGAATCCGACTGATAAAAATTAATTTAATGAAAATTTTTAAAGGTCACGTAGTTTAAAAATAAATAAATAAATCAGAAATACTAAATATTGTTATTTTTTCAAAATATTGGGACTGTGGTAAATAAAATTTAACAACCGACATTATTTTTTAAATTACTTATTTTATATTATAAATATTTAAATTAAAAGATTTTGCATGTAGTTATCGATTAAATAAAGTGATCCAAACTTTTATCTATACATTGTACGACAATTATCAACAAGATATATTTGAATAACTAAAAAAAGTATAAAATTTTTCCCCTTAAAAGAAAAGAAGAGAAAAAAGAAAGACGCAAAAATATCCATATAAGAATTATAAAAGAAATCCCTTTGATATCCATGGTTTATCTGGGTTTTAGAGTCAGGCTGATAAAAATAATGAAAAATTTTAAAGTCCGCGTAATGTAGGCTGGACTGGCAACACAATCTATCATTTTATAGCTATAGAAATCACTTATACAATATAACAATTCATAAAATTTTCAATATTTAATTAATTTAAAAGCAGCTAATTAAAAATAAAAGCATATTTCTAAAGGAGCTTTCAAGTTATTTACCGTCAAATTTTGACGGGTACCATCTAGTAGTGTTTTAAAACGAATCTACTTTTTTCAAAAGTTAATATTGTTCACTTATTATTTCCAATTAATTGCACTTTGAGAAGAAAGAAAAATTAAACAAGTGGGTAAGTGTGATCGAAGATCGCTAAAAGGGTTTCGTTTAATATTCCCTTCAAAACTCTTTATCCTTTCTTTAATAAATTCAAACAAATTTCATTTAGCAACAAAAAAAAAAAAAAAAAAAAAAAAAAAAAAGTCATGTTTTCTATAAAGTAAAAATTTACCGGTCTATTTTTTCGTTTTTTCGAATATCTAAACCAGCCGGATAGCGGGCCAAGCCCGCTATTATATTCTGTCATACTAATATCCGTAATACGGACTAAATGCAATATTAAAAAAAAAATAATTTCAAAATTAAACAGATTGTACACCTTCAAAATGTTAAAATATGCGAATATTTCCATAATCGGATTTTTATCACGATTCAACATGTTTCTCAAACTCATATATTTACTATTCTCTATTATTTATACTGATACTCGCTTTGTATTATTCTCAAACATTTGAAATATTAGTTAAACTTCCCATATGACGTCAGATTTTTGTTATAATTCTCTAATGGCGTGATATTAATCTGCTTTGTGTACTTACACATACTCCTTGTATTATTGAGAAATCTTAGACATTTTCCGTTTTATTACGACTATGACGTCAATCAATTTTATTTCATATTAATCTTTTTTTTTCATTTGGTGAAACTTTTTATTTCATTTTTCACGTGGAAATCGTCTGATAGAAAATTAATTATTGTAGAAAGAATTTCTTCGTGGATTTTTAATTTTTGGCATCGGCTACAACGAAAAAATGTTTAAATTTAATAGGAAAAGGCTGTTAGAATTTTGGTTTTTTATCTCTATTTATTAAAATAATACGAATTTTTCAAATTTTAATATTTTCAGCCCTTCACAGCTGATATTCTGATTTATACACAAAGTTTCAACTCTGTAAGTTACATAGTTTTCGAGAATGGCTCTGTGACAGACAGACAACGGAGCGGGAGCAATAGGGTTTCGTGAGATGAACGAAACCCTAAAAATAATGATCCGTTAAACAGTGTATGTATACATTTTTCTGATGCATCCTGTATATCAGAATTTAATCTACATAGTAGGTGGTGAGGGAAAATATTACACAATCATTCATTATTGCTTCTGAAAAATATTGGGTACTTCTCCATTATCCATCGACCACTTTTCACACACACACACACACACACACACACACACACACACACACACACACACACACACACACACACACAAAATATCGCCAAATTAAATGATTTAGCGCCAAAAATGCATAATCGTGGCATCACATTCACTTGGTGTCATATGCGTTAAATGTGTTTTTTATGTCGTCAAGTCATTTTTACTGATATTTCATTTGTTTATTGGCGGTACAGTTTGGCGATTATTTTTTTATGGGAAGTGGTCGACGGGATAATGGAGAAGTACCAAATATTGTTTTAGATTAGAGTATTTTTAAATGGGTCTTTAAGAGTATGGCATTTGTATTTTCAACAATTTTAACACATTGGACGCCATGGCACACAGATATGTGTGCCAGCAATATTTACCGTGGCGCCATACCGCACAAGTACGTGTGCCATCGATATTTTCATTGAAGACAATAATATATTAATATTTTTTCTACGGATAATTTATTACGATGTATTTAAAAAAAAAACCCCGTGGTCACCCAGGCAATTTAGTGATTTCACTTTGGCGTTCAACGTGTAAAAATTACAAAAAAATTCATATTTTTGAATTAAAATTATTTGATATAACATTTAATTATTTTAATATAAAATTACACTTTGTATAAAATTAACAAATATTGTGGTGATTGGGGATTGTAAATCGACTTGATAAACAGTGAAAACCGCTTTGTTAATGTCTGTGAAAAAAATCTGCGGAACTCAACGTATTTACAAAGTAAAAGCTGGAATATAAAATCTTTAGAATTAAATTTTATATAGTAAATAATTTTTTTAACGGCGTATAAAATAAGCATAACTGATTAAAATAATACAAAGGATTGACTCCCAACATTTTACTTTCGAATTTAATTTCGAAAATTGGTTAAAATGTTATTCTAACACATTGATGTTAAACATGTAAATATAACTAAAATTTGATATTTTTGTATTAAAAATATGTAAAATTAGCAAACATTGTGGCGATTAGAATTGTGAATCGACTCGATAAACATTGAAAACCGCTTTGTTAAATTTTGTGAAAAAACCTATTTCGTCACAGTCTGCGGAACTCATCGTGTTAACCAAGTATAAGCTGTTAATTGTATTTAATTGTCTGATAAAATGTGTGTCCTTATATTGTAAATATAAAGTAATCAGACGTAGTGTTTTTGCTTCAATATATATAAGTATAAGCTGGTATATAAAATCTTTAGAACTAAATTTTATGTAGTTAATAATTTTTTTAACGGAATATAAAAGAACACAACTGATTAAAGGAATACAAAGGGTTGACCCGCAATATTTTACTTTCGAATTTACTTTCGAAAATTGGTTAAAAGGTAATTCTAACGTTATTCTAACGCATTTGTGTTAAATATGTAAATATAACTAAAATTTGCTATTTTTGAATTAAAAATGTATAAAATTAGCAAACATTGCGGCGATTAGAATTGTGAATCGACTCGATAAACATTGAAAACCGCTTTGTTAATAACACAAGATTAATTTTAACACAATTATTCAAATTGGTAAAGAAATCATACGAGTTGTAATTTTCCAACTGGACCCAGTTTGAAAATTACAACTCGTACGCTTTGTTAATGTCTGTGAAAAAATCTATTTCGTCACAGTCTGAGGAACTCAACGTGTTAACCAAGTATAAGCTGGTATATAAAATCTGTAGAATAAACTTTATATAGTAAATATTTTTTTTTAAATGGAATGTAAAATAACATAACTGATTAAAGGAATACAAAGGGTTCACTAGCAACATTTTACTTTCGAATTTAATTTCGAAAATTGGTTAAAAGGTTATCATGTAAACATAACTAAAATTTGATATTTTTGAATTAAAAATGTATAAAATTATTAAACATTGCGGCGATTAGAAATGTGAATCGACTCGATAAACATTGAAAATAGCTTTGTTAAATTTTGTGAAAAAACCTATTTCGTCACAGTCTGCGGAACTCAACGTGTTAAGCTGGTATGTAAAATCTTTAGAATTAAATTTTATATTGTAAATAATTTTTTTAACGCAATATAAAAGAACATAACTGATTAAATGAATACAAAGGGTCGACCCTCAATATTTTACTTTCGAATTTAATTTCGAAAATTGGTTAAAATGTTATTCTAACGTATTGATGTTAAACATGTAAATATAACTTAATTAAAAATGTAAATATAACTTAATTAAAAATGTATAAAATTAGCAAACATTGCGGCGATTAGAATTGTGAATCGACTCGATAAACATTGAAAAAACCGCTTTATTTCTGTCTGTGAGAAAAAAATCTACTTCGTCACAGTCTGCGGAACTCAACGTGTTAACCAAGTATAAGCTGGTATGTAAAATCTTTAGAATTAACTTTTTTATAGTAAATATATATATATTTTAAACGGAATATAAAAGAACATAAATGATTAAAGGAATAAAAAGAGTTGACCCGCAATACTTTACTTTCGAATTTAATTACGAAAATTGGTTAAAAACTTATCCTAGCGTTATTTTAATTAACTAAGAAGGAGACCGCCAAATATGATGCACACAGATTTTGATGATTTTAATGTATGTTGTAGGGGTCATACCTCTAACTGTTCAGATGAAATGTTTCCTACAAATGGGCCTTAGTTTTCGAGAAATTTCGGGTTAAAGTTCAGCATGCATTTCAAATATCCATTAGTTGGTCGGTCTGCACAAGGTGTCCGTGGCACAGAGCTAGCGTTCGCGCTTTGAGTCCCAGAGGTGAGGCTTCTGTCCTATAGTGTGCCTTTCTACCTTCTTTTTTAATAAATTTTATATATTTGACGCGTTACAAGTTTTATGCAGAATTATGAATTCTTCATCTTTGAACTTTTTGATATTTTCCTAATAAATTCAATTTACATTTTCGAATTTTTCGTGAAAATTTATATTTTTTTGTGCAATTTTTAATCTAATATTTCTGTTGACGAAAATCCAAACGTGTTGATATCTCGTCTTTTTAAAACGATTATTGTTTACATTTACGTATATATATATATAACCATTAATGAAACATCACCGTAACACCAACAAAAACTATGAAATTATAAATTAGTATGTAATAATTAATTGACAACGATAGTGTTCCCCAACACTCTGATTATAGATACCATATACTTATTTAAAATAAGAAGAAATTAAATTAAAAATTGAAAAAATGAAATTTGTGGAATTTAGACAGAATTTTCAAGTCCCAAATGCCTAAATACCACAAATAAAATGTGTGGTTTCATCATCATATTAGCCATAACATTGCTAAAGAATATGATTTTGGGACTACCACACCATAATAGAGAAAAAATCATAAAGTTCAAAAAATAATAACAAAAAAAAAATAAACCTTATCCATAAAAATGAGAAAAAAAAAACAGTGTAATTAAATCATAAAGTTCAAAATACAACTGGATTAAAAAGGATATAGGAAAAAAAGCATAACATTTACCATATATACAGGAGACATCACATAACACAGGCAATGAATTGCAGAAAAGCATTACATGTTGCCAAAATAAGTTTTAAAAGATGATAGACCATGGGATATTATTGTACAGTACAGCAAAACTCAAACCATGGTGCTGCCATCTATGAGAAGATTTATGAATATTCTATGATTTAATAAAAGTAGTGGATTAAATTTATTATTTAAAGATTAAACCAAATACTGTCTAAAGAATGATAACTATTAGTTAAATAATAAATAAATATAATTAAATAATATATATATATATATATATATATTTATATTTATTTATATATTTATGAAAGAATGCATATTTTTTTATTTGCATTTTCTATTTAAGCACTTTTAATTGATTAAGAAAAAATTAACAAAATAATATATCCTTTTAAAATTTGATTTGTTCTAAATATATTACAATATGTTAACAGGTGAAATACTAAAATATTTTATAACCATCACCGACATCGACATTTTTAGTTTATTAAATATGGAATTAATTGTGTGATACATAACGTAAAAATATTCAAAACAAAATATCGCATTAAGAAACAGCATTAAATAATTTCTTTTAACAATATTGGAAGAATGGATAAATTAACATATTATATATCCTTTAAATACTTACATTTTGATAAATATATTAAAAAATGCATTATAAGTAGAAAAAGAAATTACTTCAAACGTGGTAATTGTCTGCAAAAGAAGCTAAATGAAATGAATAAAAAGAAAATTTTATTTATTCAGAAATTACCAAAAAAGTCATTGCAGACGATTTTTTTCAGATATTTTTCATATGTATTGTAATTTACAGAAGATTTTTCATTTCTAGTTGAATTTTTCTAATCGACTTGTTAGAATGAAAAAAAAATTGTAATATATTATCTTTTATTTGCGCAAATCAAAAATGATGATGAGTTTGAACTTTACAGTTAAACGTATTTCGATACATACATATATATATATATATATAACTGGTTAAAACTTCCATATAAGCGTTACTGCTTTAATATTTTTATAATATTATACTCCTTTCAAGATATGCTATTGGAATTACCTAGTCATACAAGATGTGAGATGAAAAATATTTTCTATAAGTTATAAAAATGATAAATTTTCATTTAAAATTCCATAAAGTAAAAAAAAAAAGTATTGTTTCAGAACGATTATTAAAATATAAAAGGTAAATAATAATAAATTTTAAACAAAATCTAGACATAAATTAGTTTGGAATTTCGTCAATAAAAATATTAATTTCAAATTTGTGAAAACAAAATCGTAAATTTTCACGAAAAATTTGAAAATGTAAATGGAATTTATTAGGAAAACATCAAAAAGTTCAAAAAATGCAGAATTCTTAATTCTGTATAAAACTTGTAACGCATCAAATATATAGAATTAATTAAAAAAAGATAAAATGCACATGATAGGATAGAACCCTCACCTATAAGTCTCGAATTGCGAACGCTTGCTCTGTGCCACGGTTACCTTTCTAAAAGTGGCAAACTTATGGGTTTTTGAAACACATGCGGAACTTCCGGATATTTCTCGAATGCTAAGGCCCATTTGAAGGAAACCTTTGACCTAAATAGTTAGGGGCATGGCCCCTACAAAATACTTTAAAATCATCAAAATCTGTGCTATCATGTTTGGCGGTCCCCTTGTAAGATCTAAAATATAAGACATTAAAAATGTTGTTTAGCCCCTCAACAGTCTCAATTTTTAGAAATACATACTTGTCAATCTTCCGCTTTTTCAAATAAAAAATATATACTTTGGAATAAGAAAAAAAAATATATATATTTATTTATTTTACTTGTCATTTACTAGTCATTTGATTTGATGAGATTTACTTTTTCTTCATTCGTAAAATAAAATTGTTTCTGATTCAATGAATCTTTTATTTATTATTTATTTTTATTTTAGTGATTAAAAAAGTCACTGTTTTAAATAGAAGTTTCAATTCTACGACTGAACTTGGCAATATAATTTATAGAAAAATATTTTGTACAGTTTAGGAAATATTTTTTTCGTTAAAGCTTAAGACTGCATAAAAACGATAAGGAGGAAGTCGATTTTTTCAATAAAATTTTCAATATCTATCTTTAAAATTAGTAGAATTTTAAATACAATTTAAACAATATTTTACAGAAAACACCCCTTAAAAATGTTAAAACTTATTTTTTTTAAATTTGGAATTAAAAATTTATTTAATTCATTTTTACATACTTTCTTTTAACTTACATTTCTGTATGTATGTGGCAGTCAAAACTTGTGACTCAATTTTCACCCACTTCCTGTTGACGTAGAGCTTTGAAATTTGGAATACACATGTATTCCTGAGGGTAATACATGAATTGGACATTATTTTTTAAAAATTCGATCCCTAAGGGGGGGGGGGGGATCAACGTCGGTCCAAAACTTGCATTTTCCCTATAAAAATAACGTTACGATTGTTTTATTGAAAAAATAGCTTCATTGTTGCAACATTAATCTATTTTCACATTGTTGCCCGCATCATTATGACGTCAGCATTGAGCGACGCACACATTTGCGCTTTATAATATAAGTTGACTTTTTGTGAATTTTAATGAAATTATATATATATATATATATTTTAAATTTTTTGCATTTAATTATTTATATTTAATTTAATTTAATTTTTAATTACAATATTTTTGTTTATTTATTATTTATTTCATTTATTAATTTATTTTATTTCCAAACGTTAATTTAACTAATATCTACAATGTCACGAATTTAAACGTTTCGTTTAAAGGTATTTCTAACTCTCTCTTTAAAATTCTTGTAAATCTTAATAAAACTTTGAAGCTAATTTCGATTACAAAACTCTTACTCTTTTCTTTACAATGTAAGGCTATAAAAATAACTCTTTGTTTAATCTAGCTAAATAAATGAAAAAGGAAACAAACTAAAACATTTTAATAACCAATTCTAATAGGATTTTGCTTTCTTTTAAGTTCTTCGTGTTTCTTTTCAAAAATTTACGTCTTTAGTTGTAGCACTTTAGCCTATTACAAAAGATCAAGGCAGGAAAAAAATATACAACTTTTCATCAAGTCTTCTTTCAAAAGATATTTTGATTAAAAATATTTTGAAAATGGGTGTCTAGAAGTATAGCATTCACAATTTTTAACATATTTATTTCAGTAAAACCTTGTTTATAAAACCTACATTAATAAGTTTTCTAAAGAAAACGATTTTGTTTACTTGGTAGCTTCGGAATATTTCATTAGTATTAAAAAACATTTTCTAAAGGACCATTTTTTACCTAAAAGGGCATTTTCTACGAGATGTCGACCTTTTGCAGAGTAATAAAAATGAGATTTTGTTTAAAATAGTAAATTTGAAATTAAAAGCAGGGGAAAAAAAATAGAAGATACCTTTTTGTTTTTAATTAACGTTATTAAATCTTTGGCGCTGAAAGAACTTTTATGATTCATATAAAGGCTAATCTCTTATAAAACTAATTTAAGTGTTTAAAAGTCCTAAAACATATATAAAATTAATTTTGCGAAAGCGAAAATTCTTATAAAAATTTGTATTTAATCTACACAATAGAATAAATTTGAAATTAGAAACGTGAAAGAATTATTGGCCAGAAACGTTTTTTTTAATTTAAATTAACAATATTAATTCTTTTGTGTCGAAGAAACTTTTATGATGCACACAAAAGATAAATCGTTATAAAACTAACTTGCACATTTCGTAACTATTAATAATTTGTAAAAATTTCTAATAAATATCAAAATTTAATCTACACAATAGATCTAATACAAAAGACCAAAAAAAAAAAGGTAAAAAATACACATGAAGTCATTTATAATCATTTCTTAACCCCCCAAAAATATTTTTGAATGCATTTTGGAACTAATATTTGAGAGTATAACCTTTGTATATTTATCAGAATATATATATAATATTTGCATTAATAAGTTTCATAAAGTAAATACCGTATACACTGTCATATAACGCGCACATTTGAAGCAAGAAAATTAGTCAAATTTTGCAGGTGCGCGTTATACGCCGTGTATAAAAGTGAAAGTGTAAAAATTAAGCTAAGAAAGAAGATTTCTATATTAATAAACAAGAGAAATATACGTTATTGTTTGAGTGAACGATTCTAAACCCTTCTTGGGGATTCAAACTGATAGGTTTGGCAGTGGCGTTTGTTTCTCACTTTACCTTAGTTTTTTTTTTTTTTTTTTTTTTTTTAAATAGTTGTACTAGTTATTATATTTTTTAATGTTATTTATTTTATTTTCATTCCACGTATTTCATGAAGGTTTATTTACAAAAAATCCCTGGCACTGGCACAGATAGATTTCGAAGTTAAGTATTAATTTCACCAACAAAAACTAAATCAACATTAGAGATGAACCCAGTTTAACAATTTTATTTGACCGTTTTTGACGAGTTTTTCCCCCATTACACTCCAATTATTTTGTAAATAATTATAAAAAAATCTCCCGTGTTTATTCAATTATTTAGTCTTGTTAATTGGTACAAGTGCGAAAAAAAAGGACCATAAATTAAATTCGCCGCAGATCGTGGGGCGACTGCATATTGGGAAGAAGGAACTTTTTCCATGATGCGGCGGTTGCGACCTCTCGCTTCGAAATCTACCTGTGCTTGTAGGTGGGGCCGGCAAGTTTTTTAATTTTTTTTTGGCTGTAAGAGTTGGTCCCAGGGCTTTACAAATTTGATAAAATCTGGATGCCAGCAAAAAAAATTCTAATCACCAAGTAAAAAAAATATTTATTTCCTCCCCACCCCGTCATTCATTTTCAAAAAGAACAAAAGTTTTTTATGAATTAATTGAGGAAAAAAATATCTAGCATAGTTTAGAATTATTAGCTACATAGTTTAGAATAACACATATTTTAGAAAGATAACATAAACTAAGTGTTCTAATGAAACTTATCAAAATTATATATCTCTGAAAAGAAAAAAAAATACTGTCAAGAGTGAATTACCGGTATGTTCGGAAAGTGCTGATTGCCGAATGTTTCAAATGTTTGGATAGTTGAATGCTACAAAATTTATATCTGATGAATGAGGCACTGATTAAATAGCGAAGCAGAAAAGTAAGTTTTTGCCTATTTTTCTGTCGTCGTCACTCAAATAATTCTGATTTATTATTTTAAAATTTGCATTTGATGAACTTATTTTTGCCAAATAAAAAATAAAAGTTAATTTTTTTTTGTTGGAACATAGTTTCAAATTTTAATAATTAATATTGGCCCGGGGAGGGGAGGGGAATGCCGTTTGTGCTCCTTTCTTAGATCAATTAAAAAACATAAAGATTAAATAACGTCGCCAGATAAAAAATCGTCAAAAATCATAATAGAAATATTATGGTCGCCAGATAAAAAAAATTTGACCGCCAAAAAAGCCAAACTGGTAATGCTTTAAAAAGTGCTAAAAAATTGTAGCCGATAAACGAGCAACGATGCGGTACAATAATAAGGCAATCGCAGCGACATCTGCTCTACAAATAGATTTACCTCTAGCGCAAGTAACCATTTCACTACTGACAACATGAACTTACTTTCTGTTTATAAAATCTTCTTGTAAGTGTATATTTCAGATGTAACTGATTTTGAAGTTAGTTTTTTATCATATCAGGGAATTACTCTTTTCCACTCTTCTAGCAGAGATTCATCCTTTGGTATGCTAAATAGGGATAGTTTCTATTTTGCTGTCTTGTATCGAGTACTGCAACCAGGCACAAAAAATGCGCATCACGTTTTTTGGCCATGGGGTCATTCCATGCAAAATGAGCAAAAATTAAAAAAAAGTCGTGGCCATATAGTAACCGATTTTAATGAAATTTGGTACACAGATTCAATTCATATTTAGATACAGTTATTCAAAATATATTGACAAAAAATAAAATATTTTGGAAGTTCTGGACATTTAAAAAACTTGTGACATAGAATGGCTTGTATGGAATCGTTCAAAGTTGCAAGTTTAAAGTTCCATATCTTGAAAACTATTTAACATAAATAAATTTTTTTCATGCTATTGTAATCCGTGGACAGTTATTATCATATTTATTTAGTAATAATAATTTCGTAACACCATGGTTGACCTTAAATTGTTTGTAAAAATTGAAAAATTGAAAATTTTGAGAAAATTAAAAGCGTTATAAAAATCAAAGGAATTTAAAAACGTATGTGAAATTGATGTATGATGTAATGTTACATATGAAAACCAAATTTCTCAAATTTGGAAGTTGCTATTTATTTTCTTCATCTTCAAAATAGCTTAGAAACTTAAAAAAAAATTACAAAATCACATTTTTTCCTCTTATGTATACTTAAAAAATCAAATGAAGGAAAAACCTGACATTAACAATACTGCAGAAACAGAAAGTTAAAAAAGCCCATGATATGCTGAAAAAAATTCAAGATTGCCTTTTGATTCCTAATATAGCAGAAATGACTTCAAAAAGGTAATATTTTATACGTTCTATGGGCTATTTCACTTCAAATTTAAGCGCCTTCTCTGCCATCTTGCAAAAAAAAATGTAGTGCTGCCATCTATACGAAAATTTGATTACTATATAACCACTGCCCCGTTTAAATCAATAATTTATTCTACTCTAATTTAAAATATTGTTGAGGAAAAATAAACTGAAGGCAAGAATGAAAGTTTCTGTATTTAAAATATACACCTTTATCTATAACGTCAAATAATTTTTAAATCTTAAGACCTTTCCTTCATGTTTAAACAAGTAATAAAAATATTGCATTTTCCTCTCAAAATTTTTCATTATTTATTTTTTTTTCTCATTAAGGAATAAAAAGGCAAGAATGAAATTTACTATATTTAAAATATATACTTTTATCTATATTCTATATTATATACTTAAAAGTAAAGTAAATGAATCAGCATCATTATTAATTAGTCGAGGTGGACTTTAAAGAACTTTAATTTACATACTATCACAAACACGTACATCGAACACTAACGAAATACAACAGATACATTTTTTACAGTAAACAAAGTTTTTACCTATAGGTGACAGAATAACCGACTGTGGTGCTGCCATCTAGTACTTATATTAGACACTAGACACCATAAGTCTCCCCTCCTTAATTTGGAAACTGGGTGGAGCTTTTCTTTTCCTGGTGGATCTTCTAGGTACCTGTAGGGAAGAAGAAGAATTAGTATTTAAAGTATCTGTAGCATGATCACTAGAAGTATTGGACACCATGGGTTTTGGAGCTGAAGGTATCCCTTTAGAGTCTACTGGAGCCGGACTTGGAGTATTTGGGAGGACACAGTCATCTGGTTT
Organism: Maratus michaelseni; assembly: GCA_963931845.1. Taxonomy (NCBI): domain Eukaryota; kingdom Metazoa; phylum Arthropoda; class Arachnida; order Araneae; family Salticidae; genus Maratus; species Maratus michaelseni. Next base: position 162,065,609 of record OZ007594.1, on the reverse strand, counting down.
AGGATTTGGAGTAGATGGAACAACAGAGTCATCTGGTTGAGGATTTGGAGCAGATGAGGCAACTGAGTCAGCTGGTCGAGGATCTGGAGTACTAGGAGGCATTAGCTGAGAATCACGTTGATTAACAACTGCATTATCACTTTTGTGACTTTCTGTACCACTCTCTCTTCAGAATTTGAATCATTAGTTAGATGTATCTTCGAACCGACATTAGTTATCTGATCAACATGCCTTTTCCAAATATTCGAACCAACTTGAATTCTATAATGCAACTTGCCCTCTCTTGCAATAATGCGACCAATTTTCCACTTGGCTTCTGGAGTATAATTTCTTACAGCCACTTTCTGGTTGATTTGAAATTCTTTTACTTTAGAATTGGCCTTTCTCGCATTTTGTTTATCATGCACAAAATTTGTAACGCTTGGAATTATCAAATCTATTTTCGTTCTTATATTTCGTTTTAGAAATAGAGATGCAGGACTTTCCCCCGTAGTAACATGAGGCATCTTTCTTTATTGTAAAAGAAAGTTATTTATTTTCATCTGTAAAGTACCAGCTTCAGAAGATAAGGCTTTTAACCCTCTTTTGAGAATTTGTACATATCTTTCTGCCTGACCATTTGTAGCTGGATGGTATGGAGCACTAAACCTATGTTTAACCCCATGATTCTTCAAAAATGTCTCAAATTCTTCAGAAGTAAATTGTTTTGCATTATCAGATACCAGAGATATAGGATACCCGTATCTAGCAAAAAGAGAAGAAAGACAAGTAATTGTATGTTCTGAAGTTGTATGAACAATAAAAACTTCAGGCCATTTGCTATGAGCATCAACCACAAGCAAAAGCATTTTACCCATCACAGAACCAAAATAATCTATGTGAATTCTTTGCCATGGACCTGTAGGCTATTCCCAATGATGAGTATCTACCTTAGGAGGATTATTTTTTAAATTGACACAAGTAGTGTAATTTCGTGCAAGATCTTCAATATCTTGGTCAATTCCTGGCCACCAAACAAAACTGCGAGCTAAGGACTTCATTTTCACTATACCAAAATGTCCATAGTGCAAATCACGTAAAATTTGTTTACGGTGAACTTCTGGGATAATTACTCTACATCCTTTTAAAATACAATTATGTTGAATAGTAAATTCTTCTTGTTTGCCACCAAAAAGTAAATTTTTTAGGAATTGGAGAACCAGAAATTAGATGATGAAAAAGTTGACGTAATAAAGGATCAGATTTTGTAGCTACAGCAATTGATTTGGCGTTTAAAGGCAATGTAGAAATTTGGTTAATTTGAAAAAATTCAGATTCATCAATTACATTACTTGAATTTAATTGTGGGGGTAAATCTTCACTACGTAATGGAAGTCGTGAAAGAGCATCGACATTTCCATGTTCGGATGTTTTCTTATAGCGAATATCATACTTAAACGCTTGTAAGTATAATGCATATCTTTGCATCCGAGCAGCTGAAAGAACAGGAATACTTTTATTTGGAGAAAATATGGACACGAGTGGTTTGCTATCTGTAAATAAAGTAAACCTATTACCATATAAATATTGAAAAAATTTCTTTACTCCAAAGATAATAGCTAGTGCTTCCTTATCCACCTGGCTATATATATTTTTTTCTGCATTCGTAAGCGTTCTGGACACAAAACCAATTGGTTTTTCCACGTTATCTGGCATCATATGCGAAAGAACTGCAGAGATACCATATGGAGAAGCATCTGTTGCTAACACTAAAGGCAATTTAGGGTTGAAATGAGTAAGAACTCTTTCTGAAATAATTTCATTTTTTATATTTTTAAATGCTTGTTCACAAACAGGAGACCAAATAAATTTTACATTCTTTTTGAGTAAGTGATTTAAAGGATGAGCAATTGTAGATAAATTTGGTACAAATTTAGAATAATATGTGACTAAGCCTAAAAAAGCTTTAACTTGTGACACATTAATTGGTCTAGGAGCATTGACAATAGCTTCAATTTTATCTTGCGTTTTATGAATACCTTGCTTATCAATTTTATAACCACAATGTGTAATATGGTCAGTCAGAAAAATTGATTTATCTTTATTTATCCTAATATTATATTCACGTAATCTTTCTAAGACTTGTTTTAGTCTTTTTAAATGAATTTCATCCGTTTCCCCTGTAACACCAATATCATCAATGAACACAGTGACACCATCAATACCACTTAATATTTGTTCAATCGATCTTTGCCAAATTGCTGGAGAGCTAGTAAGACCCATTGGTAACTTTAAAAATTGAAATAAGCCCTTCGGAGTATTTATAGTTAACAATTCCTGTGATTTTTCGTCTACAGGTAACTGAAGATAAGCTTGATTTAAATCTATTTTCGTAAAATATAAACCACCACCTAAAGTAGCTAACATGTCCTCTACCCTAGTTAAAGGATATTTTTCCACCTTCAAAAATTTGTTTACTGTAACTTTAAAATCTCCGCATAAACGTATTTTCCCATTTGGTTTTACCACTGGAAGTATAGGAGTTGCCCACTTACTACTGGTGACAGGTTTAATAATACCCTCATCCTGTAACCTTTGGATTTCATCATTTACTGCATTACGTAGAGCATACGTGACTGTTCTAGCCTTACAAAATATGGGCGTAGAACCTTTTTCTAGATAAAGTTCTGCTTTCAAACCTTTTATTTCCCCTACTTTATCCGAAAATAAATCAGAAAAATCATTTAATAATGCTCTTAATTTATCAGTAGAATTTGCAATTTCATTGACATACACAGATTTAAAGTTAGTAGGAAACAAATTAAATGCAGCTACCCAGTCTCTGTTAAATAAAAGTGGGAAATTATCTTCTTTAATTAAATACAATTTAAGATTTTTAGTAATATTTGCATAAGAAACATCTACTGTTACATACCCCACAGGTGTAAACACCTCACCCGTTGCCGTTCTCAATTGAACGTCTGGTGGAAAAAATTTATTATTCGGAAAAATTCTCCGAAAACGATTTACAGGTACCGCAGAAATTCCGGAGCCAGTGTCTACCTCCATTTCAGCTTTAGCTTTGTTTTCAATTAAAACCCACACTTTTATAGGTGTCGAACTTTTATCATGACTCACGGATAAAATATCAACCGTCTGCAATACATTTGTTGGTTTCTGAGAACTACTTTTACATACTTTACCAAGGTGGCCTCTCTTTTTACAAATTTTACAAATAGTATTGATATGCTTACACTTATTCGCAAGATGAGAAGGATTTCCACATCTATAACATTGTAATTTATTTTTATTTACATCAAAATTCCCCTTATTTACATTGTTTATTTTCGGTTTCTAGAAATTATTTGAAATTTTATTCGGTTGAACATTTTTAGAATATGCCAATTTATTAACATTTACATTTTTGTTTTTTAATTCAGAAATATCATGTTCGTTATTTTGCAAAATAATTGCTTTTTCAATGGCTTTCTCGAATGTTAAATCATCTATTTGTGAGAGTAATTTACTTTGGATAGTTGCATTTTTTAAACCTCGCAGAAATTGTTCCAACAAATTTTCATTAAGTGTTTCACCAGCAAAAGCACAGAACGTGGTTAACTTCTTTAATTTTGAAACAAAATCTTGTATCGATTCGTTTTCATTTGATAAGAATTACGGAATTTAATTCTAGAACAAAATTTATTAGGGGCGGGGCTTAAGTGCTTCAACAGAATTTCAACTATTTCCTCGTATTTCAGTGCTTCAGGATTTTTCGGAAATGTTAAATCTGACAGCAAATTATACAATTTAGGCCCCATACATGAAATAATGGCGGGTACCTTTTTTTTTCTTCAACATCATGTAATAAAAAACTCTGTTCCAACCTCTTAACATATGATTGAAACGATTCAATTGAATCGTTAAATTCTTTAAAATTAGCAAACATTATGAACGTTTATTTATTGCAGAGAAGAAAAAAAAGTCAGCACTTACCACCCTCGAAATGATGTACGCATTCAAAATATTAATACAGCATATTCTCTTGTAGATGCAAAACACGAAGTTTCGCCATTTTGCGAATCAGGTGGAATTTCTTGTAATTTGAATTCCGGTAAGAAACTTGATTTTCATCGTCGCCGCCATAATATTCTATATTATATACTTAAAGTAAAGTAAATGAATCAGCATCATTATTAATTAGTCGAGGTGGACTTTAAAGAACTTTAATTTACATACTATCACAATCTATAACGTAAAACAATTTTAAAATCTTAAGACCTTTCCTTCATGTTTAAACAAGCAATAGAAATATTGCATTTTCCTTTTACAATTTTTCATTATTTATTTTTTTTTCTCATTATGGAATGAAAGGACAATTACTAAATCACTCCAATCTGTTACTTATTATTCATTCTTAATTATAAATAATTTTTGATAAAGTCTTTCCACTCTTACGGCTAATAATGAAAATTGAAATTTCAAACATGTAGACAAAACCACGATCTTATATCAACTTTTAATGTAAGTTTTAATATTTAAATAAACAATCCTTAAATCTATTATTTTACATTTACTCATAAATAAATATGATCTACTTATATGCTGATTTTCATTAAAATCTATGACATGTCAGCCACAGCTGATTTGCTCATTTAGCATGGAATGACCTCATGATCAATATCATTCATATTTTCAAAGCTTATGAAAATCACTATCCAAATCAAAGGAAATAGGATATAATTTAATTAGTTAAAATATTTACCACCAGCTGAAACGTTTTCTCATTTCGATTCTTATACAATGCTTCGTTGAAAAGAGCTAGCAGACAGTGGCGTAGACAGAGAGGAGAGGGGGGGGGTGTCCAAATGCTCTGGAAACCAGTAATATTATAAAGTTTCCATCGGCTTCAATATTGCAGAAAATTCTCGGATTAGATTAGGCAAAAATATTTTTTTTTTAAGTTAGTGGTATCCAAACCATCTAGACCTCCACCCTGTCTACGCCAGTGCTAGAAGATGTCGCTGCGATCGACCCGTTAGCTTTTCAGCATCGTTCTACATTTTTCGGATTCCATTTTTTAGTACTATTTTATAACCGTTTTCCACATTATGTATTCTAGGCGCTGTACCCATGGTAGCATATATGCTACCACCACTGTTTCCAATTAAGTAGATTTTTTAACTCAGATAGTTCATGTTCAATCCAGAAATTTAAAGTAGCAATATTTACTTTATTTTTAATAATAACCATTCCGTCATTAAATAAAGCTAAATTTATTAATGAAATTTTCTGGTATGAATTCAGATTGTCTGAATTACGGAATTTCTAGAACGTATTCTACCATGGGAATAAGACTGTGAAATAATATACTATTGGGTTGGTCGGAATGTTTCTTCTGTTTGGAAAAATCAATTTATACCAGAAAATTCTGCTCGTCATTTATTAAAATTTATACATCGGAATTAATCTCTACTAATTAAGTGATAGAATTTCCTGGTACGAATTGGTTTTTTCAAACAGAGGGAACTTTCCAAACTTTCCTTTTGTTTATTCGTTTTCTTTTCGTAATAGTATATTTATTGAAAACAGCTGAGTATAGATGTTAACTAACAATACCTTACTTTTAAATTTAACTTCGGAAATTGATTGAAAAGTGATTCAAATATTATTTTAATTTAAGTAAGATCTAGAATTTCAAAAAATTTCAATGTTGTTTAAAACTTATTTATACAACTCTCTTTTAAATTCATATAATTTTTAATGTAACTTAAATAATACCTTTATTTTAAAAAATGCCAACTCTTATTTTTCTTACTTTAATTGACTTTTGAAAATTTGTAAAAGTAATTCAAGCACAACATTAAAAAAACTACAATTGCAGTTAGTTAAAAGGTTAGATAAAATTTATTTCTCTATCACTTCTTAAAAATTCGCATAATTTTTAATACAACTTTGAAGCGAATTTAGATTATAAATTTCTCACTCTATGCGTATAGTATAATTCTGTAAAATAGTTGTTTGTTTAACCAAACTAAATATCTGTTAATAGTAATAAATGTATTAAAGCATTTGATGAAAAAGAGAAAACAGGAAAGAAACTTTATTGGAATGAATACTGTGAAAAAAAAATGCTGAAAGACTTTATTAATCTATTTTAATAGAGTTTTGATTTATTTTAGAAACTTTTTTTTATATATTCAAAAATTTCCTCTTTAGTTGTTGTTCTTTATTCTAATACAAAAGATCAAGGCAGGAATGTTTTTTACAGCATTTTATTAAGTTTTCTTACAAAGGATATTTTGATTAAAAATATTTTGAAAATTAATGCTTAGTAGTACAATGTTTGTATTTGTAACACAATTATTCGTATAGAACTTTGTTTATAAAACCTGGGTCTAATAAGTTTTCTAAAGTAAATGATTCTGTTTACTCTACACCTTCAGTATATTTGATTAGTATTTATTATTTTTTAAAATCTGAAGTAAAATTTTCTCCTGAAAGAGTAGTATTTATGAGAGGGCAACCATTTACAGAATAATAAAAATGGGATTCTGATTAAAAGAGTGAATTTGAAAAATTAGAAACGTAAAAGAATAATTAGTGAATTGATTTTTTTGGAAATTAACATTATCTGGGTAAAACTATGTTACTTATATCCTAATTACAAATCATACGTATAATGCATTTTGTGGAATAAAATATTCCAATAAATATTAGAAATAAGGCTACACAATAGATCTAATAGAAAAGACGTAAAAAGGGGATACATTTATGTACATCGATTCATTAAGACTTCTTAAAAAATGTTTTTATTAAAAATATTTTGAAACTGAGTTTTATGAGTAGCGCATTTTTATTTAATAATTTTTTATGTATTTAAAACCTTGTTTGCAAAACGCACATAATTGCATTTTCTAAAGTTAGTTTTATGTATTCATTAACATCAAAATATTGGATGAACGAACCCATTTTTCCTTCGAAAGTGTTATTTCTGAGTATATGTGACATTTTATAGAATGATTATAAAGTGATTTTGAATAAAAGAGTAAATTTGATATTACAAATAAGAAAGAATCAGAGCAAAACTATTCAGTTTTTAATTTGTATCGTAATTTTTTTGCAGGTAATTTTAGGAGTGATACGGCATTTAAACAATTATAAATAGGGTTTGTTTAGTTGTAAAATAATAAATCATTATCATAATAATATTTTGGGAGCAATTTTATAAACGATAATCCGAAAAATTCGTAAAACCTTGTTTGCAAAACGCACATAATTGCATTTTCTAAAGTTAGTTTAATGTATTCATTAACATCAAAATATTGGATGAACGAACCAATTTTTACTTCGAAAGTGTTATTTATGAGTATATGTGGCATTTTATAGAATAATTATAAAGTGATTTCAAATAAAAGAGTGAATTTGATATTACAAATAAGAAAGAATCAGAGGAAAACTATTCAGTTTTTAATTTGTATCGTAATTTTTTTTGCAGGTAATTTTAGGAGTGATACGGCATTTAAAAAATTATAAATATGGTTTGTTTAGTTGTAAAATAATAAATTACTATCATAATCATTTTTTGGAAGCAATTTTATAATAAACAATCCGAATTGTACTGGCAGACAAATCAAATTTAAGAGATAAACAAAGAAAAAATTTAAACATTGCGCAAAGTTTCCCTTCCAAATCCAGTATTACCAAAAAGTGTTTTGAAAATGATAAGTTTTATATTGTTAAGAGATATTTTATGTATCTACATCTATCTATCTATATAAAACAGTATAAAGACTGCATAGGATTCGACATACAAAAATGGGAAAAAAGTAAAACCATAAAAAGGAAATATGAAAATCAAATCTATTATGAAAAGTATCCACAAAATATCCAAAATAGAGAAAAATTGAAATAAGTATAGAACCATGATAGAATGAATTATCAAGGCCGAATTACCATAGATTCCACAAAACATGCGCGGTTTCAGTAGTAATAGAACTCTTCTGTGTCACCCTGTAAATAAATAATAAATGCTTTGCACCCCATATTCTACAAAAAGCATGTTTTAGTGCGCTTCATAATTGTACATCAATTTCACCATATTTCAAATGGCGTAGCATTATCAAAATGCACTTGAAACGATTATTTCCCATTGACTGTGATACTCTTGACTGTCCCTGTAAACAAACTTTAAATGCTACACATTTTATTTTCAATAGGGAACGTGCTATAGTAAGCGTCAATAACATATGAAAATTAGGCAATCTGAGTATATTTACAAGAGTTTGAGCACGGACGGATGGACAGACGATCAGACGGCCAGGCTGACAGACAAATCGAAGTCATAAACACTTTTGAACTATGTTGAAAAGTTTTAAAAAGAATATACTGCAATACTCAGAAATAAATTTCTTAAAAATTTAAATGCATTATAAGATTAAAACATGCAAATGTGATAAATTATAAATATGATAATTATATGATAATTACATGATGAAAAATATTATCGTATAAGTTATTAATCATTACTAAATCTTTACGACTAATACATCGTAACAGACTACAATTGATACAAAATCGATACGCGTATCGTTGCTAAAACATTTAAAATTAGATTCAGAAAGTTAACTTAAAACTTTCTTTGATTTTTGATTTTTCGCTATCCTGTCTTACATAATATTTACATAAACAATTCCCCGAAGAAAACAAAATTTCAATCATATTTCTATTGTGAAGGATAAACCGTGGGTGTAGAAAAATCTTTTCTCTAATTTTATCATGAAAGAAATTTAATTTATTTGCGAACTGTTGCAAGTCCGTTTAAGATTAAGGTTCTAAGAAATATGTCGATAAAATTTCATATATTAGGGATTAAAATAAAACAAAAAGAATTCTAGAGTTATTTTTTTTTATTAGCAAAAATATACTAATGATTTTTTTCCTCTTCTGTTTATGAGATATTTCAGGAAGTTAAAATATTAATAAAACTGAACGTTCACGTGCTAGTTACATACTTTTTAGATTTCTAAGTTAAAAATTGAGTATGATTTTCAAAGTAACATATACAGGGTTCATACAGACTTAAGAAGAAAAAATCCAAGGAGTCTAGAAAAATTCTAAGGAGTACAATAATTCTAAAGGACTTATTGTATTTGTTCATGTATGCTGAGTTCTCGTGGAAAACACGCATACACCCTAATTTTTTTATGCTTCATTTAGAAAGAAAACAGATTTTATTTTGTTAAAATCTAACAGCTAGTGCTAAAATTGTAAAGTATTCACAATAGTTACTGGTCATTTACTGGTTTCATAAATTTGAACTCAAAACTGCCAGCGAACTATTTTATGCAGTCGCCAATGGCTATATACAGAGGTCAACCTAGATTTTAAAAGTAAATTTTGCAAGAAAAAAAAATTACGCGGCATATAATGGCATTAATAAGCAATCACTTTAAATTTACCTTTGTAAACATGAGAAAAATTTGATTTTACTCCCTTTAACGGTTAATCTCTTTTAAGCTATACATGCTTAAATAGTATTAGGCATCATGTAACATATACATTTCCATTTTCTACTGTTGCATACTTTAATAAAATCATTGTTCAATGTTAAATTAATGCTTGATGAACATATTAAAGGAGTTCTATGTACTCCTTGGAAACTTTTTCATTTCTAAAGAGTTTTTGAGTAGTCTAAGGAGCTTGTCTGAAGCCTGCATATATTAAGAAATAATTTTAGTAAGATCTTCAATATAACATATAATAAACAAAGTCTGGACATTTCAAAATAAGATATTTCATTTAAAATTATAGTAAACTTACCACAACGGACATTGCAAGTGTTAGATAATTTCTAAAATTACAACACAGGTCTACAGAAGAAAAATGTTTTTGATAATTTTAACTTTCCTTAATGTAATTTTTAATGCAAAATTAGAAAATCACTATAAAATGGTATATAACGTACCATTTTTGCACAAATGTGACTTTTATGATAGATAAGCGATGTTACAATCTGCTTATTTCAATTGCATATGACTAATTTAAATAAAATAAAAAAATATTTTTATTACCAAAAAATTGTGTTACTCAACTAAATGCAATGTGTATAGTGTTATTCAATTAGAAAAAATATTTTAGCTAGTTTGGAGTGAAACTTTATAATCACGATAGACAATGGGTTCTACACAAAGTTTGTTTTATTCAGGTATAAGTTTTAATAATATTGTCCAAATGAAGAAAAGAAAAAAAAAAAAAAACAAGAACGAAAAACCGTGCGTCTAGCATAGATTACGAAACACTTTAAGAATAAGATACACTATAGGTTTAAGATAAGGGTTAAGATATAGGGTTAAGACACTATAGAATAAGATACACTATAAGGTTTTATCTGGCAAAACGCGTAATCTGGCACCGAGACTTTTGTAACGAAAATTCACCGTTAAATAAGTTAAAAGAAGATATGTAAGTAAACAGTTAAGAAAACATATACCACATTGAAAAATACAGTTTTCGAAATTTCCTTCCATTGCAAAAAAAGTAGTCGAATTATTTTGTGAAGCCCTGTATATGATCTGTAGATTTGGATGTATATTGCATACCATGATAAAATTTAGTTCAGTTTGAAAATTCACATTTAGCAATTTTCGCCAATCGATGGAAATGCACTCGGAATCTTTTGTACAGCATATTGTATATTATCTAAACATATTTGTTCGCATTACATATTAAGGTAACTTTAATTCAGGTAAAAAACGCATAAGGCAACCTAAAACTCACTTCCCTTAATTACCAACCATAAACGACAATGTATTTTGTATCCAGAAGAAACAAATAGTTATTGGGATGACATAAGTCCCAACCCCGTAATCAAAGGGTTAATTGAAAAGAAAATACCATCAATGAATTTTAATCTCGAAGATGCGAGAAAATATTTAAACTTTTTAAAATTAAAGCTGACAGCTATACAATAATTAATTGTAGCTACAAACATGTCTTTATAATTTTTTTTCTCCATCCACACAAAAGTATATACACATATTATGCTTTAAACCATTTAGGAACAACTTTTTATTCATAAGAATATTTGAAAACTAAAACAAAGCTCGTAAAAGCACACTTTCTATTTTCAGTTTTCTGTGAAAATGTACACAACGTATCATTGATGCAGTTACTTATTCTAAAAATCAATCATAACAATCTTATGTCAAAAATATTCAGCAATTAAAAAAAATATATATATATTCCAGTTAGTTAAAAATTAATGAAAAAATGTATCACAAAATAATCTCAACAATTGCATTGCGAAAACCACGCAAGGATGCACTAGTTTTATTCGAATATAATACTGATAAATAATTACTAATAATAAATATTACTAAATAATTACTAGTAATAAATACAAATAAATGATTATTAATAATAAATAGTACAAAATAACTACTAATAATAAGTACTAATACATAATTACTAATAATAAGTACAACTAAATAATTATTATTAAAACTACTAATAAATAATTACTAATAATAAATACTAATAAGACTAATAATATAATAAATACTAATACTACCAGTAATAAATAATAATTCCTAAAAAAATCAAAAATTCAATATTTTTAGTTTGACAGCTAAAAAGTTTTAAAACTTATTATCTTAAAAGAGAAAATATTTTTAATTCAACGCCGGGATTTAATGATAAAAACTTTATACGAGATATTCGATAGAATTTACTTTTGATTAGAAAAAAAAAATCAATTGCAGTACTAATAAAAAGAAAAAAAAGAAAAAAATCTTAAAAATTAACTGAATTATAATTTAAAAGTATCCAATCCAAATACAACACAATGCAAAAATGTAAAGGCATAAGAGTATTTCTAGAATTAAAATTCATATTCAGAAAGTTAATTTAAAAACTTTTTTTGAACTTTCTTTATCCTATCTCACATTCTATTTACATAACAAAATTACCAACAAAAACAAATTTCAAGCATTCTATTCTGAATGATAAGTCCTAGCTTCAGAAAAATCCCTTTATTTTATTTTATTATGAAATAAATTTAATTTATTTGCGAACTGTTGCAAGCATGTAATATTAGCATTCCAAGAAACATGTCGATAAATATTCATATATTAAAGTATAAAATACAAAAAAAATTTAGAACTCTGCTTTTTATTAGTAAAATATGCTTTTAATATTTACTCCTTTTTAGTTTTTGACATATCAGAAGGCTAAATATATTAATAATATAATAATAATAAATAACTTAAATAATAATAATAATTTAAGATTAATAACCTGTAGTGTAAAATCAGAAGTTGAACGCCCGTACATTTTATTCGGTGCATTTCCGTTTCTCTACGTGAACTGCAATTTTGGATTCGCGTATTTAAAGCATCTAGAAATCGATTTCTGTTAAAAAAATATATAGATTCGAATTCATATTTTTTTCGAAAATTTATTTCGAAAAAATAAATATTTCAAAATTAATTTTCGAAAAAAAAAAATTATAAAAGTTTTTTTTTTTTTTTTTTTTATAGACATCCTTTTCGAAAAGCTTAAAATATGTGAATCCAAACTTACAGCTAGCTCATTTGTTCATGAAATTTTTGAGTTACGCTTAAAAAACTATCCGCATTGCAAACTCTTTTGAAACGATTACAAATGAAATAAATTTTAGATCGGCGATAAGAGTTAATTTGATCGGGATTAAATAAATATATTTCGATTTGAACAAGAAATTTTTTCATAAAAGAGTAAGATATATACCACTCAGAAACAAAATTTTGATTTAAAGTATTTTTATATGACTTGGGCGAAATTTCCGGCCGTTCTAGTGTTAACATTAAAAGTTCTAAATTTTAAACCTTCATAATTCCTAAACTACTTGACCGAATGACATCTTATAGTCCAGGTGCTAGGAGTGAAAAACTGCAAATCGTGATACAGTTATACCGTTTGGTCAATATCTACTCTATATTAATACAAAGCATATAAGAAGGGGAGGCATCGCGTAAAGTCGGGGGAATTCAAGATGGCGGCTGTTATTCAAAATGGCGTCATTTTCGGGAATTAGTGCAACTTCGTTTCTATTCATCGTATAAAAGCATGTTTGATGGAAATTTCGATGTTTTTAGATAAATAATATTATTTGTAACACTTTACAGCACAGTCAAAAAGTATTTAGGATTTCAGTTTGTCTGTTTGTCTGTCTGTCTGTTCGTCTGTCTAGTCGCGCACTAACTCGAAAAAAAAACGCCGGATATCCAGATAATTAAAATATGGTATTGTAGTATACCGTAACAAGTTCAGCATTCATTTTCAAGTGTGCATCATTCATAGTTCACTTACAGGGGCAATCAAAAGTATTCCGTTACATTATGGTCTGTAGACGAAAATCGCTTGCAATGTGTTTTAATGATGTTATACTTTTTGTAACATATTCAAATTAATTTACGTCAGTGCTGTGCAGTACAAGATATTTACTGTAGAATATGCAGTGCATAGCAGTTTTCGTTCATTTACAGGGGCTCACAAAATAATACAGTCACAGGACTTTTAATAAACACAATGCTGTCTATGCGCGTTTTTAATTATATAATGTGTTTTTGAAATTTGCTACATATGAAAGAATTGCAAATTGTCATAAGAACATTTTCTTTTATATAAATATACAATGTAGCGTGTATTTATATATTTATTACAATGTAATTCTGATGACGAGGCACCACCCAAAATGAGATGTATTCAATATGGGGTTTTGATCCAAAATTCCATCACATATTTCATTTTAATGTTGCGATTTCTTACTCTATTCTCAGACACTTTGGTGCGCAGACGATCAATTTGACAATTGAAATGAAAAGATTTTTGTTTATGAAAGATTTGTTCTACACTACTGGCCATCCAAAATGCTACACCATGAAGGAATGCAAATAGCAGAATGATATTTATTGGACAAATACATTATAATGGGAAGGACAGGTGATTACATTTTCAGAAAATTAGGAGATATAGATCCTGAGAAAACACTACCCACAGCACCCACCTCTGGCCGCAATAACAGCATTCATCTGCCTAACCATGGAGTCGAACAGAGATTGGATGTCATGTACGGGTACATCAGTCCATGCATCTTCAACAATATGCCACAGTTCATCAACCGTAGTGACGGGTGAGTGGTGGGGGGGGGGGGGGCAGTCGCTCAGAAGCCATTAACCAGACATTTTCAATTGGTGAGAAATCAGGAGAACATGCCGATCAGGGCAACAGTCGAACATGTTCTGTATCAAGGAAGGTCAGGATATTACGACCAACATGCGGTCGTGTATTGTCCTGCTAAACCGTAGAGTTGCGGAGGCATCGAAGATAAGGCAGAACCATGAGCCATAACACATCAGAAATGTAGCGGCTGCTGTTGAAGTTGCCGGCAATGCGAACAAGATCCAATGACACTTCATACCGTCACTCCAGGTGATATGAGAGTATGACGATTCGAATTCAAGCTGGCAATGTGCGTTTTCCACGATGCCACCAAATATGGATGCTGGCATCATGATGCTGCATACAGAGCCGGAATTCATCAAAGACGACGTGAGACGCCATTCCTGCGTCATATACAGCATCATGATTCCAGCATTCATGTTTGGTGGTAGGTAATGATTCTATGATGAGGTTGCGATGGTGATTACATTTACATCATATTTAAGATGGAGTATTACGGAATTTAACAATTGAATTTGTATACTAAAGTTGTTTAATTATAGCAATCATATAATCTACCGACAGTTTTTTGGATAGAAGTTTCCGGAGAAATAGATATTAAATGGAAGAAGAGTCTAAATATGGATTTCAAGTTGTGAAATTTACCAAGCTAAGCACAAGTTTCCCATTTTAATTTTCAGTAAATCTCAACAAAACATAAAATGTTGCCAACTTAAAATGTACTTATTTTATTAAGGGAAATTAATCATATCATAATAACAGACGATATAATTCATTTCACTGAAATAATAATGATGATTTTTTTACATTGTCTTATATTGGATATTTGCGCATAGTATAATTTTAATGTAACAGAATTGCAATTAATTGTTTGTAAAAGTGTATTGAAACTGAATTTATAAAATAAAATTAATATCTTTAATATGAAAATCTGTACATAAAATAAATTTTGCATTCATGCATTTTTGCGTAAGAGTGCTACAGCTATTGCACCAAGATATGAATATTTATAAAACTAGTTGTAGTACGAACGCACCTCATTTCTCACGTTTGACGTACAATTTCCAACTTGTTTATATTTATATCATTGAATGTTGTGTCTGTATAGAAACTTTTTGTTAAGTTCTTCAGTTTTGTTCATATTTATCTTTAATAAGTCTTTATCGCAAGGCTATCTTTAATTTGCGAAACGTTTACATCTTCATCTCCAGCAATGACGACATCATCTTCCACAAATAACATGTATTCCAAAACTTTAAAATATGGGTTTTTATTTAAATAAACTTTAAAAAATTCGATACCAATAGAGATAATAAATCTTTCTATACCATATGGATGTAACACTTAAAAACTGTATCTAGAATTCAGTCAAATTTATTTTTGATAAAAAAAAAAAAAAGAAAATCGGTTAAAATAGTTAGAAAAAAAAACTTTTAAAAAATCTAAATGCATTGTATTTTTAAAATATTCATAGATGGGGAATTTTAAAAATGCAAAATGTAAAATACCCATGTAGTAAAGAGTATTAAAACATTTTAAAATCATATTTAGAAAGTTAATTTAAAAACTTTTTCGGACTTTTCATTTTTCGTTAACCTGTCTCATATTCTATTTACATGACAAAATCACTAACGAAAAAAAAATTTACAGTATATTTTCTCTTTTGAATGATAAACCCTGTCTCCAGAAAATTCTTTATCTCATTTTGTTATGAAAGAAATTTAATCGTTTTGCGAACTATTATAAGCATGTAAGATTAACATTCTCAAAAACATGTCAATAAAAATTCATATATTAAGGCCTAAAACCACTAAATAATCTAGAGTTCTGCTTTTTATTAGCGAAAATATATTTTCATTGTTTATTTATTTTCAGATTTTGATATTTTAAGAAGTTAAAATATTCATAAACTAAATGTTTTTCATAGAACTTTGACATTTTAAAATTTCTAAGGAAAAAAATAGTACGTTTTATAAAAAAATATGTAGGAGCAAAGTCTAAGCTTTCCTATTTTTAAAACTATGAAAAAAAAACTGTGTATTACTTGAATTAGGAATATTGGGTTCGATTTGACAATATTTGTACCAAAGCAAACCAAATTGTGCGGTTAACAAGCAAATTATATTGTTTTGAAATGTATAGTCGTGAAGAAAGAAACAACAAAAAAAAAAAAAAAAAAAAAAAAAAAACAAGTTGAAATGTGCACGTCAAACGTGACAAATGAAATGCGTTCGTACTGTTATTATTTCCGTGAAATGAATTATATCGTCTGCTTTTATGATATGATTAATTTTCGTAATAAAATAAATACATTTTAAGTTGGCAATATTTTATCTTTTGTTGACATTTTCTGAAAATTCAAATGGGAAACTGAAGACTAGCTTTGAAAATATCAGAAATTGAAATCCATATTTAGACTTTTATTTTCATTTAGTATCTATTTCTCCGGAAACATCTATCCCAAAAAACTGTCACTAGGTTATAGGATTGCTATAATTAAGCAATTTTGGTATACAAATTCGGTTTTTAAATTCCGTAATGCGGAAATCATAGGACGTAATCACCATGACAACATAGAATCATTACCAATCACGGGGTGTCATTGAATTATTTACGTATGGTATGATTTAATAGAATGAAGAATGTGACTGACTTGGTCATAGTGGTTATAAAATGTCATATACGTCATACATGACTATAACGTCATACATGTCAGATAACTTAACGATACATCTCGGTCGCTTGACGATTAATCCTCCGAAGCTGCTATAACAAGAAAGTACCAATTAAAAAAAATTCAAATTACTTAATAAATATTTTTATTAATATCTTTTTAAGTTTTGATTCAATTTTTATAAAATTTGAAATGACTCGACAAAATGTAGCAACGATTATATATATTAAATTTCAAATAATTTGGTTGGGTAGTTTTTGCGCTGTTATATGCGGACAGACGGACGGACGGATCAGACGACGACTATAGGTGCTATGTATTTATATAATTACAAATGCACATAAAAAGATATACCTATTACATTTGAATCACTAAATTATCACATAGGTAATCGAAAATAGCCTTTAGATTTTAAATTATGTCTGTTTTCAGTTCATGTTTTTTTTTTTTTTTTAAAAAAAAAAAAAAAAAAAAAAAGCTTAACCAACTTTACTTTTTTTAATGTGTTGATATATAATAGTACTGAAATTTTTTTTGAATTACAAAAATATTCAACTTATTGTCTTCTAAAAAACTATCTTTATAGAGAATAAGAACTTTATACGGGAACCCGAGTAAAATTTACTTCTGAACAGAAAAGAAGTAACTACGCCACTCAGAAACAAATTTCGTAAAAAATTAAATACTATTATAATTTAAAGATATCCAAATGCAATGCATAAAATGTAACCATATAAGACTATTAAATCAATAATAAGGTTAATGAAAAAACTTTATCTGACTTTTCATTTTTCATTACACTCTCCATATTCTATTTCCATAACAAAATCACCAACTAAAACAAAATTTCAAGCATATTTCTATTCTTAATGATAAGTCCTGGCTTCAGAAAAATACTGTTCTTTTATTTAATATGAAAGAAATTTAATTTATTTGCGGACTGTTGCAAGAATGTAAGATTAACATTCCAAGAAACATGTCGATAAAAATTCATATATTAGGGAATAAAATATAGAGTTTGGCTTTTTATTAGAAAATAAACGTTCATTTTTTATTTCTTTTCAACTTTTGATATTTCAGGAAGTTGAAATAATGATAAACTGACATTTTATCAGCTAGATTCAAAATTTTAATTTATAAGTTAAAAAGCATGAGACCTTGGAAGTAATGAACAATGAACAATGTATGAACATTCCGAATGGTTTGGTAGTATTTTCTTAGTTTCTTTTTTATACCAGTTGTCTAATACATATAGGAAATAATTTCAGAAGAAATACTTGATTTCGTAACAAGTGTTCTGCATTAACTTTATTTTACGTTATTTTTAATAAATAAATAATTTTAACACAAGCTGCAAAACTTTGAAGAGAATAATTATTGTTTAATTTAATCAAATTATACATATTTTAAGACGCAGAAAAAAATGAAAATTTTTGTGCAGGAACGCACATTATGTGAAAATTCTGTTTTAAATTAAATGTGTTGAACTATTAATATTAGTGCAACAGCTCTTACGGAATAATATCCGTAAATTCACTTTCAAGAAGTAAGTCAAATCCATATTCCGAATATTTAAAAATATTTTCTTTTTAATGTAAAAGTAGTTCCATTTTAAAAATATGATATATATTTAAAAAATATACAAATATTTACAATCATTAAATATTTACATTTGTAGCTTTATAAAATTAAATATATGTGTCCATTCTATTCTAAATTCTCCTTCTAAATTATTTAATAAATATATCTAAAAGACCAGGTAAGATAAGCTACGCCGCTGAAGACGGACATACTTCACCGCCGAGTCCAGGTTCTCGTGAACTTATACGAGTGATCCGCCATTAGAGGGCCGGTTTACCCGGGCACCTCCGCAGGTGGGGTCTTCGGCCTGTGGATCATACGTCACCTTTATATCACTCCCCTACCCCAAGCGAGTGACGAAGGTCGTCTCGTGCGATGGTAAAGAGCCTATGCAGAGAGGAAACTGCCACAGGACGCTTGGAGACCGTACAGGAATTCCCTAGAAGCTTCGGGGCCGGAACCCCAGGAGGGTGCCGGGCCCTAGGCGTTAAACCAGGGAATTAGTGCACGCTCTTGCTATACTAATGCTTTCGAACGTGAAAGCTCTATAAAAACAATCACTTGGCACGTCAGCTATGGATACATACATACACACACTTTATGCACTACTACATAAATAAACTACTACATAAATGCACTACTACATAATTACACTAATACATAAATACTCTACTACATAAATACACTACTACATAAATGCACTACATCATAAATGCACTACTACATAAATGAACTACTACATAAATACACTACTACATAAATACACTACTACATAAGTACACTTATACATAAATACATTATAGAGCATGCAGGACACAACACAGCATCTAGAATTAGAAGACATATCTGTTTACCTTACCTTACCTGTGGAATCTCGAGAAGAATCTCTTAACCCACTTGTTATGCACCATTCCCTCCAGTACCGCGAGGACCGCGGGCCGGTTGGATTAGGTTCACACGTGGTCTGCGACCACGGGGAGCATTTGCACTTCGGCCTGCCCTTCGACGACCCAGATTGCGGTCTAGTGTCCGAACAAAGAGGTCCTTGGCGATGAATCTCACCCCTTTGCGGCTATAACCGTCTAGACACAGGTCCCGCAGCTTTCGAGTCCTGTAGTCCCGAGGGAAGTATGTCTCCGGCTCAGACCGCCAGAGAGCACGGTCATACAGACGATGTCTGATAGTACTGGCGCGTATCCCACAAAAGCATGTGGGATTATTTCTAAAGAGACGGTTCTGGTGTTCGCCGAAGGTGCCATGTCCCGTTAGGATCTGATTCACATTGAAGTCACCCTGCAGTCTGTGAGTGAGGACTCGCGGGAAGATCTCGTACTTCACCCGGCCGTGCTCGGAGTTGCTCCAACTCTCTTGCCAAAAAGACAAGGCTGGGCTAGGTAGATCTTTCTTAGCCTGGCGGCACGTTTTCCTGACCTCCACGTCGAATTATTTTATGGAATGATTTATATAAATTGTTTTATCTATTATTGATGTTAATATTTTTTATCTTGAATGATTATATTTTACTCTCACTATGTAATTATGTGTTTTATATTATTTAACAATATCAATGTTTTTAGTGCTCGAGAAGTGGTTTATCTTGTCCAATATACTATTCTTCCTATTTTATTTTTCTCTAAATTCTTCTTCTATCTTCTTCTATTAATATTAATTGGATAATTTGGACTATCAGTTATGTTTTTTTTTAAAAATCAAAATTGTCCATAATTTTGGTGGTTAGTCACTATATTAATCATTTTCAGTGATCTAGGTCACTGGTTTTTGCTTTTTACTTTCCTATTATTTCTCCTTCCTTCAATGAGACCGGAGAAGATCTCTGGTGTTGCTGGTCAGTATATTTATTAAATCTGCTATTATTTTTTAAAAAATATTGAAAAACTGAATTATAATATAATTAGAAAATTGTGCCATTTACTGCCATCAATAATTTAAAGGAATTTTAGTCTACACTAAAAATACCATCCATTTCAATTATATGTTAAAGAAGAAAGAAATAATAGTCAGTAGCTAAAGAAAATTACTATTCATCAATGTCAGAAGAAGAAGAATTAGACAATAATATTCAACGTATAACGAGAAGTATAACGAAAGACGATCTTCAAAATAGAACAAGATCAACTTCTCTAAATATCATTTATTCTTCTATTGAAAAACGAAACATCGAAATTAATCGAAGTCGCCGGAACACATTCAGTAAAAATCCAGATTTGTACCAAAACCAAACGAAAACTGATAATGCACCATCAACAAAACCTTCTAAAACAAACACTTTGCTTCATGTAAAGAAACTGTTTAAATACGAAGATGATGAAGTACAACATATGTCATTAGAAGGCAAAATGGACCAGATGAAGAGACACCTCCAAAAGCGAGAAACAGCGTATAAGGTCGAAGCAGAAAAATATCATGAAGACATCTTGAGAATAATCCAGGATTTAACAATAAAAGCAGAACTTCAATCAACATATATAAACAAGAGGAAGTTCAGAAAATAATGCAGGACTTAAAGGATGAAAACTTGCTGTTAGAAAAAGAATTGATCGAAACAAAAGAAGCACTAAACAATCAAAAGAATGAAACAGAAAATCTTATTCAAATTGTAAAAAACAAAGAAGTAGAATTGCTGGAAATAATAAAACAAAAAGAAGTAGAGCTGCAAACAATCTTGAAAGACAAAGAAGAAGAAATAAACCAATTAAGAAAAAATTATCTTCACTCATCAAATATTAGAGAAGAGAGAATCAACAAAAATCTCCAGCTCCTTAAACATCTCCCTCAAGATAAAGACCCAGAAACAGGAAAACTACCTTCACAGCTAATAAAAGAAGACATAACCAATCTAAAGAAACAATTAGATATAAAAACGGAACAATTAAAATAACTGGATTTTCAACTAAAGGATCAACAAACCTATATAGAATCAACATTACAAACACTAGCCAAATACGAAGAATTAAAAGACTTAATAAAGTTAATGCACCAACAACATGACGATAAACTACAGAAAATATTGGAAACAGTACAAAATCAAATGTAACCTAGCAATCAGCTACAACAAGATGAACCTTCGAAAAGTTCCTCAACTACAGAAAAATATCCATTCCAGATCTTTACTCAACAAGATTAAAACAAACACATTCTATTCCGTCACCAGCTCTCTCAACTACGGCAATTCTTCTCACACTTAAGAAACAAACTAAGATGTCCATGAACAACATAAGGGGAATATTAGACAGGGAATTAAAAAACGAACCAAAACTACCAAAATTATTCTGCACGCAGTCAAGGGACAAGAATTCTTTCATTTTAAAAGCTTTCACATCAAAGGAAGTTGACAAAACGTTGAAGTTTTTGCAAAATGACGAAAAAATACAAAGCTTGTTAGATCTCAAGTATCTGGGAGAAAAAAAGATCATACTTTTAGGGATTCCACATTATGTTCCGAAGGAAGAAGTGTTGGAAGTAATAGAAACAGAATTAAGTCAAAATAGAGACAATATAAACAAAGTTATAACACGTCCGAAAGCAAAAACCTTTCAATTAATGTTGGAATTAGTGGAACCAATGGCACTTCGTATGCTAGCAAAAGGCTTTTTTAATATAGGTTTAGTATCGTGTAGAATTACAAATTATGTCCCTCTTATAAGATGTGAAAATTGCCAATTATTTGGACACTCCCATGAAAAATGTAGGCGCAAACAAGCGTGTGCATATTGTATGCACAGCCATGAGTCCAGTACATGTCCTAAGCGCAATCTATAAGTAACAAGAATAAAACATTAATAAGTAACAAGAATAAAACATTAATAAGTAACAAGAATAAATATTTCTGCATGGTGGTAAGGGTGTGGGAGGCTATGTGATAGAATAGGTACTTATAAGAGAAAATCTTAAGGGGACATGATACTCTTTTAAATAATTTTTTTTTATTTGAGTATTTCATAATACCTTTTGACATATTATTACATGGTTTTATGATCTAAGAGAAGAATCTTTTCTAAGATTTAATGAAGAAAAAATACAGTTCTTGCGGTAAAACTTCAAAACATATACATATATATATCTATATCTATATCTATCTATCTATCTATCTATCTATCTGTATATATATGTAAAACATTAAGAAAATTTTAAAACCGTACTTCTTCTACACTTTTAAACCTTTTTGAGACATTTTTCTTGCATGCTTTTATTACAAGTGTGTTTTATAAGGATCAGATTTCCAAAAAGTTAATTAGTTTAAGAAAAGATAAATGAAATGCTATGCTACATGTAAAAATACAATAAAATAATTATTTACTTAATATTTTTATTTAAAAAAAGACTATATTATTGAAAATCCAATTTCTAATTTTATGACACACACTTTAAGAATCGTCTAAAAAATAGAGAATGAATTGAAAAGTATATGTTAAAGTTTTAGTATTTTGATTATGCAGATATATTGAATAAACACAAACTGAGAAAAAATAGTTTAAAAAGATTTCAACTCTGAATCAGAGTTGACAATTGCACGTTCTTTTTTATTCAGAAATTCCGAATTCATGCTGGAAATTCCGAAAGAAGAATTTTTACTTTATATAGTCACGAAATGTCTGTCTTTAAATAAAGCGTAAATCACTATTCGGATTTTTTGAAATATGAATTCGGAAATTTTGAATAAAAGAGGAGGTCAACTGGCAACCCTGTTCTGAATCTTTTAACACATTGACGGACAGTAGGAACAAGTGAAGTTCGAAAATTGACACTATATGTTTTTGTAAAATTTTTAGAATATTAGAAGTATAGTTTTACTCTTTCTGCTTAAATAAACTTAATTTTGATTAATTCAGCACCTTTAATTAGGTTGCACAACTCCCTTCACAACCACGTCAGGGTGGCTAGTGGTCAAGGGAAAAATACAGTCAAAAAAAGGAATAAACACCAGTATATTCTTATAGAAAAATTTATGTTGATTATTCGATCAAATAATCAGTTTGAAATTTACTGGTAATTATCATTTTTTTTACTGTATTTTTCCCTGACCACTAGCCACCCTGCACGTGCATACTGAAGCAGCAACTCGTATAACAGGTGGAAAACGAACTTCAACCTAAAAAATTGTTTCCAAAACATGACACTGGGCTTCAACTTGTACGCCGGTAAATGCACATTTGTGCTGCTATAGCCGCAGTGTCTAAAAACGACTGTTTCGTTTTGGGCGGCTATTGCCGTCATGACACATAGTGAACTTCGCTTTGACGGCTATAGCCGCAAGTGTCCGTTAACGTGTTAAAAGGAAATGAGTGCAGTAAAACGCATTTTCACATATTTATAAGCATCGGATCTTTATTTAACTTCAGATTTTTACGCTAGAATATACCAGGTATTTCTAAATACAATTTTAGCAAAAAATTGGAAAATTGATATTTTCGTCATTTTTTGACCAATAAAGGGTACCAAGCTCCCTTAAGCGAGGGATATATGTGAGGAAAAAAAGGCTGGGGATCGCTGTTGAGGTAGTATTTGAAACTTTACGATATCCCTTTTTAAATGATTTGAAGGGCATTCAGATATCATGTTACAATTCAGTGGGTGTAGCCCACTGAAAGGTCTTCTTATTTTTTTAGACCAGTGTAAATCGTCACATCCTATACACACAAAAAATCCCCTAAATAATGTTTAACGATATATATTTTTTTAAATTAGCATTTGAAACAATAAAGCAAGCTAAATTTTTCATTGATATACTGACAAGTTTTATTATTGAAAGATACTACAACAAGAAATTAGGTTAAATATAAAATGCCATCGTTCATGTTTTTGAATTTATACTGTTATTCAATATAAAAATAACTCATACGTGATGCCGCAGAAATATTTAACGATTCATAAAAAAAAAAAAAAAAGAGGGCCGATGAAAAAACTTCATGCTTCTCTTTCGAAAATATATGACCTTGAACTCAGTTAAAATCGTGATAACTTACTCTTTATGGAACATAAAAATTGTCTAACAATAGATTCTATTTTAGTATAAAATTTATTTAAAATTTAAAAATATCTGAGTAGGAAAGAGGTTACTTTAACAAAAAAGTAAAATTGCGAAGTGGATGATATAAACGTGCTAATTTGGTTGTTACTTTAAATAAAGAGATGAAAAAAGCAATTATTCATTCCATATCTTTATGTAATTTTGTGACAGTACATTTAGTGTTGTTTGTAATTTCATTAAAATAGACTGTTAACTCGTTAAACATAAAATGTAATCGTTTATATTCATCATATTTAATCAGTACAGAAATAACTCATATTTAAAGCCAATAAAACAAACACATATATGATGGATCACATCAGAAAATGAATAGACTCACAAAAATAAGAAATAAAAATTCTTAGAACTCTTTTAAAAATATATGACCTTGATCTGACCAGTTTAAATCTGGTTCCTTATTTCTTTAAGTAACCGAAACGAAAAATCTAACAATAGATACACTATTTCTATTTTAGTGTAGATTTTCTGTTAAAATTAAAAATGTCACAACGATAACGAGATTATTTTTACCAGGAAGTTTTAATTAGAAGAATAACCTATATTTAAATGTACTAATTTTTCCTCTTTCCGTTGAAAATTTAAATATTTAGACAAAAATTCTATCCTTGGTATTTTTGGTATTTTCTATGATATTTGATATTTTGAGCCTTTAGCTTTTAAAAAAATTGTTGCTTAATTCTTTGAAGTTCCATTGAATTAGCCGGTCTGAATTTTAGATTGACTCTTAGAAAATGAACTATGACATTTCAGATGCAAAAAATGTTGCTATTAAAACTTCTTTAAATGATTTTTTTCTAAAAACCTTTCAAAGCAAAGTTAGCCTGATTAGAGATCTTATTATATAAGCTATTTCAAGTATGAATTTAGTAAGAGGTCATTCATTAACCTGTTCGCGACGAGCGTCATGACACATGAAGTGCTCATAATCCTTGATTGTTCCTACCAGTAATTTTTATTTAAAATTTTTGACTGATTTATTCAAAACATTTCTGTGATTCAATTGCACAAAAATTTCTACTTTTAAAATCCGGTGTTAAAAGATTAAAAATTCTGCAAAGAACGTTTGTCGCGCATGCACCGCCCCCCTGATTACTAGGCTTACGCTCTGACACAAAAATGGTGGCTGTCGTAAGCGGATTTTTCTAAGCACGTACGGCCCCCTGAATTTAGATTAAAGTATTTTGTAAAAGTTTTCTTTCACTTAATTAATCTCAGGAAAAAAAGGCGGGAAAAACTTTTAGAAAGTATTGGTATTAAAATTTAAGGGACAGTACAAACACTGATAAAAATCCGCATACGACAGCCGCCATGTCAGCGCGAAGTCCCAGTATTCAGGGGCGGTGGCGAATGACTTAATTACGTCACACTTCATATCCATTCTGTTGCCCAAAATAACCGCCATATTGTGAACTAGCTCAGCATTAGGAAACCGCCTGAGCAGGTGTTCGCCGTCCCCGTTACTGTCACTCGCCGTCCACTAGTACGGTAAGCTAACCGGTTTTAGCTTGGTTTTTGGTGCGCTGGGTCATTAAATGGCGGTATGATTCAGCCTGTATTATAGGAGCTCTAGGTGCACTAGAACTACTATAATAGAGGCTGACGCATCCTTGCAGATTTAGCACCCGAATTGGAGCCCAGTCGAAAAACCAAGCTAATCAGAACCGGTTCAGCCAATCAGAACCGAGTCTTAGGCAACCACAACTCCGGCTGCGGTAAATTGATGCTGAACTGGGTACCAATAATCCGAAACAAAATGGATATGCGTCAGCTCCTATTATAGGAGCCTTAGGGTGCACAAACTGTGACACAGTGTGATTGGCGGACGAGGTGAGTTAACACCTAGGCAAACGAAAAAGACAGTCTGCCGCACTGCCGCGTTCGTCTCCCTTCCAACCCCTTAAGACACGTGATGCTATTTTCGTGCATCTGCATTTGTGCATTTGCTGCACCTTTGTTACGAAAAGAGCATCACATGATTCAAGGGGTCCGAAAGGAGAGAAAGACGCGGCGAAAGTGCGGCAACATGTCTTTTACATCTAAAATATGAAAATAATTAGGCAGGCATTGTTTGCAAGCAACATCTACCCTATCTATACTATTATATAAAGAGGAAACGGTGACTGACTGACTGACTGACTGACTCATCAACGCTCAGCCGAAACTACTAAAGTCAGGATCACGCAATTTGGACTCTAGATTGCTGTTATGGCCTAGGCAAGCAATAAGAAGGGACTTTTGAAAATTCCCCCCCGAAGGGGGTTAAAGGGGGTTCGAATGTTTTAGGTCATTTTGCCATATCTCAGCAGCAGTTATAGGTAGGAGCTTGAAATTCCAGAAAATAAATCTACTAAAAAAATGATTAAACACCTATTTCAGCGATTTCAGAAATTCCCTCCAGAAGGGGTTAAAGGGGGTGGTCGAATGTTTTAGGTCATTTCGCCATATCTCAGCAGCAGTTATAGGTAGGAGCCTGGAAATCAGGAAAACAAATCTACTAAAAAATGGTTAAACATCTATTTCAGCGATTTTAGAAATCCCCCCCAGAAGGGGGTTAAAGGGGAGTGGTCGAATGTTTTAGGTCATCTCGCCATATTTCAGCCGCAGTTATAGTTAGGAGCGCGTAAATCGGGAAAATCAATCTACTAAAAAATGATTAAATATATATTTTAACGATTTTAGAAATTCCCCACCCGAGGGGGTTAAAGGGGGGGTGGTCGAATGTTTTAGGTCATTTCACCATATCTCAGCAGCAGTTATAGGTAGGCGCGCAAAAATCCGGAAAACAAATCTACTAAAAAATGATTAAACATGTCTTTCAGCAATTTCAGCAATTCCCCTCCCGGAGGGGGTTAAAGGGGGTGGTCGAATGTTTTAGGTCATTTCACCATATCTCAGCAGCAGTTATAGGTAGGAGCGCGAAAATCAGGAAAACAAATCTACTAAAAATTGGTTAAACACCTATTTTAGCTATTTCAGAAATTCCCCTTCCTTAGGGGGTTAAAGGGTGGTGGTCGAATGTTTTAGGTAATTTCGTCATATCTCAGCAGCATTTATAGGTACGAACGCGAAAATCAGGAAAACAAAGCTACTAAAAAAATATTAAACACGTATTTCACCGATTTCAGAAATTCCCCCCCCCTCCCCGAAGGAGTTTAAAGGGGGTGGTCGAATGTTTTAGGTCATTTCGCTAGATCTCAACAGAAGTTATAGGTAGGAGCACGAACATCAGGAAAACAAATCTAATATCAAAATGATTAAACACCTATTTCGGCGATTTTAGAAATTCCCCCGAGAAGGGGATTAAAGGGGGGTGGTCGAATGTTTTAGGTCATTTTGCCATATCTCAGCAGCAGTTTTAGTTAGGAGCGCGAAAATCAGGAAAACATATCTATTAAAAATGAATAAAACATGTATTTCAGCAATTTTGGAAATTCCCCCCAGAAGGTGGTTAAATGGGGGGGGGGTCGAATTTTTTAGGTCATTTCGCCATATCTCAGCTTTTATGTAGGAGTGCGAAATTAATTAAAACAAATCTACTAAAAAATTAATTAAACACGTATTTCGGTGATTTTGGAAATTCCCCCCAGAAGGTGCTTAAAGGGGTATTCAAAAGTTTTGGGTCATTTCGCCATATCTCAGCAGCAGATTTAGGTAGGAGCGTGAAATTCAGAAAAACACATCTACTAAAAAATAGATAAACACGCATCTCAGTGATTTTAAAAATTCCCCCCAAAGGGTTTTAAAAGGGGGTGATTTCGAAAATTTTAGGACATTTCGCCATATCTCTGCAGCTGGTTTATGTAGGTGCGCGAAATTCAGTAAAACAAATCTATTAAACAAATGATTAAACACGTATTTCAGTGGATTTAGAAATCCCCCCCCCCCCCCCCCCTCAAAGGTGGTTAAAGGGGGATTCGAAAGTTTTAGGTCATTTCGACATATCTCTGCAACAGTTTTTGGTAGGAGCGCGAAATTCAGGAAAACAAATGTACTAAAAAATTACATTGTCTACCCGTGCAAAGCCGGGACGGGCCGCTAGTATATATATAAATCTAATTAAACGAATTTATGAAACGAACTTATGAAACAAATTTATGAAACAAATTTATGAAACAACTAACTCGAATATATGAAACAAATATATGAAATAACAATTGTCCAACTGAATACAAAGTGGATAAAATTTCCTCCTTGGTTTTCTTTTCAATTTTAAAGATAAAATAACATTAATAATGCAAAAATGACATCATTTTCCCTTTTATCGCTCTCATCCACATCAATAAAAAAATTTGTTGCCGCTATTAGAGAAATGCCATTAAAATATGAAACGAATATATGAAATAATAATTGTCCAACTGAATGCAAAGTGGATAAAATTTCCTCCTTGGTTTTCTTTTCAATTTTAAAGAAACAATGACATTAATAATGCGAAAATGACATCATTTTCCCTTTTATCACTCTCATCCACAGCAATATTTTTTTTTTTTTTTTTTTTTTTTTTTGCCGCTATCAGAGAAATACCATAAAAATTTAAAACAAATATTAATATTTCCATAATATTACTCTTTTAATATTTTTAATTTAGAAAATTTAAGAGTTATTATGAGACCTCTGGAACCATGGTGGACGTCACAGTAGACATAAACGTAGAGGCGCCGTCAGCTGAAATTGATTTATTCCATAGTAAAATATTTTTGTATTGATACACGGAGATTGAATACTGGTAAAGCTTACTGCAGGAGAAATTTTTTTCATATTTCATAATTGTTTCATTGCCTAAGAGGAACTGCTCAGACAAGGAGTCTGTAGAGCATAGATGTTCCCCCCGGTAGCTTTATTAAAGTAAAAAAAAAAATAATACAAATTTAGCTGGTGCTGAACCCGCCGGCAAGCGCGACAGGGGGCGGGTGAAAAGTACAATGGCCTTGCGCCAGAAAAATAAATTAGTGACGTGTACATACTAGGCCAAGTGGCCGGCCCTGCCTGGTTAGTGACCTATATGCGACATGGGGCAGGGGATAGGCAGAAAATGAAGCAGATTCACATAACAAAGTCCATCCGCTGGAGCAAAAGTTCCCACGCGACAGACAGCGAACGGGGAAAGTTTTGGTTTTTGAGCTATTCAATGAAAAAGCAACAGTTTTTATGTAGGCTTGTTCCTATAAAAATAGTCGTAGAAGACTGGAGCAGAATAATAAATACGCCGCGCCGGAGCAGTGCTCCTACGACAGCTACTTGAGAAGTGGTTTACTGGAAACTGTAGACATTCCACTGGATCTCAGGAGGTAAGAATTGAGAGCTCCATTAAAAAGTAATAGCTTTCCGCCAGTTGATGGAGGACATTGGGCCGGAAAAGAATATTCTGGAGCCAAGGAGGAGGGGTTAAGGGGCTTTTTAAGATGCCAAGCAGCAGTTAGTGTACAATTGAAATAATAGTGCTCCGGTGATCCTAGAGCGACCAAATAATTCCGTAAATCAAATTTGTTCCGTGTATACGCTGTACCGTATAATATGTGTTTCGTATAATACGTAAAACCGTATTGGGTGCATCATACGTATCCGAAATCTGTACCCCATATAATACGCATACTCGTATAAACGTTTAATAGGGAGCACTAATTTAAACCAGATACTTTTTATTAATTTGGAAAAATACTCAGTTCAAAGGGACTCAAATAATTTCAGATTTAAAAAAATCATAATAAATTAACAAATTGTCATATCGGAGTGCAGTTTAAATAAAATAAACAATACACGCTTGACAATACACGTTTGCGACATACGCAAGGCGCGTACATTCCTCAAAATTTCCAAGTATGACGCCACTATTTTAAATTAAAAAACTTCGCCTAATATTTTTTCTCCAGATTAAAAATCTTTCGTCGATTAATCGCGAATATTTGTAATATTTTTCTGTGATCAAATAAAGCGAAATATTCTTCTCGAAAAGCGTGCATTCCGCGGAAAGTAATTTATTTTCAAGATAACTGTGTCCTGAATGAAAGATAAAAAACCAAAAAATTGCGCATGGTTCTATTATGTAAAGTTAAAGCTACCTTAAAAAAAATTACATCTAGAAAATTAGTTTTTCAATTGTTGAAAACAGCGTTAAAATAACATTATAAAAATTAATTAATATAACTTCGGTCATTATGACAAAACATAGCAATATTTAGTGCAGTTTTACAGAAAAAAGTATTTCGATTACACAACTTATTTTTAACAAAATGCCCTCATGAGTCTACCAAGTATGCTATGAAACATTTTTTACCTAGTAAAGGAAAGCTAAAAAAAAAGTCTATTTTAAAATAAATAATAACGTCATTGTGAAGTAAAAAATAGTAAAAACACTCTTCGTAAAAATTACCTTTTACACCAGAATAATTTTTCATTATTTTTTCTGATAAATATGATAAGAAATATCATAACTATGAAAAATATAAAAAAAAGTACGATTTGATAATAAAAATATCTGTTTTAGAAAACAATATGGAAGAAAATGGAAAAATTATATACAAATTTGAAATTCTGAAAGGCTAATGCTATTTATCAAACCAGTTTTTGATATATTGATTTTAATTTCAAAATGACGGAATTAGTGACAGAGAACAAATTAAAATGATTGTATCGATTCGAAAATCTGAAAATGATTCTTTTTGAAATGGATTAGAAATAACGAATAATATTTTTCTAATCTGTGTCTTTAAAATATCAAAATATGATTTTGAAATCCTTTTCCATTTTCGAATAGAGCTTTACTTGAAATATCTTAAGAATGGAAAATAAAGGTTATTTTTTTATTAAGATTTTGGTTAGCCTTTCAGCTTTGCACTTGCCCTTATCTTTCACAAATTTTCTGAATCATAAGAAAACTTAATTTATTGCTAAAATAGACGCTAGGTACATACTCTTTTTACAATTTCCAAGGAGTATGGAACCCTTATTTTAGATTAGAAATACTTGCCTAATATTTTTTTTCAGCTAAAAAAATTTCTGCTATTAATCATAGAATTTGTAATTTTTTTTACGAAAAATTCTATTAGGAACAAGGCTAAAAATACGGGATTAGAATAAATGAATGGCCGATATAAAAAAATTATATTTTCAAAAGTATAAATAAAGGATATATGAGAATAAAGAAAAACATTCCAAGTTTTTTTTTCGTTGCTCCACGCTGGATTGGATGTGCGGGTAAAGATGATTTACCTTATTCACATGGCCACCAAGATATTACGCCATAGATATTATGCCATTGAAGTGATGGAACAGTGGCACACCAGAAAATCAATTGGCACTGTTAAATTTAAATAGTGTCTTATTTAAGGACAAAATTTCTAAGATCCTGTAACGCGAAGAATACAGAATCGTCAAAAAATGTGTTTCTGATTTCGAATTAAAAGAATTAAGACATTAATACAGACAAACCATTTATTTTTACACTGTTAGATTGGAAAAATCTGTGAGGTTTTTTTTACATTACTTAGAAAATTTTTTATGGCCTTAATGTTCACATTTCCGGTTTCTTTAAACTGGTTAAACCAACGAACAATGGTTTTGTTTGTATAATGGTATTGTTTGATCTTCTGCATACGTACGGTGAAAATGACGTTGTACTACAATAACTCGGCGTACCACAGATTCAGATTCAACCAAGCAGGGAGTCCTACTATATGGCTTTAGCCTGTGCAAGCCCTGCTTGGCAAGTTTATTAAAAAATAATACATATTTGACAGTGCAATTTTCATTATTTACAATACATAAAAAAATTACTATAGGTGATGATGAAGATGATGAAGATAGTCTATAATGTTATTATACAATGATGGAGAAAATTTTTAGATTATTTACAGTTCGTGATTGGGAGCAAGAAATGTTTTTCGCGAGCACGAAGATGTGTATTTCTGTTTTCTCCTAAGAGTTGATGGGAGTTTGCTGATAAGAGTTTGTCGTCTGGGACGTACAAATGTTTTTAAAGAGATAAAAGATGAGTTTTTCACACAAGCTTTTGGGCTGGAAGCTGAGTTTTTGCACAGATGGTTGGTTGAGGTATGTGGGTGCTGTTCCTAACATGGCTGCTGGTTACTATAAGACAATGATCCGAACTAGCTTTCAATTTTCAATTTCACCAACTATGTGTGGTGGAGGCATCTGGAATAGATGCTGGTTCCTTTCTAGAATGTTCATACAACTAATTATTTTGTTTAGGAGATCTGGTCGCTTCAACAGGTAGGCGAACCAGTGTGAAAGGGATATTGTTGATGGCTTGCGGATGTGAAGAGTGGAGGTGAGGGTGCATTGTACGGTGTAATGGAGGGAGTTGCCTCTGTGACCACAGGTACAGAGAGCAGATTCAGTTTTCTCGATTTAAGCAAGGTAATCTGAGAAGGGTCCATGGTTGATGGCGAATAAATATAGATTTCTATGGTGTAGAAGGCGTTCTATTGTGACTTTTGGAGCACGCACTGCGCTTTCTGCTGCACACTCACCATGATTGCTGTGAATTGACTGATGAGTAAAATGGCATCGCGTCACGAAATGGCGCTGGCACATGCGCGCAGTCACGTCAAAGTCAACGCAGTCACCACTACCAAAACTGATTCAGATGTTCTAGAATCTCACGTTGGTTTCGTACCGATTGATTGCATATTTCTTGTGCAATTTATGTTTAAAATCAGGGACACCTTCTTCGATGACCCCGTACTATGAAAATTTAGTGGTGACAATCGCCCAAATCGACGTCACTATTCCATCACTGCGTCATGTGATTTTCTTTTTTTGGATTACATCAAAGAACTTGTTTGTGAACCACAATAACCGAAACCCTCAAAGAACTTAAAGAACGCATCAGTGCTGCATTAACAACCATTGACAGTGTAAAATTGCAAAATGCATGGAACGAACTTGATTTCAGATTAGATGTTTTAATCTTTTTAACTTTGGCACTGAAGATGGAACTTTAGGGGCTCCGAAACAGCTGTTTGCTACTTTATATGTATTTTATTTGTGCTATTTTTTATGTTGATCATTTATTTTAATACAGATTAGATGTTTGTCGTGTTATGAAAGATTCAGGCATCGAACATTTGCAGCGGGAAAAAAAAGTGAAATGTTTTATTTTTATTTTTATATATCACTTATTGTAATGTGTATTATAATTCTGAATATATAAATTTTTAAAATCCGGTCATTCATTTATGCTACTACTGTATTATATTCGAACAGTGTGGTATAACTATATGCAGCCATAATAGTCTATTTTCTGACACACGACTATATAAATATGTGGAAATGCATTCTATTTGATAATTACAGTTTTACTGCATTTGAATAAGCTCGTTACATGTTTTTTCAAGCTCAATAAAATTTTACTACATCACATAAATGATTGCTGAAATATTTTCTGTTCAAAATTATAACTAAAGTAATGAAAACGCAGTCAAGTATGAAGAGGAAATTAAATGGTGTTAAAAAGTAATTTTTAATACAATATATCGTATTTACGCGGGTATTTTCGCAATTTCTACAATATCAAAAGTAAAAAGTGATTTTTCTTTTTCTTTTCTTTTCTTTTCTTTTTTCTTTCTTTCTTTCTTTCTTTCTTTTTTTTTAGGCTGTAAGATTTTCAGAAATATAAACTTTAAATGCGTCTTCTGAAAAAAAAAACGAATTTCATGAACAATCAGTTGGGAAAATATTATGGTTATATTTATTTATTTAACACCGATCGCCTACAATTTATATAATGTCTTGAGTGTAATGAACTAACGGTTAAAATAGCTGAGCATTTTCTGAAATTTTACAGCTATTTTTATAAATTAACATACAGAAAATATATGAAAAATTCTCAAAGGGATAATTTAAATAGGTATACCTTTGGAAGTTTTTATTGTACGACTTAGGTCGTAGTTTTTACATCCTTAGTAACATAAAATTGTATATTTATTGAAAAACATTTAGTACACTATTTTACTTTTGAGGATATTTCTGATAATTATATATACATCTATTGCATTATTTTTTCCTAAAAAATAAATGAAATTGCTTTAAAATAATTTATTTAATGATTGAAACTGTCTTTTTAAATAATAATTTATTCGAAACAATCAGTATTTTACTCCTTTTTACTTCATTAAAAAAAAGGATGTTAAATAGAGTGAGTTATCTTAAGCTTAGGGGAAGGATTAAAACCTGATTGCTTCTCATCTCGAAATAAATCATTGCATCGTTCCCGTAAGTTCATTTCAAAATATCTGATTAGCAGAAAATTTACAAATGGGGCAATTTGAATACTCTTGGTGGCTGTGCTGTAAGGTTAGGGTATCTTCTCGAGATGAAGTTCCGCAGGAGAGAGTCGAAACGACAGTGACTTTTAACCCTTAATTGCATAGTGATGTAAATTTACATCACTGTTTATTTAACTTTTAATAAATAAATCAACTTCTTCCCACCACTATATTTATATAGAAATATTAATCCAGTAAATTTCCCGTGAACTGTGTTGCTGAACAAAGTTAAAAATCTATCTTAAAATTTCTGGTGTCTAATATTTAATATATGTATAAAAAAAATACAATTGTAAAAGAAAAACTCATGCAAAGAAGGGTTAATACGTGTGGAACTTTCCTTCCCGTTACACCAACCTTGGCCTCTGTATCTATCAGGCGAAATTGTTCGGCCGTTCCACTTTACATTTAAATTTAAATTTACGAAACCACGAAACAATATTTTGTGCATATTGTGTAATTGTTTAAAAAATATTGTTAGATTTTAACAGAATAAAACCTGTCTGAAATGTTTTCCCTTGAGCAGACCTGCCAAGTCTCCGGCTTTTTGGATACCAGTAATTTAGTACAGAAAATGTTGTTTTCTTTTATCAGAGCATTTTGCGATTTAAGAGAACAACACTTTCTCAAAAAAATTACTGGTGTACAAAAATCCGGAGACTTGGCAACTCTGCCCTTGAGTATTAATCATTTCCGCTCCAAAAGAAAGCCTTAAAAATGAGGTTGCGCGTGTCATGGTTCCACCCTTGTCATATATAATTGTTATTAATTAAAAAAGTGAGCAGTAAATTCGCACGAGAAAATCCTAAAAGAATATTAACAATGTCAAATGAAATAGTATCAGTTACTTCAGAATTATTTTTTTTTAAAATGTATGAAAAGTGAAATTTTTGTCAGAAATATATTTTGTTGCATAACTTGATAAACAAAACGAAGTCATAACTTTGTCTTTACACCAAAAAGTGTTTTGTTGTTCCTAGTCCAAATTAATTCAATGTAAAACAAAAATTTTATATTGTCTGCAGTTTTATCTTCACAATTTTTTTTGATTTTGTTGATACATTTTGTAATTGATTTTAGTACTTTAGTAGAAACAAGAGGAATATTTTTGGATAACAAAACCTCTCTATGAATAACAAAACGTACAAATACACTGAAAAAAAATGTTGATTTTACAGTATAATACTGTCAGTAATACAGCAGTAATACACTACTGCGCATGCGCGGTAGTGTATTACTGCTTATTTTACTGTTTATTACTGTTAATTTTACGGTATAATACTGGCAACTGGGATGACAGTATTATACTGTAAAATCAACATTTTTTTTTCAGTTTAGCATTTCTGGATTATCATCTTCATCAGTTTTAAAATAGCCATTTTAATTTCCCCTCTTAACTTTCTTCGCTCTGAGAGAGGTGCTCTTTTCCTATTATCACCAATTGAAAAAATGTGTAATAATAAAGGTGTGTTAAATTTGTGGTGTCATAAGTTTTAGAAAAAATCCTCATATAATTCTTCAGTTATAATCGGATTTTGTACTCTTGGATGATTACTTCTTGAAAATTGAATTAAAAAAAATATTTTCATTTTATTTTTTTACTTTGCATGTAGTACTTTTATTATTCGACTACACCAGGAATAGGGACGTCCGGAACCAAGATCCTTAAGTACACTCTTTTTCTAAACACTGACAAAAAAGGGCAAAATATGGGTTAATGATTACTCTCGAATTGCCCCCTATAGGCTTACGTTCCACGTTGGGAACTAATTGACTTAGAGTCAAAAGCTAAATGATTACCTATATCGATTGAATGTATAGAAAATAGCATTAAAATTATTATTATTTTGCCTTTATTGTATGTATAAGTTCAGTTACGTAGCTGAAAACCCTTAATTGAGAATTGATAGTATCATAAAACCGATATAATGTGATTTAAGAAAACTTATTAATATACTATAAAAACTACTCGGAAACATTTCTGAAAGTCAGTGACAGCTTCTTTAAACCTCAAACATATATTAGTTTTAAAGGTTTTTAATGATAAAGCACGTTTTTTGGAATCGTAGGTAACTTGTAAAAAGTTATATTTTATATTTTCATTCGTGGTTATATTATATTTTCGTAGAATGATAAACATTTGTCTTATTTTACAATGTACCCTTTTGAAAAAAGAGAATTAATGCAAATTATCCACTTTAACCCTTACTTTACACTTTACAAAGCAGGATATAACTATTATTAATAATATCTGCGTTAATCAATATCCATACATCAGTTTGTTCATCTTTGAAAATTGCTACAATAAGGAATCGCAAGATTCATTAAGTGCCATTTGAACTATCACATCGACTTTTAGTTCAAATATTATTTTGTTTAGTACACATAAGCGATTAAATATTAATATGCAGTAGAATAGTGACTGATCCAAATAGAATAGAGTATCTATGAAATCCATGTTTAGTCGCATCAGAGCGAATTTGGTTTACAAAACGATTGAACATGGAGAATAATACAGGTTATCATTTACAAGTAAACTGTGAAAATCCTTTATAACAAAATGGCATGAATAATAATAGTTCACCATTTAGAAAAAAGAATTTGGAAAATAAAGTTCACGCCTGCGGTAATCATGAACAAAATTCGAAGTACTGCAAATTCACATTTTTATTACAAAGGTGCGAATAATGTTAAAATTTACGCGTTTTACTTTTCTACATTCTGTAACTCGTAAATGTTTTTCCTCACTCATAAGTGGGGTGTTCAGAATGAAAGTGGATCAAGTCCCTCTTTTCTTTCAACCGAGTTTGAGATAAGTTCTTACTACAATCCTCGCTTCTATAACAAACCAAATTTTTGGTTCAAAATATGAGCAACACATGGCAATAGTTTTCTATGATTCTGAATGTAATGCAGATGAATCCATTAACTTTACTTCCAAATAGCTCAAGATGATATTTTGCGGACTGGATACACACTGCAAGAAAAAAGGGCAAAATATACAGCAAAATGTTCTGTAAATTTATGAGCCCAAATTGCCAGCATTATTTACTGTAAATTAACAGCAAAATGTGCCTTAAAAACTTCTGTTTTTGGAATTTTACAGTAAAATCTCTGCAATTATTTTAATTTTATTGCACAAATGACTGTAATCATGCTAAATTTTACAGGAAAAAATGCTGGCAATTTGGGTGCATAAAATGACAGCAAATTTTGCCGTAATTTTTGCCGTTTTTTCTTACAGTGCATTTTGATACTGAACTCCTAAAATGTTCCCCAACGTTTTGGTTGATCCAAGTAGGGTAGAGTAGCTATCAAATCCTTGTTTTAGTCGCATCAGAGTAAATTTGAAGTGCAAAATGATTGAATTTGGAGAGTAACACATTTGATCATTTACGAGTAAACTGTAAAAATCCATTATAGAAACATGACGTGTATACAATCATTCAATCTTTAGACAAAATCTTGAAAAATTAAGCTCACGTTCATTATAGCACTATCTGTATGCAATTTTTGGAATTATTATTATTTTTAAATTTATATTTGCTTAAGGTATGTGATTACCACCTATTTATGAGAAGAATTTCGATATTTTTTATTATTTTAAATTAAATTTCAAACAATTAGGATTCCAAAAATGCGTTACTTTGCGTTCAGCGATAGTTAGAAGCAAAGTACTATTCCAAATTATTAACCGGAAAGGACCTATAAAAATCGAAAAAAATCTCAAATCTTAAAAGTCTTTTAAAATATTGAAATAAAATTTTGTCACGAAGTTCTGCTCAACTATTGGTACGTTATGAAGCAAAATAGTTCTTGTAAGCATGTGTATTTATTAATTTAAGAGCTATTATTGTTGAAAAATATCTAAATAAAAAAAAAACATGTTGCTTATACAAAATTTGTTATATGTAGGTAAATTTAAGAGGTATTACAAACCTTTTGCTTCATAACACAGGTATTTACCAATATATTGTTTTAAAAAATGTAAAATATATTTGTTAGATTTTGTTATAGAAAGTTTGGCATAAATGATATTTTTTACTAATATTTAATTAAATATTGTCTAAATTAAAAAAAATATGTATATAATTCCATTAAAATTTTATTTGAATTCATAGTTTTATTCCTAGTTTTAACTAAAAACACAGATATTTCATAAAAATGTCACATTTTTCAAGAAAAAGGCCCAGAAGGAAGACATATACTTTAAGAAAAACTGCCGATCACGAGAAACATCGTCATCAGAATTGCATTCTTGTAAATCAGTTATTTGATTTTTTAAATTATGTTTTACAAGATGGAAATTATACGTCAAACGTGACAAATCAGATGCATTCGTTCTAGAACTAGTTTTATAAATATTGGTGCAATAGCTGTATGCAAAAATGCATGAATACAAAATTTATTTTATGTGCCGATTTTCATATTATAGATATTAATGTTATTTTATGAAATTAAGTACAATTTTACAAACAATTAATTACAATTCTGTTACATTAAAATTATACTATGCGCAAATATCCAATACAAGACAGTGTAAAAAAAAATATCGTTGTTATTTAACTGAAAAAATGAATTATATCGTCTGTTATTATGATGTGATTAATTTCACGTAATAAAATAAGCACATTTTAAGCTGACAACATTTTATCTTTTGTTGATATTTACCGAAAATTACAATGGAAAACTTAAGCCTAGCTGTGAAAATTTCAGAACTTGAAATCCATATTTTTATACTGTTTTTCCATTTAATATCTGTTTTTTCGGGCATATCTATCCAAAAAATGTGCGTAGATAATATGATTGCTATAATTAAACACTTTTAGTATACAAATTCGGTTTTTAAATCCAGTAATACGAATATAATAGGATTCCATCTTAAATAGGACGTAATCACCACGGCAACCTAGAATCATTACCTATCATGGGATATCATTGAATTAATTGCGTATGATAGGATTTAATAGAATGAAGAAAACTTTTATTATCTTTTTAAATTTTGTTTCGATTTTCATATAATTCGAAATGACTTGAAAAAATTTTGCAACAATTATGTATATTAAATTTCAAACCATTCGGTAGGATAGTTTTTGTGCTGTTATAAGCGGACAGACGGACTGACGGACGGAGCAGACGACGACTATAGGTGCTACGTAATTATATAATTTCACACGTACCTAAAAATGTATCATGATTCTTTGATGTACCCTGTACTTAAGATCATTTTAGATAATTTTTTACAGTGTTCTGAAGACTAATACCTCTTGAATTAAAAATCAAACTCTAAATATCACATCTGTTATAATATTTTAAGAATTTCTAACATCTTAACATGTTTCCTACTTCCTACCTGCCGAATAAATTCAATTGCAATAATTAATCTATGTTTAAGCTCTCTCGACTATCGTGGTAATTAAAGTTGTAACGGCTTAAGGACACTACACGATTATGTTCCAAAACCATTGAACGGAATGTGAGATGAATACACTAGTTTAATAAAATATATGGAAATGGAGAGCTGCACTTTAACTCTGAACATCTGCTTGAAATTCACAACAAGTTTCAATAAAATTATCTGCCACTTTAAATTTACTTTCGAGAGATTATTCCCAAATCAGTAAAATTCTTTATGCCTGCAATGTTAGATATCTCACTTGCAGTTTATAAAACAAAACAAGTAGGCATTTCATTTTATATCCATTGATTATGAAGATAACTACACTGTGTAGTATTGCAGTTATGTAAGTCCGTCACGAACCATCTATTTGCAATGCTCTGAAATATATGCGGGAAATGTATCAGGCAACTCAAATTAAGATAATTTTGTAGAGGGTTACATGTTATATGATGTTAGTATTACAAAATGATTTTGAAATCATGAAACTTCTTTTAAAATAGATTACTGTATAGGAAGATACAGGGTGTTTCAATAACACTGTGTAGTATTGCAGTTGTGTAAGTTCGTCACGAACCATATAAACGCAATGCTCTAAAATATATGTATGAAATGTATAAGGCAACTCAAATTAAGATACTTTTGTAGAGGGTTATATGTTATATGATGATAGTATTACAAAATGGTTTTGTAATCATGAACCTTCTTTTTAAAATAGGAAGATACAGAGTGTTTCAATAACACTGTGTAGTATTGCAGTTATGCAAGTTCGTTACGAACCATATATTTGCAATGCTCTGAAATTTATGCACGAAATGTATCAGGCAACTCAAATTAAGATAATTTTGTGGTGGGTTATATGTTGTATGATGTTAGTATATCATGAACCTTCTTTTTAAAATAGATTAATGTATAGGAAGATACAGGGTGTTTCAATAACACTGTGTAGTATTGCAGTTATGTAAGTTCGTTACGAAACATCTATTTGCAATGCTCTGAAATGTATGCATGAAATGTATTAGGCAACTCAAATTAAGATAATTTTGTAGAGGGTTATATGTTATATGATGTTAATATTACAAAATGATTTTGAAATCATGAAACTTTTTTTAAAAATACATTATTGTATAGAAAGATACAGGGTGTTCCTATAACACTGTGCAGTATTGCAGTTCTGTAAATTCGTCACGAACCATTTGATTGCAATGCTCCGAAATATGCATGCAGTGTATCAGGCAACTCAAAGATAATTAAGACCATTTGTAGAGGGTTATATGTAGTGTTGCCATGTCCAGTGTCGCAAAAAGTGAGACAGGGAGACAACAAAAGGGACAACAGCTTCTAAATCTGGTCATAAAAAATACAGTAAATCTTATTAAAATGGAAACTGTCTATAACGGAATCATATTTTGAACGTAAAAATTGTATTGTCTATACTGTAAAAATACCATATAATTTTACCTGATAAGACGGAAACCTGTTTAAAATGAAGATTTTTCTCGGTCCCTTGGGGTTTTATTTAAATAGGTTTTAGTATACTAAATAAACAAAAATCCCGTTATAAAGAGGATCGTTTTTACAAGGTGTACTGAATAAAGTACAGTAAAACCTGTAAAAACAAAATAGCTTTGAAGCGCAAAAAATTCCGTTTCAGACAGGTTCTTGTCTAGGAAGATAGATTTGTAAAATATTCTTTTCGAATGGTCTATAAGAATATTCCGTTATAAACAGTTTTTCTTCGCAGGTTTTACTGTATTAAGTTCCACTCTATAAAGACTAACGAATAGTATGGTATGATTTTTTTAAAAAAGAATTTGTGCAACATGAAAAATCGGACTTTTGGCTCCCGATCAGTTGTTACGCGGGATAAGCATTGGAGCTCCTGAAAATCGAGACACCTGGGAACACTAGTTATATGTTACATGATATTTAATATTACAAAATGATTTTGTAATGATGAACCCTTTCTTAAAGAACATTACTGTATAAGAATATACTGGGAATCTGAAAAGGACTTCAAACTTTTAAATTTAATAATTCATTAACTATAATCACTAGTAAATCTGCAGATCAGGAGCCTTAATGTCAGTTCTAAAAGTCATTGTTTTTTAATCTCACTTTTCATATTATATAGCATCTTACAATCCGCGATTTTTTTTTTTTTATATTACATACATATTTATAGGCATATAAAATACTTCGGAGGTTTCAGGAATTAGAAGCGTTAAATTAAACACGGTTTATGCAATATTATGAAAATCTTATGAACTTCTATATTCATGTAACTTTTTAAATAAAAAAAATGAACTTGTATTAAAATAAATTCTTCGTTTATGCCAATAGAATACAAAAATAATTAATTTTGATAATAAAATATTGCAGCAAAATAGTGCGAGTTACTTGAATTTTATTATTTTGATATTCTTTGAAATAGGGTTGCTAAGCAACTAATAAATTAAAGAGCAAAGTAAAAATAAATGCATTTTAAAATTTGCAAAAAATATGAAAATAAAATGGTTTTATATCCCCCCCCCTTCCCCCCAAAAAAACATAATCCAATAATTTACACAATTAATTTCTAAATTCTAATGAATGTATCAGCACATTTTCAAAGCTATTGGAGATATTTAAGAACTCCATATCGAAAATTTAGAATCCGCAATTTTACGTTTAAATCCATTATTCAAATATGCGATTTTCATTTCAGTAAAAAATTAAATTTGAAAATTGTCTGCATTCCCATAGGAAAGCATTATGACCTAAACAGAAATGTTCTATATTTTTCAAATGAATCAAATGTAACGAAAAACTATACAGCTAATTCCGGTAACTTCACCAACATACCCACCAAAAATCAATCTAATAGGACGATTTTTACGGCAGTTATCGCGGAACAGACAGACAGACAGACAGACAGACAGACATATGGAAACCAAAAGCTTTTCGCGTCTCCACAGTGAGCCTCAACTGACATTTCGGCAAATATAAAGATGAAATTCAGAAGAGAAGGTAATGTTGGAAAAAAAGTTTTATAGATGGTGCCAGGTACTATGAGCGAGATAAGTCAAACGTAGTACACATGATCTACAGTGGGCCTTGATGAGTAGGGGAAAATAATGTAAAACTTGGTACCTAACGGTTTTACTTTGTTGACAAAAGTCTAGAAGAACGAAAAAATGGAGTACCCCACAAAAGTGTTTGGGGACATCTGCTCTATTGAAAAATCACACCTGTTGCCACAAGAAAATTCTTCTCTACTTTAAAAAATGCGTTTTCTAGGACCATCTGAAATAGCTCCAAATTTTGATGGTTGGATAAAACCGGGTACAAACCAGAAATTAAGTTTTTTACACTTTCAGTAATAAAAAGCTTTATTGTAGTAAAATTTTAATCAAACTCTAAAACATATATACATTTTTGAAGGTCTCTTTTGTTTTTTCAAGTTTTAAAGCAATTTTTAATGTTGTCATGTAATGGCTTTCTCAGCTATTACTCCTCGTTTTCGCTGCACTCCTCATCTGCCCACTCTTAGCAGACTGAACATTGCATCCGTCCTTCAACACCTGTTGAGTGAAGAAACAATTAATTGCAGAATTCAATGCAAGACCATGGTTACCTGATTTTGCCCCAATAGACGACCAAAAATCAACATGGTCGTTCTACTGGATAGCTAGACGTACACACTTCTACTTGGCATTAAATATCGTGTGGAAGCTATAGAAAACAGTGGTTTACTTACCTAAATCGATTCGTTAAGCTGGATTTATTTAAAGAGCAGATAAGACGGCGAAAAATTAAAACTTTTGATGGGAATATCTTTCCAATAACACTGCACGACACAGAGATTAGCTCATTTCAAAAGCCGATGGCACACTGCTGCGAGAAAACTCGGTTTAA
This sequence comes from Maratus michaelseni, assembly GCA_963931845.1. Classification (NCBI taxonomy): domain Eukaryota; kingdom Metazoa; phylum Arthropoda; class Arachnida; order Araneae; family Salticidae; genus Maratus; species Maratus michaelseni. Next base: position 162,021,528 of record OZ007594.1, on the reverse strand, counting down.
CCTGCCTACTCGATTTTACCCTACTCTCCCCTACGTTTTGAAAGTGAGCGGCGACTTCAAGTTTGTTGCCTAAACATAAAAAAGTTATCGCTACTAGAGCCGAGAAAAATCTACAATTTCTGTAGTTTGAAACTTCCATCTGAGGAATCTTCTCCTATGTCGTCGCTCACTAACAAAACGGACGAATCAACAATTGTCTACTATGAATATTATATGCATCACGTTTGACTTATCTTGCTCACACCTAGCACCATTTCTTCAAACATTACCCTTTGGGTCTCTCTGTAACCGACATGCTTATAACCTAGTTCATAAATTTTGACAACGAATTACGATTATTCATTTTAACTTTGCCATATTCTTAGTAAATTAGTTATATTGCAGTCATGCATAGTAATCTCACAATGAGTTACTGCACACTATTTTTAAGGTACTGATATTTCACTTTAATCCAGAGCCGAACGAAATTCAATTGACACTTTTTGATATCATCGCTAAATATAAACAAGAACAAAAAATCATGCGTCAAGCATAGATTATGTAACACTTTAAAACGCTTCCAAAATAATTTTTAAAAATCATTACCGTTTAATAAGCTGAAAGATAACATCTAAGTAAACAATTTGGAAAATGCATAACATATTTAAAAACGTAATTTCAGGAATTTCCAACATATACAATATTCGGAAAAATATCCGAATACTTTTATTCAGCCCTGTATATGATCTATAGATTTGTATATGTACTACATAGGATGCTAAATTTTAGTTTAGTGAGGAAACGCGTAGCACAGTTTAAAATTCTCCTTCTGGAGTTTCTGTCAATAAACGGAAATGTGTTCGTGAACTTTTGTGCTGCCCTGTATATGATCTACAGAATTTATACACAACAAATAATAGGCAAAAAGTGAGTTAAATTTAAAATCGCGTTCACCAACTGAAAACGCACTTCCAGGAATTATTGTTAACAGACAGTAGAGAAATATTTTGTGTCTTTCTGTAAATGAACGATGGCTGCTATGACACACAATATTCTGTAGTAAGCCTCTTGTAATGCACCTTAGTGATATATATATATAAATTTCAATGTGTTTAAAATAGTGAAACATTATTTAATTAAACCGCAAACGATTTTTCTCCATAGACGTAATGTAACGGAATTCTTTTGACTGTCCCTGTAAAGTAACTATAAGTGCTATGTACACCCTATTCCATATTAAGCTTCTTGTAATGCATATTAGTGATATATATAAATTACAATGTGTTTGAAATTGTGTAACATCATTAAAATAAACCGCAAATGATTTTTCCCCATAGACCGTAATGTAACGGAATTCTTTTGAGTGTCCCTGTAAAAAAAAACTATAAGTGCTACACACTTCAGTTGAAATTGGGAACATGCTATAGACAACGACAATAATATAAAAATTGCAAGACAATCCGAGCATATTTACGGGAGTTAGAGCACGGACACACGGCAGACGGCCATACGGCCAGACAAACCGAAGTCATAAACACTTTTTAACTAGGTTGGAAAGCATTAAAAAGGAAACCACTTTAATCGATTTCACTTAATCGTGAACCAAACAAAATTTAGTAGAGGCACGTTTTAATGCTTTTAAGTAAAAGCAAGTTTGATCGTTATCAATATTATCTCATTATTATCTCCATTATCTCATTAAATAAACAAAGCTTAAGCTATTTAATCTAAAAATAATGATTTTATACCAACGAGTTTCGATTATTCATGATTAACATTATTGCACTGATTTATATAAAAAACTACCGAAAGAATGCACGTTAATTTTAAGATGCATTGTTGTAGTATAATTAAACTTCAATATTTTTAAATTTACTGGCATTTTATATTAATCCTTAATCCAGACCCAAATAAAATTCAATACAGATTTTTTTCGATTTCACCTGGATCGTTATCAATATTTTAAATTCTATTATCCATATCTAATCCAATTAAGCACACTTAAACCATAGAATCTAAGAAAATGATTTTATGGCAGCGATTATTCATGTTTAACTTTGTTGAACTGAATCATAGCAAAAACTATCGAAAGAATGCATAGTAATTTTAAGATGTAGTATAATAATTAAACTTCATAATTTTTAAGTTACTGGTATTTTATATTAATCCAGACCCAAATAAATTTCAATACAGATTTTTTTCGATTTCACCTGGATCGTTATCAATATTTTAAATTCTAATATCCATATCTAATCCAATTAAGCACACTTGAACCATAGAATCTAAGAAAATGATTTTATGGCAGCGATTATTCATGTTTAACTTTGTTGAACTGAATCATACAAAAAACTATCGAAAGAATGCATAGTAATTTTAAGATGTAGTATAATAATTAAACTTCATAATTTTTAAGTTACTGGCATTTTATACTAATCCAGACCCAAATAAATTTCAATACAGATTTTTTTCGATTTCACCTGGATCGTTATAAATATTTTAAATTCTAATATCCATATCTAATCCAATTAAGCACACCTGAACCATAGAATCTAAGAAAATGATTTTATGGCAGCGATTATTCATGTTTAACTTTGTTGAACTGAATCATACAAAAAACTATCGAAAGAATGCATAGTAATTTTAAGATGTAGTATAATAATTAAACTTCATAATTTTTAAGTTACTGGCATTTTATCTTAATCCAGACCCAAACAAAATTCATTAGAGGCTCTTTTCAATTTCGCCTGTTTGATCGTTATCAATATTTTCAATTCTGATTGCCTTATCTAATCCAATCAAGCACGCTTAAACTAGAGAATCTAAGAAAATAATTTTATGCAGCGAATTATGATTATTTATGATTAACTTTATTTATTGAATCATATCTAAAACTACCTATAGAATGTGTAGTAATCTTACGATGCATTTCTGCAGTATAACCAAATTTCATTATTTTTAAGTTACTGGCATTTCACTTTAACCTACAGATGCTCATCCCGTTTCATTAATTATGCTGAAATGCTGACACGCTCCCTTCAGCTGCATTTCTCTACCACCTGTTATTCTTCATGAAACCGAACAGCAAATTTCGAATTTTGAGGGCTTCCCTCAAAGTGCATGCTAATTCCGTTAGGGGTGAATATTCAACGACTGTTCGACGTAATTAATGTGTGAGCGACTTCAATCATTTAATAATGTACACGTCAATTCAATTAAGTACAATAATTGCATTTGAAGATGCACTTCGGCTAAGGTTACAGGTGATTGATTTGAGAAGCTGATGCAAAGACGCGACATTTTAAGCGAATTAAGTTCGCGATGTTATAAAATAAGTACACACACTTCATTTTCGTAACTGTACCGTTAAACAAAGATTTTTGAAAAGTTTTCTTGTAATATCAAAATATTTTTTTTTTATCTTTTGCGTTGCAATAATGCTCTTGCATCGGCAGACAAAATGATTATCTTTTTTTTTTTTTTGTACGTGCTGCATCATGATTTAATGAATATGTTTGAAAGTAAATTAATTGTGTTACCTGTATGTACGAAAAATGATAAGTAATAACAGGAAGATTAAATTAATATAGATATTGTGGTAAGTGCTCTATCATAAATTAAATAAAAAACAAGAACAAAAACACTGCTTTATTGATAGATTTTAGCTACGCGCCAACACAGTAAAAAAAACAGAATTTTTTCTTAATTTAGGAAAATACAATATAAATACAACCGAAAATATACAATAACTTCTTCCGAGTTACCCACGATTCCGAAAGGTGTTCTTAATCTTTAGAAACCCCGGAAAGAAATATATTTTCGATATTTAAAGAATCATTTTTAAAAATCAAAGTTCCTTTCACGGCAGATGATTTTCGGAAACATTTCCGAGTAGTTTTAATAGTGTATTAATTAGTTTTCTCAACCAGGAATATAAGTCTTTCGGATGCTATCTTATTCTCAAGTAAACATTTTCACGTTCAGAAAACATGTTTTACAGGCAAACATGATCAATTAATAGCATTAATACTAACATTAAAACTAATTATTATTTGTTACTACTGCACATATAAATTCAATTATGCAGCTGAAAAAGTTTAATTGAGAATTGATGGCCTCCTAAAAACCTGGATTTAGGTTTGTGAAAACTGATTAAAACACTATAAAAACTAGTCGGAAACATTTCTGAAAATGAGTGGCAACAAAAGAAATTTTGTTTAAATAAATGGTTCTTTAAATCTCGAAACTTTATTGGTTTCTGAGATTTTTAAAGATAAAAAACACTTTTCTGAATCGCGGGTAACTCGGAAGATGTTATTGTATACTTTCATCCTTAGTTTAATTTTTAAATTTTTTAAAATTTTATAAATTAATTTTAAATTAATTAAAAAAAAATTATTATTTTTTTTGCAGGGCAGATCGGTTGAGATTAAACAACAACAACAACAACAAAATTATATGTTAGGTTGTTCTAAATGATAGCGCTTAATTTTTATTTAAGATGAATAGCACATAGAAATGAACGTTTAATAGATATTTTTCTGTAGTACAACCATGATACAACAGCAGTTTCTTTTCATGATCGGAGTAATTTATCATAAATGATACGCCAGCAATTGAAAGCGACATGCAACTCTATCATTTAAAAATGACCTAAGAGGTGTGATGCCTTTGGATGAATGGTAATATACAGGGTGAGCACAAACTCTTGCCCTAATTATAAAATGTTATTACAAAACAACCGTTGAATGTAATAATGCAATTTTTGTATCATTGGATAGTTCATTTTTAACAATTTTGTTGTGCAACTGATGACGTTCTACGACTACTTCTACGTGAATCAGCGGTAAACTGTTAAGGAAGACATCATTTATGTCCCAAATGGCGTCGATGCAGGAGAAAACACACTTTTCATGAAACGAAATAGGCCATTTGTGTTCAACATGGGTTACAATGTTGTTCCTAGACGAAAAATTTCCGGGCCGGTGGATTGGAAGGGTTTGACCAACACAATGGCCTCCACGCTCTCCTGACATTACTCCTCTTATTTTTACTTTCTTCTATCTTTACAAGAAGAAAGTATTGGATTCATGAAAATTTTCGACTTCCGGTTTTTTCGACGGATTTATACGTTTTAGAAGGTCCTTAACATGATTTGACTGTTTTTAGAAAATGTCTGTCTGTGAGTCTGTGAGTCTGTATGTGACACAAATTTTGTGGGCGCTCTATCGCAAGAACTAATGCACGAAATTTAATAAAAATTTATATTCAGTTAGTCCCTGATATAAATTGGTGCTGATTAGTTTCTGATGAAAATCGCCCGACAGATGGCGCTGCTATGCTGCATTTTTCGGAATTTTCGCAATAGTTATATCTCAAGAACTAATGCACTCATGTTCATCAAACTTCATATTCAGTTAGACCTTGACATAAATAGACACTGATTAAGTTTAGGTGTAGATATCCCAACAGGTGGCGCTGCTATACCACTTTTCTCATGATTTTCACGATAGCTATATCTGAAGAACTAATACACGGAATTTCATCAAACTTCCGATTCTGTTAGACCATGACATAAATAGATGCTACTGCCATTTTGGTGTAAATAGCCCAACAGGTGGCGCTGCTATGCTACTTTTTTCATTATTAACACAATAACTATATCTCAAGAACTAATGCACGGATTTTCATCAAACTTCAGATTCAGTTAGACGTTGACATAAGTTGTTGTTGATTCGGTTTTGGTATAAATATGTGACGCTGCTATGCTGCATTTTGCAGGATTTACACGATTTTAGCAATAGTCATATCTCAAGAACTAATGCACGGAATTTAATAAAACTTTAGATTCAGTTAGACCGTGATATAAATTGGTGCTGATTCGTTTTTAGTGTAAGCGAAACCTGTGTGAGATAGAAGAAAATTTTGGGATTGACATATCCGACTACTTTTGTTTTGGAGTTATATCAAAGACATAATCTTTGTCACGCCAGTTGCTGACGTTGAAGAACTGAAGGCTAGGATAAAAAATGCTATGTGTACTGTTACAGAAGATATATTAGCGAACACTTGGCGAGAACTAGTTTTGGCGAGAACCATTTCCGTATAATAATCTCTCAAGTTAATCATAAACATTTCACCAACAGTACTTACAATGTATCCAAACAAGCACATGTCTAATTATAATAATTTTCGCACAATAAATATTTATAATCAGGCCAATACTTTGTATTCACCTTGTATAAAGCATTTATTCAAATCAAATTTTAAATTGTACAAAAGTAAATTTAAGATGAAAGCTGTAACGAAGTTTTAAAGTTTCCAAAAGAAACATATCCTAGTAATTTGGCAAGGACGTCTGTTCGACATATGATTTAAGCTACATAACTTCTGCTATTTAAGTTTTAAATGTTTGTATAATTTAAGATGGCGATGCCAAAACGGGATTAAGTTATGACATTTTAAGCTAATGACATTCGCGAGCTATTAACTAAATTAACGACATTTTCGTAATTGTGTCGTTAAACAAATATTTTTGAAAAGTTTTCGTGTAATATCGAAATTTATTTTTTTTTCTATTGACTTATCCAGAGCAAAAAATTGCAAAAATGCTTCTAGGTCGACAGACAAAATGATTATTATTTTTTTTCGTGTGTTACATCATGATTTGTTCAATATTAAAAAAAAAAAAAAAATAGATTACGAGTTACCTACGTGCACATAAAAGGATAAATGAAAACAAGATCGATTGTTATGGTTACGGTATCTAGTATAAATTAAATAAAAAAATGATTTTAGCAGATTAATAAATTTATGATTTACAAATTAATTATACTATACCAGTGGATCCGTGCGGGGATTTAGCACTGCAGTCTAATATTTTTAAACTTCTAAAGAAAAATTAAGGATAAAAATATCTGCAAATAACAATAGCAAGCCAAAACATAATCTCATTTATTCCATAAAGTTAAAGTAAAAACTGATTGAAAATAGCAAAATGCACGCGCGAGAAAAAAAAATTAACAACCGTATTTCAACTGCATTAGAAGATGACGATGACGTCATCGGCTTCGGGAAAAACTTAGGACAAAGAAAAATAAATTGAATACATATATATAAAACAATTTAATCTAATATAACAATTTAATCTATTATACCTTTTACGCTACACGTGAAATGCCACTGCTTGATCGATCGATCAATGGTGTCTTTTTCTTCTAAGCATTTTAATTTTCAGTTTTGCTTTTTATCATAAATGTAAAATAAGCACGTGCGTAGACGTCCCACTTAATCCTCTTTATACTTTTTTTTTTTTATAAACATTGTTGTGCAAGATATAATGAGATATTTTATTTTTATGGCAACATTGATTTGAGAAAAACCTTTCATTTCATTTATGAAAACAATGCCGATTTAATTTTTAATTATCAAAAAATTTTAATCAAGAAACATGTTTGAACGAAATGTGAGTGTGCTATGTCAGAAGGAAGTTCAAAAACCTTTCCAATGATACCCCATTCATTCTTGTACGTTTTGTAAATGCATAGAAAAAGAGATGTTGACAACAGAAATAATATATAAGATGATAACGTATAGGTCTAAAGGTCACCGCGCACGTAATTACCGGACGTTTTGTGGAATAGCTAGAGAAAAAAGGGACAAATTCTTCCAGGACATCTGGAATATGAAGAACATGTTTAGCCACATATTTTTCAATAAATTTTGATCACGAAGGAAATTAGGGGACCAACAACATATTAAATAAAAAAAATTTGCGATCACACTGCAAAATAAAAAAATCCAAATGATCTGTATCTGCAACGCATGACTATAAGAATCTTGTACAAAATTTGCTTTCACTTGTGTAAGAATAGCACATATATTCAAGTTTGATTAAAAAATAAGATAAAGGTTGATTTAAAATTTTCATGATATTATCATATATGTTTTGTTTTTCATGCTGGAATTTCAACCAAATTTAACGCCACTTTCTGGAAACTTGACAAAGTACAGTATAAACAATATACTTCAATTAAAATATAAATATAGTAAATATTTGATGAAATATGAGCATATGTATGAAATAATTTTTACTACACATGTGCTAAAGATAAAAAAAATTTGTACATAATGTAGTAACCAACTATATAGGGCAATTCATATAAAAATTTCAGTCGAATATCTTGAAAATTCAGTAAGATATCAATGGTATATTGAGCTGAATTTCAGTTGTTTTCTAAAAGTAGCTGAATGATAAGGGATTTTCAACAAATTGTCATTGTTCATTATTATTATTTTTTCATTTTTTATTGCTGATTTAGTTCTCTTTGGAATAATCACCATAATAAGCACATTCCAACAAGTAAAGAATTATCAAAATAAAAGCATTCACTACAAAGCCACGCGTGGGCATACTTTAAATACTAACTCCTAGGAAAATGAACAATATTAATAGTATGAGTTGTTTTGAAATTTTTCAAGCAAGTCGTGGATTAATAAATAATCTAAAGACGTTGCTTTCAATTTTTGTTTAATAATTTTTTGTTGAAAAATAGGTTATTTGCGTTACCTGTATGCATATAAACAAATAAAGTACAAATAAAAAATAATTAAATTAATTAACATTAATTAAATTAGGTTTATTCATTCATTATGTTGAACTTTTTGGTATAAATTAAATTACAGAATGTCTTAAGCAGGTGATACTTTTAGGGATCAGAAATCAATCCTATTGAATATAAATGTATAAAATACGCTCAAATCAAATAAAACCCCCACATTTTAATTTGTGAAAAATTGAATTTAAGATAAAAGATAAAAGATAAAAGACATAACGGAGTTACAATATAAACACATCCTAACAATTTTAGTACAGATAAAATAGACCAAAAATTGAGTAATCGGCGACAATTTGTGACCATTCACGAAAATTTGGGAAGAACTTCGGTTTGGTACTAGAAATGAAGATTCGACGAGTCTCTCAAAAATAAAGTTGATTTACCATGTTTTTGGGGGCAAAAGGGGTGCATTTTAACTCAGCGGGGAGGGATTCTACGATTAGGTAGCTTTCAATACAAAAAAGTATAAAGCTACCTATTGCAGCCGTTCGGAGGAAAACAATTCCGGAAAATTTCCATATATTTTCACCGATCATGAACCCCAGACCTCAAAACCACACTCCGATCAAATGTTGATATATATATGTAGCATTTTGACGAGGTTGAGATATTACGATGAATACTATTCGATGAAAAGATGGCAGTCCTTCAACGATATAGCAAGTTGCAGTCGAATTTAGCGAGTACGGCGAAGTAGTAAGGCAATGAAATGAGATCACAGAATTTCTCCAGTAAATCCAGCCAATCTCCAGACAAATAATTTTATTAGAAGACGAACAACACAGAAACGATTCCCAAAGGTCTAAAACTTATAGCCCTCGGGCTAACGTTGCTTCACTTCATTGAATTAAGATGTTACTGGGCCAGTTGAATATTCTACTGTCATAACAATACCAGACACATATTTGTTTAGCTTCCGAAAACGTCAAAAATCTCTCGTTCCGACCGGTGCAGGCGAGTTCTGTTCTCGCCGCGGAAACATACACAGAATTACGTCACGAGCGCTCAACCCAATGAGTGAGAAGCTAGCTCCAGCCCAACGGATGAGGCTAAAGGGCGAGGCTAAAACATTAAAGAATCCCTTACTTTGGTGCGGACCAATTTAGAAGTTAAAATCCCAAGCGCGCGAAAGGATCAGAGCAATAATAATAATAATAATAAAAAGAAAATGGCTTTTAAAAACATTCGAAATGAGAACGCGTCTCAGAATTTTATAGATTGGGGAACTGATAAAAGTTACGAATGATCTTAAATTTTAGATTAAGATTTGGAATAAAATAATTATTAATATACGGATATTTACTTTTAAAAGGACTTTAAATAGGAATAGATATTATTAAGAATTAAGGAAATACGGACTATGACAGAAGTTAGATTAATTTTAAAAGATTAATGCGAATAAAATTGAAGGCTACGAAGGAAATAAATTTTTATATAACACACACACACACACACACACACATATATATATATATATATATATATATGATCTATGTCATACGATAACGCTCGTATTTATAAATTAATTTTGATGAAATTAATTGTATGTATTAAGCTCACCAATGCCTCAACCGATCGTTGGCCAGCTTGGTCCGCCATCTTGTTTCAAGATGGCGGCTACTCAAAATTTTAAAACTAAAATAAATATACAAAAAAGTTAAAAATTCAAATTTACTTTTTAATTAAGTGTTAGGCCTTGATACAAGGATTCCAGAGCATTTTTTGTTTTACCTTTATCTTAGAAAATGGCTGAGATAGAGCAGTTTGAAATTCTAGGGTGGCTGACATTTTGAAACAAGACAGCACATTACAAAAAAGTCCTTCCGGCCTGTACCGAGAGGAAAAGGTAGCTTTCTTATATCTTCGTTTTAAAATTTTAGCTAATGTTACACAAAAACAGCAAGTTAAAATGCAAAGAAACGTTTACAAAAGATTCGTTAATACTGAATTTGAATAAGAAATTCGCCAAATTATTGAGCAATAGCCAAATTGGCTTCATTTATGAAGACTTATTTTGGTCGCCAAATTTGGCGATATTTCGCCAAATGTCGCCAATTTTGTCGCCAATGTCGCCAATTTTGGCACTAACGGATATGAATATATAGTTTTATGCGTATGATTGGGAAAATTATTACAACAATGAAAGAAAATAATTTGCGAGTAATCGCGTTAATGTGCTGTTTTGTTTCAAAATGTCAGCCACCCTAAAATTTCAAACTGCTCTATCTCAGAAATTTTTTAAGATAGAGGTAAACCAAAAAATGCTCTGGAATCCTTGTATCAAGGCCTAACACGTAATTAAAAAATAAATTTAAATTTTTATTTTTTTGTATATTTATTTTAGTTTTAAATTTTTAAATGACCGCCATCTTGAAACAAAATGGCGGACCAAGCTGGCCAACGAACTCGCTCGAGACATTAGTGACCTTAATACACACAATTAGTTTCATCAAAATCAATTTATAAATACGGGCGTTATCGTATGACATAGATTATATATATATATATATATATATATATATATATATATATATATATATATATATATATATATATATATATATATGGATATATATATATATATATATATATATATATATATATAAATCAACATTTGAACGGAGGGTGGTTTTGGGGTCTGGGGGTCATGATCGGTGAAAATATATCGAAATTTTAGGGAACTGCTTTCCTCCGAACGGCTGCAATAGGTAGATTTATACTTTTTTGTATTGAAAGCTACCTAAAAACCAACGATCAATTTATGAGTTTTAGTGAACTCAAATTATTTTCTTTCATTGTTGTAATCATTTTCCCAATCATACGCATAAAACTATATATTCATATCCGTTAGCGCCAAATTCTCGCCAAACTTGGCGAAATTTGGCGAAATATTGCCAAATTTGGCGACCAAAATAAGTCTTCATAAATGAAGCCAACTTGGCTATAGATCAGTAATTTGGCGAATTTCTTATTCAAATTCAGTATTAGCGAATCTTTAGTAAACGTCTTCTTTGCATTTTAGCTTACTGTTTTCGAGTAACATTAGCTAAAATTGTAAAACAAGGATATAGGAAAGCTACCTTTTCCTCCCGGTACAGGCCAGAAAGACTTTTTTTAAATAGGTGAAGTGGGGTATCGTTAATTACGTATTTGTTAAATCTGAATTGAATAACACCATCCACAAGTCGATGCGATTTGTTACAAAGTTACAGCAGAATTTTATGAATAAAAAGTTGAAAGATATATTTTATATAGGTAGAACAGTGTTTTACAGTAACAACTAGTGGCCATTCGCGAAAATTTGGAAAGAACTTAGATTTGGCACTAGAAAAAAAGATCCGATGAGTCCCTAGAAAATAAAATTTGTTTTACTATGGTTTGGGGGGGGGGGAAGGGTGCATTTTAACTCAGGATGGGAGCAACTCAACTTTTTTTAAAAGTCGAGTGGCGTATTGTTGACCATGTACTTTTAAATTCTGAATCGAATTACACTATTCGAAAATCGATACAATCACTTGTTACAAAGGCACGACAGGTTTTATGAATCAAATGTCCACAATTATGAGAGAGCACAACTTTATTACACATATTTTACGTTCAAAACATGTTCTTTATATCAAATTATATAATCTTATTAACTGTCCTCCAAAATAGAAATAAACAAAATCAGGGTCATCTGAGTCTTTTTCAAGGTCATCGAAGTTGTGGACGTAAAATAAGTGTAATAAAGTTGTGCTTTCTCATAAAGTATAATTTTAGACGTTTTATTCATAAAACGTGCCGTAAATTTGTAACAAGTGATTGTATCAACTTGATAATGATGTCATTTGTTCAGAAATAAAAAATAAATACATGGCAAACAATATCCTCATTCGACCTATTTAAAAAAATGTTGAGTTCCACACCCCCGAGTTAAAATGAATCCCTTTTGACCCCCAAACCCATAGTAAAACAACTTTATTTTTGTAGACTCATCGAATCTTTATTTCTAGTACTAAAACGAAGATTTTTCCCAATTTTCGCAAATGGCCACTAGGTGTCGCTGTAAAACACTATTATACCTATATTAAATTATAATTTAGGACTTTTTATTTATGACACCTGCCGTAACTTTGTAACAATGATCGTATAGACTTACGGATGGTGTCGTTCGATTCAGAAAATGTAAAATAGATAATAAACATTACCTCACTTGTCCTACTTAAAAAAAAGTTTAGTTCCGCCCCCTCTCTGAAATAAAATGCCCCTCTTTAGCCCCCGAAAAAACATAGTAAAACAATTTTATTTTTGGGGACTTATCATATCTTCATTTCTAGGGCCAAAACGAAGTTCTCCCCAAATTTTGGTGAATGACCATGAGTTGCCCCTGAAAAACCCTATTTTACTTGTACTATTTGGCAAAAGTGTTTGTTTGACATAGAATTTAAGCAGTTGTTTTCGTTTTAAATGTTTGATTAATTCGATAAGTTGATACTAAAACGGGACGACATTTTAAGCAAATTAACTTCGAGATGTTATAACATAAGTATACGCCAAGTTTTGAATTCAGGGGGTAGCCCGTAGCTTTGAAATGTTCCCCCTCCAGAAGATTTGAGATTTTATTCTTTCAATGGCCAAAAAGTGGAATTCACCCCTCGGAACTCTATAATGTCCCCTACCCGGAGCCACAGAAATCCCTCCCGGAGAAAAGTGTCTGAATTCAACACTGTACACAGTTCATTTTCATACAAGCGCGCCGTCAAACAAAGAGTTTTGAAAACTTTTCGTGTAATATCAATTTTTTTTTCTAGATTTATCTAAGTGCAAAAACTGCAGCAATGCCTGCAAACTGCAGCAAACTGATTAACTTTTTATGTCCTATATCTTGGTTTTATGAATATTTTTAAACGTAGTTTAGGAGTTACTTACATGCACATAAAAGTATAATATAAGTAAAAACAAGAAAAATTGTTATAGGTGTGGTGTTAAGCATAAAGTAAATGAGAAAAATTATTTAATTTTAACTGTATATTTTACGTTTGCTAATGAATGTTGGTAAATATAAATGTAATAATGTATAACATACTTTAAAAACAAATAAAAGCCACGAATACAGTAAGGTGAGATATTTTCAGAAAATTAAGTACGAAAAGATATAAAATAAGTTCTCCTTATTAGGCCTTTAAACAAATATTTTGAAATGTTTTCGTGTATTACCAAAACATTTTTTTTTACTCTAGGTTTATCCAGCGCAAAAATTTGCTATAATGCTTACTTGCATGCACATAAAGTGATAAGTTAAAACAAGAATTAATTAAATTTATTAATTGAATTTATATTGGACTCATGCATGCATTATATGGAACTTTTTGGTATAATTTTAATAACGAAATGTCTTAAGCAGAGTTATAATTTAGGGATTACAAGTAAATGCTTTAAATTTTTATGTAAAGTATACTCTAAAAACAAGTAAAAGCCTCAAATTTTAATTTGTTCAGAAATAAATTTAAAACCAAAGGAAATCACGAAGTTTTAAAGTGTTAAAAAATTGCCTAATAATTTAGCAAGAGGTTTTGTTTGACTTATAATTTAAGCTTATTTTCATTTAAACTATTTGATTAACTCGAGAGGGTGATAAAAAACGAGATTCAGCGGACGACATTTTAAACAAATTAAGTTCGTGATATTGTAAAATAAATACTCACCCCATTCTCATAATTATACCGTTAAACAAATATAATTGAAAAGTTTTCACGTAACAGCTAAACTTATTTTTTTTTTTCTGTACACTTATCTGGTAGAAAACTTTGCGTCAACAGGCAAAATGAATGCTTTTTTTATGCGTTACATCATGGTTTGATGAATGTTTTTGAAAAGTAGATTATTTGCGTTGCTTTCATAAAAGTATAAGTAGAAGCAAGGAAATCAAATTTATTTTTACGCATGCATTTAATGAAATTACCAAATAATTGAGTGGAAGATAAAATTGTGCTCTATTCAATAGATTCATTATTTTAATAATTTTTAATTTTAGTTTTTTTGGGCAATAAAATTTGAATCTATTTATCCTTTTTGTGTATATTATATTATATTTTATATTAGACAAGGTGATTATAATTAAAGTCCCACTTTCATAAATGCTGTAAAAAAGGAACCACTAGTTAGAATGCCTTCAAATTTTAACTGAATGTACCGGAAGAAGGGAGAAACGGTATGGCATAAGAAAAAAAGTTCAAAAATGTATCAATAGATGTCGCTGTAAGCTGGGTACTATGCAAATTAAAAAACATTTATGTGCAATTAAAAACCGAATCATTATATGCTTTTTAATGCGGGTTTTTGGCCCAAGGACAATTAAAAACCGATTTTTCCCATCCAATGTGGTACGACCTTGCCGTGGTGGATGGGCTTTCCACTAACAGTATCACAGCTGTTGACTGATTTAGAAGTCATTTTTTTCGTCAAACAATCGAAACACTCAATCATATTGAACAGTACGGTTGGTTTACTGTGCAACTCATGCCAAAACCGTCGTATTTGGATTAAAAATGTCACTTGTTGCCGAATTCACTTTCGTTATGCCGCTTACAGCGCCATCTATTGATACACTTTGGAACTTTTTCTTTCTTATGCCATACCGTTTGCCCCTTCTCCCAGTATATTCATTTCAAATTTGAAGTCATTCTGACCAGTGTTTCCTTTTTTACAGCATTTTGAAAGTGGGACTTTACTTATAATCACCCTCCATTATAACAGTACTTTATATTATAACATTGTTTGCTTGTGAGGTTTTTAAAATAAAAATACAGCTGTTCATCAGGTTATATTTAACTGTTTGGTGTCCAGGAATGATGATAAAATAGCATTGTTTCAACATGATTTAAGAGAATATGTAATCTTCAATTTAATGAGGTCGTGAAAGGGAATTTTACAGACTCCTTCGGCAAAGGATCAGGGTCCATAAGCCGTGTTTTTGGCCCATAAAATAGACTAAAGTTCGATTCTGTTATACTGACGTAATTATTTCACTTATTAATTTTAAAAGGCTTATTCTGTACGAGTTCAACAAAAAATTTTGCAGTTTGTTCGGATTTATATGACTTACACAAGCTCAAAGTTCGTATTATTCGTAGTTTTTGATGAAAAATACGCAATTTCTTCTAATTTTACCTCAATTATTTAAATGAGCGCAATCGTACAACACTTTCTTCCTTACATATATTATAAAATACATCAAAATGCACAATATATGTAAAAACAAAAGTGTTGCAAAGCTGACCTCATAGTAAAATATTTAAAAATATATTAAAATTTGAGGTAAAATCAGGAGAAATTGGGTATTTTTCATCAAAACCTACGAATAATACGAACTTTGAGCTTGTGTAAGTTATATAAATCCGAACAAAATGCAAAAAATATTGTTAAAATCGTACAAGATGAACCTTCTAATATTAAAAAGTGAAATAATTAAGTCAGTATAACAAAGTCGAGTTTTAGTCTTATTTCATGGGCCCAAAACACGGCTTATGGACCCTGATCCTTTACTAGATGTAAAATGACAGAACAACATTTTCTATTTTTATACTAATCAGGCATATTTAATTACATTATTTAAAACGTTATTTAAATGTAAATAACTGTTTTTTCGTTTTTATCTGAATACTGCAAAAAAAGAAATGTAAATTGACCTTTATGAATGCTTTATAGCAAGCGCGTAAACCTTTTGCTTTCCTCCGGTCACATTTGCAGGGAAAAATTTGGTTTTCGAAAATTTTTGAAAAATAGTTTATGAGTTACCTACATGCACATAAAAGTGTAAGTAAAAACAAGATTAATTGTTATGGGAGTGATATCAAACATAAATTAAATGAGAAAATGATTTAAGTAGAACAATAAATTTATAATTTGCTAATGAATAGCATTAAATAAGAATGTAATGATGTTTAACAAGTAGGGTAGACCGGGACACATTTACGAGGATTTTTTTTTAATGAATTTTCTAATTTTTATGTTTTAACTTGGGAAATTTTAGACATTGTGGTTTTATAAAGCAGTTAATAAAGTCAAAATTTGGGTATTCAGTTGTTGCTCTATTTGTGTTTTTAACCTTAAAAAAAATTATTTTAGGTCCAAGTCATCTGCGAAAGCTTGCCCCGGGAACGGGGCACGTTTACGCATATTCTAAGGGATACCAAAGAGTAAGTGAAATAAATATTTAATCAAATTGAGATGTTTTATTTTTAACTTAAAACACTGTTTAAAAACAGAAAATAAATAAAGAGAATTAATTAAAGAACATTTTATAGGCTAAACTGAAAACATAGGGCTTATTGCTGGTTAAAAACAGAAACTATTTAGTCATCTTCATCATCACTGTTACAGTTTTTACAAACAAAAAATAAAGTATTTCCTTTTGCACACTTGTCATGGGACCACCTTTTGCATATAAGACATTGAACCCAGTCTTGTCCTTTTTTGGATTGGTAATCACAGTAAGAACGTGTGTAAATGTGCCCCGATGTCAATGCGTAAACGTGCCCCGTCGCCATGTTTGGATTTATTTTTAACGTGCAACGAAAATTAATAAATTTCTGTTCATACAAATACAGTTCTCAAAAAAGGATAAAATTCTGCTAATGCTCATATATTTGTTTATCCTTAACTAAATGTTATTAGTTCAGAATAAGTTTCAATAAGTTCAACTCCAAATTTACTCAACTTGAAAGAAAACAGGTTATCCTTTCCGCATGCTAGACCGAAGCTCGACTGACGCTCAAAAACTTGTCAGAATACCCGCTAGGGAACAGCATCAATCTGTTATGGCTGGTGGGGTGCCAGTTATAACTCGTTTCGGAAAAAGTGCACTGCGTAAACGTGCCCCGGTCTACCCTATTAAAACAAATAAAAGCCTCAAATAAAGTAAGTTGAGATATTTTAAGAAAATCAAGTTCGTGAAGATATAAAATATGTTCTCGTTATTGTGCTGTTAAACAATGATCTTGAAAAGTTTTCATGCTATATCAAAACATTTTTTTTTCTCGAGGTTTATATAGTGCAAAAATTTGTCGTAATGCCTTTGTGTCGACAGAAAAAATTAATATATTTTTTTACGTGATGCATTGTGGCTTGATGAATATTTCTAAATAATAGCTTATTTGCGTTTCTTGCAAGCACACAAAATGAAAACAAGGATTAACTAAATCAAGGTTAAAACAAGGATTAACTAAATCAATTATTATCAATTATATAACACTTATGCATACATTATATGGAACTTTTTGGTATAAATTTAAAAACAAAATGTCATAAGCAGAGTGATACTTTAGGTATTACAAATAAATGTATTAAAATTAAATGTAAAGTATACTTTCAAAACAAGTAAATTTTAACTTCTGAATAAATTTTAATTTGTTTAGAATTAAGTTTAAAACCAAAGCATATAACAAAGTTTTAGAGTTCTCAAAATAAACATTACCTAATAATTTAGCAAGAGAGTTTGTTTGACTTATAATTTAACCCTTTGTATCACCGCTTTGCATGTGTGCAACATACATAAAATTCGATGTTACTTATACAGTGGGCTTTAAAAGACGATTTTACTTTTTTGCTGCTATCTTCCAACACAGCAATTAATATAAATTGTTCATAGAATGTTCAACAGACCGCGATACTGAGTTAATTTTTCATGCCAAATTTATATTTATCATTAGAGCAGTTTCAAATCCTTATTGCTAAAATGGACTTCGTAAAATTTGTCAAATCGAAAAGGCTGGAGACACCCAAAAATAGATTTTTTACAAAGTTAAGTTCATTAAACTTTGCATTTTTGTATGAGAACATAGACAATATTTATGAGAAGTATGTAATTTTCTGTTTATTGCAAATGTGAAAAAAGTACATTTTCGCCGATATATTTTTATTTTATGTTCTAAAATGTTTAAGTTATTTTTTACATGCGTAAAATGATGTATTCTAACATTTGAGTAAATATTTTTCAAATCTGAGTTGTTGAGTCACAAAGGGTTAAGCTTATTTTCGTTTAAACTATTTGATTAATTCGAGAGGGCGATAAAAAACGAGATTTTAGCTGACGACATTTTAAGCAAATTAAGTTCGTAATGTTATAAAATAAATACGCACCCCATTCTCATAATTGTGTCATTAAACAAATATAATTGAAAAGTTTTCGGGTACCATCCAAACATAATTTTTTTCTTTACATTTATTTAGTAGATAACTTTGTGTCGACAAACGAAATGAATGCTTACTCTATGCGTTATATCATGGTTTGATGATGAACATTATTATTATTATTTTTTTTTTTTTGGAAAAGTAGATTATTTGCGTTGCTTTTATAAACGTAAAAGGATAAGTACAAGCAAGGAAATCAAATTTATTGTTATGCAAGCCTGAATAAAATTACCACAGAATTGAGTTGAAGATAAAATTGTGCTTTATTCAATAGACTCATTATTTTAATATTATCTAATTTTTATTGCTGTACTCAGGAAAGCTTACTCATCCTTTTTGGTAACTCATATTATAACATTGTTTGCTTGAGAGGTTTTTTGTATAAAATACAGATATTCTTCAGGTTATATTTAAGCGTCTGGTGTCCAGAAATGATGATAAAATATCAATGTTTCAAAATGAGCTAAGGGAATATGTAATCTTCAGTTTAATCAGGTCGTAACAGGGAATTTTACAAACTCCCTCGGCATACTTGCTAAATGTAAAATGACAGAAACATTGTTTCCTATTTTTATGCTAATCCGACAAAGCAAATTATATTATTTAAAATGTTATTATAGTTTAAATTTAAATAACTTTTTATGTTTTTATCCAGATTCTGCAGAAAAAAATGAATTAATCGTTATGGATGCTTTATAGCAGGGGTATCCAACCTTTTGCCTTCCCCGGGTCACATTTGCTGGGAAAAATATACCTTAAGCCACACTCCATTTGAAAAAAGAAAAGTCTCGGTACGCACATACATTGTAGTAATATAAACGATAGCTTTTAACGCTAAATATACCAACAGCTGTTACCGGTTGTTGGTACGTTTATTTTAATTTCAGAATAAATATTTATCTGAATAAATATATTTTCGGAATATAGATCGTTTTCATTTGACCGATACAAATAGAAATTATTTCGATTCGAACCAGCATTTTTTAAAATTAAATAAGTAAATTATAAATCTCATAGATAATAAATTAAATTGAAGAATTAAGTGGTAAAATATTTATTATTATTTTTTATTAAATTTGAGTAAAATTTCCGGTATGTTTAGTGTTAAGAAAAACTACTTTTTAATTTTTGAATTATTTTTTTAATAAAAATACATTTTAAATTATTGAGCAGGGGGGCCAAACACAAAGGTTAGATGTTGCGTTGATTTAACTTAAGGCGGCTTGTAGGATTTTGGGAAATCATTTGCATTTTTTTTTTTTTTAATGGAAACAAAAAGAAATCCTTAATAAGTGTCCAAAGGGAATATTAAACCAAATATGAAGCATACGTTAATATGTTATTATAATTCTGATTGAAAATCAGCTTTGGTATATTCTACATGCGTATAATAATATCTTTGCATGTATGTTTTTGTTACTCATGATATTTGTGACTAAAACTTAAATTTTATTCTCTATTCTTGCTCTTCTTGCTCTTCTTGCTCGTTTTATTGTTTGTTTTTGTTGCTCTTAATACTTTTAAATAAAATCTATACTTTATTCGACAATTTTCCCCTTATTTAACTGTTTATATGGAAATGTATGCCATGTATATTTTAATAATTCCTTGAAAATATTCGGTTTATTGAATTATTTTATCAGAAGGAGGTGGCGGATCAAGTTATTGTAAATATAAATGGAACTGACATTATTTACAATAGTTAGAAATTCAATACATTTCTTAAGCATTTGAATTGAGAAAACTGTGTATAGTATCTTAACAATCAAAATATTAATGAGAAGAGAAATTACATAGACGTAAGTGCTATTATACAAAATATTACTTTAGGCTTTTTTTTAATAGTATTAAAGAAATTGTAAGTTTTTTTTGAATAAATATTAAAACAATAACTGTTACAATTTGCCTAAAAATTAAATATTTTATAATGACGAAATAATTTGTTTTGAAAAAAAAAAAAAAAAATAGATTTACTTGGTATTATAGTGTCTTATTAAAATAATTTAAATTACATAATTTCTTCCTTAAATGGTTTAAAAGTAAATTAAAATAAGTTTATTTATGAGATTTACATGATAAATTTTGCTTAATACTATTGTGTTTATTAAAAGAATTTAATAAATTACAAAATTTCTCCCTTTAACTGGTTAAAAAGTAAATGAAAACGGTTGTAAAAATGATATCAACTGTGGAATCTAAAAGATAATTTTATAAGCGATGCTGAAGACATTTTTGAATTCTCAAGCGTTCGAAGTTTATTAATTGAATACTTGTGATAAATATTTTACATACAGGCAGATCTTAATATTGTGAATTTAATCTGTTTTATCCAAAGTTCCGAATTTTAGTCAAATCTACACAGTTTGTGTAAAAAGTATATATTTGCTAAAATTTGCTAAAACGGAATTGCAAGAAATTGAAGAATTCGCGTTTTACAGTTTTCTGCCTTAACAGGTATAATAATAGCATGGTCAGGACCGTGAAATTGTTTCGTTTTCGCAAATTTTTATGTACTTTTCTTCTTGTTAAGTAATAAATATTTCATTTAAAAAATAAGACAGATGTTTTCATATTTCTATTGCTTTAATATTATATATATATGTGTGTGTGTATTTGCATACATTCTACAAAGCAATTTAAATAATCAAAGTTAAACAATTTATAATACATTTTCGTTTATTTTTTTAAATAAAGAAGCTGTAGTATTCGTTTTAAAAAAACCTTTTAATTTTTTAAAACTTTTTAATATGTTTGTATTTATTTTCATCTACGCGTTCTCCCAATAGTAATTAGTTTAGTCTTTTAATAGTAATAACTTTGACTAAACATATGACTGAACTTTTTGTGATAATTTTCATATTTATACAAATATGTAAAAAAAGATTAATTTAAATTTATTATAATCAAGTAATTGAAATAAATAATGTGTGTAATCAAGTAATTTAATTAAATTAATCTTGTCAGAAGAAACAGTCAATCAGAAGTGAAAAAAAAATGTAATTATTTTAATTCGGCTGATTTATACTACCTTTATATGTTATAAGAGTTCCCTGCTTTTGATGATATCATAATTATATGTCTGGGCTTTCTCCCTAATCTAAGGGGCGATAGTAGAGTGATACCTTCTGTATTATTTTCAAACTGTTTTAAAAAACTGTAACATAAAAAAAAGAGTTTATTTTGAGAAAAGAAAAAAACCCCAATTGAATCCATTTATTTTAAAAACACAAATTGCACAAATTGTGCCTATCGTGCCTATCGTTTTGAATTCTCAAGCGTTCGAAGTTTATTAATTGAATACTTGTGATAAATATTTGATATACAGACAGATCTTAATATTTTGAATTTAATCTGTTTTATCCAAAGATCCGAATTTTAGTCAAATCTACACAGTTTGTGTAAAAAGTATATATTTGCTAAAATTTGCTAAAACGGAATTGCAAGAAATTGAAGAATTCGCGTTTTACAGTTTTCTGCCTTAGCAGGTATAATAATAGCATGGTCAGGAACGTGAAATTGTCGTAAATTTGAGAACAAAAATCCCAACAATCCCAACATACATCCCAAAAAAAACCCCATCCAAAACGGAATTTATATTTGGAATAAAATGATTAGTGAACATGAATTCCGTAAATAGACTTTGTGCATAAGAACAAGTTTACTTTTATATTTCCCTCTTTATATTTTCACTTTTTTGGTATCTGACTTCGATCTACAAAAGCCCGTGGGGGATTGACATTAACAAATGCATATTCCCCGTAACTATTCACATTATTTGTATCTAAAATTAATTTTAACATCCATATCAATTCGGACTTCGATATTAAATTGTTCTATCGCCCATCCGTTTGCACACAAACCGTTGCTTAGGGCAATTATTGTATCAGTTGTCTGACACTATAGTTATTAAATAATTTCACAACACGTATTCCATTGGTATTGAGTGAAACAGGAGTTATAAGCGTAGATAACTGATTGTGAAAACCAGTCATATTAACATACATATCCTATCGATACATTTGTATATTCTATATATGTTAACGGTCTGTTGATCATCATTTGTCAAAGATAAATAATGTTCCTTTTGAAATATTAATGTTAATATTAATGAATCTCTGTGGTATTTCCTTTAAAGTTTAAAGACACCGCGAATAATAAAATATTATTATGTTTAATAAAATGAAATTGCTATAATTGACACAGCAATATGTATTTCAAAAATACAAAGAATGTGTGCTTCAAAGCTCATGGGATACCTTTAATACAAGTCTTTTTCAAGAGATTTATCAAAGAAACTCCCTGACCGCCGAGCAAAAGGGCAAATTTGTTATGTTGTTTTCTCTATATTTTTTAAAATGGTAAAAAAAAAAAGATTAATTTTCGAACTTAAGGTAAAAATCTAAATTACGTATATGAGAATAATCCTTGAGAGTATTAATCATTACTCGATGTTTTAAAACGGCATTATATTTGTAGAATTATATTAATTTAAAGAACGTTTCCATTGCAGTGAAACCTACAGCATAGTGAATGGATATATCAGTTCGCGGCGGTGAGAAGGTTTTAAGAGATATTGCTTACGATAAGAATTAACCAAAGCAATATGACCAAAATATGCATAACACATAAAAAAAAAATGGGATCAAAATACAACTCTCATAACTTCTGAATGCTTAATTTAACACAAAAAGACAGTATAAGCAATGTATAAAGAACTTTAATTTCATGCCTATAATCCGCTGATAATCTATGTTAGAAGTCGGAAATTTTAAGATGCAGATTATCCTCAAAATTTCTTTTCCTAACTTAAAAATACTATAAAAGTGCCAAGCTTTATAATCTTTCTTTGAGCTGCTTTTTATTAATATAATTGTCTTAAATTCGTTGCTCTAAACAGCCCATGTATCATGATTGAAAGAATAGTTTTCAAACGTATGCCCAGAACACATGCATGAACGAGAAATCAGCACACATTAATTGTACTGAAACAAAAACAAATCCTTTCGGCTGAAACCGAAGATTTCTTTGAGGTATTTTGCACACAGCAGATTTAATACAGAGTTAAAAAATTAATCTTACTACCGTTAAACTCAGTTTTAAAATGTAGTTTAGGAAAGAAAGAGAAATTTAACGATAAAAAAATGAAATATAATTACAGTTCTTTAACTTGCCCACGAACCCAACCATTTAATGAATTCTAACGAAATTATTTTTGTTGTCTGACTCACTTACAAAAGTGAACAACGCCTAAAATTTTTATTGAAATCGGCTAAATGTATTATCTGTTAGCTCTTTGACTATGGGTCGGGGCATATATGAGGGGATTAGAATGACAGTGGAGTAAGTCAATATTTAGTAATTTGAGAATGAATGGTTTTGTGAAACTTGTCGTATTGTCTTTGCATTAAGTGGTCCAACTTGTTTTGCCCTCTGGCGACTCCCAGTGAACTATGACTTGTTTGACTGTCGCACTGAACAGAAATTAATATTCATTCTGTAAAAATATGGTTATCTAGATTTTTCAAATTTTTGACTTACTCCACTGTCATTCTAACCCCTCATATGTCAAAGTGAACTATTTTTTTTTCTATTTGTACCACTTTTCAAAAAATATTCTCTGCCATAGAATTATACTAAGGTAGTTCGAAAAGAAATCTACAATGAATACATTTTTTTTTTACATTTGTGGTATGATTGAATATAAAAATACTCGCCAGTCTTATCCTGTAATCAAATGGTTAATAATCGATTGAAAATATAGCCCCGCTGACCGTAAAGTTATTCGGAATTTTAAAGGGTCGTTATTTTCATAAGAATTACCTAATCATCTTGATTAATACAAAATACTAATACAATTTTCCAATTTCTTTGGAGTTGGTTCAGTATTTTGGATGTTATCGTTATGGTAAATTTTGCATTATATATATATATATATGTTATATAAAAAATTTATTTCCTTCGCAAATCCTTTACATTTATTTCGCATTAGTCCTTTAAATTAAAACTTCTGACATAGTCAGTATTTCCTTAATTCTTAATAATATTTATTCTTATTTAATGTCCTTTTAAAAGTATTAACCCGTATATTAATAATTATCTTATTCCAAATCTTAATCTAAAATTTTAAGTTCATTCGTAACTTTTATCAGCTCCCCAATCTATAAAATTCCGAGAGACGCTTTCTCATTTCGAATGTTTTTAAAAAGCCATTTTTTAAAAATTATTATTATTCCATGCTCGGTTTCGCGCGCTAGGTATTTTTCACTTCAAAATTAATGCGTGGCTCGAGAGGAATTCTTTCGCGTTCTCCCTCGCGCCTCATTCGCTGAGCGTTCTGGAGCTCGCCTCTCACTCATTGGTTTGTGCGCACGCGACGTCGTATTTCTGTATCACTACGCTCAGTGAACAAAACTTGCTCGCACGCTTTGGAAAGCGGATTTTTGACGTGTTTGGAAGTGTAACCAAATGGGTATCTGGTGTTGTAGTCTCGTAGAATTTTCATACAGCTCTTTAACATCTATTAAACGATGTAGTGAGCCATCGTGAAGCCTGAGGGCTGTAAGTTTATACCTGTGGGAACTGTTACTGCATAGCTCTTATTCTAAATAAACGATTTGTCTGGAAATTGGCTGGTTTTTATTGGAGAAACTGTTCTGGTGTCTTTTCATTGCCTCACCTCTTCGCCATGATTATTGATATCGACTGCAACCTTTTATATCTTTAACAAACTGCCATTTTCTCGTGGAATATTACATCTCGTGGTATCACATCTTCGTAAAAACTCCATATATATATATATAATTAAAATGAAATCACATGTTCAAAAATTAAAATGATAGACAGATAAATAAGCGAATTGATTTCAATAGGTCTATTTATCAGAAAATAAGCTAAAACATTCGTTTGATATTATCCTCGGATTACACAAACAACGTTATGGGCTATCTGTGATTTTTTTTTTTTTTTAAATTTACGAAAAACACATAAGCGAATTATAGCTACTCTGCGAATTGCAGAGTGGAAATTAAGATTGGAGTTTACATTTCAGAGTTATTGAGATAACAGAAAACATTATTCTAATCAGGCATATTTAAATCTACTTATGCTTTATTTTTTGTGAATTCTTATTGTAACTTTTCTTTGTTAGTTATATATATTTTCGTATAATATAGATGTTTTTTATATAATGTTTAACTGTTTGCTGTGCAGAGACAATGATAAAATAGCATTGTTTCAACGTGAGCGTAGGGAATATACAACCTTCCTTTTAATCAAATCATGGCAGGGAATTTAACAGATTCCCTTGGCATTCTTATTAAATGCATGTGATGTAAGAACATTTCCTACTGTTATTATAATAAGACATATTTAATACGTTCTTTAAATAGTATTATAATGTTATTAAACTTTGCATTAAAAATTATAGAACTTACTATAAGAAAAAAATTTCAAACGCATTATTTAATAATTAAAATTATAAACAAAAGTTTACATTTTTAGATATATATTTTTCAGAGTTTAAAAATGGATTGTGTTCCAAGAATGCTGTATTGTTATTGTAACTATGAAAATGTTTTAATAAAGGCTGTCAAATAATATGTGTGTTCATATTTCTTTAAAAAATGTTTAAAATTTAACCGTATTCCGTTGAAATAATGAATGTGTGATTTTTTTTAAATATTCACTTTACAAAAATAATATTTATAACTGCTTTTAAGTTCTTTTATTTTAAAAAGCTAGGGGGTTGTGCCCCTGCTAGCTACGGCTGCTTGCTAGCCATCACACAAATCCTCCAGGCTGTAAAATCACGCTAATTAATTTGCTCTGTTTTAAAAATATTACTTGATTCTGAAACATTTAAGGATGTTACACGCCCAGTGGCGATTTCTGTAATTGGGTTGCCATTCATTTGCCTTTGACTGAAGGTTTTTTTTCGGTTCCCAAGGCTGCATCCACCGCTGTCGCGACAACTGACGGTGGTTTTCGTAATTCATTATGTAAGATCAATTACACATTTGAAAATCAGCTTTTATCACATTGCTGCCTCCCGGACTTCTAAAACGCATAGAAAAAAAAGTTTTCTTTTACATTTTATAAGGAAATTGTTTTAAATATGACATTTTAAATGTATCGTTTTAAATATGATATAATTTTCACCTTTAAATGCCTTCCGCACGTAATCATTTAATTATTTTAAAGGTTTTTCTTTCCGTTTTTAATATTTAAGTGTAAATAGATTTTTCAATTGAAAAGTGTTTGGAATTATTATTTATGCTTTATGCTGGCAACAGTAGATAAAAGCGACATTTTCAAACTAAGAATTAAATCAAGATTCAGATAATGAAATTTAGGATAAAAAAACTGAAAAAAATAGACAAATTAAGAAATGATTGGACATTGCATACCGCACATCAAATATGGCATAATTTTCACCTTTAAATGCTTTTCGCACGTAATAATTTAATAATTTAATTTTTTTTTTCGTTTTTAATATTCACGTGTGAATAAATTTTTCAATTGAAAAGTGTTTGGAATTATTATTTATGCTATACTAAGGCAAATGACTATGAATCTAGTCAAGTATTTACTTGCAAAAAATGGTTAAATTGCTATGCATAATTTTTAATCCTTTAAAACTTATGTGCCTGAATTATCTTGACTGATTTCAACATTAAATAGCGCTTCGATTACAAAATTGCTTGCTTAAACGTACTTATTATATATTTATTTATAAAACTACATGCTTTCATGTTTTATAAGCAATAGTTTTTGCACTGAGAAAGTGAAAAGATCACAATAAATTGAATTATGGCAGCAGTAGCAGCATTTGTTACTTTGTTTTAGAATAAAGAGAGAGAGATGCAGCTGTTGTATAACTATGTTAGTTCAGACAGTAAAGCCATGAAATTACTTGAATATTTTACTAAGGTTCATAAAATATCACCCACGTATACCCCAGGAGACCTGCGTTTCATAAAACATTGATCCATAGCAATTTAGCACGCACGATTCTCTATCCGGACTATTTGCATATTTTCTGAGAAATCTCGGATAGGTAGAAAGAGATTAGAATTCTGATTGAGAATACTGCAAAATATTACTGGTACATTTAAGAAAAGAGTTTACTTAAAATATTTACTTAAGGGGGTCCGGGACACAAAAATCATAAATTTTTGAAAATTTTTTTATTGTATTAAAATATCCTCTGTTTTTATCCGTTGAAAATGACGTTTAAATGATGTTTATATCTTAAATAGAACAGGATATATTAATTTTTTGTTTTAAAAATCTAGCTTTCAAGTAGTGGTTGTCATGGAAACGTTTTTCTGCATGATGGGTTCTTTTACTTATTCTCGTCTTTAAATCGTTATAAGTCAAAAACATAGTTAAAGATAAATGGTTCAAACTTGGAACATGTCTTTTTCAGTTATTTTACTTTAATTTTGATTCAGAAAATTTGAAAAAAATATTTACTTGAAAAAAAAAAAAAAAAAAAAAAAAAAAAAAAAAAATATATATATATATATATATATATATATATATATATATATATATATATATATATATATATATATATATATATATATATATATATATATATATATATATATATATATATATATATATATATATATATATATATATATATAATGCTGAATCAAAATTAAAATTTCTATATTTTTGTTTATTTAAATGAAAAAAAATGAAATTATACAAATAATATTTCGAGTTATAACGATTTTAAATCACCCCACTTTTTTAATAAATTTTAAATTAAATTTGTTTAAAAAAAGTTATGAGAAGTTTTATCATGTGATTTTGTTTACAGATGATACGGTTAACCATCACCAAAAATTTCAAAATTTTAACTCAATAAATAATTTTTTTTTTTAAATGTGGCC
Organism: Maratus michaelseni; assembly: GCA_963931845.1. Taxonomy (NCBI): domain Eukaryota; kingdom Metazoa; phylum Arthropoda; class Arachnida; order Araneae; family Salticidae; genus Maratus; species Maratus michaelseni. The sequence continues at coordinate 161,992,862 of OZ007594.1, read as the reverse complement.
CGGACCCCCTTAAACAACACTGTAAAAAAAGAAAAATATTTCTTAATCTACAAAAATATAATGTAATCATGTACGAAACTATACAATAACCTCCTCCGAGTTACCGACAATTCCGAAAAACTTTCTCTATCTTTAGTAACCTCAGAACCAATATATAATCACGATTTAAAGAGGTCTTTATAAAAACGAAGTTTCTTTAGACACCGCTGATTTTGAGAAACGTGTCCGAGTAGTTTTTATAATGTATTAAGCGGTTTTATCAAACAGGAATATCGTTTTTATTTTATTCTATTACTTTCCCATCATACGTAGTATAGGGTAAGTCTTGTAATCGTTTAAAAAAATGAAAATTTTTTTTGACGGATTTACACGTTTCAGACACTGGAGATTCCAAAAAACATACTTAAAAAAAAAAAAAAAAAAAACATTGCCGTCCGTCTGTGTGTCTGTAAACGCTCTATCTCCCGAACAAATTGAGATAGAAACTTGAAATTTGGTTTGTACTTAGTATGTAATAATGGGAAGAAGATTATTGAATTTCAGTAACCTCGATTATCCGGAACTATTTTTTTCGGACTCTGGAAATATCCGTTCTGATACAAGGTATATAAAAATTTTCGAAATTGTTTATTTTAAGGACTGAATATCAAAGACAATTAAAAAAACCCCTAAATTTTGCATAAAGAATGAAGTCGATCGGATGATGAGTTGCCGAGATATTTGTAATCCTATTTTCCACACTCTTCGATTTTTCATGACCCTGTATTTCATCCAAATTTCAATTCAAAGATCTATTTTAATTGGAAATAAGACGCTTAATCCGACGCAATAAACCGTTAGTCAATATGATAATAATTTTTGGAGTTATAAGGTTGTTCCTTTTACGCAATTCCGTCATAGAACATTTAAAGTTCATGACGTCATCAAGCCACGATTTTATTCGAATTGCAATGCCTTTTATAAGTAGTTTACACATGTTTTATTTTCATATTTTATTTTATGCATATCCATGATGGGTAAGTATTACGGTGGACTACAACGACTAGTTTTTGGATGTTATCAATTGTCAGTTAAATATTTTCAGCTGCGTAACTGCAATTATACATGCAAGAGTAACAGAATAATATTAATTTTAATCTTAATGGTAATGCTGATAATGTATCTTGTTGACACCGTTTGCGCCATAAGTTCGTTAAAACTTTAAAAATTCATTAAAAAGAAACAAATGATGCTAAAAAATTGCGGTTTTCAGGAATGGGATTAGAGGGAAATCGGATTTCTTTTAATTATAAAAAAAATGTTCAAAAATTACCGATAGATGGCACTGCATTCAAAATCTGAAGCAGATTTATGCAAATAAGGTTGTCACTAAAACTCATCAATGAATACAAATTCTTCATTCGATGCCAGCAATATACTGCCGTTACCGGATCAAGCGCTGTTGGTTAAACTCTTTTACAAGTACGGGGAATCAGCAACTGGCGCATTGCGCAAATTCCGCACGGCAAAATGACTGAAAACGAGAAAAGGGCCTTTTTCATGTGCTGGGATACTGAAGCTTGTCAGACACTTCGCTGAAATGGGCCTTTTACTATAAGTCTAATTTGCATACATCTGCTTCATATCATGCGTGCTACCGCTATCTATCGGTAATTTTTTTAACCACAATTTTTTTTTTTTGTTATTAAAAAAATCCGATCTCCCTCTAATCCCATTCCTGCAAACCGCAATTTTTTAGCATCATTTGTTTGTTTTTTTAAATGAATTTTTAATGTTTTAACGAACTTTTGACGCAGCCGATACTTAAAGTATGTTTGTTGAACATGACTAGGTTTACTTCAGAATGGATAGCATCCGAAAAACCTATATTTCAAGCAAAAAACTGATTAATACACTATAAAAACTATTTGGAAACGTTTTCGAAAATGAGTGGCAGCAAAAGAAATTTTTGTTTTATAAATGCTTCTGTAAATTTTGAAAATACAGGGTGTTTTTTTTTTAAACTGACACTATTCAGAGCCGTCTGTAGCTCGTTCTAATAACTGGATTGACACAAAATTTTGTGAATGGACTAAGAAAACCATGGGAAAAAGATTCCAACAAAAAAAAAAAAATAGTTCCAATCACCGCCGATAGGGGGAAATGTGGCGCTGTACATTGAAAAAAACCCATCAGAAACAGACAAAATTAATAATTTGGATAAAATGCCACGTTTTATTCATCATTTACACTTCCCCTTTCGTTGATCGCAGTTGAAACATCCATTATCACTTTTTCTGCCACCGGTTTACGACCTCTGCCTGACCGAACTGCTAGCGAGCCTGTTTCTTCGAATTTCAGAATCATTGCTTTCAATACATTAACGGATAAAGGTCCTTTGCGCAGTTTATGGCGTGTTCTAAGTAAACGAAGAGCGGCTGGTGCATTGTACTGGTTACAATATAAGAACTTCACAAGTAACGCGCGCTGCGGTAACACGTGAGATTCATTTTCAACCTGAGCTGAAATTGTTTCTCGGTGTTTTTCGCATGCATTTATAACTTAAACTATTGGCGTTACTGTCGCTTGCGTAAGTAACAATTTGCATTTTCATTTTTTGCCCGTATTTTATGCTAATTCCCAGTTGCATAAATGACCACAGCGCCACATTTCCCCCTATCGGTGGTGATTGCAACTAATTTTTTTTTGTTGGAATCTTTTTTTCCATGGTTTTCTTAGTCCATTCACAAAATTTTGTGTCAATCCAGTTATTAGAACGAGCTACAGACGGCTCTGAACAGTGTCAGTTTAAAAAAAAACACCCTGTATATTAGTCTCTGAGATTTCTAAAGAAAAAACATGCTTTTGGTATCATGAAAAACTCAGAAAAGTTTATTCTATATGTTCCATTGTGGTTATATTATATTTTCCTATATTAAGAACAAATTGTCTTATTACAGTGGCATTATTAAAAAGATACTTTACTGGTACAGGTTTTCGAAATATCCCTTTAATATGATAAGGAATTAAGAAAGTGTGTTGTGAATCAATTTTCTTTTTGAGGAATTATTGTTTTATGGAAGCTTTTGTCGGAACCAATGAACGTACCAAATGTTGGTGAAACAATATTATACAGTTTATAATACAGCCAAATCCACTTTTTAAATAGCTATTTTACAATAAATTATTCCATTAAACAGTGTTATTATTAACCGAAATTACACTTTTAAACTAATAAAAAATACTTTAAAAAGTGGAATCTATATAATATTTTTTAAATAATGATAATAATGAACAATCGTGTAAAAAAGTATATCCTTCTGTAAACTTGCCCCCAAATAATCATATAAAACAGGATTAATACCAATCGATTTGTAATAATATCTACTGATAGTGCTATACTTAAATTTTGCGTAGGGGTCATCTACATATAGAAATTGTAGCAAACTTACATTTTTTCAATACTAACATCTAAAATTGATATCATATTTGGCTTCTTCGATAAATTGTACGTTCGGATACCAAATTCGAAGTCATTCGGTCTTGTAGTTTAGAAATTATGAAGGTTTAAAATTTGGAACTCAGAATGTTAAATTCATTTTTAATTTACAAAACAGATTGCAATGCGGTTAGATTTTTTTAATCATAACTGTAAAACTACTTTCCGGAATTAGCTGTAATTTTAGATTCGCATACTTGTAGCCTTTAGAAATTGGTTTCTGTTAAAAAACATTATAGGTTATAATCAAAAATTTTTCGAATATTAATTTACATAACGTATTTGTATATGTTGCATCAAATAATATTTATATACAGGGTGATTATAATTAAAGTCCCACTTTCAAAATGTTGCAAAAAAGGAACCATTGGTTAAAATGACTTCAAATTTGAACTGAATATACTGGAAGAAGGGGGAAACGGTATGGCATAAGAAAGAAATGTTCCAAAGTGTATCAATAGATGTCGCTGTAAGTGACAACGAAAATGGATTCGACTACAAGTGACATTTTTAATCAAAATACGACGGCTTTATCATGAGTTGCACAGTAAACCAACCGTACTGTTCAATGTACATGAGCGTTTTGGTTGTTTGACGGAAAAAATGACTTCCAAATCAGTCAACAGATGTAGTACTGTGAGTGGAAAGCTCATCCACCACGACAAGGTCGTACCACATTGGATGGGAAAAATCGGTTTTTAATTGTCCTTGGTTCAAAAAACATATAAAAAGCACATAACGATTCGGTTTTTAATTGTCCTTTGGCCAAAAACCACAAAAGAAAAACACAGGATGATTCGGTTTTTAATCGTCCTTGGGCCAAAAAACGCATAAAAAGCACATAATGATTCGGTTTTTAATTATTGCTAAGACATGCGACAGACAGGTTCCATATGCTGTCTACCATTGTCTGCCAGAAGTTGAAACTGAAAAACAGCATGTTCCACAACAGACCGTAGTGTCTCAGGGGTGACGTTGTGAATATGTTGCGTAATTCGTGTCTTCAATTCAGCTAAATTTGCAATCGGACCACTGTACACAACATTTTTAAGATAACCGTACAGCCAGAAATCACAAGGATTGAGGTCTGGGGATCTTGAACAATGACGGCTGATAAGACGGTCATTTTCGAAATACCTCTTGAGCAGTTGCATGACTGGATTTGCGATGTGGCGCCATCTTGCATGAAAATGATTCTATCCAGGCATGCACGCCATTGAAGTGTTGGAATGAACTGGTTGCGCAGAAGACTCCCATACCGTTTACCATTCACGGTACAGGTAACGGGACCCACAAGACTCCTGAAAAAATCCTCCTCTGAAAAAATGGCCCTATCATACACAATGCCATCAACCCGCACCACACAGTTACATTTGGCGAATGCATCGGTACTGGTTGAGTTGCGAATGGATTTTCTTTTGCCCATATCCTGCAATTTTGTGTGTTGACAAACCCTTGGAGATGGAAATGGGCTTCGTCTGTCCACAAAATCTTCCATGGTCATTCATTGTGCACATGCGAGCGAGAAATTCCAGAGCAAACGTCTGTCTTCGTGGCAGGCCAGCAGGAAGCAACTCCTGAACATGGGTAATTTTGTAAGGATAGCAATGCAGGATATTGCTTATAATTTTATGCACCGTGCTTATAGGCATAGCTAAAGATCGGAACTGCATTTGTACACCACTGCTCGTCCCTTCCTCTAATGCTGTGGCCACATCTTCTACTGATGTGGAAGCAATTGATTTCATCCCTCTTCCAGATTTCACTTCAAAACTACCCGTCCCTTCGAATTTCTGAATCACATTCTTCAGACCCTTGGCAGATATCGGATCACAGCCTTTTGTAAACCTTTAATGACCGGAATTTCTTTAAAGCTGCAAGCGCACAATCGCCGTTCTTAAAAGAGCTTCACCAGCAGAGCGCGATCATTCATTGAGAGACTAATGACAAGCTGTTCAGATGCAATATGAGGGGAACGCCACACATCTCGCGTTTTTATAGAACATGCAATGTGTCGTGCGCATGAGTGTCTTTTAATTTGTATAGTATGCCGTTTACAGCGCCATCTATTGATACACTTTGGAACTTTTTTCTTATGCCATACCGTTTTCCCCTTCTTCCAGTATATTCAGTTCAAATTTAAAACCATTCTGACCAATGGTTCTTTTTTTTAGAGCATTTTGAAAGTGGGACTTTAATTGTAATCACTCTGTAGAGATATATATTTAAAGTTTGTTACAATTTCTACTTTCATACGATGAAAATTTAAGTATAGTATTAAGAGGGTTCTATTTTAATTATAGTTCGATCATTCATTCATTAATAAAATAAGGGGAAGGGTAAAAAACATAATAAAATAATAATAATAATAATTTATAGACAGTATTGTATTTCAGTTATTTTCGAGATTCCAAATAAAAAATATTACGGTTTCAAATACTGTTTTCAAAGACAGCTTAAGTAACACATTGAAATTTCTTTGAATTTGTAGACATGCAACGTTGTTAAAGTGCATTTTATTCAATAGCTGTTTATAGAAAGGTTTACATAATTGTAGTAATTTAATATAATCCCAAGTCAAGTATTTTACCGAATGTTACAGATCGAAAAAACAAACAGTGCGACAGACAGGTAAGTAGACAAGAATATATATATATATATATATGGAAACAAATGAAATATAACGAATACATATACTGACATACAGATTAACAAAACATAATATTAAATGAAGCAGACAAAAAAATAGTCTACAGCAGTGATATTGAATACATAATTAATCTGTCTAATGCTTAACAATATTCAATATGTTTACTGCCAGCACCGTTTCTACAAATAATTAAAAAGGAACACTTAATACTTGAGATCTTTTATGCTGAAATCCATGTTTGTTTGCATTTTAAATGAATATTCGAAAATATTGAATTTTTTTTTATGTTGTTATAAACTGCTATGAAATAAATTAACACCACAGTGTGATTAAATATTTCTCAGATGTATTTGTAGCAGTTTAAAAATATAGCTAACCTAAATTAAAACTTCGTATTTTGTGATACAAATAAATATAAAACACAAGAACAGAGTAATAAAAAGAAACAAACAAATATTCTACCTCTTTACTCTTTTAAACTGATTTTTTTTTCAAAGACGCTTTATTATATTTTATTTGATTTTGGAACAAACGTAGATGTTCTTCTCCGGAAAATATCACATATTAATTCTTGATCATGCATATTTTGTGTTTTGTTTTTTCATGCTATAGATAACTAGAGAACGTGCATGTTTTTTTCGTTCGTCATTTAAATTTTTGTTTTATAGCTAAAGAAATAATAATAGCATCAAAACAAAAATAAATGAAATAAAGAAGGAAACAAAATCTGGCAAAGTTTATTTTTAAAGCTACAGTGATTAACGTACGTCAGTTATAAAAAGTTAAAATTTCAGTGCAAATTCACCTTTTTTAATAATTAAAATTAATAAAGATACAACTAAATGTAAATATATTGGTTGAAGGTGCGTAAAAACATACATAAAAACATTTAAAAGTACATTAAAGTCCTTTTAAAATCAAAACGCTTTTTCAACTTAACTTACTCGGTCATCATCAGTGAAAAACTAATAGTTAAGTTGAGTTGTTGTCTGTTCGCGTCTTCTAGCTTGCCCGGACTTGTACGTCAGTTATTTTTTGAATTCTCAAATGGAAACTATTCTGGTTACAATGGAGATTAAAAGGTAATACCTCTTTGACGTCTTGAAATTTAAAGCTGTTCTGAAATTTTTTTCATTTTCCAAAGAAATACGAAGTGTGTATAAAAACCTATTTAGACTAATTTATTATGCACGTATCAAAATAGAAAACCGTATTTTTTTTAGTATATTCATTAAAAAAGGGCGGCTTTCCAGCTGGACCTGTAAACTCATCGTAGATTGATTTAGTGCAGTGCTATAAAAGAAATAGTTTTCTTTGTCCAACAGCTAGTGAAACGCGTGAAACTGTTTTAATAAATTTGCTTTTTTAGTGAAATTACATCAATTTAAAGTAAAATGTAAGTTTCCAACCACAAATTTTATTAATTAAAGTTACAGAGAATATTTTCATATCATTTTTCGAAAAAAAAAGTGCTGTTTATTTCACTAGAAAAATATGTGACAATTAATTTAAAAAAAGTTAGAAGTTCCTTGAAAATCCTTGAATCCTCTACCTACACAGGTAGAATGTATTTTAATAACGCTATTCTGTAAAAAAAGCTTAAAATTTTCGTTACTGTTTACTCGCTGCGGTACGTTCTTACTTCTATAGCTCCAAAATTGCCCACTCATTTTCGATAGCGATTTTTAACTAATGAAAATATATGTTTTTTGTGTATATACAGAGCACTTTAAGCCACAGTATATATAAAAAAAAATCGACATTTTGGTCTTTGTAAAGTGGTGTTACCCCTTAACTCTTTGGAGGGTGGTTGGGTATTTTTTATCCCACCTAATTTTAATCAAGATTTGTACCAGAAACTTTAAAAAAAAGTTTACTTTTGTAACTGTGGTGTAAAAAAACCCAAAAACTATAAATTTGCAGTGATGGAACAGAGGTGCACAATTTGGGCAATTGTCACCACTAGATTTTAATAGTATTCTTCGACTTATAAAATCCCAAATATTATGTACTTAAATAAGACAAAGAATACTATTGAAATTTAGCGGTGTAAATTGGTTCTGTGGTGCGCCACTGTTCCATCACTGAATTTGCATTTTATATTTTCAGATAAAATATTTCGAAAATTTTGGTGTGCATTCTACATTACAGAAACACAATTATTTGTGTCTGAAAGAATTAAGTAACATATTTAAACTTCTTTAAGGTTGAGGAAACACAACGCCATCAAGGGGAGGTTTACTATCTTTTGTGCAAAATGTTTTTCGGGAATTTGTTTCTTGAACCAGAATAAAGATAACAAGAAAGAAAAATCATGCGTAAAGCATAGATTATGTAACACTTTCCAACGCTTCCAAAATAATCTTACAAATCATACCGTTTAATAAGCTAAAAGATAACATCTAATTAAACAATTTGGAAAACGCATAAAATATTTAAAAACATAATTTTAGGAATTTCCAACATATACAATATTCGGAAAAATATCCAAATACTTTTATTCAGCCCTGTATATGATCTATAGATTTGTATATATACTACATAGGATGCTAAATTTTTGTTCAGTTAGGAAACGCGTAGCGCAGTTTAAAATTCTCCGTCAGGAGTTTCTGTCAATAAACGGAAATGTGTTCGCGAACTTTTGTGCTTCCCTGTATAGGATCTACAGAATTTATATACACCACGTAATAGAAAAAAACGAGTTAAAATTAAAATTGCGTTCAGTAGCTTAAAACGCACTTCCAGGAATTATTGTTAACAGACAGTAGATAATTATTTTGTGTGTCCCTGTAAATGAACGATGACTGCTCTACACACAATATTCTGTAGTAAGCCTCTTGTAATGAACCTTAGTGATATATATAAATTTCAATGCGTTAAAATAGTGAAACATAATTTAAATAAACAGCAGACGATTTTTCTCCATAGACGTAATGTAACGGAATTCTTTTGACTGTCTCTGTAAAGTAATTATAAGTGCTATCCACACCCTATTCCATATTAAGCTTCTTCTAATGCACCTTAGTGATATATATAAATTTCAATGTGTTTAAAATAGTGAAACATTATTTAAATAATCCGCAAATGATTTTCCCCCATAGACCGCAATGTAACGGAATTCTTTTGAATGTCCCTGTAAAAAAACTATAAGTGCTACACACTTCCGTTGAAATAGGGAACATGCTATAGATAACGACAATAACATATAAAAATTGCAGAGCAATCCGAGCATATTTACGGGAGTTAGAGCACGGCCAGACGGCCAGACGGCAGACGGCAGACGGCCAGACGGAAGACGGCCATCCGGCCAGACAAACCGAAGTCATAAACACTTTTCAACTAGGTTGGAAAGTGTTAAAAACTGTTGTTTTTGGAAAAAACTCACAAACGTCTATATTTATATTATTAGAAGTTTACATAAACTCCATGATTTTTATAAACCGGTAAAATATTTGAAACTTTGCTTCATATGAGGGAGAGTGCATGCCGTTTATCTCCAATCGGTGGTAATTTCATTACAACTAAGTCACATAACTATCACCGTTTCTGTTATTTTCAATCAATTAATACCAAAAATTTTATTGAATAATTAATTAAATAAAAAATACATAAAATCAATAAACAAAAGAAAATTGCGAAATTATTTTTTTTGTCTTTATTTAATTATCTATAAAAACTGTAACAACAACAACAACAAAAAAAAACCTATACGCTACAATTGTCTGTCTATTCTGTAAATTATTGCTACAAGGTGGAAAAGAATGTGTGGCAATGATTTTTTTGGGGGGGGAGGGGGGGGGAGGCTGATTTTTTTTAACATCTTACTCAAATCACCGTCTGTTTTCGGCTATAACGTTTCTTTTCAGCAGTTTGAATTTTTATTTATTTTTACTACTATCTTATAAATTTAAATTACTATTTTAAATAAATATTTTATTTATAGTTATATTCGTCAAATCTTAGTCTCTTTCGACTTTCCAGCATAATGCTGGCATAGCTCCGACTTCCTATTTTCGAATTGGTCATTGCACAGCCAGTTCTCATAAATAGACCATTTTCTATGTCCTATTCATTTCGTCTTATGCTAGTGCTGAAGACTTTTTCCTCATTTGTTAGTTTCTATCCTTAACTTATTATTGTAGTATATGTACTGCTGCTAGACTTTTTTCATGGCCCCCTAAGATGTGTTACACAATTTACTCATCTCCAGAGCGACGAGTTGCTTGCAATTAGGAAGCACCTGAATACATCCAATGTTAACTGTTCAGTAACCATTTAATTGAAAATATTTTACATTTCAGATGATGTTTATTTGATTTGAAGAAAATAAACCGGAAGGTTAGCTGCTATGCAGTCATTTGAAACCAATTTCTGAAAGATAATGATATTCTCTATAGCATAAACTAACATTTAGCCAAAAAAGTTCGTAATTGGCAACATGTCGGCCACTTGAAATATTTCCACTGGTGACACTGATTTCATGTTTTAGAGTAACAGTGCAATTTTCAAAAAGCTCAAACATGACGTAATTGTCAATGGATTTGTATTTCGCCTGTTCTGAAATTAAGGCTTGTAAATTAAAATAAAAATTGAAATTGAATTTACATAGTCATGCTAATGGGAGTTTTAAGTTGTTTTAAATATATATATTTCAGAGTTCGTTTCTCAACAATCTGCAATACTAACATCTTCCTATTCTTTTAACAGGTTAATGAACCGGTTTGTAATTTTATTTTCGTTGCTTTTTAAGAAAAGAAAAGCTTTCTAAATTAAGCCGCGTTCTAATGAAACAAGATTATTGTATCGAAAAAATATATGATTGAATAATTGAGTTCAAAAAGAAAATACTTACTGTTTTCTTTGGTCACAAAATGGTTGAGAATTGGTTTTAAATTGGTTTAGATACTAAACTCTTAGTCTGAAGTTTACGAAAATGAACACAGCTCTTGCGACAGTAGCCTGTAACATATTCGGCAAATCAGAGATCAATCGAAGGCACAGTTTCGACGATATCGTGTTCACTCATACATATTTACATGCAGACATCATCGTAAAAATACAAAAAACAGTCACTAAGGAAATGAAAACGTAAGTAAATATCAACATACACAGTTTCAATTGTTTAATCATAAAAAATACTTGCAGACATCATCGTAAAAATACCAAAAATAGTCTCTGGGCTCCTGAAAAAACGTAACAAAATATCAACATGCACGCATACATACACACATATATATGTAATCATTCTAAAAGGAGCAAAAACAGATTCAGGGAATATCAAAAGGTAAATATATTTTACACTTTCCATAATCTGGTTTTTATCAGGATTACAATACTTGAATACATAGAAAAGTGAGCGCCCCGTTTGAAAAAATCCTTTGACGCTCTCTCCATCATATGAAGCAAAATTTCAAATGATTACGATTGAAAAATTTCATTGTGCTTATCTAAACTTAAATAAGTATAGAGTAAAAACCCTTGAGTTATTTACTTATAATCTGTAACCTAGTTAAGAAAAATCCCAATAACCATTTTTTTATCATCTGCCAAGAGGTAGGAAGTTTTCACTTATATTGCATTTCAATCAATAATCGTTTATAGAAAAGTTTTTATGATTGTAATAGTTTAAATCGTCGCTAGTCAAGCGTATTAACGAATAGTAGAGCGCGGAAAAACAAATGGTAAGACAGACAGGTAAGGCAAGGAGAAATATATATATATAAAATAACGAATTATAACAGATACAAACGGATAATACATACCTTAAATAAACAGTCACTATTCCAAACAAAGCAAAATTATAAATACAATCGTAACATTAGAACGGCTGGAAAATTTAAGTTATCAAAAAATACTGTAAACGAGAATTCTTATGCAATACTGTTTAACTTAATTACTTAATTTATTTTTGGGTTTTACGTATCTGACTTATATAAGAAAATTTTTGTTCGAATCAAAATATACTTATTTTGTCCCCGTCAAATTGACCACTATGTTTTAGTGTTAAACAGTGATAATATTTACGCAATTAATTTATTTAATGCTTAAAATATTTCAATATTTTTAATGTCAACATCTTTTCAATAAATAATAAAAATTAAATATTTAATATTTTAGATCTTCCATGTTTTCTACATTTCAAACGAATATTCGACAATCTTTTAAATTTTCAATCATGTTGTTTCAAACTGCTACTTAATTAAATTAACATCGTGGCTTTATTAAATATTTCGCAGATGTACTTGTAGCTATTTCAAAATAAGGAAATTGATATTAAGACTTAGTATTTGCGATACAAACATATCTAAAACATGAAATCTGAGAGTGGTTAAAGAAAACATAAAAGTCGACATCAGTTTTCTCTTTTAAACTGATTTGGATGTTTACGTATTTACTTTAATAATTTTTTTTATAATTTTATTTGATTTCTTAACGCACGCAGATGTTCATCTCCCGAAAATATCACTGATGAATTCTTAATCATACATTTTTTGTTTTGATGTTTAGTGGCTGTTGATAGTTAGAAATGTTTCATTTGCATGATTTGTTCGTTCGTTATTAAATATTGCGTTAGAATGAGAAAATTAATAAATCTAGCAGACTTTATTTACTCGTCAGAGTGGGTAAATTAAACGAAGAATTTTAATTTTTAAATTACCTTTATTTTAAATATTCTCCAAAAGCTTTACATTGTAAGTACCTACATTGTAAAAGATACTCCAAATTTCATGATTTTACTTGCATAAACGCCCACTTTTTATGTCCCCCGAGTTTTGGTAGAGCAAGTGCGGGTTGGGAAAACCCGACTTAAGGCCTAGGACCTGGCTCCCTTTTGGGTGTCCAGCTCCGAAGCTGTTGGGGGACCCCGGTTCATCCACAAGTGTAACGTAGTGGTTTTTCAAGAGGACGAGAATCACCACAAATCGCAACGACCTAATGTCGTCATTCGCTTGGGTTCAATAGGAGTGATGTGCAGGTGGCGCTTGCTCCTACTGGTCTCAGCGTATATGGGAGGCCTCTCCTGGTCGGGCGCGTTATAAGTCCCCCAGGACTTGGGTGCGACGGTAGACGTATCTGGCGGCGCAGCTCAGTTTTACATAAATGCCCACGTTCCGATTTTCTCCTCCATGTACATAAAACCGAGAATTTTTTTTTCACTAGGAGTTAATAAACATTTTAGATATTTAATTAACATTTTATGAAATAATTTTTCTGGTTTCATTTGTGTGTTTGTCTTGGGAAAAAAATCCTGAAAGTTTGGCAGCTATGGTTTTAGAACCAGTGGTTGAAAGCTGCCATTAATATGCCTGTTATTGTCAGTTGTATGATTTTCCTATGACGTCCCTCATAAATATCAGCATACGTCTAAAAACAAACGCCATATAATAATGTTTGGCATTCCTTCCAAGTAAAATTACCTAACAGTGTAAGTACAACTGCCTATGGAATCCGTTCAGTAGAAATTATGACCCTTTTGCAGCTTTAAATACAATAGATTATACAACCCTTTTTTTAAACAAATGAAGCTAACAGTAAGAAATAAAGAATCTTCCACAATTTTTAACACCTTAATAACAATTTATACAACAACGATTTCTTTCCAGGATCGGAGTGTTTTTATTATAAATAACAAGACAACAGTAAGCAAATTTGTCACTGAAAAAGATAATCTGAGAGTCAATATGATATATTTTGCTTAGGATAATAATGGCAATTTTTTTAAGAAGTAAATCATTTTAAACTGAAAGAAATATCAGACAAACGTAATCGCAGCAGTACAAGTTCTGTCCCTTACTCATTAAAATTGGGCCCAGTTTTGTAGTGCTTTTATCGCAGCTGAAAATAAAGGATATTTCGTGTTAGCTATCTATCTACAGACAAACATGCACACACACACATACACGCATATATATATAACGATAATTACGTTATATGTTGTAGTTGGAGTAAAGCTGATAAACAGAAGCAAGAGCACACATGGTCCTACAATGAAAATAAGAACGGCGGTTGCGTTATTCGATGATATAATTAGTTATAAGTGATCAGCAGTCGTAAATGGCATAATAATCTCGTTGTAGTCTCGATGTGGCGGAATGGGCAATGGAATGAATAAACAAGAGGCGATTCTCCATTAATTAAACGAACAAGGTCTCTTCAAATCCAATGTTTTATTCAAGTTATTTCGATTGTGCAGTTTCCACCTAACAGGAGTAGCCGTACCATCGCTACGTCATCAAATCATTTGGGGAAGTATTTGGAACACATTAAAATTAAACATACGAGCAGCCAGGGAATTGTTGACAAGTAAAAATTCGACTTATTTCTGAGGGAAAATCGCAGGTAGCTGCTTTTTGTTACCTAGCGCAATAATACAATTTAGGACGTAGAACGCGTACTGAACCAATGAGGAATTAAATAAGACGCGTCATGCAACGTCACGACGAATGAAAGATAATTAGTAAAGAGTTTGGACAAAGATGAAGTGAACGGATTTTATAGTAAAACGTAACTTAGAGCGGGAAATGAAATTCGGAATAAAAATGAAAATGGCTCTCAAAGAACATTCTAAAAACCCAGAAATGATCGGAGATCATGATAAAAATTAAGAATAACTAAAAGCTTTATATTTAAGTAATTTGGACAAACTAAATATTAAATAAAAGGGAATTTAACAGAGTTAACGATAGAGCTAATTTGAGAATAAGGATTTAGTGAATATAGAGTAGCAATTTAGAATAAAACAGGGAAAATCGTGAAAGCAGATCTAATAATGTAACATATATATATATATGGCGTAATTTATGGCGCATTAGTAATTCTTAGCAGAGCAATCGTGGTTATCTATTTTTGCAGACTGTAAAATTTATTTTACTAGAAGAAATCCAGCTATAACGAATAGCAGCCAGTTCATGGCTAAAACGAAGCAGGTGAAGCAAAATCTATTAAGAAAATCTATTAGAATCCCTTCTAAATACTAATTCAGATAATAATGGATAATAACGGAGAGGCTCTGGTTTCTTTAACAACATGCAAACATATTTAAATGCAGCAGGTAGTTTCGCTAATAATCGATGACAATCCAATCCAACTAACTTATTAATAATGCTAAATATTCCTAAAAAACGAATTATATGTATAATAAATTTAAATTTTCTATATTCTATAATCCAATAACCTACTTATTCCTACCTTAAATACTTTTTTTTCAACTATTTCGCATTTTTAAATTTACGAACTAAAAGTTCGTAATTCCAAAAATAAAACAAGATGGTTGCTGGCAGTGCCTGATTAACAACAGAGCAAACTTCCACCAGTAAAAATGAATAGAATTTTTTTAGTCTTATTGATGCCACTAATTTTACATGCATACGGCGCGGCGTTTAAATAAGACAAATATTTCTATAAAAATTTACTGGTGGAAGTTTGTCTGATTAACAACAGAGCAAACTTCCACCAGTAAAAATGAATAGAAATTTTTTGCCTTATTCATGACACTAATTTTACATGAATAAGCGTTTAAATAAGACGAATATTTCTATTAAAATTTACTGGTGAAAGTTTGCCCAGTTGGTAATCAGGCTCTGGTTGCTGGAGAACAAAATGACAAACATATATAATTTTTCAATATAATAAAACTAGCTACAATTTTGAGTTTCGAGATTGTGCAGAGAGTTTTATACCGTCAGGCATAATAAATAATACAGTGACACACAAATAAGCTGTAATTTCAATCAACTGGATTGAGGTTTGGATTGTATTTCAACAAATCAGTGAACTTCGAGGGTGTTTAACCCTTAATTGCATAGTGACGTAAATTTCCATCACTTTTTATGTAACTTTTAATAAATAAATCAACTTCTTCGCCACCACTATATTTATATAGAAATATTAATCCAATAAATTTCCCGTGAATTATGTTGCTGAACAAAGTTAAAAATCCCTATTAAAATTTCTGGTGTCTAATATTTAATATACGTATAAAAAAACACAATTGTAAAAGAAAAACTCATGCAAAGAAGGGTTAATGCTGCATATGAAAAAAAAATGTTTGATAGGGCTTAGAAATAGCAGCAAAACTTGAACGCGTCTTAAAAAATAAGAACGAGGTTTAGTTTAAGTAGAAAGAATTTCAAAATGGAATGATTTTAATAGGGAAAAACAAAGATACAAGCCATGCAATTAAGAAATGTTAGAATATAGAAATTTAAAATTCATTATACATATATTCATTTTTCAGAAATCATGCTAATGGAATTTCGGAGCTTTCCGCACTAAAAATAGATAGATGATTTTTTAGTGCCAGAAAGGTCCAAAATTTCTCAAAATTCAAAGTGTCATAACTCCCTGAGTTTTGGTCGTAGAAGAATCGAATTTTCACTGATTTACTTTAACAGATGATGACGTGCATGCCGTTTATTGTGACAACATATTAATATGTATCATGACTCGAGGAATCAAATGAAGTTTACGTTTAATGGCAACTTTCAAGTCAAACACTTTTCACGAACTCAACTTATACACATTCATTTTTAAACTATATACTTGTACACCTTCGCTGACCCAGAAATCGATTGGAGTGAGGTTAGATGACCGTTACTACTATTTATTGTTTTTTCCCGAGTTTATGATTTTGCAATGCGAAAAACTTAATGTTGACAGTTGAAATTTTCAAAATCTTGTTTCGTTTCTATAATCATAACCATGATATCTTATTGCCATTCTTCACTATATTTTCCAGAATATTCTTTTAAAAAGCCACATCTGCAATTTCATCGATTCATCAAACATTGCAGTTGCCAAGGGCTCATATAGGCAACGTTTTTTATGCACAACCTGTAATTTGACTAATAAATTTTGGCTTAATCTACGGGACTAGTGGCGTACATTATTTCGTTACTAGCCAAAAAGTTTATGGTGTGGGTGTAGGAATATCATCCCCATTAAATCAACGTAGAATTCTGTTACGAATAATAGTCTATTATTACGAATAATAGTCTATAATATGCTACTACGAATAATAGTCTATAATATGCTATTACGAATAATAATCTATTTAAGGTATAACATTTTATACAAAATTTCTAATACAAGAACAAAAATTTTTCTTGACTGATATAACTTTGAAAAAGGTCCGGATCCATATGACCAATCCTCTGGGTAAGGTCTTAATCTGATATTTTTATTTGCTGTGGATTACATTTCAAACTGGCATTATTTGAATTACATATAAAATTGAAAGTAAGAAACAGCGGTTTTATATTTAGGAAAAATTAAAGTTTTATGGAGTAGATAAATTTTTTTACTCCTTTAAAGTTTTTTTCTTAGATAAGAAAAATTGCTTGTTGTAAATAAAACATTTTTTGTATTTGAAAATTTAAATTATGCGCAAAAAGAATAGTAATAATTTACTAAAATCTTTCGAAATCCAACGAATCTCCAAAATTTATATATTTAGGAAACAAATCATACATTTAAATTTTCTCAAATCGATATTTTAAGCTAGTATATTTTTCTTAAGATTTCTTCCTTTTAAATAAATAAAATTTCTTTTCCTATGGATTTTTATTGAGGAAAAATTCCATAAATGTCTGAATATAACATTCCAAATTTATCTGCAATATTTGTTTAGTTTTAAACTGCTATCCTCCCCTTATTTTCTTTAAAGTTATATTTTTTAAAAGATGTCCGTGTGTTTTTTATTTTTTTTTGTCATTTGTATCGGGAATTGAACATAAAAATACCGAAAGATCCTTTTTACAGATATATACACTTAAATGCACATACATTCTATGTACAGCCATCCAAAAAAAAAAAAAAAAAAAAAAAAAAAACCTCATGCTAACTCTCCTTATGCAAATCATCCTATAAAAATGTGACTAATGCGAGTCGATTGCTATTAACATCTATTAATTTAATACTGTACTTAAAATTTTCTTAGGAATCGTTTATATATATAAATTGTATCAACCTCGAAACTTTTTAGTACTAATAATTAATTTCGACATCATATTTAAATTATCCGGTAAACGTTATCTTAGGATACCAAGTGCTAAATCATTAGGCCAAGTAGTTTGGGAATTATGCAGGTTTTAAATTTGGAATTCCTAATGTTAAATTTAGCCACCACTGATTTTCGGAAACGTTTCCGATTATTTTTTATAGTGTATTAATCAGTTTTATGAAACAGGAATATCTCTTTTTGGATGTTATCAATTCTCAATTGAATATTTTCAGCTCCGTAATTGAAATTATACACGCAAGAGTAACAGAATAATATAAATTTTAATCTTAATGTTAATGCTAATAATGTATCACGTTTATATGCAAAACAGGTTAGTTGAACATGAAAATGTTTACTTCAGAATTGATAGCATCCAAAAAATCTATATTCTAGGTTGAGAAAACTGATTAATACCCTATAAAAATTACCTCGGAAACGTTTCCGAAAATGAGTGACAGCAAGTGTTTTTTGTTTTTATAAATGATTTTTTAAATTTACAAAATATATTAGTATCTGATGTTTCTAAAGACAAAAAACGCTTCTTGGAATCATTAAAAACTCAAAAGAGGTTATTCTAGAGGTTCTTATTGTGGTTATATTATAATTTCCTACATTAAGAAACATTTGTCTTTAGTTACAGTGGACTTACTGAAAAGATATTTTAATGGCGCCGGTTTTTGAGCTCGCCATTAATATGACAAGGCATTAAGTAAAGTGAGTGGCGAATCAAGTTTATTTTTTGAGGAATTATTTTTTTATGGAAGCTCTTGCCGGAATTAACGAACTTCACAAATGTTGGCCAAACAATATTATACAGTTTATAGGGGAAATGTGCCTAATATGAGACATACTTTGTGTAATTAATATTTGAGTAGTAAGATTTGAAATAAGCGCAAGTTTGTTAATGTTGGAAGTAAGCGGTATCATTATACAATACAAAAGATTCACTAATTTTTAATTTCTGTAAAGAATAGAAACATAACTTTAAAGACAATAAAGAGAGACCATTTTTAAGCAGTTTAAAAAAGGTGTCCTAATGTGAGACAGTCCAAAAAAATTCGCAGCACTGACTATTTTAAGAACTGTTTGAATTTGTATAAGTCAATAATGTTTCGTTTATGTTTTGAGCTTCCATTTGCAATATTCAGGGCACAAGCAAATTTCTTCTTTCGCACCACAATATTCGTGAGCCCAGCAGTAACATTTTGTGACCAGTGCAAACTTTCCACTGTGCCTAAAGTCAGAAAAGCGGCCTGTGCAGATTTTTGATTGCTGCAGTCGTGTTCTGTTAGGATATGATGTAATTAGATGAGTAGAGCTTGAAGGCGATACTATTTCATATTACGTTACCTATAGTGTCTCATAGCCGGACCTCAGATTAGGCAACAAAAGCCTTAACCTCGTGGCTTCCAGGTTCAGTAAAGCATAAAACTATTTACCCTAATTTATAGTTCAGATGATTTTAGATCAAATAAAATCATCTAAATACAAAATTCAAATACAGTCACCTTTACAGAAATAGGTCTGCTCAAAGCAAACACTGCAGAACACTTTTCACCGTGCCTGTTGTCAGAAAAACGGCATGTGCAGATTTTTGATTGCTGGAGTTGTGTTCTGTAAAGAGATGATGTAATTAGCTGAAAAGAACTTGAACGGGGTAAAATCTCATGTAACTTTACTCAAAGTATCTCATATTAGGAGCTCAGCTTAGTCAACAAAAGCCTTAACCTCATGGTTTCCTCGTTCAATTTAACATAAAACCTATTCATCCTAATTTATAGTTAAGATGATTTTATGACAAATAAAATTATCTATATATAAAAATCAAAAACACTCACCTTTACAGAAATAAGTCCGCTCAAAGTAAACACTGCAGAATACTCAAAATTTTAAAAAGTTTTAAATCGCTCTCGCACCACGCCTAACAACAGGAAACTGGCCTTTTTGTTTCAAGGGAGTCTCTACAATGCCTCAGGAAGTAATTCAGGAGATTATCGCCAGAGACCAACACTTACTGTGTCTAGAATAGATGTGCCTTATATTAGGAAACTATCGCATATTACGCACCTTTCCTGTAATACAGTCAGAAACCACTTTTTAAAATAGCTATTTTACAATAAACTATTCTGTAGAATAAAGTTTTTTATAAACCAAAGTGACACTTTTAAAATAATCAAAATACTACTACATAAAACGCTTTAAAAGGTGGAATCTATATAATATTTTAAAATAATGATTATAATGTACTGTCGTGGTAAAAAGTATAGCCTCCAACTAACTCTGCCTCAAATTATCGTATAAAATATGACCAATATCAATCGATTAGTAATTATATCTACTAATAATACTATATTTAAATTTTGCTTAACACATTGAGTGCCATGTGTACCGCCGACGACGCTACATATTTTATTTTTATTAGAGTGCCGTGTGTACCGCCGGCGGTCATATGTAAATCTAAATTTAAAGCTTATTAATTTTGATGACTATCCAGTATCATGCCTGTTCTATGGCACCTAGATAAAGCATTTTTTGCGGACAGCCGGCATAAAATAAATACATAATAAAATAAATACATAAAATAAATACATAATAAAATAAATACATAATAAAATAAATACATAAAATAAATACATAATAAAATAAATACATAATAAAATAAATACATAAAATAAATACATAATAAAATAAATACATAAAACACATTTATTTATTATTATTATTATTTTTTTATAAATTTTACTTACACTTGTAATAAATATCACTGAAGTTATTAGTTTACCGCTAAATGAAGGGCTGCCACTGGCGACTATTTTTAATTCTATTTCGCGCTACTTTCACAAAACAAAATTTTTTCACATACGCCTCGACCTGTGCAAGAAAAATATACTACAAAATTATTTTTTTTAAATAGTGGTGCGAATAAAATATAAAAATTGTCGGCCGTGGCTGCCCTGTAAATGTAATAATGGCACCCTATGAAAACTTAATTTATATATATGGTGGCACTCAACGTGTTATGGGATCGTCTAAATATAGAAATTGTAGCAAACGTAAACATTTTCAAGACCAGCACTAATTTTGACATCATATTTGGCTTGTTCGATAAATTTATCCTTCAGATACCAAACGGGAAGTAATTCGGTTAAGTAGTTTAGAATTTATTCAAGTTTAAAGTTTGGAACTCCTAATATTAATTTAATATTTAATAATTGAAAAACAGGTTGCAATGAAGGTAGATTTTTATGCATAGCTCAAAAACTACTTAGCAGAATCAACTGTTATTTTTTCGCATATTTGAAACTTTTAAAAATCGATTTCTGTTAAAAAAATTCATAGGTTATAATTCATATTTTGTTTCTCTCATTTCACCTCTTTCTGTGAATTTTTTAGAAACCGTTCTCAGTAAGCAATTAAAAGTTAAAAGTAAACACCAAGCCAAATTTCAAGTTTTTAGCCACTTGAGTATCAGAAAAATCCCAATTTTAGGAAGTTTTTTGCTCCTGCAACTCTCTGGGGATAGCGGTACCAACATAAAATACAGCCTGTGTTGGAGCAGACCATCACTTGGCGAACATTACGTTTGAATTCGGTTTTCCAGGGATTACTCCCTACAAACAAACAAACAAACTTTTCTTTTTTATAATATTAGTATAAATTTATTTAGTGGATATATTTAAATTAAATCATTCCATGCTATTGCTTGTGTTGATGTTTATGAAGAAAAAAGCCTCATATATTTCTACTTATAATGATTAAAATTTATCTGTACTTTTTTTTCCCTCAAAGATATTTTTTTCTTGTTTTTTAGTGATATTTAAAGAAAAAATCTCCGTGCTATTCATGATCTTTTTATACTGATGTGGGATTTAAATTATTCTTTCAGATTAGTCATCTTTCCTTTGAAGTTTCCGAAGAGCTTGTGAATTTATGAAGCGGAAAAAAGAAATTTACTTTTTAACATACCGATAATCATTAAAATGTTTAAAGAACTAGTATTTTTTGTCTCTTAATTATTTTTTTTTACTCATGTAAAATATAAATATTAGTGTCAAACCCCATAAAAATGTTTGAATTTTTTTATACGCAGTTTTTGTGAAATTTTAACACCATGAAGATATTTGGTCTTTAAATTACTGCATATAAATCTCAATTAGATTAATAAAAGGGATAGTTAAAGATATTGGGGTGAGTTTCTATTCAGTTTTCTTAGAGTAACATAAAAATACCTAAAGATAGAATACACGTGCATGTATCACTCACGTGTAAGAAGTGACACAAATCCAAAAAAATCATTTTGCGTATTATTTCCCTAATAGACTGATATAGATGCGTCTTGCTACAGGAAAAGTATGATACGTGTACTTAAGCGGAAAACAACTAGATTATATGTCACTTCCTCACCATACAAAGAAGGCAAATTAAATTTACTCAATCCTCCCTATTCCTTCTACGTTTTGATTCTTAAGGGTTTTACGTTTCTATGCACGCTTTTACAGCTGCATGCAATGCTAAAAACTACAATTTTATACTAAAAAAATAATCAAATCTTCTTTTGCCTCTCCTGTGAAATATAGATTTTTTGAGTTTTTTCTTCCGGGTAAGCGATATCCGCATATGTATGCTGTTTGAATACACACATTCAGTTATGAACACAGTTTGTCGAAAAAGGTCTCGGACGGGTTATATTACCGGCCAATAGATGGCACTGTGTGTCCTCAGGTGATGTCGAAAGCACGACTACACCTTGAATTGTAAAGCACTTCAATTTCACTTTGCTATCTGTTGTGTGATGCTAAGTGCATCCAGTTTGTTGTAACAGAGTAACTTTATCATGTCGGAGCTCACGAAGGTTGAACAACGAACGAACATAAAATTGAAAGTACTAACGTTACTGGACGTTGCTATTTGGAAGTGTTGAAGTGTTTCATTGCCACAGTACGCAGAATTCGTCCTGTGTACCGACCGAAAGGCATAGATAGTTGGTCGTTCGTGCACGTCAATGTACCAGCACACACTTCGATCATTGTGCGGGAGCTTCTGGCTTCTAAAGAAGTTGTCGTGCTCAACCATCTTCCTTACTCCCCAGATTTATCCACCTGTGACTAAGTCCTGTTATCGAAGTTGAAATTATACCTAAGGGGACCACCTCAAGCGACATCGACCAATTAGTTGACGCACAAATTTAAAGGCGGATTTCCAGAAGTGTTTTGATGACTATTACTTTCGTTGTAAAAAAAAAATATATATCTGTTTAGTCCAGCGGGGATTAATTCGAATAAACATAGGTCAAAATTTTCATTTCAATTCCTATTTTTTTCTTTATAGGATCAATGCGGGACATTTTGGGACACACATTGTATACAAACATTTTACATATTTAAATGTATGACTTCTAAGTATGCATTTTATGCAGGGTATGTGTCAGTAGCAGGTTACAAACTTTAAGAGGTAGTGCAGTACACTACAGCAAACAATTTTTGTAGTGTAGAAACCATGTCTAAACGTATTTATTTAGAAAATAAAAAAAAGAGTGTCTCACTCCAACCTGAAGCTGGATTGTTGTTTATGACTTTAACAGTGATAAAGATATTTTAACTAAATTTTCGAACAAATTAAACATGCTTTGTGTAAAATGTAACGATATGATGGTGGAAGGCGAGGGAAGTGGACACTACTTGCATACACACAGCGTTAAACCAGTCGCTCCATATTTTGGAATGTTCTTGATATTACATACAGTAATACTGATACTATAATGTGCAATTACGGCACTTCCGATAACGGTAATACCATTTAACATCAGGCGAGGTAAGTCTTTGAAAAGCTGGTTAAAATATCGTTACTATTGCTAAAGTTATAAACAAACAATTTATTAATGTCGTGTTTATTGGTCAATTGTTTCCTGGTTTATTGGTCAATGTAGTTTTGATTCAATAAATGGATTGCGACACTGGTTTCCTATGCAAATATAGTTGTAGTGTGTCGCTGGATGAAACAACCATCACCACACCTGGTACTAAGATACACTTTATATGCACATCATATTCTACTTCGGTGCATTTAATAACTATATTTTTCGTTGTCTGCAAATTAAACCTTTCATCCTATTACGTTTTTCATGTTTATACCGAAAAAAACCCACTACACACACACACACACACATATATATACACATATATTTAGGGATATCAAAGTTGCCGTTTTTCTAAAATATTAAACACGTATTTTTCCGTTTTTCAATCTCATGTATATTTCTCGAGTTATTGGAGCGTTTCCAGACATTGCAATGGTAACGATTCTCACAGCATTGCACTCAATTACAGCGCCAGCTACAATGTTTCGAAGAAAATGTTCACTACAAAAGCTACGTATTTTTTTCCGTAGAATCCGAATCTGCAATAAAAAATGGGGGGGGGGGTCATCATTTAAGATTTCAAAGTTCCCCCCGAGGGGGCAAAGTTGCGGGGGGCAACTTTCATATCCCTAAATAGATTTTTCAAAAACATTGAACATGCATTTTGCCGTTTTTCAATCCGATGTATATTTCTCGAGTTATTTGACCGTTTCCAGACTTTTCGGACACCTTGTATATATCTAATTATTAACAGCTGAAATTTATCTGCTCATTTGTTTTCTTATTTTATTTATTTATTTTTTTACCAAAAGTACTCTTTTCCCTTTTTTACGGTGTTTTTAAAGAAAAAATGTCCGTGTGATTCATGACCTTTTTATACTGATGCGGGATTTAAATTATTGCTCCGGATTAGTAACTTTTCCTCTTGAAATTTCCTGAGAGTGAGTGAGTTGATGAAGCGGGAAAGAGAAATTCACATTTAACGTGGCAATAACCATAAGAATGTTTAAGGAACTAGCATTTTTTTTTTCTCTTAATAGAATGTTTTAATCAGGAAAAATATAAATATTAGTGTCAAATCTCATAAAAAAGTTTGAAATGTGTTTAAACATAGTTTAGCAGTTTTTGCGTCTGCTTTATAAAAAATGAACTTTTAGCACTTTGAAGATTTTTGTTGCTTACATGACTGCTTATGAATTTTTACTATAAAAAAAAAGGGTTTTTAATAAAAAAGGGTATTTAATAAAAAATGAAAGTAAGTTTTTATTCAGTTAATAGTTATAAGGAACACTAAAATAGTAAAAGATACAAATATATACACACAGAGGCGCATGTATTTTGTGTCCACATATTTCAAAATTGTATGCATAAATTTTACATACGTATGGTTTCTATGTATACATTTTATATATACACATATGTATTTTATATATATGTGCGTTTAATAACTACTAGTAGGATAAAAACATTCGGAGACAGATCTGATCATTGTTGTCAATTTATCACGTTTTTTATTCAAAATATCTACCAGAATATTTGAATAATAATTTTTGTTTTAATTACTCACGGACAGTCTGTCCTATTTTCGGATTGGTCAGAAATGAGCCGTTTTCGAGATATCGAACAATTTGTTTATATACAGGGTGTATCTGAAATGCTTCAACAAACTTAGAGGGATGATAGTACTCATGAAGACGAACAAAAATTGCAATGGAACATGGGGTCGCAAATGACGTTTAACCCTTTCAGGGGCAGTGGTATGTATGTTTATGAAACCACTTGATTTTAATTCCAGAATGCCACAATGGCACCAGAATTTTGCTAAAATCTTTTCCATTTAATATGTATGTGAAATATAGCATTTTTCTTATTTAAAAATATTTTTTTTTTTAAATTCCGGTACCAGTCATTTATTTCACCATTTTAGTACTAAAAGTACTTTGCCCGTGAAAGGCTTGAAGGATGAAAATCGAGGAAAATGTTGAAATAAGAGTACATCTACGGAGCAACGACTGGCGGACTAAGCTATGTGTAATAATGTCCGCGGTCGACACTTTGAACAATTGTTGTAAAATATTTGTTTTCTCTGGTGTACCCATGTGTACCATGTTTTGTACCTATTCTGTGCAATAAATAATTTTCGAGAGTATATTTCTTTCTTGTCTCAGTTTGTCCATTTCCAGACTCATTTTCTCGATTTTAATCCTTTAAGCCTTTCAGGGGCAAAGTACTTTTAGTACTAAAATGTTGAAATAAATGACTGGCACCGGAATTTACAAAAAAATTTGTTTGTAAATAAGAAAAAGGCTATAATTCACATACTTATTAAATGGAAAAGATTTTAGCAAAATTCTGGTGCCATTGTGGCGTTTTGGAATTAAAATTAAGTAGTTTCATAACATACCACTGCCCCTGAAAGGTTTAAACGTCATTTGCGACCCCATCTTCCGTTGCATTTTTTGTTCGTCTTCATGAGTACTATCATCCCTCTAAGTTTGTTGAAGCATTTCAGATACACCCTGTATGTATTATAACGTATTTATGCTAAAATTTGTTATTTCGTTAAATTTGTAATTTTTACTGTTAAATGGCTTCCTGATAATGTAGTTATGTTACTTATGTTTAGAAATTAAGTTTGCACATCGAGTGGTTGCAGGTACTTTGTCGTATTGGAAGGAAAGAAAAATGGACTATACATTCTCTTCCAATTTCTCTTTCATGAGCTCTACGTCCCTTTGTTCTGACCACTGATCCAAAAGTAGGAGGGTCTGATTGTTGACTAGGGACTCTTTTTATCACAAAAGATCGGGCGAGAAGTTAGTTTCTGACATTACAGACATTCTATGAATTATTCTCTATGACCAACGACTTTTGACTTGCTTCTCTTTTATTCTTTCTCATAAGTGTCAGCAAAAATAAACAAATTGTGTGACATAAATTATCAGATTTCTCGAAAACAGCTCATTACCGACTGGTAGTTCTATTGAGTTTTTTACTGCTTACGACGAGATCTTTCCAACGACACCACCGTTGTCAAAATCCGAGAGTAACACTTCTTGTAGTTCCCTAGTCAAGACCTTTCCTCACTTTTTTATCTCTTTATATTTTTATTGATATATATATATATATATATATATAAAACCTACAGTTATATTTTTTTCATGACTCCTATAAGATGTGTTACACAGGCACTCATATATAAGGCGTGGAGTTGTCTTGCAACTGGGAAGCTCCTGGAAACTATAAATTGTTTAGCTGTCATTAATCCTTTCAGGGCAAAGTATTTCTATTAGTAAAATGCTGAAATGATTGAATGAAACCAGAATTTACTAACAAATTTATTTGAAAATATGTAGAAGCTTTCTTTCACCTATTTAATAAAAGGAAAATTTTCATTCCAAATTTCTGGTGCCAATGTGGCATTTTAGGGTTTAAAATTAAGTGATCCAAAAATGAACCACTAACCTTTAAGCGGTTAAATAAAGGAACTCTACAAATTCCAGCGCAACAGAATTTGTCTCGGCAAATTCCAACCACCCATTCTGCCAAAATATATAGATTCTACCAAAATATAAGGAACACATAGCTTCGCAATATCCTGTCTACTTTGGCTTTCGTGACAGCAAATATTTATAAGATACGTTTAAATATTCATCTAGTACAGCATACATATATGATTTTGACGATCCTGAGTTGTTTTGCTATACAAATTGTTGCGTTTCAGCTCTTCCTTTGCTGCACACAATGTGTGTCGATCGCCTAGCACAGGGTCGGCGAACCTTTTCCCATCCGCGTGCCAATTTTTGTCAAAAAAACTTTTCAATAACCATGGCGTGCCAATGACCCTCCCCTTCTCCCCCCCCCCCTCGCCTAAAGAAAACTATAAAAACAATGAATAAAATTACTATTATTATTATTAGATTAAGATATGGATAACAAACCTTCAGGTAATATCAACATACATATTAAATTAAATAATGTATAATATTGAAAACTCAAACCAAAACAACTTGTCACAAGAAAAGATTAATTAATGATAGTAATAATTATAGAAAGAAGTGGATATAATTATAAAGAAATAATAAGATATAATTATGTTAATCGTAAAAAAAAGTATTGAATTTTCAAATCGAGACAACTTGCCAAATGACTGTAATAATTATGGTAATACATGATGTTTCCCTTGGGATCTGTTGATTTTGACATTTTAAGCGGGGTGGTGGTTTTATAATTCAGGTGATTTTATTTTAAAATAGACAATTAGAAAAGAAATATTGAAAAAAAAAACATTTACGAATCATATCTGCAAAATATTTGTTTTACACCTGCTATTAAATAGAAAATTATTATTTTTTGAAATATATTACAATGCATAAGAAAGAAATTAGGAAATATAAAAACCATTACCTAAAAAGTCTGCCTAAGAAATCTGTTTTCTCTTTGGTTTTTGTTGATTGAATTTTATTTTCTAATTTCTTAAGCATTGCAGCAAAATCTTTTTTCAGGCGAAAATTTAAAACTTCGTAAGGTACGCAATGCAGCCACAGCATCTTGGAATTTCGGTGTTAGTTTCTCTTCACCGAGTTCGTTATTATTCTCATTGTCACAAATGTTTGTTTCTTCTATAAAGTAGCTACCGTTTGTCGAAATAAGGTAGACCAAACAAAGCGTCAAACTTTCGTTTATTTAAAGCCTGTGACGATATGAGATTAACTATTTTTGTAACTACGGCTATAGTATCACCAAGAGATTCAAAACCAGCCTATGCACCCTACCCAGGACTTGTTGGTGTACGATGCAGTGAAATCCAAGAATAATATGTTCAATGTGAGTTTGAAATAAACTGAAAAAAAAAAAACATTTATTTTACCTATTATACTGGTGCTCCCTTCAACTGTAACAGAAACTATTTTATACAAATTTATTTCTTTTCCAGTAAGTGAATTTATAACTGCTGTACAACTATTTGCACCTTTGATTGTAGTTGCTAATGATAATAACAAAAATAAATCCTCCTTAATGTCATTTTCAACAAAATATCATACAAAAACAGCTAAACGAGCAGATTTAGTTACATCTGTACTTTCATTAAGACAAAATAAGGTGAAAGGAGAAGACGATATCAGACTTTGGTTGTTCTCTTACATTTTCTGCCATTTTTAAGATTCTATCTTTGACTGTATTTCTTGATAAAAGAGTATCTTAAATTAGTTAAATTATTTTATCTTTATTTTCGAAATCGTTAAAAAGTGATGGAGCGCATGTTAACCAGGATTCCTTCAACAATTCTAAATCGCAGAAATTGCACTGGAAATGAATTCCTTTTGTTCTGCATAACGTTTTGGGGAAAGAGGTTTGGGATTTGTTTCATAATGCTGTTTTACTGCAGACCACTGTTCCAGAACATAAAACGCACAGAGCCTTAGTATCTTTATTAACCATCCCATATTTCTCAGTCCACCATGCTTGAAATTCTGTACTATCTTGTACTTTCTACTTTTTAGCCAAATTGGTTATGTTGAAAAAATATTACTTTAACTGTGCAATCTAATCAGTCTTAGTTTACCATCGTTGATTATAGGAAGTTAGTTTAACAATAAAAAAGATCATGCATAATAGAGTTGATGAAAGCATCACTAGAATAAAAGGAAATCAGAATAATGATAAAATGACTAGCCACTAAATTTACTCAGATTATATATAGCAGAATTGAGTCGGCAGCCAGTCGTCTGCTGGACTAATTACCCCTCTCCCCGCTCCATGAAGCCGATACATAAATGGGCAAAAATATTTCTTGTTATTCAATATTCAACATATTAGTAATTATCATTTACTATTATCTGTGCATCTTTAATGAATTAAATAATTAAAAATGATTAGAGTAAGTTATCAGTAAGGCAGGAAAAATCTAATAGCTTTTGTTTGGTACTTATTTATTGGAAATATCTTTAAATTGTTTACATATCCCACTTTTCATGTTCTTTCACTATCGGCAGACAAAATATTTTTGAAATTATAGTTTTCTTCTTTTTAACTGTTTTAACAACCAATGTATTATTGTTTTTTAACTTATCTGAAATAAGGGCATGTATTATTAGTTTTATTAATACTTTTGTCATTTTAACTGATTAAAAATTAATTAACAAATTACAGCAACAGTTAAATAAAGCCTCATATGCAGATCAACATGCATTAAACATGCATAAATGGTGTAGAAATTTCAGAAACAATAAATGAAAAATAATTTATTTGCTATATTTCTCTCTCTTTCAATGCGATCATCGGCGCCGGCAGTTCAATACCAAGGAAGGGGGGGGGTCAGAGATCAGAAGTTCTGAGCGGGTAATTCAATGATATGACGAGTACACGTGTGCTTATTATAACAAACAAAAGCTACTTTCAGTCAAACTCGTATATTAATGGAAGATAAATAATGAGGTTCAGAATTTTCGGGAGTTCGACTGAATTTTGATTTAGAATTTAAATCAACGGCGTGCCAAAATTATCTTTTCGCGTGCCAGCTACGGCACGCGTGCCATAGGTTCGCCGACCCTGGCCTAGCATCTCTATTGTTCACAAACGATTTCCTCTCATTATTGCACTTTTTGCTAGAAGGTTTTTGGTTTAGCATCATTCTTTGGATACTTCAGTCATTGCTGTACGAAAAAAGATTTAGAGTTTTAAGACAAATGCTGAACTGGTTTGAACCCTTTGAACTGGTTTGAACTGGCCCTTCTGGCATCCATAATCATATCGTATTCAATTGCACTTGAATCTCTTAATTTCCAAATGAATAGACAGATTGCAAATTTTACTTCTACTTCTAACTAGTTTAAAGCCTTTTATCAGAAAATTCAGTTTATTACATCAGTGCACATGCTGCATGGACGAGTTAAAACTCGACCAACGAAATACACGGCCGGTTCATGGCTTTTAAAACGTCGTGGATCATCTTTACACTGTGATTGGCACAAAACGATGGGCGCGCCGTTTTGTACCAATCGCCGTGTAAAGATGATCCACTCTGTGTGAAGTTTTAAACGTCATGAACCGGCCTTGTATAACGTAAGTGAGTGAGTAAGGCGTGCTCCTAATATTTTGGTCATCCAGTGTAAAATTAATATGATGACGCTACTGATTTTGGATAGTTTTCAGGTGAATTTGGGAGGATTTGAGGTGCTGTCTAAGGTGAAATCTTTAGTAGAGATTGACAACATTCAAAATAGCCAATGCTGATCAGCACGGTCTCGAAACTTTGTGACCTTACTGTTATATTTGTTTCTATACCCAAACTAATTTATTCCATTGCATTATTTTTGTGTTAACGTTTGTACAAAAAAAGTTACACATTTTTCAATCAATAACATTTGAAGTTTACTAGCGCACCATTCTTTGCCAAAAGTACTCTTTTCCCTCTTTTTATGATGTTTTTAAAGAAAAAAAAATGTCTATGTGATTCATAATCCTTTTATACTGATGTAGGATTTAAATTATTGCTCCATATTAATAACATTTCCTTTTGAAGCTTCCCGAGAATCCGTCAGTTGATGAAACGGAAAACATTAATTTTCTTTTTAAAATGCCGATAACGATAAGAATATTTAATAAACTATACCATTTTTTCTCTTAATTAAGTTTTTTACTTAGGGGAAATATAATTATTAGTGTAAAACCTCATGAAAATGTTTGAAATTTATTTAAAAATAGTTTAATAATTTTTGTGTCTGTTTTATATCAAAAATTTTAACACGGTAAAGATTTTTGTTCCTTAAATTCCTACATATAAATTTCTATCAAAAAGGGAAATATAAAAACATTACAGAGAGTTTCTTAAAGTTACTTATACGAACGTAAAAATGCCAACGATACAGATACATGGTGGGGATTTTTGGTCCTTAAATTCCTACATATAAATTTCTATCACATAAAAAGGGAAATATAAAAACATTACAGTGATTTTTTTAAAGTTGCTTATACGAACGTAAAAATACCAACGATACAGATACACGGGAGAAACACAAAAAATTACCAGAGTTTCTTTATAAAAACCTGTAGTTAATGAATTAATTTTTTCAAATGTTTTCAGCGAAAAACTGGCGAATGATGGAAAAACCAGTCCCCCGCCTGCCACAAATCCGGCTTCTTCTGTCGCACGATGTTACGTAGTCTTCTCAGAACCTCAAAATAGAATGCCTGATTAACCGTCTAACCTGCTGGCACGCTGTTTACTTAAGTCTGATATTACACTAAGAGCACTAAATTCAGAAGGAGTTGCTTGACGTGCACCTAGCGGGTGGAATGCGTGCTAAGGAAGTTACAACCACAGAGCTGCCATTCCGGTTTTCTTTCTTATACACATATATGCGCATGTATTCTGTGTGGATACACACATTCAGTGCTATATGCACATGCCTTTTATGTTTTTATGTGTATGCACATATTTATTCTATGTTTATGTGGACTTTTAATCTCCATTTATCGTTGTCCGCAGATTAAATCATTTCATCGCTTCTTTTGTGTCGATGTTTGTACAGAAAACATCCCGATATAAGCAAAAATCTCACAAGTGTGATTTCTCAGTCCCAGTACACCTCTGGGCATTTATTTGTAATTTTAATTCTCATTTAACGTTAAAACGTTTCTCTGTGATTGTTCTACAATATTACGTTACCTGTCCTGAGCACATAACTTGATCATTAAACAATCAATAAACGATAGTTATTAAAAACCAATGGATTTATTATAAATATTAATTTCATGGAGCATAATAATATTATTTTTATAAGAGTGAAATTTGTAATATTGGTGTTTGCTGGGTTTAAAGTTGTGTCCCTCAGTTTTTTTGTCACTACTGTCCTGGTGTATTAATTTTCTCACATTTCCACCAGATGACAGTATGTAGTCATTTTCAGTGTTGTTTTCAGTCGGGGAGCACTTGTTCTTAAAAAGTCGCCATTGCTTACTGTTTGTTCATAAAAAAGATTTTCTGGATTGAACAGAATGGGGAGAAAGGTAAGCGCACCTTTATTAACCGTCACTACTGTCCCCATTGTTAATTTAAATATTGATATTTTCAGATTAATCAATATCTAGACTTTTAATCGCAGGTTTGATATGTCTTTGAAAATTGTGCATATAACATTCCAAAAATGTTATTTTTTAAATAATAAGGCAAAATTGCAAAAAAATGTCACTACTGTCCCTGTCACTTCACTGTTAAAAATTTGCAGCAAACTGTCCAGTCATTTGACCGTTTTTACAGAAAACGGTTACATAGCCGCAATATAACTACATTCTGACCATAATATAGGCAATAATCTGGTGTGAATAGAGTTAAATTACGGTTATGTAACCGTTTTCTATAAAAACGGTCAAATGACTGGACTGCTGCAAATTTTTAACAGTGTTCTGTACCCTTACAATTTGTATTTTGTGTAATAAAAACTGCCATATCACACTTATTTTTCAATAAAGTTTGTGAACATCTATTAAATATTATTCTGAAACGTATCAGTGGTTGTTAAAAATTCAAATTGAGCATAATATGAGACACTTAAAAATCAGATATCAGCAGAAATTGGGCAGCCGAAAATCACACTATATGAGAAATATATGAGCGAAAATCACATATTTCTACTTATAACGTTTCAAGTTATTTTGTACATTTTCCTTTTTTTTTTCTTTCTCTTCATTTTTGTCAAAAGTGCCGTTTACTTTTCTCTTTTTCGAATCTCTTTTTAAGTTTTCTCTTTAAAAATATTTTTCCGTTTTTTTAATGATATTTTTAAAGAGAAAATGTTCGTGTGATTCATGATCTTTTTATATTGATGCGGGATTTAAATTATTGCTCCAGATTAGCAATTTTTTTCTTTTGAAGTTTCCCGAAAATCAGTGAGTTGATGAAGTGGAAAAGAGAAATTTACTCTTTAACATGTCGGTAACTATTAGAGTATTTAATGAACTAGCATTTTTTCCCCGTTAATTATTTTTTTTACATTGGGAAAATATAAATATTAGTGTAAAACTTTATAAAAAAAATTGATTGTTTTTAAGCATAGTTTCGTAGTTTATGAGTGTGTTTTAAAAAAGGGAAAAATTAACACCTTGAGATGTTTAGTGCTTAAATTACTGCATATAAATTTCCTGTTAGAGTGTCTTTATAGAATTATCTAACGTAACATAAAAATAGCAAAATAAGCATATATATGCGCATACTCTATTTTATTGTGAATGATGTGCATTTTTACACTGTTTTGTTTAAATCAACTTGTTTTTGTCTTTTGTATGTAAAGATCGAATTTTGTAATCAATTTTTAAATCACTCCCTGATATTATAAAATTGCAAAAATTGTATACAAATGTGTGTTTTTGATGGCAGTACAAATTCAAATATTTTTAGAATTTAATTATAAATTAATAACTTAATTTTAAGGAATTTTTCCGTTACCCCGCCACAGGTGATTAATCGCCCAATTTCTTTATGGTTACAATTGTATACGAGTTACAGCAACAATGGATTTAATTATGCGCCAAACTACGCTCACCAAAAGAGGCCAACTGTCTGTGAAACTGGAACAATGCAGTATTTGAAACAATAAAAAGTAGAAAATTAAATAAAATAAGAAGTCAACAGTGTAATAATTAAAAACAAAACACACTTTCATTAATTGCAGTTTGATATTAATTAAATTATGATTATACATGCAGAAAACAATTTAAAATATCGAATAGGTAGTTTAAATGATGCTTGTTTTCTTTCCTTTTGTCATTTCTTAATAAAAGAACAAAATCAAATATTTTTTAAATAAATTCACTAGGTCGCCCTTTCTATCAATCGCAAACAAAAGCGGAACATTTTCCATAATCGAGTTCGATACCCGCGCCAAATTAATGCATTGTAAATGAAATCTTCTAGAAAAATCATGAATTGCAGTCTTGGAATTATGATAAATATTGACAGATAAATACTGAATGCTTATAAAAAAAGTGTATTAAAAAATAGTTTTACTTTTATACTTATTTTCCTCTCAAAATTTATTTAAAAATCGGAGCGCACGTCATACATAAGTATTTTGTACTTTAACGGCATCTGCATATGTGACTGTTGACAGTTGCATATTAGAGTTGGGTGGCAATGAAACACTCAGACGAAAATTAAGCTCGAAGCCGTTGCGGTCGTCTGAAGCTTTCAGGACTCTGAGCGTAACCTTTCAACCTTATCGCTGCATTAACTTCTTGAATTTGTATCTTAAAGTTTTCCGGTGATGTCTTTATTTCGCGTCTCGCCGCTGATCATGTGTGCCAGGCAAAAGGCATAGGGACGTTGGACGGTCGCGTGTCCACATACATTGTGAATACTGCGCAATTTTAGCACTGTTAGATTTTAATTGATTAAAATTTATACTTTTCTTCTATTTTATATTAGAATTCCACCCCCCCCTCAAATGAGGTCTTAAAAATCAGGATGCGCGTATACCACAATTACGTAGCATATCGGAAAAAAATACGGTATAATCACATGCATTCTGTGTATGTACACGCATTCCAAGTGCACAGATATTAAACCACTCAGTACTGTATTCTGATATTCTATATATGAACATGCCTCACTTCTACGTATACCTTTTATATATGCACATATATATTGTGTGTTTCTGTGCATTTAATAACCATATTTATCGCCATTCCCAAATTAAACCATTCCATCGCATTATCTATAAATTCACAAGCCGTTGCTTAACGCAATTATTGTATCAGATGGCTTGACGCTGTAATTATTAAATGATTTCACTACACCTACTCCAATTGATGTCGAGAGAAAGAGGGAGTTATAAGGGGATTCAGATTTGCGATTTCGAAATGTTCCGATGCGTTACTGCATGCTTAGCCCTCGGATGCATGAATTATTTTTAAGCGGATGGAAACCATAGTTTAAACTTAAACTTTGTTTAAAATAAAATAATAAGAAAAAAAATTTGTCGAATTTTTTAATATATTATATTTATTACAAAATTACAAAAATATCCTGATACAGTAAAATATCGTTATAACGAATTTCTGGAGACCACCGAATAAATATATTATACTGAAAAATTCGTTAATGTGAAATTCCAATATGGAGTTTATAAAAAAAGGAAATTTGCACACACATTGAACAAAAATACGTATTATTACTATACTTATACAAAATTTTCGGTTAATATCCAAACTTGTTAGTAAATAATAAATGTACAGTATATTACT
This sequence comes from Maratus michaelseni, assembly GCA_963931845.1. Classification (NCBI taxonomy): domain Eukaryota; kingdom Metazoa; phylum Arthropoda; class Arachnida; order Araneae; family Salticidae; genus Maratus; species Maratus michaelseni. Next base: position 161,956,633 of record OZ007594.1, on the reverse strand, counting down.
ATTGTGAACTTACTAGTTAGAAATAAGATAATTAATAAATTCATTAAATTTTAAGATTTTAATCGTAACCATTGTAATGGAATTACAGTTCATCTTATATACATGACAGATTAAAAAAAAAACTTCACTGATATCTGCCGTTAATGTACCGTTATTTCTTTAAAAAAATATAAAAAATCAATGCACTTTTCACAATAAATTGCATAAAATGATATGGAACATTACACTTCTGAGATAATTACTTTTTAAGAGTTTCGATGTTCTATAGTGCCTTTTTGGTCGTACAACACAATCTTCGGTACTTGATGAACAATCATCACGAGCTTCATTTTCACTGTCGTCTGCCTCCTCTTCATCGAGTTTCAGACGAAAGTTTTCTTTCAAATTTTTCAATAGAAGTATTTTTTTCTTGTCAACACAATATTCGTAAAACTGAAATGTCTGTTCTTTTTATTATCATTCGTTTTTCAAATTCGTTAATTTGAAAAATTCTTTAATTTGAAATTCGTTAAAGTGAATATTTTTATAATGTATTAACAATCCAGAAAATTTTCGTTAAATGAAAAATTAGTTAAAGTGACATTTGTTGTAACGAGATTCTCCTGTATAATGCTTAATACAATCGTAGTGGTGTGACACTTTTACGTATAAAATTACTTTGTACTAAAAAAGTTTAAAGCCACACTTTTATATTAAATATTTTTATACTAAACTAATAACTATTTACCTTAAAACAGTTGCACGGAAATTACAATACATTGATTTCATTAAAAAAAAATGTATATTTTGTATTTGTGCTGTTGTTATGTTGTACAAATTTTAAAATCTGTGCCAGAATTGAAACTGATTAATTTTAGCCTCAAGCCGATCTCTATAAAAAATTAATTAAAAGACTGTCTTCTTTTCATAAAGTTATTTAATTCTATTTTTTCACAATATTTTAAATTGTATTCATATTGTTTTTATTATATTATTGCCGCAGATAAAATTATATATTTTCGAAAATCTGACTAATAATTCTGCGCCTCACAGTTTGGGAACCGCTGCGATTAAACTATTATATCAGTCATTTATTTCCACGATCTCTTTCATGATACGGTGCAAATATATCCTATATTCCGGCGTACAATGGGCACCTACGATTTGAGACTGTAATCATCCATCCTATATTTTATTTCCGTTGTCAACGTCCTTTTTTCTAAGTCAATAAAAAACGCAGACCGATAAATGGGATACCTTATGAAAAGATTTTGAAGTGGCTTCTGACATTGTACACTCACATTTTATTAAAACATGTAGTTTGATTAAAAATTGTATTCATATGTTGCAAAAAAATAAAATACCTCAACAATAATTATAAATTTTTTTTAAAGAAAGATAAAGGGGGACATAGTTGCTGCGCGGGTTTATTTTATATTTATGATTAAAAAGCAAAATTTAAATTCAAATGCTCAATTTATTTTTCTTTATCCTATGTTTGTTTTTTTGAAACAGATTATGCCATCCTCTAATGCAGTTAAAATACGATTGATACATATATATATATATACATATTTTGAGTTTGTTATATTCGGTGAGTTTTTACTCTAACTTTGATGGAATAACTGATACGATATTCTGGCTTTACTAATGTTGTTTGCAGATATTCTTATCCTCAACGGTTTCTTTAGATGTTTAAACCTGCATCTACAAAATATTAGATATTGCTAAAACATATTAGATTGCAGTGCAAAATCTTCGTACGGGTCTACTGGTTGTATATATATTGTTTCTGTTGTCATCATCCCTTTTTCTATGAATTTACGAAACGCACAACAATTAATGAGGTTTAATTTGAAAGGTTTTTGAAACGGCTTCTGACATAGTACACGTATATTTCATAAAACATGTTTTTCACTAAAAACTGCTGTTAATTAAAATTTAAATCGGAATTGTTTACATAAATGAAATGAAAGGTTTTCCTCAAAGTACTGTTGCCACAAAAATAAAATACCGCATTATACAATGTTCAACAATGATTATTAAAAAAAAAAGTACAAAAAAGATAAATTATGATTTCTCCACACGGGTTTATTTTATATTTATGGTTAAAAAGCCAAATTAAATTTGAAATGGATAGAAGAAAACTGGAATAAATGAGGCGATATTCTGCAGTGGCGTAGCCAAGGGGGGTGTCCAGGGGGTCCGTACCCCCCCCTCCCCCTCCCCCGAACGAAGAACTGGTTTACTGAATCATAGATACAACAACATTAAAAACTGATAAGACGGAATCGCAAAGAAGCAATGAAATATTCAGCTTTAGACAGGTGTTTGTCTTAGAGCAAGTATTATTTAAAGGTATGTCTTTCGCCGGGGCTATGAAAATTTTAGGTTTAAGACAGGTTTTTGTCATAGACATGTCCCATTTTGTCAGGTATCTTCTAAAACTGTTATAACGTATCCACTCTATAATCTACTTCTGAAAAGCATAAATGTATTACAATAAAATCTGCGAAGATGAGAACTTATCTTAAACAGCAAAAGTTCAAGGTTCAACTAAAACAACACTACATATTTATACCTACTAAGATTTGAAACCTATCTAAAATGGATTTTTTCTGGTTGTGATTCCTTCTTGGCAGGTTTTTTATGAACATGGAATCCTCTAATAAACGAAAACACTTCATGGTCTCGATGACGGAAGGATAACTATACAAATATACCTGATATGACAAAAATCCATCTACAACGGAATTTTTTAATGATCCTTGGCGATTCCGTTTTCATAGGTTTTAATGTAACTAGATTAAACGCAAAACTTCTTCAATAGAGACTTCGATGGCACCTACTGTTGCCAACACTTACGGCAAAAGACGAGTTTACACGAATGCAATATAACAGCACATTGATCAGAGTTTGGCGACCCTAATCTTTGTTCATTTTATAATTTTATTTCGAGCAATATTATCAATTACTTTAAATCTGCTGGCTGGAATTTAAAAAAAAGTAACTTTATTCTTCGACTGCATATTTGTGAATTCTTATTCAACATTACATTACCACTGTAAAAATAACTGCATTTGAATGTGATTTGTCTTCTGCTGTAAAACATGCTGATGATGTCATTTTTCAGCTTTATGAAACTTTACAGTAATCAGTAAGCAAGGCAGAGGAGACTGGTGTTCAAAAGTTTTCTGACTTGGTCAAGACAGCACAGTCTTTTGCTAAAGAAAACACTGACACAGTTTTCTTTATTCGTACATATTCCTTGTCATGCTGACCACCAGATACATCTCGTTCAATGTCAAACCTGAAGAATATTTCGGGAGATCAATTTTCTGCCTCTTTTTGATACTTTTATTTCTGACCTCGTTATTCGTTAATCGTTAAAGAAAAGAACAGAGGGATATTGAAATATTTTGATGTTCTTCTTGGTTTGTACAAAATAATAGTGATTCTTGTTATTAAACTTTTCAATCTGAGCTATTTTTAATAAACTGTTAATGGAAAATTACGCTGTTGTATATTATTTTGAAGGGCAGGTTTTTACCTACTTATTTAGTATACCATCAAAAGTGGTGACACTTGAAAAAGAATTATTGCTGTTTTAGACAATTGTAACAAAATAATTTTTCCCAACATCAACTATATTTGTTGCGCGTGTTTGTTACATTACTAGCTTCTGTAGCCGAAAACATAAGATTTTTCCTTAAAAATTAAAGAATATCTCAGAAACTCCCATGGTGAATCAACGGCTGACGGCATTGGCAATTATGTCAACACATTATTCAGTATACCTATTACAGCACAAGGCCTTAATTCAATGACAAGAAATTAAACATGAAAACTGAAAAAACAATTTCAACCAAATGCTGTTATAAACTAAACCATTTGATCATAACTTTAGCGTAATCAAATGTTTATGTTACATGAAACTTGGTTTAAATGCATTCTCTTCAGTGTGTGCTCAGTTTTTTATATCATAGTGTTTGTAAAATCTTTTTCTTTGGTAAATATTAATGTAACTTCATTGTATGCTACAATGATAGAGATTGATCTTACTTTATTTTACACATGCTATTTTTTAAAATTAAGAAATTGATAAGGAAATACCTAAATTCTTAAAGTTACTCGAAATACTTTTATTGCACGATACATACACACAGTCAATCCTGTCACACTATACTTCAATAAGACGCGTTTTGTTGGGATCCCGAAACTTTTCCGTTTGAGACAGGATTCCGTTATAGGAAGTTTCCGCTTTCACAGGATTTACTGTATTTATAAGTAGGGTAAAAACTGACAAAACGAAATGAGAATCACAGAAGAACGGTGAAAAGTCCCGTTTCAGGCAGGTTTTCAGCAGATTTAATTGTATGGTTATCCATATCAGGACCAGGTAATGCTTCCGTTTAAGACAAGAATCTGCTATAGACAGGTATTACTATACATATTACATACATAAGTTATATTTGTATATATACAGTAAATCCTGGAGAAACAAAACCTGCCTATAACGGAATGCTGACTTAAACATAAATATTCATTCGTCAAATAGAAAAGAATACCATACACCAGTTAAGACGAAAAACTGTCTAACACGAAATTTTTTACCACTCTTTGCGATATTATCTTGGCAGGTCTTACTATATATATAAGCTGAAGAAAAATTCTGGACCCCTCCTGAACGGAAATCCTGGCTACGCCACTGATATTCTGGTTTGAGTAATATTGTTTGCAGATATTTTCACCCTTAATTTTTCGTTAGAAGTTCAAACCTGCATCTAAAAAATATTAGCTATTGCTAAAAAATATTAGACTTCGGTGCGAAATTCTCGCACGGGTCCATTGGTTTTTTTTATGATAGGCATATTCTCCACAATATGCGCAGTCCCTTTTTTGCAACGAAACCTTCAAGCGATATGTAGCATAAAAATACAAAAAAGAGCATTAAGCAGTTTAATAACTAATACAAACATAAAAAAAAGCAAAGGTGAAGTGAGAACATTCCTACTGCCAAGCCTGTCTGCTTACTATTTTTATTAAACCGTAGACCAGGCCCCTACCTGCCGGGCAATATGCATAGCTTAACGAGTTTGTGTACCTGGACGTGGGGCGAAATTCGCCTAATCTCTTCATAGCGAATATCTACCTGACTAGCTCCTTGGGTGTCATTGGCTACAACGCTGCTTAGGTCCCCACAAAGAGTTTGGAATCGTACTCTCGTTCATTCAAATAATCACGTCTTCTTATCTTGCTCTTTAATAAAGAAATCCCAATTCTTAAGCTTATCCTTTAAGTTTTCATTTGTCTATTCGCCGTATAACGCGCACCTGTAAAATTTGACAAATTTTCTTGCTTCAAAAGTGCGCGCTATACGCCGGAATATATGGTAAGCAGTTATGTCTAATGACGTGGCGAATTCAAAGTACCGAGTTGATGAAATATGTTTCTAATTTCAATCTTTTTAAATGGCAATCAAATTAGTTCTACATTTAAAAAAAATACTTATTCATTTAGTGCTGTATCATGTTTTACACGTTTTCGCTGTATAACGCTTTCTAACATAGTTGAAAAGTGTTGTCTGTCTGCCGTCTGCCGTCTGTCCGTAATCTAATTCGCGTTAAATATACTCGGATTGCCATGCAATTGATATACAGGATGATTATAACTAAAGTTTAAGTTTCAAAACGCTCTAAAAAACGAACCACTCATTAGAATGACGTCAAAATTGAACGGCGTATTAATGAAGAAGGGGGAAAGAACATGAACAAAAAAATAGTTCCAAATTTTAGGGACAGATGGCGCTGTAAGCGTCAGAATTTCGACTACAAACGACAAATCGTAAAACAACGTAAGTTACACGATAAACCAACTGTACTGTTCAGTGTGCATGACTGTACAGGTGTGATACTGTTAGTTACGTAAGCCCATCCACCACGGCAAGGTCGTATCACATCGGATGGGAAAAATCGGTTTTTAATTGTCCTGAGGCCAAAAACCGCATAAAAAGCATCCATCCAAACGGTTTTTAATTGTCCTGAGGCCAAAAACCGCATAAAAGTATGCATCCAATCGGTTTTTATTTGTCCTGAGGTCAAAAACCGCATAAAAAGCATCCACCTAATCGGTTTTTAAGTTTCGCGAGACTGGCGCAAAACATGTTCGATATCCTGTCCACCGTTGTGTGCAACAAGATTAAATCGGGAAACAGCATGTTCCACAACCGATCGAAGTGTCACCGGGTTCAAGTTCAGAATGTGTTGCGCAATGCGTGTCTTCAATTCAGCTACGTTGGCAATCGGTTAACTGAACACAATATCTTTCAGATAACCCCACAGCCAGAAATCACACGGATTAAGATCAGGTGATCGGGCCGGCCAGGCTGTAGGGAAATGACGACTGATAATTCTAGCATTTCCGAAATACCGCCTCAACAACTGCTTCACTCGATTTGCAATGTGCGGAGGAGCGCTATCTTGCATAAAAATGATACTATCAAGACATCCACGCTCTTGCAGAGCTGTAATGACGTCATCACGCAAAAGACACTCATAGCGCTGACCATTGACGGTAACGGTAACAGAACCGAAAGCACCCGTCTCCTTGAAAAAAATATGGCCCTACGATAAATGATACCGTAAATCCGCACCACACAGTGACCTTTGCAGGATGAAGTGGTACTGGGTTCGTTGCGAGTATATTTTCTGTTGCCCATATTCGGCAATTCTGTGTATTGACATATCCCGTCAGATGGAAATGGGCTTCGTCTGTACACAGAATTTTCCACGATCAATCATTGTCTACTTCCATGCGAGCAAGAAATTCCAAAGCAAAACCCTCTCTTGCTGGCAGGTCAGAAGGATACAACTCCTGCACAGGGCAAATTTTGTACGGATAGCATTGCAGGATGTTTCGTAGAATGTTATGCACCGTGCTCACAGGCCTGTCCAATGTTCGGGCAATTCTCTGTGCACTGCATGGTTGCACACCACCGCTCTACTCCTCCTGAACTGCTGTGGCCACTTCTTCAACTACCGCCGAATCACATCTTTTCCTTCCTCTACCTGACTGCACATCAAACAAACCTGTATTTTCGAATTTTTTCATCATTTTCACCAGACCGATGACAGTCATCGGTGCAACGCCTTTTTTCATACCCTTGAGGGTCCTGAACTTCTTCAGAGCTACTGGTGCAGAATCACCGTTCTTGTAATAAAGCTTAACAAGCAGAGCGCGGTCCTTCATTGAGACACTCATGGCGAATGTATGAGAAGCGAAATGAGGAAACGCCGTTTACTCAACGGTTTTATAATACCTGAAATGGCCGTGCGAATGCCAGGTATTTTAATTTACATCTTCTGACGCTTACAGCGCCATATGTCACTAAAATTTGGAACTATTTATTTTTTATGGTTCATGCTCTTTCCCCCTTCTTCAATAATACGCCGTTCAGTTTTGACGTCATTCTAATCAGTGGTTCGTTTTTTAGAGCGTTTTGAAACTTAAACTTTAATTATAATCACCCTGTAAGATATTGATGTTTACTATGGCTTGTTCGATATTAAAAATGAAGTAAGTAGCATTTATAGTTCACTTACATGGACACCACTCAAAAGAATTCCGTTATATTACGATCTATGGGGGAAAATCGTTTGCGGTGGATTTTAATGATCTTAGAACGAAAGAGATATACTATATCACTGAGGCACACTACAAGATGCTTAGTACAGAATAGGGTGCGCACAGCATTCATCGTACATTTACAGGGACAATCAAAGGAATACCATCGTTACATTACGCTCAATGGGGAAATACCGTTTGAGGTGTACTTTAATAATGTTACACTAGATCAAACACATTGAAATTGATATATATCACTCAGGTGCACTAAAAGATCCTTACCATAGAGTAAAGTGTGAGATTGATCATTCCTTTCCACGATAACTCAAAAGAATTCGGTTACAGTACTATGTATGAGAAATAATTGCTGGAGTTCGTTTTTAGTTGTGGTACGCGTGTTTGAATTTAACGAAATTTTTGCATACTGCTGGGTGAATATACGTTCTAAATATCCTATTCAGGGTGCTCAAAAGGTCAATACATTTCCTTTTATTGGCGGAGTTTGCTGTATGGAAATTTTCAACTGTGTTATGCGTTTCCTAACTGAAGTAAATTGTATAATACTATGTTGTATATATACAAATCTAAATGTCCTATACAGGATTGCACAAAAGAATTAGGATGCTTTTACGACTACTGACGGTAACTCCTGACATTGGGTTTTCAAATGTATCATGCATTTTCCAAATTGTTTACTTAGACATAAGTCATCTTGGACAAAATTGTAAGGTTATCTTTTCAGTAATTTTTTTTTAAATGCTAAAAAAATGATATAAGAAACTTATGTATATGAATATAATCCTTGAGACTATATCATTACTAAGTGTTTTAAAATTACATTATATTTTAAAAATTATATTAATTTACATAATGCTAATATTGGAGTGAAATCTACAGCATAGTGAACGGATATATCAGTACGCGGCAGTGAGGAAGGTTAAATGGGGGAAGTTTTATATTATAGTATACTGAATGTGTTGAAAAGTGTTTTAATAAACTATTCTTGACGCATGATTTTCCGTTCTTTTTCATTTGCTTAAGCCCTGAAATTATTTATTACATTATTATGATTTCTTTGATTACTAGATTAAGACTTATAAGTTTTCATTATATTGATTATATTGGATCAAAATTTCATTATTTGTTTCGCAAATGTTTTATGATTTCATTATTTTGGACTATTCTGTATGCCTCACCATGCAAGTAAGTAGGACGGTCAAGCCTAGGTCACATAGTCAGTCTATTAAATATTAAAATATTTTCAAAAAATGATGACATGGGAATGAGGTATCATCCACAGGAGTGAGAAAATGAATGATCATGTATTCATATTGGATGAAAAATATATTTTTAGTCAAATTACTATATATGATATTATTTGAACTTCTGAAATTACTTCAAAAAATTACACAGAAATAAAATCTTAAAAAAAAAAGAAAATAAAGAAAAAACTGAATTGAGATTAATACGTTGGGAACCAGTGGTTTAATTGCTAGATTAGAATAATGAAATTTGTTCTGTATCTGAAATTATGTTTAAAAAATAGTGAGCGTTTCTTTTCTAAAGGCCAGAAAACACTAAAAAATTATAAAATTTTAAAGTATGGTTTTAAAGTTTCGACAAGTTTTTGTTATAAATAATCAGTTGAAAAAATGTCGTAATAGAACTCTTTAATATCCTATAGTTAAAATTTTCTAAATAAAAGCATAGAAAAACGGTGAAATTTACAAAAATAATGTAATGTTTAGTCAAATTATTATATATGATATTAATTGGAAATTTATAAAAAATAATAACTATTTTTATATATATATTTCGAAATTTATAAAAATAAATTTCTTATTTTTATGCATATACAGTCTCTTGTAAAACAAATGCCTTATCTAAGAGCTGTACTTGATTTGTATTTTTTTTGTAATTAGACGTATGTTTCTATCATTAGCGATTTAAACTATAATCGCCCTAATCTCTATTTTAAATCAGCCTGTATAGGAATCTATTAAACTTCGTATTAATGATTTACATAAACAGCGCCCCAAACCGAAATTTACAGATAATTATTTAAATGTTCTCAAGCAATCGTCAGAAGAGTACTGAAAAAATATTGTAATTACGGACATGATCGAAATTTGAGGATACTGAAGAAATCGTTTTAGAAGCGTGGAATACATGCAATAGAAGAATGTGGTACTGATGTTTCGAAATCAACAACATTAAGACATCAACATAAACTTGGGTTTCCTTCTCGGGTACTAAACAATGCTCCCGCATGATTATTAGGCAGAAATGGATTCAATTGCAATGTTATAAAAGCAGTCAGTTATGGGGTTGGTTCAATAAATAAATTTCCTTCTTTTGAGCATCGCATGTTGACAAAAATATTCGTGTTTGATGAAGGGAAACAAAAAGCATTTGATAAAAAGTTCATTTGTTCAATGAAGTTTTCAACTAGCTTAATGGTAAGGGTTAAAAGAGGAACAAATAGAGTCAGACTGAGCGAGGCAGACAACTTACGAAATTTATGGCCGTTATTCGCCAGTAGTTTTTAAAATTACAATACTTAGACAAAATTTTCAATGCGCATACATAAACATTATCATAATTATAGGTAATGTAAAGATCCAGTTTGTAGCAGTAGTCCATTGGATTTAAAGTTCTTCCTCTAAGAAGATTAAAACTTCATTTATAATGTCTATTGGAAATGAAGACATATTTCGAAAGATAATTTGGCTATTTTCTGTTATTTTGATGCAGTTAATAATTTTTTCTGTGAGATGTTGATATAATTTTATCTATGAGATAATGAATGGGTTTTCAGGACTGCAAAAAGCCAAGAGAGGCTAAAATAAATTATGAAATGTATCAAGAAATTCTTGAACATTTCATGGTGTCATCTGAAAAGCCACATAAGGGAAATTTTATCTTTCAATAAGGCTTAATTTCCAGTGGCACTTGAAAATCACTTAAGAAATAAGTCAAATAACACCAAATCAACAAACATCCCTATCCCTCAATGTTGCCGAGATAAAAAAAAACCTTTAAGAGTTCATTTGGAATAATAAAAAGATTTTAAATAATAATGCCAATAAGAAAAAAAGTACTATCGTGTGTTCAGTATAAAGACTATATATTAGTCATGTCTGGCAAAAAAGTATTACAAGCGACTTGAAATTAATATGCCAAATCGATTGCCTTCTATTTAGTTAAAGAGCTACTAAAAATGTTATTTTCTTATTTGAGCCAGATATTGCAATATTTTGAAGAATGCAAAAACAATTATTATTATTGTTTTACATTTCTTCAAGTAATAATTGTAGGTTTAAATTATAATACATTTTAACCATTTAATATTTACTATATTTTGTTATAATATTAAACTATGCAGATTTAAACAACATTCAGTTTTATGTTATGATTCTTTTTTATATGGGAAATACATTGAAACAAATGTTATTCAAAGTTTCTTTCTTCGGTTATTGCAATGTTTCTATTTGGAGCTGTAGTAGCAGCACAAAAGTTGTACATACAGACTTTTTTAAAAATATATAAATGTCTTCTGCGATACATTTTCAGACTTCTTACATATTTCCTATTTTATGGCGTCTAATTAAGTAAATTCCATTTGAAACGATGAAATTTCATTTTGAGCTTCTGCCAAAGCAAAAGAAAATTTCTTAAAGATTCAATTTTCCAATTGAAATTAAACTCAAAGATAAAAAACATCGCCAATTTATGGTTGTTTTGATGTCGCGACATCAAATTGGAATTTTATTCATTCCATTTTCATTTCGTTGTTAAGCCTGAAAGTGAAAAATCATCGCGCCGAATATCATATTGGCATTAAGGTATTTTATTTTTCAGTTTGGAATTTTCGCCACTTAGCAAAGAAAGTCATTATTGAAGATTTATTTGTTTTGTAAACACGGTTTTATTTTCAACAAGGGAGGAAATTAACGTGTTAAGGTTTAGCATTTATTACGATTTTTTAACAAATGTACTAAAAATGAAAAGTGACTCTCAAAAAGTAATGAAACAAGCATCAATTTAAACATTCGACGTAAGTTGAAGACATAAATTAAGAAAATGTTTATATTTATCATTCTCAAATAAGTAAAATATTCATCTGGCTAACGTAACTTGCTGGAAATGAAATTGCAAAAAGCTATCTTGTGATCCCTGTCTGATAACAACAAAAAAAAGCACTGATTATTTCTATTTTATATGTTTAAATGCAAATTCCATAACTAATATGTTACTACATATTTGTAAAGGTAAATTGCGTAAACTGCTTTAGCTCTTTTGACATGCGAGCGAAATTTATGTACTTTAATATTAAAAAGTTTATTAACTTAGAAATCTCCAGTAAAATTCTGCGTAGAATTTTCTCTTAATTTCATTATAAAGCATCAATTCCAGTATGATATATTTCATCATACAAGTTCCATCATAAGTGACATTATAAGGCCATTTCTGGACATCCATAGAAAAATCGCAGCCTACGAAATAGACAGACCGATCCACCGATCACGGGTTCCACCGATCACGGGTTCCACCGATCACGGGTTCCACCGATCACGGGTGCTTTTTAACCTACCTTGATCACATGACAGTTCGATAATCGGAAGAAACCAGTCCTGTATGATCACGTGACATATGGAATTATTATGGTCTGTCTCTTTCGTAAGCTGCCAGGAAAATTCTCTTTTGGAGCTGGTATGGTGTCCGTAAGACCCAAATCTGCCATTCTCTGCTGTTATAGCCTCAATCCGTCGAGAATACTCTAGAATTACCTCTAATAATGGGAATCTTACAAAGGGGATTGGGTTAAGTCGAAAAGAAAAGCAGATTCAAATCATAATTCTTCTTCCACCAAAATTCACAGTTGGAATTTGAATTTCCGCCCATTTGAATACCACAGGATATAGGATGATTTATTACTTCCTATGATCTTTTTCCATAGTTCTATAGCAGGGATCGGAAGTAGTGCTCTACAATTAGCGAAACTACAGTAGCCGCTACTTACAGTAGTTTGTAGTGTAGCGTGCTAGATTTTGAATAATGTAGTGTAGCGAATAGCGCGATACAAAAAATAATCAGTAGTTTGTAGCGAAAACTGACGCTACTTTTAACTCTACTTCAGGAGGAAAAATGTACCATTATGCAAAACGCATGGCCGAAACTTGCTTCTTTTAAGCAAATTTTTCTCTGCTCAACAATTTGCGAATCTCAGCAATAAATCTTAGCTGCAGTGGATAGCAACGTTTCACATGAAATCATAGATTTTCCCATTGACACTTGCTGCTAAAATCAATTTATAACCCACTAAATAAATTAATTTTCTTGCTGGCAACACTTGCCTATTTACTTATTATTAAGTCTTCATGTTTTAACGCCGGGTTTCTTATTATTATTCGGAATGGCTTTATGTACAGATTTATTCATTGTTTCCATTTAGAGTTATTTTTCTGTAATTTTCTTGATTATAATATCTCTGTTAGTTTTGCTACGAAATTGTAATGTGTGTATAAGCTAACATTTTGGAGACACACACAAAACATTTTTTTGTATGTTATCTTTTTTAATTTTTTAATGCCCTCAGATATGTCGCATTTATTTAATTATATCCCGGCAGACGCGATATAAGGAAGGGTCGCTTTATTATTTAATCCAATTTCTAGTGTAAATGGAACCTTTTGACAAAATCAAAAAGTAGCGAAGTAGTGGCAACTTTTAAAAAGTAGTCTGTAGTCGCTACTTTTTAAAACAAGTAGTTGTAGTTGTAGTTAACTACAGTTTTGATAAAGTTCTACAATATTCTACAATAAAAAAGAAATTTTTCCGACTCCTGTTCTATAGTTAACAGATGACGTCGATAACATCATTAATCATTACCGAACTCTCATTGTTTTTTACACATTCCTGAGATGCTTTAGTCACTATAGACTTACGTTACGAGATGGTTTTACTTTATTTTCAGGCGGTGCTCCAACATTAATGACAAAATCTTGTTTAACCCTCTGAGCGTTTTGAAAAAGGGTAAAATTGTAATGTTGTTTTCGCTGCATTTTGTTTTAAATGCTAAAAAAATATAATTCTTTCAGCATTATAAATAAAACTTAATTACAAATATGAATGCAAGCCTTGAGAGTATTAATCATTCTTCAATGTTTTGAAAATTCATTAAATCTATAGAATTATATTATCTTAAACATTGCATATATTGCAGTGAAACATGGAGCTTAGTGAACGGAATATTACGTTCCACACGCTTAGAGGGTTAAAGATATTATAATTTTCCCTATAATCATTAAAGAAAGCCTAAAATGTTATAAACGAAACATCAAATCAAAAGTTAATTTGAATCACTTAGTTCATAATATTTTGACTACTAATTAAAAAATATATTAGTTTCTCATTAAAAGAAAAAAAAATATTTTCCAAATTATTTGGAAGCAATTTTGCTTTTAAATTTATTTATCTTACATTATATAATAGACCGGGAGGCGGCAGCACAGACAATCACCTCATCGAGTTCACGGCTGAAATTCCAGAATTAGATAAAACTCGATTCGCATATTAAAACGCAGTCGGTCTGCCAAGTCATATCTTGGTGGGAAAACACCTTAAAACCCGATTTTAGCGGTTGACTCGTAAGTTTACCATTGTGTTTTCCTGCACCCAAAGGTATGAAAACATGGAGGACTGGGAGCAGGAACACACAATGGTAAACCTACGTGCCAACCGCTAAAATTGGGATTTCAGGTGTTTTCCACCAAGATATGACTTGGCAGACCAATTGCGTTTTAGTATGCGATTCAAGTTTTAACTCATTCTGGAATTTCAGCCGTGAACTCGATGAGGTGATTGTCTGTGCTGCTGCCTCCCGGTCTATAAGCTACTTGTTAGATATTCCCGGGAAGCTTGTGGTATTAGACCATAAAATCATTGAAACTGAAAAATTTTCTTTCATATTTACAATTTAACACGCGTATTTTAATATGAATGAAATCATTGTTATGAACTTTAAAGTATTCAAAATTAGTCCCATTTTACAGAAACTACATATTCATTTTAAGAAATTCATATTATATGAGTTATTTTAAGAAGTAAAGATAATTTTATCATATATATTCTGAGATATCTGGCTATCTAACAATGTTTTCCAAAACATTTTAATAGTAAGAAGGAAAAAAAAAACAGTTTTTAAAAAAATTTACAACTAATGTCGTCGAAAAGTATTTTGTGCAATCAAACATAATAAAAAAGTAAGCTGTCAAAAATTATAATAGATAATCAAGTATAATAAACCAGTCGCATTTGTTGCTAAGTTGTTATTGCTTTGTCAAAGACACTTAATGAATGATAAATGAATGAATCTATTTTAAAGAAAAAATCTGTGCATGCATAAATCAGAAATGTGAGTAGTAAGTTGTGAAGCTGAGAAAGTTGTGTCATATTTTCAAACTTTTAGTTTTTAAAACGTCTTAATCTTTTTCGCTGATTTATCAAACTTTTTTCAAAATTCATTGTTCCAAGACTGTGTTGTATTCAAGTAAAATATACATACCATAATTTAATCCATTCAGTGTGGTTTTATAACTCATGAGTAAAACTTTCAGGATGATAGAGCAGATTCTAAGAAGCATTTTATGCATGGCACGCCAGGGTCACGATAAACGTATTCGGTCAAAAGTACAGGACTAATATCTCCCCAAGCCGGATTTTAATTCGTGAATTTAACAATAAAGAACTTTTAGAGAAATTTCGAAAATAACAACTTTGCTTTTTACAAAATATTAAGATATCATTGGATGTTGTGGAAACGCATTGTAATTCGACCAGTGATACTGTAGCACGCGTCAATTACTTTCCGAGTTATGCAGCGCCTAACCAAGTATTGCTTGGACACAAATGATTTGAACATTTCTAGTACTTTTCATGATGGCAAAAGTAAGGCAAAATAATCTTTTAAAATTATCATTACTATATCTTTATTAAAGTTATGGTACTAATAAATTCGTAAAGCTTCAATAACTTTACAACAGAACAAAGAGTTATATCTGAAAACAAAATGGCTTTCTTTCTTCTAAGCTACATAATGATGATTTGGCATGTACTGACATCTATGGTACTTTTTAAAAAATTATTTTCAGTATCCACGGAGGGACACTATTTTGGCTAGCGACAAAGTTTATAAGTTAATTTCTCAGTAAAAATAAAACCATTTTTAAAAAATATTCAGTTATAACTTAACTAAAGACTTTTAACTAGTTATTATTAAAAAGAAAATTCTAAAAAAATTAGTCTGTTTAAACGTCAGTGTAAATTATTTTGTGTTTTAGACAAGGCAATATAGTTACATGGCGACGCATTGCATAACAGAACAAGTAATATAAAACATTTTTTTCAAGTCAATTCCTACTTTTTAATCATAAATATATAAAATAAACCCGTGCAGCATTAATGTCCCACGTTATCTTTATTGAACATTTTTTTATAATCATTGTTGCGGTATTTTATTTTTCTGGCATCACTAATTTGAGGAAAATCTTTCATTTCATTTATGAAAACAATGGGAGAAATGTTTTTCTCCTATATAAAACTAAAATTAATTAATTTAATTTAATTAATGAATTAATATTTGAAAAAACTGTATTAACATCGAGTGTCATCCACCGCAAGTTTAAAAAACTCTATTTGAACTTGAGTGGATGAATAGGAAATATTTTATTAACGATTGAAAATTTGAACAAGATATATGAATATATAGAGATACTGTGAGCAAATAGTAGGAATTGAAAAAGAAAATTTTTTATTACGTTACTTCATGCAATAATACTTGTATTATTTCTGATAGTCTTTTCACTGCCTAAGAGGGACTGCTCAGACGAGGCGGCAAGGTTTCTGATAGTTTGTATATGTTAAACAATATTTCATTTACTATATCAAAAAGGAAAACAAATGGTATCTATATAAAGATTATTAAATTTAAATTTTTCGCAAGCCAGAGAAATTGTCATACGTGCCATAGGTTCGTCAACCCTGATATTGGGTTTTAGGTGGGAGGAAACGAATACTTTGACGTAACTGCTTGCCACTTTCAGGAAGACCATTTGGCTTTGAAGAATACTTTCTGAATTTTGCACTCTATACATGAGACTCCAACTTTGGAGAGAGAGTAGTGAAGATAGTGGATTAATTTCTGTATGCTGTTCATTTCAGAATTTTTTAATCATAGCTAAGAAAAAACCTACGAACTTTCGTGCAAACCTAATGCAGTAGCCCTCCCGCGTAATCTTTAATTTTATTAAGAAAATTGTAAGCAATAAAAACAGTGGATCTACCTAAACTTAGAAATGCGTTGACACTTAATATTCCAATTTTATATCGCAACTTCCATACATCTATCTAATTAATACTGTTTCAAGTTGAATGGGGAAATTAGGTTACATCTTCTTGTAAGTTTGGAGAAGAAATCCTTTGTACAAAAATTGCTTTTTTTTTAAATTGCGTAATTTGTCATATTTGTTCGGATATACAGTGAAGGCCATGAGACAAACCTGTTCATGAACTAATTTCGACTAGAAAACTTTTGTATACATTGGAGTTTAAAGCATACATCTAACAGCATCGTTAACAAGTACAAACACCGTTCCAGCTAATGTGTCGTTCTCAAGACATAACTTGCACAGATAATCATTAATAAATCATGCAGTCATTGAGATATCTACTTTCTTCAGAGCTTTGCAAGCGATAAGATGTGAGAAAGGTTAGATTCCATTTTACTCATACGCATGGTAACTTATTCAGCAACCGAAGTTTGGTGGTTGTTTCATTTCTACCAATTCAAATGGCATTATTTCCAAAACCATTATCGATCTCATCACTGACTTCCTTCTACCATATATCAATGTAATTTTGTCAGAGATCTATGCCGTCGAGCATAGTCTTATTAACATAATTATAAGGATTTAAAAACTACGGCTGTCCAGTTTGTTAAATGCTATAACACTTCCCATCTCAGATTTTCATAAATCGAGGGCAAAATCGTGCGACGTACCAAAGTCCTAAAGTCTTTCTAATTTGTTCTTCCCTGCCGCAATTGCTGACTGACGTGTTTCTTTGAGCTCCTCAGAATCTAAGTCTTTTTGGTGGTAAATATGCTAATTTTATAGACTATTTCTGCGTAATCATTTAGTTTAACCTATATTAATGCTTTTGTGCTATTAGTTTTACATTATTCTGTTTTTTTTACCTGTTTTTCAAGGACTTAGATTTTTTGGTTCTGTATCGCGAAGCACGCTTTGCAGACAGAGTCCTTTACATACTAATTACTAATTATTTAACTTATATATTTTTTAATTAACTCTTCTATAAGTATTAATAGGTACTTACTGCATCTTTTGGTGGTGGTTTGAGTTTATTTTATGCATTAGTTCTTTAGTTATAGCTGTTTTCAATCTCCGGTATTCAATGGCGGACATATGTCTTCTTGTTGACATCGGGGATTTTTGTTGAGTGAGTTAAGTTGTGTTGTTTTTCGCTGCTGGCTGTGTCTTTAGTTTTTGGTCGGTAATTGTGATTGGTGGACAGTGTAATTTGTGTTTGCGTCATTCCTTAGTGTTGTGTCATTTTGTTGACGTGTAAGCTTTAATTTCCTTTTGGGTTTGTCTGCGGCTTTAGGCGTGTTGGCTTGAGTACTTAATTTGTTGATAAATGGTTGTTGCTAGGGTTGTTGGAGCTAGAGTATCTTTAGATGGTTGCCAGGGTAACCAATTGATTGTTTATTTATAATTTTGTGTTGCTAGGGTCACTGGAGTTAAAGTGTCTTGGTAGTTGCTGGGGCAACTATTTGTTTGTTTATTTCAGAGTACTTGGGTTGCTAGAGTTAGAGTGCCTTTGGGCTGTTGCTGGTAATTATTTGCCGAATAGTCGTGTATTGTGCTCATTTTTCCTTACTGGATCAGTTGTTTTTGTTCGTACCCATCTGGTGTACGTTACATATATACTGAAAGTTTATTCACACAGTGACCGCCCTTTGGGACTTGGCTGAATTTATTGTTCTAACTGTGAAAGGTTTCTCTTTGAGTGTTTTTGCGAGGTTTTGATATGGAGGCTATAGAGAAGATGTTGAGTGATTTGGAGGGACAGGAGTTTCCCGTTGCAATTTTGAGCGTTTTCTCGAGACTTTGTGATATTTATGAGAGTAAAAAAGGCGGGAGCTCTAGAGTAACTTTGGAAATGGTTGCGATAACGTAGAGGATGCATGACTATGCAACGGAGAAGATGATTGCGGTGTACAGAGAGAATATCGTGCTTAAGACTAGGATGGAAGAGGCCGAGAAGAGATATGTGGATAATTTGGCTTTGGCAGAGAGAATAACCAGGAAGTCGACGGAAGTGGTGACTGAGAAGAGAGTGGAGACTTTGGGGCAGAAACGACCGCCGAGGGAGGATCATGCGGTTATCGTGACAGCTAATGATTCAAATCAGGATATGAATATCTTGAAGAATGAGATAAAGGAGATATGTAAGGCAAGATCAACTATTCCGACGCCAGGTGATGTAGTGGTTACAAAACAGGGACAGGTGATTTTGCGAATGAAGAATAAAAGTGATGCAGAGCAGGTGAAGGAAGTTTTGACGGAATCAGAGAATTTGAAAGAAAAGGCTAAGGTTGTGATGCCGCTTAGAAAGAGAGAAAGGGTTCTTGTGCTTAGTGTGGAAGCGGACGTCGAGGAAGACAAATTTAAAGAGGATTTTGGAAGAGTCATTGGGGAATTAAAGCCAGATGCAGATTTTGGTATAAGTCTGAGGAATAAATTAAAGAATCCGGATTTGACAGGAGAAGCAAGGGCAACTATTGAGGAACTATATGCTGATCATAAAATAGAGTTTAGAATTATTCGCAGGTCTAAAACTAAGGCGGGAAAAATGAATTGGTTAGTAGATGTGGACCGGGAGACGAAGGGGAAGCTGATTCAGAGAAAGCGGATCTGTATAGATTATGAGAGGTATAGGGTTGTGCAACATATAAATATAATAAGGTGCTTTAGATGCCAGGCCTTCGGGCATATGTCGGGACAATGCCGTGGAGAGCAGAGGTGTCAGAAATGCTCTGGGGATCATGCGATAACTGACTGTAAGTCGAGTACTGAACAATGTGTTAATTGTTATTTTAGAGGAAAGGAATCAGAATGCTCTCACCGGGCAGATAGCGCTGCATGTCCTTCGTTTATTGAGTATCGGGATGGTTTGCTCCCTCCACGTTTATAAGGGCGCCCTTGGCGCATTGGATGCTGGTTTGGTGGGTGCGAGTGCTGTTGATAATGACTTTAGGGTCTTACAGGTTAATCTCCATCACTGTAAGGATGCTAATGCTAATCTTTTTTCTTATGTTATTAAACATTCAATTGACTGTATTATTTGTCAGGACCCACATGTTTTTAGATCAAGAATTTCTTCTATTCCTGATAAATGGTCTTGTTTTATTTCTAACAATTTAAACTCAGCTATTATCTTTACTAACAATGATTACGTAGTTATTAGTGCTATCGTATTTAATAATTCAGTTTTTGTTAATTTGAGTTTAAAAGATGCGACATCAATCATCATTGGCTCTCAGTACTCACATCCGTCTTCTGATATCGACGTGGACTGTAATGAGTGGTCATCTTCTTTCCCAGACTTTGAACGAATCTTAATAGGAGGAGACTTTAATGTGCATATGAAGTCACTGGGCTATGCACGAGAAAATCAACGTACAGAGGAATTTATAGAGCATTTGGTGACAAATAATCTTTTCATAATAAATGATCCAGATTCAGACTACACGTGGTCCGTGGACGATAGACATGGACGGCCAGACTTGACTTTGGGTGGTGCAGACATATGCGGTAGTATTGTTTCATGGTTGGTGGATGCGGACGAGTGTTCTTTCTCGGACCATAAGTATATTCGTTATGTGCTGAATTATAGCCCTGTCAGAAGATTACAGACAAGATATAAAACTAAAAATAAAAACTTTTATAAATTTAATAGATTGTTTAAACGGGCAATTCCTGTACTTACAACTGCTCTGACGGAGGTTGCCTTATGTGAAGAGCTAGAGAATTGGATGGAGTTATTTTATGAAGAGATTATAGGTGTGACAAAGAAGTGTTTGAGAAGGGGAACTCTCGCGTATTCCTCAGCCCCGAGTTGGTATACCCCGGAGTTAAGGTCAAACAGAAATCGTGTAAATGTATTATATAAGCGCTGGAGTAAAAATCCAGATCTGATTGAATATAGAGAGACATATAGATTGGCAAGAACTCAATATAAGAAAATGGTAAGAGAAACGAAGAGAAAAGCATGGCATGATTACTGTAGTAAAACGGCAAATGCATATGGTAGCGTTTTTAGATACGTGACAAATAAGCAACTTCGGCATACTGATTTGGCGTTTACAACATTAGAGGAGTCAGATGCATTTGATACTTATGATGACGTTGTTCAAATGTTGCTGAGGGAGCACTTTAAGGTAGATCAGGTCCCAGATAATGTTCATTCTTATACTCCTTCATTACCGTTAGGTGATGATGATGATTATAATGAATTTACGGTGAGAGAGCTTCGATATGTACTTGCCCAGCAACATAACAATAAAGCGCCGGGATATGATGATCTAGATGCCCTGATTATTAAGAATTTATGCTATAACTATACTGATCTTATATTAAGTCTCTTTAACAGATGCTACCGTATGTGGTATTTTCCGAACATTTGAAAAAAAGGCCTTGTGGTCTTTTTTAGAAAGCGAAACCGTGATCCTTCTTTGGTCAGGTCTTATCGACCGATCACTTTGCTTCCCATTTTCGGTAAAGTCTATGAAAGACTGATTAAAATGAGAATCATGACTACTTTGGAACACTCAGGGTTTCTACATGTCGCTCAGTTTGGATTCAGGGAGCACAGAAGCACTACTCATGCGATGTTGAAAGTACAGAACATTGTCCGTGAAATCTTGCAGAGTAAAAAATACTGCTCGATGGTGACTCTAGATATTGAAGGAGCGTTTGACGCAATGCCATGGCATGTTCTCTCAAAGTTAATTGATGAATTGCCGATTGATTGCTTTTTAAAATCAGTTATTAAAAGTTATATCTCATTAAGAAAAATTCTGATGGCATTAGATGGTTTGACACTTTTTTAGGTTGCCCACAGGGCTCTTGTTTAGGCCCTTTGTTATGGCTTATTGTGGCTGATAAAATATTAAAATGTTACTCAGCAATGGACACTTCCATCGTCTCATATGCAGATGATTTTGTTGTTTTCGGAGGAGCAAATACACGTCGTGATCTTGAAAATAAGATAAATAACAGGTTGGATATTATGTGGAGCATCTGTACGGAATTTGAGCTAAAGCTGAGTCCAACAAAATCTGAAGCAATGATGTTCGGGCGATTTACTCTGGAAAGTAGGCATCCTATTTACAAATTGGACGGCATCTCGGTACCTGTTAAGCAGAACATTAAATATCTTGGCTTTGTATTGGATTCAAGATTTAACTGGCTGGACCATCTTGATGCAGTGAGGGAGAAGGTGTCTTCATTTACAATGAATCTGAAGAGGACAAATACTAGGGATTTTGGTTCTCCTAACTCGCTGCGCAAAACTTGGTACCAGTCGGTTATTGACAAGCAGATTACCTATGGTTTTGTTTGCTGGTTTCCAGATCTTAGAATTCATGCATTAAGACGGCTCAGCTCGTGTCAGAGAATTGGACTTTTATCAATTTTAAATTCTTACAGATCGGTATCAACAGATGCGCTTTGCGTACTTAGTGGTGTTCCGCCGATATCCATTGATTTAAAATATAGGTTTTTAAAATTTGAAATGTTGAATAGAGAAAAACACATTGAATTGGATGATATTGAAATTAGAAGCAGTGATATATCTCCAAAGATAAAATCTTGGGATTTCCCATATTATTATAAGTTACGTAATATAAAACTGTTAACAGCATATGAATCTAGTGAGCATGGACATGAAGAGGTTACTATCTATACAGACGGCTCACGCATGGAAGAGGGAACTGCATGTGCATTTACTGTTCAACATGGCGGAGAATTTATATACGACGAGAAATTACACATGAGAAAACATAATTCGATTTTCCAGGCTGAGTTGTCAGCCATTAGGGGTGCAATTGATTGGTTTATCAATTCACCGTATAGTTCACTGTCATTAAAAACGGACAGTTTATCCTCAGTCAGGGCATTGGAGAGAGCATTTCCAGATAATGAAATTACTCTTCAGATTTTTAATAGGTTATTGAGTAGCCCCAATAAAGAGGTCACAGTTGGATGGATTAGGGCCCATGTTGGCCATATAGGAAATGAGAGGGCGGATACCCTTACAAAGGAGGCTATCAACCCACAGGTTGCTGACCGATCTCTTACTATTCGCTATCTTATGATCTTAATGACTTATGATCAATTATGAATTCCTACTGCAGGGACCAATTGGTGAAGGCCTGGCAGCAGAGCTGGATGGTATCTGACAAGGGTAGAGAGACCCATCGATTTGTTAACAAGGTTAACAGGGATTTTGTCTGCAGTAATAGAGTTACAACATACTTCTTATCGGGACACGGCAGTTTTCCGCAATATTTGTTTAAAATAAAACGTCGTAACACGGATAAGTGTGACTGTGGAGAGGTAGGGTCCGTAACTCACTACCTATTTGGTAGGTGTCCGGAGATGCCTCATTTTTTCACGTTTTACAGAAGTAAGTCTCTTAGGGAAAACGCAGTCCGTGTTCTTCTCAAACATGACAACTATCAGAAACTATGCGATATTTATAATGTGCTGAATGAGAAATATTCCTTCATTAAGTACAAATTTTGACTTATGATAGCGGCGTTAATAATTATGGTTCTTTTACATTAGGTTTCTCTGGTAGCTTACAGATGTCTAGGAGGTTGTCTAGGTCACAGAGGTCTGTTTTTGTGGACTAGTCCATGCTGCTCTTGATTTTCAGTATGTGTGGAAACAGTTTGTCTGATATTTTATTAGAATGGGCATACAAATACTTGAACTGGATTAATGATATCTTTATAAGAATAAGTAAGAGTTTCGCCTTTACAAAGAACTTACTTATAGGAGGGGGTGTATGTAGAATGTGAAAGATAGTCACTGAATAAAGTAACTGTTGTATAAAACTTTGATGTGCAAAATCGTGTCAGTATGACGAATCAATGAAATATAATGTAACACAATGGTTTATAATTCGGGAAGCTCTTCAGGAACTTTGAAACTTCAGTGTAAAAATTTAAGAGATGTGATTTAAAGTTACTAAATATGTTTTTCTTTAATTCATAGTTATTATTTAAAAGATAGTTGTATATTAGTTTTAGACAGACTGTTGAACACGGTCTTTAAAAGTTGTCTTGTCAGGTTTACCTGTTTATTAGTGTATTATAGTTTTAGTGTTAAATTTTGATATTCGTTTTTCATTTTCGATATTTTTAAGTTTAGACAGACTGTTGTATACGGTCTTAAAACCTTGTGAATTTTGATTTTCATAGAGTAGTATGGAATTTCTTTTTATATTTATTATAGTTATTATAAGTATCCTGCATGATGTATGCAGTCTGAGTTGTATTATGGTTTTGGTATAGCTTTATAATTGCTCGTTGATTTCCAGGTCTGTTTCTTAGGTTGTGGTTGGCTGGATGGTAGGGGAACTTTCTGCAGGAGATTAATCACTTTGCCTAACGGTTGGTGCTCCTGCAGGTGATTCCAGTCCCTGATTCCAAGTCTTTCTAATTTCGAAATGTTCTAACAGTAGATTTAGTGAAAATAGCGATTTCGACATTAGGTAAAATACGGTACTTACTAGTGACCAAATTGAGATGCTCTGCTTTTTTATTTTTCGGCTTCTCTAACCAGCTCATATGCATGGTTAGGCAGCTAGATTGCAGACACATAAAAATCAGTTCTCAGTTCCAGTTAGTTTTTTTTAATAATACTATATTTATTGATATATTTTTCTGGTTTCTATTTTTGAAATTTTAATGCAAAAAGTCTTTAAAAAATATTTTTTTTTACTCTCGTTGTTTTTTTTTTTTTCATGTAAGGAACCAAATCTGTGTTCCACACAGAACGTTAATAGTTTTCATTTTTCTTGAAAATTGTTAATTATAAATACCCAACGCTTACGAAATAAAACCATTAACAGCTCTTTACGTAAAATTAAAAAAAAGAAAGACAGGTGATAAGAGTGTCTACCAAAAAATGTAGAATCCAAGACACCATGAATAACTCAAATTGTACTTTAAAAAGACCAAAACCGCATATTTTGGCTTCTAGCTAGGAAAGACAACATTCGGAATGGTTTTGTGTAAGGGAAACTGAGGACTACTCGAACAAGTTTTACATTTTATAGGTACTGTAAAAAGTGTAATTTATAAAATTCCCAGTTTTTTGAAATTAAATACATTTAAACACTTTTATATGAATAGATAAAATATTAATCATGGCTTAATTGTTGGAAGAGAAATAGTCTTATTTGTGAAGTGAAATTTTATTTGATTAGACCCCGACTCCATTGTTTAATGGGGGAAACATGAGAATTTTTGACTTACCATGTGTCTAATAAAACATATTAATTAAACATTAGGAACCATTAATTAAACATCAATGTTTCCCAAATAGGCGAATTCAAGAGTTATATCAAGACTATTACGAATTAAATGATCAAAATCTTACTTTAAAATGATTTTTTTTAAATGATAAAATATAAAAATGATTTAAACAGCTTACTTAATATTGATGTTCAGTTAAATGTATTAAACAAATTCATACAGTTTTTTAGCTCGAATATTTTATCACTTAATGAAATATTTTCTCAGTTTCTATTTCAAAACTGAAAACTACTATCAGATAGCCCCTTTCTCAGTATGTCAAATTCTGTTGATTCAATTGGTTTCAGATCAATCAATTACTAGAGTAGTTATATTTGACTATTCAATCGTTCTCTATTGATGACTTAATGAACTCATCTAACTACCTTACTTAATATTACTTTCCTATTAAATGATCTTACGAAATTCATAGTATTTATACTCCAATTTGAACATTTCATTGATAATATATTTTTCTGTTTTTAATCGACTTTAAATAAGTCATTTTACCATTGTATGGACTATTATCGTCCAATAAAGTTATTTAACCACGCTTATAAAGATTTTCAGCTTCATTATATCATTCCTTATGTGTTTTCTATTTTTTTTGTTTCAAAACTTAGAAGTATTTTCACATAGCCCCTTTCCTGAATATGTGAAATTCCATTCAAAATTTCACTTCATCAACCTGTTAGAGGTAATTTAATCTAAATTTTTATATTTATATTTTCATTAAAATCTTAAAACATTTCTTTTTTATAAACTCATTCTATTTTAATATTTAATCAAACCCCCTCCTCCTTTTTCTTATTTTTCTTAAACATTATTAATTAAAACTCTTATTTTCAAAATCCAAACATTTGTATTTCTCTATAAGTCAAGACCACCCAAGTGCTTCCTTTTTCACTATGAGATAGTGTCCACGCAAACAACTTTTACTTGAAATTCTCACTTTGTTTAAGGGATCGTAAATTCGGAACACACACAGGCAGATTGGATATAGTACAATAAGCTTTTATAAGAAGTCATGGGAATAACTGAAGCATTATGGTCAGTTGTATTGTGTACGACTTTTTATTACCCTCAGTAAAGAGAGTCATAAAACTATTTCGAAGGCTTGTTGGGAAGATGCACAGTATATTGCTTTCGAGTCGTTGTTTACGAGATAGCAGGTGCAAGCGTACACGTGATTTCTTTCTTTTCGTGGGACCCAACAGACGGCTTATTTCCAGGAATAGTAGCTAGGATTTTTCACCTAGCAACAACTAATCCAATAGGCATGTTATTTGCTCCCCCCACTCAACCAATCAGCGTTGACCCTTTTCCCCCCCTGGTAGCGTTACCAAGGGAACGGAGAGCTAGTTAGCAGAGAGTCATGTTTTGAAGCTCGGATAGTTTTGGTGTGTGAGGGTGGAGGGTTCCCTCCCTCACCTCGCCGGTTAGGCTGTAGCGAAATTTTCGAGAGAGAGACACTTCTCTCCCGGCAGTAGACGAGTGATGTTTAAAACCACGAACAGTGAGATTGTGGGTGCGTGTTAAGTACCCATTCTCCCCCACCGCCGCCTGCTCGAGCGGTAGATTGTTTTTTTTATAAGTAAAAAGACGGACGATCGCTGGGGAGTTGATAGTAAATGGTTGTATGCTACGCGGCCTGAAATGACGAAAAGAATTCGAAAAAGTTTTAAGATGACGAAGTATTAAGATGTGCAGATTTTAGTGGCATATCGATAGATTAGCACCACTGCTCGTATTTGGAGGGAGCCGATGTGTAACTGAAGATTCATACGGAGTGGCAAGAGCGTGTTATAAATAGTCTCAGAGTGATCATGAGAATCGACTCTCGGTGTGGGAACAACAACTTCTTATAAATGATTTATTCCTAACTGACTTCATTTACATATATTTTCTGCGTGCATATTGTCCTCTACCTTTTCGGATTCTGCTTAGACAATTGTTGACTACTCAGTGGGGAGGAAAACCAAGCCTACCAAAGGATGGCCAAAACTACTATAACATCACTATGTACTTTCTGTGGTAAATATAACATCAGTATTTTTAGTTAAATTTATCTGATTATAGTATATGATATTTCTGATTTTTGGATTAACCAATTTGATAATGTTTTTATCTATTATCATGACCTCAATACATTATATTGCTATTATAATTCGTGAAAGCTATGAATAATGTGTTTCTGTAAATAAACAAAATTTCTAAGTAAATTCCCTCTTTGTTTTCTTTATCTCATTAATTTATTTTAAATCATTTCAATAAGATTCATGTTCAGTAATTTTACTTTTTGTTAATCATTAAAATTTAATTGGGAATACTATGTATAGCTTGAATTACCAGTTTAAAATGCATAGTAATTTTTAACTTAATTTATTCTATTGATTTAAATACTAATTCTGGTAAAATAAATAAATAAATTAATTAATTAATTAAAGTAAATTATTGTATTCTCTAGTCATGGAATTTCTAAATATTATTTTAAGCATTAAATCTAATAAAAAAATAAACTGCTAATTTACTGGATGTTGTAATTTTTAATACTCAAACTTATTTTATTTAATAAACTGAAACCTTTTACTGTTCTTTAATTAATTACAAGACATACTTATCTGAATTTTTTATATAAAGTAATTTTAACATTTTGATCTAAAGTCTTATGAGAAGCATTTTATCATAATGAATTACTTATTCAAAATTTAATTATTAACTCATGGTCTCTTAAACAAAGATAAATCTATACGATCACAGCTTCAGTGTTGTGAATTCTTGAAATTAATTTTGCATTTTTTTAATATTTGTCAAATATTATTTTGTTTAACCTATCTCATCAATTTTATACCCCCCCTTTCTGTACTTTCTTTAAAAGAAAGATTTTGTCCCCTTTATTCCAAAATTTTCACTTAGTCTAAATTATTATGTCTATGAAAATTCCTTGTTATTACCCTTCATATTAATTCTTGAATTCACAATGCTGATTGTTGGGGAATTGGATGTAGTGCAAATTGAGAATTTTGTCAGTACTTTTAAATAATTAATTCTTATACTATTTTGAATTCAAAACTTAGAATTCAAGTAAATTTAAATTCTTTAAATTTTAATTGTTTCTGTTTAATCTAGTCCATTTACCTTTTTTCTAAATTTATTTTAGTTTGAGAATAATTTTGTAAGTATGCATATTGACAGGATTCATTTCAATTTTTAGTCACAGGTAATTTGCACTCATTCATTATTTTTGAAAAAGGTGATAGCATCTCAAATAGCAACAAAAACCAAAACAACCCAACAAAGAATTGATGCCGTGACACTTACCTGTGTGGCACAATTCAAATTTTTAATGTTTATTTGTGTATACTTAAAGTTAAGGGTATAAGGCAACTATTTTTTTTTCAAAATGTATTGTGCATTATGTCTTTGAGTATATATTATGAAGTGTTAACCCTCATATCTGTGCTGTTCAAAAAAATTTTTTTTTCATAATACCCCACCCGCACTGAATTTTTAGAAATTTTAACATACCTTTCCCATTTGTTTATATTTATTTGCAATTGATTATATATATTGACAAAGGCGACTAGTGTATACATGAGTGTAGCTCTCAGTAATTTTAGTTAGATTTTACATTTGTGTAAAATTTTTTTTCTTTGCTTAAGGTTTAGGTAGGGTTAATTATAAAAATTTTTTTTTATCGCTGAATTTTTTGTTGTCAAAACATTTCATAAATATGGCGGAAACCCTTACCAAGGAGATGGCTGAGCTGCAGAAGAAATCGTCTTTGATGGATAATTTATCCAACATCCCACCTTTTAGCGGGGACTCCACTATATCCTTTTCCGACTTTATTGAAAAGTTCACAGATATTTCCACCTTCTTTAACTGGGATGAAAAAGAAAAAAATTTCGCCCTGTTTAACAGACTGTCAGGGAAAGCAGCCAAATTATTTAAGGCTAATAAAGGCAAAAATTATACGGAATTAGTGGAAATTATACAAGACAGATTCACGGAACAGGAGTCGCCAGATGTGGCATTATCGAAGTTTCTTAACTTCAAACAGACACCCTCAATGTCTGTCCAAGATTTTTTCGACAGAGCCTCTGATCTGTCACGCAGAGCTCTTGTCATTGATGGAATTGCTGAGGGCATTGTAAATAAAAGTAGAGATGCTATACTGCACTCTATGCTTCTAGGTAACCTATCTCCAGAAATTCGGAAGGGTGTCATTTCAAAAGATCCAAAGACCCCTCAGGAAATACTAACGTTTGCCTTACTTGAAGAAAAGGCTTGTAGGAGTGTTAACCCCTTCTACAGCTATGAACCAGCAAACATTGCCCCCCAGGTCCCCTCAGGTGTAGCATGTGCTGCTGTTTACCCCCCTACACCCCAGGTTAGCCATCCCAACCGTGAAATTATAGAACTCCAAAACAAAATGGAAATCTTAACGGCTAAACTTGATAGTCTTGTTATGCAACAACCAGCTGCAGCGAGACCACCAGCCCAGGAAATTGTCCAATACAACCCCTTTTTCTGTTTTGGATGTGGCGACCCCAGCCATTTTTTTCAGGACTGCCCCCAAAACCCCAAAAATCAAGGCTGGCAAAATTTTAATGAAAATCCCTATGGTCGTAGAGGTATGGCCAGACCTAACAATAACTACAGAGGCAGTTATAGTAACAGGGGATATCAGAATCAAAGAAACTATAGGGGAAATGGCAATAACCAGAGAAACAGAGGTACCAACAATGGCCAGAGAGGTAATTATAGGAATAGGGGTAATCACAATAATGTAACCCAGCAGAATAACAACACTGCCAATGAACACAATGTTCAACAAAATTTAAACGGGTAATGGCTGAGTCTGGAGTAGTCGGACTAACTCATGAGAAGCCGAACGACAAAACCCCCTCTGTGTATAATGTTTTCCCACCATCAGCATGCAATCTCCCTACTGCAAGGATTGCTGTCGGTGATATTTTTATTACTGCACTGTGTGATACGGGATCAGGTATCAATTTAATTTCTCGACAGGGATTGTGTTTATTCCCAGGAGTAAAAACTGAGGCATGCAATGTACCCATTCTAACTGTGACAGGTGAATGTGTCCCTCTCACTGAGAAAGTTAAGTTATCTTTCAATTTCAGTAATGTCAGCTGCCAAGCTGAATTTTTTGTAGTAGCAGGTAAACTCGCTGATGAATTTACTGCTATCTTAGGTATGCCCTTTTTGAGTAAGTACAAGGCTATCATAAAGTGTAGTGACAAATCTATTAGTCTTGGTATTAATGAGCAAACTTTTTGTAAATATGTTCCAAAAATTTCAGAATGTCATGTAAATATTAAACCGCCAATTATTGTAAATAACAAAATTTCTTGCCTTAAAAATGTGTCATGTCAAACTGAGGGTAATGTAGAATGTTTTTCTAATGTTAGTAATATTTCTGAGAAGAATAAGAACAGTGAGAACAATTGTATGGTAGTAAAAGCCAATGTAAGGGAGAGTAGTGAACAAATAGAGATTCGAGATAGTGAAAAATGTAGTAGCGAAGATAAAAATAAGGTGATTTTAGATAAATGCGAAGGTAATGATAGCAATTCTTCTGTTCAAAAATCTTCTGAAGGTGTTTCAAAATTAGAAAATGTTAATAATACAAATAATCATGAGACCTGTAGTTATATGTGTACTGATAAATTAAATGAAAATAAGGCAATTGGTCGGGATAATATATGTGAAACAAATGGTTGTGATCTTAGTGTAAATAATATCAGGGTTGTGAAAAATATTGAAAATGAAATCAATGCCCCTGTATGCCAAGTGAGTTGTCATGATAGCGAAAAGTCACAATCTAATGATGTCGAAACTGAAGTAAGTGATACATGTGAAAAGTCTAAGATTATTAAAATTAGTTTTGCTGTTTTGAAAAATTTACTAACTATCCCCCCCCCCCCCCAATCTAAAATTTTAGCTCAAGTAAACTGCTCGAGAAGTAATTTTATTGATAATAATGATGTTGTTATTTTGGAACCCCTAGTAAAAAAATTTGGTAATGGTGTTTTATCATCTAGAACAATCTGTTCTCAGGAACACGGGTTATTTATTTCATTTGCTAACTTTTCGGATGATGAGGTTACTTTGAATAAGGGAATGAGGGTTGCTAAAATTCAAAAGTGCATCGATGATTCTGAGTGTAATTCTAATAATTGTAATTATGCCCTTAATGTTAATGTGCCCACTCCACTAGCTGATTTTGATCATGCTGATCTCAGCTGGAGTTCAGATATTAATCTTGACCATTTAGACCCCCCTCTTAAACTTAAAATGCAGGATTTTCTTAATAAAAATAAAGATGTGTTTGCAGCATCAGTCCTAGACTTGCCCGGCTGTGACACTATTCCCCATGTAATAAATTTAACTTCTGCTAAACCTGTAAAATGTAAAGCCTATAGAGTTCCCCATAATCTTAAACAAGAAATGGAAGATCAATTAGATATCCTGTTAAAAGCTAATATAATATCCCCCTCCATTTCTGAATTTGCGGCTCCAGTCATTTTGGTTAAGAAAGCAGACGGATCTTATACATTGGCTGTCGATTTTAGAAAATTAAACAAAAATTTAGTTAAAGATGCATACCCCATCCCTAATATCACAGATTCGGTTGATGCACTATCCGGTTCAAATTTCTTTTCTACACTTGATTTAACAAGTGGCTTTTTCCAGCAAGTTGTGCGTCCTGAGGACAGACACAAAACAGCAATCATAACTCATAAAGGACTATTTGAGTGGTCGAGAAATTGTTTTGGCTTATCAAACTCAGGAAATTCTTTTCAACGACTCATGAGTGCAATATTTGGAGATCTGGGAAATATGGGAATTCTTGTATATATAGATGATATTGTGATTGCTAGCAAAGATGTAGAATCCCACCTTGAAAAATTAACAACTGTTTTTGATAGACTTCGCCAGCATAATTTAAAATTAAAACCCAGTAAATGCCTTTTTCTATCAGATAAAATTAAATATTTAGGTTTTGAAATCCATAAAGGTAAAGTCTCACCCATTAATAAAAATATAGAAGTAATTGAAAAATTTCAACCCCCTGATACCCGCAAAGCAGTTAGATCTTTTATTGGTACAATTTCATTTTACAGGAGATTTATCCCTGATTTTTCTAAACGAGCTAAAAACCTAATTGAACTAACTAAAGAAAATGGTCGTTTTTCATGGAACCCTGCAGCGCAAGCAGAATTCGAAGATTTAAAAGCTGCTTTAATTTCTAAGCCATGTATTGCCCTCCCTGATTTTTCGAAGGAATTTTATCTTTATACTGATGCGAGTGGTGAAGCTTTAGGCGCAGTTTTATCTCAACTGGATGAGAACAACTTTTTACACCCTGTGGCTTTTGCTAGCAGAAAGTTGAAGGACCCTGAAACAAGGTACTCAGCCACAGAAAGGGAACTTTTAGCTGTTGTCTGGGCAACCGCCCATTTTAAGTGTTACCTAGCTAACACCCACTTTTTTATTTTCACTGATCATGCTCCCCTAACTTATATGCTTAAAATTCAGGACCCAACTTCTCGTATGGCAAAGTGGATTTGCACCTTATCTGATTTTACTTTTTGAATCAAATTTATCAAGGGCAAATGCAACAGTGTTGCGGATTTTCTGTCTAGATACACTACTTCTAATGAAATCTCTGTAAATACTGTAAATTGTAATTTTTGTGTACAAACAGCAAAGGAGAATGTTTTTATGCCCCAAACTGATCTTCTTGAAAAAATTCAAGAACTCCAAAAGACTGACAAAAAGTGTTGCCAAATTGCTCAGAAGCTAGATCAAGGAGTGGATATAGCACCAAAGTACATGAAATTTTTCTTCCGAGATGATCTCTTGATGTGCGAGGACACTCGAGACTCTCCCATTTTAAATAAATTGCCCAAACTGGTGGTGCCAAAAGAACTAATCCCCCAAGTGTTCGCACTAACACATGATTCTCTGGCAGCTTGTCATCAAGCCTTCCAGAAAACTATTGATCGCATTCGCGAAAATTTTTACTGGCCAGGTATGTCTGCAGATGTCAAGCATCTAGTAGAATCTTGCATTAGTTGCCAACAAAGAAGAGCTTATAGACCTAAACATCTAGGCCCTTTGCAGAGAATGCCAACACCAGAATTTCCATTGGCAAAAGTGAATTTCGACATAATTGGTCCTTTACCGACAACCTTTTCGGGTAACAAGTTTATCGTGACATATATCGATGCTTTTTCTAAGTGGCCTGAAGCATATGCTGTATCCTCTATCACCTCAGACGTTGTAGCGGATACTCTAGCAGATTTCGTTTCAAGGTACGGTGCTCCTAGCTATATTGTTTCCGACAAGGGTAGAAATCTTATATCAGAAGCCATTGAGAGAGTCTATAAAAACTTTGGAATGAAACATATTCACACGTCAGCTTACCACCCAGCAGGAAATTCTCAGATTGAACGACAAAATAGAACTCTAATTAATGCCCTATGCCATGTTGTCAATGAAAATCAGTCGGACTGGGATACAAAATTAAAATTTGCTCTTTTAGCTCTCAGGACAGCCGTGCATTCTTCTACAAAATTAACCCCAGCTGCAGTAATGTTTGGCAGAAATTTAAATCTCCCCTATAAACTTTTTTCCACCCCCCAAACTTTAAATTATAATGACGCCCCCACCTATTGTGAACTTTTATTCCCTGCTTTGAAGAAAGTGTATGCTGAAGTGCACAGTAGTTTGGTGGAAGTTTCAGAAAAGCAAGAAAAATACAGAGAAAAAACTGCTGTTTCAAAGAATCTTAAAATAGGTGATTCAGTTTGGCTCTTTACACCAGCTGTTAAACCAGGACAATGTAAAAAACTATCTAAATTTAATAATGGTCCCTATACAATAACTGAAAAAATAAATGAGGTAAATTTTAAAATCGCCCTCCAATCAAATTTAAAATTAACGCAAGTGGTACACGTCGATAGGCTGACTGAATTTAAAAACAGGCATGTTGATTTCCAAACAAATGACCAACGGCCGCAGAGTCAATTCGATGATCAATCGAATATTCAGAATCCAACTACTCCCATTCACCAATCGATTAACGATAACCCAGAACGGCGGACGAAAAAACGCAGGCGCGCGTTTATCATACCTACAGCATCAGCAGTAAACAGAGATGAAGCATTGCCCATGCAATCAACAGCCAACACGTTGCCTTCACTAGCCACCAGCAACGAACCCCTTTCCCCCTCTCTTCCTTCAGCCGAGTTCGAGAACTCACGAGCTGAAACCACCCCCTCCCCCTCCACGGCTGAAAATCCAGTTACGGACATGCCAGATATCGCGGTAGCTAACGAAGTTGTTGAAGCTCAATCCTATGTTATTCCTTCAACCAGTCGTTTTCCGACTTTAATCGAATCTCAGTGCAAACCGACTGATTCGATTCCTTCGTCCAGAAATACCTATGGATTCAGGAACAGGGACAAGCGTCCCAATTATAAACTTTAAGTTGTAGTAATTATAGTATTTTTATTTTAATAACCTTATATTTTGTTTGTATAATGTATATAGATAGTATAGAGTTAGTTTTTATTGTATTTTAACGTGAAAAATAAGCTTTTTAGAGTACTTGTACCGTTTGTTTTGGTTAGCGGTAACGATCTGAGCGGTTGTGTTTTCATCACATTTAATGTTCTATATAGCTAATTTTAGTGTAAATAAGGTAGATTTCGATAGTTATAGTGCAAATAACCTCTCCGCAGGTATATTTTGGAATTATGTTACGTTTTTTCTCGATTTTTGGGTAATTTCGAGACTTTGAAAATTTTTAGTGCATTTTGAAAATGGGAATCCAAATTTTTTTTCCCCTCCCCTTTTATTTTCATGTAGTACTCCCTGTTTGTTAAATACGATAGTATCCATCGATTTGCATATTATTTATATTTTAATTGATGTTCTAGTTAAGTTCTCAGTAGATGAGTATAAGTGGATTTACAGGATAATACTATATTTGAGGGAACTATTAATTTTACTCATTACTAGATATAATATGTAGGTATTTCGTAGTGTAAGGTAGTATTAGTGTACTGTTTTGTGTATAATTTTTTTAACCTGAAAACTTTTGAGGTTATTAATTTTGTTCTTGAGTACATTACTTCATTAAAGTATAGTGGTGTGGTTTTATTGAAAAATTTATAAAATTTTATCTGGTTCTGTGCTATTTTTTTTTCCTTTTTTTTTTAAAGGATTTCTTTTGTCAAAATTTAAATTTTTACTGTATAAATTAAGTTTCTGATGGTGATAATCTTCACCATGGCTTTTGGGTCTTCTTCGCCCCATCATGCTTTTATTTTGGCAATTGTTTATAGCACAGATAAATGGGTTGCTCTTCCAATATGCACAGTGTCGCTGTAAGTGCATATGTAAATAACTTACTTCATAGTTTCAACTTGCATATCAATCAACTGGAGAAAGTGTTTCTCAACTTTTACACATCGATACAATTTGTGTTAACTGAATTTTAATTAGTGAAATGTATTTTATTGTGAATTAACTGTATATTGTGCAAATTGCCTTTTACCCATTTTTATTCTTTTTGTTTGTGTTTTTATATGCATATACATTACTAGTTCGTATGTTTTTATATATCTGTGTACATCGAGCTAACAATTTATACCTATATTGATATGCATTATTATTGTAATGGATTTGGCGATTCTTTCGGTTGGCAATGTTCTCTCCCAAATTTTTATTTGGCTTTAAAAAAAAAAAAAAAAAAAAAAAAATTTTTTTGGCAATTTTCAAATTTTTTTTTTGTGGTTTAGCAAACAGTGTTCAGGTAAATACTTTGAATGGAACCTTCCCGATTGATAAGGTTAGTGGTGACAAAAGCAATGTCCAGCCTTGTGTTCATCTGTTAATTTTTTTTGTTATTCTACAGGTGTGTCTAGGATTTTGTTGACAGGTGAGGAGAGTTTTGTGTATGCAAACTCAGGTTATGCATTCCGGACTGTATACCTTGAGGGGTAGGCTTGCTAAGTGTTTCTTGATAATTCTTCGGACCGAGGTCTGGTTTGTTTGAAATGTTAGGCACCATTTAGTGATCTCTCCCGCATCCATTGAATTTTTACTCGCACTTTTTACTTAAAAAACAAATTTTTTTTTTCAAAAAATTGTGTTTTTTTAAATAGAGACGGGGATTCTTGTTAGAGGTAATTTAATCTAAATTTTTATATTTATATTTTCATTAAAATCTTAAAACATTTCTTTTTTATAAACTCATTCTATTTTAATATTTAATCAAACCCCCTCCTCCTTTTTCTTATTTTTCTTAAACATTATTAATTAAAACTCTTATTTTCAAAATCCAAACATTTGTATTTCTCTATAAGTCAAGACCACCCAAGTGCTTCCTTTTTCACTATGAGATAGTGTCCACGCAAACAACTTTTACTTGAAATTCTCACGTTGTTTAAGGGATCGTAAATTCGGAACACACACAGGCAGATTGGATATAGTACAATAAGCTTTTATAAGAAGTCATGGGAATAACTGAAGCATTATGGTCAGTTGTATTGTGTACGACTTTTTATTACCCTCAGTAAAGAGAGTCATAAAACTATTTCGAAGGCTTGTTGGGAAGATGCACAGTATATTGCTTTCGAGTCGTTGTTTACGAGATAGCAGGTGCAAGCGTACACGTGATTTCTTTCTTTTCGTGGGACCCAACAGACGGCTTATTTCCAGGAATAGTAGCTAGGATTTTTCACCTAGCAACAACTAATCCAATAGGCATGTTATTTGCTCCCCCCACTCAACCAATCAGCGTTGACCCTTTTCCCCCCCTGGTAGCGTTACCAAGGGAACGGAGAGCTAGTTAGCAGAGAGTCATGTTTTGAAGCTCGGATAGTTTTGGTGTGTGAGGGTGGAGGGTTCCCTCCCTCACCTCGCCGGTTAGGCTGTAGCGAAATTTTCGAGAGAGAGACACTTCTCTCCCGGCAGTAGACGAGTGATGTTTAAAACCACGAACAGTGAGATTGTGGGTGCGTGTTAAGTACCCATTCTCCCCCACCGCCGCCTGCTCGAGCGGTAGATTGTTTTTTTTATAAGTAAAAAGACGGACGATCGCTGGGGAGTTGATAGTAAATGGTTGTATGCTACGCGGCCTGAAATGACGAAAAGAATTCGAAAAAGTTTTAAGATGACGAAGTATTAAGATGTGCAGATTTTAGTGGCATATCGATAGATTAGCACCACTGCTCGTATTTGGAGGGAGCCGATGTGTAACTGAAGATTCATACGGAGTGGCAAGAGCGTGTTATAAATAGTCTCAGAGTGATCATGAGAATCGACTCTCGGTGTGGGAACAACAACTTCTTATAAATGATTTATTCCTAACTGACTTCATTTACATATATTTTCTGCGTGCATATTGTCCTCTACCTTTTCGGATTCTGCTTAGACAATTGTTGACTACTCAGTGGGGAGGAAAACCAAGCCTACCAAAGGATGGCCAAAACTACTATAACATCACTATGTACTTTCTGTGGTAAATATAACATCAGTATTTTTAGTTAAATTTATCTGATTATAGTATATGATATTTCTGATTTTTGGATTAACCAATTTGATAATGTTTTTATCTATTATCATGACCTCAATACATTATATTGCTATTATAATTCGTGAAAGCTATGAATAATGTGTTTCTGTAAATAAACAAAATTTCTAAGTAAATTCCCTCTTTGTTTTCTTTATCTCATTAATTTATTTTAAATCATTTCAATAAGATTCATGTTCAGTAATTTTACTTTTTGTTAATCATTAAAATTTAATTGGGAATACTATGTATAGCTTGAATTACCAGTTTAAAATGCATAGTAATTTTTAACTTAATTTATTCTATTGATTTAAATACTAATTCTGGTAAAATAAATAAATAAATTAATTAATTAATTAAAGTAAATTATTGTATTCTCTAGTCATGGAATTTCTAAATATTATTTTAAGCATTAAATCTAATAAAAAAATAAACTGCTAATTTACTGGATGTTGTAATTTTTAATACTCAAACTTATTTTATTTAATAAACTGAAACCTTTTACTGTTCTTTAATTAATTACAAGACATACTTATCTGAATTTTTTATATAAAGTAATTTTAACATTTTGATCTAAAGTCTTATGAGAAGCATTTTATCATAATGAATTACTTATTCAAAATTTAATTATTAACTCATGGTCTCTTAAACAAAGATAAATCTATACGATCACAGCTTCAGTGTTGTGAATTCTTGAAATTAATTTTGCATTTTTTTAATATTTGTCAAATATTATTTTGTTTAACCTATCTCATCAATTTTATACCCCCCCTTTCTGTACTTTCTTTAAAAGAAAGATTTTGTCTCCTTTATTCCAAAATTTTCACTTAGTCTAAATTATTATGTCTATGAAAATTCCTTGTTATTACCCTTCATATTAATTCTTGAATTCACAATGCTGATTGTTGGGGAATTGGATGTAGTGCAAATTGAGAATTTTGTCAGTACTTTTAAATAATTAATTCTTATACTATTTTGAATTCAAAACTTAGAATTCAAGTAAATTTAAATTCTTTAAATTTTAATTGTTTCTGTTTAATCTAGTCCATTTACCTTTTTTCTAAATTTATTTTAGTTTGAGAATAATTTTGTAAGTATGCATATTGACAGGATTCATTTCAATTTTTAGTCACAGGTAATTTGCACTCATTCATTATTTTTGAAAAAGGTGATAGCATCTCAAATAGCAACAAAAACCAAAACAACCCAACAAACCTGTGTCACGTCATTATATCAGTCAATTGCTGGGAATGAAATAATTTATCTCCAAACCGTAATTCAATGAAAATCTATAAATTTAGACAGCGTGGTTTTCTAATCGTAAAATTGAAGGGTTACATTAAAGTTCCGATTGCGATTATAAGAAGAAAATAGATGATTCAAATACATTTATGTTTTAGATCTAGTGTGTAAAATTTAGTTTAGTTTTCTTATTTTTGGTAATTCCTTATGATTAAAGATATAATAAAAAAGGTTAATATACAAAGTGCCTTTAAAAAAACTATCAAGGGGTATAATATGTGATAATCTCGGAGGCTATCGTCCAATCCACATGTCATGAAATTCGTGTTATACGTATAACAAAAACCCACTTGCTTGGTTGGTTGATTGGTTGATTAGGGTTTAATAGAACATAATCTCTTTAGGAACATGCTACGTTAAAAAAAAGTTAAAACAAACACATCAAACTATATTTTAAAAATCATCTTAAAACCTTGTTATAAAAATAAGATAAACGAAAACAACACAGCTTAGTGAGAAATGAAATCTGATTAGTATATGTAATTAAAATTTTGTAATGACGTCTTAATACCATGTTTAAAAAGACAAAGACAAAATTTCAGGTCAAAGTCTATACTCTATACAATCGTTAAAATAACAGTTGGTTGAAAAACAAAGTATAAAATGTCCAAAAGATGTAGCATAAACAAGTTTAATTAACCCACAGATTATTAAAAGAAACCAATGTAAATTCACGTAGGCTCAAACTTCTCAAAAACAACATTTTCTTCATTTGTATCAGAGTCATAACTATAAGACTCCGATTACATAATCTCTTCCGCAAAACACAGCAGCTGTTTGGAATCCTTAATAGTAGCAGACGATGGCTCAAAGCATGATTTCTTGTTTTTTTTCCTCGCACTGGAAATTGCGAAGAGAGATGAGTTGTGGTTTTCTTATTCCATTTCTGTGCACATGATTTTCTTTTTCTTTCTGTGGTGGAACATTAGATTTTTGCAATTTGCTTGCAAGTGGAACAAAAGTTTGCTCTGGCTCACGTTGGCTTTGGCGATTAACCTGAATAAGGTTTTTATGATTGACCAACAACAGCATAATAATGCATAGCAGGATCATATTATTCTATTCTGACCGGTACAGATCATGGAGGCAAAAGTTTTAGTCGGGCATATTTCTTGCATAGGTGCCAACCTCTCATTAACATTTCGTAATATGCGGGTTAATTTGACCCAGGTTTAACACTTTCGTACCAGAAATTTCTTTAAGAAAGGAAATTAAATAAATTCCACGTATAAACCTGAAATTGAATAAATAAAGATTCATCCAATATTTTTTCTGGTTTGAAGTGTTGTTAAACTGGGTCAAATTATCCCGCATATTACAGAATATTAATGAGAGGTTGGCACTTATGTTTCTTGTACTATATGTAGAGTATATATTACGGGTTTTTCTTTATAGTGCTGGATGGCAGTATCACAGGGAAGTTATTTTGTGAAAATTAGGACTGCACTTGAGTGCTTATGTGCCTTAGGGATTTTGAATGTTGTTTTAGTAAACTAGAGTATGAAACCCATGTAGACAGGGTTCTAGATTCAACACGTTTCTGAGCTTCAGTGTAAGAAAGTTTTTGAGTAATTTGAACAGAAAAAATTTATTTTTCACGGATCCAGATTGGACATTAATGAGAGAATGGTTCTTCGTAGGTCATTTTTACAATTTACATAACGCTCAGCTTTTTCACAAGATTTCCTGTCGTAGCCGACTTCTACACATCGTGTGCTGGTAACGGAACCACGGCAAATAGTTTTTACATGGCCATAATGTTGGCAGTGAAAGCATCGTAGAGAGTTATGGATGTAAGGCCGAACGGTACAAATAAGAATGCTGCTTTTATTCTGGTAAGCAGAGTTGGGCTGTTAAAAGTCAGAATGGATTTTATAGGATACACTCGTTTCTTGCAACGCATAGTTATTCGGTGCACGTCAATAACATTTTGATCTTTAAAGTTTTCCTAGTAGTTTTACTTTTATAAAATATCAGCTTCAGAAATTACACCACGGGTATAATTCAGAGCTGGGTAAACCTGGACAGATGCAGAGAAAAATCCCAGATCTTTGGAATTTGAAATAAGCTGTAATTGATTGGTTTCTGAAGTCTCCGCCTACAGATCATTAGAGTGCACGTTTTGGACTCAGACAACATCACGAAGAACGGCTTTAAAAGTTTTTTTTATAAGAAAAGGTGAAGTATTATTTAATGAACTATTTGAATACTATTAGTAAGTTTAATAGTATTTCAGTTAGTGTCGATGACTATGATTGTCAAAAAAGCGTCTATAACAATTTGCTTGAACAGTTTGTTGCTATCCACAAGGGGGAGAAATAAAAAAAAGCAAAGTGCTGCTATCCATAGTAAAAAATTCCAAAACGTTGACCGCTCCACCTACTACCGAACCCAACAAGAGGATGGACATTCGTGAACCGTGCTAACCAGGGACATACGATCACAAGACACTTTTATGTCAGCCTCCACTCTTAAAAAGATGATTAGTAAATGACCGCTCACTTGATCTTCACATTTACTCAGCTGACCAGCCGTTTGATGCATAAGAGACCAATTTGCCTCTCCCGCATACCTGAAGCAGAGGCCAAAATAGTATGTTGGTTTCCCTGAACTACCAGGATTCTCCTTCTCAGGGATACGGGTCGCCCCGCGCGGCAAATGCGTGTGTGGTTTACAATTACTGCTAAATAAATACGGTGTTGCCGTTCGTACAAGCCTTCCATTTTTTAAAGCGTTGCAATACATATAAAATAATATGAAAAAAATTACATAAATTTAAAAACACGTACCTCAATTGAAAACAAGCTAACACTAATTATTGTTCATAGAGAATACTATAACCAAATTCTTTTGTGTCTCCCTGATAATGAAAGATGAATGCTATGCACATCATATTCTATAATAAGCATCTTGTAGTGCACATCAGTGATGTATACTAATTTCAAAATGTTGGAAATAGCTTAACATCATTAAAATACACTGCAGACGATTTCACTCCATAAACCGTAATGTAACGGAATGCTTTTGAATGTCCTTGTTAACGAACTGTAAATTCATTTTCAATATCGAACATGCCATAGTAAACCTCAATAGCATATATCAATTACATGAATATTCGAGTATATTTACGGGAATTAGAGCACGGGCAGGCGGCAGGCAGACAGACAAACCGAATTTATAAATACTCTTCAACTATACTAGATTAATTTTAGCATAATTATTCTAATTGGCAAAGAAATCATATGAGATGTAATCTTCCCAACTGGGCGAAAAAGTCCAGACCAGGATTCGAACCCGGGATTCTTTGGCTGAAACAGCCAATGCTCTACCAACTGAGCATTCCAAGACGAATACATCATATTCGCCAGTTCAGCCATATTCGTCCGAGATTGCTCAGTTGATAGAGCATTGACAGCTTCAACCATGGGATCCGGGGTTCGAATCCGGTCGTTTTCATTCCAGTTGGGAATATTGCATCTCATACTTTTTAACTATGTTGGAAAGT
The DNA here is from genome assembly GCA_963931845.1 of Maratus michaelseni. NCBI lineage: Eukaryota > Metazoa > Arthropoda > Arachnida > Araneae > Salticidae > Maratus > Maratus michaelseni. Next base: position 161,913,943 of record OZ007594.1, on the reverse strand, counting down.
GTTAAAAATGATCCGGAAAATTCAATACATTCAATTCCGTACTGGGGTACAACAATTTACTCGTGGTGCATGTTCTGTTAATAACGTACGTAAACAAATACTGAATTAATTTAATTATTATTATTATTACTATTATTATCATTTCTAGTAAAAAGGATTTTATTTTTAATATGCAATTAGGCAAAAAATTTTTACTATACAAAAACGATTTTCGAGAAATTTTCATTTCGCGTCATACTTTTTATTTTTATAATTAACCCAATTACTCTTATTTCTACATATCCGGATTGCAAACAAAACATATTATTCTGGATAATTGGAATTTCACTGTACTTTTTTCATTCAGAAAATTAAAAAATAGATATTTGCGTTGATATTTTTAGTGCGCGTATGTGCCTACGTTTGAGTTTGAAATAACTTACAGTTATTCTAAATTCTGATTAAACTATACCTTGCTGAGTATTCTTGGAATGGAATTCCGTAGCACAATTACTCTCATTATACATAATATGCATCAATATTTTCTGTGTAATATATTGTTATTCCCGAATTACGAAATCAAGGATTCGAGGATACAATATTAGCTAAAAGCATTCGTAATTATATAATTATGTATTACGTAGCACTTATAGTCGTCATCTGGTCTGTCCGTCTTTCCACATATAACCGTGCAAAATCTACCCAACCGAATGGTTTGAAATTTAATATATATAATAGTTGCAAAATTTTGTAGAGTCATTTAAAATTTTATGAAAATCGAATCAAAACTTAAAAAGATATTAATAAAATATTAAAATATTTATTAAGTAATTTGAATTTTTTTTAAAAATCGGCACTTCTTTGAGGATTAATCGTCAAGCGACCGTATCGCCAAGTTATCTGACGTGTATGACGTATATGACATTTTATAGCCTCTATGACCAAGTTAAAGTCACATTCGTCATTCTATTAAACCCTATCGTACGTAATTAATTCAATGATATCCCATAAGGAGTAATGATTGTAGGTTGCCATGGTGATTACGTCCTATTTAAGATGGAGTCATATTATTTCCGTATTACTGAATTTAAAAATTGAATTTGTATACTAAAATTGTTTAACTAGCAATCATATAATCAGATGTTTTCGGAGAAATATATATGAAATGGAAAAAGAGTCTAAATAAGCATTTCAAGTTCTGAAATTTTCAAAGCTAGGCTTAAGTTTTCCATGGGAAAATTTCCGTAAATGTCAACAAAAGATAAAATGTTTTCAACTTAACATGTGCTTATTTTATTACGGAAATTAATCATATCATAATAACAGACGATATAATTCATTTCACTGAAATAATCAGTACGAACGCATCCCATTTGTCACATTTGACGTACATTTTCCAACTTATTAACTTTTCGTAATTAAAAAAAAAAAAAAGTTTTAAAGTCTGCAATAATATTGTGACTAGTATGTATGTAATAACACATCAGTAGACATGGACATCTGCCCTAAAAGTCTGGTATGGGTAGTGCCGAACCTGGATTTTGAAATTTAATGCTCCTTCCAAGAATTTGAAATTTAATCAACTTAATTTTATCAAACTCTAATAATTTTGAAAAAAAAACAAGAAGGTAAAATTTAATCTGTCTAATGCTCGTATTCACCTTATACCTCAACCTATAATACCTCGGTCGAACGCCCAGATGGAATTCCCGATTATCTTGATTGGACCTGATGACGATCAATGTCCAATCAGATTAATGATGAATACCATTTGAGCGTTCGACCCAGGTTTCCAAGGTTGATATTGATGGTAAATAGGGAAGTAAGCGACTTAAAATATCTAAAAATTAACAGAAAAATGAGCCCCACGAACTCCTCATGTAACACATCATTTTGTTCTTTTTGATGTTCATGTGCATTTAAAAATTATCTTAAACGGGCAAGGTGAGAGTGAAAAAGGCATATAATAGATAAATATTTATTAGTTGTTACAATTCTGTAAATTAACGAGCAGGGAAGACCGAGCTATGCTCGGTGAAAATTAGCTTTGAGTTTAAATATCATGACCCATGACCAAAATGTCCCACTAATCAAATTTTCTCAAAAATGTGACCAAGCCCAATGGTCTTCTCATGCCCAAAAACCGCAGGATATAACATTTAGTCAAAATAATCTGAGCTGTTTTCTAGATAAAGTTAGCTTGACCCACAGTGACCCCAAAATGGACCACTAATCGGATTTTCTCGAGCATGTGACCTAGCCAAATGATTTTCTCGTGCCCCAAAACCGTAGGATGCAAAATTTAGTTCAAATAGTCTGAGCCGTTTTTAAGAAAAAATAGCTTGACCCATAATGACCCAGGACCGAAATGATCCACTAATCTAAATTTCTCGAACACGTGATCTAGACCAATAGTCTTCTCGTTCCCTAAAACTGTAAGATACTAAATTTAGTTCAAATCCTCTGAGCTGTTTTTAAGATAAAAATAGCTTGACCCATAATGACCCATGACCAAAATGACCCAGTAATCGAATTTTCTTGAACATTTGACCTAGCCCAACAATCTTCTTGTGCTCAAAACCCATAGGATTCTAAATTTAGTGTAAATAGTCTGAGCCGTTTTTAAGCTAAAATAGCTTGACCCATAATGACCCATGACCAAAATGACCCACTAATTTCATTTTCTCGAGCATGCGACCTAGCCCAATGATTTTCTCGTGCTCAAAAACCGTAGGATACAAAATTTAGTTCAAATCGTTTGAGCCGTTTTTAAGATAAAAATAGCTTGACCCCTAATGACCCATGACCCAAATGCCACACTAATTGAAATTTCTCGAGCATGTGACCTAGCCCAATAGTCTTCTCGTTCCCTAAAACTGTTTGATACTAAATTTAGTTAAAATTATCTGAGCCATTTTAAGATAAAATAGCTTGATCCATAATGACCCATGAACAAAATGACCCACTAATTGAATTTTCCCGAACATGTGTCTTAGCCCAACAGTCTTCTCGTGCTCAAAAACCATAGGATGCAAAATTTAGTGTAAATAGTCTGAGCCGCTTTTTAGATAAATTAGCTTGACCCACAATGACCCACTAACCGAATTTTCTCAGACATGTGACCTAGCCCAATGATTTTCTCGTGCCCGAAACTCGTAGGATACAAAATTTAATCAAAATCGTTAGAGCTGTTTTTTAGATAAAATTAACTTGACCCGCGTTGACCCAAAAATGACCCACTAATCGAATGTTCTCGAACATGTGACCCAGCCCAATAGTATTCTCGTGCCCGAAAATGGTGGGATACAAAATTTAGTCAAAATCGTTTGAACCGTTTTTTAGATACATTTAGCTTGACAATGCCCCACAATTACCCAAAGTGACCCACTAATCGAATTTTCTCTAACATGTGACCTAGCCCAATGGTTTTCGGCTGCCCCAAAACGGTAGGATACAAAATTTCGTCAAAATCGTTAGAGCCGTTTTTGAGATAAAATTTGCATATATATATATATATATATATATATAAAATTTTGTTATTTTTAGGCGCTTTCGTAATTATATAAATACGTAGCACCTATAGTCGTCATCTGATCCGTCCGTCTGTCCGTCTGTCCACATATAACAGTGCAAAAACTACCTAACCGAATGGTCTGAAATTTAATATATATTATCGTTGCAGAAATTTGTCGAGTCATTTCAAGTTTTATGAAAATCGAATCAAAACTTAAAAAGATAGCAATAAAAGTTTTCTTTATTCTATTAAATCCTATCGTACGTAATCTATATAATAAAAGAGCAAGTCATGTGACTGAGGAAAACAAATACGGGCGGCCTTTTTTATTCAAAATTATTTTTTCGAATAAAATTGCATAAAAGTTACACTTTTAGAAGCATCGTTCAAAAAAAATTGTTTGCTTGAGAGATGAGTTATATTAAAAAAATGTACAGATTCTGAGATAACTTCAGTGGAAATTAGGTTAACAGCCGAATACCTCAACTCATTAGAGTAAATAAACACAGGAGATTCGTTCATTATGAGTCATAAAAATATTAAACCATGGCAGTAATTCGCAAAGCATGGTGAATTTTGCAACGCTGTCTGGTGTAGAAAAAATAATTCGCATTTGTAAACGTGGCATACATAATAATAAAAACAAGAACGAAAAATCATGCGTCAAGCATAGATTATGTAGCACTTTCCAACGCTTCCAAAATAATTTTACAAAACATACCGTTTAATAAGCTAAAAGATAACATCTAAGTAAACAATTTGGAAAACGCATAACATATTTAAAAACATAATTTCAGGAATTTCCAACAGATACAATATTCGGAAAAATATCCGAATACTTTTATTCAGCCCTGTATATGATCTATAGATTTGTATATGCTAGGATGCTAAATTTTAGTTTAGTTAGGAAACGCGTAGCACAGTTTAAAATTATCTTTCTGGAGTTTCTGTCAATAAACGGAAATGTGTTCGCGAACTTTTGTGCTGCCCTGTATAGGATCTACAGAATTTATACACACCACGTAATAGACAAAAAGCGAGTTAAAATTAAAATCACGTTTAGTAACTTAAAACGCACTTCCAGGAATTAGTGTTAACAGACAGTAGAGAATTCTTTTGTGTGTCCCTGTAAATGAACGATGACTGCTATACACACACTATTCTGTAGTAAGCCTCTTGTAATGCACCTTAGATATATATATATAAATTTCAATGCGTTTAAAATAGTGAAACATTATTTAAATAAACCGCAGACGATTTTTCTCCATAGACGTCATGTAACGGAATTCTTTTGACTGTCCCTGTAAAGTAACTATAAGTGCTATGCACACCCTATTCCATATTAAGCTTCTTCTAATGCACCTTAGTGATATATATAAATTTCAATGCGTTTAAAATACTGAAACATTATTTAAATAAACCGCAAATGATTTTTCCCCATAGACCGCAATGTAACGGAATTCTTTTGAGTGTCCCTGTAATAAAACTATAAGTGCTACACACTTCCGTTGAAATGGGGAACATGCTATAGATAACGACAATAACATATAAAAATTGCAGATCAATCCGAGCATATTTACGGGAGTTAGAGCACGGACAGACGGCAGACGGACAGACGGCAGACGGACAGACGGCAGACGGCCGACGGCCATACGGCCAGACAAACCGAAGTCATAAGCACTTTTCAACTAGGTTGGAAAGTGCTAAAAAGGCATGTTCATTTCGCTCATAGCAGACGATATAATTCATTTCACTGAAATAATAAAAATGATTTTTTTTTTTTACATTGCGAAACTAGTTATAAAACGAACGCGCCTCATATGTCACGTTTAACGTACAATTTCCAACTTGTTTAAAATTATTTTAGCCTCGTTCGAGTACATTTTTGACGGAACTTGCTGAAGGGAAATCTCCAACTGTTCTATGCGCTTCCTAAATGAAATAAATTTTAGCATACTATGTAGTATATATAACATTATATACATCATACACAGGGTTGAACAAAATAATTCGGATCTTTTTTTGACTATTGATGGTAATTGAAGAGATTGGGCTTTTAAACGTGCTGTGAGTTTTCCGCACTTTTTACTTAAACATCATCTTTCACCTTATTAAACTGTCAAGTTTTGTTTTAGTATTCTGAATGTGTTGGAAAGCGTTTCATTATCTATGCTTGACGCATGATTTTTCTTTCTTATTTAGATTAATATTTCGGCTATCAATAATTACTGAGTGATCAAAGTAATAGTGTCATTTAGCTATAGAGAAAATTCAGAGCATTGAAAACACTTTTAGGTTGTAATGCCCATAAGAGTCTGAAAGTTTTATTAAATGATTACAAGATATCAAAGAGACACTCCAACGTATTTTGCAATATTTAATGTTTATGTAATTGTGTACAGAACAGTTGAATTTGACTCAACTTTTCTGGCCTGCCAAGAAAAGTTATGGCATAGTTTGCCAATCTATATATCGATGGTAGGATGTTATACGCTACAACAGGGAAAGAAAAAATACCCCGGGCTACACAAAACAAAAAGAAACTAGTCGTTGGGGGCCACCGTAATACATACCCATCATGGATATGCATAATATAAAATATTAAAATAAAACATGTGCAAACAACTTATAAAATGCATTGCAATTCGAAGAAAATCGTGGCTTGATGACGGCATAAACTTTAAAGGCTCTATTTCTGAATTGTGTAAAAGAAAAATCATTATAACTCCAAAACTAATAATCATATTAACTAACGGTTTATTGCGTCTGATTAAGCGTCTCATTTCCAATTAAAATATATCTTTGAAGTGAAATTTGGATGAAATACAGGGTCATGAAAAATCGAAGAGTGTGTAAAATAGGATTACAAATATCTCGGCAACTAATTATCCGATCGACTTCATACTTTATACAAAATTTATGTTTTTTTATTGTCTTTTATATTCTCTCCTTAAAATAAACAATTTCGAAAATTTTTATATATCTTTTATTAGAACGAATATTTCGAATATTCCCTATACTACGTATGATGGGTAAGTAAAAACACTAATCTTGACAATAGATGTCCAGCAAAAAAATTAGTAAATGGTTAAAAAATATGATATTTAGTTTGATAAATAAAAAAAAAAATTCGTAGGAATGCTTTCATGTTGATTTCTTTTTTCAAATCACTTACCTAGGTCAAGAAATTTTGACAAATAAGAAACCTACTTACTATCAAGTGTGTCAGGTCCATTCGTAAACAAAATGCAGTAAAACTTGTGTAAACGGACTGCGTTATTTATGATGCCCTATAACGGAATCATGCTTTAAATTTAAAACTTCCTAATCTCGGCGAAAATATAATACAATTACAACAGATTGTGCAGTTTCTAGACTATGTAAACTATAAAAAGTATACAAAACGTATTTCTTTTCCCTGGTTTTTTGCAATTTCATTTTGGTAAGTTTTATTGTAATACACACTAAATTCATCATGTGGCAGAAAAACGTAATATTCCAATTCCATTAAAAAATACACGAATGGAAATCTAAATCTCAACTTTAAGAAAATTTGTGATTAAGTCGGACTGTATACATTGCAGTTCTGGTTCACATGTGGAAGGTGATTGGATATATGTGCCTTGGATTTGAGCAAATGGACTGTGTTTTATAAATTGTTTGGCTCCTCCGACTAACACAAGCAGTGTGATAGTAAATTCTAAAAAATCAACATGGTAAACAACAGACGTCAAAATATAAATTAAAAATTATTTAAATTTCATCAAGGTAAGTACGAAGTACGTGTGTTATGAAAAAACAAAAGTAAGTTGTATAATTTTAAATGCAAATAAACGTAAACAGATAGAAGACAAATTTTTACATTTTCTCAATCTGTGATGTTATGAAATTATACTAAATTTATTTTCATCGGTGTTTGTTTATACACAATTCTTTATTGAAACCTAATTTAAAATTCGGAAAACGAGTCTTACGAGAATTGAAATGAAATTTAATTGAAAGTGTTAGAATGTATTGGATGTATTGGACAATTCTTAAGCATATAATTAAGTATTCAAACGCATAGTGTATTTACATTCGGAAAAAATTTCAGACTCTGGAATGTACCAGTGCAGTTTTTAACGCCTTCAATAAGATTTAACACGTGGAAAGGTAGTATTTGTTATTGCCAAAAAATTTACATTTCAATTTCATAACTGTGAGGACTGTGTATAATTAAATAACTAAAATAGCAAAATAGTACAGCTAGTACGAAACTAAAAAATGAAATAGATATTTAACTAATTAAAATCGACTTGTTTTTAGTTGAACTTACTCTGCACATATGATTTTCTCTTGTAGGTTTTTAAAAATGTTTTTACCAGAGTGTGGCAAAGGAAAGAATTATCTCTTCCATGCTGTATCTCTTGCACATATGATCAGATGTTACAGTAGAAAACCTTACTGGATTAGCTGATTTGAGCAAATGAACTGTCTTTGGAATTTTATGAATAATGTGGGTATCATAGGGCAACGATTTTTAAGCGATGTTTAAATTTCCAATCTCTGATATTTTCATCTGTATTGTGTGATAATTAGTAGTGCGTAGTTTTTAGGTGCGTTCGTAATTATATAAATACGTAGCACCTATAGTCGTCGTTTGGTCCGTCCGTCTGTCCGTCCGTCTGTCTGTCTGTCCGTCCGTCTGTCTGTCTGTCCGCATATAACAACGCAAAAACTACCCAACCAAATGGTTTGCAATTTGAAATATATTATCTTTGCATAAATTTGTCGAGACATTTCAAATTTTATCAAAATCGAATCAAAACTTTAGGAGATATTAATAAAAATATTTATTAAGAAATTTGATTTTTTTTTTAAATCGGTGCTTTTTTGTTATATGAGCTTCCGATGGATGTTAAATCGTCAAGCGACCGAGATACTTATTTTATTACAGAAATTAATCTGCAGACGATATAATTCATTTCACAGAATTAAAAATCATCAAGATCTGAATATTTATATAACTAGCTGATACATATATATCTGAATATTTATATAACTAGTTAAGATATTTGTATGAACAGTGTCATAAAATATATACTTAACTAGCTGTTTAACCCGTTCTACGCACGGGATATCATGAATTTAATTCTAAAACGTGCGTACGAACGCACCTCGTTTGTAACGTTTGACGTACAATTTCCAACTTGTTTAGAATTGCATTTTTTCTGTTTCTGTTTTCTTTTTTGGAAATTTAGGCAGACTACAAGGCCAGACTTCTAGGAAACTGCAGATCATAGTTTGTGAACATGAAACCTCCAATATATGATAATCACAGCTACAAATATTTAGACAAAAATAAAACATTCTTCATTTCAAATCACACCAAGCTTGATAGTCCGACGGGCAGCGACATTTAAAGAAAGAAGAAAAAGATCTGAAGTCACCTATGTGAAGCACGAAGTTTCCTCAAAATAGAAATAAATACATCGTACATAAGACATAACTTTATTCGCGTTGTGAAGTTCGTAATAGCGTATTTGCAAATGAAATTTTTGCATGTTAACATACATCATATTTCATTAATCAAAAACAATTTAAAAAGGTTTTTATATTTTGAATGTATCTATAAAACAATTATCGAAAAAATTTGAATAGGTAATTTGTTAAGGCTGTTACGTGGTTACTGGTACAGACAGTCTTGCTCTCATCATTATTTTTTCACTATCTCTTTTATTTTGTTTTCACTAATCTTCATATATGTTTTTTGATTACACGACTTTTCTTTTCTGATCCGCTACCGTCGTAATATTTCACCATATAAAACCATTACGCAACTCAATGCATATTTTACTGTTGTTTAAATAAACAAATCACTAATCCTTCGGTCTTGTGATGAAAGTTGATGATAAAGGTCATGGGTTCTATTTCACATGGTAAACATAAATCTTTTAGCAAGAAAGAGTTACGCAATACATAAAAAAGTGCTATTTGAATGACCTGTAATCATATAAGTGTTCGCTTCCAAACACAGCTAGCTACCAAATTACGATATCTGCATTACACTTGCTGATGAAAATTTGAAAGAAAAATACCTTCTTTGATTGATACTTTTCAATGTGCCGGAACAAGAAATATTTATTTTTGCATATATCCCGAAGAGATTTGTCTGAATAATTATAGACAGATATTGAATGAAATATCATTTTGTTTGAATCGTTACTGAAATTGGAAGATTATTTATTATTTAATATTAATGATATAAATCTACATTTCATTTATTTTCATGGCATTCTTTATAATGAGAAAACATTAATAAGTATAAACTATTTTTGTGGTATTTATATTTTTGAAGCTAAAAAGGATACCGAAATTACCATTTAAACTGGAATTATTAGCTTGAAATATTTAATTAAAATAATAATTTAGTGATATGAATTTTAGTATATTAATAAAACAAAATCTATGCTCATGTAACATTTTTTAAAACATAAACTATTGAAAATTTTGCCATTTTTTTATTTTTATAGTTTGACATACACATTTTAATATGAATAGAAATGAAAAGTAAAAAAATGAGAATATTGTATGCAGAATAACTTTACTAAACCTGCTTACAGGAATAAATGAATAAATATAAATCAAATAATTTTAAAGAAATACCGATGACAATATTACACTACGGTCTTATCATCTGGATTCTAAAATATGATTATCTGAGAAATAACATTTTCTGAAATACTTCAACAAAAATACAGACTCGAAAATTATGTGGTCGCAAAACATTCTGTGCAATCAAATATAATAAACGAGAGTTTTTCAAAAATATATTACATATAATCAAGTATAATATACCCGTAATTACAAGTTGTTTGTATAGCGCAAAATTTATGTTTACAAACTTGCATTTTGTTGCTAGGATGTAAGTGCTTTGCCAAAGGCACTTAATGAACAGTAATTTATTTTTTAAAAGACAGAATCTGCATGTATTATATGGACATACACATAGTTTTTGAAGATATATTGTGAAATTGAAAATAAATATATTTACATCTAAAATACAATTCTTCTTACCAAATTATCATTATTATTTTATCTGCGATTATTCTAAATACTTGCATTTTCTTGACTACGTTTAGGAAAAGGGCAGATTGTTTCCCATTTTAATGTAACTATAGCGTAAAGAAAAATGTCAATGTTTAAATTGTTTTATGAAAAAAAGAAATTTTGAAGAATTATAAGATACTAGCTGTTACCCGTAACTTCGTTCACGTAACATTTAAAAAAAAAAAGCATTAATTTAGCAACGCATTTCATTCGATAATTAAAAACATATATAATTAACCAAATCTTTATCACATTTTATAGGAGACAATACGGTATTTCTTTGCTATAGGGGCCTTAACATAGCCCAGTCTTAAAAAAAGTGAAATTTCATGCCAAATAATATGTACAATCGCGAAAATGAAACTGCAACCAATGAAAAAAGAAGGGCCCATTAAAATAGTAAAAATCGACGAATCCCTCTTCGTAAAACGGAAAACAACACTGAGAGAATTCTTCTATACAACAGTGCATTTTAGGTGGTATTTGGTGTGAAATTTGTATATGTATTCATTTCTAAATGGGCATTATTATATTGTTTATTTGTATAGACATGTGTTATATATTTCTTGCTACATTATTATTTTATGTATTGTTTATGCATATATTAAATAAAGTGCTTCTCGCTAAGTGGTGTAAATATTGAACAAACTGCTTGTGGATTCTATACATTGATAGATATTTCATAAAGATATAACATTCTGATGCCATTTTTCTCAACCTACAAGACCTTACAAAAATCTATTATGAAACAGAACTTTAAAAATAGCTATATTTAAAAATGACAACAAAGTTTTTACTATTTTAAAGCTAAAATAAATGTAAAATTAAATTCCGGTTCGAAACGACCATTTACAAATGTGTTTTGATTGTGGGAAAATGATACAGGAAAAATGCTGTTACTTCGATGCAATCATATTAAAGCTTTAGCTTTTATGAAAAAATGCAACTTTCTTTTAAAAAATAGTTATTTTTATTAAGATTTTCTGATTTTCTGTACGGATAATTTTGCGGTGCATATTATTGACATTTGCCGTCCAATATCTTTCCAAACGTTTTTTTTTTTTTTTTTTTTACTTTTTAAAATTTTAATTAAAAATGTGGTACCTTTATGTTAGCCGTGTGCAGACGATAAACCGCCAAGTATTATTCCTATCACCATCATTCGTATTGAATTCTTATTAAAATATAAATCTTTCACTCATTTTATTTAAAACACAGAGCTTTAATTTACAACACATAGACTTAAAATACATATATTACATACATTTAAAATAATTCATTTCATGTGAAATAGAAAAAGAACAAAAAGAGAGAAATTAATCACAAATAATTTGATAACCCAAGATAATTTTTTTTCAACATCAAAGCAAATGTTTTATTTTCGATATATGACATCCTATTCGCTTGCTTTCCATACTTACTCGTATTTATGCACCTTGTATTATTATCAAATATTTGAAAACTCAAGTTTTATTTCTAATATGACGTCATTTCATATTCTGTTTCTTAAATAATTAATTTCATTTTCATTTTTCACGTGGAAATTTTTCATTTGAAAATAAATTGTTGACTAAAAATTATTATTCCGGGTTTATTTAGTTTTGGCAACGATAAAGTATTAGCAACGGTAAAGTAAATTTAACCATTTTAAAATATTATACGAAAAAATTTTCATTTATTCTCTATGAAAATAACGAAATTTTGAATTATTAAGAAAAATATTTGAATAAAATAAACAAAAAACAGCCTATGTTTATTTAAGGGTTATAATCAACCTATATGCAAAGATACAGGATCATTAAATGCTCCATTTTGACGCTGGCTTCAGCCTAACATTTGCACACAATCAGATTTATAATATTACTAGGATATTTAATTATAAATTCTTGCCTATTTTGTTCAACAATAATTTTATTAATTATCATTACTAGATTTTATCGAGGGCCACGATAGTTTCAGCTGAGATATACATTTTAAAACTTAATTAATTTTTAGAGTATGCTTTTAGTACGCTCTGCCCCCCTATGAACTACGGTCGCCAACCCCCCCCCCCCCCATTCAGACACCACAGGCTTTAAAATCAGGCTAATTTGCTCTGCTTTAAAAAGATTATGGAAGATTGAAATATAATTAAACGACCAGTGGCGATCTTCTGTAATGGATTGCGATTATTTCCCTTTCATTGGGAGATTTAAGGTTCTTAAATCAACTGCTGTCGCCATAACAAAAAGAGAGGAATGAATCATTGAAATCAAATTTTTTAAATTATCATCCAAAAATTAAATTTTTTTATTTTTTTGTGCTAGGGTATGTGCGTGTGTGAGCATATTTGTTATACGAACTTGTAAGCTATTTTTTTATTTCAAAGGTATTATATATATGTGTGTATATATTAAACAGCATGGATCCTTACAATGCTAAATTAAAATATGCTTATATCTAAACACAAATGTTTTAAAAATATATGATATTAATCTCACTTTTAATAGTTTAATTTACTTATAACGTTTGAGAAATACGTTTTAGATGCTGATATAAAGAAATGAAAATAAAACGATTGCATTTCTTATGTGGCATAAAAATGTAGATTAAGAACGCATTCGTTATCACAAATGCTATTCCAATAACTGTACGTGAGATTAAAAAGCACTTACGACCATATCTATTTTGTATTTCATTTTAAAAATGTATTTTAAACAACATGGATCCACATAATGCTTAACCAAGACATAGCAGCGTCTAAACAATATGTATTAAAACATATGGTAATTCAGTTTTGATAATTTATTTTCTGGTATATAATAAAGAGTGTTAATCCTTGTGATTAGGGTTGTAATTTGAAAGTTTCAATCCTAGATTATAAATTTAAATTGTCTGCTCATACACTGTTAAAGAAACCTGAGGTTACTAAAATTGTTTTAGTAAATTTGTATTTCACAGTTATAAACGGTTTCGTTGCTAGCTGTTTTCTAGCAATTCTTACAGATTTTCTTGTAACTGAGTAAGAATACAATTTATTTTTTGTAATTGCAAGGATCAATGAGAAAAGCTAAAATTTTTTAGTCGATTGACCTATTTCTTTTTACAGTGTACATTAAGAAAATAACGATTTGCTGTACATGTCTGCATTGCTTTTTAGCAATTGTAAACAAAGTTGGAAAATGTTTGACTTCTGTTTATTTGTCGGTCTGTGAAGTCGTCTGTCTGTTTGTTTGTCTGTCTGTATGTATGTTTTTCCGCGTTCCAAGTGTCTTAAATATTCTTCAATAGAACTTCTTCCCGAAAACATTCTTCGGAAACTTTCTCTGGAATACAATTACATTAAGAAAAGAACAATTCGCTGTACATGTCTGCATCACTTTTCAACACTTGTCAACAAAGTTGGAAAGTGTTTATGACTTCGGTTTTATTTGTCGGTCTGTCGGCTTGTTTGTCCGCGTTCCAACTGTCGTAAATATTCTTTGATGGAACTTTCTCTCGAAAAAATTCTTCGGAAACTTTCTCTGAAATACAACTACTTTAAGAAAAGAACGATTTGCTGTACATGTCTGCATTGGTTTTTAACACTTGTAAACAAAGTTGGAAAATGTTTATGTCTTCGGTTTATTTGTCGGTCTGTGAGGTCGTCTGTATGTCTGTTTATCCGCGTTCCAAGTGTCTTAAATGTTCTTCAATAGAACTTCTTCCCGAAAACATTCTTCGGAAACTTTCTCTGGAATACAATTACATTAAGAAAAGAACAATTCGCTGTACATGTCTGCATTGCTTTTCAACACTTGTCAACAAAGTTGGAAAGTGTTGATGACTTCGGTTTTAGTTGTCGGTCTGTCAGGACGTCTGTTTGCCTGTTTGTCCGCGTTCCAATTCGTAAATATTCTTCGATGGAACTTTCTCTCGAAAACATTCTTCGGAAACGTTCTCTAAAATACAATTACTTTAAGAAAAGAACGGTTTGCTGTACATGTCTGCATCGATTTTTAACACTGGTGAACAAAGTTGGAAAATGTTTATGACTTCGGTTTATTTGTTGGTCTGTGAGGTCGTCTGTCTGTCTGTTTGTCCATGTTCCAAGTGTCGTAAATATTCTTCGATGGTTCTTTCTCTCGAAAACATTGTTCGGAAATTTTCTCTGAAATACAACTGAATTAAGAAAAGAAAGACTTGCTGTACATGTCTACATTGCTTTTTAATATATGTAAACAAAGTTGAAAAGTGTTTACGACGTCGGTTTATTTGTCAATCTATCAGGTCGCCTGTCTGTCTGTTTGCCTGCACTCCTATCACCTGCCTGTCGTAAATATTCTTAAATAACTACACCATCGATAAATATTATTGAGGTTTACTATAGGACGTTCCTTATTGAAAATGAAGTATGTAACATTCATAGTTCGTTTAGGAAGAGGCAAAAATTAATATTTCCGTTAATTACGATCTACAAGAGAAAATTGTTCGAAGTATATTCTAATGATGTTATACAAATTCATACATAAATAATATGATATGCATTACGGAGGTGCACTACAGCTTGCTTGTTATGCAATATGTAGAGCGTAGCATTTAGCGCTTTTTTACAGGGACACACAAAATAATTCGGTTACAGTACTGTCAATGAGTGATAATTATTGCACGATTCAGTTAAAGTATACGTTTTTAAGCTGAACTAAAAAGTATACACAAGGCTGCAAAAAAATACGTAATCATTACTTATCTATGAACATGTATGGCTTAAAGTGTGTTTTTAACTACGATATGCATCTTTCTGCTAAAATCTGTTTTAGTATACTTATAGATATTTATAGAATATAAAACAATTCTTTAATAAAACAATTCTGCGCAAAAGAAATTGGATTGTCGTCTATGGGTAATAATTTTTGGAAATGTATTTTTAGCTCTGCAGTGCGTATTCTAGCTGAAATAAATTTTAGCTTAATATATTTTGTTTTTTAAAAAAATTAAAAATTCATATACAGGGCTGCACAAAAGAATTTGAATACATTACCGTTTGTGGCCAGTTTGCCAAAAGTGAATTTTCAAATTTGCTATACCTTTTCTAGCTGAATAAAATTTTAGTACTGTGTGTGGTGTGCATAAAAATCTATGGATCATATATAGGGCGACAAAAAAGAATTTTAGTACCTTACCAATAATTGCTTAAATTGGGTTTTAAACTGTATTATGTGTTATCTAAATTGTTTATTTAGATATTTACTTTGGTCAATGAAGTAAAATGAAGCACTGATGATGCACATATGAAGTTTTAAAAAAATGAAGTTTCGTTAGAATATTCTGGAAGTGTTGGAAAGCATTTCATAATCTGTGCGTGACGCACGATTTTTCTATTTTGTTCATTTAAAAATGTTGAAATATTGAAGAAAGTTCAGGAAAACATTTGATTAGTATAATACAAATGAAATTCATTTAAAAAAGGGGGATATTGAAAATAATTTAGGCGTATATTTGAGGCTCATAACACAAATGAAATGAGATTAACTCCACATTTTGTTCAAAATATATGAATAAATACTTTGTTATAAAATATATTTCGAGTATTAAATAACTGTATTTTTTTTCTTCTGAAATCTTATTAATCAGAAATAATTCTTTATTCTCAGGATATATATATATATATATATATTTATATGCAAAACTTAATTGTAAACTATTCTATGCACATATATAAATATGATTGTTACAAAATAAATTGTTGATTGAAGTTTATTTAAGATAATACTAGTCAGCACGAAAATCCCCCAAGTAAAAATAATGGTTGATCCTTATGTATTTCACCTCACTAAATCAATATATCAATGGAATCACTGTATCATTGATACAGCGGTACATTTTTTAGGTAGGAGAGCTTGCTTTTAAAGTTGAGGCATTTTATGTCCGACCTTATCAAATTGCGTAACCAATAAAATGAATAGACTAATATGTAAATAAACTATAAAGAAATGTATATAAATATTAACGAATATGAAGTGGCCTAAAGAAATTAAACTATGTAAGAGTGACTATGTAACTGCTGGACACGAAAGATGGGGAAACACCAAAAGAATTGCACGAGATAAATATCAACAAAAAATATTTTCATGATAGGTTTTATTGAACTGCTAAGACAATGAAAATATCATTTTCATGTTTTCAATTTTATCTAACGTTTAAAATTTATATAACAATCCTTCATATATTACTTTCTTCTATCTTTACAAGTAAAAAGTATATTGGATTCATGAAAATTTTTGACCTCCGGTTTTTGGCGGATTTATGCGTTTTAGAATGTCCTGAACACGATTTGATTGTTTTTAGAAAATGTCTGTCTGTGAGTTTGTGACTCTGTGACTCTGTCTGTCTGTATGTGACAAGCATTTTGTGGGCGCTCTATCTTAAGAACTAATGCACCGAATTTAATATAACTTTAGATTAAGTTATTCCCTGATATAAATTGGTGCTTATTAGTTTTTGGTGTAAATAGCTCAATAGGTGGCGCTACTATGCTGCATTTCTCGCTATTTCTGAAATAGCTGTATCTCAAAAACTAATCCATTGATTTTCATCAAACTTTAAATTGACATAAACAGACACTGATTACGTTTTGGTGTAGATATTCCAACAGATGGCGCTGCTATGCTGCATTTTTCGCGATTTCCGCAATAGCTCGATCTCAAGAACTAATGGACTGATTTTCACCAAACTTCGGATTCTGTTAGACCTTGATATAAATAGATGCTGATTACGTTTTGGTGTAAATTGCTCAACAGGTGGCACTGCCATGCTGCATTTATCGCGATTTCCGCAATAACTCTATCTGAAGAACTAATGCACTGATTTTCAACAAACTTCAAATTCAGTTAGACCTTGACATAAATAGACACTGATTACGTTTTTGTGTAGATACCTCATCAGGTGGCGCTTATATGTTGCATTTTTCGCGATTTCGGCAATAGCGCTATCTCAAGAACTAATGGACTGATTTTCACCAAACTTCGGATTCTAGATCTTGACATAAATAGATGCTGATTACGTTTTGGTATAAATATCCCAACAGGCTGAGCTGCTGTGTCGCATTTTTCAGGATTTACACAATTTTAGCCATAGTCATAGCTCAAGAAGTAATGGACGGAATTTAATAAAATTTTAGATTCAGTTAGACCTTGATATAAATTGTTGCTGATTCTTTTTTTACTGTATGGAAAACCTGTGTGGGATAGATGAAAGTTTTGGGATTGGCACATCCGACTAGTTAAAAACTGTTTCCCGGTCAAATGGTACGTGTTGGAGCGTCAAATGATACATGTTGGAGCGAACTCTATCATATAATTTAGATTTAGGAATATCAGATCTATACAGTTCACAGATTTGTTTCGTAGAGTTTAGTATAAGTGTTTTTTTCCCCGTCAAGTGTAATCTTTACATTATATTTAAATCTAAAGCAATTTTATTACTGCGGTTGATCGTAATATGGCGAAATTATTTCGGTCATCTCTGTACACTTTGTTTAAGCCAAATATGTCAGCTGTGGGATATATAAAAAACAGTGCGCAATTTAATCCATATTTCGCGATTGTTTCAGTACAAAAAAAAAATCACGTTGTGAAATGAAAGACGATAACAAAGGTCATAGATTCCACTTCATATGGTAAACAAAAATCTTTTAGTAACACCAGGTAACGTAATATGCAAAGAAGTCTAATTTAAATGAATCGTAATCTCATTAGATAATAATAATATTGAAATTGATATATTTATGTTAATCCTGTTAAATGCTAATCCATTGTAATTGAGTGATTTTTTTTTTTTTTTTTTTTTTTTTTTTTTTTGGTCTTTTCGATACGAAGAAAAGACTCTTATTGTTGTCTCTGCTTCTTATAACTGTAAATGTTGTAATATTATTATTTAAAGAAGCGTTACAATGAACTGTATTTCATAGAATATTTAAAGATACATTACATATGTTTAGATATTAAAAACCCGTTATAAAGAATAAGTTAAAATATTTTATAAAGACACGTGATATTTGATTTTTTACTTTAAAAAAATATATATATGTATAATCTACTTTTTACTCAGTATTTGAAATTAAAATTTTTGAATTTTTGATGCGTCTCTTAACAAAAAAGTGTATTTTAAGGATTATTTTTAAAACTTAAGGTCTTACTTTAAAATCTAACTGAATTTAGAGGTAGGCGATTGGCCTACTTTTTAAAAGATAGAGTCTAGGCAGAGAAATAGACAGATAGAGAAATATAATATTTTTAGATCCTAATAAAATTTTTGAGATAACACTTTAAAAATGAGTCCTTTCTCGAAAAATATCAAAATTAGATCATCCGTTAAATTTATGCGTGAACATAAATTAAAAAATTGCATATGGATGAATTGTATAACCTTCTCTTATTAATTTGTCAAAAACGCCAGTATATTGCACTAAAAGAAACAAAATATGGTGACTAGAAAATTAACAAAGTATTGTTGCATAAAAGCATCCTGCATACAGAAAATAACACTGTATAATCTGACCAAAAACAGTTTAAGATAATGATAAAAAATGGAAACAAAATTATTTGCTATTCATTAATTATGTGGCATTTTAAACAGAAAAATTTTGAAACTAATCAGAATATAATGTAAAATAAAAGAAATACTGTATATACTACGCCAAATATTTCGATACACATTATTTAAGTACTGAAAACGTTTGCAAAAAATATATGAAAGTATGAATTTTTTAGCCTTCTTTTGTGAAGCAACTTGTCTACTGCTTCCTTTAATAGCTACCAATCAAGAGATTCCGAATTCAACTCTCGATTCCTGTTAGGCTGTCCGTACTGATTCGCACTTTGTACTAATCTGAAGATAGATTTCTGTTTAGCTTTCGCGATTAAAAGATGATATTATAGTCCGGCTGTCAGCGTCATATTTTTGCAACCAATTTTAGCATCAATAACTTTGGTATGCATATATCAGAGATTAAATAGTGCAGATAACGTAACAAGTCAGCTGGCGTATCAGCGAAAGCGGGGGGAGGGTTTAATCACAGAAACATCGTATACTCCGTTGTAACGTGAAATGAATGGCAACCCGATTACTAATGATATGCAAGAATGGGATAACAACAGTAATAGGGTTACCATTAATTTCTCATCTCTTACAATCTCTAATCTGCCATATATACTAAACTCACCGACGCTAGAATTGGTTGCAAAACTTTGACTGCCTGTTTCGGAATATTAACACTCCCTATCAGTCTGCTTATAAGTCAGATATGAAATTCTTCTCGCCAATATTAATGTTATTTGTTTGGTATTTTCCAAATTCCTCATCAGAATTTCTTTTTTCTGTGTTACCCTTTTAAAGGATGTTTCCTTGCGTTTTGCTGGTCAAAATATTTTTTAAATATATATTTAATTTTATCTTAAGAGCCTACACTAGTCACGGGAAGAAACACTCAAGCTAATGTTAAGTCTATGGGAAGGTTCTTGACAGATTTCTCGCTCTCATTTTAATATTTTTAAATGATTTCTTTTGCATAAGATAGCTGAGGCCGATCTCTAACGTTGTTAGTTTTTACTTTTTTGATTTTAGTTACAGTTTTTTTATAAGCGGACATGCGGAAATTTTCAATTTCAGAACTGGTTGGAACCGATTTTGAAAGTGAAAGTACTCTTATGTAAAATAACTGGAATGAAAAGTGAAAAAGTAAAAACTAACAACGTTAGAGATAGATCTTAGCTATCCTGTTCAAAAAACATCATTTAAAAATATTAAAATGGGAGCGAGAAATCTGCCAAGAACCTTCCCATAGACTTAACATTAACTTGCGCGTTTTTTCGCATGACTGATGTAGGCTCTTAAGCTACAGTCTTAGTTACAGCTTGTCAACTTCACTAATATTTTAACGTTTAAAATATAAAATGAAGTATATAATTTAGAAATATTTTGTCAAGCAAACAGTAAAGAAACATACTTTAAAAAAATATCTCTATTCTTTAATTAAAAAAAAAAAAAAAAAAAAAAAAAAAAAAAAAAAAAAAAATTAAAACAGCCGTATATGAGTTTATTGGGAGGATTGTTTCACTTTCTCAGTTTATCCTACAAAAACTATTGTATATAAACACGTGAAAACTATTAGTTTTATAGAGAAATGTATGATAAACACGATGAAACAGACTGTTTTCATATCGAAGATTTATTTTAAGCACTACGTAATTTTGAAATCGGTCAATATAGTTTAGTTAAATGCATTTTATAGTATGAAAAACTATGCACTGCAATTTAACAATTTTTTGCAGGTATATACTTGATAGATTGTAGTGAGTCCAAATAATATTATATCCAAACACTTTCCAAATGAAAAAATATATTTACAAGTGAATGTTAAAAAAGAAAGAAAACTTTATAATAATTATTATGTGGGAAAAGCACTTAATACTGAAAATTACGTTATATTTAATACAATACATTAAAACGTCATATTTAAAACAATTTTCTTATAGCGTCTAAAAGAAAACTTTTCTAGATGTTATGAAAGTCCACCAGCGACATTTTAAGATGCAGCAAAATTTTTACTTAAGCATTTTATGCAAACAGATTTTCAAATGCGTAATTGATCTTACTTAATCAATCACGAAAACAGCCCTCAGCGTCGTTTCAGCGGTGGATGCGGCCTTGGATCCCTAAAAATCCCCACAATGAAAGGGAAATGAATGAGGACCGGATTACAGAAGATCACCACTGGTTGTGATAATGCCATGATCGAATAATATTTTTAAAACAGAGAAAATTAGCATGATTATTAGAGAGCCTGCAAAGTCTGAAAGGAGGTTCTCGAGCGTAGCTCGTAGGGGGCAGAACACCCTAGCACAAAAAAGTAAAAAAAAAATTTTTGGATGAGAATTTAAAGAACATGAATTCAATGATTCATTCCTCTCTTTTTGTTATGGCCTCTATCTGTTATGGCGACAGCAGTTGATTTAAGAACCTTAAAATTTTTCTATCAAAGGGAAATGAATCGCAACCCGATTACAGAAGATCGCGATTAGTCGTTTAATTATATTTCAATTTTCAAAAAAAATGTATTTACATGTGAATAAAAGATAACAAAAACTTTGGTGAAAATGCCATCATATTTAAAACGATACATTTAAAGCTTCATATTTAAAACACAATTTTTATAACGCCGTTTTAAAATTCCTGGAGGCAGCGACGTTGCTTACTCAGTCATTTTATACTAGCTGATTTTCAAATGCTTAATTGATCTTTTTAATTAATCAAGAAAACATCCATTAACTGTTGCGACAGCAGTGGATGCCGCCTTGGATCCCGAAAAATCCCCCAGTCAAAGGGAAATAAATAGCAACCCGATTACAGAAGATCGCCAGTAAGAGTCAAAATACTGTAATCCGATAATCTTTTTTAAAACAGATCAAATTAGCATGATTGTTAGAGAACCTGCGATGTCTGAAAGAGGTTGGCGAGCGTAGCTCGTAGCAGGCAGAACCCCCTAGCACAGAAAAGTAAAAAAAAAAAAAAAAAAAAAAAAAAAAAAAAAAAAAAAAAAAAAAACGCAATTTTTGGATGATAATTTAAGGAATTTGAATTCACTGATTCAATCCTCTCTTTTTATTATGGCATAGTTCAAAAAAAGGAGTTATTAGTATTTTTTTAATGACAGATATAGATGGAATTTTGAAATATTGTGCAAATGACCTTATCTGGATGGATAAAACCCTACGTAGATAAATTTATTCCATATTTAATATACCACATAAAGTATTATTGTGGTTATTTTACTATTATTATTCTATACTCAATGGTTTTGTATTATTTGCATGTGATTTTTACTTTGGTTTACCTTAGTGTATAACATTTTTTAAACTGTGGTTTGGCTTAATATGTTTTTACCTGTACCTTGCGTTAATAAACCCCGTTAATCAAATCAACCAACTTTAATAACTGAATTACAAAAATAAATAAATAAATAAATAACACTAACAACAAAACAGTGCATCACGTATAGTTATTTTCGTTTACATTTTTTTATATTCTAATAAGCTTGAATAAATTCTTTTAATAAAATATTTCAGAATTCCTCCAAGTAATAAAATCAGATAGTTTTTTATTTCATATGAAAGGAATTTTTTCTGTCATTAGGAGAAAAATTTAAATTCGCAATCGGAATTCCGGAATATTTATGCTTAAAATCTTTTCCTATATTTCTCGGAAATATAATCCCCCAGTTCAAAATCCAAAAATCAATTTCTGTACATCTCAGTTTCAGAAAATTCTATCCGAGTCGGATAAAAAGATTTATGTATAAATCTGTTCGTAATTTTTCTTTTCTATTAGTCAAGGATTTTAAATTATATTTTGACGTTTATGAAATAAATTATATCTTTCAGATATCATTTGAATTCAGTCGTTTTAAAAATAAGAACTATTCATGAAAAATAATTAAACTTTTACACAGACAAACATAATTACAAACATTTATTACAAACATATAAAGTTAAGCTTCTGCAATAGTTGCACTGTTAAATTAAATAAATTAATTATATTGATATAGTGAACGCCTATTTGTGCTATTACTTAAAGGCATAAGGGTTTTTCGGCTTCAAAAACTGATTTTTTCCCTTGCATTTTCTGAATGTATGACATTTTATATATGAAATCTCGAACAGTTTTTAAAAATTTATATGCGTGTAGAATATATAATTCTTATCGCACAGTGCAAGAACAAGTGGCACATGTTGCAAAACTTTTAACGCGATTTTCTCGAAAGGATGTTTTTTAAGTCTATACCAGAAATATCTCAACAACTGATAAACCCTTTTTTTTTTTTTTTTTTTTTTTTTTTTTTTTTTTTTTTTAAATGGAAGTTTATATACCGGTACCGGGTGGAATAAAAGTTCGTTAAAACTTTAAAAATTCATAAAAAAAGAAGAAATTATGATAAAGAAGTGCGGTTTGCAAGAAAGGGTTCACAAGGTAGTCGGATTTTTTTTAGCAGCAAAAACATTTTTAGTTAAAAATGTGACCTGTCGAGGGCGCTGACGAACCGAAACTCAATGAACAGGACAACAGTAGGCCCCATCATTTATTCTTGCAATAACAATTGTTCAATATGATCTCCAGAACATTGCACGACACAACTAAGGCGACTCACAACGCCCGTTACAGCTGAATGCAACATGTCGCAATGAATTGCAGAAACCTCACGACAGATAGAATCTCGATAGAACGCTCGATCTTGTAATGATAACATTCTGAAAGCGAATGAGAAATAATCGTGTATCCCGGTCTTTTATTCCAGGAATAATTTGCATAATTCTGATGAATCTCTCACATGTTAGCGCCATCTACAAGTGACTGCTTTAACTAAAATTTTTTTGCTGCTAAAAAAAATCCGACTGCCTTGTAAGCCATTTCTTGCAAACTGCAGTTCTTTATCATAATTTCTTCCCTTTTTTATGAATTTTTAAAGTTTTAACGAACTTTTGGTTCACCCGGTATTTCCTTAGTTTATGATCAATGTTTTTAGTTAACGCAGGAGGACACGGGCCTTTTTTTCTTACACAGAAGCGCACTTCGCACAGAGTAGTACTTGAGGCAAAAACCTGGTCAAAAGGGCAAAAATTAAATTTTGCTCAACAATTGTAAAAAAAAGGATAATTTATAATAGCTGACTAACTGGTACGTCGATCTATGCGTATTTCAGGCACATGAGTCACATCCGGTGGCTCCTAGCCCCAGTTGAAGAGAAGGTTTTTTTTTTTGAGAAGATGTGCTTTTTTGTTACGTTTCAGCTTTGTTTTTATGTTTAAATGTACATTTTTATATGTGTATTTAAAAATAGTTTTATTTTATCGGATCAATAGTTTTAGAGAAAAAAAAAAACTAAATACAAGTGGGAAAAAGCGCGAAAGATGACTAGTTTTTGCACATATGATTTCTTTCCCCAAGTTATCAAAATATTAAAAATCGGATCCTTAAATCTCTTACATGTAGTATGATGTTCAACCAGAAAAAAATCCATGCACTCATTCATATCTGGAAAAGCCTTAGTCTTTCGAAAACAAGAAAAATCTGAAAAACATGAACTGGGATAAATGGGTTTAAAGATTTCATTTGCAAAGAGGTTGTCCTGGTATTTAAAGGGACAAAATGATAACAGATGTATGTTAAATCAGCCGTAACTATTGTTCTATAGGGAGTATTCGCCTGAAATTTTGTCAGGATGTAGTCATAGGTATGTGGTATGTAACAAGATAAAAATCTGAAAATCACAATTTTTATGAAATTTCGATATTTGTAGGGTGCCAAGTCCCCTTGATAGAAAATAGGGCATGTAACATTTATTGTTCTTTTACATGACGCACAAAGTTATTCAAATACAATAGCAGGTATATGATAATTGTTGAAAGTGCGTTTTCAGCTGTTTTAGGCATTTTCAAGCTTAACTAAATTCTGGTATATTATATGGTGTGTATAAATTCTACAGATCATATACAAAACTACCCTAAGGAATTCGAATTAATTGATTTTTATAGACGGGAATTACTGAAAGTGAACATTAAGCTGCGCTACACGTTTTCAACTGAACTAAATTTTCCTTATAGTATGTAGTGCGAATATAATGTAAATAAATTCATATACAGATCTGTATAGAAATAAGAATATGTTGGTATCCCGTTTATGGATGGTAATTGCTGAAAAAGCGGTTTCCAGCTTAAATACATTTATATATACTACACCCAGAAAAAGGAATTGATTAAAACTACTAAACATGTTTTGTTGAGTACATTTTGGTTGTTTTAGCAAAATTTTTAGTTGAAGTAAAAAAATTGGTTTTGTTGCTTGGATAAAAAAATATTGTTAACACTCTTACAAAATTTTAACAAAATTTCATCAATTTTACAATAATTTTGTAATTTAAACTTGTAATTAAAGCAAAATTTTGTTGTTTTTACAAAATTTAAATTGTTGTGTAGTAGCCATAACTCTCTCACGTAACTCGATTTTTTTTTTACTTATATAGCTATATAATTAAAGGATTAACATAATTTTTGGATAATTGAAACTTTTTTTCATTGGGACGGATCAAGGTAGTTTAAAAAAAAATCCTGTCCCATTTATTACTTTCTTCTATCTTTACAAGAAGAAAGAATTGGAATCATGAAAATTTTCGACTTCCGGTTTTCGACGGATTTTAGAAGGTCCTGAACACGATTTGACTGTTTTTAGAAAATTACTGTTTATGACTCTGTCTGTCTGTATGTGACAAAAAGTTTGTGGGCGCTCTATTGCAAGAACTAATGCACGGAATTTAATAAAACTTTATATTCAGTTACTTCCTGATATAAATTGTTGCTGATTAGTTTTTGGTGTAAATCGCGCAACAGGTGGCGCTGCTATGTTGAATTTTTTTGCGATTTCTGCAATAGCTCTATCTCATTTTCAGCAGTGAATTACGCCTGTAATCTTTGAATAATAACCAGTGAATTTTTATCCTGGTTTTTGCAGGCGTAATTCACTGCTGAAAATGAATTAAATATTAACTATGCGTTGCCGTATGCTGGGCTTTGTATTGTCGTCTCATGCTTGCCGCAGAAATTTGCGTGCTCCTGATGATATTTCCATTTTGTGCTGCGGTTGCAGCTGATCCGACATATATA
The DNA here is from genome assembly GCA_963931845.1 of Maratus michaelseni. NCBI lineage: Eukaryota > Metazoa > Arthropoda > Arachnida > Araneae > Salticidae > Maratus > Maratus michaelseni. Next base: position 161,887,690 of record OZ007594.1, on the reverse strand, counting down.
AGAGTGAAAAATGCCGTTTTCGGTTATTGTTCCTTCTAGCTCAGTGGTAGAGCCGCAGAACGCTGTTCTGAGGACCCGCAATCGAATCCCGGCTTGAGGCATTTTTCACTCTCTCGGTTTGCGCTTGGAAAAAAAAACAGGATAAAAATTCACTTGTTGTTATTGAAGGTTTACAGGCGTAATTCACTGCTGAAAATAAATTAAAAAATAGTTAAAATTGCATATTTAGATTGGTTCATTTAACAAAAGTTTTTGTAGTGTAAACAAAACAAGTTCGTAATATAACATATTTTATTATTTAAACAAACAAAATATATTTTGTTGAAAAAAGAAAAGAGATTGTTAAAATAACACATAGCTTATATCTATGCAACAAAAAGAATTTTGTTAATTCAAGTAAAATTGAACAATTTTACTTCAATTAACAAAACATTTTTCTTGGAATTGAAAAAAAAATCAACAATATTTTTTTTTGTTGCTTCAAACAAAATTTCCATTGACCTATATTTAAAAGAAAAGTTTTGTTGGGTCAAACAAATTTTTGTTGATTCAACAAAACTTTTTTCTGGGTGTATGCGTTATATATAAAGATTTATAAATGATTTACAGGACTTAATCGAATAAATCATTTGTGGACGATAATTGCTGAATATATGTTTTCGTCTCTGTTATGTGTGCTTTAAATTGTTTATTTAATCTTTGAGCAAGGCAACACTTAATTTTCTTGGACAAGCAGGAGCGTGACGTATTTTTTAGGGTTCCGTACTTAAAAAGTAAAAACGGAACCGTTATAAGATCACACTTGTGTCTGTCTGTCCGTCTGTCAGAGCCCTTTTTCTCGTAAACTATGGGACGTGGAAAGTTCAAAGTTTGGAAAGTTATAAAGCCTTTTTACACACATACATTACATATTATTAGCCATTCACAAATATATTTAGGAAAAAATTAGGGGGCTAATTAATTTACTTACAGAAAAAAGTTTTATTTTTGTATATCACGTGGGGTATCAAAAATACATTTGTTTTAATTTTAGGTATTATACTTTCAGAGATATCATCGAAAAAGCACTGAAAAAATATGTCCCCCGCCCCCTTCCTCTATTTCCGTATCTACTGAAACTAAAACTATGAAAAAATTACGTGTAGTAGGAGTTTATTTAAACCTTGCAGGAAAACTATAGCGGTTTTCCTAGGTAACATAGTTTTTGAGGAAAACGCATTTTTCTGTAACAAACTTTACTTTTAGGACGGTCAACGGGGGAGTTGGCGGACACTTGAGGTATCTATCGACGCCGAATCATCCAAGGATATTTGATAATGATTTTCGAAAACAATTGTCAGTAATTAGCCGAGATATTAACTAAGTTACTTGAAAAATAGTCAGTAATTATCCGAGATATTAATTAAGTTAATTGTAAAATAATCTTTCTTTCTATATATCGTGTAGGGTATCATTTAAAAGATCTCGTGACATCGAACTCAAAAATATATTTGTTTTAATTTTAGGTATTATATTTTCAGAGATATCGTCGAAACTATACTGAAAAAGTATGCCGCCCCCGCCCCTCGTATTTCCGAATCTACTGAAACTAAAATTATGAGAAAATTAGGGTTAGAAGGAGTTTATTAATTAATAAATAGTAATTAATAAATGTAATAAATGTACGAATAAATTAATAAATGTACGAAAACTTTTGAGCGCGAGTTATACTCGTACTTGACCGATTTATTCTGCACAGTAATAACGCTATTAAAAGTGCATGGTATGTCATAACAGTAATAAGAGGCATGTTAGACGAGCATATATTCATGTCTGTAGTAAACATTTAATTTTAATTTTAGTGCCATTTCTGAGATCAAAATTTCTTGAAAAAATCTCGTTTGTGTTAAAGTTTGCGATAGCGTGCTTGCTGGAAAGTTAAATATCTCTTTTCATCGTGTAAAAAAAAAAAAATGAAGTTTCGTATCAATATGTTGATAGTGTTCGAAAGTGTTTCTTAATCTATGCGTGATGCACTAATCTTTTAAGTTATAGCTTTCTTGTTTGCGATATATTAGGGTTTTTTTCTGGCTATCTTTATTAATGTTTATGTGTGAGAGGTTAATTGTAGTGAAAAGAAATAAATTCAGACATTTTTTTTTCTGCTTGCAGATACCCTATATAATAAATATTTTAGATAGGTTGCATTATTTATTTTTGTCGTATATTTTGTTCAGTTCCACTGATACACCCTTGATTTGAGCTAAATTAACTATTCTAGGTATTTCTTGAGCAAAGGAAGCAGATTAATAAAGATAACCGTTTGTTCAGTTGAAGGAAAAAGTATACCTTTTCCCGCACTAACTCTGTCGCAAATCTTTGTATAAAAATATGATTGGTACTAATTGATTAGTAATACTTAGTAATGGTAAAATTTAACGAAGAATTCGAATATGATGTCAAAATTAAATGTCAGTATAGAGCGTTTTCAAGTCTGATACAATTTCTATATGTAGATGACCCCTAAACAAAGTTTAAGAAGATCATTAATTATCAGATGTTATTACTAATCGATTCGTACCAATAACATTTTCGTACGATGATTTTCAGCAGAGTTAGTAGGGAGGTTGCTTATTTTTTCAGGACTGTTACAATATTTGCACTTTTATATATTTCGCTGACTACCCCAAAGCTTTTAGAAACAGGGCTTCAAAAGCATTGACTACAAGCCTATATTTACCTCTTTTCATTTTCTGTGTGAATAGCTTCTAGTCCTTTAAAAGGTTTCGTGCTACTATGTCCCATTGCGTGTGGCAACATTTTAGCAATATGAGAGATTGTTGTTTGCTGATTTTCTATAGGTCCGTAAAATACACATGTAGTTTCTTGAAAATGTGTTTGAAATAGATCGTTGAAAATTTATGCAGTAAACAAAACATATTCCATTTTCAGTTCAAACTATCCATACACTGCAAAAATAAAAGACTGCAATATGTTTTTCATCAACATAAATGTGGAATAATATCACATTTTTTTTCCGAATCCATGTGTTTCAGAAATAGAGAAGTAGTTTCTTTCCCTAATTTAGACAGATTAAAAAAAAACTGAATTCTAGAGAGTTTAGATTATAAAAGTAATGAGGCAATGGTGCATTCAAGTCTTAATTTTTAGATTTACACGATATAACGAATATTTATAATACGTCTTTCTGCACAAAGAAATTTTATCAGAGAATTATTAAACATTGAGAACAGAAGAACTAATAATCTTAACTAGACATATCATTTTACATAAATAAAATTACTTCATTTGGACAAAGAGGGCTTGAACTCCTAGATCCCTTCACTTTCTTACGCCTTTCAACCAATGCAAGACTATACTTACTTTTTTTTTTCCTTTTCTGTGTGAATAGCTTCTATTCCCTTAAAATATATCGTGCTGATGCGTCCCATTGCGTGTGGCAACATTTTATCAATATGAGAGATAGTTGTTTGCTGATTTTCTATAGGACCGTAAAATACACATGTAGTTTCTTGAAAATGTGTTTGAGCAGGAAATAGACCGTTGAAAATTTATTCAGTAAACAAAAAATATTCCACCTTTAGTTCGGACTATCCATATAGTGCAGAAAAAAAACGACCGAAATATGTGTTTAATCAACATAAATGAGGAATAATATCGCATTTTTTCCCCGAATTTGTGTGTTTCAGAAATAGAGAAGTAGTTTCTTTCAATAATTTAGATAGATTAAAAAAAAACTGAATTCTAGAGAGTTTAGATTATAAAAGTAATGTGACAACGGTGGTTTCAAGCCCTGATTTTTAGATTTACACGTTAGAATTATAACGAATATTTATAATTGTCTTTATACACAGAGAAGTTTTATAAGATAATTATTAAACATTGAAAACAAAAGAAATAACAATCTTAATTAGACATATCCAACCGTTGAACCAACCGTTGTCTCATTTTTTTTATAATTGTTACTTAAAGAAAATGACTTCATTTGGACGGAGAAAGCTTAAACTCTTAGAGCCCTTCCCTTTCTTATGCCTTTCAACCAATGCAAGACTATATTTATCTTTGTTTTTCATTTTCTGTGTGATATAACTTCTAGTCTCTTAAAATATATCATGCTGATGTGTCCCATTGCGTGTGGTAACATTTTAGCAGTATGAGAGTTTGTTGTTTGCTGATTTTCTATAGGTCTGTAAAATATTAATGCAGTTTCTGGAAAATGTATTTGACCGGGAAATAGATCGTTGAAAATTTATGCAGTAAACAAAAATCTCTCAGCTTTTAGTTCGGATTTATCCATACACTGAGGGAAAAAATGGATGAAATATGTTTTCTAGGCAACATGAATGTGGAATAAATACATCAGAATTCGAAATTTTGTGAGAGGCATGTTGTTAAATAATCTAACTTTAATGGATGTCAGAGACTATCTAAAATTATTCTTTGATTTTAAAATATATACTGTTTCTATTTCGATTTTGTTACAATTGTAAATTTACACCAATAAATAATAGTATTGTAAAATTTCATTAGGAAATGTATCGAGTCTTACTTAATTATTCAGACATCTGAATTGTAAAATTAATCTATTATAGCCTTTTCAGACCTGAGGTACACAAATGTGGACCTCTATTCTTTTCCTCAAAAAAATTAAACAGTTTGATATTTTACATTTTTACTTTACTTCTGTATAGCTGAATGTTTCTTGCTTTGGAACGAAACCAATAAATGGTAGCAATGATGCTTATTTCCTCATAAAATACATGTTATTTTCATCCGAGTTTGCAAAATGCCTTCAAGACAGTATGGCTTAGAAAGTAGGAAATTTTCATAATTATTTAACTTAAACCCTTTACCATGGCTTGACAAATACGGTCGCCAGGTTCGTTAGGAAATGTATTTAGTCTTACTTAATTATTCAGGCATCTGAATTGTAAAATTAATCTATTATAGCCTTTTCAGACCTGAGCGTACACAAATTTGGACCTCTATTCTTTTCCTCAAAAAAATTAAACAGTTTGATATTTTACATTTTTACTTTACTTCTGTATAGCTGAATGTTTCTTGCTTTGGAACGAAACCAATAAATGGTAGCAATGATGCTTATTTCCTCATAAAATACATGTTATTTTCATCCGAGTTTGCAAAATGCCTTCAAGACAGTATGGCTTAGAAAGTAGGAAATTTTCATAATTATTTAACTTAAACCCTTTACCATGGCTTGACAAATACGGTCGCCAGGTTCGTTAGGAAATGTATTTAGTCTTACTTAATTATTCAGGCATCTGAATTGTAAAATTAATCTATTATAGCCTTTTCAGACCTGAGCGTACACAAATTTGGACCTCTATTCTTTTCCTCAAAAAAATTAAACAGTTTGATTTTTTACATTTTTACTTTACTTCTGTATAGCTGAATGTTTCTTGATTTGGAACGAAACAAATGATAGCAATGATGCTTATTTCCTCATAAAATAAATGTTATTTTCATCCAAGTTTGCAAAATGCCTTCAAGACAGTATGGCTTAGAAAGTAGGAAATTTTCATAATTATTTAACATAAACCCTTTACCATGGCTTCACAAATACGGTCGCCAGGTAACCACTGGCGACCAAGTTTTTTTTTTTACCTGACGAGCAAGTTATTGTAACTGGCCTTTATTATTATTTTTTTGTACAAAATTTGACTTAGAAATAAGCACAAAGGGCAATTTTTCTCTCCAACAAAAAAAATGTTGGGAAAAAATTGACTACTTTAGTATAGATTTTGTAGCACTCAGCTATCGGGACATTTGAAGCATTCGGCAATTAGCATTTCTCGAACATGCCGGTTAATTCAGCCTTTACAGTATTTCCTTCTTTCTTTTTTTTCAGAGATATATAATTTTGATAGGTACATTAGAAAACTAAGTTTATATATCTCTTTAGTATCGTTCTAAATTATGTATTTTTATAAACTATGTAACTAATAATCATAATTACGTTTGCTATTATTTATACGCAATTAATTTATAGAAAACTATTGTATTTTTAGAAAAAGACAGGTAAATATTTTTTTACGGGCGACTAGAATTTTTTGCTGGCTACCAGACTTTATCAAATTTGTAAAGCCCTGCCCTTTACAATAAAAAAAAATATTGAAGATTTGTAGATCATTCATTTGTTTAAAACCCTTAAATTTGTTGTTGCAGGAATGTGGGTTATTGATTATTAAATTGATATTTTAAGGGAGCTAGTAATTTTAGACCCATATTTTTTAACCTAAATTACCAGTCCCAAAAAGTATCAATTTTAGAAAAAGGGTTCTTTCTGTTATCTACGGTGTAATTCTTTTGGGCAAAAACAAAGAATGTTTATTTGTAGCATTATTTTAATTCAAGTCTCAAGAGGATAAATAATCTAATATATATTGGTTGTGAATAAATGTTAAATGAAATTATAGAATTGGTAGTGAATAAATTAATTAAGAAATTATTTTAAATGGTATAAAGTCTTCTGTACTACTTAATAATGTGAAAGTTTTATGTCACATAAAGATACCCATGAAGTCTCCAAATCTTTTGTTTGATGATTTCCACAGGTCTGTAAAATATTCATGCATTTTCTGAAAACTTTTTTGACCGGTAATAAAGTTCGTTCCACACATTTTGAAGTTTTACATTGTCAAAGGTTCTTAATGCAGCACTCATGCTTTCTTTAAGTTCTTTGGGTATTTTTGGTAAAAGTGGTTGATAATCAAGGTCTTTGATGTAGCCAGACAAAAATAAATCACATGGCGTAAGATATTGGGCTCTTGGTGGCCATGTGAGTAAGGGTAAATCATCGTTACCTGCATGTCCAGATCGTTGAAATTTTATGTAGTAAACAAAAAATGTCCGATTTTAGTTTGAGCTATCTATTCACTGCGGAAACAAAAAAATGACTGAAATATGTTTTCTAAGCTGTGGAACAAATTACATATTATTTCTGATGTCAAAATCTCTTTTTCTATCTACACAGTGTGTCCCACAATTTCTCGGATTGATCTTATAAACAAAAAATTAAGAACTGAAATGAAAAATTTGACATATGTTTATTAGAAATAGTCCCCGCTGGACTCAACACACTTTTTACAATGAATGTAACAGTCATCAAAACACTTCTGGAAGTCTGCAACATGCGTGAAATGGCCAGTCTCAGTCACTTGAGGTGGTCCACTTTAGGTGCAATCTCAACTTGGGTAATAGGAAATAGTCATAGGGGATAAATCCGGCAGTACGATGGCCAGAAACTCCCACACAATGATCGAAGTGTGTGTTGGTGCGTTGTCGTGAAAGAATGATCAATTGCCTTGCTATCGGTACCGAGGACAAACTCTGCGTACTCGGGACATGAAAAGCTTCAACACTTCCAAATAGCAACGTCCAGTAACAGCAGTACCTTCAATTTTATGTTTGTTCGAGCTCCGATATGATCATGTTACACTGTTAAAAACAAACCGTATGCAACGCACGACAGATAGCAACTTGAAATTGTACCGCTTTACAAGACGAAGTGTAGTTGTGCTTTCGACTCCACCTGCGGACACGCAGCGCCATTTATTGGCCGATATTTTAACCAGTCTGGAAAATTTTGGGACGGACTGTGTACATTCAAAATGCACAATGATGAATGAGATATCATACGAAATATTTTTGTAGAGCTCTTGATTTAATATACGCACATTTCATCAAAACGCATTGCTTGTTTAAAAATTGCAGTTAATTAAACTTAAAAGAAGAATGAAATGCAAAAGCTTCGCACGAGCCCACTGGCATATCATAATTCGAAATTTTGTGAGAGGCAATGTTGTTAAATAATTTAACATTAAATGCCTGTCGGAAACTTTCTAAAATTATTCTTTGACTTTTAAATGCAGCGTTAGCATAAATCATTGATCGGATTTAAAAAGTTTATATTTTCAAGAATATTACGCCTATTATAATAAGTGATAAATGAAAATAAAGAAAAGTATTCCCAGTTTCTATTGCCGTTGATCAACGATGGATTGGACGTGCGGGTAACAATGATTTACCCATGTTCACATGGCCACCAATATCCCCGGATCTTACGCCATGTGATTTCTTTTTGTACGGCTACATCAGAAACCTTTGTCATCAACCATTATTACCAATAAACACCCAAAGAACTTAATGAACGTATCAGTGCTGCATTAGGAACCTTTGACAATCTAAAACTGCAAAATGTGCGGAACGAACAGATTAGATGTTTGCCGTGTTACGATAGGTTGACATATCGAACATTTGTAATTAAAAAAAAAGAACTTGGAATGATTTTCTTTATTTATATATATCAGTTATTATAATATGTGTAATAGTTTTTAAATTCCAGTCGTTCATTTATGGTAATCCTGCATATGCTCATTGTATTTCAATTATGTTAAAAGTTAAATTTACATTAATTAATGATAACATTGTAAAATGTTTTATTAAGAATGTTTTTATAGTCTTGATTTTTTCAACTATCTGGATTGTAAAGTTAAGCTATTTTAAAAGAAGGTATAAATTGTAAGTGAATGGATATCCAATGTTCAATTGAGAAAGAATTTATTTTAATTGTACAGTTTTCTGTGCTCTTTAATAATGTCAAAGTTTTGTGTCACATATGGATATTCAGGGCGTCTCAAAAATTGTTGTTTGATGATTCTACTTTTGTGTAAAAATTCCTGCAGTTTCTAGAAAATATATTTGATTGGAAAATAGATCGTTGAAATTTTTTGCAGTAACCAAACATTTTGTTTCGCATTTAGTTCGTAGTATCCATACACTGCGAAAAAAAAGAGTGAAATATGTGATTTAGGCAAGATGAATTGGAATAAATATACTGTAAAGCCTCTAAATAACTTGGGACCTCGAAATTTGTCCGTTATTCGGATCTATCCACTATCCACAGGTAAAAACATAGAAATAACGTATGTATTGGGGTTTTAAAAATTGTCCTCTAAATTTAGGTGTCCACTATTCAGCAGTGTTCGTTATAGAGGATTTACTGTATATTCGGATTCAAAATGTTTTGAGAGTAGCAGTAAAATATGTAGTTAAATAATCTAAGTACATTAAAACCTCCAAATAGCGGATACCCTGGGACCGTGGAATCTGCCCATTATTCGAATGTGACCGCTATTCAGACATAAAAATTAATTAAACGTATTTTTATTTCTACACTGTAAAAAATTGCTGTGTAAATAGCAAACTGTCCATGCATTTAACCGTTTTTGTAGAAAACGGTTACATAACCGTAATTTAACTGTATTCTGACCGTATTATTGCTCATTTTATGGTCAGAATATAGCTAAATTACGGTTATGTAACCGTTTTCTACAAAAACGGTCAAATGACTGGATAGTTTGCTACAAATTTTTAACAGTGTATCTTGACCTGTAAGACCTCTTAATAACATTATCAAGTAATCGTTATTTGTAAAAACGGTTGAATGAGTAGCCAGTATGCTGCAATTTTTTTACAATATGGATTATAACGTTTTTCTCATACGAAGCTTTTATAAATAGGTACTAAATAAATGATAAATATTACATTAAGTATAAGTTTAATGCTACAGAAAAACACGAATACTGTTTAATAATGTCAAAGTTTCGTGTCATACATAGATATAAATTTTCTTTTTTGCTGATTTCCTATAGGTCTGTAAAATATTCATGCAGTTTCTGGAAAACATATTTGACCAGCAAATATATCGTTGAAAATTTATGCAGTAAAGAAAACTTTTTCTGCTGTTAGTTCGGGTTTTCCATGTGATAGCAAAAACAAAACGGCTGAAACATGTTTCCTAGGCAACATGCATTTGGAATAAATATATCAGAATACGAAAAATATTTAGAGGTATATTTTATTAAATAATATTATCCCTGGCTAACTGAAATTATTCCTTAACGTTGATATACATATTTATTTTATTATAATTATGATAAAGATGTAAATTTACACCAGCGAAGAGGATTGTGAAATCTAATTAAAGAATGTTTTTAGTTCTGCCTATTTATACATCCATCTGGTTTCTAAAGTTGTTCTCAAAACAAACTCTTAAAACAGGCAGTAAATAAATGTTCAATATTATATTAATATACTAATAATTTTAAATGGTACAAAAAAAAAAAAAAAAAAAAAAAAAAAAAAAAAAAAAACACGAACACAGTTTAATAAGGTCAAAGTCTTCTGTCATATATGAATATACAGTAGTGCTGGACGATATCAGAAATTTAATATCGCAATATATCAAGGAATTAATATTGATATTGGTGATATATCGCGATAACTGCCTTAAAGTGTGTGGGAATAGAAAAATTGTTAATTTCCAAAGATAAATGGTATGGTAGTAGCAATTTGAATACAAACAGGTGTAGAAAGCAGCGAATGCATTCTCTATACCCATTTGTTCACACAGAATCCTTTAAATATTATAGCTTCATATTTATACAAAACAGAAATATTTTAGGAAAAGTACACATTGTTCGATATCTATTTGGGCTTATACCATTGCTTGAACAGTGTTTTTCTTTAAAAATATTATGTTCCATATTCTTCCTATTTTATGCACTATTTTAACTATTTAATATCCTCGTGTATAACTGAGAATATTATAAAAAATAAACTAAAATAAAATGTTCTTAAGTTTAGGACGTTGCTGATTTTAATATGATTAAAATAAGTAAAAAGCAACAGCAAAAACTGAAATTGATTTTATGCCACGTGTCATGCTAATATACTCGTAATTAAATAGCTTTCAATAGATGACACATGCTGCAGAAATGTTGTTTTCAATCTTTTTCTAAGGTAACAATGCTTTCTTAATAGAAAAATAAAATAAAAAATTAACTGTATTTATACCTTCCTATCTATTTACCATACATAAATACAACATTGAAATCTTTTTTGAAATATAAATATTCAAATCACATTTCCGAATAGTTTTATACTAATTAAAATGTATTTATTTTACTTCATTTTAAGCTGAAATATCAAGACATATTAAATTCACTCGGATTCATTCTATCGATAAAACGACAGAGAGGATAATAGGAATAAACATTAGCCGATATTCAGCGTTCGCAATAGTAGACGCTAATAGCTAGTAAGCTCTACTCAAAAGAACCACAGTGAAAGAACGGGAAGGCTTCGCTTCACCAACGTGGCGAAAAGCGAAATTTTACCAATAGAGGACTCTGTTTGGTCGCTCGCGTACCGAGCTTCGCAGCTGCTAAGCTCTAGTAATCTCATCAACTCCACAATAACTTGTACATATTTCAGCTCTTCTTTATTGGTTAGGACATATCAATATGTGTGAGATATTGCAATAAGTCTAGACCAATAGCGACGACGGTATTGAAACACAGACGATAACAGTATTATTCAGTAACGAAGGCACAAGGGGAGATGCGGTTTGTTTGAATAAAAAGTAAAGCATCGAATATATCGGGATATATTGGAATAACGACGAAAGAGAGATAATCAATAGAAGGGCTATTCGGCTTTGAATGAAGCGGGCAGCGAAAAAATGCATAGGAGGAAAGGATATTCGGCGCTTTTTCTAGGATTTCGAAGTCGCGCTGCGGAGAAAAAAAAAATTATTGGGATATTGGGTAGAGTCAGAGCTTAGCTATTGTTATTGGGATATATCGTCAAAATCAGAGCTTAAATATCGGTATTGCGATAATTAAAAAATATCAATATTTGACCGATATATTGATAAATAATCCAGCCCTAATATTCAGGAAGTTTCAATGGTTGTTGTTTGCTGATTTTCTGTACGTCTTGTTGTGTGGCTATTCGCCACATGTTAGAATTCATGTAATTACTACAAAGTCGTTCAGATTAGACAGCACATCGAAAGTAAAGCTTTAGAAGGCAGCAAGAAGGATAGTGGCTATCGCAGACGTCCATTGCTACGATATCAAACCCTTTATTATGAGAATTCAGGTGCATACTACTCATATCGTCGGCATACAAAAATATAATAACTGACAATGAGGAGCAGCAGGCAAGATCTCAAGTCATTACACTTACAGAAACAGGAAGAGAGTGTCAACATAAGTTACAAAACTTTTTCAGCGCTAGATCGCGCTATTGGCAACATGGTTATACAGAAAATAGCCAACCGAACATGAAATGGCGAGAAAATTGCTGAGAAGAGAGACAGTATGTCGATCGTTAGGAACATCACAATGTAAGCTTAAAATAGGGGCAATTATTAATTTTAACGCCATAATGATCAACATGTAAAGTGGATACCCTGCAAACCGCATGACTATAAGTTTAAGGAGTTTACAACAATGAATTGGGTATGAAGAGTGAAAATTAGCCCACGAATGTTAGCTAAGATAAACAAGTTGGAAATTGTACGTTAAACGTGACATAGGAGGTGCGTTCGTTTTATAACTAGTTTCACAATGTAAAAAAATCATCCTTATTATTTCAGTGAAATGAATGATATCGTCTGCTATGAGCAAAATGAGCATGCCTTTTTTTCTTATTATATATGCCACGCTTACAAATGCGAATTTTTTTACTACATCAGATAGCACCGTAAAATTCACCATGGAGATCTTGCTTTGCGAATGATTACGTCCATGGTTTAATATTTTTATGACTCATAATGAACGAATCTTCTGTGTTTATTTACTCTCATGGATTGAGATATACGGCTGTTAACCTAATTTCCACTGAAGTTATCTCAGAATCTATACATTTTTTAATGTAATTCAATTCTCAAACAAACAATTTTTTTGACCGATCTTACTAAAAATGTATCTTTTATGCAATTTTATTCGAAAAAATAGTTTTGAATAAAAATGGCATATGAAAAAAGAAGTGGTTTGCCCGTATTTGTTTGCCTCAGTCACATGACTTGCGATTTTATTATATAGATTACGTACGATAGGATTTAGTAGAATAAACAACACTTTTATTAATATATTTTTAAGTTTTGATTCGATTTTCATAAAATTTGAATTGACTCGACAAAATTCTACAACGATAATATATATTAAATGTCAAGCCATTCGGTTGGGTATTTGTTTCGCTATTATATGCGGACAGACGTACAGACAGACGAACGGACCAGACCACGACTATAGGTGCTACGTATTTATATAATTGCGAATGTACGTAATAAAACGGCGTCTGGTTGACAAAAGAATGCACTAATTTTATAAGTTGCAAGAAAATGAGAGGCAAGCAGTGCTAATGAACGGCATGATAGACATAACATTGTACCTTATGCACGCTAACTTCAATGATGCCTGGAAAACGAACAAATTTCTTCTTGTTACTAAACAAAGAAATCTTTTCTTGCTTATTAAATTTATAAGAGCAAAATGCTATTAGAGATTTAGAAAAAGATTAAATTTTTAAGAGGTGGGAAAGGCTGGGAATAAATAACTTTGTAACCTGACAATTAAATCACTTTTTAATATAAAAATTAGTAATAATATTATTTGGGGTGGGCAAAGGATTTAAAAAAGTAAATTAAACTGGAATATAAGTTACTGGAAGCTAAGTTACCTTCTTAGGTCTGTAAAATATTCACGAAATTTATAGAAAACATATTTGATCGGCAAATAAATTATAGAAAAATGTGTGCAGTAAATATAACTTTTTCCGCTTTTAGTTCGAACTATCCATATGCTAGTAAAAACAAAATAGCTGAAATATGTTTCATAGGCAACATGCATTCAGAATAAATACATAGAATTCGAAAAAATTTTAGAGATATATTTTAGAGATAAATTTTATTAAATAATATTGTCGCTATGTGGCTATCTAAAATTACTCCTTAACTTGGAAATGCACATATATCTTATTATAATTATTTTAAACACGTAAATTTACACAAACAAATAGGTTTGTGAAATTTAATTAAGAAAATGCCTTTAATCTTACCTATTTATACAGACATCTGGATTGAAAAAATTTCTCAAAGCAAACTGTTAAAATAGGCAGTGAATCAATGCTCACTATTATATTACGAATAATTTTAAATAGTATAAAAACGCGAATACTGGTTAATAATGTCAAAGTTTGTGTCATATATGGATATACAGGAATCCCAAAGTTTGCTGTTTGCTGATTTTCTGTAGGTGTGTAAAATATTCTTGGAGTTTCGGGAAAATGTATTTGATCGACAAATAGATAGTTAAAATTTTATGCAGTAAGCAAAATTTTTTCGCTTTTAGTTTAGGCTATCCATCCACTGTGAAACGAATGGCTGAAATATGTTTTGTAGGCAACCTGAATGTAGAAAATGGAACGGAATTCGAAAGTTTTTGGAAAATAACAATCTAACATCAATGCGTGTCACAAACTGTTTAAAAATAATCTTTAACATTGAAAAATTATTTATTTTATTATAATGATTTTAGAGGTAAATACACCATTGAATTCTATGAAGAAATTTGATTATGAAATATTTTTACTGAAAAATCCAAACATGATGTCAAAATTTGGTGTTAGTATTGAAAAAATTAAAGTATGTTACATTTTTTTTATGTGTAGACGAACACCTAACCAAAATTAAAGCATAATATTAATTAGTTGACGTTATTACTAATCGATTGGTACCAGTAATATTTATATGATGATTTGAAGCAGAATTGGTACGGGCTTATCCTTTTTTTCCCTCCAAGAATCGTATATAATCACTGATGCAATTATTCTAAAAATTGAGCATATCAGTCTTGCATTGATGTCTGCGGTCATATTTTAATGAAGTGAAATAAATGGTGAAATATGAATGCATTACAGAAGGTGGCTCACACTTTAGTGAAAACATTTTCACAGTTAATTTCACGCGCAAATGCCGTACTCTTTTGTGACGATTTGACTCTATAGCTCTGTCTTGAGTTTTTCATGACAGTAGAATTTTTCTTAGTACACCCTAGCCAATTTTCTCCCACACCTCTTGAGCGGCTTTCCGAAATCTTTTCAATGTCAATGAATGGCGTCTTCCTTATGTTCTTTTTAAGAAGCCAGATGCAGAATAGTCCATAGAGATAGAGTGAGATGATTTTAGAGGTTTTTTGTTTTAATCAAATGGGACACAATTGAATGATGTTGTTCTGATTTGCTAAATATGCAACAGTTGGTTTGAAATGATATGAGTGAGATTTTGTTCAAATGTATCTCGACTTTGTTGATGTCTTTTCTGTATAAAAGTGGAATGTCTTCCTTGAAAAGCGACTTTAAAATATTTGTCTGATAATAGAGTAATTATACTTAAGCTTTACTTGATACTTTTTATTTTAGCATAAATTTACCTTCAAAACAAAATTCTTGTCAGAAGCTTTTTTTTATGCGTTTAAAAACCCCATTTTATTACATTATTTTTTTTCATCTATTAACTCATATAAAAATACACTTTTTTGACAAACACTTAAATAAAAACATGATTCATCCAGTTATACTACAAATTTCCATTTAGCACCAGCTAGATGTTTTAGAAAGTGATAATTTTGATGACGCCCTTCCTGAACAATTCAAAGACTGCGGAAAGCTGCTCAGGAGATGAGGAAGAAAATACACACGACCGACTATACTAAAAAACTAGTCGGATGTGTCAATCCCAAAACTTTCTTCTATCTCACACAGGTTTCGCGTACACTAAAAAGGATCAGCACCGATTTATATCAAGGTCTAACTGAAATTCAAATTATATTAAATTCCATGCATTATTTCTTGAGATATGACTATCTCTAAAATCGTGTAAATCCTGTAAAATGCTGCATAGCAGCGCCAGCTGCTGGGCGATTTTTACCAAAATCTAATCAGCTCTAATTTATACCAGAGACTAACTGAATATAAAGTTTTATTAAATTCCGAGCATTAGTTCTTGAGATAGAGCTATTGCGGATATCGCGAAAAATGCTGCATAGCAGCGCCACCTGCTGGGCGATTTTTATCAAAAACTAATCAGCACCAATTTATATCAGGGACTAACTGAATATAAAGTTTTATTAAATTCCGAGCATTAGTTCTTGAGATAGAGCTATTGAGGAATCGCGAAAAATGCTGCATTGCAGCGCCACCTGCTGGGAGATTTTTACCAAAAACTAATCAGCACCAATTTATATCAGGGACTAACTGAATATAAAGTTTTATTAAATTCCGAGCATTAGTTCTTTAGATAGAGCGCCCACAAATTTTTTGTCACATACAGACAGACAGGCATTTTCTAAAAATAGTCAAATCGTGTTCAGGACCTTCTAAAACGTATAAATCCGTCAAAAACCGGAAGTCGAAAATTTTCATGAATCCAATACTTTCTTATTGTAAAGATAGAAGAAAGTAAAAAAAAAAAAATCTACTATCATTCAAATGTTGATCCAGAAATACTTAAAAATGTATGCTTGCACTGTTTATCGGGTCATAAATTTTTAATTTTTTCTTTCATTTCAGGGTGTAATTAATTGGAAATAATGAGTGGACCAAGATTAACTTTTGAAAAAATTAATTTATTTTAAAATGTTATAGGAAGTATGAAAATGTAGCAGAACTAGAAAGACAATATCTCAGAGAGTTTTAGGACGTTCCGGAACCGCGATTGAGCAAGAATGTGCTACATCACCAAATATAAATGTTTGTTGAAATTTGTGAATCAATAGCCCTGAACTTTATTTTTAAATGTTATTGGAAGTATGAAAATGTAGCAGAACTAGAAAGACAATATCTCAAAGAGTTTCAGGGCGTTCGAGAACCGCGATTGAGCAAGAATGTGCTACATCACCAAATGAAATGTTGTTGAAATTTGTGAATCAATAGCCCTGAACTTTATTTTAAAATGTTATTGGAAGTATGAAAATGTAGCAGAACTAGAAAGACAATATCTCAGAGAGTTTTAGGACGTTCCGGAACCGCGATTGAGCAAGAATGTGCTACATCACCAAATGAAATGTTTGTTGAAATTTGTGAATCAATAGCCCTGAACTTTATTTTTAAATGTTATTGGAAGTATGAAAATGTAGCAGAACTAGAAAGACAATATCTCAGAGAGTTTTAGGACGTTCCGGAACCGCGATTGAGCAAGAATGTGCTACATCACCAAATGAAATGTTTGTTGAAATTTGTGAATCAATAGCCCTGAACTTTATTTTTAAATGTTATTGGAAGTATGAAAATGTAGCAGAACTAGAAAGACAATATCTCAAAGAGTTTCAGGGCGTTCGAGAACCGCGATTGAGCAAGAATGTGCTACATCACCAAATGAAATGTTGTTGAAATTTGTGAATCAATAGCCCTGAAGTTTATTTTAAAATGTTATTGGAAGTATGAAAATGTAGCAGAACTAGAAAGACAATATCTCAGAGAGTTTTAGGACGTTCCGGAACCGCGATTGAGCAAGAATGTGCTACATCACCAAATGAAATGTTTGTTGAAATTTGTGAATCAATAGCCCTGAACTTTATTTTTAAATGTTATTGGAAGTATGAAAATGTAGCAGAACTAGAAAGACAATATCTCAGAGAGTTTTAGGACGTTCCGGAACCGCGATTGAGCAAGAATGTGCTACATCACCAAATGAAATGTTTGTTGAAATTTGTGAATCAATAGCCCTGAACTTTATTTTTAAATGTTATTGGAAGTATGAAAATGTAGCAGAACTAGAAAGACAATATCTCAAAGGGTTTCAGGGCGTTCGAGAACCGCGATTGAGCAAGAATGTGCTACATCACCAAATGAAATGTTGTTGAAATTTGTGAATCAATAGCCCTGAACTTTATTTTAAAATGTTATTGGAAGTATG
Source organism: Maratus michaelseni (assembly GCA_963931845.1). Lineage (NCBI taxonomy): Eukaryota > Metazoa > Arthropoda > Arachnida > Araneae > Salticidae > Maratus > Maratus michaelseni. Next base: position 161,869,905 of record OZ007594.1, on the reverse strand, counting down.
AAAATGTAGCAGAACTAGAAAGACAATATCTCAGAGAGTTTCAAGACATTCCGGAACCGCGATTGGGCAAGAATGTGCTACATCACCAAATGAAATGTTTGTTGAAATTTGTGAATCAATAGCCCTGAACTTTATTTTTAAATGTTATTGGAAGTATGAAAATGTAGCAGAAGTAGAAAGACAATATCTCAGGGAGTTTCAGAACGTTCCGGAACCGCGATTTGAGCAAGAATGCGTCACATCACCAAATGAAATGTTTGTTGAAGTTTGTGAATCACTAGCCCTGAACTTTATTTTTAAATGTTATTGGAAGTATGAAAATGTAGCAGAATTAGAAAGACAATATCTCAAAGAGTTTCAGGGCGTTCGAGAACCGCGATTGAACAAGAATGTGCTACATCACCAAATGAAATGTTTGTTGAAGTTTGTGAATCAATAGCCCTGAACTTCCTGCCTACACGACTTACAATTGATTGGATAAAAGATAAGTTTGAAACAAATGGATTTTCATAAACAACGTTCCTGAACCGCAATTGAGCATGAATGTGCCACATCACCAAATGAAATGTTTATTGAAGTTTTTGAATCAATAGCCCTGAACTTCCTGCCTACGCGACTTACAATTAATTGGATAAAAGATAAGTTTGAAACGAATGGATGTTCCTAGACAACGTTCCTGAACCGCAAATGAGCAAGAATGCGTCACAACACCAAATGAAACATTTGTTGAAGTTTGTGAATCAATAGTCCTGAACTTCCTGCCTACGCGACTTACAATTGATCTGATAAAATATAAGTTTGAAACGAATGGATGTTCATAGACAACGTTCCTGAACCGCAAATGAGCAAGAATGCGCCACAACACCAAATGAAACATTTGTTGAAGTTTGTGAATCAATAGTCCTGAACTTCCTGCCTACGCGACTTACAATTGATCTGATAAAATATAAGTTTGAAACGAATGGATGTTCATAGACAACGTTCCTGAACCGCAAATGAGCAAGAATGCGCCACAACACCAAATGAAACATTTGTTGAAGTTTGTGAATCAATAGTCCTGAACTTCCTGCCTACGCGACTTACAATTGATCTGATAAAATATAAGTTTGAAACGAATGGATGTTCATAGACAACGTTCCTGAACCGCAAATGAGCAAGAATGCGCCACAACACCAAATGAAACATTTGTTGAAGTTTGTGAATCAATAGTCCTGAACTTCCTGCCTACGCGACTTACAATTGATCTGAGAAAATATAAGTTTGAAACGAATGGATGTTCATAGACAACGTTCCTGAACCGCAAATGAGCAAGAATGCGCCACAACACCAAATGAAACATTTGTTGAAGTTTGTGAATCAATAGTCCTGAACTTCCTGCCTACGCGACTTACAATTGATCTGATAAAATATAAGTTTGAAACGAATGGATGTTCATAGACAACGTTCCTGAGCCGCAATTGAGCAAGAATGCGCCACATCACCAAATGGAACGTTTGTTGAAGTTTGTGAATCAATAGCCCTGAACTTCCTGCCTACGCGACTTACAATTTATCGAATAAAATATAAGATTGAAACGAATTGATGTCCATAGACAACGTTCCTGAACCGCAATTGAGCAAGAATCCGCCACAAATGTTTTTGAAGTTTGTGTATCAATAGCTCACCTTTATAAGAAGTGTATTGAACAGAACGGTAAAATTTTGAACATCTGTGGTAGGAGGAAAAGTTATATATTTTATGTAGATTCTTTTGCAATTTAAATATTAATTGTATGTGAATAAAAAAAGTTATAATCATTCAAACTGTGATAATTTTTTTCGAAACAGCTTGTATAGACAAAAGTCAAAGCTATAAAAATAAAGTCAAATTGTCGCAAGAATACGACATTTATACATAAAAATAAAGTTCAAGAAACATTTCCATAAAGTGTGAAAAAATTTCTGCACAAATGGATACAAATTGTACTGATTGAATAAAATGAAAGAAAAATGTAAAAGAAGCAGCTATGTAGCTAAGGTTGCGTTGAAGGTTTAAATAACTCAAATTAGCTACATTTGAATCTAAGTAAGAATAAAAAAATTTTCTTTTCTTGGTCGATTTAAATTCATCCCTTACTTATTCAGCCATTTAGTTTGCAAAATTTTCCCCATAAAAATATTATAAAGATAAAGTGAATAAATGATCAATGTTGCTTTAAAGCTGAAAAGTTCTGATATTATTTAGGCAACATTCACTTTTGTGTCATATATGAATATATTATTCCATTAAACGTTATTAGTTTAACAAAACAATCCTTAATTAAATTTAATATTGTTATTCTTTTCAGCTTAATCCGCATACATCAAAATAATATTTGAGCTCAATTATTTTCGGAATTTTTTAAAAAGTGTATAAGAGGTGAACATACTAATAAAGATTTATAAAATGATTATAAAATGATCATATTAATACACAGAGATCTAAATATTTAACCGTATATATAAACTGTTTAAAGTCAGAGTTTGCTAAAATGTAAATATGTCAATTTTCAAGAATTATTTCAAAATCGTTCAGATTTCATCATATTTTCAATACATCTTCAAGCAATAAGCTTATCAAAAAAAAAAAAAATGTATTTTTGTTTTAATTTTTTAATTTGAAAATGATGTTTCTGTTAACAGTATACGAGAGCCAAATATTTTTTTTTTTTTTTTATTTTACTGATATGGTTTCTACGGTAGTTCTTTATTAAAAAAAAAGAATCCGCTGATTGCTAGTCTTTTCTCATAGCGTAAATTGTTAAATAGTTAAATTAATAATTTAACATATTGTTTATATATATACCACATAAAGTTTGAAAACTTACATATATGTTTTTTAAATGTTAAATATATACTAGATGGAACCCGTCAAAACGTGACGGAAAAAAATACTATAACAATATCAGTAAAATAAGCTTCTTTATTATTTAAGTAGGGCTTCGTATGAAACAGTCTTTCAAATATTTTATTTTAAAAAATCCCCCCCCCCCCAGTGAAATACTATTTCCGATGCAAACTCCAAATGAACACTCCGTAAATAAATGTGTAATGGAAATCAGTTTGACATTACCACCATATTCCCCACGACAAAAAAAATGGTCATGGACCTATAAAGTATCATACAAATAGTTCTATCATAAAGTATCATGCAAATTTCCTACTTTCATCTCATATTCAGTAAATAAAAGAACATAGTATAAGCACCCCCCCCCCCCCTTGTGATAATGCAATCGAATGCGCTCCTATGCGCATATGTATTGCATCTGCCCAAAGGCACCGTTGAATTTCGACGTTAAAAAAAGTTTTAAAATGTTTAAATTAAAAGTTTTAAAATGTCCTCTTTAATCATTGTTCGTTTCAAATCCATATCTTCTAAAATGCATCCATTGTTTTAAGCTAATCGATTTTTATGTAAAAATGAATTTTTGTTAAAAATAATAAATTAATATGCAGATGAGGGAGAATTTTAATGTTTTCAATTGTAATTTACTTGTATGGTTTCTTCTATCCCTTTACATAATCAGGATGATTATTCCTTTTCCATCACAGTCGGTCGGTCTCTTATACAGTTAAATATCCGATGGATCTTTAAAAAAATAATAAATAACAGTTCCTTGCATATTCTGATTCAACATATACATCAACGAATTCAACATATCAATTTTATGTTAATCAAAAACTAAAAATAGTTTTTCTTTTCTTTTGACAGATTTTATATTAGCGCCAAAATACTCTATCTTATGGATAATCTGATCTTACGATTTATCAGGTTTTTATTATTTTTTTTTCACTTTTCATGAAGTTTAGGGATACCTATTTTCAATTGTTGCAACTTTCCAAGGGGCTATTTTACATTATTAAAACAAACGGATGGTCATTGTTGAGATAGAATTGAAAAATATTTCATGCTTGAAAATTATTTAAAAAGTCATTAAATTAAGCGGCAGATTTCAAATAAATTTCAATCTAAAGCTAATTTTTTTTTCTAATTGAGGATGTAAGAATTGAAATTGTAAAATGTAGTAAAAAAATTAAATTTTTCGTATTTAGAAGTGATGTAAGCGCGATGAAAGCTAAAGCGATAGTGCCGTTTGTTGTCACAACCTTTATACATTTCTGAATATTGCCACTGCCGTTGGCGTCCAAAAGGAGACTACCATTTTTTGACATCGAAAGAGAAATTCACAGTGAAAGAAATAAGACTTTGCCGCTAATAAGGAACTGTTAAATGAACTTATAACAAACCTACCAAAATAATTCATATAAAATATTAGCCTTACATTGTTTATTCTAGCTAAAAATACAATCATTATTTCAAGTTTTTTTTCCCTGAAATTCTTTACTTTTGTGAATTTTTTTATTAAAAAAGGAAATCTTAATAATTTAAATCCTATAATTCCTATAACTTAATCCTATAATTTAAAAAAAGTAATTGGTAACATGTAATCAAGGTATGCAATCAAGATGAAGCAACCAATAAAGGCTCCAGTTCTAATCTTTAAAATTAAAAATTGAAATATCAGTTAATATTACGCCATGTTGACACAATCATATAAATTTTTCTTTTTAGTTTTATCAATGTTAAAATGCATTTCAAGCTAAGCATAACGTCATTTTCACCGGTACAAACTTTTCACACGTACATTTATGCTTAAGCACCATGCATGCAAATAAAAATATATTTTGCATTTAATTGTAATGAAAAAAAAATGGCATCAACAAAGTTATAATGCTTAATGATAAAATGAACCCAATGGACAATATTTCCGTGACGTCACAGTAAATATGAATTTTTATTTGCTTATAAAACACACGTATAAATCTTTTTATCGAAATACTTAAACATTTTAACTATATTTTAACTCACAAATTGAAAAATTCGGCTTAAAAGTCACGTGCTTTTAATATTTAATATTTATTTTTTATGCTCGCAATCATTGAGTTCAGAAAATAAACTCTGTACGTCGCAACAGTGGGCGTTAATCCGATTGCCGACTTTATGACGTCATAAGCAGAAGTAAAATTTTAATTTAAGATTACGGCTAATTAATTAAATTTTCGAACAAACGAATGTACGATAACAAATCTGTGACCAAATATCTTTCATTTAAAAAAAGAATGATGTAATTTGATGTAGTAGTTTGTTCTCACGGATTGTCGAAACAAAACGCTTAGCGTTTTAAATATATAGATTTTCTCGTGAATGTTGCTAAAATGGAAATAAATTTACTTCTGATCGTATGAGGTTTCCATTAGAATGCCTCTATACGAAAGTGGCCACATACGCACAGGTTGCAAGTCTAGACAGCCTTAGACTGTGCTTAGAAAGACGTTTTTGTTCAAACTATGGCAAACCTAGATTCCAGACTTGACGATACTCGCCTGGACGAGCTCGATTATACAAGTGAGAAAAATTAAGAAGCAATAGATTGACGATAATAGCAGGCTCGCGAAGATGCTTGGCGATTTGCTTTTGTCTAGAATCGTCTCTACCAATCACATTTTATATCCAGTATGTCACCACTCTCACATCCAGGCACCCTAGTTTCCACTAATGAGAAAGACAAATACAGAACTCGATTTTTGTTATGCATTTATGTATGATATTACGATGATTATACATTTATGTATGTTATACATACTTGCATGAGTTTATAGGAGAAGAAAGCACGAATACTAAAATACAATGTTAAATTCTTTTTTAACCATTAAATATATATTTATTTATTATAATTAGATTCCGGTGTATAATCGATAGATATTCCGTCGGTTACTTGTCAACGCTCGTTCCAAACATAATTTGCTCTTGCGATGATAAACAAAATAAGATAAAAAATAAAATAAATCTATATTTAAATACAACTATGGAAAAGTAGTCTATAATTATTCTGCAACATCAATTTCATCTTTTTTGAAAATGAACATATACTCGTATACATTAGTATTTATTTTTGAACAGAAAAGTAATATTTCTTTTATTTACAGTTGATAGTTCTAAATGCTACATAAATTCAATTTTCGCATCATCGGACAGGAAATATAAAAAATACTAACGGATGAATTTTGTTAGAAATCTGTAACTGAATTCAGTGAATTCAAGGATGAATGTTTTAAAATCTATCTGAAAAATGAATGGTTTGTCACAATAATGTAAAGTTATTAGTGTCAAAGCTACTACAATTGACAACTGATTGACTGCAGTAAATAAACAAGTTGAAAATTGTACATTAAACGTGACATATGAAGTGCGTTCATTTTATAACTAGTTTCACAATGAAAAAAATAAATCATCCTCATTATTTCAGTGAAATGAATTATGTCGTCTGCTAGGAGCGAAAGAAGCATGTTTTTTTTTTTTATTACGTATGACACGTTTACAAATGCAAATTTATTTTCACCATGGTGATCTTGCTTTGCGAATGATTACCTCCATGGTTTAATATTTTTATGACTCATAATGAACGAATCTCCTGTGTTTATTTACTCTAATGGATTGAGATATTTTGGTAACCTAGTTTCCACTGAAGTTATCTCAGAATCTAGACATTGTTGAATGTAACTCATCTCTCAAGCAAACGATATTTTTTGAACGATCTTCTAAAAATGAAACTTTTATGCAATTTTATTCGAAAAAATTATTTTGAATAAAAATGGCCGCTTGTCATATGAAAAAAAGATGTGGTTAGCCCGCATTTGTTTTTCTCAGTCACATGAACATGATAAGTCACAGCGCTTTTACTATATAGATTACATATGATGGGATTTAAGAGAATAAAGAAAACTTTCATTAATAACTTTTTAAGTTTTGATTCGATTTTCATAAAATTTGAAATGACTCATCAAAATTCTGCATCGATTATATATATATTAAATTTTAAATCATTCGGTTGAATAGTTTTTGTGCTGTTATATGCGGACAGACGGACGGATAGACGGATACTATAGGTGCTACGTATTTATATAATTAGGAACGCACCTAAAAATAATAAAAAATACCGTAATTTCCGGCGTATAATCCACGGATCAAACAATTCTGTTTCAACCCAGAAATTGTCTTCAATAATTGAAGTCAAATATTTTCAGCGATCTAGTAAGTTTTTATAAAATAGATACATTTTATAAAATAAAATTTCTGGGTCGAAACAGACTTGTTTGATCTGCGGATTATACGCCGGAAATTACGGTATATTAACAATAAGTAACTGCACTTTAACTCAAAACTAAAATCTGTCAACTAAAAGACAGATTTTTATTTCAGTATGTAGACCATTATCTATACATGTAGATTATTAATATCAAGTTAATTTCAACTTGTTAAAAGATACGTTGAATCAGAAGCTGCTCATAATTATACTCTAATTTTATACTTTATTTTCATTTCATTTTATTTATTTTTTATTTGTTTTACTTATTGGTTCACGACCTTTATTTCTTCCAACGAGAATCAACGAGAATAAAAATATACAAACATACGAAAACTCCACAATGAATCAATACTTTAAGATCGGTTTTGGACTTTCCTAACCTCAAGGAAATCTTTTCGCTCCGTCCATACGTCTGTCCAGCCACATCATTGACCGAATCAAAGACAGATTTTCCTTTTAGTATGTGGAACATATAATTAATATCAAGTTAATTTCAACTGGTTAAAAGATCAGAAGCTGCTCAGAATCATACTCTAATTGTATACTTTCTTTTCATTTTGTTTTATTTATTTATTTTTATTTTAATTATTGGTTTACGATCTTTATTTTTTCCAGTTATTTCAACCAAAATAAAAACTTACAAACATACGAAAACTCCACAATGAATCAATACTTTAAGATAACTTTGAACTCTTCTAATTAAAAAAAAATCTTTTCGCTCTAAGTATACGTCTGTCCAGCTACATCATTGACCAAATCAAAGACAGAATTTCTTTTTAGTATGTGGAACATATAATTAACATCAAGTTAATTTTAACAGGTTAAAAGAAACGTTGAATCAGAAGTTGCTCATAATTATACTATAATTTTATACTTTCTTTTCATTTTGGTTTATTTATTTATTTATTTATTTTACTTATTGGTTCACGACCTTTATTTTTTCCAGTTATTTCAACGAGAATAAAAATATACAAACATACGAAAACTCCACAATGAATCAATGCTTTAAGATCGGTTTTGGACTTTCCTAACCTCAAGGAAATCTTTTCGCTCCGTCCATACGTCTGTCCAGCCACATCATTGACCGAATCAAAGACAGATTTTCCTTTTAGTATGTGGAACATATAATTAATATTAAGTTAATTTCAACTGGTTAAAAGATCAGAAGCTGCTCAGAATCATACTCTAATTGTATACTTTCTTTTCATTTTGTTTTATTTATTTATTTTTATTTTACTTATTGGTTCACGACCTTTATTTTTTCCAGTTATTTCAACCAAAATAAAAACTTACAAACATACCAAAACTCCACAATGAATCAATACTTTAAGATAACTTTGAACTCTTCTAATAAAAAAAAATCTTTTCGCTCTAAGTATACGTCTGTCCAGCTACATCATTGACCAAATCAAAGACAGAATTTCTTTTTAGTATGTGGAACATATAATTAACATCAAGTTAATTTTAACAGGTTAAAAGAAACGTTGAATCAGAAGTTGCTCATAATTATACTATAATTTTATATTTTCTTTTCATTTTGGTTTATTTATTTATTTATTTATTTTACTTATTGGTTCACGACCTTTATTTTTTCCAGTTATTTCAACGAGAATAAAAATATACAAACATACGAAAACTCCACAATGAATCAATACTTTAAGATAACTTTGAACTCTTCTAATTAAAAAAAAATCTTTTCGCTCTAAGTATACGTCTGTCCAGCTACATCATTGACCAAATCAAAGACAGAATTTCTTTTTAGTATGTGGAACATATAATTAACATCAAGTTAATTTTAACAGGTTAAAAGAAACGTTGAATCAGAAGTTGCTCATAATTATACTATAATTTTATACTTTCTTTTCATTTTGGTTTATTTATTTATTTATTTATTTTACTTATTGGTTCACGACCTTTATTTTTTCCAGTTATTTCAACGAGAATAAAAATATACAAACATACGAAAACTCCACAATGAATCAATACTTTAAGATCGACTTTGGACTTTCCTAATCTCAAGGAAATCTTTTCGCTCCGTCTATACGTCTGTCCAGCCACATCACTGACCAAATCAAGTGCAAAATATTAACCGATAAGACTGTGAAAGTGATGTTACAAGCTGTCATTTCAACTGTCACAGTAATGAATGTCACCTCAGGCGGCATCTGTCAGGAGGAAAATATTATATCCGAGATCAAACGCGTCAGGGACACAGTTGTAAATGGAGATATGTAATCTCTTTCTGCTGTTTTAGGCAGCTATATTTCATGAGACAAAATTAATTCGTTTATAGTTTATGATATTACTACTCGAGAGGCCAGTAAAAATAAAGTTTTTATGTTCTAGATGAAAAACAAAATAGTAATATATCTCGATACTTATGAATTATTTAGAGGTTTGTATTTATTAATGTTTTAGTACAAGGTAACATGCGTTTTTTTTCCTATAACGATGTGTATTGATGATGATATTACATAATATTTTCAATAATATGTTTATTTAGAACTTTTGGTAAAAAGTTCATCTCAAACTGAATTTTTGTGCTTCACTATATCAAATAATCATATTGAAAAATAAATAAATAAATCTGAGATTGCAAATGTTTTTCTACAAAATTTAATGTTATTTTACATATTCTGTAATGTAATTTTATATGTAAAGTTTATATATTCTAGATGAAAAAAAGGAGTAATATATCTCGATGTTTATGAATTATTTAGAAGTTTGAATTTATTAATGTTTTAGTACAAGGTAACATGCTTTTTTTAATTTATTTTTTAACAAGGATGTGTATTGATGATGATATAACATGATATTTTCACTAATATATTTGCTTAGAACTTTTAGTAAAAAGTTCATCTCAAACTGAATTTTTGTGCTTCACTACATCAAATAATCATATTGAAAAATAAGTAAATTTAAATAAATAAATAAATAAATCTGGGATTCCAAATGTTTATCTACAAAATTTAATGTTATTTTATATGTTATGTAATGTAATTTTATATGTAAAGTTTATATGTTCTGGACGAAAAAAATGAGTAATATATATCGATACTTATGAATTATTGAGAGGTTTGAATTTATTAATGTTTTAGTAGAAGGAAAAATGCTTTAAAAAACATAAGAATGTATATTGATGATAATATTACATGATATTTTCAATAATATGTTTGTTCAGAGCTTTTGATTAAGAGTTCATCTCAAACTGAATTTTTGTGCTTAACTATATCAAATAATCATATGGAAAAATAAGTAAAAAAAAAAAAATAAATCGGAGATTCCAAATCTTTATCTACAAAATTTAATGTTGTTTTATATGTTCTGTAATGTAATTTTATAGGTAAAGTTTATATGTTCTGGATGAAAATAATGAGTAATATATCTCGATACTTATGCATTATTGAGGCGTTTGAATTTTAAAAATAAGGATGTGTATTGATGATGATATTACATGATATTATCAATGATATGTTTGCTTAGAATTTTTGGTTAAAAATTCATCTTAAACTGAATTTTTGTGCTTCATTATATCAAATAATCATACTGAAAAATAAGTAAAAATTAGTCGGATGTGTCAATCCCAAAACTTTCTTCTATCTCACACAGGTTTCGCATACACTAAAAAGAATCAGCACCAATTTATATCAAGGTCTAACTGAATCTACAGTTACTAACTGAATCTACAGTTCACTACATTAAATTCCGTGCTATTCTTGAGACATGACTATTACTAAAATCGTGTGAATCCTGCAAAATGCAGCACAGCAGCGCCATCTGTTGGGTGATTTTCACCGAAAACTAATCATCACCAATTTATATCAGGGACTAACTGAATATAAAGTTTTATTAAATTTCGTGCATTAGTTCTTGAGATAAGCGCCCACAAAATTTGTGTCACATACATACAGACAGACAGACAGACAGACAGACTCACAGACTCACAGAGAGACATTTTCTAAAAACAGTCAAATCATGTTCAGGACCTTCTAAAACGTATAAATCCGTTAAAAACCGGAAGTCGAAAATTTTCATGAATCTAATACTTTCTTCTTGTAAAGATAGAAGAAAGTAAAAAATAAATATATAAATCCGAGTTTCCAAATATCTATCTACAAAATTTAATGTTATTTTATATGTTCTGTAATATAATTTTATATGTAAAGTTTATATGTTCTGGATGAAAAAATGAGTAATATATCTCGATACTTATGAATCATTGAGGCGTTATGATATTACATGATATTTTCAATAATATGTTTGTTTAGAAATTATGGTAAATAGTTCATCTCAAACTGAAGTTTTGTGCTTCACTACATCAAATAATCCTATTGATAAATAAGTTAAAAAAATATCTGGGGTTCCAAACGTTTTTGTGCAAAGTTTAATGCAGTTTCAAAAACTTTGGTTAAAATATTCGTCTATTATTGTAATATTTAGCGTTGCTAGGAAACGTGTTAAATTATTCCAAGATATTTTCACCCAAAAAGCCTTTGACCAATGGCACATTTCCAGCACAATACCTACAGGTAGAATATGATTAGCAATTACCTAGAAGGTAACAATGGTTAGGGGGGGGGCAAAAAATTAACTATTCAAGGAACACTGGGAAAATGTGCTCATAGGACCATAAATATTAAAAGAGAACGGTAACTTCAATGGAACAATGGAACAATGTAGTTAGCAGCTTGGAATACCTAGTTGCGTACCAACTGAGCTTCCAGGTTAAAGGTAATTGAGTTGCGAGGCAAAAGGGAGCCGTGAGAAATTTAAAAAGTTAAATAAAAATATTTAAAAGTATAATAATGAAATAGAAGTATAACAAAAATAGTAAAAAAGGTAAAGAAAAATAAAAAAAAAAATTTCTATTAGATCCAATAAAAAATGACAGACGAAACCTACCGAGGGTCGAACCCATCTCAAAAAAGACTCCTTTCAGGGACCATACATTTAGTTTAAAAGTTACAAAAAAATAACATTAAAAAAAACAATAGACAGAATAAAGATTTTTTTTTTAATTACAAAGAAAAATTACAAGAAAAATGAAGTATAATTGGAGAGAGAGGAAAACTTTTCTTCTTTCTCTTAACTTCTTCTTTTAACCATTAAATGTATATGTATTTATCATAATTAGATTCCGGTATTTAATCTATAGATATTTCGTCCTGAAAAGGTTTTTAATTTGTATACAGTTCTTTATGACTCTTTGCGGTTTATTTTGTCGTAAAGCGTCATCTACATATTAAAACTGAACCTATGTAATCATAATTACAACTTTGAAATAAATTAAACTTTATTGGTTATTTTCTAGCAATTAAATTTAATAATAGTTTAAAATCTAGTAATTGAAATAATTCCTCAATAAACATCTTAATTTATTTCATGATTTTATGTATTTAGGATAACAAAAATAAAATTAAATAAAGATTTTCATAATTTTGTGTTTTTAAGCAATATTTATCTAATTAAAAATTTTGTCTTTTCTTTTTATTTTTTTCAACTATAAAATCTTAAGCTTTTTCTTGATCTTGAGCATGGATTTAAATACCAAAACTTTGCTCAGTAAAATGCTTAGTTTATTTAACGATTTCGGCATGGGTTAAGTCTCCCTCTCTTCTTAAAAAATCATTTTTATTACATAATTTTTTTTAAACACAGAACATCATGAAGTATTAATTTTTTAATTCTTGTTAATCATGGCATTTGTTCGATAAAAAACAAGTGAAATAAAAAATTCAGACTGATCTTTTATTTTTGTAACAGGTTCAACAAAAAATGCTGAATACTTAAAAAAAACAAAAAAAAACTTACAAGCTTTTAAAGCTCCTACTTTTTTTTCAGAATCACTAATTAGCACTTATTTGACTAATGACTTATTTTTAGAGATTAAATTGTGAAATATTATACGTAATTTTAATATACCTGCACCTTAAGTGGAAATTTTACATACAAAATATAATCCTTGTGCATTCTAATTAATGAAGAAAAAATTAAGATGACAAACAAATGTTAACCTTTTGATTACGGTGACGATTACTTTTATATCCAATCTTACCGCATTTTACAAAAAAAAAATCTTTATGGTAGATTTCTTTAGAAAATAGCCTCTAGTATAAGTGTGTGACAGAGAATTTGTTTTTTGAAAAGTGTTACGAATACAATAAAAAAATTGTCGCTGGGACAACTTATATCCCGGCCCCGTAATCAAAAGATTAATGGTCAATTTGAAAAATTATCAGCATGGAATTGAATAGATGAGAATAACAATGATTTTAAATCATAATTGTTCTCTTGCATTACCATTAGTCGAATCAATGTGTCTAGTAATCGGGTCCCACAGCAAAATCCAAACAGTGCCCATGACCATAACTACAATAAAACAACAATAATAATTAGTGTAATCTATTTAAAAAAGTTTTCATTACATTAGAAAAACTGCAATCATTATGCTTTAACCACTTATCTCTCATAAATTAAGAAAAGCATAATTCACAATATGAACAATATAAATGCTATCTAAATAGTGCATCGATGAAACATATTTTCATAAAATTATTTTTTTATTTAAGTAAAGAATCCTTGAATAAAATTTAGATCACAAAATAATAATTAATATTAATTATAATTCCACAAGCTTCCGAAGAAACAATATTTGCCGATTTATAACATACGCCTGGCTAACGGAAAAGTACCAGTTAATTATATGATTCAGTTCAAAATTACAGCTGCCAAATTTTACGCTTTTCGAATAGAAATCTTAGAATAATTTTAATATAAGATGAAATCATAAAGGTTGCAATTTTATTTTCGTAGAAGAAGTTTTTCCCGATTGCTTAAAAGTACTACGCAAATTTTAATATCTTGAATATACTAACTTATATAAAATTTGACTGCACAGAAAATTACTACACAGGGACAGTTAACAAAAACTTTGTGCATATCATAGATGTTTGATTGACTTTTGTAAATATGAACAATAATACAATGAAAATTCTGTGAAACAATACAATATAATAAGAAATTGAAAGCTCTCTTTTTGGAGCATATGAGGTGCGTTTCCAGATATTTTTCAAGGAACAGGAACAGTGGCGATTAGCATGGTTATTGATAGATAATTTATCGCCAGTTTTTAATCGTCATTTTTTCTTATTAGCTCCCCTGTCACCCTGTGGCTAGTGACGACTGCTATGTTGCTTTTTACAGAAAGAGGTGGTTTTTTTTCAACCTTTAAGAGAATTTTAAATATTTATACTCTTAGAAAACTCTCTGAAGAGGTATTTTTCCTAGGAAATATGTCAATAATATTAGCAATTAACGCACTTATATGAAAATAGTAAATTTTTTTAATGAGCATAAATAATTTAGATTTTTTGGCTTTACTAACTACTACAATAACAAAACAAAAGAAATAATCAAAGCAAACAAACCAAACAATCAAAGAATCAAAAGAAACATTCAGGAGGTATATTTAATTTTTAATACGAACTTCCTCAATAAGGCAATTCTTTAAGAGCTCATTAAAGTTATTTCAGTTGTTTAAACTTTCACTATTTTGTTCAAATAAATTGATAAAATATTTTATGTATGATTATTAGTAAGGAATGGGCTTAAGAGCCTACACTAGTCACGGGAATAAACGCTCAAGCTATTGTTAAGTCTATGGGAAGGTTCTAGTATGATTTCTCGCTCGCATTTTAATATTTTTAAATGCTTTTTTTTGCATAGGATAGCTGAGGTCAATCTCTAACGTTGTTTAGTTGTTACTTTTTCGATTATTGTTGCAGTTTTTTTATAAGCGGACATTTTCAATTTTGGAACCGGTTCTAAAAGTGAAACTACCCTTATATAAAATAACTGGAACCAAAATCGAAAAAGTGAAACCTAACAATGTTGGAGATTGACCTCACCTATCCTATGCATAAAAGAACATTTAAAAATATTAAAATGCAAACGAGAAATCATGCTAGAGCCTTCCCATAGACTTAACATTAGCGTGAGCGTTTTTTCGAATGACTGATGTAGGCTCTTAAGACCCAAAACTAGTCACGCAAAAAGACTCTGAAGCTAATGTTAATCCTATGGTGGCGTTATTTTCAAATTTCTCGCTTGAATTTTAATATTTTTAAATGATTTTTTTTTTCACAGGATAGGTGAAGACGATCTCTAACGCGGATATTTTTTAAATTTTCGATTTTGATTTCAGATTTTTTTTAAAAGTTACTTTCACTTTCGAAACTGGTTCCATTATCCAGAAGTCCCAAAAATTCACAGTTAAAAAGTGACTAATTGGAAATCAGACCTTTATTTCCCCCTGCTGGAGTTACCTCCTTAAGGCGGTTCTCAAAAACATATTTTTCTCTGCTCAAAAACGCAAAAATTTTTGATGCATTTCTTATATACTATCTACCAATAAGTATTTGGACACCTATGCAAATGCCGATATCTGCGGTACTGATACACGTCAGGCTCTCCATCGTTAAATATGCTGTCGGAAACAACATTGGCATCAGTCGCATGCAAGATGCCACGAAGTACATAGTTATCTGATTTCGAGAAAGGTGTAATCATCGGGTACCACAGAAATGGCCGATCCTTAAGGGACATATCTAGCGAGCTGAATTACCGAAAATCGACTGTGGCCTATGAAATTCAGAAGTGGAAGGTGAGCGGTGATTGTTCGAATATGCCCAGAGTGTGCAGACTCACGAAACTGGGAGATAGAGACCGACGGGTGCTGTCCAGAGAAATTCGGTAGAACCGCACCCAGCCAATGGCATACATACGTAAGGAGTTTCAACAGGCATCCGGGTGTGTTGTTTCGATGAATACCATCCGTAAGGAAGGTCATATGCTTGGTTTTCATAGACGTGCTGCCGCCCATAAGCGTTTGATCCCCCAACTACAACCCCGCTGCTACGTTAAGGTGGTGCAAAGCACGTCGACAGTGTACCGTACAGTAGTAGAAAAGGGTTATCTGAAGTGATGAATCAAGGTCCACCCTTTACCGTTCGGATGGTAGAGTCTGGGTCTGGCTTCTGCCTAGAGAACGCCTCCTGCCGGAATCCATTGTACCCACAGTTAAGTTCGGCGGAGGTGGAATTATAGTCTGGGGATGTTTTTCCTGGTTTTTTCTGGAACGCCAGCTGTCATGTTGCGAGCTCCACCATTGATTGGTATGGTGACAATGGCTGGACTGGCCGGCCCAGAACCTAGACCTGAATCCAATTGAAAACCTCTGGAACTAGTTGGACCGTCGAATTAAAGGGTGCGACAACCGTCTAAAATCAGTGAAGGAACTTACCTTTATTCTCCAAGCCGAATGAAAAAAAATACCACTAAGCTGTCATACAAGAACTTGTAGAAAGCATGCGCAGGAGGGTTGCGGATGTAATTGCTTCTCGTGGAGCCTCTGCTAAGTATTGAATGTGAATAAATGCTGTTTTTCTTTTCGATCACAGGTGTCCAAATACTTATTGGTAGATAGCGTATATTTTAAAAACTAAAAGCAGGTATGATTATTGATACTATTTGTTATCGAACAGTTTTTTTTTTCATTTTTCGATAAATGAATTACATCTTGTGTTATAAGCGATTGTAGTTTTATGACGACTGTTTTTTCCCTTAACCGTGCTGTCACGTCCGGATATTTGGTTCAAAACGCTTACCTTGACATAATTTTCAGAAAGATATTCTACCTTTACTGAAAACGAGAAAAAAACATTTCAATTACATAATTTCTGAATGATAGCATATGCTAATTTCATGCTTTTGAAAACAAAAATGAGTTTAGACATCTGTCAAAAAGTAGCTAGTTTGGATTAGAGTTCAACCTTAATTTTTGTCTCTTTATCATTATTTAAAGATAATCTGAAGAAACTTGCCTTGAAAAGAAAACAAAAGATTAATATAAATAATCAGTTATTTTCTACATTAATGTCACTATTATCAAGTAAAAGAAATGCTTCTGTCTCAGTTCACAAAGTAAAGAAAATATAATTAGTTAAACTACCAAAAAAAAATATTTTCTACAGCACATATTTTATCAACCAGAAATTTTGACCTAATACTCAGAAAATTACACGGCTAAATAGACCAGAGTTGGAAGACTGTATCTCTCGTGTGCTACAGTTTAAAGCCTGTAATACTAAGCTCTCTCTGAAAACATCAGACAACATATTGTATTGTTTCCATAAAATAATAGAATTTAAAGTTTTGGGAAATTTTATTTTATGGATAGGAACACAATTTAAATTTCTGGAAAGGCCCTATCTTAGCTTTTTACCTATCAATAGTTTATAGCTATCAATATTTCAGTATTTCTCTTCCCGGCAAAAACTATTAAAAACATTTCAAACGTGTAGTCCAAGTGTGGCAAACCTATGGCACATGTGCCCTGAATTGGCACATACGATACTTTCAATCTCACGCTAAAAATTTAAATTAGATATCCATTGTATATATAATTTTTTTTTCTTTTATGTTACAATAGATGCAATTTTTTTTAACATGTACTGAATATAATAGATAAAACTGAGCTCTGACTGCGCCCGTCAGGCACGTCAACTGCCGTTCCCAAGTTCTAAAAAACTTTTAACGAGCACGACCAGGTGACTTCCTGTGTGCTCTACGGCGGGTGGGGGCGCCGCCACCTGCTGACTACCCCCATTTTTCAAAGTGAAATGATGATATAAGTCGCTGCGAATTTTGGTGGCTCCCACCCTCTTGGGAGACCACCACATTTACATTTGGGGATGAGCCGGAGTCCCCCAACAGCTTAGGAGCCTGAGACCCAAAAGGGAACCGGGTCCTAGGCCTTAAGTCAGGTTTTTACGACCAGCACTTGCTTTACCAAAGCGCGAGAAACGTGAAAATCTCTATAATAAAACCGTAAGTCATGTGACTGTCATCAACAGTTCCGGAATGCCCGTTTCACTTTTTCATATGCCAGGCGGCCATTTTTATTCAAAATTACTTTTTCGAATAAAACTTCATAAATGTTACATTTTTAGAAAGATCGTTCAAAATAAATTAATATTTGAGAGATGACTTACGTTCAATTCTCGGTTATATTCTCCAATAACTTAGTGACACAATCAAAGTTTACCATAATTATGTGCTATACAACTCAACTTCATTCTTTATCTTTTCTTGATGTAAACTGAATGTAAACAAATACAACTGATGTAATGATATTTAATGAATCAAATTTCGAAACAAATTGTCAGTTAATTTGGTATTTATATATTATACGTGCAAGGAAGAGAGACCACTGAAAATGATTGTTAATCACCAATCATATTTACCATTATTAATGACCAATCGCTTTCAAAACAGTAATTTAATATACATTTACAAAATACATAACATCATTAAGTACTTTTGTGTTATTTGGGCGCAAATTTCGCCAATAGCATATTTAAAATCGCCAATACCAGCTTTTATTTTTCGCGTGTGCAAATTAGAAACGATACTTTGATTTTGAAATCAAATGTTCTGATGGAACAGCTGTCGTAGACGCACCGAGGCTCTATATTAACTATAGAGTTGCAATATAGAGAGAAAAAACGGGTTGCTGTAATTAGAATTATAGGCGGTAATGTTGGCGAGGCGTATTTACAAGTTACGGATCTTAATAGTCAATAGACATTAAGCAGAAATGCCAAAGTAAGGGAATTATGTAGTTATGAAAACTCCTGAACTATATCAAAATAGGAGAACAGAGAAAAACAGAGTCGAACAGAGATCGGCATCTAGAAGGAAGTTCGTGAATTTTAATCAGATTCTACGCCACGGGTCAAAAGTGCTGACAGCAAATATGGTTTAAAAGGAATGTGATTATCAAAACTGGCTTAAGAAAGTTCAATGTTTCACCAAAACATACTCGAAAATTACGTGTTATAATATGCACCCCGATTATGTCACATTATTCAAGACGTTTTAAATGAGAATAATGATAGATTTTCTAAATCCCGTAATCAAGTCTACAGCCAAAGTTAGCAAGAAACAAACAAACAAAAAAATATTGGCAACAATATGGTTCAGTGTAAATGTGGATATTATTAAAGACTTTCACAAAATAGACTTCATTGCACCAAATCGTATTAACTAAAATACGCCATTTGGCAACGGATCCAATTACGTAAAACTACTTAATATGTTTAAGAATAATTAATATGTTTAAGGGAGACCAAACTGGTCGCCAGTGGCGGCTAGTCTATTAAGATAGTTACTGTTCCCTCTTGCAGTGGATTGACTATCATTGATAATGCATTTATTTTTGCGTTAATTCACTCAATAGTTTTTTCCGTGTTGCTATGCAAGTTTAAATGTAATAGTGCATTTAAAATTGCATCGCAGTAATAGTTACTTGTAATTTTAAATGGAACTATTTTGCCTTTCCTGTACTAATTTACACTCTAAATAAAAAAGAGTGAATATTCACTCTATCGCAGAGTCAAAATATGCCTAACTTCTTTAGAGTGATTATTTACTCTAAGCAAAAGGGAATACTCACTCCTAGGAAATAAATATTCACTAACAGGTGTGAATAATCACTGTTGCGAAAGGAGTGCAAAACACGCGGTGTTCCCAGGTGGTCACCTTTCTAAGTACTAACCGCGCCCGATGCTGCTTGACTTCGGTGATCAGACGAGAACTGGCATTTTCAGCATGGTATTGCCGTTGGCAGTTACAAAACTCTTATTACATTATTTTAGCTTTGTTTCTTTTGGGATTTGCGCTTGCAATCATTAAACATGTGTAGAAATCACAAATATTTGCGGTGATTCTCAACTGTGTGAACTAGAGAACAGAAACAGTTTTTTTTGTACTATATAACATATTTCCGAACATCTGCAAAAATTCCGTTACAATAAAGCAGTTACTTATTTATTAATTCATTTTTTGTTGCTAATAATGCATAATTATATCGATTCATTTATTATTTCAATGGCTTTTTAGTTTTTTTCAATCGTACTACTATACAAACGCATGCGCATCATGAGTGGGCATACTTTCCAATTCTTCCACACACACACACTTTTAATACTTCTACCTATAGGCTGAGAAGACCTTTTAGTTTGCATCCACTTCCTTTGGTATATATACCCCAGAGACCCAACGAAACCCAGTAAGTCCGAAACCAATTGGACGCTTAGTTTGGAAGCTACAGGCGTTGCAAAGCGTTACGTACACACAAAATCCTACCTGAAACGTATAAATCCGCCGACGTATATTGTCCCAGAGAACTCCTTCCATGAGATACTAATTTTCGATTTTCCAACGGTCACCATACTTTAATTTTTATGGAAGTAAAAGGCTCCGTGTCACCTTAAACATGTTGACATTGAAAAAAAAAACATTAAAAAAGAATGATAATTTCGTTTCTCTCAATAACTAAATATGGACAAAATTATATAATGCTAGACTTTCACTCTCGTCAACGGAGTGAAATATTTCACTATTGTCAACGGATGGACATATTTCACTCTTGACAACGGAGTGAAATATTTCACTCCTTTCTAGGGAGTGGAAAAGTCCACTCTTTAAGGAATATATTTTTATAAAATTCACTCCAAAAAGAGTGAAAATGACTTTCACTCTTTCAAAGAATCAACTTTTCACTGCTCTAATTTTAGAGTGTAAAAGATTATATTTCAAAGGAATTTTATAAGACATCAGAGGAATAAAATAACAAGTAGGTTCAATTTTGTTGTGTATATTATTAAAAATAATAAAATATATTCTAGGTATAAATCATTCTCCGTCGAACGTACTTCGAACGTTGTTTGTTCTATTAACTAGTGTTGCTATAAGCAACCTATACTGTAATACGTTTTTATGTAAAAGTTTGGCATGTTACAATATTGATAGATATTGTTTGTGATTTTTTTGCCACTAGTACGTAAAATGGTTCGCCATCCCTGATATAGCCTGTCGTTAAATTTGAATGTTTTAAAAATTATAACAAGTAGTCAGAACACAAATCATAATTTTGTAATATTATTAAAAAGAACTTTCATTCTATTAAATAAAAAGGGTACAACTTTAAAACATTGAAATGTCTATGTGATATTTAATGTAAATATGACTCATGAATGATAAAAATAAAATAAAAATAAAATGATAAATCATAATAATTTTTAACTTTCTAATTACTGCATGGAATGGATGTACAGTGGCATCTAACTTATACGGCATTTAAGGGTCTGTCCCCTCACACGAAAACACTCGCTCGCTAATGTTAACCCTATGGGACAGTTATTTTACAATATATCGTTTGCATTTCAATATTTTTAAACGATTATTTTCGCATTGGATAGCTGAGATCAATCTCCGGAACAGCCGTTTTTTACATTTTCGATTTTCTTTGTTTTTTTTTTTCTTCTTATGAGTACACTTTTACTTTCGAAAGAGAAAAAAATCATTTAAAAATATTAAAATTGCAAGCGCAAAATCTGAAAAGAAAGCTGCTATTGGTTTAATATTAGTTTTTGAGTACCTTCGCGATACTAACGTAGACTTTTAATAAACTGGCTTTAATTATTTGCTGTAATAAAGTGTAAAACTTTAATAATAAATTAAAAACTTGTGTAGTATATTTTTTTCTGGTGACTGTTTGAATATTTCTTATCTAAAGTTATTCCGTAGAAATTGAGTTTAATTTCTGAAAAATAATAGTTACATGTTTCTGATAGAAATGTTTCGCAGTTTACCATGTATGATATCTATTTTTTTAAAAGAATTTTGATTATTATTATTTTTCTTTGTTTATAAGAATACACAAAGTTTTGTATTTCTGCAGATTTTTTCTTGATATGGTTATAAATTTTTTCGATTTAATATTTTAAATACACTTTAAAAGATTAGTTGACGGCACACCGATATTCTTGCAATGTTGTTTGTTAAATTCTATTATTAATCACTTTTATTCAGACTGCACTTTTGCAAGTTTACAAAATAACCTTATCGAAACTGATAAAATATTTTTGCATTTTGTAGATTTACTGTCATTCTTTATTCACTGATATTTTAGAACGTATATTTATTTTGTTTAACAAAATGCATAAAGTATTTTAAGATATTTTCCTCGGTTATGTACTTAAAAAGTCTCTTGATTTAATCTTTTAAATAAACATTAAAAATACCAGTTCATGAGACGTCAAGACTGTAAAATATTTATTTGTATTACGTCGAGAACTGAATTCAAAAAGGATGTCCTCATATTAAATATTAAATCTACGTAACTAAACATCCAACTATTTATTTTTATGTTTTGTAAAATACTTTTTTTTTTCGGGATTGGAACTTTACGTCTCCGCTTTTAGGAGTTAGTAGAAGAAACACTTCACGTCAAAAGCTTTATTTTTTTTTCAAGAAACTTTTATACATCTGTTGACGGAACGCCAATTTAAAATGTTATGGATCAGCTTCTAAAAAAAATTTGATATTTTGATACCATATTTATGATGCTTTCGCTGAAAAATATCTTTGCTGAGGACGGAGATCTTTAAAAATTTACAAGTAAAGACTCTTATCATTTATTATTTTACCATTTTAGTGATTTTGCTTTCGCGTTTATGTAAAATGAATTTACTTTTAAGTATTATTATTTATGTTTTCTTAAAAGGATCACTCCGTTAAAATCCAACGTGTGCTGTTAATGCTTTTTCAAAATAGATTTTTTGTGTCTGTTAATGGAGAAAGGCCTTCAAAATCTCTTATTTTAGAGCTGAAAGTACGTACATTACTTAAACCTAAGAGATTACTAAGTTTTTAATGCCGCATCAATATTTTAAACTGTATAATGTAACCTATTTTTGATTCACTTTAAGCGTTTATATTTCTGTGAATCAATAAAACTGTCTGAAACATACCATCTTTTGAAAATGTATTGAATTAAATCGTATATAGAAATTAATATTTCATTAGCATGTTAAATGTAAAAATCCTAATTTCCATTGAAAAACTCTTTTTAAATTAGTTTTGGATAAATGTAGATTATATAAATGCTTAAATGAGTTAATCAAAAGGGAATAAAGATTTTGTGCAATGAGGTAAATCTTCTTTCTAAAATTTCATGAAAATTTTGAGCTGCGAATAGTTTTAATGAATATTAGTTAACAAATGCCCATAAGCGGTTTAATATTTAAGCTTATGTTTCTGTTTCATCTGGATTCTACTCCATTCGATTAAAAATTCTTTTACTAAATGAAATTGAAATAAGTACATGTTATTAAATATATAACATGAAATGAATTTGCGATAAATGCAGTGTTTCTGTTTTTGGGCTTGCATATTTGTGCAGTTTTACATTTTTAGACGCTATTTTGTGCTTAAATAAAAGTATATCATTAAATCATCATCATATAGGTTAAATAATCTTCAGCATATGTTTCATGTTTCGTCAAAATATTACGGCTGGATTCTTCTCTATATGTTTTATACGTGTATAAATTAAATATCAAATTATAATACTCACCCAGTAAATATAGAATTATTCTTTTTAATTTAACCTTTAAATTAATATACTAAGTACTATACAATGTTTGCCAACCGTTAAAAATATGTTGCAAATTAGATATAACTTTTAAAATTCATTTTTAAAACGTATTGAAAAGGTTTTTGTTTCTTAAGATGCGTGGTTAATGAGCATTAGTAAACAAATGCCCATAAGCAGTTTAATATCTAAGCTTATACTTCTGTTTCATCCTAATGTTACTGCATTTGATTAAAAACTGTCGCATTAAAAGGAAGTGAAATTAATGCATTTTATTAAAGAGATTCGTGAAATGAATTAACGATAAATGCTGCATTGATCAAATTTAAACAGTCACTAAAACTGGGAATTTGTTATTTAAGCTTTGCTTCCCTCATCAGTATACCGTAATATAAATGTATATTATCCCTGTTACAAGTACTGTGAGTGTATGTTGCTACTTTTAGCACTGCGTTATGAAGTAACATTCGACAATCTGGATTACACATTTCATTTGTAAGATGGTTCCAATTATTTCTCTGAGCTTATCAAAGTGACAGAAGTGTACATTTTTGAAAGAACTTGATTAAAAATAGCAAGAAAAGTCGGTATACATTTAAAAAGTGATTTTTAAAGACAAGAACAAAAAGATAAAAGAAACAATAATATTAATGATGAAAGGATATAAGGGAAAATTGATTTGCAAATAATATTTGTGAGTCCTTTGCGATTCTTTTCGAGTTCTTGTAAATCTCTAAAAACACTGTGCGCCCTGATTTTATTAAATGTTTGTTGTATACATGAAGCACTTGAAAGAAACTTTTAGACTTCTTAATCACCCTCTAAGTCAGAAAATGATGTGTATGAAATACACAAAAAAATTTCCAAAAAAATTAATGAAATCAAAACCTTAAATTTTTAGCAATAACAACTTCCGGAATTTTCATGAGGGAATTTTTATGAGATGCTTTAATGAAAATTGTTTTCCATCAGGAATAGCATTTCTTTATTCTAGTTGTGCGTGAAGAATGCATACGCAGAAAAAACAATCAAGCAATAACTCCCCTTCTGCACCTCTGTGAAGAAGACGTTCTATAGCGTTGTGCACATGGAAATAAGTATAGAAAGTTAATCTAATATATAATCGAAGTTAATCGAAAATATATCAAACCAGATTAATTCACGTTTCAAGCATTGGACTAGATTTTGCTATTCTATTGGCAAAGGAACAACATTCTTCCTATAACACAATGTTATATACTATTATATATACAGGTTGTCCGAAAAAGATTGGACAGATTTGAAAGAATCATAACTCTAAAAATAATTGAGTAAATTATTTTTTTTTTTTTTCAAAGTACTCGCCAAATGACCAAGATTTGTTAGATGTAGCTGTTTTAAAAATCATGACATTCAAACGATGCGCAGAATCGATGATCGGAAAATGCAAATCACACCACACATTTGCAATTTTAACATTTTGCTTAGGTTACTTGTGTACATAGTGGATCCTTTCCTACTAAATCGAAGATGCTGAAGAACTTTCTAATTGACATTTTCCCCATAACTCCAACTCCGTCTTATCCTTTGTTTTCACATGTGTTTTCATTTTTAAATATATATATATATACATATACATATACATAGCATTTAGTAGGTGTTTAACCGTGTAACTTACACACGTCGATCCGTAAACCAGTAAACAATCCAGAAAATAGAAGGTATGGCTGCCGAAATCTTTACTAGCATGTTATTAGTAAATTTGCAGTCACCGTTGTTTAAATTAGCATAGGATCGAGGATTCTGAGTGTTTCCCCCGTGAAATGACTTGGATAAAATTATTCATAATGGAAAAATGTTTATTAATCCGATCAATAGTTCATAGCAACAAGCATTCTCCACAACGAATACATCATGCAGTAACCACAACTCTACGTTAATAATAAGTAATAATTTGCATCTATCCAGACGACACATGGTAGAGCATTGGTGTGTAATATCATAAGTTCCGGGTTCGAAATGTATAATAAAATGTATAAATTGTATTAAATTTAATGCCAAATGTGAGAAAGAGCCTCTTCAAGAAATTTTGTGAAAATCAAAATGCAGATCATATAATACTATTTTTTTTTTCACACTGACGCAAATTTGCAAAGAAAAACGAAACTCTTTATGACATAAAATCAAAGCTGTATGGTTTCATTGTATTTATAGAGTTATGTTAAAAACATATTTCTGACACTAACATTACCTGTTTGAGAAGCTAATGTAATACAAAATGATTTATTATTGTTAATGTTCTTTTAGAATATTTCTGCATGTGAATAGAATACCCTTTCTAAATAATAAGAGATATATGTTATAGAGTTGTTGGTGGTGGTGTGGGGGGGGGGATCGGGAATTTACAGGTGTTTTGGTGGGGCATGGCCAATAGAAGGTCGGGAACCACTGGTATAGAATATTAAAAGTCAACAATTAAAGTCCCACAAGAGAAAAGTTATATAAAAAAAATCACCGTAAAATAAGCAGTGAAAGTATTAAAGGTGCTAAATGTCGTAAATCCGTCATTGAAACCGTGAAATTTTTAAACGAAACCGTGCATTTACATACATCAATTAAAAGCATTTTATTTACAATTAGAGCACTTACAATTAGAAGCACTTATGACTGCTCCAAAGTTAATCATTTTCCATCAAGTCTCAGAATTCTTACTATAAAAACCAAATGGGTGCATACATTGTTAACCTTTTTTTATTCTCCCAAAATTTGGAAAATTTTAGTGCTGCAGTGTTATGAAAAAAACCAAATAATCCTTTGCAGTTTTACATTTATTAAATTTTAAAGCAAAATATTGCATGTTCAAAAAAGTAATTAATAATTTTTTTAAAATTAATAATTAAAAATTCACAAATTACTTTTGAGATAAACTTTATCTGAAAGCGCATTTTTAGTTTATTTCTGTACCGTAAAGACTGAAATTATGTGATATTTAGAAGCAAAAATGCGAATGGTAAAAGGAAATATCTACTACTAACTTAAAAAAAAAAATCTAAATTGAATTTCGAAAGAATCTCTTCGAGGAGTTAGTACACCTTGGATTATCTCCGGATCCACAGTTGTAGCGCTGGCCTTATCCACCACAGCCAGAAAGCATATACAGACAGGCTCACAAATTCTTTGTTTTATTAATACTAGCTGACCCGCCCGTCGTTGCCCGAGCCCTTGTAATAAACTTAAATCTCTTAAAAAACGGAACTCTGGCCACGGTCTACGATGGCTTCGGAACCGTATACCCGGCATGCTCGTACGCTCTAGAAAATCTTTTATTTCTCCCTACCACCGCCAGGGGAGCATTCTGTTCTAAACAAACCTCTTTCCGAACGAACTTATAAGACAGGTCCCCGTTGCCTACGTTACTGTATAGTAGGCGCACAACAAAATTGAGTTGGTTTCGAGAAGATTGGAACATTATTAGCTCAGTTATTGCAATAAGGCACAGTTAGAGAAAATAATCTTGAGTGAGGTGCCGAGGGGAGGGGATGTTCGAGTGTCCTTCAGAAAATGACTAATTAGGAGGGCCACTATGCATGCATAAAAATTCGTTCGTTTTGTTAAGCTAGGAACTTAATTACAAAGTTGGCTTAAACTCTTATTTGTAAATAGTGGTAACCGCTACTCATAAATTTAATTTAATGCTATATAGGGTGACTATTAAGTTAAATATAATGTTTGGAATTACTTGCGTTGAAATCGGAAAGATAGTTGCTGATATATAGAAACGGGGCATAGTTAGAGAAAAACCTTGAAGGAGGGGTCGGGAGGGGGAGGGTTGTTCAAGTACCCTTCAGCAAATGACTAATTAAGAGGAGCATTATGCATCTTTCGAAATTCGTTCGTTTGCTTAAGCTAGGAACTTAATTACAAATTTGGCTTACCCAATTATTCGGAAATAGTGGTAACCGCTACTCATAAATTTAGTTTAATGTTATAAAGAGTGACTATTAAGTTAATTATAATGTTTGGAATCACGTGCGTTGAAATTGGAAAGATAGTTGCTGAGATATGGAAACGGAGCATAGTTAGAGAAAAATCCTTGCAAGAGGGGCCGTAGGGGGGGGGGTGTGTTCAAGTGCCCTTCAGCAAATGACTAATTAGGAGGACAACTATGCATCTTTCAAATTTCGTTCGTTTGCTTAAGCTTTGAACTTAATTACAAATTTGATTTAAACTATTATTCGTAAATAGTGGTAACCGCTACTCATAATTTTAGTTTAATGCTATAAAGAGTGACAATTAAGTTAATTATAATGTTTGGAATCACTTGTGTTGAAATCGGAAAGATAGTTGCTGAGATATGGAAACGGAGCAGAGTTAGAGAAAAAACCTTGAAGGACGGGCCGGGGGGGAGGGGTTGTTCAAGTGTCCTTCGGCAAATGACTAATTAGAAGGACCACTATGCATCTTTCAAAATTCGTTCGTTTGCTTAAGCTAGGAACGTAATTACAAATTTAGCTTAAACTATTATTCGGAAATAGTGGTAACCGCTACTCATAAATTTAGTTTAATGTTATAAAGAGTGACTATTAAGTTAATTATAATGTTTGGAACCACTTGCGTTGAAATCGGAAAAATAGTTGCAGAGATATGGAAACGGAGCATAGTTAGAGAAAAAACCTTAAAGGAGGTCCCGGGGGGGGAGGGGATGTTCAAGTGCCCTTCAGCAAATGACTAATTAGGAGGACCACTATGCATCTTTCAAAATTCGTTCGTTTCCTTAATTGAATTTAATTACAAATTTGGCTTAAACTGTTATTCGTAAATAGTGGTAACCGCTACTCATAAATTTAGTTTAATGTTATAAAGGGTGACTGTTAAATTAATTATAATGTTTGAAATCACTTGCGTTGAAATCGGAAAGATAGTTGCTCAGATATGGAAACGGAGCAGAGTTAGAGAAAAAACCTTGAAGGACGGGCCGGAAGGGGGGGGGGTGTTCAAGTGGCCTTCAGCAAAAAACTAATTAGGAGGATCACAATACATCTTTAATGATTGATTCATTTGGTTAAGCTAGGAACTTAATTTGAAATTTGGCTTACACTATTATTTGGAAATTCTGGTAACTGCTTTCTAGAAATACACCTTGAAGCTTAAATGTAATTAGACTCTTGCTCCTCTTCATTCCCACAAATATAAGAAAGAATCTGTTAAATAAAGTTTTCTGTATTAACAATCTCCATCATAATAATAAATGTCATGTAAAAAAAAAAAAAAAAAAAATGTCATGAAGAAAAAATCTGCCTGGAAAATATTTCAATCAGTGGGACGTATGTGTAATTTGTCATGTACAGGTGGCGCGACATTCGCATGGCTCCTCTACGCTGATAACTTCAATCCATATTAACACTATTTAGTTAGAAATCCTTATTTATGCATCGCTACTCTGGTTTATTTAATTACTTCTGTGAAGAATCGATGCAACCAACCAGTGAACCAACCAACCCAAGAGAATAAAAGCGTATTTTTAATGAGAGTTCTTTGTGCATTTTAATTAATATTTCAGAAAGTAATTAAAATATTACAATTCTGACGCTCAGGTATACCAGGAGAGTGTTTGGACTACCGAAATCTAAATTTACAGACTTCTAGGTGCGCTAAATTTTCCTAGCCATCGCCAACAGACACACACACACACACACACACACACACACACACACACACACACACACACACAGACACACAGAGCGAAACTTTCTTTTATTAGTATAGATAGAGTTATATACTATATACTATATCTTTATTTTTGTCGTTAGATCATCTTTGGCAAAAATCAAATATTGCATTAATTTTCTTTAAAATTTTAAAAATGAAAAAGAAATTGTATCAAAATAATTTAGTTAACAATTTGATTTTTGTTTTACACCAGGGGGCTCTGCTCCCTATGAGTTACGCTCGCCAACCCCCGTTCTGACACCACAAACTCTAAAAACACGCTAATTTGATCACTCTTAAAAGATTACGTAAGATTGAATTATAATTAAAAGACCAGTGGCGATCTGCTGTAAGCGGGTTTCCATTCATTTTACTTTCACTGAGGGCTTTTAAGGCCGAATTAACTGCTGTCGAAAGAGCTAACAATTATTTTCCAAGAGATAGCAACAAGTGATTAAATAAGATCAATTAAACATTTGAAAATCAACTTGTGTAAAATAGCTAAGTAAACAATGTCGCTGCATCGGGGAATTTTATAATGATGTGATAAAAACTGGGTACTTCTCCGTTATACCGTCGAAAACTATCCAAAAAAGAAAAAAAACTGTTGCCAGAATGTATGCATAGTATTCTTTCCTATAAAACTTTTTTAAGAGAACTATTTTGACCAACTTCAATATTAAATATCTGTTAAAATAATTCTTCGATGAAAATCTGTCTGCTTCAGCGTATTTATCGAACATTTCTCTATGAAACTACCAATTTATATATTTTTATATGCAATAGTTTTCTGGATATTAGTCCAGAAAGACCTCAAGGGACAGAATCTTCATTGACAGCGGCTGCGGCGGTGGTTCCTTCATTTTTATTTTTATTATTATTTTTTAAATATAGAGAGATACTAATTAATTTGAAAGAATTTATTTAACAAATGAAAATGTCTTTTTATATACTAATTTATTTGAAGCTATTCAACAAATGAAATTGTGGATTTATATATTTTTTTTCTTCGAAGCAATTTATTTAAAAAAAAGAAATTGCCTTTTTATATACAAATGCATCTGAAATAATTTATTTAACAAATGAAATTGCTATGTTATATGTGATTGTATTTGAAATGATTTATTTAATAAATGAAAATTTCCTTTCATATACTAATTTATTTGAAACAATTAGTTTTGTAAATCTATAACAAATTACCCTAGTAAAAAATATACTTATTTTTATTGCTAAAAGGTGTAAAAAAAAAAAAAAGATTTTGATAGACTACATGTTTCGGCACCATTATGACGTTTCAAATCATTACGTCATGAATCATGCAACTATGGAATATTATTATTTGTTTTGATAATAGCTTTGATGGAGTCGAAACATGTAAGCAGTCTATTAAAACCACTTTTTTTTAACATTTTAATGTTTTTGCTCTACAACTTTTAGCAATTAAAAGCTGTATACAATTAGTTTTATACACATTTTCGCTTTATTTTAACAAATGGGTGTCAAACGTGATGGGATACATAAGGTTTTTGTTTTAAATAAAAATTAAAAATATTATAGTTCATGAGGCATCGAGATTGTAAAACATTTATTTGTATTACGCCGAAAACCAAATTCAAAAAGATGTCCTCATATTAAATATTAAATCCAGGTAACTAAACATTCAACCTATTTATTTTTATGCTTTTATGACAGACTTTTTTGTAAGGGGGGGGGGGGTGACTTGCTTCACATCTCCACTTTTAAGAGTTAGTAGAAGAAATACTATGAGTGAAAAGCGTTATTTTTTCAAGAAACTTTTATACATTTGTTGAAGGAACATAAATTTAAAATCTTATAGATCAGCTTCTTATAAAACTTGATATTTTGATATGATATTCACGCTGTAAAATATCCTAGCTGAGGACGAAGATCTTTAAAAATTTACAAGTAAAGACTTACCATTCACTGTTTATTTTACCATTTCAGTGATATTGCTTTCGCATTTATGTAAAGTAAATTTACTTTTAAGTATTATTATTCATGTTTTCTTAAAAGGGTCATTTCGTTAAAATTCAGCGTGTACTGTTAATGCTTTTGAAAATAGATTTTTGTGTCTATTAGTGGAGAAATAACTTTCAAAATCTTTTATTTTAAAGCTGAAATTACATTTACTTAAACCTAAGAGAATACTAAGCCTTTTAATGCTACATCAATATATTAAACTGCATAACGTAACATATTCTTGATTCACTTTTAGCGTTTATATTTTTATGAATCAATAAAACTATGTGAAAACAGACTGTTGTTTTGAAAATTTGTTTTACTAAATTGCATATAGAAATGAATATTTCATTTGCATGCTGAATCTAAAAATCCTGGTTTTCATTGAAACATGCTTTTTTAAAATTGTTTTGGATAAATGTAGATCATATAAATGCGTAATGGCTTAAATGAAAAAGGGAATGAAATTTTTCTGCATTGAGGTAAAACTTCTTTCTCGAATTCCATGAAAATTAAGAGCTCTGAAAAGCTTCAGTAAACATTAGTTAACATTAGTTATTCATCGCCCTTAAGCGGTTTATTCTTTCAGATTTTATTTCTGTTTCGTCCATATGTTGTTTCTTTAGGTTAAAAATTATCTTATTAAAATAAATTGAAATAAATGCATTTTATTACATAGATGTATGAAATGAATTTAACGTTGCTTACAGTGTTTCTATTATTATCTACTTGCATATTTGTGCAGTTTTATATTTTGAGGCGATATTTTGTGGTTAGATAAATATATTCAATTCAATCATGACCAGAGATTGGGTGTTTTCCAGTGTACATTACGTATTTCTTTCAATAGTTATGGCTGATTCTTGACTATATATTCTACGAATGAAAATTAAGGTCCTTGTGTCTAAATGCGACGACCCATAAGCCATACATGCGATAATGTTCTTGTACATAAAATCTTACAGCATGAATCTTATATAAAAGCTACATAATGAGACATCTGAACTTCAGGAACGAAACGCGAAACATTTTTCTGCGTTAAAAACTTAAAAAAAAAATTTCCCATTACAATATGCATTGTTCATAATGCAGCGCCCCCATATAACCTAAATGCGATGAAAAATCCCGAAAATGGTTCATGAATTTTGTTTTTAACTTTGGGGATCAAGTAACCTTATGGACGTCAAGGGCTACAACGTGTATTTCATTTAGAGTGTAAGCTCTGAAAATATCGACGTTTTCAAATTAGAGTTCTAAAATATTTAACACATTTTAGTGGCTAGTTTTCTTCAGAGACTATTAACGACGAACTGTGTGCCCTAAATGCGGCGAGACTTTTAGAAGATTAACTGTGGTACGTTTATATGATATTTTCATATATTATATTAAAATGATGTTTAAATATAGACATATTGTGTTGAATTAAGCTGTGTTGAGTTAATAAATTAGGAATTTCAGTAAGATTTTCTAATATCGTTTTCTCTTTGACCCGAATACTTAAATACGATGTTCAAAGTATAAAAAAAATAGACGTCTTTAAAATGTGTAATAAAAAATGGCATTTCTCTATTCAGTCGGTGTGCTTTTCCAAAATAATCAATCGATCCCAATGGCATTCAACGCTATAAAAATTTACAAAGTCTGAAATTTGAATTAAATGAATTAAATACTTCTAAACCAATGAATTAAATACTTCTTTATCTACCCATGCCTTGGCTGATAACAATTTAGCTGATAGCAAGGATTTACTCACTGACCTACTTCCTGCCAATAAATGAATTTTTATTGAGGACTTTCATGTTAATGAATCAAGTATTGAGGATAATGTTCCTGCTAAAGATGGCAATATGTTTCCTGAGTTTGAAATTAGACAGGACTTGATAAATATGGTTAATGAGAACTTAACAACTAATACTGACTGTTCTGCAAGCACAAGTTTTGAAACTGAACACCACGAAAATGATAATACAACTTTTAAAATAATGTGTGATGTGTCTGTTCAAAGAAATTTAATATTGCATTGGAAAATAGATTTATGGAGATTTTGAATGTTTGCAAAGAATGATGCATATTTTAAAAATCTAGCGTACAAAACCAGATCAGATTCTATTCATGAACAGTCTGAAGTTCAACCAGAATCATAATCACAAATATCTGGTCCTGAAGCTAACCCATCTTATGCTTTTGAAAGTTGTTTGTTAAAAACAGTGTCACTGATAAATGAAAATCTAGACAAAAAGCGAAAAGCAGTAGCGTCAAACTTTTCTGAATTCTTAACAACTGAAGCATATGTGAAAAAAAAATAAAAGAAGATAATGAAGTGAAAGAGCGAAAACAAGGACAAGAAATGAAAAAGAGAGAACAAGTAAAGCTTAAGAAAGCAAAAACAGAATTCAGCAAAAACTCAAATCAGACGCTAAAACAATTTGAAAGTAAAGGTGGAGCAGTATAAAATGTATGTATAAAATGCATTGATGCATTTAGGACTTTGGATGTCTCATTTAAGTTTTAACTACTATAAATGCGACAAAAATGACCCCAATGCGACAGTAATTGTTTGACCATATTACACATGATTCAATTTATACAAAACAAGTTACTTTTGATTAATATGAGTATTAATATGTGAGAAAGTGAAGGATGTCAGTTGGTACGTGACAACTATTGTTCAATATAATTACAACTATTCAGAGAACAAATATTGTGTAACACTTTTCTGTTTCTTGTCCTTGGGTAATAACTGTAAGCCTCTATTACTATAGGTCTTACTAGTTAAGAAAATGACCATTTTTTCCAACAAACTTTGTTTCCATGCACAGGACTCCGATGTGTGGAAATTTCTTGTGAATATATAATAAATACCTTTGTTTCTAGGTTGATATGGATGTAATTTATCAGTGAATAATAATAAAAAAAAAACAGAACTGCTAGAAATATTTCACCTGTATACAGTAAGAGCAGTGGTCTTCAATACACAGTCAATTCAGCGGTAAATGCCGTGGCTTCAAGACGCTGCAAGCATTCAGCAGATACATTTTGTTATATATATTGACAATTTATCAAGACAAGGGCAAAATAGTACCACCTAAAAGCGTGTAGCGTTATGTGTGATGCCTACAAATCATATTTCGGCATTCCTATTGGAGATTTCGATAAGCAGTGGAGACCTAATGTCAGCTGTGAAAACTGCAGACGAACCCTAGAAACTGAGGATATTTTTTATATTATTTAAATTACTGTTTGCTTAAGTAAAACAATATAACTAGTGTATAGCCATATGTTAACACTTTCATTTTTTTATACAGGATGGTACACAGAGGAAAAAAGAGCAATGAAGTTCGGTATCCCGATAATTCGGCGAGAACCTACTGACCATTCAACCAGTTGCTACTTTTGTATGGTGGATCCTTCAAAACGTCGCAGCGGAAATAAAGCAAAATATGTGATTTACCCAGATATTCCGTCATCTATCGCCCCAGTCCCACATGGACCTGACCTTCCAAGGCCGAATCCTCCGAATCATCTATCTGCTGCAAGCATCTCCAGAAAACACCACCACTTCAGATAGTGAACACGAATTTGGAGACCCTGAATACAGTGGGGGAATCAGAGATGAAGAGAGAAATCCGTATTACTCCAACCAGAAAGACCTTAATTTCTTGGTCAGACACCTTGGTCTTACGAAGTGCAGTGCTGAAATTTTGACTTATAGGCTAAAGCAGTGGGACTTATCAGATAAAAGTTCCTTGACACAAGTCAGGGGAAACGTCATTAGACATTTTCAAGTTTTTCTACTTGTCAGGATGGGCTGTGTTTCTGTCACAATGTGTTCGGTTTGTTTGAAGCCATTGACTTACAATGCAAACCCAATGAGGGGCGCTTGTTTATTGAGAGTTCGTCCAGAAGTCTTAAAGCCTTGTTACTTTATAATGGGAATACCTATCTCTCTCTCTCCTTGGCTCATTCTATGAATCTCGAGGAGGGGTACAATAGAATCAAGAACCTACTAACATCATTGAAATATTCTGTATATGGCTGATAAGTTATTGGCGATATTTTAAAATGATGGCATTGTTGATGGGTCTCTAAGGTGGGTTTACCAAATTTGCTTGCTATCTTTGCCTTTGGGACAGCAGGGATACCAAGGCGCATTATCATAAATGACACTGGTCAGAGCGCTTGGAATTTTCTGTGGGGAAGAATAATATCAAGTGGAAACCACTAGTACACCCCAGCAAAGTGTTGATTTCACCACTCTAAATTAGTTGGATGTCAAACCTCAAATTGGTAATATAACTTAAAATTTTACAAAGGTCCCGCTGTTTGAGCTTCATTATGAAGAAATCTTCTACAATCATATCGCTAATATAAAATTTATCTTTTGTGATGAAAAATTAATTTATATATAGAATCATTCTTATTCAAATATGTAGTTTTTAATCTGAAACAATATTTCGGACTTTTTTTTTTAAAAAAAAGACGGTTTAAGCTGAATCCGAGCCACAAGAATGTTCCGGTATTCTTTTTTTAAGAAATACAAAAAAGTTGTCTTGACTTAAAATCAGGAGTACGTTTTATTTTACTATTAAGTATACATTATTGTTGTATTTCTTAGGGACATATATTATTCACATCCCTAAATAGAGTGTGACGAAAGATATTTCTGTTGTCTAATGTGGACTAATGTCCGAAGTCGAGTTATACACGACAAACCCGAAAATTCTACTTAAAATCACACTGCAATCCTACCCAAACTAGACAAAAGCATTTTCATTGACTCGTAATTCGATTTGAATCCAAAATAAAAAAATTCGTCAACCCGTAACCCGACACTAATCCAAAATAATTCCACACGGCCCGAAACCCGAAATCAAAGAAAATTGATTCGTAATTTATTACATTATGAAGAAATATTCTACAATCATATCGCTAATATAAATTTTATCTTTTGTGAAGAAAAACGAATTAATCTATAGCATCATTCTTATTCAAATATATAATTTTTAAGATGAAACAGTATTTCAGACTTTCTTTTGAAAATACCCTTTAAGCCGTGCCCGAGCTACAAGAATTCAAATTCAACTCAAATTCAATCAAATCCGTAATAATTAAGAGTTAATCCTACCCAAATCCCAACCGAAACGAAAAGATTTAACTCCAACCCGACTGGACCCGGATTACGGGTCGGGTTGGGTTCGGGTAAAATTGGTTCCCCGAACCGATGCAAGATTTTACTGTGAACTATGTTCTTGCGGCATGGTATTGTACAAAATAGAAAACGTTACTGTAATGGGAAATTTACGAGTGCACACCTGAAAAAAATCAAATCAAACTAAATCAAATGTATATGTATATAAAGTGTTAAAGGAAAAATCGATAATAGCCCACTTTTTGTAAAATTTTAAAGTACAATGCTATCAGCTAGCTTGAAAGGCATACTTTCTTTTTTTACCCATAGATCGATAATGTTTTGAAATCCTCATAATGCTTTGAAAAACACAGTTGGTGACAGGTGTAAAGGGGTAAAAACGATGAAAGTTCTTTGAGAAAACACAGTTGAAGATTGGTATAAAGGGGATAGAACTCTGAAAGTGGACGCTTGTAAAATAAAGAACGATGAATAACAATCATTTACTTGTAACTATCCTCTTTTATTCCTCACTGGTCCTATATAGTTTATCATTCATAATAATATAAATGAAGAAGGGCGTGATGTAAGACTATCGAACTGCTCTGTAAGATTTAAACTGATAGTAGTTGAAGATTCATAACAAAAACAACACTTTTCAATTTACAATTTCTACGAAAAGGAAAAAGTTTCTGGACACGCTTTATTTCGATAATAGAACCAAAACTTGTATGGTTCTCTAGGAGAGAACTGCTGAGAACAGAAAATATTGCCATGTTAGATTATTTTTGTGATTTTTGGACAAATGTTGTTTTTGTTGAAAATCTTTTATGGATAGTTTCTTCCGATATGGCTTGATTTTTAGGGATTTTTGTCTTGTATAAATAATGCACTTAAAAAAAGGGGGTTTTGGCGTTTAACTTATTGTACGTGTGATGAGTTGACATGTTTCATCTCCTCCCTTATTTGTGGAAAAAGGATAATCTCTCTGGAATGAAAATAATATGACAGATTGATCTCTATTGACAAAAATTCTATCAATAGTGTGAATTTCATTTTCATTTTGAGATAAGCCAAGCTGCAATACATGCTTTGTATTGAATGGTATGTTATCTGAATGAGTAGATAAGAATTGTAAAGTATTGTTCTTGTGGATACAATGAACTGGGCCCCTACGACATGCAATGTTTTCTGGGAAATTCCTGGAATGCAAGGAAAGCCTCTGGGAAGTGAAATTGCAGACGGCAGTGGATGGTGGAAGGAGTTGAATGTTGAATCAGTTGGATTTGGAAGACTCGAGAGTGAGGTTCCATTTTGAGCGGACGTCAGAATCGGAATTTGGCTGACCATGTAAATTGTGGCATGGATACTTATCATAATTTTTCATTTTTACTTTTGTTTTTTATTTTTTATTGTGTTAATCTAAAATAAAGTTTTTTTCGTTTCAAACGATATATGGAATTCATTAATTATATATACATGTGTTCACGCTACCACAGCTATAGTATAGTATATATAATTAATTGGTGGCAGCAAATGGGATATGTGATCTAAAGTAAATTAGATTACGGATCTATGCGTTAACCTGATTAAACAGATGAAGAGCCAGTGGAAAACGGATAAGCAGAATTGTGGAGTTTTGAAGTATAATTGGAGTCGTGGTTTTTTCTCGGAGTTCTAGCAAGCAGAGAACTGGTAAAAAAAAAAACTTTATCGACAAAAGCTGTGTAGTGTATGAACAGTCAACTATAGATTTGGTGATACGTGTTTGTGCTTCTTAATATATCCAGTGGAATGAAGATATGCGGTGTACCATCTGAGTTGTCTACATATGGATCGAAGCCAATTTAGTGCCTCATCAGTGTCTTCAATTCTTCAAAAATCTGTGTGTGTCATCTTTAAAAGTGCTTGGATGCCTGGTATCAGTGTGGAGGAAATATCTGCATCTGGAGGTAAGCTCTTTTATGATATCTTCTATAGAGGTCTGTTTTAAATTGAATTTTGTGTATAAATTTTAATTTTGGGGAACAAAACTCTATGTGAAATTTAAGAATTCTAGGGAAGCTATTAATTTGGTATTTAAATTTTAGTTAGAATTTTTATGTTTGTTGATTTTCTGGTATCTGTTTGGTATAATATTGGGTTAAGAAAATTATATACTTATGTATATGTTAAAATTTACTTGGGGTATAGTAAATTGTTATTGATTAATTGAGATTATTAATCAGGGTACTTTAATCATAATTTTGTATAAAACTTTTGGAAATAAGAGTTTTGTTTATATACATTTTAGTTATTACAGTAACAAAGTTATAGCTTAATTTTATGGGTATACTGTGGATGATTATGATTAATGTTACAAAATAAATTGATGTTATACTGTACTGTTGGGTATAAAATTTATTTTGGGGGATATACTCAGTTTGAAAGACGTCACTGTTGCATGAGAATTTGCTATATTAAAATTGTGTCGTTTTTGAATACATTATTATACGTATAGTGAAGAAAATTCTATTTCTGTGTTTATTGTATTATTGTAAATTGAATATATCTGATATTTTGAAATTTATTATATTTTGGGGGAAAATATGGCAGAATATTTAGGAAAATATAATAAAAGTGTCTTGCTGTTATTAGCAGAGGAATTTGAGACCAGTGTGTCAAAAACGTGTAGAAATAAAGCTATAATTCAGGCTATCGTAGATGCAGAGGATTATGATGAAAGTTTCGCTAAAATTCGATTGCAATATTTTCTTGAACAGGAGGCGGAGCGGAAAGAGCAGGAAAAACAAATCGAAAAAGATCGTAAAGAAAGAGAGAGGCAAATTGAATTAGATAGGATTGAGCAAG
The DNA here is from genome assembly GCA_963931845.1 of Maratus michaelseni. Classification (NCBI taxonomy): domain Eukaryota; kingdom Metazoa; phylum Arthropoda; class Arachnida; order Araneae; family Salticidae; genus Maratus; species Maratus michaelseni. The sequence continues at coordinate 161,830,596 of OZ007594.1, read as the reverse complement.
AGGAAAAAGATAAACTTAGGAAATTTGAGTTAGATAAACTTGAAAAACAACTTGAGGTAGATAAACTTGAAAAACAACTTGAGGCAGATAAACTCGAAAAACAGCAACAACTTGAATTACAAAAGCTTGAAAAAGAACAGCAATTTGAATTAGAAAAATTGCGTATTCAAAATTCTGCAGATGTTGTTAGTGTTTCATCTAATGAATCAAATGTAGATTTTCATAGAACTCCTAAGGTAAATTTAAAGGATTTAGTTCCGCGCTTTGATTCTAAATTAATTGATATAACTCTTTTCTTTATGATTTTTGAAAGGCAAGCCGAGAAAGCTAAAGTTTCTCAGGAAGATTTGGTCAGTCAATTAATTCCTTTGTTACCTTCTGATATTGCCGAAATTATTGTAAAACAACCAGCAGATAAATGTGATGATTTTCAACATGTAAAGAAAGTTTTGTTAGATAGGTTTAGGCTAAGTACAGGCGCCTTAAAACAAAAATTTGAAACTCATCAAAGAAAATCTGGTGAATTATGGGTGGATCTGATTTATGAGTTAAGGGGTTATCTAGATAATTGGTTAGAGTCGTTAGAAGTGAGGGATTTTGATTCGCTAAAAGAACTAATGCTCACGGAACAATTAAAAAAACGTGTCCCTTTTGAGATAAAAGAAAAATTTATGGATGATTGGGAGGAAATAAAGATTGCTTCTAAACTCGCGGAAAAATCGGATAAGTTTGAGAGTATAAGAAGGGAATTTAAGAGGTCGGATAGAAAACCTTGGGAAAATAAATCTTTTCAGGATAAGCAAAAAGACAGCTTTAATTCTAAAAGTAGAAATGAAATTAAACCAAAATCGGAATTTGAGAATAGAAAAGATGTAGGGAAAACTGACCAGTTTAAGAAAGATCATGCTTTTGAGAAAAAAAGGCAAATTCACTGTTATTTTTGTTTCAAACCTGGGCATATCAAACCGGAATGTCCAGAATGGTTAAAAAAGAAAAATCAGGGTGATGTAATAAGCCATTTAAGAGATGATATAAATTTAAGTGAGTGTTTTAAGCCCTATCTAAAGAAGGCTGTTATAAATGGTGTTGAAAGAAATTATTTGAGAGACACGGGAGCAGGAATTGATTTATGTGATAAAAACTGGATAAAAAACGAAGATTTAGTCGGGGAAGCTATATGGGTTAGACAACCGCTAGACAATGAGTGTAAATGTTTACCATTAGCTTGGGTAACCATAGAAGGGGATTTTGGGATTATTACCACCAAAGCAGCTGTTAAACCTGCGGATTTAGAACAGGGTTATTATCTGTTAGGTAATAAGACGGCTGAGTTAATCGAAAAGAATTGTAAGAATAAAATTCCTTTAAATATGGTAATGACTAGGAGTAAAAATGAGTCATTAAAAAGGTTGATAGAAAAACAAAGTAGAGAAAAAGAGATTTTGAATTCTGAGGAGGTAGGTGTGGGAGAACAAGATGAGCAAACTGAAGAATTCGCGGAAAATGAGGTTATAAATGAAGATCTGGTTGTTTTGCCTGAATGGGAGGATAAATCAGATGTTGGATTAGATAAAATTACAGCAAAAGATTTCATATTAGCGCAGAAAAATTGTTCAACCTTAAAAACACTTTGGGAAAAAGCTAATCAGGTAGGAGAAAATGAGTTTAAAGTGATGCATGATAAACTTGTTAGAATTTCAAAATCTAACAGTGGGGATGAGAAATTGCAATTAGTTTTACCGTTGGAATTTCGTAATCGAATTTTGAAAATGTGTCACGAGGAAGTTTCTGGGCATTTGGGGGCAACAAAAACGAAGGACAGGATAATAAGGTGTTATTTTTGGCCTAATTGTTACAAAGAGATAGAGGAATTTGTGAGGACTTGTGATCCTTGTCAGAAAGTTGGGAAAAATAAGGATAAGAAAAAGGCGCCGATGAAACTTGTGCCAATAATTTCAGAAGTTTTCTCGAGAATTAATATTGATGCTGTGGGGCCCTTAAGTCTTAGTGAAAGAAGTAACAGATATTTGATCACTTCAATTTGTTACGCTTCAAAGTATCCAGATGCTATACCAGTCGAAAATTTGAGTTCTGCTTCCGTGATTGATGCGTTTTTGCAAATATTTTCGAGAACAGGGTATCCAAGGGAGGTACAAAGTGATTTAGGAAAATATTTCACTAGTGAATTAACATCTGAATTTTTTGATAAATTTGGAATAAAGGTTGTACATAGTTCCGTGTGTCATCCAGAGTCAAACAGTGTAGAGAGAATGCATGGTAGTCTGAAGAAGGTATTAAAAACTTTGTGTTTGGAGTCGGGAAAAGATTGGGAATCTGTTTTGCCTATGGCTTTATTTGCGTTACGCACAGTGACTCATGAGAGTACTGGTTTTAGTCCTGCTGAATTAGTACATGGAAAAAATTTGAGGATGCCGCATACGCTGGTTTATGAAAATTGGATGGAGAGTGAAAATATAGATCAAAATATAGTGGATTATATTTTGAATCTGAGTAACAGATTAAAACGTTGTCAGGATTTGGCATGTGAAAGGATGGCAGAATGTCAAGTGAAACGCAAACAGTGGTATGACAAAAATGCTGTATATAGAAAATTTAATGTGGGGGATAAAGTGTTGGTGTTGGCCACATCTAAACCAAACAAGATGGCGGTAAATTGGATTGGGCCGGGTACGATCACAGGGGTTATCTCCCAAACAAACTATACCATTGACATTCCAGAGAAGAGAAATAAAGCGACCATTTATCATGTCAGCTTGATAAAACCATACCATAGTAGACCAGAGTTTGTTAATTTGTTAATTGATGAAGTGGGCCAGTCTATTGAAGATGAGGCAGTAATACCTTACCCAATGGCGGATCCCACTCAATTTGATTTCAGGGAGCTGGTAAAAGGGAGTGAATTAGAAAAAAGGATGTCAACAGAGCAAATCGGGGATTTTCAGTCGATGATAGAACGCCATAAGAAGGTATTTTCTACTGATCCGGGTAGTTCTGCTCTTGTTGAGATGGATATAGTCTTGACCGATGATATGCCGGTAAGATCTAAACCATATCGCATGTCACCAAGACAAATGGATATTCTAAGGGAAGAAATTCGAAGACTTTTAGACCTGGGGGTGATAGAAGTGGGTCAATCGGATTATGCGTCACCGATGATATTGGTTGAATGTGCGGGCAAAGATCCACGGCCCTGTGTTGATTATAGGAATCTAAATAAAAAGACTAGAACAGAATTTTTTCCTCTTCCCAATATAGAGGAAGTCGTTGAAAAGGTTAGTGCAGCACCTTACATAACTATTATGGATTTAACAAAGGGCTATTTTCAGATCCCATTAACAAAGAGAGCACAAAGATATGCTGCTTTTGTTACGCCCTTTGGCATGTTTATCCCTAAAGTTATGATGTTTGGGCTCCTAAATTCGGCATATTATTTTTGCAGGTTAATTGCTATAGTTTTGAATGGGTTAGAGTATTTTGCGGTACCATACATCGATGATATAGCTATATTTTCTTCTTCATGGGAACAGCATTTGAAGGATATAGAAACAGTACTGAAGCGTTTGAAGGAAGCTAATTTAACTGTGAAGCCATCTAAGTGCAAATTCGCACAGGATCATGTCAAATTTTTGGGTCATGAAGTTGGGTCAGGAAAAAGATCTCCTGGGGAGGCTAAGTTACAAGCGATTAAGGATTTCCCTATACCAACAAATAAAACGCAATTAAGGGCATATCTGGGTATGGTCGGTTATTACGCTAGATATATTAAGAATTATGCTACGATAGCTGTGCCATTAACGGATGCACTGAAAGGGAAAATAAAGAAAGAAAAAATACAATGGGATGAGAAATGTAACGAGTCATTTAATGAATTGAAGAATAAATTAATGGAGAGTCCAGTTTTATATGCGCCTGATTTTACACAAAAATTTATTGTGCAAACTGATGCGAGTTTGTATGGGGCTGGAATCGTTTTATCTCAAATAATCCAAGATGAGGAGCACCCTATTTTGTATCTGAGCAAGAAGTTTTCGCGAGCTGAGCAAAATTACAGTACAATTGAAAGAGAATTGGCAGCTGTAGTTTATGGTTTAAAAAAATTAAACTATTACTTGGATGGGTTGAGATTCGAATTACAAACTGATCATAATCCTTTAGTGTATTTGAAAAAAATGGTTGGAACTAACTCTCGTTTGACACGCTGGGCCTTATTTCTTCAATCATTAAATTTTGAAGTAAAACATAAACCTGGAAAGTTACATGGTAATGCCGATGGGTTGAGTAGACAGGCGTAAGTTTATTTTTAGTTTGCGGTATGTCGGAATGTAAAAAAAATAAGGTTTTCCAGTAGCAAGTTTTGAAGAGAATTGTTTTAGGCATTGTGTTGTATATAGATTTATTGTTTCTTTTTATTATTATTATTTTTTTTTGTTAGAATCATGTAAAGTGTAATCTGTTTTTGGTATTATATATATGTGAAGTATTTCAAAATTGTTTCTTAGGGCATCAATTGTATAAATTATTCCTGGAATTATACTTAGGTATTGTAGTTATGGGATTATAGTAAATCCTGTTGACAGTGTGGTCTATCAAATACTGAGTATGGGAATGTGTTTGTTTTCTATATGGATTTTTCATGTGTTATTCTAAATTCCTTTATGCTTTGATGACCTCTTTAGAAATTGATTGAAGGAGCTTATTCTATTAATATATATGCCAAATTTCTTCTAGAAATTTTTTCTTAGGGGGAGGTGTTGTGATGAGTTGACATGTTTCAACTCCTCCCTTATTTGTGGAAAAAGGATAATCTCTCTGGAATGAAAATAATATGACAGATTGATCTCTATTGACAAAAATTCTATCAATAGTGTGAATTTCATTTTCATTTTGAGATAAGCCAAGCTGCAATACATGCTTTGTATTGAATGGTATGTTATCTGAATGAGTAGATAAGAATTGTAAAGTATTGTTCTTGTGGATACAATGAACTGGGCCCCTACGACATGCAATGTTTTCTGGGAAATTCCTGGAATGCAAGGAAAGCCTCTGGGAAGTGAAATTGCAGACGGCAGTGGATGGTGGAAGGAGTTGAATGTTGAATCAGTTGGATTTGGAAGACTCGAGAGTGAGGTTCCATTTTGAGCGGACGTCAGAATCGGAATTTGGCTGACCATGTAAATTGTGGCATGGATACTTATCATAATTTTTCATTTTTACTTTTGTTTTTTATTTTTTATTGTGTTAATCTAAAATAAAGTTTTTTTCGTTTCAAACGATATATGGAATTCATTAATTATATATACATGTGTTCACGCTACCACATACGTTCTTCTAAATGTGCGAATATTGTCTTATAAAAATTTTGATATTTTACTCGATATAAACTCCTAAAATTCACTAGGACGAGGCGTGCACAGGAAATCGGTGTTCGTGATTACGCCCATGCGGTTTTTTAAAATATATTAAATTAGTTCGATGTCAAACCTCAAATTGGTAAGACAACTCAAAATTTCACAACGTTCCAGCTGTTTGAACTTCGACGTCAATTTGTGGAACCAATTCTTCATTTTTGAAATTGCTTAAGAAATCAAGAATATTAAACTTGAAGATTTGTTCCCCAACTAAAAATGTCTAGTTTAATTTTCAAAAAACAGAACGTCAATAGCTTGAATGGTTTAAACCTGAGATCGTAAACTTATTATTTTTAATTGGACAAAGAGTACCGTACAATAAATTTATTAATTACTAACTAATAAAATTGTTGTTAAAAGAGTAATAAGGTTTGGAGTTATTCTAAACTTGGAGTTGTTCCATAAATTATTGTTCAATAATTGCCTTCAGTAATTGAATTCAATTGGAATGAAAAACATTGACTATTTATCACTGTTATTCGCTTTACCTAAAATAAAGACCTTGTACAAAGTTTGAACTTGGCATTGTGCCAAGCGCGTTTCGAAAGGAGGTCGGAAAGTTGCAACGGCACCTCGGTTCTTACCGCGTATTTCTAGATAGATTTTTAATTAATATCTCGGCTAGTTACCGACATATTTTTTCGAAAATCATTATCAACAACAATCCTTGGATGCTTCCACGTCGATAGATATCTCGAACACCCCTCAATTCCCCCCGCTGAGCTCCCGCAAAGTAAAGTTTCTGTGTAACGGAAAATGCGATTTTCTCGAAACCTATGTGATCTACGTGATGTAGGATAATCGCTATAGTTTTCCTGCAAGACTTAAATAAACTCCTACTACTTCTAATTTTTGCATAATTTTAGTTTCAGTAGATTAGGAAATAGTGTGGGGGGGGGAGGAGGTGGACATATATTTGCAGTATATTTTTGACGATATCTTTGAAAATATTATACCTAAAATTAAAACAAATATATTTTTGAATTCTGTGTTACGAGAACACCTTACACGATACATATAAACATTTTCAAGTAACTTAATTAGTCCCTCTAAACTTAAAAAAAAATATTTGTGAATAGTTAATAATGTATAACTATGTTGGTCCAATAGACGTAATAATTCTGCCAAATTTGAACTTTTTAAGTTCCATAGTTTAGAAGAAAAAAATGCTGTGACAGACGGACAGACAGAGAGACACACGCGTGATCTTATAATGGTTCCGTTTTTACTTTTTAAGTACGAAACCCTAAAAACTAAATATATAAATAAACTTTTTGATCAGCTTATCTGTCAGTGTAACGTCGGTCCATTAAACTTGTTGTCGTGAGTGAAGTATTGGATGAATTAAAAAAACAGTTTTGAGGTAATACATTCGACACTTTAACCCTACAGTGCATAGTGTAGTGAATTGGCAACACTTTCTATTTAACTTTTAACACGTTGACGGACACTTGCGGCTATAGCCGTCAAAGCGAAGTTCACTATGTGGCATGACGGCTATATAGCAGCACAAATGTGCATTTACCGGCGTACAAGTAGAAGCCCAGTGTCAATTTTCGAACTTCACTTGTTCCTACTGTCCGTCAATGTGTTAATAAATAAATCAAGTCCTTTGCAACCACTATATTTATATAGAAATATTAATCCTGTAAAAATAACATTAATGTACTACTAAATAAACTTAAAAATCTATCTAAAAATTTCTGGTGTCGAATTCTTAATATAAGTATAAAAAAACACAATTCTAAAAGAAAAATTCATGCATTGTAGGGTTAAAGGTTCAAAATGTGCAACAAAAGAAAATTTGTTTTTTAAAAGCTTCCAAGGGTAACCTCTCTTTAATGTTACTGCTAAATGTTTCTATTTTTTTTTCCGTGAAAACGGTAATAATTAAAAAGCAAAGAAAGAAACAACACAAAAAATACTGTACACATTTTTAATTACAATGGCAAGAGATGATACAAAAATGTATAGACTGATTACTCTTCATTTGTTTGTATGCACCGCAGTAACCAAAGCAGTACTGCAGTATTTTGAAATTCAAACTATAAATAGCTTCATCTTCCTGTACATATGAGAATTCTGTACTTTTTTTTCTCGAAGTTCACAATACATTGCTCCATTAGAGGTGTTAAGAAAAATATCTTAGAGCGTCAAGAAATTTAAAGTTTGGATGTGCAAAAAAATATTTCCTTTGTACATGTTATCTTAATCATAATTCTATTCATTACTTGTTTTTTTTTCTTTATGTACCACCTAGATATTTCTAAATTTTTAAATACATTAATAAAATATTGTTTTATGTAATAATTACAAAATTTTATACAATGCCCAAATATAATATTTATGAAATCATTGGAACAACTTTAATTGTACAATATAATAATATCTGAAAATTGCTGTAATTTCTGTACGATTTTTTATGCTTTTCATTTAGTTTGTTTGTTTTGACAAAGAATACACATTGTTCAATACTCATTAACAAAAGGTTACACAAAAATGTAGAGAACTATCTTCATAATTCATTTACATGTTTTGTATTTTTGTATAGTATTTCGTAGAAAACATTTAAATAACATCCAATATATACATTACCTTTTATTTGAAAAGAATTAGTTAAAAGGAAACATTTTTGCAAATTACATTTTAAACAACATTGCAAAAGTAGTTCTTAAACTATTAATGCGTTCGTACGGATAAAATGCACTTAAAAGCTTTTTTGAAACAACGTATTCCTAATGTATTTTGTTAAAGTGTTTAAAACTTGTTTTATCAGTCGGTTCTTTACTTTTAATAAAATGCAGTTTGTTGTTTGCAGTTTCGTGATACTAAAATCTTTAGCATAAAAGGTATTATCTAGGAATTTAAAATAATATGAAAATAGAAAACTCTGTTTAAAATGTTTATAAATACTATTAAACAAATATACAGGGCCTCACAAAAAGATTGAAAAGTCCTTTAATTTTTTACCCGTGGGAGATACGTAAGTAATACATACGGAAACAACTGTAATAGTTTAAAATAAGGTAGGGATGAATATTATGTTGATGAAATACCCTTGTCCTTAATTTTAAAAAAGTTATACTCTTTAAATTTTTATACAGTCCCTGAGTCTTATAAGTCATAATTAGAAAACAATTCTCCATGTTTTGACAAGCACAACAGCAGAAAAAGCCATTCATCTACGACCAAAACTCACCCAGTTACAATGTTAAAAATTTGCGGCAAACTGTCCAGTCATTTGACCGTTTTATAGAAAATGGTTACATAAAAGTAATTTAACTCCATTCTGACCATATTATTGCCCATATTATGGACAGAATAGAGTTAAATTACGGTTATGTAACAATTTTCTATAAAAACGGTCAAATAACTGGACAGTTTGCTGCAAATTTTTAACAGTGTATAATACTTTGAATTTCAAGAAATTTCGGAACTTTCTTCTCAAAAACGGACAGATGATTATTTAGTGGCAGAAAAGTCGGAAAATTCACGAAATTCAAAGTATCATAACTTAGTAAATTTTGGTCATAGATAAATGGGATCTGTACCTTATTGCTTGTCAGAGCATGTAGAAAATTGTTCTAAATATAGGAATCAGGGATTGTGTAAAAATTAAAAAAGTGTAACTTTTCTTAAAGTTGGCAGGACTATTTCATCCATGTAATCTTAGATACAAATTTATTTTGAACACCTTTGCAATTTAGAATACCTAAGTAACTGCAACAGGTACAAAATCAAAGCGCGTTTCAATTTTTTGGAGACATCCTCAATATTCCAACTAAATTTTAGAATTTTCTTTTATACTCATTTGAATATATTCCAACATTATTGATATTTCGGTGAAAAGAAAAAGGAAAATAAATCATGGAGATACTTTTTATATCTCAAATTTTGAGTTGAAAATTTCTTTCATTCGAAAATCAAATTTACAGGGTATCGTAAAAAGGACTGAACATTTTAAAAATTCAATAAGAGGTAAACAGTGACAAATATTGAAGTTATTCTTGCAACAGATTAATGTATGAGGTCGGGAATTTCTATACTATTATTATTTGTTTTAGTTCCGAATATCACCAATAGATGGCGTTGCGATGTCACAAACTGTTAGAACAATAAAAATAACGTATCACTCAGATTTTAAACTTCTATCTGTCTGGTGGTTGAGACACACACAAATAAAATTAAAGTAGAAATAGTTTTAAAAAATACTATTTTATAATTCAAAGTTTATCTTAAAAATCAAGCCTAATTTCATTACAGCAATACATGTAGTTAAAAAAAAGTTACACATGGGCACCGATTTTGTAAAATTCACCCCATCCAAAGCTCGTACTACTGAATTTATTTTTTAAATAATTACAATCTTTTATCGGCTTATTTTTTTTAATGTATCGCAACAGGGAAAAAAGCTTTAATTAAACCATCTATTCAGGATTTCTAAATCGTTTTTTGAACGTATATTTATAATTTAAATAACAGAAAACAATTAATTGATAAAAGTGTATTTTTTTTAATAAATATATTAAACATTTTATTTTTTATTTATATTTTATTTTTTACTTTTTAATGTTTAATTATTGTCAGTTTAATAGCCAGTTGTAGCGAGGCATGTTTGGCGCATAATGGACTCGTTGTTGTAACTCGTATGCAGTTGTAAACTTTAAAAAAAATGGCGATTTTAACCCTGATAACGGATAACGAAAAAAAAACTTAAAACTAATTAATTTATAATTAAGTTTTAAAATTATTGAAATTTTGTATTGTCACAGGAAACACACCTGTGTACCTAATTTTTATAATTCTAGCACATCAGGAAGTGAGTGAAAAATAAACTATAAAATTTCCTTTTTACATACATGAACCAAGTGAAGTTGAAAATTAGCATGTAAAAAAGGTTTTTGTTTTAAAATTGTAAAGTTATTTTCACCAGTATTACAATTTGAGATAGTGCAGCGTCATATATTGGTGAAAATTTCAACTAAGGCAATAATAATGCATATTATTCGAGACTTTACGCATTAAGTTTCGATTACACACGCTCTTATTGGTTGAATTCGAGCTGATATTTATTGTAGCAGATATAAACAGAGAAAAGTTCACCATTTCCGAAGTTACGGGATGTAAACTATCACAAGGTGTATTTTCATCTAGTTTCCTCTTGAAAAATCTGTTTATGGGGAAATGTCTCATATTACACTGCTGCTAGAAAAAATTCAATAACGGTCATCGTTTGCTTATTATTGAATTTTTAAAACGTTCATTTTATTTTAAAACACCCCCTAAATTTTGTTTCTTTATTAATCATTTCCAAATTTGATCTGATTTTCATTTTATTAACTTTTTAAAAACAAACTTTCTAAGGTATCATGGTAAAATTTAAAAATATTTCCGGATTTCATTTATTAGAGATTATAAATTTAGAATTTATAAATATTAAATTTAGGAAAGACGAGAATCTATATTCAGTGCAACTGCTTTAATTTCTAGATGACTTGAAATAGCTAATTCTTTAATATAAATTAGCTGTTTACATTAATGACTAGACGTAATGAAAACAGTTGCGTACCGTGATTTTATTTAGAAATTGCACATCCAGAAGTTATAAGCATCCGATTTAAAGTTAAAAACATTTAAATAAAAAAAACCCCTCCTAATTCTTTTTTAATATTTCTTCGACAGCTTAATAAGAGTTAAATATTTCATGAATAAAAAGCTTTATTGAAATTTTGATGTTCTGACTGTACACATATATTGGTGTATGAAGTATTATCGTGTTTGAGGCTTTTTTTAGCAGTAAAATAGTTGTTGGTTTCAAGTGATGACCCAGACGAGAGATTTTTTACTTATTTAAATCCGTAATCCGTTTATTTGATCTGTCTAGAGCTCATATACTAGATACTGTGACATTTAAAGACTTAATTCAGATAGAGTCGTAATTATTATGACTTATTTAAAAAAATATGAATTAATATTTTCAACAATAATGGGATAGTTATTTTCAGTTATTCTTTTAATTTGTATGTCATAGACTAATTCATTTTTGTATGCCATAGATTAATTCGTAATTATTACTACCAACAGTTTAAATTGATTAACTTAACACATTTTTCAAATAATGAAAACACATTTTAATTTTTATTAAATTTCAAACCAATAAAAATGCTCAGAGAGTTTTTTTCATTATAGACTCTTTTTCATGAAAAACTGGGCACTAAAATATTCAGAAAATATGATACAACTTTAACAGTTAATTTACAAAGTCAACCACTAATTATTTCAGCCGAGTTGGATTTTCTAAATTAATTAATAAAAATACACAAAACTTTTCCTTATCTTATCTTATATACTTTTACTCAAAAATCTAGAACAAAATAAAATGAATTTTAAAATGTTCTGCTTTTAATAACGACTTATTTTATTTTATTTTTTATTTATTTACTTATTTTTGTAGAATTTTAAGTTGTAGGCTGAAGTAGTAATAATATTAAGGGAATTCATTCAGATTAATAAAAATTGCTTTTATATGTTTTTGTCTTGTGGAATGTAATGCAACATTTAATTGTAAGTAGTTATAACTATCGAAACTCAAAAATATTTTGTCTATTTAAAGATTTGAAGTAATTAAAAGTGTTCAAAGTCTATTTTCAAATAAAACACTTTGCTACTTTATGCGAGAGAAAATTTTTTAAATGAATAAAGTTAAAATGTTTAAGCAATAATTTAAAAAAATCATTTGCTACCATAAAAATTATAAAGGAAAATTTTCAGTTTCGAAATACTATTTTTAAGAAATTATTAGGATAAATATTTAAATTCCAATTAACCAACGGATAATAATAAAAATATTTTAGGCAATACATGTGATATTAAATATATTCTAAGTCATCACCTAAAACAAGACCAAAATACTGATTTTATTAAATGAAAATCAATGTTCTACTCCATACTTCCAAATTTTACTTTCTAATGCTATTAAAAATAATTAGAAGCTATTGGAAATTTAGAATGAATTGAATGATCCGTAATGAAGTGAAAGGAGAAACATTGAAAATGCCGTTTTAATATCTAATTACTGCTAATTAATGAGAAAAATGTGAACTGCTTTGCTTTTGTAAAAAAAATAATAATTATAAGTTTTAAATGAAAGATTAACAAGGCATTATGACGTTTAAAACGCAAATTTAAAACATTTAATAATAGTAATTCGAGTATATTTTTTAATATGTTATTGCAGATAATGCATGTAAAATTCAGAAAAGTTGCATTTGCCTTTTTAAAAAAAGCATATTAGTAAAAATGTATAGTTTTATTGCGAGTAGATTGCCTTAGTTTCTTGTATTATTGCATTTTTAGGTGCTATAGAAGTTCAGTTAAAAATTCCAAAACATACTAATATGCTATGTTAGAGCAACACGCTGCAGTTTCAAAGAGCATAAATATTCTTGATTGTATATTTGAATATATATAATAAAAACAAACAAACAAAAATCTTTATAATTATTAGCAAATAAATAATTTTCATAATTCTAAATTTTTTAAAAAATGATATAAGCATTACATATTTTTTTTAAAATGACGTATCTTATACAGTCAACTCGCCAATGTCCGCCTTGCTATGGAAATTTTTTTTACGCATAGCGGAGTTGCCACAGGTGGCTATTTTTTCTTTACTATTTTTTACCACTATTTTCAAACAAAAGTTTTCGTGGTAGATTCATAAAGATTATTGTTTGGACATAGCGGTGGAAAAAAGAGTAAGGGAAAAAAAGGTAGCTTGTGTCAACCCTGCTATAATCGATTTTTTTTTTTTTTTGTAATCCAAATACATTTATTATTTTATGAAAATTAAATTTCCAGGTAGTTCATTGTAGTTCAAATATATTTATTGTCTCAAAAATATTTGTATAGAATAACACAAATAACACATATTGTAAGAAGGATAGATGAAATATTCACTTCACAAGTAAAGTCACCAAATTTTCAATTCAATTTTTTCCCTCCTCACTCCCCTTTGATATTTGAACTGATTATTTAATTTGTGCACAATTTTATAAACGGACATTAAGGAGTTAACTGTAAATAGCTCAATGTTACATTTTTTTTTCGAAAAACAATTTTTGATTAAGGAATTTTTCAAATTATAAAACTTGCCTATTAAAATTCAATCACAAGTTTGAACATTACAGATATCAGATTATATTCATATGCACACAACATTGTTTAAGAATGTCAAATGAATAAAACAAAACAAAGTCATAAAGACTATTAAAAGAAACATTTAAAAATTCATCTTATATCAGTGTTTCTCAAATAAAACCTATGTTTGTTTTTTTGCCTTATAAAGCAACCTTCAAGCATTATTTGCCTGTTTATCTTAGTTAAAATTATACAAAATATAAATATCAAATTTCAATTAAAAAAAATATCATTAGACTGGATATTTTGCACTGGTTTCAATGTTCATAGGTTAAATATTTTGTACACATATTGCAATTAGTTTTCTAAAAGAAAAAAAAAACTACACACATATAATCAGTCTAACATAGATCTTGTCTCAGATCAGTTAAGTGTTGTTGTTATGATTTATATTAAGGGGTAACACCACTTTGACCGGTTTAAAATTTCAAAAAAAAAAGTAACTTAAAGTATGTTTAATACTCGAAAATCACACTTTATTTGTTAGAAATCGATATTGAAAATGAAAAGACAATTTTGGAGCCATAGAAAACAGTAATGAAAACTTGAAGCGTGTTTTTTTCCTTTTTTTTTTTAAGAACAGCATTTTAAAATTCGGTGAGCACTCTAATTTTCAATAAATCAACGTGGTGTTTTTGAAAATTAATCGTTACACATTTTTCTAGTCAAATAAGCAGGATTTTTTTCTTGAATTATTGATATCTCGCTACTCTGCTGTTACACGTATATATTTATACAGCTTTTAAAATTTTTAGGATGAATGTATTCTATAAACAAATAATTTCCTTCAACATAAAACAAGTGGCATTTAAATTTCGAGGCTTTAGTTTTATTTGCAACAAATGCAATCAAATATAATTATTAAAACTTCAATTGAAAGATTTTTTTTACATAAAGTCTGAGTAAATCCCAAACGAAATACAATTTAGTCTTTTTAAATTACTTTTACTAGAAAACATCAAAATATGACTATTAGTTGATAGAAAACTTTAAAAACTAATTGAAAATATGAAATTTTAAAGTAATAGTATACATTATTTATAGAATAAACGTATTAAATAAACGGAATGCCTTGGAAAAATAATATCTTCGGAGTGCGTTTTTTTTCTGCTTAAAGCTATCTTACCTGCTACTTTAAAAAACTAGATCAATAAATAGAAAATAAATGTTAATACATTTTAGACTAAAAATATAATCCATAGGAAAAATGTAATATCTTTCTGCAGGAAAAATAAAATTCTAAACTTTACATTATAAATAAAAAAATTTGAATTTTTAGTAAATTTTTGAATATGGAAAAGAAAAGAAATTTTTTTAAGAAAAACATTTTCATTTTCAAAATTCAAAATCCATTTCTAGACACTGAAAAAACTGTATTCAAAAACGAAAAGTTTAAGAAACTTTGAAATATACAACACTGATTTATTTTCTTTTTATACAAAAAAAATTTGTAAACGTTTAATTTTGGTGTAGTTGTGTTTAAAAAATATAAAAACATTTTATATATAAAATGTTACAATTTATGATTAAAAATAGTTGTTGTAATGTAATATAAAAACTATGCAAAAACAACAACAACAACAAAAGAAAAACACTGCATAAAATTGTCGCTTCTTTTATGCACATTAACCAATATTTCAAAAATGAATGTTGTTTTCAAACTTGCAACAGTTGTTCAAAAACTGAGAAACACTGATATAGTATTTTCACAACGTACACTAATACATAAAAACAGCTAATATTCATAACATCCATTTCAGATCACTTGATAAAATTTTGTTTTCATAAAATAAATAGCGGGATTCCATCTGTATTTTCCACTATCCAGAGCTTCATGCTCTATGATTCATGGCACTGTGGGGGAAAAGTTCATCAGCAACACTAAATGTTCATCAGTCTAACAATACGCGTTAAGCCACTTTTATTTTATTTTATTTTTATTTTTTTTGATAAACGTACATTTTGTGAGAGTTATAAATTACGTAGAAACATTTTCTTATAATTCATATATACCAGCACACTGTACAAAAGAAGAGACTTCAAACATCTATTATCGCATTAAACGTGTCTCACTTTATGGAAACATGTCGAAACATGTCGGAATCACGATTAGAACAACATCGACATGCTCAATGGTTTGACGTGAATGAAGTTAAACTGGAAATGGTGAAGAGGGCAAGCTCGTAATCCAAGACCTCGGTATTAACACAACCGCTTTTAAATATAAGAGAGAAATACAATGGTAATGGAACGAGGCATGGAACAATTTATGAATCGACACAAAACAAAAGTAATATGAATAGATTTTCACAATGAAAGGTTCGTCAAAAAATGCATTTTTAAAGGATATTATTACCGAAAGATTCAAAAGTTTGGAAGGCCATGGCGTAATCCCTGATTCGTTCACTTAAAGACAATGCAAGTTTCGAATTGTATTAAAAAGCTGAAGCATTTGTTAGATTCCCCAAAATATTAAAACACACACACACACACACATCCAGATAGTAAGTTTAAGACGTTTTATGAGAATAATCATTGTAAAGCAAAAGAAAATGAATATGTAATATAATCACAAATTGATTTTATGCAGTAAGGTCCCCTTATCACATATAGAAGAATTTCTAATCGTTTTCTCGCGTTTGCTGTTTTGATTCAATGACATTAGTTTAAACTCTATTCTGTCAGTTTATATAAAACCTATTTATAGAGAGGAGAAAACCATTATGATCATTCATACAGGCTATCATTCTACCTCTCATTCATCACATCAATCATAAATTGATCAAGGAAAAAAATGAGATACATAATTTGCGTATGTATGTGCAAATACGCGCATATATACATGCATATATATTGATTTTTCAGTTTTATTTACAACAATTTAGAATGGACCAGATGAAGACATTGAATGAAGAATGAAGGTTTATTCAATAAAAAAAAATGTATAAAATGTTATACATTCTTTTTAAATCTTGTAGAATTAATGAAAATCGATTCTTAACGTTGGAAAAAATTTTCATTCTAATGAGAAAAATAAATTTACAAGACATCATCCATAGTAAATAAATGAAAAGTGTTTTTTTTTTAATAAAATTATTTCGGGCAGTGAAAGCTGATGAAAGTGTTATGCTTTTAAATCACATTTATGTATTTTTTACAACATGTACACACAAATAAATACAAAGAAAGAAAGTCTAGAAGAAATTACCCCTGCATACCCAACTAATCGCGCTATTTGATGAGATTAGGAAATTCGATGACCTAGATTTTCCTTTATTTGACACAATTAAATCAAAAGTAGGTATTCATATCAATTAGTAAAATAATTTAGTAATAATCTTGGATTTATTTTCATTATTCATACTAATTTTACGAAACCTGCATGGAACATTGTCGAAATTCATAAGGAGGTGATTTTTAACCTTTTTCCAAACTCTTGAATCATTCAGTAGAAATGTTAACATTTTTATGCTGAAACTTTCTTATATCAACATATTTAGTTGACTTCCAAAATATCTCCTGTTCTTTAAAACAAGGATTAAAAGTTTTGAGATGGAGTTTTTGCGAAATATGAAATTTCCAAGGAGTATAAATAGGAGTGTTTGTTAAAAGATAGACTTGTTTTACTTTTATTAAAAACGGATTTTTCACTAGAAAGCACCAGGTAAGCCACTAAAAGTGGTAATTTAGAAATCTGGTGATAAAAATCGAAATACATTATATAAAGTTATGATCTGATTTTTTCCAACTGAGTGAAAAAAAACCAAGCCAAGAGTCGAACCCAAGACCTTTGATTTAAATTGTCAATGCTCGACCTATTGAGCTACCTGGTCCGACATATTTCACTCAGATAAACTTATTGGCAATAGCATCTGGTCTGCCATGTTGATAGCTCGACAGAATATACCGTAGGTAGTGGCACTCCATTAAACGACGGATACGTAGATTATTGTTTTAACTCAATCATACATATTGGTAAAGTTATCATGCTAACTGAATTTTTCCAACTCAATTAAAAAACAATCTGAATATTTCCAACTGAATGTCTGAACATTTTTTCTTTTTGTTGGAAAAATCCAGTTTGTATTATATCTTTACCAATTAGTATGATTGAGTTAAAAATAATAAAGTGTATACAAAGTTATGCCTGATAAAGCTAGACAAAATTTACCAATTCGACTTTTAGAGAAAAAGTTTTAACATGTAAAAACTGTGAAATTGCGGATAATTAAAAATAAACACTTGAATGTTTATTTTATTTTATTTTTTAATGATAGAATTAAAAAAATCAATAATACACTTTATTTTGCTAGAAATTTTTTTAATTTTATAAAATAAGTTGTAATAATATTTTCGCTTCGAACAACTCTCGTTTAATATAATATTACCCTACTGAATATTAGTATTAATTTATTTTGAAGGATTCTACAAAGATATGTTGATATAAGAAATCTATCAATGACTTCCATCAAAAATAGCCCCATCATTAGCATTAATAATATTTGATTGTTCATAGTGGAGACATTTAAAAATGTAAAAAAATGCTACATAAGTCAACTAAGCTGTTGCAAAAATATCGAGATTAATATGTTTTTTCTACTACCTAGAAAAGTACTTAAAATCGTTAAAATTGTTTGGCCTTAGGCTTCATATTTAAAAAATTATCTAAGTTTCTAAACTATATTTGTAAAAAATGGCACCACATACATATTTTATTTTGACAAAGAATATACAATATACATTCTATTTTTCTGTGCTAAAATGTTCCTAACCAATATAGTCTTAATGAAAATTGCATTTCATTTTTTTTCCTGTTATGCATCAAATTCTAAAACGTTTATTTTACAAAAATGAAAATGAATAATATGAAATATGGTTTTAGCAATGTGTTAAAACAAACTTATAAAAAAACGAAAATAGGAATGATAGAAATTCAGCACCATTGAAGCTTCAAGCGAGTTAAACAACAAAAAAAAAATTTCAAAGTTGGCAGTATCAAGGAACTTCATCTTGTGCATGTAGGATAAATCCTGCCAATAATTTCAAGACCCTTCGCATCAGAAACCGATCGACAATAAAAATGCATTTTATGCAGCCAGTAAAACAAAAATTTTACAAACACATAAATGACCAGTTTAGACTTCATTCACGTCTGAGAGCGACCAAACAAGAAGGCAATCACAATCCGACGTCACCCATTTCGAATGTACACAGAAAAGTTGTCCATTTATAGATCATCGTTTTACAAGAATAAAACTCAACCGGATCAACTGCACAAAGATTTATCGGTTAGTCTTTTCCATTCACTTTGTACAACACCGGAGTTCTCTGCACAACCACTAGATGCACTGTACAGGTGCGACTTGGGGAGAGTGTGACTGGTCCTCAAGTGACTTCTAGAGTTCACCTGCATAGCAACGTTACGAAGAAGTTGTAAAGTAAGCAGAGTGTCACACAGAAGTAAGCTCCATGGTGGCCGTTCCACCTGTGGGGTTGAGGGGCAGCGTTCACTAACCCATCGTTTTTCGCCCGATCTCTCTTCGGGTTCTTTTCAACTTGCTCTGAAAGAAAAGTAAAAGAAAATTGATAATTAAAGCTAATGATAATTAAAAAGAAAAAAGGAAAATAATTATACTTAGTAGAGATTTGAAATAAAAACATACAGGGTGTTCTAAAATAGACTGATGGTTCTTAAAATTAAGAAATAAGTAAACGGTGTGAGCTATTATAATTATTTTTGCAGTATAGTAATGCACGAAGTCAGGAATTTCTGTACGCGGCTACTTTTTATTAATTCCAAATAACACCGATAAATGGTGCTACTCTGTCTCAAACTATAATAATGCCCACAACAATCTTGCATTTTCAAAACGCGAACAAGTTTTTGTACGTTTCAACTGCTAAATAGAGTGAAGGGCATAGACTGAATGAACTTTGATCCATCTTTATATGTTAGCTTCAGCATTCTGAGAGTTTGAGGCATAACAGCGCCATCTATCTGGGATATTTGAAACTAAAAAAAGCTTAATAAAGAAATTCCCAACTTCCCGATGCAGTGTTCACGGTTTAAGATAAGCGCTTTAGAATTAGTCCTGGAACTGCAAAAACGCTAATTTTTGACTTTTAGTTCTCTCTGTATCTTGAAGTTGTGTATTAAGTCCTCATGGTCAACATCCTACCAGGAGTTACGATTACAAATCTTCCTGTATATGAATTTATTTATATTCTAGAAACATTTCTTTGTAAACTAAATATAGTTCAGCTGGAAAAAGCATAACTCAATCAAAAAATACACCTAAGCAATTTACACATTACTGCAAGAATAACTTTAATAACTGTCATTGTTTACTTATTGATTTTTAAAAACCGCAGGTCTATTTCAGACACCCTGTACAATAAAGTAATATGAAAAATTTGGCACATGCATTTGCTTTTGCACAGAGAGAGTACAAGATGTTGAAAGACGCTTTGTCATCATTGTACACGGAGAGTTGTACAATTTGGCCATTTGTTGATAACACGTAGAGGCGGTCGGTGTTTGTCACCTGGCTTCTACTCATATGTCCTGCTGGAAAGTGTGTCGCACCGGCGACTCAAACTTTCATGTGCTGTCAGATAATATGTAGAGTCGGGGGCTCACACTTCAATGTTCCACTGCGGATCATGTAGCAAGAAATATGTGTTATTTATCATTGGAAATTCTATATTTATATGAATAGGAGTTTTTATTCACCCAATTTTATTCAATTTTATTTGCTTTGGTTAGAGTTACGCCAGTTATATACACAGTAAAAGCAAATTGTAAGTCTGAGCTAAAGTATTCAAAAATTTTTATGAAATAAAAAATGTAATGTTATATTTTAGTTTGAAGCCGTTTTCTAAAGAAAACTGTCCGTAATAGAACCGCCAAATGGAGAAAAACTCAAGTTGGCACAATGGCGTCAAAAAGAATTAATTAAAATGGTGAATCGAGCAGTGAGATACAAGAATCAGCGCGAGTTCTGCGTATGTAGATGGATGTGTTACGATAGTCATCATCATCGCCCAAAACTTTCAAATAAATCTCGGAAATGTGTTTCGAGCAATCTTGGCCGTTGCTTTAACCTTTTAATTACTGGATATGACTGGTGATTATTTTTATAGTCATTAGTACCACAATTTAGAAAACATTTTATTTGTGGTAGATTTCTCTTTAAAATATCCTGGCAAAAGTGTCAAGCTGAGATTATTTTTCAAAAAGTTGTGCGAATAGAACAAAGAAATAGTCACTGGGACGATGTATGTAATCATGTATCTATCCTGTAATCAAACCCTATCCTGTAATCAAAAGATTGTCTTAATGACTCATAGCGCAATATTGTGTACAGTTTTGTCTCATGTAAAAATTCATGTTTATCCCTTGTAAAATAATGTTCAGGAACATGAATTTTGTGTGAAGTATGCACGTTTTGGCGAAAAATACATATGATCTAATATTTTAATCGTGACTGACCTTTGTTCTTTTCCGCTGGTGGCGATTTATCCATCTCGTCCTCTATTGGAACTTCATATGGCTTTGTGTAGTATGTAGGGCGAATCCATCGAGGCAGTGTTGACAATGGAGTTGCTGGGGTGCTAGGCCTAATCTCTGAGGGTCGCGCTGAGATGTTGATGGTATTCTGCACTGAGGGTGGAACAGACGTGGCAGGTAATGACACATTTACTGTCGACGTCTGGTGACTGGAAGTGCTGCTTCCAACAGGAGGACCTGAAAAAAATACAAGCATTTAACATTTACTTTACTATAATCGATTAAACACTACAAGTCTCATTGGATCTGTAAATAATTGTTTTATAAAATACTAGCATGAGGAAATGTATGATTTATAAGTGGCTAATGCAGAAAAATAGTTAATCATGCAAGATGGAAATTTTCCAACTGAGTGAAGAAGTGTCCAAGCCGGAGTCAAACCCAGGGCTTAAATTGCCAATGCTCTGTCAACTGAATTACTTGATTCAGAGCATTGGCAATTCAAGCTAGAGGTTCTGCATTTGACTCCGGTCCTGAACGCAGTTTTCACTTCATTTGGAAAATTTAAACTTGTATGATATCTTTACCAAACAGTATGATTGCATAAAAAACATAGTTAATGTTGATGTTTTCCAATAATCCATATAAAGAGTCAGAGATAAAAAAAAATTTGTACCGTAACAACCGTTTGGATGAATTACGGTTTTGTACTGGCATTTCCTTTAATAAATCGAGTGATCTAAATATTAGACAAAATTAACATTACAATTTTCGTTTTGATCTTAATGGATTGATTCACAAAATGGTTGATTCGATCTACTAGCAATTCCTAAGTATGCCATGATGAATTTTTTATTAAAATATATTAGAAAGTTATAATGAATTTTGCTTAAGAGTGCAATTGATTCAAAATGCGCTTATCAGGTAAATTTAAAATCCAGATATAAAAAGAAAACGTTTTTTATTTTTACAAAATATACAAAAAAGAAGTACTGTTTGAAAACTCGCTGTTTAATTACATTTAAGGGGAAAAATAGTAATTATTACATACAATTTGAAAATAAGTGCATTCTTACACTGAATAAAACTTTTACCTAGTAAATAACAGAATTTTATTTATTTTGTTTGATGGTCAACAGTACCGCGATGATCAAGAAAAAAAGTACAATAATTCATTTAAAATCATTATATACGTAAAAAAGACAATAATTTTATCTTATAAAATTAAAATTAAAATTTTTTCACAGATTATCCTGTAAACATTTAAAAAATGAATGAATAATGCAACATTCTGTATTTTAATTATATAACTTTAATTTAATCTAGGTTAAAATTTCTAATTAAATACATGCGAAAATCATAAGCACAAACTAATACACGCAAAAGTGGATTTAAATTGTATTATATCAATAAGAAATTCAGAAATACTACAGTACACACTGTAAAAAATGACCAATGTTTCTTATTTTATGAAAATATGCTATAACCACGAACGAAAATATAATATAATCTTCTGAGTTATCCGAAATTTCAAATAGCATGTTACATTGTCTTTTGAATCCCCAGAAACGAATACATTTTCAAAATTTAAAGAATAATTTGTAAAAACAAATTATTTTTAGCTGCCCGAATTTTTCAGAAACGTTTCCGAAGGGTTTTGATAGTGTATTAATTAGTGTCCTCAGGCTGGAATACCTGTTTTTTGAATGTTATCCATTCTCAAGTACACGTTTTCAGCCGCATAATTTATACATGAAAGTGTAAATAAATAATCTTAATTTTAATGTTATTGTTAACGCTGTTAATTTTGCATGTTTTTCTGTTAAACATTTTTTTTAGCATGAATTATATTTGGTATTGAGACCGGGTTGAGAAAACAGAGTAATATAATATAAAAACTACTTCGTAACGTTTCCGAAAATTACGGGAAGCAAAAAAAAAAAAGTTTCAAAATACTTCTTTAAATGTTAGAAACATATTGATTTCTGAACACACAGAACACTTTTCGGAATCATATGTACTCGGAAGAGATTATACTTTTTGTTATCTTAAACATTCTTGCTAAATCAAGAAACATTTTTCCGTTGTTTTGCGGTTTGGCTGTATCTTTTCGTTGCCCCAAAACAACTTAAACCGGCTGTAAACAAAAATATTTTTTACATATTTCTATTTTAAGACATATGAAGATAAGGAGATATGGAGTATAATTTAGAAACAAACCATGAAAGAAAATTTAAATTAACATTAGCTTTATGAGCATTTTTATGCCCTCAAACGCTCAGAGGATTTTATGTAAAGGTAGAAAATTGTGAAAATAAAAATATGCTTGAAATTAGATTGCGTTACTTAAATACTATTTATGCATAATGCAATTATTAATTGAAATTTAAAACCATATTACTTAAATCTGCTGTAAACAAAAATATTTTTATATATTTCTGTTTTAAGACATATGTAAGATAAGGAGACATGAAGTGTAATTTAGAAACAATCCGTGAAAGAAAATTTAAATTAACATTAGTTGTACGAGCATTTTTATGCCCTCAGACGCTCAGAGGGTTTTATGTAAAGATGGAAAATTGTGAAAATAAAAATATGCCTGAAATTAGATTGCCTTACTTAAATACTATTTATGCATATTGCAATTATTGATTGAAATTTAAAATCATATGCAATAAAAAAATAAGTGTCATTTTGTTGATTTTTTTAAAAAAAAGTATTCAAACCTTTTGTTGGGCTACAGCAAACTTTGAAAATAACTTTCATGTTGTGTGTAGCGCATCGGCCGCCAACAAGCTGACGCAATCCTGCCAGATCACCTGTTGAGGTCGCTATAAAGTAAAATAAAAAAACACATTTTAATAAAAGTAATTTCATTGTATTAAAAAAAATGTATAATTATCATTTCCAATATTTTGTTCTACATTAGTTAATAAAAAATTATAATTATTGATTGTAATTGCAAGTTCATTTTTAGGAACATTCATGATTAGCGCAGTTTTTGTTTTGTGAAATGTATGTTTATTGTATTTTTTAATATAGCATTTAATCAGTTTATTCATCGTAAGTTTCTATAATCCCTTCATCTATTTATTAAGTTTTCTATGCTATTTTAAGCAACTATAAATAAATACCTTACACGCTTATAAATCCTATATTTGAAACCAGAATTAATTAAGGATACTTTTAATATAAATATTTTAAAAGTTATTAACGAACTGCAAAGAAGTAAGAAATTTCTGTTTGTGTAACAATAATTATTTGCAAAAATAACTAAATAAATAAATAAAAAAAAATCTGAATAAAGAAAAATCTTTTGCTTTCAACTAATCTTTAAATTTGCTTAAATAACTTGTAAATTAATAAACATATATTTATGAAAAATGGAGAAGGATAAATATTACATAAAAATCCTTTTTCAATGCATAAATGATAATTCAAATTTGAAATGATATGTAACAATAAGAGCTATTAAGCCACTGAAAAAAAAAACACAGAAAATCATGTGTAGTTGTACATGACTGGCTAAACAATCATTATCCATTCATTAATATCGTTCTAAAATTAACACAGTTTAAGTACAGTTTAACACATATAAAGTAGAAAAAAAAATACATGAATAATGAAAAATATGTCTGGAATAATTTTAATATATATATTTTACTTAAATATACTTAATTACATATATTTTGTATGTATTCATTCAGTGTACAGCAAATATCGTTTAAATAAATAGAATACAATTTAACTGCACATTTTAAATCAATGAAAACATTTTTTTTGTACTTTATATATTTGAAACTTAAACATTTGTGATGTTAATAATAAGTATTATAATAATAATAAAGTAAAAATGATCGGCAATTTTTTAAATACTGCTAGCCCGCAAATTTAATGATATTTAGAATAATAATTTTAATTCAAATTATGTTGTCTATTAACTGGAAATCTACATAAAACTATTTACACAGTTTTTTCCTTTAAAAAATGAAAAGCGATCGATTGAAACTTAAACATTTTGTTTTACATTTTTCGTAAACCTATTTTACTTTATCCTTGCTTTTTCCATGTTGCTATACTATTATCAATTTAATGTGATATAACATCAAAATTTACAGGAAAAAAAAGGCAGGAAAGTAAAACTTACAAACGAAGTAGTAATCGTGCCCTGGCAGGAACTCCAAGCCTCCTGGCTGAGGTGTGAAGGACCTGAAGGTAATAGTGAAGTACATGAGCTCATTAGGCTTATCACAGACCGCGATGATCCGGGGGTTTGGGTTAGTAATTCGGCAAGAGTCATATTCTTCTTTAGAAACCTGCAATTGATTGATTTATATAGACTAAGAAAAGCAAGCAGTACTTTCTGAGAAAACATTGCAATAATAATAATGATAATATAAGAGAAATCACTATAAAATAATGAACTTAGAAATATTACACTGGTCTACACCAAAAGCTCCTCTGCCCAAATAATGTTTGATAATTATAGATTCCAGTTCACTAAAACAAAATATGGTGTCGAGGTCGGATAGGCGCTGGCAGGGACTGAGTTAAGGACCTCTTGAACAGTAGGCGAGCGACATAGAGTCGATCAAAAGGCCAAGCTAGTTACTCTAAGCTAGTAACTCGCTACATACAATACAGGTGAGATAGCATTGCTACATACTCCATCCTCAGTGAGGAAGATGTTGACGTCGGACGAGCGATGTGCACTCGTGAGCGATGTTGTCGTGTTACCGTACGCAAGTGTAATGCTCGGCGTGTCAGGCTTTGTGCTGTCTTGCGCATGTGTGATGCGCGGCATTACATGCTTTAGGGCTGTGAGCTTTACACAGGCTTTGCGTGATGAGGATGGTGTATTTGATGCTGACATCTGATGTGAAGATTGCGAGTTTTATCACGTCCGGGTAATCAATGCTAAGGTTGGATTGAAGCTGGCCGTTTTGTGTCGTTTTAGCAGCAGTTGACTATTCTCATAGCAAGTAAATTTTTTTTAAATGTTAAGCGTTTTCAGTTTTTTTTAAGTTATATTTTTATAATGGTGTATTAAATTATGCTTCATAATTTTTTTTAATGTAACCTGATTAAGGAATGAAACCACTTTGACCGGTTAAGAATTTCGATTTTCCCCCGACTTATAAAGATATACTTTATACACACGAAAACCACATTTTATTAATTAGAAATCAGTATCGAAATCAAGAGTAATTTTGGAGCTGGGCAATTATTTGGTAACTGAATTACGGTTCAGAGCAAATTTGTAGGAATTACATAAAGTTGATTATTTTTTTACAAGTTATGTTTTCTGCAAGCACAATTAGTGAACACTGAAAAATGAAAATAAACACTTACAACAATAAAAAAAATATATAAGACTATTTAGAAATTTTTAAATACTTGTTAAAAGAATTACAATAAATGGATTAATTGTAATTCCGTTACCGAGCATTTAAAAATTTCCAAATAATATCCTTATATATTTTTTAATTGCTGTAAGTGTTTACTTTGATTTTTCAGTGAGTACTAATTGTGCTTGAAGGAAAAAAAAACTTTATGTAAATCCAATAAAAGTTTAAAAATTTTCTGTAACTCGTAATTCCGTTACCAAATAATTGCCCAGCTAAGTAGACGGCGCTTCAGCGAGTAATTCAAAACAAAAACTTTAAACGCGTTTTTTTTTTTTCAGAACAGCATTTTATAAATCGTTGGGCATTCTAGCTCCACCAATTTTGAGTCAACCAACTTAAACTGTCTGCAAATTAATCGTTTCATATTTTTGTATTAGTATACGTATTATTTGTTTTCTCAATATAGATATTTCGCTTTTCTGTGTAACTTTTAGTAACGAAATGTTTTGTTGAAATTTACATTTTAATTTGAATGGATGCCACTTCCCTAAATATATATATATATATAGTAAAACAGCTACGTATTTAAATAGCTTTAGGACTAAAATTAATTATTTTATTTGCTCAATTGTTCTAGGTTACGTTTACGATCAGTTAGAATGTTCACAACTTGACTTTTTTCTTCCAAGCGCTGCGGCCTATCAACTATCAAGTCGCCGTTTTTTTTGTACATTAACTGAAAAAAAAATACATTTTTCCACTTTAATATATGTATAATAATTCAGTGTAAATGGAGTTTTATAAACACTTTGCATTTCTTTGTAAAAATTTCCGAAAAAATTTTCGTGTTACTCCCTTTAAAAATGAAAAAAAAAAGTACAGGAAAACTCCTACCAACTGTTGTAGCTTTAGAATAATCATTGAAATATTAAAAGACTTATTCAAATTTTAATTGTGAGGCTAGCTTTCGATAACCTCAAATTATTTCTCGCAGCCACTTCTTTCAGAAATAATAACGTTCCTTTTTTTCTAATTCAAGTGTAAAGATAATGTGAATGTTTGTCAACAAACTGTGTTGGTTGATGGTTGATGCTTGTCTGTTTAACTCCAGTAGGCAAAACTCCGAGCTGGATTGCTCGTAATTTTCGCGTAAGTTATAATACATAATATTAGGTGTAGGAAATTATATATTAATTATATATTATGAATTACTAGCTCAGCGAGACTTGTTAATTTCTGCCTTCACCGAGTTGAGAAGTACGTCTTTACTTGGGTGCGCCTGCTGTTTGTGGTCACATACATTGTTTGTTGCTTTTAATAATTAGTCAGCACACGGCTTCTAATTAGGGTAAGAGTGATATATATATATATATAAAGTACTTATAAAGTATTTATAAATAATAATAAAAAAATGAAATCCCCACTTACATTATATATGATATATCGTTCTGTTTCTTCATCTTCTTCTTCTTCAGTCTTTGTACCTTGATTGGAATGAGGATACACAGGACAGATAATGTTAACTTGGTCGTATTCGAAAGGTAAGTTATTCTTATTTACATCGATTATGTGGTCTGTGTTATCAATACGGAATCTAGAAAGAAAGAAAAGGAGACATTTTAATCGTACAAAATATTTTATTTCAATGTCAATGAAGAAACAAAATTCTATTATAAAAATCAAACTCATTTCCAAAAAACAGTAAAAAAATTGTACTATAAATATGGAAATTAAAATCACGAAAATGATCTTTTTCGACCATTCCCTATTTGATATTTTGGAGAAAATATTTCTCAATGTTGCTAATTGAATAAATGTAGTTGGAATTTTAACGAAATTAAAATCAAAACTTTTATGATTAAAATAATAACACAAAAGTCAATCAATTTAGTCACATATTTGAAACAAACTATGTTTTCAGTTATATTTCATATTATATCCGCTGATGCAAACGCTTACAATCTTGAAGTTGCATTAAATTGATGTAACGTACAATTCAAATGAATGGTGTGCTCAAACGTGGAGAAAATAATTGCGAAAACTAGAATGGAGAAGTTAAAAATGCAATGAAAAATATTCATCAAGCTATCTTTAATACTTTTCTGGTGTGTACGAGTTTATTATTATTATATTTTAATGTGATCATTACCATTACTGTTCTTTGCTCTGTACAGACAGGCAAGCTCTCGTTTATATTATTATTAGATGGACGTCTTTGTTTTCACTATATGAAGTAAAATAAATAAACTATTTTTATCCCATTCATAATATCAAAAAATAAATATGTATCAAAGCACATTTTTTATATTGAAGAATATAAATGATGTAAACACAATGTGGTTTGTTTACTCGACAAAACATTTTGTTATTTTTAACAATAAAGTGTAGTAGATGGCTGATTTCGTTTAAAGATAATAGTTAAAAAAGAAACTGGACTTTTTAAAGTACATTTTCATAATTCATTATTATTATTATTATTATTATTATTATTATTATTATTATTAATTATTTTGATTGTTGTTGTTGATGTTGTTGTTATCGTTGTTGCTATTGTTATTATTATTATTATAAATTTAATTATCATTTTGTTCGTCAATCATTCAATTATTTTTAGTGTTAACTTTTACAAATTGAATAAACATTACGATTTTTATTTTAATTGAAAGCGTTAAAAAATTAAAAAAATCATTTATCGTTTTCGTCATTTTGTGGATTTTTTTTCTTTTACAGACATGAAATTTGTTGTTCCAGGAGTACAGAAACTCTGCAATTAATTAATTAATTATAGTAATATTGTACTAATAGTTTGATTGTTCCAAATAGTTTCTTTTTTACTGTTTTAAACTATATGAACATTCTATAAAAATTATTCTTGAAAAGTGTAACGGTTAACGAAGATTATTCGTTTCGGAATAACATTCGTTAGGGGTCCTCTATTAGTAACCCCGCGTCATATTGACGGTGGCGACGACCTAACCAATAAATTTCGTTTTTTCTGCAATATTTTTACCGTCTAAACATCATATAATTTTACTTTTTGCACCGTCGAATAGAAAGAAAAATATACTTTCAAATGCAAGTTGTTTGAAAACTGTATCTCAATTAACTGTTTTTTTTTTTTTTTTTTTTTTTTTTTTTTTATAGTTTTTAAATTAATTTTCAAACAAGGTTGTTTTAAAAATCCTTGTGCAACCCAATTACGGAAGATAAACCCGTCTGTATTTATAACAATGTATGGGGAAGGACATTAAGCGTGTGAAACAGGTAAAGGGAGGCGTCAAAATCCCCCAAAATTTATATGATGGAATTAATGGATGATTCCTTAGCCCAAATCTTCATTCAGTATTTGTTCGTTTCCATCTAATACTCCATAACTGTATTGCCAAACGAAATAAAAACTTCTCAAATAAATAAAATAAATAAATAAAATACGAATTTAACAGACATGTAACCGAACTTTATTAAACACAGGAATAATCATATTCATCGTTTTTATAAATAGTGAAATATTTCGTGATTTCCGCTGGCATGAGGCTGATACGAAAGTACCAAAAATTTTTTTTTGGTGTACTCGGTGGGTAAGCTAAGAAATTATACTAAATGTAAAAAAATAAATCTGTGATTTGTGAGAGCCCTTAAGATCTGTGATCTTTTCAATTAAGAAACATTTTCATATACATTCTGTATACCGGGGTATATCGGGTATCTTTAACCTGGGTAATCACGGTTTGAATTGCCTGGTTCACATCAATTCGTAATCAATCGTATGTAACCCTTTTTTTAGATAAAATTAGCTCATTAAGAGTTTCAAAAAATGTGACGTAACAATAAAGGGGGGACGGGCTTAAGTCTGTGAAACAGAGGGAGGCGTCAAAATCCCACAAAATTTATATGATGGAATTAATGGATGATTCCTTAGCCCAAATCTTCATTCAGTATTTGTTCGTTTCCATCTAATACTCCATAACTGTATTGCCAAACGAAATAAAAACTTCTTAAATAAATAAAATAAATAAATAAAATACGAATTTAACAGACATGTAACCGAACTTTATTAAACACAGGAATAACCATATTCATCGTTTTTATAAATAGTGAAATATTTCCTGATTTTCGCTGGCATGAGGCTGATATGAAAGTACCAAAAAAAATTTATTGTCCATGAATTAAAATGCAACGCAGCTGTGTTTTATTAGTGCATACACCCAATAAAACATTCGTTAAGTTTAAGTCACACGTAGTAGGTATAGTGCGACCTGAAATACAAGTTATTGTTTTTCGCTTTCTTCGAATGGAAACGTTCAGGCTTCAGGTAGGGTTGTTTTCAAGGCTGGACGTAATCCACAAATGTAAGAAATGCGCGAAACATTCGGTAAAAAATCGCTGCTAAGTGTTTAAAAAATTAGTATAAATACCAAGAAATGGGAACAAATATTTTATAGCGCTCTGATTGGTAAAATTCGAGCTTATATCTATCTTAGAAGATACGTTTGATAACGATAAGTTCGTCAGCGACGAAGTTACAAAAATTAACTATCACACGGTGCGTTTTCGAACACTTCTCTCATGAAAAACCTATGTATGATAAACTATCTGATATCGACTATGGTAAGATAGTACGTGTGATCTCAACTTTAGCCGAGTAAAAAAAAAAAAAAAAAAAAAAAAAAAAACATAGAGAAAAATAATCGTTGTCAGCCGAAGCATTCATTAGCTGAAGCACTCGTTAGACAAGGCTTTGATTTTTTTCTTTTTAATTTTAACAATGTTTCATGCTTTGTACGATTTTTTTTTATATTATCCTTCATCATATATCATACTATGCAATGCTTTCAATAAGGAAAAAAAAAACATTTTAAAAGCATTTTTCCAAAGCATTTTAAATGCATTAACGAAATTGCAAAAATATTTCTCATTGAAAAGAATCTGTAAAATGAAAAAAAAGAGAGAGAGAGAACATGATTTAAAATAAAAATGAAACATATTTGGACAAAGAATGCGCAATACTTTGAAAGGAAAGAAAATATTTTAAAACAACTGTGGATGCAAACAAACAATAAATATCTTCGAATACTTATTTAAGTTCGAAAGAAAAAAAGTACATTCCATGAATTTTATTTGAATAAGCAGCATTTGAGGGAGGATAAAAGAATTCTGATTCTTTTTGCAAAAGAAACCTGCATTGTATTGTCCATCCCTAGATTTTCAAATAAAATTAGTTATTTTTTTTATTATTATTTGGTGATTTTGAAAAGAAAATAATAGAATTAATTCTTCTGACGTAAAACATTTAAACACTAAGAAAATAACTTAAAAATTTTCGTCACGGGATGATAGGAGGGTGGGGACAAGGGACGCTGTCTTACTGAACCTCCCGTGGAAGGCAATTTTAGGTTTTGATTTTTCTTTTTCCGTTCATGGATTTAAATATTATTTCACCCCCCCCCCCCTGACCGGAAACGTAATAAACTCTTTCAATTCTTGATTTTGTAAAAAAAAATCAGTAGAATCTTCCTTTAGGGTTTTTAATGTTACATTTCTATTGGGTTGTTCAGAAAGTTCGTGCCGGTTGGGAAAATCAATTCGTACCGAAATGATCTACCCGTTAATTACTAGAGATTAGATATCGGAATCAATCTACATATAATATAATATAACATAATATAATATTTCATCGACTGGGAGTTGTAGTTGTCACCAACTGGGTATCCCATTGAAGCAATAAACTGTTTCACTGTTTTCTACATATAATAATTAAATCATAGAATTTTCCGGTACGAATTGATTTTCCCAACCGGCATGAACTTTCTAGACAACTCAATATATTGCTTTTTATGTTGTTATGTTTAAAAACTGTCTTGCACGAGGTGTTTTGACAAAAATGTTTATTTAGCTTATTTCATGTTTATATTCTTCATTAAAAAAACAAAAAAAAACAAACAAAAAAAAAACATTGTTTTATCAGCAGACTACTCCAAATTCTTGTCCCTGCCTGGATTCTGTTCTGCGGTGGCTCCTGCCTCTGCATATATGTGTAAAAAATGTTGGTTAGATAACGAAAATTTAAAAAAGAATAACTATTATTCGATATTAAATTACTCAAATTCATAAGCAATTGTAACTGAAAAAGTTGGGATTACTAATTTATCTTCGGAATTAGGATTTCAGAATTAAGTTTTCTTCCAGAAATAATTTAAGATAGTTTTATTCATTTAAAAATATAACTATACCAGACCAAGAAAAGGAAGAATTTCGAAGAAATAAAAGAACATGCTTTAAAATAAAAATGAAACATATTTGGACAAAGAACGCGCAGTATTTTTAAAGGAAAGAAAATATTTTAAAACAACTGCGGATAAGAGAAATGCAAACAAACAATAAATATCTTCGAATACTTATTTAAGTTTGGAAGAAAAAAGTATATTCCATGAATTTTATTTGAATAAGCAGCATTTGTTGAGAATAAAAGAATTTTGATACCTTTTCCAAAAGGATCTTGCATAGTAAAGGAAAAATATATTCAGTGGAATACTCTATGCATGCATATATGCGCAAAAAAGTTTTGATGAACTAATAAAAATTTTACGAGTATTTGTTTTTAAATTATTAAAATACATAAAGCATTTTTGCTAAAATAAAACTATTGTCATTGAATAAGCTGGGATCAGTAATTTAACTTCAGAATTAAGGTTTGGGAATTAATGTTTTATTACCTTCAGAAAATGTAACACAGGTTAAAAAAGTATATATATATAATATGAATGAATCTTAATTTTCGTGAAATTTATTAACGCTATTTACATTTTATGCGTTATTTTACAAGGGGATTAATCTGTATTTGGTTGATTCTTTCATTACTGTTCATGCATCTGAACGTTCAAGAAGAAAAACGATAATAGTAACAGTTAGTTAGAATATAGTTATCTTGGAGGAATATAGATTATATTCTTCCGTGATGGTTATTCATCTTTCTTTCTTTTACGAGCACCGACTTGCGTCAACATCAAATCAACAAACAAACATCAAAATTTCCTTTTTATATGCTTTTATACAACTGTGTCTTTCAAAAGATTAGCTTCATTCTTGCCTTGATCTAAGGTTTCCAAACGATAGTACTCATACCAAAATAACAGACGGCATTGCTATCTCAAATTTCACAAAAAGTGGACTGTCATCCTTTTACTCTTGACCCTTCGTTTATTATTCTATATTAGTAATAAGAAAACCCGTTAAGCAGAATGAAACTAGCGAAAAACTTCCAATTTTTCATGACAGACTGAAAAAGGAGGAAAAAGTTCCAATTATAAATTAATTTTAGTGTCTAATTACAGGTAATTAATAGTTTAATAAATAAATAAATAAAATTATTTAATTGAAAGAAAAAATAGAGACCAAGTTTGATATAGAGACTACGTTTGTGAAGACCCATACTGTTAAGCAAGAAATAGCTTTTTATGATATACCATATACAGGTTTTTTTTTAACAGTAAAATTAATTAATATTGCTTGCACTGTTTCATTGATTTTAAATATTGAAATTTTAATCTTCATTAAAAAGATATATACATTTATTTCAATTCATTGAAGAGCAAACAACTGCTTGTTACTAATTTTTCTATTATTTTCACAAATCTTCCTGAGAAATTCAGAAATTTAAAAAGATTAATGTTTTTATCGATATTATTCAGAAATCACTCTCAACAGCAAAGTTCAACAATATTTATATACATACGCCCTATGCTATTCAATAGTACACCTTTATCTATACAGCAGTTTTAATGATATATAATCTTTGTTTTTACTTATATTTTTAAACCAAAAAATAATAATTGTAAGCAATTTTTATTTAAAAATATTCATGTAAAATTATTTACATTCAATTGGAAATGAAACGTGTAAAAGAATATACACGTTTAGAAATTTTCCGCCACTTTACAATATATTGCTTACTGACTCATAAATTCAAAAAGGTTTAAGTTTTTGTTACTGGTTATTTAGGGATTTATCTGACTCATCATTCATCGTTCAACAATAATTATATTCAGATAGCCTACGATATTCATTCATGCAACTTTATCTACGCGGAACTGTTGATGATATACACTGAGAAAAATGACACTTTCAAATCTGAGAAAAATCGATGTTTTTATCATTTTGTTATGAAACTTTTTGTTTCAAATATGACGACCAAATGCTTTCAATCTGAGATAACAGAAATACTCAGAATATTGAAACATGGACATACTCAAAACTGAGCACATAGAAGTCAGTTCATACTCATTTTTGAAACATGGACTTACTCAAAAATGATTAGAATCAGTTCAGACTCATTTTTGAACATGGAAATACTCAAAAATGAGCACATAGAAGTCAGTTCATACTCATTTTTGACACATGGTCATACTCAAATGTGAGCACATGATGTATTATTCTTGAGTGTGCGCATGTTTTCAGAAATGAGTATATACATGTTTCAAACTTGATTAATTTTAATTCGGAGTCATTTTGACTATGCGACATACTCAGATTTGAGTATTTTTTGCTCAGTTTTGAAAATGTCGTTTCTAGAGTGTACACTTTCCCATTTCAATATTATATTATTTTAATCATCGAAACGGTAATAATTCAAATACCTTTACTTTCACCTTTTTTATACACTGTATAAAAAAATAATAACTACATAGGTATATATTGCATATTTTGGCATATAACATGCACTTTTGATAAAAGAAAATGAATCGAAAATAATTTTCAAGTGTGTATTATACACTGGGTATAAAAATGAAAGACATTACTGGATACCACTGCAGTTTAATCAATTTCCAATATGTGACAGTATATATTTTTTTAGTTTTCGTCTGTATATAAAATAAATCTAAAAACCTATTAATTTGTTTTCAAATCTTCCAGAAGCCAATGTGATTTTCCTTTTACTTTATTTTCTCAGGATTAAATAAATTTTAGCACATCATAAATCGATTACATAAACTCGCAATCGCAATGAAATTTTAACTTGCATAACGCATACTGACTTTTCGATGTGCATTACAACTTTTATAATTGCAACATAATTGGTTCACAAATTAAATCGCTGCGCAGCTTATATGCTTCCACTCTGCATATGACGATTAGAATAAGTGTCATTCTCATTATTAAAAAAAAAGAAAGGAATGTTCATATAACTAATGCTTTAGAGACATTATATAACACATTTACTTGTTGGTTATTATATTTGTTAATTTTTTAATGTCTTTCGTTACATCGTGCTTTTTGTTATCGTCTAATATGAGCGATACAATGTAATCAAATTTATTTTTCATTAAAAAAATAATTTAAAATGATTTCAATTCAGTGAGAAACAAACATGTAAAGAACTCATGTATTCAGAATGTTTAAAATTTTTATCTACGGGTATTCACGGATCTGATTCGTTAGTCACAGTTCAACTGTATTTATATACAGAGTTCCTGCTCTATTCTTTCATGCAACTTTTCTGCACAATAACGTTGGTGACATATCCTCTCCCATTCTTCTTTTATATTTTCTCAACCACCGAATGGATAATAATTCAAACTCCTTTTCTTTCACTATTGCAATTCACATAAAAAATAGTATAGAATAATACAGAAGCGATAGACAGAACTCTAAAAGCACACCCTTAATTAATCTTCATCACTTTTACGATGGGTAGCAATGTAATTTTTATTTAAAAAATATATATGTAAAATAATTTGAGATCACTGGAAAAAAAATAATGTAAAAGAATGTATGTGTTAATGTCTCTATACGTTTTCCACATATTACTTAGTGACTAATAAATTCAGAATTATTTATATTATATGTATGGTTATTTAGGGATCTGAGCCGTTAGTTACAATTCAACACTGCACTATTCAGTTACGCAGTTTTATCTACACAGCAGTGTTGATGATAGATACTCGCCCATTCCTCTTTCATATTATCCGAACCATTCTTCATATTATATCAACCACCAAATCCCAACTATCTTTCACATTATCTCAACCACCTATTATCTCCTAACAGTGTGACTAAAATAATTCAAACAACTTTTCTTTCACTATTTCAATACAAATAATAAATAGTACTTCTGCAGATAATTCAAAATAGGAAAAGACATCCAGAACTCTGCAATTTTACTCAATCTCCATCACGCCTGGGGCGGATAGGGATATAATTTTTATTGAAAAAAATACGTGTAAAATTATTTGAGATCAATGAAACACAATCATGTAAAAGAATGTATACGTTGTGAATTTTTGTAATGTTTTCATTATATTACTTAGTGACTCATGAATTCAGAATAATTTAAGTTTTTATCTATGGTTATTCAGGGATCTGACCCGTTAGTCACAGTTCAACAGTATTTATATACCACGCTATTCAATCATGCAACTTTATCTACACAGCAACGTTGATGATATATACTCTCCCATTCCTCTTTTATATTATCTCAACCACCGAAACGATAATAATTCAAACACCTTTTCTTTCACTATTGTAATACAAACAATAAATAGTATCTCTATAGAATAATCCAAAATACGAAGAGATATCCAGAACTCTGCAAGCCAACCTTACTCAATCTCCGTCAGTGATGCTACGGGTGGCGGGGGTGGTGGACAACACAGAAGATAGTCCTCCGTTGGGAATATCAAAATAGATAAGTGCCAAGGGACGTTCAGTGCAGGACAGAGTGATTTCATTTAACATCGGTCTTCTTTCTGTCACAGTGTTATCTTTGTTTGGCGGTTTTTGTTCATGTGTTGGGTTTGGGTATGTGACCCGTGTGATTTGATATCAAAAGAAAAGGCTTATGTCCCGATGCAATATGTTTCAAATAGAAATTTTCTCTAAAGGAATAATAATAATAAAAAACATGTCATGTCTTGTTACTTAATTTTCTGAGGCGGATAATGAAAAAACATGCGATTTAAAAATTAGGTTATTATTAGTTATTCGAGTGAACAACATAATTGAAATAGAACAGAATGACGAGGTAAAATACAATAAACAAGATTTTAAAATGACAAAAAAAAATCGTATTGGTACATTTTCTTTAAGTGCCAGGATGGTTACGTTTATTAAACAAATTTTAATTTAAAAATTATTTTCATGCTAACATTTCATTATAAATACATCATCTCTATATATCCATGCATACTTCTAACATACTCACGTCTAATTTACATACACATCTTAGAATATACATACGTACAACTTTCAATCCATACAATAGCTATAGAAAACTTTTCCCTACAAATGAAAGTAATAATGATTAACGGAGAATCTTCCATAATCCTCATCCACAACACAACAATCGGTACAACATATTTTTTTCATGATCTGTGTGCTTTTATCATAAATGGTACGACGGTTTTATGGCATTTAAAAATAACAAACAAATGTGTTTCTTAATAAAATATTCTCGTAAATTTCAATATTTTTAAAAAGAATCTAACTATTTATTTTGAAATGGAACATTATATGTTTTTGAGTTGAAAATGCTCAGCGAAACAGTTAAGATAGATTCCTTTGCACGTCTTCCTTATACAAAGGTTTTGAGGCACAACTTCAGTATTTAGGATTGAACCGTGACAATTTAAATTATTTTGTCAAGAATCAAGCGCAACCAATGCTTAAATAAGTAGAAAGGAAACATTTGTAGTCAAAATTGTGAGCTTTGTGCATTTTTAATTGAAGTTTTCTTGAGGAAAAATCAAAACATGTGTTAGAACTATTATTGGTACTTTTATGTTAGCTGGGCATAGGTGATCAATCACCAAATATTGTTCCCATCGCCATCATAAATAATTCCACTTAAAATATAAACCTTTCACCCATATTATTTAAAATACACAACCTTCATTTCAAATAAATACATTAAAATTTTACTAGTTTAATTTAAAATACTAATAAACAAAACAAAATAAATAAATAAATAAGTAAAAAGAAGATAAAGAAGAAATAATGCCACAAACCAAAATGTTTTATTCAACATCAAACAATCGTTTCCAATTTACATACGCGAAAAATGAAAAGGTGCAATTGACGAAAAAAATGAAATGTTATTGGTGAGATTTGCGTCCGGCTAATATAAAACTAACATATTAACAAATACGTGTTATCCTAAAATGGAGTAAACTTTTTAAAAATTCAGTGCCTTTATTCGGTGCAGCTGTTGAAGTTATTGTCGTAGGATTGTAATACATGAAGTCGGGAATTTCTTTAATATGATTCCTTGTTTTAATTCCAAATATCACTGATAGATGGCGTTAGACTGTCTCAAACTGTAATGGAGTTCAAATAATATTTTGTAATAAAATTTCAAAACGCAAACAATATTCTGGGTGTTTTTAACAGATAAATAGAATGAAGGTTAAAAGCTGTGTGAACTTTGATCCGTTGTTACACGTTTGAACGTTCTAACAGTTTAAAACAGCGAAGTTTACTCTTGCAGCACTGTGTGAAGTTGAGAGTTTCTATAGTACAATTCTTTGTTTTAATTGCAAATATCACAGATAGATGGCACTGTTCTTGTTCGAAATGTTAGAACGATCAAACTAACGTACAAAGATCGATCAAAGTTCCCTCAATTTCTGCACTTCACTCTATTTAGCAGTTGAAACGTGCACAAAAATGATTCGCGTTTTGGAATTGCAAGGTTATTTTGGGCATTATTACAGTTTGAGATAGAGTAGCACCACCTATCTTCGATATTTGGAACTAAAGCAAGGAAGCGTGTTATAAATCAATTCGCGAACTCACACATAAATCTCCTGAAAGAGTAATATTAATAGCTGTCACCGCTTATTTGTTATTGAATTTTAAAATGTTCAGTCTATCTAAGTTGCGATATGATATTTTTATCAAAACCATATAAGTTCTATAAATATTTTTCAATACTACTTCTATAAATAATGAGTGGTTAAACAGGGAATAACGAATTTCCTCGATTTATCACTAAATTTCTTTCCTTTTAAATCGAATAAAGGGCGAAAGATTTCCAATAACCAACCCTTAAGATTAGCATGAAAAGATGCTACACGATCGTTTAATATTCATTGATTTATAATTATACTTTTATGAAATATAGCTAAATAGTTTCGTCTCATTATCACCATGTTATGTTTCTTAACTGATTTAGAAAAATCGTACTATAAAGATGCAAGTCATTGTGAGATAATTTAATAATGGAATCGAAAGGATTAAATTCTATGAAATAATAAGAAACGTTGAAATCGAATAAATTATAATACAACACGAAATCAAAAATGATTATTTTATTGAAATTTGTGAAACGATAAATTCTATATTAAATTTAAACCAAAATGAATACAAAGCATAATTTATTTTCTTTGAAAATTGGAAAATAAATCCATATAATGTTTGCCCAGTATATAAATTTGTATATTTTGAATGTGCATATAATAATACATTCTCTAATAGAAATTAAATAAGATTTATAAAAATGTTTGTAACAATTTTAAGCGTCTTATTATTATAAACCATTTAAAATGTCAATTTAAATGATTAATCAAACATTCTTTCATCCATTATTTTAAACAATTTTTGGAAAAAAAAAAAGAGTACAAATTTTACATAACCTATGAAAATTCTTATAAAATTTATAAGTATATTAATTTTTCCGTATTTTGAATATAGATATGGCGAAACAAATGTGTTTTTTAATGTTTAATCTTTATAACTGTTTTCGTTAATTAGTGTTTTTAATTATTCTGACTTTAAAACTAAATTTCGTGAGTCTGTAAATGGTATATTTTGAATATGATTATAATGCATTAACTTTTCAGAAATTTATCATTATTTAAATTGTTTAACTCATAAAAGTTTATCTGGTATTTTGAAGTAATATTTTAAATGCAATGTGGGGATAATAATATAAAATACGAATTTTCAAAATACAATTTACAAGATTATATTTCGCACATTTACAATTTAGATATAATACATCAACTGTTAGAAGTTAGTCAAAATTTCTAAATACGTTTTTAATCAATTATAAAGTTTTTACCTAACCAATGTTTGAATTATATTTCTGCACAATTCCGTGAAAGATACATTTTAAAATATTTTTAGAATTATATGTTTAAACTTTCAAATTAAATTTTACATATCTATTATAAGAATATTTTGAATGTGAATATAGTGTATTACATTTTATAAATCTGTTACTCTTTAAACTCTGTAATTACTGTTCATGTAAATTTCAAAAGTTAAATTTTAAAGGAGTTTGAGTAATATAATATAATTTACGAACTTTCAAAACAAAATTTAAAAGTTTATTGTTCACATATTTTGAATGTAGATATATTTTAGTAATACCACCATTTATAAACTAGTAAAACTTTATAAATGCATTTAATAAAGTGTTTGATCATTATAACAGTTTTTGTTTATCAATTTTCTAAAGTATTTTCCACAGTTCATTTAAATATATATTTTAAAACAAGATAAGAATTATCACATACTTTAGAAACTTCAAATTAAATCATGCATATCTATAATGCGCATATTTTGAATGCGAATATAAGGTATCAAGAAATATTATATATAATTTTCAAAAAAAAAAAAATATTACAATGAATTTTAATTTCCTCACTGAATCTCCCGAACTCAATATTAAAATATAAATTAAACTCTAGAAAGAAACAGAGGAAAGAGACTATTTCAATATAATTTACGAATTTTCAAAATAAAATTTACAAGCTTAGATTTTGTATAGTTTAAATATATAAATATATAATATATCATTTGTCAGAAATTAGTCGAAATTTATAAATACAATTTAAATGTTCAATTATTGCAATTGTCTTGGGTCAGCAATGTTTTAGATTATTTTAGTGCAGTTAATTTAATGATATATATTTTTTAACTACTGTAACATAATACATAAAATTTAATTATAACGTAATATATAAATCATAATATAATATACTATATTAAAAAAAAAAAACTTTTACATATCTATAATGTACCTATTTTACATGTAAGTATAATTCATAAACTGTTAGAATTTTTTTAGTGTTTAAACTATTTGCTGTTAATAGAATACCTGGACCTTGAAAATTATAGTTTAAACATGTAACAGTAGTTGCAAAATCAAATTTACAGCAGCAGACATTGATGTAACTTTTTCACGAGAACTAGTGAAGCGATTTCAATAAATTTTTTAATAGTTTTGGCAGTGGCTAAACTATAAATTGATTATTCGGCAATATATAAAAACAAACAAGAAAGACAAATCAAACATCACGCATAGATTAGAAACTTTTTTAACCCTTCCAGAATACTGTAAAGAAACCTCACTATTTAATAAAGTAAGACATCTAAATAAAAAGTTCAACAATTCACAACAATATCATTATGTTTGAAATAGTGTAACTTCATTAAAATACACTGCAAAAGATTTTCCCCATAGACCATAATGTAACGAAGTTCTTTTGTGTTTCCCTTTAAATGAATAATAAACGCTATGTACTTTATATTCCACAGAAAGAATATTGTATTGCACCCCAATAATGTATATCAATTTAATTCTGTTTGAAACAGTGTAACTTTACTGAAATGAACTGCAAATGATATCCCCCCACCCATAGACCATAATGTAACGAAATATTTTGTGTGTCCCTGTAAACGAACTATGAATGCTACTCACTCCACTTTCAATAGAGTATGTCCTATGATAAACATCAGTAACATATACCAAGCTCATAAGCTCAAAGTTTATTTACGCGAGTTATAGCACGGCCAGACAGACAGACAGAACAACGGCCAAAGAAACCGAAATCAAAAACATTTTCCAACTATGCTAGGAAGTATTGAAAAATACAATAAGCAAGCAATTTTGAAAGTAACAACAATAAATAAATAAATAAATAAATAAATAATCAAATAAATATAATTTTTTACATTAATGTAACTATTTTTTTTTATTTCTTTCCGATCGACAAAACTAACAAAAATAATTATTGAAATCGCTTCAGTATTTCCTGAGAAAAACATACATCAATATCGGCTATTTTACATGTGATTTCGAAACTATTTTTGCCTAAACCCAGCAAAAGGGCAAAATTGTACTGTTGTTTTCTCTGTATTTTAGTTTAAATGCTAAAAAATATGAATATTTCTACATTATATAAAAAACTTAATTATATATGTGAATGCAATCCTTAATAATATTAATCCTTACTCAATGTATCAAAACTGCATTATATCCTTAGAATTATATTAATTTAAATAATGCTTGTATTGTAGTGAAACCCGGAGCTTTACTGAAAGTGTTAACCCATTAAAGCCTACTGGTACCATATGGTACCGAGATAGCTGCCTTCCATTTTGTTGTTTTTATACCAGTATATTTTAAGAGAAATATTCTCTTTATCTGATGACAGGAACTCCGTAATAAAAGGAGACTAAAGTTGCAACTTTGAAAAATTGGTATGAAATGAAATGTTTGCATTTTAAAAATAAAAATAATTCCGACTTTAATGGGTTAACACGGACATGTTATTAAGAGGGTTAAATCAGTATGAGTATTATAATACAATCTATGAATATTCGAAATGGAATTCATTACAAGATTTTAAATCTAAATTCCAAACTTACCACGAAAAACAAGTTGAATTTTCTGAAATCAATGTTCAGAAATAAATTCAACTCAGAGTAGAAACGGAGCAAGAGGATAGGAGATGTAAGATGAACCGGTTCATCCCAATTATGCTAAAATAATGAACTAGAACCAGAAAAATAAGGCCTTCGTTAGATATTTGAGAACATTCACATTAATTAGAGTGTTATTACTTTTAATATTTTTATTTTTCGGGGGGTCTACTGTTCAGCTAATCATATCTTTTTCACTGAGCGTTTTCGAGAGGAATCTGATAACAAAATATCGTTTTCAAATATTAATGATGAACTAAAATGATCATAATTTTCTTTATCTGAATGAAAAAAAAAGAAAGAAAGAAAAGAAAAACAGATGAGTATAAAGTTCGGTGTAGTTTATTACAACAAAATATCAGCGTATATTCAAATATTTTTTATTTGTTTTTATTTATTAGATAAATACGAATTCGATAAAATAAATACTGGGATATTTTATGTTTTTCTTTTTCATTAATTTGACGAACAGAGGATAACTCGAGAATGCATAACTATGTATGCTTTTATTTTAAAGCTTACAAATCAAGTCACGAAGGCAAATATAATTGATGGAATTAATGCTGCAACAACTGGGCGATTTTGAA
This sequence comes from Maratus michaelseni, assembly GCA_963931845.1. NCBI lineage: Eukaryota > Metazoa > Arthropoda > Arachnida > Araneae > Salticidae > Maratus > Maratus michaelseni. Next base: position 161,786,822 of record OZ007594.1, on the reverse strand, counting down.
TAAAATCAGCCAGCAATTAGCAAATATGTTTGAATATTTTAATTCAGTGCAAAAAATTAAATTAATTTTTTTTTTTTTTTTTTTTTTTTTTTTTTTAATGTTTGAATAAAATTATTTGAGAATAATGATTAACATTAATTTAATTGATTATTACAAAATGCTAATTAAAACTATATTAAATGTAAGGTAGAAATAGTGCATTTATTTTTTTAATTCCCCCTTTGGAAAATCAACCTATCCATAAATATAAATAAACATTAATATTTTAACAAGAGCAAATATTAATAAATATATTTATAACGTAAGAAAACAATTTGATTATCATTCATCTAACTATATTTTAAGAAATTCTGTTAGTGGTAATTTGTTTTCACCACAATTTGAGGGAAAACAAATTACAAAATTTTAACTAAAATATATTAGACGTTTAGTAATAATTCGCTTTAAAATACTTGATTAAGTATAAGAATATGCCTAAAAATTAGTACACTCAGAAAAAGGAATTGATTAAAACTACAAAACATTTTTGTTGAGTACATTTTGGTTGTTTTAGCAAAATTGGAGTAAAATTGAACCATTTTACTTCAATTAACAAAACATTTTTGCTGACGATACAAAATTTTTTTTTGGAATTGCAAAAAAAAGTGGTTTTCAACAAAAAAAAATTGTTTGTTGATTCAAACAAAATTTCCATTGACCTATATTTAAAGAAAATTTTTGTTTAAATATGGGTCAATAAAAATTTTGTTTGAATCAACAAAAAAAAATTTTTTTTGCAATTCCAAAAAAATTTTTTTGTATCGTCAGCAAAAATGTTTTGTTAATTGAAGTAAAATGCTCCAATTTTACTCCAATTTTGCTAAAACAACAAAATGTACTCCAAAAATATGTTTTGTAGTTTTAATCAGTTTCTTTTTCTGAGTGTAATTATGTTTGGCTTTAACTTATATTTGCATGAATAAAAATAAAGAAATTAAACAATGAATATTATTAGAGGAAATAAATTGAACTTATTTAGCATAAGAACACCATTAGTCGATACAAATTAAGAACATTCATTGAACTTGTTTAGATATTTTGTAATTTTCTAAACTAGTTTAATTTTTTTTAAAAGGTAATTTCTTAGCGGTAATCTTGTTACACCGCTGCATTCTACATTTTTTTTTTCAGATTTCCCAGTCAGAAAATATGGTAAACAGTTTCTAAAAAACTTACAAGAAAGTAAAAAAAAAAAAGAGAACGTATGTTAACAAAAATTACAGAAAAACGTTTTGTGTGTTTATGTGAAAACATATCTATAAAAGCTTTTAAGTTCAAAATTGAGAGAAAAAGTTACATTCGATCACTTCGCATTTGAATAATAGTCACAGGTAATTAACAAATTACATTTTGCAAAATGAAAAAGCACTCAAAATGTTATTGGTGATTAAATCATATTTTATGTATATTTCTTTTCCAGTTATTTTCTTTTCTTACAAATAAATACATAAATGAATTGCCTTTCATTGTTAATTGAGTAAATTACAGCGTCTATAAAACAAGGAAAATCTTCTATAGTAGCCATTTTATTTTTAAATCTTGTCATTGACTTTTGGAAATCACTTTTTTCACTGATTTATTGGATGGTTCCCGTAATTTTCAGAGACATGTGTCCGATAAGTTTGGCGTTAATAAGAACTAATTGAAGTAAACATTAATTTTCATGAGTTGTAAATAAATCAAATCATGAAAAAAAATGACATTATGATTTTATTTAAATTTTAAATCTTTTCATCACTTAGAAGGAGGTTAATTATTTTTATTATGGTCAAATTGTGACTTATCGTAAATAAACAATACTCCATACTTAGTGTGATTCTAGTACTATCGTAAACAATACTACCCAGTATTTAGTATGATTCTTGTCGTACTGAGTAATGATTGCAGTTATACTGATTAATGATTTGTAAAGATTAATAACTACATCATTAACCTTTATGATGTAATATAGATTCATTTTAATGTATAAAGGTGTACACTCTTTGATTGAAAACAGGCACAGACGTTTAGCTCTTTCCTCCGAGAAGAATATAATGGTCGTAACAAATAGTCTGTTGAACAATTTAGTGGAATATTTTATTTATATATTTACCACAATTTCTGATTTTTCGAACCGTATTTAATCTGTCACTGAGTAAATCGATTTTTACGATTCTTAAATTCTTGTAGTTTTCTGAATAAAAAAAAATTCCATTAAATTGGCAACAGTTGTTATATTGTATTCGCAAGACGATTCTAAATGTCTGTTCCTGTTTCAGACAAAGAGACCCTTTATCTATTAAAAAGAGTCTTTATTTTAATTGATTGATAATTAATATAAAATATCTTTATCTGACACATAGTTTGAGTTACATTAACATCAGGTGGGCATTGTGGAATTGCAGCACCCACTATTTTTATTCCATATTATCGACAACATTTGGTATACGTTTATACATATACTTTTACAATAAAAAATAAAAAAATAAAAATCCTTGTATGGAACTGTGCCGTTTACAGTTTCAATTATGTTTGACTATTGTGTGCGGGCGCACATATCTGAGACCAAAGCTGCTTAATTAGAGAGATTTTAATATATTTTATAGACTTTGGCTGCTAGAGTTACGGGGAAAACTAGGGTATTTTAATAATTTTCAACGCATATCGTGGTATTTATTTAGAATAAATTAGTAAATATTTTGAGCAAATTAGTAAAGTTTTTGCATGTTTCTTTATGGCACTACGTTTAAAAAAAATTGTATATATATATATATATATATATGTTTTTTATAAGAACTTTTATTAAAACTTTTCCTATAAAATGTTGTATTTCGTTTTGAAAAGACAGCGTAGAACAAAGATATATCAAATTACATGTGCAAATATTTGTACCAGGGTTGGACTTTTTACGTCAAAAATTAGTTTTTGACATGAGAGCGATAAAAAACGTGTTTTTATTGGTAATTAATCCATCAAAAACTTAATACTTTCCTACTGTATCGTGCTGTATAATACGTTTCTAAATTGAAAATGTTTTTTTTTTTTTTATTGGCATTTGTAATTTTAATTATTAAAGTTTAAATTTAACTCAGGGAAGATTTTTTTTAACGAAAATAAAATAAAATTTAAAAGTAGAGAAGTGAAAGAAAATAACTTTTGTAAAAATCGCAGCTAGTGAGAATTCTAATCATAGAAATAAGAATTGATATTAAATATCAAGAAAATGATATCACTATAGTAAAGAATAAAGTATTTCTGGTAAGTATTCTTTTTCTGGACTTTAAAAGTAGATTTTTTGCTAGGAACAAACTTATTATAAATTAAAGAGACTTTGCGATGAAAAAGGTAACATGACCAAATACAGCAATGAGTAAGATATTCTAAAACATATTTTTAAATGCCGTAGTACGTTAATCAAATTTCAGGTTAATTTAATATTTAGATGAGCAAAATTTTGATTTTCACATTTTCAACACATGTATTAAAAAAATTCTAAGATGTATAAAGTTTTTAAGGACTTTATTTAAAATGTAACCTGACAAATTAAAAATTAAAAAAAAAATAGTCCAAAAATAATATTTAATAAAAATCAGAACATAGCTTATATTTACCATAATGTTTGTCAATAGTTTTATCCCAAATATATGTAAACTTTTTAAATGTGGCGCTCCCTCACCTGTATTTTTACAAATCAACCTCTGCATGTTTAAATCCCTGTGTAGTTTTACAATAATTTTTAAATAAAAAATTTAAATTATCCTAAAGGCAAGCAAGAAACCATCATCATTTATATTAATTAAAACCTTTTATTAAATTAGACAAACATATTTTTGATGTAGCAACAAAAAACTTGCCAGCCTTAATTTCTATGTAGAGTTTTCATATTGCATTAATAGTTAACGTTTAAAATTCATTTCAAAACATATATTTTCATTTATTTTATGTTTAATCAGGTTTTTGTTAAAATGTTGTACATTTACGCTGATATTTATTTAAGAAAAACCCTTATAATTTTTTTATTTTTAGGCCATTATAAAGTGTATAGGAAGTCATTTTTAATTATAGATATTGAATTTTTTCTAGAGGAACGTGCTAGTGTTTTCTTCAATATGAAAATAATGTCTAAATTTTGGATACGAATCACTTCTGATTAATATGTTTTTTATAAATAAAGATACATTTGAATACATATTATAAATTGAAAATCGCTTCCTGATTAATCCATGCTTAGCCTGATTGGTAATATTGGTAGTAACTATGATCAATGAAACTATCAGGTGCAATTAGATAATATTTTGATGCAGTTTGGATAGTCAAAAAAAAAAAAAAAAAAAAAAAAAAAAAAATTCTTTATTGTTGATCTACAAGAGACAACTTCTTTATCCATTTTAGAACATTATTTACACAAAGTTAATAATTGTTTACAGCAAAAAAATCAATTGAAAATTAACATTTTACAGAACAACAGAGCCTTATGTTATTTTATATTTTAAATGAGAAAGTCAATGAACTATGGAGAACCTTATAAGAGAAAAATTGTCCCATAGTTCCACTAGATGGCACTATGAGCGTGGCGAAGGATAAACTGGGAACATTTTTCTTTTCTTTGTAAAAACTTCAGTTATTTACAGGTGAATTGGGGAATGAATATTAAAGCGAAATAAATAAAAGTGAAAATCAGTATAATAAAAAAAGCAAACTCAGAAGACAGAAAAATTCTAGAAGTATTGTTTCGGTTTTATGTAATCTTTATATCTCTAAATTTTTAATATGTATATTTACAGTTTTAGAGTTTTATGAATGTCTGATTACACTTTTTCTTCTATACATTTACATTACAAATTTTAAATTAATTAATAAATAAGAAGTGATATTATTTTAATAAATAAACAGAAGGAAGTTACTGTGCATGTGATAAAAACATGAAAAAAGAATCGGATATTTAATGCCCGACTGTGATGTTTGGAGGCTCTGGGCACAGACTTGATATGGGGCCCTCCTATCTGTATACTATGTAGTAAAGGTGAAATAATTCTCATGTTATTTATATAACTATTGAGTGTAATCAAAATTAGATTTTTTAACAAGGTTTAGCTATAATATAAATTATTGTAGATAGGTTATAAAAGTATATTTCATTGAACGTTTGTATGGAAAATATCAGATTTATATATATAACAGTTTAAGTATGCAGTAACAGAATACAGTCATAATAACAATCGAATTGGAGTAAATGCATTTTAAATTTGACAAATTTTGAAGAAAAAAAGTTGTTTTTTATGATCTATTATTCATATCTTGTTATAGTACTAAATAAATTTGTGTAAATCACAAAACTCGATTGCATTTTTTAAAACTTTATCTACAGATTTGGAGCACTTTCTAAATTTGGAAGCCATGTCCCGTGCCCCATGTACCCATGCCTTAAACTTTGTCTGAAAATATTCAAATGTGTATTTCATATATATTAAATGTCAACATATTAAAATAATGGGATTGCTATATAATGTGTGATTGATACATATTTTATTATAGTGCATGTCCACATGAACTTAAAGAAAATGTAGTTTCATACAATTTTATCATATTTAGTTTACAATATTTTTATATGTAAATGCTAAATTAACGTAAAATTTTTATCTCATGATAAGACCTTTGTCTTTACAAATTTCTATAATAAAAGCCATTAAAAAAAAAGTTTTTAAAAACGTCCAAATTCTAAAAAGAAATTTTCTGCACCTTCATTTAAACAAACATAATATTCTTGATTTTTATTTATTTATTTTTCATGCGTGGAGAAGGGGGGGGGGGTGATGTCTTATTTCCAGTTACATTTGGCATCGAGATCTCAGAATTTAACATTTTAATGCTAAGTTAAATGTTCAATTTAATGTTCAATTAAATGTTAAATTCTCAGAATTTAACATTTGAAATGAATTTAACATTTTCTGAATCTAGCTCGAGCATGGTTGATTTACAAGGAGTTTTCTAACATTTGAAATGTATCAAAAAACTCCCCATTTTCTTAACTTAGGTCATGTATTATGGATTTTTAAGGAGATTTATTTTTATTATCTAGTAAGTGTCAACAGCATTTCCTCAATATAATCAATGTATGTTTGATTTACCGAGATCTTCCTACATCCTTTTCTTTTCATAAATATAATTGATTTCAAGTACATTGTCATGCTTTCTCCTATTATAGCAGCATGAATCAAGAATGAAAGAAACGAAAGTTATTACAAGTTATTCCGTATATATTTGTTTGATTGGACATATTTGGGGACAGAATTTAATAAAATGTCTTATGTCATAAACAAGAATAAAATATTTTTAATAACACTAAATATCTAAAATTAAATTGTACTACCGTGTAATGAACCATTCGAATCTCAAGCAACGTATTAAATATATGTGTACACTTTTTTATTTATATAATTTTAATTTATTTTAACTTCTTATATTAAAGTAGAGATATAACAAGAATGGTCAACAAGTCGACCAACTGATGTTGTTATACTGTAGTCAAAACACTACGGGAATCTGTCAAATTTGCAAAAGTGGCTCTATTAGATGAATTTTTATTTATAGCAGGATTTGCCAAGGTGTGGTACGTGTATTCTTTAGGGATATGCCAATATGTTATAAAGGTACGCAACCGGTCTGTGTTCAGAACCAGAGCATACGACGCGAGATAGCTAAATGAGTCGGTAATAAAAAACGTTTTTCATTTCATTGACTGTTTTAAAAACAAAATTTTATAATACGCTAAATGTTGCAGATGACTTACGTCTTTATTTCAGCAAATTTTTCGCCAAATATGCAAGTGTGAAAAAGCACAACCATCACGTTAAAGAACTTGTTACCCATAAAGCTTATGTTAAATATAAAAAAAAAAGTTTTGTTTATTTGCATCCATCCATTTTTAACACCTTCCAACATAGTTGAAAAGTGTTTTTGAATTCGGTTTGTCTGTCCGTATGTCCGTGCTGTAACTCGTGTAAGTACAGTCGGATTGTCATGTGATTGATATACGTTATTGATGTTTACCATGGCATGTTCGGTTTTGAAAATAGGTTCTGTAGTGTGTAGCATTTATAGTTCGTTTACAGTGGCACAAAAAAATGCCTTTACGTTATGGTTTATAGGGAAAAATCGTTTGCAATGTATCTTAATGATGTTACACTTTTTCAAATATATTGAAATTGATAACATCACTGAGGTGCGCTACCACAGAATATGATATTAGAATACGATATATGATACCAGTTAATATGATATAGAATATGGCGTGCATAGCATTTATCGTTCATTTATAGGGATACACAAAAACATTCGTTTTACAGTACTGTCTATGAGCAAAAATTGCTGGAAATGCATAATCAATTGTGGTATGCGTTTTTAAATTTAACTAATATTTTGCATATTATTTAGTGCGGATAAATTAAATAGATAATATACAGGGCAGCACAAAAGAATTTGAGTAAATTTCCGCTTTTCGACGGAAATTATTGAACGGGAATTTTCAACTGCTTTATGCGTTTCCTAACTGAAGTAAATTTTGGTTCTTATGTAGTATATATACAAATCTAAAAATCACATATAAGGCTGCACAGAAGAATTCGAATATTTTTCCGACTGTATATGGAATTGCTGAATTTAGTTTTGAAATGAGTTATACGTTTTCGAAATTATTTACTTAGACATCATCTATCTTACTAAACGCTGAAGTTTTGTTACAGCATTCTGGATGTGTTGGAAAATGTTTCATAATCTATGCTTGCTGCAAGATTTTTCTTTTTTCTTTTCTTTGTTTCCTGTTGTGTATTCACGATTCTTACAAGCAAGAAATAAGGGATACGCCAAACACGCACTTTTCTTCAAGGGATACATGAGGCATAAAAGTTTGAGAAATTCTGATCTAGAGCTGTATCTAAATAAATAATATCGAGAAATTTTACCGGCCTCCTAACGGGGAATATATTTTTTTATACTTGCAAAAAACTCATTTTTAAAGTTGATTATTTCTAACACGTTTAAAGAGTTTCTGAGAAAATCCTTTACAAAATTTCTCCAATATAATGACAAAGGAAATCTTTTTTTTTATGTTTTTACATATAAAAATAATTTGAAGAAGGCAGTACAGAGTGTTTCAGAAATATAGGTACATACCCGAAGAAGAGTTAAAGTACATTGCAGTAAACAATTCCTGTATAAGAAATTAGGGTTGTAATCCATTTAGAGTCTCACTCTAATCTGAATCTGTTCATAACTTTAAAAATAAAGAATATATTTTATTAAAATTTGCAGTAGACTTACTTTTATTGTATAAAATGTTACGATATCACAGGAAGTGGTAAAAGATGTCACTATCCGCATTCAAACAGTGCTAAACTAGAAGCGCTATATTGAGTAAATGATCGAATTACTACTTTTTCCCAGCCCGTTTTGTACTGTCATCGCATTTTACACAAAATAATGTAAGTCTGTTGAAAGTTTCGTTAAAATACGTCCATTCTTATAAAAGTCATGTCAATGTTAAATTTACTTGGATTTCAACGAAATGCTCAGTACTTTTAAATGTATAAATGGATTGCACTCCTAGTTTCTTATACAAAAAATATTTATTGAAAAGTATTCTACCTTACATCAAAGTTTGAAACTGTATTTTCTAGATACTTCTGTCAGATTAGTGCTGATTTTAATTAAAAATATCTACCAGAATTTCTGAATAGTAATTTTTGGTTCATTTAATCATGGAATGTCATTTTTGTAAGGAAAAAAAAAAGAGATTATCATTCGGAAACTTTGGTATATTGAATAAGAAAATGTGCTAAAATTGAAATACTGCGTACTGTATAATATTATTATGCATTTAATCAGAAAAAACATTAGCTTTAATACGAAATTAAATATAATTGAATAAAAAATACAAATGTTATGTGCATCTTTGTTACATATCTCAAAAGTGTGTCCTTTCTCTGTAAAATCCTGTAGCATTTCGTCAATACCATAACTCAATTTTACACATTGCTGCCTATCCCACCTGTTCAGAGACATTCGCGTGAGTGTCGCATACAACGAAATAGAGTGTTTCAAAATTTAATAAACCCTTAGTGACCGTTGGTCTGCCTCGCTTATTAATTAAAGTCTTTGACATTTATCAAATGCTTTTACCCCACCCCTATCCCCCTTTCCATTGACCTTACACACTCTTTCTCGCGTTCGCTGCCATAATGATTAAATTGTAGTACCTATATAAGGCTTTAGAGATTTAAAGGACGCTAACTGAAAGTGAAATACACTACTTAGGGTATTAAGGCAGGGTCTAATGTCTTCAAGCATGCAAGCACAAGGGTACAACACACTAAGTAATTAACGTATATTTGTAATAAATTCCCACGGATTTTCTTTGGGGTTAACTTTTAATGTATATAGTCGAGAGAATTTATGTTTTAAGAAGAAAATCTTGTTGGAGATTTTCTCCTATTTTAAAAATATGTACTTTAAATATGAGCAAACCGTGTTCATTTATGAGTATTTTTCCGTCTTTGAACATTTAAAACTCAGTTTTGAGTAACACACTAACTAATATTTTTGAATGTATGACAAATAATATTTTGTTTAATAAGTCTGAAGACACAGTTACAAGGATCAATGAAATATAATTCAGATTTTCTTACTTGAAATTTATTGAAATAAAATTCAAAATTGGTAAAATATTATTTTCCTGAATAATCAGATTATTTTAAAACACATTTTTTTTTTCAGCGGGAAGATTTTTTATTATTAACCAAGAATAAAAGAGGCTGGCTGTCAAGCCAAGTTCACAAGCCAAATTCCGCGAAGGCTTCATCATCCTCCAATTGATGACCTTCAAAGGTCTTTTTTCAGTAGTCCAAATACATGATTTTTGAAGAATTGATAATCTGGATTATGGACAGTGTGGTCCAACGTTGTTCAGAATATTTCTTTCCAGCTTTTCTTGAGTTTTCTTGAGTATGGGGTAGTGAATTTTCATGGAGGATCTGCTACATTCTTCATCTTCAATTCACGTTTTTTTTCGCCCATATCCAGGTTTTGCCTCGTCTAGTGAAAGTAGTGGTACGTTAGTAGTACCTTGGCAACTTGGCAGTAGTAGTTGTAGCATTAGTATTAGACTACAAATATTACAATGCTTTCATCAGCCACTCTGCTGCGAGGATGCCGAGGATGGGCTTCGTTTTCAACATCTTCTTTCGTCTTTCCATAAAATATTTATGTCAATCGTATGTTTGGCTTTTCGTAAGACATGTGTTGTGGAGCTAAGCTTTAAGGTTGTTCTCTAATCTAAACTGGCTGCTTTATGATACATTTCTGAATTCATTTTTGTTCACAAACGCATGAAATTGGCAGGTGTTTTTATTCAGAAAGTATATAATCGAACAGGTTTTCATTTTTTTGGCAATGGCAGAAAATTTTCCAGAAAAGGCTGTCAAAGTGAACGTTTCGAGTCGAATTTGCGGATGCGACAAGGCGGGAAAAAAAAAATCTGCCATGAGACAACGATCGCTTATAAGCTCAAAATGTAACTCCTTTATCGAAAAATGGAAAAAAAATGTTGGATTACAAATCACTTGAATAATCATATGTGCAACTGTCATGTATGCTGTTTAAAAATGAATCTGTAAAATGTGTCAGAAAATTTCGCATTGTTGAGCGCGGAAAAATATTTTTGGAGAGCCGCCTGAAGTAGGCGCAAAATATCGGTGGGATTTACACCTCCCCTTTCGAGAAATTTGATAATTATACTTTGTACATCAGAAGTGTGTACTTCCTTCTCATTTATCCCGATTTTGACTGATTTGGATTTTTCAAAATCCAGATTTTACATAAAATTATCTGTCAATAATATGTTAGCAGCATAAATATCTTATGAATGAAGATAATAGTGTTTAACTCATAAACAATTTAAAAAGACTAGGTATTATACATATAATTGAAAAAATATCAATATTTTTGAAGCTATGTAAATAAATGCTTCCGGAATAAATGAATGGCCACATAAATAACAAGATTCGGACATTTATTTTATTTATTTATTTTTTTTAGCAAAAAATTAATTTTCTATCCTTTTATATGATCCTCCGCCAAACAAAAAAAGCCTTCTTGAAAACTTAATTTAAAAGCAAAAATTAAGAAAATAATAATTTCGAAAATAATTTGTGGCACAATATCTAAAGTTCTTTCTTTGTTTAGTAATATGTTTGGACTTTTTTTTTCTTTAACTAACAAAAACAAACAAAAACAGATTATCATCAAGTATACGCTACAGAATTTCATAAACATAAAACAAATAAACGGAAGAGAAGTTTATTAAAATGTTATTAGGGATCATCCCTTAATTACGTCACGAAAATTTCGTGGGTTTGTTACCCCTCCCTTCCTCTATGTCACATGTTGACACACTCGAGTGACACCCTCCTCCTTGTTGTTGCGTCACATTTTCTGGAACTGTTCATTTAGAGCTAATTCTATGCAATAAATATGTCCCATACGATCTACCTGTTGAAGAGAAATATGCATGGCTCAGTTATAATATTTATTTAAGATTTTATCCTTTAATTTCCCTTCTAATTGCTGCCCATTCCAACATAACCCTTTTGCTGGGACAAGTTGATCAGAATTAAAGCTTAGAATTAAATACATAAAGGTTTCTCTGGGGTTGGCTAATAGAATAAATTAATTTATTCAGAAAATAATAATAAAAGGAATCCATAGAGATTAAATTTTGGATATGTTCCCCCCATTGCATTGTGTAATTTCGAAGTAGCCCATTACCCTTTTTGAGAATGATCATTCTTGCCCTTAGCTGACTTTTAAAATGGAAATCTAAATAAACAAACACATACTAGATAATTTAAATGAGAAGACTCCAAATAATTAACACTATTATTTATTTACAATATTTACAGTTATTTCAAGAAAAAAAAAGATTTATCAGAACACATCTGATTTAATTTCCTAACAAAATTTCTCCTATAATATTGGCATTAACACTTTGATCCTTGCAAAGGATACTTATATTTGTTTGTATTTATATTTAAATTGATCTTTGACAACATTATTTGTTTACAATTAAAATACTGACTTCCATTTGTGACTAAGGTCACACTACCAGCTTCTCTTATAATATTTTGATAAAATCAAATAAACTGGGGAATTACTTAGGTCAGAGTCATATTTACCTATACACATTGATTGAAGAAGGTTTCTCTTTGTATCAGAGCACACTTTCCGCTAACTAAATAGCGCTGCACTTATTGAAAATGTTCATTTCACAAAACTTAGCGCAACTTCACCACTCTCCATATATGTTGTTCGGGTTCGCTGCTTTCTTACCATCAGAATTGCCACTCACTCTATTTTCCTCTTTCGGACCGCACAAAATTCATCGCGTCATTTTATTTCACCTCTCACTTTCGCTTCTGATATCGATGTGTGTTCTGTTTTCATTCTTTTTCACAACTGCTTTTTCATGACCACGGTGGGCCGTACTTTGTTCTGCCCAAAATTTGCATGACAGTGCTTTAAGCCCATCCTTCTTTTTTTTCATTGGGTAGTTGATCTCCCGTTTTAACTGAAATTTGCATAACAGAGGGTCAGTTTCACCTCCTCCTTACCAACCCCAACCAATGGCTATGCATCAGTTGTTGCTGTAGCGTGTTGTTTTTTTTCTCGGAACGACGTGTGTGTTCTTTGATATTATCTCCCAGACCAACTTAAATCAAAGTTCTTCTTATTTGACTTTTATGGCTTAAAATTGTCGCCAGCGAGTCTCTGGTCATAAATTTGCCATCCTAAATCTTTCAACTGAGGCGACTTATGGGAAAGTCCCGATAATGTACTTTCCTTACATTACTACCTCAATATATAAATATTATAAAACGGCGTTATTTTGCTTCGAGCTGTGAAATTCAAAGAAAGTAAAAAGAATAATATGCCTATTACTACCAGAATAATTTTAATAGTATTATATTGCTAGGAAATAAAGCCTAATTGTTTGGAAATATTAGATGTGACGTCATAGTGTTACCCCCCCCCCCCAACCCCACTCTCACGGTCACACTGTGCCACATTTTGTGGATCCATCCCCCTTCTTCAAGTATGACGTAATTAATGGAAGATCCCTTAAGCGTTCCCAGGGGCGCCATTTGCGGAAGGCTGGGGGGACAGTTTCCTCTAAAGAAATTTCATATTTCAGAGTGTATCAGTCAACATAGGTCAGACTCAAAACTTTTTTTTTCAGAAATTGCAAGAAAACTGAAAAAAAATAAAAAAAAGCCAAATTCGATTAAAATAGAAATATTAACATTAAAAAAAATAGTTCAAGTATATAAATTAATTATTATCAATAATATTTACTAAATCCTTGCTATTGTAACATTGCCAAAGTGAGACACATTGCCCTTAATGAGTACTTTGGTTAATTGTTAAAATGCATGAAAGAATAAAACTGTATTTAGTGCTTATCAGCTATGCACAATAAGATCCAAAGAAAATCCCCCCCCCTCTCTCTCCTTCCTCAATGAAACTCCACCCTAAGAAATTTTTGAAATGGCAATCTTGGGCGTTCCCTGTTTTTATTTTACAATATATTATATTAAGAGCTTTTCTGATATTTTGTCGAATATCGGGATTAATAAGTATCAATAACATTTACTAAAGCATTGCTATTGCAACATTGTCAAAGTGAGACACATTATCATTAATGACTACTTCGGCTAATTATTAAAATACATGAATGAATGAAACTATATTTATTGCTTATCAGCTATGCACAATAAGATCCAAAGAAATTTCAACTCGACTCAAATTTATAATAATGAAATGAAAACAATTTTAAAACAATCACTGCCACTTTGAAAAATGTGTATATTCCGTAAAATAAAATGTAGTTAAGATGTTATGTTTAAAAATACAGGGTGATTTTTTTAAAGTTGTGAAAGTAAAACCCTATAACGAAAGAACCACTGATCCAAATGACCGGAAATTTCACCAGTATGCTCCCAAAGCAATGGGCATTTTTAGGCATGGTTAAAAAAAAACTTAAAATCTCACCGACAGATGGCGCTGTATATGCAGTAAAGTCGGGAGAGAAGCTTGTGCAAGACACACGCACAGTGGATACTCATACAGAATGCAATAATTGGGAAAAGGAACTGCAAACAACTGCAGAAACAGAACGAAATAAAAATATGGAGTAAAACATTCGTACAGAACTGCGCAACTAACCCATACGATTTTCAGTGTGCTGTCCAATGTTTTCAGCTACGAGTTGGAAACGTGAAACTGCAGGTTCCACAACAGAGTGAAGAGTATCCACTGTGCGTGTGTCTTGCACAAGCTCCTCTCCCGACTTTACTGCATATACAGTGCCATCTGTCGGTGAGATTTTAAGTTTTTTTTTTAACCATGCCAAAAAAATTCCCATTGCCTTGGCATCATACTGGTTAAATTTCCGGTCATTTGGATCAGTGGTTCTTTCGTTATAGGGTTTTACTTTCACAACTTTAAAACAAATCACCCTGTATATAAAAATTAATTAACTAAATTATTAATTCGATTGATAAATTTACGTATTATTTTTGTTCTAAAATTTTCATATTTTAAGATTATATCTAAGTACTGTCGGACCATGTTTTGTGCAGGGAATTATCAAGGGAAAATAAAGGCGAATCCAAATACAGCCATATCGCAGGGAGAAGGAAGAAATCCGAATACTGGGGAGGCAAACTTTCACCGGTAACTTTTAATAGAAATTTTCGTCTCATTTTAACACCTTATATCTATCGAATTTTTATCATGAATGAGATTAAAATTTCTATGTTACTAGTGGGAGTTTGCCCTTGCAGTAATCCGACGTAGGAATGGCACTCCTAAAGTTAATTAATCGATTCTTCCAATTCGTTTTTAAACCGGATGTTTACCTTTCCATCTAATCGGTGGTACAACAGTATTTATAATAAAAAAACTAGCACAAAATAAAAAGAGTTATCAATGCTTCATAGAAAAACTGATGTAACGTAAGGCAATAGATAATGACACTCTATACTTATATTAAAGAGACTGATAAAGTACGTTGGAATAATTACATTTACAAAATCAGTCATATAATTACTGTATAGCATATTTTGCTATCTGTAAACTCAGCTTTTTACAATTACAAAATACTAAATTAGAAATATATTATGCAAATATTTATTATAACATAATTACTAATAATAATTAAGCAGCCTTATAATACGCATATTTAAGCAGCCTTTTATACTGTAAAAAATACCCTATATAATTTATTTTCCTGTTACATTTAAACAGTCATGATAAATTAAATTTTAAAGATATATTATTAGATGAGTAATTAAATATAAATTTCATATACTGATGCACCACGCTTGATAGAAACCTGGAGTGAACTGCGCATGGGCGAAAATGGCTAGTCCATGTCGAAAATGGGGAAGTCCGTAAGCCGTAACTACGCTGCCAAAGATAAAGAGCGGTGATTTCAGCTTCTTTTGCCGGGGCTATTCTCCCTACAGTGTGAATGGAATCGGCTTGGCATTCTGCCAACCGTAGTTCTTAGAAGCGTGGTTGAACAGTACCTCTAATCCACACTTATCTTATATCCATACTTATTTTATCCGTATAGCCACAGAAACACACATAGATCCACTCCCCTATATATATATATATATATATATATATATGTCATTCATGACATTCTCTTAATATAAACCTTATCAAATAATTTCCAGAAATACAACTTGAAATTATGATTTAGGAAGTAATAATTTATTGACAACGAAATTGTAACCCCAGTACTATGAATATAGATATTAAATACTTATTTAAAAGAAGTAGAAATTAAATTAAAAATTGAATGAAATTAATAGAATGAATGAAATTTGTGGAATTTATACAGAATTATCAAGTCACAAATGCATATACACTGCTCAAAACAATTAAAGGATATTGCAGTTTTAGGTGGATTTTGTATCTGGGAAACTTTTTAGCTGATTGATACATGGTCGACAGACATAGTAGGTTATATGAGAATAAATTACACATGTTTGGCAGAAAAAAATGCATTTCATTGCGTATTTGTGTACAAAAGGAAAAAAACACAATTTGTGCATATGAGAAAAAAAGAATAAGAAAAGGTGTTTTCTTCAAAGAAAATCATTTTCAGTAGGGGGTATGGTTTCCACGGGCGGCCAGCAACGTTGAACACCTTTGAAGCATGGACTCAATGAGGCTATTAATGACGAGTTGGGGTATTCTGCCCCACTCTTCCAGAAGAGCTCTTTCCAGTTCTTGGAGAGTTTGTGGGGGTTGTTGGCGGCCAGAAACTCGTCTACTTAGAGCGTCCCAAACGTGCTCGATTGGATTCATGTCTGGAGAACACGCTGGCCATTCCATTCGAACGATTCCTTCCTCGAAAAGGAAATCCTCCACCAGGTTTGCACGATGTGGCCTGCAGTTATCGTCCATTAAAATGAAGTTATCTCCGATTGCTGCAGCGTAAGGGACTACAATAGGTCTGAGGATCTCATCCCTATATCGGCGACCAGTCAGAGCTCCATCTCGAATGATGTAGAGGTCAGTGCGCCCGTCAATGGAGATGCCACCATACACCAACACTCCTCCATTGCCAAATCTGACACTTTCGTGCACGAACGCAGGATTATTCCTACTGCCACGGTCCCTCCAGATGAAAATACACCTATTATCCGGATGCACAGAAAAACGGGACTCGTCAGAAAACAGAATATTGCTCCATTCATTTCTCCTCCAGTTGACATGCTCGGTTGCCCACTCCCTGCGGTCGCGACGATGCCTTGATGTTAATCTAACACATACCATCGGTCGGCGAGCATACAGACCTACAGCATGGAGCCGTTTTCGGACAGTCTGAGTTGAAATTGTGGTGCCTGTAGCCGAGCGAAGGTGTTGTTTGAGAAGAGTACGTTCATGTTTCGGTGTCTCCGAGCTGTTAACGCTAAATACCGATCTTCATTGGGCGTTGTTGCCCGTCTACGACTTTGCCCTGGTCTTCGGCCTGCACATCCACTCTCCAAAAAACGGTTCCAGATCCTGGAAATGACACTTTGTGACACTCCAATGGCTTGCGCTACTTCGGCTTGAGTTTGGCCCCCTTCTAACCTACCAAAAATTCTCCAAGCTTCTGAATCTGTCAAATGACTTCGCTGAGACATCGTACTCATCGAAACAAAGCAATCACTGAATGCCGATCATCCTTGTCTTCATTCTCTTTTATCCAGTTGAAAGTCAAATTTCATTCGCTGCCGCTGAAGCGACGTTTTTGACGTCGAACTCAAAATTTGCATACTCCACAGTTTGAAAACCAGAAAAATGTGCATTTGTGATTATCTTCTTCTATTTTCGGCAAAAAAAATTTCGTTTATATCTTTATTTTATATAAAACTTCAAATATCCTTTAATTGTTTTGTGCAGTGTATATATCTCATTCATGGCATTCACTTAATATAAACCTTATCAAATATTTTCCAGAAAACCAAATCTGAAGAAACTTTATTTACAAACATTTTGCCACATACATTTAAACAGTCATGATAAATTAAATTTTAAAGATATGTTATTAGATGAGTAATTAAATATAAATTTCATATACCTCTAATCCACACTTATATTCACACTTATTTTATCCGTATAGCCACAGAAACACACATAGATCCACTCCCTCATATATATATATATATATATATATATATCTCATTCATAACATTCACTTAATATAAACCTTATCAAATATTTTCCAGAAAAACAAATCTGAAGAAACTTTATTTACAAACATTTTGCAATATTTGTTGTAAGAAACATTTATCTTTTACTGTTTATTTATGTCTCTTTCATTGTTTATTTGTTACTCTATGCGTTTTTCGCAGAAATAAAAACTCTACAAGTGAAACGAAAATATTACGTTTAGAGCTTTCATTGGGATTTGGATTTTCTCCTTACTGAAATATTTCTTTACGATCTATTGTTTCACAATTTTTTAGCCCTCCTTTCCTGCAAAATTTCATCAACGCTACCGACTCTATCCACCTCTTACGTCACACGACAGTCCATAGAGAAAGGGGGTGCAAAAAGATATACGTTAACCCCTGTACTTATTGCCCTCTGGGGTACTTACCTAGTCGCATGTAAACGGCAATAACCTAGAGTACAACTGTACAAACACGATGAAAAAAAAAGAGATAAGTCTACCTGCGCTGAAAAACGGTAGCATGGCGTTAGCCCAGGTCGTATTATCCATTAGGGAGATTGCAATTTTTTGAAAGTCAGGTAGGGAACCTGCACGTGCTGGGGGTATTCTCGGGGAGGATGTGTTTTTTTAGCAATGGAGAGCGAAAGACGAGAAAAAATGGAGAATTGTTGCAATGTTTTTTCAACGGATGATTTTTATTCGAAAAAGGAAATAATAATAAAAAAGTAGGTTTAGGACGGTGGAAAGTGAGTGTCAATTTTTCCGTTTCTGTATTGTTTTGCTTGCAGCTTTTTTTCTGAAATATGCGACTGATATATTTTATATTTTTAAAGAAAACTGAAGATAAATAAAAATTTGAACTATGCTTAGAAAACTGAATAGTTATAATTGTAAGAAACTTAAAAGCTCTTTTAAAGTTTAAATACTGAATTTTTATTATTGCATTAGTGAAATAAACAAAGATAAAAAATCTTCATGAATTTTCCTTTAGATTTTCATAAGTAGAAAATCGTAATCACGTCTACTATTTCAAGTTTCTTTTGCAGCACAGTAAGCCAAATGTCACCTAAATGTGAATGTCCTGTTACCAAGATGCAACTGTTATTTTCGTGACGTAGATGTCCACGTTACACATTATTCACGTCATTGTGAAGTAGATATGTTTCTTTTTGTGACGAGCTGCAAATGACTAAAAACTCGACTTATCGATTTTACGGTGGAATCAAGAAGTTACAGTCACCTTAGAGTCATAATGTGATGTATTATATTGACCTTTCAACGGGAGCGCTTATTTTTTATTTTTTCCAAGCAGGTGCATGCCATTTTTTACGCACAATTGTTACACTATTTACAAAAGTAATATATTTTATAAAGAGACATGTTAGAAGAGCAATTATGCATCTCAGCCGTAAAAATTGAATTTCAATTTCGGTGCCATTTATGAAAAAACAGTTGCGGAGAAATCCCGTTTATTGAAACATTTGCGACAGCGCGCTTGCTAAAATATTAAAGAAGTCACCTTCAGGTCATCATTGTGACTGTAATCATTGTCACAATTGTGATGTCACAGTGGTGTCACATAGACTAGCTCTGCTATTAGGGTTCAAATACATTTTCTTGGACACACGAGAACTTGCTAACTTCTTGAGTCACGACGATTATGCTTTCTTGATATCTAAACTAGTTAGTTACTCAATATTATTTTCATTTTATGGTATAGTTTTTTCGTGTTTGTTTTCTTTTCGAAAACGCGAAACGCATAGCATTACGTCGTAGATTCAGCTCCAAAATACATATACCGAGTATCTCATAAATCCTATCACATTTCAAAAATTCACAAAAAATTAATACAATTTTGTATCGGAATGCGTTTGCACCATAAGATTTTTCAAAGAGTCTGATATTTTACGGCAAAAGCAAAAAAAAAAAAAAAGTTCACGTTTCCTTTGCACTATTTTTCGCTACAAAAATTTCGGCTATTTGGCGAGTCTTATAGTGAACACCATACTTCGATAACAGGATTTGTTAAATTTATATGAATTTTAGAAATGTGAACGGATTTATGGGACAACCTGTATATGCAAAGATAAACGAGATAAAATTAATTAAAGCGAATTTAAAGTTTTCGTAATTTTATTTCTATGAAAGGAGATATGATTAATGCACTATTTATTTATTTAGTTTGTGCTATGTGTTACATCGTTCTGCACAAAGCTATTGTTGTATTTATATACACAATTATCAGAAGGAAAATATTCCAAATTAGTAAGCTAAGCATGTTTTGTTTTGCCTTTTTAGTACATTTTTATATTCCTAACTAATATTGCATGTAGATGCACACCATGATTTCATTACATTTTTATTCTAATATCCTCGCTAATTTTTGTTTACTATAAGTAGTAAAAAAAAAAAAAATTAAACAATTTCCGAAGTTCTTAGTGGGATTAAAATTAAATATTCAAATTATACTCAATTCACAAAACAGTAAAAAAAATTATTGCCTTAACATAGCAATTAATGTTCGTTTCCAAACTTTTCCTTAATTGTTTTCTGTTTTATGACATCTTGTTCTCATTCATCAAACATAATTCACCAAAGAGTAAAATAAGAAATTCTGCTTTATTCTTAATTTCAAGTCTTAAGGTTTGAAGAAAGTATAACTAGACATTCAAAAATTCAGACGCCCATAAAATCCAATTATGTGGTCACGACGTTCAGTCTTATTTTTTCCCCCTTTAAATGCTGTCAAACGATTTCTAATACATCCATCATTTGGAGCAACCACTTAGGAATCCCAAAACAATAACAAGCAATTTATCAAAAGTGACATGATTTCACGATTATTAAATTCTCCCCCACTGCGTCGATTAATCAACCCACTAATTGAACCCATTCTTAAAAGAAACGCAATTCTCTCATCGGCGAACAATTTCCTTTCAACATTTCGCGCAATCAAACACTTCTACGTGAGACCTTTTGTCTAACGTTGTTATATTGCTAAGACCACAGTTCTAAATACAGGAGGTTGTATAGAAGAATACAGCGACGTTACTCAGGATGAAAAATAGCCGCCAATCAGTCTTTGTTTCAGTCTTTGTTTCTAGTCCCTTAAAACTGATGCGCAAGCGACCGTCAGCCGAGTGTTCTATCAAACAAACCTCCCCGCTGTCTATCTACAGAAGTTTGACAGTTGAGTCCCTGAGGAACGTGGAACCATTCATCTGCTCAGCAGTTCTTGGACAAGAAAAACAGCACTATATTGCTCCAGAAGTGAGGATGGTGTCAGAGGAAACATTTTTATCGGGAAATTATTACTTTATGTTATTTCGTATTGAAAGTTGTTTCAGACAAACGTTTGCAACTAATATTAATTATAATATTTTAGATTACGATATGAATATTTTCTTTAGCAATTTCTAAAGAGATAAGTACCATATATTCCGGAGTATAACGCGCTTCGCTGTATAATACGCACCTAAACATTCAGATTTCATTTTCCTATTTTTAGGTATATTCGCTGTATTATGCACACCTACTTCTCTGCGAAGAAACCTTCATGATATATATATATATATATATATATATATATATAATTGATTATTGTAAAGTATAATTACTGTAACTTTTCAAGTAGCAAAAATTTGGTATTTTTATGATAGCCGGTCGCAAATTTCGTCAACAGCATTCTTTTTTTTTTTGCCAGTAACAGCTTCTGTCTTTCGCGTGTGTAAATTAGAAACAATGCTTTGATTTTAACCCATTAAGGACCAAATTATTTTTCTCAATAAAATACAGATATTGCGATTCATACCACATTTATATCATAGCAACCTAAGAGTGACTTTATCATGGTGTTTCTTGCATCAAATAAAACGAATATTTATCCTAAAAACAAACTGGTGTTACCATAAAACCTGGTGTAAGAAACATAATGTTATGTAAATGCAACATCAGTCTTTAATGGGTTAACATCAAAGTAAAAACAAAATATTTTGGTTTATGGTATTATTTATTTTCTTATTTATTTTTTCTTATTTGTATTTTAAAAGAAGTGAATGAAAGACATGTAATTTAAATGTTTCTAATAAATGCTTTTTAAATTTGTGTACTTTAATTGAGATGAGTGATAGGTGTATATTTTAAATGGAATAAAAGCAATACGAATCATGACAACGGGAACAATATTTGGGAGTTTATCACATTCGCCCGGCTTACATAGAAATACCGAAAATTGTTTTCTGTTTATTATTTATTTATTTATTTATTTATTTTTGATAAATAAGTAGCATGTTTATTAAAATAGAAATCTTAATTCTTATTAACATCTTTTATTTTCTTAATTTTTCATTTTTATAATAGGCGTATAATGTGCACCTGTAAATTTCGATCCATTTTCTTGAATCAGAAGTGCCTAAATCCACGATATGTGTAAATATATAAGTATTATAAAGTAACATTTTTATCTGGAAACTTATTGCTTTATGTTATTTTATATTTAAAACTGTTCAATATTAGAATTTGCGAATTATAATACATTGATAGTATTTTTAATATTAATATTTTCTTTTCAAAATTTACAAAAATATAAATATCTGTTGATCTTTTTGCAGAAAATTTATAAAACTTAAACAGAAATAAGTGACTAATGAGACCAAATAAATGTTATTAAATAATAATTTTAATTTCTTAATACAGTGGAAAAGTAAAATAATAAATAAGAATCGTGCCTGATGATACATTTCTTATCTGGAAATTATTGTTTATATTATTTGACATTATAATTTGTTCTATAATTTGCGCTAATAATAGGGTAGAATGGTGTAAAAGTGTGCATTTTTCAAACAACTGATTATACAGGAATAAAACATGAAGGTATCAAAATGATTTGTGTTTGTTACTAAATAGTAATAATCAAAGTAACAAAAGGGGATAAATGTATAAAAACAATGATAAAAGTTTTAGGAATAATCAACAAAAAAATCACAAGGACATAAATATACTCCTTTACACACCCTAATACCCTAATACACAGTGTGTCCTATAATGTCCTGGACTGATCCTAAATAAATAAATAAATAAAAATAAGAACTGAAATAAAAAATTTCTGAAATGAAAATGTTTTTTCGAAATAATCCCTGCCGGGCTCAATACACCTTTTGCAGCGAATGTAATAGTCATCAAAACACTTCTGGAAGTCCGCCTTTTCAATGTGTGTCAAATAGTCAGTCGCAGACGCTTTAGGTGGTCCTTTTTAGGTGTAATTTCAACTAGAGCAACCAGAAATAGTCACACGAGGATAAATCTGAGGAGTAAGGGTTTTGGTTGAGCACAACGACCCCATTAAAAGCCAGAAACTCCCGCACAGTAATCGAAGTGTGTGCTGGTGCGTTGTCGTGCAAGAACGACCAACTGCCTTCCTGTCGGTATCGAGGACGAACTCTGAGTATTCGTGCCATGAAACACTTCAAAACTTCCAAATATCAATGTCCAGTAAC
The DNA here is from genome assembly GCA_963931845.1 of Maratus michaelseni. Taxonomy (NCBI): domain Eukaryota; kingdom Metazoa; phylum Arthropoda; class Arachnida; order Araneae; family Salticidae; genus Maratus; species Maratus michaelseni. Next base: position 161,763,521 of record OZ007594.1, on the reverse strand, counting down.
AGTAGTACCTTCAATTTTAAGTTGTTCGACCTGCGCGAGCTTTGACATGATCACGTTACACTGTTACAACAAACCGGATGAACTTTGCATCACACAACAGATTGCAACGTGAAATTGTACCGCTTTACAAGACGAAGTGTAGTCGTGCTTTAAACATCACCTGCGAAATGCAGTGCGATCTACTGAACGGTAATTTAACCAGTCCAGAAAATTTTGGGACGGACTGTGTATGCAAGAGTACATAAATGTTTAGAATTCTTAATTTGGTGCAAAGTTTCAGTTACCAGATTTATCTCTTAATACACCAGGGGATTTTGTTACTCGTTCCGAATATCTGCATAATTTTGTCATTCAAAACAGCCCCAAAATTATCAGAAGTATGGAAAGTTTTAAAACAGTAACAAGTTCAAATAGAGGAAAATTTAGGTCAAATTTGATTAGAAATTTTGAATGCAATTCTTCTGTCTGTTTTTAATGCACTCATTTTTTTTTCACACAAACTAACTTCAATAGCACTCATAAGACGATTGAAATTAGCAACGTGCACGTTTTATTCTATGACGAATATGCACTGTATCGCATGTGCATTCTTTAACCATCTACCCTATTAATTACATTTAAGATTACACAATTTATGTTTACATCTTGCTGTTTCCGAAAATATAAGTATTTGTTGTTCTGTATTGAGGAAATTTTAAAGTCTTAATAAAAGATCTAAAAGAATGACGTACTAATCTGAGTAAATTTTAATAATTTCATAGTATGTTGAAAAATTACATTAATAATGATAATATTTCTCAAATGCTTTGTTTAAATTTAGTATTTAATAATGTGCTTGTTGAAAACTATCAGTAATATTTACATTTGATGTTTGAAGAAGGAAAAACATTGTACTTACTAACATTTTTCAGATACATTGTAATAGTAAAATAATACTGATAGTAATGCTTCTCTAACGCATTATCTTAAATTATAGCTATTTGTAAATGTACCCACAGAGGGTTTTACGAGTAATGTTTGAAAGCGAGAGAAACGAAATATTTTATGGAAAAAGATATACTTTATTAAACAACATTTTTTCAATACTTTGAAAGAGAAAGAAACATGTTCTTCTTTTCTAACGCATTATAGAAAATATTAAATATTTGTAAAATTCGCCAGAAGGAAAATTTAAATAATATTTCAGTGGATAAAGTAGTAGTAATAATAATAATAATAATTTATGAGAAAAGCAAATTTTATTAACTACACTGAAGCTGAATTAAAATAAGAAGTTGCAGGAAGTACTAATACACTATATTGCCAAAGGTGATTGGTCACTTGCGATTTTAGACGTTTTGTTAACTATCTAGAAAAATACATGAGGAATTAACCTGAAACTGCAGGTGTGTAAACAGTATAGTATAGCTTATATATTTCCGTGAATATTTTTTTCCGAAAACCCATAGGGCACTGTCAACAAATTGAAAAAAGAACGAATATTTTTTGGATTACCCTGTAGAACCTAATGTAGCAAAAGTGTTCAAACTCGAGATTATTAATAAGTGGTGTATTTGTAATATACTGTGTTAATTTTTATGAAGATAGCATGTATACTCGAAGAGAAATTAAGGTTTTTATAAAAACCAAATTTCACCAAGTTTTTTGCTTATAATTTGCAGAGTTCTTAATATAAAAAAGGGTTATTTTTAGAAAATATGTCAAACAACATTGTACATAATACTCTGCAATCGAATTTAAAAAATAATAAAAATTGGATGAAAAATGAGCATGTTTACTAAAAAATGTTTCACTGCGCATGCGCGAATTCAATCAAAATATAATATGCATAATGTATTAGCTAAGTATATAGAGCAACTTTTGTGAAAGTCTCAATATCATAGATTGAAAATTCTGAAAATTATCGTCGATAGAATAAGTTCGAAATCCGTTGTTCCCAAAAAGGAGCAAAAAGATGAGTGGTTGTATCAAATATCTGTTGATTAGTGCCAAGATAGCGTACACAATATTGCACGTACTACTATATTTGGATACAACCCCTCATCTTTTTGCTTCCTTTTGGGAACAACGGATTTCGAGCTTCTTCTATCGACGTTAATTTTCAGAATTTTCAAGCTATGATTTTGAGACTTTCACAAAAGTTGCTCTATATACTTAGCTAATACATTATGCATATTATATTTTGATTGTATTCGTGCATGCGCAGTGAAACATTCTTTAGTAAACCTGCTCATTTTTCATCCAATTTTTATTATTTTTTAATTCGGATTGCAGAGTATTATGTACAATGTTGTTTGACATATTTTCTCAAAATAACTTTTTTTTATATTAAGAACTCTGCAAATTATAAGCAAAAAACTTGGCGAAATTTGAGTCGGTTTTTACAAAAACCTTAATTTCTCTTCGAATATCCATGCTATCCTCATAAAAATTAACACAGTATATTATAGTAAACCACTTATTAATAATCTCGAGTTTGAACAATTTTGCTACATTAGTTTTCACAGGGTAATCCAAAAGATATTCGTTCTTTTTCAATTTGTTAACGGTCTCCTATGGGGTTTCGGGAAAAAATATTCACGGAAATATATAAGCTATACTATATTGTTTACACACCTGCAGTTTCAGGTTAATTCCTCATGTATTTTTCTAGAGAGTTAACAAAACGTCTAAAATCGCAAGTGAGCAATCACCTTTGGCAATATAGTGTATTACACTGTCTGCATTGTTTAAAATATTTCAAAATAGTTCCAGAAAAATCATTTCAACAAAACTGCAAAAAACATAATTTTACATTTAAATCGCGAAATTACTAACTATACAAAATAATAGAATCATTTACAATAATAGATCATATAAAATAATAGAATTTCCATGGTGAGATATTTATTACACTCTATTTTAGCTTAAAGGGAAATGTTAGAATAAAAACCTTTTCTTGCATCTTCTGGAAAAGCAAATTTTTAAAATATAGTTATAAAAGATGTTATGTGAGACTACTAATCTAAGACTTTTCATAAATAGAAACAGTTTCTTTCTAGAATTATTATTTTCCAATGTCTGCATTGTTTAAAATATTTCAAAATACGCCTAGAAAAATCATTGCAACAAAGCCGCAGAGCACATAATTTTACATTTAGGTTATACAAAATAATAGATTGTCCATGGTGGGATATTTATAACACTCTATTTCAGCGTAAAAGGACATGTTAGACTAAAAACAGTTTCTTGCATCATCAGGAAACGTAAGTTTTAAAAATATAGTTATTAACGACGCTGTGTGTAACTTTATTATGTTATTAAAGATATTGTGTATAACCGAACCATTTTTCATAAATAGAAAGAGTTTTTTCCAGAATAATGTTCTACCAACTAGAACACGTGTCATATTGTGTAAAATTTTCAGTTTTTAAAAATATTTTGTAAATTTATTTATAATGTATTATAGCTTTATGAAATTACTGAAATAAAACAATGTTGTTGAATTCTTTATTTATGTAAATCTAGATAGTTTAGTATAGTTTTTAATTTATTAGTCATAATTTAAACTGAATAAACATGAAGATATTTTTCAAAGATTAAAGATATGTATCAATATGTATTAAATTAATATATCGATCGGTATAAATAAAACAAACAATGCAGATATCTAGCATGTCTCTAACGATCATGTGACTCATTTAGTTAAAAAATTTCACGAATTATTAAATTTAAATATTATTTTAAATTAATAATACATTTTTTTTTATCAGCTAATAATGTTAACTTTAAAAATTTCACCATGTAATCAAAGTAAAATTAGTTATTAGATCAACATTTCTAATAAAAACGAACTGTACTTTCCAAGGAAAATTTTAAGTCATTTACATTAATACAAATTAAAAGAAATGAATTCTATATCTCAAAAGTCCTCGGACATGATCACAATAATCTTTCAAATTAAGGATTTTGAAGGAAATTCCAAAGCGCACACACAAGAAACACAAGTTAAATTTGAAAATAGCACACTGTTTATGAGTTTTCCCTTTTCATATTTACTGTCGATATAGCTATTTTTCCTTCGTATAAATGATTACAACTTAAAAATACTGTTTACAGTCTGCCAAATGCTATTATTATTTAATATTTGATAAAAGCGAACTCTTGTAGTTTTTCCCAAAATCTCTTATTTAAACTTTTAAAAAAAATGACAAAGGTAATATAAAACTGAAAACAACAAATGATAGCATAAAATAACATGAATTACATTTCGAATTTTTTTATTTTGTAAAATTTAAAAGTGTAGTTGAATTTTACAGTTTTATTTTTTGCATGATTAAAAAATATATAATAATTTTGCTTAAATATTATTATGTACTATTTCAAATACATTGTCTTTAATGTGCAGTTTTTAGTTTAATTACTTTTATAAAAGTTACGCTTTTCTTTTACAAACGAAATATAGTAAATAGCTAGTAAAATGGATGAAATATAGCAAATAGCTAGTAAAATGGATGAAATATAGTAAATAGCTAGTAAAATGAATGCAGTTTAATTCCGAAGAGAAGGTGCTTTGCAACGAGAAGTAATTTGGATTACGTTTCTTATTACCTTTTATGCATGCCGTATCGAGTGCAAAATTATTTATTCAATTCATTTCATCTGTATTATAATGTAGCATTATGGCTGAAGCAAAAAGGATATTTTCTAATAAAAGCTCTTTTCATATAGAACTTAAACTAACATACCAAAATTCCGAAGGAAGTATTCCAAATTCGGATCACGGCAAGTATTATTTTTTAACTAAATGTCCCAAGCAATAGTTTAGATAGGCTTGGCTACTTGAACAGACCCAGTACTTTAAACCTTAAAAACTCTTACTGTATTTAAATCATTATTAAAATTTTTACTGATTTATTTTTCTGGTGCTTACTTGATGAAATAAATAAATTAAAAATAGAAGAAGCAGAACAGCTGAATAATAATAATAAGTTAGAGTTGATAATAGTAAATGATAATTGATGGATTAACGTTTTGCTTCTAAAATAATTGCATTTCTGTTCAATTACTACAAAAAAAAAAATCACAAATGCTTTCTCGCTAAGCTCCGTAAAAATGCATAGGGGCATACGAAATTTTGTATGTGAAATAGCTTTCAAGATATTCTTTATAGAAAATAGTCATTATAATAATCTACTTTTTTCTATATAGGAACGTACATTAATTCGTATACATTACCATCTACAAAATGCCCTTTCAGATGTGTTTTATAAACTTTTTGAAAGTCAACAACATTTTAGTATATTTTCTGAGGCATTCACGGAATAAGTGGTGCAAATCCATGGAAATTGATTTTGGGAATCTTAGATGTAAAAAGTATGCAAATATCTGACTGACGTCAGTGTTATAGTATGAATATATATATATATTACGCTGTCGTACGTGACACAGAAATCGCTGTTATTTGTTGATTGTTTAATGGCAACACCCGAATAAAACGCATCTCATTGGTTAGGTGCTGTCATCTAAAGCGAAGCAAACAATGATTTCAAATTGTAATTATAATTTGTCAACATTAACAATTAAATAGATATATTTTCATACATTTTCATTTGAACTATTGATTTTTGTATAAGCATTTAATATTTATAATTTAAAAAATACAGTTAGCAATATAAAATTTAAAATATAAACAAAGCAATGATTTTTAAAAAGGGATTTTTAGTAAAAAAGGAAAAGTAAGTGGAATAATTTTCCCTGATCGTTTCCCTTTTTAAACGTAACTGTTATACTTTTGAAATTTTAGCTCTTATTTATTTTCTTTTTTACAAGTTTTTAGTAGTATAAATAAATATTATTCAGACTTTTTTTTACGGTCCACTTCAAAGTTATATTTTTCAATGACAGTCTGCCTGGGCAACGCCGGGCGGGTCAGCTAGTAATTTAACAATAACCAAATATAAATGAACATTAAACTAACTCAATTTTGCAGCATTGTCACAGTAATATAATTTAACATTTTTATTATATAATTTTTAAGTTTACATTTTTCTAAATATTGAAATTTTAATATAGGGAAAAGTAGGATAAAACCATACATTCGAGTGAAACTGGATACTCTATTTTGGACTTAATTTGAGCCGCCCTCTAGTCGGTAATGGTGGAATTACTTTACTTTAGACCAGACGATGAGGGTGCCATTACGATATCTCCATACTTTCATTTATGTAGTTTCAGTGTTTAAAACTTTATTTTAATCATTTTTTTGTTTTAATTTTTTTAGTTTTCAAAATTCTTAAATATAAACACATTTGAAGTTACTAAAATTTTATATATTATTATGTATAGCCTGTTTAATAAGGATTTATTTCCTCCAATGAAACCGATGATAGCATTTAAAAGGACATTGTTACGGCTTGGACATTTTTAAACTTTCCAATCCACATTCTCTTGGGATAAAACTGGATATCCTACCTGTAATAGAAAAACAGGATATTCGAAAACATTGATTGAAGAGCCCGTAAACAATGTTTTAAGAAAGACAGTCAAAACTACACGGTTAAGAATGATTATGAGCTGGTAAGAAATGAATTTATTTTCCGCAATTTATAATATAGTAATGAAAGAAATTATCCTTTTGTATTTAAATATCAAATCATTAGACTTATGATTGGAATATTATCAGTGTAGTTAATTGTCAAAACTGTAAAATGAAACATGTTAATATAAATAAAACTTTTAACCACAAACCCTTTAAAAGAAATTTTTATAATTAATCATTTATTAATTAAAATGTGATAATCATGTATTTAAAATGATTTTGTGATACAATGGTAAGTCCAGAGTATATACGCATAGTTACATTAAATTCTGTTGAAAATTCTGGCTTCAAGAAGCAACTAGTTATAAGGTATGCAGTTTTATCCTATACTTTCTCCTATTATATGAGACGCGCTTGGAATTTAAATGGTGCAAGTCAGTGACTGTTGGTTTTAAGAAATTTAAGCATAAAATGTATGCGACTATGGGACTGTGGTCCTGTATCAAAGTAATATAATAATGACTAAACATAAATAAGAAAAGTAATATCATAATTTTATAGTAATATTACAATAATTTACGTTAAAAAAATAATGTAAGGTATATTTTTCAAAAATATCATTCCTAAATTTGATTTTTATGAACTCCGTTAAAAATAACTTTGACATTAATTTACATTTTAACTGGCATTTTGTTTTCAATTTTTAGACAATATTTGAATATATTTTTCTCTTAGTCTTCATCACAAGTTCAGCAAGATTAATGTCCTAGATAAGCATTAAGCTGTTTTACTAGATGCAAAAAAAAGTAAATAATAAAACTATACTGAAGCGTGTTTAAGTGATTACAAATGGTGTGTTTATTTTTAATGAGCTGTCAATCAACAGGTTGTCATCAGATAATGGCGTAAATTAATGTACACGCTATTACTGAAGCGATGACACTGAGATATGTTAAATCTAGCAGCTAATTAACACAGGTGATGAATGAAATTCCGGACATTTTACTTTTTTTTTACTCTTTACTTTATGTAACAGACGCTTGATAAAAATATATAAAACAACCACATGGATCGTAAAGGCTTAATCATTATAACGGAGCATAAAAGAAGAAGAATCAAATACTTTAGATTCAACGCATGTATTGTAATCAGTGATGTAAAATACCCGGGTATTTATTTTTAAGGGTAAATACCCAGGGTAAATACCCGGGTAAATACCCAATTTGGGTATTTACCTGGGTATTTATTTTCAATTATATATATTTGGGAAATTACATTAATTTTACTTTTAGTTATGATAAAAGAGTATAAAAGAAAGAAAATTATAGAACTTTAGACTTCTTACAATCCTTTAATTAAAAAAAAAATCAACTTTTTACACTTCAGTATTGAATTTAAATGTAATTTTTAAAAATGAAGCATATAAAAAAGTTAATGTGTTTATAGAGAATTGTTTTTTCAATAAATTTAAGGGATAATATTGATATAAAAATAATATACAAATATATAATACACAAATTAAGCACATATTAAATATAAAAGTGAAAAATATAAATAAAAAATATACAAATTATGCAAAGATATAATATAAAAGTGAAAAATATAATTTTCTTAATTCAATATTTGTATGTTGAAGAGAACCATTTAGCATCAGCAATAGCTTGACTTTAAGGAAATAAAACTCAGTAATTTTGGATTGAGAAAGCAGCCTAATATTAAACACAATTTAACATTTATATATAAATAATATGCAAAACTATAGATATAGATAATAAAATAGAAAATGAAAAATATAATTTTATCATATCGACACAATTTTTCTCTCAGTTTAAAATCAGTCAGACTTCAGACACAACAACTTCGGAATCTGAATTTTCAAAGTCCTCAATTTCTAAGCTGTCGTCACTTGAAAGTAATTCTTCCATACGATTTATTGTTTCTGAAACATTTTCATTTGTTTCCTGTTTCTTTATTTTGGGTGTATTCTGTTTATTTACTTCATTGTGTAGCAGTTTCCAATTATACGATAGGTAGGTTAGCTTAGCTGCTCTTTCTGATGTCAAGCGGTTTCTTTTTTTACTGTGAATCCAGCTAAAGGTGCTAAAGGTTCTTTCCGTCGCAGCAGACGTAATAGGTGCACTTAATATGCGCAAAGCTACTTCAGCTAATATATTAGTGCCCCGTAAGCTTTTCCACCATAGTAGAGGAGGCATATTCTCTAGCCCTTCCCACAAGATTTTTCTTTCCCAGAGACCTTCTTTTTCTCTGTAATGAACAAGATCCATTTTAAGTTGTGTGCTCTCTAATTTCATGTGATGGCCAACATCATAAATGAATGTTAAACCATCAAGCAAATCTGAAGGTTCTAAGGTACTTCCTTGCATTATAGGATTTAAAATGTCTGCTGCAAGATGGAGAGGACCAACACCAGATTCTTTTATTTTTCTAAATTGCTCCATAATATGCTTTTCTTCATTTTTTCCCAATAAAGATACAGGAAGTAATTCTAGCAATACTTTTTCTAAGTTGTTTATTTTGTTATACACCAAATGAATCTGAGGTTCATTTGATTCAAAAGATTCTATAAGTTCTACAATCGGAGTAAAGATATCAATCATATTTTCAATACGAATACAAAAAGTATCATCTAAAAGTTTTTTTTTTAACTGAGAAGACAATTGAGCTTCTTCACAAACTGCCATAGTTTGCAGCGTAAACTTGTTATCTTTTAAGCTTTTAAGACTGTGTAAGTAGCTTCCCCACCTAGTTTTACCTGGCAATTTCAAGGAAATATTTTTCTTGCTTTCTTGATCTTGAATCCAGTTAAACAATGCACTTAAACGGTTGCTACGTTTGATAGTTTTCACTATATCAATTACATTTGTAAAAAATTGTTTAACTGACTTGCATCCTGAAATATCAGAACACAATAAGTGTAAAAGATGGGCAAGGCAACCTAATGGAACAACATGCGGATATTTTTCTTTTACTAATCTAAACGCTGCTATCATATTTTTAGCATTGTCACCTATAATCACAAAATTTTTTTCAGGATCATGATCTTTCATAACTTTTTCAATTTGCTCAGCCAAATAACAAGCATCATGCTTGTTTTCCTTTGACATGATAAAATCAACAAATAGAGGTTGTGGTTTTAAAATCACAAAATTTATTATTGACTCATTTCTTATGTTACTCCAACCATCACATTGCAAATGGAGGTGTTTTGATTCAGTTAGTTGTCTCTTAACTTCACATTGCATTTCAGAATATTGAGAATCTAAGTAAGTTGAGGCAAGACGAAAACGTGAAGGTAAATTGTAAGAAGGTCGAACTTTCTTAAAAAATTCAATCCACAAAGGATGTTCAACCAATGACAATGGACTTCCACTGATGAAAATGGCCTTAGCCAAATGTTGATTGAGTGTTTCCTAAAACAAAAAAGAAGCATTTGTAGTTTTATTTTTTCAAAATAAAAATATACAAGGCATAGAATTTTTACATTTTTAATCCAGACTTCTATAGCATCTGTAATCTTGTAATTCAGATATTCCAAAACCTTTTATTATTATTTTATTATTTCTTTTCTTTCATGAAATGATAATAGATGCCACCACTAGCATACAAGAATACATTTCAGAAAACACTATTTTATGCAGCTATATATATTTTCCTTTTTCAAAATTTTGAATTTATGCTTGAAATTGATATTTTTAAGTATTAATTACTTAGTTTCTCCTAATTCCTTCCGCCTTGCGTGTTTAACCATTGTTCAGTATGGTAAAGTAATAATAATTTTTTTTATTTATTAATGGCAAGTCTTATTTTAATTATTTAACTGTAAATCTTATTTAAATGTTTTATATTGTTTTATTTTTTAAATTTATATTTATCAGTTTCGTGATTTGTGTTATTTATTATTCAATAATATAAAATTCCAAGTTAAAAAGAAAAAATCTTATTGTTTCCCTCAACTAACAACAAATGGCGACACCATACAAAATATACATATTTTTGAATTTTGAGATATTTTTAAGTGGAACTCCTTAGTATTATTTATTTATAAATTGCCTTAGTGTTTTGTATTATCATAATAATGCCTGATGTTATTATCATTTACCTAAATGCATTCTAGTTTCAAATTTTCTCTAATTCGCTATTGCCGTGGTTCAAATGATTCCGGATTAAAGATATAGGATTCAGCATATGATATTTTGTCAGGTATATGATATTTAATTGCATTATTTAATTGTTTTGAATTGCAATACTGCAAACCAACCGATTTATACTTTAAAAACTTCGGCAGCTAAGGATAAAGTTAAAAAATGGGGGAGACCCTTATATGGATTTACATAAGGGAAGGGGATTTTAGAAGGTATTAACAATATTTATTATACTTATTATTTGTAAGTTAAATTAATTTATCAGGAATTTATGTGTCTATAACTATCTTTTAGAATAAACAATATTTTCAATTCAGTCAAATTATTATCAGTCAAATTTACATTTAACTAAAATGTAGTATTTGACTTTTATCCAAAATGTTCTTTAAATAATAAATGCATATATCCTGTAACGTTATTTTTTATATGGAATGTTTTTTGAAAGCCTATAGAAACTATGAATCTTGAAAGCAGACTGTTTTCATTACAAATAAATTTATAAACTTGTGGCTTTAAGTAATCTATTTTTGCTTTGCTATTCTATATAAAAATAGGATTACATTGAAACTGCCAAAAATATTTGTCTTATAAAATTGTATAATGGCAAGGGGATGGGTTCCTTGGGGATATGAAGATTTTCCCCAACTGCCCCCCCCCCCCTGAACACATACACTCATTCCATGCCACTGCTTATAGCTCTGTATTATTTCAATCACAAAGTGAATTCTTGCTTTTAAATTATATATTTTTCACATCAGTGTTTAACAGTGTTTCTTTATCTACACTTCAAAACAAATTAAACGATTTTTTTTATTAAAAGAAAAAATATATTAAAATGCAAAGGCTTATTTCAATGAATCTTTTAAATTTTAAAATAAACAATTTATTAATTTATTAAAAATTGTAATATTAAAAATCAGAGACATATACTAGAGAAAAGCTTCAAATAATTTATTTCAATTAATATCAGTTCTAATTTAAGTATTTACTTTTAAAAGAACAAAATTGTATTTATTTTTGTTTATTAATATGTAAATGTACTTACATTTGTTATTTCATCCATCTGATCCAAAAATGCTGTCATAGATATCTGTGACTTCGAAATTTTTTTATTTGTCAAAAAACTAGATGTTCCATCTCCAGCATTTTTTAGAAGCGAAGGTACACTTGTTATCGGTATCGATGAAGTGTTAGAAGATGTACTGGACATTTGACCAGTATTAGGTTCATCTGTATCACTAATTGTTATATTTTCTTCTACATTTGAAGTTGAAGGCATAGTAGAAATAGATTCCTTATGATATTTTTTGCATTTAGAATCACTGTCAAAAACCTTTTTCAAACCTGCAGGACATTTGAAACATTTCTTAATATGATTTTCCATTTTGTTTACATTAGCATGCTTGTAATCCTTATTACAATATTTGCACTGCACACTTTTTCCTTTCACATTAAAAAAATTCCATGCAAGTCCTTTTTTTCCTCCCATTTTTACTTCTAACTCTTTCAAACGCACACCATAGACATCTAAAAGCAAGTGAAGAACAGTTTATAGAATCAAAATCCAAACCAAAACTAGCATGGTTTTGGTTTGTAAAATCTAGCATAGTTTTACTTTGTAAAATCTAGTTTAGTTTTGGTTCATACTTATGCAATGATTGGGCGCCATGTATTGCTTCTGGTGGAAATTTCTAATTGAAATTTAAAGGAATTGCAGATTATAAACAAAGCAAGAAAAGAGTGTGTATTACTAAATTTTTAGAAAATGGGAATGATATTTTAAAACTTAAAAGATGATTCATAGAGGTTTATAATTAAGTTGATGATCAAACACATAATATTTGAATAGTGTTTTGTATTGAGGCAAAATATTTTAAATTTTTGGGCAGCTTTTTAATTCAGCAAGAAATAATCACAACTCATAAAATTGGAAATGAAAATATTTATTTAGAAAGTGAATACTTTGAAATTGCAATTCCTTTAAACTACTGTTAATATTTAGAGAAAATCAGTAAATTCCTATTTAATCTTTATACATGTCTGCAATATTAGGAAACGATAATTAAATTTCTAAAACCAAAATTTTGTAGTTCAGCTGACAATTGTGAATATTTATAGACTGTAAAATAATAAAAATTGTTTAATAAACATAAATCAATAAATTGTTTGTTAAATTATTTATTTAAATGCTTGATTGTGTAATTTATCTTTTTTTTTATTATTAGCAATCTAAATTTCTCTTAAGTATGGATTATTATTATTATTTTCTTAATAAATAGATGTGACATGTAATCTGTATAATGCTCTGCAATAAACTGTGCAGATAGGTAGTCTTATATTTTCTTTTTAAAAAATGTAATAGAGCTTCACATTATTTACTTTGAAAATTTCCTACAAATTCAATTCACTTACTTTGCAGCTGAAGCACACTAGCAGTAAAATTAAGCAATTTTGCGATGTAAGTTTCGACTTCTCTTTAATTGTGGCTGAAGCCATACAACTTTCATAATTTGAATATCTCATTCTATTATTTTGGACTTCATAAATATTTAAGTTTCAAATAAAAATAAATTTTACTTTAAATAAGCTTTTTCAAGCTGAAATATGAAAATACCCAGTTTTTGGGTATTTACCCGAGGCTTGGGTAAATACCCAGGTAAATACCCAAAAAATATTTACCTACCCACTGGGTATTTACCCGCCCCACATCACTGATTGTAATATATATATATATATATATATATATATATATATATATATATATATATATATATATATATATATGTGTATATATATATATATATGATGTTGGAAATAATCACATGTTGTTATCAAAAAGGAAGCTTTTTTTAATGAATTATATAACATTAAAATAAACAATTTTTATTTGAAATAAGATTTTCGCCTACGAATTTTGTATCAGTATTTCAAAATACATAGCTGATTATGAAAATAAATCACGAAAATACCATAATTTCAGGAATACAAAAATCCACTTTTTATCAAGGTACTTTTGAAGAATTTATTAATGCTTTAGTATGACAAAAAAATTTAAATTCAGCGCATATACTGTATGGCTTTGGAAATCACCACCTGCTACTATTAAAAAAAATATGTTTTTCTAAAAAAATATGTAATAAAACGATACACAATTTTTATTAAAAATGAAAATTTTGATGTTATTTAAAGATAAATTAGTAATTGTTAAAGTTAATCATGAATATATGAGGGGGTTGGGGTAACAAAGTGGCCAAGCCACATTTTTGGGGAAATAAAGGATCAGGGTCCATAAGCTATGTTTTTGGCCCATGAAATAAGACTAAAATTCGATTTTGTTATACTGACTTAATTATTTCGCGTTTTAATATTAGAAGCTTTATCTTGTGCGATTTCAACAATATTTTATGCATTTTGTTCAGATTTATATAACTTACACAAGCTCAAAGTTCGTATTATTCGTAGTTTTTGATGAAAAATACGCAATTTCTCCTAATTTTACCTCAATTTTTAATATATTTTTAAATATTTTACTATGAGCGCAGCTTTGCAACACTTTTATGTTTACATATATTGTACATTTTGGTGTATTTTATATGTAAAGAAGAAAGTGTTACACGATTGCGCTCATATAAATAATTGAGGTAAAATTTAGGAGAAATTGCGTATTTTTTATCAAAAACTACGAATAATGCGAACTTTGAGCTTGTGTAAGTCATATAAATCCGAACAAAATGCAAAAACTATTGTTGAAATTGTACAGGATAAACCTTGTAATATTAAAAAGCGAAATAATTAGTGTCAGTATAACAAAATCGAATTTTAGTCTTATTTGATGGGCCTAAAACACGGCTTATGGACCCTGATCCTTTAACACTATAATCTATTGCTTAGTATTGTAAATTATACTATACTACATATTATTTGTTTTTAATGTCACTTGGTGGCAGCATATATCCTAGGTTTCATTTTTGCCCCAGACGTTTATTCTCCCCAATGAAGAGAGCTAATTTACAAAGAACGTAATAGTAATATCATTAAAGTAATGACATATTATTATTCAGAATATCTCAAATGTTAATAAGACATTGACATAATACTTTATGTTATATATCTTGATTTGAGTATTTGATCTAACTTCCAAACTGATATCACAGAAATTTTCAAATGTGGGTTAGCACTTTCTTGCCACGAACCCCTCATATAATGATGATGTAAGAAATTAAAAAAAAAAGATTATCAAGGTACTTAAAGGTACTAATAATTTTTTTGGCGTATCAAGATTTCCTACTTCAGAACATCAGATTCAATTCATGCACTATCCCTATGTTGTTGGAAAGCATCACCTTCTGCTATCAAAAAGAAAACTTTTCTAAAGGAATTGTGTAATATTAATATATGAACGTTTTATTTGAAGTAAAATTTTTGTATTATTGGAAGTTAACAACATTTTGATATCTTTATTTCGAATTATAAAATATACATTCTTTTTGATATCGTAATTCCTATTTATTTAAAGTTCCATCACTAATTCTGAAAATAAATCATGAACAGACGATGATTTGAGGAATACAAAGATGTTTAAGCTATCAATGTACTTAGTAAAGTTTTGGTTGTTCAAGTAACTCAATGCATGAACTGAATGTAATGATGTTAGAAATAATCAATTGTTGCTATCAGATGATTTGATTATTTTATTTTATTTTTATTTTTTTATGTGATTTTTAATTATTCTGATGGCGATAACATTGCGATTGTTTACTTTTAATTGAAAAATTAGCTCCATTGTTGTAACTGTCATCTACATTGTTGCCCGCATCGTTATGACGTCACCTTTACTGACGCACTTTACCGACGCATTTGAGTTTTATGAAATAGAACATTTAGAAGTTTTACTTCTAAAGTTCCCACTTTTATTTATTTATTTATTATTTTTAATTAAGCGAGAACTGATGATACATAGCCAATCTAGACTTTACATTTTCTTTGTAACTTCCAAATCGATTTAGGCTTTTTAAAGAGCAATTTACTTGGGAAACACTTAAAACAGTGATATATATTTGAATGCGCGATGTAAAAAATAATTCTCGGGAAAAACGCTCCGCTAAATTTTGCTACTATCGTGATTAAACTAAAAATGGAAGGATACCAAATCTATAGCTGCCAACTTTTACGCTGTTTTCATACCACTAAAATTTGATAGTAAATTTTATCTTATTAAATTGCTAAAATAGTGTGATTACATAAGCCAAAAATTTCTATTATTTTTTAGTGGTAACAAAAAAGCGTAAAAGTTGACAGTTATGCCAAATCGCTCGAAGTGAACGACGATACTAAAATTTTTTATCTTAATCTGGGTCGAAATAGAAAACACAATAATTCAAGGTTCACTTGATTTAAGACTGTACCGAGCGTAGCCTGCATAGGTGTACGTTGCCGAAAGCCGTGGAAAACACAACCCTAGGTTCGTTTTTTTCCTAGCTTCATTTGGAAAACCGACCAGCGAAGTGGGCGAAGATCCGCTAGTAACTCATAAAAGTAAAATGGAAAAATATTTCTTAAATACAGCGTGCGTGATTTTAAGTAAAATAGGAAGTTACGTTGGATTACAGAAACAAATAATGAATTTTAATTAGAAAGCACTGATTAATGAAGGAACAATTTTTAACGATTAATTTTGACAGAAAAGTTCAAATCGCAGTCTACTTAAGCGTGTTTATACTAAACTGTATTGAGTTAGAGTTTCTTTTTCATTGAAATTAACATTGTACCAACCATGTGTAATAAATGTGGAGTTACCGGGATAGTCGAATTATCCAGGTGTCACGTTATCGAGTTCCATTGTATATTAACCACAATATTTAACAACCAATTCGTATAAAGTGCTTATATTTTAAATTTTGCACATTTTTCACACCCTTTTAAAAGGATTTCAATATCATTTTATATAAAATGTTGCTATTGCGGAAGAATATACATGTATGCTTTAATTATGCTTTAAGTATGCTTTAATTATTCTTTCAAAAAAATTAAATAAAATAAAATAAAATAAATAAAGAATCGCTTGCGTCCATAAAATATTTTAATGAAACATAATAAAGTTAATTAAACTGCAAAAAGTTAAAAATTGAAGCTATAACAATATTTACTTGCGGAAGACAAAGTAATTAGCTTTTATACTTTAAATTTAAACTTAAACAGAAAAAAAATCAAGACCAAGTACATTAACCAATTAATAAAATATTTTTTTCTAAACGCAATTTACATAACACAATAATAATTATAATAATAAAAATAAACCACATTCTTATTTTATTTTATTTTATTTTATTTTTATAAAATCAGCGCTTTGAGGAGTTCCTAAAACACGTAATTTAAAAATATTATAACACATTGAAATATAAAAAGAAAAGCCAGAAGCATAATTTTTTATACGTTTCTGTCATATGTGATACATAAATTCATTGACCATCTCAGGTTTAGTTATTATAAAATTATCCGTATTTAAATAAAAATAACTTCTAATAAAACCCTTCAATATGTATTAAAGAATGAAAAAAAAAAGAAACAAAAAAACAGTTGTATCAATATTTGCTCATGACTAATAAAATTTATAATATTTAACGAGTAAAAAAAATTTTCATCTTCGGAAATTAGATAAAAACAGAAAAACTCAGAATAGAATACATAAAATATTTAATAAAGGCAAATTATCTTTAAGATCGCTTGCATAATACGCTCATGAAAAATTATTGCATTACTTTTCAAGAAAGTGAGTTATATTAAATTATTTTTGGGAGCATCTATTTTTTGACAGTAAGATGTCGAATAATGTAAAAACATAATTATAGAATCGTTAAAATCATATTTCAATAATACTGAAGACTAAATTTGTTCAGGATCTATTTCTGCTATCGCATTAGTACTAAACTTTCCTCTGATTTAGTAAAACATGAATTACTCATAAAACACGACAAAATTTATTAAAATATAACAATTCCGATAACCAACGATACTTGTTCATTAATAATAGTGTTTTTTGTACTTCGAAAGTATAAACAGTAATTAAGCGAGTAATATAATAATGCTTTTCTATTAGGAAAATAAATGAAAATTTCAAAACCATAAAAATTTAGAAAATAATTGCATTAGATATTCGTGAATTTCTTAATTTTTTTTCTCTTTTGAATTATATTTTTAAACAGTAAAAGATCGAATCACTGTGAAATCGAAATAATACATAAAAAAAATCACGATAATTTAGTACGCTTTAAAAGTATAATAAATAACACATAAACAGAATTATACTTGTTGAAACAGTTGTTATTGTGGTTATCATAAACTTTATTCAAACTTTATTCTAATCTTTTAATATTATACGCCAAAATGTATTGGAACAAAACACGTTTACAAAAAGCAGATGCATCAATTTTTGTTTACGACTAACAAAAATATACAATATTTAGCGAGTGAGATAACCTTATTTATACATTAGAAAATTTTATTAAAAGAGAAATTAAAATAGGATTGTATAAATTAATTTAATAAAAATAATCATTTTTAAGGTTATTTAGAAAACATTCACATGACAAGTTATTTTACGGTTTCAAGTCAGTGTTTTCTATATTTTTAAAACAGGCATGTATTCAACGATGCTTAATTTTGAGTATGAATATTTCTTATTAGTAACCTTCGTTTTAATTATCCATAATAAATTATTACAAAAGATTACTAAAATTACTATTCGTAAATTCACACAGTGTTAAAAACTCAATATAATAAATCATAAACATCATATTTTACTAATTTTTTATAGTACCTGAAACACAGATCTAGTGATTACCAAACTGCTTTATGATCACATATATTGTTTATTATATATATATATATAAAGAACAACAAAACATGATTAAAATTAATTAAAGTAGAAAACATTTATAAAAAGATTCTACAAAAAATGTTGTTTTGGACAATAAAAATTTCTATTACTTAAGAAGCAAATAATAATAATAATAATAATAATAATTAATCAAGCTATTGTATTAAAAAATTACATTTAAACCGGAAAATATGAATACCTTTTAATATTAATAACTATCTCCATTATCTCCTTCGTTTCCTTAGGATGCAGAATCATTTTACTTTTCAAGCCAGTACTTTGAGATTTTCTGAAAGCACTTATTTTTAAATAGTCACATCACTGTGAAATCAAAATCGTAAATCACGAGCATCATATTTTAATACGCTTTTATTGCAGCTGAAAAATAAACCCATTGATCATGCTTAGTTTCCGCCTTTTTAAGATTTCTATTTAGCACATCAATAAAGCTCTTCCATCGAACATAAATCATCTTAAAAGAAAGGCTTTTTTCGTCTGTTCTTCACAAAGTCTGTTACTATTTAAACCAGACGATCATGTTTCTGTTACATTAATCAAAACTGGAATGAAGTTTTCTTTTGTTGAAATAAATGAGTAGAGTCCACATGTTCTTGAACTTAATGGATTTCAAGTATAAGCTCTTATCATGGATGTGTGATATTTTTTTTAACAGTAGTTATTTTTAAGTACTTTTAAGTGCTAAATTCACCATATTTAAAATATTTCAGTTGCAAAAAATATTTTGATGACTTTTAAGATTATTGAGTTAACACATTAAATGTTCTTAGAGGCTAATATTAACGCGAAATGGCAAAAGTTAATTTGTGTACTTAATGGAATACATAAATATAATCTAGTTTTATACTTTACACTACAGCAAATATAATGTAATATATAAAACTGGCATGTTCTTGAACTTAGTGCATTTTAAGTACAGGGTAGTATTTTTTATGTGTGATACATTCTAAATTTAACACCCGTTATTTTTTAATACTTTTAAGAACTATGTTCACCCTATTTAAAATATTTCAGCTGCAAAAAATATTTTGATGACTTTTAAGATTATTGAAGTATCACATTAAATGTTCTTAGAGGCTAATATTAATGTGAAATGGCAAAAGTTAATTTGTGTATTTACTGGAATACATAAATATAATCTAGTTTTATACTTTACACTACAGCAAATATAATGTAATATATAAAACTGGCATGTTCTTGAACTTAGTGCATTTTAAGTACAGGGTTGTATTTTTTATGTGTGATATATTTTTAATTTAACATGCGTTATTTTTTAATACTTTTAAGAGTTAAGTTCATATTTAAAATATTTCAGACGTAAAAAGTATTTTGATGACAATGTCAGATTACTGAAATCTACTACCGTAAAATGTTCGTAGAAGTTTAATAATAGCAAGCATGAGAGTAAATATTAATGTGAAATGTGAAAAGTTAGTTTATGTATTTACCAGTTTAAACTATTTTTTCAATGTATGTATTAAATTGTAATGCTACATAGTTTAAGATATCATTAAACTATAGTAATTATTTTTAATACTATAATTACTATAGTTTGAGAATATTGAGAGTTTAAGAATATTGAAAATTTTCAGAATACTGAGTAAACTTATAAAAATGTTCTCAAAGATTAAGAACATGAGAGTAAAATAAAAGTAAAAAATCAAAAGTTGATTTGCGTACTTTCCGGTTTAAACACTGTTTTCAGTGTATGTATAAATTTATATTTCTACATAAATTAAGATATCTTCAATTTATATTACTTATTTTCAAGCATTTTTTTTATGAATAAATTTGACGTATTTAAAATATTTCAGTTGTAAATAATATTTTAAATTAGTTTTTGAGAATATTAAGAAAACCCATAAATTTGGTCTCAGAGTAATGATCGAAAAATCAAAACTTAACTTGTGTATTTAAACTGACTCAAATGCTATGGTACAGTGTAAACGTAATTTCGTAATTCTACGTAACTTAAGACTTTAATTTTAATATTACTAATATTCTTTTTATTTTTAGTTTTACAATTTCAATTTGCAGAAAGATACCATGATAAACAAATTTTATTATACGGTTATACAATTGTAAAATAAAAACAGCAAAATGAATTTTATTCTTTGTATATCTATAAGTTTTACAAGCAATGTTCAAACTGAGATGAGTACAATTAATTTTTAAATCAGTTTAGATTTATTTAGAAATTTCTACTTCAGTATTTTTTTATTTTATTGACTGACCTGATGAATTCCGTGATTTTTCTTCTGCGACTATTCTTCGAATAGCTGAATTCGATAAGGTTGCACCTACACCAATTTTTACTTTAAATAATTCATGTGAATTTACATGATTTTTATTATTTTACATGATTTTTATGATTTTATATGGCTTTACATGACATTACATTACTTTTATGATTTTACATCTACATGATTTTTTAAACAACCAATGAGTTTCAAGTGAGTCATCACTTATGATCAATTGAGAGTTTGAAATTTTATACATAGTTCGAAGTGCACACTTTCGTTTGTTTCAACAAAGAGTGTTGAGCAACACGAGCGTGAACGTTCTGAAATACGGTGCTATTTGCCAAAGAGTGTATGTTCAAAGTCGGAAGTCATGTTGAATTGTATTTAAATCAAAAATTGATGAGAATGGAACGCTTCTTTGTGATTTGGATTCCTCAGTATTATAAAGTAATACTTTGGTTAGAAGCTAGGAACACAATCTTTTAACAGAAACTATTTTGATATAAGCATTTAAAGGAACATACTATATAGAAGGAGGTGGATCAAAATCGATGCGTGGCGATAGTTTATTATTATTATTATTATTATTATTATATTTCTAAGAACTAAGCGATCCATTCGGTGGGCTTAGCTACTTGAACAGACAATATCTTACCTATCATACAGTTTTTCAAAGGATGTTAACATTAAGATTAATTTTATTTGTTTATTTTTCCGGTATTAGTTGAGGAAAACTAATAAATAAAAACAAATAAAAGATAATTTTAATAACGATAGAATGCAGGATGATGTGTGTTTTTCGTGAAAGAATGTGTATTTATAATCGAAAGTTATTTATGTGGCGAAAAATCATGTAAACATTTGATTTGGGTTATTCTTTAAATTATATTTGTTATTGAGAGTAAAAATAAACTTTACGTTATATTTCAGTTGGTAACATTCCGCTGTATTATAAAGTGAAATTTTCACAAAAGCAAAGAAGATAATTTTTCAATAAAAGCTATTCTGATATTGATGATCAAATGAACATGCCAAGATTTAGATCAAGGTGAAATACTAATGTAAATGTAAAATTACATTTTTGTAGGCTAAACTATTTTTAATCTGAGGATTCTATATACATTTTGAATTCGCACGACATTTTTATAATTTAGTTTTCTCATAGTACACGGAATATATTAAATGAAGACTGCAGGATAAATAATTACAGGCCAGATTATTTTTTAAATATTTACAATCATTTGTTTAACTATAATTAATACTAAAAAATCAATATATGTAATATATAGTTTTCTTATAGTCTCTTTCAAACTAAGATTTGCGTTTGAATGCTAAATCCCTCTAATGATTTTATATATTTTTTCCTTGTCTACGATTTTGAATATGAATGTATAGAAAATTTAAGTAAAATGTTTCAAAAGCACACGAAATAAATTAAAGTAGGCTAAAGGAAAATGATTAAGAAAAAAATTCTTTTTGGAAGTTTAATAATCATTTGATTTAATATAATTAATTCTGAAAAACTTAATTTATTCACTATCGGGAATTCTAATAGTTTTCAACCATTTTCAACTTCAAGATTAGGTAAGAATACACAACCCTTCTGATAATACTTTAGCTTTTTTCTCACTCAGTATCTGAAATATATATATATATATATATAAACTTAAGTAAAACACTCTAAAAGTACGTTCAGCAAATAAACTGAAGGTTATAGAATAAATGATTGAGAAAAAAAGATATTTTTGAAAGTGTCATAATCTTTTGTTTAATAAAATTAATTTAAAAAAATTGAATATCTATGCAGCATCTAAAATTTTTACAGAATTCAATCATTTTCAACCTAATGATTGTACATAATTACTTAGGGGATAAATGATTATCGGTCAAATTATTTTTGAAAGTTTTATTATCACTTGTTTTAATTTAATTTATTCTAAAAAAATATTTTACGCACTATCTAGAATTCTTATAGTTTTTAATTTCATTAGTCGTTCGTAATTCTCAGGTTTAAAAATATGAAGATTGAATACGACTGCTGAATTAGTCTGATATTTTTATAGTTTAGTTTTTTAAATCTAATTTTTGGGGCAAAGATGTATATAATGTTTAGGCAAAAACGAAAACGCACAAAAAGTTTTCTGAATAAACTGACCGAAGGCTATAGAATAAATGATTAAGGGACAAATAATTTTTGAAAGTTTTATAATCATTTGTTTTAATATAATTAATTCTGAAAAATTTAATTTATGCACCATCTAGAATTTATTTTCCACGGTAAATATGATTATCCTAAAACCACACATTTCTTTAATAAAAATCAAATTAAAAAATAATTTAATTCACATCCTACAAGAAAAAACTCATTTTCATTTTAGATTTCTCAAGAAAGAAATAATGAAGACAATATTTGCTTTTATAATAGAGGGGACGATTTTTATGCTAAGACTGGTATAATTATCAAGAAATAATGAAAGTTTTCAAACTCACTTTCTTCAAGAAGATTAAAAGTAAATCACTTTCAAACTTTGATAAGGTCCATTAGTTAGTTTGTGAAAAAAAGGGTTTTTTTTTATATGAGAAAATATTTTTGGAGGCACTGTTTTATCGTCTATTTGAGATTATCATAAGGAACTTTTTATGAACTTTTGCAAAAATGTTCTTTCATCTTGATAAAATCTTTTTGTAATAAATTAATACTCTCTCTGTGAATTCATTCTGTAAGTAATCTGCATTTCTATAAATTTTCATCAAGGAAATTTTGATTGCTTCAGTTGCAATTGAACATGAACATTGTTTGTTTAATCTCTCTATGCGTTACGATATACAAACGAAATTTTTGAAAATAAGAATGTAACTAGAGCAGATGAAAAAAAAAACAGTTTTACAACATTTTGAGCATTTTCGTATTAAGAATAGAAGAAAAATGAAAAAATATATAGTGATGAAAATCCGGTCTTGTCATGCCGTAGCTTTGAATTGAACATCTCTTCCCCTATATCAGAATAAGTATCTATTTCTAAGAAATCTTAAACATAGATCTAAATACAATAAAAATAGTCACTCTTAGATTTTGAATAATAAATAGGCAAGGCCTTTACAGGGACAAATATGCACGATTTTTGTTAAATACACCAGTGCCCTTATAAATGAGTAGCCACATACATACAAGGCACATGCTCAGATAGGAAGTTTTTGTCCAAACTATGGCAGCTCACATTATAGATAGAGCCTAGTCGAATTTACTTATATGAGTTATACAAATAAACAAACACTAGTTTGGAGATAATGGCATGCTTGTTAAATGCAAGGTAAGGGCAAATTTGTCAAGTGTTTGTTTAAAATACTTTTAACCAACAAAATTCTATTGGTAATATATCACTACTCTATTATAAAGGCACTCTAATTAGTCAAAGAAATTTAGACACCTTCATTATTTTTGAGCAGAGAAATATAAAAAATACAAGGAGAATTTAAAACTTAGTCAAATAACAAAGCAATTAAAATAAGTGTCCCTGTAGTTGCAGGTTTAATCTTTGACGAACTTTAAACTAAGTGAAAAATAACTGTATTTAAAATCAATTTTCAATTTCGATTTTAAAGAAAATACTGATAAATCATCTAGAATAAAGTAATATATAATCATATGGTCATGGTAACAGTTTACATTAATCAATGAAAATTAAGATGATACTTAGTGCAGTTCAATATAGGCAGGTAAAACAACGTATTAAACACAAGATATTTTCTTATTATTGCGGACAAGTTTTGGTAGTAGCATTCAGAGTACTGTCATCAGTGCAAAGAATAATGGTATTTTCCTTGTATATATGGAGGAGACGCGGATTCGAGAGATAAACTCATTGATCAATAGAATTATAGGAAATTACAGGATGCGACAGTATTTGAGAACGCATATTATAGGTGAAATACCATCCTGTACGTCATAGTTATAGATCCTTTTCGTTATATGTAAATAAGTCAAAACCTAGACTAACTCAGGAAATGAAGAGGCATTCTGTCGTTGCCTCATTGGCTGCAGGCCACTCCAATTTACACATTGCAGCATTCGTGAAACTTGCCTGGTCGTTTTTCTTTACAATAAGGGGTGAACTGAAGAATGCCAGTGTTGGTGTGGGCACCAATTCATAAAGGAAACGATATTGTCGGCGATCTGATATTATCAGGTTGGCGAAATTTGTCTGTTATATCGATAAAAATTCTAGGAAGTTGATGCGGGCACTTTCTAGGGAGCTGGAGGTTGATGAGGCCACCATCCGACATTCATAAAAACCTTCATTAGAAGTCGTACGCGATGAGGAGAGGATAGTTCATGTCCGTGAGAACCACGGATAACCGCCTGACCAAAGACAAGCGCCTCCTGAACAAGCTGAAACGCCCAGAGGAGCCAGGAATGCTTTGTTTTCCTCCGATAGAAAACTTTGTCCAGGTCCAGAAAGTGAGCCGAAAAAAGATCGGTGACTGTGTAAAATCCACAAAGTGGTTCCCGCCATCATGCACAAAAAATTTCCAGCCTCGTTGATGATTGCAGCAAAGGACGTGATGACTTCGCATTTCTTTCTTGAAGTCCCATTTCTTTCCAAAGTCAACGCTTTTGCTTCTACCGAGGTGTTAAAGCTCTGGATTACTTTTGTAGTACGTGGGAGGCAGTACCTTTAACAACAAGATTCCGTACCATCACATAGAGCCCATACAACCCAATAATTGATAACCGAAAATTTTAATGACCAAATTATCCTCAACTTTTGGTCCCGCAGCTCCCCAGATGTTTAACCGATTGACTATTACACTGTAAAAAAAAATCCGTCAAATTTACGGCAAAAACTGCAGGCAGCAATGTTGCCAGCAGTTATTACGTAAAAATAGCAGTAAAAATCGATGTACATTTTATCGCATATTTTCCGTCTTTTCAACGGTTATAAATGTAGTAAATTTCACAGCCATTTTTCCGTACAAATTACCACAAAAAGTTCTGTAATTTTAACAGTCCTATTTCCGTACAAATTATCACAATAGCTGCTGTAATTTTAAAAGCCATATTTTTTTTTTAAATCATTGATTTTAATCAACTTTCATTTTTAGATGACTGTTAGAATAGTCATAAAGTTCATCGCTTGTTTGAAAAACATTGGAATTCATTATTTTATGTATAGAAGTTCAATCCCATATAAAACATTTCTTTACTGCTTTGTATATGATATATGTAAGAATTCAGAATTTATTAATAGGAATTTTTTTAATGTGGCAAAACTGAGACATCAAATATTCATTATAATACTATGTGTAAATACATTATATATAGAGAGAGTATATTTGTAGTACTAAAAAAAGAAACACTTCAATTCTGAAGGGCGAGAAGAATTTAGATAATATATATATATATACATTTTAGATAATTGGACTAGAATTACAAGCTTACGTTTATCTAATACAAATATAAAATACCATTTGTAATTAAACACTGATATATAAGCAATGCAGGCTCCTAAGCGTAAGTCAAGAAACACACCATTTTGCTCGCTTTCGCCGTCGCGCGGGAAAGAGCACGTACTTTTGAATAGAAGTTCCTTGCGCAGATCATGCTAGTAAAATGTCTTTGCGCGCAGGCGCCGATTAGAAAATGAATGATGTGATCTGATTGGTTGTTCGCATGAAAGGATTTTGAAAGCGAAAACGCTGGTTAAATCTACTGTTATATTTGCGGTATTTTTACATACGGAAATATTACGTTGCGATTTAGTGGAATAAATGCAGTGAATTTGACAATCATTTTTTACAGTGTACGTATGGGGGTGGTTGAGAGCGATTACAATAGGCATCCACACAACACTGTTGCGGCTCTCAATGCATCCGTTGTACATCCGTCAGTGCATCCGTTGCGTATCTCAATGCATCCGCAATGACAAATATTCCCAACAACCCTCTGATTATTGCCTGCAGTCGGTTTCGACAGCGTGCAGAGGCTGTTATTGCGGATGACGGTGGATGCAATAAATCATCTCATCCTGTTTGCATATGTGGTCAACTGTACAGAATGTTAAAATGTAAAAAAATGCTATATCTCTAGTGGCTGTTCCTGTTTGAATGTAGGCGTGATTTTATTCTCTAATTTAAAAAAGTATTAAAAAAAAAGCAAGCAATGTTACCGTAAACAAGAAGCTTACAAATAGGCCATTGCAAAACTTTACTAGGAGAGGAACCACACCTTTGACTTTTACCCTCTAACGCCCATGGTAGCATATATACTACGCTACCACCACTGTTTCTAATTAAGTAGATTTTTTAACCCAGATATTCCATATTCATTCCAGAAATTTAAAACAGCAATATTTACTTCATTTAATAACAGTCCGAACAGTTGATGTCGGTTAAGGGGCTTCCGAGTTGCTATCAACTTTACGCCCAGTCTATTGTGAGTAGAATGTCTTGTAAAAATGAGCCGTTTGGAAAAGTTAAAATACTTTAATGAGCAATTAAAAAAGAAAAGAAGAAAAATTTAAATAATGGTAAAAAATAAATATGGAATTCATAGTAAAACAAAAGAGATTAAGGATAGAGTCTGAAAAAAAGAAAAATATAGTAAAATGGTATAGCTGTAGTAAGTTTACTATTGATAAAAAATAACAACATTCCGTCATTGAATAAAACTAAATTTATTATTAAAATTTTCTGGTATGAATTCAGATTTTCAGAATTACGGAATTTCTATAATGTGTTCTAACCATGGGAATTAGAGGATTAACTCAGCTAAAGCTACTTCAAAATATATTTCTGTATTTGACCTTAACATTTTTTTAACATTACATGCCTATATAATTCCTAAAAATATTGTTAATTGCGATTTTTCTATTTCCCCATTTAAGATTGCTAGAAATAATGTAAAAAAAATAAATAATAAATAAATTTTAACTGTAATTTTCCCAATTTAGAAGTTCTAATGGCAATTCTTGTTCCAAACACCCTGTATTTTAACATTACAATTTATGAAACACACAGAAATAAGAAACAACCACGATGCATTTTAAGAAAACAGAATAATTTAAAATGCAGCGGCGAATAGCGAGTTACATTTTTAATTTATATCCCCGTAAGAACTTTTAAAATAAATCCATGCTTACATCACACCACTAATTTGAAAATTATATCCCGTGACCAAACATGGCACTTTCAAAATTAACCTTGCATAAATTGCGACAGAACCCAGATGTATGGAACCAGACAAGGAATTACTTGCTGGATAATTACTCAAAGCACCACCATCAATATATGTCACCAGCTGGATTATGAACCTCCAGGAGTGTCCAGATACAATAGAACCGGTACTAGCCTGCCGGACAAAGTGATGTTTTTATTAATGATGTGCTGCATCTCTGAGACAGGCAAGTTAAAATCTTTAATAAACGGACTTAAACAGGGCGCCACTTTCCTGTCAGGTGTGCGGAAAGAGAATTTAAACTTGCCTTAATCCTGTATTTTCGTGTAAACGAGAACTGCTTAATTGTGGTTTAGTATGTTGAGTATAATTAAAATGTATACTCCTATTTTCGATTTCAAGAAAATTGTAGAACAAGGTTTTATAAAAGTCACTGCTTGTTTCCGAAATGAGACAGTCCGAGAAATCATAATCTTTTGAGGGATAAAGAAACCGCTTTATGAAAATATGAATGACTAAAACTTAGTTGATCCAGGCAACACTGAATTTTAAGGAAACAAACGGGACATTTTAATGTTTTAACGGATGAGTTGCTCATTTTAATGCTTTATCTATGTTACTGTTAGTTTAAAATATAACTCCATCCATGATATTGGGAGTTTGGGCGAAATATATTTTTTTTATGTTTCTAACTTAAACGTTGGAATATGGCAATGGTAATGATTTCAATGATTTTACTTGTGTCTATAATTCATGCTATTAAAAATATCACTATGAATATTTATTTGTTTAATAACATTATATATAACATTATGCAATTTATGTAGTATAAAATGGTGCAGTTTACGAAATGCAAATTAATACAATATCTGAGATGTAGGTTCCTCATTTGTAAATATGTTTGTGTATTTAAAGCATTAATAACTTTTATGTAATTCAATGTAATTATTCTGTGATTTATGAAGAAAAATGTAATTTCTGGAAAATCCCATATTGTCCAGTCATTTTAGATAGTAACAACTGAAATATAGCCGCTTCATCGCCAATAATTTCCTCAATTTTCCCGATATTTGATTGGTCTTTTTTATGTAAGTTGCCCTATACAGTTCATTACCACAATTTTATAGAAAAGTTATGTTATCATTCGCACATGCGTAGTAAAATATTTCATGCAAATTCTCATATTTTGTCAAATATGAAATATATTAATTTTCTAATTCTAGTATGATATTTTTACTGCACTTTGTCAGGTTGTGTGAAAATGGCGTTAAATTTGGTTGGAAACCCTGCATGTCATAAAAACAAACTTGCGTAATCTTTTTTGAATTTTTAAAAGAAACGTGTATGTTTTCATGAATTTACGTGCTATTCTTACACAATTATATACACACGTTATAAAGGCCTATTTAGTTATTTGTTACAGCTATAGATCAGTTCCAGCTTTTTATGATACAAGTTATCGCAGATATTAACTTTTTTTTTTTAAATTCAATTTGTTGTTGTTCCTCTAATTGCCCTCTTGACAAAATCTGCAGTAAAAAATGTGAAGTAAAATATGTTCTTTACATTCCTGAAATTCAAGAATCATTTGTCAAGTATCTCTAAAGATTTCAACAAAAAATCTAAACTCGAAAGTGTCCGGATCGTTTTGATCAAATAGTGTATTAGTAGTACTCACGTGCGTAATTCTTCCTGTCGGATGTTACAGCTTTAGAATATATGCAAATGAATGTGACAAATATCTTTTTATGAGCTACATTTAATAATTACTGTTACTGATGAAGAAAAATTATGTAAACCGTTAATCAAGTTCTAAATATAGTAATTAGTTTTCAATAAAGCAGTAAATACGAAAGGAAATCCTCTTGAGTTTGGAGATTTTTAGGAAGTACTTACATTGCATTTTGAAAGAGTTAATGTACTATTTCACTTCGCCAAAATGCATTTAGTCAGTCGGATTTTCTATGAATATTATAACTAGGGCTTTCTCTGAATAAATACAGAATCTTCCATAAAAAAAATTAATTAATATTCAGAATAAATTTACTTTTACATGAAAGTTTTCTATTCATATAGTTTTCGATATTCTGAATCTGCTTACAAATAAGAATTGACTCCTGTGTTTAGTTTATATTACGTTTACGAAAAAATACGGAGGATTCGATATTGGTAGTAATATTTTAGCGATCTACTTTCAAAATTTTAATAAATTTGTTGCACGCAATATTAATTTAATTATTGAGTTGATCAAAAGGAATTGAATGAAGTTGAAATTATAGCTCTATAAAATGTTTCTGATATCTGTTTTTGGAAATTCCGTATAATAGCATATTAACTGCACATTTATTCGTGACATGCACGCAATATTAATTTAATTATTGAGTTGATCAAAAGGAATTGAATGAAGTTGAAATTATAGCTCTATAAAATGTTTCTGATATCTGTTTTTGGAAATTCCGTATAATAGCATATTAACTGCACATTTATTCGTGACATGATAAACTGGATTCAGAACGTTACACAAATAATAAAACTTGAGATAAATTATGCATCAGAAAACTAAAATTTGCGGAAATTTTTCATCGTGCCAAAGTAAAAGTTGAAGATATGAACTACACTACTTATAGTTGATGATTGTCTGATAATAAAGCTGTAAGAAACAACCAATCGCTTATTAACTATAAGATTTATTATCTTATTCCGAATGTGTACATTTTCAAAGAAATTTTGAAGTCGGTCTATTTATTATGGAAGTATTTAATTACAATATAAGTTGTTACCTCAATTAGCCTTAGATAGATGTACAGACCTATCAAAGCTTTTGCAGATTATGTTCTCATATTCAATTTGTATAATTTAATAAATACACGTTATTAATTTCAGTTGATAAATTTTTTTAGTTTAATATATCTAATAGAATACAATTCAAATTATTTATTATATTACTGTAAACTTCATGCAGTATTTACTTTTGTACTCATTGTATTGTATTATCAAGTAAAGATACCAGATTAGTTTGACGCAAATTTAAAATAATATATTTTTAATCCTTTTCTTAATATAAAAAGACAAATGGACATTAGCAATATATTTTTTTTTATATTAAAGAAAACCCATTTGCAGTCTTTTAAATTTGATCTATAGTAATGGGTTGATACCACCAAAATGTTTAGATTCCTCTAATCAAACTAATGCATGTGCTAATAAATTTCATAAATATTTTTAATTAGTTATAATAATAAAAGCTTTCTCCATTGCGTTCCTTCAGAAGATAGAAAAAGGTTTGTGAGAGCAGAGTAAGGTATTGGCACATAAATTATTCCTCTAAGCGGGAGGAATGCAGCTAGAGTGGCATAAAAAATCGGCTCTTCATACCATTCCTTCATTTTATCATTTCCCCCTTCTTATTTATCCCCCTTTCAACTGGGGTGCTTTATTTATGGATAGAACAGGATTGTAAATTTTCGATTTCCTCCCTGTTCACCAAAACAACTCTTACTTCAACCGATAGGGAAAAAAAATGAATAAAAATTATGTAGATAGATCGCACTGTTCTCGTGCTCGCTCTTTTGTAATCGTAGCTATTTATTTATCTTTGAAACCCTATTGTTTGCGGTGAGTCGACCGCATGGATTGTTTTCGATTATTAATAATTGTTAATAATCATGTTGATAGCTTAGGATAGATGACGGACGCCTTTTTGCGTGTAATAGTTTAATGGACGACTCACGGTTGGTCATGAATGAATGGGAAATATACTTTTTTTTTACCCGCGCTGGTGTATAAAAGAGCCGCTTAGGACTTTTATTTTCATTTCGGGAGATCACAATCAAAAAATCACCATCATTATTAAGAATTTATCACTTGTATCAGATACGGATGTACATGATTATAAAACATAAATTTAAGAGATTGACCGCTGCTGTTCAATTAAAAGGGCATGAACTGCGCTTGTATAGTGTTGTATACCAAAGACCACTAAAGTTACATGACTACTTGTAATAAATATTTGCTGAAAATATATGTGCACATATGTATATTTCCATTAAATCAAACTTCTGCCATAATAATAGATATTAAATATTTTAAAAAAAGTACGCTATCAAAAGACACATTGTTAAGTGTGACGTACAACTATGTATTGGTACAAGCTTTTATGAATTGCGTCCGCGAAAAACTAATATTTTTTACATACAAACAATATTTGGTAACAAGTTACGTAAATTATCAGAAAATTACTGTATATTCCGACGTATAAGACGACTGGCAAATAAGTTTAGACATAAATTTCACTCAAAATTGGTGCATTAGCATATATCAACCCCATAACACTATCTCCAAATTATAAACTTTTTATGGTGTAGATTTTGAGAGCCCTCCAGAAAAAAAAATGTAAACGTATAAGAAAGACTCTTTATTTATGCCATTTTGCGAGATATCTATCGATATATACCAAAATATATGGCAAATAGTGTATATTAAAATGTGTATATGCATTGGAAAATAGAATACTCTCGGCTATTAATCGGCAATACTGAAATTTTTTAATTGTATAAGATTGAAGACGGATATTCTTTTTGATAAAATGTTATTCAAATAGAATAATAAGATAATAAATGTGAATATACGAAGCAGTCATGTGTCTTCTTTTCCAAGTGCCCGAATTACAAAAATTCTTTACCAAATTAAAAAAAAAAAGCTGACTTTATGAATTTGTTATAATAACCTTATAATATTACTTGTGGAATATTCTTCTCTTCTTGTTATTTAATACATATATATATGTTCATAATTGTACGTGTTTTTATGTTATACGCATAGCATGTGGTTTTAAATTTACATATGTCCCAAAAGCAATGCGCATGCATTGTTTAAAATTTTTCTCGCAGAAGGCGATATTTCATTGCGATATTTCATTTAAAAGTTGGTGAATTTTGGCAGCGTTCGTGTTTTTCTGATTGGAGACGTTAAAAACTCATGAGAACAAAACTTGCGTATGATATCATTAAAAATCGTATGAATACGAACACAGATAATCTGAACTTCCATTTTGTTCATGTGCAGACAATAAGGTAAACAAATTCCTCCGAGAAATCTAAGAGCAGATAATTATGAAAAATTGCTTGCGGTGAGATCTAACATCGTTAATTAAATCTTCAAAATCCAATTAAAATGCAAAAC
Source organism: Maratus michaelseni (assembly GCA_963931845.1). Taxonomy (NCBI): domain Eukaryota; kingdom Metazoa; phylum Arthropoda; class Arachnida; order Araneae; family Salticidae; genus Maratus; species Maratus michaelseni. The sequence continues at coordinate 161,730,346 of OZ007594.1, read as the reverse complement.
ACCAAAACTCGAAGATAATTAAAATTGAAAACAAAACAGAAGAACTTGCATAATATGCATCTTAATAACTTCCATCGTTTCTTTCAAAATGCTCTGAACCATAAAATTCCCAGGCGAACCTTATTTTTCGAATGCTGCCGCCACTGGGAGAGGATAGGGATACCAGGTGAGGCTTTAATCAAATTACCACACACTCTGTCGAACAAAGACAGACATCCCCCCGTCCCACTCGCCTTAGAATAAATGAATAAAAGGTCCTTCTGAAGGAGGAACAACATTCCCAGAGTTAAGCCCCGAGTGAAGTAGCGCAGCCCTAAGTAAGCCCTAGGGACAAAATCAATTTACACTCGCCAGAACTCGTAGGTAATGAAAGACAGATTGGTGTCAGTTGAATGAAATCAATTTGAAGTGTTTTACTGGCATCCAGTTTAAGTTTCAGAGTGAAAACCAATTAATTTGAAGGAAAAATAGAGCTGTAAGGGTGTTTTCAAAATGATTTTTCAAGGTACCCAAAGAGGGAATCGGAGTGTTTGAAACGTATTTGTTTTTGAATTTTCGGGATTTAAATGACATTGTTCGTTAAGAAAATAAGGCGGTATATCAGTAACTCTTTTCTACTTTATAATGCCCGTGCGTTCTTATAAAACAGCTTGGCCTTTTGTCAGACTAACAGCTTAGTATAACTTTAAAGTTTCAAAGAATTCCCGCAAACATTTCACATTCTTACGAAGTGGTACAAATAAAGATTTGCGAGATAGAGCTAACACATTGACTTTCAAAGTAAATAAATCTTAATGTATAACTTTGTGATTCCGTCTTTATTTACAATAGTAGCCGCTGCTTATGAGAATTACAGTTTTAATTGATCAGCCCTTTTATCGCTTCGCGACGAGCGTCCTTTACAGATTTTTAATTTTCTATCGCCGTTTTTTTTTTTACCTATAAAATTTTACGTTTTTTAGTCACAAAAATGCTTTGATTAAATACGGTAAAATATCCTATTAAAAATTACTGGTAGGAATAATCAAGGATTCTCAGCACTTCAAGCGTAATGAATGAGCAACGCTTGTCGCGAACGTCTTAATGAATTTAAGCTGTGAGGACAATTGGAAAATCCTAACATTAGACTTGTCGTCTGATTGTTATTAAGGCATTAGACTGGTGTGCTGGACCGAATTTCATCGCACAAATATAAAACATTTAAATCGCGATTAGTGTGCAGATTTTAATAAAGTTAAACGTTAAAGGGATTATGTATATATTTTTAGAAATTTTAAAGTACCGTATCTTGTGGTTACTTGCTTCCAGATGGGGGCCACTTCAACCGAAATCCATTGTTTTAAATCAGTCCTGAGTCATTGTTACTAGTTAGTGCTGTTATCTGTAGCAGTATTGGTGAATGACGCCAATACTCAACACAGTAGAACGAAGACTGACATAATAAGGCATGTTTTTCGTTTTGGGTCCCAGTAACCGCAAATTACGGAACATACATTTTTGGATACGTTTATGGGCGCCAGTGATAACTCGTCAAATCTTGTTTCAATTGGCATCATTTGAATGGCAACTTTTTACGTGAGATTTTGTTATTTGTATTGATATGTTTGTGTTTACGTATTTTATTATGATTATATTTTAGCTATTTTTAAGTAAGTGTTTTAAGATATTATATTGCATTGATAAAATATTGGCTAGTTGTTATTAGCTAATGTTAAAAGATTGGCGAAAAAAAGATGGTTGGCGAGATTTAAAAAAAAATTGTAATCGCTGGTGCTTGGCTAACATGAAAATACCAATTTTTGCCCAGTATGAGAATTAATAACTATTATGTAATGTCTTGTCTATTTACTTCTCAGAAAGCTTTTACAATCTTATAAAGGTAAGTGTTTCAAAGTTAAGTTAACGCATTTTTTTAACAATATATTGGCTTTCAGGTTAAACAGGTCCTGATGCATAACTTTGTGATTGCTCTTATACTCTAAACACTTGCCGCTGCTTTTGAGAATTAATGATTAAACGAATCGGCCGTTTAATAAATCTAATCCCTCGGAAAAAGAAAAAATAGAAAATTTTAAGTGTTAGGCTTTCTGTGTCTAAATGGAATTTTAATGCAGAAATGTATATAATTTAAATTGCGATTTGTATACATCAGTCAACGAACGTAATCCTGATAAGAACTATATATAATATTTTCAGAAGTAAATACATATTTTCCCCAGTGGCAAAATTAATAACTTTTAAGCATCATCATCTCTACTTTTTTCCTTCAATATTAAAAAAATAATAATTTGAAATGAATATAGGTAAAAAAAAGTAAGTTAATCCAATAATAATGTATTACATTTATATATATATATATATATATATACTCCAAAAAACATACAAATGTTCTATTAACAGTAACACTTATATAAATGTTTAAAGTATTGATTAATTAAATTAAGAGTTAGCTGAAACATTTATTTCGCTGTTTTAATTCAGCAGTTCTGAATACCGTAGACTTTAAGAATACAGTTCATAAACTACATTAAAAACGTAGTAAATACTTTTACATTTTAGAAATAATTAATGAATTTTACAGCATGGTAGCTATATTTGTCGACACTTGATTAGAATACGAATGCGGTCTAATTTCTGGGATTTTGCATGTAGACGCCTTTTCAACACGGTATTCTATTTTACATCTCAGGAGAAATGAAAAGCCTGTTATCGCCTGTCTAGACCGACCTCACGCTCATATCGGGCTACTTTGTAAGGGGATCTAGGACTTGCAAGCATCTTTAACAATGAGATTTGCTACCATTCTTGCACGACTCATCATTTTCTTTTATAATGAGTCGTAAATGCCTATACATGACCCTTAGGCCTTTTCAGAATGAATTAATTTAAAGATATGGCTGATTTAATGAATATATTACTTGCCGTTTGGGTTCGTTTCATCTACATCTCTGTCCTTAACATAGTTACAAATTAGATAAATTTAAAGTAATTGCAATTGTGTATAATTTAAGCTGAAAGAATTCTCTCTCAAAATCGCGGGGATAACAAAATGTGTTGAAATTCACTTAGGACTTAAAAAAAAAAAAAAAGAAAAGCAGCTAATTTTGCTAGTAGCGTAATACATTTTTATGAATTAGTGTGAGATTTATCTAATGCAATTTTTAGTTATATCAATATCTATAACTGTATCGCTTTGATTCTAAAAATATTCTTCACTGAAAGCACCCACATGGTTAATATTAGTAAAGTGTGTATTTTGTTATTAATTTCTATGAATTTTAAGAAATTATTACAATCTGTGTGTTTCTTGAAATTTAATTTTTGAAGACTTCTTTTATCATTCTAATTGGAAAAAAGTCGTATGTTATCATACTAACATCATCATCATATTAATTGCAGAAAAAAAGAGCATATAGCTGATATTAAATACAATAGAAAAACTACAGCCCTAGCAAGATTATATCAAGAAGAAACCATCCAAATAAATTTCAATGAAAGTAAAATAATATTTCCCTCCAGTCTACACTATCTATCCATAATAAGAGAAACCATAGAGATACTCACGCGCAAAAATACAATATGTAACGATGCGACATCTTTTAATTTACCGAAACTGTGGCTAGAATTACTCCATGCTCAAAGATATGAAAATAAACAATCAAGTAAAAAATAATAGATAACGTGCGTAATTTTTTTAAAAAGTACATGTAAATAATAACTTCAAAGCCCGTGCAGCTTTAGAATATTCTCATTTTGTTTTTGAAAATGACTCAGAAGAGTCGAAACATGTAAAACAACTAATAAATGTTATTTTAATTTATATTACAGTTGTTAATTTTACACCTTTAGCATTTAAAAGTAATATATCATACTAACTTCTTAAATATATATTAATTTATTCATAGGTTATTCATATATTTCATTAGTTTACCCACATCATTTTCTTTCTTTCTTTCTTTCTTTTTTTTTTTCATTTTGATTAAAATACATATATAAAATAAATGTCTCAGAAAATACTTAAGATTTTGAGGAATTTTTCTCGTGATTTTCTAGCATTTTTTACTTAATACATATCTCGTTTTTTTATGAAAATCTATTTAGTATTACAATAGAAAAATATATTTAAAAAAAAAAGAGAAAATCAAATTTTTATAGAATTATATTATTGCGATTTCATAGGAGCTAAATGAAAGTTATTTGTAACATGCCAATTTTTCTTATCAAATCTTATCAATATATTTTTTTTTCAGCTTTAATTTTAAATAAATTCCAAATCAAAAGAACAAGGAGATATTTACAACGACTTGTTTACACCAAATGAATGCACAATTGTTTGGTGAAAATAGCATATTTTTTTCTACCGTGTGTACACTGTTGAAAATTTGCAGCAAACTGTCCAGTAATTTGACCGTTTTTATATAAAAGTGTTATGTAACCGTAATTATACTCTGTTATGACCATATTATTGCCCATATTATGGTCAGAATTGTGTTAAATTATAGTTATGTAACCGTTTTCTATAAAAACGGTCGAATGACTGGACAGTTTGCTGCAAATTTTTAACAGTGTATGTCTGTATAACGTATAGCATAACAAACAAAACAACCATAACTACTTATGCTACATCACATATTTTATTCATTGTTTGTAATTCATTTTATCTTTAGAGTAAGTCTATATTTCATTCAATACTAAATACTGTGTTTCCAAAACTAAAAATTGAGTTTTACCGCAAAACCACATCTGGATCCTCCGATTTATCATGAGATTTTCTTTAAAAGTAAACCTAGGATCATAAGTAAGTTTTCTATTCTGGGTGCCTTTCCCTTTCCTTTTTTGGTTAAATGTTTTTTCTTTCTATCTAAAAACTCCATTCAGAAACCACAAATTGTCTCTACGAGCCTTGCAGTAACAGTTGCGAACCCTGTTGCTGTCGTACAAGAAAAACCACTTTACGTGGGACAGGGGGAGCATCTTCTTTATTTATCGTTTGTTATCAGGGGTGGTGCAGAACCATCTGCGACCGTTCTCACCCCCAATTGATAAAATAGGAGGGGGGATAACTGTTCTGCATAGCAAACAATGTAGATTTCTACAGAGCAGTTGGCTTAATGAGCAAATGGGAAATTTAGATGAAATTGGGCTATAAAGTTTATTGCTTACAGAAAAAGAGTGTAACTGATTCGTTTTTTATACGTTGATTCAAGAACAGCAATTCTTCAGGTCAAGGGAATTTCAATGGGGATTCCGATTCAGGGATAAGGTGATTCATGGGTGAAGTAAAAGCAAAGGGAATTTTGAATGCATACGACGAAAATGAGGAATGTGTTACACAATATGTTTCCCTGCTTGTTTGTAAAACAAGAGGAGCATAATGCATGTATATATTTATATTTTGATGATAAATATGTTTCAGAATGTATAATATTTTGCATGTAGATCTTACAATGAATAATATTAATACAATCGAATATGTTTTAAGAAAAAGGGTAATACTAAAGATTGGGAAATTCGAAACTTTTATTTATTGAATTAAACGTAAACATAACGATAAGAATAATTTATTATTTCAAAATATTTTTCTCCTAGTACAAAGAAAAGTTAGTAAGCATACATAGAATGAAAATTGTGTAACTTTAGTTTGTCAGTTTTGTTACACATGTGTTACACGTTAATATATTCACATATACATATAATCCTAAAATATAATTATTTTGGAATTTTTTAAATATTTTTGCTACCACATGACAGCACTCAATGATATAAAATTAATCACTGCTTAAAAAAATAAATAATTTAATACATTCACCATATTTGCCTTGTAATTTTATGAAAGTAATGTAATCGATGTATTCATTGCAAAAAAAACGATACTGAAAAAAAAAAATCTACTAAGTTTGATTAATTAAAGAAAGTTTGTTTGGGAATGTTTTAGATATCTTTTAACAATAGGAAAGGTTTATCGAAAACTCGTATTTATTTGAACCATTTATCAGCAACTTTCTGAATATTGGCAGCAAAAATACAATTTTGTTAAAAATAATTTAACGTTACGATTTCGCAATGTTTTACACAATAAAATAGTTTATTCTTAAAGTAATAGAATTCAGTATTATATATTCCTCAACTGTCAAAATGTGTATTAAATCAGTCATAAATAGTTTGCCAGAATAAAGTTAATTGATAAAATCAGTATAAAAATGTAAAATGTATTCTTTATTATTATTATTATTGCTTATAGTTTACATTTTACGAAAGCAAAGCCAGATTAAAATGTTAATAAATTAATCATTTACTAAATTACAGATACATTCACATATTCCCCAAGCCAATTATAATTTTACTAACAAAATGTATAGTAATCAGTGATAAATAGTTTATCAGAATACAGTTAATCGGAAAAATTAGTATAGTAAATGTATTATTTTGTTATTTAGTTGCTTATACTTTACATTTTCTTAAAAACACATTATGCATTTTACGGATGCAAAGCTACAAATTCAAAAAATAAATTCATCCCTTACTGAATTATAAACAGATTAAATCAACATACAAATTAGTCATGTATAAATTAAGCCTTCTGAATTAATGACACACCAACGTAAAAAAATCAATGAAAACTTAACATGTTAATATTTATACATAGCAGCTAGAAAGAAGATCCTTGCAAAACATCACCTCTTGCTGCTAATTATTTCTTGTTCTTCCTCTCTTCCCGTTTTTCAAGTTAATTGCAAATAGATACTTATGCGGAAAAAAAAAAAAACCAGTTTAAAGAGGGGAAGTAGGTAATATATGAGCGTTTGCAAACACGGAATTTTAATTTAGCACCTCTTCGTATTTATCACATCTAAATGAAGATCCGATGAAAAATCCCGCTTTCAGTCTTTTTTTTTTTTTTTTTTTTTTTAAATTTCTCTCCTCAATATCGAAAATCCTCCTTTTTTTTTACATGCATCAGATCTATAAACGATTCATTTTTCCGATATTTAACATTAAAGTTTATATCGTAATTTGTGGTATCCTGCTTTGCCTTCTTTTTTTTCCCCTGTTAGGTGGCGGAAAAAAAAATTACATCTAAATTAAAATTCGTGTTTCTGATATTCCTGGATTTTTTAAAAGTTAATGAGTAAATTAACTCGTAATAATTATTGAAGATACATTTTAGATTTCAAATGGTATGTAATTTCCGAATTTATCCACCTAGGAAAGGAAGCAAGTGCATTTATTTGAAATATGATGTAACTGGAAAAACATCTATTGTACATAAAAATCTTCTGTAGACAAATTTGAAAAAAATGAAATAAAAACATTACATATGGATATTTATATTGTCATAAACGTTCGTCTTTTATTTATATAATTATTAAAGAAAATAATACTTATGAATCACTCACAGTGTATAGAATTTAAAACTTTCCATTGCTATTAAAAATAAGAGAAAACAGTCATATTTATTATTTGGGGTTGGAATATTGAATGCACGTTTTATTATTGGAAATTAAATTATAAATACAACAATAAAATGAAGAATGGTGCATGCACTTTCAATTACTACGCCATTTCATTATTAAGATAGATTTAGTAAATTGGAAATAAAATTAACACCGTAATAATTCTTTTTATATACAAATAAAGTATTCTCTTTATTCCAAATATCAAATATTATTGTGTGTAAATTAATTAACAATAAGTTTTCTAGAGATCTTGAATTGTAATGCTAAATTTCATTTTCTAAAAATGATTTTAAATTAGTATTTATATCCTCTGTTGTAGAATTTATGATAGGAATGGGAAAACTGAAAAAGATTCTGTCAATTAATAATGTTCTTTAAGCTATTTCAAATTGAAATAATTTATAAATATCATTTATTTAGAAGATATAAATTTAAAATTTTAATATTATCATACATTAATATAAACGCTCATATAGTCAAAAATTACGTCAAGAGAAAAATTTAGTTTCCAAAACGTGTAGTTTTAGATATACAAATTTATAATTTATGTGTAATAAAATATCATTGTCTTCGACACTTTCATATAATGAAAGTTGACTGTTATTTTAAATAAAATATTGAGCATAACGCAAACACAATATCCGCGCAATTTTCAATTCAAACAGTAAATAAAAAGTTTCTTTTAACATTCATTTTGTTTTTAACTAGCAGAGTAACGAATATTTATAATCTATTTTATTTCAAATGAATAATGGTGTCTAATTGAATATTAAATAGATTGTTTTAAGATAAATAATGTTTTAAATTATACAGTAGTTTTCTGGTCGGAAAAGAAATCTTTTTCGCCGGAAAAGCGATGTCTCAGGTGGACTAAATGTCGGAATCGGACCAAGTCACTTGATGGATGACCAGCGGAGGTCACTTGATATTCCCGGCCTCAATAGATTGCGTAAATGAGAATACGGTTTTGTCTAGGGACAAAGTCCCTCACTATTGTAAATGAAATCAGCTTCTTTTCAGCTTTGTAGTTCATATTAAAAAAGAAGCAGACCCCCCCCCCCCCAACCTCCTTAAACAACATTCAGACAATACATGACGTGTAATCAGACCTAAGGTGTTCGTAACTATATATAAAAAAATAGCAAAATAAAATTTATTCATTATAAACATTTTCGTTAAACATTCATATAAACATATATAATATAATATATACGGCGATTTGCACAGGTGAAAATATATGAAATCATCTTCCGATTATTAAATAATATATGGAATATTCCATTTATTATTGTAATTATAATAGTTAATAAAGTTGAGAAACCTAACATTGCCTTTTATTTAATTGAAAATACAATTCTTAATATTTATGTCAAAAATGTATTTTGGATGCGAGACTTTCAATCGATATTTTTTTATCTAAATTATTTTATTTCGAGATTATTACATGCGATAATATTTCATTGTTATTTTTTTATACACACACATATACAATAATTTTTAAAATGCTGTTTATTCTCCCAAAACACGCTCAAAGTTTTCATTACAGTTTACTCGCTGCAGTACACTATATTTTTATAGCTCTAAAATTAACTTTCGATATAGATTTCTAACTAATAAAATATGATTTGTAATTTTCCAAACGGACGAAAAATGTCCAGACCAGGATTCGAACCTGGGATCTCATGGCTGAAGCTGCCAGTGTTCTACCAACTGAGCCATTCGGTCGAATCTGGAGGACCTAATTCATTCAGTTAACCTTATTCATCATGAATGAATTAGGTCCTCCAGATTCGACCGGGAGGGCTCAGTTGATAGAGCACTGGCACCTTCAGCCAAGAGATCCCAGGTTCGAATCCTGGCTTGGATATTTTTCGTCCAGTTGGAAAATTACAATTCATATGATTTCTTTACCAATTTGAATAATTGTGTTAAAATTAATCTAGAATAAAATATGATTTTCGTGTGTATTAAAAGTATACTTTGAGAATAAAAAAAATAACAATAAAATAAAATAAATAAATAAATAAATAAATAAACAAAAATCTCGAAATTTTGAAACGGTCAAAGTGATGCTAACTCTTAATATTATTTTTCTCGTTGCCTATTTTCCTATATGTTAAATTTATAAGAAATTGTTTGTGATTGGATATGTGTTTTACGTTTATTTACCCCGATTCACATCTTTTGTAATTTAGTTTTTTAACACTTTCCAGCATAGTTGAAACGTGATTATGAATACGGTTTTTCTGTCTGTCTGTCTGTCCGTGGTTCTAGCTCTCGTAAATATACTCGGATTGTCGTGTAATTTTTATGTGTTAATGAGGTTCAGTATATAATGTTTGCTATTAAAAGTGAAGTGCATATTATTTATAGGTATAGGAGAGGGTTAAATTTTTTTCTACTGGCGAATAGAGTTTTTTGCTGGCTACCAGATTTTATCAAATTTTTAAAGAGCCTTGGTTATGAATATTTTAAACTGTTTATTTGGATATCTCATTTTATTCTATCGAAAAATTAAATTTCTTAATAATTTTCAGTTACTCTGCTGGAAAGTGTTTCATAATCTATGTCTGATGTATGATTTTTCTTTCTTGTTATTCTTGTAATGGAGTTAGCTATACACAAATTTCAAAATAAATCATTGCCTCATGCATCAGTTTACCGACAGATTTTCTAATATTTCATGCAATGCGTATCAGAAGGATGGACGTTATATTTAGTTTTACATTGCTAACTTTTAGAATATTATTTAGCTGTTGTATTATCAATCATCGCTGTCAAATTATTTATTAATTTAACACTGCAGTTCATGTATTTCTCAAATTTGAATTCGAATGAAACAGCTCGTAGCACTGAAATTAAATATAAGGAAACTTTAATGAGATGTGACGTAACTGCACTGATAAAAATGACACTTTCAAATCTGAGTAAATCGATGTTTTCATTTTGTTATGAAACTTTTTGTTTCAAATATGACCCAATGCATTCAATTCTGAAATACCAGAAATACTCTGAATATTGAAACATGGACATACTTAAAACTTAACACATAGAGGTCAGTTCATACTAATGTTTGAAACATGGATATACTCAAAAATGATTAGAATCAGTTCAAAATTATTTTTGAAACATGGAAATACTCAAAAATGAGCACATAGAAGTCAGTTCATACTCATTTTTGAAAAATGGGCATACCAGAAATACTCAGAATATTGAAACAGGGACACACTCAAAACTGAACACATAGAGGTCAGTTCATATTAATGTTTGAAACATGGATATACTCAAAAATGATTAGAATCAGTTCAAACTTACTTTTGAAACATGGAAATACTCAAAAATGAGCACATCATAGAAGTCAGTTCATACACATTTTTGAAACATAGATATACTCAAATAGGAGCACATGATGTTTTATTCTTGAGTGTATGCATGTATTCAGAAATAAGTATATACATGTTTCAAACTTGAGTAATTTTGATTCGGAGCCATTTTGACTATGCGACATACTCAGATTTGAGTATTTTTTGTCGTTTTTAAAATGTGTAAGTTTATGATATTTAATTATCAAAAAGATTTTTTCAGCTGTAATTGAAATAACACACAAAACCCTTTTTTGACATAAATATTAAGAATTTTATTTTAACTATAAGGTAAAGTTAGATTGCTAAACCCCATTAAATATTATAATTACAATAATAAACGAAATATTCCATGTATTATTTTGGTAATTCGAATCCGATTTCATATATTATCACCTGAGAAATTTCACATATACTTGCGTGTGAAAGCTCAATAACATTAGCTTCATATAATAAAACCGTTATCATAATAACTGGAAAGAAAATGCAATTTTTAATGTCACATTAAAGTAATTTTTTTCTTTAAATATTCTTATGAAGCTGTCTTGCGAAATATTCTACACCTTTAAAAATACTTTCTTTCAATATGTTCTGTGCCAACTTCACTTAATGTTTTAATTTATTGGAAGAACGGAAAAAAAATGTTTTATAAACACGCAATGTGGGATTTAAAATATTTTCGTTTAGTCGAATGGTTTAATTAATAATTTAAAGCAATTGCTGTTATCTAATCATGAATAATTTTAATGTTTCCGCATTTCTAATTAGAAACCTTACGTTGTTCTCAAAATAAATCATTTTTAAACATTTTAGAAAAGCGACCAGTTGCTTTCAACGGTATTTTGAGATTTTTAAAAAAATACTTGGGATTTATTTTAATTGCATTAATTTAAATACTTTGGTTTCTCTAAAATACAAATGAACAGAAGCTGTTTTTACATAGTTATCACATTGTAAAACAAGTTAGAAATTGTACGTCAAACGTGACAAATGAGGTGCGTTCGTACTATAACTAGTTTTATAAATATTCAGATCTTGGTGAAATAGCTGTTGCATTCATATGCAAAAATGCATGAATACAAAATTTATTTCATGCTATAGATATTAATTTTATTTTATGAAATAAATTTTCAATACATTTGTACAAACAATTAATTACAATTATTTTACATTAAAATGATACTATGCGCAAATATCTAATACAAGACAATGTAAAAAAAAAAATCATCGTTATTATTTCACTGAAAAAATGAATTATACGTGGGATTTTTTTGAAATATTGATATGTGCAGTGATGAAATGTTTGGGTTGAAATTTTATATTTTCCTTTGGATTGATGCCATTTCGCTAAAAATGCATATTTTTTAGAACAGCGACATATTTCACTAGTTTTGACACTAAAAAAAGACTAATTTGTTTTGTCTAAATGTTTTCGCTCAAGTCTACGGTGAATTATTCTGTCCCCATTTCCACCCCACCCCCTTTATTTTCAAAAATCAGCAGATTTCAAAAGCCGTCATTTTTTAATTTATCAATTAAAACAAAATACAGATTTATACTTTAATTTTTATATAATAGTTTATTGTAAATGGAATTTTATAAATATTTCGTATTTATTTAAGAAAAAAAAAGAATCCCGAAAAAGCGTCAATGATCAGGGCGTAAAAGTGATGTTACCCCTTAAATACTAATTAAAGAATTTTCATCACAAAAGAAAAACTGAAAGTAGACAAAAAATTTAGACCAATTTAAAAGTCGTTGATACTATTTCTTCATTTTTCAAATTTACACTAAATTTGCTCTCAATTACAAAACGAAGTCATTCATTTAGTTTTTAAGCACAGATCACGCTACAATAATTTTTGTCACCTATGAGCAGTCAATTTCAAATTATAATCTAGGATTGAAATAATAATGAATTCTTATCTGTCTTCTATTTAGCAACAAAACTGTATCTGAAGAATTCTGTAAATTAAAATATTCAAAATTGAATTATTTTCATATGTTTTAACCACTTTTGTTGAGACATCTATGCCTTGATTTACCATTAGCTGAAATAAAATACACTTGTTCGTAAATGATTTTAAATTTGTGTACATTTCTTTGAATAGCAGCCGATGGCCGAGCAACTTATGGCGGCGAATACATTCGCAATTTACTTTTTAAACGTAGCGCTTTTTTAGTTTATGTTAAAAATGTTTAAGCCGATAAGAAATCTTTTTTTCTAACAACAAAAATATATCCCACGAATGTTATAAGTAAATTAAATTATTCAAAACTGAATCCTTTCATATATTTTAATAACTTTTGTTTAGACGCAATTATACCTCGATTTAGCATTTTCTAAACCATTGTCGTTTAAGGCATATTTCAAAATAAAATGAAATATAAAATACACTTGGTCATAAATGCTTTTAAATTCCCGTACATTTCTTTGAATAGCAGTTATGGCGACGAATTCATTCGTAATTTACTTTTAAAACGCAGCTCATGTTACAAATATTTATGCCGCATAAAAGAAATGCAACCGTTTTATTTCCATTTCTTTCTATCTAGCAGCAAAAACGGCATCTGCCGAACGCTATAAGGTCCGATATTTTCGTCTCTTTATGGTTAAACAGCATCTACCAGCAAGTTAAATAGAGCGAGATTTTTAATGAGGGAGTTTTATTGCATGTTTCTCTCACTCCGAGGCTGAATTATATCTTTCAAACTTAAGGGGAGAATTTAGAAGATGTACGGCCTCAAATAAAGATAAGGCCAAGTTACTTCTTCACAAGCATTTTGTGTTTTATGAGGCTTGAGATACACTTAAAGCACCTTTTTTTTTAAATGTCTGAAATGGAGAATTATTGTTTTTTAGCCAGTTTATGTTTTTATTTTCCATCTGTGCGGCTTTGGTGGCGCCACCTCTTGGCTGATACGTGAGAGTGGTTTCAAAAAACACTTTTTGGAAAAAGATAGAAAGCTTCCAGCATGGGTGCTGGCAGAACGAAAACCAGGGAGGGACAGGGTTTTGGAAGAGATCTGTCTGTAGTATGAAAGATAGGCGGCCACTTTTCTTCTTTTATAAAAAAATATGGAGAATGTAAACATGCAATAAATTAAACTAAGGAGCAAATTAAACATATAAACGCAAAAAACAATGCAGAAATTTAACAATTAACAATTAACAAATAGTAAATAATAAAAAATAAGTTTCTACCACCATTTTTTAAAACATATAAAAAGAACAGAAACAGCCGAAAATGCTCGTATTTTTATCCAGGGAATATCCTTCTCCTTCTCTCCTCCTTCATCGAGTTTAAGACAATTTTTAAACATATAAACATAAAACGCGACACAGGAATGCAACAAATAAGAAATATTAAAAATAAAAAAAATTAACTTTATTCAGAATAAAATTGAAATTAGTTTTTGTTTTATTCGTCAGGGGCATGTGTATCTCGTTGAACTTCCTTCCTTTTTAATATAAATTTTCAACAAATGAACATAAAAAAAGGACTAAAAATTGTCTTCTTGTTATGCCCTCGACGAAAAATCATGAATTCCTTTTTGTTTTAGTGTTTAATTTATTTATGTTAAAAAAAATAAATTTACTATTTTTTTAAAATTCAAAATCAGAAAAAATAAACATTTTTCGAAATTTAGAAAGGATAAATAACACTGCTCTGTTCCCTCTTCTCCTTGTCAGTTCATTTGGTTTTCAGGTCTATTTTATTAAAAAAAATTTGATAGCACGTATTCGAACTGGGACCGAAACAAAAAGTGGAAAGCTCCATTATTTCTGATGGAAATAAAACTGGATCTGAATCTAATTCGTTTTTTCACATTCAGAGTTGAGCTGAAGCTATTTTTATACTTCGAAACAGAACCATAAAAGCATTTTTATTTTTGTAAATTCAATTTATAAAATTTCAAGGCAAATTAAATTGCAACAAATTGACATAATTTGTTTCTTGTCTGTATCTCAGGTAAAATGCTCGGCAATTGTAGAAAAAAATGTGTAATTAAACTTATTAAACTATCAAAATGTAAATATTTAGAAACTAAGGCATATTAAAGAACAGTGCCATCTTAACTTTGTGCCCAAGCGGGGCTTCGAATCAGAACTAAATCGGAAGAAACATTCTTTATAATGAACCAAAAACCGGAATTCTACAGGAAACATTACATTTCGATGAGAGATAACCTGAATAGAAATATATACTAAAACCCATAAAATCGTTAATCAGTAAAAAAAAGTACGTTTTAGACAGGTTTATGTCTTAGCAGGTATAATTTGTATGGTATTCCTTCCATAGGAACCATAGAAATTTTACATTTAAGACAGTATTCCTTTATAGACAGGTTCCGTTTTGAGAGATTTTCTGTATTTCATTTTAACTGAACTGGAACAACGACTGGAATAAACAATATTACGGTTCGAAGAACCGATTGATTCACGCTAAAAGAAAAAAAAAAAGAATTACTCTAATCAACTTAATTGTCACCTGAACTTTAGAAATGACGGGGTCCCTAGTAAAAGAGGGACCCCGGAGGATATTAAATAATGGGGCATGAGTAGAATAGTCTTCTTAATAAGAAGTTGCAAAGTTTGTAATAAGAGAGTGCGTTAATGCGTGCAATTACGTCGGTCTGGAGGATGTAATTTGTAACAGGATATATAGGAGATGTTACAAACAAAGATTATCTAAGCAGAAGGGGGTGGAGTTCTATAAGGAAATAATTAATGAGAGCTTATAATGACATAATGACTCTATTAATGTTGTTGTGAATTTTGGAATAAGAAACAAATATCGGAAAATTTGTTGGATGCATTATTCATATTCAGTTGCAAGTACAAGATAAAGAAATGTGGTTTTCACACAAAAGATAGAATACATGAAATAGAGTTTGTAGTAATTCAAATTATAGGTTTAACATTAAACGACGTATTTTGTAATTTAATAGCAATGAATAAATATAAATAAATGCATATTTCTTTTTAAAATGGCGTTTTATTATTCGTAAACCACAGTTACAGGTCCGAGATTCGCCTCTGGGCTTTACCCAATCTTTCACCACTAGTCGATGAAATGAGTACAAATCGGGATTCAGAACTAAACACTGGGTGTTCCGCACCAGGCTGACCATTTGATCGGTACATATGCTATATATAGCACCTCACAGGGCCACAGGTGTCTCGCGGCAGACATCACGCAATCATACTTCTATCCATGCCTTTTTACATCTTTAAATATGCTTTGCTTAGAAAAAAAAAAAAAAAGTTTTTGATAACATTGCACTTAAATGAAACTTTAAGTATTAAAAGGCGTTTTAATGTAAAATTTAAGCATATTTTATCATATTTTATCATATTTTAACATATTTTATAAGTAGAACCGGTACTTCTCTATTATCCCGTCGACCACTTTTCATAACAAAAAACAAACGCCAAACTGTAACGCCCAATAAACAGGAGAACGTTGCCATTGGAATATCGAAATAAATAAATAAATAAAATATAAGAATTTAAGGACACAATTGTTATTTTAATTAATGAAATAACTAATAAATCAGTAAAACATAATGAAAAATACACGCAAATGTTGAATTAAAAGCCACTTGATGGCATAACAAACACGTATAATGCTTCTGACATCAAGTAAATGGGACTGCATTTTTGTCGTTTAATCTTACAGTTTGGCGATAGTTTTTTGTTATGAAAAGTGGTCGACGGGATAATAGAGAAGTACCGTAGAACTCCCCCCCCCCCCTTAAATAGAATATTTAAGTAAGTATTTTATTTGTAAAATAAAAATAAATCTTTAATTGTTATTAACATCAAAATTTACTTTTATTAAAAATATTCCATTTACCATGAAAAATATAAAGCAACTGATAAAATATCTTTAAAATAAAAAAGTAGAAAATAAAACTGAAATAGAATATTTCACTGATAAAACATTTATAAATAATATAAAGAGTAAAAAAAAAAATCTGAAATAGAATATTTTAACCGATAAAACATTTCTAAATAAAGCTCTATAAGAAAAGCTGGGAATAAAAAGAAAACGGGAGATTCGAACTCTAGATTCGATGCTGTCTAGACTCAAATGCACCGCTGTAACCATTCAACCAACAAGCAGATAGCCGTTCAGCAACAAAACATTAAAATGAGTTAGACAAATCTGTGATCTGAAGGCAGGAATCTAAGTATGGTCACGTGATGTCAGGCACGAGACATTAGTCCTCAGGTCCTATAAATAGGACGCCGGCCCGTCAGCGTGGTTGGTAGCCGAGTCGACTGTCACGGGGATTGCTTGGGTTCAAATCCTGATAAGGCATGGGTGTCATTGTGCCTTCAGTGCTGTCTACTTTCTTGTGTCTATCCCGTCCTCAAGAAGAAGGTTTATGTAATTTGTCAAAGTCCTGTACGGATTGCAGCCCCACAAAGTTTTAGTTTAGTTTATTCGTTAAACTAAGTATTATGTAGTTAACTTTCAGAAAATAAAATTATCAGTTACAGGTGGTGAAAGTCATTTCCCGGAGCAAAAAAAAAAATATATACGGGGGAATGATTTCGAATTTTCTGCTTATTAAGGATATAAAAGTAAGATTCTCCTAAAATTTCACAGTATCCCCTGGAACTGCAGAAAACCTTTCTAAAAAAATCTCTAAAACACTGGCTAGTACAACGCATATGTCACGGTAAAGATTTGTTAATACCCCTCAGTGTATTTTTTTTTTATTCACAAATATATTGATGATTTGTAAAAATGGGTTATACAACTTTCATGAACAACATTGTGCATTAAATATTGATTTTATAAATGCAACACTTTGTTGTAAATTATCTATTCTAACCTTCATTGAAAAAAAAAAGCTAATAACTTCCAATCGCACAAATATTTTGCGTCATCTTAAAATATTCTTGAAAAAAGGTACTGGAATATAAATTTGAATAATACTGGTGAAAGCATATTATACTATAATTTTGATATATTTTTGCGTTTCATCATAGCTTAAAGCTTTAGTGTAAAAATAAAATCCTTTCGACCACTGATAAGATTTTTGTTTAATTTAAATAAAATAGGTTCAAGTAATATTAATTTGTATCTCATAATAATATAGTAATAAAACATTTTTGATTTTTAAAACGATTTTTAGCTATAATAAAGATTTAAGTAAGATTTAGAAGTTGTATTTTAAAATTTAAAAAACAGTCTGTGACTATTTTCGTTTACTTTAACATTTAGAGTTTTAGAGTATATAAATAACAAAATATTAAGACATTTTTAAGGGTTTGTTTTCATAAAAAAAACTTTAAAATATTTGGATTTAAGATTTCAGGTTAAAATTGAACAAAACTAATCGAGAACACAACAACAGTCGCAGCAGTAGCAACAGCAACACCAATAATTATTATTGTTATTGCTGTTGTCATTGCCAGTGACCATTTTATTCGTAACGACCATTACTCAGATAAAACAATTATATATAAATATTTATTGACTCTTATTCAGTTTATTTTACTATTTAATTTTTTTCTGTAATTTATTGCTACTTGTCTTCTACTATATTTACTGATGATAACTCAGATGATGATGATGATGATGATGATGATGATCTATTATTAAAATCTCTCTTTTTTTACATTTTATTCTTTTTTTTTCTGAAAGCCATTACCTTTCTTATAATTCATTGTTACAATATATTTCTCATAAAAGCATAGATATATTTTGAAATAATGTGAATAACATTATTCAGCTGCTACTACGATAAATAATTTAAATGATGACTTGCAACTAGCAAATGGACTATTATATTCACAAATATTATCAAAAAGTATAATCATTGCTATTAATACTCTTATCATCATTATTACTATAAATATTGTCACTGGCGTTGCATATTGTGAAAATTTATAGCATGTTTTATTTTCTTATTTAAACTTAAAGGTAACCTTAAAAAAAAAAATACTTATTTAGTACTCTACTTACTATGAGTGCCATAAAAATGCCTGTATTTTGATAAGCTGACACTTTTTGAAAAAATGTTTGCATTTTTGCTATCGTATCATGTATTTTGAATATCTGTTTCACTTATCACAAAAGCAAAGACAAGACTATAAGTAGTTTTGTGATAAGTGAAACAGATATACGCTACAAAAACATGTTGATAAATTATGCAATTTCTCGTTTGAGGAAGGAAAAAGGCAAACATTTGTGATACGGAATATAAAACTAAGTGCAACAACAAGTTATTTTGTATATGGAAAGTCATTTCTCATGTCTGAAGAATCTTGCTTAGATAAGAAGTGTTAGCAGAAGTCTACTTAAGCATAGCATAAACTAAGTCAAGTGACTTAACCTGCATTGCACACCAATTGCTTTGAAGGAAAAACGGGATGCATTTAAGGATTATTTAACAATTTAATGAATGACTTGTTAGATTATTTAGAATTATCTTAATTTTGCTTAGTTTGTACTTTTCTGACTGTACTGTCAATTAGTATACTTTCTCTTCACTTTAAAATACAATGATTCTTTAAAGAGACAATTTAAATTACATATAAACAAATACAGTTGTAGTAATTTTCTTCAAGCAGAGAAAATAAGAGATAGTGCTGGACAGTAATAAATACAACATACATAATAATTAATGCAACATATATAATAATTAAGTACAAATCAAGTCAAGCGTCTCAATCAAGTCTGCATTACATTACCAACTTCTTTGAATTAATTAAAAGTTAGATTCAGGAAAAAATTATTCAGCAATTTAATGACTTGTTGGATTAGTTAGGATTGTCTTAATTTTGCTTAGTTTGTAATTTTCTGACTGCACTGTCAGTTAGTATACTTTCTGTTCACTTTAAAATACAATGGTTCTTTAAAGAAACAATTTAAATTACCTATACAGGGATTGAACTTTGCTTCAAGTAGATAAAATAAGAGATAGTGCTGTACAGTAACAAATACAACATATATAGTACTTAAGCTCAAACCATGTCAAATGACTAGGAATTTGCTTCAAGTATAGAAAGTAAGAGATAGTGCTGTGATAAATACAATATACATAATACTCGAGTCCCTCGCAACATTTATGAATCAATGTAAATTCTTATCTAAATTTTGATATCTTTAAAGAGTATTAGTATTGAGATTAAACAAACAAGCATTATATTAAAACTTTCATTAATAATTTAGCATATTTATGAGGGAGTGCAATGATTAAATATAATTCTTGGCGTATGCAACATTACTCAAAGGGATCTTCAAAAATGAAATTGTAAATACAAATAATTAAGCTGTTTCTTCAAGACAGCAATTAACATCCATGCATTTCCTTAGCAATAACAATATATTAAGAGAGAAAATATAGTTCTATTGTTTATCTATACATCCCGTCTCTCTCTTATATATTACATTTCCTTCTTCTTGATATATTTCGGACAGAGTAAAAGATGGTAAACAATTTATTTTATCCAACACATTTTCACTCTTGTTTTATAGAACAACACGTTGAATAAATTCTTCAAGGATTTTATGTACTAACATTAATATATATATATGTGTGTGAGGCAGGAATATATGACTCTAATGATATATATTTAGATTCAAATATGAATTACGAATAATGACAAATTTATATATTAAAAATACAGGGTGTAACTGAATTGATAGTCTGAAATGTAAGGGGTGATAATACATGTCAAGACAAGCAAATTTTGTATAGGAAACCAGGGTAACAACCCACTTATTAAATCAATAAAACAGGGCGTTTCACACCAAGTCCAATCCAGTGGCTGAGAGGTTCTGCTCTCGAAGCTGGTAGACGGGAGGTGCTGGGTTCAATCCCAATCGCGCCCGTCGGCCTAATCGTTCGGAGTTTTCGTGGTTTTCTTCGAGCCGTGGATTTATCCATGCGTAAATACGGGTTAGGTTCCCTTAGAAAGACCCCCACGAAGGGCACTCCCCCCAAGGGCCTATATCCCAAGTGTAGATAATTGGCCGTCAATAATAAACTCAACCCAACCCAAGTCCAATCCACATTTTCTTTCATAACTGTAACAATAATGAAAATATTTTAGCGAAATCTTCAACACAATAACTTTGTTTTCTGGGAAATGACGTGACATCAAGGGAGTTGTTGGAATTTCACTGTAATTCAATCAGTGTAATTCAAACAGTGACATCGTATGCATTGTTAGTTACCTTCAGAGATTTGAAGCCTTTATCTCAGTGTTACTTGGGCATGGCAGATTGCCGTTTGTATTACTTTATGTATTTTTATCATGTTTCATAGCAAGCAATGTAACTATGTTGAAGATATCGCTAAAATATTTTCGTTATTGTTACAGTTATGAACAAAAATGTGGATTAGGTTTGGTGGCAGACACCCTGTATATTTAATTTAATAAGAGGATTTCGACTCTGGTTTCCTATACAAAATTTGCTTGTCTTGACATGTATCACCACCTCTTACATTCCTGACCATTAATTAAGTTACACCCTGTATACAGGTAAGCTTATAATACTGGGTGTTTCTAAATTCTCTATACATTTTTAAGAAATGGGTTTTTAATCAAATTTCTTTGCAGGTTATCTGATAGAATGCTTTCAACAGCAGAAAAAGTAGACATTGTTTGTGCTTGTCTACATGCATAAACAGGTGCAAGAGGACTTCGCCCACAGATTCAGAAAATCAGTTTTTATCACAGTATCTATTAAAAGTTTGGTAAACAAATTTAAGCAAACCAGTAATAATCACATAATAAGATCACTAATTATAATTAAAATCTATAGATAAAATGTTAAAGTGATACAAAGATGAACACAAAAGGCTTATAAAAACCTTTTAATGATCGACATATGTTCCAGCGCTCATATACGGCGCCATTTTCAAGATATATAACGATAAACAAAAATATTCTCTCAAATTTTTGAAAATAAACTTGAAAACAGAAATCACGAGATCATATATGTAAAAAAGCAGGTGCTTGAAATAGTCAATTGTAAACTGCACGAGGAACTTTTCAGTTTTAAAAAAGCAATAAGGAAAAATTAATTTTCACGTTTACAGTTGACTATTTCAAGCACCTGCTTTTTTACATATATGATCTCGTGATTTCTGTTTTCAAGTTTATTTTCAAAAATTTGAGAGAATATTTTTGTTTATCGTTATATATCTTGAAAATGGTGCCGTATATGAGCGCTGGAACATATGTCGATCATTAAAAGGGTTTTATAAGCCTTTTGTGTTTCCTCTTTGTATCACAAGCACTTTATCTATATATTTCAAACCAGTAATGTTAAAGATGAAAACAGACCTCTAATAACACCAAATGTTGTGCAAAGAGTACAAGAAGAGGTTGCACATAGCACCTAGTCCTTTGTGGGAAGACTCAGCTAGAAGCTCGCTATTGTGCATTCTGCTGTTTGGAAAACTCTACGTTATCATTACGACATTCAAATTGTGTATAAACTTGAAACTGAAAACTATACACCTCGGAAAGCTATGTATTACAGTTTACAGGAAGCTGTGGAGGATGACAATTTAATGGGGGTGAAATATTTCTATACCTGCTCATACGTTAAATTCATGTAGACAAGTACAAACAATGGCTATTTTTTCTTCTGTTGAAAGTATTCTATCAGATCACTACATACGAAAAACTTGGATTTAGAACCTATACATTAAAAATGTATATAGACTTTATAAACACCCTGTATATGTAATGAGCTATAAATTTGCTAAAACAAAATTTAT
The DNA here is from genome assembly GCA_963931845.1 of Maratus michaelseni. Taxonomy (NCBI): domain Eukaryota; kingdom Metazoa; phylum Arthropoda; class Arachnida; order Araneae; family Salticidae; genus Maratus; species Maratus michaelseni. Next base: position 161,707,770 of record OZ007594.1, on the reverse strand, counting down.
ATTATATTCAACTGATAAACTTACTACATAAACATGTAAGTATTTGATATTAGTTTGGTAACTTAATGTAAAGTACACTTAAGCTTATTTAGCTGTAGCTGAAAAGGATTTAATCCGATGAGTACTCTTTTAAGATCATAAAAGATAGTAAACTATAGTATGCGACAAAGCATGTAGACTTAATGATTTCATTGGCGATTCGCAATCACCATTCTATGAATTTGGTTGAACAAGCATAGTCGAAAGTAAGCATCAGAAACATAATTTCCAAACAAGTAATGAGGCATATGAATATGAAACAAACATTCGTACGAGATCAATGCTATTTTGGCATGATCTAATTTGAAATTTATCCGATCTATACCTGTATTATGTACTCACTAGGAGTATTAACTGTAGTTGAAATGTATCAAAATTAATAATAATCACTTAATGATATATGTATGTAGTATAAATATATATATATATATATATATATATATAATAATACTTTTGTTAATAATAACCAACAAATCACATAAATAATCGACAATATAAGAACCGATAATTATAATAAATTACAAAGGAATATATCCAAAAATGTGAGGTTCTCAATATGAAATAAATAGAGAAAACAAAGTTATATGAAGAAAAAATCCAATGTACATACGGTGCAAAATTGATAAGGAGCAAATTTAAACTTATATCGTGGTACACTTTATCAAGGGCCATATTCCACAAATATAAGTAAAACGTAATTGATTTCTGTTTCAATAATTAAGCCTAAGCCAAATTTTATTCATTCAAATTACCTGATCAAATACGATCCAGCAAGAAAATTGAAAAAAAAAATGAACAGGTATTAAATATTTAAAGATAAAATGACCACATAGTCAAATTCAAATGAAAATTTGGTGAAAAATTGAATATAGTTTAGAAGATAGGGAAAATATTATTTTCCCTTTCACACGAAAGAAAACTGTTTGTATTCGAAAGAAATACAAAGCGGCCATAATTATACTGACAGTACTCAGCGTATTCTGAGGCGCGATCTAATGGCGGGATGGAGTCAAATTTTGTAGCGTGATTAAACAAGACGGGGGATGAAGGATTCCGCGAAAAAAAGTTACAAAAGTCACCGCTAGGGTGATATGTGACGCTGTTTTTTTTTTTTTTTACTCCATTCTCGCAATTAGATCGCGTTACAGAACACGCTACGTATACTATCAGTTTATAATTATGGCTACCTTGTATATCAAAACTGTTCATGTTTCTAAGAATTACAGAACCAATATAAACGACGACTTATAGTTTTTCCAACTGAGTCACTGAGTGAAAATGTGTCTAGCTGGAACTGGAACCCAAGACCTTTGGCTTTAAATGCCAATGTTCTTTGTTCAATTGAACTATCTGGACATCATCCCAGCCAGCATAATTCACTCAAATAATTTGGGATGGCTGGGACAGACGGTTGGGATATCGTCTAGATATATTAATTGAAAGAATGTGGTCAATTAAAGTCAAAGGTTCTGGGTTCGAGTCTTGCCCTGGATACATTTTCACTAAGTTGGAAAAATTACTAGCCATATGATTTATGCACAAATCACTTTGATTGTAATAAAATAATGAAAGTGCTAACGAGATCGCTAGCGATACAAATATCCCGGAAACACTATTTTGAAATAGTACAACACATAGCAGAAATATAAATATAAATCGTTGCATTGTTCGCGAGATGACAATAATTTAAATGCAAATCTGACAAGTATTTTTTCTGATAAAGTTAAAAACTGTAGAAAACATTGACTTCTATGTGCTATTCCTATACGTCTATTGATTTTCTTATGTGCATAAGTTATGTTTTCTTTGTCTGCCGGATATTGCTGAATATATTTGTATTTATTTCATTTTCCCTTCAATTTCACATATATGTAAATCAACAGTTAATGTAAATATGTAAATCAACAGTTAAAAGCGTAGCATATGGAAACACTAATTCAGAAAACCATGAAAAGGATTTTGAAGTGTTTTTTTTTCTATTTCTGTTTTATGAATATTTATGTGTTTACATGTAGAATACAGATATTTTATTATTTGTAATATATACACGCAATATCACATTTATAATAATTTTGATAAAATATTTTATTTGCGAATAGAAATTGCTATTATAAAGACAGAACTGAGATTTCAATTTAAGAAATTACGATTGCCTTTACAACTAAATAAATCTTTTCATTACTCCATTTTTATTCTTTGTTTAAGTGTGAGATTTTCTGATTATATTTCTTGCATAACAATTTTTTCCGTATATTTCCTGTGCACTTTCCTAACAGAATTATTCTGTTTCGTCTTGAGTCATTCAATAGAAAAGAAAATAAAATATATCATCCTTGCTTCTCCATATTTTATTCTGAATGATTTCCTTATTTTGGCACATCTGCAGGCTAGGAAAATTTATGAGCGCGAATGGAAATAACCGTTTGCCCCCAAATATAGCATCTTTTCAATACCAAGGCGTAAATTTGAGTACCCTTATTTTGTTGCAACATGACAAAATAATTGTAATTCATTGTAAAGATTTGTATTCAATATAAATTTTGTTTAAGGTTGAATAACAAGATATGCCATGTAAAATTTAATTGGAAGCTATTCTGTGCATATTTTATGAGTTTTGCATTGTGTTGGGAATCTGAAGCATATTATTTAGAATATTTTAGCGTATTGTTCATTACACGAATTGCACGGAGTGTATTATGAAAGGTTTTTATTACATTTATAGATATGTTTGCATATTTTATAGGTTCATATTATATGGTATATTAATATAGGACTAACGCTACTGCACCACGTTTTTATAAAGGAATACTGTGCTTAAAATGATAATTTGGTGTAAGCAGGTTAATAAGCAGAAGTTTGTTATTTTATGCATTAAAATAGTATGACAGGTCAGTAATATATTCATTATAAATGTATCTAAAACTAATGAGAACTTTATGAGATTAAAAACATTTACTACATTTAACATTTAAACATTTACATTAGCTATAATTACATATATAGATATGTTTGCATATTTTATAGGTTCATATGATATAGTACATTAATATAGGATTAACACTACTGCACCACATTTTTATAAAGGAATACTGTGCTTAAAATGATAAATTGGTGTAAGTAGGTTAATAAGCAGAAGTTTGCTATTTTATGCATTAAGGTAGTATGACAGGTCACTAATATATTCATTATAAAAGTATTTAAAACTAATGAGAACTATCAGAGATTAAAAAAGAATAGATGCAACATCAATTTTTTAATACAGTTCAAAACATTTTTTTTTAATTAATGGAAAATAGTAAATCAACTGAAACATAATAAATTACACTGTAAAAAAATTTGGTCAACAATTACGGTACATATACTGGAAATTTTGTGACCCTTTATATATACCCTAATTTAACTGGACGGTATATGTACCTTAAAATATTTAAAGTATATGTATTGGCTGCACTCGCCCCTCTGCTCAGGCCTGCACGCATTACGTAAGAAGAGCAAGAGCATCACTTCAGAGGTTGCCGTATCCCGAGGCGGGGCTACCAGCATTTTACTAACTGAAAAATAATTATTTTATGGTATAAATAGCGATTTTTTACTGAAAAACAATCATTTTACGGTATAAATACAGTTTATAATTGAAATGGCACAAATACGGTTTTTTACGCTTAATATACCTTAGAAGTACGGTCCGGTACTCATATCGTAAAGAGTGAAAACGGTACAAGTATCTTTAATTACATCTACTCAAGTAGTACATCTACTGAAATTTTGCTAAATTTTTTTACAGTGTACTTTGAAAAGAACAAAACAGAATAAAATAGGAATAAAAACTTCATAGACATACTAAACAGCATTTTGTGTTTTCAGTAATCGCATATTACATCAATAATTTTTTCTCCTACAAACTACTTTTATCCATCTTTCCCTAACGAAAACCAGATTCAAATTTTGAAGATTTTTCATAAAACTGCATCATTTTTTGAAGTTGATTCGTGTTCTATTCCAAAAGCAGAAAATAGACATATAGATGAAGAAAATGAACTTTATTGCTTTTGCTTTAACTTGGAAAAAGTAATTAAAAAATTTTATGCATCCTTGCATTTTTAAAGTGAAATATATTTATTTTTTGGTCTATAAAATGTTTTTAACAAGCTTTGAAAAGCTCTATATTTTTAGAATTTTTCGTCTTTCAATAAGGTGAAAGATGATTTATAAAGAGCTACACACATTCTTTTGCAATTAGAGCATTTTTTATACGAATAGAATTCCAGAATGATAGGGCACTAATCACTCGAATGTCAAAATTCAGATAAAGAGTAGGCAAATAACAAAATTAAAAAATACCATACAGACTCAAACAGGGTATATAACGATCAACGGAAATGTTTGTAAGTGTCACACAATCGTTTTTTAATGCACAATTTCGATATCTCGTTATCTTATGTAGCTACAGTTTAGATTTCTGAAACATTCCAAATGGGGATTTTTTAACTGTTTTATATAATTACAAATTATCTGCCTTAATAAATAATATTTAATAAGCAACTTAATTTGTCTCTAGAAATAAATTACTTTATTTCTCTTTTCCTTCTTTACAAACTTTGTTTTCTAAAATTACTTAACTTAATTTAACATTTTTTGAATTAAATGATTTAAAAATAGAAATACCGAAAACAATCAGTCTGATTTATATTTGAAATCATGACATTTTACATTTTCTAAAACTTATTTAAATGAAACGGTATAAAAAAAATCTTTTATTTAAATTGTTTGCAATTCCACGTATGCCAATACCAAACAGGAAGAAATATACACATGTAAATAGATATGGAAAAAAATCTTTCTCTGTTACTTTGGACAAAGGAACGGAATTCCTTAGAATTTAATCCTTCTTCGTTGTTTCAAAGAAAATATTTATTTTCTTCGAATCAAGGAAATATTTTAACAAGACATATAAAAATAAAACATGTAGGACGAAACTCGTACACCAGTCCCGTGTTTTAATAAGTCGATTGTTTGTAGAAGATACGAATTCCGTAATGTCAATTTAGGTATTCTTTATCGTACTCTCAAGAGTTATTTTTAAAAGAACATGCAGTGTGATTTAAACTAATGCATTTTATTCGTATGTAAAATTGTTTTGATAGAGTTTCGGTGATTTATACAATTGAAATAAATTTTGTATGGGAAATGTTTTTATTTAAGTTTTGTAAAATATTTTCAAAATATCAATTGCATCAAGACTTTTTCCGAGTATTAGATAAATTGGTCAGTGGTTTAAAAAATTGTTTTTTTTTTTAACCTCGTTACTCATGCGTTATTATTATTTTTTTCGTGATAGAAGTTTAAATGCAGATGCCAAAGTTCAAGCAAATCTTTTTAATTTACTTTCTTCTATACTACAGTCTCAAGCGTTTCAAGATGCTAAGCGTTTCAAGATGTTGCTCAAGCATTTCAAGATGCATAAAGCTACCTGCGCAATTAGCGCAATCAAACATGATGCAATTTATAATCCTAAGGAATCCACTGGGAAAGAAAGGGTGCCCGCATACCAAATGGATAGTGTAGAATGCTTAAATCCAGTAAAAAAATAGGGCTCGTAATTTGGAACCTTATTTGGTCAGCTAGCGTGAAGCTTTACTAGCCAGGATGTCTTGGACGTTATATATATATATATATATATATATATATATATATATATATATATATATTAGTACCCGTAAAAATAATAGTTGCTGAAGAAACTATTAAATGTTAAGTAAGTTATTTTGTGCTTTTTTTTAATCCTTTACCTTTTAGTGTTCCAAGAAGTTGAACAACCTCGTCCCCCCCTAAATTAATTCGACTTTAAAAGGGAATAATACAGATCATTCCAATAACTCTAGAAGACTTTGCACTTACCATAGATTTTGATGTATCATCAGTAAAAGGAACGCACAACCTTAGAATGAGAAGCCCAATGCACTATCGACAAGGCCCACAAAGCATTACGACTTTATTTAATAAATCAGAACGCCACTACAGCAGACATGTTAAGGCCACATTTACTTATGCATATTTTTTTTTTAATCAATGTTTTTTGCATTTTTAAAAGTATAAATGTGTAAAACGTGACTGCAAAAAGGAGTTTTTAATCCATTCATTCACCCAGAAAAAGGAATTGATTAAAACTACAAAACATATTTTGTTGAGTACATATTGGTTGTTTTAGCAAAATTCAAGTAAAATTGAACCATTTTACTTCAATTAACAAAACATTTTTTTGCTGACAGTACAATTTTTTTTTTTTGGAATTGTAAAAAAAAAAAAAAAAAAAAAAAAAATTGTTGATTCAAACAAAATTACCATTGACCTATATTTAAACAAAAAATTTGTTTAAATATAGGTCAATGGAAATTTTGTTTGAATCAACAAATTTTTTTTTCGCAATTCCAAAAGAAAATTTTGTATCGGCAGCAAAAAATGTTTTGTTAATTGTGTTAATCGGAGTAAAATGGTTCAATTTTACTTGAATTTTGCTAAAACAACCAAACTGTACTCAACAAAACATGTTTTGTAGTTTTAATCAATTCCTTTTTCTGGGTGTTACTTACGTTCCTTCAGCCCATCAAACGTTCTGGCATTCTGGCCGGAAAAAAGACGCCGGCCAAGTTATCAATCTGTGAAAATTGCTACATATATAAGCTTCAAATTTAGTTAATGAAGGAAGATTTTCTTTATTAAGAACGATGAAAGTTTTGGGCATTCCTTTTGGCCTGGAAGCCAGGAGAGGAATTTCATGTCTAGAATGTAGAATATAGTATGTTCAGCGCTGCGATGTGTTGTCATTGCTAGACGAGGAAGTCGCTTATATGCCCAATTATGAATCAGAGAAAGGACTCTTGTATGGTACAGAAATAGCCTACTAAGTGTAAGTTAACATTACACACACACACACACACACACACACACACACATATATATATAATCCTTTGACCCATCTGAATTGTGAAAATCTGACCTAAAATTCGTCTTCAGCATCCCAAAAGACACTTCAAAATAATTTTTGTGCAAAACAGAGGAATGGTAAAAATTTTATGGGTGAAAGAGTTTACGAAAACTAACGCATTTTTGTCAAAACAAGATTTTTCAAATCTGCGTATGCTGTAGCGACTTGATCATTGAACTACCTGACTTGAAATTTTTTCTCAGCAAATTAAACACTTTTGACCATGGAATGAACCAATAATATGTTCATTTTGTCAATTTATAAAAAAAACTACTTTTTTTAGATTTATTTCATAAAAAATTATATTAACTTATATAAATAAATGCAATTCTGATTTCATGTTTTGAATAAGCTAGAACCTACGCAGATCGGCCGTGTTTTTCAAACACGAGTTTTTTTTGACCGCCATCTTGGATGTCATCTTGAATTTGTTTTTAATAAAAATATATGATTCAATTCTTGAAAATTTAATAAACATTTGTGAAAAAAACAGAATGTTCATAAGTCTTGTTTATTATCTAAAAAAAAATCCCAATGTTGACCTATTTTTCAGGCAATTATGCCTAAACGTGACCTTACAGTAATAATACCTAATTACTGTGAAATTTATTAGGATATGTACTTATTCTTCACTCTTATGCATTAAACAAAATTCAATACATGCAATATTAAAGACACATTTACATTGTGGTCTAATATGTCTAACCGTTTATTTGTTGTATATTACATTTGATGAAATTACATAAAATCTTAGGCATAAACAGAGAAAATGTGCTATAAACAACTATCCTATGTTAAATGGATTAAACATCTCATACATTTAGAAACATTCATAGTCTCTTGAACATAAAGCAAACGTTCCTTGATTCTATCATCATCTTCACACTAAATGTAACATAAAATATTATTTGAGAAATATGCACGACTTGAAAGTTATTCTATTTATAATGCCTTATAAATGATTAACTAGCAAACTTACGAATTGCCTTATAAATGATTCACCTAACTACTTTGGTGATATTATTCATGATTCACTGTTAATCTCTGCAGTTTGCACTCTGACCCTCGCTAAAATCTGCTAATAGATTTAAAATGCATTTAATAATCATTACGAAAGACCTTTTTTATTCAAAAGTAAGGCTTAAACTTCTCAAATCCTGAAGTATATCAAGAATTATTTTAATGCCATAGTATGATTCAGTAATATGCATGCATAAAAATCCAATCTAATAAATGAAAATTGTAATATCGAATCTATTTTTACAAATACAATATAATCTCTTTTTCAGTTTTCGCACATCTCCACCCAATTTTAAAATTTGAAATTGGCTTATTTGAAAAAAAAATATATATATAAATGTTTGTAAATCAAATAAGACTATGCATATTTTCATGTGTTTGTAATTTTTATTTTTAAATTGTAAAATATATTTACTAAGAAATGAAATACGATTGAAAACAAATATTTACGACAGTGACAAAGAAAAGCAAATAATGTTTCGTTTATAAATCTCTGAGAAAAACTTACTTCAAGGAATTAATTTAATTTCTAGACAGCTTTATTTATTGATCAGTACGCATATTTTCAATTTATTTTTTATAAGACATATATTGCAATTTTTGTAAATTGTATGTCTCAAAAAAAAAAAAAAAAAAAAAAAACATTTGTAGCATTAAAGAAGATTTATTCAAATTTCAGTAGTTTTCAAAAGAAAAAAATCACCGATAAATTTTGAGAAGGAAAGGCATTTCATATTTATCAAATGAAATTAATTTTATCAAATGATTCCAGGGTCTGTAATAATAACCCTGCTTTAATTTTAACAAGAACGAAAAATCATGCGTCAAGCATAGATTATGTAACACTTTCCAACGCTTCCAAAATAATTTTACAAATCATACCGTTTAATAAGCTGAGAGATAACATCTAAGTAAACAATTTGAAAAACGCATAACATATTTAAAAACATAATTTCAGGAATTTCCAACGTATACAACATTCGGAAAAATATCCGAATACTTTTATTCAGCCCTGTATATGATCTATAGATTTGTATATATACTACATAGGATGTTAAGTTTTAGTTCAGTTAAGAAACGCGTAGCACAGTTTAAAATTCTCCTTCTGGAGTTTCTGTCAATAAACGGAAACGTGTACATGAACTTTTGTATTTCCCTGTATATGATCTACAGAATTTATACACACCACGTAATAAACAAAAAGTGAGTTAAATTTAAAATACATTTAGTAACTTAAAACGTACTTCCAGGAATTATTGTTAACAGACAGTAGAGAATTCTTTTGTGTGTCCCTGTAAATGAACGATGACTGCTATACACACAATATTCTGCAGTAAGCCTCTTGTAATGCACCTTAGTGATATATATAAATTTCAATGCGTTTAAAATAGTGAAACATTATTTAATTAAACCGCAGACGATTTTTCTCCATAGACGTAATGTAACGGAATTCTTTTGACTGTCCCTGTAAATTAACTATAAGTGCTTTCCACACCTTATTCCATATTAAGCTTCTTGTAATACACCTTAGTGATATATATAAATTACAAAGTGTTTGCAATTGTGTAACATCATTAAAATAAACCGAAAATGATTTTTCCCCATAGACCGTAATGTAACGGAATTCTTTTGAGTGTCCCTGTACAAAAACTATAAGTGCTACACACTTCAATTGAAATAGGGAACGTGCTACAGATAACGACAGAACAGAAACAGAGACCTCCCTCTCGTGGACAGCCAACCTCTCGGCATAGGACCTATGAGTCCACGAGGGGAAAACATATAACTACCAGAAACCCCAGTGTCCAAAGACCCGGAGTCCCCAGCAAGTTAAAAAAAAAAAATCACACGAGTTACCCAATATTGCTTATTGCTGGGTGAGTCCAAAGTTATTACATGTATATAAGTTCTATATGAATATACTGATAAGATTACGTAATATTAAAGATAAATATTTACAGATATTTACAATAATAATATTGTACTGAAAATTTTCAATTGTATTATGCAACAGTCTATTAAGTCTTTTAAAACATAGTTTTTAAAATCTATAGATCTAGAATTTTATATAGTTTGTAATAATTCTTTGATATATGAAAAGTTTTTATTCAGGACATTATAGTTTTTATCTAACTTTTCGTAATTGGAAGTGTCTAATAGCACACGTTGTAGGTTTCTCTTTAATGTTTTATTTTTATTGAAGTTAAAATGGTATTCCATAAGAGGGCAGTTACCGAAGATGTAGTGTATAGGAGTTCCAGGGTTTTTGTCACAAGGACATCTATCAGTGGTTCTTTTACCAATTTTATATAAAAAGCTTGGGAAGCTTCCATGGCCGCTAAGATAATATGCTGCTGATTTCTGAACACATAAAAATTTAACATCTACCTTATTAAGAATTTTATACGTTTCTCTTCCTTTCGTGGAGTTGGTCCAATCATTTTGCCAATCTGTGATGATTTTGTTTTTAAAATAACTCTTTAGAATGGATTCTGGAAATGGCAAGACAGAGATGTCATCATAATGGTCTTCTGTAATTGCATTTTTTGCGAGAAGGTCTGCTCGCTCGTTACCAGTGGTGCCTACATGTGCTCTAATTCACGCTATTTTGATGAATTTATTGGGGTTTTGTAGTAAACTATTGTAGATATTTAAAATTATGGAGTTTCGAGGAAAAATTATCTTGAGTGCATCTAAGGACTATCTGTCAAAATAAGGGCTGATGTAAATTGTGATTGTGTTAACCAAACTATTGCTTCCTGGATCGCATATAATTCAGCTTGGTAAATTGAGTTAATTGGGTGTAGTCTTACTGCATGATCATGGATGAAGTTATTATTAGGAGAGACTGTATATGCACTTGCCACTCCATTTCCCATAGATGATCCATCTGTAAAAATTTTTAGATGATTTTCCAATATTATGTTTTCTGTCAGGTTATCTATAATTTCTATATTTTTCAACTTGTAATATTCTGGAAATTTATAAGTTGCTTCCCGTTGTGTAAGATTATTGTGTATTATTGTATTGTTGATGTTAAGTAATCTGTTTCCTTGCTTTATCTCATAGACTTGGAATTCGTTTGGTATTTTGATGGTAATTGGAGGCACTCCAGTTAAAATATTTAATGCGTCATTTGAAATACTTCGGTAAGTTCTTATGATGTTTAACAATGCTATTCTCTGAATTGATCTAAGGATTCTGATGCCGTGGAAATTCAAGTTTGGATACCAGAATTCGGAGCCATAAAGAATCTGTCTTTCAATAACTGTTTGATACCAGATCTTCTTGAGGAAAGGACTGATTCCCTTGTTGTAATTGTGGAAACTTTTAAAGCCCGAAACAAATTGGACGATCTTAGCTTTTAAAATACTTCGGTGCGATTGAAAATTTAATTTTTGGTCTAGTGTATTTCCTAAATATTGTAGATTTTTAACAATTTTTATAGATTTCTGTTTTATTTTGAAAATTGGCTTTCCATTATTAAGGAGGTTCCTTCCAAATAGGAGTGCTTGGGTTTTTTCTTCTGAAATAGTTAGATTAAGCTCTGAGCATATATTGACGAATGTTTCTATTCGACTGTTAGCAGTTTGTTCCAATGATGATCTGGTATTGCCTGCAGTGAGTACGACGAAATGATCTGCATAAACGATAATTCCAAGAGCCTTTAATTTGTATCTTGTAATTATGTAATTGGCTATTAGTAACCACAATAGTGGTCCTAAACACGACCCCTGCGGACAACCTTTATGTGTCCTGAACCACTCTATGAACGTGTAATTATTTAAACCGATTAATCTCTCACTGATATAATTTTTTAGGAGCTTCTTTATGTAAGTTGGAAGTGGAGAATCATCTATTATTTCAGTAATTTTGTGCCAATCAATGGAGTCAAATGCTCCCTGGATATCAATTGAGATCATTCCACAGTATTTATATTTATCTAAGTTTTCCATAATTAGTGATTTTAGTTGTTGTAAAGCTGTTAATGTACTTTTTTTCTCTCTAAAACCATGTTGTTCTGGTTGAAGAATGGATTTACTTTCTAGAAATGTCATCGTTCTTATTTTTATCATCCTTTCTAAAACTTTTCCCAACATGGGAAGAAGAGTTATTGGTCGGTAAGATTTATGTTGAGATGGGTCTTTGTTCTTTTTTCTAAAATAAATTACAATTCCTTTTTTCCAAGCTTCAGGGAAATGGCATAATTTTAAACATTTATTATAAATTTGTAACACTAGATCTGGGAATTCCTTTAGCATGTTTCTTATAGTTATCGCGTCTACCCTATCATAACCTGGGGCCTTTTTAATGTTCTGTTGTTTTATTGCAAATTTCAGTTCTCTTAGGGTAAATTTGATGTCTTGAAATTCTTCTTCTGGAATTGGGGACATATTTATATATGAGTGAATTTCATTTGTATTTTGTACACCAATTTGGTGTTGTAATAGATCTTGCTGTACAGTTATATATGTATCTTCTATTGTTGCTGTTTCCAAAACTGTATGGATTAGGTCTGTATTTTTAAGAAACTTTTGTTTTAGAATTTTAAAATAAAAATTGCAAGGCAATCCGAGCATATTTACGGGAGTTAGAGCACGGACAGACGGCAGACGGCAGACGGCTGACGGCCAGAGAAACCGAAGTCATAAACACTTTTCAACTAGGTTGGAAAGTGTTAAAAACGGAAGGATGTCCCTTTTAATTTTTTCACCAGGAAATGCTATAACTATTTCATTTTAAGTGACGTAACAAATTATTTGAGAAACATGCATAAAACTTATAAGGGACGTTGTTTTAATTGCCTTAGAAATGATTAACTGGCAAATTAACCTACAAGTTGCATTATAAATGATTAGTATAACTCTCTTATGCAAAAAGAATTATTTGTCTCCCCGATTTTTACTCTGAAACTGCCTTGAAATGAGCTGATAAATTCCAAAGTCTTTATTTTCCAGTGCCTCACCTTATTTATTGAAAAATAGTTCTTATAACATACGTGCATAATGTCAGGTATTAGTTTTCAGGCATAGCATGTTTCCGAAACATCCAAATATAATAATCTAATATCAGAAATGACAACAATATTGTTAAGTCTCTTATTACGGAGACACTACAATTTATAATTCAGCTACTGCATATCCTCCCTACCCCCTTTAAAACTTTTTTTTTTTAATCGTAAAACAGATAATCTCGTACATTTTTTTTATAAATTTGTAATTTGGATTTTTACATTATAAAATATATTTGCTAAGAAATGAAAATGACTGAAAACAAATATTTACAACTCGACACATCTGACGATCTGACAACAGTAACAAATAAACAATATTTCGTTTATAAATAGCTAAGAAAAACTTAGATCAAGGAATTAATTTAATTTTCAGATAGCTTTATTTATTGATCAGTACGTATATTTTCAATTTATTTTTTATAAGACATAAACTGCAATTTTTGTAAATTGTATGTCCAAAATGAAAATTTGAAAAAAAAAAAAAAAAAACTGAAGCATTAAAGACGATTTATCAAATTTTAGTAATCAAAAGAAGAAAAAAAAAACTATAAATTTTGAGAATTAAAGGCATTTCATAATTGTGAAATGCGATTAATTATCAAATAATTACACAATCTGAAAAAGTAACCCTGTTTTAATTTTTAAAACGGAAGTATGTCCCTTTTAATTTTTTCACCAGGAAATGCTATAACTATTTCATTTCAAGTGACGTAACAAATTATTTGAGAAACATGCATAAAACTTATAAGGGACGATGTTTTAATTGCCTTAGAAATGATTAACTGGCAAATTAACCTACAAGTTCCATTATAAATGATTCTTATAACTGTCTTATGCAAAAATAATTATTTGTCTCTCGGTTTTTCTTTTGAAATTGCTTTGAAATGAGCTGATGAATTCCAAAGTCTTTATTTTACAGCGCCTCACCTTATTTATTGAAAAATAGTTCTTATAACATACGTGCATAATGTCAGGTATTAGTTTTCAGGCATAGCATGTTTCCGAAACATCCAAGTATAATAATCTAATATCAGAAATGACAACAATATTGTTAAGTCTCTTATTACGGAGACACTACAATTTATAATTCAGCTACTGCATATTCTCCCTACCCCCTTTAAAACTTTTTTTTTTAAATCGTAAAACAGATAATCTCGTACATTTTTTTATAAATTTGTAATTTGGATTTTTACATTATAAAATATATTTGCTAAGAAATGAAAATGACTGAAAACAAATATTTACAACTCGACACATCTGACGATCTGACAACAGTAACAAATAAACAATATTTCGTTTATAAATAGCTAAGAAAAACTTAGATCAAGGAATTAATTTAATTTTCAGATAGCTTTATTTATTGATCAGTACGTATATTTTCAATTTATTTTTTATAAGACATAAACTGCAATTTTTGTAAATTGTATGTCCAAAATGAAAATTTGAAAAAAAAAAAAAAAAAAAACTGAAGCATTAAAGACGATTTATCAAATTTTAGTAATCAAAAGAAGAAAAAAAAACTATAATTTTTGAGAATTAAAGGCATTTCATAATTGTGAAATGCGATTAATTATCAAATAATTACACAATCTGAAAAAGTAACCCTGTTTTAATTTTTAAAACGGAAGTATGTCCCTTTTAATTTTTTCACCAGGAAATGCTATAACTATTTCATTTCAAGTGACGTAACAAATTATTTGAGAAACATGCATAAAACTTATAAGGGACGATGTTTTAATTGCCTTAGAAATGATTAACTGGCAAATTAACCTACAAGTTCCATTATAAATGATTCTTATAACTGTCTTATGCAAAAATAATTATTTGTCTCTCGGTTTTTCTTTTGAAATTGCCTTGAAATGAGCTGATGAATTCCAAAGTCTTTATTTTACAGCGCCTCACCTTATTTATTCAAAAATAATTCTTATAACATACGTGCATAATATCAGGTATTAGTTTTCAGGCATAGCATGTTTCCAAAACATTCTAGTATAGTAATCTAATATCAGAAATGACAACAATATTGTTAAGTCTCTTATTACGGAGACACTAAAATTTATAATTCAGCTATTGCATATCCTCCCTCCTCCTTTTAAAACTTTTTTTTAAATCGTAAAACAGAAAAACTCGTACATTTTTTCTCTTATTTGTAATTTTTATTTTTATATTATAAAATATATTTACTAAGAAATGAAAACGACTGAAAACAAATATTTACAACTCAACACCTGACGACAGCGACAAAGAAAAACAAACAATATTTCGTTTATAAATCTCTAAGAAAAACTTACGTCAAGGAATTAATTTAATTTTGAGACAGTTTTATTTATTGATCAATACGGATATTTTCAGTTTATTTTTTATAACCCATTACTCGCCATTTCTTCCTGAGAAATAATTCCGTTTCCTGTACTTGTTTTCGTCTATTTTTATATGTCGTTGTTCTCTTTTATTTTTTCTTTATTACAGCTTCGTTGTTCATAAAAATCCCTATAACAATGTTTTATTGCTCTGTGTTTCAACACTTTGCCCATTCATTTCCTTTCGCTGGCTTATATCAGCCAGGCATCCGACTTGTTGCAGAGAGGTTAGAATGATATTAGATGATATTAGATATTTTCATAAATAATAGTTGCATAAAAGGTAATTTTTTATGGAAAAAAATAATTGAAATATATGGTTAGTAATTCGGATAATTTATCTGAGCTTTGTACAAAATGTTTTTTTTTCTTTTCTCTGTCTCTTTTTTTTTCTTTTGAAAAGGAAATGTAAAACTTTATATTTCCAGAATGATCTGTAACTGCTGTAAAATTTTAAAGTTTCTATCTTGAATCAGAGTCATGTAGTTTACATAATAAAGTATATAATATTATTAGAACGCCATTACGAACACAAAAAATAAACAATTTTCGCAGCTATAATTTTCTTTTCCTTAGTATAGAGTATCTTTATATATGAGTAGTGGCATCAGACAGTAAATTTTGATTTGTGCAAGAAGATTTTGGATAAAGACATGCATGCTGAGCCTGTTCTTATCGGCAAGTTTGATTACTCGTCCAAGCGAGCATGGTTAAGTTCTGTAATATGAGCTGCTGTAGTTTGGACAAAGATTCTAAGCATATGCCCTGTGCCACGTCACTCTCTCATTTATAAAGATACTTTACATTAAGCTAACTCAGGTACGTACAGAATCAGTCTATAAAACTGCGGTCACATGCACAATCCTATGGTAAATAATGTTAGATATTTCTTCATAGACAGGTTTTTTTTTCAAGAGGCAAACAGTAGAAACTCGGCTAGATAGTTTACTTCAATGGGGAATTATGTTTGACGAAACGCTGTTTGTATCTCTTGCGATAGCTATCATCTCGAATTTAGGGCGCTCTTAAAATAGTTGTTTTGTGTTCTCCGTTTTTGCACAACTGTTGAAAGCAGTTAGCAGTGATTAATCGGCAAATGTTATATGTGTTGCTTACATTTGATGATTCTGTTCACTCGTGAAAATAACCCTACTTGCAGCGTGAAAGGGCCTATGGAAGCAATTGAGATACAATAGCGTATATTTCAGATCGTACAACAACCACGTACGCTTGACAGAAATTTTATTGTAATTATTGCACATACTTTGGCTTGAAGAAAAAATAGCGAGTTCTTCAGAGTATGGTTTATACAATTTTACGGAGTTTTTAAAAATCCCTCAATTATAAGGAATTGGGATTCTCAACTTATTTGTAAGTATTTAAAAATCTTCAACGCAGTGTTCTAATTACTTTTGAAAACTAACGGCTTTTTAATCACACCCACAAAGTTCATGGAATTATCACTAATTTTAATAAAAAAGAACATTGCCGATTACTAATTAATAAAGAATAAGAAAAAAAAAAACGAATTTTTTTTCCCTAGCTTAAATTAAGTTGCTAACAGGCGCTCAGATTTGTTCACATATTTATTTAGAAGATAAAAAAATATTTCATGTTTAGCATTAATGAACAATTTCTCTATAATCTCAAGAAATTCATCAAAAAAGTTTGCAATTCTGAAATGCCTATTGAGAACTCCACACAGAATTGCTTTGTGTACAAAATGAATCTTCCCAGATGCACAGAAGCATTAATAAGAAAACGGAGTGCATTCTTCATTGAAAAAGAAGGGGGAAATGTCATCTGGTTCTGTCTTCATGTCTTTCAATAAATAATTACTATTAAACCACTACACAATTTTGATGTACGCAAGTATTTTTTAAGGATGATTCAATTTTACTGTTGATAAACTGATTGCATTACAATTGCTGGAAAAAAATTATTTCTTAAAAATGTTTATATGTATAAATTGAAAAAAGGAATACTTTGCAGTTTTTTAAACGAAATTTATCTAAATAAATAATACCAACAGTTATAGAGCTGGAAGTAAAAATTTTGTTTCGAATTTGAGGTTAAATCGGATCTGGATACTTCTACAGATATTGTAGAATTCTGTTTCGCTGTAACATATTTATAGTTTCTTCGCTTAGGGCAATTTCTTTTTGAAAAGCTTCTAAAGGTATATTTTAAATTAGTATATATATCGACTGTGTTTATATCTAAGATATGCAAATCATTTATTTATGTATACAAATTTCCGATTCCAAATATATTATTAATGTTTTTTTATTTTATTATTTTTTTTATCACCAATAAAATGGGTTCAATATTAGGAAAAAATAATTAAAATACAATTAATCAATAATTTAGTAACTCATAAATAATAAATAGTCATAATCAATATTTAAAAACAACTTTTAAATTTATATTAATAAAGGAAAGAAGTTTGTATGTCTGTCTGATTTTTTTTTTCAAATAGTAAATATTAATATTTTTTAAAACATTTTCGTCAAAAACTATAAAATCATTCACACTAATTTTAGGTATATTTAAAGTTATTATCACGGGACCGGGAAATGCCTGGAAGGTCAGCTAGTGAATACATACATTTAAGTATATATTTGAACGTCTTTATTTAAACATATTTAAAATTACAATGTCTTATGCTATATTGATTAATCAATATAATAAAAGCGTACTAGCGTTACATTAAAAATTAGAAAATTATATTATTTTAATTTAATATTAATTCAGTCGTACGATTCAAATGGTGAACAATATTCTTTTTAACTAAGTTTTTATAGAAAATCAGGTATTGTTTTTAATATAAATTATGTAAATGCATCTGACCAAACAGCTCGAGCTTTACTATTTTAAAGTAATAAATATTACAGAGATGCATGTTAAGTACTTTTTTAACTTGAATCCGAAATAATTAATTTCTAAATAAAAAATGTTTTTTTTTTTCTAAATATCAGTTCACTCCAGACAACCAATGCCGTCAAGGCGAAAACAAATAAGAAGTAATTAACTAGAGCATGAACCAAATAGTATGCACACTGAAAAAAAGCTGGTGCGTTGTGTATTTTTTACCGCAACTGATTATTAACTTAAGATAATAAAATACCAATTCAAATTTTCCTTTAAAATAAACAAAGTTGTTTTTATAAGGTAACATTTTTCTCACCATAATAAAATCATTTTGTACACTTTATTGTTGCTAAAGCTTTAAATTGATTATCATTCACACAGATTACCTTAAAAATATTTAAAAAAAATGCTTCTTTGATAGTTTTGATGAAATGTTGCTTTGATAATTTCGACAATGAATCTCTATTTAGTTGAAAAAAAAAAAGTCTCAATTTTGCAGCAGGTTAATTTTTGTTTATGTATGAATTCAGATGAATAAAAATATTAAAAAAAACAACAACAGAAAATGGAGAAATATATATATATATATATATATATATATATATATACAGGGTGTTTTTTTTTAAACTGACACTGTTCAGAGCCGTCTGTAGCTCGTTCTAATAACTGGATTGACACAAAATTTTGTGAATGGACTAAGAAAACCATGGGAAAAAAGATTCCAACAACAAAAAAAATAGTTCCAATCACCACCGATAGGGGGAAATGTGGCGCTGTGGTCATTTATGCAACTGGGAATTAGCATAAAATACGGGCAAAAAAATGAAAATGCAAATTTTTACTTACGCAAGCGACAGTAGCGCCAATAGTTTAAGTTATAAATGCATGCGAAAAACACCGAGAAACAATTTCAGCTCAGGTTGAAAATGAATCTCACGTTACCGCAGCGCGCGTTACTTGTGAAGTTCTTATATTGTAACCAGTACAATGCACCAGCCGCTTTTCGTTTACTTAGAACACGCCATAAACTGCGCAAAGGACCTATATCCGTTAATGTATTTGAAAGCAATGAATCTGAAATTCGAAGAAACAGGCTCACTAGCAGTTCGGTCAGGCAGAGGACGTAAACCAGTGGCAGAAAAAGTGATAATGGATGTTTCAACTGCGACCAACGAAAGGGAAAGTGTAAATGATGAATAAAACGTGGCATTTTATCCAAATTATTAATTTTGTCTGTTTCTGATGGGTTTTTTTCAATGTACAGCGCCACATTTCCCCCTATTGGCGGTGATTGGAACTAATTTTTTTTTTTTTTAATCTTTTTTCCCATGGTTTTCTTAGTCCATTCACAAAATTTTGTGTCAATCCAGTTATTAGAACGAGCTACAGACGGCTCTGAATAGTGTCAGTTTTAAAAAAAACACCCTGTATATGTATCAACCGAAATAAAATTACAATACTTTATATTACGTCAATTTAATCAATGTTACAAAAGCGTACTAGCGTTAAATACAAAACTAGAAATATAGGTTCTTTTAATTTAAAGTGTTTAAACACTCGTTACTATTCAAACGGCGAATCCATAGTTCTTTAACCAAGGATTTAGAGAAAACCACGCATTTTTTTAATGTGAATAATGTACATACATCCACCCAAACATCTCACCTTTTACGAATTTCAAGTAACAAATATCTCAGAGATGCAAGTGAAGTATGCTTTTAGGTTGAGTCATTTCTGAAACTGTCCATTTCTAAACTTCCATAAGATTTCTATAGAATCTCAATCCACTCTACGCAAGCAATAGCGTTAAGCAAATAAACAGATAAGGCGTAATTAATTGGAGAATGATCCAAGTAATACGCAGGCTGAAAAATAACAAATACGTTGGGTGCATTACTCGTCATTATTTTAAGGTGGAGAAATCAGGAATTCAATTATATAAATAAATAAATAAATAAATAAATAAATATATATATATATTAACAAGGTTGTTTTAATCAGAGAGAAGGTTTATCACTATAACAAAGTACTTAGTATACTTGGTATACTCTTCTTTATTAATATTAAAGCTTTAAATGTTTTATCATCCCCGAAGTTTACCTTAAAATGCTTCAAAAATGAGGTGAAATGCTGCTTTGATATTTTCAAATTTCCATAAGGTTTCTACGAAATCTCAATACATTTCAGGCAACTAATCCCGCCATTGGGAAAAACAGAAAGAAGTAATTACTCGAAGAATGATACGTAGACTAATAAAGAACAGGTGTGTTGTGTACTTTTTACCGTTACCGATCACTAATTTAAAGCGATGCAATGGAGAATTCAAATTTTTCCTTTAAAATAAGTCAAGTTGTTTTTATCAGAGAAAATTTTATCGCTATAAGAAAGTATACTTAGCATCTTTTGTTGTTAATAAAGCTTGACATTTCTTATCTTCCATAGATGATCTTAAAACGCTTCCAAAAAGGTACTGAAATGCTGCTTTGATAGTTATAACAACTAGCCTTAGTATTAGTCGAAAACATGTTGAAATAACAAACATAACAACAGAATAGTCATAAAAAAAAACCTTTGCAGCATCTTAAGTTTCGTTTACTTTTGATTGCACATGAATAAAAATATTTTGAAAACAACAGACAATAGACATTTCTTAAAAATTAGGAAGTATAAGTATTGCAAATGCTACAATTTTTAAAATAAGTAAAAAATGTTAATCTAAGCATATAAATGCATTTAAATAAATAAATAAATAAATATATATATAAACATGTATATTTAGATAAATGCATATATTTAATTTTATATATTTAAACATCTATGTTTGAACAGATTTAAAATTAACAATACCTTACGTAACGCCAATTTAATCAATATTACAAAAGCGTACTAGAGTTACATTCAAAATTAGAAATTTAGGCTCTTTTAATTTAAAGTTTAATCAATCGTTAAGATTCAAACGGCGAATCCATACTCTTCTAACCAAGGACTTATAGAAAATCACGCATTGCTTTAATCTGAATGATGTATATACATCCAACCAAAACAGCTCGCCTTTTACGAAATTCAAGTAACAAATATCTCAGAGATATAGAAGTGAAGTATGCTTTTAGCTTGAGTCATTTCCGAAACAATTTATTTCTAAATTTCCATAAGGTTTCTACGAAATCTCTATCCACTTCGGGGTACCGGCACAGCAGCCAAGGGGAAACACAGATCTTTGCCAGGCAAGGATGCATAATTAATCATCGAAAATGATTTATCTTGAGGCTCCGGTAATTTAATTACATCCAAGCATATCGGATCGACACAAACCTGTAGTTTAATCAAATCTGAAATGCTTTGATGGAATAAGTGAGCGTTTTAAATTTTGAAAGCAGAAAATTTTAGTTTCGAGAAAGACAGCCTAGTAAATGGCGCACAAAAAATGAGTAAAAAAAAATATATATTAATAAGATGAAACTTATTTTAAGGGACCGTACAAGTATTATTTTTCTTAAAATAATATGCATGAAAATATAATATGTATGAAAGAGTAGAATAGTTTTTGAGCAATAATTAAAATTACGATGGTAAGTCATTAAGTAAGTCACAGAAGATAATTAAATAGTAACTTGCAATGATATTCACTTCAAAACTATATTTATTTCTCAACATATTTACCATAAATATTTATGCACTTATATCACTGTTTTATCAGTGCCCCAACACCAGTTGCAAAAGATTCTTTGGGTTGCTGTCTCAGCCACATTAGGACTTCAAGATGAACACAGGAGACAATTCAAAAGTTTGGTTGGCAACTTCTTCAACATCCACCATACAGCTTCGACTTAGCACTTCGGTTTTCATCTGTTTAGTTCACTAAAAACCATCTTGGATACAAGATGATGTTCACAGATGATGAAAAGGTTCAACTTAAAGTCCTAATGCGGCTGAAACAGCAACCCGAAGAATTTTATGCAGCTGGTATTGGGGCACTGATAAAACGGTGATATAGGTGCATAAATATTGGTGGAGAATATGTTGAGAAATAAATATAGTTTTGAAGTGAATATCATTGTAAGTTATTGTTTAATTATCTTTTATGACTTACTTAATGACTTACCATCGTATAAAAATAGCCTACATTTACACTAATTATTACTAAAATGCATCAAGTATTATCTTTAAATAAATAAGATAAGGATTTTAAAGGATCACATTACAATGTTACATTTTCAAAAAATGAGATTTTGGGGGAAATTATACATGAAAGAACAATAGTTTTTGAGCATTAAAACAACGTTGAAAACAATTTCCCATATTTTACTCTAGTTATGAGGTTATGACTAAAATTGTATCAGATGTTGCCTGTAAATAATAGAGATACATCTTTAAGAAACCATACAACAGTTAAATATTTAAAAAAAAATGTATTTTTTTAAAAAGATAAAATACGCATGAAAGAAGAATATTTTTTTAATATTAAAACAAGTACAAAGAAATCCCATATTTATTCTTTTTCTGACTAAAATGCATCGGGTATTTTCTTTAAATAAATAAAATGAGGTTTGTAAAAGACTATACGAATAATAAATAAATAAATTTAAAAAAATGCATTTTCTGAAATCAAAATGTATTTATTGAAAACAAAATGTATGAAAGAACAATATTTTTCCAGCATTAAAAATACATGTAAAAAATATTTAATGTTTACTCCTGTAAAGTACATATTTGTATTGAATTAATAAAATAGTTAGTAAACGTCTGTAATTTTCAAATGTTATATTTTTTAAATGCTCAATTTCGTGCGAACAATATTATTGTCCAAATAGTTTATTTCACGTTAATTTTATTTTGCGCCAACTATTATGCTTGGCGACAGTGGTGTTGATAGAACGGAAAAGTACCAACGTAAAAAGTGAAAAGTAAAGTCAGATAACAATGTTTCTTTTACAATTTTCATTTTACTTTGGGTTAAAAACAAATTACAGCAAATTATAGTGAAAAAATAAAAGTCTCTAAATTAGATTAAGTCACGAAGTTTTTGAAAGAACAAAATGAAATCACCATAAATTTCGCAGAAAACATATTTTATAAGAGTAATTTAAAAATGTAGCCCACAAAAAAAAAAAAAAAAAAAAAAAAAAAAAGAATAACTGTTGAAAAATAACACGATAAAACCTTTTTACGGAGACTTTTATAAGTGAAGAACACTAAATAACGACACAAAATGAGCGTAGAAATATAAAATTGAAACAAAAAAAAAAAACAATGGAAGAGAATGTTATTATTACAGAAAGATGGTTTGCTAAAAAATTCTTCTAGAAAAACAACCAGCTTGTTAAAAAAAAAAAAAAAACTTTTAAAAAGATATTTTCTGTAGATATGTTTGTCTTATCTTATTATAGATGAAAAAAATCCTTAAGTAATATATATAAGCTTTTTGATGCAATGGTTGAGTAGCATTTAAGAAATAGTTTGTAATTTCGAAAAGCAAATGGAGTATGGTTCTTTTATCATGGAAGCCATTCCTAAATTGCTTAGCCATTCCTAAATTGCATTGTCTAAAACTTAATTTTATTACTTTATGTACGTTTTTTAATATAATTTTACGTAGCAAGAGATTATTAAAAATGGTTTTCGTAAAATATTCTTCCTTCGTATAGCTTCCGACTACCATTTTATCTTTACAAAATCGTGCAACTTGATATTAGACCAAGTTTCAGAAGCAAAATGTTTCGAAATATTTCACTATCGAATTTGAGCAGACATGCTGTTTTTGTAACATTATTTTACGATGTTTACGTTCATTATTACGATAGCTGTGGTCTATTTCAACAATTCACGCTTTTTACTTTTTCGATTTGGTTTGCAGGTTTTTTTTATGGATCGTCATTTTCGAAACCGGTTCCGAAAGTAAAAGTATCCTGATTAAAAAAAAGAAAAAGAAAAAGATAAAGAAAAAGAAAAAAAGGTAAAAAATGGCTATTTTACATATTGACCTCAGCTATCTGATACAAAAAAATCGTTTAAAAACATTGAAATGCAAACGAGATATTTTAAAATAACTGTCCCATAGGATTAACATTAGCAATCGGGTGTTTTCGCGTAAGTGAGACCCTTAAGCCAGGAGTACTAGTTTCGATTCCTTCTATGACACTTTTTCACTCCATACGAGGATTTATCGTATATAATACAAAAAATAAACACAGTAAATTGAAAATGCAAAATTGAGAAACTATGAATATCTTATGAATTCGTCAGAGGAGCTTTATAAAAATAAGTCATAGTAAATATATGTTATTTCGTCGAATATTGTCAGCATTAAGCCTAAAAATGACAATATTATTTAAGCTCCTTGTAATATATCCGATAAACAATGATTGAAAGAAATTAAGATAACCAAGAAATAAATGAAAATTTCACAAAAGGTTATAATATACTTAAAGGTATATGGAACAATTCGCCAAATAAATAAATTATCAAACATGAAACCCGAATAAAATCGTCTCCATGTCCCATGGATAAACAAGTTGGCGTTAGAGAAAGAATAAAAAGTGATATGGATAAAAGTATATATGTATATAAATATATATATAGTTTAACATTTCCGTGCTTATAAAATTTTAGTCAAATTCCGATATTTTTTAAATAATATACTTTTTTATCTCGGGTAATAACAAATTATCGTATAAAAAGTCTCGAGATTAGATTAAGTCACATATTTTATATTAAAACAAAATGAAATCATCATAAATTTCGAAGAAAACATATTTTATAAGAATTTCACAAATTTCACAAAATTTTATAATATACTTAAAGATATATGGAACAATTCACCAAATAAAGAAATTGTCAAACATGAAACCCGATTAAAATCGTCTCCATGTGCCATGGACAAACAAGTTAGCCTGCGCCATGTTAGAGAAAGAATAAAAAGTGATATGGATAAAAGTATATATGCATATAAATATATACATAGTTTAACATTTCCGTGCTTATAAAATTTTAGTAAATTCCGATATTTTTTAAATAATATACTTTTTATCTCTAACAAATTATCATATAAAAAGTCTCGAGATTAGATTAAGTCACATATTTTATATTAAAACAAAATGAAATCATCATAAATTTCGAAGAAAACATATTTTATAAGAGTAATTTAAAAATGTAGGCGAAAAAAAAGGGGAATAAATGTTGAAACACAACACGATAAAATCTTGTTACGGAGACTTTTATGAGTGAAGAACACTAAATAACAACACAAAGTGAGCGTAGAAATATAAAATGGGAGAAAACAACTGAAGAAAATGTTGTTATTGTTACGAAAAGAAAGTTTGCCAAAAACATTTTTTTCTGAAAAAACAACCAGCTTGTATAAAGAAACAATGCATAAAAAAATATACTAAAAAGAAATCATCTGTAGATATGTTTGTCTTATTATAGACGAAAAGACTTTAAGCATTAGATATAAGCTTACCGCTGCGATGGTTGTGTAACATTTAAGAGTTGGCTTGTAATTTGATGACCTGCCTTTTGAATGGCAAATGGAATATGGTCCTTTCATGATGCAAGCCATTTCCAAGTGCATTGTCAAAAATTTAAATTTTTCATTTTATGTAGGTTTTTTTGAACATTATTTTATGAAGAAAGAGAAAATTCAAAATAGTTTTAGTCGAATATTCTTTCTTCCCATAGCTTTGGAGTACCGACTTCCCCCTTTTAAAATTTTTGAAACTCGATATTCGATCCAGTTTTATAAGGAAAGAGTTTCGAAATATTTCGCTCATGAATTTCAGCAGACAGTCAGTGCATGGAATAAGCGATAATTCTTTTTGTATGTCTTGGTTCTAGGAAAATTTCCACTCCTTAAGGCACTATGTAGGAGATAACCAGTCTGTGTGCGATATAATTTCATTTTATGCCTCATAAAAAAAGTGTTATTCGCTCTGGTTTTCTTATCAGTCAAACAAATGTAAGATAGCTAGGATAAGTTTAAAGGAGAATCGGAATTTTCTTTAGTAGCTTTATAGCTACATGAATAACAGATGTAAATAAAATATTTTCATTCCGCGCGTTTTATCACATGTAGCATTTTATAGATTTATCTTTAAAGAATATGTGCAAATAATGAAAAAAAAATTACTTTCATATTACAAATTTCTCTTTTTAAAGAATCTAAAATTTAGTTTAATACATTTTGTTTTCCCATTTAACCATATACGTAGATTTTTTTTATAATATCATGCACATAATTTTCTAAATAGAATTTCTTAATTTGTTTATCCTTTCATATTTCTAAAGATTTTTAATAAAAGAATTTCTAGTTTAAGAAAAAATACAATTTAAATACTAATCTTTGTAATTTAAAATTTATCTTTGATACTAACTAAATTTTAAAACAAATAACTGTGTTTGTTTATGGTTATAATTTTTCAATTCTAACATGGAAAGGAAAGTATTCATGTATAAAAGACAGTTAATGTGAAAAACATATACATGAAACTACATATAATAATAAGCTGATAATGTAGAAATTAGTTGCTTAAGGGGTCTCAGGACTCTTAAAATTGGAAAAAATGAAAAACAATGACCATTTTTAACATTTAATATCTTCAAATGTATATGATTTAAAAACACAATTTTTATTGGGATGAAAAGATATACGCGTGTTCTTTCATTTCACATATTTAAAAAGTTACAAGATGCAGAATTAATATTCATAGGAGGCTTCAAACTGTCAGACATTTGTCGAGCAGAAAGCTGACATGACAGCTTACGCGTACGGTTACAAAATAATTTTTGCATCTAGAATGAAAATTTTGGAGCCCAATTATACTTCATATTGTAATAATTACACTGAACCTAAATACATTTGTATTTAAAGCATTTTTATATTTTTAATGCAAAGTTGTATTGAGCTAATACAATTTTTTTTTAAATTTTCAACATTATAACCACTTAAATAAAATATTTTTTTTAATAATAAAAAGGAAATTTTAGGTTCAATTTATGTAGACTAACATGACACATATTTTTGGAAAATTTCAAGAAAAAATATTGAAATATTGATACGTTTTTGAGATACCATGCGCTTTATGCCCAAAAAGATCATTTTGAGAAAAATGATGTTTTTCTTTAGGTTTGAGTATGCTTCAACTTTGAGTGGGTATAATTCTAAAAGTCATAACGTCTGTTCTAATGGGAATTTTAAGAAAACATTTACACTAAAATGTTCAGAAAAGATAGGAGTTTAATATATAAAAAAAATTAAAAATTCGAAAATTTTCTAGGCTTAAGAGTCCTGAGACCCCTTAAGAGTATCAACAACAACAGCAAAAAAGTTTAAAAAGACTTCCAGAAAGAATTCTGTATCGTCACTTGATTATATATATATATATATATATATATATATATATATATATATATATATATATGATGGGGTATATCAATAATTTTGCTAGGAACTACTGTAAGATAAAGTATCCAAATATGTGGGTTTCTAAAATATCTGCTATGGTGCTTCTAGTGTGATGGCGTAGTAAATGTTCACATTGACGACTAATTATTGCATGTACCTGTATTGTTTCGTTTAAATTGGCTTATAATCTATATTCTCTCGGAAGGAAAATAACATAAACTTAAAATTCCAGGGCGTGGCTATAGCTCAACTAGATTGCTTTTAATAAATTTACAGGCAAACACATTTGCCATATTTAAGTTTTTTTTTGTATAAATACTTGCTATCTACGATCCTGAAACTGTTTTCCAATAAACCTTCAGGTTATGTATCTGGTAGATGCTTCTAGTGTAAATACATGCTAACAATAGCGTCAATACCTCTTATTCATTTATGAATATGAGCTGGACCAGAACTGAATAGACACAAATATTGTACACTAATTTAACGGAAATTTATACTATGAAATGTTAACATTCACAAAATGCTTTATAGAAAATGACAGAAACGATACTTTTATTACCCACGCGTTAAGTGTTAATCCTCATATCAAAATGTATATATTTTGAATTGATATCAACTGGCTGTTCCATTCAATTATGTTATTAAAATACAATATATAATCAATGTAAAATAATACTAATAATATTTGAAAATGCTTGCTATATTCGCAAATTTTATCGACGATAATTGCCCTCTTATTATTTATCCGAAAACTTTATTGCTTTCATTAATCGATTTTCACAGGGGAGAAAAAATTGTAATTTTAAATAACGTCGGACATAAAAGGGTAAAAAAAAGTTCAAATTCTTCTGAATTCCTTTTGTTCTAGAAAAGCTATAGGTATTGATTATTCTAAAGCAGATAAATCTGCTTTTAACAGGACGAGGGAAAAAAATCGTGTTTACAATTTTAGTGTAAACACATGCTTATAGTAACGGTATTATTGACTGATCAATATGCAAAACTAATTAACTAAATAGACACATATGCTATTTTGCATATTTTCTTTTGTTGTTGTTATGTATTATGAAACATTAAGATTCATAGAAAATTTTTATAGAAAATCAAAAAAGCGGGAATTCTTGCTGTGTACGCATTAAATATTAAAATAGATAATCTTAAAATCGATATCAATTGACATTTCTATTCAATTATGCTAGTAAAATAATCATGTAAAACGAACATTCAAACACAGAATAACGCTCAGAAATTTTACCGACGACAATAACTTACAATTCGGGAAGGCGCGATATTTTTGACTTAACAATTTTATACAAGCTGATATTTAAATATCTAACTGTTTTTACTTAATAAATCACGAAAACAACCCTTAGTTGTCGTGAAAGCGGTGGATGGGGCCTTGGTAGATGCAGTATTCCCTCAGTCAAATAGAAATGAATGACAACCCGATTACGGAAGATTGAAAGACATTACCGTGACTAATGGTGACCATTCATAATTGGGTTACCATTCATTTATCTTTGACTAGAGTGGGAGAGCATTGCGGCTCCGAGGCCTTATCCACCCCTGTTGAGACAGCTAGAGGCTGTTTTGCTGATTGATTAAGTAAGAAAAATTAAATATTTTAATATCAGCTTGTATAAAATAGTTAAGTAAAAAATGTCGCTGCCTCGAGGGCTATTATTATTTATCAAACCAATATTTCACTCTTTGATCGCTTTTCACGAAAACAAAAACAAAGTAAAATAAAGGACTTGAAATTTTAAAGAACGTCAGACATAACAATATTTTTGTGTTTATGATTTTTCTGTAAGTACATGGTTACAATAAATGCATTAGTTCTTATTACGCATCAATATGAACAAGTAATTGACTAAATAGACACAAATACGATTGCGCATATTTTGCTGCTGTTAATTGCTGTAATACATACGTTACAGTCCATGTAATAAAAGAAAAAAACCCGATGGACTAGCTTTTATTCGCAGGTCACTTACAATATAAACAAAACAAAGATTACATTATATTTCTAAACCACAGAATTCTCTTACAGAATATCATGGTCTTAACATTTGAAAGAAAGTTGGAAATTGTACATCAAACGTGACAAACGACTTGCGTTCGTACTGTTATTATTTCACTGAAATGCATTATATCGTCTGTTATTATGATATGATTAATTTACGTAATAAAATAATTACATTTTAATTTGGCAACATTTTGTATTTTGTTGACATTTTCTGAAAATCCCAATGGGAAACTTCAGAACATGAAATCCATATTTAGACTCTTTTTCCATTTAATATCAATTCCTTCGGAAACATCTATTCAAAAAATTGTCGGTAGATTATTTGATTGCTATAACTAAACAATTTTAGTATACAAATTCGGTTTTTAAATTCAGTAATACGGAAATGATATGACTCCATCTTAAATAGGACGTAATCACCATGGCAACCCAAAATCATTACCTTTCATGGGATAGCATTGAATTAATTATATATGGTAGGATTTAATAGAATAAAGAATGTGACTATAACTTGGTCATAGAGGTTATAAAATGTCACACATGACTATAACGTCATACATGTCAGATAGTTTGGCGATATATCTCGGGCGATTTATTCTCGGAAGCTGCTATAACAAAGAACTACCGATTTAAAAATAATTCAAATTACTTAATAAATATTTTTATTAATACATTGTTAAGTTTTGATTCAATTTTCATAAAATTTGAAGGGACTCGACAACATTTTGAAACGATTATATATATTAAATTTCAAACCATTCGGTTGGATTAGTTTTTGCGCTGTCATATGCGGACAGACGAACGGACCAGACGACGACTATAGGTGCTACGTATTTATATAATTACGAACGCTCCTAAAAACCCGATAGACAAGTCTTTATTCGCAGGTCACTTACGATATAAACAAAACAAAGTCGTTAGATTTCTAAAGAGTCTTCTTACAGAATATCACGGTCTTAACATTTGAAAAAAAAATTAAGTTTGCACGATTTTTAATATTTAGACGACCTTTATTTCAAAAATTGCATTCATATACTGAAAGAAGACATTATTTAGAAGTCTAAGTCCTCGTCTAGACTAGAAGATTTAAGTTACTAACTCTAAGTGACTTAGATGAACGTTCGCAAACACCGTAGCAATGCATGGGCAAGTCAAGCCTCGTTCCACATCGCCCGCTTGAACGGGGTATAATGGCAGCTATTTGGTGACTTTATTGTAAACGATTTGCCAATAAATACTGGTGTATTTTTTGTTTCTTTGTTTGTTTACACGGACTGTACATTACGAAACGTTAAGATTCATAGAAAGTTTTACAAAACATAAATAAACTGGAATTCCGGTTTCCCACGTATACTGAAAATAAAAAGTTAATTTTACAGTATAATATTTCCATCCCAGCTGCCAGTATTATACCGTAAAATCAACAATTTTTTTTGCAGTGTATTAAACGTTAAAATACATATTATTAGAATCGGTATCAATTGACTTCATTAAATTGATATCATTTCTGTTATTAACCCCCTGACCAGCGAGCAAAAGAGCAAATTTGTAATGTTGTTTTCTCAGTATTTTTTTTTTAAATGCTAAAAAAAGATTAATTTCAAACTTGATATAAAAACTTAATTACGTATACCCTTGAGAGTATTAATCATTACTCAATATTTTAAAACTGCATTATATTTGTAAAAATATATTAATTTAAACAATGATTCTATTGCAGTGAATCCTACAGCATAGTGAACGGATATATCGGTTCACTGCGGTGAACAGGTTAAAAGGGATAACAATAATTAGTAGAAAAGAAGATAGTAACATTTGAAAAAATATTCACAAATTTTATCAATAACAATTACTTATTATTTATCCAAAAACTTTATTCCAAAAACTTTATCTCTACCTTTATTCCTGATCCCTTTTCACAGTGAGAAAAATCCTGATTTTTTAAAGAACGTCAGTCATAAAAATATAAACTAGTCGTTGGGGGCCACCGTTATACTTACCTATCATGGATATGCATAATGTGAAATATTAAAATAAAAATGTGTAAACTACTTATAAAATGCATTGCAATTCAAATAAAATCGTGGCTTGATGATGTCATAAACTTTAAAGGCTCGATTACTGAATTGCTTGAAAGAGGTTTTTCCTTATAACTCCAAAACTAATAATCCTATTAATTAGCGGTTTATTGCATCTGATTAAGCGTCAAATTTCGAATTAAAATATATCTTTAAAGTGAAATTTGGATAAAATACAGGGTCATGAAAAATCGAAGAGTGTGGAAAATAGGATTCCAAATATCTCAGCAACAAATTATCCGGTCGACTTCATGCTTTATGCAAAATTTATGTTTTTTTATTGTCTTTTATATTCATTTCTTAAAATAACCAATTTCGAAAATTTTTATATACCTTTTATCAGAACGAATATTTCGAGAGTCCGAAAAAAATAGTTCCGGTTAATCGAGGTTATTGAAATGAAATAGGCTTCTTTCCATTATTACATACTAAGTACATACCAAATTGCAAGTCTCTATCTCAATTTTTTCGGGAGATAGAGCGTTTACAGACACACAGACACACACACAGACACACAGACGGACGGCAAAATTTTTTTTTCTAAAAATATGTTTTTCGGAATCTCCAGTGTCTGAAACGTGTAAATCCGTCAAAAAAAAATTTTTCGATTTTCAAAACGATTACAAGACTTACCCTATACTACGTATGATGGGTAAGTAAAAGGGTTCAAATACTTCTGAATTACTTTTGTTCTCGAGCGGTTATAGCCGTCGTTGGTTCCAAAGCGGAGAAATATGCTTTTAAAATTTCATTTATTAGTTCTCTAAGTAGGTTTGTCTTTGAGAGCCATAAATAATACGACTCCTCATTTTTTTTTCCAAATGATTTTGTGGTCATCGACGAAAGAAATCGGAGTTTCACAAAAAGAGGTGTTGTCAGACCTGTCAACGACGTCCGCTATTGAATTCTGATCTTTAGACATGCTAAGAAAGTCGTAAAATATTCAAGAAAACGAAAAACCACAAGACAAAAGCAGCGGATAAGTCTGGCAGTCCGGGTGCTCGTTAACAAGAGGTCAAAAATATTTTTGTGTTTATGATTTTAGTTCAAATACATGCTTATGATAACACTAATAGTTGTTATTGATTTATCGCTATGAAGAAGCAAGTGATTAAATAGATACGAATGCTACTATTGTAGAATATTATTTTTTGCAATGCATACGTACATTATTATATATTAAGAGTCATAGAACATTTTATGAAAAATTAAAGAACCAGAAATTCTAATTTTGTACAGATTAAATGTTAAAATACATATTCTTAAGTTCAGTACCAATTGACTTTTCCATCGAATTATGTTATTAAAAGAAAAATATAAGCAACTAAAATTCAGATATTGTGACAACATTGAGATAATTGAACATTCGAAAAATGCTTGCTACGTTAACAAGTTTTTTCAACGACAATTTCTTCTGATGTATCCAAAACTTTTATTGCTCTCTGTTAGCCTTTTTCATAAAAAACCGGTTTTTTTTAAAGACCGTTATTCATAAAATTATAAAAAGGATTCAAATTCTTCTGGATTTTTTTTTAATTCTCGAACCGTTATAGATATCGATTGAGAAATCTGACTTTAACAAGTAGAGAAAAATATTTTTTTGTTTATGATTTTAATGCAAATACATATTTACCAATACACGCTATACTGTTACTGATGCATCACTATCAAGGCGCAATTTATTAATTGGATACGGATGCTACTGTTGTCGGATGTTAGTTTTTGTAATACATACGTACACTATTAAACATTAAGGTTCATAGAGTATTTAATGGAAAATTAAATAATCAGGAGTTCCAATTTTGTACGAATTTGATGTTACCATACATGTTTTTAAGATCAGTATCAATTGACGCTTTCATTGAAATACGTTATTAAAAGAAAAGTACAATAAACAAAAATTGAGATAACAACGTTTGAAAAATTCTTGCTACGTTAACAAATTTTATCAATGACAATTAGTTATTATTTATCCGATAACTTTATTGTTCGCATTGGTTCCTTTTTCACGAGAAATAAAAAGATACCGTGAAATTTTAAAGAATGTCAGTCATAATAAATAAATAAATAAATAACAAGAACGAAAAATCATGCGCCAAGCATAGATTATGTAACACTTTCCAACGCTTCCTAAATAATTTTACAAATCATACCGTTTAATAAGCTAAAAGATAACATCTAAGTAATCCGAATACTTTTATTCAGCCCTGTATAGGATCTATAGATTTGTATATATACTACATAGGATGTTAAATTTTAGCTCAGTTAGGAAACGCGTAGCACAGTTTAAAATTCTCCGTCTGGAGTTAAATAATACGGAAATGTGTTCGCGAACTTTTGTGCGTCCCTGTAAATGAACGATGACTGCTGTACACACACTATTCTGTAGTAAGCCTCTTGAAATACACCTTAGTGATATATATAAATTTCAATGCGTTCAAAATAGGGAAACATTATTTAAATA
The DNA here is from genome assembly GCA_963931845.1 of Maratus michaelseni. Taxonomy (NCBI): domain Eukaryota; kingdom Metazoa; phylum Arthropoda; class Arachnida; order Araneae; family Salticidae; genus Maratus; species Maratus michaelseni. The sequence goes on along the minus strand of OZ007594.1, from coordinate 161,673,507 downwards.
AACCGCAGACGATTTTTCTCCATAGACGTAATGTAACGGAATTCTTTTGACTGTCCCTGTAAAGTAACTATAAGTGCTATGCACACCCTATTCCATATTAAGCTTCTTCTAATGCACCTTAGTGATATATATAAATTTCAATGCGTTTAAAATAGTGAAACATTATTTAAATAAACCGTCAATGATTTTTTCCCATAGACCGCAATGTAACGGAATTCTTTTGAGTCTCCCTGTAAAAAAACTATCAGTGCTACACACTTCCGTTGAAATAGGGAACATGCTATAGATAACGACTATAACATATAAAAATTGCAGAGCAATCCGAGCATATTTACGGGAGTTAGAGCACGGACAGACGGCAGACGGCCAGACGGCCAGACAAACCGAAGTCGTAAACACTTTTCAACTAGGTTGGAAAGTGTTAAAAAGGGTTGAAATCCTTCAGAATTCCTTTTGTTTTCGAATCGTTATAGGTATCGATTTAATTCCTGCTTTTAAAACGACGAGAAAAACATTTTTGTGTTTATGATTTTAGTGCAAATACATGATCATAATAACTCTAATAGCTGTTATTTATGCATTGCTATGAAGAAATAGTCAACTATTATATTGACACGAATACTACTGTTGTCAGATATTAGTTTGTGTATATTATTAAATATTAAGATTCATAGAATATTTTATGAAAAACAAAACAAAAAACTGGAATTCTAATTTTGTATGGATTAAATGTTGAAATACCCGTTTTTAAGATCGGTATCAATTGACTCTTCTATTGAATTCTGTTATTAAAAGAAAAATATAATCAACAAAAAGTGATATAACAACAATGTAAATTGTTCGTTAATAAATTTTATCAACGACAATTACTTATTATTTATCCTAAAACATTATTAGTTTCATTGATCTCTTTTTCACAAGGAAAAAAATACCCTGAAATTTTTAAGAATGTCAGTCATAAAAAAATAAAATAATAAATAAAATATGTTCAAATTCTTCTGAATTCCTTTTATTATCGAACTGTTATAGGTGTCGATTGAGAAATCTTTCTTTAACCAGCGGATATATATATATTTTTTTGTGTTTATGATTTTAGAGCAAATACTGGTTTATAATAACGCTAATGGCTGTTATCAATGTGCATAGCTATGAAGAAGTAATTAACTTCATAGATACCAATGTTATTGTTACCAAATATTAAATTCTGTAATATATACGTACATTATTAAACATTTAGATTCATAGAATATTTTATGAAAAATTAAATAATCAGGAATTCTAATTTTTTACGGATTTGATGTTAAAATACATGTTCTTAATATCAGTATCAATTGGCTCTTTCATTTAAATCTGTTATTAAAACAATATAATCAACAAAAATTGAGATAACAACGTTTGAAAAAAAGCTTGCTACGTTGAAAAATTTTATCAACGACAATTACTTATTATTTTTCCGAAAACTTCTTGCTATCATTGATCCTTTTTCATGAGGAAAAAAATACTCTGAAATTTTAAAAATCGTCAGTCATAAAATAATAATAATAATAAAAAGTGTTCAAATTCTTCTGAAGTCCGTTTATTTTCGTACCGTTCGATTGATAAATCTGTCTTTAACAAGTGGAGAAAAATAGTTTTGTGTTTATGATTTAAATGCAAATACTGGCTTATAATAACACAGCTGTTATCAATGTGCATAGTTATGAAGAAGTAGTTATAGATACGAATGTTACTGTTGTCAAATATTAATTTCGGTAATATATACGTACGAAGATTCCTAGAATATTTTATGGAAAATTAAATAATCAGGAATTCTAATTTTGCACGGATTTGATGCTATCATACACGTTTATACGATCAGTATCAATTGACTTTTTCATTGAAATCCGTTATTAAAAGAAAATTATATAATAAACAAAAATTGAGATAGCAGCGTTTGAAAAATGCTTGCTACGTTGACAAATTTATCAAACACAATTACTGATAATTTATCCGAAAACTTTATTGCTCTCATTGATCCCTTTTTTACGAGGGAAAAAATACCCTGAAATTTTAAAGAACGTCAGTCATAAGAAAATAATAATAAAAAGTGTTCAAATTCTTCTGAATTCCTTTTATTTTCGAACCGTTATAGGTATCGATTGAGAAATATATCTTTAACAAGTGGAGAGAAATAGTTTTGTGTTTATGATTTAAGTGCAAATACTGGCTTATAATAACACAGCTGTTATCAATGTGCATAGTTATGAAGAAATAATTATAGATAAGAATGTTACTGTTGTCAAATATTAATTTCTGTAATATATACGTACAAAGATTCCTAGAATATTTTATGAAAAAATAAAATAATCAGGAATTCTAATTTTGTACGAATTTGATGTTACCACACATGTTCTTAAGATCAGTATCAATTGACTCTTTCATTGAAATCTGTTATTAATATATATATATATATATATATATATATATATAACCATAACATTATCATAACACCAACTTAAACAATGAAATAATTAAGTATGAAATAATTAGTTGACAATGAAAGATTCCCCAACACACTTAATATGGAATCAAAAACATTGAAAGAATAAGAAGTTAAATAAAAATTGAATAAATGGAATTAAATGAATTAATTGAAATGAAATTTGTGGAATTTAGACAGAATTATCAAGTCCCAATTGCCTAAATACCACAAATAAAATGAAATGAGATGTTTCGTCATCATATTAGCCATACATTGCTAAAAAATATGATATTGGGACTACATCTCAAATACAATGAATCAAATCAGTGATAAAATAAAAAATAAAATACAATATTAAAAAGGAAAGAAGCCATACTAATAAATTACAGAGATAACATTTAATAGAGACAATAAGTATAAAATCCATAAAGATGAAAAGAGATATAAATAAGATACCTTGCAGTTCATGAACCATCATGAAAACCAACATGACTGGGGAATGAATTGCATAAAAAATCATAACATGTTGCCAATTTTAGAAATATGAATTGTTTAGAAATATAAATTGCTTTGCAGTGATGCCATAAATAATGTTCTAATATAATGGATTATAAAATAAACAGGAACATTAGTGCTGCCATCTATTAGTAAAAGTGAAAATAACCTGAATCGAAGGAATTGGATCGAAATAAATGTTACATCATTCAACCAAATTACTATCTTAATTGATACCAATTAGTTAAATAATAAATAAATGAAATTAATTAATAAATAGAAAATCGAATTACATTAAAGGATGTATTAATGAATAATACTATGTTATAAATAAGTATTAAGATGGAAAAATTAATAATAAAAAACAACTTAAAATAGTGCTGCCCTCTAGTGGTAAAAGTAAATATAAAGTAATGGATGGAAATTAGTGTTTAATAATTAAACCAAATTACTATCTTAATGATAGCCATTAGTTAAATAATAAATTAATGAAATTAAATATATATATATATAATAAACAAAAAGTGAGATAACAGCGTTTGAAAAATGCTTGCTACGTTAACAAATTTATCAAATACAATTACTTATTATTTATCATAAAACTTTATTGCTCTCATTGATCCTTTTTTTACGAGGGGAAAAAATACCCTGAAATTTTAAAGAACGTCAGTCATAAAAAAAATATAATAATAAAAAGTGTTCAAATTCTTCTGAATTCCTTTTGTTCTTGAACCGTTATAGGTATCGATTGTTCCAAAGCGGAGAAATCTGCTTTTAACAAGACGAGAAAAAGGGGATGTTTCCCTTCCCTTCCGTTGGAAATCCTCGTTCCAAAGCATGAAAAGCAAATAAAAGATTAAGATTTAAGAATTTGAAATTATTTTTGGCTCACGCTCTGTAACAAGCAAAAGAATTCTAGAACATCCTCCTACCCCTCTTCTTTAAAGAATTTTTTTCGTTAGAATTTATTTATTTAGTTGTTTTCTAACCCCTCCCCCCCTAACGAAATTCAAATTCTATCCCTTTATAAAAGGGAGGGTAAAATCACGTAATAAGGTAAGAAGAACGGGTAAAGAGATTTTTGTTTGTTTTGTTTTATTTTATTTTTTCTTAATCCAGGCGATCAGGCTTGAAAATTTAAAAGGGTCACATTGTGTCACCATGGTGATGCAGTTATAATGTGAGTTAAATTAAACATAGAAATTTTTTTTAATTGATGCAAATGATAGTTAAAGAATGTTTTGAAGAAACATTCTCTTTGCATATTTACAAATACTGAAAGGAAGAAGGTAAAACGAAAAAAAAAAAAAAAAGATGCATCAAACAATAAACTAGATTACCTTTTATTATTTTATAATATAACGCTTGGCAAAAAGAATTTCAAAAACTATTCAAGAGGGGGAAAAAAACTATCTTTGTTGTTATTATTTCTAAATTTTGCGCATACTTTTGTTTGTATGCGCTCTCAAAAAAAAAAAAAAAAAAAAAAAGGGAGCAAATTTAGAAATGAATTTACCATGTATTACCAGGGCTATAAATATATAAAATTATTTAAATGAAGAATATGTTATTACCAGTGGATCCGTGCGAGTATTTCGCACTGCAGTGTAATATTTTTTAGATGAAGGTTTAAATTTCTAAAGAAAAATTAAGGACTAAAAATATCTGCAAACAACATTAGTCAAGCCAGAATATTATCTCATTTATTCCCTCAAAGTTGCAGTAAAAACTGATTGAAGATAGCAAAAGGCATGCGTGAGGAAACAAAATTTAACAATCGTATTTTAACTGCATTAGAGAATGATGTCATTAGCTTCGGAGAAAACACGAGACAAAGAAAAATAAATTAAATGCATATAAAATACAATTTAATTCAATATAACAAAGCATACATTTTAGGCTACAAGTGAAATATCACTGTTTTAATCGATCGATGATGTTTTTTTCTTCTAAACATTTGAATTCTAATTTTGCTTTTTAATCATAAATATAAAATCAACCTGTGCGGATAAATAAACCCGTTTTATATTTTTGTATTATTTATTATTTTTATAATTATTGCTGAGCACGATATAATGCGATATTTATTTTTGTGGCAACATTGATTTGAGAAAAACTTTTATTTAATTTATAGAAAAAAATGGTAATTTAATTTTAATTAATTGCATTTTTAATCAAAAAACATGTTTGAATGCAATGTGAGTGTACTATGTCAGAAGCCGGTTCAAAACCCTTTCGAATGATAACTTCATTCATTGTTGTGCGTTTTGTAAATGCATAGAAAAAGGGACAACAAAAATTACATATATGATTATTGTTTCTAGTATATTTCTACAAATTACAGTCAAATAATGTATTTTAAAAAAATATAATGTGTATTTTTCCCAAAAGGGTCTACAAATAAAAGTAGCATTGGAACAAAACTAGCTGGCTAGATATTTTTAACGGTAAAGTTCGGCTTTGAGGTTTTTCTTAAATAGCACTGTTTAAAAAATGAATTATGCTTTAGTTTTGCCCTTTCAAATTTCCAATTTTATCCCTTTATAAAAAGGAGGATAAAATCACGTAATAAGAAAGGATGAGAGGGTAAAGATAATTTTTTTTTTTTTTTTAATATAGGAGATCAGACTTCAAAATTAAAAAGAGCCATGCTGACGCAGATATCTTGTGAGTTAAATAAGATATACTTATTATTATTTTCTAATTGATGCAAATGATGGTTAAAGAATGTTTTGAAAATATTTCCTCTTTGTTAATTTATAAATAGCAATATCAATTAGAGGGCGAGCAAATAATAACAATAATAATAAAAACGATACGTCAAACAATAAACTAAATGGCCATTTATTCATTTATTTTGCTGAAAAAGAACACAATATCAAATGAGGAAAAAACTCTTTTTTTTTAATTATTGTTATTACTTCTAAATTTATTTACATAATAATCCTTCTGAAAGTGCGTATAAACAAAAGTATAGATAAAACAAAACTAGATGATTATTATTTTTTTTTTCAGGAACGTTCCATACGGTTTTTCTTAAATCATACTTTCTTAATTTTTAGAAAGTGATTTATTGTTTTTTAAACGACCTTTCATATTTCAGTTCTATCGCTTTATAAAAAGGAGGGTAAAATCATGTAATAAGGCAGAAAGCGGAGAATAAATAGATATTTTTTGCTTTGTATATTTTCTTGTTTTGTATATTTCCACTTCTTTTTCCTAATTCAGGAGATGAGGCTTCAACATAAAAAAAAAAAAGAGATCAGACTGTGTAATCATGATGATCCAGACATAATGTGAAAGAAATAAAATATTATTATTTTTTCTTTAATTGATGAAATGATAGTATAGTTAAAGAATGTGTCTTTAAAAAATATAATATAAGCATATTTACGAATAATTAGAAGTGAACAATTAATTTATATTGAACGATAAACCATTTATTTTTTTCTTTACTTTCCATTATTTACATAATGCTTGGCAAAAGAAAACTGAAAGCAATTTCATTGGAGGAACAACCTCTTGCCGAACATGCCGAACCCATAAAACCAAACGACTAATTTTTTTAATGTATGTTTATTTTTGTTTGCCCTTAAAATATATAATGTAAGCAAATTTAAAAATAATATAAAACAAACGAAAGTGATCTGAGTTATCATGGCGGTACCGATACAATGTGACTTAATAATATTAATTAATGTTTTTTTTTCTAATTATGACGAAAATAGTTAAAGAAAGTGTTTTAAAACCGAATACTCTTAAACAGTAACATGAAATATAGAGAAAATAAATAAAAGAAAAGCCTCAAACGTTAAATACTAGATGACTATTCATCCTTTTCTTTCATTTAAACAAGTTAAAAAAAAGTATTATTTGGCATAAAGCATAAAGCCAAAAAAAATAAAATATTACTTTTTTTTTAACCTTTTGTGCAAGCTTTTGAAGGTAACCACTTTCGAAAATATAATGTGAGCAAATTTCGAAATAAATTTGCGGACGTATTACCGTGGATAAAATGAGTTAAACTAAAAATATGTTATTATTTTATTTCTATATTTGTACGAATAATAGTTTAAAAATGTATTTTTAGAAAAGTATATCCTCATATTTAGGAGTAATAACGATTCTTTCATTTAAACAAGTTAAAAAAAAAGTATTATTTGGCATAAAGCATAAAGCCAAAAAAATAAAATATTACTTTTTTTTAACCTTTTGTGCAAGCTTTTGAAGGTAACCACTTTCGAAAATATAATGTGAGCAAATTTCGAAATAAATTTGCGGACGTATTACCGTGGATAAAATGAGTTAAACTAAAAATATGTTATTATTTTATTTCTATATTTGTACGAATAATAGTTTTAAAATGTATTTTTAGAAAAGTATATCCTCATATTTAGGAGTAATAACGATTCTTTCATTTAAACAAGTTAAAAAAAAGTATTATTTGGCATAAAGCATAAAGCCAAAAAAAAATAAAATATTACTTTTTTTTAAAACCTTTTGTGCATGCTTTTGAAGGTAACCACTTTCGAAAATATAATGTGAGCAAATTTCGAAATAAATTTGCGGACGTATTACCGTGGATAAAATGAGTTAAACTAAAAATATGTTATTATTTTATTTCTATATTTGTACGAATAATAGTTTTAAAATGTATTTTTAGAAAAGTATATCCTCATATTTAGGAGTAATAACGATTCTTTCATTTAAACAAGTTAAAAAAAAAGTATTATTTGGCATAAAGCATAAAGCCAAAAAAATAAAATATTACTTTTTTTTAACCTTCTGTGCATGCTTTTGAAGGTAACCACTTTCGAATATATAATGTGAGCAAATTTCGAAATAAATTTGCGGACGTATTACCATGGATAAAATGAGTTAAACTAAAAATATGTTATTATTTTATTTCTATATCTGTACGAATAATAGTTTAAAAATGTATTTTTAGAAAAGTATATCCTCAAATTTAGGAGTAATAACGATTCTTTCATTTAAACAAGTTAACAAAAAAGTATTATTTGGCATAAAGCATAAAGCCAAAAAAAAAAAAAAATATTACTTTTTTTTAACCTTTTGTGCATGCTTTTGAATATAACCACTTTCGAATATATAATGTGAGCAAATTTCGAAATAAATTTGCGGACGTATTACCATGGATAAAATGAGTTAAACGAAAAATATGTTATTATTTTATTTCTATATTTGTACGAATAATAGTTTTAAAATGTATTTTTAGAAAAGTATATCCTCATATTTAGGAGTAATAACGATTCTTTCATTTAAACAAGTTAGAAAAAAGTATTATTTGGCATAAAGCATAAAGCCAAAATATATATATATATATATATATTACTTTTTTTTAACCTTTTGTGCATGCTTTTGAAGCTAACCACTTTCGAAAATATAATGTGAGCAAATTTCGAAATAAATTTGCGGACGTATTACCATGGATAAAATGAGTTAAACGAAAAATATGTTATTATTTTATTTCTATATTTGTACGAATAATAGTTTAAAAATGTATTTTTAGAAAAGTATATCCTCATATTTAGGAGTAATAACGATTCTTTCATTTAAACAAGTTAAAAAAAAAGTATTATTTGGCATAAAGCATAAAGCCAAAAAAATAAAATATTACTTTTTTTTTAATCTTTTGTGCATGCTTTTGAAGGTAACCACTTTCGAAAATATAATGTGAGCAAATTTCGAAATAAATTTGCGGACGTATTACCATGGATAAAATGAGTTAAACGAAAAATATGTTATTATTTTATTTCTATATTTGTACGAATAATAGTTTTAAAATGTATTTTTAGAAAAGTATATCCTCATATTTAGGAGTAATAACGATTCTTTCTTTTAAACAAGTTAAAAAAAAGTATTATTTGGCATAAAGCATAAAGCCAAAAAAAATAAAATATTACTTTTTTTTAACCTTTTGTGCATGCTTTTGAAGGTAACCACTTTCGAAAATATAATGTGAGCAAATTTCGAAATAAATTTGCGGACGTATTACCGTGGATAAAATGAGTTAAACGAAAAATATGTTATTATTTTATTTCTATATTTGTACGAATAATAGTTTAAAAATGTATTTTTAGAAAAGTATATCTTCATATTTAGGAGTAATAACAAGTACAGAGGGAATAAATAAAAAATACATTTTAAAGAGCAAACTAGATGACATTTACTTTCTAATTTAAATAAAGTTTTCCTAATGTAAAAATGAAAACAGAATCATTTTGGAAAAATATTCTAAACAAAAGTAGCTGAGAAACCGAGACAAATGTTTTATAATTTTTTTTATTTTTTTACATATGGACTTTCGAAAAAAAAAAAAACATAATGTAACAAAATTTAAAAATAATAACAATAGATGAAAACACTGCGAATAAAACTGGCGTATCAAACAGTGAACACGATAAATGCTTCTCTTTCGTTTAAAGAATGCTTCCCGGAAAAAAAAATATGGAGACTATAATATTTAAAATAAGATATTTAAATTTAACAACTTGCTTCTAAGCATAAATATGTTCACATAAATATGTTTGTTTACAAATATATCTATATATGTATAGCATAGCATATTAGTATGAGCATAGGCAGCAGAAATAACATAAAAATTAATTTAACTACTTCATATTCCTAAAGACTTACATAATAATAAATGTTCATTATGTTTAAAAATTAATTTCATGTTTAAGATATAAAAATTTTAGTTTAATTTTTTGTTTAGAAAAAGCTTATCCTTAAGGAAATGTTTTGTAAATATGAAGATAAAATTATGTTACCTTCTAGGTTTTGTTAAATTTAAATTTCGAAGTTTTGAATACAAGGATTTAATTAGTTTTCTCGGATATTTCTTTGTCGTTTGAGAATTTAAAGTCATGAATTTGATCCAATGCATGAAATAATTAAAATAATTCTCAGGGGAAAGAATGCTTTTAAATTATATCTATAATTTAGAAGTTGAGGTTATGTTTCTCATAACAACAACAACAACAAAAGCAATTGGTTAATAGTTAAAAAGTTCGCTTTAGAAAAAAGAAAGAAAAAATATGTAAGCAAACTTAGAATCACAAGAATAAAAAGTTGACGTATCACATAGAAAACTAGAGGCATTTTATTATGTTGTTTAAATTATATTTACTGAAAAAAAAAACTTTTAAAGAAATATATATTGATATAATAACTTGTTTTCTTCACACAGGAATAAAAATGTTAAATGTGGTGATTGTTCTAAAAATAAAAATCATGGGAGAGATATTTTTTAAAAAGAAACAAAATAAATCATAAAAATAAATTTACGTTTATTACACACTCCTATAAATCTTATAGAAAAATAAAATACACATTATATTTATTTATTTTTCTTATATTTATGATATTAAAAGGAGGCTACTCCACTCACGGGGAAAACACCCGCTCGCTAATGTTAATATTATAAGACAGTTATTTTATAATATCTCGTTTGCATTTCAATATTTTTAAATGATTTTTTTTTTCATTGGATAGCCGAGTTTGCTGTCTACGCATGCCGTTTTTTACATTTTCGATTTTGGTTGCAACTTTTTTATGAGTATACTGCCACTTTCGAAACCGGTTCCGAAAGTGAAAGTATTCTCATTAAAAAAACCTGTGAACAAAATCGAAAAAGTAAAAAACTGAATAGAGATCACCCTCAGCTATCCAATGAAAAAAAAATCATTTAAAAATATTGAAATGCAGACGATATATTATAAAATAACTGTTCCATAGGATTAACATTAGAGAGAGTGTTTTCCCGTGAGTGAAGTAGCCTCTTAAGAAGAAGAGGCTATTAAACAGTCACAAACACACACATATATATTTATGTACAAATATATATATGTACACACACAACAAAGACGTAAAAATAATACTCTTTTTTAACATTTACTTAAAGGCTTTTTTAAAAAAAAATAATAAAGTACATTTCATAATTCATTTCATGCTTAAGATATTAAAATTTCAGCTTATTCTTTTGTATAAAAAATATTTATATATTTTCTGATTTCCTAGAAAATTTACAAAAATATGGCGATAAAAATTATGTCATCTTGCAGGTTTTGTTAAATTCAAACTTCGAGGCTTCGAATATCAGAGAGATTTAATTAGTTTGCTCGCGTATTTCTTTGTCGCCTGAGAATTTAAAATCGTGCATTTGATCCAATGCATAAAAGAATTTTCAATTTTTTTTTCTTATTAAAAAAAAATAGAAAAAATAAAAAATTCCAGGAGAAACGATGCTTTTAGATTATATCCACAGTTGAGGGATCATGTTTCTCATAACACAGAAAGAAAGACAAAAAAAAAAAAAAAAAAAAAAAAGAAAGAAAAAACATGTACTTTTGTCATCCTCCTCTTTTTTGAAAAGATTAACTCGTATAGAAAAAATGTTTTGGAAAAAAAAAAAGTGTTTGAAAGTTCAAATTTTTTTTATTTCGGTTGTAAGTTCAAAGTTTGTAGTTCAAAGCTCATAGATAAAATATAGATCACTGAAAACTTTAAATTATATATTCTAAAGGTATTGATTACTTCTTTGTGCGGGTAATTGAAATGTTTTGAAGCTGAAGTTTTTTTTTCATTTGCATATTAAAAAAACATGTTTTTCCTGTATAACGGATTTTTTGGACTAGTATTTCATTGTAATATTTTAAAAGAAGAAATATATCAAACTATATTTCCGCAAAAAAAAAAAAAACACGACTGATTAAAAAAAAAAGATTAAGTTTTATCGCAAGTGGGAAATGTAAGGGTAACGTCACATTTAATATTATAATTTTCAAAGTAATATATTGTTTTCTTTCTTTCATCATTAATATTTAAGTAGTAAGTTATAAGTAATTTAATCAGTAATGTATAAGAGTTGTCCATGTAATGATATTACATAGTCTAAACTCTAAAAAATGTTTTTTAAAAAAAAGTTTAAAAACTCTTTCAGGATTGGCGTTTCTATCAAATATTATGTTTGAAATTAAGTAGAGAGAAAAAGTTGAAAAAAAGAAAAAAAAAAGTAAAAAGCAATATATTTTACAAATTCGACAATCCGTGTTTATGGGATTTCTTATAGTGTATTTGAGGCGTTTAAAGTCATATTTTCTTAATTTATAGCATCAATGATTTTCTTAATTAGTTACAATAATTTTCAAAGCGGTGAAATATCTGGAAATGCTATCTACAGATGGTAAAACCACCACTTATACTGATCTTCATCCCTCCCCTCCCCTTCCAATTAAGATGATATTTCATAATATAGAAATATTTAAATTTGGAGCAAAAGTTAAATCAAAGCTAGTATTTAATTAAAAATTTCCTTCCAAATTACATGATCTTGTAGCTCTGCGTTTGAGATTTTTTGAATAACAAAATTTTTCTAAATATGTGCTCTTTTAATACATTAAATCTTATAATTCAATGAAAAATATTTCAAAATTGAAAGATAGTTCATATTTCTTTTGTTATACAAAAACAAAGTGGCGCGATTTGAGAAAGTTTTCCACCTTTTACTTCGCATGCAACATTTGAGAAATAAGTATTTTCAAATTTTTTCTTCTTCCGAAACTTTTAAAAATTTCTTATTTTAGATTAATTATTTTCAAATATATTTTATACTTTTCTTCTCGATAAACATAATTTTAAAATGTTTTCTTTGAAAAGAAAAGAAAATTCTTAGCTTAAGAATATAAGATGTGCCGCCTTTTATGATTACAAGAGAAAATTCAATTGAAAGAATCATTTATCAAATGAAAGGAAATAACAACAAAAAGTTTTAAGTTGTTTTCTAATTTATTTCATCTTAACAATAAACATTTTTTATCTTAATAAAGATTGTTGAAAAGTTCTTAGAAAAACAAAAAAGAGTAAAATTTATTTCAAAATAAAGAAATATTACTAATTTTGAAAAATTTGCAATTGTAGTGTGAATTGCTGAATTTACAACATTTTTTTTTCATCAAAATTTCTATTACGCAAAAAAGTTTTCACGACTTTTAAATTTTATTAACAAAAACTTGTTCTGAGGCAATTATCGGATAATTCTTTTTTCCATTTTTTTATCAAGGAGAAAGTGAAAGGTAAAGAAGAAAAAAAAAGCAAGAACAATACCAATTTACAATAAAACAACTGACAATATTTCAGAAATATTTGTAAATGTAATATTGCTGTCATAGTGATGATTATGTTTGGGAAGATTTTTCTAGTCAATCACGATACGTCATGAAAATTACTGCCTTACGAGGGACATTTCAAAAGTTGCTTCACTAATAATGACTAAACACAACTTAGTCATCATTTCTTTATTTTTGAAAGTTAAATATTTCAATCGATATTAATGCATTTTTATACAAAATGTATACGATATTGTATCAGTACAGATTTAATACTATGGCATATTGCTAGACTTTATTGCTTTTAAAGCAATTGTTAAAAAATCTACCTGTTTTGAAATAGTATCAGAAATAGAAGGATGTTTTTGGTGTTAGATTAAAATTCTCTATGCATGCCATCACAATCAGTAGCATCTATATGATGTTACTCTCCTAGCAGCTATCTAACGTATGTCTCCATTAGTTAGGTAAAAAGGGATAACACAGTTAGAGCTTCATTTGATGTAGCTAGAATTATAGGGAAGAGATAGTACTCTATTTAATTAAAGCCATTCATATTTGAAGGATAATCTCAACAATAGCAACCCCTTGTGCGATAAATCAATCAAATCTCACCTATTGGCATTTCTACGTTTTAACTTAGTTCAGCTATTCCTATAACTTATCACCAGTTCTCTAACGTCTATAAACGTCTTACACGAGTAGGTGAATATATTTTTAATATACATATATTTCCAGTCAGCCAAATTACCCTAAATAACATTTACACGTATCTTTCGTTCATAGCCTTGTGAACTACCTGTTTATACCTAATTTAAAATTGTATATAGACCGTCAATCTCTCCAAACGTAGATGCAAGCAAATAATTTCCGACATTCGCAAAAGGCTTTCATTTTGCAAACAATCGCTCTTAAAACAGTTCAATTGTAAGTTTAATCATAATCAAAAATTCAGACAGGGGCATTCATTGAAACTGTAAAGCCCGGTACAAATTATTTTCATTGGGCTGCCTATGTATCCTGCTCATGCATATACTTTATACAAAATCCACTCCTGTTGGGGTTCCTTTCAACTTTGGGTTCAGTTCAATTGTCTCCGTTCTCTACTATACCTGTACGTGATATCGAATTCAAATCCACCGAATTTAATAGCACTAGATACATATACGAATGAATTTAATTCAAGTGGATTAATACCAATGTTTTTTTTACGAAGTACTTTGGCAGCGTACGAATATTAACTTTTCAAAGGAATTCCCCAACAAAAGATATTTTCGTTAAAAATTATCAGGTTAAAGGCAATTGTATTTATTTAAACACATCAAAGGTAGATAAAAACATTAAGCTTTCTCACATCGCTACAAAATACGTATTTTAACAGTCGTTACATACCAGTGGCTTTCGTTCAAGTGGATTAATACCAGAGCTGTCTTCCGAAGTACTGAAGCACCGAACGAAACGCAGATTTCTGGAAGTAATTCCCTCACAAAATATATTTTCATTTAAGATTACCAGGTTAACCGTAATTGTATTTATAAATACATATTAAAGGTAGATTAAAAACATTAAGCTTTCTCACATCGCTATAAATACGTATTTTAACAGTCGCGACATACGATTGTATTTGTTTCAAGTGGATTGATACTAGCACTATTTTCCGAAGTACTGAAGCACCGAACGAAACGCAGACTTCTCGAAGGAATTCCCTCACAAAATACATTTTCATTAAATATTACCAGGTTAGTGGCAATCGTATTTATAAATACACACCAAAGGTAGATAAAAGCATTAAACTTTCTCACATCGCTATAAATATGTATTTAAACAGTCGTGACATACGATTGTACTTATTTCAAGTGGATTAATACTAAAAATGTCGTCCGTAGTACCGCAGCACCGAACGAAATTCAGACTTCTCGAAGGAATTCCCCCACAAAAGATATATTCATTAAAAATTACCAGGTTAACGGTAATTGTATTTACAAATCCACATCAAACGATGATAAAAACATTAAGCTTTGTCACATAGCTATAAAAACGTATTTTAACAGTCGTGACATATGATTGTATTTATTTCAAGTGGATTAATACTAGCACTATCTTCCGAAGTACTGAAGTACTGAGCGAAACACAAACTTCTCGAAGGAAATCCCCCACAAAAGATATTTTTATTAAAAATTACCAGGTTAACGGTAATTGTATTTACAAATCCACATCAAACGATGATAAAAACATTAAGCTTTGTCACATAGCTATAAATACGTATTTTAACAGTCGTGACATATGATCGTATTTATTTCAAGTGGATTAAAACTAGCACTATCTTCCGAAGTACTGAAGCACCGAACGAAACGCAGACTTCTCGAAGGAATTCCCTCACAAAATATATTTTCATTTAAGATTACCAGGTTAACCATAATTGCATTTATAAATCCAAATCAAAGGTAGATAAAAACATTAAGCTTTCTCACACCTCTATAAATATGTATTTTAATCTAAAATCTTCAACGAGTGGAATACACAAACTGGGAGGGAAGTGATAATGTTCAACAATCGGAGCTACAAGGAAGAACGGAGGTAGAGTGGGATTCGTATGAATAATTCATCAATCCTGCCGATTCCTTACGAATTTTCTTTATTCCGTCACTCTTTTCTTCCAGACAGAGCATTCGAGGGAAAAAATCCAAAATATTTATTCACAGACTTAAGAAAAATTGTTGTTTACAATCTAGTTATGGCAGTGGGAAGTTTGAAAATAAATCCTGAAAAACGAAACTCTAGTATTTACATTCGTACGTATGCACATATAAAAATATACATATAAATATTTTAAACTCTGTTACCAGAATTTGAAAAAAATAAATTTTAGTTAACATATGGGGTAGTCAAAGTGAAGAAATAAAGTAAGAAAATATTGCATTGTTTATTCTGTCCGTATAGTTGCAGAGCTTTTGCGTGAAGGATACAGAAGTGTGCGGAACGAATAAATTGGTAATATCGTAAAAAATACCACGGGTGATAACTCCGTTTACTAAACGAGGGGATATCAAAAGTTTTATAAGTGTAATACATTAGAAAAAATCTGCTTTTTTATTACAGATTTATCATTCGTTCTATTCTTTAAGAGCTTTTGTTTTATGTACAGAATTAAAAAAATATATAATACATGGAGGAGAACCTAATAAAAGCAACCCCAAATTTTCTTTTTCGTACAAATATTTCGACTCTTCACAAAACTTTATTGCATTTTAGTATTTTGTATTAGAGGTTACAAACTCTGCCACAAAAGCAGTACAATTATTTCAGACTAAATATTTTTAGCTGAAAGTTTGACTAAATGTTTTTTGAAAGTTATGCTATTAACTATTAAATTATTTTTAAGTTTTTATACGTAATATTTCCGCCTTGATGCAAGTACTAAGGAGCATTTTTGTTTTGTTTTACCTCTATCTTAAAAAATGGCTGAGATATAGCATTTTTGGAACAAGAGAACAAATTAAAGGATTAACAGATTAACGCCATCAGCTAATTTAATTCATGTTTTATTGAACGTGGTTTTCAATACATTTTATTTCATTGCTGTAACCCGTGTTCCAACTCCCATACACTTAAAACTGCATAGTCATATCCGACAGCATCAAATTCTTGCCAAGATTGGCGATACTTGGTGGAATATTACCAAATTTGGGGACAAAAATAGGTTGCAATAAATGAAGCCAACTTGGCTGTAGCTGACTAATTTGGCAAAATTCTCATTCAAACTCAGTATTGCGAAAACTGGGAATGAATCTTCTATAACTGAGCTCCACGCATTTTAATTGTGTATTTTCGTGTAAAATTCAAAATCTTAAAACCGAGGAATAAGGAAGCTACCCTTTCCTTCCGGTACAGACCGGAAGGAACTTTTTTTCACTTTTATATTTATTGCATCGGATTTACAATTAATTCATTGTGCTATATTGTGTTTCTAATTCATGATTCATACATAAAAAAAATGAAGTTAGAATATACCTATTTGCCTACAGAAATATTAGCTGAAGAAATAATAAATAATAAATATTAATGAATGTTTAACGAAAACAATGTTCGTTAAATAATTTTGACTGTATATTTCTCTAGCATATAAATGTCAATTTTTGTCTTTTGCGCAAAACACATGAGCAGACTCTATTATATTAGAGAAAAGCTATTCACCTGTAATGCATTTTCGATATATCGACATATAAGTTTGATGTATGCACTTTATAACACCAATTCTTTCAAGTGTTTTCTAAAAGTAAGCAATGAAGAGATGGTTTCTTTCAGTTAGTTGTTCGAAAAATAATCGAAATAGATGAAAATTACGGATGGCAGTTTTATGGATATCTTATTAATTAAAATAAGTGGTTAACACCAAACTAGTTTTGAAAAAAAAGAAATTTGGAACATAGAATATATTAATACTGGCAGATTTTATTTGCTTGTCATATTTATTAGACGTATTTATTTATTTTTTAAAACGATATACAAGATGTTTCAAAAAGATTAAAATGCGTTTGTTTTCTTTTTTCTTTTTTCTTTCTTTATTTTTTTTTACTGACTTCAATAATGTTGAAAAATTAGCCAATTATAATAATTTAAACTACGCATTACACAGGGAATCCATATAAATATTTACATCAAATTCAGAAACATGCAATGATATGACCCACGAAAAAATAGATAACAGATGGCGTCATATGTTATTAGGAAAAAGCAAAATGGGGTTTTTCAACAGACTGACAGACGAAGCAGAAAACATAACATCAGTGACTGAAGATGCCTGAGAGCGACAAGTTAAAATATCTTTACTGTTTTACAATTTTTAACAGATTGACTAGCTTTGTGTAGTTTTAAAAGTATTTTTTAAGACTTTTAGAAATGTACACTGCTTGTTTATGTGTTTGAAAATAAAATAATGTCTGCGAAAATGGGTAATGCAAAGAATTATTAGATTAAAACGCGTATTAAATTTTTACCCGACATAGGCAATGTAAATTTCAAAATTGTTCAAATAAAGGTAGGATTTAAAACTACGTTGATGAAATAGTCCCGCCGCCAATTTTCAAATGTTACACTTTTAAAATTTTTATACGGTTCCCGGGTCTATAAGTTATGGTTAGATTTTTTGACATGCTCTGACATAGTAAAAATGTCATCTTTCCACGACCAAAACCCACCCAGATATGATACTTTTAATTTTATGGAATTTCAGATCTTTCCGGAACTAAAAACAGATTTGTTTTGAAGAAATGGATTTTACTTTCCATAGGATTTTACTTTCGATGTACATAAAATCAATGGAAGGATATAAAGAACTGAAAGATAATATCAATTCAAAAGAAATGGTTAAAATCCAAAATTTCTATCATAACATTGCATCTTTTTGTGACTGTGCTGTCAGAATGCGTTTTGCCTTTCTTGTGTCTTGTGGTAATATATGTTCTCACATAAACAGTTGCAAAAACAAAACAAAACAAAAAATCCTTTATATAGTTTTGAAATATTTCTTAATTTTTTGTTAACAGTATCACATAAATAATAAGAACTCTCAATTTTTCCCAAAGTATTGTAATTACTGACAAAAAATATTTACTGGATTGCAATTTTTCTATATTGTATATTATTATTTATAATATTGTTTAAAATTGTAAAATATTTAAATACTTCTTTAAATGCTATCTAGTATATCTATAATAGCACCTCCAACCGATGAAACTTCGCTGTGACGTCACAAATGGTCACAAATTTCAAAATAACTATGATGACCAAAATATCTCATAACGACTCTCAAAAGATCTCCATTCATTGACTCTGTTGTAAAGTCACCGTGACCGATTCTTTAAGTCATTTCCACTTCGTCCCAAAATGAGACATATCGATGTGACAGTGACTTAGATACGACCTATTTCACATCATGGGAAGACAATATCTAAAAGTTACATTTTGATTACGATATATTCACATTTTAGTCCGATTTTAGGAACGACATTATAAGAGATATGTTGGAAATTATAAACAGAAATTCAAGTACACATCTTAAAGAGTTTTATAAATTGAAGGGTTCTGGTGAAAAACAAGGTAATTAACAAAATGCAGGTTTCAACATATTAAAGATAAAAGATTTCTAAAGAAAACTACAAACAAACTTATGATTACTTTCTCTAAAACAGCTCATTTGTTAATACTCAATTATTTATTTTATTGAACTTACATGCAAAGAGTCTTCGTTATTGAAATTCACATCAAAATTTATTACTTACCCATCATACGTAGTAGAGGATAAATCTTGTAGTTTGTTTTGAAAATCGAAAAATTTTTTTGACGGATTTACAAGTTTCAGACACTGGAGATTCCGAAAAACATATTTTTAGAAAAAAAACAAAAAATTTGCCGTCCGTCTGTCCATCTGTCTGTGTGTCTGTAAACGCTCTATCTCCCGAACAAATTGAGATCGAGACTTGAAATTTGGTGTGTACTTAGTATGTAATAATGGGAAGAAGCTTATTGAATTTCAGTAACCTTGATTATCCGGAACTATTTTTTTCGGACTCTCGAAAAATTCGTTCTGATGAAATGTATATAAAAATTTTCGAAATTGTTTATTTTAAGGAGTGAATATAAAAGACAATAAAAAAACTTAAATTTTACATAAAGAATGAAGTCGATCGAATAATGAGTTGCCGAGATATTTGTAATCCTAATTTCCACAGTCTTCGATTTTTCATGAACCTGTATTTCATTCCAATTTCAATTCAAAAATATATTTTAATTGGAAATGAGACGCTTAATTTAACGCAGTAAGCCGGTAGTTAATATGATCATCAATTTTGGAGTTATAAGGATGTTTCTTTTACGCAATTCAGTAACAGAGCATTTAAAGTTTATGACGCCATCAAGCCACGATTTTATTCGAATTGCAATGCATTTTATAAATAGTTTACAGGTGTTTTATTTTCATATTTTATATTATGCATATCCCTGATGGGATAGTATTACGGTGACCCCCAACGACTAGTTTTTTGCTCACAAGCTATCAAAGCCTGAGAGCTTATGTGCCCGCCGGTTCTGTATGTATGTATGTACATACGTACGTATGTATGTACAGGGTGTTTCACAAAGGACCCCTAACTTTAAAAATCAATAACCCGGAAACGGTGATAGGGAGAAACATGAAACCAGTAGTATGTTTATTAAAAAACTCGTAAGAATCTTATACATAAATCTCAAAATTTAGTTAAAAATAGCGCCGATAGATGGCGCTGCGATAAATAGGCGTATCAAAGTGATTTAAAAGGTGCACCTTTTACACAACAGACATCGCAAACGAAGAATGAAATTGTCATTGACTCTGTGCTGTATGTCACCGGTCTGTTTGTTGAAATTTTTTTGAAAAGCTCACGAATTGTTTTCCCATCTGGGTTTTTTGCGACTTGAAATCGCGTTTGAAAACTTCTCGTTGAGGCAGTAGGACTCTGCTTTAATCGGTGGTACTCCAACACAATAAACACACGTTCCTCCAATTTACACATCACTTTTGGAAGTATTTTCACTATAAGCTAATAGCGGTCAGATTTCAATGGCGAAATCTTCAACGGCAAGTCATTCTATGCTTCTGAACTGTAGAAGGATTCTTAACGCTCTCAGCGCCATCTGTCGGTACTATTTTTAACTAAATTTTGAGGTTTATGTATAAAATTCTTACGATTTTTTAATTAAACATACCACTGGTTTAATGTTTCTATCTATAACCGTTTTCGGGTTATTGATTTTTAGAGTTAGGGGTCCTTTGTGAAACACACTGTATGTATGTACGTAACGCGATAACTCTTGATAGAACTAACCGTTTTACTTTAAATTTTGTTTATAGGTTCCTTGTGATAACTATCCCTGATTAGTTTTGGAGGTTCATTGGTTAAGCATAAAGGGGGGAAACGGGGGCTAACCCCCCATAATTGAGATAAATGGGTTTTTCATGCAGAATTATCCCATTTTCTTCAAATTTTGTATATAGGCCCATTTTGATAATGCGCTTATGTCAATAGTTTAGGGGGTTCATTGGTTAAGTATAAAGGGGGAAAGGGGGGATAACCCCCCCCCCCCCTAATTTAGATAAATGAGTTTTTCATGCAGAATTATCCGATTTTCTTCAAATTTTGTATTTAGGTTCATTGTAATAATGCGCTTCTCTGAATAGTTTTGGGGGTTCATTGGTTAAGTATAAAGGGGGAAAGGGGGGATAACCCGCCTAATTTAGATAAATGAGTTTTTCATGCAGAATATCCGATTTTCTTCAAATTTTGTATATAGGTTCATTGTAATAATGCGCTTCTCTGAATAGTTTTGGGGGTTCATTCGTTAAGTATAAAGGGGGAAAACGGGGGGCTAACCCCTCATAATTTAGATAAATGGGTTTTTCATTTAGAATTATCCCATTTTCTTCAAATTTTGTATATAGGCTCATTTTGATAATGCGCTTCTGTCAATAGTTTAGGGGGTTCATTGGTTAAGCATAAAGGGGGAAAGGGGGGATAACCCCCCCCCCTAATTTAGATAAATGAGTTTTTCATGCAGAATTATCCGATTTTCTTCAAATTTTGTATATAGGTTCATTGTAATAATGCGCTTCTCTGAAAAGTTTTGGGGGTTATTGGTTAAGTATAAAGGGGGAAAGGGGGGATAACCCCCCCTAATTTAGATAAATGAGTTTTTCATGCAGAATATCCGATTTTCTTCAAATTTTGTATATAGGTTCATTGTAATAATGCGCTTCTCTGAATAGTTTTGGGGTTCATTGGTTAAGTATAAAGGGGGAAAACGGGGGGGGCTAACCCCCCCATAATTTAGATAAATAGGTTTTTCATGCAGAATTATCCCATTTTCTTGAAATTTTGTATATAGGCTCATTTTGATAATGCGCTTCTGTCAATAGTTTTGGGGGTTCATTGGTTAAGTATAAAGGAGGAAAGGGGGGGGCTTATCCCCCGTTAATTTAGATAAATGGGGTTTTCATGCAGAATTATCCAATCTTCTTCAAATTTTGTATATATATTCATTGTAATTAGATACTTCCCTGATTAGTTAACTATGGTTCATTGGTTATGGTTCATTAGTTAACTATGAGGGGGTAACGGGAGATGATCCCCCCTTAATATATTGTTGATTTCTTTATTTTTCGAGGGGCATATTTCAAATTCTTTGAAATAAGAGTATAATATACAATTAGTCTTAGTGTGAATAGACTGTGAGCTCAATGCCCTCAGTTTAACTGGGCAGTTTTATTTTTTATTTGTTATCATGGCATATATTGAGTAATAAATAAACCTTGTTATTTTAAAAGTCTCTTAGGATGCAGTTAAATGATTTTACATGAAAACCAGAAAAAAAAGAAAAGATTAAAACTAGTCGTTGGGGGCCACCGTAATACTTACATCATGGATATACATAATGTAAAATATTAAAATAAAAATGTGTAAATTACTTATAAAATGCATTGCAATTCAAATAAAATGGTGGATTGATGATGTCATAAACTTTAAAGGCTCGATTACTGATTTGCTTGAAAGAGGTTTTTCCTTATAACTCCAAAAATAATAATCCTATTAACTAGCGGTTTATTGCATCTAATTAAACGTCAAATTTCCAATTAAAATATATCTTTCAAGTGAAATTTGGATGAAATACAGGGTCATGAAAAATCGAAGAGTGTGGAAATAGGATTCCAAATATCTCGGCAACTCATTATCCGATCGACTTCATGTTTTATGCAAAATTTGTTTTTTTATTGTCTTTTATATTCATTTCTTAAAATAAACAATTTCGAAAATTTTTATATACCTTTTATCAGAACGAATATTTCGAGAGTCCGAAAAAAATAGTTCCGGTTAATCGAGGTTATTGAAATGAAATAGTCTTCTTCCCATTATGACATACTAAGTACATACCAAATTGCAAGTCTCTATCTCAATTTTTTCGGGGGATAGAGCGTTTACAGACACACAGACTCACAGACATACAGACACACAGACACACAGACGGACGGCAAAAATTTTTTTTTCTAAAAATATGTTTTTCGGAATCTTCAGTGTCTGAAACATGTAAATCCGTCCAAAAAAATTTTTCGATTTTCAAAACGATTACAAGACTTACCCTATACTACGTATGATGGGTAAGTAAAAAGGAAAGTTAACCATGCTGTAGTAACTCCTCTATACCGACCCGATAAAAGATGGTGAGTGGTAGCGAGATCGGATCGCTGGCACAGAGAATTTCTCGTATAAATTAGAAAATAGAATTTATTGCATACCAATATTAATTCTAATGAAAATATGTACAAGAAAGTTAATTACAGCATTTAATTATTTTTCGTGAGTCAATCGCTTATAAATTAATGACCTCTTGACTCCAAGTGTAACTGAAACAAACAAAAGTCTCTAAACATTACAGACAGTCGTGACTACAAAACAAAGTTCATTCGGACCAAGGCTCGTCCGTTCCTTCTCTTCGGAAGATCTACTAATACTCGTTAATTCTGAGTCTAAGAACTCTCACTCTCGCACTTGGTGTGCTTTTTCACTTCGCTGGGATTTTCACCGGATACCTGCTGTATCAATTCTCGAGGTCGGACCTCACTAGCGCTTACACCACGCTGAGTTAGAAACTGACGTTTCCTTTTCCCTTCTCCAGAGAGTCAACACTCTCCTTTTCGATCTCTCCAAAAACTGTCCTCTCTCACTTTTTCATTCTCGCAGGAGAACTTCTTCTGGGGGCGGGGGCTTTGTCGAGGCGGGCCCCTCGAAACTCTCCAGCCTCTTAGCAGCCTTGAGATCCCTCTGTTTCGTTTTCACTAAGTCCGTCATTGGACGTTCTAAGACAAAGGGCAAAGTTTCGGGCGCAAACCTAAAAATCGTGTGCAGAGATCGCTTCTCTCGCAGATGAACTCTTTCCCACGAACTCAGCAAGGATCAAAGCATAAGACCCCTTTTTGGGTAACGCCTTACCACTTCATCACTGTCCGAACTTTCCGCTCACAGTACAATAGAATTCGGCGTCTGCTAGTCTTCAAGGCAAAAATAGCGAGGGAAGGTATGCAGTTAAGTGCACTCACAGGAAATGCTAGAATGACACATAGTGCAGCTGGATGTCGAAGCTCAAATTCTTTACAGCACCTCCTCCTCAAACGATTCTTAAGGGTGAAACACTAAGAATCTCTAAGAGTCGGATAAAGAATTGCAAGCTCAAATTACATCAGAGTGGCAAGAAATAAAACATACATGAATAAGATAATACTACCTTCCTTTTTTTTTTTTCGCGCTCTGATAAGAAATCATGAACATAGAATGAAATAAAACACAGTGAAATAGAAAATAAAAAATCTTAAAATAATTATATACAAAAGTTTATCAAGAAATCTCCTTAAACTCGACTCAGACAATCAACATGCGGAATGTCTTTGCCTGCGCGATGAGAAATGGCATAATTATAAGGTTGCAGAGCTAAGGACCACCTTAATAATCTGGGATTATTTCCAGAATTTCTTTTTTTATTTTTGCCTTTAAGCGCCCTCGTTAATGGTTCTACAATCACTGCATAATCTTTTATGTACCGGGAATAATATCCAGCCATTCCCAAACATCTACGAATTTCAGTTTTCGATTTCGGAACCGGTAATTCCTTAATTGCCCTTATTTTCGCCTCAGCTGGCCTCCGTCTACCCTCACCTACAATATGCCCAAGATATTTTACGGTTTTCTGAGCGAACTTGCATTTCGCCAATTTGATTTTTAGTTTCGCGTCATTAACACTTTTTAATACTATTTCTAGATGACGCATATTGTCCTCCCAACTATCTGAAAAAATCGCCATATCATCTAGATACGGTAAACAGAAATTCTTAAGTGCGTTTATTTCCTGCGTTAAGATATCTGCTAACTCCACCCGTTTTCGGTAAGGCTTTACTAAACTCAAGTGAGAAATCTGGGATTTCTGTCCCCTCCCAGGAACATTCACAATACAATTTGCTTCCGTAATTATTGACTCCTTTCTTCCCGGCTCTATCCGACTATCTGACATTTTAATTGGCTTTCTGGTAGTTAAAACTAAAACCTCATCTTTCACATTAAGCTTCCGTTTTACCGCCTTTCTGTCAAACCAAAATTTCCTCTTTTCTCGTTTTTCTGACACATTTTCAACGGCTAAAACTCGACCTCTTTTTAACCTGTTCGTGAGATTAAACACACATCCCTTCACGAATTTATTTTCCTCCGTTTCTCTTATCCATTCTCCAAATACTAACGCTTTCAAAAGCTTTCTAACTTTTCGATGCCAACATGCAATACTATCGCTTATTGTGCGACACACTCTCGGATTTTTCAATTTAACACCGAACCTTTTTAGAAATGCGGTAGTTAAATCGCTTATCAATCTCTTCCCAAGGTCCAAGTATTTTGACACATTTCCTTTAACTTTCCCTTTCCCTAAGTGTGATGACACTTTTTCTAGGCACGCGCCAAAAATATCCACCTGACAATGCAATGGGACAAGCACTCGCGCCCTTCCACTCACTCGATTTTCTCTGGCTTTTGCCACTATCAAAGAATTTCCCGCATTACAATGCGTTTCTTCAATTTCCCCTTTCCCTCTAATCTCTTCGAGAGATGGATACCTGTCATTTTCCATTTTACTAACCCCTCTTTCAATGTTTGCTAAGATCGAAGATTTCTCATATATCGACGAAGGCGATAATCCCTTATCCACACTGACCAATTCAATAGGGCTTTCTAGATTTTCACCCTCTAGTTTTGAATTCAACGCTTCCGCTTCACTGCCCTCGCAAAAAATTCCCCCTTCTCTTTCTTTTACTGAATTCAAAGTTTCCGTTTCAACATTCCCGCTAGAAATATCCTCTTCTTTTCCTTCCTCGGAAATCAAAGTTTCCGCTTCAACATTTCCGCTAGAAATTTCTTTTTCCCCCTCGGAAATCGTAATTTGTTTATTTACCGGATTCGGAGCTGGGCCACCCTTTTCTCTCGTTTGAGCTCGTGTCAAAACTGCATTCATCAATTCGGGTTTTTTCTTCGCCTGTTCTAACAATTTTCGAGTGTGATTACCCAACAAATAGTAAAACATATCTGAATCTTTATTGTTAACTCCCGCTTTCGTTTCAATAACCCCCACGCCTTCAATTTCTAAAGTGACCTCTGCTATAGGTAAACAGTATAATTTACTATCCAGCGGAGTCTTAATCCATACGTGATCTCCATTCAATTTATCTTGACTGACCAAGTCGTATGCGATGATGTCAATTTCACTCCCAGTGTCAGTTAAAGCAGTTGTCTGAATTCCATTCACTAACACTTTACTCAAATAAGGGGAGAAGGTTTTTTCAAGTGTCGGTTTACTTATTAAGTGACCGACCCGCGCAACATCTCTCTTTTTAATTTCCGGACAATCTACTCTGTAGTGACCGCTTTGAAAACACGCGTGACACTTGACTTCTCGCCTTTTTTCGAACGCCTTTTCCCTTTCTTTATTATCATTTCTATCTCTCCAGTTAAAGTTAGTCTCCGGATTTCTGTTTCCGTTTCGCCCATTTTCAAAAGTTCTGGGTCTTTCAAATTTCTTCTCTGTCGGTGGCTTAGGATTCCACGTTTTTTTAGAAGGGCGTTTGATCGCTTCGTACGCATCTAAAAGCCTTACTAATTCTTCGGGATCTTTAATCTCCGCCCAGTTATCTATAAAATGTTCGCGCATTTCTGGAGACGCTCTCCGTTTGATTTGGTCCGTGACAAGCAAATTTTTCAAACCCTCAAAATCCGAAACTTGTAAGCATGACAGCCAACCTTCTAAAAAACTATTAAGTTCGAAAATCAGATCCTTCCAAACTGAATTAGGATTTCGTGGATGTTGACTAAATTTTTGTCGGTATGTCTCTGCATTCAAACGATAGCGTTCTAACAGTTTTTCTTTCACATATTGAAAATCATCAATTTTGTCTTCGGGTTCTCTTAAAATTAACTCGGCCATTCCCACAGGTAATAATGATAGTAAATTCGTCACCAACTCATCCGAATTTAGATTACATTTTTTTGCCTGTCTCTCGAATAAATTCAAAAACAACGAAATATCCGAATTCTTTTCATCAAAGCGATGCATAATTGTTTTTAGGGGTAAATGATTCGTTCTAACTGAGATGCTACTAGATGCGGTACTCCGGTCATCTGACTCTTGCGTCGCTTTTAACCTAGCTAACTCATGTTCCCGCTCCACTTTATTTTCCCTATCTTTTTCTATAAGTTTAATTTGTGCTAAAGCTAGCTCTTTCTCAAAACCCTCTGACGACTCTATTTTTTTTATAATTTTCGGTACAGTATCATTTTCCTCTAAAATGACCTCAAATTCGTAAGCTAACGTTTGCAAATCAGCTTTCCTAAAATATTTAAGCTCCGACATTTTTAAAGTATAAAATTAGAAATTATCTTTCCCACAAATATAAAACAATACAATAAGATTAAATCAAATCCTACCAAGTGCGTCAAAATATTACCAAAATATACGCTCATAAAAAAAATACGCTTAGCAATAATATAGGAAATATGCAACATATAAAGATAAGCAACTCTATCCTAACGTCTACATTCACCTTGGTATTTGGTTATAAAATACATATGGGATCAATTTTACACAAAACAACAATTTCAATTTCAAAAAGCACAGTAAAAATATTTTAAATTGCAAAAGTCTCATTCAATTCCTTTATTTTTTTATTTTTTTTAAATCAATGGTGGTCTTAATCTCTGCATCCACTCTTAAAAAAATTTAGAATAATTCACAAAAAACATATAAAATCAACTCTGTTATCGTAAAATATGAAATGCGTTCAATACTTTTTTTTTTCAATGAACTCTCATTTATAGATTCAGCTAAAATTTTGTAACACTGCACAACTCTCAGTTTGCATTAAATTAATTCAACAATAATTTAATTTTAACTACAAAATTTGTCTATTAAATAAGTTACAGTAATCTCGGAAGTATCTCATAATGCTTTTTTTTTTTTCTACCGGAAAAATTTCTCAAAAATTTACTCTCACAAAAATAAACATACAACTTTTTTTTAAAGCCTACAACACCTATATAAACACTATTAACACTTAAAGCCACTCTGAATATAAAAAGAGCTTACCTTCATTACTAAGAGTCTTTCAGGGCGTCAAAAGCACAGACTTCAGAGATTCTCGGGAGCACAGACGGGGTTCTCTGTCACACTTTTCGGATGGGGACTCTTCCGGATGGGGGAACACTCTCCAGAATTCTTGGTAGATTTCTCTTTCTGATGGGGGAACACTCTCCAGAATTCTTGGTAGATTTCTCTTTCTGATGCTGTGTTGATCCACAGGGGCGTCTAAGGAGACTCAGGTCACAAGTCACAAGGAGACTCTTTCTTAGAGCACTTTGATGATTTAAATTTCAGAGTCCACTCTTTGTCTTTAGAGAATGTCATTAATTTTTGCTAATTAATCCATCACCGCAAGCCACCAGTTGTAGTAACTCCTCTATACCGACCCGATAAAAGATGGTGAGTGGTAGCGAGATCGGATCGCTGGCACAGAGAATTTCTCGTATAAATTAGAAAATAGAATTTATTGCATACCAATATTAATTCTAATGAAAATATGTACAAGAAAGTTAATTACAGCATTTAATTATTTTTCGTGAGTCAATCGCTTATAAATTAATGACCTCTTGACTCCAAGTGTAACTGAAACAAACAAAAGTCTCTAAACATTACAGACAGTCGTGACTACAAAACAAAGTTCATTCGGACCAAGGCTCGTCCGTTCCTTCTCTTCGGAAGATCTACTAATACTCGTTAATTCTGAGTCTAAGAACTCTCACTCTCGCACTTGGTGTGCTTTTTCACTTCGCTGGGATTTTCACCGGATACCTGCTGTATCAATTCTCGAGGTCGGACCTCACTAGCGCTTACACCACGCTGAGTTAGAAACTGACGTTTCCTTTTCCCTTCTCCAGAGAGTCAACACTCTCCTTTTCGATCTCTCCAAAAACTGTCCTCTCTCACTTTTTCATTCTCGCAGGAGAACTTCTTCTGGGGGCGGGGGCTTTGTCGAGGCGGGCCCCTCGAAACTCTCCAGCCTCTTAGCAGCCTTGAGATCCCTCTGTTTCGTTTTCACTAAGTCCGTCATTGGACGTTCTAAGACAAAGGGCAAAGTTTCGGGCGCAAACCTAAAAATCGTGTGCAGAGATCGCTTCTCTCGCAGATGAACTCTTTCCCACGAACTCAGCAAGGATCAAAGCATAAGACCCCTTTTTGGGTAACGCCTTACCACTTCATCACTGTCCGAACTTTCCGCTCACAGTACAATAGAATTCGGCGTCTGCTAGTCTTCAAGGCAAAAATAGCGAGGGAAGGTATGCAGTTAAGTGCACTCACAGGAAATGCTAGAATGACACATAGTGCAGCTGGATGTCGAAGCTCAAATTCTTTACAATGCTTTACACCCGAGTCTTTAATTTGAAAGAATTACGTTATCTCCTCCAGTGCCTGTATAAAAATAAAACTTTAGATTATTACTTATTAAACTTTAGATAAATACCCAGTCTCCTCAAAATAAACAAGTTAATCATAAAATACAGAATCAAATATTTAAGTTACAAAATTACTTTTTTTATCAACGACGAATAAAAGGAAAGAAAAATGTAGGTTATTCTTCAAAATTCAATTATTTTATCAAATTTCAGTGGTTTTTTGGAAAAACAAAATGAAAGAATAGAAAAGGGTACGAGTAGAAGAAAAAAAAAATCTATGAAAAGTTACATTTACGGAAATAGATTTATATTTAATTTTGAAATTTATTCTAAATATATTTAAAAAAGTAAATTAAATAATTAATAAAATTTGCAAGCAGAACACAAAAAAAAGCAATAATAAAATGCGAAAATTACAATTCCACAAACTTCACGTTTTTTCCAAAAAATAAAATAAAATAAAATAAAATAAAATAAATAAATAAATCTTCTAGAAACACTTTAAATAAAATCGACTTAATTTAATAATGTGCGCCTTGGTAAAAACGAAAATTGAATATCTTTTGCCAAATATTTTAAACATAATTAATTTTTTTGCTGATTTGACGTTTAATATTTACTTTTTTTTTCAGCAATTTTAAGTGAATCTGAAAACCAAATATACTTGAAAGAAGAAGAAAATTTGTCTTTTTTTTTTTTTTTTTTTTTTTTGCTGTTCGCAAGCAGAACCAAGTGAATTAATTATTCCATTCTTTAGAAGACCGTATACTAAAAATAAAGAACAAAAAATACAAAAACTAAAGCAGTAAATATTAAAAAAAGGAGAGAAATATATCATTTCTAAAGAAGTTAAATCACATGTGTAACAAGGCTTTTAATAAAGAATGAAGCTAATTAAGTGATCGTAATTATCAACTATTGCTTGAAATAGCTTCAATGTAAATTTTTTCATTATTAAATTTTCATATTAAGATTCATCTCTTATATATTTGAATAAGATTTTTCAGTAAACAATGAAAGGCCTTTATTTACGAGAAATCAATTAATTTTTTTATGAATTTAAACAATTCATTTAATTGACATTAGCAAAGCTCACAATTATTGGATTGTTGAATTCGTATGGCGTAGAATGTTAAATGAGACACAGAAAACGTTTTTAAAATTATTTTGTCTTTTAAACGTTAATAATAACCTGAGAAAATATTTTTTTTATTATCATACAGTGCGACTTGTGTGAAATTTTTCATAGGAATTTAAAAATTGCTTTAAACAGATTTTATTTAATAAATGAGATGTTCAGGACTAAAGTGTATCTAGTACATTTTTTCATTCAAAAATTTTTGAGATGACTTCTAGCTCTCTCTCTATATATAATAATTTGATCGGTGCAATAACAAACCAAGTTCTGTGTTGAAAATGGGAGCAATGAATGGCGCTAGTGTCCTATATGATTCTGAATGAAGAGTAGGCGTATTAATTACCTTTATATTCAAATATCTGCGGATAATTTTTATTGCCTTGATCCACTCTGATTCGGAACATCTCAAATATTAGAGCAACCTACCATTTCAGAAAGATTTATTCCAACTTTAATCTAATTAACCAGAAATATTATTAAAAAAAAGTGCAAAAATCATTCTTTGATAGCAGTACGATTAAAATATTTAGATGATAAAATAAATCCTTTAAACGTTGTATTCTGGATTAAGTGCATTGGAACATCTGACAGAGAATGAATGATATAGTTCAATAAGTAATTTAACATATATATGGTATACAGTGAATTTTGCAAGTTGTAAATGAGTCTGTTTTTGCTTTTAAATAATAATAAGTACAGCGAGTGATTTAAAATAGATGAAATGACAATCTCTTGAACCACTAATGGAACACATATTCCCATTACCAAAATGTAGATTTTAGATAAGGGATTTTTTTTTTTAAAGAGGCTCTATACCTATTAAAATAGGAAATTATATTTTTTTATACAGCTCCTATAACATAAAAAACTGTTCAAATTAATGGGCTGCGTGAAACACTGTATTTAAAAACGAAGCAAAGAATCGCTTCAAATTAAATTTATATTCTGAAGACAAAATAAAATCTTACATTAAATAAATAAAATATTTATGAACATTTTTTTAGCAGATCTCAATTTTCAGAAAATCATTAATTTATAATACGTATTTCCTTAAAAACCAGCCATATAAAAACACTGCAATTAATTCATGCAAAATTGTTGCTGGTTTTGATATTCTGCACATAATTAAGGATGCAATGTGTGGAGTAAATAAATCATTTTTCAGAGATACTTAAAAAATAAATCTCATAAATCTGTAATATATTTACGTTTAGATTTATTTTTTAAAAAAGGAAAAAAAAGTGTCAGGTGAAAACTGTTCTGGGAACTGAGTGAGAATATTTATTTTAAGATATGCTGCAATTTGCTGTAACTAGATTATAACACTAGATAGATCAATAATTAAAAAGATTATTTTTACAGAAATGTGAAAATATTTATATAATGCAAACGAAATTAATACTTTAATAAGACGCAGCATAGCTATAAAAATAGTAATGTTAAAGACTTCATTTCTATTTCATATAATAATGGCATTTTAAAATGTTATTTAAACAAGAAGAAAATTTATATAAGGGGGTGTTCTAAATAAAAGTATTATGCTTTTATGCAATTGGAATTAAAACAGTCTCGCCATTTCTCAAGGGGGGGGGGGGAAGCAAATATTTTATTATTAAATGGATATAAGTAAGATGTAAAAACCATTTAATTTCGAAAAAATATTTATTAGTTTTAGATTACATGTAATATATTTGAATTTCACGCTTTTGAATAAATCATACATATTTTATTATTTTTTTTTTTTATTTATTACTTTTAATAATTTATTCATGCTTCGGTATTTTTCACTTAAAATAATGTATTTAGTACATCTTTTTAAAACTAACTAAATGATGCAAGATGAAAATGGAATATAATCCTTTAAACTATAAGTAATAAGAAAGGTGAATCTGTCTTCTTCTTCTTCTTTTATTTTTGTTTTTTGTTTTAAGGAATATATTTTGCATTTTTATATTTAAATTAATATTTCCGTTCATACATTTGTATCCCGCTATAGCAGTTAAATTTTTTGCAATTCATTTTTCTAAACTTAAAGAATCGTACTTACAAGTTTAATTTTACTACTGTTAATACTAAACATTGTTTTAAGAACACGTTTCTAAAATAAACTTCCTTAAAGCATTTTTAATTCTATAAAATTTGTGACTGCTTCAGTATGAGATATATCACAATAAAACATCAAGAAGGAGTTTTAAAATAACATTTCAAGTAAATAACTGAAAATCATAAATTTGTTTGTATGATTTTACAATAAAAAAATATCTATATAAAATTTTCGCCTTTGATTAGCTTTTTATACATTTTTTTAAAAAGGATTTCATATTAAAGATGACTGGGGTATTTGAAATTTATCATTTTTTTCCCAGGAGTGTTCAGTTTCAAAAAACAACAATAATAATAATAATAATAATAATAATAATCAGATGGTTTATTGGGCATTCACACTTATATATACAGATTTTATTTTCATCTGAAACAATTTCATTATTTTGAAAAGATTACATAAATTTCTAAAGATTGAATGACAAAGAAATTTTTTTATCTAAAAAATTCATAACTTTCAAAAACTATTCTATAGTAACGACATACAAAAGCGATGAAATACAAGCAAATAAAATAGTTTCGACGCGGCTTCACTAACAGCGCAAAAACGTAACAAATATATATTGTCGAAACTTCTTCAGCAGCTATAGAGTAAAGAACCATACGCTAGAACGAGAAAACATTGTTAAACCGTAGCCCCTCTTTTGTCAGAAAAAACCCTTAAGGAAAATAAATTACAAAAATTCGACCAACTCATGAATTTTTCATGACATTGTAAGAATAGCTTCTGCTTCCTTCAGACACAAATCTGATATTTTTCTTGCTGCATTATTTTATACAGAGTATCCGAGGACAGAAATCCTTAAATTTTTCCTGAATGTGGGCGCGTTATCAGTGATTTATTATTTACAAACAGCCTTTGGAAATGAGCGCTGCAAGTTCCTAGTGAGAAAAGTTTATTATGCAAATTTAAAATAAAACTAGAATTCTAAAAAAGAATTATGGCATATTTTTGTGAACATTTCTCAATCTTAAACTGTGTAGTTCATTTTTTTTCATATTTTATTTTAGCTTCTAGACGAATATGATTTATAAAGAAGCTGATCAATTAGTTTATCATAAAAATTCAGCGGAAATTGGAATAGTGTAAAAAAAAAAAAATATTTTTTTTTTCTCTTCTGCATAACAGTTATATAAGTATACTTTGATATTTAAAGGTTTTGAAAAGTAAGTAATTTTTTATAATCCTGATATTTTGCTTGTTGCATTAATTTATACAGAGTATCCGAGGACAGAAAACCTTAAATTTTTCCTGAATGTGGCCGCGTTATCAGTGATTTATTATTTACAAACAGCCTTTGGAAATGATCGCCGCAAGTTCCTAGTGAGAAAAGTTTATTATGCAAATTTAAAATAAAACTAGAATTCTAAAAAAGAATTATGGCATATTTTTGTGAACATTTCTCAATCTTAAACTGTGTAGTTCATTTTTTTCTCCATATTTTCTTTTAGCTTTTAGACGAATATGATTTATTAAAAAGCTGCTCAATTAGTTTATCTAAAAAATTCAACGAAAATTGGAATAGGGAAAAAAAATCTTTTTCTAGAAAAGAATTATGGCATATTTTGTGAACATTTCTCAATATACGAAATAGACTCATTTCTCAATAGACGAATATGATTTAGAAAAAAGCTGCTCAATTAGCCTATTTTAAAAATTCAGTGCAAATTGGAATAGTGTTAAAAAAGATTCATTTTTTACTTCCTGAATAGCAGTTATATAAATATACTTAAATATTGAAATGTTTTGAAAAGTATGTAATCTTTTATAATCCGGATATTTTGCTTGTTGCATTACTTTACAAATAGTATCGGAGGACAAAATTCCTTACATGTTTTCTGAATGTGGGCTCGTTATCCGCAATTTATTATTTACAAATAGCCTTTGGCTATGAGAGTAGCGTATTCCTAGTGAAAAAAAAAAAGTTTATTGTACAAATTTAAAATAAAAGTAGAATTTTAAAATTATTATGGCATATATTTTTTAAACATTTCTCAATATTAAACTGTGGGGTTCATTTTGTTTTATTATTACAACTTTGTTCACTTTTATTTTTTCAAAAGCTGTATTATTTTTCTACATCTTATAGTTAACGAATATAGATTATTAATGTACGGTTCAATCAACGTATCTTACGTAAAAGAACTCCGTGGCTATTGAAATAATACAAAAATATAAGTCTATAAATTATTTTTCTGAAAATAACTGTTATGTAAGTAAGTATATTTAAATATTTTCGATTTATTTTTTCAGAACCTTGATATTTTGCATGCTGCATTATTTTATACAGAGTATCCGAGGACAAAATTCCTTAAATTTTCTCTGAAAAAGGGCGCGTTATCGATTAATTTATTATTTACAAACAGCCTTTAGATATGAAAGCAGCACGTTTCTAGTGAGGAAAAGTTTATTATGCAAATTTAAAATAAAACTAGAATTCTAAAAATATTATGTCATATATTTTTTAAATATTTCTCATTATTAAACTGTGGGATCCATTTTATTTTATTGTTAGAACTTCGTTCATTTTTATATTTTCACAAGCTATATTATTTTTCGCCAGCTTATAACCAACGGATACAGATTTTATTAATATGCTGATTAATTAGTGTATTTAAAGGCTTTTTTTCAGTGAGCTTTCAAATTCCCCTCGCTAATGTTAAACCTATGGACGTTTGATGCGTTCGTATTTTTAAAATATCTTTTTAGAAAATCAATATTTTTAACTTCTTTTTTATGTATACTATTCTTAAAGCATGTCTTTTTCTTTCTTAATTCTAAAATATAGACTAAATATATATTTTTATGTGTTAAAATTTTAGCGAAACTGTGTAAGATTTTAACACTTCACATAAAAATAAGTATATGTTTTAAAATTATTTTGACAACATGTGACAACAACAACAAAAAAAAAAAAAAAGACATCTTTCAAGAAGCGTACACAGAAAAAAAGTTAAAAATATTAATTTACTGAGGAGATATTTTAAAAATACGAATGCGTCACACGGCCATAAATTTAATATTATCGAGGGGAACTTGAAATCTTACTGATGAAGAGCCTCAAGAAAAAGGAATATACAAAACGGAAATAATACAAAAATATAAGTCTATAAAATATTTCTTCTGAAAATAGCTGTTATGTACAGGGCTTTACAAATTTGATAAAATCTGGTAAAATATTCTACTCGCCAGCAAAAACTACTCCCCCCACCCCTCCCTCCACTGTAATTGATTTAAAAAAAAGTTTTTTATAAATTAATTCAGAAAAAAAAAATAACAAGCATAACTTAAAATTATTAGTTACATAGTTTAGAATAGTACATAATTTAGAAATATAAAATCTATGTTTTCTGATGAATTATATAGCTCTAAAAATAAATAAATAAATAAAAGAAATACTGTAAAGGCAGAATTAACCGGCATATTCGGAGAATGCTGATTGCCAAATGCTTCAAATATTCGGATAGATGAGAGTACTAAAAATCTATATCATATAGGGGGGGGGGGGGGATTTATAAAATAGTGAAGCAGGAAAACAATTCTTTGGCCTATTTTCCTGTGGAAATAAGTCAAATAATTCTGATTGTATTATTTGTAAATGTGCAGTTGATGAAATTATTTTTGCGACATTAAAAATAATAGCTACACCTTTTTTTGTTTGAATATAGTTTCTAAGCCTATTTATTAATGTTGGGGAGAGAAAAAAAATACAGTTTATGTTCATTTTTATACAAAAAAAAAAATAATAATAAATAACTCACGCCAGATTAAATAACTTGGTCGCCATATGAAAAAACTTGGTCGCCAGTGGTGACCTGGCGACCGCATTTGTCAAGTCCTGATTATGTAAGTTTATATTAATAATTTCAAAAATATTTAAAATTTTCAGAACTTAGATAGTTTGTTTGCTGCATCATATTAAACAGATTATCCGAGGGCAAAAATCCTTACATTTTTTCTCGATGTGGGCACATTATCTGTAATTTCTTATTTACAAACAGCCTTTGAATGGGAGATCTGTGTGCTTCTTGTGCGAAAATTTTACTATATAAATTTAGTAAAATATCACAAGAATCATGGAAAAGAAAAAAAAATATGACGTATTTTCTTTTATCCACTTCAAATATCAAACTGAATTGAATATATAAATTATACCAAGTTGCATTTACGCACAATACTTTTTATTAGAATAATAGTTATTACAGTAAGTTTAATTACTTAATACTTTTTATGAGAATAATAGCTTTTAAAGTAAGTTTAATTACTTAATACATTTTATTAGAATAATAGTTATTAAACTAAGTTTAATTAGTTAATATGTTTTATTAGAATAATAGTTATTAAAGTAAGTTTAATTACTTAATACTTTTTATTAGAATGATGGTTATTAAAGTAAGTTTAATTACTTAATATATGTTATTAGAATAATGGTTATTAAAGTAAGTTTGATTACTTAATACTTTTTATTAGAATAATAGTTATTAAAGTACATTTACCTAAATGTTTGGAAGAACTATTCATTTTTTATTTTCTTGATATGTGAGACAAGTTGACCCTTCTACGAGTCCATATGGTCTTATGTCCACGAGTCCATATAGTCTCATTGCGTGATTTCTATTCCGCGCAACGTGACACCATATGATGTCATGGCAGTCTATTATCTCATACGATTGCCCAGCCCATGTACATTGTACAACTCGCATAGGCAAGACTTGCTGATAGTGGGAAATCAAATACTTAAAAGGTAGTTTGGGTGGTTTTGAAAAAGTAACAAATTTCATGTAGAGCGATCAACGTGTTAATGTTTAGAAATATTTACGACATAGTTTTTTTTTTTTTTTTTTTTTTTTTTTTTAATGGAATGCCCAAATTATGTTTTCTGCGGTGCAAAAAATTTTGAAAACAGTTAAATGTATATAGATTAAACGGAAAGATCCATTTATATTTTCATCTTTCATATAAGAAAATGTAAAAAAAATATTTCTTTAAGTTCAATATAACGTTTAATTTCTTGAAAAACTTTTAGAGTAAACAAATATCATATAAATGACGTTTGTTATATTTTTATAAAACGTTTTATATATTGTCTAATCGCCTTATGAAGTTGCTATTTCAAAAATGACTTAGATGGAAATTTATAATGTTCAATAAATTTAAGTAAATGGTCCATTCATTCTATATTTAAGTTAATATGGCATATTTATTCTTTAGAATATAAAAAAGATGAAGTAATATTCTCTCATTTATGAAGAATGAACGCATCTAAACTTGCAAAACTAAATTATATTGCAGATATGAAAAACGACGCCTTAAAATATAGGAATAATAAATAAGATTAGAATTTTCAAATCGTTTTATAAACAAGGAGATATATACTAAACTTAATTTTTCAATTTAATCAGATGTTACTATTTCATCCAAACAGAAGATAATAATAAATATTTATGCGAACTTCGGAAATTCCGTAGAAATTGTAAGCAGCCATAAGTAATATTTATAACAATAAAAATAAAATTTTTATTACAAATTATGAAGTTCTAAAACAATATATCCTATAAGTAAATTACAATTAATTTTTCAATTAATTTTCAGGAGTAAAATTCGCCCGAAACTAATAAACATCTGAATTTCTACATTATGGCATTAATTGTTCACACATGGTAAATAAAAAAAAAATCATAATGTATATGTTAAAAATACTCATTTCAAAATTTGAAAATTCTCAAATAATATAATTACGATTTCATATTCACTATTAATTCGTAATTACATATTTTCCTAATGATTTTGTGTAACATTACTTGTTTCTTCAGGCATTAAAATTTTTGTCAGACACATTTTTCTTAATTTTCAGTATGGTAATCCGTTATTAAAAATATTCTTTCATTTAAACAGTTAAAAGTATTACAAAGAGTATTAATTTTCTAATATTATAAATTCCTATTAGGTTATGTTTGCATAATCAAAATTCAGTTAGTTAATATTGAAAAAAAAAAAAAAACAATATAAATAAGAATAAGAATAAAGATTTTGTAGGAAAGCTATATTGTAGTGATGGATTATTCGTGCAATAAAATATCAATTTACCTCCTGATACAAAGCATTTCTCTTCCAAACTTAAAAGGTACTTACCTAAAAATAAAAGAAAAACAAAGTTAGTTTGAAAATATTTTATATATTAGTATTCAAACGAAACAATTAATAAAGTATTTACAGCAAGTTAGTGACATGCATACAAAAATAAATAAAACTTATTTGCTATGAAAACGTATTGTAATTTTGACAAATGAATATGTAATTTTAGCATTAAAAAAATCGAAATAATATCTTTTGATGTATATTTTAGAAAAGAAATATTGCCATCTTATTTACCTCGAAATTTTTGCTTTCAGTATTCAAATTAAAAACCATTGAAATAACTATATGATTTGGTTTTTGTTAATTTTTACTATTACTGATATAGTTATTTTTATACATTAGCACTCAAAAGTTACAATATTTACGAGAATAAAAAATATTAACCAACCTCTAAATGCTTAAATATTCATTAAACCCTCTACGCGTGTGGCAGTAATTTTGCAAATCATTTAAACGATTCAAGACGAAATACATGTTTCGGCTTCGGTAATGTTGAAACATGTAGACAGTTTATTTATGAAACTTTTTTACTCTTTTTATGGTTATTATTTAACATCTTTTAACAATTAATGACGCATATTATCTCTGGGTGTTCATATTTGTTACATATTTAGATTATTATTGTTACTTTTGATTCATGCACAATACACATTTTAACATACTATTTTAAATATATTTTTAAAACTGGCAATTAAAATCTCTATTTGTTTCTGCTTCTATTTGTTTGCAGTGAAATAGATAAATAAATTTTTGAAATAAATAGGCAGTTAATTCTTTAAAAGCACACTTTTCATGCATCAATAACGAACATCATAACAACCTAACATCTTTCTGGATGCCCAAATTTAATATTCTATAGATTGTGTTTTCTTTTAGCAAAATCGTTGTCATTTGACGAAAAGAGAAAAAAAATGATCCTCCATCTCCCTCCTGAGTACATTAGATTGCTATAATATCCATACCGACGCGGCAGTATTATAATTCATTGTTCCTGGTTTAATATCCCCGCACTCCGTTTCAATTAACAATATATTGAAGAAAAGGCGCTTACGATTATATTCTGCGACCTCTCCTTAGTATCTTTTGTAAAGTGCTACCTGTGAAAGAATATGATGCTAAATGTACGAAATTTAACGCCACTTTTTAATTTTCATTTTAGGCATGATGATTAAAATCTTTAAATTACTAATTGTTTGTTGTTAAATAACTAAGCATACTTCCTAAATAAAAAAATAAAAAAATAAAATAAAATAAACAGGTTATTGTTTTAAAGTGCATTTCTGATGCCTCAATAAATCTAAAAACAGTCCTAACTACCTTGCCACGATAGACTTACTCCACGACACTTATTCAATTATTCAGCGTATTCGATTATTCCACACATATTACACTGTTTTTCGATTTTACACAAACTTAATATTTAATTGATGTTTCTCTTCTATTCGATAAATTGTTGTCAATAGACAAAAAAGAAATATACGGGCCTACATCTCCTTTGTGAGTACATTAGATTGGCATGGTATCCGTACCGAAGAGAAAATATTCGAATTCAACGTTTATGGTTTAAAATCTCTACACCCCATTTCAATTAACAGCAGATTGGAGGAAAGACCTTCTGCGATCTTTCCTTAGTCTTTTCTGTTAAAATAACTGCAGAAATATCGAATTTCAACACTACGTTATAAAATTTAGCTTTAAAACTTTTAATTTAAATGGATAAACTAATATTTGTTTGCGCTAAAATAAATAAGAAGATTATTAAAATAAATAAGAAGATTATTAAAATAAATAAGAAGATTATTAAAAAATAAATAAGAAGATTATTATTTTAAAATATATTTCTGATACATCTAGAAATCTAAAAGCATCTCGACAACCTTGTAGTGGCAATGTCTGTCTCCATAACATTTATTCGACCTTACACAAAATTAATATTCAACAGATTTAGTTTTTTCTGGTATCAAAATCGTTGTCATTACACAAAATAATGGATCTCTGTACCCTTCTGAATACATAAGACTGGTACTATAAGATCCATACCGAAGAAGAAATACTAATTGAATTCAACGTTCCTGGTTTAATATATCCACACTCCGTTTCAATTGACAGCAGATTGAAGAAAAGATGCTTGTTATTACATTTTGAAACCTTTCCTTTGTCTCCTTTGGTAAATAACTGTAGAAATATCGAACTTTAACAACACTTTTTAAATTTCACTTTAAAATTTACAGTTAAAATATCTAAACTACTATTTGTTTGCTCTAAAACAAATCAGAACCTTAATAAAATAAACAAGAAGATTATTCTTTTAAAATACATTCATGATACCTCTACAAATCTAAAAGCATTCCAACTACCTTGTAGTGGCAACCTCTGTCTCCATAACATTTATTCGACCTATCACAAATTTAATATTCTATATAACTTTTTTTCTGTTAACAAAATCGTTGCCATTAAACGTAAAGAAAAAAAAAAGGATCTCTGTATCCTTCTGAATACATTAGATTGGTACTATGATGTCCATACCAAAGAAGAAATATCCGAATTCAACGTTCCTGGTTTAATATATTCACACTCCGTTTCATTTAACAGCAGATTGAAAGAAAGATGCTTGTTATTACGTTCTGCGACCTTTCCTTTGTCTCCTTTGGTAAATAACTGTAGAAATATCGAACTTTAACAACACTTTTTAAATATCACTTTAAAATTTACAATTAAAATGTCTAAACTACTATTTGTTTTCTCTAAAATAAATCAGAACCTTATTAAAATAAACAAGAAGTTTATTCTTTTAAAATACATTCCTGATACCTCTACAAATCTAAAAGCATCCCAACTACCTTGTAGTGGCAATCTCTGTCTCCATAACATTTATTCGACCTTACACAAATTTAATATTCTATAGAACTTTTTTTTTCTGTTAACAAAATCGTTGCCATTAAACGTAAAGAAAAAAAATGAGCCTCTATCTCCCTCCCGAGTACATTAGATCGGTATAATATCCGTATTGAAGAGGAAATATTCGAATTCAACGTTCCTGGTTTAATATATCCGCACTCCGTTTCAATTAACAGCAGATTGAAGGAAAGACGCTTGTGATTACGTTCTGCGACCTTTCCTTAGTCTCTTTTGTTAACTGATAGCTGCGGAAGGATATGATGCTAATTGGAACCACGGATTAAAATGTGGAATAGCAGATGAGTGGAATAATAATAGAAATCGGCTGATTCATTTTCTTTTTCTTCTTTTTTTTTTTTTCAAATTTCAATTATTTATTTATTTTTTAATCTTCTATTTTTTTTCCTTTTATTTATTTATTTATTTTTATTTTTGGAGTTGAAGTTTGGGAGGAGGAATTCCCGAAGCACACATTGAGTTGAAGGAAGAACAAATGAATGGGATGAGAGATAATGATGCTAATTATAATGGATTTCAATTCAGAATTCTGATGCTAATTGATAATCTCTATCTTCTTTTTTTTTTTAGCTGTTAGTTATATATTATTTTACATATCTTTTGTCGGGAATAATTGAAGGAGCATATTACTAGCAAATAATGGAAATGCTTATCATAGCTCATCAATTTAAAATGAATTAAAATAATTACAAGCAGTTTTAGCTCATGTTAAATGTCAATGGTATATTTTAAACTATTATTAAGCTATTGAAAAGAGTTTTAAATAACATTTCAGATTTATTACATGTGGACAAAGCACGGAAAACCAATAATTAATGCCTGATTTATTCTGTTTAAATATTGGTTTTTTGAAGGGCTCTTTTTGCATAAAAGATTAATTAAGGTAAAAAAAAAAAGAATAAAAATTTAACTGGAACACAGCTAAAAGTCATTAATAGCTCTTAAAATGCAACATAACGGAAATAAAAAACAGCTTCAGCAAATTATTGAATAAAATATGGAATACATGAAAATAAGTTTAACTTATTGTTGAAAAAAAATTAACAACTTAACTTTTTGAAAAATTTTGTCAATGAAACATTCATAAAGCTAACATTGGATCAATATTTTTTCTATTGAAGTTAATTATGTGTCAAAGTATCTTAGTATTTTTGAGATATTTATATTTTTTATTGATAGCACATATAAAGTATTTACAATGTACGTTGAAAATATTTGAAATGTCAAACTAATAATATGAAAATATTTACATTACAATGAAAATACGCGCAAGACAATTCTTGGTACATAAAAGAAAACTGCTATAATTCATATTAATGTTATTGTGCTTATTGATTAAAAGAAAAAAAAAGAAAAAACAATGTTTTGTCATTAATGATAAAAGTACCTTACTCATGAAAAAAGTCATTGTTATAGCTATTGTTATGCTACGATGGGAAATGCAACTAATACACTGTAAAAAATTTGCAGCAAACTTTCCAGTCATTCAACTATTTTAATAGATAACGATTACTTAACCGGACTATGAAATGCGTTTTCAACTGTCAGTATAGAGACAAAATCATGGTTCCTTTACCATATTCCTGAAAAAATTCTGTCCAATCATTCTATTATCATTATTAGTACTTCACTGGTCGAATGAATTTTTTGTAAAGTAATGGTTTTTCTCCCATTTTCTAGATAATTGGCGACGTGTGTCTGATATAAAGGGTGTCCCAAAATTCCCGCAAGAAGTAATTTTGATAGAAAACACAGGTTTATAATTAAAAATTACAAATTTCTCATTGATTCATGAAGTATACAGTATAGGGTTATGTATGGAATGTCATATCGGGTAAAGGACCTCCACGACTTTGCTGGCACATACGCACTCTTTTGTTGAAATTTTCCATGATTGTTTTGCATAAATGTGGCTGAATTTCGTTGATACAGCGCTCAGTTTCCTCTTTCAAGGCGTGTGGGGTCGTTGGCTTGTTGGCATAAACCTTACATTTAAAAAGACACTAACCCAAAAATAGCCCAACGGCAGGTGTTAAATCGCATGATCTGGAGGGCCAATTCTGATCACCAAAACGGGAAATTACACAACAAGGAAATGACTCATGCAGTAATTAAATTCTTTCTCGAACTGTATGCCATGTGGACCCTTCTTGTTGAAACCACATGTCGTCTACATCCATATCTTGCAATTTAGGCACAAAAAACTGGATTATCATGTCACAGTAGCGAGCATCATTTAACTGTTATTGTCTGACCAGCCGCATTTTCGAAGAAAAATGGTCCGATGATGCCATCAGCCCAAAACACGTACCAAACAGTGATACATTGTGGATGCATTTGTTTCTCAACAATCACTCGTGGACTTTCTGAACCTCAAATGCGACAATTTTGTCGATTAACCATCAAATGTCGATTAACTGCCAAACCTTCATTATTTTTAAAATATTGCTCAACAATAAAAATGCGTTGTTCTTTCGTGGTAGCGGTTAATTTTTAAAAACCCTGAACTGTTAGCTGTCATGCTGTCTTTTTTCTTCCCGTTGGTAACACTGTACCGCACAAATGATGCAAAATTCAAATCTTGCGCGAATTTTGGGACATTCTTTATATATATATATATACATGGTCAATAAATCGTTA
The DNA here is from genome assembly GCA_963931845.1 of Maratus michaelseni. Taxonomy (NCBI): domain Eukaryota; kingdom Metazoa; phylum Arthropoda; class Arachnida; order Araneae; family Salticidae; genus Maratus; species Maratus michaelseni. The sequence continues at coordinate 161,628,923 of OZ007594.1, read as the reverse complement.
TTTTAAGGAAAATTTCAATAGTGTACAAAATTCGACACGTAGATGGGTGGGGAGTATTGAAAACAGCTCCAATGCATTTAATACTGAGTAGTCAGTATAAAGATAATATGAAATTTAAAAACTACACATTAATCGTACTCATTCTGTAGCGTAGATAAAATCTTTTAATAAGGCAGTTTTGTATTCTTCTGGTTTTACAATACTTATAGTGCAATGGAGGAGAAGACAATAATAAAAATAAGCGTCTTTTAACTGATTAATTCTAATTGAAATACATTATCACTTGTCATATATTTGAGTACATAAATAATCTTGCACTGTTAAACATTTGCAGCAAACTGTCCAGTCATTCGACCGTTTTTATAGAAAATAGTTATATAACCATAATTTTATTCTGACCATAATATTGTCAATAATATGATCAGATACGCTTCATAATATAATCAAGTCATTTTTACCTTTAAAAACGGTTGAATGACTGAACAGTTTGCTGCATAATTTGAACAGTTTGAGTAAGTTAAACACGAAATTTAAGAAAGCCACTATGTAGTTTTAAAATTACAGCCTGACCAGAATTAGTTCATACTAAAAGAAAAAAACCTTGCTGAAAATAGAATTTTATAACTGTCCACAAATCTCAAATGTGTAAGCTTATCGGTAACCGTTTAATATTATTGCTTGTATTTGCATCGTGTTATAAATGGACATGTGCATGTATTAATAACAAGTATAAAATTTTTAAAAAATGGTGGTTTTAATAATGGTGCTTTTTTTGCAAGCAGAATGCTCCTTTAAACAGAAATGTTTCTATACCCGGTGATTATTCATTCATTAATATATTTGTACCTTGCAAGAAAAAGAGACAATGTTTATAATCGCCATTTTTGATGTATGCTCACAAATCTCTTTACAATTGACATATTTTAACACGTTGACCGCCAGACTGAAATAATCCACTGTAAAATATTAATTATATATTTAACTTTTCTATTAGATAGTAAAATTTATCAAAGTCCCATTTGATAGCAATAAATTGTCTTCAATGAAAATATTGATGACGTACCATGGCGTTCAATGCATTAATGGAAAAAAAGTTAGTGTTCTCCCTTAAGTATATTTCGTAACAGTCACCGTTTTTTAATAGTAACTGTTCTTTAACAGTCTCCTTTTTTTGTCTTTATCCACCAATCGTTTTACAACAGTCATAGGTATAGAAAAATATTCAATACATTTCGCAAGGATATTATTTTTTACTAATCTTTCACAGCGATTTAAAAAAGGAAGAACATTGAATCAGTCTTTTTTATTCAAAATTCTGAAATCAGTTATGGGCCTTTTTTCTAACAAGGTACACATTTATCAAATTTAAAAATAATTCCTTTAGATGAAACTGGCGCAATTCCTTTTAAAATTCTATCAAAGACAAGTTTGATGTCTCTTCAAAAATATCGATCTTCCTATAATTCCCATACAATGAATTCAAGCGTAGAAAACAATTATCAAAAAAGTAACTCAAGCCTTCTCACCCCCCCCCCTTTCGTGAACCCTAATTATAGTTACGTGCACTTCTGGTAAAAGGAACCCTTCGTGACAGAAACTTGAAAAAGCATCAAAGGAAACTGCTACAATTCTTCATTAACTACCACTTTTTTACAAGACGTCTGTCGCATAAATGCCAGTAATTTTTTTACAGACGTCTCCCTCCCTAATTATCGACAAAATAATCATAGTTCTGACGTTAATTTTCGAAATCATTATTTTTTATTTATGTTTTTTGCCTTGCATTTTTTTTTCTCCAGTTTAGACAACAAGTAGCTTTGATAAATAGTTCAAGATTGTAGAAGTAATTTATTTTGAGTGGTGCCTAATATTGTAACATGCAAAAGAAATAAATGAATGGAAGGATGAAAGAGATAAAATCAAAACCGGTGAGGCCACGTATTTAAAATAGTTTTGGTTTGACAATGAACTGTCGGGTAGAGTTCCCTTAATATTTTCATGTCACGCTGGATAACATACCAGTTGGAAGTGTGATGGTTCTTTTGTTAAAATATTTGTAAACGAAATCATATTGTGGCAATTATTTAAAATATATCTAAACACAAAGCTGTTTGTGGCAATTAATAGCTGTTGTGGTTTTATCTTCTTTTTTTAATATTACAGGAATATATTGTTCTGTGCAAAAATTTAACTAGATAATATTTAAAAAATACTCTTAATTTGGCAATTAATGTTTGTTTTGGAGAATTGACTCGATATATGGCCTTGCTGATTTATATATAGGTTAGAGTGGAGTCATATTCCAACAGTTATATTTTGTAGCGGTATTTATCGGCTTTAAAATTTTCCAAATATAATGAAATTAAATCAATAAAAATATCACATTTAATCAGACATATAAATTAAAAACACATAAAAATTACAATTAAAAATTCAAGCAGACGTTTCAGGCTACGTTTTAGACCTTCATGAGATCGATACGGACTTTTAATATTTCCAGCAATTTTAACGTGAGAAATTTGTTTAACGCTGGATGTTTTAGCTGAAAGTGTTATGCATCTTCGAAACAGATGGAAGGCTTCAGATGTAATTTACGACAAAATAATAATAATAATAATAAAAATAAATAAATAAATAACTTCTGCTTAAGAACTACACATACACACAACTATAAAGAAATATATCTTATGATCTTTTTTCCACATCTGGAAGCGGCATGCATTTAATAACGAAAACAATAAGCAAAGGTTTAAAAAATACAAAAAAGAGGAATGTACACACATACATATAAATTAATTAATAACGTTTTTTACCGATGGTAGAATAAGCATCCGGCAATACCAATTTCTTATCCACATATTGAGAAATATTCTGTTTATATATATATAACTATATATATATTTCATTGATGCAAAGGAGTCAATTCCAGGCATTTTGTAATGAATTTTGCCATCGATTTCACATTTGAAAAAAACTTAAAAATCACTTTAAAAAATTATGCAATGAAACTGATATACTCGAAATATTGTATTGTTTTATTTATATTTGTTTTGAGATTTTAATGAAGTAAGATTAACCATGGACTCATGATTGACAAAAAATAAATTTTTCTAAAAAAGAAAAAAAAATGCTGTACAACGTGCAGCTAGTCAGGCCAAAAAAAAAAAAAAAAGAAGTCTAGTGTTAAAATCAGTAACTTTGGTCTCTGCTCATCGCTGCTTTGCTATTTCATTTCACTGGAGAAAATTGTCACAAAAAATTCTGCAGATGAGAGTCTGGGGAGTGGGGGATAGACAAAAAAAAGAATCTGAAAAAGTTAAAAATGTATAAAAAAGCTGAAAAATGCAGATCCACGGAAAATTTTTATTATTTTTTCATTTTAAGCTAAAAATATCCAAGATAACGAAATTCACCAATTAAAATAAAAATATTCCCTTCACCAAAAGATACCTTAAATAGAAAAATCCAAACTATTATATAACCCTTAAAGTTCAAACGCGAATAACCTTTAATGATCTGTTTGCAAAATTTTCTTGGTGCATGCACCCACCGCACACAGCTCGGTTAACCTGAAATCCCACCTTCGTCTTGACAGTAATAGTCACATTTCACTATGTAATGCTCATACTACCAGCGGTAATGAGTTCCTGACATGTGCTTTGACGTCTAATGTGACAGCATGGCTCGATGGTATTACCTACCGCATGCAAAAGCACCGTGCACTAGTAATGAAATATAAATGAATAGATAGCAGCGATGTCTGCTTCGAATTTTATTTATAACTACTCATGTATGAAAAAGCATAAAAAAGGGATAAATATCTCTCAAAGGTTGCGGGTTATTGAACAGCCATTCTAAAGATATTTTTCAAGCAGTTTTCTTGATAAATCAGTTCTTGAAAAGATATGAAATGTTCTGAAATTTTCATTTTTCGGTTATGGGACATTTAAACACAATTTTATGCGGCAGTATTGAATAAAATAAAGAAAGGCTGGGATTTCAGATTACTACTTATGATGTCAAATCATATATTAATTATTGCTTTAATTATTACCCTCCTATTTAACTTTATTGTTTCAAAAATTTGCTGTTTCCGTCATTTTCAATGCTCAAATATTCATAAAAATTGATTTTGATCAGAAAAAATGACGGAAACGGCAAAATTTTGAAACAATGAAGTTAAATAGGAGGGGAATGATTAAAGCAATAATTAATATATGATTTGACATCATACTACTGAAAATTAAATTGACATATTTTATTTACTTATTAAAGTAAAACCTGTGAAACCTCTTTACAACTGTCTCCTACGAAAAACTTTCACAATTCCGTTGAAAAGCATACGATATTATTATAAGAGACGGTTAAAATTTAAACAGAAACAGAGTTTTTCCGGTTCATTAAAATTCCGACTTAGTAAATTTTACTGTTAGTTTTATTTTTTAAATTGCTCCCTTTTAGTTAGTTTATCAGATATATATACAGGGTCATTCATAATTCCCTCCGGGGTTTCGAAACGTTATAGTATAAAAACGAAGACGAATATGAAAAAAAGAAACATATGAAATTATTCCGAAACTATTCAAGTTTTACTTACATACATTACAGGTGTTCTATGTGTGAACCCTTGGTCACACGGCATACATCCATGCGATAGTCCAGTTCCTGCCATACTCCGTTTCTTTAAATCTGAATCAGTGGTGTCAGTTCAACGGGCCTTTCGTAATAAATATCGAAAACAGGGACCAACTGACAAAACAATTCATGTGTGGTACCGGAAATTTAAAGAAACGGAGTATGGCAGGAACTGGACTATCGCATGGATGTATGCCGTATGACCAAGGGTTCACACATAGAACACCTGTAATGTATGTAAGTAAAACTTGAATAGTTTCGGAATAATTTCATATGTTTCTTTTTTTCCTATTCGTCTTCGTTTTTCTACTATAACGCTTCGAAACCCCGGAGGGAATTATGAATGACCCTGTATATATATAATCAATTGAAAAAAAAAGAGTCAAAATTGAAGAAAGAGTAGACAACGAAAGAATGAGCGGTGATAATATAGGGCTAATTTTGTATACTATTACACAATATTAAACGGAAATTTAATCCATATATTTTGAGAACATGCAGCCAATACTGCTGTTAGGGCGATAATCACCTTTTCCTTATCAAAATTTAACAACATACAGGTTATCAAGACTTAGCCAGCAATATTTTCATAACATTAAAAGTACATTCATTCATTCTTCAACTCCTATATTTTCCGTAAATATAGAATATGAAAAATAGCATTATATATATTATAAAGCAAAAACATATCCGAGAGTAACGTTAACGTCACTTCGACGGTGGCAACAACTTGACCAATCTATTTCGCATTTTTTGCAAATTTATTAACTTCTAACCATGTAGAATTCCAATTTTTACACCGCCGAATAAGAAAACAATGTACTTTCAAATGCAAATTGTCTTGAAACTGTATCTAAATTCACTGATTTTTTATGATTCTTAAAATATTTTTGAAGCATGAATTTCGTTAAAATCCACCTCTATGGCGTGCAGCACGATTACCGAAGATTAACACGTTTGCACTTAAAACAACATAAATAATTCAGCATTTGTTTCCGGCTAATATTCTATGACGAAATTAAAACTTCATAAAAAAATAAATAAAAAACATATTTTTAGAAAAAAAATTTTGCCGTCCGTCTGTGTGTCTGTATATCTGTGTGTCTGTAAACACTCTATCTCCTGAAAAAATTGAGATAGAGACTTGAAATTTGGTATGTAGTTAGTATGTAAAAATGGGAAGAAGCTTATTGAATTTCAGTAACCTTCGATTTTTCATGACCCTGTATTTCACCCAAATTTCAATTCAAAGATATATTTTAATTGGAAATGAGACGCTTAATCCGATGCAATTAACCGCTAGTTAATAGGATCATTGTTTTTGGAGTTATAAGGATGTTTCTTTTAAGCAATTCAGTAATCGAGCCTTTAAAGTTTATGACTTCATCAAGCCACGATTTTATTCGAATTGCAATGCATTTTATAAGTAGTTTACACATTTTTTATTTTAATATTTTACATTATGGATATCCATGATGGGTAAGTATTACGGTGGCCCCCAACGACTAGTTTGAATATGTATTTGCATATATTTTCAAAAATTTTTGAATATATATTTGCATATATTTGCACAAATTTTTGAATATGTATTTGCATATATTTTACAGAATTTTCCAATTTTTACATTTCTATGTATGTTTTTTGTCTTTAAACTAAATACAACACCTATTAAATAAATTACAAAAAGGAAATTTTATTTTAGTATTTTTTACTTTTCAAATTTAAAACATATATGCGTGACAAGGTTTCTCGTTCAGTAAAATGGCGTTATTAATAATTAAAAATTGCTCCAACAACTGAGCATTAAGTGTCTAACATCATTATTTAACTATTATAACGAAAAAGGTTATTGGAATCTGTTTTACCTGGTAAATTATGCTACAAAATTTAAATGTATAATTTTTTTTTATTATTATTGTTGCTGTACCATTGGAAATAATTAGACTGTTATTGCATAAATTACAGTTAAAGAAGAATATTCATATTTGAAATGAAATTTTATTTTAAAATATTCAATCGGAAACCACGAAATATTTTTTTTTCTTATTTTATATCGAGCAGGTATTTGAAATACGGGAAAAAATTACGAAATTCCAATAGAGAGAAGATATTAAAAAAAGAAAAAAAAGAAAAGAGTAATAAAAACGCATCGAAAAAAAAAGAAGTAACATTAAACCAGAAAAAATAATATTGTTTCATGGAAAGAAACAATGGAATTATTCTAAATAATGTAATGCAAAACAAGGTAAACAAACTCAGAAATAGATATTAACAAACGAAACTTCTTGCTTTTCTGTGTGTGCCTATTTCTATGTTTGTTCATTCATTGGCAATGGCTAGAGAAATATAACGCACGTAGAGGTCTGCACATTTGAGAAATGATAGACGAAAATAAGTTCTAATACACTTGAGACTCAGATTTTTGATTTTTTGATAATTAGCAGAGATATTAATAAAAATCCCTCATAGAACGCTAATTGAAAGCTTCTATTGTTATCAGCTTGCTGGATCACTGGTACTTTCATGTTATAGCGGTCCCCGAAGATTATTTGCCAAGCAAGTAAAATTTATCGCCAAATGAAAAAGCATATATGACATTATAATAATATATGATGTATATAGCATTTCGTAACGCATAATGTCCAGTTATAGTCATATATTAGTTTCTGCTCAGAAACCTACTTTCGAGATTTAAAGAAGCATTTATAAAGCAAAGTTTGTTTGATGTACGGAAAGGTTTCCGAATACTCTTTATAAAGTATTAGTAAATTTTCTCCAACCGGAAAGGTTTCTAAAGATAAAGAACGCTTTTTTGAATCATATAGGTAACTCGAAAAAGGTTATTGTATATTTTCGTTCGTAGATTAACAAACATTTGTATTTTTTTACAGTGTTACAATTTAATATTTAACAACATTCTTTAATTATTGCTCTACAATATTAAATATTGAGTTAATTAATCTTTTCTTATATAATGACTGGAATATGTTTTATCTGGTAAATTACGCTACATATTTAAATGTATACACTCTTCTTTAATCAATATTGCTAGACAATAGAATATAATTAGGCTGTCGTTGCGTAAAATACAGTTAACGACGAAGATTCATATTTCAAATGAAATTTTTATTTAAAAATATTCAATCGGAACCAGGAAAATTTTTATTATTTTATTTCGAACAAGTCTTTGAAATATGAGAGGAAATTAATGAATTTTATTCGAGAGAAGGAAAAGGGAAAATGGAATAACAACGCTTCGAACAAAGAAATAACATTGCTATTAACCGAAAAAAAAATTAATTGGATAATTATATTCTTTTACGGAAAGAAAGAAAGAAAGAAAGAAATTATTCTAATTAGTATACATAAAATGAGGTAAACAATGTGCATAATGGATGGATTTAAATATTTATTTTAAAACGTAAGAATACATTTTTTTTTCTCTCATATTTTGTTTGCATTAATAAGAAAAATAGTTGCTTCGATGTAATTTCTCTCGTGCAAAAAATGATTAATGACACGTAGTCATGCTTTTCTAATAAATCATTGTTATATAACATTACTTAATTTTAGTTGTTTTGCCATTATGTGTTGGAGATTGTGTATTTCATGGTTTATACATTTTGTGAAATAAAATGGTAACATGCATGCTATACTGTAAAAAAAGACAAATGTTTCTAAATCTACGAAAAATGATATATCCACGAACGAAAATATACAATAACCACTTCCGAGTTTCTCATGATTCCGAAAAGCGTTATTTGTCATTAGAAACCTCAGAAATCAATATATTTTCGAAATTAAAAGAAGCATTTATTAAAACAAAGTTTCTTTTAATAAATGCTTACTAAATGTTTAATGATAGAATTTAGGTAGCATTTATTTGTCATTAGAAACCTCAGAAATAAATATATTTTCGAAATTAAAAGAAGCATTTATTAAAACAAAGTTTCTTTTAATAAATGCTTAATAAATGCTTAATGATAGAATTTAGGTAGCATTATTTGTCATTAGAAACCTCAGAAATCAATTTATTTTCGAAATTAAAAGAAGCATTTATTAAAACAAAGTTTCTTTTAATAAATGCTTAATAAATGCTTAATGATAGAATTTAGGTAGCATTATTTGTCATTAGAAACCTCAGAAATCAATTTATTTTCGAAATTAAAAGAAGCATTTATTAAAACAAAGTTTCTTTTAATAAATGCTTACTAAATGCTTAATGATAGAATTTAGGTAGCATTTATTTGTCATTAGAAACCTCAGAAATCAAAAATTTTCGAAATTAAAAACAGCATTTATTAAAACAAAGTTTCTTTTAATAAATGCTTAATGATAGAATTTAGGTAGCATTATTTGTCATTAGAAACCTCAGAAATCAATTTATTTTCGAAATTAAAAGAAGCATTTATTAAAACAAAGTTTCTGTTAATAAATGCTTAATAGATGCTTAATATAGAATTTAGGTAGCATTATTTGTCATTAGAAACCTCAGAAATCAATATGTTTTCGAAATTTAAAGAAGTATTTATTAAAAGTAAGTTTCTTTTGCTGCCACTGAATTTCGCAAACGTTTCCCAATGTTTTTTATAGTGTATTAATTATTTTTCTCATACCGGAATATCAGTTTTAAAATGCTATTAATTTTGAATTAAACATTTTCAGAATTTAATGAATTGAATTTATTTAATATTTATTTTATAAGATTTATACATGCAAGAGTAACAATATTAATTTTCATTTTATTGATAATGCTCTAATATGTATCAATGTTCAAGAAATGCAATCAAATAGGTTCCATGAAAAAAAAAAAAAAAACATGAGTCTAAATATATATTATTTTTTCAGATATATTTTCTGGTTAGAATCATCGTTAATCTAGATCAAATTATTTCATATTGTACGGAAATTTAGTTGAAAGTTGGCAGGTATGTTGATAGCATTCGAAAACCTATATTCCTGACCGAGAAAACTAATTAATACACTATAAAAAGTATTCTTAAATGTCTCCGAAAATCATTGTCAGCAAAAGAAACTTTGTTTTTATAAATACTTCTGTAAATCTCAAAAATATATTTGTTTTTGAGATTTCTAAAGATAAAGAACGCTTTTCGGAATTAATAGTAATCGGAAGAGGTTATTGTACATTTTCGTTCGTGGTTATAATATTTTCCGAGATTAAGAAACATCTGTCTTTTTCTTTTTACTGCGTATGTACACTAATATGCCGGGTTTCCTAAAATGGACTGACTGTTTTTAAATTCAATAACTTGCAAACGGTGATAGACATTAAAATAATTCTTGCAGGAGACTAATGTATGATATCAAGTGTTAATGCGATTCACGGTTTTAGCTTCAAATAGCAGCCATAGATGACGCTGAAAGCGATAGACGCTCAATAGAGGCCAAAACTGAAATTACCCAGAATTGTTGAATAGAAAGGAGGTTAAATATATACACTCAGTTTAGAATAAGGCCTTATGAACAAAATTGTATTTGTGAATGAGACCCACTCCATACATTTAACTTTCTTTCTTTGCAACAATACTGGGTGATTTTAGTTTTGTCCTGGATTTGACGTCTATTGCTCGTAGCGCCATCTATTGCTGGTAATTCGAACTAAATCAATAATCACAGAAAAAAAAATTCCTGACATCTTACTTAACCTTCCTGAAATATATTTTTTTTAAATATCTGTCACCGTTTGCAAGTTATTGAATTTTAAAATCCGTCAGTTCATTTTAGGCAGGGGTCGGAAAAACTACTTTTTGTTTGTAGCGAACTACAACTACAACTACTTTATGAAAAATGTAGTTAACTACAACTACAACTACTTGTTTTAAAAAGTAGCGACTACAAACTACTTTATGAAAAATGTAGTTAACTACAACTACAACTACTTGTTTTAAAAAGTAGCGACTACAAACTACTTTTCAAAAGTAGTCACTACTTCGCTACTTTTCGCTACTTTAGTTATCATCGCTAATTACATACACCGCAAACGATTTTTTCCCATAGACCATATTGTAACAGAATTCTTTTGAATGTCCCTGTAAGCGAGAAATAAATGCTACACACTTCATTTTCAATACTGAACATTCAATGGTAAACTTCAATAACATATAAAACTTTCATGGCAATCTGAGTATATTTACGAGAGTTAGAGCACGGACAGACACACAAAGCGAATTCATAGATACTTTTTAATTATGTTGAAAAGTGTTAAAAAGAGGAAATTTGAAAAGAAAATTGTAATAATCTTACAAATGTATGATAGTGATATAGCCCAGTAACGCTTAAGGTGGTTCTCAAATTCCTTACTCAACAACGCGAAACTTTCTGATACGTTATCTGACTTATTTTTAAACATAAAGGCATAAAATTGGCAGGTCTGACTGTTGAAGCGATTTGCAATCGAAATGAGTTTTTCTTTTTTTAATAAATAAATTATTTATCGGGTTATAAGCGATTCGTGTCACGTTTTTTCCGTTTCTCCTGCTGCGGCATTGGAAATTCGGTTGAAAATGCCGATTTTGACAGTGTTTTCTGAAAAATCTTCTGTCTTACCAAAAAATTAAATAAAATAAAGAATAGTGGAAAACGTCTTTCGGTTACAAATATTCTGAATAAGGACACCTGCATTTTCATACGTTTCCGAACAAAAGTGAATTAAAGAATATGTCATCATAAAGTAGCCAGTTTGAATTTTAGAACAACCTTAAGAGCGGATAGCTCTTGGTAAATTTGAAAATAGAGCTAAATAGTCCTATTTCTTTACAATTTAAATATAGTTCCTGAAAGCAATTTAAAAATTGAACACGATCATACAGACTTGCATAAATTAAAGCCTAGCTTTTCTTTTCCTTTCTATCTTTTTTTGTTATTGTCCCTTTGAAAACCCGAATTTCAACATACTGGGCTTTAGATTCATTTTGGAGACAAAGATAAAGACATTTCATTAAAACACCAAGCTAGCCAATATCAAATCAAATATAAAACATTATAAATAAATTATTTTAGCGATAAAAAACCTGTGCAGCTAAAGTAAAAATAAATAGCCATAAAAATCAAATTAAGCATTCGTAGGCATTTTTTTAAATAATATATTTTTATCTTCAACCACATTTGTATTATCTATTGGAATATTCAAAAGGAAATATGCAATAAATTAATTTGTATGCATATATTGGACAAATATTTTACAACGATCAAAAGACGTATTAATAAAATATTTTTTTGCGATAATAAAGAGTTCGATAAGATTATTTTCTGAACCAGGGATCTTAATTCGAAAATACTCTTTTTAATGATTTATGAATTTTAGTGTATAACGATTTAGATATTCAGTGCGAGATGCGATCCAGTAATTATTATTAATAAAGAAAATGCTAACTCACCTCTATATTCCACTTCAAGTTGTAAGAAAATGATTTTGATACCGATAAATTCTTATTAATTGTACAAAGTTTACATGTTATAGAATAATTACCAATTTCTTGTTCTATAATTTCAAAATATTCATTATATGCCGAGCAGGGCAGTTCTATACTATTTTTGTCTGTCATTCTATTACATTAATCTCAAAAGAAGCATCCCCACATTAAAACACAAGATCTAATAATGAGTAAGAAGACAAAGGGTTCCCAGCAAGAAAATTATTTTTTTTATGAGTGAGTGCTTTGAGGTTTTATCAGCAAATACAGCAAATATTAGATCACGGGCATGCTGAAACTTTACGTTGTAACTACTGCAACTGAGATTTGTCGCTGACGTTCGCAAATTGTCGCAGAGAACATATTTCGCACAAAAGAAACGAGTTATGATGATCACGTAATTTGAAGATTCGCACTTTTTTTTCTCGCTCCTAAAGTAGCGTCAAAAATAGTGTCGATGTTCACTACAAACTACTGATATTTTATATCGCGCTACTCGCTACACTACACTTTTTTTAATGTAGCGCGCTACACTACAAACTACTAGAAATAGTAGCGGCTACTGTAGTTTCGCTACTTGTAGCGCGCTACTTCCGAGCCCTGATTTTAGGTCACCTGGTATAACATGTGTACAATTGTACTTAGATTAGATTACGATTTAAAAAGTAATTGGTAATGGATTGCAACGTGAAATAGGGATTTCGAAAATCGCATTTGTAATAAACAACATACGGTCGAACACATTTAATTCGAGCACAGCTAATACAAGGACACGGTTAAAATGAGAAATTTGCACGTAAAGAATATTTCATCATTTAAACTATTTTAAGATTTTCCCTTTTTTTACCAGCTACAAAAGCAAGATCAAGCCTAATACGAATAAAATATCTGTTAATTTCAACTTGATTATCGGTTAAACGTAGGTAAATTAGCAAAGAAATTCATTTCTTATCGAATACAAATCGAATTTCTTATTGAATTGTCAAAATGTGTTAATTTATCAGTTCTATAATCCAGAATTTGAATTCTGAAGAAGAAAATGCAAAAGAATGTTTTGATGTCTTGGAAGAATACAAGAAAGAAGGGAGATCTAAGAACCCTATAAATACCACCCCTTTATAAGATTTACTATTGAGTCATGGAAAGGAAGGAACATAGAAAAAAAATTATTTGTTTGTTTTTTATAATCGGATTCTGCGCCATATTAACCATCCGTTTCATGTATTTTATTGCACTTTGTTAAAATAAAACGGATATGTGAAATCAATAGCTTGAATGTTAAAGTGACTATTGCAATGCTAGTTGAATTTTCCCGGTAAAAAGGGAAATGATCAGTTGAATTACTGCAGGTACCTCATGTCCTTTATAATTACTAGTTCTTTAGAGGTGACTAGAATTAAGTACTGTGATTATGTCGGAAGAAAATGACATTTACAAATGTAAAACTGGATATTTTATGTTAACTTTATGGCATAAATTAATTTTAGGATCGAGATAATTAGAGTAATTAATAGTAAAAATTAATTTAATTATGTGTGAGTTTTCAAGATCTTTATGATCTTCAGAGGCATTACAAATAATGGTTAATACTTTTACAATTGGGACTTTGATCGGGACTTTTATAGTTCCCTCGCTTTTCGCATTAACGGAGTTTGACAGTATTTCACTTCAGAGTTTAAAAGACTCACGAATTCAGAGTTCATTTATGTTGCGATATCTTTATATTAGCCGAAAGTCGGTGAAAGAAAGGTTTTAAAAATATTGAAATAATAGTACTAGGAAACAGCTTGATCATCAAAGTGGAAATAATATTAAAACGATTGTTCTTCCTAAGTAGATGTGGAATTACAAAATAAGAAAAAGTATATAACATTTTAGTGCATATTACATTATAATTTTGTACATTGATACTTGATTTTTTAGCTAAAAAGTTTAACCCTTTACTTACCAAATTAGGAATTAATGATAATTTCGTCTTCTAAAGCATTTTTTTCTGATATATTTGAAAATATGTTTGTAGATTTCTGCGATCATTAAATAAATTTTAGAAATTTTTCAGTTATTAAAATGTAATTAACTAAATCAGTATTGACAGAGATTTCGCAGACTATTTACAACTCTACCCAAATCATTTCTTCAGAATATTGTTTTTAGAACCTGTTATAGAATTAGGAAATGTACAAAAGTAATGGACTTACATATAAACACAGAATTTTTTCAGAAATGAAACTTTCAACTCAATGTCTTTCAGCATAAAAAAAAAAAGCTGAGCAGTTACAATTGGAAAAATAAAATATCCATTAAAAAATATTTTTGCTTTGTACAGCGAGTAATGCTTTTGGAACGTGATAAAGTAAAATGTCTAGAACCCATGCTAACTTGAATTACTCACAATAGACGTGTTAAATAAATTTTATAACAAGTTTCTTTTAATGATACTGTAACCCCTTGCCTGTGACATGTGACACCCGAACTCAGTTCGGGTGACGAAAATTCGCAAATTTTGGAATACCCGACCTGGGTTCGGGCAACAGGAAAATCGATATTTCAATTCCGTGAAGCCCGAACTCAGTTCGTCTAATGCTTAAAAATAATGCAAAGCCCGAACTCAGGTCGGGTATTCCAACATTGGCGCATTTGTGTCGCCCGAACAGAGTTCGGGCGTCACAGGCAAGAGTTTAGAGAAAAAAATCCATTTTTGGCACGTTTTTCTTAAATACATTCCACAGGCAAGGGGGTTAAAGTACTGTCGGTGCACAAAGAGTTAAGAAAAATTATATATCATGCATCAAAGAATCTTTCGATATAAACAAAATTCCACACCGGTTCACATAATCATACAATCCCACGTAATTTTCTGACAAATTATTATTAATTCTTAATTTTAAATTGAAATAATAATTTTCTTAATCTCTTTCTTTGATGATTAACATTTTGCTTGCATTAATATAAAAAAGTGGCTCCACTAGAAATTTCTCTCATAGAAAAGTGATTAATGACACGTAGTCATGCTTTCGTAATAAATCATTGCTAGATATTGCGTTGTATAATACTTTATTTTTACTTATTTTGAGATTATGCGTGGGAGTGTCTGTTTAATGTACATAAGTATTTAATAATTTATTCGTTTTCTGATGTAAACGGACGTCTATGCGTTTATATGTAATTGTTACAGACATAAATGGGTTTTGTGATTTCTCTGAGCGTCCAGAAATATGTTAGATTATGATTTATAAAGTAGGTCGTAATGGACGTCAAATTTTGAGGGATTAATAACATCGCTTCTATTATACACAAAGGATTTTGGAAGTGTTTCAAATAAATGTGAGCTTTTAATTTCAATTTAAAAATTATGCTTTGACCTTTCTATTATTTAATATATTAATGTAAAGTCTTCGCTAAAATGAATGTGTGTCAGATCTTGCATTTTTGGAACATTATACTAAATATTAAGCTTAATTAATCTATTTACTTAGTCTAATTATTAGTTTTGATAATTAAAACAAAATATTTGTTTTTATAAATACAGTATTTCAAACATAGTTTATATAAATATAGGTATGTTTTTAAGAGCTTATGGATTTTAATTAAACCAGGAATTAAATCAATAATTACACAATTTTCCGGAAATAAAGTATTTGCATTAATCATGTAAAATAAATGTATAAAAACAGTAACTTGAAAAGCACTCTAAAAATTGTCAAATAAAGTGAATAACACTTTATATGGTTAAATACACTTTTTCAACCCACAGTTAGTTAGTTATTCTCATTCGTGCAGTTTACACTAACTAAACTAAAAATGACTACATATATCACTAAAGTTATACGAAAAAATTGTCGAGAATAAAATTCTATGAGATATCAGGAAAGCCTTCCGGTATTACAGAAATCAAACTATTCATAATAACCTTAAATTAAATCCTATTAGAAAAATTTATTATAATAAAACGCAATAAACTTTTTTGATAAAATTTATTCTATTCGTAACTCTGATATGTTCAATCTCTCTGATTATGATATACGGTCAACTTATAGGCGGCCTCGTGCTGTCCTCCACATCTCGGGAGTTATTAAGCCCTAACTTCATTTTCTTGTTTCTTCCGCTAGCTATTGGCTGGGTACCCGCGCGAGCCTTGTATAACTAATTTATGTTATAGTTTCTTAAACTGACACCAGATGGCATAGCCATAAATGATATTAAATTTTTTTATTTTCCTGACTTTAATACTCTTTCTTGAACAGCCAACAGGTGGCAGCATTGATCAATAATGTTGCTTGATTCTAGTATGGAGCTAGTGTAAGGTTCAATATGTTACTACTCATGGTATTCATCTAATGATTTAGTAGCTGTTGTATGGCAACAGGTGCTGTTTTGTTGTGTCATTATAACTACAAGGCATTTTCAATTTAGCCACGTCTGTGGGGAGGTTCTCCTCACTTTTATTTATATATTTTTTAATTCATTTTCATTTTATTTTATTTCTGGGGTTTTTTTAATGTATGATAACCCAAATTTTGTACAATTTTAACTTCATAGTTTGTACAAAGATGAAATCATACATTTTTGGGGGGAATTTATGGTAATTTGGGATTGACAACTCTACCAAGTTTCCAGAATAATTTCATTTTCATCTATTTCAAAGTTTCACTTTTTTCTTTAATTGGTAATTTTGGATATATTTCATTAAAGATTTGTGTTTTATCGTTCAGGTTTTTAATTTTCTTTTCATTATTCTCTCCAATCTATATTATTATCTTTGTTTTAAATTCTATTCAATGTCTTATTTTCTCTACATATTTATGGATATTGTTCAAACAGGCACGTGTTCATTTTTCATATTTAAAATCCCCCTCCTCCGCATATGTTGTATGATGTTTCTGTGTTGTTTTAATGATTATATATACACATATATATATATATATATATATATATTGTATATAGCATTTTTCTTTCTGATTTATTTTTAACTGTAAATATTTTGAAGGTTATTTTTCTGTTTTTCTCTACCTGGGCCAATTTAATTTTCTCCAGTGTAAGTGTTGTTCTGGTTTTTGGCTATAGTAATAGATCTAAGATGCACATTGCTCTTGCTAGAGATACGGAGACCATGGTTCCACGGACACTGATTAATGAACTCTTTCCAAGTTCAAAGTATAAGAAAAATCTTAAAAACAACTTAAAATAATCAATTAATTATTATATTTATGCAACACATTACTACGTTTTTAAATTTCCTTAAACAGTTTTTAAGATTCAATACGCACATTAATTAAAAGAAAATTTCTGGCAACATTTTTAACAATTAATATAAATGTAGTTTTCGTAAAACACACGGGAAATGAAAATTCATAAAAAACAAATTACTTATTTAATGAAAGGATATTTAATGGTGATTAAATAAATTGATTTTTCTTCGCATTTGCATCAATGTATTCGAATGAGGCATGCAATGTATTTGCTCTGTTTCAGCTTCAAGAAAATTACACTTAATTTTTTTCATAAATATCTCTTTAAAGTACACCTTATTTCCGTAATACATTTGTTTTTAAGCAAATATCAATTCTGTAGTCATAAAAAAATATGCTGTTTTAGACAATATATCGATCTGTTAATTCTATAATAATAAAGATTAAATCTTCTAAAATATACCGACATTTTCTTGTGATCAGAAAGAAAAATCAATCGCCAGGCATAGATTATGTAACACTTTCCATTACATTCAGATTACTGTAACAAAACCTCACCGTTTAATGAATGCTGTCTAATATAAAGATGCTGTCTAATAAACAATTTGGAAAATGCATAACACATTTGAAAATACAATTTGAGCAATTATCATCTATAGCAGAAAAATATCCGAATTATTTTGTGCATGCCTGTGTATGATCTATATATATCTGTATATGTACTACGTAGTACGCGAACATTAAGCTCATTTAGGAAACTGAAAATTTCCCTTTAGCAATTTCCTCCGAAAAACGGACCTGCAATACGGTTGGGGCTTCGGTCTGTTAATTCTATAATAATAAAGAATAAATCTGCTAAACTATAACGACATTTTCTTTTGAACAGAAAGAAAAATCATGCGCCAGGCATAGATTATGAAACACTTTCCAACACATTCAGATTACTGCAACAAAACCTCACCATTTAATAAGGTGAAAGATGGTGTCTAGTAAACAATTTGGAAAATGCATAACACATTTGAAAATACAACTTCAGCATCTACAGCAGAAAAATATCCGAATTATTTTGTGAATCCCTGTGTAATGATCTATATATTTGTATATGTACTACGTAGTACGCGAAAATTAAGTTCATTTCGGAAACGCACTCCGCAGTTGAAAATTTCCCTTTAGCAATTTCCTCCAATAAGCGGAAATGTGCGCCAACTCTTTTATGCAGCTTTGTGTATATGATCTATAGAATTTACACACACCGATTAATATGTAAAAAACAAAAACAAAATTGTTAAATTTAAAAGTGCATACCACAATTGAAAGCACACTTCCACCATTTATTGCTCATAGACGCTGTACTGTAACAGGATTATTTTGTGTGTAAGTGTAAATGAACGATAAATGATCTGCACATCATATTCTATAATAAACCTCTTGTAGTGCACCTCGGGGATGTACATAAATTTCAATATGTTTGAAATAGTTTAACATCATTAAAATACACTACAGACAATTTTCCTCCAATAGACCATTTGTAACGTGATTCTTTTGCATGCCTCTGTAAATGAACTATAAATGGTACACACTACATTTTTATTACCGGACATGCCATGCTAAACCTCAATAACATATAAAAATTACTTGGCGACCCGAGTGTACTTAGGTGAGTTAGAGCACGGACAGACAGAGAGACAAACTTAATTCATAAACACTTTTGAACTATATGAGATGTAATCTTCCCAAATGGGAGAAAAGGTACGGGCCAGGATTCGAACCCGGGATCTCTTGGCTGAAGCGTCAATGCTCTACCAACTGAGCAATCCCATACGCGAAAGGTCTAAACTATATTACCCAGTTAACCTTAATGATCATAGCATCTAGTCTGATATCTGACTGGTTCGAATCCTGGCCCGGACTTTTTCGCCCAGTTGGGAAGAGTACATCTCATATGATTTCTTTACCAATTTGAATAATTTTGTCAAAAATAATCTAATGTAATCACGTTCACAGCGTTTACTGGAGGTCCCATTCCCTGTGATTTATTCTGTTGTGCTGATTCAGATATCAGATCAGATGCTATGATCACTAAGTTTAACTGGGTGAATTAGTTCAGCCATATTTGTCCGGGATTGCTCAGTTGGTAGTGAATTGGCAGCTTCAGCCAAGGGATCCCGGATTCAAATCTTGGCCTAGATTTTTTTTGCCCGGTTAGGAAGATTACATATCATATGATTTCTTTGCTAATTTGAATAACTGTGTCAAAATTAATCTAATGTAATCACGTTCACAGCGTTTACTGGAGATCCCATTCACTGTGATTTATTCTGTTGTGCTGATTCAGATATCATACCAGATGCTATGATCATTAAGGTTAACTAGGTTAATTAGTTCAGCCATATTCGTCCGGTATTGCTTAGTTGGTAGAGCATTGGCAGCTTCAGCCAAGGGATCCCGGATTCGAATCTTGGCCTAGATTTTTTTGCCCGGTTGGGAAGATTTCTTTACTAATTTGAATAACTGTGTCAAAATTAATCTAATGTAATAACGTTTTCGGAGTTTACGGAATGTCCTATTACCTGTGATTTATTCTGTTGGGCTGATTCAGATATTAGACCATATGCTATGATCATTAAGGTTAGCTGGGTGAATTAGTTCAGCCATATTCGTCCGGGATTGCTCAGTTGGTAGTGCATTGGCAACTTCAGCCAAGGAATCCCGGATTCGGATCTTGGCCTAGATTTTTTTTCGCCCAGTTGGGAAGATTATATCTCATATGATTTCCTTACCAAATTGAATAATTGTGTCAAAACTAATCTAATGTAATAACGTTTTCGGAGTTTACGGAAGGTCCTATTACCTGTGACTTATTCTGTTGGGCTGATTCAGATATTAGACCATATGCTATGATCATTAAGGTTAGCTGGGTGAATTAGTTCAGCCATATTTATCCGGGATTGCTCAGTTGGTAGAGCATTGGCAGCTTCATCCCGGGTTCGAATTCTGGCCCGGACTTTTTCGCCCAGTTGGGAAGATTACATCTCATATGATTTCTTTACTAATTTGAATAATTGTATCAAATTTAATCTAACTTTTGAACTATGTTGGAAAGTGTTCAAATATATGTTATTTAATAACGTCAATTAGAGCACATAGACGGCCAGACAAACCGAATTCATAAAAACAGTTTAATTGTGCTTGGAAAGCATAAAAAATTGAATATACTATAATTTGTAATTCTCTTTTACATTAACCCATAATCTTATTTATATTCCGGTTGCATTAATAATTTTTTAATTAAACGTATTGATTGCATAAAATGTACACGCAAAATTCTCATTGCAAAACACCCTAATAACTGTTGTTGGCAGACCTTTAGATACTTATTAGCTAATGCAGAAAAATTCAGGGAGCTATTTTATATATTATTTTGTATAATTTAATATAGTCTCTTGTTAAGGAAAAAAGTTGAACGACAGAATATTAATGTTTTAAGTGTTTGCCTGATAATATTCACTACTAATGGATAGAACATGATGAATTCCACTGCAATTCCACTGTACCCGGAACAGAAATGCATAAAAAGAAAAGAAAAGAGCAACTATGAAGAAAAAGTTGATGAGAATAGAAATTGAATTTTTCAAATAATCACTTTCTCGCGTTCTTATTTGAGCCAGTGTTTCTCAAACTTGTATGCTTCCCTTTAGACAGTTACAGGCGCCTAGCGTATCCGCTATTTCTTTCTTTTTCTTTTCTTTCTTTCTTTCCTTTTTCTTTTTTTTCTTTGCTTATAAAAGTCGGCGAATGCATTTGTTTAGTTTTGAATTTATATACTGAATGTGTAGTGTTAGTTGACCAAAGTAGAGTCGTAAATCATTTTCAGAATTTTGTAAAATAATGCAGTGGGCTTTTATATTTCGTTATTAACACAGTCAATGATGAAAAACTTTTTCACTAACTCATTTAATCTCATTGCACCTTATGTTAGTTGGCGAATATTCTCGTCGCTTACACCTTTACATATTTATGTGATGCAGGAGTACGAGTGCAATTAAAAAAAAAAAAAAAAAAAAAACTAAAACAGTAATTTTCGAAAAAAAGAAACAAAAAGAAACAAACAAACAAAAAAGAAAAAGAAAGAAAGAAAGGAAAATTTCTAGTATATCTATCTAAAAACAAAGTAAATTCAGTTAAATTTACAAAAAAAAGCTTTGTACATTGATGCACTCTAAAGTGCACACTTTTATCCATTTCACTCAATATTTTAAAATTATTTATGACATTCATTTTCATTCAAACAAATTACTACAAAAATGAAAGAAAATGAAATTAAAAGTGACAATATATTTAAAGTTTCAAGGCACTCAAAAATAATATATCTTTTGCAAGAAAATAACATAAAATCATAAAAATAGATTAACGTTGTCTTGTCCGTTTACATGCGATAATTCACTAAAACTGTGTGAATAATATTTTTATTCCGTTTATTTTGATTACAGCACAATACTGGGAACTTTTAAAAAGAAAATATAATCAAAATTACCATTACACTTAAAGTTTTCAAATCAATCTTTCTCATTTGTGAAATAAAGTAAATAATCATAATATTATAAATATACACAATTTGCCTAATAATGGGTTAAAAATTATACCCAGTATACATTTGAGGTGATCACTAAAACTGTGAAAATAACATCATATTTTCTTTTATTTCTTAATACTTCTAATGCAATCTAACTTGTACAAAGCCAGCATTTTAATCAAACAAACGTTCATTGTTACGTTTGTGTTTCTTATAAATGCACTAAAATCAGAAAAAAACGCTATTCAATAATTTAAAAAAAAAAAAAAAAAAAAAAAAAAAACACCAAAATTTCCAAATATTATTAGAATTGTTTAGTAAAATAAACCAGGTTTAATGTGCAAAATATTTTTGATTCAGCTCAATTATACAATGCGCGACCTAATTTTTTTATTTTCATAACTGTTTTAAAAGCAAATGAAAATAAATTTTGCTTACCTACACATTGTTATACATTTATTAACATAATATATTATGCATAATAGAAACCTCTTATATTTACTTAACTTTTTAAAATGTTTCATGCCATTCATTTTCATGAAAACACGATACTAGAAAATTGAATGAAAATGAAATTAAAAGTGACATTATATTCAAAGTTGCAACATACTCGAAAAGAATACATCCCTCGTAGAAAATAACGTAATATCATAAATATCCACGATTCTTCTAAAAATGTATTAAGAAATAGACTTCTGTATTCACTTAAGATGATTCGCTAAACTGTAAAAACAACATCTTTATGACATTCCTTTTGATTAAAAGACATTTCTGGAAACTTTTAACAAAATGTAATCAAAAGTGACATTACATTTAAAGTTTTAAAAAGAAATTTTTCCCATTCGTAGAATAAAATAAATACCCATAATGCCATAAACATCCACAATTCACCTAAAAATGGATTAGGAAATATTCACCTGAGATAATTCAGTAAAACTGTAAAAATAACATCTTACTTTCTTTTACTTCTAACTTGTACAAAGCCAACATTTTAATCAAACAAACGTTCATTCTCATGTTTGTGCTTGTTATAAATGTATTAAAATCAGAAAAAAATGGTATTCAGTAATTTAAAAAAAAACCCACTAAAATTTTCCAAAACTTATAAGATTTTTTTTTTGTAGAAAACAATTTTTGCATAACTGTTTTAAAATAAAAATAAATTAAATTAATCTTACCTACACATTGTTATACATTTATTAACATAATATATTATGCATAATAGAAAGCTCTTATATTTACTTAACTTTTTAAAATGTTTCATGCCATTCATTTTCATTAAAACATGATTAGAAAATTGAATGAAAATGAAATTAAAAGTTATATTATATTCAAAGTTCCAACATACTCGAAAATAGTACATCCCTCGTAGAAAATAACGTAATATCTTTAAAAATGTATTAAGAAATAGATTTCTGCATTCACTTGAGATGATTCGCTAAACTGTAAAAACAACATCTTTATGACATTCCTTTTGATTAAAAGACATTTCTTGGAAACTTTTAACAAAATGTAATCAAAAGTGACATTACATTTAAAGTTTTAAAAAGGAATTTTTCCCATTCGTAAAATAAAGTAAATACCTATAATGCCATAAACATCCACAATTCGCCTAAAAATGGATTAGGGAATATTCACCTGAGATAACTCAGTAAAACTGTAAAAATAACATCTTACTTTCTTTTTCAGTCCAACTCTCCAAATATACGACCTTTTAATTAAACAAACTTTCATTCTCACGTTTGCCACTTGTCATAAACATGGTAAAACAAGGTTTTAAAAAATTAAAGAGCCCATCTTTAACTTCTTTAATTAGTTCGGGCTCTTTAAAATGAATAGGTTCTTCCTTTTTTAATTTTCTACGTCATCCACGAAAATGTACAAGACAAAGCACGTTTTTATTTAAATAAATGAAGCTGTCATCATTAAATAAAGTATAAAATTTCAAAAATTTCATGCAGGATTCACTTTTCTAACAAAAGCTGATGAGAAAGTGTCTTTTTTTTTTAAACGTCTTAAGAGTTTATTCTTGTAAATGAAATTCTTTATGCAGAACTTCTTATTCAATTATTAATTCTTCTGAAAGGAAATTTAAATTCATTTAAAGGGTTACATTTCTGAAGCGACAGTCTTTTTCCTATTTTTTAATTTCGATCTTTTAAGAAAACAATTGCATAAAAGTTTCGCAGTTTATTTTTGTAACATTCCCCATTTATAAATTATAATAGATTTAAAAAAAAAAGATAAAAGTTTATGAATTTTTAATGATTTTTAAACTTTTCAATATATATTATTTTAGGATTATGATAGCAAAGTCCTCGAATTTAGCAATTGCAAGCGATTTCATTTTAAGCGACAGTGTTGCTTATTGCTTTCAATGGCAGAGAAACGTCGTGCATTGGTGATTAAAACGTCTAGGTCAAAAAGCTGATGAGACTGATGCGATGATGTGTGCTTATTGATTATTGGAACAGTGTTACTTATTGCTTTCATTGGCAGAAAAATGTCGTGCATTGATGATAGAAATAGCTAGACCAAAAAGCTGATGGCAATGTATTTTTTTTACCCTTCATTGTTAAAACATCTAGTATCACAAGTAGTGACAAGTAGTGCTGTGTCCCTAGTAGTACATCATCATCAGTATTTTATAGAAAAATACAAAGAATGTGTTTTAAAACAAAGTGTTAGAGTTTTGTAAAAAAATTTTAAGTACCTCGAGTAGTTTTGTACCACTGTATATCACTGCATGTACCACATCACCATCAGTATTTTACTGATCAGGTATTTAAATAGGTGAAGTTTTGAAGTCAGATTCAAACCAATGTATTGGCACAAATAAAAATAAAATACGATTTTCCATCCTCTCAAGCAATGTATTTTTTCACCCTTCATTGTTAAAAATATCTAGTATCAGAAGTAGTGTTGTGTCGCTAGTAATATTATTTGTATTTTATAGAAAAATACAAATAATGTGTTTTAAAACAAAGTGTTAAAGTTTTGTAAAATTTTGTTAAATACCTTCAATAGTCTTGTATCTCTAACAGTACATCATAATCAGTATCTTATTGATCAGGTATTTAAAAAGGTGAAGTCATATTCAAATCAATGTATTGCCACAAATGAAAATAAAATAACATTTTCCATCCTCTCAAGCAATGTATTTTTATCACTTTTCTTTGTAAAAACATCTACATTTTTATAATATGTTTGTCACTCACTTCGTGATACGCTAGAATTATAAACCTTAAGTACAGATATGTGTTTTCGATTACAATACTGCATTTTAATATTTTTAGAACTTTATTGTAAATTAATAAATTAATTTTAAGGAATTTTTCCATTAGCAGAGCAGAGTTGATAAATCTCCAAGTATTTTTTTTTTAATTGTTACAACTATATATGAGTTACAACAACAGTGGAGTTCATTATGCGCCGAACCACTCTCGCCAAAAGTACACCAATTGGCTCCAATTGGCTGTGAAACTCCAAAAACGAAATAATTTAAACATCAAAAAGGGAAAAAAGAAAAAAGAAATAATGAGTGCAATATTTTTTAAATACGCTTTTATAATTTAATAGTTTAACATGAAATAAATTACGGTTATACGTTGAGAAACAATCTAGAAATCGTATCCAGAATAGCTACATTTTAAATAAATCTTTTTTCCTTTCCTGTTGCCGCATATTAAAAAAGAAACAGAGTAAAAATTATATGTTTTTTAATAAATTCACTACTTCACTTTTCTACCAAAACTATGTCAGAGCGGTGAATTTTCTATAATCAAGGCCTACGCCAAATTAAAGTATCCTATAACGGAAATGTTTTGGAACTACAGAAATTTCAGTCATGAAATTAGACGCGCTTTTTAAGAAAAAAAAATATTTAATGATTATGAAAGAGGGTTTTTTAAAAAAACTACTTTTACTTTTTATTAAATCCTTCATTAGTAAAACTTAACTAAAATACACCTTAATACTTTTTCTATAAAAGGTAAAGTAGATCACTTCATAAAAAGTAACTTTTACAAAAACCTTAAGTAATTCAATTATCGCCAACTGTAAGCTTAAGACTAAAGCCAACAAATCCTTTCTCAACTTCTTCCATCATTAATACCACCTAGTACCACAGGTAGTCTTGTACCACTAGCAGTACATCACCATCAATATTTGGAATTTTATAGAAAAAAGCAAATGAATTACTCAATAAAAAACTCTTAATTTTCATAGTCACAAATCAATGTCTTTGCACAAAAAGAAAGTAAAATAAGATTTTATATCCTTTCAAACAATATAGTTTTTTTTACACATTTCATTATTAAAACTTAACTAAAATACACCTTAATACTTCTTACATTAAAGGTAAAATAGATCACTCCATAAAAACTAACTTTTTCAAGAACCCTAAGTAATTCAATTATCGCCAACTGTAATCTTAAGAGTAAAACCTGCAGCTCCTTTCTTAATTTCTTCCACTCAAGTTAGGACATTAAAATAGCGAAAACATTTTATTTACACAAGGCGCCCTGTCAAATTATCATTATGCAAAGAACTAGCTTGCAAAAAATTCGCGTGATATGAACTTACTTTTATTACAAAAGTAGCGTTGGAATAGGATTTTTTCGCTGTTTTTTTTTTTTTTTTGGCGCAAAGTGCGTAGCGTTGTAATGAAATTTAATTTTTCACGCGCAAGTTATTTCATTAAGCGTTCATTAGAAGAGGAATTTTTCATTCATTATATAGACGTAAAGAATTAAGATGGCGTGAGTACTTTTTCTTCTGGAATTTTCCATTTTACTGACATCTTTCTTAAAACTTTTCGCAAAAGAAAACGAGCATCGAAAGAAGAAAATGGTGGAATTTGCGAAATTTTTTTAAACGTTAATCATGGAATTGTTTTCGGTGTGTTAATTTTGATGTAGAGACTTTCGTTTTTTATTTTTTATGTTTTATTATTTTTTTTAAGAGCATAGCATTTCAAATGCGAAATAAAGGATCGAAAGTTTCGAAAAACAACGAAATTTGAAGCAACATTTAAAAAATACTTACATTTTAAGGAAATAAATTGCCGTGTTTATTTATACTTTAAAGAATAAAATATTTCAAGTATTCTGAATTTAGCGTTTCAGTTTTTTAATTGTTTAATTTAAAGATTGTCTTAAAATATAAGTGGAAAATTAAGAATTATTAAGACTGTTCTAAATTTTTTTAATGATGTTTTTATATATAATTAGTTTATTTGAACAAATTTATGTGTAAAAATTGCATCCATAAGCAGTCGAATAAATTCTCTGCTTTTATTTGGATGTGAAGGCTTTCAGGGTATTTTTTTCGTTTGAATAGCGAAGGATTTGAAATAGTAAATAAAAAATTGTCATTTTCGAAAAAATACCAAAATTTGAAACACCTATAAAAATTGTTAAACATTAAAAAAAATAAAGTATTGTGCTAAATTATTTGATATATTCTTCATTTAGTGTACTACTTTTTAATATTTAATTTTTAGATTTGTTTTATCTGCATATTTACTATTTTTTCTCCATATCAATTTACACTCAGACATTAACTAAAAACATGGTTAAAAGTTCCTTTAATTCGTGCCAAATCATCAAAAATGTAAAAAAAAAAGTTTCAAATAAAAACTGTCACCATTGCACAAAAGCGCTTTCACTCTGGCTAGAGCATCATCAGTTGTTAACTCCCAAACATCTGATTCTTGGATTATCTCAAACATCTGATGACAAAGATAATCAGATGCTTGAGAGTTAACAACTGATGATGCTCTAGCCAGAGTGAAAGCGCTTTTGTGCAATGGTGACAATTTTTATTTGAAACTTTTTTTTACATTTTTGATGATGTGGGACGTTTTTAATGGAACTTTTAACCATGTTTTTACAAAATGTCTGAGTGTAAATTTGTAATATGGAGAATAAATAGTAAAAATTAATAGATTTGATGTTTTTATATATCATTAATTCAGTACTGGTCATTGAATTTTAGTATTTATCGAATCATAAAGGGGTGATTATGTTCCGGTACTTTCGATACCCCTATTTACTAATATTAATCTGAGCTTTCTTTAATCGCAGATTTCTGTCATTAAATGAGATGAACATTGCCATTCAAAAATCGCAGTATTCAAAATAGCGTGACACAATTAACCTTCGTGATGGAAATTTTTATATCGATTTTTAATTAATAAGTTATTTAAAACTAAAAACATATACAATACATAAAAATAGCAATCACATATGAATCATGTTTAATAAAGTTTAATATTAAGCAAAATATTTAATCTGAAGCAAATCTTTTAAAAGTTTAACAAAACATTTAACATAGTAACTAGAACTTTACGAGTAACTAAAATATTATATTATAACTCTACGGAAATGTAATATCTCAGCATTATGTGTTTAACAAATTACATCGCGTAAATATAAAGAAACATAATAACAGTACATCTTGCAGAATATTACAAAATATCTTAAATTAAATAACGTAGGAATTACTTAAAATAAATAGAAAAGTCTGGATTTTTCAATTTTATTGATGGAAACTGTTAAATAAAATGAAAACCATTTCTTCGATATGCGAAACAAAATTTCAACGTATAGAATTTTCATTATTATAATAAATATACAATGAAATAACGCACATAAATATTCAGAAAAGCAGGAATTAGAAATCTATAAAGTTTATAAAGACCATTTATTTAGTAAAATATTGAATTTAGAGAAAGGAAAAGTTTCAAAAATCGTAAAATTATGTTAAATAAAGTACATGTAATAAACATCAAATACTGGAAATGCAACATGTTATAGAGAAAACTGAAAAGCATAAACAATAGAATTTAAATAAATTGAATAATTTGGATGCAATAATAATTTGGATTGCCTAACATCGGAAATCTACTAAAATATAACAATTTTAAACAATATATAATATTTCAGATACGAAATATCTTTATAATGGAATTTCTAAAATATACATGGAAGAAGAATATTTTGGCTCCCTTTTCTGATACAAATATTTCAAGACTTTTTCTACTTTTCTCTTTAGACTTTTTCTCTTAATACGATATGTTTAAATGCAGAATAATATTAAATTACTTTAATGAAAAAAAAGCAAATAATATGCTTGAAACATTTAAAAATAAGTTAAAAGTAAATACAGGGTGGCCATAATTAAACTGCAAGTGTTCAAGGGGTGCTGGAGAGAAAACTACCGGGTATATTCCAGTAAAATTTGGTATCTACACGTTTCAGAACATGCGCAAGTAAAATATGCAAAAAAAAAATCGCCATTTTCACCCGATAGATGGCGCTGTACCGTATTTAAACGTTCACCGGTGGCATATACAGCCTCAAAAATGGATAGACAGAGCATAATGACATTCTAAGAGGCATATAAACAATATAAAATATCATTTACAGTCTATCAAAATTCCATACAATTCGCTTCAGTAATTAAATTTTTACAGTATCATGTAATAAAAATTAGCGTAAATAAGATCACAAATTAAACAATCCATAAAGACGCTTTGGAAAACAAACCATTATTTATTCAATGAAATTATTACATGATGTGCTCAATATGTGAACCACCAGATGCAACCACATGCTGAAAACGTAAAACAGCATGGCCCACCGTCGCATTTAAAATCTGTGGTGTAACACACCTCACGTATCTCGTTATGCTAGATTTCAATTCAGCAGCAGAAGCATGTCGTTCTCTATAAACCATATCTTTCAGATGTCCCCACAGATAAAAATCACAAGGATTAAGGTCCGGTGAACGTGGGGGCCAAGCGTTGTCGAAACCTCTGCTTATGACTTGGTCCGTACCAAAGGTATCATGCAGCAATTTTTTAACATTTTTAGCGATGTGAGGGGGTGCTCCGTCCTGCATAAATACCGTGGCTTCTAAACAATGTCTCTCTTGCAATGCTGGAATCAATTGTTGTCTCAACATCGCACCGTAGCTAGTCCGTGTAACACTACAGCGTTTGGGACCACTTGGAGTTGGGGTCTGAAAGAAATATGGGCCCACAAGAAAATCACAAGTCATTCCACACCATACAGTTACATAATCGGAATGGAGGGGTTCTTCACGTTTAGCGTATTGTTTGTTCGTTCCCCATATCCTGCAGTTATGCGCATTTACACTACCTGATAGTGTAAAATGCGCCTCGTCTGTCCACAATATTCTCTGTATCCAAGTGTCATCTTCACTGATTTTCGACAGGACAAGGTTTGCAAAATCAAATCTTAGGGTGTCATCATGAGGTTTCACTTCTTGAAGAATTTTAATTTTATACGGATAACGCCGAAGAATGTGGCGCAACACTTTATGCACAGTTGACCAGGGAAGAGATAATGTTCGAGCCACACTTCTTGCGCTCACTTGTTGCATCATACTGGCTCCTGAACTGCTACTCGTAGTCGCAATGGCATCATCAATTTGTTCCACTCTTTCCGGGTTTACGGGACGTCGCCCTCTTGTGCCTGGAATAACGCCCAATTCTCCTGATTCTTCAAATTTTAAAATCATATTTTTCAATCCATTGACACTCATTGGACCTCTTCTTAATCGTTTCATACGCCGGTATTCTTTCAGAGTAGCTGAATAATTGCTACCATTCTGATAGAATATCTTCACTAACAATGCACGTTCCTTCTTATTCAGAGTCATGACTGACCTTTACTCAATGTATTGATGTTTTTATACTGTTCGATGGGCTTAAAATTTGCATATATGCCGTCGATAAGCATTGAAACACGGTATAGCGCCATCTATCGGGTGAAAATGGCGATTTTTTTAAATTGCATATTTCACTTGCGCATGTTCTGAAACGTGTAGATACCAAATTTCACTGGAATATTCCCGGTAGTTTTTTCTCCAGCACCCCTTGAACACTTGCAATTTAATTATGGCCACCCTGTACTACAAATAACAGAGGAAAAATAAATCTCTGAAAATAAACTCATATCGAAATAAAATAATAATAATAATAATAATAATAATAATAATAGCTTGTTTAATATTTAGTTTTAAATATAGAGGTTAATGACTTTAAACATATTGAATAATTTGGGTGCCTAACTTTAACAATCTACTTTATAAAATATATGACACTTTTAAACAAGTACTATGTATAGTTTCAGAAACAAATTATTTTTGCAACAAAATTCGATTTTTAAAGCATAAATGCAAGAAGGATGTTTTGATATCTTTTTCTGATATTAATTTTTGAAGACCTTTTTAAGATATGAAAAATTTATCTAAAGGCAAAATGGAATTTTTTTAATATAAAAAAGGTGTAAAAATAGCTTGAGCACCTGTTTTTAAATTAGTTAACAGTTATACATAAAAAGAACTGAAATTATTTAACAAAACAAAAACGACATCGCAATAATAAAATAAAAAAAGAAAGAAAATCATTTTTTTAATACTTACTTTTAAGTAGGAGTTAACGCCTCAAGAACCACTTGTTATTGACAAACAGAAAAAGAAAATCTGAAACAGATATAAACTGCTTCTTCTTTAAATTAAAACTTTGTTTTATAATACTCATACATCCTTTAAAAAATAAAAAAATAAATACTTTTTTTCCTTCTTGGTGTTTTTAAAAGAAGGTTAATGATTTAGTTTACATAAGTGTTCTGTTTTCAAGCAGTCGATTAATTACGTATCTAACAACTTGTAATAATTATAAGAATTTATTCTATTTTGAATATTCTATTTTAACCTCACATATATTCTTGAGTGACCCTCTTTAATTATGAAATATTAATTTTATCTTATACAGTTGTAATATCATTTTTAGAAATAGAATTGACAATTAATAACATATGCCGTAAAGAAGAAAAAACGGATGCATGAAATGGTTTGGAATAAATGAGAAGTAATATTTAAAAACGACTAAATAATCTGTAAAAATATAACCGATATTTCAAGTATGTATATATAAATAAATTGCCGTCTAAATAGTTCTTTTTAAATAGGAGTAAACAGCTTTTAAAAGCAGTTTTGCTATCAACAAACTGAAAAAAAAAATGAACAGGTATAAATTTCCTCTTTGAATTAAAACTTTTTTCATAAGAAAACTTTATTTTATAAATGCTTTAAAGAATTAATATTTTGTTTTTTAGCTCTCGTAAGAAAGTTAAATGGTTTTGTTTACATTCGTGTTTTTTATCTTCAAGCAATCAATTAAAAAAATAAGTTGCTGTAATATTTTTAATGGTAATTCCATTTTCAATGTATAATTTTACCACATATATTGGATCCTAATTATTTTATTGATTGTTGGATCTTATTCCATGATATACTGTACGTTTGATATCCAGTCTTGGAGTTTGGAATACAAGATTTGAACATTATCTCTGAAAAATTAATTATGTTTTAATTTTATGCAGATAAAAATTATTTATGTTTAATTTTTCTAATTTTAGGCTAAGTAGCTTGGTTTTATTTCGTTCATAAGAATTCTCAGATTCATGAACGTCTGTAAACTGAACATTTTATGTCCAGATATTAAATGGAGTTAATTTGGCTCTTACAGTTTAGATTAAAATTGGATATATTCTTAAAAATGATTTAAAAAAAATGAATTATTAAACTCTTTGATAAAATATATTAAAATTAAAAATTAAAAATTAAGAAATTATTACAAATTAAATTAATTAAAGTTAAATTAAAATTATTAAATTCTTTGATAAAATATATGAAAATTAAAAATTAAGAAATTATTACAAATTAATTTAATTAAAGTTAAATTAAAATTATTAAAAATTAAATACAAATATTAAAATAAAAAAGTATTAAACATTAAGAAATTAAAAATATTAAAAATGAAAAATTATGAAAATTAAAAAAATTATATTAAAAAAAATTAAATGTTACAAATTATTACAAATTAGATTACAACTGAAATTACAAATGAAATTACTTGTTATATTTTAGCAAAAGATTGTGTCACAGGATAGGGGAAAAGACAAGTAGTGTAAAATTAGTATATATCTAATACTTTTCTTCGGTCGCTCCCGAAACATTCAATAAACAGTTATGTTATTTTCATCAGCAATTATTTGAGAGTTAATATTATGCAAGGTAACTGAGCTAACCGATACATAAAACTACACATAACCATTATTAAAGCTATACTGATTTTTATTTTTTTTTATTTTTTTATTTTTTTAATGAAGAAAACAAATGAAATACTTGTACGAAAACCTGAAAATGTATCCTTTTCAAATAATGTCAACTTAATGCAACATGCAATTTCCAATTTTCATGCTTACCAACATTTCGGTTTATTTAGAATAAAATTAAACCCGAAATTATATCAAATAAAAGAAGCTAATTAAAAACCACATAGAAACAAGAAACATTTCCTTAAATTAATTTCTTGATTCATATTATGTTTATTTAACTGGAATAAAAGCGGAAGTATGGAAGCTTTGCATTTTTACTCTTAACTGAGATATACAGGTGTGTCATAAATTCATGCACATTTAAAAAATACATAATAAAAGAAGTAATGCTCGGAAAAAAATTAGGTTTTCTCGAATATGATCAGAGGCTCATTGGATTCCCCCCCCCCCCACCTGTATATATAAAAAATGATTCTAAAAGTAACCGAAAGAGGACGCTCACACATCAAAATGAGACTTTTATGCAAATCAGGCTAGCAATAAGACACCTGGCTGGTAAGGGATTCGTCATTCGATCTTGGCAGCATTCTATCCTTACCAGATCAAGCGTTGGTGGTTAAACTTTTCTACAAGAATGGTGAATCACAACTATTGCATTGCGAACGTTTCGCACGGAGAAAGGACTGAAGGCGCAAAAAAGCCATATTTCATTGAATGGTATACTGAATTTAGTAAATCCACAGTGTCACGTTATTGTGATTTGTTTCTTTATCTGTTTGTGTTTGCCTGATATGCAGGTAACGTCTCAGTATTAGATATCCTACATAAGAGAGAGATTGGACAGTGAACAAAACTGGCGGACATTTCTTATTCATTAAAGTTAAAATACAGCTATATTTATGTTCTGCATGGCTCTCTGAAGGTATATAAAACGAATTTTCGATGATTTTAATAAAATTAAAAGTGTTAAATGCTGCAGAAAATACATTGCATTCTACGGCGATCATTCTATTTTGGGACAAACATGGAGGACATTTTTCAATGTCCAATCTCTCTGTTATGTATGATTTCTACTCAGTATGACGTGTGAGCGCCCTCTTTTGGTTACTTTTGGAATAATTTTTTTTTAACATACATCAGGGAAAAAATCCAATGTCCCTCTGATCATATTCGAGCAAACCGAAATTTTTTCCGAGTATTACTTCTTTTATTATGAATTTTTTAAGTTTTCACGAATTTATGACGCATCCTGTATGTATTTTAATTAAAAAAAATAATAATCAATATATTTTTAAAAATCAACTAAAATAATATTTTTCTGGTTAAAAACATAAAACTTTTTGGTTTATTAAAATTGATTCATAAGTTTTACATAGTTCTACTTTGTGTTTTCATATTCATTAAAAATGGATAAAGAAAAGAAATAAATAAGATTTTAGTGCGTAACGTATTTTTTCTTCTTTGTATGAAACACCTTTACTTAAATTTATGACAAGGAGTAATACAAAGCAAGGAAAAAGAATGTTAAATGTAAAACAAAAGTTGGAAAAATTTAAAGAAAATACTATATTTTAAGCTGTTTTCTTCAATTTGTTATATGAGAGTTACTACATGGGAAGTGATATTGCTTACAAAAGTTCTTTTATATAAGCATAGATCAAAATAACTTTATCTGAGAGAAAGCAGGCAAATCTGCAGTTAAATAAAGGAATAAAAATATTCTTTATGGCTATGGCTATTTTTGTAATTTTTTATTTCGATTTCTTCCTTGAAATACATAAAAAAATAAAAATAATAAATTTTCTTTTCTTTCTTGCAGAAAATTTGATTTTCAAAACCTTTTCAACATGAATAAACGAAAGGCGGAAAACTGACTTCATTTTTTTTTCTTTTTACTATGAAGACTTTATAGCAGTACTTCGAATAGTGCTGGTTGGTGGATATTTAAATATTATCCCCAGTGGTTGGAGTATCATAGTTGAGATTTTGTCCAACAGATCGAAAATATGAACTCGAACCTGGGTACCTTGGCTTGCCGTGCCAACGCGCTCCCTACTGAGCTATTCCGGCTGGCATATTTCACTCGTATTTGTTGGACAATGCTGCGAACTGCAGCTCTAATTTCATTCATCCTAACTATAACTATAGCATTTTACATGATGAATCTGAAAATAGCACAGAAACTCCTGTGTACCATGTAATTAGGTCTTAAAGAACCAAGGAAAGTACATTCAACTAGGTAAATTATATCCAATGGTTGGAGTATCATAGTTGATATTTTTCCAACAGAGCGAAACTATGCCAGCCAGGATATCAATGGGATAGCTCAGTAGGGAGAGCATTGGCACGGCAAGCCAAAGCACCCATGTTCAAGTCCTGGTCCCGGCATATTTTTGCTCTGTTGCAAAAATTTCAACTATGATACTCCAACTGTTGGATATAATTTACCTAGTTGAATATACTTTCCTTTGTTCTTTATGATTTAAATATTATGTGGAAACTTTATAAAATTAAATATAGGGGAACTTCGTGTATTATGGAATACCATTTACGCTTGAGTCAATGGCTTGATATTGTTTAAAACCTGAACACCGAATACAATCACAAACTTCAACTATCTGTGATTAGTTATTTGTATACAAAAATCGTTTTATGAAATTTCATCACATGCAAAGAAATAATAATAATGAAAACCATTTTTGGAGGGTATTGTGTGGGAAATATGGAATAGGGGTTAAAAATAAAGAAAACAAACAGAATTTGGCGCAAAAAACAGATGTAATGGTATCAAGAGATCATGATAAAAATATAATGTCTTGGTTGTCTTTTACTATACTTCAGTTCATGCTTCAGGTTTGCACAAATCACAAATATAAGGATCTGTCTTTGCGCCACCATAATCGTGAAGTATTGTGAGATATTAGTATTTCATCTAACCCGACACCACTGACGGTAAAAATGTACTCTATATTTATTGGTGTTAATTGCGAGCTAAAAAATGAGTATTGCATCATAAACTGTTAGTATGTCGGTGTACATTATGCTTAACTTTAATGTAAAAATATTATTTCTAATAATAATTAAAAAATATTGAAATATTATCTCCTGAAACTTTCCAAAGACGAAAAACAAATATTTATTCACACAACGCGCCCTGACGCCGATCGATGAACTACGTGTTCTGGGGGACATTCTGGAAACTTTCTTTAAGTACATAAAAATAGCAAATAAAACCTTTGTGCAAGAATATTAAAAGGCAGAAAACCAACATTAAAAATGAACAAATAATAAACAAACAAACAAAAAAAATCAGTAAACAGCCGTTTCGAATCCACAAGCGAGATTCTTCTTCAGTGCGACAAAAAGCAAAGCACAGCGTGCTAGAAACAGCAAAACTGGGTTCTTAAGTTTATGCCATTACCGCTTGGTGGCACCACTTTACAAAACAGGAACCTTGGTATTCCATATTACCCGTCTATTACATAATACTCGAAGTTCCTATCTCTATATACTATATGATTTAATAAATAAAATTGCTATATTTTTTAAATTTTATTAATATCAAATATCACAAGTATACCTGAATGGTTTGCATAGATGATCTTTCAAATATTTTCGACAGAAAATAAATTTCCTTGAGTTAAAATTAAAACATATACTTTTTAAAGCTTTTTTTCCAAAATGTACGAATTTAAACGATTATAATAAAGAATTCCTTTCTAATTCGTTGTTTCTAAAGTAGCTTTCCTATAAATACTACCACCTACACAAGGGATACAAATAGGGGACACTTGTGTATCTACTGCCACTATCATTCATTTAACCACTTAACAGTTTCTTTTTTTTTTACACAATAAACTAAAAACAGCGACAAAACAACAATATTTCTGTACTAAAATATTTGCCTTATATAATCGAAATAGAACAGTGGAACAGTGTAGTTAGCTGAATAGAATACCTAGTTGTGTCCAACTGAGCTTCCAGTATATAGGTAAGCGACTTGCGAGGTAAATAGGGAGCCGTGAAAAAATAAATAGTTAGTATGTAGTAAACTACATACAATAAATAAAAATATTTAAAAAAAATAATAAAGAAATAGAAGTTTAACAATAAAGGAGTAAAAATTTTCATTAGATCCAAGGAGATGACAGACGAAACCTACCGAGGGTCGAACCCATCGCATAAAAAAGACTCTTTACAGAGACCATACAATTAGTCTAAAATATACAAAAATATTAAAATTTTGGAAATATGAAATCCACTAAAGAAGACGAAAGAAAGTTATATATATATATACAAATACAATAGACAAGAGAGTTAAGTTATTGATCTAATTTTTATTATTCAGCTGAGTGAATGATCAGTTTTTGTTGTTGTAGTCATTTTGAATTCGTTACTGAATGCATTTTAAACTAAAAATGTATATAATTAATTTCAATGCATATTATAATGATTTTTTTAAATTTGTTATAAATGCTTTTTCGAACGTTAAAATTTCAGTTCTAATTATAATACAAAAATAATGTGATTAATATATGTGGATACTATCATAAATGTGGATTAATAAAAAAGTTTGTAAACAAATATTTCTTTTAATAAGTAATAATACTTTTTGTATTTTTTAAAATGTTGTTATCAGGATAACACATTTGACGTTCAGTGCATATAGTTAGTAGTTGAAAACAATCATATCATACAGCATAAAAGAAAACATTTCCTCGGAATAGATCATCGCTGCCTTATTGTAAAAATTAGGAGAAGTTTATAATAAGATCCTGTCAATATCTTTATTATAAGAGCATTTTTTAGCGTTATGCTCACTATCTTAATCATACTAATTAAAATATTTTCTATACAAAACATTCAATAATCAATCCGTACTGTCATTTATGTAATCAATCCTATAACTAAGAATAAAAGAAAGCATTCCTTCAGAATAGATCGTCGCTACATTATTAGAAACTTCAAGAAATTTATAATAACATATATCAATATCTTTAGTAAAATAGCACTTTTTAGCGTTATATTCACTATTTTAATTAAGTAAATTATAGTATTTTCTTATACAAAAATTTCCAAATTTCAATCCAAACTGTCGATTATGTAAGCAATCCTATTACAAATAATAAAAGAAAACATTTCCTCGCAGTAGATCATCGCTACATTAATAAAAACTGCTAAAAGTTTATAACAACATCATCTAAATAACTTACTATAAAAGCACTCTTTAGCATTATATTCACTATTTTAAATGCTATTTTTTTTTCTTATACAAAACTTTAAAAAGTCAGTCCGTACTGTCGATTACATAATCAATCCTATCACAAAGAATAATAATAAAAAAAAACATTCCTTCAGAATAGATCATCACTACATTAATAGAAACTGCAAGAAATTTATAATGTTATATCTCAATATCTTTAGTATAAGAGATTTTTTTAGCTTTATATTCACTATTTTAACTATCTAAATTAAAGTATTTTCTTATACGAAACTTTCCAAATTCAGTCTATACTTCCGATTATGTAAGCAATCGTATCACAAAGAATAAAAAAAAAAATATTTCCTCGGAGTAGATCATCGCTACATTAATAAAAAATGCTAAAAGTTTATAATAACATCCTCCAAATAACTTTACTATAAAAGCACTCTTTAGCGTTATATTCACTATTTTAAATGCTAATTATTTTTTTTTCTTATACAAAACTTTAAAAAGTGAGTCTGTACTGTTGATTATGTAAGCAATCCTATCACAAAGAATAAAAGAAAACATTCCTTTAGAATAGATCATCACTACATTATTAGAAACTGCAAGAAATTTATAATAACATTTCTCAGTATTTTTACCATTAGAGCACTTTTTAGCATTATAGTGACTGTTTTAATTATGTAAATTAAAGTATTTTCTTATACAAAACTTTCAGAATTCAATCCATACTGTCGATTTTGTAAGCAATCCTATCACAAAGAATAAAAGAAAACATTTCCTCGGAGAAGATCATCGGTACATTATAAAAAAATGTTAAAAGTTTATAATAACATATCTCAATATCTTTAGTATAGGCGCACTTTTTAGCGTTATATTCACTATTTTAATAATGTTAATTAAAATATTTTCTTATATAAAACTTTCAAATGTCAGTCCATACTGTCGGTTACGTAAGCAATCTTATCACAAAGAATAAAAGAAAACATTCCTTCAGAATAGATCATGGCTACATTATTAGAAACTGCAAGAAATTTATAATAATATATCTCAATATTTTTACTATAAGTGCACATTTTAGCGTTATATTCACTATTTTAATTTTGTAAATTCAAGTATTCTCTTATACTAAACTTTCAAAATTCAGTTCATACTGTCGATTATGTAAGCAATCCTATCACAAAGAATAAAATAAAACATTCCTTCAGAATAGATCATCACTACATTATTAGAAACTGCAAGAAATTTATAATAACATTTCTCAGTACTTTTACCATTAGAGTACTTTTTAGCATTAAAGTGACTGTTTTAATTATGTAAATTAAAGTATTTTCTTATACAAAACTTTCAGAATTCAGTCCATACTGTCGATTATGTAAGCAATCCTATCACAAAGAATAAAATAAAACATTTCCTTGGAGAAGATCATCGGTACATTATTAAAAAATGTTAAAAGCTTATAATAACATCTCTCAATATATTGATTGGTAAGAGCACTTCTAGCGCTATATCTGCTATTTTAATAATATTAATTAAAATATTTTCTTATATAAAACTTTCAAATGTCAATCCATACTGTCGGTTACGTAAGCAATCTTATCACAAAGAATAAAAGAAAACATTCCTTCAGAATAGATCATGGCTACATTATTAGAAACTGCAAGAAATTTATAATAACATATCTCAATATCTTTACTATAAGAGCACTTTTTAGGGTTATATTGACTATTTTAATTATGTAAATTAAAGTATTTTCTTATACAAAACTTTCAGAATTCTGTCCATACTGTCAATTTTGTAAGCAATTCTGTCACAAAGAATAAAAGAAAACATTCCTTCAGAATAGATCATCACTACATTATTAGAAACTGCAAGAAATTTATAATAACATATCTCAATATCTTTACTATAAGAGCACTTTTTAGCGTTATATTGACTATTTTAATTATGTAAATTAAAGTATTTTCTTATACAAAACTTTCAGAATTCTGTCCATACTGTCAATTTTGTAAGCAATTCTATCACAAAGAATAAAAGAAAACATTTCCTCGGAGAAGATCATCGGTACATTATTAAAAAATGCTGAAAGTTTATAATAACATCTCTCAATATATTGACTATAAGAGTACTTCTAACGCTACATCCGCTATTTTAATAATATTAATTAAAATATTTTCTTATATAAAACTTTCAAATGTCAGTCCATACTGTCGGTTACGTAAGCAATCTTATCACAAAGAATAAAAGAAAACATTCCTTCAGAATAGATCTCCGCTATATTATTGAAGACTGCGTGAAGTGTACTAAACTAAACTACTGAATGTCGTCTTGCATCTTTTAAAAAGGCATATAAGGAATTTAAGCAACATTTCAAAGTAATACTTGAATCTGCTATACATCATGGCTTAGATACTCGCTTAGCTTCGAGCAAATGCCAGTGCCGAAAGTGAATTTTTGAATTAGATTTTCCATGAAAAATGCTTCGAAAATGAAATTTTCTCTCGAAGCGGAAAAAAGCGTGGAACTCTGAATTCATTTTTTTTTTTACTTTCAAGCTTAAAATAAGAATAAAAATGTACCACTATGGCCGCAGAGAATATATCTATCGGCACTCAACGCTGCTAATAATATTAGTAATTTTGTTAGAGAGACAAGAGTGAATATTTAAGAAAACGTTCTTTTAAAAAGCTTTCTTTTCCGACCTAGTAAAAGGCTTTCAATAATCCCGGTACGTTTTTTAAGTAAATGTATTGGGAGCTACTCTTATGAAAATTTATTAAATAAGGAATGCTTCCAGAAATATTAGAAGAAAGATTTTAAATATTTTTTTTTTAACAATTATGTTTTACAATTTGGTTTATGAGCACATTTCATAGGAAGATTGTTTATGCAGTTATTAGTCCCTTAATGCACAATTTAAAAAAAAAAACCTAAACTAACAAAAATTGCTTTGTTCCCCGACTTTAGTAGTTATTCTAAATTTTGGAATTTATGGAAGATTATTTCAATTTTGAACAAAGTCAAAACTTGTTATGTATTAAAAGCATATATATATATATTTTAATAAATTATATATTTTATTGCTTTTAAAGACAATTACGTCTAACTTAGAGTTTGTGAAAACATTCCCTTTTCAGCAAAATAAATTTTACTACACATAAAAGGAATATAAGTATACATAACAAATTATCATTGTTTTCACACGTAAGAGGAAATGCAGATCATACCTAAATTCCAAATCTCAGTAGAATGAAGATTTTATGATAAATTATCGTATATTCCGGTGTATAACACATACTTTTGTCACAAGATAATTTGCCAAAGTTTACAGGTAGCATTACACACCAGGTATAAAAATAAAAGATTGAAAGTAAAGAAAAGATATTCAACAGTTTTTAGACTTTCTGCTTAAGATTTTGATTTCGGACCAGGACTGGCGACTATTAGGTAGCTTTCATTACAAAATGCTCCCTATTGCAGCCGTTAGGAGGAAAGAAATTCCAAAAAAATTTGGTATGTTTTCACCGATCATGACACCCAGGCCCCCAAACCAACTTCCGTTCAAATGTTGATTTATATATATATATATCTGACATATGTCATGCTGTAACTTTCTTATTTATGAACCGATTTGGATGTAACTGAGTATGTGTATAGGACGTACCAAGGTCTCGACCGAGTTCGTTGGCCAGCTTTATCTGTCATCTTGTTGCAAAATGGCAGCCCGTTAAATATTTTTAAATTTTAAAAAATTCAAAAGGTTGTACAAAAAAATTATAAACTGAATAAATTGTTTCTGTTAAGTGTTAGAACATGATACAAGGATTCCGGAACATTTTTTTGTTTTTACTATATCTTAAAAAATGGCAGAAATATGGCTGTTCGAAATTCTAGGGTGGCTGAGATTTTGAAACAAACTGATATTTGTTATACTGTAACTCTCATATTTATGAACCGACATGAATGTTACTGATCATGCATACAGAACATACCAAGGTCTCGACAGAGTTCGTTGGCCAGCTTCATGCGCCATCTTGTTTCAAAATAATGACAAGTTAAAATTTTTAATTTTTTTTAATTTAAAAAAAAGTATAAAAAATTATAAATTGAAAAAGCTGTTTCCGTTAAGTGTTAGATCGTGATACAAGGATTCCGGAACATTTTTTTGTTTTGGCTTTATCGTAAAAAGTGATATAGCCGTTTGAAATTCTAGGGTGGTTGACATTTTGAAACAATCTGATATTTATTATGCTGTAACTCTCATGCTGAAATTCACATTCAAATTTAGTATTAACAAAACCGGGATTAAATCTTCTATAATCGGGTTCCAAGCAAATTAGCTTCGGGTTTTTGAGTAAAATGAGTTGAATTTTTAAAAACTTGGACTATGAAAGCTACCTTTTCCTCCCGGTACAGGCCGGAAGGACTTTTTTTTATATTGAATCGTACCACAATTTCTAAAAGAAATTTTCTTTGTGATAAATTTCTCTTGAAGAACAACGAAGACATCTTATCCGTAGAGCCTGCGAACAACGTCACACATTCCCGGTACCATAATAAATAGATTTATGAACAGGATTAGCAAATATCTAGCTGGTAGCAACGAAGGATATAAGTGTGGTTAGTAATAATTGTTGGAACAATAATTAACCCTTTAAGAAATTGTAGGAAAGTTACGGTAAACCTACTATATCCCTCCGCCATCCACGCGTTCCCGAAACACTTATACGTCGAATTAGTTAATTTATACATAAAATTAACAGTGGTCGTCGGTTCTTGGTCTTTGTTTGGGAAATGTTAAACAATTTTCCATTTAACAATTTAAAAAATGTCTCATATTTCACAAATGAAAGTATTGAAGATACATGTAAATAAATTATGAATTATTACTTCTCAATTTGGTGCAAATCCATTGGTACGTCGTATGACATTGTTACGATTAATATTAACCAAGTTATGAAATATTGTTCTAGATTTATTATTTAGTCCATTTTCTGGGAATATTGTTCGTAATGTATTTTATTACTTTGAATTTATGTTCACATTACGCGAATGATAAGCAATCTTATGCACGCGCCATTGAAATGAATGTATAAGTGAATCTATTTTTTTAAAAGTGGTACGAATAGAATAAAAAAAAATATTCGCTGGGACGTACGGTGTCCCATCCCATTAATAAAAAGGTTGATGAACATTGTACGAATCGTACGTTTTTGCTCCGCATTTGCTAATTTGCTCATTTATGTTTGCACTATCTT
This sequence comes from Maratus michaelseni, assembly GCA_963931845.1. Taxonomy (NCBI): domain Eukaryota; kingdom Metazoa; phylum Arthropoda; class Arachnida; order Araneae; family Salticidae; genus Maratus; species Maratus michaelseni. The sequence continues at coordinate 161,585,476 of OZ007594.1, read as the reverse complement.
TTATACTTTCAAATTTTTAATTGTATTTTCATGCTATGTTTATAATGTACTTTACAAAGAACAGGTGTGCCTAATATGACGAAAAACCCCCAAAAATATTGTCTCAAATTTTAGGCATACGTAATACGCCGGAATATACGGTATATATTTTACATAATATTTAAACGAGAAAATAAATTTAGTGTTAATAAAAAAATATCTATTATATGAGAAAGGAAACCTTATTGTAAATCAAGCGAATATAATCACAAATTATTATTATTTTTTACTTTATGTAAGAGAAAATAAATTTTACACTTAATGCAATGGAACCATTAAAAATAAATCCCTAAATAAAACAAGTATTCAAATGATACCTCTGCGTATTTTAAAAAGAGTAATTTACTAAGGTAATACACGAAACCGATAATAATAATAATAATAAAACAATGTATGAAATAAATTTAGTCCAATCAATTCAATTTGTATTTTTATTGCATATGATAAAAAAATAATATTCTAAGTGATATAAAACTGGAAGAAATATGACATAAAATATAATCAATATGAATCATCAAAACCATATATTATATTACTTCCCCGAGAAAGGAATTTATTAGCTAAATTCTGTGAGTATACGAAACTCGGAATAAATTCTATCCCACTCATTTAAATCATTGATTTTATTGCATCTAAGAGAAAATGAATTATGGAATTCATGTGAAACTTCAGGAAACACTGCACAAGCACAAAACATAATCGATACTGTTTATCGAATAATATATTGTGTTCCTTTGAATCGAAAATGAATTCGTTAACCAATTTCTATGAAACCTTTCTAAACAATATATAAATTATAATGAAATCTGCTCACAACATGAAACCTGTTAAATTATATTTTGTTGTTTCTAATAAAAAATAATTTGCTAATTTAATTTACGAAAAGAATAAATATATCTACAAAATAAAAAACAGTCTAATTTGCTCAATTTGTATTCTTATTGCATGTGATAAAAAATGATTTGCTAACTAAGTGCTATAAAACCACTAGCAATAAGACATAAAATGTATTGAATACCAGTCAGCTAAATGATATCTTTTATGGCATCAACGAGAAAAAGCATTTATTAACAAAATGCTATGAAACCATTGAAAACGCTAAATAAAATCAATTCCACTCACTCAAATCATAGATTCTCTTTCATCTAGGAGAAAATGAATTACGGAAATGCTGTGAAACCACAGAAAGCACTGCACAAAATATAATCAATATCATTCATCGAATTATATCCTTTGTTTCATCTTACAGGAAATGAGTTCGTTAACTGATTTCGATGAAAGCTTGTAAACAAATATACGAACTATAATCAAAAATTTTCACAAAATTTTCTTTATATTTTAAATGAACTAAAAAAGTGAATTTACGAGCGAAATGCGAAGAGCATTACACGAAGTGCATTGAATAAAATTTATACAATTTACAATTTTTTTTTTAAATATCGCTGTTCACATTATGGAAAAATCTTACTCTTTGTATTTTTTTTAACACGACACATAATCAATTTCTTAGATGTAAAGTTTAACTGATTTTTTAACTAAAATATTACATAATGCTATTTATACGCAATGGTATTCAACAATAAAATAATAAAAATAAAGGCTGTTAATATCTGTGTCAGCACATTATTTTCTTAAAATGGTTTGTATAAAGTTAAATAATAAACAATATATATTTTTTTCATAATTTCAAAACAAATTCAGTTTGTTAATGTCTTGACGGACACATTAAAATTCCTTTCTTTTTTCTTTATTTTTCTTTCTTAATACATATTTCTGCGCATTGTTTGTATAATACGGTTTGTTTATGTTAAATAATAAACAATATATATATTTTTAATTTTCTTTATTATAAATTTTAAAACCAATTTAGTTTATTAATATCTTAATAGACACATTAAAATATTTTTCATTAATTAGGTTATACTATTTTTCAGTTAGCATTAATTTACCTTTACCTATTTTATAAAATTTCAAGACAAAATAAACATTAATTACTGCCCGTATCTTATACCCCTTCATCTGTATCGTTAGTTTAAACATAACTACTTGTACTCTTAGTCATGGAAACATTATTTGACTAAGATTGTTTGTTGATACTAAACAATAAATTCGATACAATTCTTCATAATTTTCTTGATTAAAATGAATTCAGTTTAATAATGCCTTAACATAACAGTTAAAATCACTTTCTTTAATTAGGTTATTCTACTTTTCTGTGCGGTACTAAATTCCTTTTACCCCTTTCAAAGCATTCAAGACACATAAAGCTTAATTACTGCTTCTCTGTTATTCCTCTTCATTTACATCGTTAGTTTAAGCAGAACTACTTGTATATTTTGTCATGAAAGCATTGTTTGTGTACGATTGTTTGTTTATCTTAAATAGTAAACCAAATACAATTCTTCATAATTTTCTTAATTAAAAATTTAAAACGAATTCCGTTTAATGCCTTAACTTAAGAGTTAAAATTACTTTCTTTAATTAGGTTATTCTACTTTTCTGTGCGGTACTAAATTCCTTTTACCCCTTTCAAAACATTCAAGAAACCTAAAGCTTAATTACTGTTTCTCTGTTATTCCTCTTTACTTATATCGTTAGTTTAAGTAGAACTACTTGTATACTTTCTCATGACAACATTGTTTGTGTAAGATTGTTTGTTTATGTTAAATAGTAAACCAAATACAATTCTTCATAATTTTCTTGATTAAAATTTTTAAAACGAATTACGTTTAATAATGCCTTAACATAAGAGTTAAAATCACTTTTTATAATTAGGTTATTCTACTTTTATGTGCGGTACTAAATTCCTTTTCCCCTTTCAAAACATTCAAGACCCATAAAGCTTAATTACTGTTTCTCTGTTATTCCTCTTCATTTATATCGTTAGTTTAAGTAGAACTACTTGTATACTTTGTCACGAAAACATTGTTTGTGTAAGATTGTTTGTTTATCTTAAATAGTAAACCAAATACAATTCTTTATAATTTTCTTGATTAAAATTTTTAAAACGAATTCAGTTTAATAATGTCTTAAAAGAAGCATTAAAATTACTTTAATTAATTATGCTATTCTTATTTTTCTGTGCAGTACAATTTTTCTTTTACTTCTTTGAAAGCATTCATGACACAAAGCTTTAACAGAACTATTTTAATACATTTCACTAAAAATATTTTTTTGTAATATTGTTTGTTTATGTAAAGTAATAAGCTAAAAAATTTCTTTGTGAAATTTTTAAAACGAATTCAGTTTATGCGTCTGAACAGATGCAGAAAAATTACTTTCCTTATAATTAGGTTAATTTTTTTCTGTATATAGTATTATTTTCCTGTTGCGTCTTCCAAAAATTTCAAGACACAAGGACTGTTATCGCTGTTCCTCTGTTATTCCTCTTCATTTACATCGTTACTTTAAACATGATCACTTGAATACTTTACCAAGTGCTTGTGTAAGATTGTTGTTTACGTTAAGTAATAAACAAAATACATTTTTTCAACTTTCTTGATTAAAATATTTAAAACGAATTAAGTTTATTAATGTCTTAACAGACGTACTAAAATTACTTTCATTAATTGGCTTATTTGAATTATTTCCACAGTAGTATTTTTTTACTTTTACGCCTTCCAAAACATCCATGACATAAAAACTTAAACTATTACTCCTCTATTATCCCGCTTCTTTTATATCGTTAGTTTAAACAAAACCACTTCTTTACATGATCAAGGAAACATTATTTGTGTGTGATTGTTTATTTATCTTAAATAATAAACCAAATACATTTCTTCATAGTTCCCTTGATTACTTTTAAAACAAAACGAATTCGGTTTAAAAATGTCTTAATACACGCATTAAAATTACTTTTTTTGATTAAGTTGTTCAATTTTTTTGTACAAAACTTTTTACTTTTACCTCTTCCAAAACATTCAAGACACAAAAGCCTTAATTACTGTCTGTTTGTTATTGCTTTTCATTTATATCATTGATTTACAATGAACTAAATGATTTGGTTTTATTGGTAAAACAGAACTACTTGAATACTGTGTCATGAAAATAATATTTGCTTATGTAAATAATAAACATTTCATTATAATTTTCTTCTTAAAATGTAAATGAATTCCGTTTATTATTGTCTTAACAGACACATTAAAATTACATTCCTTAATTAGGTTATTCTATTTTCCTGTACAATACTATTCTTTCATTTAACTCCTTCCAAAAACGTCAAGACACAAAAAACCTTAATTACTGCTCCTCTGTTATTCCTCTTCATTTATATCGTTAGTTTAAACAGAATTACTTGAATACTTCGTCATGAAAACATTTTATTAGAAATGTGTATCCCCAGCGTATCAGGAAAATGACTAATGGGTACCTACAGTGAGGGATCAAACGACCCTTAACGACCACTCTTGAAATGACAGAAGTGCGACTTTGGAAGTGAAACATGGATTTGGACATAAAAATGAATGGATGCCGTATAATAACTTCCTTTTCCTTTTATGGTCATTATACGGTAGAGAAAAATGATCGAGATGAATGAAACGGTCGAAAGGGAGTTAAACAAAAATGAAATGGAAAACTGGGAAGTGTTCCAGGATATGGATGTTAAAAGTAGATCATGGGAAATTGCTGAGAAAAGTTCTGGAAGCAGTCATTATGAAATATTATTTGTTAGATAAGATACATAAGGTGTGATTTTAATGGGTGAGAGGTGTTCGAGAGTAATGATGGTAAATACATAAATAATAGGTACCACATAAAGTGTATTTAAACACCTTTGCATCTTATTTAAATGATTTAATAAGTCTCAAACGGCATTTTATTAGCCAAATGTTTGTGAATAAACAAGAAATAACTTCACACCCGAAAAATTATAAAATAACTTTCTAATGCATGTGGATTGCAAGTTGTGTGCAATTCGTTTTATTTACAGGGTGTTTCATAAAGATCCCCTAAATGAAAAATCCAATAATTCATTAACTATAATAAATATAAGAAAAAAAAGATTGACTTGTTCAATAAGATTCAGAAATTTTGTTTACAGAAATTTTATAAAATAACGCAGAATTGTATCACTAGATGACGCTGCGCTGTATCAACCAGTAATAACGCTTAAACTAGCATCAAAAATCCACATTGCAAGGCCTTTTTTTTTTTTTTGCGTTTTAGCAGCTAAACGAAAAAAAAAAAAAAGGGCTGAGTGATCTTTGATGCAACTTTAGAGATAAATTTGAGCATTCTAAAAGGTTTCAACAGTATAGCGCCATCTATTCATGAGAATTTGAATTATTTCATAAGTTTCTGCATACAATAGTAACATAAATATAGTAACATAAATAATAGAACATAAATATTAAAATTAATCTCATTAACATTAACATTAACATTAATCTCATTAACATTAACATTTTTGCAATGAAATATAAGTTATGTCACATGGCTGAAAATGTTTAGTTGATAATTGATAGCATCCAAAACCCAAATATTCCAGGTTGAGAAAACTGATTAATACACTGTGTAAACTACTACTCGGAAACATTTCCGAAAATAACGGACAGGAAAAGAAACCTTTGTTTCCGAAAGGTTCTTTGAATCTTCGAAATCTATTATTTTCTGAGGTTTCTAACGATAAAGGAACACTTTTCGGAATCGTGGGTAACTCGGGTGACGTTATATTATATTTTCATAAGCCTTAAAAAAGATAAGAGCTAGATTAAATATATTTCTCTTTTTTCACAATGTATCTCGAGAAATTCGTCCGTGAATTATCTTTTTATAATCTACCAATTACTTATGATGAATTTGCTATCAATGTACTGTGCGGCTGAGTTAAGAAAGACTCTGGAACCGGTCTCGGCCCAGTCCTGTTGCCAGGGTAACTGGTCAGTCGACTTTATTTTAGGGAAGTCCGCCATTTTCTTTTCATGCCAATTTTCTCCCGTTCAATCGGTCCTTCCGAGAATTATCGCAATCTTTTGTCCTTCCGCTTCTACGGACAAAGTTTCCTCCCTACAAGTTTTGGAACATTCGAAAACAGGAAGCCTACTCAGGTTTTCCTAATGAAAGCCACACAGTATCAAGTATTCTTGAAGTCAGACATACCCGATGATGTGGAAAGTATATACCGTATTTACTTGAATTTAAGACACACTTTTTTCCCCTTCAAAACCGAATTCATTTAATTGGCTTCCTCTTCCAATTAAGTACAACTCATAACACTCTAAAAACAAGATGTGTATGTGCGTGTATTATATTAGAAAGTTAATTTATCCTTCAATTCCATTCCCCTCGTACGGACATATCCGATGGATTGAACTGAAGATGACGCTACCTTCAAACAAGCCAACAATGAAATCACATTTGAAGTATTAGTGAAGATTCGTTCAATGAAAGATCTAATGATCTAAGATGTAGACGACGGAATAATGGATACAAATTTAGAATAATATGGAGAATAAATAAAATTAGAATTTACCATATTTTGTATGTTGAATAATCTTTTCTCTTTTTCAAATTTTCTTTTCTGTATCATACGATTCTTAAAAAAGTGTCCAAAATTCTTCGTGGGTAAATATTAATATGAATCTTATATTCGAGTCAATGCGGTACATCTTTTTCAAATGCATAAGTTCTTATTAAATACCGAAATAGAACAAGAAAACCACTTTTTGCCTAAACAATATTAAAACATTCAATTAACTAAGTAATATGAATATAGTTCATCTACGAAATAAGATGGCTTCTGAATCAGTCCATAATTGATGTCATAAGCATCTGGTGAATAGCGGAATATATGAGATAATCTGACAGTCTTTAGACGCGTTTATGTAGATTATCTTCAGTTAGAAAGTTATTAATAATTAATTAATTAATGAATAAAATGTATAATTCTCTTTCTCACAAAAGGAAATATCTTTAATATTTTTTAAATTGATTTTCTAGGATTAAGTGAACGTCCGAACTTTCCTATGGTAGCAAATAATTTTAATTATTTATTCAATCGTGGCAAATATTTTTATTTATTTATTCATTTATTTTACCTTCAGGTGGCGCGCTTAATTTTTTTTTCTCGAACAGGCACGTGACATACGTTTTGGGGGATAGTTAGTAACACTATTAAAAATGGATGATACTCCTTAAAAGTAATAAAAGACATGTTAGACGTACTAGTAAAAATTAAATGTTAATTTCGGAGTCATTTGTGAGAAAAAAAAATGAAGAAAAAAATCTTTTGTCGTAAAATTGAAGACAGGGCTACCAGTTTAGTCTTTTTTTATTCAGAAATTCTGAATTCATAACAAAAATTTCGAAAGAAGAATTTTTACTTTATGTGATTACGAAATGGCTGTCATTTAAGAAAGCGAAAATTGCTATTCGAAATTTATGAATTGAGAAAGAAAGAAAGAAAAAAAAAAGGCCAAACTAGCAATCCTGCTGGAAGGTTAACTACCACCACAAAGACATAACGGAGAAAAACACCCTTAAAAAAAAAAAAACGCAATTTTAAACCTATGAATAAAAGTAAGTTATTATAGTGAACTCGCGAAAATATATACCCTTTAATTAATTCTCTAACTTTTATGGTAATAAGATATAACTTTTATATGAATAATTTCCCTTAATAGTTAGTTTTTATGGTATGAAAAAGAAATCAGATCATTCCAGCAGAGATTTTCGCTGAGTCTGTGATGACACAAGCAAAGATTCGGCTGTTTTTGGAGCCTAAAGGAAGAATGATTTGGAAGTTTTGTTAGGAAGTAATTATACTGACGATAATCCAAATGGAAATAATAAGAAAATATTGAATAAAAATAGATAAATCAGATTCTAATATTCTTTTACTGTGATTTTACCTAGAAATATGTAATAGATAATGTTAAATTTTTTTTAATGTAAAATAAGGCTTTCCATTAACTTAAACCGTAACTAGAGATGTGTAGTCTCTGAGACTGCACTGTGCAGATATTTGATATGAAGAAAATACCATGTTCTAGAAATGTTTTCTGTAAGATTTTTTTTAAACTATTTTTTTTTTTTGTTTTGTTTTGTTTTCGTGTTAAGCAGAATGTTCAAGTACACATCTGTACGATTTCATATCAATAATAAGGAAGTTTTACTGCATTCATAAAATATGCGGTCTCTGAGATCATACACCCCCTGTATGTTTTACTTTTTCATTTTCCCAATTATAGGTTAAATTGTTTTTAAAATATGCATTTGTCTCGTTTTAAATACTTTGTAATTGATAACTGTTAGAAACACATATTTTAATCCAACCCGAAAAACAGATTGAAGTTTTATACTGCTACAATTGGATAAGTTGTACAAAAGTTATTTAAAAAGAAATAGAAAAAGCCTATAAATTTAGGATTTAAAAGGAAAAAAGAACATTATTGTATACGATTTTAGCAATTTTAATTATTTTAATAAAAGAAATATCATATCCATTTAAGTAATTTTTAACCTATTATTGTATATACCTTTTTAAAAAATTATACATTTGTTTTGTATTAAATAATACTTTATAAGTGAGAACCATTAGAGTTATTCTATATCCAACGCGAAAAACCGAAAGAAGTTTTTTTTTTATTGTAACAATAGAATGAGTTGTGCGTAAGTTACTTAGAAAGAAATAGAAAAACAGTATAAATTTCGGATTTATAAGGAAAAATAACGCTATTGTGAAATGTTTTAGCAATTTAAATTTTTTTAATAATAGAAATATCAAATTATTTTAATTATTTTTAACTTTATTTTATATACATATTATTTTAATAAACCGTACATCTGTTTTGTTTTAAATACTTTGTAAATGAGAACGGTTAGATACACCCTATATATATCATACCAACACTCAAAACCGAAAGTTGAATTTTTATATTGTAACAATTAAAAAAGTAATTTTTGAGTTATTTTTTTAAAAAAGATAGAAATATCCTGTATACTTAGCATATAAAATGAAAAAAATATATAGCGTTTACGATTTTTGCATTTTTCTTTTAAATGTATAACAGGAAAATCGATTTCTTTTATTAATTTCTACCTTCATATCATATATATTATTTTAATAGCGTATAAAACGAAGTAGATATATATTGTTTAAGATTTTTGCAAATTTTTTTTGTAATAGGAAAATCGATTTCTTTTATTCATTTCTACTTTCATATCATATATATTATTTTAATAGCGTATCATTTTCACAGTATATTGTTTATGTTACATGAAAGTAAAAATAAAATATTACACTTCATTTTCAATGTTACGAAATCCAGATACACAAGATTATTCGAATCTGGCTGAATTTAAACTCAGAAAATCCTAAAGATGATTAACTATTCTAAATCCAGTTTTCCGAGCTTTAAATCTAGTTTGAAATAAATTTATAAACTTATTTTTAAAATTGTATTTTAATCAAATGAATAGAAAACATGAATATGTGTTTATACATTCGATTGTAATCAGCACAAGCGTACCTTACACGAATATTGATTTTTTTGCAATCATTAAACTACCTTAAATATTTTTTACAGTTATTCGCAATGTCACACATTTTAATATATAATGGTATTCATTAGTGTATTCAAGTTGTGTTTTAACCCTTTCGGGTCCGAATTTTATTTTCCAATTTTGGGAAAAAATTAGGTACTTACAGATATCGCAGACGCACCGGGGTACCTTTTCGGCGCCAAAATGGCGAATTTTATAATAAAATAATCTGGTATGTTTATAATAAAATTGTATGCTTTTTACAATAAAATAAACTTTTTCACAGTAAAATAAAACTACCATGCTGTTTTTGCAAGCTAGGCCTAATATCCGAAAACGGGGTTTACTCGCCAAAATGGCGCAAAATAAAAATCGCGTCTGCAACATCTGTTCCAAAAGTTACTTTTGCGTTAATAATATTAAAAGTAGCTTACCAAATCACAAAAGTTAAGATTCACTGAAATTTAACGAATTTGTCATTTACTGAAATCTGACAAATATAGTTATTTTACGCAATTTCAATTTGCTAATCTTTTTACGGTTTTAAAATAATTTTAAAGCATGAATTTTATCACAAAAATCTGAGTGCAGCATGATTACAAAAGAATGACCCGTTTGCACATAAAACGATATAAATAGTTCAGCATTTATTACCGGCTATTATAAAGAAATTAAAATTTCATCAATAAATAAATAAAATGGAATAAAATAAATGAAACACATATTTAATAGATATTTAATATCTAACTACACGTTTAAACTACTGAAATTATCAGAATTAAAAAGGCTGCGGTAATTAGCGAAACTTTTGGCGGTTTCTTTCGGCTATTAAATTTTGGCATTCGGCTAATACGAAAGAAGGACTTATAATAAATTTCAAAATTCTATTTGAATACATTATTTACATTATTAATTATTTTCATATAAAGATCTTTTTTGGTGTTCTTAGTGGGCAATCTAAGACAATATATCAGAGTTCTAAAAATATATTAGAATAATCTATTAGAGTTTTTAATGAAAAAATAGTTATAAATAACATAATACAATCACTTGTTAACTTTAAATTAAAGTCTTATAATGTTTAAAGTGATAAAAAACATAACACGGAATATTTTAAAATACCTTTTTAATGTAGATTACATATGTTTCGTTCACACTATCGGTGACATCTTCGGATCTAAATGATAAATAAAATATTCTCGCATATTTTTGAAAATGGTAAAAATAAACCACGAGATCGCATGTCCAAGGCTAGCAGGTGCTTAACTTGGCCAAACTGGGAAACGTGAAAATTATTATTATTATTATTTATTATTATTTTTTAAATAATAATTTTCACGTTTCCCAGTTTGGCCAATTTAAGCACCTGCTAGCTTGGACATGCGATCTCGTGGTTTATGTTTACCATTTTCAAAAATATGCGAGAATATTGTATTTATTATTTAGATCCGAAGATGTCACCAATAGTGTGAACGAAACATATGTAATCTACATTAAAAAGGTATTTTTAAATATTCGGTGTTATGTTTTTTATCACTTTAAGCATTTTTAGACTTTAATTTGAAAAAATAGTTTTCAACTGTATTTTGTAACTCGGGAAATCCGGGTCGGATTCCGTAATAGTAAAAATGTTTGTACAGTTGACAAAAAAAAAAAAAATAATAATAACAATTATACATTATCTAAAAGGATTAAGACGTGCTCAAAGTTGTAATACACGACCATGAATTTTTTAAAAGATAGATACAAAATAAATAAATAAACATTAATTTCATAGGTACGTACGTGAATATCCATTCACCTGATACATATACATAATTTTTAAATGTGTGAAAGCGAACTGGAAACATTTCCCTTTTGAAATAAAAATAAAGAAAATGAATACTGTAGAAACAAGAAATTTTTCATCCTGCAGAAGGAAAAAATGTCAAAACCTCTTACATCTTTTAAAAACTACTAAAGAGCTCGAAGTCGACAGCAGATTTGAAGAAGTTTCTTCTCATTAGATCGTACAAGAAAAAACGAATCTGACATATTGCGAGAGAAACGATGTCTCTTGAGATTTTAGAAGTGACCATTTAGATTTTGACCATTTATGTAACTTGAAAAACGAGTGTTTTTACAAGAAAATATTAAATCTTAAAGATTGTCAATATTTAGATTTCATGGGACAGTTGTTTTATGAATTTTTATCGTTTACTTTTCATTTTTTGTGTCATTTAATGGATAATTGAAAATGCTACATGCATTTAATGTTTTGAATATGAGATGTTTAAGCAATTGAAGCATTTATGAAGAAAAAAAAAAACAGCATTTTATTCTTGATGGCACTAATTTTTTTTATTTAAAATGTGGCTTTTCAGCTACAGTGAACCGTACTAATATAACGAAAACCAAAATGAAAATTATTTTTTTTAATGGAAAGGTAAATTATTTTGTTGTTGTTCCGTAAATTTTCAAGTTTGACAGTTTGATTTAGTTATAGTTTCAGAAAATTGTTTGTAATAACATTGTTGCACTTTAATTTTAACGAAAATTCTTTATATTTTTATGCTATCATGTTTGCTCCACTTGTTTGTGCATTCATAGTGTTAAATTATATAAAAGTAACACATTTAAAAGCTCTACAGTGATGTATTGAGTGCTTAAGAAGACTAATCTGTGTCTATTGTATTTGCACTTATATTACAATTCTGTTCACAAAACTATAATACTGGTTAGTCTGTCAATATTCTGAGGCATAAAGTCAGGAATTCATACAGTGACTTCTATCCCTCACGAAACACCAATTATTAATCATGTTGTAAAGTTTCTTTCACCAGTTTGTCTTTACATAGTGTTAGTGCGTCGAAAAGTCACTTAGATAAATTCACTACACTGATTTATTCAGAGCTTAAAGAATGCTAGTGGCATTGGACACAAACGGATTTTACTGTACTTGCACTTATATTATATTTTGTGCTCAAAATTATAATATGCAGATTTTGACTGTTGATAGCTAGATGCATAAAGTCAGGATCTTATGTAATGATATTTGTACTTCACGAATCTCCGAAATCTTGTATACAAAAAATAATCAATATGTATTTTCAAACAACTCCCGACAGAACAAAAATATTTGCCCCTTAAAATCATTCTGTAAGAATAGATGTTTGCAGAATACGGGTATATAGCATGAATAGAAAAACTTTATCCCATAAACTAACCTAAAAAGTTACAAAGAAAAGGCGACTTTACTATCGGTCTGCAACTTTCCGATATCGAAAGAGTTTATCGGGAAAAGTCTTTGAAATAAGAAGCTCGTGTTCAGGATATGGAAATATAGTTGTATGTCTAGAATGTATGGTGATTAAGAAGGTGTTTTTACGGATTCTAGCGTACTTGTGTACCTAGCTGTTCCTAAAACATTTCAGGAATGTGCTTGAGTTTATGTTGAATTGGAAAATTTTTTTAGAAAACTAATCTCGTTTCTTGGTAATTCCTTATAGTAATATGAATACGTTTTTGATCAAATATAGATTTCACAAGACATTCGATTATTTGGAGAACTACGTGTATTATGGCATTTTAAGATAAATTGTTTTGAATTTAAAATAAAACATAACAAATTAATTCAGAGAATGTTCATTGACCTTAGTTTCAAATAAGGTATTATAGCGTGAGGTAATATTAAGGTATTATAGCATATACTTATCTAACGCTAAGGAAGAATTTTGTCCAATATTTTCTAGCCTTGGTGTTCGTGGTCTAAAAACATGTTTAAACAAAACTTAGCATAATTTGGCTAGCTAGATTAGTGTATATTATGGAAACATTGGACGTTGTAAGAGGCTGATATTACAGTTCGATTTTATGAGGAAAGCTGCAGAACTTAAAGTAGGAAATTTTCCATAAAGACATGGTCTGGTAAAGAGCTTTAGAATTACTTAGTTCACAATATTGACTATTACTGGATATATCTGGAGAGTTTTTAATTTAGAGTAAAATATTTATGTACACTATAATATTTTAAACTAGAAATTTAACTGCACCACTCACTCGTCCCTGTTAAGAAGTAAATAAACTTTATTGTATTTTATTTTATTGCGTTGTCATTGTTTACTAAAGAACATGCATAGGTTAGATGAGAAATAACGCTCGACTAATTGACGCTAGCAACAATTAAGTTTTTAGCATGGCTGTATCATTGGTAAACGTTCATTATAGCATAGACAAACAGGGGCTGATTTCCGCACATGCCGACTAGGACACGGCCTTAAACTCACCGTGGACAAGGCCTTCTTAAAAATGCAATTTTCTGCAATGATTTACTCAAAAAAAAAAGATTTTAGTTAACTGGCAACCGCATCGTAATATCCAATGATAAAGTAATAGGTAATTGGTACAATTGCAAACAGTCTCATTTTCTACCAACTACACGTTATTCGTGTTGGAATTGCGCATCCGTTCCAAAATTTTCTAGCTGCTATTTTGTTTTTCAAATGGACCCCAAAAAGGTGCTGGTTCTTTGTACCCAGACAGACTCCATCGGGCTCTGTAGACAGACAAAAAAATGGTACCAGAAAAAAAGGCAACTCTAAAAGAAGACCTCTTACAAAGTTACAAAGCTGAACAATTCAAATGACAGGTCAGGATAAAGTAAAAAAAAAAATTGCGTCACTTGTATCAATCATATAAATACACTGCTCAAAACGGATATTTGAAGTTTTATATAAAATAAAGATATAAACGAAATTTTTTTTGCCGAAAATAGAAGAAGAGAATCACAAATGCAAATTTTTCTGGTTTTCAAACTGTGGAGTATGCAAATTTTGAGTTCGACGTCAAAAACGTCGCTTCAGCGGCAGCGAATGAAATTTGACTTTCAACTGGATAAAAGAGAATGAAGACAAGGATGATCGGCATTCAGTGATTGCTTTGTTTCGATGAGTACGATGTCTCAGCGAAGTCATTTGACAGATTCAGAAGCTTGGAGAATTGTTGGTAGGTTAGAAGGGGGCCAAACTCAAGCCGAAGTAGCGCAAGCCATTGGAGTGTCACAAAGTGCCATTTCCAGGATCTGGAACCGTTTTTTAGAGAGTGGATGTGCAGGCCGAAGACCAGGGCAAGGTCGTAGACGGGCAACAACGCCCGATGAAGATCGGTATTTAGCGTTAACAGCTCGGAGACACCGAAACATGAACGCTACTCGCGTGTACGCTGGTGTATGGTGGCATCTCCATTGACGGGCGCACTGACCTCTACATCATTCGAGATGGAGCTCTGACTGGTCGCCGATATAGGGATGAGATCCTCAGACCTATTGTAGTCCCTTACGCTGCAGCAATCGGAGATAACTTCATTTTAATGGACGATAACTGCAGGCCACATCGTGCAAACCTGGTGAAGGATTTCCTTTTCGAGGAAGGAATCGTTCGAATGGAATGGCCAGCGTGTTCTCCAGACATGAATCCAATCGAGCACGTTTGGGACGCTCTAGGAAGACGAATTTCTGGCCGCCAACAACCCCCACAAACTCTCCAAGAACTGGAAAGAGCTCTTCTGGAAGAGTGGGGCAGAATACCCCAACTCGTCATTAATAGCCTCATTGAGTCCATGCCTCAAAGGTGTTCAACGTTGCTGGCCGCCCGTGGAAACCATACCCCCTACTGAAAATGATTTTCTTTGAAGAAAACACCTTTTCTTATTCTTTTTTTCTCATATGCACAAATTGTGTTTTTTTCCTTTTGTACACAAATGCACAATAAAATGCATTTTTTTCTGCCAAACATGTGTAATTTATTCTCATATAACCTACTATGTCTGTCGACCATGTATCAATCAGCTAAAAAGTTTCCCAGATACAAAATCCACCTAAAACTGCAATATCCTTTAATTGTTTTGAGCAGTGTATATCTTGCAATGAAAGATACTCAACCGGTTCGGGTGAAAATGTGTGAAATAAGTATCAATCGATAGTACTCATCGAGTTAGTAAACAGTGTGATTTCTTTTATTTCGCAATTTCCTC
Organism: Maratus michaelseni; assembly: GCA_963931845.1. Lineage (NCBI taxonomy): Eukaryota > Metazoa > Arthropoda > Arachnida > Araneae > Salticidae > Maratus > Maratus michaelseni. The sequence continues at coordinate 161,569,945 of OZ007594.1, read as the reverse complement.
TATGACGTCAAATACAAAGTCGAATTTACAAGAAAGCACATAGAAGCCAATGACAATGTAGGCTGTTTAATGACATTGTTTGGAACAGAAGTTTCGTAACAGACTATAAAATGAAAGAGGAATACTCCCAGAAAATGTTTATTCTCACATATTACTTTTATTATTACTATTTATCACATATTATTAATATTTTACCTCATACATTAGTATTGTATCACAAATACGAACTTCGAGTAAAAATAACACTGTTAAAAGTGCTTCAAATTAGACAGAAAGCCATAAGGCTCATAAATTAACCTTTACACCGGGGCTGGGACAGCATCTGTCCGGCTTAAGTATGTATTCTTGAAAGAGCCCCTGTGAAAAGGTTAAATAAGTTATGAGCGTGTAATGAACAACTAAAGGTGTGCTGGTATTTTCATTTCGAGCATGTTCCGTAACAAAACCTGGCGCCCCCTAGCGTTTCTCCAGATTTTCTTTGTAAGCCAATTAAAAAGCGCAAAATTTGACCAAAACTGTTTCATATACTATTCCAAATCCGTTGTATGATATATTTAAGATACTTTTCTAAATGCATTGATTTGTACAATTAATAGCAATCTATGAATTAAGTATAATTTACATTCGTTGTTTGAAATTTCATTAATGATGTTTGAAAAAAGAAAGTTTTTTTTTAAATTTACACATATAATTACTCATAAAAAGCTAATTTTAAAATAAAACACAAAATAAATGCAAATTTATTCAATGTATTTACATGCTTAAAAAAAATTCTAATCATTTTCTCTTTCAATAAAAATTCTGGATCCAATTTTTTAAAAATTTTAGAAGCTTTTAGAAATTATTTAATATAATTATATCTTCATAGACATAATAATCAATATTTTGAATAAAGGATCACACAGATTTCTTTTCTTTTATCCGAAGAAAATTTTTCTGATTAATTCCACAGCTCGACAATAGACGCCTGAAGCGTATAAAGAAAAGAATTTCCGATACTGTATCAGAGGTTTTAAATATTCTATATATCGATCGACTGAAAATAAAATATAATTCGTCGATTAAATTGTTGAAAGCAAGGGAATATCAATTTTTACTGTTACTACAGTAGCTGAATAACTGATTACAGTGTTTGAAATAAGGTTTCATTTTTCTTTAATCATAGGACTTTTCAATATATATGATGACTTTATTTCACAAAATTAATTCCGCGGATACTCTATTTTTTTCAAATTTTCAAATATCTTTTGATGTTAGAAAGATAATGTTTTTTGCTTAAAACGATTTGAAAATTATCATTGGAAGAATCATTTAAAGCCATCAGAGAACATGATAAAAAATTTTAAACTCTAAATTAAAAAAAAAAATTATGAACATGCCAACTCTAAAATAAATAATGCTTTAAAAACTAATAAAATACATGTGTTCATAACAGTGCGAATGGTGTGAAGATTTTCATAACAATACAAAAAATACTTTACTCGATTTTTATTAAATAACTTAAAAGAACAACTTTCCATTTCTGAAAGATTTTTTAAAACTTGAATCAGACTCAGTAATAAAACATGAATGGAAAGAAAAAAAACCTCATTTATTGGCAGATTCTATTTTCACACCAGGGTGTTTACAATAAACAAATAATTTTGAATGTTTAAGTTAATTCTAATTTGATTTTTTTTTAAGACTACTCCTTTTGTGCGTCGTGCTCTAAATTTCACAATTTTAGGACCGAGGTTTGAGACTTGGCGTTAATATGCGTCATTTCCAGTTATTTACATATCAATTTGTATGATTTTTCTGTGACTTACATCACGAATATCAAAGTAATTCTTTCAGACTACCACTTTTGTGCGTTAATACGTTACGTACTCTATATGCGTTATTTTAAATTGTTTACATATCAATTTGTATTATTTTTCTGTGATTTGTTTCATGGATATCACCATAACTCTATGACCGAACACTATATAAAGATTTTCAACAAGATAAAAATTTTCTCACAAAGATACTTAACAGTGCAGGTAGAATACGTTCAATAGAAGTTAAATTATGTCCCTTTCTCATGATTGCGGTGCAATACGTGCATCACTGTAAAACATTTGGTGTAACGTTACTCCATAAAAGGTGGTATTTAACTCATATAACTGGTGTAACGTTACACATGTTACACCAGTTATATCAGTTAAATACCACCGTAAGACTGGGAGCAGCAATGCTGCCTCCAGTTTTATGGGTAACGTTACACAAATGTTTTACAGTATAGATACAACCTTTCTTTTATCAAATAAGAGTAATAATATGACTATTGGGGAATCTTCTATAATACTTTTCGAAAACAATAAAGACCGCTACATGAATGATTTATTTCTTACTCGTTTTTTTTTTTTTTATCATAAATGATAAGACGTTTTTCCGACGATTGAAAGCATTACGGAAAGCTGTCACTTTATACTGTGAAAGTACAACGGAGGATATTCACAAAAAAAGCAAAGTCCTGCATGAATGCGTGGCGTTATTTCTCTAGAGTTAAGGCAAAATTCTATCCAATTCTTTCTAACCTTGGTGTTTAGGAACAACAACAACAAAAATTGTATAAACAAACATTGGTACTTTTCCAGTATCTGGACCTTGGCGAGATAGAGAAATGGCCTGGGCGAAAGAAGGAAATTTGGCAACTTATTTTCTTGCAACCTATTCAATGTTTCATATGTACAAGCGATTATTTCAATATTTATACCATTTATTTAATATCAAGAAGCTATTTATCTATTTTTATATACAGACAGGATTATTAATATGTAGACTTTTGTGCGTACGTGCTTACGCACTCGAAATTCAGAAATAATTAATAATTAAGAAGTAAATTGTATATAAATAAAACAATACTATATATATATATTACATTTAAATAAAATGTTTATATATATATTTACATATATAAATAAGCATAAGCTCATTAGGTTTGTTTCCACAATTGTTTATATCATTTAGCAACAAATGTCACATCCTGAAACCGGAATTGTTCCAAGCTTTTTTTTTTTTAAAAAAACCCAGAACCCAAAATTTAACGTAATTTGGCTAACTAGAGAATTGGATATAATGAAACCATTGGACGTTGTAAAAGAGGAAGGTACAGTTTAATTCTATGAGAAAAGTTGTAGAACCTAAAAGAGAAATTTTGCATAAATACATGATCTGGTAAGAGCTTTAGAATTACTCAGCTCACAATGTTGAGTATTGTTTGAAGTAACAGGTGAGTTTTTAATTTATAGTAAAATACGTAGTTTGGGGCAAATTTAAGCAGAAGCAAAAATATAAATTGTCGTTAAGATTTTACAGTTTCACTCTGAAACGTTGTAGATGCATTGCAGATCGTTCTGTATTAACTTCAGGTTTATCAATAGATCCTCCCTAATACACAGGCAATAGTCGAAGACAATGGACATTGTAAAGTGTTGTTTAAGTCTATTTTTCATAGGTGTTATTTTAATGACTGAAATGATATTTCTTTGACAGGAAATTTGTTTATTTGTGATCAAGATAATATAAAAATATAATGATCCAAACAGCATTTGCTTTTAAATTAAAATCGACATAACTATTACAAAAAAAAAAAGTACATCAAACATAAATTTTTCTTTTTATGACTCCGTAAACAATCTTCCTTTTAGTCTTCCTTTATCCCATTAATGGTTTCATTCGAATGAAAAAAAATGCAGTTGTATCAAAATGAAAAATTTCCTCCAGCTTCATAAGTGACATTACAAGAAATTTTATTCTTTTCAATCAAGGACGTTATTTGACATTACATAATAAAAGTAAATAATTTATTCCTTAGAGGCTGGAAATGAGATGAAAGAAAATATTTCTGTCGAATTAATTGTACTTATCTGGTGAAGCAATCTCTTTTATGAATCGTAAGGAAAATGTTTGAAAATCGTTATAGTATTACTTATGGATAAAAATTAAAAAGCTGGAATAAGTAAGCATTAGGAAAATAATAATCTAAGTCGAATATTTAAAAGAATAAAAAAGGTTTTTAAATAATCATCGATTCAAGAAAATAAATAAATAAAAGAGAAGGGTATGTAAAGGGTGTTTAATGTTTATAAAAAGGTAGTTTATATAATGAGGACGGTTGATTTGTGATTAAAAAAAATATTAAATTGTAGGTTCTATAGGTGAACTAAATTGCGTAGTAAATATACAGCACATGAAATCTGAATTACATAATGAATATTTAGGAGTTATAAAATTAGAAATGAGCATTGCTTACATATTTTCCACTTTATTAGAAAGAGTACGATGCTTTTTGTAAGCTAAAAACTTTATATACTATACATTTGATTCGAAGGGATCTGAATAGATCATCTATACTCTTCTATAGGAATTAGAAATTAAATATGAACCCCTACAAAGGCTATACAAACATCATCAACTGTAATGGTTGTTTTAGATGAAAACGATTTGTATCATACATTTTTTTTTAAAAAAAACGACATTAAGATGACAATAATCGAACAGTTTAGGCATTCCATCTGGGCTTCCTATTTGAATACCAACTTTACGCCCTGTTTAGAAGTATTCTAAATGTTTTTCTAAAACCAAGAGAACCATAAGAGAGAAGTCCAATAATTGTAGTCTAAACTAGTTAAGAATAGGTATAATTTTAAATGTAAAATTTAGCTTTGTTATATAAAAGATATGCTAATTTTTCTGGTGAAAATTAAAACATATTTTGTATAAAAATATCTTTGAAAGTAAAATATTAGATGGTAAATTTGATTGACAGAACGCCATTATTAAAAGTTACGCTCTAGTTCTCTAATAGAATTACTTTATTTATAGCCAATAAGCGTGCTATTACTTTTAAAATCCTCAGAGGCTTAAATTTCACCTTATTTAGAAAAATATTGCTGATGCAGGTTAAAACTTCTCTATTTATCTACCGTAGTTAAAATCTCCAATCAAAAGCCAAAAAAGCTAGTTTTAAGTGCTATTTTTTTCCACAAAAATGCATTTTTAAATCCACTTCAGAGCTTAAAAAACTTCAGTTTCAAAAAGAGATTATAGCACAATGAAGTATTTACAAAAAGAAACATCTCTCATTCAATATTTAGCTATGTAGGGAGCTTGATTAATTGCCCGCAATCTGACAATAAAAGCCGCAAGCAAGTTAAAAAAAAAAATCATTTTTTTTTCCTTTTCTCCGATAAGAAGCTTTCTGTTTTTAAATACTGTGGATATTGATTGAAGAAACACATGTGAAGTCAGGAAAATGGGAAAAAAAGTCGGAACAGAGTCCGAAAAAATTGACTTTTCGCTTGAGCTTAAAGCTTTTAAAAAGTTTACAGAGTAATTGAGAGTTTGATAATGGGGCTAAGCTAAGGGTAGAAGGTAGTGCATGAGACAATCACTGATTAATATCATGGATTTGTTTGCTAAAAAGATTTTTTTCCCTTCTGAACGCGCACTTCTTTATTGGTATTTTCTTGGTATACGTTGCTTAAAAAAAGATACACTCATCACATTAGCATTGATTACAGCAAAGTTTTAGCTTTCTTCAGAGATTTGAAAGCTTATGTCCAAAGTATTTTTTCTCTCTTTTAAGAGTTATTTATATAGATGATGCATATAAAAATTGATTTTAATTCTTTAAAATCGGCTTAGACAGACGAATGAATATACGGAATAACATAATAGACGTACCATTTAAAAAAATGGTTAATGATAGACAAATTAATTAAATTATTTTTTAGACTAAGAGTATTACCAGCAAAAAAGTTTCATTTCTGAGTTTTAATGCGCATACAATGTAATTATATGAACAGGTAGTTGATGGCAAGCAAGGATTTTTTAAATACGCTTTTCTAACTTCACCATCTAAATATGCTAATTTTTGAAGTAAACAAAAATATTGCGTCTGAACATATTTATATTTATATTAAAATAATTTAAATTACAGACATTACATTACAATTACATAAAACATTAAAAAAATATTAAAATTGGACGGTTCGGATTTACATGAAATTCCTTCATCAACAAACATTTTTCTTAACGTAAGTCACAGCTCAAAATATCAATATTGATATTTTTGAACTGTGACTTACGTTAACAAAAATGTTTCTTGATGAGGGATTTTCATGTAAATCCGAAACGTTCAATTTTAATATTTTTTTTAATGTTTTATGTAATTGTAATTCTGTAATTTTAATGATTTTAATATAAATATAAATATGCTAACTTTACCATATTTGTTAACATTATACTAAAACACTGTGAGTCAGGGCGCCAATATTTAAAATCTACAACGTTAAAATTTTTGTGGTAGGTTGAACCAACTTTTGGTGCTGCAGTAGTTGCAACCATAAAATAGTGAAATCTAGCTCCAACTTTTGAAGCCCCCGTTAAACCATAGCTCCAATTGTTGGAACAAGATTTCTCCATCGAATGGTTGTAGCTACTCAGAACCAAAAGTTGGTTGAATCCAACACAAAGTTTTTAACAGTGTATTTGAATGTAAAAATTTCTGAAATATATTTAGGTGTGGCCTTGTATGATATTCTGAATGCTATATTTATGTTTTAAAACGACATTTACAAATTTTTCCAGAGGACTAAATAAAGTAAACAAAATGGTCTGTTCCTCAGTAAATTCCCCCAAAATCTGTTGATTTTACAGTAGAAAACTGCCATCCAGAACGCCTGTAAAAACTGTTTATTTTACGGGAAAAATCTGTATTTAAAAAGTATTTTTGTTTCTTCAACATATTTTACCCGTAAAAAATATCTTACAGATTTTTTTCTGAAAAAATCGGTATTTATTACAAACTTTCTGTAATTTTAATAGATTTTGCCTAAGAATAAGCAGATTACAGAGTTTTTTTCCCATAACATACAGTCCCTGGCCAAATTATTAGGCGCAATTGTTTTTATTATAATTTATTAAATATCTGGAAAGATACATGAGGAATTATCCTGAAACTTCAGGAGTGTAAACAACATAATAAACGTCATTTATTTCCGCGAAGATTTTTTCCCGAAACCCCATAAGGGGCCGTCAACAAATTGAAGAAAAACGAATATATTTTGGATAACCCTGTAAAAACTAATGTTGCAAAAAGCATTCAAACTGTAGATTATGATTAAGTGGCTTATTGTTATAATTTGGGTTCATTTTTATGAAGATAGCATGTATAATCGAAGAGAAATTCACGTTTTTATAAAAACAGTCCCAAATTTTACCAAGTTTTTTGCTTATAATTTGCAGAGTTTTTAATATAAAAACAAGTTATTTTCAGAAAATATGACAAACAAAATTATACACAATACCCTGCAATCAGAATTAAAAAATAATAAAAATTGTATGAAAAATGAGCAGATTTACTAAATATTGTTTCACTGCGCATGCGCGAATTCAATCAAAATATACTGTGCATAATATATTAGCTTAATGTATAGACCGACTTTTATGAAAGTCTCAAAAACATAGCTTGAAAATTCTGATAGTAGTCGTCGATAGAATAAGCTCGAAATTCGCTGTTCCCAAAAGGAAGCAAAAATATAAGGGGTTGTATCCAAATATACAATGAGAGACACTTCATTCTTATTATGTCAACTTTCATAAGCTAGTATATTTGGATACAGCCCCTTATCTTTTTGCTTCCTTTTGGGAACAGCGAATTTCGAGCTTATTCTATCGACGGCTACTATCAGAATTTTCAAGCTATGTTTTTGAGACTCATAAAAGTTGGTCTATACATTAAGCTAATATATTATGCACAGTATATTTTGATTGAATTCGCGCATGCGCAGTGAAACAATATTTAGTAAATCTGCTCTTTTTTCATACAATTTTTATTATTTTTTAATTCTGATTGCAGGGTATTGTGTATAATTTTGTTTGTCATATTTTCTGAAAATAACTTGTTTTTATATTAAAAACTCTGCAAATTATAAGCAAAAAACTTGGTAAAATTTGGGACTGTTTTTATAAAAACGTGAATTTCTCTTCGATTATACATGCTATCTTCATAAAAATGAACCCAAATTATTACAATAAGCCACTTAATCATAATCTACAGTTTGAATGCTTTTTGCAACATTAGTTTTTACAGGGTTATCCAAAATATATTCGTTTTTCTTCAATTTGTTGACGGCCCCTTATGGGGTTTCGGGAAAAAATCTTCGCGGAAATATATGACGTTTATTATGTTGTTTACACTCCTGAAGTTTCAGGATAATTCCTCATGTATCTTTCCAGATATTTAATAAATTATAATAAAAACAACTGCGTCTAATAATTTGGCCAGGGACTGTATACAGTCTGTAACTGGCTTCATGGCTGACATCTTTTTTCCTGTAAAATTACATTTATATATTTTTTCAGTGTTGCTTTAAGTATAAGTGGATTTAAATCTAAGTCTGTGTTTTATATTCATTATTTGAATACTCATTTGTGTGCAATTAGAGAGATTAAAAACATATATCTTTCTAATAAATAATTATGCATCATGCTATTTTTTAAATTGGTGGGTTGGTGTAGTGGCGCTCAGCTTACAAATTAATAATGAATTTCTTCCTGAGCTTCTGAGTGGTTGTTGTGTTCTGTAACGTAAAAAAACTCAGTTATATTTACAATATCAAAGTATGTTAACGGAAAAAGATAGGAAAAAGAGCATTTAATATTCTAATAAAATTAGAAATCCAACTGATTAGTGTTCATTTACACTAAGAAAATACAATCAAACTGCAACAGGACTCTGTTTAAAACAACGAAAATAATGTAAAATACTATAAAATGTAAAAGTCTATAAGAGGTCTGACACATTTTGATATTTAATAATTCATAAAATAATAAAGATAGATTTAAATTAATCACATTAATGGTTAGATAGATTAAAAGAAATATATGGCTCTTGTCAATGAATTTCCACATGTGTGCATTTCGTCGCACGAAGAATATCAAGGTGGTAGTCCATTAAACGCCATATACAGGCAAGCATATCATCATACACAGCGGCTATTGCGGTTATAATCCTGGCTTTTAGGTAATCAATATTCGACACTCCTGCTGTAAACGATGTCCTTTACAAATACCCAAAGGAAAACGTTCAGCGGCGTTATATCAGGTGATCTGGGTGGTCAAGAAATTGGGCCACCTCGTCCTATCCTCTTCCTGTGAAATGGTCATTCAAAGAACTACGGACGATGGTACCCCAATGCGGTGGTGCACCATCTTGTTGTAACAAAGACTAATCGTTGCCAAAAACAAAAGAGAGAAACATACAATTAATAACATGAGCAGGAAATAGTTACGAACGAAAGGATATTCAAACAGGAAAAGGAAAATAGCCTATGGAAACGTCCACACTGTAAAATAAAATATTTAAGTTATTCTATGCATAAATGCTATAGATTTGCTTGTATCTTCATTATTGTATGAATTATTAAACCTTAAAATGTGCCAGACCTTTTACAGACATTCCTATAATGATTATTAGAAGAACGGAAGAATGGAAGAATAAAAATGCGCAGATTATTTCCATATTAAAGTTAGTAAATGGATTATTGCATATGGATTTATATAATTTTCTATGCAGAACAAAAATTCATCATTCCAATATATTTCATTTATAATGTCGCAACCTCATGTAAAAGAAAAAAATATTTACCACATTCAATAATTCTGTGTCTCTCTTTAACATATGTATGAACGACTTTCTGTTTTTTTAAATTGAGTTGTTGGTTTAAAATTCAAGATAACATGTAATTTAGCTATTCCCATTATATTTAACTATTTCGGTACAACACCACATAACCTCATCAAATATACACAAACGGTTTTTACATTTATCTGCAACAAAAGAACAGGATCTTCTAAGAAAAACAATACTATTATTTATTTACCGAAAACCAAACACTTTAATACTTTCTTCTTAAATGAAATACTCTGAGAGAAGTCCTTCTGGGGATATTACTTGTGTTTTACTGAAGTATTTCACAAAGATTTTTTTCGAATTTTCTAGAGTGACTTTTCATTTTGTTTATAACTTACCTCAGAAAGTTTACCCATTACTAAAATTACAATGTTTGTCGATGTCCTTAGAAAAATAAAGAAAGGATTTTTTTTTTTTTTTTTTTAAGATACTAAATTAACAAATTTAACCGATTTTTTTAAAAATATAATTAAACATGGGAAAGGAAACATGTTAAATCGAAGGGAAAAAAAAACATTTGTTTCTTTATACATTTACATAAATGTAATAACAGTTAAAATACAAAACAGAAATAATTTAATCTGTCTTAAAATGTTGATGTTCACATAATTTTTTCTGCTTTTGTTGCTTAATATAATTTCACTTGATAAATTACAAAGAATTTTAAAAACAGAATAAAATCGCAGAGAAATCAATGCGGGAGGAACGCAAATGATTTAATACTTCTGATTGGGACACGTGCAATTACTACAAGAGCAAATAAGAACTAAGAATTCTGATTCCGTTCTTTCAGTATTTACTTTAAAAATAATTAGCCATTCCTTTAAAATACATTCCTTTTATGATTTTTAAACAATTTTTTTTTTCAGTTTATTAGTTGCATTTACACCAGTTTTCCTATAATTGCTTCTTATTAATTAAAAAAATAATTTAGAAAATATACCCAAATAATTTAGCGATAAACGAAACTAAAAACTGGAACAGAATTGTCATAAATCAATACAATATTTTGTGCATTATTTAGCGACATATTCATATATTTGCGAACTGTTATTATTACTTACCCATCATACGTAGTATAAGGTAAGTCTTGTAATCGTTTTAAAAATCGAAAAAAAAAATATTTGACGGATTTACACGTTTCAGACACTGGATATACCGAAAATATAATTTTAGAAAAAAAAAAATGTCGTCTGTGTGTCTCTAAACGCTCTATCTCCCGAACAAATTGAGATAGAGACTTGAAATTTGGTATGTACTTAGTATGTAATAATGGAAAGAAGCTTGAATTTCAGTAACCTCGATTATCCGGAACTATTTTTTTTCAGACTCTCGAAATATTTGTTCTGATAAAAGGTATATAAAAATTTTCGAAATTGTTTATTTTAAGGAGTGAATATAAAAGGCAATAAAAAAAATAAATTTTGCACAAAGAATGAACTCGATCGGATAATGTGTTGCCGAGATATTTGTAATCCTATTTCCGCACTCTTCGATTTTTTCCTCACACTGTATTTCATTCAAATTTCAATTCAACGATATATTTTAATAGTAAATGAGACGCTTAATCCGATGCAGTAAACTGTTAGTTATTATGTTTATCATTTTTGGAGTTATAAGGATGTTTCTTTTACGCAATTCAGTAACAGATCATTTAAAGCGAGTCTAACGAAAAAGACAGGGTACCGCGGTGCTTTACGCATATCTTTTTTTTTTACAGACCGCGGGAGTCACGTGATGCTCAAATGCACCAATGGAGGTGTACGAAAAGAGCACCACGTTACGCTAGCGGTCTGTAAAAAAAAGATAAGTGGAATGCACCGCGGTAGTCTGTCTTTTTCGTTAGCCTCGATTTAAAGTTTATGACGTCATCAAGCCAGGATTTTATTCGAATTGCAATGCATTTTATAAATAGTTTACACATGTTTTATTTTCATATTTTATATTATGCATATCCATGATGGGTAAGTATTATGGTGGCCCCAACGACTAGTTTACTTCTTTATTGTGAAGGTATCTGGTAGGTTTCTCAAAATTTCTTAAAAAAGTGCACATGCAATAAGAAGAAATGTTTTATACGCGCATTCAACTATCTCAGAATAGAATGCAAGTAAGCAATCATTTGCGAAATGTGACGAAAACAACGTGAAGTGAATACTGTTCCGCTAGTGTTTGATTGCTCATTAGTGGGCCAAAATCGAACGCTTCATTAAGCTATATGCAATTGTGAGTTGGTTGGATCTTACTTGAATTAGAATAATTATTTAGCAGGAATTCAAACTTCTTCCTAATAGTAGTGTAAGGTGGTGGATATGTGACAGATATTTATAGAGAATATACAGTTAAAGTGCGTTTTTTCACGTTAAGCGTCCTTCACACGTCTCATGATTTTTAAACAATTTTATTTTCAGTTTATTAGTTGCAATTATACCAGTTTTCGTATAATTGCTTCGTAGTAATTAAAAAAAATAATTTACAAAATAGACCCAAGCAATTTAGCGATAAACTGAACTAAAAACTGGAACAAAATTATCATAAATCAATATAATGTCTTATGCATTTTTTTCGCTTTAGCGTCATATTCATATATTTGCGAACTGTTATTATTTACTTCTTTATTGTGAAGGTATCTGGTTGGTTTCTCAAAATTTCTTAAACGAATGGACAAGCAACAAGAAGAAATGTTTTATACGCGAATTCAACTATCTCATAATAGAATGCAAGTAAGCAATCATTTGCGAAATGTGACGAAAACAACGTGAAGTGAATACTGTTCCGCTAGTGTTTGATTGCTCATTAGTGGGCCAAAACCGAACGCTTCATTAAGCTATATGCAATTTGGAGTTGGTTGGATCTTACTTGAATTAGAATAATTATTTAGCAGGAATTCAAACTTATGTCCTAATAGTAGTCTAAGGTGGTGGAGGTGGATATGTGACAGATATTTATAGAGAATAAAGTGCGTTTTTTCACGTTTGGCGTCTTTCACATTTCTCATGATAGCGAGAAAATGGTGGATATTTTGAAGACATTATTATTGAAGCGCTTAAAACCTAATAATTTGTCTTCAAAATCGATACGCTGGAATTTTTTTTTTCAGGTATTAAATAAAATTAAGATAATCAGAATCATTAGTTCGAATGATACGACGGTAACATTTGAATTACACCCAAGAAAAGTAATAAAGAATTATTCAAATTAAATTGGCTATCCTTGTTGACCAGGTTATAAAGTTATGTTATTCGACCTATATATAGCACAGAAGTTTAAAGATAAATTTGTGTCCTTTTGTTAATAAAAGAAACCAAGACATAAAAATTAAAAAAATAATGATAATGTGATAAAAGAATGCTTAAATGAATTTTTATTCATTTATAAACGTTAATTATATTTAGTATACTATTGTTAATAAGAATCAAAGCTTTCCCTCAATTCTTGTACATTTTTACGAAGCAGCTTTTCACTATTTTTACACCTGCTAAATAAGAGGTGTATTTCAATCGAGTATACGAAAGTGAAACATTGCATCACGCGAATGTTTTGTTTTTATGTTACATAAGTAGAAAAAAAAGTGCTAAATAGGAATTAAATTTTAGGTATATTAAAAAGAAAATTTGCATATTTAAACAATATATCTGCTACAATTTGTTTGAATACCAATGGCTAAATTAATTATTACTAAAATAAATTTTTATTAAGCTAAACAAATTATAAATTTGTTTAGTATACTATTTAGTATACTATTGCATTTTTTTTCACTTTAGCGTCATATTCATAATACAAATTATAAATTTGTTTATTGCAGTTGAAGAACAACATATGGGAGAAGGAATTCCAAAATCTAATACTTAAACAGCATACGTCCCAGTTCTTCCTTCTTTCTATCAGAAAAGCAAACATAAAAACTGACACTAGATGTCGCGTCCTGCATTATCGCTTGCCTGCCTGTGACGACTCTAAATTATTTAAATGAAGATGCTGTTCTTCTCTTTTAGCATCAGCGCTTTAGCAACAGAACACTCAGTTCTCAAGCTGACGGTCTAGGTTCGATTTCCGGTAATAATGACTGTGTCCAGATGCTTAATAATTTTGAATAATTTGCCCTGAAAGGCAGGGCCGAAACTAGCCTTTTTTTCACCAAAGGCAAACATGGATTTTGGCGCCACCCCCTCACCCGCTTCCTCTCTGAAAAGTAAATTTACAAAGATAATTGTACCAAGTTGCTACAAGCCGACTTATTTTAAAATTTAAAATGTGTAATCATAAAATACGTAATATTGAAATATGTAATCAGCTCTGTCAAATATTTATTCATTAAAATGGAATCGAAAGGAACCAGAAAAAAGTCCACTTTACACAGGTTTTTGTCCTTGCAGGTATAATTGTTGGTATTCTTTGTGTTGGGACCATGTAATTTTTTAATTTAAGACATGATTCTATTAAAGAAAATTTTGCTTTCCCAGATTTTGCTGTGTTTTTAATATTGCAAATTATTACAATTGAAGCGTTTAAAGTCATAGTGATATGAGTCACATTGTCTTAACTCAAAAACCAGGATTTACTCCAGGTATAACAATGAATTCCAATACCATAAAATATCTTCGTGTACTATTTACAGCACTTTCATGAAAATATCTCTTATACCACTCTTCCTATTAGACTGATATGTCTAAATACTTTCCGGCTACAAGATATTTTTACCCAAATTTCATATGTATGTGCATTGTATAAAATGACAAACTAAATCTTCATGTGGTGCTCCCTTCATTCTGCGTTGTGGCGCCCGGGGCACTGCCCCCTCTGCCCCAATTGTCGTAGTCCTTTCAGGAGCAAGTAATTCTTTTGCTAAAATATTGAAATGACTGAATAGCACCAGAATTTACGAACAATTTGATTTGGAAATTAAAAAAAATCCTTATTTATCGTACATTATAAAAGGGAAATTTTATTTAAAAAGAATGTGTGCCATTTGGCAATTGGGAATTAAATTAATTATATCGACATGACTATTGTTATTATATCGCAATATATCATCGCGCTTCAAGGGGTTAATCAGAATGTATCCGGCACGATCAGCTGATTTAAAATAAGTATAAACAACAAAGCAAAAATTTCCAATTTACTTTACTAAATTATAAATATAATATAAAAATGATAAATTAAAATGATATCGATCAGAAAATAATCTATACCGAGATAATTTATGAAAGTATTATTTATTTACATTTTGACCCATTTTTTCCTTCAATACAATGATTAATGAAATAAACATGAAAATTAATTACATTCCTTGAATTAATGTTCACAATACTTTTTTTAATATCACTTAACTATAACAATTTAAACCTTACAAGCTTTAGTGATATTTCATCTTCATTCTATGTCACTTGAAATATTGTTTTATGGATTATTCATAAAGCGGTGGAAAAAAATAATAATATGATGACGCTTTCAATTCCCACAATTCATGCGTGTATACTGTGATAAAAATTAAATAAAAATCCAACTCTGTGTAATATATGCCACAAGTTCCTCGCCACAAAAAAGTAAATGAGGAAATAAAAGTAAAAATAACGGCCTGAAGAAATTTTACTTTAAATATTGAGAGAAAACATAAAACAAAAATCGAGGGAAGAAAAGTTTCAAAACAGAAAAAAAAATTGTTGTTTCTTAAGAAGCTGTAAGCTTTTAAATGGCTTTGGAAAGTAATTGAGATTTTAATAATGTTCCCCAGAGCGTTCGAACTCCATGGAGGGTGACTGGGACAGCAGTAGAGTCATTAATCACATCGGAAAGTGTTGCCATTCTAGATGAAGAAAAAAGTATCAATCGTTTATTACAGAAAATAATAATAATGTCTTTGATGAATTTATTTTCTGCTGCGGGTTTTCTTTGGTTAGTGAACGAATCTCTCAAAGCAATTTAAATATAAATTATGTTTTTTAACATTCGTGACCATATCGTAATAATTGTTATTCCTGGTGAAAAGAAAAATCTTTGAATTTTACATTGTAATTTTCTTGTACAAAAGTGTCAGTTGTTACTTCATTTGTTACATCACAAAGATTAAATAACAAAAGTTTTATTATTTAATTATAAGGTGAGTTAAATTGTACTTATAAAAAAGGCACACTGCACAAAGTTATGCTCTTCTGATAGGATGTAATATCCTGTTAGTCTTTGTGTATAAGAAACTAGGGGGCTCAGCCCCCTACTCGCTAACGCTCGCCAACCCCCCGTGAATTGCGCGGTCTCAGCTCGCTTAGCTCGCTCGCCTCTTTTTATTTTTGCAGTAATTCTAGTCGGAATAAGTGCTACCATAAATCATTTGAACATATGAAATTGACAATTTTTTTAATGTAAAAAAGTAATTGAAAACTTCGTTGAAAACACAACTAAAAATGCATTTAGTTAGAGCTACTAATGGACATATAAATCATTTAAATACTATGAATAAAGGCTCTTGGAAACATAATTTGTTTAAAACTTATTGCACCTATAATATTGTACAACACGGCTATTCATTAAAAAAAAATCACTACGTAATAGGAAGATAGTTTACCATCAATGATTGTTTATGTATTTCGTTCGACATTTTACTATTCTAATTGATTATAGATTTCTGATTTCTGCAACAGATGGCAGCAGGTACAACCTAGACAGTTGATATTTTTACTGTCTCCGATTTGTCATGTGAGTGAAATTCATAAATAAATTCTAAATAAGAGTTGAGAATTCATTTGAAATTAACAATATTACTCATAATTAAAATGAGGAATCATCTCAGACGCTTTGGATAACGTACATGTTATTTTATTTTTAATATTTGCTAGCTTGATTTACACTGCTCTGACACTGACCTCCATATTGGAGGCGGAGCTGATCTATCTAACACAATCTAGTCTTTTCATTGGTCTGAGCTTTGGAAACTACGGTTGTTTCCAACAATAAGCTAGAAATTCAGCCCTATTTCCGCGCCACAAGACAAATATATTTATAAGAAATTCTGTTTGCCCCACCTCGTGCAGGGGACAAGCGCAAGAAGACAACATTACTGTTGAATGCATTATGGGATAAAAAGTTGTTATCAAATACTTGTAAATAGTAACTATTTCTTTAAAATATTAGATGGTATAAAGTTATTTCATATATAATTTTCATATATATTTTATTGACTTATTCTCTTCATTTGAATCAGTAAAGTAAACAACAAATGTAAACCTATATCTGGTATATAGGTTTAATTTTACACTGTAGATATATAAAAAGAAAAAAAAAAGAAAAAATCGTAAAAATAAAAAGAGTTTATAAAAATTGATAACGATACCATTGGGGAGGGCGGGTGTCGATGAATGATAACGTATGATATCGTAATGGAGGGGGGGGGTCAAAATTACACCAAAAAGTTGATATCGTATAGCCCCTAACTTGTATATTTTGCTATTTTCGGTAATTGTGAAGTGTAACTTATGTAACTTGTGTAACAGTCATTAATCACATCGGAGAGGTATTTCTATCGTTGATAAAGAAAAAAAAGTATGAATCCATTATTAAAGAAAATAATAATGTAATATTTTTGATAAATTTACTTGCTGCTTCGGATCTTCATTGGTTAGTTAGCGAACCTTTTGAATGGATTTGTATGCACAAGCTATTCAAAAATCCACTGCACATTTAAAAAATTCAATAAGAACTAAACACTGACAACTATTGAAGTTATTGTTGAGGGAGATTTATGTATAAGCTGAGGAATTTCTTTACTATGCTTCTTCGTTTAAGTTTTAAATATTACATATAGCTGGGACTGCACTGCCTGAAACTGTATTACTGCTCAAAATAATCTTCAGTTTCAAACAACAAACTTTTAAATTTTTAATTTTAACAGCTAAACAGAATGAATGTTAAAAGCCGAACGAATTTTGGATCCATTTTTAACAATTTGAAATGTGTTTATGAAATCGGTTTGTTTGTCTGTCTGCATGGCCGTCTGCCCGTACTCTAATTCCCGTAAATACACTCGGATTGCCATGCAATTTTTATATATTATTAATGTTTACTATAGAATGTTCGGTATTGAAAATGAAATGTGTAGCATTTATAGTTCGTTTACAGGGACACACAAAAGTATGTCGTTACTTTATTGTATATGGGGAAAAGTAGTTTTCGATACATTTTAATGATTTTACAATACTCAAAAGATAATGAAATTAACATGCACCACTGAGGTGGACTAAAACGTGCTTTCAAGGGAGTATACAATAATTAGTATTTATAGTTCGTTTACAGTCCATCACTGACGCAGACGATTAAGCTCGGTTACCGTAAGATCACCAAAAATGAAGCAGCATCGACAGTGCTTGGGAGGGTAACAACCTCTCTCGACTGCGGCTGCTGTGGGACCGTGTACGTTAATGGGAGCTGGTGCACGTAAAATCTGTTCGTGGCTCCAATGTCCTCCAAGTTTGCAAACGATAAATCTGGGGGTGTCAATCCAGGTGCAGGTATCTCATCTGGAATTGGTTCAAAATTAGGAGACCAACTCTAGAAGTCCAACCTCTCTTGAGGCTTTCGCACCCCTTCTTTCAGTGAAGTGCCATGGCACTTTCTCTGACCCGAAAACAACAGTTCTTTTACAGGGACGTACAGGAACACCATTACATTATGATCTACGGATAAAATCGTTAACGATGAATTTTAATGATGTTATGATACGTGAAACATAACGAAATTTAAAAGAATCATTGAGCTGCTCTACAATATGTTTCCTATAGATAATGGAGTGCACACTTATAGTTCATTTACAGAGACGCACAGAAATTTTCGGTTACAGAACGGAACTATGATTGATTTCATTGAATGAAAAAAATGAAATTTCTTAATAATATTCTGTTAGTCTTGGAAAGTGCTTCAGAATGATGCCTGGTGTATGATTTTTCGTTCTTGTTATACATTAGTTTGAGCTTTCTAGCAGTTTAAAATAACGCAGTGCCATCTAACAGTGATATATGGAACTAAAACATGGAAGAACAGTTAAGAAAATTTCCAGCTTCGCACGTTAATCTTCTCCAAGAATATCTTCACTAGTTACTAATTTCAATGTTTTCATAATTTTAAAAACATTCAGTCCATTTAAGGACTCTCTCTGTAAAAATGTTATTTAACAATCATTATCCTGTAGTAATAAAAATAAAGCATAATGCCAAATAAAATCTTTAAAATTTTCATTACAATGAATTTCTAGAAAACAGCCAGTTATAGTTCCTTTATTACATTGTAGTCTCAATAGAAGAATAATGCTTGTTTGATTATTTAAATATAAAAGCTACTTGAATTATTGCGGTTTATGTTCATCATATTATATGTAGTTACACATGCGTGATAAAAGGTTATATATCATTAGTCAATTAAATATTAAATATTTAAATTATTTAAATTAAACAGCATTTTATTATTTCCGGTAACTTTGAAGAATAAGTTATGTAATTTTTCATTTGTTAAAGGTCCATTATTTCATTTAACAAAGGATGCATTAAAAGTATTGTTATTTCAGCATTTTGAATGAAAATTGATTATGCAACCATTATTTAACGATCATTGTGACATTTGGAAAATATTGCGAATTATATTGGTATACATCAATATTTGGTATCTGGAAGATTACGGTAATTTATTTATGTTTAATGTCTGTTTTCACTCATGTATATTGACAACGGTCAATATGTATTTCTGTGTACAAAGTTATTAATTGAAATTGTCTTGTTTATGTGTTATATAAGAAAATTGTTTTTAAAATGTGATTTAGTTACATATGGGATGATTTATTTTGATTTATTTTAAAATGCAGTGTATTGCGTAATCAGTAAATTGAAAAGTTCTGCAACTTTTTTATAAAAAAATGTTTTTAATAGAATGCTAACTCTTCGTACTTGTTCTACAATATTATGAAATATTAACTTAATAAAAACTTATAATAGACATTGTATGACACATTCAACTGAAAACGGAATCTAATGGAATCTCAATACGCAGAAATAGAAGTGATATGCCAAGAAATATTAAATTATCAGGAATAGTTTAAATAAAAAGTAATTATAAGTGGTGATAAACTTAAAAGTAGTATTAACAATGAAAAGTTTTCCACAAAGTCTTAAAGTTTTTCTGTATAACAATATTAATATGTTTTTTTCTATAACAAATAATTCCATTAAAAAAATACACCATGTGCTAGCGAGAAAGAGTTCTTTTGGTTAGGAAATTAAAAATATTTTACTTTATTGAATGGACTTCCGTGTCTACAGGACTTACATATTTATTCAGTACCTGATATTTATTTTTTCACTTATGGTTGATATTCTTATTGCACCTGCAAATGAAAAAGCAGACGACATAATACTCAAATCGTAATACCGCATAAATAAAGTGTCTTTCTTACACATAAATGTGTTATATTTTGAATGGCGCTTAAAATCTGGACTCATTCTTACATTTCTGATAATTTGGACGTATTGAATTTGATCTAAAAGTGTCAAATTTTCAGCCTTTTAATATGGAAAACAAATTGTAAAGCATAGTGAAAATGATAAATATTACTACAGTGAAAATATTTAACTATGAGTATAATTATCTCAATACTGCCAAAAATTGCACTTTTAATAACAATAAATTTTCTTTTACCTTTACTGTTGTTGAAACTAAACATATTCGCTACTTACCTGAAAAGAAGAAAACATTCCGTTAATATTTCTAAATATTTTTAAAAAGAAAATCATAAGTAATATGAATTACATATATCATAAGTAATATGAATATATAAATTAATATTAGGAAATTGAGATTTTCTAATATAATCCATTCATTTAAAATTATTCTGTTTAATAAATAAATAAATAATAAATGTATATACATATAAATATGTTCACTGTTACTAGTGACAGCTTTAAAAAACAGCTTTGTCTTCTAAAATTATTATGGTTGATTTATATAGTTGTATATAAGAGTAAGTTCTGATAAAGTACTTTAAAAAAAGATCAATCAAGACAGTTAGTTGCATATAAGAGTAAGCATTCATAAAATACTTTTAAAAAGATCAATCAAGTTAGCTGCATATAAGGGTAAGTTCTCATAAAGTACTTTAAAAAAGATCAATTAGGAAAGTTGCATATAAGAATAAACACCCACAAAATATTTTAAAAAAGATCAATCAAGATGGTTGCACATAAGAGTAAGTGCTTATAAAGCGCTTTAAAAATATCAATCAGCCTTGTTAAATTTAACTACATTTGATAAAATAACAGCAAATGAAAAATAAGTTATATATTCATAGATATTAATCTTTTTAACACTTATTCGGGCCAAATCTTATACAACAATATAACACTGTGCAAATTAAAATAATCTTAACAGCTAACTTAAAAGTAAATATATATTTCAGTATTTAACAATAAATACTGTGTATTCCTTTTTTGGACTACCTGTATGTTTTATACTGTTATAATGGAAAAATTTACCTAGTTGAAATTTTAAACAAATGATTGTCCTATCATAAAATGGGATTTATTTTCTTAACGATATTTATCGCAAGCTAAATTGTAGTTTATGTTTTCCAAAGCAAAAATATGAAAAATGATAGGCAATTATCATCTTCCAAATTTATGATTCTCATATTTTGTACATAATAGAAGACAAAACTTTCAAATTATTTATTAAACTTCAACAAAACCCTCCTCATAAATACACCATTTTGTCATGTATAAAAAATATTTTTTTTCTTTTAATAAACCCATATTTTTTCAAATGAAATTGAAAAGAGAAGAAAGTGATAGATTAAAAAATTATCAGTGTATTATTCTATTATAATAATATACCATTACATAAAAAGAAATTACGTATTGAAAAAGTATTTATTAGACGTATAACTACATTAGAAACTAAAAAGAGAAGAAAGTGATAGATTAAAAAATTATCAGTGTATTATTCTATTATAATAATATACCATTACATTAAAAAAAAATACGTATTGAAAAAGTACTTATTAGACGTAAAACTACATCAGAAATATAAAAATTTATATTCTTAAAGTTTTTTATATAACAGTATATTATTATATTATATATACAGGATGGCAGATAAGCTGATATTTGGCAATCAGATAAAACAACGTTTTAAGCACCAGAAGTTTTTAACTAATTGCAGACTATTTTCGGTAGCATTCAGCGTACCGTCATCAGTATATCGAGGAGTACTTCTCCATATATATGGACGAAATTCCTCCATTCTTTGCACTGATGACGGTACGCTGAATGCCACTGAAAGTGGTCTGCAATTAATGTTGTTTTATATGCCTATATATACAGGCTTTTTCGATACCATCGCACAAACTGTGCAGAACGATAATCCTCTCTATGAACACTCAAAAGTTGTCCAAAAAACTATATCTCAACGACGCACAATTTTTGAGAAAAATGCAATAGAAAAGTATGACATCATAAATTCTCTAGCAGTTTGTAATACATTACTATAACCCTGACCAAAAATAAAGTACATATCACAATATATACTAACGGAACATGTTATCAATATGCAAAGATTGCCGATTGTTTCAAGCTGCCGCCTTTTAAAACGAGCCGATCGACGGTTGTTGATTTGTATATTAGACACATGCCTAACATTCATCTGTTTTTAAATTGTTCGCCTTTCACATACCTATCAGGGATCTGTCCAGACATTTTTACTAGGGTCCTGTTTTTGTGAAATTGTGAACAGCTTTTTATATTTGTGAAAAATCATAATTTTGTGAATTTGAAATGATCGTTATATCCAGGTTCTTGTTTATACATTTTTAAGAAGATATATGGATGTAAAATACATATATTTTCTTTATATATGTAAAAGAGACAGGTCAGATTTTACTTCTAAATGATTAATATGTGAAATGTTCGGTTTAAAGATGGAAAAATTTTGTGAAAAATCTATTTTTAAGACAAAGAATTTTGTGAAGGATCCTGTTTTAGGGAAAATAATTTAGTGAAGGGTGCTGTTTTAAAATAAAAAAATTTGTGAAGGGTCCTCTTTTGAAATGAAAAATTTTGCGAAGTGTCATTTAAAGGACCCAATTTTTTCCCTAAACAGATCCCTGCTTATGAGTACATTTTTCTGTTTTAAAATCTTTCTTTCTTTTATTTTATCTTGTTTCTTATCTTGTTTGCAATTTTAGCAGGTTCAAAAACATTTTTTTTTTCGGTGCTCCGGATAGGACCTCATACATTTTTCTTTTGCATTTTTCTCGAAACCTATACATTTTTTGAGGCATGGTTCTTTGTTCATATACTCTGAGCGAAGATTGTCGTTCTGCAAAATTTGTACGGTGGTATACGAACACCGTGTATAATTAATTGTACGCTGTTATTTCAAAAAGTCCATAAAATAGTACTTAATGAAATAGCTAAATGTTCAGCGAACTAATTATTTTTTAAGAGCCTACATCAGTCATGCGAAAAAATGCGCAAGCTAAATTTAAGTCTATGGGAAGGTTCTTGAACGATTTCTCGCTCGCATTTTAATATTTTTAAATGATTGTTTTTGCATAGGATAGCTGAGGTCGATCTCTAACGTTGTTAGTTTTTACTTTTTCGATTTTAGTTCCAGTTTTTTAATAAAAAGGGTACTTTCACTTTCAGAACTGGTTCCAACCGGTTCCGACATTGTAAATGTCCGCTTATAAAAAACTGTAACTAAAATCAAAAACTAACAACGTTAGGGATCGGCCTCAGCTATCCTATGCAAAAAAAATGTATTTAAAAATATTAAATTGCGAGCGAGAAATTGCGCAAGAACCTTCCCATAGACTTAACATTAGCTTGTGCGTTTCTTCGCGTAACTAGCGTAGGCTCTTAAGATGTTCTTTGAATTTGCTAGTCACCGTTTTTTTTTTCGAAGTCCTGTAATGCAATTTTAATAAAATGTTCGTCTTCTCAAAAAATTAAATTTATTTCTTAACAATGTTTATATCAAACTAAAATGTTTTCCAAAACAAAGTTGTGAAAAATGTTAGGCAATTATCCTCTTCCAAACATCATGTATCTCATCTTTTAGAAAAAATATGGGTAAAAACTTTATAAAACTCTTCTTGTTAATACGCCATTTTGTCATGTAGCCAAGCTAAAACTTATTTCTCAAGAAAACCATAGTTTTTCCAACGAAATAAAGAAGATAACATATCAATAGCTTAAAAAGCCTCAAAAACTTCTTATTATATAATAAAATTATTATATTATATGTATAGGAATGTCATTATATCAATTTAAACGTAAAAGCAATAACAAAAAAAAAAAAAAAAAAAAAAAAAAAAAAAAAAAAAAAAAAAAAACACTTTTTTATAAGCATTTAATGTTTATCTTTAAAATCACATCTAATTTCATGACAACAATTAATGTTGTTCCAAAACTGTTAAAATACATACATTTTGTTTGAGCCCCAATTACGAAAAATTTACCGCTTTTATTTACCTTTGGTAGAAAGCAAAAATAATTGAATTTATTAAAAAATAAATTTTTTTGCTCTATTTCTATTCTAAGATATGGCAATAGGAAAGAAAAAAAAAGCATTATTTAAACTATCTATTCAAAATTTCTGAATTATTTTCTCAACGTACAATTATAAGATAATTAATATTAAGCTATTAATTAATAAAAGCGTATATAAACAAATAATTATATTCTTTTTTAAATTAATATTTTATTTAGTACATTTTAGTGTTTAATATCTGTTGCACTTTCACAGACCATTGGGATATATTAGCGACCGTGGTTCGCTTAATTAACACTATTTTTGTTCTAACTCGTATATAGTTGTAACTATAAAGAATATTTGGTGATTTATTACCTGTGCCCGGATAACGAAAAAACGCCATTAATTTAATTTATTAATTTATTCTTAAGTTCTAAAAATATTAAAATGTTGTGTCGTTATCGGAAACACACGTCATAATTTTTATAATTCTAGCATATCAGAACAGACTGAAAAATTATAAAAGTCCGTCGTAAATTAACCAAATAAAATAAAATAAAAGAGTATATAGATAATATTAATATTACGTATATAATGATAATAATTTGTTACATTAAAAAATTGCATCTTTAATAAATACATCATAAATGTACAAGTGCATAATAATTTTTTATAATATAACAGTGTACTATTATACTTTATTGTATCCTAACAATGTCCGTGGTCATGCGCGCGTGGAAATATAACTCACTTGCTGAAAACATGGTAAAAATATACTTTGGGTGCACATTAACATGGAATTAAAATTACATTGCTACTACTAGTTAAAACCGTCATTCTAACCAGCTGAGAAAAAAAGGATAAAATGTTGTCTATTTGGCAGCTTCGTCCACCATCTATCTTAGAATCGAAGAATTTTTTTTAATTAATTCGATATATTCAGAGTAATCGTGATTTTAGATCATTATTCACTCATTTCACGCTTTTAAATTTTGATTTTTTGAAAGGCGTTCTTAGAGAGCATTTACGTCCTAAAGATAATTACTATCTCAAATTTCTAACCCTAAAAGATTCAAAGAAATCTAAATTTTAGAACATTTTTCGTTCTTTCTTCCACCTTTTTGGTTTCAGATGTGCTAAAGTTTAAAAAAAAAAAAAGAAAAAAAAAGAAAAGCTTGTAAACGGATTGTTACAATTATGAATGCTGAAGAATTTTTTTAATCGATTCGGTAGTTTCAGAGTAATTGTGATTTTAGAACGCTTTCCCTTTTAAATTTCAAATTTTTAAAAAGCTATTTTGTGCGAGCATTGACGATTTCAGAGTAACCACTTTGTCAGATTTCAAGTTTCTAGCTACAACAATTACTAAGGGTTTTTACTTTCAGAAAGTTTTTCACCTTTTGCGTTGGAAAAGAGGAAGCAGGTTTTGTCTAGGAAGCAAAGATTTTGAGATATAAATACCAGCCTAATGCAATAGTCACAAATATAACACAGAAATGATTTTTGAAATCGGTTTAGTAGTTTCGAAATAATTGTGATTTTAGAACATATCTGCTGATTTTACTCTTTTAAACTTCGATTTTCTTTTTCAAAACCGTTATTAGTGATCATTTACCTCTTAAAATCATCACCATCTCCGTTTTCACCTCTTTAGACCCAACAGTTTCAAAGAAGTCGTTATTTTATAGATTTTTAGTTCTGTCATTCCTTTAGGAACAAAGGTACGCACTTAAAATGTAGTCAATGATAGAGCAGAGATTATCACCATTATTTTGTCCCCATTATTTTTGAAATAGTTTGTAAAACAAATGTTTTTTCTTTATAATATTATTATTTATATAATAGTGTACTGTTATATTAAGTATGTACGTCTTACGTAAAAGAGAAAGTAATACAGTAATTAAGTGTTCAGTAAATTAACAATTTTAAGGCATTATTCGAAGTTACTTGTTACCATTTTTTGGGACATCTTGTACTACTATAAATACAAAACACACTTTGTTACAATTTTAAGCAAATTATTACTCTTTTTTTTTTTATGGAATTTTTTTTCTTAATGATGTTTGTCTCAAATTAAAATGGCTTTCAAAACAAAATTATAAAAAAGTGATAGGCAATTATATTTTTCTAAACATTATGTATCTCATCTTTTTCACACAATAAGGACCAATATTTTATAAAATTGATCTCGTTAATGCACGATTTTGTCGTGTACAAAAAAATAAAACCTTTTTCTTTCTTTATTTTCTTCTTTTTTCAAAGAAATCCATATTTTCTCAACAAAATTAAGATAGAAAAGTGGGTATCAGATTAAAAAATATCATACTTAGAAAAAAGTAATGTGATAAGTGATTAGTTGATTTGGCGACTAACCAGCAGTCGCTCTAATTGTTTGTGAGCGTGCACTGTAAAGAAATTTCGTAAAATTTCAGTAGATGTACCGTAAATTAACGGTACTTGTACCGTTTTCACTCTTTAAGGTATGAGTACCGTATTTCTAAAGTATATTAAGTGTAAAAAAACCGTATATGTGCCATTTCGATTATAAACTGTATTTATACTGTAAAATGATTGTTTTGCAGTAAATAATCGATATTTATACCGTAAAATAATTATTTTTCAGTAAGGAAATAGCTGGTAGCCCCGCCTCGGTGTACGGCAACCCCTTAAGTGATGCACTTACTCTTGTTACGTAATATGTGCAGGTCTGAGAAGAGGAGGGAGTGCAGCCGTTACATATACTTTAAATATTTTATGGTACATATACCGTCCAGTTAAATTACCGTATATATACTGGTCACAAAGTTGCCAGTATATGTACCGTAATTTTTTACCAAATTTTTTTACAGTGTGATATACAAATTTCATTTTTCATTTGTCAAAACAAGCGACCTTTTATAGGTACATGGACCATTACTGACACTTTTAACTTAAATAGTCTGTAGAATAACTATATTTTAAGCTGTTGAAGTTACTAATTACTATTTTTCGGACGCCCTGTACTACAATAACGCAAAATATACTTTGTTACAATTTCAAGCAAATTATTACATTTTCAAAAAATGGAATTTATTTTCTTAACGATGTTTATCTCAAAATAAAATATCTTCCAAAACAAAATTATGAAAAATGATAGGCAATTATCCTCCTTCAAAACTTCATGTATCTCATCTTTTGCACACAATAAGGGCCAGAACTTTATAAAACTCTTCTCGTTAATACACCATTTTGTTGTGTAGCAAAAATAAAACTTTTAGTTTTCAAGAAACCCATAGTTTTCCCAACAAAATTAAAAAGAGAAGCGGGTGATAGATTAAAAAAATCCATATTTCCCATTTTTTCAAATTCTACGGACTGAATTCCAGATACTTTTATTTTTCTGCGTGAATCTAATTTTGAAATAAGTTCTTCGCATTCCTGTTACCCCGAAGGTCCGCGGGGGTTTTTCAAACGATTTTAGATAGATGCACTTCTTGGAGAAGAAAATATGAAATATAGAAAAGAGATCTGTTAGAAGGAAACGTTTTTAGTTAAAGGCAGTTTAATATTTAATACTTTTTTTCCGGTTTATATACGCAAGTGAATTTTAGTTATTTAACAGTGTATTGAAAATCAAAAGACATACATCATGGATAAAAAAAAAAAGTTTATGTAATGAAATGCTTAAATTTTCAGTAAAATAATTATATTCTTAATATGTTATTTGAAATTTCTAGTTACTTTTTTTCGTAAAACATAGTCGCATTATCTTAAAAAAGGCGAAATGCAAATATATTAATAAAATTTCATCTACCCAAGTGAATTTAAATAATACCATTAATGTTTCAAAATTATTAAGGGGCATTTTTTTTTTATCCTTGCTTAAATATTGAATTTGCCATTTAGAAGACTTTTTTATGTTCAAGATTACACTTAATTATTAATTAAATGTTTTAAAGCATTCTTGAAAATCGCCAGTTACTCTGTATTGCCAAAGTCACGTTATTTATATGAAATACCAAATAATGATATATTGTCTATGAAAGTTTCGTACGCGAAATATGCAACATGTACCTTAAAATATTAAATTCCACACATTTAAAAGACGAATTTAAATAATATCGTTAATGTAATAAAATATTCAGAACTTCCGAAGTAATGATTAATTATCATGTCAGTAGAGAATGAAAAAAAAATTATTAAGGAGATTAAAAAAAAAATCCTAGCTTAAATATAACACTTGCGAGTTAAAAAATTTTTACATGTTTAAAATTAGCCTTTTTGATTAGTTAATTAACTATTTTAAGGCATTCTTTAAAATCGCCAGTTACCTTGTATAACCAAAGTTACGTTATTTATATAAAATACCAAATAAAGAGATGTTGTCTCTAAAAGTTTATAAGAGAAATATACAATATGTACCTAAAAATATTAAAATCAACACATTCAAAAGACTAAGTGAATTGAAACAATATCGTTAATGTAATTAAATAACCAGAACTTCCAAAGTAATGATTAATTAGCATGTCAGTAGAGAATTAAGAAAATAAAATTATTAAAGTGATTTTTTTTTATCCTACCTTAAATATTCCATTTGCTAGTTAGAAAATTATTACATGTTCAAAATTAGCCTTTTTGATTAGTTAATTAACTATTTTAAGGCATTCTTTAAAATCGCCAGTTACACTGTATTGCCAAAGTTACGTTATTTATATAAAATACTAAATAAAGACATGTTGTCTCTAAAAGTTTTATAAGAGAAATATACAACATGTACTTAAAATATTAAATTCATTTCATTAAAAAGACTAAGTGAATTTAAATATTATCGGTAATGTAATTAATTATTCAGAAAAACTAAAGTAATGATTAATTATCATGTGAGTAGTGAATGAAGAGAACAAAATTATTAAGTGAAATTTTTTGAAACACATGCTGAAATATTGCATTTGTGATTTTGAAAACTTTTACATGTTCAAGATTAGTCTAAATGACTAGTTGATTAACTATTTTAAGGCATTATTTGAAATCACCAGTTACGTTACTCTGTATCGCCAAAGTTACGTTATTTATGTAAAATACCAAATAAAGATTTATTAGATTAATTTTAACACAATTATTCAAAGTGGTAAAGAATATACAACTACAAAGAGATATTGTCTTTAAAAGTTTCATGAGAGGAATTTGCAACACGTACAGTTGTGGAAAGAAAAAGGTTATTTTTGATGTATTTTAGGAATACAGCTGATTTTATATCCAATGAATCATGTGGCTCTCCCAAAAATTTCATAAAATAGAAATTTCGTTAAATGGAAATTCTATCAGATATACTTTTCAAAGTAAAAGTACTGTATTTTAAAGTTGTAATTTTTGTTGATTTCTATATAAAAGTACTGTATTTTATAGTTGTAATTTTTGTTGATTTCTATGTAAAAGTACTGTATTTTAAAGTTGTAATTTTTTTTTATTTCTATATAAACTTATTAATTAAATTGTTCCTTTATGGAGGAAAAAAAAAGATTATCATCAAATTATTTTATTTTTCAAAGTTTACAGCATCAACATTAAGATTTGTAATTTAACTTTGAACACAATTTTGAAAAAAAAAAAATCATGCGCAAATCTGTTCGCATTTTTTAATTGGTTGAAACATATTGACGATAACATCTTATAACAACTGCAGCTCACATCGAATTAGTTCGAAATCTTTAATATTTTTTTTTCTTTGAGATGGATATTTAGGAGCTATTTCCAGTTAGAAGCCGACCAGATAAAACAGTACTGTAACAGTGGATGCATGAAATGCTCGTAAATAGAAGGTACTAATGATGAATTATGATATTTGGTGCAGAAAATTGTAGAACATTTTGAAAATGGCTTTCTTTGTAGGTTGAATTCGATTAGAACTTTAAAATTTTGATCTAAACAAAATTCGTTGGACAATAGAGATCTTTATTTTTTAACTGGAGATTTTTCATTTATTATTTCCTTTAAAGATCAAAGTTTCAGATACAATTTCGTTAACTAGAGATTTTTGTTCTTTATCTAGAGATTTTTTTAAATTTATTATTTCGGTTCAAAATCAAAATTCAGAGATAATTTCGTTAACTAGAGATTTTTGCTCTTTATCTAGAGATTTTTTTTAAATTTCGGTAAATACAGATTTTTGTAAAATATAAGCTCGGTAAACAGAAGTTCATCTGTATACTACTTACCAATTTTTTAAATGAATAAGAAATATTTTTTTTTAATTAATAAGCGATATGGAGAAATGTGTGTATTTTCTTTGGAACTTTCGTAATCAGAACAGCAAATACAAATATTTAGAAGAGCCATAGTATACGTTTTGTGTCCTGACGAAGAAGAAAAGTTGATAAAATTAAACAAATTATGTTGAAAACTTTCTAAAAATGAATGTCTAAATATTGAACTCATTTCCGACATTTTAATTTTAATCACCATACCAATCACATATATTGTTAAAAACATTTATATCAGGCACTGGGAGTTTCTGCTGATAAAATTCGATTGTATACACACACACGCATATATATATAATCCCACCTATTAAACTATTAAAAAAAGAAAGTAAAACTTCAAACAATGGATTAAATAATCCACAGAACTACTGTAATGGTTAAAAGCACTTAGTGATTCTTGCAACATATAATTCATCCTGTTCTCGTGCACATCCATTTTATTCATGTAAATGCGTATGAGCAACCATATAAGAATCTTTAAGTGATACAATAGTTCTTTTAACGCAGTGAAAAACGTCTTATCATTTTATTATGCATAGATTTAAGACCTTATCTCCACTGCTGTAATTTAGAATAATATGTATAAAGCTATTCTTGCATGAACATCACGTATTCTGTGCAACTAGTTGCATAAGGAAACAAATAGATACTCCCGAGGGAAGTATCTTTAGTAAAGAAAATTTTTTATCGCTCTGGAATTATTCGATTTTTTCCTAAAATCGATAGTATTCTGCACTATAAGATCAGCGAGTGCAGTTTATATTTTATTTATTATTTTGTTATTATATCAACAAGAACACTGTCATACTTCATGTAAGCATATATTACATATTTGTGCGTATGTATATATGCGCCCGTGTTTGTATGTATGCATGTTTTTGTGCACATGTGTGTGTGTGCACAAAACACATTTGTTTGCGTGATGGAGCGTACGTAAATGTCATTGGTAGAGTTGCAAAAAACCGGTTTATACCCAATAGACCCGGTTTATTCCCTGGTTTATTCCCAAAAGACCTAGTTTATTCCCAAAAAAACCAAGTTTATTCCCAAAAAACCCGGTTTATTCCCAGGTTTAAACCGTTTTTTTTTCTAGTATTTGCAACTCTAGTCATTGGTGAAACTATAAAACTATTTTGTTGTAAAATTGAACTTTATTGTACTAAAAGTTATTATCTTCGGATATTAGTTATTACTCCAAATTCTAAATTTGTTTTGAATGCATAGCAGTTGCTATAAATTTTCTAAAGCACAATCATGCAGTAAAGCAAAAAAAAAGTAAACAACTTGATATTGAATATCTATATTAAAAATCATTATTTAAGCTGATTTTATTTTAGTTCTATTTAACAATATTTATTCGGGATAAGAAATATTCTGAATTTTAAAAAGGGAAAATCGAAAATTTCATATTAAAGCTCATATTTTTTCTTTAAATTTCCTAATAACGAGTTTGCATTTTCTTTACATGAAACATAATCGGGATTTTCTAGCATGTTTCATAGTGATAGTGGTTCTTAGGAAAAAAACCTTACTTAATAAAAAATTAAAAAAAAACTTAAAAACACCATAAAAGAATAGCGTGTTTTGAAAGAAGATATGCCTTTCTTCATCAGGCACAAACAATACGGGTTATCGGATGAGTGTGAACAACCAAAAGGACAGCAAGAAGCCAATAGCCAATCGAAAAGTGATACAACAAGACTTAAATGGAATGAAAACATAGAAACAAGGAGGAAGGGGAGAAAATAAAATAAATATATTAAGAAATAGCTAACAAATAAATGTAGAAAAATATTCCTGTTTGGTGTCAAAAATTGTTTTTAATAGTTCAACATACTGCTGTTATTTGAGAATTTCTAGGAAATTTTAAACCAGTCCATTTAGATTAAATGTATCATGCATTAATTTTACATAATTAATATATGTTGGTTTATTTTTTAAACAACTGAATCCATATCAAAATTAAATAAACTTTTCAACAAGAAATTTTCAGAAAAGTAAAAAAAGAACTTTTTATGTAATGCAAATTTATGAATATTTATGAAAAGTTACAAACGTTCACAATCATCATTGTATAATATATATTTGGAAAGTTTTCTAAAAACCGCGCATGCCTCAACTCACTAAAGAAACTATGCAAAGTTTTAGATACATTCTCATATATTTCAGCTTCTTTAAATGCATAAGATATATATCTTTATTTTATGCATTATATATGAGCACAGGCAAAGTATCTGAAAAGTAATGTATTATTTAAAAGAACTTTTGAATTAAAGAATTTTATAGAGAATTTTTCTTAGTATGCATATTACATTAAAAAAAAAATGGAATTTTAAATTTTTTCCTTAAATTGTCCTTCAGACAGATCAGTTAAATCTTGGCTTTGAGCCCAACATTGAACACCTGGGGACTAGTATAACGTTGAAAAGAGTTTTATTTAATGTTGGATATATATTTAACAAATAATATATAAAATAAAACACTTCTAAAAAAGAGAAAAATATATATTAATTTAATAGTATTGAGATTTATATTTGTAATGTTTATCTCATTTCGATAATGAAAAATGTTACTGCTTACTTAGTTTTAATGTGAATTTCTCAAAACGGATTGGATTGGACTGAATTTAATGCGAATACAACATATCTGAGATTTTGTTTAAACAAAGCCTACAAGATGTTTAAACTCATTCATTAATTTTCTTCTCAAGAAACATACAGGGTGTTTATAAATGATTTATCAGTTTTTAAAACACCATATTTCAAGAACATTACACATGGAGCAAGCAATAAATAAAAGCATTAACACGTTGAACGCCCAACCTGAAATTGATTACTTTTCGATATCACCCAAACAACTCCTTATACATTTGATTTCCCACTATCAGCAACTTTTGCCTGTGAGTTGTACACGGATCTGGCAATCTTCTACTATAATAATTATTCCATGAGACCATATGGTCTCAGAGTGGAAGACACGCATGCGGCCATATATACTCGTGGGCATGAGACTATATGGACTAGTGAGGGTGGCCAACGTGTTAAGAATCCAAGTTTTTGTTCATACCATTACAAATTTTCAATATAGCTTCCAGTGGTCACACAACATACGTCCATGCGGTATTAGAGATCTGTCCCGCAGTCTGGAAAATTTTGCGTACTCGATTGCAACCGTACCGTGTGAAATTGCAAAATTTACGATCGAACGATATCGTTAAAAGAGGGGCATTTTCTACTTGCATGTGAGCAGCAATAGATAATTACGGTTTTCTTTACAACTTTTCTTTATTTTGCCTTTTTAAAAACTTTCTTTGCGGAGCTTATCGATAAATCCCTATTTTACTTAAGGGGTACTACCAAAAATATATATATATATACAGGGTCATCGAAAAGGAATTCCTGGATTTTGCAACCTTATAAAAAATTAATTCTTAAACGTACGGAAATAATTCTCGTGTTGAAATGTAGTGAAAGAATGTAAGTTTCTCCTCCGCGCACTAGATGTCGTTGCTAGTTCTCCTCTATAGAGACTCTATTAGACGAGATGGCCCAATTCCGTGGCCTCCACGAAGCCCCGACCTTACGCCTCTGGACTTCTTCTAGAGATACATTAAGAACATTGTGTACAGTGAAGGAATTACTGATATCAGCCATTTAAAACGTCGAATCATAGCGGCAACTGTTACTCTAACTCCAGAGATGATTCACAGGACAAGGAGAGAGATTGAATATCGTCTGGACGTCTGTAGAGCGACTAATGGTACACATATAGAAACGTATTGAAATGGATATAAAACTTGGTACTTTTCTTAATATTTTAATACTAAATTTATGTTCCTAAGTGTTTCTTTATTTGCGTAATACAAATTTATAATCCCAGCATTTCTTCCCCTAGCATTCTGTAAATAACACTTATATTAAAATTTGTGGATCATGTTTCAATAAAGCAAAATCATTACAGATAATGAAATGCCTTAAATTGTTTATAAATTAATTTTTTATTGCTTTTTTTTTTTTTTTTTTTTTTTAGAAATTTATTTATTTTTTTATTTTTTTCCAATTGTGGTATTTCAAACTAGATGTTTTTGTCTTACACTCATTGTACTGTTTTCTATAAAAACTAACTATCGGAATTTTGATACAAATATTAGATCAGAAAAAAAATATTTTGATGTATTAATCGAATAAGCCTAAGAAAATCGCATATATTTAAATTCAGATTTAAAAAAAAAATCAAATATATTAAAAATTTTATATTTGGTTAAATTTCATAGAATCTAAAGATACATTAAAAAAAATTTCAGACAATTTGCACAATTATTCTGCTTTATAATTTTAATTACATAAAGAATATAAAAAAAATACGAACAAAGAAAAATTAGTTTAAACATTTAATTTACAAGAAAAAGAAATTAAAGAGGCTACGTAAAGTTAATCATATATTCTTTACTATTTATCAGATCGTCAAAAATTTTGGTCACAATTTTCTAGAAATGTTAAGGTATATTTCAAGATAAAAATCTGAAATTCGACATTTTTGTTAAAACGAGAGGTACTGAGTCTTATTTGAAAAGGTGAAATAACCGATACAGTGTGCATAACATCTAAAAAACAGTTAATTTAATAACAATCGAGGGAGGCGCATTTTTTTTTCAATCTAAAACATTTTTCTTTGAAATATATAGCTTATTATTTAATCAAATATTAGTAATATTTAGTCAAAACAATTAATTTAATAGCAATTATTCAGTGTACACATATTCAGAGTACAAATAATCAGAGCAAAAATATTTTTCGTTTAAATATAAAATGTGTTATGTAATCAAATACTAGTATTCTTCTTTCAAAACAAATAAATTTAGTTATAATCATTTTGAATATCGTACAATCATTGTCTTGAGAAAAAAATATTATAACTCCCAACATGAAGTAATTTTTACTGATGAAATAATTTTTTCCACACATCAAGAACATCTTGATTTATTTGAACAGTACAAATGAAAAATTAATCACCAGTTTAAGATGAATATTTAGCTAGTCTTATAGTATGTAGAGTAGGCTACTTGAGAATGTTGGAAAATGTTATCCATTGCACGAGCAAAATCAGTAATATTGTTCAACATCGAAAAAACAGTTAATTTAATAAAAATCGAGCGAGGCGCATGTTTTTCAATCTAAAAACATTTTTCTTTGAGATATATAATCTTTTATTTAATGAAATGTTAGTAATCGTTAACCAAAAAAAAATAAATTTAGTTTCAATCACTAGTCATTGTTTTAATTAAAAAAGAAAAAAAAAAAGAAAAAAAAAGAAAGAAACTTTATAACTACCAACTTGAAATAACTTTAACTGACGAAGCAATTTCTTGCATTCTCCTATCTGTAAATTGTTTAAATACCTCAGAAGGTTTGAAAATGTTATCTATGACTGCGCATAACAACAATAATACAGTCAAACCTCGTTAACACGAACACGCTTAACGCGAATTACTTTTAGCACAAACTTTTTCCGATTACCCCGCCCAGTTGCATGTGATGTTTTTAAGTTCGGATAACACGAACAAAAAAAGTTTCTCCTTGTGTTTTCGTGTTAACGAGGTTCGACTGTAGCATTTAAAAACAATTTTTTTTTATTGAATAATAAACCACTACCACCACAATCACTTTATTCCGGCACACCGCTTCAATTAAAAAAACATCTTTTACTCTGGATTGTTCATAAATATATAATATATAATTTGATCAAATATCTGCAATATTTAAAAAACAAAACAAAAAAATTCAGTTTTAATCAATTTGAATATTAAATATTCATTGTTTTATTAAATAAAGGAAATAAACTTTATAATTACCAACATGAAGCAACTTTTTGCGCACTTCTGTCAATAATATGACTAACTACTTGAAAGATTCGGAAAATATTTTC
The DNA here is from genome assembly GCA_963931845.1 of Maratus michaelseni. Taxonomy (NCBI): domain Eukaryota; kingdom Metazoa; phylum Arthropoda; class Arachnida; order Araneae; family Salticidae; genus Maratus; species Maratus michaelseni. The sequence goes on along the minus strand of OZ007594.1, from coordinate 161,533,555 downwards.
TATCAGTTGCGTAACAACAATAATAGTGTCTAGTACTAAAAACATTTAATATAATAACAGCAACCACCCTCCCCCCAATCAAGGCACATTTCGTCAGTTTAAAAATATTCTTCTCTAGTAAATACAATGCGTGTAAATACGCAATTTATTATTCAATCAAATACTAGTTACCAAATCGTTAAGAAAACAAATAAATTTAGTTTTAATCACTTTGAATATCATATATACATTGTTTTAATAATAATAAGAAAAAAAAGGGAAGAGAAACGTTATAACTACAAACGTGAAGTAACTTTCACTGACGAAGCAATTTTTTGCACTCTTCTATCTATAGTTTGTTTCCTGGAGCAGTAAAATATTCTCTTATCTGATAAATGGTTCATCGTCTGTTGTAGTCAGTCCCTGCTGAGTTCAGACACTCTAGGGAACATTATTAAAATCTCAATTACTCCGCAAAGCCATTTAAAAGCCTGGAGCGCAGAAGAGAATCCACTTTTTTTTTTTAACCTTCAGCAGATTTTTTTTTTTTTTTTTTTTTTTTTTTTTTTATCGAGCTCATATTTTTTTATGGATGTTTTTCTTTTCCTTTTTGATCCATATCTCAAGTATTTAAAAGAAGAAGGTAATATTTTAAAGTTTGAATTTTCTAAATAGTTGACTTTCGCTTTGAATTTAATGTTTATAAAGAAGTACGGTATCTAAAATTTAAATAGAAGATTTTCCACCGAGATAACTGTTTAACAGCCATATCTACAAAAAATGTTGAAAATATTACTTAAATTATGTTTTATATTGTTGATAAAACTAATATATAGGTACACACATATAGCTATAGATTTAGAATTTTGTGCAGAATTAACTTTTATATTACAAAATAGAATAAAAAACAACAACAACAATGTATGTCCTATATGAATTTTTAAACGAGGATAATTAAAGTTTTTTTTATTAATATTACATAGTGTTTTCCCAAAATACATACATATTTTACTGGTCGATATTGGTGAAATTTTATCTTGGAGTTATACCTAATGGCAGACTTTTAGGCGACGGAAATTTGTACTGAAGTTGTAATTGCAGCCCACCTGGAAAAATTCGAACATCTGCAAGTTTCAAAATATTGGAAGACAACGCAGATTCAGAGAATACTGCAGCGATACCTATCAATGCTAATCAAATCTATGTGTATGCGTCAAGATGAACACGAACTGGTGTTTTAAAACCCTCTGATCGCCGAGCAAAAGTGCAAAATTGTAATGTTGTTTTCTCTGTATTTTTTTTAATGCTAAAAATAGGATGACTAAGTTTTTTCCAAAACATGATAATTACCTATATGGATATAGTCCTGGAGTGTATTAATCATTAATATATTTTTTAATTGCATAGTATTTGTTGAATTACGTTAATCTAAATAATGCTTCTATTGCAGTGAAACTTACAGCTTAGTGAATGGATATATCAGTTCACGGCAGTGAAAAGGTTGAAATCAAGACATATAATGAATCAAGATTATTGTTATTTGGAAATGATTAAACATATGCTATCAAAAAAAGACAATAAATAAGTAAAATTTACAACAAAGAGCTTTTAATTCCCTCGAAATTATTTTTTTTTTGTTTCATAACATTATCCTCCACTAAACTCTTCAATTGTTCTTCGTAATGGTGCATATTTGTCATCCCTTTTTGTTGCAAAATTAAACAAACACACCTGTATATTCATTTCTATTCCTAGTAACTGCTGTATTGGGTTGTCCAAAAAGTTCGTGCCGGTTGGGAAAATCAATTCGTACAGGAAAATTCTGCCCGTTAATTATTAGACATTAGATATCGGAATCAATATCTAATAATTAAATGGTAGAATTTTCCAGTATGAATTGATTTTCCCAACCGACACGAACTTCCGGACAACCGAATATTTATTGTTAAAACCATCTTTGTTCACCAGAGCTTCACAACTCTTTGGATGTTTACTTATAAATTTTGTTAGCTTTAAAACACTATTAAATACGCTGTCATTCTGTGCAGTTCCGTTATTTCGTCATGCTGTTATTGGTCATAAAAAGCAAGGCATGGCTTTTGATAATGTCGTAACAATATATTCATTACGAATGGCAATTCGGATTCAATTCTGTATAAGACCAGCCTTTATATTTGACCGAATAAGGAGAATGTGAACCTAGGCAATATGGCAGCAAATGTTGTGCGTCTTGATGCTTATTATGACCTTTCTTGTTTTCTTACATGAGTTTTTGTATATCCATTATATTTAACGTGACACGCTGTACATGTTTCATATACGAATACCTAAATTCAAAATTCAATTATTCATTTACTATAAAAAAATATAAATAAAAAATAAGTGACATGCCTATCAGGTAGTTCATAAATATTTTATAAAGTGATTTAAAAATAGCTTAAATATTGTTAATAGGCAATTTTTCAAAAGATAAAAATATTCCTATTAACTTCAATTAAAAAAAATAGTTTGTGCTTCAATAGTTAAAAATAACACAAAGTAAACATTGAGATACCTATATGGTCAAAAGTCACCGGGCACTTTTCGATTTTAAACGTTTTGTCAAATATCAGGAGAAACATTTGACGAGCTCTTCTGGCATTTCAGAAGTATAACGATCAAATTTGAACTATTTTTTTCAGCTAAGATTTAATCACAAAGACTGTTAGGGGACAAACAACGAACTGAGTAAGAAAAATACTGTTTGCATTCAACCTGTAAAATAATATGCACGAAATGTTCTGTAGCTGTAGCACATGACTATGTGGATCTTGTACAACTTTTGTGTTCATTTGTGTAATAAAACAACGTATTCATGGAGATATACAGATTTATTTTAAAATATTCCAGAAATTTCCGTATGCTTTTTACTTATAGCATTCGGGGTTTTCAATCAAATTTAATACCACTGTTAGGAAGCTTAACAAAACACACTGGAAACAACATATTACAATTAAAAAATAGATATAATAAATATTTGATGAAATATCGGCGAAATTACGCTAAAATCTTATGAATTCTAAAAGAAAATAAGGCAAAAATTATTATTCGAAAATAGTGAAGCTCAAAATCAAGCACCACACGCGTTCTGATTACAGAATGAAATACATTAGATAGATATAAAAAAATATTTATTACAAATACATATTTTAAATACAAGACAATGTTTGTTGTAAATACAGTTTTACAACAAAACATTTTTACAATATGTAAATATCTATCGCATAAAAATAAAATCTTTTAAATACGAGAGAAAATGTTTACAAGAGTAAAATATTACATAATTAGAATTCATTGCTTTACGCCTGCAAGAAAGAATAATAAATAAATAAACGCAAGGCATAATAAAGTCTTGTATTATTTATGAACGTTTATCACATCACATCGTTGTTAAAAAATTACTTTTAAACATAATGTTCAACAACTAGGATATATGATTATTAATTTTCTGTGAAAATTACTCTTAAGACTGTTAATACAATTTTGTTTTCACGCTCTCTTTAATTTTTAGGGTAATTAAGAAGAAAAATACATTATAAAACACATTTTAAATATATTATGTTTAATTTGGGATAGTACGAAAATAAAGCAGTCTGCAAACAAAAATTACTCGTACTTTAATCATATTGCCTTAAGTGCTAAAAAATATTTCTTTTTGTTCAATTATCAGTTTGTTGATTCAGTAATCTAATTGGTGACTTTTATTACTGTTATTGGTTAATTGATCATTACATGCTTCAAATACCATCTATATTATTAGTGGATGAATAATTATTAATTATTTCTTAAGAATTGAAAACATCTAGGCTAATTGTATCTTCTTCTTAACCATGTGGTAAAATAATAATTAAGCTCGATATTTGATTTTTAATACCAGTAAAAACATAAATCATTTTAGATGCAATGTTTTGTTCAGACGTTTTATTATGATAAAAATCTTTGTTAATTAGATAAAATATAAAGATAATTTAGCAACAATTTTATAGTCCATGTGATAAGATGTGCTAAATTAACCAAAAATCAAATAGGAGTAAAAAATATTCGAAGATAATAAATAAGCGTTAATCTGTAATTATTTCTTTATTATTTGTAAATTAATTTTTTGGCCAATTTCATTTATAATCATACGTAATGGGTTAATTTCAAATGTATGTTACCTATATTATTAATTCTAATTTATTTTTTACCCAACAAATAGAAAGGAAATTGATGTAACTAATTTTGTTTTAATTTATATTTCATGGGCGTTAAACACGAAACGTTTTCCTGATAATCTATTAAAAAGTATTTTAGATTATATTTTCTTAACTTTTTAAACATTACGAATCGCAAGACTGAAAAAATACATTTATGCGTGAAATTAATGCAAAATATAGCAAATTAATTATTTTTGCTATCAATTAATTGGGTTATAAAATTTTATAAAATTGCAGTGGATAATATTTTAAGTTAAAAATAAATTAAAAGTTTATTTTATTTTGTGAGTTAAGTAATTAGCAATATTTATTTTTAAACTAACAAATCATTTAAATTTTAAATATCTCTACGGTGACTAATATCTTGTCACACTGAGTGAGCTAGAAAACTATATTAGATACGAGAATAAAATTTCACATATTCAATTACAATGTATGGACGCTAAAATATTCCGATCGTTTTCTGTAAATTTAGCGACATCGCTTCAATAAAAAAAAAATCTGATCTGTTTGAACGGTTTCATGTTTAATTCAAAATTTTGAGAAATAGGAAAACTGTCTCATGTACTAACTTTATCTACCAAGCGAGATTTTTCTGCTCTGTTTTCTAAAAAGGAAAAAAAGAAAGAAAGATTCCCATCCCTCTATTCAATAAATTCTTAAAAATACCAATAAAGAGCTATAATAGTGTTTTCGCGATGTCTGGTTTCAGCACGTTTCTCCGAATTATTTGAACGTATGAAGGCCTATCACAAAATCTGTAAAAAAAAAAAAAAAAAAAAAAAAAAAAAAAAAAGTCTCGTTTTTCAGTAACTTTTACTAACTATCGAGAAAAGTTCCGTTTTCTTTTTTGAAAATACACTAGTGTGCAAAACTTAAGCAACAAACACAAAATGCTAATTTCTGAACACGTGAGTACTCAAAAGGAAAATCTATAAACAACAAGTGTAGAAAATAAGTACTACCCTAACAGCGAAACCAGTCGATGTGAAGTCTTCTTGACATCACAAATGGTCACAGTTGTCACAGTCACTACACTGAACAGAAATGTGATATCTTTCATTCGTCTCATTTTTACTCTCAATTGGTCACCCCACTGAACAGGCACCATGACTGCTGCTATTTGACGAGTCACCAAGTGACTTTACAATGAAGTCATCTTGTGACTCTCTTGTGACTGTCATTTTAACACTCCATTGTAAAGTCATCATGATAGCTGTTCTGTGACGAGTTCCCAAGTGACAGAAAAATAAATCATCTGGTGACTTTTCACAAAGGAGTGTAATGATGACTTTACAATAGAGTGTCGGTCACTGAAAAGTCACTATGCGACTTCATCGTGACATTATTCGGTGACTCATCCCAATGCAATGCTCACAATGACGTCAAAGTTCAGTCTTCAACTAACAGTGACTTGAGTATCACATCATTGTAATGTCACCTGGTGACCCAATACAAAGCAACAGTCACAGCGACTTTTCAGTGATAGCAGTCATTTGAGAGTAATAATGAGACGAGTGAAAGATCCCATATTTTGATTTACCGTAGCGATTGTGACACTTGTAACCATATGTGACGTCAAGGGGACTTCACATCGACTGGCCGTGCTGTTAAGGTAGTACCTCTTTATTACACTAGCCCCTCATAGAATTTCCTTTTGAGTACTCACGTATTCAGAAATTAGCATTTTGTCTTTGTTGCTTAAGTTTTGCACACTAGTGTAAATACATTGTTAAGATTATGTTTTGTTTTAACAAATATTCTACTACATTTTAAACAGAATATTTTCATTTAATGTAAAATACAGATTTTCTCTGTTATCCAGCATAGATATTGTTTTCGCCCTCTGGTAAAAAAAAAAAAAAAATAAGTTATTAGATACTTAAATTTTGACTGACAAACTAATTTGAAATCTCCAGAAATATTGTAACGTGAAGCATAAAAATGTATGACCGCGAACAATTAAAAAAAAAAAAAAATTCTTATAAATAACTTTAAAAAATTTTTCTTTTTATATATACTTTGACTATTATATGAAGGCGCTTAAAGTTCAAAATGCCGTTCAAAAGTTTTATGCCTCGCAACCTCTACTTTATAATAGTAAAAGTAAAAATTTTATTTGTATTAAAAGTAAAATTTTTATTTGGAAAGCTAAAAACAAAGAAAACAACGAATGTACACAAATAAATTTAACTTTTATATATATTTAATATAAGCTTCACAGGCAGCAAGTTTTTTAATCTAAAAAGTGCTCCTGTTTAACCTTCTATATAGTATAAAGGGAATGTTTGGTGAAAATTTCATGATGTAGAGTCGTAAATGATCGTCAACATCTACAGTTTTTGTATATTGTTAGTGATGCAAAACTTATTTCACTAACTAATTTTGTTGTGCCACTGCACCGTATGTTAGTTATGGAATAGATTCGTGGCGTACCCTCTAGAACTCTTCATGTACACCCCAAACTTACGTGCAATGGCGTGCACAGAGTAGAATGTTATGGACACCACTATAACTTCGCATTATTTAATCGAAAAATACTGCTATTAAAATATGACACAGACAAGATTTATTAAAAGAAGTTAAAGTATATAAGTAAAATTTGTTCTCAGGTTATGGGAAGGTGTTTTATTTTAATAGATTGAAAACACATTCAGAGTAGATATTCCGAGGGGGGAGGGATATGAATATAAACGTTTTTAACCATTAATTTTCATCTTATTTAATCGAAGAATACTATTTGGAATTTGTGCTATTCATAACCTACCGATCTGGTACGCCAATGAGTATGAGTACCCCACATTGAGAAAATAGCACTATGAGAAAGATTGCTTTAAAATGAAAAAGTTCTAACTGACAAATTCAGCTAAAATGAGATAACACCATCTATCGATTGCCTTGTCCACAATTTGAGCTGATATGCAACGCATTCTAGTGAGTACTTTTCGAGAGCTATTGAATTTCAAAATGTTCTAACTACAGTGTTGCCTGTAGAAAGCCCAAACCAATTTTTATCAAAATAATGGTAGAGCCAATTACACGACGCTGTGTTGAATAAAATGGCTTATTTGAAGATAAACAAGCTTTTATTAGTTTATGCTGCTTGTTGTTACCATTAACAAATTAAATCGTCTAAAGTTAAATGAATCGTACTCCAACTGCTTAGAAAAATTGAAGCATTATACGAGTATGTAGTTTGTTTGCTTCATTTTAGAATAATAAATAAATTATCAGAAGGATTTTAGTCAAAACAGAATTTTGTGGAACTTATCTATAAAATTAGTGTCAAAATGCATCATTTATTTTTAAAAAAAAGGGAATCTTATTTTTGAAAAGGGAACAATTTATTTATAAGAGACTTACCATATTTCTAACAAGAAAAAATATAATTTTATACATACGTTTGGCTAATAAATTCAAAACTATTTACCTAAACATTTATTATAAATCCAAATTAACTCATATAGTTCTCCGTACAGACTGGTTACTGCAGAGGCCGACTAGGCCACGTCCTTTGGCTCCCAAATGACTAGGTATTAAAATAACATATTTTCAAGGTAAAAATATATCAAAATATCACCATTACTAGGAATATTCAGAATATCCCCGAAAATGTTTTCTAGCTAACATACTTCGGTTTGAAGGGGCATCGAAGAGAAGTTGCGCCTTGAGTCTCAGAAAGCCTTAATCGGACTCTCATGTCAATAAAGAAATTCCCTAGATACAAACATCAAATTCATGACAACAGTAAACTGCAGAATATTCAGCAACCCCAGATAAAAGTTATTGATATGCAATTCGTTTATTTAATTTTAAAATGCTATACACTAAATTTAAAACTTTTATTTTGTGAAAACTTTTAAAATTTGCTTACAACACTGTTAAAACATATCAATTTGAAAACTCCATCAGAATAATTTATTTATAAGAGATTTGAACTTTTAGTAACAAAAGAAAGCAAGGAGTAAATACAGTTTTACCCGTTATGTCTGAGTAATAATATCAAAAATATTTATTTAAACATTTATTAAAAATCTAAATAAATTTAATTCATTGAGTTCTCACGCCAGTAAAGAAATTCCCTAGGTACAAACATCAAATTCGAAAAAGCTGTAAACTGCATAATATCAAACAACCCCATATAGAAGCTGCAAAACTGAATAATAAAAATATTAAATAGGTGGTTCGCATAAAACAATAAAATATAAGTTCGCACCTTTCCTGAAAAATGCTTTTACGGCTCAACCAATCTCGTAATTTCAGCAATGGAGGGATTTCGTTGTTATGAAAAATCCCTGTTTGCTTTGATAGGATTGAAAAAAAAAAACAATAAAGTAGTAAAGCACTTTACTTGAAACACGCGTTTTACTCCCGTAGGATTTTCTGGAAAATATGACATCAGACAAGATTTATTGAAAGAAGTTAAAGTATATAAGTAAAATGTGTACTCAGGTTATGGCAAGATGTTTTATTTTAATAGATTGAAAACACATTGAGAATAAGAAATACTTAAAGCTGACATTTGAAAAAAAAAAACTTTTGTCAGTTGTTTAAAGATTTCTTATCGGTGAAAGATGCTTTTAAATAGAATGCATTTTATCATTTTATCAATCTTATGTTTGGCAGTTATAGCAATAAAAAAGTATCAAATTTTGCAGAGATTTAGATTTATCATGAAACATTATATGAAATACATACATTATGCATAATGCTTTAGAAAAGATCATCACATTATTGATTTTTGCGACAGCTTTTCACACGATTGTTTTATTTTATAAACAATTGCATTGATTTTTAAAGCTGCATACAATCAATTCAGCTCAAAATGCCTTTCGGCTTATAGTTGATTGACTTGCAACAAAAATAAGTTATTTTCAAGAGTGAAAACAATTATCTTTTATGTATGGAAATAATCGACTTTGGACAGGATTAATATATATATATTTGTTATTTTAAAATGTTTTAAATATTTCGAATAAAAGTGGAGTTATTATTACATACTATTTTATATACTAACAATATACTAAAAACTTATAATTGAATACTTAAATGTAATAATAATAAAAAAGAACATAGTTTCAATAAAATTCACAAAAAAGTCAACTTATATTATAAAGCACAAATGTGTGCGTCGCTGAATGCTGACGTCATAATGATGCGGGCAGCAATGTGGTTAAAATGGCTGAATGTTGCAATAACAATAAGTTATTTTCAAGAGTGAAAACAATTATCTTTTATGTACGGATATAATTGAATTTGGACAGGATTAAGACGTATTTTTGTTATTTAAAAAAAATCAAAATATGTCGAATAAAGGTGGAGTTATTATTATATACTATTTTATATATTTACAAAGTACTAAAAACTTATAATTGAATAATCAAATGTAAATTTTAAAAAAAAACATACTTTCATTAAAAGTCACAAAAAAGTCACATTATATTATAAAGCACAAATGAGTGCGTCGCTCAATGCTGTCGTCATAATGATGCAGGCAACAATGTAGTTAAAATGGATGAATGTTGCAACAATGGAGTTATTTTTTTCAATTAATATTAACCCCTTGACTACAAAATATTTTGTGGGATATTTTAAACCAAATTTAGCACAGTGTTTTAATACCGAGCAAAGGGTCAACTACGATCCCAAATGAACGTGAGAAACCAGTGGGACAAGCAGACATGGTTTTCCAAGCGTTTCAGGGACTTCTGTGTCCAGTGGTAATTTTTGAAGTTGCACTGGGACATAGTGACCCACTGGGAGTCTACGGGTTAAACAATCGTAACGATATTTCTATGGAGGAAATGCAACATTTGGACCGATGTTGACCCCCCACCCCCCTCTTGAAGTTAGGTATCGAATTTTTAATCAATAATGTCCAATTCATGTATTGCCCTCAGGAATACATATACATTTCAAATTTCAAAGTTCTACGTCAACAGGAAGTGGGTGAAAAATGAGTCACATATTTGACTGGCACATACATACAGAAATGTAAGTTAAAAGAAAATATGTATAAAAGGAGCTTAAAAAGTTGTCGTTACGTTTAATTTATACGGGATGCAAATAAAAGGTCTTAATTAGGTAAATGTAAAATTTTTCATTTCAAATTTGAATTTAGTACATCCGAATGGAAAATGGACTATCAAGCAAAAGCGTGTAAAGAATTTAAATTGTTCATTAAAACGACATATCCTTAATTTGAAACTTTAACAAAAATTTTGTGAAAACTTATGAATGTTGCGTGGAACATCTTTTAAAAATCGCATCTATTTGAAAATGTTTACCAATACATAGCGTTTCAATCTTAATATCAGCCAAATCTAAAAATTATCTTCCTTATGAGGTATTGATGTCTTAATGGTTAATAACTCAGCTGTTGCTACGAGGGGAATTCTAAACTTAGTTATTTATTACGGAACATTATTATTATTTTTTAATGCGTTAAACAAAACTATTAACACAGTACTTTTTTTAATGAATCGGATTTTATTTTATTCCATTAATTTTTAACTAATGTGTTTCGCGAAAACTACTTCGATGTACATTTTTAGCCCTGTTTTGGCTATGGCATGTAAAATTATTTTAAACTAAGCTTTTTAGAGACTAGACAATATTTATTTTACTGTTAGACATATTCAGTTAACTTATACATACATACCTACAAATATAGTATATAGTTGACTTATGCTGCTTTTTCCTTCATTCTTTTAGCGCACATACAAATATGTGATTGTGAGCATGCCTATATTTATGCCTACATATATTTATATGTCTGCACATGTATAAATAGTTGCAGAAACAGCATCTGTATTTTATTTATTTCCAAGTAAACAGTAAGATTCTTCTGTTTAAACGTCAACAATAAATATTTAAAGACAATACTCGGATGAAAAACAGCGAACAAATGTTTCCACGTTTCACTCTATTATATAATACTAGAGGATCCAACCCAGCTTACAGGCTTACAAAACATATTGCTCCGATGTAAATAAGAAAGAATAAAACCATTTTTTAAACTCTAATATATTGTTTTCATTTAATATATTTTTTAGATTGCCGTATAACAAAACCCAAAAAGCATTATTGTGTGAAAATATCAACTATATCAACTATATATACTTAGATAAAGTTTTGATTATTTTTAAAAGCGATATTTCATATTAGCTATATGCAAGTGGTTAATATTCAAAGAAATCGTCAAAGGTTTTGCTACTTATTATTCTACTTATTAGCTTTTTTTATTCTGATTATTACAGTGTTTAAGCGCGTAGTTCGTTTACATAGCTGTTAAACTTGCATTTTATTTGGACTAACTTGTATTTTATTTGGACTAAACTTGTATTTTATTTGGACTTGTATTTTATTTGGACTTTTATGTCCCTATTATTTATTGCAAGTAAGGTATAAAGTAGTTTCAGGAGATCTAAGTCTTATGAATAGTAAGCGGAAATAAAATTAAATGCAATGATACTCTATAGTTTACTCTAAATACGCTAACATTCTAGTTTATTTTCTGTGAAAAATTTTTATTACCCCCCCCCCCCTTCCCTCTTCATCCCCACTTCTGTAAATTTTGAATTGCTACGCCACCGCATATGTACTTGCATAGATAGATTTCCATTTCTTTGATAGTCTCATAAACAGCATCTGTATTTTCTTTATTTCCGTGGAAACGGAAAGATTTTTCTGTTTAAACGACAAAAATAAATATTTAAACATAATACTCTGAAGAAAAGCATCGAACAAGTGTTTCCACGTTTTGTTCTGTTATATAATATTTATCGTCTTCATTATTTATTTCCCAGGAAACTGGCGAACGATAATACGCTTCTTTCCTTTTCTGATGTACGAACCAAATAATTCAAACAAATGCTGCTTTTGGACTTCCCACATACAACTTTATTGATTATTGGAACCTCCAAACTTTAGGGAATTTTGACATAGGATATCGCGTAACGAAAAAAAATGTTTTCTCGCCCACCCCCCCCCCCCCCCTCACTTAAAACACCGGTCAGTAAGTCCAAAATACAAATTGATTTCCTATAATGGTCCGGTAGAACATGTGTCAGAAATCGTAGTTTCGATGCCGTATCACGTCGGAACATACACGTGAGGTTTTTCATACAGATGACCGCTTGAACCTTCTATTTGTACAAAGCTTTTTTATATAGATTTATTTCTAAGCTTTCTATCTTGTGTTACAATCTAAGACATTTCTATAGCTTCACATTAACGGTAGTTTTAATCGAATGAGTGATGTTCTGAATGCAATACGCAAAAATATATTTTGTAAGTATTCGAAATATTCGATTTGTAAATATTAGATGATTCGTTACTGAGTGATAAAAGGTTTTTTAATTAAAGCAGTATACAATAAATAAATATAATTAAAGAAATATGGGGAAAATAATAAAAATTGAATTATAAATTGCTTAGTCTCGTTTTGTAATAAACAACAATATGTGTTTCATACAGATGACCGCTTGAACCTTCTATTTGTACAAAGCTTTTTCATATAGATTTATTTCTAAGCTTTCTATCTTGTATTACAATCTAAGACACTTCTATAGCTTCACATTAACGGCAGTTTTAATCGAATGAGTGATGTTCTGAATGCCATATGCAAAAATATATTTTGTAAGTATTCGAAATATTAGATTTGTAAATATTAGGAGAATCGTTACTGAGTGATAAAAGGTTTTTAATTAAAGCAGTATACAATAAATAAATATAATTAAAGAACTATGGGGAAAATAATAAAAATTGAATTATAAATTGTTTAGTCCCGTTTAATAATAAACAACAATATGTGTTTCATACAGATGACCGCTTGAACCTTCTATTTGTACAAAGCTTTTTCATATAGATTTATTTCTAAGCTTTCTATCTTGTGTTACAATCTAAGACATTTCTATAGCTTCACATTAACGGTAGTTTTAATCGAAAGAGTGATGTTCTGAATGCAATACGCAAAAATATATTTTGTAAGCATTCGAATTATTCGATTTGTAAACATTGTAAATATTAGGAGATTCGTTACTGAGTGATAAAAGTTTTTTTTTTTAAATATAAAGCGGTATACAATAAATATAAGTAAAGGAACCTGGGGAAAATAATAAAAACTGAATTATAAATTGCTTAGTCTTGTTTAGTAATAAACAACAATATGTGTTTCATACAGATGACCGCTTGAACCTTCTATTTGTACAAAGCTTTTTCATATAGATTTATTTCTAAGCTTTCTATCTTGTGTTACAATCTAAGACATTTCTATAGCTTCACATTAACGGTAGTTTTAATCGAAAGAGTGATGTTCTGAATGCAATACGCAAAAATATATTTTGTAAGCATTCGAAATATTCGATTTGTAAACATTGTAAATATTAGGAGATTCGTTACTGAGTGATAAAAGTTTTTTTTTTTAAATATAAAGCGGTATACAATAAATATAAGTAAAGGAACCTGGGGAAAATAATAAAAACTGAATTATAAATTGCTTAGTCTTGTTTAGTAATAAACAACAATATGTGTTTCATACAGATGACCGCTTGAACCTTCTATTTGTACAAAGCTTTTTCATATAGATTTATTTCTAAGCTTTCTATCTTGTGTTACAATCTAAGACATTTCTATAGCTTCACATTAACGGTAGTTTTAATAGAATGAGTGATGTTCTGAATGTCATATGCAAAAATATATTTTGTAAGTATTCGAAATATTCGATTTGTAAATATTAGGAGATTCGTTACTGAGTGATAAAAGGTTTTTAAATTAAATCAGTATACAAGAAATAAATATAATTAAAGATATACGGGGAAAATAACAAAAATTGAATTGCAAATTGCTTAGTCTCGTTTAGTAATAAACAACATGTGTTTCATAGAGTTGACCGCATGATGCTTTTATTTAGATAAATATTTTTATACAGATTTTTTCTACAATGCCTATATTTTATTGTAACAACTGTATTTCAATTAGCAGTAGATTTAATCTAATAAAAAAGTGACTCAATGACGTTTGAAAAAAATACTTTGTAGGCATTTGCAATAGATATTTTTATTAAGTAAATATTTTTTCTTATTACATTTCAGACAATATACAATAACTATTTTTAATAAATGAGTAAAGAATATATAATCAAAGTGCTTAGTGTTTTCTGATAATAATGAACAATAAAAAATTCCGTTTTAGACAAGTTTTCATCTTAACAGATACGATTGTATGGTATTACTTCCGTCCGGACCATAAAAGTTTTTTTTTTAAACAGAATTCTGTTACAGACAGCTTCCGTTTCCCACGTCTCATAATATTTACTTATCATAATCATTTTTTTAGCATATAATGTCATTTAAACATTTATCAATGCGAAAAATATTTAACACTAATGCATAAAATCTCAGTTATTCATTTTATTTTAGTTAGTTACATTTTTAGCATTTTCATATGTTTTACTTCTTTAGGTACTGAAAAAATATATGTATCTGGTTTCTTCTTTTAAAAATACTACGGATCTAACCCAGTCTTCCCAAGTTAGAGAACATTGGTGAAATCAATTTTATGTTATTGAAAACTCTATATATTTTTTACATTTAATATATATTTTTAGATTACACATTAACAGCACCAAAAAATATTTTTACATAAAAAAATATCAATTCAAATAAAAAACTTATGAAACTTATTGAAAGCAATACTTTCATGCAGGTGTTATAGCCAAAATAATCGCCAAAAATCGCTCCTTACAGTGTTGTCTCTTGGATTCTGGTAATTCTAATGGTTTAAGCGCATAGTTGGATTACATGCTTTTTAACTTGTGTTTTATTTATATTATTTTATTTATTTATTGGTGAATTTTTCATTTCGTTATGGAATATTAGCTGGAAACAAATGCTGAACTATTTATATTGTTTTAACTGCAAACGGGTTAATCTTTCATAACCGGTCTGTACACGATGGAAGTAGATTTAAAAAAAATAATAATGCCTGAAATAAGTTTTTTAAATCCTGAAAAATCAGTAAATTGAAATACAGTTTTCAAACAAATTGCATTTGAAGAACATTTCATTTCCTATTCGAAGGTGTAAGTATTGAAATTTTACGATGTTGAGAAGTTTAAAAAATTGGAGTAAAAGCGAAATTAATTGTAAAGTTGTGGCTACCGACAATATGACGTCAACGTCGCTCACGGACATGTTTTGCTTCATAATATAGATCGTAGACTATAAATGGTACAAATAATCGTGTCTTAGAACATTAGTTTGGCTCAGGATTAAATGAAACAGAGCTAACATTTTTTCCCTATAAATTCTCAATATATTAGAAATATTTTACGCAAAATGTTAATATTTATCTACTTACTCTAAGAGAAATGTTCTTGAAAAGTATTTTTTTTTTAATTTCCCAGCTGATTTTCCCCCTTCTTCGATAAAAAAAAAATATATATATAAAAACATGTTTTAGTACCTTCATTTAGAATAACCAAATATTTTACACTATCCTATATTCTGAATCGGGGAAGAGTGAGGGGGAGGGAGGGACTTTAAACAAAAGCATTCATCCTATGCCGGTGAAGGTGACACTAAAGAAGACGAGGAATTGTATTGCCACCTACCAAAATTAGTGTGCAAACAAAAATGTTGAAGAACGTATGTCAATGCATCTAACCGAAGCACTCATGCTTTAAAAAGAAGAGGTAGCTATAGAAAGAAACGAAAAACTGAGGAACCCTCTTAAGCTTTTTAATTTTTTGAGTTCAATAAATGCTGCGATCTCGCCTGAGATAAATACTAGAAGACTTGTAATGACATTTTAATATTAGAGAGGAGGTTTCTTATTTTTTCTCTCTTGGTAATTTGTAACTGGAAAATGATTAATCATTAAATAAATAGAAAGACGGGAATTTTTATTAAAGACATTTTCTTGAATGAAGGAAATATTTTGTTACAGGAAAGGAATTTTTAACACCCTCTCAAAATACTTCGGAAATCTGCTGTTTCATAAGTAAGATTTTTTCCCCTAAATATATTTTACGTTTAAGATACGTTTTTACATATTTAGTTC
The DNA here is from genome assembly GCA_963931845.1 of Maratus michaelseni. Taxonomy (NCBI): domain Eukaryota; kingdom Metazoa; phylum Arthropoda; class Arachnida; order Araneae; family Salticidae; genus Maratus; species Maratus michaelseni. Next base: position 161,517,278 of record OZ007594.1, on the reverse strand, counting down.
TTCTTGAAAGATTTCCGGTAACATTAAATATAAAAGGAGCTGTGTCAATAAAAGAAATATTAATTTAGGGATTAAAGAATTAATTTCCTTTAAGAAAAGATTATGTAGAAAAATAAGTTGAAAACGAATGAGGACAAATTAAAATTTGTATTTCTGATAATATTTAATATACATAATATGGTTTAAAAATGGTTAAACTGATTATCTTCTTAAAGTAAATAATGTTAAAATAAAGTGTTATATGATAAAAAGAAATGAAAATGAAATTCTCTCTCACGTTTGATTTATCTTTAAACTAATTGACCTTTCCAAGTTCCATGGAAATGTCATTCATAACTAATTTTTGGAATAGTCGTTTTATTTTACTACAGAAATAAAGACATAAAAATTGTTTACTTTTAGTAAATATTTAAATTTATATAAATACTGAAGATATTTTCTTATTAAAATAGCAATGTATTATATATTTATAAAGAAGATTTCAAAATTTTGAAAACTATGTACGTTTTATAATGCAACAAATAAAAAAAAGCCTAATTGAATATAACTTATTTCACTAATAATATACTTAACTTATTAATTATACTTTGATTGCAAACATATACTGTTTATATTGGACCAAATACCGCGCCAGTTTTGCATCCAATAGAAACGCTTTCAATAAAACAGTAATATTGGATAAAATCGGTTTTATAAGGGAAAGATTGACAATAACATTGCGGCATATTTCTTTCCAGTAATGTTGTAATATTAGCAATTTGTAAAAGCCTTAATGTTGGTGAAACTTTTCATGCCAATATTGTCAAGGATGACCAACATGTAGCCAAAATATAGCCAATATTCTCCATGGTATACACAATATTGGCTCAGTGTTGTTTTGCCATTACGATAATGTTAAACATTAGACATTAAAAAAAGATAAAATATTTCTGACTCAAGAGTTTTATCAATAAACTTTTATTAATTTTAGGAATGCCCTTCTTTTAAGTTTTTATAAAGTACATATCAAATAATTTAAATTTATTTAAACTAATTGAATCTGTAAAGATTCATGAGATAACAACATTTTTAAAAATGGAACCAACATCTTTTAAAAATGTACTCTAATGAATCGTGTAAATACTTTCAAAAGTAACTAAATTTAATGAATCAGTTCAGTGACCGAAACCTTAATGTAATTTGACGTGACAATATTATTTCTCAAGAAATTTGTAATGCATATTTTGACAAATAAAGAAGATGAACTTACTTTTAAAACTTAATAATTCAATCATGCGTGCTGAATTAATTTAAAACCCTTACCCTTTTTGGATTTTTTTTTTTTTTTCGTTTGTAGGGAAAATTTTGTATTTACTTCGATATTTAAAAGTAATTGCACAAAATGAACTTATTAAATTTTACAGAATCTCATAAATAGATTGGAAAGTTTCTCGTGTTATATCTTTAGAATAGACAATGGATATAAAAAGAAAACTATTTGCATAATCTTCATTTACTGTTAAATACGTATAATTTGATATGTAAATTTTTCAGACACATGCAACTGACAACATTGCACAGCGCTGTATACACACTATACATACACTAAACATACATACGAAAAAAGAACCAGAACTTAAAACTAACATTATTCATTAACAATAGGGAATACAAAGACGAAATATGTCCTGTTTATCAAACAGCTCATAAATTTTGTACAGAGTAATTTTTAAAAGTTCACGTTTTAAACAACAGATGGCGCCCACATGTCAATGCAGAGACCTATTGACGAAAATTTGAACTAATTGAAAACACAATTCTTGAGTTATAAACATGTCACATAATTAATGTTCATATTTATTATAGTTAATGAATTATTGAAGTTTAAAGTTCGGATATCCCTTTAAGGACATTTGCATGTAGCGCGATATTTTAAAAATTATATTACACATTTCGAAAATTACATGTATCTTTCGATTGCTTTTTCTTAAGGGTTACTTAAGATACTACCTGAAAAATCACTGATTTTTGATGCATTGGACAGAAAATTAGTTTGAAGCTATTTATTATACCAATCTTTAACACCATTAACACATTTATTTTTTAATTACAAATCATAATGATGGCGCTGGAACTGTAGCAATACGGTGATGCCAAAAACGCAGTCTTCAGCAGCTTGCAGCACAGGTGCTCCACAAACAGAGATGGAGCGAACATTTTATTTTATTTATTTTTTATTATTTTTTATTTTTTTATTTTTTTGCTGTTAAAGTATATAAAATTTGCAAGAGAAGTATATAGAATTATTAAAAAATATTGGTATTTGTAAAAATGTCAAACATGCAAAAAATGAATTTAAACATGAAGAATGAAAAAAATAGTAAAAAATGAAGAATGAAAAAAAAGTAAAAAATGAAGAATGAAAAAAAAAGTAAAAAATGCAGAATGAAATAAAACGTTTAAAAGTATGATTGTGTACTGTGCTTAAAAATAAAATTATTTATTCAATCATAATAATCAGCCGTATTTCTCAAGTGAAAACTGTTGAGAATATGTGGTTAAAGTTTATAGGTGATCCCATGAAAACTCTTAAAGTCTTAAACTCTGCAAGTCAATTTTTGGACATCACCATGTTGTCAGAGTTCGTTTAAGGTTGTCTGGGGCACAAGGAAAGAAGTTTTTACTATTGGCCAAAATATTTAACTACCTCTAGTACTTTTCGGTGGCGAACTGAGAAAAAAAATGGCAGGTAGAAAATTTTGTAACGCAAAACATTGCAGGAAAATTCATTTTAAAGAATTTTTTCGGAATCATTTGGCCATCCGTGTTGTGCCCAAGGCCGTGGCCTACTCGGTCTGCGCGGAAATCAGGTCTTACATGTTGCCACAGCTTTAGTGATTTTTAATTTTAAAAATGTTAATGATTTTAAAGATTAATGTAATAAATATCTTCAAAACAATTTTCATTCCAATATGTAGTTTTCTCAAAACAAAACACAATAAATAAATAAATAAATACAAGGCTTTTTATAATGCCTTGTCCTTCTTTCTTCACATGTGTTTTCGTTTTTAAATATATATATATATATTTAAAATAATAATAATAATAATAATAATATATAATATATATATATATATATATATATATATATATATATATATATATATATATATATATATATGTATGTATGTATGTATATAAAGCCATGGAATGGACACTGAAAAAAAAAAAACTAAATATATATATATATTATTTTAAACATATATATTATTTTAAATATATATATATATTTAAAAACGAAAGCACATGTGAAGAACGAAGGACAAGGCATTATAAAAAGCCATGGAATGGACACTGAAGGAAGTATGCCCAAAAGGATGAAAAAACAAAATTGGAAAAATAGTTTTATTTATTTATTTATTTATTTATTTATTTATTTATTTTTTAGTGGCGTTTTCCGCAAATAAACGTTTCGAATAAGCAATTCCACTTTTCGTAAAAAATGGAATGCAAAGGAATGAAAGAAAAATGAAAGTATCTATAACAGAACACATGTGTTTCAGTGTACTTTTCTTATGCCCCCTTTATTTTTTATGCCTTAATAAATTTTATTTACAGTACTTTCTTCTATTATAGATATAAGAAAGTGAAAACAAATGCTATATAGAATATTATCTTTAACATTTCATTTTATATTAAAATCCCCAATTATTAAAGGTTCTCTAAGAATGTTAAAAAATAATGTTAAAAACATTTGTTGTTTAGCTATGTTAACATCCCCAATTATTAAAGGTTCTGTAAGAATGTTAAAAAAGAATGTTAAAAACAATTGTTGTTTAGCAATGTTTACTTCATATATATGCAACTTATTAAAATAAACTTTAAAATAACCTTTCAATAACTTACTAATATAAGTTTTACGTTAACTTCTATAACAAGTTTATTTTAATTCAGAAGTTTTGTACTTTACGATAGCTTGATTTGTTTCATTTTAACATATATTTAAGTAGAAATAATTCATTTTTATTTTAAATTTTATTTTGCACTTTGCAGTTTTAAAATAATTCAAATGATGCATCGAAATACCATAATACTTACGAACAGGATATGCCCAGCCCATCTCTTACAAATGTCAATCCTAATACCTATTACCCTATTCGCAAATGACTTCAAATTTGTCAATTACACCAAAAAAATTTCATTTACAATACTTTCTTCTGTTATAGATAGAAGACAGTAAAAACAAATACTATATAGAACATTATCTTTAACATTTTATTTTATGTTAACATCCCCAATTATTAAAGGTTCTCTAAGAATGTTAAAAAAGAATGCAAAAAACATTTGTTGTTTAACAATGTTTACTTCATAAATATGCAACTCATTAAAATATATTTTAAAATAAACTTTCAATAATTTACTAGAATGAATTTTACGTTAACTTCTATAACAAGTTAAATTGTTTTAATTCAGAAGTTTTATGCTTTCTGAAAACTTGATAAAAGCATTTTTCACTTTTAAGTAGAAATAATTAATTTTCTTTAAACTTTTACTTCGCATTTTGCAGTTTACAGATATTTCAAATAATACATCGAACAACCATAATAATTACGAACAGGATTTACACAGCCCATCCCTTACAAATGTCAATCCTAATAACTATTACCCTATTCACAAATGACTTCAAATTAGTCAATTATATTGAATCCTATAATATGCTTGGAATTCGGAGTTGAGAGTGATTTAGTCTTATTATCGGTAGTGATAAATAACTATAATCTAAGTAATACGAGAAAAAGGTATTCAAGCTTTGCAATCCACGCTCTGTTATTTTCTTCGGTATTTAGGAACTACAAGATAAGTGACAACGTAATTTCTTGTCTTTTGCGGATGAACGTATAATTAAATAATCAAGAACAAGTGAAAGGTATAAAAATGAATGCTGGTACTTACATACCTGTAATTTAACATTAATATAGTTATTTGAGAGGATTAACAAAAGGGTAATCAAAAGCTGTAATCAGAGAACAGATGGCATGTTTGCAATAAATTAAATTAAGTTTCCATACATCTCTAATGTACTACTAAAAGGATACTAAGTATTACAAAAATTCAAAAATAAATTATGACATATGCTTACGTACAAAATAATATGAATGTAGAGGAATTTGTGATCTATTATATAAAGCGCAAACTAGTTCGTCAGTCGTGATGACATCATGATGTTACATAATTTGTTAAACTGCAGAAATCGGAGAAATGCAACAATCCATTGACATGTACACTGGCAAACAACAATACTTACATATGTAAGTCTTTACTTACTCTCTCACACACATGAACACTTACTGAACTGGCGCCAAGATTGGCGACATATTGCCAATTTTGGCGAAGAAAGTAAGTTGCAAGAAACAAGGTGAACCTTTCGTTAAGAGGCAAATTTGGCGAAATTCCAACCGTACACTTTGTAAAGTAACTTTGCGTGATTTATCTCCCAAGCTTAGCGACAGATCTTTTAGCTTATTCAATGCTAATACAAACTATACAAAAAGATAAACGAAAAGATGCAATAAGAGGAACGTGATAGTTTCGCAACGATTGAGTTAAACTTAGGAACTTCTCTTACAGAAGTACATTAAATATTAAAAGAACTTTTCATTTACAATTAAAATGCATTACACTTTTGAAATTATGAAGGAATATTACGCTGTGCAATGATTTCTAGAAAAGTTACTATAAAACAAATTCTATACTATATTCAAATTCTGTGCTGAAAGATTATATATTTTATTTAAGTTTCTTACCCTAACATAAACTCTTAATTTCAAACTTCACATAAGCATATATATTTTTTAAATAAATATAATGAACTGACATAAAATATATGGTTATATAATAACGTATGTCATATAAATAACCAAACATATATAAATACCTCTCAAAAATACAACAAAAATCTATGGTGTAGATAAACCATAACTTAAGAGTGTGACAATGCAGATAAATTAGTTCTGAGATCAAAAATAAAATCACTCGAAAGGAAATTTAAATGTCATTATACACTTTGCGTTTTACAAATTATTCGGACCTATAATATAACAGAACAAATATAGCAAACTAATATAACAAAACAAATAATTATATAACAGAACAAACGAAAGGGATAACATAAACAAAACAAAATGTCTTAAATCCAACATTTAAAAATTTCAACACTTTTCCAAAATTGTATTCCCTAAACAGAACCCATGTTATGATTTTTTCCTTTTAAAATGATATGCATATTTTCTTAAAAACATAAGCGCGTGTTGTTATTCTTAAGTATGCGAATTTTTTTTTTGCTTTTTAAAATCTTTACATAATGCAAATTTTTACTGTATGAGTATTCATATTAGTTGGTATCATACTTAAAATAGTCAGTATTCTTTTACAGTACCAGTAAAATTATTATGTGTATTAAATTTACTTTTGAGAGCATTTCGTATACTTATTTATGCGAAATATAAGATAAGAAAATGTGTTTCAAATTTCTTTGAACAAATACAAATGTTATGTAACTGAGTATACATTTCCAGACGACAGTTTTTGTATATCAGTTTCTTTTCAAGCGATGTTTGAATTTTCTGAAAGTTTTATTAAACCTTGAACCTGAATGAACAGATTAAAATATTATTAATAATATTTTTAATTAAGGAAGTGGAAACTGTTTTGTAAATAAGTACGTATTCTTTCATTCAATTCACGCACTTTTCATTCTGCAAACATTCGAGAAACACGACACATTTATTACAACGTGAAATAATGAAAATTCGAAAGCGAATTAAATTAGATTCAGAGCGGAGTCCCTAACTCCATATAGGTAATAGAAGATAGCTTCATAAATAGCCTCCAGGTTCCTCTCATTTGACTTGCGTGCTTCGTTCGGATTGACTTCGGACATACTAACACATCGGCTGACAAGTTCCCGGTCTGGCACACAGATGGCGTTGCAATCGCCAAACCTATGCTTCTTTTAGTAAATACTAACCTTTACAAGGTAGCAGAAAAAGTGTCATGACGATTCCCCGTGTGGATAAAATGTTAGAGGGGTTTTAGTTGAATGACTTTGTTGATAAACAAAAAAATGGATAAACAAGAATTTCAAGAATTGTTATTTTATGGGAAAAAACAATGTTCAATCAAAAGGTTGGCTTGATAAGCGTTATCCGGACACTGCACCAGGTAAATCAACCATTATTGACTGGTTTGCTGAATTTTAATGTGGTCGTACGGACACCAGTGATGCACCACGCAAAAGAGGTGAATACTCCGGAAAACATAAAAAAAAGTCCACAAAATCGTTTTGGGAAACCGTAAAGTGAAGTTGCAGGAGATAATCCAGAGAACAAGGATAATCCCTCTGGAGATATCCAAGGAACGTGTAGATTTTATTTTGAATGAACATTTGTCTATGAAAAATCTGTTGTCAAAGTGGGTGCCGGGCGAGTTGACTTTTGACCAAAAACAACTTAGTCGATGATTCTGAGCAGTGTTTGAAACTTTTTCGTTACAAAATTATGTTATTTATTACAAAATCATTATTATTATTTATTTATTAAATTATTATTTTCAAATTATTATTGTTAAATTATTATTATTATTATTATTAAATTATTATTATTTATTAGTAAAGTTATGTTATTTATTAAAGTTTTAAAGTTATAAAATTTTAAAATTATAAAATTATGTTAAAAAGTTGTGTTTTCTTTATTAGACCGGGAACTTATAAGCCCACGTGTTAAGAAACTCTTGTGATCGACTACCCCATCTTTTCTGCCTATTAAAAGGAGCACTAGTGTACAAGACGAAATTTAAAAAAAATATATATATCCGAAAAATCATTTTCGCAATAATTTATCATAACGCAATATCGTGACATTGCAAAGGTAGATGAAGATGCACCTATGAAGGTAGAGACTGAGCTTTGAGTTTCATTCAACACTATTTCGGATTTTCATTATTTCACGTTGTTATAAATGTGTCGTGTTACAAATTGTGTGGAAAAACATCGACGTATCACTTTCAAACTGCGGGTTTGTTTTCTGGAAATTTCTAAATAAATATTTTGTGACAATTTTATGGCAAGATTTGCAAGTCACCAATTTGTACGCAAAATCAGTGAGTGCATTACTAAGTCGGGAACACGTAAAATAACTTTTCTAGTAAATACATTGTTTGAGCAGCAAGCAATTTGTGATGCTAATTTGACGCAGCAACGCATACAAGTACATAATTTAATGTTGATTATACAATTTTGTAATCGCTTATGAAATTTTTGATCTGGATTTTTTTTTTTTAATTGCTAATTGGAAACGTTAAAAATTTACCACATCTACAGATTTTATTTCTGAATTACAAATTGCTAAAATTTCTATAAATAATGTAACAATATCCATCTGAATCTATATATATAGTTTTAACTGGGGAGATCACCAATGCACAGCCCAAACTACTGAACCTTGAAGCTGGAAAATTGGAGGGAAAATACTTCTTAGGACGTAGACGAGCACTAAGAAAGAATTTCTAAAATTCCACTCCTAGAAGAAGAGGAGCAAACTTAAAAAAATTCCTTTAAAATCGAATATTATAGTTATGTCAAACGACAGCATATTTTAATGTATATTTGTATGCTGAATCTAATGGTAACAGGGAAATTCTTCTAAGCCTAATATTTCGTGAGATATTGCACCTTTTCCCATTTTGCGATAAGTTTTTGGTGCCAAAATCTTAAAATTATAATAATCAAGTGATTATTTCTATAGCAACTTAAGAAATTCAAATTAAATCTTTTTGTTAATAAATTATTTGGGTTGGAGAGTTGAAAAGGCTATTTCAGTTAGAAGAAAAAATAGAAATATGCCGAAAACTAACCCATTAAAATTCCAGGTAACGGTTCATATCTCTTTAAAACACGAGATTAAATTCAGCAATATATTTCTTTTGATTCAAAGTTCATTTGGAGAAACTGATAGCGGGTGAAGCCTGCTAATGAATATACGAGGGGCAGTCGGAAAAAAGGTTCCCCTGGCGACTGTGGACAGATGTGTGTAAGAAAGATAAAAAAGGTAATGAGACATTAAAGATAAAACATAACTTTATTTTTCCACATAAGTACCAAGTACATTGAGACATTTGTCATACCGCTTTATAAGCTTCAAAAAGCCCTCCAGGAAAAAATCATTGCTTTGCATACGGACGAAGCGTTGAACGGCTAAGTGCGAAACACGACACAGCTAGTGACGCGAACGTGCAAGACACCGATACACCATTGGGTAGAGGTCGACCGCGATCAAGCAGATGACGCTGTTGCAGTGCCTGCGTTCAACAGCGCCATCTAAGTTCAATGCTTCGTCCGTATGCAGAACCCAGATTTTTTTTCTGGACGGCTTTTCGAAGCTTATAAAGCGGTATGACAAATGTCTCAATGTACTTGGTACTTATGTGGAAAAATAAAGTTATGTTTTATCTTTAATGTCTCATTACCTTTTTTATCTTTCTTACACACATCTGTCCACAGTCGCCAGGGGAACCTTTTTTCCGACTGCCCCTCGTATATAATATCGATATTATTGATACTCTATAATTGATTTATACTCATTGAGTACCATACTAGCAGTTATTGACTGCTATTCTATAGTTATTTTATAATTGGGTGATACTTTATAAATGTAATTATGTCCATCTCAATAATTATACCCATTGCATTAATCTAAAAAAATAAAAAAATAAAAAATCTCAAAAAATAAAAAAACCATATGTTTTATTGTACACTGAAAACGAACAGACTCATATAAAAATACTTAATTCCTTTTGTAGATGTTGGATATAAAAGTTGATAAAAATGTCAAAGCAACAAACTGGCGCTTCTGATAATAAAATTGTTAAAGTTTAAAGGCGGAGGAAAGCCGATAAATCTTTACACAATCGACTGGAAAGAGGAAATTTGAAAACTTTGATAAAAAGTGCTACGAATTGCTGAAAACTTCAGCTAAACAATAAAAAGACTTTTCGGATGTTTTAAAAGTGTTATCTAAAACAATTTGACAAAATAAAAATAAATCTTCCCCGGTAGAACTTTTGTTTATCTTCAATGGAATCTTTCTTAAATTAGAATGGTTAATTTCAATTGAATAATTGAAAATAATGTCATATTTGAGATAATTATTGGCTTACATTATTTGAATAGAGATAATTACTTTTTGAAAATAATATTAGTATAAAAGAAATGTATTTAATATTTGTTTAATTTATTATTCTTATAATGACAATCTACCTATCGATGTAACATTATAACATTACTTTGGCGCGTAAATAAATTCTGTTAATAAGATACTGTTTTCTATTGCTTTCTAGAAAAAGACGGAATTAATTTTGAGCTACAACTTACTCAAAGGAACTAAATATCTTTGGAGAAGTATATGTTGGCGTACTTTTAAATAAATAAAATAAAATAAAATAAAATATATTCATAGAAAAAGAACAATAATTGAAAGTAAACCATCAATAAATTCTTAAAAGGATAACAGTAAATGAAAGAAAGTATAAATTACATTTATAACACAAAATGTGCACACAAAAGCGTTAAAACTGTAATGGATAATTCATTCGAAATTCCATAACGAATCTTTCAAAATTATTTGTATGAATAAAATTGTTTACTATAAACTATTGATTATTTCTGATCAAACAGCAATTTTAGAAATAAATTTATGACATTATTGCTTTTGATAAGAATTATTTGACTGGAAGATTCCTATATTGAATTTTACATACATCGATTCTTTACCTTACGTATGAAAATGCTGTGTATCATTCAACATAAATTTCAACTGCATAAATTTTAAATTTGTATCCTTCTTGCAGTTATATTATTTAATACTTTCTCTCTAAGCAAAATATGCAGGAATTATTTTATTGCAGAATACAAACTACTTTCTGTTTCTTTAAAACTACTCTCAAGCTATTTTATAAAATTTAGTAGTTTTCCTAGATTTTAGAATACAAAAAATTAGAAATTCATTTTGACGATTTTTGTTTTATTTAAATATATAATTTAAGTATACTTAAATATACTATTACATAAGTATATAGAGTTTTACATAAATATATTCTTAATCTATTCTCCAGTTTCTCTGTAAAATGTATTAATTTCACTAAAACTAGCAAATAAACAACAATTTCAAAACGAAAATTAGTTTTTGATTTTGAAAATTATTGTTTTAGAGATTTCTTTAAAGCTACTCTCAAACGATTCCCTAAATTTTAATAGTTTTTCTAGAAATAGAATTTTTTTGTGTCTAGAATGCAAAAATTAGAAATTTGTTTTAAAAACTATTGTTTTAGAGCTTCGTTTAAAACTATTCTAGAGCTATTCCCGAAAATTTAGTAGTTTTTCTAGAATAAACAGTATATTTCAATTTTGGAATACAAAAAATTAGAAATTCATTTTAAAGGTATTTGATTTAGAGTTTCACTTAAATATATTCATAATCTATTCTCTAATTATTCTGTAAAATTTATTAATATCCCTAAAACAATCAAATAAACAGTAATTCCACTATTCTAAGAAACAAAAATTAGTTACTCAATTTGAAAATGATTGTTTTAGAGATTTTTTTAACTACTATTAAGAGATTCCCAAAATTTTAATAGTTTTTTAGAAACAGAAAAAAAATGTAATCTAGAATACAAAAATTAGAGATTCATTAAAAAAATTATTTATCTTCGTTTAAAACTAACTTCAAGCTATATTAAAAAATTTAGTAGATTTTCTAGAAAAACAAATCATTAATTTTGTAATATAAACATTAGAAATTCAAAGCAAGCAAATAAATAATTTCATCATTCTAGAAAACAAAAATTAGTTATTCATTTTGAAAATTATTGTTTTAGAGATTTCCTTAAAGCTACTCTCAAACCACTCCTTAAATTTTAATAGTTTTTCTTGAATTAGAAAAAGTAAATTGCATTCTACAATACAAAAATTAGAGATTAATTTTCAAGATGACTGTTTTAGACCTTTCTTTTAAAAAAGCTATTCTTAAATTATTCTTTAAAATTTAATAGTGTCTTAAGAAACAAAGAATTCCTTGCATAAAATGTCCAGATATTCTCATTATAGTTCCTAAAAGTCGAGCAACATTTCTCATTTCTCTAGAAAAATAAAGCATCTTTCAAAAAACAGTTTTCAATTTTATTGTATTACATGGATTTTTGGGCTGCGAAATTTGCGAAATTTGGGAAATGCAATCATAAGAATTAATTATCGGTTATAATTCAAGCTGTGTCCTATTTATACACTGGCGCATCAAAGGATGGGGGGTGGGGGGATTTCGGGATAAAACCCCCAAGCCTTTAAAGAATGATAATATGTATACAAAACCCATTGTGTTAATATAAAAATATGAGGTGTAAAAAACAAAGTAAAGAAGAGCTTAAACAACGTAAAAGGTTTACCATTCAACTGTTTCGGAGCTTCATATTTGGAGCCTCTACTTCATCAAAAAATTAGTGAAAGAAAACGTTAAGGAGCAATAGCAGCAAAGTAGTCCGTTTATTACTATATCCCTCTCTTCTTTTTTTTTCTCTGAGGATAAAAATGTTGCTCTTTTCTGAAACCTTGGAACACATAAATGCTTAAGTTATTATGGTTGTTTGTGCTTTTCATTACGTTGGTTTTTATGTGTCACGTATTTACTAAACAATACCTTATGGGCATGTAATACAACGGAATCGTTTATATTATGAGTAACAATAGTTCAAAACCCCACTCAGATGAGGATCCTGGTTGCGCCACTGATTTATGTAAACATAAAGAAATGTTGTTTCATTCTTTGGCATCTAAAAGATATTACTTTAAAATTTTTTGCACATAGGAATGACAATATTTTTTTTCTAATTGCACCAGAATATTTTAAAGTGTTAATCGGAGAAAAAATTTAAGAAGGAGAATACGTCAGCACTCTGAGTAAAACGTGCCATTACTTTAACGATGGAATCTTGCATTGCAAGTAAAGATGATTACGAGTTAAGGCTCATAGTATTAAGCTGATTGTGCATTTTACTCAGTGTGATGTAGTGATTATAAATTAGCTTCTGCCGAAATGTACATTTTGTGTGTTATTTAAGTTTTATGACAGTTTTTTTTCGTCAATTTTTCTAACACATATAAAGATTTTTCCACGTCTTTTACCATCTTGTTTAAGCATGCTAATTATATTGGCACGTACTTAATAATTTGTAGATATCACCGAAATATATGTTTCAACTATTACGATAAAGCTTATCTAGGAAATGACGGTATGTTTAAACTTCATGCATAGTATACAACCTTCGAAGCTCTTAGTAGATTGCGTCTATCAATCAGTGACTACGCATTATCCATTCGTAATGATAATTACAATAGGAATTCGTACATTAGGACAAATTTAATTGTATAGTAACTCATAAAGACAGCTTTTGTGGATAGTTAACTTACTCAGAGAAACTCTTATTCACGGCACGATACATTTATTGTGAAAAGAAAATACATTCCTAAATAATGTAAATCCTTTACCTTTATTTGTTTTTGTCTAGAAAACTTTAATGTTGTGAAATTAACATCAAGTCTTTCATTTGTATAATAATAAAGCTATTAATAAAAAAGTTAATTATGGAAGTACATTAACCATATGATATTTAAATGTGATTGCATTTATGATTAAATTACTTTATAGGAAAAAGAGCCTTAGAAGAATAAGAATAAAAAAACAGTTATAAGCAACAATGCTGATCATTGATAAATTTTATATATCAGCTGAATGTTTTATGTTTCTTTAAATATATTAAATTAGTTATAAAAATTATTACAAATAGTGCAGTAAAATGTTAATTATAAGTAATGGTAAATATATGTTTAGTCCATAAATAATTTAAAATATTTACATTTATTACATTTTTCGTACATGGAAGTGCTTATCTTTTTATTTTATTTTCAGATTATTTTCATGTATTGATGCAGTGTATGATTTGAATTTCATGGTAGCAAAAGAAAAAAAAGAAAGAAAGTACACAGAAAAAAATGCATTTCTTGTCAACGGTATATTTTAACTATACTTGGGTAAAAACGAATGTTTTTAGTAATTTCGACTCTATTTTGATAGGTGATTTAAATATTCTTTAGGAACAACTTGTTAAAATATCTTTGAATGGTTAGACTATTTAAACTCAGAAGATGACCAATACTACGCATTAGGGCATTTTGAAGTCATAAAAAGTTAAAATGTTTACCACTAGATCATTTGTATCATCATCTCAAATCAATAAAAAAAATCAAAACAAGAACCGCAATTATTTAACCAACAAATGAAAGCAGTTGCGATTTTGTGCTGATTCTTTATATTTCACACTTATACATAATGAAATAACAGAAAGTATATTTTTCTTTTTCGCCAAAATGCTTTTACAACGGCAGCAATCTTCATTCCAAAATCGAATTTAATAAGCAAATGCCAAATCAAATATAGTACATTCTCTTGTATGTATTTAATTTCAACAAACATACATGTTTCACTTTTCGCACCCCAAGTTGTTTTGTTCGCTTTTGAAATTTCATTTAATAATGATAAATAAAAAGAATGATTCAGATTGAAAATGATGAAATGCATAACACCGCACAACTTTTGCCTTTTCACAGTTTCCATTCTGTAAATATCCAATTTCAAAGCGAACAACTTACATAACACGTGGAAAAAATCCCCTCTCTGCATTACCTTACATGTATTAATTAATGCGGGATATATAGAGAAAGTGTAGAGAAACTAGTCATTAGTACATTTTTATTCTATTTGGATAAATAGATCAACGGGTATATTTTTAGTGGTGTCGATCACCTGTTTTGGTAAGTAGAGTTGCACAGTCTTTGTACAAAACTTTAAAACAGAATGAAATGGTTTTCTAAACCATGTTTGAATGCTATAGTGCAGTCATACTTAACTTGCAGCCCGCGGCCCGCATGTGGCACGGTGATTTTTTATGTGCGGTCCAAAATACATAATCATTAATCCAAATTTATAAAACTAACTCAAATATGCATAAAAAGTATTTAAGAGCTGTTGCTTTATATATTTTCATGGGAAGACAAAATCTACGATGTTATTTAAAATTATGTTAAAATATCTTAAATGCTGCTTCCATGGTCAAAAGTTATTTTTACATGTTTACAACTATTTGTACTACAGTGTTGTATGACTTTTTTAATCTGCAATACTGATCAACATTATTCCAAATTAATTAAATTTGTACTATATATTTCTACAGTTAAAAGAAAATAAAGCTTTTGCATTGAGCAAAATACTGATTTATTAGAGAAAATCTCCCGATGTTTTTCTTTAAAAATTGGAAATTCTGCATTGTTATATTATTACGTTTTATACTTATTATATACCAAATGCTGCTTTTTAGGATTGAATGTTTGCGCAGTAATAATTGCTACCAAAATGTTTTACACTACCATTTTCAAACAACAAACTCCGCGACCTATTTCTACAGCATATGCAATATAAATTTACCACAAAGTTTATTGTTTGGAAACAGTGGTTTTGAAATTTTTTGGTAATTTTTCTTCTGCGGCAAACATTCAACACTACTGGTAATATTAATTTTATTTTATTGCTTTGTTATACTATTTTTGTTATTTTACTATTTTGATTGCCTCTTTTTTCTATCCTTTTTAAGTATGTTCAGGCCCGCGTATAATGTCGCTAATATATCTCTGTGGCCCGTCAGGGGAAAAGAAAGGTTGAGTATGGCTGCTCTAGTGTATTTTGAAATCATACAACCTAAAAAAGCTTATCCCTAAAACAATTCTATGTTCTCACACTTTATTATTTACCTGAACTTTGTTTTTGTATGTAAAGTGGAATTTTGTAACCATATTTTAACTCATTTCCTGATATGTTATAATTACAACAATTATGTATACAGATGAGTTTCTGATGACAATTCAACGTTTTAATGTTTTTAGAACTTATATATAAATTAATACATTAATTTTAAGTCATTTTTTCAGTTAGTAGACAGCAGGTGAAAAATCGCCAAATATTCTGTATGGTTACAATTCTATATTAATTACAACACCAATGGAATTAGTTACGTACAAAGCCACTCTCGCCAAAAGAGGCCAATTGGCTATGAAACTCAACAGCAAAATATTTTAAACGCTAATATATATATACATAAATGTGTATGTATATATATAAGAAATAAAGAGCGTAATATTGTTTCTAAAAATATACTTTAATAAATTAATAGCTTAACAGTAATTAAATTATGATTATACATCGAGAAAACATTTTTAAAATCCTGAATATATAATTTAAATATTTTCTTTTCTTTACTGGTGCCATATCTTGAAAAGAAATAGTTCATAAATTATATATTTTTAAATAGATGACCTAGTCTCGCGCTTTCTACCAAGCATAAACCAAAACGGTGTATTTTCCATAATCGGGACCCACACCAAAATAACGCGTTGTACCGGAGTTTGTTTGGAACAACTTGAATTGCAGTCATGAAAGGAGGCGTGATGAAGAATTGAATAATTATAAAATTGAAAATTGAATACTTATAAAAGAGTCTTTTTATAAAACTATTTTTACTCTTATACTTTTGAATATTAAATTTAATAGAATAAAACATCGAAACAAGAATCACAATAACTTAATATACAAACGAAAGCACAAGTTACAATTTTCTTGATACTTTCATATTTTCTTTGTATACATAACAAAACAACAGATTATTATTATTTTTTTCATTTGCGCCATGCTCACTTGAAAATCAAATTTAATCTGCAAATGACAATTCAAATCTCTTGTTTGCATTCAAATTTTCAATAAACACGTATATTTCACTCCTCACGCCTCAAGTTCCTTTGTTCACTTTTGAAATTTCATTCAACAATAAATAAAAGAATGATCCTGATTGAAAATGATGAAACGCATAACACCGCATTACTTTTGTCTTTACACGCAGTTTCCATTCCGTGAATATTCCGCCTCAAAGCGAGCAACTACACAATATGCGGAAAAAATCCCCTCTTCTGTTACTCCCTTACATGCATTAATTAATTAAACAAATAAGTAAATACACATCTTAATTGAACCACCAAATCGTTATCCTGTTTTTCTCCTCTCCTGACTTTTCCATTACTGGAATGAAATTCAGTGAAGCGTTGATTAATTAATTATCTGTAATGTTTGAGATTTTTATAGGAAAAATGTTCGTATTGTAAGCCTTTTTGAGAGTATTTTTTTTTTCGCCCGAATGCTCGTTTTTGTCATACAACTCTCATAACAAGAAGGGGGTTGTCGTTCTGGAGGACTCTATTTTTCCTCAGGGAGTGTCATAATGGTCACAAAATGACAATTCTGTTGCCTTTTGAGTTTTCATGCGGTCCTGAATGTGAAGCAATTTAACTGGAGCATGAAGTTTTACGGTTATTTCTGGAGTTTGGTTATACGAGTATCATTCAGTGATTTTCCACATGTAAAATTATCCTCTAAGCAATTTAAGTCCGACTGGCATCAGAGAAGGGAGAAAAAGTTTTATAAATCAAGATGCATTAAGAGAAACTATACTTTTATTATTTAAGCAATAAATTTATTTATTTATAATTTTGTTTATTAGCTGCGCTACACTAGCAGCTTTTTGAAACTCATAGGGTAAACTAGTTTAAAAAAATGTGTAGAAATTATTTAAGCTATAAGTTTAGAAATCCTCATTTGATTGAACCATGTGTAAAAGTTTAGAAAGCACAAAGAGTTTAGATAACATTTATAAATAAAAATGTATGTCATAGTTCACAATAATTCAATATTACTATAAGGATATACAAAATTCATAATTGCATAAAATTTTATTTAAGTAGTATATGTAAATGTAAAGCAAAATGTAATAATAAAATTTGAAACTTTTATTTTACGAGCAATATTTTTAATTTTGTAATTTCGTTTAAAAATTTGTATAAAATTTCAAACGAGTGTAAAGTTTTACGGTTATTCGTGGAGTTTGGTTATATGAGTATCATTCGGTGATTTTCCACATGTAAAATTATCCTCTAAGCAATTTAAGTCCGACTGACATCAGAGAAGGGAGAAAAAGTTATATAAATCAAGACGCATTAAGAGAAACTATACTTTTATTATTTAAGCAATAAATTTATTTATTTATAATTTTGTTTATTAGTTTTCCTACATAAGCAGCTTTTTGAGACTCCTAGGATAAACTAGTTAAAAGAATAAATGGAGAGATTATTTAAGTAGAAGGTTTAGAAATCCTCATTTAATTGAACCAAAGTGAAAAGTTTACGAAAAATAAAAAGTTTTGTAATAAACACTTATAAATAAAAATGAATACCATAATTCACAATAATTACTATAAGGATATACCAAATTGATAATTGCATAAAATTTAATATAAATAGTATATGTAAATGTGAAGCAAAATGTAATAAGAAAATTTGAGGCTTTTATTATACAATTATACATTTATTATACTTCAAAATTATGTGTTGTTCTGAACTATCAAATTTTAAAAATTGAGTTTTTCCAAAACGTTTTCATAATTTTGGCTACTTGTGTATAATGTATGAATTGTTAATAAATAATTGGAAGTTAAATAAAAACTTACCTCATTTTTACAAATTAAAAGATGCTTTTACTAACTCTGTTATATAATCTTAAGAGGTTAATACTTTACACCAGTAAATTACCACGAATTCCTATATAACATACCCTTCTTCAGTTAAGATTTGAAAATACAATTTACAGAACAAAATAGAAACGGGATAGGTTTAAGGAGAAATAGCAAATACTCTAGAAAACCACAAAAAGGAGAATGTATCTTACAAATGTATAATTCTACTCTAAATTGTTAAAAGAGAAGGAAAGAAAACACTCTTGGAGAAACATCTTAATGAGTTAAGACGAGCCTAAAGCAAACCGTAATGTAAGACAAAGTGAAAGAAAGGCTGTGCTTAGAAAGTGTTCTTAGATTCTTTGAGAAAGAAAAATTTGCGGGAATGAAAACAATTATGAAGTTTTAGTGTAAGAATTTTTTACTACAAGTTGATTTTTGTTATGATTATTGTTTTTTTTACTCCAAGTTTATGTGCTGTTCTAAATAATATTTTAAATTTATGACTGTTTTTCTTAGAAGAAATGCTGAAATGAAATTCTTGAAAAAAATTCTACACTAAGGTCAAAAACACAAACAAATCTTACAAAGAATATATAGTTTTCTTCTGTAATGACAGTTGTGTGCAAAATACATACTTTACGTTAAATAAAGAAAACAACTAAAAATTCTAAATTTCTTAAAAATTAAATTGAAACTAACTTCTTGTAAACCTTGTGTTTAAAAAAAACAAAGGAATAAATTGAAAGATTGTTTTCTCAACCATTGCAATGCAGGTAAAAAACATATCTCTAACCTCCCCCCCACCCAATTAGTTTAACTCTGGCAACAGTGCTTACATCATTGAAGTACTGTTTTAATTGTCATGAGGAAAAGCTATAAAAAGATCTCTAAAATATGTTAAAATAACCAAAGAAAGTTTTTATCAGAATGCATAAAATTGCTTTAAAAAATTGTCAAACAAAATAACATGAAGATATGTTTTGGGCGGGTTTTTAATAATATAAGATTTTTAATTATGCTCAAAATGGTTTTTCAGTTCCCCGAGAAAGAAAAATTTGCAAGAATGAAAACAATTATAAAGTTTAATTGTAAATATTTTTCTCCGCGTTGATTTTTGTTATTCTAAATAACAGTTTTAATTTATGACTGTTTTTCTTCAAAGGAATGTAGATATGACGCGTTGAAAAAATTTCTGAAGAAAGGTCAAAAACAGAAACAAATCTAAAACAGAATATGTAGTTTTTTCCGTAATGTCAGTTGTATTGTCGCACAAAACATATACATTAAAGTTAATTTTTCTTTTAATTTTCTGTTGCAAAAATAGAAACAAATAAATTGAACTATTCTCTTATTGTCCTTAAAATGTAGTTAAAAAAACATCTTTCTATCGACGAACCTGGCCGTCTATGTTTGACAAAAATGTTTGGATCACAAAGTAATGTTTTAATTGCACTGAATAAAACTTTAAAATTATCTCTAAACTAGATTAAAATAACTAGAACAAGTTCTTGACAGAATATGCTTTAAATGGTTTTAAAAAATTGTAAAAAGTATTATCTTGAAGAAAAATGCTTTGACCTGATTTCTAATATTTAGTGGTTTTTATTTTGTTCGGAATTGTTTTTCAGCCACCCAAGAAAAAAAAAAATATGCAGGAATAAAAACAATTAGGAAATATTTTTCTTCAAATTGAATTTTTTTAATTGTGAATAATATTTTTAATTTATGACTATTTTTCTTCAGTGGAATTTAGAAGTTAAAATGAATTTTTTTTGCTCGGCACTATCAAAAATAGTAACAAATTTGAGAGTATTTTATTTAACCTTGAATCACAGAAAATAAAAACTCAGGATTTAAAAAAAAAATGTCAGAAATTTTACATATTATTTAAATGATTGTTTTTCAATTTATGTCTTAAAAATATAAATTGATAAATTAGCAGACGGTTGTCTATGATAGTCGTCTACATTCTAACTACATTCAAACTTTTGCAAAAATGCACGAACCATTAAGTAATATTTAGATTTTGTTGGGGAAAACCATAAAAGGATCTTAAAAAAAATCCAGGATATGTTTTTATTAGAATATGCATAAGATTATTTTAAAAACTTGAAAATATATCGTCTTGTAGATATATTTTGCAGTATTGTTAATAATATGAAAATTGTATTTAAATAAAATTCTGACATGTTATTTATTTGTTTTCTACTTAATTTAGTACTAAAATGACTACTTAAAACAAATTTATTTTTGAATAAACACCACATAATTTTTAATGTATTGTATCTCATAATTAGTACGATGGCAAAAAGAAATATATCGATTCACATCCATGCGACACTTACTGAATTCAGGAAAAAAAAAATCAGTTCATAAGTTTGTAAATTATATATATATATATATATATATATATATATATATATATATATATATATATATATATATATATATATATATATATATATATATATATATATATATATATTGTTAAATATAAATAGTTTAAATCAACAGAATCTTGGTGAAGCACTCAATGAAATTTTAAAATATGTTTTTAAATTATTATTGTTAATACTTTTTATTTATTCATTTATTTATTTCTTAGTATTAGGCTTTTTTTACAAAATTGCACACAAGACTGAACCAGACTAACCATTATATAAAAGTAATTACTTATTTTCAGACTCTTTTGACTAGTTACATTAGTTTTGGCGTTATTATAAATTTTGATTTTCCAATTAAATTTCTTCAAAACATCTTTATAATAAAACAGTGGTAGATTTATATGTGGGAGGAGAATATTTTTTTCTGAAATCCCTGTTTCAAATGCTGCCCAAAGCAAAAAAAAAAAAAAAAAAAAAAAAAAAAAAAACATAGTTTTAGTTTTCACATTCTACGGGTATCGTATAGATGAGACCTTTCACTGCTATGTCCATGGTTTTCTTACAAAACTCCTTTTCATACATTTGCCTTTCTATTCAACTCTATTTTATGTTTTACTGAAAATCCTTTACATACTTTCTTTTCAGAAAATAATATATTCTTGTGTCTATACGAATCTTCTCATTTATTTATATTTTTATCGACAACAATGTCTTTGTGTGTCTGCTAGATGTTCTGAAAACTACATCTAATTGATGTGCTGTGGTACTTAAATACATTCTTAAATATATTATGAGTAGCATAACTTATAAGTATAATGTATATCTAATATACGGAACTTCGGCATAAATTAATAGTTAATCAACTTGAATTAAGTATTTGACTATCTAAAACTGATTTTTTATTTGAACTGTTACTAATTTGTCATTCAATTTCATCATTTTTAAACCATGTAAAATATGACGAAAAATAAATTTGTTTATCAATACAACGAAACTATAAAAATAAAAATTACTCTGCGAACAATGCACTATAACCCCACAAGGAATTTTATAATTAATTTTTATAACATGAAAATTCTAACTTCTATCAAAGTGATACATTAATGCAAAGTAACATGACAAAAACAACTTTTCATAAACTCTTCTATAAAAAAAATTTAAAACTATTCATATACAAGACACTTTTCTTCAAAAGATTAATTAGCAAGATTAGTTTAAACCACTAACGATAACAAAAAGTTAAAAAATTATGTTATCCAGAAAAATACATCATTAACTTATTAAAAGATTAAAAGGCTAAAGAGGGGAATATTCTTAAATTTTACAAAATAGGGCTATACAATAAAGAGAGCGGTGAATGACATCCTGAAGTTCCCTTCAGATCAAAAGAAAAAAAAATCCTTTATTTTAACACCCGAAAAAAAAGAAGTAAAATTAATAAAATACCTCAGTAAAAATCAATTAATAAATACCCCAGGGGGAATAAAATTAATGTCAAAATTGTCTCATCGAAAAATCAATAGAGTTGTTAGGCTTAAGTGGGGCTTTTGTAATCTTTGATAATGTGGTTTTAAAAACATTAACACTTAATTTTGAAGTATTTCTTACCCACTGAAAAATTTTAAAATATTAGAAACGAAGATAAAACGACTCTTATCTTTAAAAGGCTTTTTTGAAACAAAAGAATTTAGAAGATTACAAATTTTGAGATTCGAGACAGATGAAATTGAAATACTAAGCTTTACAAAAAGTCATGAAATTTTTCTTCTTAAATTTTGTATGTTACTACAGTATATCATAATGTTTTAAAAATTCATTTGATATCAGCTAAGAAGTTTAATGATATGAAATAATTCAAAGAAACTTAAGATGCAGCAAGGGATGATTTTAATTAGTATTAAGATGCTAAAGAGAAAGTATTATAAATATATAAAAAAATCAGTTTATTTTTTATTTATATTTTTAGAAAGATATTCTGTTCATATGTCTTTATAAATACGCATATTATTGTAGATAAACAGTATTCATTTCATTATTGTAGCTAAAAAGCATGTAAGAGTACTTTTATATATAATTATTAGAGTTAAAATAATAGTAAAAAAAGAACTGAACATAGTTTTGATAACAAATTTATTGGGTGACCAAAAAGTAATTTATAAACTACATTAAATAAACTTAATAAACTTAAATTAACTCTTTAAGATTTTAAAGATATCTGAGACCTAATCCCTCTCAAACTGGATTTAAACTAGACCATGAATAGATTGAAAGGAACAAGATCTTGTGAAGTGATAACACATATCTCAGTAATTGCTACAGTAATAAATCAATGACGAAGTAATCAGCTGAAAAGGTTAACAATCTTCATTTAATATGATAGTGTATTGCAATATTCATAAAGACTCTCTCAAGGCCTTTGAAAAACTGTGTGAGCAAATATTTGTCTCTTAATTTAACCCGCACAAACATCACTTTTATTTTTTTATGGAATATTCTAATTACGATACATGTTTTATGAAATGTCAAAGCTTTTTTTTCCATAATAACAGTTAACATGAATTGATGTATATATGTACGAACATTTGAAAAAAAAGTATGGATATATTTCTACCTTAATGCAATAAAACAAAACAAACGGAACTAATTACCCATTAGTGACTTTTTTCTTAAAATCACCATCTGCAAGGTGCTTACACTCCTCAGAATTTCCAAGTAGGACGAAACCACTTTTTAGATTAGAAATTTTCTATTTAATTTCTATAAATCGCGGATTCGTAATCTCCTTATTTTATCACAGATTTTGTATTTTTTTTTTTTTTTTTTTTTTTTTTTGTGATTAAATAAGGCGAAAATTTCTATTAAAATTATAGAACAGCAATATTCACCCTACATCTGATGCTTTCAAAAAGTTTTCAATTACTTCTCTTTAAAATTAAGGGTTTTTCTTTTTGAGTTATCTAATTTATTATGTCATACATGCTAAAGTAACAGGGTTTGTACCAGGGTTTACTTTGAATATCACTATATCCTAAATGTACATTTCGCTTTGTTTAAATGTAAATTTCTGCTATTTAAGACAAAACTTATTCTCCGGAAATAGTGGCATTCAAAAATACGTACCCGTACGAACTTTGCTTAATGTATAAGCTTAACAATTTCACGGTAAGTATAACCTGATATACGCGCAACGATATGTTTTTAAATGTCTTTACACATTGTTGTTTTTGCAGTATAATATTAAAAAAATAGTTGGTTTAAACCCTTAACAGTTTCGTTTTTTAACACAATAAACTAAAAATAGGGACAAAACATAACTTTTTTCGTATTAAAATATTTGCGTTATCAAATCGAAAAATGTCTGCCAATTATTAAAGTGAAGTTTGCAGTTAAAAATTAGTGGTATCGAAACTTTTAGTAAGGAAGCAAGTAAACTTTCCTTGCTGGAGTGGTGTTTGAGCAAAACTGTTAAGTGGTTAATAATACAGGAATAAAATTTACTCTAATTAACTAATTTCCGCTAAAAAACATCATCAGTTGATTCCAATAATTTTTCAGTCAAACCATTTTTAAATCACGATTATTGAATATTTTAACTTCCGATATCGCATGTTTTCAACTGTTCAAACTTTCACTGTATGTATGTTTTACTATACCTGCAAAGGTATGGAAATTATATTCCTACATACCGTTCCATCTTCAGCATAATATTAAAGAAAAAAAATGTATTAATCAGCAGTCTTTCTTTTATGAAAAGAATCAATTCGCGGATAGAAATATCCTTATTTACGACTTGGGACTACCAATCATGTAATAGAATATTTTCTAATTTTCTATGCTTTTCAACTCAGCTTAGGGATACTAAACTGCCCTTACTTTGTTCTCGGATTTCGCTTTCTAATTAATCGACATCCGGACGCCTGTTACTCGATTTAATGAAGTTGAGGGTTTGAGGTCTCTTTCACCTATACCCAATGCATCGGGAGGGTTGTAACATCTCTTCGCCTGCTTGTTGTAAATTTGAGCGAAGGGGACTGTGGAAAGTAATTAGAATGTTATTGATTGGAGGCTTATATGAGACTCAAATAGCCCCTCTGAGGTTTGTCCTCGACCATACGGAGTAACAGAAATGTAATTGTGAAACAGGAACATCCCGCTAAGTAAAATACTTAGTTAAATGCTATGTCAAAGCTAACGTTGATGAAGTATTTTCAAGAAAGTAAAACGTAATTTATTATCGATTCGATGAAAAGAGCGTAGTTAGAAAGTTCATTTATTGAAAAATTTGTTTCGTTACATGTTATTGAGATACACAAACGCGCCTGAAGTTATATAGTAGATAAAGTTGCATAGTACATAAAGTTTATAGGGTAGCGAAATGTTTACTTTTATTGTACTTTTATTAAAAATTATAGTAAATAACAGGACAGTTATGAAAGATCTAAGAGTAGAAGAACCACAAAATTTCTCCAAATTAAGTTTCGAAAAAATCGTGCAAGTTACAATCAAAATTATAGCTATTTTTAAGGAATTTCTGAATCAGGTTATCCATATTCTAAGTAGTTGGTACCGAGCACGAATACGAGGGGAGGTCCCATTGTCTTTGATGTTCTCATTATTTTCCTGATTTTTTTGGAGTAAAAACTAAATTATCTTCAATACAGAATATATAATATTTCTCAAAGACATTTCTGACTATATCATTTCAAAAAACAGTCACTTTTGTATTGTATTATTATTTTCTTAATATATTAAATTTAATAAACAATTGTAAAGTCTCATAATGGATTTTAATCAATCCAATAAAAGAATAAAGATTCGCATTTTTCTGGAATTGGTTTGATTAAGATATCTTCCTAAGGTTGCCCACAGATACAAAGGCGTTCTAATATTTCTTATCCTTTTATATAATCATCTTACCTAGTATAACTAGAATATAGTGTAACTATTTTGAGTATTTAATCAGATGCTTCTACTATATATAGTGCATAATCTCAATTTCGTGCTCTAAACACCGAAGTACATGCAAATTCTCCACAGAGTATCTCCAGCTATTGTACTAATCAGTGTCTTCGAGTTCCACAGCCAGCGCACGCATTGCCCACTCCTTGAGCTAAACAAGGCGTACTGTAGCTTCAGTTGTTTACGCTTTCGGTTACTGGTGCATGTGGAGTTATATTCTAGTGATTAAAGCAATACGTGAGTTGTAGTACCGTCTATTATGAGATAATAATCTGTGTAGATGAGTGGAAGACGCTGATAATAGATGGGGCATGCACATGGCATTAGAAATGTGTTAGCCTACAATTGTACCAATTTGTTACAGTGGAAACATGGACCGACAATAATAATATTATATTAAGGAAGTATAAGACAAAACATGTTTCAAAGAAACAATTTTTTAATTTTAATGTTGGAAAATAGAGTGATATATACTATTTATTCCTAAGCAATGTAATCTATACAATTCAGTTCTCAGTTAAAAACGTATCTTTTCGGTCACACATGTAAACAGAATAATATACTACAATCTTCTCTTTGTCTAAAATGGGTGTTTGATAAATTTTGATACTATTGATAAATATAATGTTCAGGGCTAGAGGTATGAAAATTTTTTAGTTCACTCGTACCATTCAAAATAAGTATTTCTTTAAAAACAGTAGTACTAAAAAAAAAAAAAAAAAAAAAAAAAAAAAAAAAAAAAAAAAAGTAAAGATAATAATAATATTTTTCAAAATTTAGCGTGAAAATATCTTTATTTTATTTATGTTATAAATAATTTCAAAGGCTAAAAAATTTGTAGAAATATTATAAATTCAATTGGGTATTAATATATATATATATATATATATATATATATATATATAATTAATCAATAAATTTTACTACCAGAAAAAAATGAAATTTTATAAAATAAAAAAAGAATCAACATTTAGGTGAATAAATTAAAAGGTCTAATAAAATTTTGTTATTATTATTAGTTCATGTTTAAGAATCATAATATAAGGGAATAACTGAATCGGGGCAAATTTGTAAATCATGTGGAAAACTGCACAAAACAAATGAAAATAGCTAGTTAATTGCATAATATTACTTATCTTTTTTTTTGTAATTTACATAACATTTAGATTAAATGAATTAATAATTATATATTTAAATTAAAAGAAATGAAATATAAGCTATTTGTAATAAATAAATTAACATAGAAAAATAATATTATTGTAGTATTTAACTATGAATTTAATACTGATTTATTGATAAAATTAATATTTAGATGAAGTTAGATAAATAACAGATAGTTAAATTAAAAAAAAAAAAAAACAAGTAAAAGAGCTTATTTTAAGGCTAAAAAAATTTAAAGTGAATACCATATGTTGAAGTAATGTCGTAAGAAGTTCAATCAGTAACTTCTATAACATCTTCAACAATTATATCATATTTCTTAATGTCAGTTCCCACATAATGAATTCTTTTACGCGACAGTTTCGTTTAATTAAAATGCCCAAGTCATTAGACTGAAATAAAGTTTGCGACGAAATCCTATTAGCGAAATCTTGACTAATGAATGTGTCTTTGAACTACTTATATTGAAACAAAATTCCACAAAGTGCCACTCTCAACGTCTTCAAACCTCGAATTAATTTGCGAATCAGATATGAATCTGATCTTTTTGAAAGACTTTGGAGCGTGCGTTTGTGTAATTTCTACAAGAGTGCGTAAAATAAGTCCTAAGAACCCTTTCTTCCATTCTTTCTGCGCCCGCGAAAAGTAATTTACTTCTGTAAAAGTTTAATTGAATATTCTCGCATTTCGAAACAACTAATAAGTGCCATCGAGTCCAAATCTCTCTCTCCGAAATGTGCAAGATTTCACTCCTAACAACCAATAGTTTCAAACTTTTACGTCCGCGAACACCACCATGTTTCTTTCAAGTGACTCTCACCCCACCCTGGTTGTAAATACTCAGAAAATAATATCGAATATTCCAACGCTCCAACTTTGACTCTGTTCCTTCCACTTGACCACGCAGCCAGTATTTGAAGGAGACGAGCGGGAAGGTACCTGGAGATTCTAATCAGTTTGGAAGCTAATCGTATCCCCGTATCACTAATGAACTGGTTTATTCTGTCAGTAAGCCTTTGAATAGAGACTGGCGTAAGATATGCTGACGCGTGCACCTTGCAGGAGATTGCTCCGGGCTCACTAAAGATGCCACTGTCGTATAAATGTTCATTCTATCTGTGTATGTATCTGTTCAAAAGATATATTGAAGCATTGATCTGAAATTAATTTTGCTCCATATTGCTGCATAAACAGAAAATTCAACTATTAAGGGCTTCATATAAAAGGTCTCAACGACCAATAGAAGCGAAATTAACGATGCTACAGAATTTTTAACGATATTCTGTCAGTTAAGGCGTCTTTTCTCCGCAGTCAGTTATAGATAACAAGTCATTTACGTGTAAAAATATGAATATAGTAAGTATCATGCCGTTAAACAACAACATCATCTTAATTCTAGCAAATTTAAAAGTTAAAAAAAATCGATAGAAATGATTACTGTAAACATGAAATAAGAGAAAGGGGAGGAATAATAACAAAATAGAAATAAGTGCCTTTGAATGAATATCATGAGTGCGGATGCATTTATTGTAAAAGGAATTCATTCATACAGGTAGTCAAAGCGAAGATATTCCGTTAGAATTGTTAAGTAATAAATTAGAAAATTATGAGATGCGAAAAAGTATCGTTCAATGGATACTGGATGTGTGCTTATGTTTATTGTAAACGAAAATTTTTAATGCTATATGTGTTTCTGTGTGAGTAAAGAATGCTTGTAAAATCCATTTATGTTTGTCGATTAAGACAGGAAATTGCCTGAAAATTATTCAGTAGTATAATTAAAATATTAATAGCTGACCCACCCGGCGTTGCCCGGGCAGACTGTCGTTAAAAAATATATCAGTGGAGTGGACTTTAAAAAAAAGACTGAATAATATTTATTTATACTAAAACATTGTAAAAAAAAAATTAAATTAAAGCTAAAATTTCAACAGTATAACAGTTACGTTTAAAATATGAAACAGTCAGGGAAAGTTATTACACTTATTTTTCCCTTTTTACTAAAAATCCCTTTTTAAAAATCATTGCTTTGTTTACATTTTAAATTTTATATTACCAATTGTATTTTTTAAATTATAAATATTAAATGCTTACAAAAATAAATATTTCAAATGAAAATGTATAAAAATATAGCTATTTAATTGTTAATGTTGACAAATTATAATTACAATTTATTTGCATCATTGTTTGTTTCGTTTTTATTCCTGTAGATGGCAGCACCAAACAGGTAAATGTAAAAAAATCCTGGCCTAAATACTGCCAAAGAACTTTTACACAATAATCAATGAGATGAAAATTTCGTTCGGGCGTTGCCATCAAACAATTAACAAATAATCGCGATTTCTGTGCCACGTTCGATAACATAATATATATATAGATATTATTGAATGATATTTGGACAATGAGTCAATTTTGATATCTTAAAAGCTTTATTGTCGTTGACAGAAAGAAAAACAATACATGTAATATATTAAAATGCAAAGAATTTTCGTGATATTACAACTCGAAGATTCTTATAATTAAAATTTTACCATTACTCATAATTTTATCATAATTTTTAAACCTTCTTTAATAAAATATTATTTTAATCCTCATCCCCCCCCCCCCCCCTTCTCGTTTAATAAATTGACTCTTTTCCAGAAAATATACAATTTTTCACACGCTATTTTTATTGTTTATGAGGTGTGAACATTAATGAAAAACTTGCTTAATAAAGTGTCGAAAGAAAAAACACACAGAGTTTAAAAAATGTCGAAATATAGATTATAAATTATATACTGTAATAATAAGGCAAGAAAGATAAATATAAAATAGCAGACTTAATAGAAGCCTTAAATTGTCGTAAGTGAACAACATCAATTTAGTACGCTATTTTTTCCAAATATCTTTGGAAGGAAGAAACTAATAAATTAACTATGGATTTAACTATGAATTTCATTATAATTTTTATCTCTAAAATATTTGCTATTTTTTCCTTCTTGATACAAATGTTGATTATTAATTTAAAAGAATAAATATTAAAATTAAAGTATAATCAGGTAATTTACAACAATTTTCAGACTGTCTGCTTTATTTCTAATTAATACTGAAATTTCTGCAAATTTCATTATAATTTTTAGCTCCAAAATTTTTTATAATTTTTTTCTTCTCGATACAAACTTTAATTATTAATTTAAAAGAATCAAAATAAAATTTATAAATTAAAAGAATTAAAATTAAAGTATAATAATGTAATTTATATCAAATTTAGTTCTGAAATATTTCAATACTGAAATTTTTAATTAATTTTAAATGTTGATACTTTAAGAAGAGTGTTTGTTTTATTTCTCCTTAACATCGAAAAATCTTGTTAGCATTGAAACATTTAGTTAATATTGGAATTTTTGCGAATTTCATTATAATTTTTATCTGAAAATGAAAAAAAAAAAAGTTTTCCTTCTTGATACAAACCTTGATTATTAATTTAAAACACTAAATATTAAAATTAAAATATAATCATGTAAATTATATCAAATTTAGTTCCGAAATATTTTAATACTTAAATTTTAAATGACCTCAAAATAATAAATAAATAAATAAATAAATAAACTAGGCGTTGGGGGACACCGTAATACTTACCCATCATGGAGATGCATAGTATAAAACATAACTTCAAAAATCATAATCATATTAACTAGCGGTTTACTGCGTCGGATTAAGCTTCTCCTTTCCAATTAAAATGTATCTTTGAATTCAAATTTGAATGAAATACAGTGTCATGAAAAATCGAAGAGTGTGGAAATTTGATTACAAGTATCTCGGCAAGTAATTATCCGATCAACGTTATTCTTTATGCAAAATTTATGTTTTTTTTATTAACTTTTATATTCACTCTTTAAAATAAACAATTTCGAAAATTTTTAGATACCTTTTATCAGAAAGAATACTTCGAGAGTCCGAAAAAAATAGTTTCGGATAATCAAGGTTACAGAAATTCAATAGGATTCTTCTAATTATTACATAGTAAATACATTCCAAATTTCAAATCTCTATCTCAATTTGTTCGGGAGATAGAGCACTTACAGACACACACACAGACAGACGGATAGTAATTTTTTTTGTTTCTAAAAATATGTTTTTCGGAATCTCTAGTGTCTGAAACGTTTAAATCTGTCATTTTTTTTTCGATTTTTAAAACGATTACAAGATTTACCCTATACTACGTATTATGGGTAATTAATAAATAAAAATAAATATTAGAATATCTCCATGAATTTCTTCCTCATGAATTGCACTCCATGAATATCCATCAATTCGTGAATGACACGTGAAATTCATGGAGACCGTCTCAGTATTGGATAAGGCAAACAGTGGACGATAAAGCGTTTCATCGACGATTATAGCCTTGACGCACTACAATAGTGCACATATAGAAGTTTATTAATTGATCAAGAAAAAATGCAATATCTACTCCTAAAACTGCACTACTTTCCATATACGTATCTGTTCATTGGTGTTTGTAATAAAAGGTTGAAATTGTAAAGATGCTTTGTAAACTACCCTGTATTATAATTGAATTCAGATAATCTTGTAAATGAAAATCTTACGTTTGGTTCAAATGATAGAAATAAAGTGAAAGCTTCAAATTTCCCAGACGTGCAACAATTTCGTAACAATGCATTGTATATGCACTCCATTTTCATTGAAATATAGAATCTCACAATACGCTGCATTCGGCAGAACTCATCTGTCGCAATTTGGGGTTAATGGTGCATTCTGATATATGTTTAGTAATGAGCAATCAAACAATGTCCGAGTAGTATGCAATGTATTTCTCCGTGATTAGATTTCGTTGTTGACCACTCGAAACGCGTCAACATTTAGTTACATCTCATGATAGCCTTTATAGTTAGTTCTACACTTTAAAGTGTAGTTTGATTAAAGGATGAACGAATCGTATTAACCACTTTATCGGAAGAAAAGTAAGTAAGAAAAGAAGTTAATGAACTGAATGAATTTTAATTAATAATCTACCTAAATACTTCTAGAGAACACGAAGGAAAGAACCTTACTAAGTTTTAAATTGAAACGTTTATTCTTATTTCTGATTTTATCTTATTATTTTAAAGCTCCATGCTAATTATTATAAATATATAATTGTAAACTAAGAATGGTATGAATTTTTTTTCTGAATTGCATAGCCAACATTATTTATACTATCTGTAAAAATATAAATTATTCTATTTTGTTTTTACAAAAACATGTTGTATTTATAAATTAAACCGAACTTTATCAAATTTTATTAGATAGATAATTAATAATCTGTAAAAGATAATTATTTTACAAAATATTAACGTTTTATATAGTTTTAAATTGCTATATTCTTGACCAAACTATATCATCTTGGCACAATAATAATAATAATAATAATATTTCAAATATTTAGATTATCTAATATCAATTATTCCATAAAGAGGAAAACCCAATTTTTTAACTATTCAAAATTTTCATTTAATCTTTCTTTTCAAAGGATAAATAATTTCTATTAACTATATTTATCATTATATTTATATAATAAGATTGGTAGTAATAAGGAGATTTTCGAACTTTGTTAAGTTTATTCTAGCTGTTGCTTGATATTAAGTTCATGGCAACAAATTAAAACTCATCAATAAATAAATTAAATAATATAAATAAAACACAAACTTAACAAAACATGCAATCGAACAACGCTCTTAAACTACTAAAATTATCAGAATAAAAAAAAAGCGGCTGTAAGTAGTGAAATTTTTGGCGAATTTTTTGGATATCAACTCCTGACATGCGGCCAATAAGGTATCTGCAGGTTATATGGCCACCCTAAAGTTAAAAATATTTAAACGGTAATAGTAACTGGTTTTAAATATATATATACATTGTATAACAAAGAAGACACTTTTTAGCACTGGGAAAAAAACTTAATATTTAAACTAACCAAAATTTGTACTTGTAGCAGTTTGTTTTTAAAAAAAATGCGAGTTGATGAATTTAAATGGCCACATGCAGGTAAAAAGCCCATAGGTAAAATAAAATAAAAGGTTGATATTAAACGTTAAAAAAACCATTATTAGAAAAATACATTTATTTGAAAAATTATAAAACTAAAACAAAAAATAACCATGAACAAAATTTTGAAAAAATTTGAAGCAATTTAAAGAAAATCTAAGGTAATTTTTTTTTAATTTTCTTTTAACCACACATGCACCCAAATATAATTTTTTTTGTATTTTTACTGGTAAATCCGACACATTCCTCGCGCCATAATTACGACAAAGAACAAATAATCTCATATCTATAGCTTTTCCACCTGCCTGGCCATATTGCAAACAATAAACAAGTTCATAAAAGTGATCGTTATTCTGTCGGCACACTCCGATATTGAAAATCGTTTATGCAGTTAAAAAGAGCATTAAACAAGCTAAAATATCACGTATACAAATAATCATAAACACTTTGTTCAAATAAGATAAATAACAAACCTGACAGAGATAAATTTATAACATGCCAGCATAACTAACAGCAAAACAACGATGTCTGCTCTCTCGTGCACGTGGTCCGAGAATGCGTCCAAAACGGGGATGAACCAACTCGTCTGACTCACCGCGACTGGATTAAAGTGCCATTTTTTTACTCACTCAAACTAACAACAGTATTACAGGTTGGCCATATTAACTGCATTTGCCATATGACTATCAGATACCATACAAAAGTAAGGCTTTTAAAAATTTTGAAAAGTTTTTTTTATACATTATTGATATTGTTCATATAAAAAATGCTATTTGGTGTTGCTAGTGTAGGATCTAATACAATATACTAAATGTAAAAAATCTATTACAGTTTTGAATAATAATAAAAAATAATAAAATATTTTCACCAATGTTCTGTAACTGAGGAAGCCCGGGTTAGATCCTGTAGTATTTTATGAATGTAAAAATACTTTAATACTCAAGAAATATTTATATATAATGCATACTGATTCCATTTAATTCTACGAGAAAACGGAGATACTGATAACATTATTTTAGTTTTTTTGCATAATTTTATGTTATCATATCTTTAAGTACTTATAAAATATTTCTTAAGCTTTTCTCTAAATTATCTTTCATCAAAATCTACATTTAAAAGAAATATCTAAAAATTAAATCAACCGGCTGTTCTCCCCCAACCATCTAGCTCTCAACATCTCTTTAGAAACCTTTGAATAACCCCTAAGGGACCCAAAGTTACTGTTGATAATGAGTTTTCTAATATAGTAGAGGGGAAAAAACAGAATGACTGCATTCAAATAATTATCAATAAATATTTTTAAAAATGATTTTGCATATAAAAAGAGAAATAAAATGAGAATTTGGAGATTTGCGTAACGTATTATACTAAGCTATGCCATACAAAATTAAATAAAATATTCTTTCGGTAATCATCAAATATCGCCCCATTCAACCACGGATCATGGTTGGATGGGACATGTTTAGTGGTTTAGAATTTATAATTTCTAAACTAATACAGTTGGAGAATTTGCATTGCCATTAATGATGGATAAGAAAATACTCTATCATAATTGCTAAAGTATGTATTTATTTGTAAACTCAGTAATTTTTGAGCAACACAAGAAAAATTAAAAATGTCTCATCCATACCTACTCTCTCTTATAAAATTTACGTTTTTAGAAAGCAATACAAGAAATTATTTCTTGCCAAGAATATACGTTTTATTGCTTCTCAAAATACCTGCAGTTCAATGCATTTTTGCATTCGAATAAATCAATCATCAAAACATGTATGCCACTCTGAAAGTGGTATTGCAGAAACATGGCATTTGTAAGCTTCAACGGCTTCTTCCGAGTTGTTAAAACGTCGACCACGCATATTATTTTTTATGAACTGAAATAAAAAAATAATCATTAGGTGCTAAGTCCGGTGAATACGGGCAATGAGTCATCAATTCGATTTTTTCACGCTTCAAATAATCCATAGTTAGCGAAACAGTGTGTGAGCTGGCGTTGTCTTGGTGCAGAATGATGCGACGCACAGTGGAATAGTTGATGCACAATCCTGGCCAAAAGGGCAGAAAATTTAATTTGCTCAACAATTGTAAAAAGCATATTTTTTAATAGCTGAATAACTGGTGTGTCGATCTATGTCTATTTCAGGAGTATTAGTCATATCCAGCGGCTCCTAGTCTGTTGAAGTAAAAGTTTTTTTTTTTTTTTTCTGTATGTGTATGCGTGTGTGTGAATGAGAGAAGAGAGCTTTTTTGTTATGTTTCAGCCTTGTTATTGTGTGTAAATGTATACTACTTTGACATGTGCATTTAAATAATTTTACTTTTCACATAATAAAAAATAACTAAAATTGAAAATGGGTTATTTTTAAGCATTTTTAAATCTAATTTATTGAAATATATTTCATGAAATTTATTATCTAATATATTCAAAGCTTTTTAAAGCTATGTCGGGGTTTGTCGGTTGAATTATAATCGCATTGGTTATAGTTTTGAAGGCAATTTAAAAAATATGTATTTTCCGCATATTGTTGCCATTTTTAGATATCAATGTTTTTTGGGAGGACTGTAAATCTATTAAAAGCACTCAAAAATCGGCATGTCTGTATTATAGAGACTCAACTTTGCTAAATATTAAATACAAGTAATATATATATATATATTATATACATTTTTTATATAAATAATTAAATATTTATGTGTAGCAAAATTAACCAGATTTAATTAAGCATTACTTGTAAATAAAACAAGCCTATCAACAATTACTTTCCTTTATAAACGATAAACAATTAAGTAAACGTTGTCTTAGCTATTTATTTTTTAAATAAATGCATACATTTATATATGTATAACATTAATGAAGTGTATTTACTAATAGTAAGTCGACAGCAATGGTTTTAACTTGAAAACACATGAAAATAATTTTAGCTATGATTTTGCCTCAGATACTCCACTGTGCGACGTTTTTATTTTATTTTAGTTCAGCATGTACTTTTAGCAAACAAATTGTGATACACCCAGGACCATTGACTGTTTTACGATCGTCCAAAGGAACAGTTGCAATATAGCCAGATTTACCAAAAACGCAGCAATCATATTTTCTGAAGCACTCCTTGCACAAACAACTTTTGTCAGTCTAGGGTTATCTGGAAACATCCAAACAATCGATTGTTGTTTTGTTTCGGGTTAATAGGAATAAATCCACGTTGCGTCACACGTTACGATGTCGTACACATGTTTTGAGGCACCAGTGTTGATTTTCTTTTAGATTTTCCTGGAACCATATACAAGCGTTCTTTTCAGCTTGAGATAAATTGTAAGCGATCCATGGCGAACACAACTTTTTCACTTTGAAATGATCATGTAAAATTGAATGCCCGCTGGACCTTGAAATGCTCAAAGATGCTTCTATTTTATCATATGTCACATGACGATCAGAAGTGATTAGTTTTCTCACAGCATCAATGTTTTCGGGAGTCGCAGTACTCCTTTGTCGACCCTGCCAAACATCGTCACTAAGATTCTTACAACCACCGGAAAATTTATTAAACCAGTTGTAAATAGCCTTAGATGGTGCTTCGTCACCAAACGTCGATTTCATTCTATCGCTACACTGTTTCTCTGTCTTGTCGAAAGTCCTAAAAAAAAAATAATCATGACTCCCCTTCGACATAACTCAATAATTATTTAGTTCTTCTGATTTTCGAAAATCACAGTAAATAGAATTTCACAGCTTTTGATGTTCTGTAAACGCATACATTAACGTTACTGTTCGAATTTTGATAAAAATCGTCTGCGCCGAAAGCAGCTGTTTTTTCGTTGCCAAACTCTAAAATCTTAAGTACTGGCCCTCGTATTTTTATTCCATCACAAAGTACGAGTGAATGGTCACAGATTGTGTCATAAGATTGTTATGACTGATTTTCAGAACAACTGCATCAACATTATGCTGTGTATTTTTTTTTTTTTTTTTTTTTTTTTTTTTTTACAGAAGATTGAAGCTTATAAAGTTGAGTTTTAAAGTGTTTTGTTTTTCTTTTAAAAATATTTTTATGAGTTAAAAAGTGCGTACAAATGATTTAAATCATAAAATTTTAAATACTTTAATATGAATTAGGAAAATAACAAAAACAATTTTATAGCTGGCTAATTCCATGCTTGTATGTAGTGTCAGTAACAGAGATGTAAATGACTGCGGTGTTTGCTTACCAGTATTATAGTAAAGGTAAATCTGACTTATTCAATCCGTTATATCTACAATTACAGCGAGGATTTTTTTTTTAAATACCGGTGCCCAAGAACAATAAACTTTTGCGGCTATGTGACTTACACTACATTCATGCATGGAATTAGCCAGCTATGAATCCATTATTAATTAATTTTAACACTTAATTTTAAAAATAGATTTTTTGTTGTTGTTTCTGGCATTCCAGACAATAAAATGTAAACATGCTATTTTATTTAAATTACTAATTTAAAAATATTTTGCATTTAAGGGTTAAAAATACTTGATCAAAGATGCGTCATGAACATATTCAATTTATTTCTAAACTGAAATAAAAATCTATATCCCTCAAAATAGTCAATTAATTAAATATATATGTATATATATGTGTTACGGTCAATATGATTAATCCGGTTATTATTAATAATGACCGCAGTTTTTATTAATAATAACCGGCTATTATGTCCGGTCATTATTAAGAATAACCGGTTATTATTAATAATGACCGGATTAATCATATTGACCGTAACATATATATATTTAAGAAGAAGAAAGACCGAAAACTGGGGAAATCTTACAATAAAAATGCTTTATTTTAAAGCTATACAATAGAAAATTAAATAAAGCACTCTTTTCATATATAGTACATACTTCATTTGTTTTCTTTTTTTCAAACAGAGATTTCAAGACCAAATCAAAGTTGAGTTCAGAACATATTTCTCTTCTTTATGGCACCAAAGAGATAAAAAAATATTCTTTATCATTCTCTATTCTTAAATTTTGTTTTATTTCAAAACGTGAAACGGTCTTCGTGTCGTATTTACGTCATATTCTTTTAGAGTTATTTTCGGTTTTATTCATGTCGACTCAGTTTAGAGAATGCTATTGTGAAATATTTCAACCTTTTCAATTCGACAGAAGATTTAGTGGCTTTCTTCGCCTTGCCCACACAATTCAGACAGTTTTTGATCATAAATATGCTTTACTGTTACTGTAATTTCATCCACAAATGTATCTCGTTGATGCATGAATGAGGTTTCACGGCGTTAGCATTCGACACTACATTTATCAATTCGGTATATTTAAGGTGGAGTAAAACATATTAAGCTGTTTTGTTCGTATTATGTATAGTTATGGATGTCAGATGAAAATATTAAATAAAAAATTCAGAAATAATTGTGCATGTTCTAAATAGAGTAGTATATAAATTAATTACTAATTAATAAATGAATTGATGCATGAATGAGGTTTCACGGCGTTAGCATTCGACACTACATTTATCAATTCGGTATATTTAAAGTGGAGTAAAACATATTAAGCTGTTTTGTTCGTATTATGAATAGTTATGGATGTAGATGAAAAATATTAAATAAAAAATTCAGAAATAACTGGCTATGTTCTAAATAGAGTAGTAAATAAATTAATTACTAATTAATAAATGAATTGATGCATGAATGCGGTTTCATGGCGTTAGCATTCGACACTACATTTATCAGTTCGGTATATTTAAGGTGGAGTAAAACATATTAAGCTGTTTTGTTCGTATTATGAATAGTTATGGATGTAGATGAAAAATATTAAATAAAAAATTCAGAAATAACTGGCTATGTTCTAAATAGAGTAGTAAATAAATTAATTACTAATTAATAAATGAATTGATGCATGAATGCGGTTTCATGGCGTTAGCATTCGACACTACATTTATCAGTTCGGTATATTTAAGGTGGAGTAAAACATATTAAGCTGTTTTGTTCGTATTATGAATAGTTATGGATGTAGATGAAAAATATTAAATAAAAAATTCAGAAATAACTGGGCATGTTCTAAATAGAGTAGTACATAAATTAATTACTAATTAATAAATGAATTGATGCATGAATGAGGTTTCATGGCGTTAGCATTCGACACTACATTTATCAATTCGGTATATTTAAGGTGGAGTAAAACATATTAAGCTGTTTTGTTCGTATTATGAATAGTTATGATGATAGATGAAAAATATTAAATAAAAAATTCAGAAATAACTGTTCATGTTCTAAATAGAATAGTATATAAATTAATTACTAATTAATAAATGAATTATAATTATATATACGTACATTGGTAGAAAAAAGGCATCGGTTCATTTTTGAGGTTTTGAGAAAAAGCTGATTTAAAACTTTTCTTACTTTTAAAAATATCTTTGAATTTTTACGAAATATATTTTTTTATCAATAAATTAAAGAAATGCAATTGGTATTTATTTTTGTTATATCTACTGTGAAGTAGTTTGCGAAAAGGGAACTTAATAATGGCGGTTATTAAAGAATAATTATTATCATGAATGTATTAAAGAGAGGGTACTAGGTTTTTTTTTTCTGTAATACTTATAACTGTTGTGAAGTGATTGATAGCCATAAACCAAAAATGATGGCTTTAGACATTGAACTTTGTTTACTAAGGTACAGATATGTAAATAACTATATTTACAATGATTAACAATTTAATTATTAAACATTAATTATTATTACATTTCAAATTTTCCAAAACGTGTTAACCCGTTCGGGTTCACATTAATTGGACATGTTTTTCATTGACTAATATTTTGTCTTAACAAATATTTTTGTCGTATCTGCCTGTAATAATGATAATATATGTCTATACATTTATTATTATGATTTCATTTATATTTCAACATTTAGTAATAATAATAATAATAATAAAAGTTCACTTAATTCTCTTTACACCGTTGGCACTTCTTTTATTTCAAACACATGTTTCGCTCTTTAAATTTAAACAAAAATGAAAAATCATTCGTCAAGCATAGATTATGAAATACTTTCCAACACAGCCAGAAAACTGTAACGAAACTTCACAGTTAAATAAGGAGAAATAAGATATGTAAGTAAACAGTTTAGAAAGCATATTCCACATTAAAAAATACAGTTTTCGAAATTGCCTTTCAGTGTCAAAAAAGTAGTCGAATTATTTTGTGCAGCCCTGTATATGATAAATAGATGTGGATATATAGCACGATAAAATTTAGTTCAGTTAGAATATTCACATTTAGCAATTTTCTCCGATCGACGGAAATGCACTCTAAATCCTTTGTACAGCCTTGTATGTTATCTGAAGACTTTTATACACACCACATATTAAACTAAAAGGCAACTTAAAACTCACTCGCAGCAATTACCAACCGTGAACGACAAACTATCTTTTTCTTTGTGTAGTCCTATATATGCATTTATTTATATTCCACAAACTTATATAAGTACACTAAATATAATATAGTTCAGCAAAAACATGCGTAACACAATTAAAAACTACCCTTAAGCAATTCACTCCCATAGTCTGTAATACTTACGGGCTCCCTTGTGTAGCCCTGTATATGAACAACGCGTTTTTTTTTTTTTTTTATACCGCTAACCAGGCCCCTACCTGCCCGGCATGAATGCCTAGCTTAACGGGTTAGTACCTGGGTGCGGGGCGGAAATCGCCTGATCGCAGCATGGCTGTGATCCACCTGACTATTGATTTGTTCACATCGCTGCTGTGCTTGCTCTCTTGTGATTTGCTACCGTTATCTTTGTTTGCCGGTTCAAGGTTTCTGTTTAACTTTGTTGAATTGACAGATTTAATAGGTCTCGTAATTTAGAACCTTGATCAGGTGACGAGACCCTCACCTGACTAGGCACCCCCAGAGGTATTATTCACAGGTAACTTGGAGGGCTTTGCACCCACGACAGATTTTACATGCACCAGATGCCATTAGCGTACATAGAATGAACAACGCGTTTATAAACACACACGTACTATGAAAATTATGAAAATATTTAGTTAAATTTAGAAATGAAAATCAAAGTAGAAAACGCACTTATCACACATAGACTGTAAATATCGCACATGTACTGTAACCGATATATTTTGTGTATCTTCTGTAAATAAACACAATGCACACCACACTTTCAAGAGAGCAATTTATAGTGAACCTCAGTAATGGATATAATTTTCATTATGTT
Source organism: Maratus michaelseni (assembly GCA_963931845.1). Lineage (NCBI taxonomy): Eukaryota > Metazoa > Arthropoda > Arachnida > Araneae > Salticidae > Maratus > Maratus michaelseni. Next base: position 161,475,834 of record OZ007594.1, on the reverse strand, counting down.
AGAAGTAGTGAAATATCACTAAATTACACCCCATAAAAATTTCCCCATAGAACAATGTGTAACAGAGCCCTTTTGTTTGACCCTGTACATGAATAATAATTAATGCTTTGCACCCCATATGCTACAAAAAGCATGTTTTAATGCGCCTCATAATTATACACCAATTTCAACATGATTTAAATGACGTAGCATCATCAAAATGCACTTGAAACGATTATTTCCCATTGACTGTAATGTAACAGAATACTTTTGACTGTCCCTTTAAAAAACTATAAGTACTACACACTTCAGTTGAAATAGGGAACATGCTATAGTAAACGACAATAACATACAAAAGTTTCAGGGTGATCCGAGTATATTTACGTATTATTCAAATATTAAATTTTTTTATTTAAATTAAATTAATATAGATTCTTATAAACATTTATTAAGAACAACTTAGAGTATAAATAATCTTTCCAAATAATATCTTTTCTTTAAAACTATGAAACAAATTTATAATACAGCCCCTCACAATTGATAGAAGCTAAGTTAAAAGTTAGAAAAGATAGAAGTTAAGCTTTAAAAATTACGCATAATATAATTTTTAACTGATACAATACAGTTACTATTAATTAAAAAAATACCATGGCTTAACTAAAATATTTTAGCCACGAAAACAATTAATCTTTTATTTTGTTAATATAATGTTTAATAATCGTACACTATAATCTACATTTATCACATTAACAAAACTCTTCAGATGCACATTACCATCACTTTTGTTCCCACCTTCGTCTGTTATCGATTTTAACATCTTATGCCTATTAATATTTTGCAAACATAAAAGACACAATTAAATAATACCATTTCTATAAAACTATGAAACAAATTTATATTACAGTCATCAAAATCGATCAGAAGCAAAGTCGGTAGTTTTACAAATTACACATGATATCATTTTTAACGTGGTACAATACATTGAAAAACAATCAAAACAATAAATGCCACAGCTTAACTAAAATCCTCTAACCACGAAAACAATTAATCTTTTATTTTGTTAATATCATCTTTAAAAGCCATACACTATAATCCGCATTTATCACATTAACAAAAGCCTTCAGATGCATATTACCATCACTTTTATTTCCATCTTTTTCTGTTATCGGTTTTAACAGCTTCCACCTATTAATATTTTGCAAACATAAAATACACAACTAGACACATATTAGCAATCAGTCCTCTTGAAAAAGTGCCAACGTCTCCCTTTTGACTAACTACGGTATCGATTTCTCGATAAGTTCCTTCCATTAATTTTATTCCATGCGTTCGTTCAATAATTGATTTTTTTTTTAGAAGAAATGCTTTATTACTTTTTTTTCATGCTTCTCTTTTTTGTTCTGAGACAAAGAGCCTTTGTTCCTGGGAAAAGTATTATAAATGTCAATCACACTGCTTTCCCCAGCTTGTGGATTTACGCCCCCATTGAGTTTTGAGGATCCTTCATATTCCCCTATCTTAATCTCATAATGAGTTAATGAGAAATTTTTTTGGGGGAGGTAAATTTTTTTTCACATACCATAGGTGAGTATTGAGAGGTGAGTTATCAAGGTACTTTGAAGAAGGTTTTTGTATTGCAGAAACAGTGGTAATAAGTACGTGCTGAAGCTCTAGCAGGATCAATATTATGCTTCGTGAGGCCTTTTGGGGTGTTTCAAGACATGTTCAAGCATGTTCAAACAATAATAATAAAAAAAAGCATTAAATGTTAATTACAGGATACTGCACGTCACTTTTATCTCAGTTTTTTTTCATTATATAGGAATATGATATGAAATCGATATTCTAAACAGGATAATCTTCTTCATATTTAAAAATGTATAGTAGGACAAAAAACTGCTGTAATTGTTAATAGAACTTGAATGCTCTGTTTCCCAGATCTGTGATTTTTGTGGCGCTTTCATAATGAGCAACGAGAAATACCAACTTATAAATGAACGCAAAGTAGTTTTACTATTTTTTTTTATTTATAACTTTTTTTAAAAAATACATTTTAATTTGGCAATTTAATTCATATTTCATTTTCGAAAGGTTCTTAGATAAATTTTGGGAATCATCGTTTAATAGATAATCTCTTAATGATGAATGACTTTTCAATGCTTTTAAAATATGAAATGTAGTAAATGAAATTCGTAATACAAATATTTTTTATCTCAAAATTCACTGCAATTTATTGGTATATTTCCCCATTTATTTCCCAAACAAATATTTTAAATATGTGGAGGAAAAAAAAAAAAAAGATCAATTTGTGTTAAATTTAGGTTTTACATAAACTTTAAAATTATTCCTATATTTGTATTTATTTTTATGCTATTGAAGTTGTTAATTAATTACAATTTAACACAAATTGATCACCTTTTTCTCATAATCATAATTGCTTTATATTTAAAATATTTTTTTGGAAAAAATTGTGATATACACCAATAACTTTTTAAAGCAATTTCATTGAAGAACTGTCACTGAAAAGTTCATTCACTGATTAGTATGTGTTCATAATACTGAAAATCTGATGACATCAATACTTTAATGTAAGTAATATTTTTGCTTTTTAACTACATATGTTAGGCCTGTATAATATAATTTTTTTTTCAACTGAGGCTCGTTTTTTTCAACTGAGATTCGGCATTTGAAATTATTTTTATACTCTAAATTTTATTCACATAAAATTTTTACAAAGTTTTCGACGAAATGCAGTAAATACTCTATTAATAAATCGTTTATAAGTAATGAATACTTTTTATTAGTATTATACTCATGATCCGACTTCTTTCATAATTAGTACTCCAATAGAGTAACTAATAATTTCGAATGATAATTTTGTAATTTTTTTTTAATGTATAGGAATTAAAATTTCCGTAGCTATATATTTTTTTGTTATCTCTCTTTTTCATTTTTGTTAATATACGCATTCAAACATTTCTGCAGTAAGTAAATTTTATCAATTAAGAGTAATTTTAGTTCTTGAAATACACTATACACCGAAATTTCCATTTATCATTAATATTTGCATAAGTTCTCGAGTGAGTTTAACAAAACATCTGTTATAGTACCAACTATTAACGATTTTTCAAAAAAGTACTTCACAGAATGTTTCATTTTGACTTGTTTCATTCTCTAATTAGTATTAAAATCTCGATGAATAACGAGAAAAAATTATCTATAGTATTGTATCGTTTTATTTGGTAGAACTGTTTATGTAATGCGCTTGTCTAATTATTTGAAACTCTCTTCTTCATATTTAAATAAATGTGAAAGAAACAATTACTGCAAAGTATAAAATGTATCAAGTATAGAGTATTTTTGGTTTCGAAATGCATTTTAGAGCAACACTCTTATTCATATTACCGGTTTTTCAAATAATTTTATAATCGATCGTGCATTGATGGAGAACTTTTTTAATACCATTTCACTCAAGATTCAATTTTTTAGAGGTCACTGACATTTGCTGATTCACTATGTCAAGCGAGGTCACAAGTATAAAAAGTATGTTTCTCTATATTTTTAATGAGGGAAAAGTATTTATTTCACTTAGTCAAATAAATGTGTCAAATCATTATTGTCGAAATGCTTAATATTTATAGTTTACTAATTCTGATGCTTGAGAAAATTCTATTTAATTTTTATAATTAAAAAGAGATGTATTTTTCCGAAAGGATAAATAATCGATAAATAATTAAAATATTTTATTATAGCAAGACATTTTGTTTGAATTAAGATGTCATTACCTTATATAAGTAGGAACGCTATTTTTTCTCGCCTAGGAAGTTTAACATATAATTTTTGTGAAGCTTTCATGAGTCATACGTTAAGTAAAACAAGGATTTTTACTCTTTTAATGGTCTAAGTTAGATTCTATCCTAAAGCTTAATTTGAATTTCTTTCATAATCAGACAGAACATGTAATTTTATTTTTCTAAATTAATAGTGATTTATTTTCATAAAATTATACAGGCTTTAAAGCAGTGGTTCCCAACCTTTTTTTTGCCGCGCCCCACCAAAACATCTCTAAAATGATGATGCCCCCCCTCCCCCTATAACATATAATTCTCATAAAATTTTAAAAGAATTTACTCCTGACAGAGTAAAAAGTATTTAACATTGATCCTGAAACGTACCGAAGGTAATGGATGAATCAAATATTTTTTATGATCATCTGATACTCCTCGTAGTATACTGGCACACGGTCGCCACGTATGTGTGATGTATAGAGTGCTCAGAATCCTTGATTAGAAAAATCAATAATTTTGAATAAAACATTCTTGTCTTATTTAATCACAGAATTTCTGCGATTAAATTACTAATCAATTTCTAATCAGAATGAAACGTGATAAAAGATTCGGTAAAGGAAGGTCGTCAAGTAATTGTTAAATATACACTTAAACAGATTCATGTGTAAAATTGATTTTCATGTGACATATTGCAGTGCGACTCATTCAATAAATAATCGAAAAAGTTGTTTAAAATTCTAAAATACTTATAAATTAGAAAAATTATAAAGAATTTTTAAATATATAAAAGTATCTAAATTTCTTAAAATGTTTTTTTCTATAATTATTCTGGTAGGATTGTATTTAAAACTTTTGAATGGATACTTTTTAAAAATAGAATAAAAAACTATTTTTTTAATTTTGTTTTTGAAATTTGAATGTGTAACTTTTATTTTCAGTCTACAACATTACTATTAGAAAAACAATTCAGAAGGTATGGGATCACAGAAATTCTGAATTGTCCCCTTGAAAAGTTAAATTGCCCCCATGAAAATTCAAATTGCCCCCCTGTGGGGCGTACGCCCCCCGTTGGGAACCACTGCTTTAAAGGCATCGATTATTACCAAATTATGTATTTTGTAAGAGATATAAAGCGATATTTGAACATATACCATAGATAAAGAGTAGAAAAATGCTAGACAATTGGATCATGTTTTAGTCATTATAAACTGTGCTTCGTCGTTGACATGCAATTAAAAAAAAAATTTCCCACCAAAATTAAAAAGTTTGTCTATTTATCTAAAACTAACTAAACAATAGATTAAAACATATCTTCAATTTTGGTTTGTACGTTGTTAAAATAGTTACTTGAAACAGAAAAGAAAGAAGAGAAAAGAAAAAAAAAACATTAGGAACGATGGAAACCGGCAAGGTACTAATTGATATCATGAAAATTTTTGATTGAAATTAATTAGAAATTTATAAAACAGTGGGCTTACAAATGTTCGAGAGTAACTATAATAGTAACTTATTTAAATGAACAATTTACCGCATATTTCGGCGTATAATACGCACTTTTGAAGCAAGACAATTAGACAAATTTTACTGTTGCGTGTTAAAAATGAAAGTTTAAAAATTAAGCATGATAATTGTGAATTTTATATTAATGGAGTTGCAACAGATATATTTGTCGCACCAGTATTTAAATAAATATATTTTTTGTGGTAGATTTCTCTTGCAGTTGTAGAAGTATATGGCAAGGACTATAGTTTGGAAAATTGGTACAAACTTTGAAATAAAATAAAAAAGTAGTCGCCTATGGCAACTCTTTATTAATGAAACAAAAAAAATAAGTGGTTTTTTAATGAACGAGAGTACGATTTCAAACGCTTTGTGGTGATTCAAGCAAACAGGTTTGTCAGTAGTATATGTCCTCCCTTTGCATTTACTCATTTTCTTTATGTTTGTAATAATTATTATACTTTTAAATGCTCTTTATTGCATTTTTGTGCTAAATATCTCAGGAAGACTTCTTTGCAAAAAAAAAAAAAAAAAAAAAAAGGGGGGGGGGGTTGTGTAATACGGCGAACATTCCTAAAGAGGGAAAAATACAGTCTCAAATCATTGATGCGTGTTATGTGCCGGTGTGCGTTATATGCCGAAATATGCGATATATCTTTTATATTGTCATTAACATGTTAATACTCTTATACAAATTTCTACATAAAGAAACATTTAATTTGAATTTATCAAGGCGACTAAAATTAAACATATTTCAATTAAATTTCGATATAATTGATTAATAGTAATTCTGTCTAATTCAATAACCATTGCATAAATTATGTTGCAGAACATCCAAAGATATTTTCATATAGAAATGTAGCTTCTTATCACACGAAACTCATCGCGTGGTCTTCATATGAACGTCCGAAGTGAAATCCTCAGGGCTACATTATCTCACTGACCATTCATTAATATTGCAGTGTTTAACACGGCACGCAGGGTTCTTGATCTATCTTTATGGGCAGAGGCAGAATATGGAACCAGGCTGATACTGAATATTTGCAAGATGACTTAAGTTAGACCGTCTGAATTATATGCATTAAAATACAATGTCACTAGCTAAATATTATATTTTTAACACATAACTATGAAAATTATTTTCAAAATAACTAAAGAAAATAAGTCGAAAATGGCCTTCAAAATTTTATTATGAATAACGATATTTATAGCATGATGACAAAACGAAATAAAAAGGTCTTCAAATAATTGTAAAAATAAAAACTGCACTAAATCAAATTGACTAAACTGATGAAATGCCTCGATTGTATTTGTAATTTTTTTATATACTTTTTTACATAATTTCAAGTTTATATTAATAATCAACTATCAGCATAATAAATAAACAAGCATACAGGGTGTACATAAATTATTGTTTCCTTACCTCATAACTTTCGATTTAAGAACAAGATGTAATAAATATTATTACATAGTCGTAAAGTACAACTCATTTTTTTATATATAATACAAACAAAGTTACATATGCGTAAAGTTACAACTGACAAGGGAACCACTTTTGGTGCAGCTCGCACCTAGCATTGAAACATGTTGCATTTTAAAGCCCAAAATTACGAAGTTTGAAAACCGATAAAATTTTTCTGTTAAAATATTAGTTTTTGATTTTATAGCAGCATAACTTTCTGAAAATGTAATTTTCGAGACCACTTATCGGATTTTGTAACATTGAAGTTTTTCTAAAAAAGAAAAAAAGCAGTTTAAAATACAAATTAGTTAATAAGTATAAAATACTGAAAAAAAGCTTAAAAATTCTTTGAAAAACCTACGAATTTGATTTTGAAAAATACAACATTATAATTGCATTTTTGGCGGCGCGAAATTGGCTTTATTTGTTACCACAGAATTTTGTTCGCCAACCCTGTATAAATGTCATAGTCGTCAGCTGTGTGTAAATAGTAGTTTGCATTCGTAGCACCATACTTGGCTACTTAACTCGCTCTTGGCGTAAAATTAAAATTTAAAGATCCAACAATAAAAAAGGAAAAGCATAAAAAATATGTAAATTCTGATTTTAACAGAGAAATTTTATCGGATCTCTAACTTTTATGTATCGAGCTACAAAATGCACCAGGTCGCGATGCTAGATGCGATAGTTGCATCAAAAGTGGTTCCCTTGTCAGAATGTTTTTTATTCATGTTGAAAGTGTGTAGTGTCCTACTTTAAACATTGGTTGTGGTCTAGACCTCGCGTGATAAAAAATGACACACTTCGAAACAAACAACTCACCAAGCATGACATAAACAGGCATACAAAGTCTTATACACTGTATTCATATTCATGACACATTTTTTAAAAGTTCTAATTTAGTTTTCAGGGTCTTACTAAAAAATTAAAAAATATATATGAATAAAATAAATACACTTTCTCCATCTTCAAAATTACAAAATATATATGTATTTTGCAAATTTGCATTTCAAGATTAATTTAACTGACAAATCGAAATTTCTACCAAGTAAATATTCTAATACAAGTAGTTCCCATCCGACTCTAATCACATATTGCTTAATGGAGTGTACCGTTTTGGTCCACTAATGAGCAATCAAACATGAACGGAACACTATGCACCGCACATTGCTTTGATCACATGTCGTTTCTGACCAGTCCATTGTATTGAACAGGCGACTTTCAGAATTAATAACAGATCGTTAGGAGAATACCGAGCCATAAGTTATTTAAGAATAGTGAATAAGACTTATCCACGATATATCTTCTCGAATTCCACGAATAAGACCTTTCGTATAGTAGATGTATCTAGGAAACGTTCTGAATACGAGAACGAAAAATAAAATGTATTAATAACAATGAAGTTTTCAAATCATTTTTTAACAATTGAATTTCTAAATATTTTTTAAAAATTAAAGTTTCAGACGTAAAATTAAATTTTATATAATCAATATTTTCAACGTATTTCGATAGTAAAGGAAGATTAAGAGCATTTTTCTCCTATTAATCTAACTTATTGCACATCCAAAAATTACATATCGCATTCTTTTGTTTTCATTGCTACTCATTTGTTTATCTTCAATTTTTTATGGTCTTAACATGCATTCGTTGTGATAATAGTATCATTCTCTAATGCTCGATAAATTTTTATAACTATTGCAGGTCTCCCAAATAGTCCGCTTTTTAAATACTGGTATTTTCTTTTAAAAAAATTATTTTTAGATTTTTCATGCAAATTTTGCAAAATTGACCTTCGGATGTAAATTTTTGCGGAAATGTTGTAGAAAATTATAAAATGTGTGAATGAAGTTTGTGAAATTTTCTGTTAAAAAATATTAGTGTTCAGTTGGCGGACCATTTGGGAGTCCTGCTATTGCAATGAAAACTCTTTGGTTTCACACAAAAAAATTAAAAATTCAATGGTATTGTATTATGTGTATGTGTGCTTCTATTAAAAGACATTTGTTAGTGCAATTGTTATTGCTTTTTGTGTAAATATTATTCAACATACTACTCATAATCGATTCACTGTGTACGAATGGAATTAATACATGATGCTCAGGGCCGGCGCAATGTTGCGCGGGGCCTGGCAAATCTCTATGCGGAACCCAACCTCTCTGACTGCAATATTCGATTAATAGAAATCATTTAAAAAAATGTAAATATATCGTAGAATAATTTATAATTCTTTCACACGTAATGTGTATAATTATTTTTAATTTCTAAACATCTTCTATCCTTTAGATTATTTTAAGTATTTATTTTTTGCGTTTACGTTCAGTTTTCTGATCCTCACATCTAAACGTTCCCTGACAATTGTATCAACTTTGGCTGTAAGAAATAAAGTTAGTACTAACTTTTTTTCGCGAAACAACATTTAAAGATAAATTTAGAGGAATAGTATATCGTTATTTACACAGGGTAACGCTATTTCGAAATGGAGAGATACGCTTAGGGCCCCTAACCGGATTACAACTGACGCAGGGCCCTGGGCAGCAGTCCCTTTTGCTTGATGGTTGCGCAGGCTATGAGGATGCTTCAAATAATATCACCAAAATAAAAATCTTCTATCAAAGAATCCGGGTTCAGAAATAATGATTTTATTCAGTAAAGGCCATTGATTCAAATGGTCAGTAACATTGCTACAATGATGCAAAGTGTCATTCCTCACTGAGATTTTTAATTAACTATAAGTTTAGTTAGACGCGCTTTCATCTCAATATTTCGATGTTATCGACTAATTCAAACAGTATTTTCTACCATTTAATTGCATATCTCAGACAGAATCCTGAGCAATGCATGTCATTAAAATTCCGAGTTGGGGACAGGAAAGATTTTATGACCAAACTAGTAAGCACCTTCTCTCACCTAAGTTCACCCCTACCTCTTAAAATTTCCATTATCCTATTTTGAAATACGCTGAATTAATGGTTTTTTTCTTGCACAGCGAATCAAATACATAGGAATTTTGTAGAATCAATTCAAAACAATTTTTGAACGGAATGCATATAGGATAATTTTGAGGAATATTGCTTGTGCTGAAAAAATGAACACTTTCTGTCCAAAACGTGCGTTCAGAAATATCGAGTAAATGTAGTACAGACCTGGAACAAACGGTCCACAATTGGTTCCATTAACGTAAAGTTTTGTTTCTAACTTGAATTTTTAATGATTCGTTACCCGTGTCCGCATTCCTCAATTTCGATATTGCCGACGGATTAAAACTACTATTTCTACCAGCTAATTGCATATAGTCTTGGACAAAACACTAAATTTAAATTTGACTAGTAATACATATCATAAAAATTCCGAACACAAAAGGATTTTTCAGAAAAGTTAACTACCAGACAAACACCTTCTATCACTTAAGCCTATCATTCTCAGAAATTTGTCCTTTGTTAGAGAGTATTTACATTGTTCATATATCCAATCTTTAGAATTTCATTACATATTTTTTTTAATATCTTGTATTAATGTTTTATCTCATACAATAAAATAAACACACTGCAAAAAATTACAGAAATATTTGCGAAAATTCAGTGTAACAGCGTAATTATCCAAGATTTTTAACACCTTTCTCTTGTCTCCAAAAAATTTTAAGAGTAGCATCAATCTGAAAGCTGTGAAAATAACACGGTTTAACGAATTCTCTGAAATTTGCCATTTAAGAATATTTGAGGCCCTTTACATTACAGAAACATTTCCGAAAATTCCGAAAATATATTTTATAAGATTCTTCTCTTCATGGCTTTTAAAGATAAAGAAAGTGTTTCTTTAATCATTAGTAACCACAAGGTTAAATAAGTTTCAATAGACATTTTTGCTGAATCTGAAAAGTTTTCTGCAATTTCTTACAGCGTGGAGAAAATACATGCATATACAGTAAATAAAAAACAACTTTCAAGAATGCAAAGTATTCGAAATTTTGTCTTTTGTTAGGCAGTGTTTACATTGAGTATAAATCATTTCTTTAGATTTTCATGGCATATTTTTGAAAAACCCTGTATTAATATTTTCCTTGCACTGCGAATTAAGTATGTATATAAAAAATATGATAAAATTATGGAACAACTTTCGATAATGTAACGTGTACAGGATATTTTCGAAATACCATGTATTTTTTACACAAACATCTATGTTTGTTTTTCATGAAATATAAAAGCTAAAATTAGCTATAAGAAAAAAGAAAGTCTTTGGTGTATGAAATTTATGTTTAAACTATAAACCCCTAAAGAATTTTCTTTAAAATATATCCGGCTCAAAAGAGGAAAATTACTTTTTTTTTGCCGATCGATCCTCTTTCCACGTCTTTTCACTTTATTTAGAAACTAATTGGAAATATTTCAACCTTTTCACAACTTTGAAACACCGAAGGAAAAATTTTTTGTTTTGAATCTTTCCTCGGAGTAAATAATTTATGGTTAAACTAAAAAAGGGTAATAAATCTAATGCGTCGAAAAATATTGATTGAAGACTTCATTGCACTTAGATGATGAAATGCCATATTTGACCAATTTATCCACTTTAATTATTCAGAGTGTTGAAACTTGAAACACACTTTCAGAGAAATGACGTGCAAGTTTATTTTGGAAAAAAAAAATTAGGCGCTAAAAATCATCCAATTTGTATTTAAATATGAAACTTTCGTGGTGGTTTGAAAATATCATAAAAGGAAGTAACATTTGTGTTTTTAAGTTTTATGATTTCCAAATAACGTAACGATGGAATAAACTTTTCCAATATTTCCATTAAAATTGCATAACGTTGTCTTAAAAATAAAACTTCATGAACATCATAACTTGATAATTAAATTACAATCTTTGCAGAGAAGAAATAATTATCGTGAAAGATAATTTCTGACGTACTTTGAATATATTAATGAATAATTAATAATGCTACAGTTTAAGTAAAATAATTCATGTGTGCAGGATTAAAAAAGTTCTTGCTTCTAAAACAAGAAGAAAAAAAAATAGTGAAAAATGATTAATTGTTATCCATATAAAATATTCGTTTTTTATAAAATGACTAAAGTAATAATCCGTAACATTTAATGATTATTTATTGTTCATAATAATAATATCAATATCGTTACAAAATAATATAAATAATGATATAAATTTAAAGCGTGAAACATGTGTTTGAAATAAGAGAATCGCCAACGGTGTATACAGAATTAAATAAACAGTTTAAGGGTGTATTCAAATCCAAACTGCTTATTTTGAGACACATTTGTAAATTCATTTTGCTCTAAAATGCATCCAATTAGCAGGTTCTCTTATTCAGAAACCTTATAATGTCCGTATTGTCTCGATTTTTTGATAAAGGCAGAATATATTTTTAAAAAAGGCTGTCAAAGTGGACATTTTGAACCGAATTTCCCGAAGCGATAGCGCCGGAAACAAAAAAAATGATCGTACTGTGAAAATAATTGTTTGTAAATCAATTTCTAATTAATTGAACAAACAAAATAAAAACATGGGGCTCTTATAAATGTCTTCATAAATCACGCCGCCAAGTTTCATGTTTTTATTTTAAAAAATGAGTCTGGGAATGTGTCTCAAAATTTTGAGTTGTTGAGTGTGGAAAAAAATTCTTTTGAATACCGCCTTAAACTAAATGATATCAGCATTTATTATTGAATACTGAAACATAAATGGAGTCATAATAATAAATGTATAGACATATACTATCATCACATACAGATAATAACAAAAATAATTGTTAAAACGAAATAACACTCAATGAAAATTCATGTTTTATTAGAAGCACGCCTGTCCAAAATGGGTTAATTATAAAAAGTAAGGACGTTTATTGCAATGTCTGTGTAAGAAATGAGTTTTAGTTAATATATTTTTGACATTTAGTTCTTTAATCTAAGCAATTATTTGTTAAGCAACTAATGCAAGTTAACTGTTGTAGTATTTTTTATTAGGTATGCAAAATATTTTGCGAATTCAATAAACAAAGTGTTGTAAATAGAACTCTCAAACTTAACAATTCAACTATTCATTAATTATATGTAAAAAACAAAAATCGAAATAATTCACATTTTTATCAGATACCTCATACATTTCGCATGCAGTCACTTTGGTAATAGGTCACTTTTTCACTTATCAATTTTTATCAGCATTTATCAACTTATCAGCACTCATTAACTTTTGCTACTTAGAGAAGTTTCCACTTAGCAAATCGAAATAGATCAAGCAATAGAACGGAGGTTTAGTTGTCGGACAATTATAATGAAAGACAAAATATAAGTGTTTTCAACACACTGAACTTTGTTGGAAAGGAAAATCCACAACGGTTGTTTAACAATAATGTCATTGTTTTCTTAATGTAAATAATACTTATGATTACAGACGGCGCTTAAATATCTTGAAAAAGTTGAATAATGAACTGAATCATGATTTCTTTTGTATCAAACTGATGACCATTTAAGAATATAATAAATAACTGTTATTCGCCACGTGCACAATATCATGGACATAAGCCGGCAGTGGTTCTATTATATTTTGGAGAATACCTTTATGACTTTATTTATACTGACTGATGCTGCACGGGATTCCAGACAAGCTAATGTTTATGTTGATATTATATGTGACCATTATGTCAATTATATCAAATCGTGGAACTTATATTTTTCAGCAGATAAGGAATCTTCCAGCAAGAAAATCTCATCGCCATAAAGGTAAAATTGTAATACAATAGTGTGGGATTTAAGTAAATCATAAAAGAACTTGCCCACAATATTGATTACACTTAGATGTGAAGACGATAACAGGCATTTAATAAGACACGAAGTACACAAAATTAATTACCATATCCTTGTACAATGAATTAGCACAATTAAAAATGACCGTTTGTCTATTTTACATGACTAATATGACGGAAAGTCACTTTTGCTTTAACCTCATTGAATAAAGATAATCAGCTACTTAAGCCTTGAATAAAAAGAACTTCCAAATTTCTCGGAAACTATTCTGATAATGATCTCATCCATCATCGTGGACTGTGAATTTATGACGGCTCGTGAATTTTTATATTCCATTGAGTTGATATGTTTCATTTAGACTTCGAACATTTTTCTTACAGTAGTTTGGAAAGTGCTGTAATGAGACCACGCATATCTCTTTTTTTTCCTAACTCAAATGATGTGACCCATATGTAAGAAATAAACAAATTTTGCTTACTTTGTAAAAACATAATTTTTATATAATTTAACCTTACTACTGTATTAAAATTTTACCCAACCTTGATAAAAACATTTTACACCATATTTTTTATTTAAAACCATTTAACATATTATTAACTCAATTACCTGTGTCTTTTATTTAACCTATTTTAAAATGAAATTTCTAGTTCCAATCGAATGAAATGAATTATCGAAACGGTCGATTAGACCCATTCAGGGCAGGAAGGTTAAACATAGGTATTATTATAGATGACCACATTTCAGTATTCTTCCAGAGTCTGACTCTATTCAAACATGTTTCAGACCAGAAATTTTATTTAAAAACTAGAATCTATTAATTACTACATAATCTAATGCGAAAAAAGGTATGTTTCTTTAAATATATTTTCTGATTCAAAACATGTTTGGCTCTGATCAGACTCTGAAAGAATACCTAAATGTCAGCTTCTAATGTATTACATTTAATCTATATTGTTGTATAAAACTTTTTAAACCACAAAAAAATTACTTTAAACATTTTCATAAGCCACATTTTTTTTTTAGTCTTAAAGTATAGCAGCAGCATTAATTACAATAGCATTAATTACAGTCGCAAAAGTTTTATTTTATGATTTAATTCAAAATATTATTTCACATCAAATAGTTGGCTTTTCGATTAATCATTTTTTACTTGTTATTCGAAAACTTATGCTTGACATATGAAATTTTCGCGTCCAAACAAAGAAATTCAAACAATTATTGTGTAATTGAAATTAATATATTTAAATAGGAATTCAAAAATGCAAATCCCTATGATTGATGATTTTTTTTTCATATGAATCTTCAAATTACAATTTATGTCGACTATTGGTAATACTTAATCAAAATTTCCGTAGCCTTATATTTTTATTAAAATGAAAATGAACCGATATTTCATTTCTTCAAACACAGAACTTGAAAAATAACGAGTAATTTTATTCATACTAATAATTATAAATTTATTAGTTTGGATATATTAAAAAGGAATATTTTCGCAAATTTTAATTCTTGAATTAAAAATTTCCTTCAAATCTTTAGATAAATGAAGAATTAAGACAGGAAATCAAAATTAATTTCGGCAGACAAATTATTAGAATCTCATTCATAAAAATGATGATGAAGGCATTTCTAAAATCCATTCATAATAATTATCTAGGAATCTGAAACGTGATATTTTCAAGGAAATATGTAATTTTAAAAGGAAAAGGTTCTCCATTTTTCCATTTCATTATAAGTTTAAGTTGGAGAAAAAATTTCTTAAAAAAAAATTCTTTAAGAATTTGAATGTTTATTTATTTAAGAATAAATCAACGCTGCAAAGATAATTTAAAAATTAGATTTTTGATTATAAGATTTATAGTTTAGTCTGTTTAATTCTTCAGTTATAGGAAGAAGTAAAGCCAAGTGATTAAATGCTGTAAAATACAATTATTGATTAACTGTCCCCGAAAGCTTAAAATGCTTTTTAATGTCTTACTTTTGGAAATAAATAGACAATGTAAATTGCTAAAGTATTGAAATTAAGGTTGAAATAAAGATTGACAAAATAGCCCTGTCGTTAATATTTCAAAAAGTTGCACAATTTTTCATTTCTATACGACATCTCCCCCTCTTAAATAAAATTGCTTAATTAGAAAATTTCTCTTTATGTTAATTGATTAAAAAAAGATTGTTAAAAAAATTGAGTTATAAAGAAGAAAAGCTGGCCTTAACTAATCCTTCCTTTTTCCTTCCAATTAAAAATGTTGTTTCATCAGTAAAACTAGGAACCATACAGAAATTGAAGGTAGCAATTTTTGGATGTAAAATATTAGTATGTATGAAACAATCGCATCTTAAATACATTTAAATAAAGCTTAGACAAAAATCATGTTAATATAATCATCGATCATGCAAATTTCCCTAAATCTTGCCAAACAACTTACACATAGGGTGTTTTAACGACATTTTTTTTTTTTTTTTTTTTTTTTTTTTATTGTAAATTGCTGCTTTTGAAAAAAACTGCTGAGGTATAAAGAAGGAAAGCTGACCTTAACCACTTTTTCGTTCCAATTAAAAATGTCGTTTTATCAGTAAAACTAAGGACCATATAGAAACTGAAGATAGCAATTTTTGGATGTAAAATATACTATTAAATATGAAAACATTTCATCCGAAATACATTTAAATAAAGCTTAGACTGAGATCATGTAAAGATAATAATAAGCAGAAATCATGTAAATTTCCCTAAAACTCACCAAACAACTTACACATAAAATGTTTTAACGACATTTTTTTTTTTTTTTGTAAATTACTGATTAAAAAGCTTTATTTCTTTTGTTAAAGTTTATTTCAAATCTCGAAAATAAAGCCTATCTGTAGCAAGAATTTCGCATCAACAAAAGATATGTCATATTTCGATGATAACAAAATGGTTCCTTTTCATTAAGCTATGCACTGCATCTCAGTGAATAAAATTCCACATACTATTCCAAACAAACCCAAAAACTAAACTGTAAGCCCGGAAGAAGGAATACAACAATCGTTTGATGTTAGGAAGTAGAAAGAAAGAAATAGTCTCTAACTTCATTATAAGTAGAAACAAGAGAAGTCCTTTAAATATAATCTGAGAACAGAGTTTCATCGGGAAGATGAAAGTTCATTTCATTATATTAAAGAAAAAAATACGAGAAGATAAAATACTTTCCTGGATGTAAACGAACAGAATATTTCATTACATTACATAACCTTAATAAACATTGAAAAAGTGTTTGTTTTTCAATATTTCTTTATTGCAAATATAAATTTATAAGAGTACAATAAGGTTTGAATTCGTGAAATTTAAAGATGGAAATAAACACGGTTAGTAAAGTACTTACGGTTATCATTTATAATTGATATTTCTTTACAGGCATAGAAGCAAGCTCAGGAAATCTTACAAAGCAAAGCCTCATTCTTTTCAAATTTACCATGCAATTTTTCCTAAATATCACACAAAAGTTGTACTTAAAACCATTTTAATGGAATATTTTATTTTATAAATAGTTGCTTAAAATGCTCATTTGATTTGTTTAATTCGATTTCTAATTTTGAAAATAAAATATTTTTTTGTATAAGAAAAATAATGCACGAAAGAAGATTGATCACACCTCATGTCTTGATTATCACAAATTGGTTCATTTTCATTAAAGTATGTACTATATCCAGTGAATAAAATTTCACATACTATTCCAAATAAACAAAATCTGCCCGGTAGAAATAATACAACAATCGTTTGATGTTAGGAAGTAGAAAGAAAGAAATAGTCTATAACTTGGAACCAATACAAGTCCTTTAAATATAAAATGAGAACAAGTTTTCATCGGGAAGATGATGGTACAATTATTTATGTTACAGGACAAAAGATGAGAGGATTACATACTTTACTGGATATAAACGAACAGGATATTTAATTACATTATATTAAATATCGTAATCAACACAAAATAAGAGTTTATTTGTGAACAATTCTTTACATCAAATGTAACTATATTAGAATAAAATGGGGTCCAGTTTTACCAAGTTGAAAGAGAGAAAATTACCACGGTTAATAAAGTAGTTATGGTTACCATTTATATATTTACAAACAGGAAAACTAGATCAGAAAATGTTAAAAAAATAAGGCATCCTTCATTTCAAATTTACCATGCAATTTTTCCTAAATAACAGCAAAAAAAAGTACGTAGTAATTTTAATGTATATATATATATATATATATATATATTAACTCTGTTAGTACCATGTTTTTAATATGATGAAGTTCTTAGTTTTGCCTGATTTGAACCAGAAATTTAACTATCTTAAAAGTAGCTTCTTTCTAAGAAATGCCCATATTATTTTATTTATTGTTTAAATTTGCCTTGTTCGAAACATAAAAAAGCTTCAAAACAAAAAATAATGGGGTCAAATAAGACCCCAATGGTACTAGGAGGATTAATTTAAATGATTCATTAAATATCTCATTTGATTTGTTAAGATTTGTTTAAGTGTTTTGAAAATAAAATATTCATGTCTACAGAAAAATTGTGCACAAAAAAGGATAGGTCACAACTCATATTTCGATTACAACAAATTGTTTCATGTTCATTAAGCTATGTACTGCATCTTAGTGAATGAAATTCTACATACTATACCAAAAACTGAGCTGGAAGCCGGAAGAAGCTATGTAACAATCATTTGAAGTTAGGAAATAGAAAGAAAGAAATAGTCTCTAAATTCATTAAAATTAGAAACAAGAGACGTCCTTTAAATATAATTTGAGAACCAAGTTTGCATCGAGAAAATGAGCATGTTACGAAATAAAAGATGAGTGGATTACATACTTTACTGGATGTAAACGAAAAGGGTATTTAATTACATTACATTAAAAATCTTAATCAACACAGAATAGCGCTTTATTTGCCTACATTTATTTACCTCAAATGTAGCTACTATATTAGAAGAAAACGAGGTTCAGTTTTATAAAGCTTACAGAGGGCAAATTCTTACGGTTGCTGAAGTACTTACCGTTACCATTTATATATTTACAGACCAAAAAAGAGCTAAGAAAATCTTACAAAATAAGGCATCCTTCATTTCAAATTTACCATGGAAATTTTTCAAAATATCAGCAAAAAATTGTATGTAGTCTTTTTAATATATTTTTTTAATTTAAATGATTCATTAAATCGCTCATTTGTTTTGTTCAAATTTATTCCTTTCTATAGAAAAAATAATGCACAAAAAGAAATGGCTCGTACTTCACACTTCAATATTAATAAAGTGGTTCATTTTCATTAAGCTATGTACCGCATCTCAGTGAATGAAATTCCAGACATACTATTCCAAATAAACCAAAAACTGAGTTGTAAGCCCTGGAGAAGGAATATAATAATCGTTTGATGTTAGGAAATAGAAAGAAAGAAATAGTCTCCAACTTCATTAAAAGTAGAAACAAGAGAAGTCCTTTAAATATAATTTGAGAACAGAGTTTTCATCGAAAAAATGAGGGTTCATTTCTTTATGTTACAGAACAAAAGATGAGAGGATTACATACTTTTACTAGATGTAAACGAACAAGATATTTGGCGCAGAAATGGAAAATATTAATAACAGCACCGTTAGCTGTTTTCTTTTTTTTTAGCTTAGAAAAAGTATTCTGTGTTTATATTTCATGTTTGCAAATGAAAATGGAATTTGATGCTTTTACTTATTTCAGATTTTTGCATAGATTTTGCATTGAACATTTTTCCAGAAATAAGATGTGAACGGGAATTTCATAATAAGGGTAAATCAGCATCGATAATTAGCTTGGAAGAATAATTGAATTCCTCTCAAGTTTAGTGTTGTGAAGTTGTAATTTTTGTTTAGTATTTGTAAGATATTCAATTAAATGAAATGTTGTTTTAATAACAAAATAAATAGTTCGTTTTAAAGTTTTAAAGTATATGAATAGATGTGTCCACAGTGTTAATATATAA
The DNA here is from genome assembly GCA_963931845.1 of Maratus michaelseni. NCBI lineage: Eukaryota > Metazoa > Arthropoda > Arachnida > Araneae > Salticidae > Maratus > Maratus michaelseni. The sequence goes on along the minus strand of OZ007594.1, from coordinate 161,456,379 downwards.
TCAATATTAATAAAAACACCGTTAGCATTTTTTAAAACCTTAAAAAAAAATGTGTTTATATTTAATGTTTACAAAAGAAAATAGAATTTTAATCTTTTAAATTATTTTAGATTTTTAAGTTGTAACGTGTTAAACAGTTTTATAAAAATGCGACTTGACTGCAAATTTTATAATAAAGATAAAATCAGCATCAATAATTAAATCAGAATAATAATACTTGAATTCCTCTCAAGTTTGGAGTTGTGATTATTACTTTGTTTAAAGTTTTCAAGGTACTGAATCCTAAAAATAAATAAATAAATAAATAAATAAATAAATAAAATAAAAAACTATTTTATTATTTAACAAATAATAAGTTTTTAAATATATGTATACACGTCTCCACAAATATTTTGAGAAGTTTCATTCCATTTGTCTTGAACATATTATTTGGTATATAAGAATAAAACATTGGTTTTATGTAAAAAAAAAAAACTACGACGGATTTTTGTCACATTACATCAGCTCATTCACAAATTCTGCAAATATGAACTTCGTTATCAAGTGTTTACGCCATGAGTTTAAATTTTATTTTGTTCACACAAATTTCAAAAAATAAATGCAACGTTAACACCTTGTACTTAACACAACTTGTATGTGAAATAAATTCAGAGGAGGACACTATAGTGTTCTGCATGGGTCAAAATCTTCAAGCCAGGGCGAAATCAATAAATCAGGTCGGACAGGGGCCAACTTTACTGAATTGCTAAAAGTAATACCGATATTTATTAATCAACATCATCCTATAATTGAAATTCCTTCAAAAGAATATTGCATTACATATTTATGCAAAAATTTTAAAGTACAAAAATTTTCAGCTTATGCATCTGAAAGGCATTGAATACAGAGTAACAAAATTGATAAAAACTTAGTCAATTATAGTCAAAGGAAGATTCAATAAAAAAAATAATGCAGGTTAGAAAAAAAGAATAAGAAAGTTTAAAAAAATCACAATTATAAAGCTCTATAAAGAAAAAAAAACTTTCTCCGTAATGTATTAAGCCAAAATAAATTTATAGATTCTATTGTCTGGGGAAAAAAAGTGATCACCTCACTACTTTATGACCAAATTGTCGTATAGAGATGCATGAAGTACCGCTCTTCTGTAAATTGTATCTATTTTAAGAATATGAATACACATTTTGAAATAGGGGACATTTACATATTAAGAATTGTACCATCTTTGAATTTTCAAATGTTAACACCCACTTTTGGCAATTTTAATTTTCTGGACCTAAGGTAGTTCGGAAAAATATTTATGAACTTTTTGTTTTTTAAATCTTTATAGAGTTATAAAAGAAAATGTGTTAGGTGTTTATCAATAAATTAAAAAAAAAAAAAAAAAAACTAAGATAAAAAAAAAATATCAAAGAATATTTAATTATAAAATTAACAATTTTTATTTTAAACAAATTCATACAAATTTTCTGGTGACTGTCTGCGAGTTTCTTATACGAGGTTGAATGATAATAGGAGATGGTCCCTATTAGACAGTCGGAAAAGTAAAACGTCTGTATACGCTGGTCTCCAAAACAAATTATTGTAGTGGTCTGTAAACATACACAATTTTGTTTTTTACGAGCTCGTTTTTTATGCAAAAATTGATATAGATGATCTTTCATATTTTTTAATATGAATTTTTTATTCATTTTCATGATTTTCATGATTTTCATAATTTTCATAATTAAAATAGTTTTTTTAGATCGAAAAAAATGCCTGGGATAGGTTTGGTTTATTCATTATATCTTATTAACCCCTTGAGGGGCGGTGGTATATAATATATACCACTTAATTTTAATTCCCAAACGCCACATTGACACCGGAATTTTGGAATCAAATTTTACTTTTATAATATACGTGAAGAAACGCTTCTACTTATTTTGAAATAAATTTTTGTTTTTAAATCCCGGTGTGAGCCACTGAGTTCAACATTTTAGAAACACAAGTACTTTGCCCCTGAAAGGGTTAAAAAGAAAGGAAAAAAATCAGTTGGATAATTTTTGAGGAGATATAAATAAAAGTTTGTCATGTGGATTTACATTAGGATCCTCGAACATTCAACTTTTCTACCGCTATGAAGATTTATGAAAAACTTTATAAACTATGCCTTTTACAGAGCTACCTTGATACAAAGAACTCAAATTTGGTGAAAAATTGAGTGTTATCATTTGAAAAATTAAATTTTGTACAGTTTTTAATATGTAGATGGCAAATTATTTTAAAAAATATATCAATATTGTAAAAGTAGACACAATTCCCAGTCGAACGGTACCTTTTGCATATCCGTACGACAATTTGGTGGTAAAATAGCATGGGTGATCATTTGTTTTCAGAACTGTGCAATACCACTATTATTTTCACAAAAAATATTCTGCTACGACCACGTTTCGGAAAGGGCCAGACTCAGGTTCAGCCTAAGTCTGCAGAAACAAAAGCAGGCGGGCTCAAGCCTAGGGTACTTTATTCGGTGAACATTGAAGCCATAACTTTTCTTATGCCCGATCAACAGCTCTTTGAAATCACATAATCAGGAATTTAATAATTTTTCTGTGGGAATAAAACATATTTTTACTGGTAGATGTCGGACTATATCTACCAGTAAATTAAAAATATTTTTCACTGGAAGTTAACAAATCTTTTAAAATATGTTTTTTTTTTTTTTTTTTTTTTTTTAATAATTGATCTATGTATTTTTCAATAGAAATTCGTGGGAATATTTATGGCTAAAATATAAAAATGTATGAATAGGTTTAATTCATTTTTTTTATAATTAAATTATTTTTAATGGGTTTAATATTTTTGCAATTAAATTACTTTTAATGAGTAATATGTGGTATGCATACACCTAGGAAAACGTAGCGTAATCATTTAGCGTCACTGTAAATTAATTAAATTTTCTTTTCAATCTTTGATAACATGTCTCTCATTATATTACTGACTATATTCTATAAAATATTACTGTCAAACAAGCTTACTTTTTTTGCATATATCCAATTTCTGAGACAAAATATGATCTGGATTTTACTTACCTACAAGAAAAAAAAACATATTGTTATTAATTAATATATTAAGTATACATATGAAAATCATTTAACCACTCATCATAACAGTTAATATTTGAAAAAATATATCTAATACTTAACTACAGAAAAGTTACATCTCAACTCATTAAAAGGTTATATAAAAAAAAGTCTCAGATTTGGAAAGAACACCTAAGTTACAATAATGCCGCATACATGGTATTTAAAATCCCGCAATGTTGTAACACATCGGCTGATAAGTTCCCGGTCTGATACACAGATGGCTTTGCAATCGCCGAACCAATGCTTTTTTAAGTAAATACTAACCTTTGAACGGTAGCAGAAAAAATGTCATGACGATTCGAAATGTGGATAAAACATTACAGTGGTTTCAGTTGAACGACTTTGTTGATAAACAAAACAATGGATATACAAGAATTTCAAGAATTGTTAATGGATGGGAAAAAACACCGTTCAAGCAAAAGCTAGGCTTGATAAGCGTTATCCGGACACTGCACCAGGTAAATAAACCATTATTGACTGATTTGCTGAATTTAAACGTGGTCGTACGGACACCAGTGATGCACCACGCAAAAGGGGTGGTTACTCCGGAAAACATAAAAAAAGTCCACAAAATCGTTTTGGGGAACAGTAAAGTGAAGTTCCAGGAGATAGCGCAGACGCTGAAGATATCCAAGGAACGTGTAGGTTTTATTTTGAATGAACATTCGACTATGAAAAAGCTGTTGTCAAAGTGGATGCCGCGCGTGTTGACTTTTGATCAAAAACAACAACGAATCGATGATTCTGAGCACTGTTTGAAGCTTTTTCGTTATAAAATTATGTTATTTATTATAAAATTATTATTATTATTTATTTATTAAATTATTATTATTAAATTATTATTATTAAATTATTATTATTATTATTATTATTATTATTATTATTATTATTATTAAATTATTATTATTTATTATTAAAGTTATTTAATATTAAAGTTATAAAGTTATAAAGTTATGTTACAAAGTTGTGTTTTCTTTATTAGACCGGGAACTTATCAGCCCATGTGTTATGCTTTTAGAATAGATTCTGTTACAGCCTTTTGAAAGTTCCCAAATCGAATACGCAAAAGATCATTTTAAATCGTTTCTGATAATGAAAATTTGCATGAATAAGGATGTAATATTGCGTCGCAACAGTGCCTGTATATAGCGAAATCCTGTCTTAAGCGGAAAATTTCCTTGCTACCGCGAAAATAATACAATACAATTATATGGGATATTGTACCTCCTGCGAATAAAACCCCTAAAGGGAAATTTCCTAAAGCTCCCTAGCGGTTCCATATTAGTAAGTTTTACTGTAATTTAATACCTAGTTTATTTTTAATGCAAGTTAATATATTAATATAATTTTTTTAATTTGTTGTTACTTTTTAGTACTGTTGTGAAACACTCAATTTTAGCTAAGGAATTGGGAATAATAATTTTTAAAATAATATTTTCTAGATATTTTTAATGTAAGTTGTATGTTAGGTGTTGTACGTCAGTTCCATTTAAGATGTCTTTCTAATTGTAATATATGCGGTATATTAAAGTCCGATAATTCTCATATGTTAAATATATTTTTACATTAAGAAGTTTTAGATTATTATTAAATCCAAATAATATATTTTGTGGAAATTTGAACTACATTAATACTTAAAAAAAGTTAAAGTATACACATCTTTCGTATGAACTATAAGTCTTTAAAACTTATCACAGAATAAACATAATAAATTGCTGTTAAATTGTTATGAAGATATAAAATTAAAAGAGAAAAAAAGAAACAATTCTGCATTATGATGTGTCTGTGGGTTTTTAAAACAACATTTCTGTATTCGTAAATTTATGTCGTTTTTTTCAATCTAAGTAAAGTTTTAGCGATTTCATATATCTGATATCTAGTCCGTATTCAAAGACAGATATGATGTGTACTACATTGGCTTTGATTTATATTCCGGCTAATAAGCACGACACGTTTATGCACAGAATATAAATGTGACGTATTTGATTATATAGTTTAAACAGAATCTCAAGGTTTCCTGAGTAGATAATTATGAAGATTAATATAATAAATTTTGATTAATATATAACGGAAATGAACGATGTTGTGTTAATCAAAGTTTATCTTTTTGCTGATAAAATTGTTTAATCTGATACTTTTACTTACCCATCATACGTAGTACAGGGTACGTCTTGTCATCGTTTTGAAAATCGAAAAAAATCTTTGATGGATTTACACGTTTCAGACACTGGAGATTCCGAAAAACATATTTTTAGAAAAAAAAATTGTCTTCCGTCTGTCTGTGTGTCTGTAAACGCTCTACCTCTCGAACAAATTGAGATAGAGACTTGAAATTTGGTATGTACTTAGCATGTAATAATGGGAGGAAGCTTTTTGAATTTTATAAACCTCGATTATCCGGAACTATATTTTTTGGACTCTCGAAATATTCGTTCTGATAAAAGGTATATTAAAATTTTCGAAATTGTTTATTTTAAGGAGTGAATATAAAAGACAATAAAAAAACAAGAATTTTGCATAAAGAATGAAGTCGATTGGATAATTAGTGCTGTGATATTTGTAATTATATTTACCACACTCTCCGATTTTTCATGACTCTGTATTTCATTCAAATTTCAATTCAAAGATATATTTTAATTGGAAATGAGATGCTTAATCCGACGCAATAAATTGTTAATTAATATGATTATAATTTTTCGAGTTATAAGGATGTTTCTTTTACGCAATTCAGTAATAGAACATTTAAACTTTTATGACGTCATCAAGCCAGGATTTTATTCAAGTTGCAATGTATTTTATAAATAGTTTACACATGTTTTACGTTCATATTTTATATTATTCAATGCATATCCATGATGAGTTAGTATTACGGTGGCCCACAACGACTATTTTACATCCATGTTCATATAATTAGAATGGTATTTCATCGATTAAAAAAATAAAACTGCAAAAAGCATTTGATTTTTTTTAAATGTGGTTAATAAAACAAAAAATAATAAGGAAAGCTTTTAGTTGTACACATTTTACTCAATTTAGGCTATCGTCATAATGCAATATATTAATATCCATTTATTTTATGTTTACCCTTGAACCTTGTTCTTTCTTTCTAAACTGACATTCACATAAAAGCATTAATGTGGCAATCAAATTTATGGAGCTGCTAAACATTAAATGTTATTCTCACAAAAACTTTTATAGCCTATACGTAAATAAATAAATAAAAAAGAAACATGCATCTCAAAGCACTATTACTTAAGTGCGCCGTAGTCTTCTAACGAAACGAAAAAGGAACTAAATGTTTACTGGACATTAATTCTAGAACTAAGTTAGACCTGAAATAAAGATTAATGATTCCATTTAATTTTAAAATTTGGCATTGACTGTTTTTTAATCAATAATGATAAAAGAATTCAATGTGGCAACTGTTCTTTTAAAAAACCGCTAAAGTTTCGTTTCAGTATTGGATTTTCAGCTGTAATTATCAAAAGTTATAGTCATACAAATGTTGCGTATAAAGATTGGATGATTAGAGTGTCATTGTATATCAGAGTAGCGACATACACGCTAAGCGCATGCTCAGATTGGAAGATTAAATTCAAAAAATGGCAAGCCAAATTGACATTACTTGTCTACGTTAGAATGAGTTTGAATGAGTTTGAATGAGTCAGGCGAGTAAACAAAAACTGGCTTAGCAGTATAAGATGACTTGTCTAATTTGTTTTTGTTCAAAATCCTCTCACCCAATCAAAATTTTATTATGTTGATATTTTGATAGAGAAAGGTGATAAATATTTTTGAAAGAAAAACTTGTAGAAAAGTATTAAAATATCTTACTTGTAAATCTATAACAATGAATTATATACTTTATTTTCTAAATAAAAATAGACTAATATTTTAAGTCAAGATTTTTTTACATCATTGAAGACTATATATGATATGATATTTTTACATCTATTACAAATGACTGACATCGATCATTTGATTGCATTTAGAAATAGGTACTTATTAAATTACAAATTGTAAACTTATTAAAAACATAATATAACGATATTGGGCCAATATTCTTTATATTGGCTATATGATTCCCCCCAATGCAAAATATTGGCATGCAATATTTTATCAAAATGAGGGTGTTTATGTTTTGATAATATTGCATCAATATTCGCAAGAAATTTCCATTTGTATTTTCCCTATTACACTGACTCATGTGCTAAAAAATGTACTTGATAAATAAATTATTTATTAAAACTTCTAAAATCAATTACCCTAGTTTTCAAAGTATATAACAATTAATCAGAATATAATTAAATTTTCAGTTTGATTTTGAATATAACTTAAGCTACATTTTAATGGATTAAGACTAATTTATAGAAATTTTTGAATTATTATTATACTATTAATGCAATAATGCAATCAGTTAACTAAGAAACAATTGAAATTTATTAAAATATTTCAGAGAATAGAGAAAATTATTTTCTAGTTAGTTCAGCAGTTAACAATTCAGCTTGAGTTAAGTAATTCATATTTGAAAATTTCAGTGTAACTTATTCTAATTTGTTTAAAAAATAACTTTATGTAATTTCAGATTTTTTTCAGCAGATTAGATTTTTTCCATTATTTTTTAGCGGATAGCTCCGAATTTGATATTTGCAGTTGTACGGAATTAAAAAAGATGAGTTACTTTTCTTTTAATATAAGATAAATATCTCAACATCGGTAAGAAACAATTTTAAACTAAAATTATCCTATAAATTAAAAATATTCCTTGAATATCCTCCCAAAATCATTGAAAAAAAATTAGAAACTCAATGCATGAAAATCACAACATTTTTAAAAGTGGTAAAGTACATATTGAATGCTTTAATTATATTATTAACATGATAATTTATACAATTTAATATTTTTTAATTATACACTATTAACGAACTATCGAGAAAATACAGATAATTAAAAAAGCAACTATTATTAAAATCAGAAATTATACTGCTTTCATGGCTGAGATGTAATCAGCCATAAAAGCAGTCATTTAATTTCAGAAGCAAGATAAGTTTACTTTCTTTAAATATTTAATTAATATAAAAGAAAAAATTCTTAACCGCGCTGTTTTTTTTTTCAAAGGTAATATATATAAATATACATAAATATATATTTAAGTGGTCTGTAAAACGTTCATGAAGTGACGCCTGTTGTAGATGCTACAATACTTTTACATACCTGCCAACTTTAAACTAGACTTCCGTACAATGCGAGTTAATTTAATTCAGGTTAAAGACGTTTCTAACCAGAAAATATATATCTGAAAAAATAATATATATATGTAATTTCATGTTCGTGCATGGAATCTATTTGAGGGCATTTCTTAAAAAAAGTTCTGGTTTGAAACTTGTTTAACCTCGGTTAAATTAACCTACATTGTACGGAAGTTTAGTGCGATGTTGGCAGGTATGCTTTTAAACTTAAACCATTAGAGTCAAATAAACTTTTAAAAATGCAGTCTTTTACAGTAATAAGCAGTTTACTACCAGCATTTTTGAATAATTATTTAATGGAATAATATTCTGCGATTACACAAGTCGAATATAAATATGCGGAAAAAAGTGGTAGTAAAGTTTTTACAAAAGTAAATTACCGGGGAACTCTGTAAAAGCCATTTCTTGAAGTACAACGCATTATTTTTTAAAGATGATAAAGTAATTAACCAAATATTTCATTAAATGATTTAAATATTAATTTATTCAATGTAATATTTATAACACTTTAACTAATGATCTGTTAAAAAAAAATCATGATCAGTTAAAAAGCATCCATTATAAAATTAACAAGACTTGACATTTACATCTCCACTATAAAAGCAGTCACTTTTCTTAAATTGAGAAGCAACATTAATTTAATTTCCTTAAATGTTGAATTATTAGATGGTTTCATTAAATTATTTAAATACTAATTTATTCAATGTAATATTTATAACATTTTAACTAATGATCTATTGAAAAATCATGATCAGTTAAAAAGTATCCATTATAAAATTAATAACAAAATTTGACATTTACATACTACTATAAAAGCCACTATAGTACTTTTATATGTGACCACTATAAAACCAGTCACTTTCCTTAAAGTGAGAAGCAACATTAATTTAATTTCTTTAAATATTGAATTATTAGACGGTTTCATTAAATTATTTAAATACTAATTTATTCAATGTAATATTCATAACATTTTAACTAATGATCTATTTAAAAAATCATGATCAGTTAAAAAGCATCTATTATAAAATTAACAAAACTTGACATTTACATATCCACTATAAAAGCAGACACTTTACTTAAATTGAGAAGCAACATTAATTTAATTTCCTTAAATATAGAATTATTAGCCGGTTTCATTAAATTATTTACATACTAATTTATTCAATGTAATGTTTATAACATTTTAACTAATGATTTATTAAAAAGTCATGATCAGTTAAAAAGCATCCATTATAAAATTAACAAAACTTGACATTTACATCTCCACTATAAAAACAGACACTTTCCTTAAATTGAGAAGCAACATTAATTTAATTTCCTTAAATATTGAATTATTAGACGGTTTCATTAAATTATTTAAATACTAATTTATTTAATGTAATATTTATAGCATTTTAACTAATGATCTATTGAAAAATCATGAACAGTTAAAAAGCATCCATTATAAAATTAACAAAACTTGACATTTACATCTTCACTATAAAAGCAGTCACTTTTCTTAAATTGAGAAGCAACATTAATTTAATTTCCTTAAATATTGAATTATTAGACGGGATAAAAAAATAATACTCTTCTTAGCGCAACTTCTTTATCCGAAAGCAAAACAATAAAAATTTTGTTTTTTTAAAGCGGTCTCTAAAACGTCCATCAAGTCACGCCCCTTGTGGATACCACACTACCTTAAACAGTGGATGGTCCTTGATACCGAACACTTAATCCCATAATCACTTAATGATGCTTTTTTCGTGTATTTCGCTGTTTTTATGAGCCTGAGGTGAGTTTTAAAAGCTTCTGAAGATAGTTTAAATGAACTAAGTCTATCCGGGCACCGGGCACAAGTTGCCACTAGTGATCAAAGCCGGATCAATATTTTTCTTTAGAGGGCCCTCTAGGCTGTTTTTTCTTGCCTTATCTCGGTTTTTCTTTCGCCCCATTGAACCACAAGAACATTTTACTTCTTTCGTATGTAAAAGCTCAATGACTTGGAACAACAATGCCTCAATAAAAATAAAAAAATAACACAAATAAAAACAGAATGCGTACGAAAATCTATATATTTTTAATGGCCACATGATTTTTTTTATTGAAAACAATTTCTTTATAAAGTTAATTACTGTAGTTTTAAAATAATATAAAAAATTGCGTGTAGATTGTTTAATACCTTTTATGTTATAGCTAAGGACGAAATTTTTTTACATAATAAGGCATGCAAATGTTAAGTTGGATAGTTCACTACTTTTTTAAGAAATTGAAAACAATTATTATTATTGTAAACAAGTATGATATATTTAATTATTTTCTGAAAAAATAAATGACTTTTTTTAAAAATAGGTAAACAACTCTGAAATCTCAAAAGATATACACATATACGCAAATACATACACAGATGATCCATCGGAGTCATATGACGACCTGTGGTCGTCATTTTCTTTTTCAGTTTACAAATTATGCAACTCGTAATGATGCTGACCTCATTTGTATAAATGCACGTATTTTGTTTATAATTAATAAATGTTGCTCCAATGTATTTTGAAATAAAATGGCGACATGTGTTGCTTCCATTTGGACCGGTCCGATCAAACACACATCTTGACAAATAAAAACTATTGCGCTGTACATATTTTTCTGCTGATCTGTGTGATTGTTGACTGTTAAGCACTTTATACTTTGAGAATTATCCAAAAGTTTAAAAGAAAAGTATTTATTAGTTTATTTTATGGATTTTGTGAGTGCTACTTCGCTCCGAACTATTGGGTTGGACAGAAAATTCATGCTGTTTGGGAAAATTAATTCGTAAAGAAAAATTTTATGACTGAATTACTACAGATTAATTCCTATAGGCAAAATTCCTGAAAAATTCTGTTCGGCAACTGTCTAATAATTAACTGGCAGATTTTTCCGGTACGAATTAATTTTCCCAAACGGCGCGAATTTTTCGGACAATCCAATATATACGGCTGCGGTATTTAAATGCGACTTGTCAGTCATCTCTAAAGGCATCTACTAAATCTGACTTCTTTGGGTTATTTTTAAGATTCTGTATCTTAAGTGTTATTTTATAAATTCCACATTAGATCTATTACTTACAAATGTAAATTAGGCACGACAAATTTCGATGATTTGTCAGTTTTCTTGATGTAATATAGTGTAACCAAATCTAATCATGAATATCTTCTCTTTTCAGCATATTGCAATCACAAGGCAAATTTTACGGTTGTTTTGTTATACTTTACAAGAAATAATCATAAATGCCTTATTGTGAGATTCATAACTTATGCCATATTTGATTATTAATACTAAACTGATATTAAGCTCCTGCTACAGTTGAAGAAGGACATAAGAAAGTGGTACCCAAGTCCATTTTCTTGACCACAGATCCTCACGTAGTATATGTACCGGTATGTACCATATTTCCTGACAGCCTGAGGCGGAATCGATAGTCTTTAGATCCCAAGCGGGCTTTTGGTATCATTTTCTTAACCCCGAAGGAATGAAAAGTTGAGTGAGTAGTTAGAGTTTCAACTGGGTCGGGTAATAGCCGATCCGAAGCCGGAAAATTTATTTATAGTCAACTCGAAACCCGACCCCTACATACTTAAACTAGAAAACGAAATACTTAAAGCCGAACACGAAATGGAAGAAAATTAATCTATATTTTAATGTAATTATGGAAAATAGCTAATTATATCTCTAGTATCAATTTTTCCTTTTTATGTTGAAAAATGAACGCACACACACACATATATATAAATCTTGAATATTCAATTATATATATATATATATATTTTTTTTTTTTAATCTGAAAAAATATTCCAGATTTTTTTGAAAAAACGGACGAACCCAACCCGAAAGAGTCAATTTCCATCCCGAACCCGAAACAATTAACTCTACCTGATTACAATTAAAGTCTACTTGAAACAATTAAAGTCGGAATAAACCGAACTTGAGCCGCAACGTATATATATATATATATATATATATATATATATATACACACAGTATGCCCAATAAAGTCCCTTGCCACCCTCTTAACTTCGGAACTGCTGCTGTTATATTCATAAAAGTGGTGTCTAGGTATAGTAAAGTAGCCATGCGCTACACAATGAAACCGCCTGCAGCGCCACCTAGTGGAATGCTGTGAAGTTAGCATTCCTATCTTGAAAACGGAAAGAGATAGAGAAAAAAAGTGATTTACAAAGTCGTAGAGTATCATCGATTTAGTACGAAAAGACATCTTGTGGACATTAATGCGACGAATAGAACGGTCATTTTTTTGTGATTTCCTACACTGTAACGTGACAAAACGATCTTAGAAAGAAAGAAACAACCAGTTATGAAAAAGCAGGCTTGTGCGACCCCTCCACAAACATTGCAGGACATTAAACGACGCTATTACGGACGTTTGTGCCAACGTGTGCAACGTGAAATTCAAACAAACATCCAATAAGCATTGCAGCTGACGGTGAGAAGTTTGAAAATCTAAAATAAAGGTTTATTATTATAACTAGTTGCTTTTTTTTCTTTCTAAGATCGTTTTGTCACGTCACAGTGTACGAAATCACGAAAAGACAAATAAGTGTTTTAACCGTTCAATTCTTCGCATTTATGTCCACAATGTGTCTTTTCGTACTAAATTGATGATGCTCTACAACTTTGTAAATCACTTTTTTTGTCTATCTCTTTCCGTTTTCAAGATAGGAATGCTAACTCCACAACATTCCACCAGGTGGCGCCGTAGGCGGTTTCATTGAGTAGCGCATGGCTATTTTACTATACCTAGACACTACTTTTATGAATATAGCAGCAGCCGTTCCGAAGTTAGGTTGGCAAGAGACTTTAGTGGGCATACTGTATATATATAAGCGTCAACCCGATCCGACCAGGACTTCAGGTCGGGTCGAGTTGTGTTCGAGCATAAAATTACCCAACCTAATGCTGGCTTCTTGAGTGAATCTTAGTCTAAATCCGGATGTGAACCTCGGATATGTAATAGGGGCAGCAGCAATGCGCTAAAAGTTGTCAGAGGTCTTCTGATTTTTCTGTACACTAATTTCAAAGTTAACATCTCATTTAATGTATAATAACTATAAAAAATTAATAAAGTGAAAACAATAAAAAAAAATTAAGGCTGTATCCAAGTTTAATATTTTCTCCAACCTTTTCTCCTTTCACATTATCTATGTCTTGTATGATTTTACTTCCTAAATTTCTTTTGCGGATTTTAAGATTTTCTTTTCTTCCAATCATATAAATTCAACCCATTTGGTATTATCTAGTACAATAATATATCTTTTGGATTTAAAAATTTTCTGAAACTGTAAGATAAGCTCAATAAAGAAAACTCAAGAGGTAAAAAAATAAGGTATTTTGGTATAAGAAGTGTAAATGCCTTACATTTATCTATCTTTTCAAAATCCCTACTGTTTTAAAAGCTAACTTTATAGAACTTATATTTTACATTTAAATATAAAAAACTATGTTACTTAAATTGAATAATATTAAGGTGTTTATCCCACCAAGGTATGAAAAGTATTTGTCATGGTATATAAAAATGGAATAAGGTACCATAAAATTATTGGACAAAAAATTTTCTATTTAAAATTTACAGCATTAGTAAATAAAATATAATTTTAGTCAGTAATATAATGAGTTTTATGTCAGTAGTATTTTATATCAGTTATATAACAGAGATAAAATATTTTTACTCAATTCTACTTAAATTTCGGAGTATTGTATCCATTGGTGATAAATAAATATATTTACATAGTGTATTCATTTATATTTATCATCTTATGGGAAAATAAGTCATATTTATCAAATCACAAAACTTACAAAACAAAATTTTTTTCTAACAAATAATTTGAACATTTGAAATAACATTCGATATAAAAAAAATATATATATGCAATGAATAATCGGTATAAAATTAGTATAATTTATTTGGATGCCTTTTCATTGTTTCAGTATATTTAACAAAACATACAACAAATATCATAAAAATCCCATGATCTCTTTTCTGCGAAAAAGCCTGTTGCATTGCAAAAAAGCTGCAAAATAATTTGTCTTTTACATGCAGCCAAAGAGCAAAATCCTTTATACGTGCTTAAGCGTTTTTCAGTTAGCTCAGTTTTTGAAATTCTTGCCATTATTTTTAATTTATAAATTTTCTTTTATAGCAGATTTCCTTTATATATTAATCCAATCAAAAACCAATTTCAATCATGATACAGTAAACTCGGATTTCGTCTAAGACGTAAATCTCTCTATGGCGAAAGATGTCAATTCCCGGGAAATCCATAAGTTTGTAGAGGAAACACTGTAGTAGGCGAAATATTGTCGAAATATGAGGACCTTTCTCGGTCAAGATCGTTTCCGTCTTACGCAGATTTTACTGTAGTTTGTAGCATTTTATTTTCTTTTTTTTTTGTGCTACCTGGATATTCAATGTAAAAATGTAAACATTTTCATAAAATCAGACAGTGTCTAGGAATACATACACATAGCCAAAATATAAATCTACAAAAGCGAATTTATTTTCTTCAAGGATTCTTTTGTTTGTTTGTTTGTTTTTTATGATAGCAAGCGCAAAATATTCATTTAAGAAAAAAAAAATCATTCTGGCATTTTTGTGTATCAAATTGCATATATTTATCTAGTTGTGAACTATCTGTGGATTTAAAATGGTTTTAATGTCATTTATGTAAATATATGTAACATAAATGTTAAAATTTCATGTTATATTTTAACATAAATGTTAAACTAATAATAAGATAAATGTTAATATATAAATGTTAACATAAATGTTAAACTAATAATAAGATAAATGTTAATATATAAATGTTAACATAAATGTTAAAATTTTAATTATTATATATATATATATATATATATATATATATAGGTAGATAGATAGATAGATAGATAGATAGATAGATAGATAAAATGAAGCCATATGTGTGAAAATCAGAGGAAAAAATATTGTAGCACAGTAAAATGAAAATGCAAATATGAAAAACTATGAATATATTGGGTAGAGGAGCTTCATATGAAAAAGACATATTATTTCATCGAATATTGTCAGCATTAAGCGTAAAAATGACAATATTTAGCTCTTTATAACATATCGAAAAAAACCCAAAATTGTGAAAAGAATAAGAGATCCAAAAACAAAATTATGATCCAACTGTCATAGTTAAAGAACTAAATAATAATAGACACAACTCACCATTGAAATAAAGAGTGGGAATGATTATGTTCGATTCAAAAATATTATTCATGTGATAGCTCTAAGTTTATCACCAGGAAATGCTGAATCATTGACAAAACAGAGAAGAATAATAATAAATAAGGAAGTGCCTGGTGCTGCCATCTAGCGTTAAATAAAAATAGGAAATTCTAGAGCTGCCATCTATCTTTAAAAAGAGAGCATTTAGCTTAAGATAAATACCAGACAGTGTAGTTATTAATGTAAATCAAGATATAAATAGATATGTAGATTAAAGGGGAATAATATGGTGGTAAGCAATAATTAAAATTAGAAAGTATGTAGTTAATGTACTTATAAAACGTTCGAGAGACGATATTTAAACAAATATTTATAACATTTTTAATACCATCATCTGCACCTTTATAATACGCATTTTTATCAATAAACAGTGGAATAAAACTAGACTATTTTGATGAAAATACTGAAGTAAATTATATCTTTATGTGCAGTTAACATCATTCATAATATAAAAAGAAAGTATTTATAGAATGTAAATACTATTGTAAGATTTCAAAAATAGATTTAATTTTTTTCTTATTTAAACACATTTTGTGATACCATGTACTTAATTTTCAAAAGCATATATGTCCAAAGAGAGAACCAACAAAATTACGCACAAGTAGAAAAAATAAAATTTCATTTTGAAAATGACAAAAAGTAATAAGATACTTGGAAAAAAAAAAAAAAAAAAAAAAAAAAAAAACTTTTTAAATCTTTCTGTATTTGATGATTACATATCTCTAAATGCCTTTAAGGAATAAAACAGGAAAATTTTGATGAAAATGTAGAAGCAGAAAATACTTACATGCATTTTAATATATAATTCATAGTAAGAAGAAATGTAATTTATTTTTTAATGGAGAGGGTTATTATATAACATTACATAGTTCAACTTTATTGCCTGAGCGTATTTTTATCATTTTTAATAAAGGTAAAATGCACTGAATTTCAATAACAAAAACGAAAAAAAAAAAGATTAAGAAAGAATAAAAGAAAAAGCATTAACTATAAAATAACATAACATTAAAATTTTTTGAAATTGAAAGAAATAAAACGTTTTGTAAGATCCTAATGAGCTAACGATATTATTACCAATAAACAAACTTGACAAAATAATTGAAATATCTTTAAAAGATAGATTTCACATATTGTCTAGTGCTATTATAAAAATAAAGACGTAATATTAGCTTTTTACATAAGCTTTTGTTTTCTCTTAGTAGTAATTTAAGCTACATTTAATAATAATTTTAACTTTATTTAGGTTTCCTTTTGTTTATCATTGTTTACATAGCAAACACTTAAAATGTACGCTTTTGACATATTTTTATTGAAATATGTAACTATTATGTGATTAATCGTTTTTCCGACAGCAGTAAATACAGGATGCATCAGAAAAATGTATACACACTTTGAAAGATCATAACTCCAGTTTTATTCACATGTAATTAATATTTAAATTCCAAAAGAATCTACATAAAATATATAACTGTTCCTTCTACCGGAGATGTTCAAAATTATTATCATTCTGGTCAATACACTGCTTATAACGGTGTGGTATTGATTCACAAACTTCAACAAACGCTTCATTTGGTGTTGTGACGCATTCTTCCTTAATCGCGGTTCCCGTAACATTGTTTATGAACATCCATTCGTTTCAAACTTATATTTTGTCCCATGAATTGTAAGTCGCCTAGGTGGATCTGTTTAAAACTCCCTGCGATATTGTTTTTGTACTTCTGCTACATTTTCCTACTGACAATAGTGTTTAAAAAAAAAATTCTGTTTTCAAAAGTTAATCTTAGTCTACTCATTATTCCTAAATAATTACACTTTGACAATAAAGAAAAATTAGAAAGTTATGACCCGTTAAACAGTGTATGTATATACTTTTAAGACGTTGGTTGGTTGATTTTATGACGGCCAATTATCTACACTTGGGATCTAGACCCTAGGGGGGGGAGTGCCCTTCGAGGGGGTCTTTCTAAGAGATTCTAACCCGTATTTACGACAAGGTTCGAAGAAAACCACTACACTTTTTTCCCCTTCTTTTTACGTACCCTGTATATTCAAATGTATTTTTCAGTTAAATTATTTATAGCTTTTCGCTTAAATTCATACAGTTAAGTAAAACACGGAGTTTAAATATCAACAATGTATCGTATTCTTATTTTACAAACATAAAATTCTTTACTGATTTAAACAATAACACCTCATTTCATCCATTAATGTGAAGTACTTCAGTTAAGTTTTCATCTAACATAGTTGCTCGTAAAATATTTCTTAAATTCAAAAACTTAAATTTAATGTTATCGAACATCAAGGAATGAAATTTCAATCCAAACTGAAAGTACGGATCTTCTAATGTAATTTGCGTCTAAACGTAAGACATTTCAGATTACTCAGTGTCATCTTTCATCAAGTTTTGTCAATATGTGAGAAATATCGCAAATCTTTTCACTGACTATATTGAAATTGTTTGAAATTCCACCGGGAAAACGTTTTTCTTTACCTGCAGAAATTGCATCAACATTTTTTCTTAAGAAAAATGCCAAATAAGATTCGATTTTTTGAAATAAAAAGATCAAGATTTATAAGCGCCACCTTAACAATTTATATCGATTGAAACTTTTTTGCTGAAAGAAAAAGGAAATATTATATTGTTTGATTGCGTAAAATTCATTATAAGCAATTGTTTTTCACATTCTGTGGATTGATTATTAAGAAAGACGAATATTCTTTCACATAGAAAAATGTAATTAGATATGAACGTTAGAAGAGATCCGAGGTTGTTTTAAGTTTTCTTTGATATTAAATATTTTTCCAAACGTTATTTACATTTTTCATGAAATTGGAATTGATTTTAAAACAATTTCAAAATGAAGTTATAAACATACCGTTAAATGCCTGTTATATTGATATTTCCTTTATTTAAACAATATATCAATATATTTAAACTGCATTTAAACATTGATTAATTTTTTTAATTTGATTTGGCATTAATGAGAGTAATAAAACTTTGCTGTGACTGCATACACAGATCTGCCAAGTCTCCGGCTTTTTGGACACCAGTATTTTAGTACAGAAAATGTTGTCTTATTTAATTGTAGCATTCTGTGATTTGAAAGAACAACATTTTTCTCTAAACAATTACAGGTGTCCAAAAAGCCGGAGACTTGGCAGCTCTGCATACAAATTAACCATCTGACTGCTCAATTTTTGGACCAAAAGCACTTCAAAAATTGTGTATTATTTTATTGTACATTTCAAATCTATGTATATTTGCGAATTAAAATATACAATTCCTTTTTGGAAAATATATATTTTAAAGATATTTAGACCCTGAGAAAAGAGTAATTAAAAAGTTCAAAATACTCCAAAATACTTACATTGTTAGACATATTTGTAGTTATTCTTTGATTGCATCCAAACGGAAATGAGGCAAGAGGCGAATGAATATTTATATACAAATTTTGCACCAGTTCCTAACGCTTTGCGTGGGTAATTAGTCGTATTTTCATCCATCGCTATCACGAGAAGAATCTGATAAGTTACAACCTATAATATCACTATTATCACTGTCTTCAAAATAACTAATATCAATTTCAGAATCCGATAATTCATCAGGAATATGTGTTATGTCACCCGCTAAAGGCTTTCGGCCAGCCATTTCTGATTTGAAAATAGCAAACAAAGATTAATAAGACTGCTTCTAAAACAGGCTAATGAAAGGACAAATTCAAAATAATCAGTGGACAACTACTGGCTTTTGTTGGCCAAAATATAATTCAAAGACTAAATGCTCTATTTAAAGTGTTATTACTGATTAAACGGGAAACAACACGGGAATAGGGAAAAAAACATCCTGCCAGTGGTAATCGCGGGATGAGCGGGATGTTGCATCTGCATTGCACGAGAAATTAGCAGTATAAGCAGTCAGAGAATTAACAATATCAGCTGATCGCTGTGTACATTCTGATTAAGATAAGATAGTGATTTTAATAGAAAATAAAAATCACTTTGAGTGTGCACACAGTTATTTTTATCAGGAATCTAATCCAGGTTGCGCTCTTGACATACGATCATCTTCCAACTAAACCACCAAAGAAGTGAACAAAATCTGTATTTAAACAACATGCATTAGATATTCTCAGGCAAGTGAAAGCTCAAGTTACGACCACTAGTATCAATTTTGATAGTAGTGTTAGTCAAATAGTAGAATTACTGATACAAAAATACAAAAATCCCCCACTCGTGGAGCCAATGTGACACGAGTAGAACATCCCTCAGTCTGAAGCAAGACTGAGGCGTATGCTGTTTGTGTACTAGATAGACACTATGATTATTTCGATCTACGTCATGTGACAAAAATTATGTATGGCAGACCGTGTGTGGAAATATTCAAAGGATAAGAAAATAAAATAATTTCTCTACACCTTTCCTCTCTCACGGTAACGTGTAAGGTGTGTAACCGTAACTTCAAAATTTTTTATACATCACGATCTAAAAATGTTTTTTATTTCACACTCATAGACTTCAATTTTGCTGTATAAGGAAAATTTACTAAAAATTACAAAAAATATAACATCTACAAAAATATAAGTATTTCTCATTATCAAGCTTAAAAAAGTGCCAGTGTGTTAATGATTTCAAGAAGCTTACTGAAGACGACATGATTTATCCAGTGTATTCTTCTTGAAATATCTACAAATGTGGCCGGATTACATTGCCTACACGAATTACCACTCAATACAAAAACTATACTAAATCTAAACGACGTGATATCATAATTGAACAATAAAAGTTTTTGAACTAGAGCAGCTGCGTCTTTATAGTTTTATAATACGAAAGTCTTTATAAATTTCAACAACATTCTCTAATATGACGCTTTTGTCAACGACTTTACCATTTCTAAAAAGTTTTTTTTTTTCAAAATTATTATATTTGGTAAATTTTCAACATATAATAAAAGAAAAAAAAAGAAAAAAAAGAAAAAAAAAGAAAAAGGAAGATAATCTCTAAAAGAAAAATTGAAGCTTTATAGTATTTAGTTCTGAAATTAAAAAAATCCATTTTTCGTAAAGTAACAACATTTTGAGGGTATCGTTAAAAATACACTTAAGACTTTACAGTAAAATAATTCAGAAACTACAGGGTCATCGAAAAGGGTTTCCGTGAATTCAAAACGGCATAAACTTATTAAAAACGTCATTTATTTATTAATATACCAAAAAATGCAGAAAACATTCAAAAATATTTTAATTTACGTAGTGTTGGCCCAGAATTGACAGTGAGCCTTTGGGTGTTATCTCAAAAATGTTATTTACGAATAATAATAATAATAAGAAGAAGAAGAAGAAGAAACCTGCCCCATTTAAACTAAAAAATCATCGTCTCGATAACGACCGACTCCGGACATGATTCAGCGTACATGGTTGGAGATCGACAATTACGTAGTCAGTGTTTCTGAATTGGTGAAGCTCGTGTCTCTTGGTATGCGCGAAGCACGATTTGCAAGAGAGACCCGAGCCGACGATATTTTTCGCAATTAACGCTATATTTACATTATAGCGTTATTGTCCAAGGCGTTGGGGTTCCTGTCTTAAATCATTAGACTTAACTAATTAGCGGCGGCGTAAACAACCAATGAACCACGCTGATTGGTTAGGTTTCATGATTTAATAATTTAATGCCAGAAACGCCAACGTCTAGGACGATAACTTCATAATGTAAATGCACCTTTAGATTAAACGAATCAGTAGTAGAAAAATAAAGTATTTTACTTTAGTGCTATGTGTATGCTGGGGAGGGTTAGGGAGGCGCCACTGCAAGTTATCCTTGTTTGGGAAGAAATACTGTAGAAAAGGTTGAGGAACATCGAATGTTTGCCAAGCAATTGTATGAGTTTACAATGAAACTTTCTAGCTAAAGAAAAATCTCGAAAATGTTTTGCCTTTTTTTTTTGTATATTAATAAAAAAAATTATGTCTGCTATAAGGCTTATGTCTGATGTAAACTTAGCTATGACATTTTAAAATTTACTACGGAAAACTTTTTCGATGGCTCTTTAACCCTTTTTTGCATGAGTTTTTCTTTTACAATCTTTTACAAAATAAGGTAGAATTTGATAGTATATAGTTACCAGTGTTGCCAGTTTAGTGCGATTTTTATTCAAAATGTCTACCAAATATTTTTAATAGTAACTTTACTTTGTTTAATGATAGACATTCGGGGATTAAATAAAGTGAATATTACAGTTAAAAAAGTGTTCAGAAATACTTTAATTTTCAGAGAATACGTGGCACTGCACTTCTTCAACTTGTAAAACTGCTCAAACTTTTTGTAACATTTCAAACGCAATTTTTTTTAGATTGAACTGTGAAATGAAGAGTGAGAACAGAGTGACATTTGATAAAGATTTACACATTCATTTAGGCATTCTTACAAGTTAAGACAATGCGGTACATCCATTGACAAAACTTAAGCTTTTTAAAAAATTATTATTAATAAAATTTACGAACTACCTAATAAATATATACCTTATTCCCTCTTTATGCTTAATATAGTTATCCCTTTCCGGATCCAGTGGTCCCACTCCGGGCACACCTAATTTTAATTCCAAACTTGCATTCGACACCATAGTCCAGTAGAAATAGCATTTTACCTTACAAAAATTCGGGTAGTTCGGGTTTTTGGGTATGTTATAAAGGTTGACCCTCTAATAAAAAAACCAAGTTTTCGACCTTTTAGACCTTCTTCTGTGCGTTTTTCACAATATTGAAAAAACCAATATTTTTCGGCACTTTTTTCGATTTTTCTTAAATAACTCTATTTTAATGCATTTTACAGAAAAAGCACTGTTACCATTTTGTAGAGCATAAAATTCTCTACAACATGCAGTATTCAGGTTTGTAAATTGTCCAAATAGGGGGTAAGATACGGAGCCGGGAAAATAGGGTTAAATTTGGAAAAAATGTAAAAATCCACAAATGACGTTAATTTTTGCTTAATAACCTACTTTTAGGGCGTTTTAGAGACAAAAGCACTTTCACCATTTTGTAGAACATAAAATTCTCTACAACATGCAGTATTCATGTTTGTAAATTGTCCAAATAGGGGTTAAAATATGGAGCCGGGAAAAGGGTTAAATTTGGAAAAAATGTAAAAATCCACAAATGACGTTAGTTTTTGCTTAATAACCCACTTTTAGTGCATTTTAGAAACAAAATTGTCATAATCAACTTTTTAGAGCATGAGATAGTCGATAGTTTCATTTATTATAGGTTGACCCTCTAATAAAAAAACCAAGTTTTCGATCTTCTAGACCTTGTGCGTTTTTCACAATATTAAAAAAAAAAAAACAATATTTTTCGGCACTTTTTTTTATTTTTCTTAAATAACTCAATTTCAGTGCATTTTACAGAAAAAGCACTTTCACCATTTTGTAGATCATAAAATTCTCTACAACATGCAGTATTCATGTTTGTAAATTGTCCAAATAGGGGTTAAAATATGGAGCCGGGAAAAGGGTTAAATTTGGAAAAAATGTAAAAATCCACAAATGACGTTAGTTTTTGCTTAATAACCCACTTTTAGTGCATTTTAGAAACAAAATTGTCATAATCAACTTTTTAGAGCATGAGATAGTCGATAGTTTCATTTATTATAGGTTGACCCTCTAATAAAAAAACCAAGTTTTCGATCTTCTCGACTTTTTCTTTCACCACCTTGTGCGTTTTTCACAATATTAAAAAAAAAAACAATATTTTTCGGCACTTTTTTTATTTTTCTTAAATAACTCAATTTCAGTGCATTTTACAGAAAAAGCACTTTCACCATTTTTTAGATCATAAAATTCTCTACAACATGCAGTATTCATGTTTGTAAATTGTCCAAATAGGGGTTAAAATATGGAGCCGGGAAAAGGGTTAAATTTGGAAAAAATGTAAAAATCCACAAATGACGTTAGTTTTTGCTTAATAACCCACTTTTAGTGCATTTTAGAAACAAAATTGTCATAATCAACTTTTTAGAGCATGAGATAGTCGATAGTTTAATTTATTATAGGTTGACCCTCTAATAAAAAAACCAAGTTTTCGATCTTCTAGACCTTGTGCGTTTTTCACAATATTAAAAAAAAACAATATTTTTCGGCACTTTTTTTTATTTTTCTTAAATAACTCAATTTTAGTGCATTTTACAGAAAAAGCACTTTCACCATTTTGTAGATCATAAAATTCTCTACAACATGCAGTATTCATGTTTGTAAATTGTCCAAATAGGGTTTAAAATACGGAGCCGGGAAAAGGGTTAAATTTGGAAAAAATGTAAAAATCCACAAATGACGTTAGTTTTTGATTAATAACCCACTTTTAGTGCATTTTAGAAACAAAATTGTCATAATCAACTTTTTAGAGCATGAGATAGTCGATAGTTTCATTTATTATAGGTTGACCCTCTAATAAAAAACCAAGTTTTCGATCTTCTAGACCTTGTGCGTTTTTCACAATATTAAAACTAGTCGGATGTGCCAATCCCAAAACTTTCTTCTATCACAGTCATGTTAATACTTCAAAATTCGCTATCACATCGCCAATAAAATCAATATTTTTCGTCATTCTGTTGTGCGTCAGCTGCTTGCGAATCGTCATGTTAAAGGGATTCAAACAATCGATGTATACTAAACTACGAAAAGTCCTTCTGGCCTGAACCGACAGGAACAGATAGCCTCCCTATTCCTTGGTTTTACGATTTTAGATAATTTCACTGGAAAACACGAAGGTAAAATGCGTGGAACCTAAATAAAAAAGATTCAATCCCAGTTCTCGTCAACATTGAATTTGAAGGAGAATATCGCCAAATTAGTCCTCTACGGCCCAGTTGGCTTCATTTATGGCAACTTACTTTGGTCGCCAAATTTGGCGATATTCCGCAAACTGTCGCCAAGTTTGGCGAGAAATTGACGTTGGCGAATATAAATATATAGTGATAAGCATATAATAGGATCAAGCAGGGCGGTCGCTCTGCCAAGCCAAGCTTAAAAAAAAAAAAATTCCTGACGGCTCGGCCTACAGGCACAGGTAGATTTCGAAGACGCAGACCGTGGGGCGCCTGTTTGTCGGGAATTGCGGAAGAAATGATCTTTTTGCGATGATGCGGCAGTTGGAACCGCCTACTTCGAAACCTAACTTGTTTGCAAGCGGAGCCAACAGGAATTTTTATTTTTTTTTTTTATTTTTTTTTTTTTTGCTATAAGAGTTGGTCCTATAAAAAACTTGTCAGTATAAAAGTTTCAGATAATATTAAGAGGATTTATAATAAATTTAAGCGGATTTGAAATCTTGGGGATTCACGAAGTTATGATTTTTTTTCTGCTAAAACCCCCCTTTTATGCCTCTTGATTTTATGTATCAGTTTCGAAAAGATGCGGGAGTTGGAACCGCCTACTTCGAAAAATAACTTGTTTGCAGGCGGAGCACCGGCAGGGATTTTTTATTTATTTATTTATTTTTTTTTTTTGCTATAACGGTTGGTCCTATAAAAAACTTGCCAATATAAAAGTTTTAGATAATATTAAGAGGATTAATAATAAATTTACGCGGATTTGATATCTTGTGAATTGACGAAGCTGGGATTTTTTTTTCTTCTAAACCCCCTTTCCCCCCCCCCTTGGGGCCATTTTTAATTATATCAAAAATCTGTCATACATACATTTTCGGCCCTTTTCCTAGACGTAATAATAACTTTAAACGGATTCGATACGTATAATAATTAAGAAATTATGGGGGGGGGGGGTTCTGTTTTCACAAAAAGCCCCCCATTCCCCCCCCCCTGCTTCGATTTTGCCCATTAACGAACTTGACACAGATTTTATATCCCTTGATTTTATGTATCAGTTTGGAAGAGATTTATGCAGAATTTTTCCAGTTATCGTGGTCATAAAAAAGTGACATAGATAGATAGATAGATAGAAAGATAGATAGATAGATAGATAGATAGATAGATAGATAGATAAAGTTTTGAACTGGGGGTGGTTTTGGGTTCTGGGAGTCATGATCGGCGTAGATCTGCAAAAAATTTTCAAAATTTCCAACTTAGGTGAGAATGTAATAGGTAGTATTTCTTACGAAATCTACCTAAAAAACGCCACACAAACAACGCCAAGAACTAAACTAGACCGCTACTGCTTATTTACAGGAATCAACTTCGCAATGTTAAATCGACAAAACATGCCAGATTAAAATATCAGATATCAAATAAACCAAGCGTCGCAGAAAAAAAAAACGAAAACTAGAAGAATCTAAGGAAGAATTTCTTCAATTTAAGACCAAACTCATCTTCATAAGTGATTTATAAACAGAGATATAGATTTTTTTTAAAAACGTCGAGATACTTAAAATGATCACTTTTTTCTTCGTCAAACTTTTTTTTTCAAACAACCTACAGACCTTAATATTCGGCAGAATAAAAAAAGGATTGCATTTTTGGACAAGTAATTACGTAATCTATGTGCTTTTATAAAATTTAGTGTAAAAAAATATTATTTTCTATCCTTAATTAGCAAAAAACTGTTAATTAACTTGGCGATTAAAAAATTATGCCAAAACAGAGATAAAACATGCCAACGACCAAGTACCATCTCTATAATAAAACTGTAAGTCATGTGACTGTCCTCAACAGTTCCGGGATGCCGCATCGCTTTTTCATATGCCAAGCGGCCATTTTTATTCAAAATTATTTTTTCGAATAAACTGCATAAAAGTTACATTTTAAGAAAGATCGTTCAAAATAAATTAATATTTGAGAGATGACTTGCGTTCAATTATGTATATATTCTGCAATAACTTCAGTCGAAAGATTCGCAGTTCAAATTCTCTATTCATAAAAGTAAACAAAAAAAAGATTGATTCGTCGTGAACATTTAAAATATTAAATCAGGGAGGTAATCATTCGCAAAGCAAGTTCTCCGCGAATGAATTTTTGGACCGCTGCCTCGCGTCAAAAAAATAATTCGCACCAGTGAGACAATCAAAGTTTACCATAATTATGTGCTATACAACTCAACTTTCGGACCTTTTCTTGACGTAAATTGAACTCATGTAATAATATTTAATGAATTAGATTTTTAGCATTTTTAAAATCGCTAATACAGCTTTTATTTATCGCGTGTACAAATTAGAAATGATACTTTGATTTTGAAATCAAATGTTTTGATTTATGATATTATTTCTTATTTATTTATTTTATTTTCTCTTTTAAATGAAAAGTGTGAAGTATTTTAAATTTATGTAATATAAGCATTTTAGATTAAAGTTAAGTATTTTAAATGAAATGAGTGACAGGTTTATAATTTAAAATTAAATTAATTGTAGTATGAATGACGGTGATGGGAACGATATTTGGCGAATTATCATCTGCTCCCGGCTAACAAAAATACTCATAATTAAAAAAAAGAATAAAAATAAATAAATGATAGTTTGTTGTAAATAAATATTGATATACATATCAAAAATAATTTATAGAATTAAAATAAAAAATAAAAGTAAACAAAGTTTTCGCCAAATTGGCGGGGGAGGGGGGGGGGGAATCGCGCCAACGTGCGTATGTGACATTTGTGCCCAAAAAATATGCGAAATGCTACCATGATCGCAAAAGTTCATGATTTGTCTATTAGAATCTTCCGATTTGGCGAAGGATTAAGGGAAAATTAAATTATGAATAAATGTAACGTGTTGCAATGTTTAACATGCATTTAAGGGAGACCAAACTGGTCGCCAGTGGCGGCTAGTCTTCTAAAATAAAACCGTAAGTCATGTGACTGTCCTCAACAGTTCCGGGATGTACGTTTCACTTTTTCATATGCCAAGTGGCCATTTTTATTCAAAATTATTTTTTCGAATAAACTGCATAAAAGTTACATTTTAAGAAAGATCGTTCAAAATAAATTAATATTTGAGAGATGACTTACGTTCAATTAGGTATATATTCTGCAATAACTTCAGTTCAAATTAGCTTCGCAGTTCAAATTCTCTATCCATGAAAGTAAACAAAAAAAAAAAAAAAAAAAAAAAAAAAAAGATTCATTCGTCGTGAAGTTTTAAAATATTAAACCATTAAACCATGGAGATAATCGTTCGTAAAATAAGTTTTCCATGAATGATTTTTTAGAGCGCTGCCTGGTGTCAAAAAAGTAATTTGTACCAGGACCTGTAAGACCATCAAACTTTACCATAATTCTGCTTGATGAAGTGCTTTACAACTCAACTTCCTTCGGAATCTTTTCTTGACAAAGTTGAATGTAAAAAAATACAAGTCATGTAATAATATTTAATGAATCAAATTTCGAAACGAATTGTCAGTTAATTTGATATTTATGTATTATACGTGGCAGGAAGAGAGATTACCTAAAATGATTGTTAATTGCCAATCATATTTACCATTGTTAATGACCAATCGCGTTCCAAATAGTAATTTAATATACATTTATAAAATACATAACATCATTAAGTACTTTTATGTTATTTGGGTGCAAATCTCGCCAATATCATTTTTAAAATCGCCAATACCAGCTTTTATTCTTCACGTGTTCAAATTAGAAACGATACTTTGATTCTGAAATCAAATGTTTTGATTTATGATATTATTTTTTGGTACTTTTCCTTTATACGGACACCATTGTCGCCAAGCATACATTTACATACATTTTGCATTAGCATACATTTTGGCATGGTGTCCGTATAACGGAAAAGTACCTATTTTTTATTTATCTATTTTCTATTTTGAATGAAAAATGTGAACGGCATGCATTTTAAATTGGAAAAGCTGTCACAGACGCTCCGGTGTTGGCGCGATTTTTGTTTTGCGCCATCTTGGCGAGAAAATCCCATTTTCAGACACCTGTTAGAGATTGCTAAAACAGCATGTTACTTTTATTTTATTATGAAATAAGTCATTTTATATTTTAAAAAAACACACAATTTTATTTAAACACACACACAATCATTAATTTGTTATAAAACACACAATATTCAATTTATTATAAAGCATGCGGAATCTGCTCTACCAGGTTGCCATACGAAGCAAAATCTAGCCTAAAACGCCAGGTTGGCCAGGCATAAAATCGCCATTTTGGCACCAAAGTGATACCCCGATGCGTCTGCGACAACTGTACCCAAAAGGACCCATCATTAAAAATGGTTAATAATATAGAATTAAAGTAAAATAATGCAGAAAATTATTTTTGTATACACTTACTAAACACATAAAATCATATTGATGGTTTTTAGATTAGACATTTACGATGGAAATTTTATTTGGTGTATGTTATATCCAACGGAATGAATATGAGATATATATATTCTAATCACATATTATATACCCATGAATATACTATACATATCTATTTCTACTATATCAATAGAACCGTCTTCAATAGTCTTTTATATTTCTACTACGTAATATTAACTATAGAGTTACAATATAGAGAGAAAAAACGGGTTGCTGTAATTAGAATTATAGGTGCCAATGTTGGCGCGGCGTATTTTACCTGTTACGAATCTTAATAGTCAGTAGACATTAAGCAGACATGACGAAATAAGAGAATTACGCTATTATAAAAATTCCCGAACTATATCAAGAAAGGGGAGCAGAGAAAAACAAAGTCGTACTAGGCATCTAAAAGGAAGTTCGCGAATTTTAATCAGATTGTACGTCATGGGAAAAAAGTCCTGACAGAAAATATGGTTTAAAGGGAATGCGATTATCAAAACTGGCCTTCAAAAGTTCAATTTTCCACCAAACTATACTCGAAAATTACGTGTAATAATATGTAGCCCGATTATGGCACATTACTCAAGACGTTTTAGATGAGAATAATGATAGATTTTATAATCTTTCGCAATCGAGTCTACAGCCAAAGTTAACGAAAAACAAAAACAAATATTAGCAACAATATGGTTCAGTGTAAATGTGGATATCATTAAAGACTTTCACAAAATAGACTTCATTGCATCAAATCGTATTAACTAAAATACGCCAATTGGCAATGGACCCAATTACGAAAAATTACTTAATATGTTTAAGAATCTCCGCCTTAGCGAACATATTGCAACTGATAAGCAAACGGACATGAAGGACAAATGCTTAAGTGGGTTAAGCGGTTTTTATCATGGAAGATGAAATACATAACAACAAAAAATATGCAAAATGCTACCATGATCACAAAAGTTCTTGATTTGTCTATTAGAATCATCCGGTTTGGCGAAGGATTAAGGAAAAAAATTAAATTATGAATAAAAGTAACGTGTTACAATGCTTAACATACATTTAAGGGAGACCAAACTGGTCGCCAGTGGCGGATAGTCTGTATTATAATAGCACAAATCAGTTACAAGTTATAACAACATCAAATTTCATCTGCAAGTCAGCCATTTTCTTCTGAAGATATTTTTTTTTTTAAATAAAACTTCATAATTATAAGAACACACATTTTATCAAACAATTAAATATGACTGCAAACTGTGGCAGATGACTGTTTCCAAAATGAATAAGTATGAGAAATTCCCGTCAAGCGTATCGATCTGGGTGGCTCAGTCGCAGAGCGGCGGCACGGTATGCGTAAGGTCCCAGGTTCGAGTCCTGGCCCAGGTCAATTTTTCACTCGTGTTTGTTTAGTGCATTTAATTGTCTGATAAAATGCGTGTTCTTAAAATATTGTAAAATAAAGTAATCAGACGTAGTGTTTATGCTTTAAAAAATATATAATATACGTTTTTGAAAGATCTTTAAAAATAAATTAGAATTTGAGGGAAGATGTACCTTCTAAAATGTATACATTAAGAGTTATCGGCATTTAAAATTTCTTTCCAAACGTAAACAAAACTTTTGAAATGAATTAAAGGTGATTCATTTATTTCTAAAAAAAAAAAAAAAAAAAAAAAAAAAAAAAAAAAAAAAAAAACGGTAAAGGACAGGCATTTCGTTCGCAGGAATACCTTTCACGTCATTTTTCTATAAATTAATGAAATCCAGTTGTTAAATTATTTTTGTTTTACAAGTGAAGTTTCCATTTAAATTTATTGTAACAGTACAATGTTTAATTGATAAAATAAAATAATGTAAATCTAAGAAATTGCTAAGAAATTCCAAACATGCACAGGGCAATGCAAAAAAAATAAATAAATAAACTAAAAATAAATAAATAGATAAATAAATAAATAATTAAAAATCAGCTTTCATAAATTCTAAAAATTGTTCATATATCTCAATTACAATCTAAAGGAGGGTTTATTTCTATATTATTCTACATATAATAGTAATTTCAGCAAATATATTAAATTCCAATGCGATCTGTTTTAAACTTTAAGATGGTTTATAACACATGATAAAAAAATTATAAAAAAGAATGGCGCGTCACAGTTCGGGGAGAGGATGGGGAGGAGCGTGAACAAAATTAGGAAGTATAATAAGGCTATCTGTTTGAAACTTTACGATATTTTATAACACATAACATAAATTTTAAAAATAAAGCTGCATCAAAAATTATAGGGAGGGGCGGAGCGCGTTTTGCCAACACAAGGGGGGGGGACACTTTTCTAAATTTTAACGATATCCGTCATGTCACATATCGTTACAAAGGGCTGTGACCACTTATTCATGTTATGTACCACAGGTGAAACCCCCACATTTTGCGCCCCCACCCCGACTCATGTGATATATTGTTCGAAAGGCCTGTGGCCGCTTATTCATATTATGTATCTTCGGGGTTCATCCTCCCGCTTTCACCCCCCCCCCAAAGGGGACACTTTTCTAAATTTTGCCGACACCTCTCATGTGATATATCGTTGGAAAGGTCTGTGAACGCTTAATCAAATTATGCAGGTGTGGGGGGGGGGGGTATTTTCTGAATTTCGCACATATCCCTCATGTGATACATCGTTGGAAAAGTTTGTGACCGCCTAATCTGATTATGCATCTCCGGTGTTCATCCCCCCACTTTGCCCCCCAAACGCGATTAGCTTTCACCACCAGTAGGCGCTTTCCTATCTCTGTTTCTATGGGTCGGATCACGACGGGGTATGGCTCATTCGACTCGACATCTATAGAGCTTTCCGATTTTAGCACGTTTTTTCATCACCAGGGGGCACTTTCTTATCTCTGGTTCTATGGGCTGTATCACGACGGGGTATAGCTCATTCGACTCGACATCTATAGCCTTAACGATTTGAGTGTCCGAGGTTCGTATAGAACAGATTGCGCTACCTGGTGGTGGAAGATAGAACTTGAGCGTGCGCAGCACGACTGCTGTCCGTGTCGGACCCGTGTCGGAAGTTCGTTTGTTTACAGG
This sequence comes from Maratus michaelseni, assembly GCA_963931845.1. NCBI lineage: Eukaryota > Metazoa > Arthropoda > Arachnida > Araneae > Salticidae > Maratus > Maratus michaelseni. The sequence goes on along the minus strand of OZ007594.1, from coordinate 161,424,399 downwards.
TTTATACAATTCGATGTGCAAATTAAGGGATTATCCGGTGCCGAAGGCAGCGTGGAACCAGGTCGGAGGTTCGTGGTTTATCTTATTCAAGGTTTTAAAAGGATTGAGGCCCCGGTGTAAATTAGGGGCCCGCTAGCGGGCGAAGCCAGCTAGTGCTAATAATAAAAGAGCGTGATATCACGTTTGATTTCAAATGTAGCGCTGACACGCTATGTACATATTCCATTTTTATTCATTTAATGGATTAGTCAGTGATATTTTTTAACGGAGGATAACAAGTATTATAACAAGCCAGTATGTTGTTTTTAAGAGTGTAATTAATTTAATTGAAAAATCTACTGGTATTTCTAGTTAACCCTTTAAACAATGACTGAAAGTAAAATGTATTTTTAAATTATTTCTCATGTTTAGATTATTTAAATTATGTTCAATATATTTAAAAAAAAAGAAATGATATCTACAAAAACAACTTTTCAAAAGTAAAAAAAGGCCAAGCGTAAAAAAAAAAAAAAAAAAAAAAAAAAAAAAAAAGTTGTGGCTAAAAAATGGTGTGATATCAAATTTCCAAGCTATTATATTGCTTATTTAACTTTTTTCTATTAAATAAGTTATCATATATATAAGTCGAGTGCCTACGTATATGTTAATAGAAATCGTTTTCTCCTGTACTAAATACATCCTAATGAGTTTCTGAAAATTCAATTTTTTTCAAATTATGCATGATGGGCTTGGCGGCCATCTTTCCATATTTCTAAGCACCCGAATTTCTAAAGTAAAAGCGTAATATGTTTGCAATGTAATATGTTTATAAAAATTTCGAACTTCAAATTCTAACTACGGACAGATAAATTAGATAAGACCGATATTTTGATAAATTGATTTTTACTAAAATAAAACTACTAATTTACTAAAATTTTGTTATGCAATAGATTGTTTTTGTACTGATGATGCCTTGCGTGTCGCTTGGCGAAACGTCTACTATTTTGTATTTTTAACTGTTTTTAAGTATATATATATTTTTTTTTATAAATTTTTATTTTATGTGTACTCATGTCTGTCTTAAATTATTTTAATTGGTGTTTTTAATGATTTTTACTAGTTTGAAATTAATAATTACTCTAAAAAATAAATCATAAGATGAATCTTTAAGATAAGTCATCATTATCTTAAGACACAATTTTCAGAGCATACAAGTCTATAAATGAAACTCTTAAATATTTGCTTAAATAACAATTTTGAACTTCGGATTTTAACTACGGATTTGGGTGGTTAGAATTTTGTGAATAATATGCAAAGATGGCCGCCAAGCCCATCATGCATAATTTGAAAAAAATTGAATTTTCAGAAACTCATTAGGATGTATTTAGTACAGGAGAAAACGATTTCTATTAACATATACGTAGGCACTCGACTTATATATATGATAACTTATTTAATAGAAAAAAGTTAAATAAGCAATATAATAGCTTGGAAATTTGATATCACACCATTTTTTAGCCACAACTTTTTTTTTTTTTTTTTTTTTTTTTTTTTTTTTTTACGCTTGGCCTTTTTTTACTTTTGAAAAGTTGTTTTTGTAGATTAATAGTTACAACAATGAAAGAAAATTTGCAAAACCATGTTAACTAAAACTCATAAATTAAACCCGTTTATGGATGAATTCTGCTGTCTTGTTTGAAAATGTCAGCCACCCTAAAATTTCAAACCGCTCTATCTCAGCCATTTTTTAAGATAGAAGCAAAACAAAAATTGCTCCAGATTCTCCGGATCAAGGCTGAACATTTAAAGAAAAAAAATTTAGGATTTCTAATTTTTTTAATTTGCACATCTTTTTTAATTTTAAATCTTTAAATGGCTATCACAGCGCCCCCTTTCGTCGAAATATCCCCAAATTGTAATAGAAGCTGCTTGCCATAGCCAAAAACATAGAAAAAAAATTTGATTCAATTTGATGCATAATATCATACACTTTTAGATGGTACAATAGTGAAAATGGAACAAAAATATCGATCACAGCGCCCCCTTTCGTCGAAATATCCCCAAATTCTGATAGAACCTGCTTGCCATAGCAAAAAACATAGAAAAAAATTTGGTTCAATTTGAAGCATAACATCATACACTTTTAGATGGTACAATATTGAAAATGGAACAAAAATATCGATCACAGCGCCCCCTTTCGTCGAAATATCCCCAAATTCTGATAGAACCTGCTTGCCATAGCCAAAAACATAGAAAAAAAATTTGGTTCAATTTGAAGCATAACATCATACACTTTTAGATGGTACAATGAAGACACACAGACGGACAGACGGACAGACGGACAGACGGACGGACGGACAGACGGACAGACGGACAGACAGACATTTTGTAAAAACATGTTTTCCGGAATCTCTGACCTCTAAAACGTGTAAATCCGTCGAAAACCGGAAGTCGAAAAAAATTTCGATTACAATACTTTCTTCTATTATAGATAGAAGAAAGTAAAAAACAATATTTTTCGGCACTTTTTTTTATTTTTCTTAAATAACTCAATTTTAGTGCATTTTACAGAAAAAGCACTTTCAACATTTTATAGATCATAAAATTCTCTACAACATGCAGTATTCATGTTTGCAAATTGTCCAAATAGGGGTTAAGATACGGAGCCGGGAAAATAGGGTTAAATTTGGAAAAAATGTAAAAATCCACAAATGACGTTAGTTTTTTCTTAATAACCTACTTAAAAGCTCTAAAAAGTTGATTATGACAATTTTGTTTCTAAAATGCACTAAAAGTGGGTTATTAAGCAAAAACTAACGTCATTTGTGGATTTTTACATTTTTTCCAAATTTAACCCATTTCCCGGCTCCGTATCTTACCCCCTATTTGGACAATTTACAAACATGAATGTTGTAGAGAATTTTATGCTCTACAAAATGGTGAAAGTGCTTTTGTCTCTAAAACGCACTAAAAGTAGGTTATTAAGCAAGAACTAACGTCATTTGTAGATTTTTACATTTTTTCCAAATTTAACCCTATTTTCCAAGCTCCGTATCATACCCCCTATTTGGACAATTTACAAACATGAATACTGCATGTTATAGAGAATTTTATGCTCTACAAAATGGTTGAAGTGCTTTTGTCTCTAAAACGCACTAAAAGTAGGTTGTTAAGCAAAAACTAACGTCTTTAGTGGATTTTTGCATTTTTTGCAAATTTTACCCTATTTTCCCGGCTCCGTATCTTACCCCCTATTTGGACAATTTACAAACCTGAATACTGCATGTTGTAGAAAATTTTATGCTCTACAAAATGGTGATAGTGTTTTTTTCTGTAAAATGCATTAAAATTGAGTTATTTAAGAAAAATTGAAAAAAGTGCCGAAAAATATTGTTTTTTTTCAATATTGTGACTGTGCCGGAAACGGTTAAAGAACTTTGGAGTTTTAATGTTCGGAAATCATTTTTGAGATACATTGTATGACGGAAATGTTCTTTTAATCTTTAATAAGGTACGAATAAATATTTTTTTTTCATAAAATAATATAAAACATTTTAAGCTACAAAATTCAGTTAGACTAATGAAACATTTTACACTGATACCTATATACACATAGAAAAATAGCTGTTTAATGAAAAAATAAATAAATAAGCGCAAATCCCATGATTCAGATTTCACTGAAGTAAAGAATTTCAAATTACTCTGAGTCATCATTTATCAAATATTGGAAATAAGAGAAATATAAAGCTTTTCTAGATATTTCATTCAGATTGCTTTAAATTGGGTCAGATAACATTTTTCTTAACTTAAGAGATACTTTCATAAAAATCGTTCAAAGGTTTTGATTTTTTAAGTGAAATTGAAGGAGAAATTTGAAAAAAAAAATTCCTTTTATCGACATTTAATTCTCAGAGTCTTAATATTTGTCTCGCCGTAAATAAGTGACACACTTCAAAAGTTCAAAGTGTTATTCCATTTTTGTATTTTAAGAAATTTATAATGAGAATGGGAAGAATTTCAACAATAAATTTAGATTAAGTGAGATAGATTTGATTTTGCGTTTCTTAGAGCGTAACGAAAATAGATTTCAAGGAAATTAATAATAAAATAAATCTATGTATATGTCTATCAATCAATCTATCTATCTGTCTACCTATCTATCCATCTTTCAATATATACATATATATAACACATTTTTAATATTTCTAAGTTTTTCCCCACTTAATTTGCTATTTTTCGTCTTAAAATACTTTTTTCTTCCGTTTTTCAAATTTTAATGTGCTTGACTTGGTTTCATTTCTCAATGAACTTAAATAGAAGAACGTTCTATTCATCATAAGTCTATTTTATTTTTCTTCGAGTGACGCTCGAATGTATTTTCGCGTGCTTTCGAGGACCCAATTACAGAGATTTTATGCTTCCGCCAAATAAGTTTCCAGCGCGGCGTTTTCATTGGTTTAGAACCTTCCTTCAATTGCGTATTTTCTTCCTACGCTCTAAATATATAATCACCTGCATCAGTTCAGAAGCAGCCGTTTCTGTCATTTCCAGTTGTTTTAATAGCGTGTCGACATCAGCTAATAGTGACCGGCTGGATTTTACTGAAATATTGGGATGTAGTTCATATTATAATACTTTAAGAACATATCACCTTTAATATTTGACAGAATGTTTAGTGAAATACCGTATTGCATGTCAGAGTCCTCCATAATTATAGAAAGAACTGGCTAATAAAACTGTTTAGTTCAACATGGTGACTGATTTATTTACTTTTTACGAGGAACATTCACGGAGTGTTAACTCTATTGCCCTGTACTCGTCTCGCTGGCTGTACAATAATGATCTTGTTTGGATCACTTAAGCTTGTGTTCGCCATGTAATTATAACGCAGATCGCTTCTAGTTAAAATATTATCTGCTGATTTTCATCAAATTTATGCCATTCCTAGCATCTCAACAACAATGCAACCACCGTATTTTCGCGTTGGATTTAACAGATCTTTGTAGCGAATGGATAAATATAAATATAAATATATAATTAAATTTGTAAAAATTGTAACAGATTTATTAATATGTGGAAGAAAATATATTCTATAATGAATAAACTATCTCCCTCACGTGCTGTATTGAAGGTGATTTTCATTAAATAATATATTTCATTAATCCTACAATGCATGAAGTTCCGTCCCTCCAAATAAATATGTAATTCTAATTCTTGCATATGAAAAAGGAAAATATTATTTCGAAAAAAAAAGTTTCATGTCAATTGTTGTCCATAATTCATGAAAAATGCAAAGTGTGCTAAATGGTTGCATTAAGAATGGAAAGCAACTTGCAATATAAAGCGAATAACGAAATGTGCCAAATGACTACATGACTTACTGTAGAGCAGTGGTTCCCAACCTTTTTTTGGCAGCAGCCCACCTAAGCACCTTTAAAATCAAGATGCCCCCCCCCTTTCCTCTGTAACATATAATTATTGTTATTATATACAAAATGAACTCTTATTCCCGCAAAGGAAGGCAAACAGAGTATTAACTATGATAAACCGTTTCACATCATTTTACTTATAAAAATAATAAAATTTTCAGTAGAAGTATGTTTTTAACATAAATCGATGAATGCAATGAGGCCATGCATCTTCCCATTTATACCGAGAAAAGAGCTATTGTTCTTTGGCAACTAACCTCAGACACAAAAGTGTGATATGGTCTGCATTTTTATCTTTGTGAAATTTCTTGAAGAGAATCCCACATTTTGCATTACATTTGGTAGAATTGATATATTTTATAATTGATGTTAGTACTTCATTTAGAGCAGGTGAAAAAAATTTTAATACCAAGTTTGTATGTATAGAATAATTCACAAGTAGCATTTCCGGATTCGTACCTTTATCCATTTTAAATCAGCCTTTCTTTTTCCCGTTATGGTTATTTGGACACCATATATAAGCCGATTTTAAAATTTTAAATCTGTGTAATTTGTCTGCCCAAGAGCTATAAGAAGACATTTCACCCATTTCTTTCTGTGATGCTCATTTGAAGATTAATTAATTTTATAAAAGTAGTACCTCCTTTAAATACTTCAAACATTTTTTAGGTTGAATACATTGAACATAGTCAATTTCAGATATACCCTTAAGTAATTTCATAAGTAAAAGTTTCTTCATGTGACATATTGCTCTGTCGATAGAAATACAAGTTTCTTTTAATTAAAACTAAAGATAAAAAGTGTGTAATATTAAAATAATATTGTAACCAGAAAAATTTAATAATTATTTAAATATATAAAAAGGTGTCTAAATATCTAAAAGGAATTCATATAATTATTCTAGTAGTAGTTGTGTTTTAAAATTTTAATGGAAACTTTTTGAAAATTTATTTTTATTCAGTTATTTATAAAATTTTCATGTATTATTTATATTTTTAGCCTGCAAAAATAGTTTTATCAAAAAAGACAAAGACAATTTTTTTTAATTTAACGCAGCTGACAGGGATTGGGATAATAACAAATCTGAAATTGCCCCCCTCAAAAATCAAATTGCCCCCCTGTGGGGTGTACGCCCCCCGTTGGGAACCACTGCTGTAGAGTTAAATTGCACTTTAAAAAATGTGTAAAAATCTGGAAATTGTTCTGGCAGTCAGCTTGTGAATACAATTTTCGTAACCTTGTGGAATCTGTTCGTTTAGTAAAAATGACAATTTAAGTAGACTGTTAGTAATTAATATTATTTTCGTTATTTGTCAAGGATATTCTTAAATCCATATTAACTAATTTCTGACTCTTTCACGAAACTATTTTTAAAAGGAAAAGAAACCCGTAAAAATACCGAAATTTTACTGTCAATTCGATTCTCAGTACAGTACCCGTATTTCTAGGAAATATTTTTACAGTGTACAATTTAACTCAAGACTAAAGTGTAATCAACCAACTATGTCCTTATTTCATATCATATGATCTTTCAGCAATACAAGGACTGCCAGGATTTCAATGGGCCAGGTTTTTTTTCTTTTATTTGAATACCACTATTATTATTATTATTATTATTATTATTATATCATTATTATATCATTATTATTATTTTCGCATTATTATTATTATTATTATTATTATTATTATTATTTATTCTTAGTTCATTTGTTTCAAAGAGGGGGAAATTAATACAGGGAAACTTTTTTAACAGTTAATTTTATATTTTAGGTCTATTCTTTAGTTTAGAGGCACAATGCTTCCTTTTAAAACCTATATTTTTAGTAATGTATGAAATAAATCAATTATAACAATGACACCTAGATTAAAATAAAAGTAACTACAGTATTTAAAAAGTCACAAATATTTAAAATTAATGAAAATTAAATCCTAAGGTAATAACATTCAGGATCAACATGTAAATTTTTAAATAATAATATTTAAGAAATTTGTGTCACCCAAATGAAATTAAAGATAAACCTCGGGATAAATCTATAACGAAAAACTAAATATATGAATTTTCTTTAGTTTTTAATTAGGAATTTTGAATTTGAGAGACAAATATTAAATAATCTAGTCAAATAATTACATTTCACATACTTTTACAGATGTAGTCTAGTAATTCTAAAACATACAGATATACCAAACATAACGCAAAGAATATTTCTTACGTGAATGTCAATTTATTATGTTAGAGACGAAAATACATTTTGGATTTAATAATTTAATAATTTTTTAACAACCCCTTTTAAGTCATTTTTCTACGATGGACTTTTTAAAAGTATCCATATTTAATGGATTTTGTTAATTTTACATCATATTCTAAAACTTCTGACGTATATTAAATGAACGTAACTCTTTTAATTAATTTATTCAATTTAAAAAGTTTCAGAAACGCAATTTAAAGCAAATGATTTCGCTCGTGAAATGCGTTTTTATGCTATTCTAAGGAAAGTGCATTTAAGAGCTTCAAAAATGAATGAAGTGAAAGGATTCCAGCATATTAAATTCGTTAATGAGATAAATATGAGTATGTTTATCTTAGTTATTATTAATTTCCATTTTAAGATAAATGCTGAAATATTTCGCTTCATTCAAGATGATGCCCACTGAAGTCCATTAAAATTTATCTTGAAAATATGTTTTAGATAAAATAACAACACAAGAATGAGTTATCATGCCCCAATCTTATTCGATTCCTTTTAATGGCATTATCCGACTATATGTTTGGCTACTTGAAAATGTTGCGAAATAATTTTAAAACACGTTTTTAAAAAAAATTCTAATTTACAAATTGAATAGATGTACAGTATCTAATTCATTATTAATGTTTTTAGGTGCGTTCGTAATTATATAAATACGTAGCACCTATTGTCGTCGCTTGGTCCGTCCGTCTGTCCGTCCGTCCGTCTGTCTGTCCGTCCGTCCGCATATAACAACGCACAAACTACCCAACCGAATGGTTTGAGATTTAAGATAAATTATCTTTGCAGAAATTTGTCGAGACATTTCAAATTTTATTAAAATCGAATCAAAACTTTAGGAGATATTAATAAAAATATTTATTAAGAAATTTGAATTTTTTTTTAATCGGTGCTTTTTTGTTATAGGAGCTTCCGAAGTTTAATCGTCAAGCGACCGAGATATGACAGAAATTAATCTGAAGACGATATAATTCATTTCACAGAATTAAAAATCATCAAGATCTGAATATTTATATAACTATCTACAGTACGAACGCACCTCGTTTGTCACGTTTGACGTACAATTTCCAACTTGTTTATTTAAAAGTTACACCAATATTGCTTATTTTCACACTTCTTCACTGTAAAAACTTTTGGTCAACATTTACGGTACATGTACTGCCAACTTTGTGACCAGTATATATACCGTAATTTAACTGGACGGTATATGTACTGTAAAATATTTAAAGTATATGTATCGACTGCACTCCCCCCCTCTCTCCCCAGGCCTGCACGCATTACGTAACAACAGCAAATGCATCACTTCAGGTGTTACCGTACACAGAGGCGGGGGCTACCAGCCTTTTCCTTATTGAAAAATAATTCCTTTACGGTATAAATAGCGATTTTTTACTGAAAAACAATCATTTTACGGTATAAATGTCATTTATAATCGAAATGGCACATATACGGTTTTTAACGTTTAATATACCTTAGAAGTACGGTACTCATACCGTAAAGAGTGAAAACGGTACAGGTACCGTTAAATTACGGTACATCTACTGAAATTTTACGATTTTTTTTTACAGTGTTGTTAAAGATTATTGTTACAAAATATCAAAATCATTTTTGTTTTTGGTATGGATTAAACAACATTTAAAATATTTTCATTTTATCGTGAAATGGCAATACAATTTCACAGCAGATAATTCCACTAAAGGTGGAAATATTATGTAAAAAATCTAATGTGAAAAACAAATAAGTTCTTATAGTATAATCATGCTTCAATTGCAAATATTGTGAAAATAACTATAACATGCATATATGCAGCAACATGATCATAACTGAACGCTAAAAAATAAATATTCATAAGTACATTTAGTTAGTAATGTCAAAGGCTTCAAATAAATAAACATTTTGTTGTTTCATTTATATAGAGTTAGATAACAAATAATGGTTCATCCAAACAATACTACAAAGTAACTTTTGTAAACATCAAATGAGAGGAATTATTGATAATTATAAACTCTGGAGAATCCAGGAAAATATTTCCCTAATAATAATAAAGATATCTTACAGTGAAATACAACTTTGAAACTGGTAGATTTTACTAACGAGTAGTTCATTTTAATTAGTAATCACGTTTTATTCTTCGCTATTTGTAAAATTTACATCTCTATTCGTTTGATAAAATTTTAAGCATTACAAGCGAAATATAACAGCAGAAAAATTTCAAGAATTTAAAGCAGTCAGAAGTTAAAGTCATATTTGAAAAGTAAAGTAATTGCATTTCCAGGAGTGAAAATCTTGGAATGTTTCAAATTTTTCTACAGCTTTAGATTTAAAATTCAATATTTTATCACGAAAAAGTACTTTGGTCTGGTGTACTTTAGATTTAGATTTTAAATTCAATATATTTTATCACCAAAATGCGGTTTTGTGGAATATAATTCAGTACAAGGAAACTTTGATAGACAAATCCCATTCTATTTTTTAAAATTGTTAAGTATCCAACTACAAGGTAGCCATAATTATAAACTGACCAGTACTCTGCCTGTTCTGTAGCGCTATCTAATTGCGAGAATGGAGCTAAATTTTGTAGGATGATTAAACAAAACGGGGTGCGAAAGATTCCTTAAAAAATTCGTTCCAAAAGTCTCCACTAGGGGGATATGTGACGCTGTCTTTTTTGTGTGTGGGATCCTTTATCCCCGGTCTTGTTTAATCATCCTACAACATTTAGTACCATTCTCGCAATCAGATCGTGCTTCAGTACTGTCACGTTGAGTAGGTTTAATACGGTCAGTAGTCATACACATTGCATTGTACAGTCAGTGGTCACCTTGTATACTCAAAATTAATCTGACATTTTGCCATTTTTGTCCATTAAAACCCTTTCACTTACACGCCCGTACGTTCACTAAGCTCCATGTTTCGCTCCAATACATGCATTATTTAAATTAATAAAATTCTACGGATATAATGCAGTTTTAATACATTGAGTAATGATTAATACTATTACATTCATACATATAATTAAGTTTTTTATATAATGTTGGAATAATCTTGTTTTTGTAGCATTTAAAATAAAATACAGAAATTACAACATTGTAATTTTGTCCTTTTGCTGAACAGTCAGAGTGTTAAAAACTCTTCAGGGGCGTATTAAGCCCAATAGAATCTAAATAGTAATCCCCACTTGATTTAGACGCTCCATATTTCTGAATTTTAATTAACAGTTCATACAGTATCCAAGAGGGAACTGTGACTACCCCTGTAGATTTTCACGCCCCTCCAGTTCTGGTAGAGTAAGTGCGGGTCCGGAAAACCCGACTTAAGACCTAGAACCTGGCTCCCTCTTGGGTGTTCAGCTCTGAAGCAGCTGGGGGACCCTGACTCGTCCCCAAGTGCAACGTAGTGATTTCTCAAGAGGGCTGAGAATCACCACAATCGCAACGGCCTATGTCGTCATTCCCTTCGGTCTAATGGGAGTGATGCGCAGGTGGCGGTGGCAGTTGCGCAGCTGCACCGCCATAAAAGTCTCCACTAGGGGGACGCCTGGCAGCTGGCGGCTCAGATGCTGTGGACCTACTTTTACCGAGATGCTATGGACTTCCTTCATTTTTCATGATATCCTTGCATTTCGTACAGAGCAAGGTAAAAACTGTTGAAAACTGCTTTCAAATCTGTTTATTTTACTGAATGCTCTGAACAATAGTTGTGTTCGTATTGGGGTTGGACTTACTGCCACTCATTTTCAATGTATTTCCGAGTAGTTATTATAGCTTATTAATCAGTTTTCTCAAGACGGAATATCGTGTTTTAAAATGCTATCAATTCTTAACTAAACACTTTCAACTGCGTAAGTGATTTTATACATGCAAGAGTAACAAATAATACTAATTTTAATAAATGTGAATGTTGTTAATTGCTCGTGTTTGTTTGTAAAGCATGTTTGTTGAACATGAAAATGTTCACCGATTTCGAAAATAAGTGGTAAGAAAAGAAACTTTTTTTTTATAAATAGTTATTTAAATCTCGAAAATATATTGGTTTCTGAGGTCCATAAAGATAAAGTAAAGAAACTCCTTTCGAAATCATGGGTATCTCGGAAGAGGTTATTGTATATTTTCATCCGTGGTTATATATTTTCCTAGGTTAAGAAACATTTGTCTTTTTTCAGTATATTTCTCTACACAAAAATTGTCTGTTTCGGTGTGCACTACCACCTCATAACGTTTTTTCAATCTTCTTTAAATCATTCTGTATATATGTAGCACCAGTTTTTTTTAAATGATATGTTAAACCCTACACATTTCTCTAGAAGTTCAGCAATATTTATAAATCAACTTTATCAGCAAACTAAATAAGTCCTTTTGCACATTTGAAAAAAAATTCATGAACATCTATTTTTCTGATATTGATGCCAAGTATGTCAGATTGTAACGTAACACTGTATTAAGCAAGTCTCTTTTTGACACGGGATATCGCGGTTGAACGTGTGCGGACTTCGAAATAGTGGATTAGGAATCATTTTAACCTGATCCGGGCTTTATGGCCATTGTCCAGATGGCATCACGTGCACTAGGTCAGCCTCATTTTCCACAAGTGGTTTCCGATATAAGCACCAAAAGCCATTTGAGGGTGACTAAGTAATGGACTTCTTTATTCACGTGTAAGTATACATGTTAGGACAGTATGAACCTTGTTCAGAAATTATACAAATATCACTGTTGCAGATATGATACGGGCAAAGCTTTTCATTAAGATGATTTAAAATAATTGCAAAAATAAATAAATAAACAAAATTACTATAAAAAATATTTATGAATTTTGACAGTAATACAAATTTATATAAATACACAGATAATACATAGTACTTTACTTTCTTGCAGGTACTTCGTTTTCCTCACTTTTCTTTTTTAATTTAGTAAATTGACATCCTTTAACTGTGAGTGCGGTGCCTATAGGCACCCTATCCATTATATGTTTGATAACTATTCTGAAATGCCATTTAATTTTAAATATAACCACATGATAACAAAACTAAGTTAAAAAAATTACAAAATATTACTACTATATACTATTCGTCTATAGAATAACTTAGTTGCCAGCTAATATTCGCTTATTCGTTCTTATTTATAACTTCTAATAGAATATTTCTACTTTTTAATTAACTTTGCCTGTATTGGATTTTGTCATATTAGGGATTACTTATATTGTTATAGTATTAATGTATCAATGAAAAAATTATTTTATAATCCATGCACACATAAACCAAGTTACTATTGTACTGTAAAATCCCCTAGGTGGAAATTTATCTCCGAATTTTCTTATGTTATTTTAGTATTAAAACAAGAACAATTGACATTTATAGGATCTTTAATGAAAGAATATCTTCATTAAAAAAAGTTAGCTAACGAAATATATTTATAAATTAGCATACTTATGTACATACACCACTTGCAAATATATGTACATCCATATACAAATATATATAGCATGAGTAAAATGTAGAACAGTATTGATTTTATAATTTACAAAAATTCCATATATAACTCTTCGTGTCTGCAATTAGATGGAACATAATGTCTTTTTTTCTCTTAAAAACCGGGTGATAATTTCCTTTTGTTAGAACAAGGAAAAAAACATAAACTAGGTGCACCTTTTTCAAAAACTTTTAATTAAGTCAGCGAAAACTTTATAAAACAAATTTCACTCTGAAACTAACTGCTATAAACTCTTCTTTATCACATTCACTTAGAGAGTTCAAAATACCCTTAAAATGCACATATTTTTATACAGAAAAAAAAAACTTAAATTCTCTGGAATGGAGTTTTCTAGAAATACATAAACTTCTTTCAAGAAATATTATTAAAGTTATAGTATGGAATAAAACGAAGAGGTTGAACATAACATAACATAAAAAAAAAAGAATTTTATAAAAGAAATAAAACTCGTTTCGTAAAATTTTGAAATAGCTACAATATTCTTAAAAGTGGCCGAAAATTTATTTTGTGTTCACACGCGTGAAAATAAAATGTTTCATTCGGGAGATTAGACCTTAACGTGTTGAGTTTTATAGAAAAAAAATAAGTTTCTGTTTAATACTTGAAGTAAGAATAAATTCTGTTTACAACATAGGGCAATGTTTTCTAAAGTACACATGTTGCGTTTTGTATGAGGTTATCCATTTTCAAAAAGATCTTTCTAGATGCAGCTTGATTTTAGGGACATTCGGAAGAAATATAGTTATATTTCACATATAAAACAAGTTCAAATGCTTAAATTCATCTTTGTCAAATTGAAATAAAAGTACACAGAAAAACATGTGATTCCATTATCTAAAAGATGACTAAAACTTTATTTAGATCTTAAAACATTAAAATAAATCGCGCACTTTCGGCTTTGAACCCAGCCATCAAAAGGATTTACAATTAAAACTGGTGTTGAAAACAAACGTCCAGATCACATTCTTGTGAACAGTATGTCTCTGTACTGCGATGATTTGAACTCTCGCGTATGCTTGCAGTACAGAGTTACTGTTCACAAGAATGTGATCTGGACGTTTGTTTTCAACACCAGTTTTAATTGTAAATCCTGATGAAGGCTGGGCTCACAGTCGAAAGTGCTCGATTTATTTTAATGTTTTAAGATCTAAATAAAGTTTTAGTCATCTTTTAGGTAATGGAATCACATGTTTTTGTGTGTACTTTTATTTTAATAGGTATATTTGTTTGTTTTAAAATTTTACCGCTTTGTTGGATTTTCTTCGTACTTCGATTATTACCCGACCATGCCAAATTCGAAAGTAAGCGTTATAAACTTCATTAATTGCTGAAAGGTATTAAATAAATACCAAAAGGATAGTAAAAAGATTAATATATAAACTGTCTTCATGTTGCGGCTTCACCTAAACCTTTTTCAAGACATACAGGCAGTTTATATACAAAAACTGTTTTTTTTTCTTATTGAAGTATATTATCTATGTGTGCTCGTTTTTGTCATATGAACATTATAAATTTATTTTTGCGCTCGCATATCTTTGTATGTGCTTATTTGGTATTTTTCAACATATCTTCATATCTCTGAAACTGTTAAACGAACTTTTTCAAATGATCCAGGACTTGACTCGTGTACGTCAACCGCAAATCACAAAAATGTTGAAGAATCTCGTATAACAGTCACTAGACGCCACAAAAGAGTGTGTTTCTGTTTGTTTGTGTTATGAAAACAATTTTATTTATGTACTCTAAACTGACCAATCAGTTTTTCATCTGATTTATTAATTGATTTTGTTTTAACTTCCAATTTGTTTCTTTTGGCTTTCTTATTAATATAATCCGATTACACAGCTGCCAGCTCGAAAGTTGATTTAAAAATTAAAGCAGTCTTCATAGTCATCAATAGTATGAAATTCAAATAACATTATTTTTTGAATAGTTTAACATCATCGTAGCTTGCGGCATAATGTCAGATTTTTAATTCGTGCGCCTCATTTTATTGACTTTTTAAATAACAAATTTTGCTGTGGATGCAAATTGTAACAAATGGTAACTGTAACAACCTCTTAAATCAAATAAAAAGTAAAACTTCTTTAAATTTAAAAACCCGTGTTTTAGATGATCCTTAATCGTTTTACGTAATAGTTAATGCAGATCAAAATACATATTTAAAAAAAGGAATTATGAGCTGCATAATTAATTGAATATTTTTTCGCGAATTTAAAACTTGTATGGATTATGATTGGGTTAAGTAATCTTTTTTTTTTTTTTTTTTTTTTTTTTTTACATAAAAAAACTCTTGTGATATAGGACTATAGTGATATAAAACTAAGTGATCAGAATTGATGATAACTGAATGAGAAGTATAGTGATATATAAAACTATAGTGACTATAGTAATGAAACTCATTTCAATTTAATGACTTTATGGAGGAAAAAAAATAAAGTTTGCCATAGCTATTTGACATACACATCCTCGAAATTTGACCTGTGTTAAATGAAGTAAAAATTAAGAAAAATGCGGCACTAGACTGATTTAAAAGATATTAATGAAGACTCAAAATTGAAATTACTATTTGAATAAAGATGCATTAGAAGGATTTTTAATATGTAGAGTGCCCTTAATGCAAGAAATGCGTTCATATTCAGATAGAAGTCTTATTTTGAATCTCATGACACCCTTGTTGCAATAATAGTGATTCGAAAATAAAGTACAGATCTGCATGTTTATGTGACGGCATATTAGTAAAATGAAATAAATACTATACATCTGTGCATTTTTGTATTAAGCTTAACATTTAAAACAGGCAATTAAATCAACAAATCTCGAAAAACATTAAAGATTTCTTGAATTTATTAAGATAAAATAAAAAATAAATATTTTCTTGTTCTGGAAATATCAATAAAAATAATCCACTATACACTATACGCAAAAACGTTTTGTGTCGGATTTTATTAATTGTTTAATGTTCATCTTCTTCATCTACAGTATTAATTATTAATAAATAAGAAGTACTTGAATTACATTATATAAATATCAAGGTTTTTTGATAATTAATAAATACTTGAATTACGTTATATAAATATCAAGGTTTTGTTGTAGCTCACTACATTTTTTTCTTTAGCATTTTAAACATTGATTATAGTAGTAGAAAAAAACTTACAGACTCAGTTTTGAAGGAAAATAAACACGGTTTTCGACTGAAAAATATCCGACGAGCTTAATAATGTAAGTAAAATAAGTTTTCTCGCTATAGAAACATTTTGGCACTTCGAAACACAATACACGGGTAAATGAAAACGGAAAAGTTTGAAGTTTTCTTGTTGGCTACAAAAATAGCACGACCTTGCTCTGAAAGTATACACATCAAACAATGCAACCTCTATAAATTTACCCTAGAGCTCAGATGCTGAAAAAGAAATAATTTACATGGAGTTTGTAAAGTTTGCTAGTTCACTTTTGAAAAAGAAGATAAAAAAATTCAACGGTTAGTGAAATGAAATTTTTTTACTTTAAGCTAAATTTTTAGAGTATGCAGCGATATAAGATTGTTCTGTTTGGTTCTTTTTTTTACAGTAAGGATACCTTTTTCTTGCCAATAGATTCAAAGATAAGTAATATTTGTTAAGATATTTACTTTACTGATTGTAAAAGATATCATATTAATAGAGTATAATGTCCTTTTTATCGTGGACATTTTTTTTATCAGTAAGCTGATTTAAGTTTTGTAAATTTAAATATGTTGTTATAGCTGGTTTATAGCATATTTCCTGTATCATACGGTGTGTATAATATTTATATATTTTTTTTCACAGAGACGCACAAAAGAAGGATATAGTTCCGTGTACACTAAATCATTTCGAAATAATATATAAATATGCAATTAAATCGATGAACTTATTCTGTAAGTTTTATACAAGGCCACACAAAAGAATTTGGATGCATTTCGTTTGGATGCATATGGCCAGTTATTTTTGGCGTTCTAATGGCGGTAAGTTTTCAATCTCGTGTAATTTTAGAAAGCTCTATGAAAAAATATTACTTCAGTTTACCAGATTATATTTAAATCATACGGCTATGTTTTAAAAAAAACCTCAGTTAAATCTGAAATGTGAAAAAAAAAAAGTCGCAAAAATCGGTGCTAACTTGGAGGTAATTGATGAGTTCGGTGAAAATCTGCTACAAACCTCATTTTACAGTTTCTTCTTTATTTTTAACACGTAGATTCTTCTACAACTGAAGTATTTGAGAAAGATCTGAGTTAATTCCAAAAGTCGAAAAATATCACCAAGGTGAACAAACTCTGGTAAAATATTGCCAAATTTGGCACAAAAATTTAAATTGCAAACAACAGTGCTAATTCGGCACTAGCTGCCCATTTTTATAGAAATCTTGTTTAAACCTCATATTGCAATTTCCCCTTTTGTGCATCCTTAGATTCGATCTGCCCTTTTAATCAGAGTAATCCAAATAAATAAATAAATAAATAAAAATAAAAACTTTAAATTGAAGGTAATTTAAACTAGTTTAAATTATGTATATTAAAAAAAAATTCTATATCACTTATTTTGCTCATAATAAAACACATATATTTAATATAAATATTTTTCCTCTGAGCAGGAAATGTATGTAAGTATTAATTCTTTGCTAATAAGACTAAACTACTCCAAAACTATCAGTACACTAAATTGCTTTCGATCTACTTTCACGAAAGCAATTTAGTACACTGATTAGTGTAAGACGAAAAAAAGTTTTTCGGATTTTCGGTATACGGAATTTTTTTTCCTCTACATTTCACATAAAAAAAAGCTGAAATTGCAGCCAATTTCAATGAAAATTAGGGATTTATTTTTCTTACACATAAATGCTTTTTTCGTTGAAGGAAAAAAAAATCTTAATTAGGAAACATCTGATTTAGGAAAAAGGTTTTATATATTTTTTTCAAACTTTATTATTGTGAAGTGATATTATATTTTGTTTTTTATTATAAATTAAATAATATGTTTGATGAATAATGTTTTACAAGATTTTATATATCAGATTAAACATTATTTGATGTACATAATTAAACAGAACTATTAAAATATGATTAAATCCTAAATAATTAATTTGAACTACCAACCGAACTTATGGTATATTGAACTTTAATTTTTTATGTTCTTCTATGAAGTATGATCTGTTGCATAAATACTATAGCCTACAAAACTAGCACAATTATTCTAAATTCATGCTTTTCGCTTTCTAAGCCGTGAAATTTTGCTGAAATATATTTCTATGGCAAGATATGCTCATTATTTTGAAATGCATTTTTCATAATAATGCTAAGTCTAAAGCAAATACTGATGCGACAATATTTTTAGAAAAGGAAACGTAAATATTTATATACAGATCCATAATATGCATCAATTAAAAAATATGTATAGAATTTTTATGTATGTACATGGATTTATTCTCTATAAAAAATAAAACAATTTCTTTTTTACGAAAGTGAAATGTTTTATCTATTTTATATGAAAAGGAAAAATTTTAGATGCAGTTACATATTTATTTTTCAATTCAAATTCCGAATATATTTTTTTCTTTTTTAAATAACTTTATTTCACGTTATTTCTTAATAAACTTCAAATACATATTTTGTGGAAGATTTAATTAGAAATATAAATGATTAAAAGTATTTTAAAAATTTAAATTACTGAGGTATGTTTTTAAATGGAGATAACATAAAACGAATTTATATCGCTAATTTAATGAATAAATATTAAAAAAAAATGATTATTTCTGTTTCAATATGTGAAAAAAAAAACTTACTTTCAATGAGTTGATTATCCACAATTAAAAGAAACATTTCTGGAATGTACTTACCTAAAAAAGAAAACAAATATATGTAAGTATATATTTTCGGTTTTACATTTTTAGAATGAAAAAATATACATAATAGGTACTTAATTAATTTTAAAGAAAGAAAGACATATAAAAATTGCAAAAGTAATAAATAAAGCTTCTTTTTAAAGAATCTAATACAAGACCCCACATTTACATAAAAAGTTATAAGAATTTTTTTTTTTTTTTATAAACACACCTTTTTATTTATTTTATTCTTAATTTTGTTCTTAAATTATTATTTTTATTTTCATGTGTAATATAAAGATTCCGATTCGCAGTTATATAATGTGAAAATCCCTACCAAAAAAAAAAAAAAAAAAATCAAATGTAAATTGCAATATTCATTTGTTTATTCATTTAATTTTTTCTGCATAGAAAAGACATTAATATCATTGCCATTTATGAAAACCTTCCATTTTTTTTTTTGAAAATCGAATAAACATATTTAGAAATAGAAAAAAAATAATAATAATAAAAAAGTTCCTTGTTCCTATTTTTTTAAAAACTTACTTCTATCTTTACAATAAGAAAGCATTGGATTGGTGAAAATTTTGGACTTCCGGTTTTCGACAGGTTTTATACATTTTAGAAGGTCCTGAACACGATTTGACTGTTTTTAGAGAAAATCTGTCTATCAGTCTGTGTTTTTGTGTGTCTGTCTGCATTTGATACAAATAACGAAGGTGCTCTATCGCCAAAACTAAGGTATGGAACTAAGGTATGGAACTAAGGTCAATCTCCAGATTCAACTAGACCTTGACATAAATAGATTTTCATTAGGTTTGGGTGCATACTGCCCAACAGGTGTCGCTGACATTCTCTATTTTCCACGGTTTCTGCGATAGCCATGTTTCAAGAACGAATAGATTGTCATTTAATTTCGGTTTCGGAAGATTTGATTTATATAGAATAAAGTTTTGGGATGGCCGCATCATATTAGTTTTCATTTCATTTGCATATTAAGAAAACTTTCTGATTTGAATTATATGCATTTGACTTGGAAAAATCCCTCAAGGTTGAAAGATATGCATTGATCGCATAATAATTGTTAGTTGACAGAAGAGCATTCGTTTATTTACATTTGTCAAAACATTTTGGGAATTTACATACCTTTAAATAAAAATTTATTATAAAAAATAATAGAAACTTGCGAATGAGTCCATATTTGTTCATTGATTTTGCATTTCCTTAACAAATAAATATTCACCTCTTTTGTCATTAAAATAAAACAAAAATAGTTATTAAGATATGTAGATATAAGTATAATCTATTAACACAATTGATTCATACGATATAGGTATAGTCTATTTTGAGCTTTTCCCTGCAATTTCTAAAACAGTACAAAACAATTACCACTATGGCCTAAGACATTTTCCGCCATTTTTAAGCATAAAAGGTTAGCGATAGGATCTTTTTCTATTTCCCTTTTTAATCAAGAATAACCGATGAAAAATGAAGCAACTAAATTGAGGTCTTTTAGTAATAAAACAATTCGACAGGTGATTTCATTTTCTAAGGATCTACTCTTAAATAAACAGCAGATACAGATAAAAGATTCTTATAAAAGGAGCTTTAGATCATATCTGATTTCAGCAGAGATTATGAGCTTTTTCCCGTAAGTACTTCTTATTAATGGTATAAACTTAGAACATCGGATAAATATTATCAGGATATCAGTTCAGTATACCACTAGATATATAAAAATTGGTGGTGCACGAGGAACTGATTAAATAAAAGAATAGATTTATGTATCTACTTTCAATACCTTTCGTATGAATTTAAACTTCTTTCAGCATTAATATTTTGTCAGCTAAAGAGTAATAACATTTTTTCTTAGGATCCTATTTTGCACTTTTCTGGAAATCATAACTAATTATTATTAGAATGTATAGGAAAGATACTCAAGAGAAATCGCAGGATGCTGAAGAGGATTCAGCCTTTCCTATTTCTCCTTCCTCATCCTTACGACTGACGAAAAGTCAGCGTAATTAGACTTTTAATTACGCCTTTTTGTGAAGAAAATATAGATAGGAGAATGATTTTTGCACAAATTATTAAGAAGTATGTGTACATAAAAATTGGTGGTGCACAAGTAATTAATTAAATAAAAGAAAATATTTATATATCTATTTTGAATACCTTTTGTATGAATTTAAACTCCTTTCAGCATTAATATTTTGTCACCTAAACAGTAATAACATTTTTTTGTTAGGATCCTATTTTGCACTTTTCTGGAAATCATAACTAATTATTATTAGAATGTATAGGAAGGATACTCAAGAGAATTCGCAGGATGCTGAAGAGGATTCAGCCTTTCCTATTCCTACTCCCTCATCCTAACGACTGACGAAAAGTCAGCGTAATTACACTTTTAATTGCGCATTTTTGTGAAGAAAATATAGGAGAATGATTTTTGTACAAATTATTAAGAAGTATGTGTACTGTATAGATATAATTTTTTGTAATGTTTGATTAATAACGTATTTATGTTTTACTGTTTCGCTATGGAGACCTAAGGTATTGGGAAAATCTTTCCAGTAGCGCTGAAGTAGCGGGCATTAGCCTGAAGCTTACAATACACTGTTAAAAATTTGCAGCTAACTGTCCAGTTATTAGACAGTTTTTATAGAAAATGGTTACATAACCGTAATTTAACTCTATTCTGACCATATTATTACCCCTATTATGGTCGGAATAGAATTAAATTACGGGTACGTAACCATTTTATGTAAAAACGGTCAAATGACTGGACAGTTTGCTGCAAATTTTTAACAGTGTAGGGTTGAAAGCTTCATAGCCCTGAATTTACAGCTGAATGGGACAAATACCCTGTCTTGGGGGGGGGGGGGCTACAGCTCCTGCAAAATCAAAGGTATTGAGGGAATGGGTGCAAACCTCACAATTCGGAGGCTTAGGGCGTGCATAGTTCGCCAATGAAAGACGAGTGATGTTTTCCCGCGCCCTAAGTATAATTTAAAAAATGAAGTACAGCACGTATACAATAGGAGATAAATATTGAAGGCTTCTATTACTTTGAGCGTATCCACTTTACTCTGACTGTAAACGCATCTCTTTGAGATCAATATTATGGGGTTATTCTCTTAACTCTACAGGGGGGGGGGGGGGCAAGTACCCTGTCTTGGGCGGCTACCTCACAATTCGGAGGCATTTTACGTGCATAGATCGCCCATGAGAGAAGGAAGATGTTTTCCCGCGCCCTGAGTAAAATTTAAAAAATGAAGTACTGCACGTATACAATAGGAGATAAATATTGAATATGGCTTCTATTACTTTGAGAGTAACCACTTGACTCTAACTGTAAAAGCATCTCTTTGAGATCAATATTATGGGGTTATTCTCTGAACTCTGAAATTCGAGGTTAACGAACGCATTTATGTGCTTTGCAGATTTTTCTGCTTAATTATTGACATTATTTTTGTCAAGATTATTGAGCATATGTTACGTGAAGTCTTGGCCTCAATTTGTGTTAATATAGTTCTAAAAAGTATAAAAATCACCTTGTTATAAAACTCTAATTGTAATACTGATTGTTCTATTCTTGATTTTGCATTTTTAGCAATTTTGGATGTAAATTTTATAAAACGAATAGCTATATAATTTAAAAAAATTGAGGGACGGACAGACAGATATACACAGGATTTTATAACCCGTCGCTACAAAATAAGAGATGTGACAGTGCGTATTTATACGAATAATTTTTGTACAGGAAAACAGGATTGAAAATCACTTATTCTAACAAAAATTCCTACAGCTTTTGCTTTGAGTGAAACGGGGTGGCATGAATGCTGTAATTGCTATCATTTATGTCCATGCATGACATAAGTAATTCTTCCAGAAATAAGAATGTACTCAGTAAAAATATTTCTGTGAAAAAACGGCGAAGTTGCCTTCTATTCTCTGTTTTTCACAAAACTTCCGTTTTGGAATGCCTCTGTTTTCAAGATGGAAATTTTCCGTTATTAAGACACGAATTTCTTTTTTTTTTTAAACAAACAAGAATAATAGCGCAATATTTAAAAAAAAAAAACTTTATAACAACTCTATATAATGAGGCTCATTTACCCGGAACAGGTATTTGTGTTGCATATTATCACACCCGTTTTTTACAGACTTGCCTTCCTCAGGATTCGAACTTTGATATTCGCCATTAGAGGATGAATGTTTTCCCCTTCACCACCTAGCCACATCCAACTACTTGGTTATAGGCCAAACATCAGTTACGAAAATTTAACTTGACATTTTCCGTTTTCTTTCAATTGAAAAGGAACTTTTCCATGTGTCTATCTTAAAAGAAAAAATTTCATGTGTCTGTCTTAAAAGGAACATTTTCATTTGTCTGCCTTAAAAGAAACATTTTCACTTGTCTGTCTTAAAAGGAACTTTTTCATTTATCTGTCTTAAAAGGAACATTTTCATTTGTATTTCTTAAAAGGAACATTTTCGTTTGTCTGTCTTAAAAGGAATATTTCCATTTGTCTGTCTTAAAAGGAACATTTCATTTGTCTGTCTTAAAAAGAACATTTCCATTTGTCTGTCTTAAAAGGAACATTTTCATTTGCTATCTTAAAAGGAACATTTTCATTTGTCTGTCTTAAAATGAACATTTTCATTTGCCTGTCTTAAAAGGAACATTTCCATTTGTCTGTCTTAAAAGGAACATTTTTATTTGTCTGTTTTAAAAGGAATATTTTCATTTGTCTGTCTTACAAGGAACATTTTCATTTGTCTGTCTTAAAATGAACATTTTCATTTGTCTGTCTTAAAAGGAACATTTTTATTTTCAACACTCACCGAGTAAGGATAAAAAGGAAATGTTCCGTTTATTCCAGAAAAATGTACGTTTTCCACTCAAAATAAAAAGTTTCCATTAAAAGACAGAAATTTCACATAAAATCACCCATATCTATATATACTACATTTTTTTTTACAGTGTAGCTGATTGTACACTGTCCAAATTACAATACTCTTCTATCTTATCACGTGATGTCATCACATTTTATACAAAACAAAGTAAGGCTTTTGAACAGTTCGCTATGATATATTTTACATTGTTAATGTTATGAACGGATATCCAGCTTCGGCTTGGTCTTACACTGCCTGTATTTTTGACAGAATAGGCAATTGGCGACCCAGGTTTTCTATACGAATATGTTCACATTGATAAATTCTATGACTCCTCTTACTTTGCAAAGACAGTTTATGAAAACCCTGTATAGAATGACTGCATAATAAATTTCATTTTTTACTAATGACAGAGAAACAAAAGAAACTAGTATCAAATAAACTGACGTATTTCTAGGAAAATTCTCCATTCATTTATTTCAGTATTACTAAGTTATTAAAACTTGCAGAAATAATTACAATTAAAACTCATATAAAACTTTTGAAGTTATTTCGAGTTATAATGAGAATTCTCCGAAGACGAAAAGTTTTTCACCAACAACGAATATATGTGAAAGTAATTAAATAAGTAAGGCATAGTTCTGAAACAAAGTAAATATCAAAGTGAAGAAATTTTTAGTGAAAGACTAGTTAAAAGGAAAATGGAACCTGATAAAAGCATGCAAACACGGAATTACACGATTAATATTATAGATATCCTTTTAAAAATAACAATGAGGGAACAAATAAATATTTATCTGAAATTTATTTATACATTTTTTCCTCTTTAAGTTAATAACTTTGAACAAAAATTTCCGAAAATAATGAGAAAATGTTACACGATAGCTTTTCTATTATACTACTTTTAAAAGGTGTGATACATGGAAAGAGAATACAATATGGTTTCATAATCGGGTTGTTAATATAAGCCATTGGATCAATACTTTAATGAATAGTTGGTGTTATGAAACAATTAAAACCTTTTATTTGCAGGTGTTGAGAGATATTAAATTTTGGTCGAATATTTCCCTTACAAAATGTTAAAAAGAAAAATTAATATTTTTGTATTGTTAATACCGCATATTTAAAAAAAATAAAACAGTATTTGAATTCATAATGAATAAAAATTAGCATTGTAAAAGCATTGCAAGATTAGTGCAAAAAGTATGTTTTAAACAGTAACAATGTTTGTACGCAGGGGTGATTGTGTTCCGGTATTTTGTACACCACTAAATTTATATAGGAATATTCTTAGTATGTCATCGCAGAATTTATCGATTAAACAAGAAAAAGATTACTATATACATTTAGAGGTGTACAAAATACCGGAACACAATCACCCCTGCTTCTACGAATCAATATTTAACAAAGAGCTATTTAAATTATTTTCTTCAAGCTAATAACTTTCAGAGAAAATGTATAAATGTAATGAAAAAAATTATATAATCCCTATTATTTCATTAAGCTAATTTTAAGAGATACATAACTGCCAACCTTCCGATTTTTTCCAAGTCAAATAATCATATTTGAATGAAATATTTTATTTAATGAAATAAATGGAATTGAACTCATGTGACTACATTGTAAAAAAAATAGAAATGTTTCTTAATCTATTAAAATATAATATAATCAAGTGCAAAAATATACAATAACCTCTCCCGAGTTACTAACGATTCCGAAAGCATTCTTTATCTTTCGAAACCTCAGAAACCAATACATTTTCCAGATTTTAAAGAAGAATTTATAAAACAATGTTTCTTGTGTTTCCACTGATTTTCAGAAATTTTTTCAAATAGTTTTTATAATGCATTAACGAATTATAGGTTTTTCGGATGGTATAAATTCTCAAGTAAACATTCAACAAACATGTTTTACAGACAAACATGATAAATTAACAGCATTAACACTAAACCTAATATTATTTTATTACTCTTGAATGTATAAATTCAATTATGCAATTGAAATTGTTTAATTGAGAATTAATAGACTCCTGAAAATCGATATTCCGATTTGAGAAAACTGGTCAACACACTATAAAAGCTACCCGGAAACGTTTCCGAAAATCACTGGTAGCAAAAGCATCTGTTTTTATTCAATAATTCGTTAAATCTCCAAAATATATTACTTTCTGAGGTTTCTAAATACAAAAGAAGTCTTTTAGGAATCATCCATAACTCGGAAGAAGTTATTCTATATTTGTCTTTTTTTTTATTATTTTTTTTTATTTTTAGTGTACCATATGCCGGGTCTCTTAAAATAGACTGACTGATTTTAAAATTCATAAACTTCCAACTGGTAACAGATATTTAAAAAATTCTTGCAGGAGAGTAATGTAAGGTGTCAGGAGTATTTTATAGGAGTGCAATCCAGGCCAAAACTAAAATCACCCAACATTGATGCGAAGGAAGGAGGTTCAATACATGGAGTGGGTCTCGTTCGCTAATACAATCTTGTTCTTAGGCCCCCGTTTCAGAATAAGATTTTATTGGTGAATGAGATCCACTCCATGTATTGAACCTCCTTCTTTCGCATCAATGTTGGGTGATTTCTTCTTTTGTCTCCATTGGATGTCTATTGCTTGCAGCGCCCTCTATTGCTGACAATTCGAACTAAAATCAGAAATCGCAGCAAAAAATAAAAAAATTTAAAATTAATTTTTTTTTTTTTTTTTAAAGTAAAAAACTCCTGACATTCCTGAAACTCCTAAAACGCATTACTCTCCTGCAAGGATTTTTCTAATATCTGTCATCGTTTGGAAATTATTGAATTTTAAAATCAGTCAATCCATTTTAGAATACCCGGTAGAAACAAGACACATTTATCTAAATAAACAGATAAATACGTTCTTAGTAACGCATTGAATACGTTCTTAGTAACGCACTGAACACATTTTTAGTAACGTATGTTTGATTTAAAAAAAAAAAAAACGGAAAGTTGGCAACTATATGGAGATGTGATACCAAGAAAATATAAATAGATTATTTTGGGGAAACTCTTATACCTTTTTTACTATCTGGTATTTAAGAATATATTTGCAATAAAAGTTTTTTTTTTTGATAATTTAATGAAAAAATGCATAATTTTTGCTTATTTTTAAAAATTTTTATAAACACATTGCAATACATGAATTTACAATGAAAACAATTATGCAAATAGGAAAATTTTATAATTAATATTAATTTATAAATATTAATCAGAAATTTATATTTTATTTTTCAACAAATTAGTAGCTTTCAACAAATGGTTGCAAAAATTAATTTTATAAAACACTTTTTATTCCATTAGTTACAGTGAAAGAGCAGAAAGGAAACGGGTGACTGGTTTAAATGTACAATAATGTTTCATAAGTTGAATATTGATTTAAGCTAATGGAACAATAGTTTAATGAATGGATCACGCGGGGGAATTATTAGCGCTTTTTTAATTAGAATGCATTTTTAGAAATATGAAATTTAAATTAAGTTCTTCCTTGATAAATATATAAAAGAAAACAGCATAATTTTTTCTATTATCTTTAGTGTATATATAAATATCATACAGTATTTGAATTTATGATCAATGAAATCCATCAAGAGCTTCAAAAAATATAATCTTAAATAATTTTTTTAGAAATATGAATTTTGTATTAAAAAAATTCTTTATTAAATATTTAAAAGGAAATTGTATAATTTTTACTTAAAATTTTGTATAATTTATAAATACCAAATATCATTTGATTTATTATGAATAAAATTCGATAAAAATAGTCCCTTTCACAAACTTTGATTCATTTAGTTTTTATAAAGAATTTTGTATAAAAGAAAATGCATTAATTTTCCTAGAGAAATTTTTTTCGTATCTTGAGATGAAATGGGAAATGATATATTTTCAAAGGATGTTTTATTTTTAAATGGAGCGTAATTCAATTCAATATATAAATCATGTTTTATCTTTACATATTTATATGTATATATATAGATAGATACTACTCGCATGAAGCAGAGGTAAAAAGGGCCTCATTTTATAATTTAAAATAATCTTTAAAATATTCAAGATTTAAATTTCTAAAATTTGCATGGTAACGTAGAATATTAATTAATACAACATAAAATGCTCTCCATAATACAAGATAACATCTTCTAATCGTGCATCAAACGAAGTTTACAACAAAAATAATTGCTAGACATCAGTATGCCATGAAAATTTAGAAAAGCGTAAAAAAGTTGACAGTTAAATTGAGAGGATTGAACATTGTGCCGATATATTATGAAACGAATAGACAACGTAGTAAGAGTACATATAAAACTATTGATTTGAAAGTTAGACAGTTGTTTTGGAGATTCCGAATCTCCGTCATCAGTGCAATAGTTTTAACTGTTGTACTAATGTAAGAGCTCTACATGCTCCAAAACAGTTGTATGCTTTTTAACACCAATAAAAACTATTGCACTGATAATGAAGATATTTAGAGGCTCCGAAACAGCTGTCTGATTTTTAACATAAGAAAAAAAAAACTATTGCACTGGTGATGATACTTTCGAGGCTCCGAAACAGCTGCCTTTGTTCTTAGAGCACATAATGCATTTTAATATCAATATTTTTATTTGTGCTCTTACCACGTTGTCTATTATTTTCTTCTTAAAAAATTGAGCAGGGTGAAACTGTGCAAGGATGTAACTACATGATTAGTAGTTTCGAATCTGGGGGGGGGGGGGTCAAGGGGTATTTGGGAGTGGGTTAATCCTTCCAATTCACATTTTCAACATTTTCAACATTCAGAATATTTTGATCTTGACCGAGCTTAACAGAAAAATTTAAAATTATGTAAAGGTAAATTTTAATTTATTTTTGTGTATTTGGCCAATATTTATTTCTGGTACAATCGCTTTTTTGGAATGGGAGAGGAGTTATGTTTTAATTTCACTTTTGTTTTATTCATTTTCATAGGACATCAATATTCAACTAATTTAAAGTTAATTTAATTAAAGTTAATGCTTAATTAGCGTAAAACAGCGTATAATCGCATTTAATATTTTTTATAAAAAGCTAAACATAAACTAATGCTTCACATCTAACATCTCTATAACTTGAAAATCTTGCACAATATATAAATATAATCTATTCTTGCCATTATTTAAGGGCGTAGCGCTCTGCCCTTTTTTAAGTTTGTCAAAATGCACAATGCACTTTTTAAAAATACTAAAATGCACCCTTAATTGTAACCAAAGATCTTTCGTAAAAATCTTCCCGGTACCATAGTTTTTCTTAATCCGTGTGCCCGAGAGATTATGAAAATTCTAGAATTTCCTCATTTCCGTAGTAGAAACTCAGGAGATTCTTAAATCATTTTATAAATTAATTGTATTTATTGATTTGTAATTCATAAAACTATCCAAAATTAATGGGTTTTTTTTAAATTTCTCATACCTCAAAATAGCATAATTTTCTTTTTCTTTCTTTCTCTCTTTTTTTAATCGTTTCTAAACAAATTAATACATCATTTCTTGAAATAACGCCCTTTTCTACCGAATTAGTGCCCCCCTTTTTCTTAACAAGCATCCTGCTCTTTCTATAGTAAACACAATAGATATCCTTTAAAAAGTAACAAAGACTAAACGAATAAATATTTATCAGAAATTTATTTGCAATTTATTTCTTCAAGTTAATAACTTTCAACGAAAATTTCCTCAAATAAAAATAAAACGTTACATAATACCTTTTATTCTATTGAACAACTCTTAAATAATATGTTAAAGCAAAAGACAATACCGTAATTTTATATAATGGAAACAATAATGTAAGCCATTGAAACAATTGTTTCATGAATAGATAATATTGTGGAATTAATAAAGCTTTCATTTACTAGTAAGTGTTTAGAAATATGATATTTGAAGTAAGTATTTTCGCTGCTAAAGATAACCCCATAATTGTACTTATATATTTATATTTTTTAATTATTAAAAAAACATTTGAGCTCATTATGGATGTTTTAAAGCTTCTAAATTTCTTGATTCGTTGACATTTACATTATTATACTTCTTTGCAGTGCATATACGCTAAAAATGAATTAAGGGTATTTTTTTCGAGCCATTGCCAACCCACGCCGGACGATATGAAATCCAAACCCGACCCAGCTCCCCCCCCCCCCAAAAAAAAAAGTGTTATCAGAGCCCGATCCCAATACCTGAAGTATTCAGTTAAAAATTGGTAACAACATTTTAAAATTCAAGATTCATTTTCTGATTTATAAAATCTTTTCTTACATAGAAATAAATATTAATCCTAAATACTGCCTCATGACAACGTTTCGTGATATTTCATGTCCCTGAAACTCCGTTTAAAATAAAAAATTGGTTTTACAAACCCAACCCCTGGCAGAAATCTTCAAAAGTCATAATTATTATTCTTTTAAAATATCATTTTACAACTATTGCATAATTTGTTTTCAGCAATTCTAAAAAAGCGCTTAAAACAGAAAACGAGGATAGACAAGAGATATCCTACGCCTTCTTTGTGTTACTAACTCGGACGGTTGCAAAGGTTTGATAATCAAGTAGATATCAATAACAATTCAATTAACTTTCAAATTGATTTTTAAAGAATTGTAAAACACTATAAGGAACTTAGACTACATTGTTGTTTTGGAAATAACAAGGTTTTTTTTTTCTTTCAATTTGCTAATGAATAAGATTGTTATCTTGAGCCTGAAGCCGGAGAGGGGTATAAAAATTGAGCACGAGCCCGTTTCGAGGCTTGGCTCGAACTTGGACTGAATCCATCTTATCTTTCATATTTGGTAGTAAATTTGCGCTAACTATTTTCTTGATGAAAAAAAATGCACAGATTTATTTATATATATATTTTTTAATTTTCTGTGAATAAAATTCCCAAAATGCTTCTAGAACTGCTTCTAGTTTTTGTAATTTCCTATTCAATTATTTTACCTTCATTATACTTTGCATTTCATATACGAAGGTAAATTTACATTAAGAATTTTTTTAATTATTATTTTTGAAAGAAAATTGTATAGTTTTTTATATTTTCATGTACTGCAAACAGAATCTGAATTCAATATGAATGGAATTCATTAAATGATTCTAAAAATATTTGCTCATATAATCTCTGGTTCATTTATTTTCGCATTATTATATTTTGCAGTATGTATGTATATACCGGTAAATTACCATTAAATATTTTCCTTGCAAAATATTTGAAAGAACATTGCATAATTTTTACTTATATTTTTCTATATTTATAAATATGAAAGAGCATTTGAATTCATTATGAATAAAGTTCATTAAATGCTTCTAAATATATTCGTTTTCATAAACTCTGATTCATTTATTTTATCTCAGAATTTTGTGTAAAAAGAAAATTCATTAATATTTCTAAAGTATTTCTTATGCTTTTGAAATGAAATCATAAGCGTTATTTAAACATTTTTCAAAGGCTATTTTAGAATGAAGAACCTATAAGTAACTTTTTTTTTTTTTTTTTTTTTTTTTTTTTTTACTTCTATATAAATTTTGATAAAATTTTATTTCATAAGAAGAGTTACATTTCTAAAATTTTGTAATACGTTAAAATATTAAGCAATGTATGAAAGGTACGGTTGAAATACAATAAATATAAGCGAATAGCATACAAGATACAAAGTTTAAAACAATAACAACAAAATAATTCCTTAACCCTCTGACCGCCGAGCAAAAGGGCAAAATTGTTATGTTGTTTTTCTAAATGCTAAAAAAAAACATGATATTTCAAACATGATATAAAAAACTTAATTATGTATAGGAATATAATCCTTAGGACTATTAATCATAACTTTATGTTTTAAAACTATTTGTAGATTTATATTAATTTAAATAAGGATGATATTGCGGTGAAACCTACAGCATAGTGAACGGATATATCAATTCACGGCGGTAGACTTAAAGAATTAAATAATTTAATTTTTGCATATATTTATGGCACAGATATCATATACGCACCACTTTGACGCGATTTTTCCCCCGCCAATTTGGCGAAAACTTCGTTACGTAAATTGTTGTTTATTTTATTATTTTTTATTTTAATTCTATAAATTATTTTTATTATGTATATCAATATTTATTTATATCAAACTATCATTTATTTATTTTTATTTCCTTTTTTAAAATAATAGAAGCTATTTCATCTATTACGTTATTTTATTTTTATATTGAAATAAAAAATGACGTGCTATTATTGCATGTTATTTGTAACCAATATTCAAAAACAACATAAAATTGGCGGGGGAAAAATCGCGCCAACGTGGTGTGTATATGACATTTGTGCCATTTTTATTAAAAGCAGAATAATTTTGAAATTTATTTTATAGACGCATTTAAAATATATAGTTAGTCATAAAAAATTATGGCATCAGAAAGCTAGATCGAATAAATGGGCATCATTAAATTTCATATGCAAGCTAATGACGAAATGATGTGGTATAATAATATAAATTTCTATAGTCTCAAACGATAGTAGGCAACTCTTCATGTAGCGATGTACTAATCAGTAGTAATTCACACCAAATTATAAACGTACATTTACAGTTGCAAACAAAAAATAATATATATATATATATATATATATATATATATATATAATCCATCCCGTATATTTTAATCTCAAAATCATCGAACATGTATAAATTAATTAATAAATTAAATTCGAAAAATAATAAATAAATAAAAAATAGAAATAGCCATTCGACTGGAAATTATGTTTTCTTTCAGTTTATGTTAAAAATTTAATAAGGAGTCCGTCTCCACACTTAAACTGTAAAAAACTAAATTGGACATCATATTTGGCTTTTGTGGTAAATTTTATCTTCGAATACTACACGGGAAGGCATTTGATGAAGACGTTTAGGCTTTATACGCATTTAAAATTTTGTAACCTATAATGTTAAATTCTTTATTCATATTTTTATAGTTGCAAAACGAACTGCAATGCGTGTAATCTTTTAAGAATAGCTCAAAAACTGCTTGGTGGAATAAAGTGCTATTTTAGATTCGCATATTTGAAGCTTCTAGAAATATATTTCTGTTAAAAATTTTAAAAGTTACAATATATATGTATTCGAATATTAATTTCAAAATTTATGTATATATTTCTTAATTAATATGTGAAAAAAAAATGTCTTGTAACTTATAATAATTTTAATGAAAATCAGTTTCTGGAATTTGTAAATATGTGAATCTGAAATATCACCACATTTTGACAAACAGTTTTTAAACAATGTTTAATTTTAACAGTCCATCATTTATTTTCCCGTTAATATTCCATAACAAAATTATAACCTCATGAATAAATAATATAATATAATATAAATAAAACACAAATCCAACAGACATGTTATCAAACTACGCCATTAAGCCAATGAAGTTATCAGA
This sequence comes from Maratus michaelseni, assembly GCA_963931845.1. NCBI lineage: Eukaryota > Metazoa > Arthropoda > Arachnida > Araneae > Salticidae > Maratus > Maratus michaelseni. The sequence continues at coordinate 161,391,082 of OZ007594.1, read as the reverse complement.
ACATTGTTGGCCTTTTTTAAAATTCAGAATTTCCAAATTCATACCGGAAACTTCGAAAGAAGTGTTTTTACCTAGAGATGTCCAAACAGTGCCGAACAGTTGATGTCGGTTAAGGGGCTTCCGAGTTGCAATCAACTTAACACCTAGGCTATAAGTGAGTATGGTGTCTTGCAAAAATTGAGCCGTTGGGAAAAGTTAAGATATAGTATTAACTACATGAAAAATGAATGTAAAGAATATATGAAAAATTAAGAAATGAGATGAAAACAATTTTAGAATAAAAAAGTAAAGCGGAGGATTTTAATGAAAGGGTCTAATAAGAGATGTCCAAAAATGTATCGCATTAAATAAAACAAAATTTTATACCTATTAATTTCTGGTGTGAATTCAAAAATCTGAATTCAAAAAAAGACCAGCGTGGCAACCTTGTATCAAAATCAAAGAGGCTACCGTAAGTGGTGAAATCTTTATCGATTTCTTTGGCTATAAACCTCTTGCATGCGGTTTATACAAAATTATTGCTATTAATAAATTTCAAAACTTTATTTGAATACATTGTAATATTTTTCGCATAAAAATGCTTTTGTTGTTGAGGCAAACTAATATATATATAATATATATATTAAATGTAAAAAATCTATTTGAGTTTTCAATAATAAAAAAACCATGTCTTCACTAACATTCTGTTATCTGGGAAGCCCGAGCTGGATACTCGATGCTGTAATAAAATACAGATGTTTCTTAATCTCGTAAAATATAACATAATCACAAAAGAAAATATACAAAAACCTCTTCCGAGTTACCACTACTCCAAAAAGCGTTCTTTAAATTTAGAAACTCCAGAAACCAAAATATTTTCAAGATTTGAAGAAGCATTTATAAAAATAAAGTTTATTTTGGTGCCACTGATTTTCAGAAAGGTTTCCTAGTAGTTTTATAGTGTATTTATCAGTTTTCTGAACCCAGAATGTATGTTTTTTGGATTTCATCAATTCTCATGTAAACATTTTCATGTTCAAAAAGCATGTTTTGCAGACAAACATGGTAAATTAGCATTAACATTAACATTAAAATTAATATTATTTTGTTGCTCTTGCATTCATAAATTTAATTACGCAGCTGAAAATGTTTAATTGAGAATTGATAGCGTTCTAAAAATCGATATTCCAGTTTGAAAAATCTGATTAATACACTATAAACATTTCTCAGAAACGTTTCCGAAAACCATTGGCAGCAAACGAAACCTTGTTTTCATAAATGCTTCTTTAAATCTCGAAAATATTTTCATTTCTGAGGTTTCTAAATATAAAGGACGTTTTTCGGAATCATGGGTAACTTGGAAGACCTTATTCTATATATAGAGGTTATTGTATGTTCGTTCGTTGATATATTATATTTTCGTAGATTAAGATTTTTTTTTTAAGTGCGTCCGTAATTATATAAATATGTAGCACCTGTAGTCGTCGTCTAGTCCGTACGCCTGTCTGTCCGTCTGTCCGCATATAACAGCGCTAAAACTACCCAACCGAATGGTTTGAAATTTAATATATATAATAGTTGCAGAATTTTGTCGAATCATTTCAAATTTTATGATAATCGAATCAAAACTTAAAAAGATATTTATAAAAGTTTTCTTCATTCTATTAAATCTTATGATACGTACTCTATATGATATAAGCGCAAGTCAGATGATTGAGGAAAACTAATACGGGCTAACCACATCTTTTTCTATATGCCAAGCGGCCATTTTTTTCAAAATTAATTTTTCGAATAAAATTACGTAAAAGTTACATTTTTAGATAGATCGTTCAAAAAAATCGTTTGCTTAAGAGATGAGTTACATAAAAAATGTATAGATTCTGAGATAACTCTGGTGAATTTACAGCTCTGTCTGGTGTCGAAAATAAAAATAGCATCTGTAAACATGGCATACGTAATAAGAAAAAAAAAAGCCATCCTCATTTCGTTCATAGCAGATGATATAATTAATTTCACTGAAATAATAACGATGATTTTTTTACATTCTAAAACTAGTTATAGCACGAAACAAACGCACCTCATTTATCATGTTTAACATACAATTTCCAACTTGCTTTTACAGTGTAGCTATTTTAAATATACATTAAAAACAAATCATTTATAATTTAGAAATTTCAAAAATGGTTAAAGTAACAATTTGTTACAAAGAAGTGTAAAGAAAACTAATGATGATATGCTTGGACAGGGATCCTTGAGATATATGGTAATGAGTTACATACAGACATAGTCTAGAAATCTTGAAATGCATTTTATCCTCTACATTATTCATCTGCGCAAACAGAGACATGTTCCACATTCCTGTGTATAAATATAAATGTCTTTGCATATCGTAATAAAAAATAAAACGGAATGTCTGAGAAGTATGAATCTGTATGCGATATCCATTATCCATAAGACAAAACTTCAGTCACTTTCTTACTTTCGTAAAAGGCCCGCTCCAAAAGTAATAAAATCGCAATTTTTTTTAATGATAAATTTGAATAAAAAAGCAATCAGATCTTTTTCAATGACACGTAGAAAAGCAAATGTTTGAAAAAAAAAAAAAACAATGTGATCGTATTTTTATAAAGAGTATTATCTTTATATTTTAATATTAGTTTGATAATTATAAATTTTCTTATTATATTTTGAAGTATGACTTTAAATGTATTGTAACTGCATTTTATATACAAAATAACAACTATTAATAATTGCAATTATTAATAAAAATCTGTGTGGGATATCCATAAAACAAAACTTTACTCACTTTCGTAAGCGACCTATACTCAAAAAGTAAAAAAAAAAAACGTAATTTTTTTAATGATAAATTTAAATTAAAAACACTATCTGTTATATTTTAATGACACATTTTTTTTAAGCAACCATATTTTTTATAAACATGATCATTAACTCTGTATTTAATATTCGTTTCATAATTATAAAATTTATTCTTATATTTCGAAATATTTCTTTAAAAGTATTGTAAATGCATTTTATATGCTAAATTACAACTATTAATAATTGCAATTATTAATATGAATCTGTATGTGAGATCCATTATTCATAAAACAAAACTTTACTCACTATCTCACATTCGTAAGGGGCTCACTCAAAAGTAATAAAATCGTAATTTTTAATGATAAATTTAAATTAAAAAAACTATCTGATATATTTTAATGACACAATTTTTTAAGCAATCGTATTTTTTATGAACATGAGCATCATTTTTATATTTTAATATGCGTTTGATAATTATAAACTTTCTTATTATAATCTATTTCGAAATATTACTTTAAATGTTTTGTAAATGCATTTTATATGCTAAATTGCAGCTATTAATAACTGCAACTATTGATATGAATCTGTGTGTGAGATATCCATTATCAATATAATAAAACTTCTCTCACTTTCGTAAGAGGCTTACCGCGAAAGTAATAAAATGGTTAATTTTCTCGTGATAAATTTAAACAAGAAAGCAATCTAATATAGTTTAATGACAGGTGCAAAACTAAGTGTTACAAAAAATATATATACATATAGTTTTAAAGCAATGGTATTTTTATAAAGTTGAGTATTCTCTTTATATTTTAACATTTATTTGTTATTAATAAACTTTCTTATAATAATAAATTTCTAAATATTACTTTAAATGTTTTGTAAATGCATTTTATATACTGAATCTAATTTTTTATTATAAAAATTGCCATTATCTTTTTTACCATCGTGATAACTATAGCGACACTGTTTTTTTGTACAAAAAATGTTTGTGTTTACGTGTATTATCACCCATAAAGTTGTTACAAACTTTTCTATTATATCTTTTGTTTGCTTTTAAATTAATAGGACAAATATTTCTATTCGCGAAGCATTTGTAGCAGTAAAAACATAACCATGTTAACACTTTATCGCTTGAAAATATTCATCGGTTTTCTCATCCTTCCTCTTTAATAAAAAGTTATGCGTTGCTGACGACTGGGTTTTTCACTAATCGTTACCACAGTTTAATCTCGGAAAATAAAACATTTAAAGTTACTGCAAAAATTAATAGCTCGAAAAGTATTTGTCAGAAAAATGTTAGACAAACTGCGTTAGAAAGCTAAAAAATTGTATTTTTCTTGATATAAATTTCAAAACTAATGATTATGCCGTTTTTCAAATATTGACGGCTGTCCTGACGTATGTATACTGATTATAGCACCAGTCACAAATTATAATAGCCTTATTCTTCTGTTAAAATATAAAAGTGAATTATAATGTCACGAGTGCATGATTTTTATTTAATTCTCGACAAATACTAGATGCGCCATTCCTTTTTAGCACATATATATTAAATGTAAAAAATCTGTTAGAATTTTAAATAAAAAAAAAATAGTTTTCAGCGATGTTCTGTAACCCGGGAAGCCCGGATTCGATTCCCTAGTAATGTATAAAATTTGTTTATGTACCTAAATTTGAATTTTTCGTGGCTAGAATGCATTAACTAAAAATATTAAATAATACAATTAAAACCTAAATAGGGTTTTGAACTAAAAATTATGACACTTACAAATATAATTTTAAATAATTCTCTTTATTTAATCCAACGTTAGAACAAACAAACAAATATTTACTTTTATAAATATAGATCGTAAATGATTGATTTAACAGAAAGTTAAATGTTCATTCCTTTAAATTTTAAATATCTCTTACAATATACTAAGTTTAGAAATATCATCTCATTAACACATATTTACTAAGTTTCAAAAATTTTCTTTAAATAATGAAATTACTTTATGAGACACACAGACTATTTAATTAACTCCCGTAGTCTACACTTAATGATTAAATTAGTTACTAATTCGCTATTCTAAAGTTTTATTCAATTATAATTTCTTTCTAAAATAAAAATAAAAGAAACAGTTTATTCAAATAGCATAACTTAACAGAACTAGTTAAAAATTATTCGTTTGGGAATTGTAAGTAATTTTGTGAAAGCTGATAAGTAAGTTATAAGGAAATAAAAACATGACTCAGGGGAAAATTCATCGCTTTTAGATTAAGACCTTAAAATTATTTCAATACTATAAGCAGCATTTATCAAAGGGGAAGGTCTTATTGCATTTAAAGATAAGCGGCCTGAATACGACTGGTTTAAATATAAGATTTAAAAATTTTAAAGAGTTTAATATATGCGTTAATAAATAAATTATACAGGGCGATCAATTTAAAAGAGTACACTTTGGTTTTTCTTACTACCCTTAAATCTGACGGATGTGACAACTATTCTAACACTGAAGTATAATTGTTTGAATCTTGTTTAAATGTGGGAGAAAATTTCCAGCACTGTTGGACTGTTACAACTTAATTTGTGAGGTAAAACAGAAATGAAGACGCACCATTTTACTGAATCCTGCGATAATTTTATTTTTGAAAATATAATTTAATTCAAATTTTTTACATTATCATTCCTTACAGCAAAAGTTGAAAATGTTTGCCAACATTTTGAATGCAAACATGAACACGTCAAACCAAGTTTTTTGACAGACTTCGCAACATTGCTGGTGTTATTGACGAGATTTCTTCAGTTATGATTTGTTTTAATTTGTCGATGTTTGCAGGACTTCTTTGGAAAATCTTATCTTTGAGATAATCACACATAAAAAAAATCTAACGGGGTGAGGTCTGGTGACCTTGATGGCCAGAGGACTATTGAAATTAAACGCAGAATCGGATTAAAAATTACTGATAATGTTCACGCGAATTTATGTTTAAACAAGTTGGAAATTGTACGTCAAACGTGACAAACGAGGTGCTTTCGTACTGCAGCTAGTTATATAAATATTCAGATCTTGATGATTTTTAATTCTGTGAAATGAATTATATCGTCTGCAGATTAATTTCTGTAATAAAATAAGTATCTCGGTCGCTTGAAGATTAAACCTCGGAAGCTCTTATAACAAAAAAAGCACCGATTTTTAAAGAAAATTCAAATTTCTTAATAAATATTTTTATTAATATCTTCTAAAGTTTGGATTCGCTTTTCATAAAATTTGAAATGTCTCGACAAAATTCTGCAAAGATAATATATCTTAAATTTCAAACCATTCGTTTGGGTAGTTTTTGCGTTATTATATGCGGACAGACGGACAGACAGACATATGGACAGACGGACGGACCAGACAATGACAGTAGGTGCTACGTATTTGTATAATTACGAACGCACCTAAAAACAAGGTTTCGCATTTAGAAAGTGAAAAAAAACGATACCCGCACATTAAATATAGACATATTAAATAAGTAATGATGTTCAAAAAATTTTGTTACATATATTAAATATAGACATATTAAATAAGTAATGATGTTCAAAATCTTGCTAGATATATTATAGATGTAGATAATACCAAAAAAAGGGGATAATCTTTTAAATTGATCACCCTGTATTTAATGAAGGATCCAATCATTTTTTTACTCTGATAATTTCAGTGGTTTCAACGCGTAGTTCGATTACATGTCTGTTAAATTTCTGCTTTGTGTATATTGTTTTAGTATTTTGTTTATTTATAGATGCAGTTTTAATTTCGTCATGGAACATTAATCGGAAATAAATATTGTACTATTTATAATATTTTAGGTGCATACAGATCTTTCGTAATCGGGCTAGACAATATAGAGATAGATCTAAATTCAAACAATTCATACTTGAAAATTATTTCACATTTATTAAAAATCAGTAAATTGAGATCCAGTTTTCAAAGGTATAAAGTTTGAAATTGTGCGATGCTTGTAAGTTAAAAACATTTGTGGTAAAAGCGAAATTTATTCCACGGGTGTTGCTACCATCAATATGACGTCCGCGGTACTGACGGACATGTTTTTGCTTATTAATATACATTTATTTGGACCTAAATAGGAAAAGTTTGCTAGACCATTGAGCAAAATCACAATAACAGCATAGTTTTTTACGTGCAAATTTATAACATTTGTATTCTGGGCGTCACATTCATTTTAAGATATGAAAAAAATAGTGTATGAAAAAACTTATATATTAAAATTAGAATTTTGCGAACTTCATATTAAAATTTATCTCTGAAGAAGTTTATTCAATTAAATTTCAAATATTACTAATTTAACAATTTCTTGTAAACTAATCCAATATTGAAACAATGCGAAAAATACTTTTTTTTTTAATTAAAATTCATCCCGGAAAAAGTTTATAAAATTAAATTTTAAGTGTTTCTACTTTAACAATATCTCGTTGACTAATCCAATATTAAAACAATACCAAAAATATTTTTGAAATACTTTATTTAACAGAAAGTTAAGTATTTATTTCATTAAGATTAATATATATTTTTACAATGTATTATGTTCAAATTACAGAATGTTTTCTAATTTCGAACACATTTTTACATCCTATTTATTTCAATAATAAATATATTTCATGTATCACACAGACTATTAGATTAACTTTTTGTTGCCGTATTCTACAGTTAATGGTTAAATTAGTTACTATTTTTTTTGTTCTAAAGCTTTATTTCATTAAACTTTCTTTCTAGATTAAAAATAAATGAAACGTTATATTGATATAGCATAACAGAACTAGTTAAAAATGAATCGGTTGGGAATTGTAAGTAATTTTGTTAAAGTCGGATAAGTAAGTTAAAGGAAATAAAAACATGACACTGGGGAAATTCGTCCGCTTTTAGATTAGGAATTTAAAGTTAGTTTAATGCAATATGTGCAGTATTTGTCAGAATTGAACGCATTACTGAACTTACATAAGATGTGCTAATTACGCGACTAATTTAAGTCTAAAATGTAAAATTTTGACTGAAAATAAGGTTTAGTACATGTGTAAATATTGTATTTTGTTTCAGACTTATTCATAATATTTTCTTAACAAGTTGGAAATTGTACGGCAAAAGTGACAAATGAGTTGCATTACTAAAACTAGTTTAATAAAGTTCATAATGAACACAGGAAAGTACATTGAACTAGTTAAATTATTATGCACTGATTGGAGTATAATAGTTGAGATTTTTTCCAACAGAGCGAAAATATGCCGAGACCAGGACTCGAACCTGGGTACTTTGGTTTGCCGTACCAAAGTACATGGTATACAGGAGTTTCCGTGTTATTTCAGATTCATCATGAAAAATGCTATAGTTATAGCTCGGATGAAAGAAATTAGCGCTGCAGTTCGCAGCATTGGGCAACAAATAAGAGTGAAATATGCCATCCAGGATATCGTCGGGATATCTCAGTAAGAGAGCTTTAGTACGGCAAACCTAAGTACCCAGATTCGAGTCCTGGAAAAACAAGTGGTCAGCCCGTATTTGTTTTCCTCAATCAAATGACTTGTGCTTAGATTACGTATGATAGCACTTAATAGAATGAAGAAAACGTTTATTAATATATTTTTAAGTCTTGATTCGATTTCCATAAAATTTGAAATTACTCGACAAAATTCTTCAACGGCAATACATATTAACCCTTTCCGGCACAGACAAAGTCTGTTCGTGAAATGAGAAATTACTGACTGATACCGGAATTTACAAGCGATTTTTTTAGAAAATAAGAAAATCTTATTTTAAGCCTTTCATCGTAGAAACAAAATTTTATTAAATATTCTTGGTGTCGAATGCAAGATTGGAATTAAAATTAGGTGTGCCCGGAGTGGGACCACTGTGCCGGAAAGGGTTAAATTTCAAATCATTCTGTTGGGTAGTTTTTGCGGATGCAATGTGCTGTTATATGCGGACGGACCAGACGATGACTATAGATGTTACGTATTTATATAATTACGAACGCACCTAAAAACTAGCCGTTGGGGGCCACCGTAATACTTATCCATCATGGATATACATAACATAAAATATGAAAATAAAACATGTGTAAACTATTTAAAAAATGCATTGCAATTCGAATGAAATCGTGGCGTGATGACGTCATAAACTTTAAAAGCTCTATTACTGAATTGCGTAAAAGATAACACCCTCATAACTCCAAAAATGTTAATCCTATTAACTAAGAGTTTACTTCGTTGTATTAAGCGTCTTATTTCCAATTAAAATATAGCTTTGAATTGAAATTTGAATGAAATACAGGGTCATGAAAAATCGAAGAGTGTGGGAAATAGAATTACAAATATCTCGGCAACTAATTATCCGACTGACTTCATTCTTTATGCAAAATTTATGTTTTTTATTGTCTTTTATATTCACTCCTTAAAATAAACAATTTAGAATTTTTTTTATGTACCTTTTATCAGAACGAATATTTCGAGAGTCCTAAAAAAATAGTTCCGAATTATCGAGGTTACTGAAATTCAATAAGCTTCTTTACATTATTACATGCTAAATATATACCAAATGTAAAGTCTCTATTTCAATTTGTTCGGGAGATAGAGTGTTTAACTCTCTCCCGAGTATGTTACAGACACATAAACATACAGACACACAGACGGACGGCAAATTTTTTTTTTCTAAAAATATGTTTTTCGGAATCTCCAGTGTCTGAAACGTGTAAATTCGTCAATTTTTTTTTTTTTTTTGATTTTTATAACGATTACAAGACTTACCCTATACTACGTATGATGGGTAAGTAAAAAGACTTTCTTACATTTATTTAGAGTCAACGTATATAACCAAATACTCCTTTTATTCGAAATGTATTCATCACCCATTGGTTTCTAAAATTATACCATTGCCGTCTTTTATCGCACTAAAGATACATCTCGCGTGAGCAAGAAAATTGAACATCTTTTCTAAGGCTTCCTTAAACGAACAAAATTCCTGGAAACGAAATAGGAGATAGAGTTCTCCAGCACGCCGCAAGTATACATGAAGCCCTATACACTTAAAAAGGATTTAATGAGGGTAAACCAGGCCTGGGCGTCATTCAAGCAAACGTTTGAGCTTGGTTTTGTTACAGTAGCTTACTTTTTTTTTAGCTCTATCTTTTAAAGAAATTTTTATAAGGTGAAGACTTTCATTAATTATATTTCAAGCTTGAGGGGAAAAAATCGAAATAAAGTTTAAATTTGTTGTCAGTTTTAATTAGAAAGTTGATAGTTCTTTCTGCTTTTGCAAAGCATTTGAAATTTTGTAGCATTAAAAATTAGCGTATTTTTATTGAATGTGTGTTAAACGCGTGGTATTTTTATTTAATTAACTATAAAAAATGGTACCAGGTGTAATTTTAGAAACCAATGGGTGATGAATACAATTCGAAGAAAAGGATTTAATGAGGGTGAATTAGACATGAGCGTCATTCAAGCAAACGTTTGAGCTTGGTTTTGTTACAGTAGCTTACTTTTTTTTAAATTCTATCTTTTAAAGAAATTTTTATGTGAAGACTTTCATTAATTATATTTCAAGCTGAGAGAAAAAAATCGAAATGAAGTTTAAATTTGTTGTCAGTTTGAATTAGAAAGTTCATCGTTCTTTCTGCATTTACAACGCATTTGAAATTTTGTAGCATTTAAATATTAGCGTATTTTTATTGAATGTATGTTAAACGCGTGGTATTTTTATTTAATTAACTATAAAAAGGGTACAGGGTATAATTTTAGAAACCAATGGGTGATGAATACAATTCGAAGAAAAGGAATTAATGAGGGTGAATTAGACATGAGAGTCATTCAAGCAAACGTTTGAGCTTGGTTTTGTTACAGTAGCTTACTTTTTTTAATTCTATCTTTTAAAGAAATTTTTATAAGGTGAAGACTTTCATTAATTATATTTCAAGCTTGGAGGAAAAATCGAAATAAAGTTTAAATTTGTTGGCAGTTTTAATTAGAAAGTTGATCGATCATTCTGCTTTTACAACGCATTTGAAATTTTGTAGCCAATGAAGCAATTAAAAATTAGCGTATTTTTATTGAATTTATGTTAAACGCGTGGTATTTTTATTTAATTAACTATAAAAAATATGGTACCAGGTATAATTTTAGAAACCAATGGGTGATGAATACATTTCGAAGAAAATGATTTAAAGAGGGTGAATTAGACATGAGCGTCATTCAAGCAAACGTTTGAGCTTGGTTTTGTTAGAGTAGCTTACTTTTTTTTAAATTCTATCTTTTAAAGAAATTTTTATAAGGTGAAGAATTTCATTAATTATATTTCAAGCTGGGAGAAAAAAATCGAAATGAAGTTTAAATTTGTTGGCAGTTAGAATTAGAAAGTTCATCGTTCTTTCTGCATTTACAACGCATTTGAAATTTTGTAGCATTTAAATATTAGCGTATTTTTATTGAATGTATGTTAAACGCATAGAATTTTTATTTAATTAACTATAAAAAAATATATATGCATGAATTGTAAAATAAATTAGGAAAACTTTATTTCGTTATAAATAAGCATAAATATTAAAAATCCCCAAATTAGCCATTTCTGATTAAGAACATGCAGGGTAAAAGTAATGTTTTAGAGTTTTAGGAATAAAAATAGAAGTTCAAATTAAATCAAATATTAAAATTTGAAAATTATTAAAAACATCCAATATTAGTATGTATGCTTAAAAAAAAAAGGACATAGTAGACTTGTTTTCAAAAATCATTCCTGATTCTGTCAGTAAAGAAAAAATAAAATAAAATGAATACAGCGCATAGATTTTACACTATAAATATTGCCTAGAAATATGAAAATAGTTTGCAAAATATAGGTATCCTTCTTCGATTTCTCAGTGATGAAATGAGCTTTTATAAAAAATCCATAACAATGAAACATCTAGGTAATTTCTGATTACCGAAACTGACATATTTTTCAGGAGTTAAAAAAAAAAAAAAATCCGGTTACTTAGAGAAAAAAAAAACTGTTTTCAGATAGCAAAAATGAACAATTGACGTATGTTTCTAAACGTCAGGGCGAGAGTACAATGACAAAAAATAAATAAATAAAATCAAAAAGCGTGCTTAGAAATATTTTTTTCGTTACTGATACTTTAATGCTTTAAAAATATAAACTGAATGAGAACAGTATTAAAGTTAACAATGTAATAAATAGATTACAGCTTTTATCTATGTCGTATATAATAATTTTTTTTTTATTTTATGAAAGAAGTAGTTTTATTTCTTTTGTGAGCTGGAAAGTTAGAGTTTCACACATAATAAAATTTTATTTTATTATTTTTTCTCATCAGCTGATAGAGTAAAATTGAAAGTTATAATTATATTTTTATATAAGAAAAAAAGATGACTGTGATTCTGTGGTGTACATTAAAAAGTAACTCATGATGTTTAAACAACTATTAAAGTCATTTTATATTTTTAAGTTTTTTTCTTAGATACATTTTATACATATTGTTATAAAAGCATTAATATTTGGCTTGTATTTATTAAAATGTGCATATATGTAAAAACACTTGTTTAATGAAGGATATGTTTTAAAAGAAGAGGTGTGTTTATTTAAATTTTTTCATCTGTATTATGGATTCATTGCTTTTTTGATTTAATAATTTTCTTCTGCAACAACTATTAATTTTATTATAAAGATATTTTGCACACAGAGCTGTGTCGCGGTGAAAATTACAAAAAACTTTCAGAACTTTACCAATACCAGTATTAACAAGCGTTTTGTACAATTAAATATTCAATGTGTATTTGTATTTAACAATACTTATTATTCCATGAATGTATTATTTACAGGTTTTATTAGTGCACTGTAAAAAACAAACCTGTTGATTTTACAGAAACAAAAAACTGCAAGCCATGACGCCAGTAAAAAACTGTTTATTTTACGGAAATAACCTGTATTTACTACGGCTTTCTGTTATTTTAGTATATTTTCCACATAAGTTGGTAATAAATGCAGATTATTACCGTAAAATAAATTTTTTACCGACGTTTGTATGATTAAATATGCAACGTGTATTTGTATTTAACAATATTTATTATTCCATGAATGTATTATTTACAGGTTTTATTAGTGCACTGTAAAAAACAAACCTGTTGATTTTACAGAAACAAAAAACTGCAAGCGATGACGCCAGTAAAAAACTGTTTATTTTACGGAAATAATCTGTATTTACTACGAATTTTCTGTTATTTTAGTATATTTTCCCCATAAGTTGTTAATAAATGCAGATCATTACCGTAAAATAAATTTTTTACCGACGTTTGTATGATTAAATATGCAACGAGTATTTGTATTTAACAATGCTTATTATTCCATGAATGTATTATTTACAGGTTTTATTAGTGCACTGTAAAAAATAAACCTGTTGATTTTACAGAAACAAAACCTGCAAGCCATGACGCCAGTAAAAAACTGTTTATTTTACGGAAATAATCTGTATTTACTACGGCTTTCTGTTATTTTAGTATATTTTCCACATAAGTTGGTAATAAATGCAGATTATTACCATAAAATAAACTTTTTTACTGCCGTGATGACAGATAGTTTTTATTTTTCGATAAAATCAACAGTTTTTTTACAGTGTAATGAAAAAAAAATATTATACCTGTTATTCTGATTTCTGATAAATATTATTGTATGAATTTTATTAATTCTAATGTTAAGTTATAAAAAAAAGTATAAAATCAGTGTCAACACACGCGCATGTAAAAGCGTACACTACCTTTAAAAAAGTAAATTCTTAATGTAGCAGTCTAATTTATGACCCCCCAGAAGTAATCTAATACCATCTGTATCTACAACATTTCTGTTTTCTCATGTTGCTATGTCTGAACAGAGTTACTGAACATTAACATATTTTTTCTTGTTTTTCCGTGCTGTGTGAGAACCCGGAAAAGGGAGTGGGGTCTTAACAAATATCTTAGAGGTTTCGTTATATATTTTTTTCATTAGCAGTTAAAGTAAGCTAACGTCGACTAGTTTGAATTAAAAGTAGATTTTTTTTTTCATATGTGAAACTTGCAATCAAAATGAAAAAGGGATATCAATGCGCCTCAGTTAATCTATTCCTTAGGCTTCCGACAAAAATTCAGGAAATGCACGAAAGTGTTTTACTAATTTTTTATTTTTTTTTCGCTTTAGAAAATTATTATTTTAACTTGAGGAATTTCGCTAGGCAGAAATTATGTCAAATATGCATGACATATTTTAAAGTAAACATAGTAGTAAAATATTTGATATATTGCGATAGATTTTTTTTACAAGAAATATGATTGTTTTCTGAACCGTTATAAAGAAAAAACTTAACTCCAAATTTATTAATCTTATTTATCTGTTGTGAAATGTATTAAAAAATGGAATTAAAAGAAAAAAGAAAATCCGATTATTTTTAAAGACAGATTAAGACAAAAATGGTCATTTTCTTTACTTTAAGAGTCTTAAGTCCCTTTAAGGGAACCAGAAATGTTTGAAATGTTGAAAATTGACTCAAGTTTGAACTTGGCTTAGGAAGCCTATAAATAATTTAGACTAGTACTTCTTTATTGCATTTATTTATTTATGTTTTATAGGAATTATAAAAAATATTTAAATTGTAACGAACAATAACAAAAGTTTTCACATTGAACGAAAAAAAAATAAATAATCTTGCAAAACTAGTTTTGCGACGGTTTTGAAGTCCACAGTCATATTTTTGAGTCGTCATTTTTTTCTTTATGCTGTTTATTACCTTCTCTCTCGATTATACACCCTCAAAAAAATAAATAAAAGAAAAATAAATGAAATAAAAAAAAATTCCTAAGTTATAGTAAATATATGATTAATTTTCATGGATTTTGAATTTTTTTAAATATTTTTTTAATATTTTTTGCTTGTCTCAGGTATAATCTAGAGATAACGTAATAAGCAGTAAAACAGAAGAAATGAAGACTAATAAATATCGAATCTGGACCTTAAAGTCGTGACAAATTTGTAGTGCAAGATCGATTTTGTCGTACAATATTAAACTTTTGTTAGATAGTTTAACAAACATTTCTGTTTATTTCTGTATAACATAAATAAATAAACTGATGCAAGAAGAAGAAATAGTCAAAGTTAATTACAGGGTTGCTAATCCACGATCGAACTACAACCAATTTTCGCCGTTTTAAACCTTTTCCCTTCAGTTCCGAAATAAGATCTATTGAAGAAATTTTCAATTTTCCAATTCAATTTAGTTATTTAGCCCGCACACTGCAATGTTCACTGCATTGTAATATATATATATATATATATATATATATACAGATGTTTCTGGAAATATTAGGAAATTTGATACATTTTACAACAATATAATATAACCTCTTCCAAGTTACTCACAATTCTTAAAAATCTCTTATCTTCCAAAATCTCAGAAACCAAGATATTTCCAAGATTTCACGATTCATTTCGGTAAACAAAAGTTTAGTTTGCTGTCCGTAATTTTCAGAAACGTTTCCGATTAGTTTTTAAAGTGTATTAATCAATTTTCTAAACACGAAATATCAGTTTTTTGGATGCTATGAATGCTCAAGTAAATATGTTCATATTTATAAAACATGTTCAACAAATTTGCTAAATTAACAACATTAACATTAACTTATATATATATATATATATATATATATATATATATATATATATATATATATATATATATATATGTATACTCTGCATGTAAAAATTTTGTTGAACATCTGAAAATGTTTTTTACTTGAGAATTGATAGCATCCGAAAAAACGTCATTTCATGTTGGTAAATCTTATTAATACACTGAAATAAACCATTCGGAAACATTTCCGAAAATTATGGGCAGCAAAAGGAACTTTTGGTTCAGAAATGCTTCTTTAAATCTTAATAATCTATTGGTTTCTGACGTTTTTGAAGATCAAAGAACGCTTTTGTGATTCGTGACTAACTCAAATGGGGTTAAATTGTATCTTCGTAAGTCGTATTAAATTTCGTAATAGTTTCGGAAACATTTGTCTTTTATTACAGTGTGGACTCTCGAAGATTAACTATTTGGTAATTTCTATTCACAAAACTTCTAAAATTATTATACTAACAATAAAAAACAAAAAATGTAAATACTCACCTTTCACAAGTCATGGTAAACACAAAACTTCAGCAACATATAAGTGTCGCGAGTCGAAAGAGTACAGGGGATTTTAGAATGTTATTAAAATTATCTGGTTATAACAGCTAGTGTTGATTATATATCAATATTTTATTTTCTTCTTAAAGAAGTTAATTGCTCGTCCTAAACTTGCCTATGGCGAATTTTCAAGAATTATTGAGGAAAAAAAGAAGCTCAATCTGAAGGAGTAAACAAAAAATGGGAATATTCCAACTCATCGTTGAATTAGAATTAAAAAATAATAAATAATACTAATAACGGTTATAATGATACGTTGTATTTTTGTTGGCATGTATGCCACTTCAAAGATAGATTTTAATAAAATCACAAATTTATCTCTCTCGCCTGAAGTAATAACAATTATTGTAATCTCGCTTTTTTCAGTCATCTACACTCTAAAAACGACATTTTCAAAACTGAGCAAAAAATACTGAAATCTGAGTATTCAGCACAGTCAAAATGGCTCCGAATCAAAATTACTCAAGTTTGAAACATGTATATACTCATTTCTGAAAACATGCACACACTCAAGAATAACACATCATGTACTCATATTTGAGTATGTCCATGTTTCAAAAATAAGTATGAACTGACTTCTATGTGCTTATTTTTGAGCATTTCCATGTTTAAAAAAAGAGTTTGAACTGATTCTAATTATTTTTGAGTATGCTCATGTTTCAAAAATGAGTATGAACTGACATTCTCTCTCTCGCCTGAAGTAATAACAATTATTGTAATCTCGCTTTTTTCAGTCTTCTACTCTCCAAAAACGACATTTTCAAAACTGAGCAAAAAATACTGAAATCTGAGTATTCAGCATAGTCAAAATGGCTCCGAATCAAAATTACTCAAGTTTGGAACATGTATATACTCATTTCTGAAAGCATGCACACACTCAAGAATAAAACACCATGGACTCATATTTGAGTATGTCTATGTTTCAAAATGAGTATGAACTGACTTCTATGGGCTCATTTTTTAGTATTTCCATGTTTCAAAAATGAGTTTGAACTGATTCTAATCATTTTTGAGTATGTCCATGTTTCAAAAATGAGTATGAACTGACCTCCATGGGCTCAGTTTTGAGTATGTCCATGTTTCAATATTCTGAATATTTCTGGTATTTAAGAATTGAAAGCATTGGGTCATATTTGAAACAAAAAGTTTCATAACAAAATGAAAACATCGATTTACTCAGATTTGAAAGTGTCATTTTTCTTAATGTACACATTTTTCTATTATTTACCATTTTAAATATTAATAGTTAAATTTATATAAAAGCATGCAAATAAAGTTGAGCCGCTTATTGTTGTGCATTTATCTGGCTATTTTTATTTAGCATTTACGAAACAATACAAATTGAAATTTTAATCAAATAACGCATTGGAAATTATACATGATTTTCATTATAACCGCTGTCTAGCCATTATTTCTCGCTACAAAATTAAGCACCATTTCAATTAGACCCACTTTTCAGCACTTGTTTCTTGATTTCATCTCCTAAATTAAAATCGAGAGTATTCGTTTGATGTTTTAATTGTGATAAATACCACGGAGGTGTAATTTTTCCAATTTCTCTTTTCTAGATACATAATTGAAAATGATGCATCACAATGGTTTCCACCTTATTTGTCGCACTCTTTAATTACCAGTATTTTCACGAATTGCAATAAGAAGGAGCGTGTCTTTGTCTCTTTAATTAAACTAGATGAGTCTGCTTAGAGGATAACGTCAGAAATAATGTTTTTGAAAGCTCATTTTCAAATTCCATTGTAGTGTCGACTTCCAGTCTAGCAGTATGTCTGCCAAAGTTCTTGGTGATTTTTTTTTTTATATTAATCTATTTTCTAACCGAAAACGTGTAAATGATATATGTATATTTTAATTGGGCAATTTATAACATTGAATACTTTAGAGTGATTTTTAAAAAGCGGAATTTAATGAAAATTTGCAAATATGTATTAAGCTTAGAACAAACTCCCTCAATATATTGATTAGTGATAACTTTTCCATTATCTCGAATTTAAACACCATTTACTGTGTAATTATTATATTAATATCTTTGTTTGAAATAAACTTATTTTATCAGGTACGTGAGCCTGCTCGTGCGTCAAAATGAGGTTTAATATATATATATATATATATATATATATATATATATACGTTTTACAGCATTTTGTGGTCCAAAACCGTATGGCAATACGTACAGCAATATCAATATCTGAATAGCCTTTGCTTTTATTTTCAAATTAAGTTGTTTGAAAATGATTGTTGATTTGATGAATGTTTGAATGATTTGTTGGAATAATTTGTTTGGATGATTTGTTGATATAAATTAACATTATGATACATAATTTGTTGATATAAATTGTTATCTATGATATAAATTAACATTATCAGTTTACATTAAGTATGGCTATACGTATAGCAACATCAATATCTGAATAGCCTTTTCTTCTATGGTCAGATAAAGTTGTTTGAAAATTATTGATTTGTTGAATGTTTGAATGATTTGTTAGAATATTTTTTTATCTATGATATAAATTAACATTAGGATACATGATTTGTTGATGTAAATTGTTATCTATGATATAAATTAACATTATGATACATTATTTGTTGATATAAATTGTTATCTATGATATAAATTAACATTATCAGTTTACATTAAGTATGGATATACGTATAGCAATATCAATATCTGAAGAGCCTTTGCTTTTACTTTCAAATAAAGTTGTTTGAAAATTATTGTTGATTCGGTGAATGTTTGAATGATTTGTTTGAATAATTGGTTTGAATGATTTGTTAATACAAATTGTTATCTATGATACAAATTAACATTATGAGTTTACATTAAGTATGGCTATACGTATAGCAACATCAATATCTGAATAGCCTTCGCTTTTATTTACAAATAAAGTTGCTTTGAAATCAGAAATAATGTTTTATAAAGTCCATATTCAAATTCCTTTGTACCTATTAGTATGCCTTCTAGAGTATAAAAGTCAAGTTCTTAGGGAATTTGAGTATCAAAGCTAAGTTCTTGGGGAATTTGAGTATCACAGTGAAGTTCCTGGGGAATTTCTCTTTTCAATTTAAAGCTATTTTGAAGTAAAAAGGATATAAATTATATATGTTTGTGAATTAGGCAATATATTAGATAAGTGCTTCGAGTACTTTGAAGTGATTTCCATAAAGAAGAATGTAATGGAAATCCCTACATACTTACACAGAACAAACTCCTTTAAAATATCGATTAATGTTTGTTATTATTCATGGCTTTTAAGCGCTGACTTCTGATAGTTAGCCAGTTAAAAAAGCGTTTTTGTTTAACAGCATAATTTTATGATAAATATTAGTTCACGTTAGGTAGGCCTGCTTGTGTATCATGATCATCAAGTTAAGATCATGCTATAGTAGTAGATTTTCCAGAATATTAAAATCCAATTATTGGAGATAACTAATTCAATTTAAAAATATATTGAAGTCAAAAACATGTAAAGGACATATCCTTCCAAAAATGGGTAACGTATATGAAACTACTTTAATTTGATGCGATTTTTGAAAATTCAAACAAACTTTCTTAAGATATTGATTAATATTTGATCTAAAGAGTTATTAATAATACAGGTTTTAGCATACATTTTTGTGCATTTAGCATGTTAAAAACAGCTTTGTTTAAAAACACATTTTAAAAATAAAGTTATACTTTGAGTTGAGAATCATTGCTCATATTATATTAACGTCGAATTCTTAATATATATATATTAAAGATGTTTTAAAGTCTAAAGTCTAAAGTCTGTAGATGATGTATGCTTTGCTAATATAAATTATTTTAATGTATTTGTAGATATAAATTGGCATTATCAGTTTAACATTAAATATGGCTGTTCTTGTCTTAACAAAATCTTAAGCAATTGTTTTACGTTTTAATTTATAGATGTTTTGAAGATTAAAAAAAAGTGTATATGATTTATGTTTATATAATAAAATTTAGCAGAATTTTTTTTTTTTTTAAATGAGAGATTTTTTAAGTGTTTTTTTTTCCTCGGAAAACATATTTTAAAGGATATCTCTAAATATACACTAATCAAGGACTAAGTCTCTTAAAATATCGATTTACATGTGCTATAAAATAATTATAAGAATAACTTTTAACCACTAATTTTGTCTTGTTAGACTATTGAACAAGTTAATTTGTTAAAGAGATTTTTTTAATTAAATTTTTATAAAATCATGACTTCTGATTCGACATTAGTAGATTTGTGCTCCATTGACTTTTTATAGTTTTTTTTTGTCTTTTTTTTCAATTTGATTAAATTAAATATTAAATTAAAAATATAATGGTTTTTAACATTTTTTTATTTCGTTCAAATTATCTAAAAATATAAAACAAAATATAAAATAGACAAAATAATTTTTGCGATAAATTTGAAACGATATTATAAATATCAGTATAAAAATAACTAGCTAGCAGATTTTGAGTTTAAATATCTTCTAAACAATTTTATATATACAAAATGTAGATTGCATTTATTTCAGAAATAATATGATCAGCCAATATAGTCACATTTAAAGTATAAAATATCTTAAAATGGCAAAAATCACAAAAATGAACGTATTTTTCAATATAAGGTTAAATTAAAAAACAGAATAAAAAAATAAGTAAATTACTGACAAACAGTAACTTTTTAAATAAATATATCGATAATCAAGGGACTAAAAATACAGTTATAAAAATTTGAGAAAAAAAAATGAGATGTGACACTAGTATATATCGAAAATCAATGCCGTTCCGCTGATAATCGTAGAGAGGGTATTATAATTCTACAATAGTGATTCTATGTGTTTTCAAGAAATATTTTTGTTGTAGTTTTTTAAACTCGTGACCGTAGAAATAGAATCAAGAATAAAAATTTGAACATTCCTCACTTATTATGGATATGTATCTTTTAAATAACATTAGCTGTTAAATTTTACAGAATGTAATGTTGGTACAGAATCTATTCTCCTCTCCGTGCTTAAAAACATCAAAAATGTAATTAATACTGTTTAAATAACAGAAAGAAATGACTGGAAACTGGTTAAAATCTATTATTTATAATGTTTATCTATACTCTGATGAATTGCTTGAACTATAAAAATAACTTACCGTTTATAATTATCGTTTTGTATTGTAATGTTTCATGTCCTTTTGTGGTTAAAAAAAAAAAAAAAAAAAAAAAAAAAAAACTTCTAATAATCGAAAAATATAACAAATTATAACACCTTGTAATAATATACTACTTTTAATTTCTAAAAGGCGTAAAATAAAAACATTAAAAACAGTCAAATAAGTTTTATTGCATTGTTGACATGTTTCAGCGTCATCAGAGCCATTATCAAAATAAATAATAATGTATATACTAATTATTTTTTCAGCAGAGCTGAAATTACGCTGTTGATTAATCAGATACAAATGTGTGAATTATCATTTTACTGAACAGCGTACAGCCAATAGTGTGAAAAATGTCCAAACAGGGGATCGATCCCGGATCTCTTGGTATAGCGCGTCCAGTGCTTTACCATTTAAGCCATCCGGACGACATCCAGTTCCGCATTCCCTCACTCTTATATGGCAAGGCTACAACCTCGTAGCACGAGATGGAACTTCAATCATGAGTACAACACCATTGGCGTACATGAGAAAAATTAAACCCAGTACCGGTAAATATTTATATATTAATGAATTTTTCAGTAGAGCTGAAATTACGCTGTAAATTAATGAAATACAAAGGTGTGAATTATTATTTTACTAAACAGCGTACAGGCAACAGAGTCAAAAAATATCCAGATCGGGAATCGATCCCGGATGTTAATATCCGAACCCTATAGCTTACAGCCACATTGGCGAGCGCCAAATGATTTGGCGAGAACAGCGCTATTTCGCGCATGCGCATAAGCTTGCCGCGCTGTTCAGTGCTTACGCGGCTACGCTTATGCAAAGCAATGGCGGACGGTGCAGTGTTTTGCTACGAGAAACTAGAGATGAAAATAAATAAGAAAAAAAAAACCTAGCTCTACCACAAATCAAGCATATACACGGTGAAAATACAGGTATGTGAAATAATTTCAGTGTTCTGTATATTAACGTAATATCCTTTATATCCTTTAAATATTGACAAATTTTCAAGATAAGACAGACATGAGGCAGCTCATTAGAATATCGATGTTGATAGTTGAGACTTTAATCTTGTGAAAATTAAATTAATGTCGCACCAATTAACACTATCTGTAAGATACAGTTACTTTCATTATTGGTTGCGAAAGCGTCTTTGAAGACGCCAATTTGGTTATATATATACTTTTAGTTTTTGTGATGAAAGGCAAAAAACAAACAAAAATCTTCATAATTTCTACATTCCCAAAAAATATCGCTTTTTTTAAATAGAGTTTCCCTTACTACTCACCCAATAATAGTTTAACAATTATTAACACGACATTTTGACATTAATAAATGTGTCTTATCTTGAAAAGAAAAATGTTTATAGAGATAATAATAATACAACACTGAAATTATTTCACATTGTGGTTAAATGAGAGTTTGTATATGTATGCAAGAATGTATGAGTATTGAGTGAATGAACAACCATTAACACAGAAGAGTTAGGTAAACATAAACTATTGGTAAATAGTAACATGAATAAAGAGTAACCTAATGTTTCAATGCAATTAATTTCTGTAACTGTAAATATAAATAAATGTATCACTATGCATAAACATGTACAACAGTCTTAACAGCATAATCACATTTTTCCCCCCTATCTTGGAAAAATAAATACAGTAAAGTTTAACCACTGTTTATATTATATTTATTTATATTAGTAACATCCTTCCCCCCCCCCTCTTTATTTTTAAGTGAGAGTCAAACCATTTAGAATATAAATTTAGGCTTAAAAATTCTATCATAAATTGCAATGAGGGTTTTATTGAAAGTTGAATATTCATTTAATGTTTTCAACTTGTCATTTTATATTAGTATGGAGACTTTTTAAGTGTATTTCTGGAAATGTGGAGTTTGATTTGAATTTGGAGACCTTTTTAAATGGAAGAATTGCACTTTACCTACATAATAGAAAGTTGTGACCATAACATTTTCTCATATTGCTGCTTTTGTTGATAGTGGCATGGTTTAGCCAAAATTTTAAAAAATATATTTATGTATAAAAATAATATGAATTATTTAGTAATAAGACTTTTTGGTACTTTTGTCTTATGTCGTCCCTCAAAGATAAATCACCAAGCGACCAAGATTTATCGCCAAATTATAAAGCATGTGTGACATAATAATATATGATCAATATAACATTTTGTGACATATATGGCCAAGTTATAGTCATGTGATGTGTATATGTTGTATGTATATATATACACAACATATATATATTATGTGACATGTGTATAAGGTGTATTTAATATGTATAATGTTCGTAAATAATGTAAATAAACGTATTATTATACATAAACATGTATAACAGTCTTATCAACAGCATAATCGCTTTTTTCCCCTAATCCTGAAACAATAAGTAAAGTTTAACCACTGTTTTTGTATGTTTTTTTTTATAGTAATGTTGCTTCCTCCCCCCCTTTTATTTTTAATTGGAAGTCAAATCATTAAAAATATAAATTTAGGTTTAGAAATTCAACATTAGCTTCAACAAGCACCTACTAATATAATGCAACACTACTACTTACTACAGTATATATATATATATGACATGTGTATAAGATTATATATGTCATATAAGATGTAAATAATGATGTATATGGCACATGTATGAGTGTTTGGAGTATATATATGCATATATAAGGTTTGCGATGTTCTTGGCGAAATCATAACTGCAACCTTGGCATAATCGTAATTCTAGTGGCTGCTATAACATAAAAGTTCTGACTTTTTACCTATATATCACAGGACTAAAAGAAGGGCAAAAGGAGATAATGTTATAAAAAGAGAAAATTCCAATGATATTTTTTAATAGTATATATTATTTAAAAACAAATTTAATAGCGTCATTACCAAGTTATCTTTCATAATTTTTTTATGCCCTTGAATTTATCTCATTCAGACTATTGCATTTTAAGTTTAAATGATTCTTGATTGCCATTTAATGAAAGTTCACGAAACTCAGATAGTTTTATTTTAAAAGTTTCAAGCAGCAATATGTACTTTCTAACAATAATACATCAAAAACAGTATCATAGTACTTTATTATATTTTTTGTTTGCATATATTGGGTTTTAAGGAAGTTTTCGGTGGATCTATTGTAGTTTTTCTCATTGAATGCCTCATGTGTTTTGGTTAGTGAGGTAATATCGCAAAAGATCAATTAGCCACATACTAATCCAGGGAAACCTTTACTACTCATCCCATTTCTTAAATTTTTAGTGTAGATAGAGTCTAAAATCTGAAAGTATTGAAGTAGTTTGTAATTGATACTTTTAAAACATGTAAGTTAGTTGTAATTAACTATTCTTTTTAATAAACTAGTTGTGGTTCGCTACACACACAAAATTTCTTTTCTCTAACCACTGATAGTTTTACGATGGAAAATGGGGCAATGGGAAAACATGTTGTTGAAACATTTTAAAAAACGATAATTATTTTTAGCTTTTAAGTCATTCTGCAGAATTTTTTGGTGGTTCTGAAATGACCAGCTCGACAATGCAAAACACTCTGACACATTTTTAAATGCAAAGGCATAAAAATTAGCAAGCCGGACTATTGAAGCGATTCAAAATTGTAATGAGCTTTCCATTCTTTGCTAAATAGATTACTTATCGAGTTATAAGCGATTTGTGTCATGTGACACATGTTTTTCTCCTTTCTTGTGCTGCGTTGTCGAAATTTTGGTTCAAAACGCCAACTTTGGCAGTGTTTTCTGAAAGATCTTTTGCCTTTACCAAAAGAGAGAAAACATAATTTGATTACATAGTTTCTTGAATAAGCACACCTGCCAATTTCATGTGTTTGCGAAATAAATTGAATTAAAAAATGTGTCAGAAAGTAAGCCGTTTGGCTTTCTCAAAACAGCCTTAACAAAAAGTTGGTTCGTTTTAACAAACAGTGTCTTGTTGCACCATTGATTTTTTTTTCATTCTTTATATGTGGAAACCTATATATAAAATATATTTATGAAATCCAATTGCAAAACATTTATATTTAAAAAAAACTTTTTTTGTTTGGAAATTGCAATTTTGAACTTTTTTACAAAATTTATAGGATTGTAAAATATGTATTTTCTAAATAAAAATAAACAAAAATTTCAAAAAGGTCTGAAGTTCAGGAAATCTTGTTATCTCTTTTAGTCTTATGTCCGTAAAAAATTATGAAAATTTCGTGTTTTTGGCGATATTGCTGATTGGCGATACAATGAAAAAAAAAAAAACTTTTATGATATATACTCTTTTATGAAGAACTTTCTCTATGCATCATACTGAGTAAGTTTAACTTAAATAAATACACTTTTATAACTACGGTTTTGCCATATACGTTTATATGTATATATAAAGAAAAATAACGATCATCTTCAGTAGTTTAGAACAAAATTAAAAAAAATTTTTAACTAAAAGTTAATGTCCAATTCTGAGCACTGTCAATTTGACTTCGATATTGTTAGTATCGGAGACAACAAGTGAGGGGGGGGGGTGTAACACCCCCCCCCACACACACACACACACTTATGTATAAAAGTTGGTAAAATTTAGAATAATCGGAAAGTTAAGAACACTTCCTGCAAAAAAGTTCCCTCCCCCGTCGTCAGTTTCATTTCAATTCTCTGTTGTCTGTCTTTAAAGGGAAAAAAAAAAGAACTCCTCACACAGAACGGAAGATTGTGTATGATTCTGTGTAGGAGGGAGGATGAGTGATCATGGCCTACTCCAGTGTAGGCTGTTGGACGATGTCCAGGGCTAAGATAGAGAGTATCGCTTTTCTGAGAATTTGAGACTTTGGTGAAAGGTACTTGCGTACCACCATGTCAGAAGAGCAACTGGATGAACTGATGCTATTAACCTGTGAAGCAGACATAACTGACATGTTGAATTTAGACAATTTAGCGGGAAAATGGGCTATTCTGAAGGATAGGTGGGTGGTAATTTAAAAATGTAGAGAAGGATAATTTTTAGCCTCTTATACTAATATATATCTTATTTTTAACAAGCAAGATTTGTCTTTTTTATGTATTTTAAAATGTATACACTTACATAACACAACAGCATGTGATTTTATTTATAGAAACATAACTTCCGAAGTACTTCAACGTTCTTAAATTGTTACTTTTGAGAACTGGTTAATGTACGGTATTTCCTTTTAAATCGTAAGCAGAATCCTAATTAATAACAGGAATCTCAACCCTACTTATATAGTAAAAGAATAAACAGTTTTTTACACATACTGAATAACAGCATTTAATTTTGACTGTGGTTAGGCAGAATGCATGTGAGCACTTAGGACTTTTTTTTAATTCACAGTATTGTAGAACAGTTGACTCCGTTGCTGGGGGGGGGGGGGGGGACTATCACAAAGCCTTTCTCACCCTCGATCCTGTACTCGGCAAAATTCAATTCACACCCCCTCACTAAAACAGCCTTCGGCACGCCCCTGACAACAAGAGAAAAGTATTGTTGCCATAACATAACAACTTACTAAATACTGCAATACATAATGAGAGCATTCTTAATTGGGTAGTTATTGTTAAAATACACGTAAAACCTATCCAGCCAGCAAAACGGTGTAAAATTAAATAATTTCAGAAATACGCAACTTATACATATATTATACAAACTTATGAAAAAATAATAAACTATTTAATTGTTTTAGTTTAAATTCATAAAGTACTACACATTTAAACAGGAATTTTCAAATGCATTAAAATCGCTTGCATTTGGTGAGGAAAAAGTGTTTCTTGCCATATCGCATCTTTTTACGCCAAATACTTGAAAGTATTTTATTTTTTTACCGATATTCTACTGGGATTCTGCAGCTAAATTTGACTGATCCTTTATGATACATGAGTAGTATTTCTTTAAAAATATTCTGACCTGCCTTGTTAGAAGGAAAGGCAAAGTTATGGCAGTAAGCAAAATATACTACTGTTTTTGTAATAAATTTTCTGAGACTGTAAATTCCTGTAATAAACTTTTGAAAAAAATTTTCTAATCAATAAATCTAACTTATTTTTTTATATCTACATGGAGATGAATAAATAGTAAAAGAATGTTTTCTATATTTTTTATTTAGATTGGCTTTTATTTTGTAAATTAACTCAACTATTTCGTGTGCTTGTCATTACGATTATTTGTTAAGTTTTCATTTGTCAAAATTGCTTAGCATTAAAAAAAACTATACATTTTTTTTTTAATTACTTTTTGAGTAAAATAGAAATGGCGAATTGGCAGGCAGAAGATATGGAAAATATAAAAATAAAACGAGTAGTTATGAACATCAAAACACACACACACACACACACATATATATATATATATATATATATATATATGCATATATAATACACACACATATATATCATTGGCACCCAGCTAACTGAAAAGTACCCAAAATATTTTAAATATTAAACATTAGATAATATAAATAAAAAAGAGTGCAAAAAATTAAGAGTATAATTAAAAATATGTATACTCTTTAATAATTTAGTTTATTAAATTATGATCTTAAAAAAGAAATAGATCAAAAATTAAATATTTTAAAATAAATTCACTGACTCGCACTTAAAAAAAAGTCAATTTTCCATAACTGAATTCGGTGGTCATGTCAAATAGTGTATTATAATGGAAAAGTTTGAAAAAAAAATAACGTGAATTGCAGTTATGAAATTAGACATGCTTTTTTCAAGATAAACATTGCATGCGTAAAAAAGAGTGTTTTTTTTTTTTTTCTAAACTATTTTTACTTAAAAAAAAATATACAATTTAAACTTAAAAAAAAAAAAATCATGTATTTTTCAAGCCATCTACTTTTGATACGAAAGAAACGGGGAAAAAAAGGAAAGAAAAAGATTACTGAGTAAATATATAGTTATTTAATATAAAATTGTGCTGACATAATGAAAAAAAAATATTCCGTGTAAATAAAAAAATATATATATACAGGTTGGATTATCTGAATATTCTATTTGAAGTCAATCGAAACCCACAAAAAAGTTCATTGACCCAACCCAAAATCCAAATTAAAAGAAAATTATTCCCTTTTTCTAACCTAACTATAGAATAATAGTCAACAATTATATTCCCAATATCAGTTTTATCATTTATTTAAAAAAAATAACAAATAAATACTCATTTATATTCAAATACTATATAGTTTTGAATTTGAAAAAAAAAATATTCTGTTTTTTTTTTTTTTTTGAAATGTCGGGTTAACCCGAAACAAATATATATTCAACCCAATCCACTACAAAAAAAATTACTCCGACCCATAGAAACTTAATGAACCTCATAATTTAAAAATATAAATCTAGATAATACTTCATATTTCTCTTACAATATACATTGTCATAGCAAATTATGACATACGTCATAATTTGCTTACATTGTTATTCTTTTTAAAAAAATAGTAATAATCTTGATATCCCAAATCTTTTATATATTTCCCCCACTCTTACGTTGAAATTTGAGATATAAAAATTTATAATATTACAGGGTCTGTTAGGCAAAGAATGTGCATACTTTTATCATTGATATTCTGAAGCTTTTTTTATTATTTATTTTATCTATGAAGTTAATTTACAAAAAAATGGTATTTCAACAAAACTGAAATAAACAAACTAAATTTTAGGAACTAAAGAATTCATAAAGATTAGAACAACATAATAATTAGAAAAAACACTGCGCTACCAAAGAAAAAAAAAAGCGACAGAGCTTTAAATATGGAAAACTACAATTTACCGAGATAACAGTTTGACCGTTCGAGAGCTAATGGACTCATGCGCTACTACGTCCTGAATAATTGACAAACGTCATCTCCTGAACGACGATCATTATACATATTATACATCTTATGTCACTTATACACATGTCACATAATATATATATATAACATATACACATCACATGACTATAACTTGGCCATATATCAGGGGTCGATGCATGTTTTTTATCTTGGGGCCCATTTTGTGAAATGTAAAGGTTATTTTTGTGAAAAAAAAAACATTTTGTAACAAAAGATGAAATCTAGTTAATCAAATTCAAACCAAGCATTTATAAGCAAACTTTTTTAATACCTTTTGCTGAAGTTTTCCTCTCTGGTGATATTGTTCGTTTACAAATTACACATTTTAAAACATCACAAAATAATAAATAGTCAGTTTTTATGGAATAGAATTTTGTGAAGGAGGCCATTTTATCAAACATATTTTTGTGAAGGGGACCATTTTATTTAATAGATTTTTGTGAAAGGGCCCTAAATAGACCCAAATTTTTCCTGGATCGACCCCTGTATATGTCACAAAATGCTATATTGATCATATATTATTATGTCACACATGCTTTATACTTTGGCGATAAATCTTGGTCGCTTGGTGATTTATCTTTGAGGGATGACATAAGACAAAAGTACCAAAAAGTCTTATTACTAAATAATTCATATTATTTTTATACATAAATATATTTTTTAAAATTTAGGGCTAAACCATGCCACTATCAACAAAAGCAGCAATATGAGAAAATGTTATGGTCACAACTTTCTATTATGTAGGTAAAGTGCAATTCTTCCATTTAAAAAGGTCTCCAAATTCAAATCAAACTCCACATTTCCAGAAATACACTTAAAATGTCTCCATACTAACATAAACTGACAAGTTGAAAACATTAAATGAATATTCAACTTTCAATAAAACCCTCATTGCAATTTATGATAGAATTTTTAAGCCTAAATTTATATTCTAAATGGTTTGACTCCCACTTAAAAATAAAGAGGGGGGGGGGAGGAGGATGTTACTAATATAAATAAATATAATATAAACAGTGGTTAAACTTTACTGTATTTATTTTTCCAAGATAAGTGGGAAAAATGTGATTATGCTGTTAAGACTGTTGTACATGTTTATGCATAGTGATACATTTATTTATATTTACAGTTACAGAAATTAATTGCATTGAAACATTAGGTTACTCTTTATTCATGTTACTATTTACCAATAGTTTATGTTTACCTAACTTTTCTGTGTTAATGGTTGTTCATTCACTCAATACTCATACATTCTTGCATACATATACAAACTCTCATTTAACCACAATGTGAAATAATTTCAGTGTTGTATTATTATTATCTCTATAAACATTTTTCTTTTCAAGATAAGACACATTTATTAATGTCAAAATGTCGTGTTAATAATTGTTAAACTATTATTGGGTGAGTAGTAAGGGAAACTCTATTTAAAAAAAGCGATATTTTTTGGGAATGTAGAAATTATGAAGATTTTTGTTTGTTTTTTGCCTTTCATCACAAAAACTAAAAAAATATATATAATCAAATTGGCGTCTTCAAAGACGCTTTCGCAACCAATAATGAAAGTAACTGTATCTTACAGATAGTGTTAATTGGTGCGACATTAATTTAATTTTCACAAGATTAAAGTCTCAACTATCAACATCGATATTCTAATGAGCTGCCTCATGTCTGTCTTATCTTGAAAATTTGTCAATATTTAAAGGATATAAAGGATATTACGTTAATATACAGAACACTGAAATTATTTCACATACCTGTATTTTCACCGTGTATATGCTTGATTTGTGGTAGAGCTAGGTTTTTTTTTCTTATTTATTTTCATCTCTAGTTTCTCGTAGCAAAACACTGCACCGTCCGCCATTGCTTTGCATAAGCGTAGCCGCGTAAGCACTGAACATCTTGGCTAGCTTATGCGCATGCGCGAAATAGCGCTGTTCTCGCCAAATCATTTGGCGCTCGCCAATGTGGCTGTAAGCTATAGGGTTCGGATATTAGCATCCCGGATCCCTTGATATAGCGCACCAAGTGCTTTACCATTTGAGCCATCTGGACGACATCCAGTTTAGCATTCTCTCACTCTTATATGGCAAGGCTACAGCCTCGTAGCACGAGATGGAACGTCGATCATGAGCACAACATCGTTGACATACATGAGACAAATTAAACCCAGGACCGATACCAATATCAATAACCAATTGGCACCAGTACCAATAACTTCATAGAACGTACATTTATAGAATACTTTTGTTTGTTTTGATAATGTCTCAGATAGAACCGGAACATGCCAACAGTCTAATAAAACTTATTTTACTGTTTATAATGTTTTTATTTTATGCTTTTTAGCAATTAAAATAAGTATATTTAATAATCGCATTTGAAAGACTGGTCTGACCATGTAAACGAAATACAAATATAAACCCAAGTGTGCAAAGTACATAGCATCAAAATTTTACATTAACTGTCGAAAACAAAAATGTACACAATCCCACCCAAAAGTCTCAAGTGACAACTTTTAAATTACAAAATTTAAATATATAACATATTTTATACATATATCGACAATCACATTACTTTCCGAGAAACAAAAATACTACTTTTCGAAAAGTGCAGAATACATTTCGACAGTCCGAAAGTCATATGCAAATGCAAGAAAACTCCAAAACCTCTTTTCAAAACTCGTAGGGTATTTTTTTTTTTTAACTAAAATAAATCGATGATATTTTATTTTTTCCCTTTACCATTACAGAACTAAATCCAAAACTCTCCGCAAATAAGCGAAAAATGGAAGGACATTCCATAAGAGTTGCAGCTGTTCCCTCTGTCATGCATACAAAATCATTTCTTCTTTCTTTCTATTTCGAAGAAGATTGCAAATGACTGTCATAAGATTTGAGAAAATGAAGATCTGTCACTAGACTGTATCGAAAATCAATGGCGTTCGCATGATTATCGTAGAGTGGGTATTATAACTCTAAAATAGCTGTTTGATGAGTTTACAAGAGATATTTTAATGTATTTTTTTATTATTATTATTATTCTTGACGGAAGAGAAGCGGAAACAAAAATTTAAAAAAAATTACAGTTCATATCGATTATATATATATCTTATTAGTTTCATTACATATTAAATTTTAAAATGCACAATACTATTTAGAAGTATGCTTTCCTCCTACCTAAGGAATTTCAAAAATTCACTTAATACTCAAAAAAATTTGTAACATATATACTCATAAGTATATACTTGTAATAAATGTATATAAACGTGGTCGGACGTTGTTCCTGAATGGCTGAAGGTTCTAATGGTCGGACGTCTAGCCACTTCCTTTCTTTTTTCTTTTTTCAATATTCTTTAGGTATGAGTAAAATTTGGCCAATTACCATTGAAGCACAAGCTATGGTAATATTATGTTTGCACATGTTAATTATTAGCTATGTGGTATTCTGTATACACAATATCATTAATTATCTCTTTGGAGATTTAAGTAGAATGATAAAAGAACTTGATATGTTTTTTGAAAATCATAGATATTATAATTATATATATATATATATATATATATATATATAATGTAATTAATATATAAATGTAAAAAAAGAACTTGTAAACTTGTATATAAATCAATGGCGTTCGCTTGGTAATCGTAGAGTGGGTATTATAACTCTAAAATAGCTGTTTGATGGGTTTACAAGGGAGATATTTTAATGTTTATTATTGTTATTATTATTATTGACAGAAGAGAAGTGGAAAAAAAATAAAAAAAATTACATTTAACATCGATTATAGATATATATATATATCTTATTAGTCTCATTACGTATTAAATTTAAAATTTTATAATGCACAATACTGTTTAGAAGTATGTTTTTCTCCCACCTAAGACATTTAAAAAATGCCCTTAATACGCAATTTTTTTAAAATGTATACTTATAAATATATACTTATAAGTATATACTTGTAATAAATGTATATAAATGTAAAAAAAAACTATAGTATAACTAATATATAAATGTATTATATATATATATATATATATATATATATATATATAAATGTAAAAAAAGAAGTATATAAATCAATGGCGTTTGCGTGATAATCGTGGAGTGGGTATTATTATAACTCTAAAAGAGCTGTTTAATGGGTTTACAACAGAATATTTTAATGTTTATTATTATTATTATTATTATTATTATTGACAGAAGAGAAGTGGAAACTACAAAAAAAAAAAAAAAAAAAAAAAAAAAGAAAAACATTTCACATTGATTATAGATGTATAGATCTTATTAGTCTCATTACATATTAAATTTTATAATGCATAATACTGTGAAGAAGTATGCTTTTCTCCCACCTAAGACATTTCAAAAACGCACTTACTACTCAAATTTTTTTTTAACATGCATACTTATAAATATATACTCATAAGTATATACTTGTAATAAATGTAAAAAAAAAAAAAAAACTATAATATAACTAATATAAATATAAATATAAAAAACAAATTTGTATATAAATAAATACTTATAAATTTAACACGCATACTTAAAAAGATTATTAATATTTAAAATTTTATAACGTATAATATTATTTTGAAGTATATGCTTTTTTTTTTTACAAAACACGTTTCAATAATACCATTAATATTAATTAAATAATAAGAAAACCAACTGGAAAGTGTTCCTCCATATTTATAGAGATTTTCGAAAATATAAAACTAACGTTTCGTTTACATTTCGCTAAATTTAACATGTATACTTATGAATATATACATATAAGTGTATACTAATATATATATCCATATAAATTTCACATGTATATTTTAAAAAATTAACATGTTAAATTTTATAATGTATAATACTATTTAGAAGTATATTCTTTTTTCCACCTAATATATTTCAGAAATGCACTTAATATTAAAAATCAAGTATAAATAAAGCTTCAAAACTTCAATTTTTCCATTCAATTACGTATTTCAAAAATTTGAAAATAATACTTTATTATTTAAACGACTAAAATTTATTGGGTTCTGTAGAAAATTCGTTCCGGGAAGAAAAATCAATTGTACCGGAAAATTCTATCAATTAATGTTTAGATGTCGATTCCGATATTTAATGTATAATAACTCACGGCCAGAATTTTCCGGTACGAAATGATTTTCCCAACCGGTACGAACTTTTCGGACAACCCAATATATGATGGTGTGACTGAATTACTAATAAAAACATCTAGAGCTCATATTATTACATGACTGTTTAATTATATTTTATATCCTGCTATAACATTTACTCAAATACTTTTTTATGGTGGTATAGTTTTAAAATATTTCAAAAATAACTGCCTATAGCCAAATTCAATTTTGGTCTGTTTGAATTTCTTGAAAAAAAAAATAACAATTTCAAGTTTTATTTAAGGATGCATCAAATTATATTTTATCATGAATTGAAACTAACTATGTGTTCTAATATTTTCAATGAAAATTTTACACAAAGAACTTTCTTCGACGGAATTTAATTACATAGATTTTCAAAATAATAATTGAAAATATTAATCATTATCAGAATGAATCTTCAGAGTTTGATCAAAGATAGCACCTAATTACATTCGTATCACGATAAAATATCAACATTTTTTGCTTAAATAACGTTTCAAACAATCACAATTATGTAGAAATTTGTAAAAAACTCAAATTTCGAACACAGATGAAATAAATAAAGTTGTTTCTAATATTTTGGGCTTTATTTTA
Source organism: Maratus michaelseni (assembly GCA_963931845.1). Lineage (NCBI taxonomy): Eukaryota > Metazoa > Arthropoda > Arachnida > Araneae > Salticidae > Maratus > Maratus michaelseni. The sequence goes on along the minus strand of OZ007594.1, from coordinate 161,356,327 downwards.
GGGCTCAAAATATAAAGATGACCTGTAGTATTGAAATAATTAAAATGCTCAAAAATAATATATAAGAATATACTTACCATTTACACTACATTTTAATATATTTTAAGAATTACATAAGCAGTTTATTTACAGTGAAAAATGAAGGAAAAGTTGAATAGAAGTTAAAATATTCTTAAAGTCTGTGATTATTGTTATATAAATGTTGAAGCATATTTTTCAATGTGACCAATTAAGCATGTATCAGTATCTGATACGTAATTCTGTGTTTATTTATTACGTTTAAGCAACTGAATTGTCGTGTTTACCTGACGATAGATTGTACAATTTCTACGAACATAAGTATTTCTAATAAATGCTTTAGTTTCGTGCAGTTTCAGTTCAAGAAAAAATACATGATAACCCAAATCAATAAAATTAATTATGGGATTGCCTTAATGTAAGTTTTAATAATCACAATATTAAACTATATAAATAATGAGTTTTTTGCCAAAAAATGAAAAAATATATATATATGTGAAGTCGAGGTTTATTTTAGAATTAAATGAGAAAATTACATTACTATAATAATAATAATAATCACAATTAAAGTAATTATTATAATATACCAATAAGCTAAACTTAAAAATCATTCTTAAAGCTTGCTGTTGAAATTTAGCTTTTAGTTATCAGTGATGAGTTAAAGCATAAGCTTCAAATGCAATCCGGTAAAAAAAAGTCTATTTTTGATTCATAATAATATTATTACCTTTTTTTTTTTTTTTTTTTTTTTTTTTTTTAAAGTAAAATAATTTATGTATAATTTATGTATTAAATTCAAGATACAATATATAATTTCTGTGATTTACATTTAGCTTAGCTTAACTAAGAATTCAGATTAAAATAGTTGCACCAGTTATCAAAAAGAGATAGAATCGTTCATGTTTAATTTAAAAAAAAAAGAAGAAGAAGAAGAAGAAGATGATGATGATGATGATGATGATGATGATGATGATGACATGCTTAAAAAAGGTTAATTACAGGGAAACATGTGTGTACATAATAATACAGTAATAAATAAAATAAATAATTTATTTTCAATAAAAATTTTAAAAATAAATTTCATATTCCATTCATTATGAAACGTAAAATTTACATTCTAATAATTTCTGTGATGTAAGTATAGCTTAGCTGAACTGAGAATTCAGACGAAAATAGTTGCACCATGTTATCACTAAAAAATAGATTCGTTCACGTTTAATTAAAAAAAAAAAAAAAAGAAAGAAAAAAGAAAAAGAAATAAAGAAAAGGGGGGGGGGGGGGAGAGAAGAAGAAGATGCATTATTTCTAGAATGCACATATTTTAATAATAATAATACCTTGAACATTGTTACGTTTGGTGCTGAAATTTAGTTTCCAGTTATCGTAAATGTGTTAAAACGTAAATTTTGATTAACAACAACAACAAAAAAAAAAAAAATCAGTTAATATTACGTCTCGACATAACCATGTCGCTATTTATTCTGCTTTACTTTTATTTTCAAGCAAAATGATTTTCGTATTCAACTCAATATAGATTATGTAATTGCTGCGATTTTTGCTTAGCCTAGCTGAAATAAAAATTCAGACAAAAACAGCTGCAGCAGTCACCTCTAATAGATGCTTTTGGTTCATTCATCTTTAATTCAGAAAAAAAGGGAGATGATAACAAGCCCAAAGAAAATTAAGTATGGGAATGCTTTTGTCCAAGTTTGAGATTGATTTTGAGTTTTCGTAGTGATGAAAGTCGAATTGAATAGGTGACCATAAGATAGCTATTAATATGACAAAGACGATGGCATAATTTATCAGGTAATTTAAATTTAAGAAATGTAGGTGAAGAAAATAATATAAATTAAAGGAATGAGCAAAATAAGCAATTTTGTTGAAATGAAAAAGTTTGAGTATGCCATTAAAGTTTATAAAGAAAAAAAAATATCGCAGCTACCTTAACAGACTAAACGATAGGTGATTTTAAAATAGCTATTAATACAGTTTACGAAATAAAATTTAAGTTAAATTATAACGAATGTATTTGTGCAAGTTTGAGATTGATTTTGAGTTTTCGTAGCGATGAAAGTCGAATTGAATAGGTGACCATAAGATAGCTATTAATATGACAAAGACGATGGCATAATTTATCAGGTAATTTAAATTTAAGAAATGTAGGTGAAGAAAATAATATAAATTAAAGGAATGAGCAAAATAAGCAATTCCATTGAAATGAAAAAACATTATATTATTTTTTTTAAGTTTGAGTATGTCATTAAAGTTTATACACAAAAACATATCGTAGCTAACTTGACAGAATAATCAATAGATGATTTTTAAATACCTATTAATACAGTTTAAGAAATAAAATGCAAGTTAAATTATAACCAAAGATGATACAGTGTACGAAAAAAAAAAAGTTAAAACTACAAAAATATGTGAGGCAAATACATTTTATGTAATTGATAAAAATCGTTTAATTTTATATTTTGATTTTATTATAAATAGAATGTAATGAATATCGAAGCTTCAAGCTTTAGAAAATAATAACATTACACAAAAGTTTTAAAAATTACGTTTTTTTATACTGTATGGAGAGTAAGATATTAATTAATGGATAATTAGCAACTGAAACATTATAGTGGCACCTGAATTTAGCTTATCGGAAAATTAAAAAGTGCTACTCCAGAGATTGGAAACTCAAATATTAGACATAAATACCACATTCGTTTACTGAATTTTCATTAAAAAAAAAAAAAAAGTTAGTACATTCGGAAAAAAAAATTAAGATTGGAGTTTTTCTATTTTTCAACTTTATAAAATTTCTTTATCTTAAACAATAGTTACAGAAAAATACTATATTTTTGGAATATAATGTATAACTCCTATTTCATAAATGTAGTATAAAATATCCTGTAAATGCTACGTTTCTGCTGTTAAAGAAATTACGTACAAAGTTTAATAATTCAAGCTGATCGTTAAAGTTCTTTTTTTTAAATCAACGATATTGCATTTAATTAAAACAGAATTACTATGTCACATTCTAAACGTAATAGGAATAGTTTATGCGTTTGAAAACAATTTATAGCGTTTGTGAAAAATTATCAACATAGCATGGAAATTATCGAAATGGTCTTCTCTTTAAAGTGATATAAAATTCTCATGATGTGCATGAACAAGAAGTGAATTATTAAAAATATTTATGTATGACCATAGTTTATAAAGTGAAATTTAACAGTTCCAATTTAAAAATGTTTAGCTTTTATTGTAATTATTAGGGATATATTAGAAATCGATGGTTTTTATTTGATGGAATAAATGTAAAACTTTTATCAAAATGAAGTATCGAATTCTATTGCTTAAAATTTACATATTATAAAATTTTCTTATTATATTATCAAGCTTATGTGAAATTTGTGTTATTTATCCAAATTTATGATGTCCCATTTCGATAAAATTCAGACTAAAAATGTAATGAAACCTCTTAAGATGCAAAATTTAATAATATGTCATATTTTTATTACTCATATATGAAAACTGTGTTTTATATAAAGTGATACTGAATGTTTCTAACAACGACGCTAATTCCCAACTTTTAACAGAATACTTTTGCAGGAAATTTAACGGAGGCAAGAAATGTCAAGCTGAAACAACTGAATATAGAATGAAGGAGACAACAGCTGCTGGATTGTCCCTCGTTTCTAGCACTGAGCATATTTCAGCTGCTGGATTGTCCCTCCTTTCCAGTACTGAACATATTTCAGCTGATATGTAATTTCAGATTTCTAATGATAACTGTAATGCTTTCTAGTACATATTCTGCTACTGGAAACAATTCATCGACTTAAATATTGTTCAGCACACAAAGTATTTCCGTGATATTAGTTTAGCGTTGAGAAACAAAATGTATTTTATATAAAAATTATACGAATACTTTGCTAAAGTAGGAGGCTATAAATTTCCCTACATAAATAAATGCTTCACAAACAGAGCCCCCGAATATGCAGTATATCTTCATAAAATTAAGATATATTTTTGTAAATTAGTTTACTATATATATATATATATATACATTACGGTCAATATGAATAATCCGTTCATTATTAATAATAAGCGGTTATTATTAATAATGATCGGATTAATCACATTGACCGTAACACACACACACACACACACATATATATATATATATATATATATTGGTATTTACCGAGGAAGCAAGACAGTATTGGTTATAGTGTTTATATCGTAGCTTAATATTGCGCTAATATTAGGAAATATTTCGAATGAAATAGAAATATTGGGTAAATTTTCTTTTTGTGTTGAAACATTCGTAATGAAATATCATGACTGCAGAAATATTGGCTTTGCATTGCAAATAATTAAAATTTATGTAAGCAAACCATTAAGGAATTGGTGGATTTAAGTATAGCGATGGTGCATTAAGCATGGGATACTCAGCATGAAGTAATTTAAAAATTTGAAAGTATATTCTGATCGGAACCATACCGACACATAAGTAAAATCTGCTAATAAAGCTGATTTTTTTTCCAAACTTTAAAAAAAAATTATGTTTGCACCTATAGAATACATTAGAATTTCGTATGTTTAAATAAGTTAATCTTACTATGTGAACTGAGCTTTACACATCATAAAATTTCATACGATTTTTAAGATTTTATGTATATAAGATCCACTGAAAGAATTCTGGGAGGGTTAATTTATGTTTGTTTTCTTAAATATTCCCCATTACTTTGCGTAGTGTACTTATAAGTTCAAAATACTCAGTTCAATTCATATTTCATATATAATCATTAATTCATACCAATTAACAACACTAATAAAAATGGAATGAATTTTTTTTTCGACGACGATTTTAATATAGCTCCATCCTGTTCTTCACCTTGTTTAACATACTCTAAAAGAGTAATCATTTCACAAATCAGTATTTTACTATCTTTTTCATATAATTCATCTTTTTTTTGCTGTGTTTGTAACTTTTTTCGTTCTGCTTACTATCATTTTCTCTTTGATTGTACCTTCTTTTAACAATTCTTACATTCTTATTTTTCAGATATCAGCTATAAGTTTAGCACTTACATCCTGGTCAAGACCTTTTAGTTATTAAACTTTACTATACTAGTCTCCCAACCTTATTCAAGCACCAGAGGAATTTTTTTTCATATCATTTCCTAAAGCATTCCGGCGAACACAGATCTGCGTACAATATCTCTATCCCAGCACAATAGCTTCCATTCCAAGATTGGGCACGTTCTAACGTCACAATTGCCCGATTCACCATCGACTATTTCTCTTTTGCAAGGATCTTAGTTTAGAATAGTTCAGGCTGAAGAGAAATTCAAGTATAGAAAACTTACGGGAATCGAAAAGAGTGGGAGCAATGACTTCTAGGAGATATTAATAAGGAAATATAGCTGAACTGAAGAAATCTCGTGTTTCAAGATTACCAATATATTTCCGTACATATTTTTCCGCTGTCTCATATGAGATCTTACTTTAGGGTACTTTAAAAAAAAAAATGGTTTCAGAATATTTTATACTTAGAAAATAAAACCTAACTTTGGTGAAATGTTAAGATTATTACATGAAAATGGGATAAATAAGCATTATTTGATTCGTGTCAATTAACAAGAGATTAATCCGATTTTATTTTTGAGTTAGATACAAATGCTATATTTAGGAGTTATTTGTAAGAAACTATATCTCCACTGAAGAAATCATATGGTTCAAGATTACCAATAAATTCCTGTGTTTATTTTCTCTATTCTTTTATATAAGATCTTATTTTTTGGGAACTGTTTAAAAAAAAGATATGAATAGATTTTTCATCGAGAAAAAACTGACGAATTTGATCGAAATGTTAAGAATATTATTAATTTATTTTTATATTTTTATATTTTTTAAATTTATAATTAAGTTCTAAAAATATTAAAATATTGTAGTGACATTAAAAGCACAGCTCTGTACATAATTTTTATAAATCTAGCATATCAGGAATCTATTACAAAAATCTATTACAAAATACCATCATTACAATCAAAAAACAAGTTAAGCTAAATATTTTTTTAATAATTACTTGTTATGCTTCTTCCTGTTTTTTTCCTTCTCGAGAGCAAATATTATACATAATTTGAATTTGTAATTATACTTCCTCTGTTGATTTTCACATTTTCGTGTCATCCAAGAAACTGATGCATCCGCATAATTTAGTGCAATCTGAATATTCTATATCAATGAAATTTTATGCAATCATTCATGAAATTGGTTTTCAATCATGTAAAAATTTTTAAACTTCAAAATATATTATATTGATGGATACACTGACATTACTTTTAAAGCTATGTTTCATTAAATTATTTTTAAATAATACTTATGCTACTCTCTATGTTACATCCTTCTTTCTTTGTTCAAAGCAAATATTACAAATTATTTGAATTTGTAATTATACTTTGTTCATTTTCACATTTTCGTGTCATCCAAAAAAATCATGCGTCCGCATAATTTAATGCCATCTCAATATTATCTATCAATCAAATTTTACGTAATCATTTATGAAATTGATTTTCAATCATGTAAAAATGTTTAAACTTCAAAATATATTATATACACTGATATTACTTTATAAAGCTATGTTTCATTAAATTATTTTTAAATAATACTTATGCTGCTCTCTACCTTTTATTCTCCTTCCCTTGTTCAAAGCAAATGTTACAAATTATTTGAATTTGTAATTGTACTTGCTCTGTTCATTTTCACATTTTCATGTCATCCAAGAAAATCATACGTCCGTATAATTTAATTCCCTCTCAATATTATCATCAATCAAATTTTATGCAATCATTCATGAAATTGGTTTTCAGTCATGTAAAAATGTTTAAACTTCAAAACATATTATATACACTGACATTACTTTATAAAGCTATGTTTCATTAAATTAATTTTAAATAATACTTATGCTACACTCTATATTACATCCTTCTTCCCTTGTTCAAAAAAAATGTTACAAATTATTTGAATTTGTAATTGTACTTTCTCTGTTCATTTTCGCATTTTCATGTCATCCAAGAAAATCATGCGTCCGCATAATTTAATTCCCTCTCAATATTATCTATAAATCAAATTTTATGCAACCATTCATGAAATTGGTTTTCAATCACGTAAAAATGTTTAAACTTCAAAATATATTTCAGATCTACAGACACTGACATCACTTTATAAATACAGTATTTCCTTAAAATATTTAAAAATAATACTTCTGCTATTCTCTGCCTTTCATCCTTCTTTCCCTGTTCAAAGCAAATATTACACTTCATTTGAATTTGTAATTGCACTTTCTATGTTCATTCTCACATTTTTATGTCATTATCTAAGAAAATAATGCATCCGCATAATTTTAAGCAATCTCTTTATTCTCTTTCAATCAAATTTTATGCGCTCATTGATAAACACAACGAACCGCCTTTCAGTTAAGAGGTCCACTGGGAATTCGCTGAACTGAATATCTATTGTCCAGCTATGTCATCATTAGTCCTCTTAAAGTATTCTGGACACTTTAAGTCCACGATCGAGTAGATAAGGAACTTCAATTTAACTCTTTTCAAGATGATAAACGAAATTTAAGAGATTTGGACGTTTGCCGTCAAATTTAGTTAAAAGCATATTAGAAGGGATTGCTCAGAAAAATAGCCCAATAGAACTTTGCCGCTAATGAAATCGATTTGAGTGTATGGAGATGCTATTTTTGAGGATTAAAACTAAGGAAATGAATTAGTTAAAATAAAGTTTTATAGAATATTGCGATTCAGAAATTCATCAGAAATAATAATAAAGTTATAAACATTGGAAAATACTGTTAAAAAAACACTCGATAATAGAAATATCTGAATATGTTTTTACTAGCGATAAAATGCTATTTCTTTCGCTACTGACACTATATTCCGTCTCGCAGAAATTCGTAGCACACTTTTGGACGGCTAATAAAAGCAATTGCTATTTTTATGAATATTAATGATTGTGGCAACGACCGACACGACGTTACGATTTTCGATGTTTTTGCTGATACATACATTTTGCTCAAGACACTTCTAAATATTGCATAATTTAGATTTTTACATCATCAAAAAGATAAAAAAAAAATGTACTTACGAATGAAATTTGTGTGACAACTATAACTCCATCTAGTGACTTTTTACAACATTTTAAATAATTTCCAAGTATACATATATTTAAAATATATTGCAACAATGACCATTTTTTTGCCACGATAATGTAAAATTATTAGTGGCAGAGTTAGCACAGTTGAAAATCTATTGCCTAGAGCATATTAAGATGAAAAAAAAGCTGATCAATCACGGGACCAGATTAAACATAAGATAACTAAGCTGCAATATGTTAATGAAATGACTTTCATTAAAACATTTTAATTTTACGTTGAACATAAAAATAATATCAGGTTAATTTACAAAGATCAAAAGATACATTGAACCATAATATACTCGTCTTGTTTTTGATTATATTTTTAAAGAATGTTTTGAATATTAATATACAGAATTATTAAAACATATCACAGAATTTCATTGTGATTTGTATCCATATATGTCGGTAACTTTATTTATATTTATAACAAATCGTAATTAACTTTAAGTATAAAAACACTTAGACAAAAATAAAAATTTTAAGTTCTGATTCTAAGATAAATTACATTTAACAAGCAATTTCTACAAACTATAATTTGTCATTTAAAAAATCAGAATCAAATTACATATCTTGCTTATTTAAGTTACGAGGAATAAAATAAATCTAAACAGCTTCTATTGATCTTAATAAATTTTCTATTTAGTTTTTTTATATCATAATAAACATTATCATTACGCGAGTACCCCGTCTGTTATCCGATATTAACAGAATCTAGTTAATCATGTATTTTTTTTTTTAATTGTAAGATTAAAACAAGTACATTTAGAATGAAGTTGAATCACAATGAATAGTAATAACTGAAACTCATTTATTTTATTATTGTGGCCATTATTATCATAATTAGTAAGAAATAGTTACATTAATAACAAATTGGTAACATTAGTAAGCAATAGTTACATGAATAAAAAATTGGTAACGTTAGTTTGAAATTATTCCTAGAGTTATTTAAAATATCGCAGTTTCTTATCGCATAATAACTAACATCCATGTATTTAATGATAATTTTATTGTAGGTTCATGAGACTAGAATATATACATCAACAGACTCCTTTATAAAATGATTCCCCAAAATAATTGCATTTCTCCACAGCTTAAAATTTTTAGAAAAAAGTAATACACGAATAAAAGTTACCCGACTACCGCTAAAATCGACAATACAAGAATTACTAGTCCAGTTCTCTGGATCTAATGGACCCGTCTTGAGATCCCCAAAATCAATTGAGTTTTGTGTTCCCGAAAGCATTAAAATGTAAGCATAAGAAAATATATTTAAGGACATATTATTATTAACTTAAACTTATTTCATGGTTAGAATAATATGATGAGAAACAATTCCTCATTTAATATTACAATTTATAAAGTACCTAGAGTCGTTTATTATTTTTAACTCAACTAGACTGATTGGTAAATATATAATACAAATTGGCATTTTTCCAACTGAGTGAAAAAGGGCCCAGCCCAGGAGTCGAAGCCAAAACGTCAGATTCTGGCTCTGAATCCCGGCCTGGGCTTTTTTCCACTCAGTTGGAAAAATCCCAATTGGTATAATACAAGAGTTGTCTTATTGCTACACCAATATCGCTACCACCATTGACCAGCCTAGCTTCAAATTTCTATGACTATTATCATGACTATCAAATAATTGCTGCATTTCTGGTTTTCAAATCTACGTACTCACATGGTTTACTGCATTAACATATTATGTTAATATGATTAAAAAATAATGAGTAAAAAACACTGAGTAAATTTTTAAATCATTTTGCTTTAAAAATAACATTTATAACCTACAGATGCACTCATTATATATATATATATATATATTAATTGTCTTCCACTACATGGGTTTTGTTAGTTTTATATAATTTTAATGTTAACAGGATGGAGCATAAAGCAAATAATAATGTAAAAAAATATTTCATTAGCATAGTTAATGAAAATCACTTTAGGGAGACCTTACATTAAGTTAACTATGTAAATTCGTTTTAATTTCATTGTTTTTAAATTTCTAAAGGAAGTGTATTATGTAAAGGAAAAACTGGTACGGAGAGGAGATAGTGTGCGTTGAACAACATTGTAAGAAGGAAAGAAACAAAAATTTCAACAAATAGATTTAAAATCTTCATTTTCTTTAAATATTCAATACAAAAAATAATTGATTTTATTTTTAATTGCACTTGTTTTGTTAAGTAATCTACAATATTTCGTATAATCTACTAAAGCACACTTCCATTTCCAAGTTCAGTGATATAATTCTGCACAGAATTACTAATTCTGTCATTTACCTACAATGCTGTCGTTTGTACAAATATCAATGAAAATTGTCATATATTGTAAATTATATTATAAAATACTTTTACTCATTTTTCAAATTACTTTCTACAGAAATCTGTATTCGATCACATACAACTTTTAAGAATTAAGAGTTATTTTATTGAAAAATATTTAAACTAACACCAGAAAAAATAATGAAATGAAGCATATAAAGATCATTAAATGAAATAGACACTCAAACAACACTTTAAAACACTCACACACTTCTTTGGAAGTAAAAGAAAAAAATCAATAAAATTTTGAATGAAAATTTTCAGGTGACAATTTTAACATAATTTCTTCCTTCATCCTTCTCATAAATGCTGAGTTCAGCATTAGAATACCACACATCATTCACATCTTCAAATCTATTTTCCAGGATTTCAATTATCACCCAATAAAGGGATGCATTCACCTAATTTTACGCCATTCCCTTATTCTCTTTCAATCAAATTTTACGCATTCATCGTTAAGCACAACGCACTTCCATTCATGAAGATCCGCAGAGAATTAGCAGAACTGAAGATCTATTGTCAAGCTATGTCATCATTAGCCCTACTTCAAGTAACCTGGACACTTTAATTCTACAGAAAAGTGGATAAAGAACTTCAATTTAAATCCTTTTAAGGTAATAAACTAAGCATACTTGGAACGTAAAGGAGTGCTGTCACATGCAGTCAAAAGTAAATTAGAACTTAACAGGTAACAGGATTGGTAGTGGCGTTTTTATGCTGTTCGATTTTTATATATTGTCGATTTTTAGTTTTAAGCAGTGATTTTATAAAACATAGTGCAAAAGTAAACTGTAGCGAAAGTATATTACTTTATTTTGTGATGCTATAATTCCATGAACATTTGTTGTGTTACTATAATGTGTAAATTCTCTCTTTTTTTAAGTTGAATATTTAAGTAAGTATAATACATACATAAAAATTATATAATACTAGTGGACTTGTACGAAGCTCTTTGTTCTGCAATATTTGAGAATATTTGCTGATAAGTATTTTCATTGATTTTTAATTAACTGCAATATTTTATTAAACTAAGTGTATTAATAAAATGTGAGTGTACTATGTAAAACTCTTTTTCAAAAATATTTCTTTTGATACCCCATTCATCGTTGTGTACCTTGTATGTGCATAGGAAAACGCAATGTTGAATTCAGACATTTTCCTCCTGTTGGAAAGTTTGCAGTTTCAGGGGACAACAGTTCGCACTTTCAGAACATTACAAATACAAAATTAGAAGTCTTCCGGGGAGAAAAGTCGTGGGTCACCCCCTGAAATCAACACTGGAAATCACTGACATCAGAAATAATAAGAATAATTTCTAAAAAATGAGCCACCTTATTTTTCATTAATAGTGTCAAAAATGAATTTGAACATAGCCGATGCAGGGCTGCTGCTGGTGACTATTTTTTTAATTCTATGTCGCATCACTTTCAGCAAACAAAAATTTTTCACACACTCTGTAACAACATCTGCAAAAGAAAAATACTAAAACATTTATTTTTGAAAAATAGTGGTGCCAATAGAATATAAAAATAATCGTCTGTGTCAGCGTTGTACTTTTTTAAATTCTATTTCTCACCATTTTCTCAAAACAAAGATGTTTTAGATATACATTAACAACATGAGAAAGAGAAGCATATTATAAAATTTATATTTCAAAAGTAGTTGTGCAAAAACAATAGGAAAATTGTCGTCGGTGGCAGACTTTGCAGATGACAAACACTATGATGAGTTTTTGTGCTATTAGATCTTTTTATATAATTGAATTTAGTTATATTTTTGTACGGTTATTTTTCAAAATATCGTACAAAAGTAAGAGATGAATATAAATTATATTAATTTCTGCTATCATATTTTAGTTCCGTAAACAGCTGTTCTGCTAACAAAAAGTAAACATTTTAAATATCAGTTTTTGGGTAAAGTGACATTAAATTAAATATGCAACTGTTAAAAAAATATATTTCTTGCACAAAAACAACAATCGTATTTCTTTAATATTTTCAAGTATACTTTATGTATGAGTAAACTGAATATAAATTTTTAATTATATAAGTATAAATTTTAGTAAAATTGTCACATACATTGAAAGCAGACATTGCTGTATTCTAACTAAATTTGACTGCTTTCAAAGTAAGTTAAATGCAAAAAATGTTTTCTCTAAATAAACCCCTATACTTTCGATTATTTTTTATCATTACGCTTTATTACTTTACAAGAAATACTGACTTTTCAATATTATATAAATAAATAATAAAGTTGATAAGGTGCGTCACATTTATAGAATTAGAAATACGACCATTTTTTAGTATTAATAAATATTCATTTCTAATAGCTTAAAAAATACTGAGTCTCTACAAAGACGTATAAATTTAAGATTATATAAATATGAAATTTGGTAGAATTTCATATTCTTGCAAATCGGAGATGACAACATATGTTTTTTTTTTTTTTTTTTTTTTTTTTTTTGTAGTTGTTTTCAAAATAAATTGCGCGCGATACGAGTTTTCTTGAAATATTTTAATGTAGTTCTATCTATTGAAATTTCTTTTTTTTTTTCATCATCATTATGCAATATCATTTTACATTGAATATAGTTCAATTATAAGTATTGAAAACATAAGATTAAATTTGTTGAAATGTCATTTACTATTATCTACTAAGGCGAAAAATATTTTCTGTGTTTACATCAGGGAATTAAAATGTCCCTGGATTTAAAATTTTTATAAGCCCAGAGGTAATGATCGACTTGAAATTTTGAAAGTCAGTGAATTTATGCGTCGAAATAATTCACTAGATATCGTCTTCCAGATTATTTCATTCATGCATTACTGACATTGCTTTAACGTATCAATGATGGTGAATTTTAAACTCTGTATGTTTGTTATACTGAAATTCTTTGAAAAAATGAATTTTGAAACCTACTTCACACAATATAAATCTTCTTTTGTATTGATTATTAATTGTATCATAAAATAAAAGAAAGAAAACACACAACCACACATTTGTATGGTAATTTAATTCATGGGCTTACTATGGAGAAATTATGAACAACATGTGTGGTTAATTTCATCATTTAACTAAATTCTAATAAATCAACATGCTTGGTATTTATTATTAACATGTTCGGGTCTGCATCCTAATATTAGGACATGCCTTTACATTGACAATTATTTTGTCTTAATAATTTATTTTGCTGTTATCTGCATGCATTAATGATAGTATATATATGTCTACACATTTCATATTATAACTCCATTAGGAGTTTCAGCATTTTATAAAAACAAGGAATAAAAGTACAATAAAACCCCGATTTAACGATATTTGATTTAACGAAAAAATTTAATGTTTCTGATTCACATATATTAATTTCTATATTAAATTACCCTTGTTTTAACGATAGTTTTTCTCTATTTAACAATATCTTCAGGACTTTCAATATTTCAAATATTTTAAACCCCTTCTTTTTAATTACAAAAATTGTGATGTTATCTCTTCGTTTTTTACCTATTGACCGATGTATAATTCTGAGCAGTTTGATTTATAGGAATTTGAAACATGAGTTTGGTATAACTTTTCTAACCATAATTTTTTATTTATAGATCATGTAAACAATGATTCCCAAGTCCCTTTTTCTTAAATTCGAATTATTAAACAATTTTATCACGAAAATGAGCAAAACTTTTGTTTTTGACAAGTCTGCTTTTGAAATTTTATCATGCTCTGTATCAGAGTCTAAATTACTCTGATACAGGGCATGATAAAATCTCAAAAGCTAATTTAAAACCCTCTGAGCGTCTGAGGACTCGCCTGAATTTTCATAAAAATGCTTGTAAAACTAATGTTAATTTACATTTTCTTTCACGGTTTGTTTCTAAAATTCACTTCAGATCTCTTTATATTATATATATCTTAAAATATCATTCTGCTAAAACATTTTTGTCTACAGCTATTTTTCTGTCTTTTTTTTTTTTTTTTTTTTTTTTTTTTTTGTGAAACTGTGAAACGAAAAAATACGGACAATCAATCCGCTTAAAGGATAAAATGAAGACAAAACTGGATTAGATCTAGCGATTTTTTTATTCTTTTTAATACGAAATTTGGTATGGATGGACTTTTGTACAATCATTTCGAGATAACCGAAAAATTCATGTCATATGTTAAATTTAAGCAAACAGCAAAGCAATTATGAATATTTTTTAATTTTTAAAAGGGAGTATTCAACACGCAAAAAGGAAAATGTGCATAATATAATACTAGCGGCAGTTAGATTTTTCTAAAAATAATAACCAACTTTCATGCCATTTTAATTTATCTAACATGTCCCCCGATTTAACGATAACCTCGATTTAACGAAGATTTTCAAGGTATATTTTGCAATCGTTAAATCGAAGTTTGACTCTATATTTAAATCATTTTCTACTGTTTGCGATTATTTTATTTCAAGCATGTGTATCAGTCTTTAACGATAGAGCTACTTTTCCAAAAGATAATTTATGATAAAAATTAAAAATACCTCAAAATTGTTACGTCTATTTTAATACGAAATTTTAATTGGATTAGATCTAGCGATTTTTTTATTCTTTTTAATACAAAATTTGGTATGGATGGACTTTTGTACAATCATTTCGAGATAACCGAAAAATTCATGTCATATGTTAAATTTAAGCAAACAGCAAAGCAATTATGAATATTTTTTAATTTTTAAAAGAGAGTATTCAACACGCAAAAAGGAAAATGTGCATAATATAATACTAGCGGCAGTTAGATTTTTTCAAAAATAATAACCAACTTGCATGCCATTTTAATTTATCTAACATGTCCCCCGATTTAACGATAACCTCGATTTAACGAAGATTTTCAAGGTACATTTTGCAATCGTTAAATCGAAGTTTGACTCTATATTTAAATCATTTTCTACTGTTTGCGATTATTTTATTTCAAGCATGTGTATCAGTCTTTAACGATAGAGCTACTTTTCCAAAAGATAATTTATGATAAAAATTAAAAATACCTCAAAATTGTTACGTCTATTTTAATACGAAATTTTCCGAATGTCTTCTAAAATTATTCCTTACCCTATTGTCATATTAATAGTACGAAAATATATTTTTTAGATTTCCGTTAATGACATATTCGTTAAATTCCAGTAAAAAATTTAACTTTAGTGATCTGAATAGCTACTTTTTATTTTTTAAACCTACAAACATTTTTTCTCAAAAAAAAAAAAAAAAAAAAGGATTTGAAAGGGTTAAAAATATCCTCTGTTAATGTTTATAGTGATCTGCAAAATAATAATGTTACATCCGTGTTTGTTTAGCTTATGTCCTACTCAGGAACTTCACGGAATTTACATATAAGCTATTTTTATATTAAAAAATTTCAATTTCCCAGAAAAAAAAAAGAAAAAGAAAGAAAAGAAAAGAAAAAAAAAATCAATGTAATATATTCGAATGTTTTCCAGAAATTCTGACGTTCCACTTTCAGCGACCTCTTCCATAACAAGACTTCCCTTCTCCTCCACCTCTCAGGCGTACAAAACCACCCTTTAAGAACGTTCTGACACATCAGACGACATTTCAATTTGCCTTTTCTATCAAAATTCCTCTAGGCGACATAGCAAACCCATATCGCATCACTGGCTCACTCGTCAGCATGTGTTTGTTTTTGCCATAGTTATTGCTGACGATCAAATGGCAATGACTCACTTTCCGATGTTTTGAAAGAATAAATATCAGCGTCGGGAGACATTTTAAAAGGAAAATATTCTTAGCATTATCAAACTAAATCGATTTTCGATTTTTTAAATGGATGAATGTTTCAAAATGATTTTTTTTCACTTCCATGAAAAGCATAAGTTGTGATCTGATGTAAAACGTTTAGTCTTACTGATATATTTATTTGAATTTTACTAAAGCTGCCCGGTAAGTTTGTGAAAAATTGTGAACGAAAGTAGCAATTTGTTTATTAAGGAAAAAACACGTTTATCATATCACAATACTTACAATTTATGAATTAAAAACATATTTCTAAAAAATTAGAATAAAAATGAAACGCAAATTTATTTTTAATTTAAAACTGTAAAAAAATTCTGGTACTTAAAAACTTCTAAGTAACTTTACGCATGACGACCGCAGTTCGTTGGTTTGCTATTTGCAACGAAAAACTCCTGATAAGATAGATTCCTCATTTTGCCGGAAGTGGTAAATTATTATTTTTTGTTTCTTTTAAAGTAAAACAGTTTTAAAATATTACTTCTAAAATATCCATTATTTAAAATACAATTATTCCACAAGAAAAGTATAATGTAAAATCATAATGCGAAATCATGATGTAACAAAATCTTAATCTCAATCGTCGTAAATAAAACGTTTTTATTGTAATATAACTAAATGTTTCATGCCATTTGAATTGAAACAGACTCATGTCTCATGTTAATGAGACAAACTTCAAAGTGTATATTATTTTTTCCTTTTCTAGCAATTTTCTTTCAATCTGTTAATAGTGCAGAAATATATAAAATGCTTTTGAATTAACAAAACTTTTCACATCTATATTTTTACCAATTACGAGAAATTTCGTGATTCTTTAATTTAATTGCCATAAATCTCCTTGTTACATTATTCTATCACAGTGACGTTTTATCATTCACAAAAAAGGACATTGTCTACCAAAATTTTGAAGAGAATTAAAATTGACTTACTGTAAAATAAACTACCTTTTATCGACAATTTGAATGATATTATTGAATGAACGAAATGTTATAACTTTTAATACCGTAATAAAATTCACTGTATGGCGTATTTACGCGAGTATAATGCACTTTTTCTTTTAAAATCTTAAGCCTAAAAGTGAGGGTGCACATTGTACACTAAATATTTCCGACAGCTAAATAAAACCACTCATGATTTCAATAAGTCACTGAATGTGACACTTAAATGCTGTTAAATAAGCCTACAAATGCACATTAAGTAAGTAAAATAAGTAAAAACTGCACTTTTTTTGTGATGCAGTTTGTGTATTATGAGCAAATATACAATAACGCATCAGGGATCGATAATTTTTTAAACTAACTTTCTAATGAGAGAAAAGGATATATTACAAAAACCTTAATTTTATGGCTTTTTAATAAGGCAAATATACACGTGAGGGAATACGGCAATTTAAGTTCGAGGAAAAAATTGTGAATCAGGATTTTTAGAGAATCTTTTGCCGTATACCCCGCCTAATAATATAGTGTGCATTTTACACAAAATATATATACAGGGGGATCCCAAATTCATCGTACAAACTTTAAGGGTTGGTACAGGACACTGTAACAAACAATTTTTGTACAGGAAACCAGTGTCCAAAATCCCTTTATATAGTCAAAAATGCAGTCTTACTCCAATCCGAAGTCACGTTTTTATTCATAACTTTAACACTAGCGAAGATATTTTAACAAAATCCGTACAATATATTTACAATCCATACAAAGAGGAGTCTGTTGTGAATTTTGTTAAAATATTTTCACTAGTGTTAAAGTTATGAACGAAAATGAGACTTCGGATTGCAGTGAGACGCCCTGTATTTTTAACTATATAAATGGATTTCCGTCTCTGTTTTCCTATACAAAAATTGTTTGTTACAGTGTCCAGTACCAACCCTTAAATTTTGTACCAGGAATTTGAGATCACCCTGTATATTTCATCTTTCCCCTATCAAAATAACAGTACGCATTATACACGAGTGCGTATTATAAGCGAGTAAATATGGTAACAGAAATGACTATCGTATTTACACGTGTCTAAATGCGCGATTTTCTTTCAAAATGTTAGACCTAAAAATGCAGGTGTGCATTATATATGAATCATGCATTATACATGATCACATTTGTCTATTTCAATGACCATTTTCATTTAATTTTAACAAAACGCTTTTTCATACATTTTCATAGGGAAAAAACTTGATCAAAATAAGTTCGTAAAATATAAAATGCAAGCTGCAATAGTAACATATGATAAGCGGTTAAAGAACTAGATAATAAATTCTTATGACTTTTTATTCATGTTATGACATAATATATATTTCTATCAAATAACTAGCTCAAAGTTTGCTTATATTACTTTAGTGGATGGCAGAGACCCCTAGTGGAAGAAACATTTCTTTGAAAAACACAGCCCCGTGGAACAAGCAAGTCAGAGAATTTAATAACCGTCTTATACAAATATAGCCTGGATTTTTCAAGATATATGTGGGAGGGGAGAGAACACAGAAACCTTTTACCCCTGTTTGCCGAAGAAATCGGTGAAATATATACTAAGGGAAGAGGACGAAAATAAAAAAGTAAAGCAAGTCTATGATTGGTATGTACAGGATTTATGAATGAGTGTTCTTCTATAAGTTAGTAAGAAACATACAAGACATGTTTCAAAGATTTTCTGTTGTGTGTTTGTTTTATATTTTATGGATGACTCATAAATTGAAAATTTCATTTTGTAAGTTAAAATTAAAATAAGATAAATTTGTTAATGTATGATGCATTTCCCAGTGCGAATTACCAGTATTTATGGGTTTAGTATTTTTAAATCTATTACATTTTTTTCCTACTAAGGAATTTCATTATTCTTATATAATAAATGAGCAATCAAACGACATCTCAAAATCCTAGCACTATAAAATTTTCACTAAGTTAAAAAAAGACTATGGATATCGTTTCAAATCACAAAATAAAGACAAACAAATTTACAAGTAATATTTCAACGACTAAAAGATATTATCATAGTCAGAACATTCATAAATAAATCTGCTTTTAATGTAGCATTAAACATCTTCTTGGTCATCAGTACACAATTAGCAGAACTATTTTACATTCTTTCTATTCTGCATTAAGTTATGGAATATCCTAGTAATGTATTTCTTAGAATTAATAAATGCAGAATTTGTAGTTTTGTAACCGAGTAAATTATATTTTAAAAAGCCAGAACATAAATAAATCTGGATTACATGTAGCACCATAAAGTGACCTTATCGGTCATTAGTGCATAATTGAAGGCTTGCTACAAAAAGAAAGGTAGATCTATTTTTGACAGTTTTGGTAGGTCCACTTTCTTGTAAAAAATCGTCGCTCAAAATAGCATCTTTCAATATTATTGTTAGCGAGCCCTTCGTATGTATATGAACTAATGCATAAGTAGGAAACCTAATTTTGATGAAACTTTAAAATTTAAATATTAAAAGACTTTTTTTTTTACTGTCCCAAATATGCAAAACTGGAGCTACCTCATTTTGCAATAACTCCTTCAATTAGAAATACATATATATTTTTTTACATTCTTGCTAATATCTATTCGGTTATGATATATTATAGCAGAGGTGCCAAGCTCTTACTAATCTTCTATAATATGGCGGTTAATTTGACCCAGGTTTAATGCGTTTCGCCCCAAAAATTTTTTAAAGAAGTGGAATTAAATATATTTCATGTAGAAAAATTACATATATAAAAATTCATCAAATAAATTTTTCTGGTTTGCAACATTGTTAAACTGGGATAAATTAATCCACATATTAGGGAAGATTAAGAAGAATTAAGAAGCTTGGCATCTCTGATTGTAGTTATATACTTTCAAGCTTAAAATTAATAACTATTAGATTGAAACACGTAATTGGAATAAAAAAGCTGTTTAATACGAATATCACACATAACAAATTCTTAATAAATGTGTTTTATCAAGACATAAAAAATGTAAAAAAGTCATTTTCTATGAGACAGCAAAATATTCACATATCGATGACACTAAGTCTTTATAAAGTGAACGGAAGCCTCGAAACATCTGGAGAAAAAACATAATCCGTGCACTGTCACAACAACCTCAAACAAGTAAGAATCTCAAGAATATTGTAGGGATTCAAATACTGGATAGCAGAAAAATCACAGCAATCTTTTCAAGAAAATTTGCTGTTCAATGAGACAGTGATGCAATACTAGTGGATTTAAATAATTACAGCTTAACGAAAAATAGAAAAAAAAACTCCTCTATTTTATACAGTTAATTGCCTCCTAGAAAATATTTTTTTGTTGCATTTGATTTAGTTTTCATGTTTGATATTCTGAGGCTATCTATCTGAATGACCATGAAAAAACTGAATTAACACTTAACGGTCAAAAATAACCGTTATGGGAGCATCACGCTATCACGAAGAGCATCTTTTACACTTCTTTTATCCAACTTGTACCACTTTTTCTCACAAACTTTCTTGCATTATTTAATTACTGAAATTTTTGAAATAGATAAGGCAAAATTTTCTGTAAAAAGATATTCGCGTCCAAATTCAATGATTTTGGCATACTCTATGTAGCATATATACGTGTCGAACGTCACATAATGGTTAATTTTAAATGAGGAGTATTACTGCTTTATTTTGTTTATGAATGTAAAATTAGGATATAATTGACCAAAAAGAATATAAATATACATCGTTAAGAATATTTTGCTTAAAAGGGTAAACTTAAAGGGTAGATTTAAATTCGTCGTAATACTATCATAATCTGCCAAAAAATGTGCAGCTAGAATAAAATTAAGCAGAAAGAATATGAATATAATAACCGATTATTTTTTTTATGTTAAAGCGAAAAAATGAAGCGTTTAGTTCATTTACTATATGAAAATAAGCATAATATGCTTTATGTATGTTACTGTCACGAAAATCATAACCACATTTCATGAATGTAATGCTAGGATGTAACTAAAAAAAAAAAAAAAAACATCAGTATAAACACAGTTCGTTAATTCCTTTAAAATGGTAAAATTAAATTTAAAACGTGAATTAAGTGTTGCTAATCCCTCACTAAGCAATTATATTATTATTACAGTTAAAATTAAAACATTTGCTCAAAACTATTATCTAATTCAAAAAAGCTTTCTTCCAAGAAAAAAAAAAGTGAAGAAAGATAGAGAGAAATTTTTATTTACTTTTGACAGACAGAAATAGTTTTAATATATTATCATAGTAAAGCATTTATTGTGCATTTCTTTATAGTTTTCATGAGTAATGTCTTCTAATGTAATTAAATGAACTAACAAAAAAAAAAATGTATCGAATAAAGAAAAAAATTGGCTTGCATTTATTATGTCTGTATATAAAATTCTCTAACATAACGACTTCTTGAGGCAGACAGGTTGATTAATCGAAGCTCTGAATCAAATCGTAATTAAAAGACCCCAGCCCGTGAAAATCTTTTTGTACGGCTAAACGTGACCAACAAATTTATTTGTTCTGGATAGTTTCTTTGTGGTATTACAAAAGAAAATTATTGAAGATGATAATCTGTAAAAACCAAAGCATCCTAAACAATGAATAACATTCTTTATAATAATAGATATTTATAATAATTTAATGTTACTTTTTGTTGAAAAGATGTTGAAATCTTGCTGAAACAATACTAGAGTTATACATGTAAATTCCAGGAATGTTTGTAGTAAACGAACTACATTTTACTACTGTAAAATATAAACAATATTTTTGAAAAAGAAATATATATATGTATTGAAAATTATTATAGACAAAAACTAAAGCATCCTGTACAATAAAAAACATTTTTTTGTAGTAATAGATATTAATAATAATTTATTGCTATTTGTTTGGGGAAACAATATGAATATCTTACCAAGGCCATAGTAGTCAGAATAATATTTCGAAGGGGATTTAACAGAAACGAGTTTTAAAAGACTTCTGTTCTTTTATTATGTGAATTCAAATAATTCAATAATATAATTAGAAAATAAAATTTAATCTTCCGAGTCTACTTTATTAAAAATAGAATTATAATCTCACTTGTGTTGATGCTGCATCATCGATATTGTTAGTGTCTACCAGATTAATGTTTTCCGAAGGAAGCTTTGTATATATGTTTCCAAATATTTAGTTATCAAAAAATATGTCCCCCAGCGCTACATCAAAACAGTTAAATTCGTGGATATTTAAAATAACACTCGTGCTTCATTCTTCGAAAGTTTCTGTTAAACAAAATTGGCAATCTATATCAGATTGTCACCCCACACCCTGTAGCGCTTATAACGTGCTCAGCTCTGGCTGAAATTTGGAATTTTTTTAAAACCTTAATATAAGGTACCGGGAGTGGCATCTATGCTCTAAAGATTTGGTCTCCTCGTCTGAGCTGTCCGTCTTTGCTTTGACTCTATATGAGGATGTTGTAGTAATTTGTTTTACAGCGTTGCTATTCTGCTTTTACAAAGTTCTATTAATAGAAAATTCGTATGAATTTCAAAGATTTCATTGAAATGCATTCATTTTTCAACATATTGAGAAAATAAACAAATACATATATGGTAGCACAGAATTTTGATTTTTAAAACTGAACCATTTTTAATGATA
The DNA here is from genome assembly GCA_963931845.1 of Maratus michaelseni. Taxonomy (NCBI): domain Eukaryota; kingdom Metazoa; phylum Arthropoda; class Arachnida; order Araneae; family Salticidae; genus Maratus; species Maratus michaelseni. The sequence goes on along the minus strand of OZ007594.1, from coordinate 161,333,411 downwards.
ATGGCACATTTAATTATTCTGGCAGAAATTTTGGATGGGGATAAAATCCTCGAAAACCTCCATTTCCTACGGCCTTGCATCTTACTAGAACAACATCCGAGTTACAACGTTAAGGAACTATCGTCTTATATAACTGTTAATTACACCTAAATTATCGCGAGATAATTAAAAATGTGAGATATGTTTCTACAATTTAGTATGTAATTTAGAACTCTCGACTTTATCTTAATATAACTTAACGGTCCTCGGCAATAGCAGCTTTTGAACTACTAAAACTTTGAAACAATCTCTGACCTCCCCTTAGTTCTCAAAGCTATCTTTGACTTTTAGTGCAATGCCATGTGTATGTAGTTAGTATCCAACTAAAAAGTTTTACTTCAAAATAAAATTTTACGAGTATGTAATTTAGAACTCACGACTTTCTCTTAATATAACTTAACGTACCTCGGCAATAGCAACTTTTGAACTAAAACTTTGAAACAATCTCTTACCTCCTCTTAGTTCTCAAAGCTATCTTGGATTTTCAGTGTAATACCATATGAATGCAGTTGGTATCCAACAAAAAAAATTTACTTTAAAAGAAGCACAAATTGTAGCGTACCGACTGTAAGGCCCATAATACAGATCATTACGTCTATAAAAATGCTTTATGTATTTTAATTAAACATTGGTAACTTGTAACCTTTCAATTCATATGGCCCTAACAGTGATTTTTGCAATTGTTACATCTGTAATTATGTAAAAGCCTATATGTCTCATTTGAATTTTTTTAATAAACCTGCCGAGCAGGGCTTTTTAATTAGTTAATTCCAGGAAAATTACTAGAATGCTATTGTGGAAAAGAAAAAAGACAACTTTTATAAAAAGGTACAGACTAATGTGAGAATATTATCACATCACAGGTTTTTAATATTACATTTCCCTTGTGTAAGATAATGTTAATGCAAATCCCTAATACTTTAAACGTCTTTATTTAATGAGATATATTATGAAATTATGTAATAATTTTGTGTTACTGGTTTATTAAAAAGCATTTCAAAATTTTGTTGATTTTCGTCACTTAAACATATTTCACGTTATATTTGTGCTACGCATGTGAGTAATTAGTCAAATCCCTAACAATTTAATCGTCATTGTTTAATGCGTTTCAAACTAATTTATATGTAGCAAAAAAATGTCATTAACACTAGAACCGCGGGAAATTAGACTCAAGTTTCATAAAAATATTTCACACCAGAATTATCATTTAACACTTAAATTATTTGTTTAACCTATTTTTGTACGGTGTACATTTAACTTACTTCATGAAGAAATTTCTGGTTCAAATCGACGTTTCTTCATTTCGTACGGGTCAAAATGACCCGTCATCGCGGTTCTAGTGTTAAAATAAGATTATGGAAAATATTTTCGATTTGTATCATGTTGGACAATATTTTTAAAGATAATTTAGTCATTTAAAAAAAATTGCAATCAATAAAATCATATAAAAATAAGAATAGCCTGGAGATAAAGAAGTTCTCAATTTCTACATTTTCCGTATTTCTCGACAAAATATGTATTCAAGTCAAGATTTTTCGCATTTCTATTTTCCTGTAACATATGGTTTGCAGCTATTTGCGTTTTATATCTCTGTTAACCGTAATAATGTAAAAGCGAGGTTTTACTATATTTCACCGTGAAGCACAGATTAAATTTATTTACTTAGGATACGTGATAACTGATTTCGGTATTTTGATAGAATTTATCAATCAGAAAGCCCGAAGTGAATTCTTATGATCTATGAAATATAGAAATAAGGCATTACATTATATTATTGTAAATGACACTGTTGCCAGAATTTTTTCCCACTTATTGCAATGTGTTGCTAGAAAGTTTTTAAAACTTTGCACAGATATAATAATAATAAAAAAGTTGAAAACCTTTTCAAATAAATATTGACTTAGCTTATTGATATTTTTGTGTAAATAATTGAAGATTAGAAGAAGATGTTTTGCAACAAAAATTAAATTTTCAGAAAATTAAAGTTAAAGCTTTTTTATATGCTTTTTCTTTCCTCTTTAAATTCTTATTGGTTTCATATATTTCAAAAGTTAACAAGTAGTACTAAATCCTCTTAGAAAAACTGATAACATTTAAATATTATAAATTATAAATTATTATTAATATTTAAATTATTAATTATAAATATTATTAAACATTAAAATATAACGCATCATACCTCCCAGAATTATCAGAATCTTAGTATTTTAGCTTTACCATATGATAGATTATCTTATAACACCTTCACCCATAAAGTGAAACACATTTTTCACCCTTTTCCACCCCTGTCCTTAGTTCGTATGACTTTTGTTTTTGTTTTAAGTGACATAAAATAAAACTACTATGAATTTCATAATGATAATGAAACTTTTCAAGAGTATTATGATAAGCTATAGGCATTATAAAACCGTCAATCTTCAAAAATTTTTAAAACACACACACATGCACAAATATATATATAAGTACGTATACCGTATATTGCGGCGTATAACGCTCATTTTTAATACAGGGAAATATATCAAACATTGCTTATATGTGTTATATACGAAAAAAAAAGCTTAATGATTCAGATTCCTACGTATAATAATGAATAAAAAAAGAATACGCGATTAGTTGAATGAAGCAAAGCACCATTCCAAACGCTTTGCGAGTAATCAAATACAGACAGGCCACAGTATTATATATCAGAGCTTCACATTTGCTCCATTTTTCTCCCTTTATTTTGGTATTCCTTTATTTTCGCCTTTTTAAAAAAAAAATCTTTTCTTTCCCCTTTTTTATGAAGGGAAACGCGTAATACAACGAATATACCTAAAAACAGAAGAATATACTCTCAAATTTTAGGTGCGCGTTATATGCCGGAATCTCTCTCTCTCTCTCTCTCCCTCTCTCTCTGTATATATATATCTTACTTATAATAAAATCCAAAGGCGAGAATCTGTCTGTAACGGTACCGGGCTGTACCACTCTGGTCTGCGAGTCGACTGTAGTTAAACGCCATGTTAGGCTTACTGAAAAAGATATGCTAACACATAACCACTAACTGATAATTTCTTCTACTTGAAATGATGTCTGTTCAGCATATTTTCGTATAAAACATGTATATAATATCCAGTTATAATGTTTTAAGTTTTAAATTAAAAATAACAGATTAAACATCCGATTACCTGATGTAAACAAACGAATAATGTTGCCATTCAAAAACACAAATTCCATCACAAATTCCAAATGAATGACTCTTTGAACGTTTCATTAAAATATCCGATTATGTTCTTAAAATATTTGTAAAAGCATATTAAAGTCTTTAAATAATTTAAAGGATTTCTTTAATCCATATATTTAAAGCTAAACCTTTTTTTGTCAATTCGTACGAAAATGGGTTCTATAGGCATACGTGAGTATTCCGCCAATCAGCTAAAGGCATTTGTAAACTGCTGTCGCATTGGGTTCTACACGCATGCGTCAGCATTCAGCCAATCAAGTGAGAGGTTGTTACTGTCCCGAGACAGATTTGGAGCCAATGAGGTGAGGGCTATTTCCTATCTAAAGATCTTTAGGAAAGATGATTATGATGGTGTTAGCAATTTTCAAAGTTTCAAAGTTTGGATTACTATAAATATTAGGTATTTTTTCATGTTATCTTTATTTATTTTGTTATATTAAGCTCATGAACATAGAAACACATATGTATTTCTGTGTTCATGATTGAATTCTTTGGATTTGGTTTGGTGTATTTTTTTTTCTTTTTATGTCGTATGTTTATTTTGCTACTTTAAATTTCTTAAACCAAAAAGTAATGGTCGAGTTTTTATTAGGATTTATAAAGCTGAAATTTACCTTTTTGGATATAATATTACAGATGGTTTAATAGTTGCATTCGGCTGTAAAAATTGACAAAAAATTGATTAAAAATTCGACCAGCAGTTGCATGAAAAAAAGAACTTTCACTAACATGGACAAATCCAGAAACTTGCTGAGTCGGCAATTGTGTTTATATATAAAAAAATAACAAAATTCATAGTTTAATCACAATAAAACATCGTGAAATTTATTAATTGGTTGCGGGAAAAAAATCACAAAATTCAACAATCATTCGGGAAAATGTAACAAAATTCTACTAATAACAGGAGCTTCTAAACAGCTTTACTGCCTGTGCATTTTGATGATTTTGTTATGATAGTGTGTATGAATGTGTTTTGCATGGAATTTTTTGGTTTGTTGACAATTTTTTTAAAGGTTTTGGAACTTTAGTATTGACAATTTATAGATAATTTTAGTATATGTGTATATGTATGCAGTAGACTCCTTAAAATCCACTCATGTAAACAATGAAATTTACAATTAAGATGTAAGTGTAAAATTTCAGTTTTTAAATTTTTTTATATCATTTAGTACACATTTTTATATGTAAATGGACAGATGGTAAAGCATCTAATGTATATGAATGCATATTTTGAACTGGTTTGTTTAGAGGCTCCTGTTGTTAGTAGAATTTTGTTACATTTTCCTGAATGATTGTTGAATTTCACAATATTTTCCCGCAACCAATCACCAATAAAACATCTTGAAATTTATTGATTGGTTGCGGGAAAAAAAATCACAAAATTCAACAATCATTTGGGAAAATGTAACAAAATTCAACTAATAAAATACACCAGAATATATATAAAGCATGCTTTACAATTATATTATGTGCATTAAATAATTTCGCTAACAATATACGAAGAATCAAAACATATCCAAAGAACTCAATCATCAACACAGAAATAGATATCTGTTTCTATCTTCAATGATTCAATAAAATTAAATAAAGATAAAATGAAAAAACTACCTAATAATATAATAATATAAACTTGAAACTTAAACGCGATAAATTGTACACAATTGTCATTATACAAGGTGACAGTCAATGCAGAATTCATTTATATACACTAAACACTTTTCCATTTATTGATACGATAACCATTTTGTCAGAACAAAATTAGCACTTGCCTATCAGCGAGCAATACTGTAAGTTGGCGATTGACTTTATTGCCACCTAAAGGTGAAAATAAGCACTCGGCGATAAAACTTGAAAAACTGGCGATTAAAATAATGGAAAAAACTTGCCAAATGCAGGATTTTCTGATTTTCTTTTTCCCTTTTGCGTTTTTTCTGAATGCAGTTTGACAAAATTCGTGATTTTTCCTCACCCGATCGATGAAATTGATGATTTTTCTGCATCTGATGGACAAAATTTACGATTTGTATGCACTCGATTGAAGAAATTCGTGATTTTTATGTGCCCACTTGACTAATTCGTGATTTCACTCACCCACTTGATGAATTTGTGATTTTTACGTGGCCGTTCTACAAAATTCATGATTTTTATGCACCCGATTTAAGAATTTCATGATTTTTACATGCCTGATAAATGAAACTCATGATTTTTACACGCTCGATTGACGATTTTTTTTTTTTTTGCACTCGACCGACAAAATTAATTATTTTTATGCACCCGATAGACAAAATTCATGATTTTTATGTGCCGATAGAGGAAATTAATAATTTTTACGTGCCCGATCAACTAATTTCTTGATTCTTATGTGCCCGTTTGAAGAATTTTGTGAATTTTAGGTGACCGATAAATGAAACTCAGATTTTTACACGCCCGATTGATGAAAAAAAAAATTTCTGCACCCGACCGATGAAATAAAGGATTTTTATGCACCTGATAGACGAAATTCATGATATTTATGTGCCGACAGATGAAATTAATGATTTTTTCAGCAATCTTACGACGTAATTTGTGTTTTTTCAGCAATCATTTGACGAAATTCATGTTTTTCCTGCAATCCTTTGATGAAATTCGTGTTTTTTCTGTGGTCCTTTGATGAAATTTGCTTTTTTGTGATCCTTTGACGGTATTCGCACTTTCTCTACTGCCTTTTGACGAGATACATGTTTTTTCAGCAATCCTTTGACAAAATGTGCGTTTTTTCAGCGATCCTCTGAAGAAATTCGCGTTTTTTCAGCGATACTTTGAAGAAATTCACATTTTTCTCACGATCGTTTATGAAATTCGCGTTTCCCAGTGATATTACTTATAATAAAATCCGAAGGCAAGAAAGTGTCTGTAACGGCTCCGGGCTCGACCACTCTGATCTGCGAATCGACCATAGTTAAACGCCATGTTAGGCTTAATGAAAAAGCTATTCTTCATCCGATTCTGTTGTTAAAATATTTGTAAAAGCACATTAGAGCTTTTAAATATTTTAATTTTGTTTAAAACCTTCAAAAACTATTTCATATAAAACACGTATATCAACATTTCTGTTTACATTTTTTTCTGTCAGCACTTTTCTTTTCAGAAATAGCAGTGAATTCTTTCGTACGGAGAATTTGAGTGATCAATCCAGTACATTGGCGCCATCTACTGGCGTATTTTGAAATTTTTGCTTCCATCTTAAATACAGTACAGGACCTATTATGCGAAATCCTCTGGACCAAAGGCTTTCCGAGTTTTGGAATTTTCCGGATTTTGGGTCCTTCCGAAGTTCACGATTATTTGACAAAATTCATGCTTTTTTTTTCGTGATTCTTTGACAAAATTCATGCTTTTTTTTCATGATTCTTTGACAAAATTTGCATTTTTTTCTGCTATTCTATGACAAAATTTGCGTTTTTCGAAATATAATTTTTTCGTGGTCCTTTGAAGAAATTTGCATTTTTCTGCAATTCTTTGAGGACATTTGCGTTTTTTGCTATTCTTTGACGAAATTTACCTTTTATTTACGATCCTTTGACAAAATTAGAGGTTTTTTTCTGAGATTCTTTGACGAAATTAGCGGGGTTTTTTTTTCGCGATCCTTTGACGGAATTCGCATTTTTTCTGTGATCTTTTGACAAAATTTGTGTTTTTTTTTTCCTTCGATCCTTTGACGAAATTCTACTTTTTTCCCGATCCCTTAACGAAATTAGAAATTTTTTTGCAGTGCTTTGAAGAAATTTGCGGGTTTTTTTTCGCGATCCTTTGGAGAAATTCATGTTTTTCAACGATTATTTGACGAAATTCGCGTTTTTTTTCCGATCTTTTAGCCAAATTTGTGTTTTTGTTTGTGATCCCTTGAAGAAATTTTACATTTTTTCGGAGTCCTTGGAAGAAATTTGCGTTTTCTTCGCAAGCCTTTGACGGAAATCGCGTATTTTCTGCGATTTGTTAACAAAATTAGCGTTTTTTTGCAATTCTGTGACGAAATTTGCGTTTTTTGTCAATCCTTTACAAAATTCAAGTTGTTTCCGCAATCCTTTGAAGAAATTGTCTACTTTTTCTTCGAACGATACACATAATTGTTTTTTTCGGCGACGATCGCTCAAAATTCGAGATTTTGTTATGTTCGAATCTTTGGACTGAAAACTAAAATTTTCGAAACCGAATGCCTTAAATTTTTATGAAAATTCGGAACAGAATCACCCTTGATGAAATAAATATATAACTATTTTTTGTTTCAAAACGAATCGTAATATAAATTAATTTTAAACTAAAATTTGAGAGAAAAATGATTTGTTTCTAATTTCGGGAAGAAAGTGGGTGGTGGGGGTGGGGGCGTGTTCACCCGCTACCGAAGTAACAATATTTTAGTGATTACACACTGAAACACAATGTACTGAAAAAAAAATTAGAAATCTGTAAAATTTTCGAAAAATTTCAAAAATTCTAAAATTTTTGTAAAAATATACAAATTTAGAAAATTTTTGAAATATTTTTGCTGATTTCGGGTTTTTCCGGATTTTGGAATTCCGGATAAAGGGTCATATACTGTAAAATGATTCTTTCTTATCAAACGTAATTAAAATATAAGGAATACATAGTACAACGTAATTTGCATTTAGTTTTGCTTATGTAATCAAACAATAAGTTATGTGGTGAGTCAATCGGCTTAGAAACTCATTGATAACACTTTTTTACAAAAACTTTCGCACATGGATTTTTTGTTAATATTTAATTTGAATGTTTTGTCCAATTGTTGAACTACTTCCGAAATTTAATACTGAGTAAAATATATATATATATATCCTCATCATTTTTATTTGTAGAAATCATTTGTCATTTTAAAATGTACTTTTTTACAGTACAAACCTTTCAATAATAAAGTCTTCATGCTGTTTGTTTGTATGAAGTCTTATGAAAAAGAAACGCAGATCAACAATCTGTCATTTTTGACGGGGTTATATACTAGTATATATATATATATATATATATATATACATAGAGAGAGAGAGCATAAGTGTGAATACCTTTAAACTTACAAATAGAAAAATAAGAATCAGCTAAGGAAATGTGTAGCTTTGATTGCGAAAAAAGGGTTACGGTATATTATATAATTTTCTAACGAAAGGTTTATTTATAAGTAGTTTCCCTATGTAAACTTTTATAAAAGACTTGCGAATTTTCACACTTTGTTTGTTAGTTAAATGGCAAAGCTTGTTAATAAAAAAAAAAAAACTTGCAGAGGAGTAATAACAGGCGCAATATTTAATTTGGAATAAAATAGTTTAGCTCATTTTTGGCTTAGTTAACTAAAAAAAAAAAGAAGCTCCCACTACTAATAGCTACTATTAATGCTTCTAATGGAGAATTTTTCATTATAACAACTCACCTTAAAATTTAATAAATGTCTATAAATTAAAAAAGTCTACTATAAACAGAGTCTCCCCATAATTAAACTTTTATAGTAGCGATTTTTCAAGAAACAAAAATAACAGCATCTCTGTTGCCAAAACAATCTATTAAAAGCAGATTTGGTGCTTAAATGAGCTCTGCTTTAATAAAATCGGCTCAGACTATAATAATTTGCGAATAATTTGCCCGGTTTAAAACTTGTGAGATTTAAAATGTCCTCAATTCATTTAACTGTAACTTAAAAAAATATCCAAAAGTTCAACCATTTAATCATTCTTTAAAATTTTTCTAGAATGAAATTCAGTAATCAACCATTATTTTCAGCCTAGTTAAGGTCATAGAAGGCTTCATCTTTATGCTCATTTTAGACATTAAATTCCAATAAATCAACTGAACTTTTTTCATCAGTCACATTCAGTTTCTTTTATTAAATGCCAAAACTTTCCAAAAAAAAAAGTTTTTAGGTAATTTAATTGAATTTTTATGCGTTGTTTTATATAACTTGAATTAAAAGTATTGTTTAATAACTCTAAATTGTGATATTCAGAGACGATTATTACTAAAAACAATTTGCAATTATGTACTGAGTTATTTTTTTTTAATGTTTTGGTAACTCCACGTATTCTTTAAAAATCACTTCAATGTTTTACAGAAATTGTGACGTTAAATTGGAATGCAGGTTAAATGCATTAACACGTGTTTGAATCTTAAATTATATGATCGTATAGGGTGATTTGTGATTCGACTAGAAATTAAGTGCCTTATAGACAAGTTTGATGGAGCAACATCCTGTTAGTCCAATTAATAATTTTATAATAACTTTTTAATGAGATGTGAGCGACGTTTGTAAGGATCGAAACAGAGACTCCTGAACAGCAGACAAGTTCTAAAGTGCCGAGCAAAAAGCTTAGCTATGTTGCTTCCTGATGGAAACTCGTTTTATTGTTCGTGCGAGATGGCATCTCCACAACATTCCACCCCCAGTTAGAAGAACGTCTCGTTGACGTCGGACGAGCGATTACATTTTAGTAAAAAGAGTTTCCAAGATGCAATCTTGGAAACTTTTTTTATTACATATTTTTAGGATTTAATTTTTTAAATACCTAGTCATTAGGTAGAACTATGACGCTTTTAGAACTAAGTCACAAGAATAAATATACGCAGTCATATAAAAGATACATATTCGTGCAGGTATTATGCATAAATGTAAGTTTATCTGTATTTGAACGTTTCTTATAAATACAAAACATACTTAGGTACATATTTGGGTATTGCAGAAATAAAAAAAATTGCATTATATCTGCTATTTTATAAATATTAAATAAAATGCAGTTCAAAATTTAAAATTTAGATAATACTTTTATCGATTACATATGTATATATATACATTTTTTTATTTTATCTATTTATTTAATTAGAATATAAAATGAGAAATATAAGCTAAAACCATAAAATAAATAATGTGTCAGTTTCATAATACTGTAAAAATTATTTAAATAACAAAGACATGTTTTGAAAAGCTCATTATATATATAAAAAAGATTAAATGAGGAGATTATCAAATAACTTTTATGTAGCTCTAATTAAGGCATATTTAAGTAAGCAGCTTAGCATAAAACATTTTGCTATTTGTTATATTCTTGCTTTAGTTAAGTCATTTATTCAAACTAGATTGAAAAATACTTCGTTAAAATTTAGAAAATAACGAGAGATAATTGGTATAAAACAAAGAAAAAATTGTTTTAAATGTAAATTTTAAAAAAAAGAGCTGTATACTAATTTAGCCATTGAAGGGTTATAAAATTACTGCAAAAGAACAAAATAATTAATAAGTATAACTGATTAAGTAAATAATACGAATAGTCTATTTCAATGTAGAATTCATAATTTATTTTCATCGAATAACTCTAATCTTTTATTAGTCTTTCTTTAATGTTGATGAAATATTTATCGAAAAATGAAATTTAAAGATATTTTATTTCGCAGTTCTTTTGCACAAACCTATATGTATTTTTTCCATGCGTGTTAAATTGCATTAATTTGCAAGAAATTCAGAGTTTGCTTCACTCGGAAACTAAAATGTTTATAAATTTTTAGCCAAAATATATTTTCTTTAAATCATGCATATGCATGTTTAAACACATGCATGTACGAGAGTGTTTCTTAAATAATTTTTATAGAAACTTGATAAACAAATAAACAAAAATGCATTGAACCCATGGTCGAAACTAAAAAGTTAATGTGCTTGAGCGCATTTTCTGATTATGAAGAGAGTTGCATTTACATTATAATATGTGGACATGATTATTTTAATATTAATTTTAAACACTTTGAACATCATTTTAAATTATAATAGTAAAAAATTATTATTAATAATATACATATCTAGAATATAATAAAAGTTTAAACTTGTCTGCACTCTCAAAATAAATTTCATCAAAAAACGCAAAAAATACAGACAGTAAGTTGCCGGAACACCCTTCTAATTGCAAGAGATTTGTCTGTTATTTGAAGAAATTTTTGTCTTGTGACGGGAATTTCAGGGAAATTTGACCTCCGTTTTTTGGAATTTTCCGTGTTTTGAAGGAAAAAACATACGTAAAAATTCCGTTTCTAATACAGAAAAGTAACACGCAACACAGTTGCCGCGTACACCCCTGTGGTTTGAAGAAATTGAAGAGTTAGATTGGAGAATTTCAGGTATATAATACGTTAGTTTGGTGAGTTTTCCGTATTTTGGGGGAAGCGAAGCAAATCAAAGCGGAAATTTTCATGTTTTAACGAAAAAAGGCAACAGAAAAAATTGTTCGATTTACGGATTTTTTTGAGAGAGTGTCTGTTTGTGTTGTCTGACGCTGGGATGGGAATCCAGTTACTTAGTTCACTGCTTAGTCCAGTTACTTAGTTCTGCTTTTCATTTATGGTTATCAATGTGCCAGTCATAGAGATATTTGGTTTTTATTGGTGTTGTTATCAGAGAAAATCAACTTTTTGGGCTTATTTGATAAAGTGCGCTTGTTATTATTTTCTTTTTAGAATTGATTAGAAAATTTCATTATTATACCCATTTTTATATGAATTATAAAGATAGAGTGAAGTGATTATAGACCTTAGTTCAAGTGATCCTTAGTTCTGATGAGGAATCACTTAATGTAGAAATTATGAAACAGTTGACGAAAACAATTTAGCTATTATAAATTTAAATCTGTTAAGGAATTGGGTGCAAACGACTAGTCGGATATTTGTAAATTTCCTAGTTACCGTTTTACCCGAGATATAATAACTAAATGAAAAAAGAAAGGTATCAAAACTGGATGCAAGAACTACTTTAATAATATGCTGATACAAATGCGTAATTCACTGAGTATTTAAAAAAAGAATGTCTTGGATGTAAAACACCCGATGCGCCCGCTTCCATGTGACAATAAGTGCCACCTCCTGCTTCTTATTAGTAATTTATTTATTTTAATTTCTTTTTATAATATAAAACTACATTGAACCTGTTTTTTGCGAGAACATTGCAACAATGAACAAATGTCGCTATCATTGCGATCTCGTTATAACCTAGTTTGACTCTGTTTACTTATTTATTCATTTATAACATTAAATATTCGACAATTATCGACAAAAGTGTCTCAAAAATAGGAAACTATCCTAAAATTGTTTAAATTAAATCTTGCACTTAGCCCTATATTTTCCAAAACACCCTCTATTTTGCCCCACAAATCTTGAAAGTCACTACAGGCAGACCCATCTATTGGCCTCTTGGGGAACTAATGAAAGTGTTGACATCTAATAAACACTTGCTGTTATAACCAGATGCTTATATAATTTTCCAAACTTTCTCGTGCATTTTTCATTAACGGCACTTCAACGTTAACATTTTTTAAAATTATTATTTACCTGTTCTGTTTATGAAAATTGTCAAGGAATTACTGCCCTAGTGATCATGCATATTTCAGTGTGCGATATTGTAGTAACAAAATTAAAAAAAAAAAAAAAACATTAAAATAGCTTATATTTTTCTTATTTAGACATTAAATAACTAAAAACATTTGAAACAAGAAAAAGAATGTGTCAAGCATAGATTATGAAACACTTCCCAGCACTTTCAAAGTTCTTTAATGGAACTTCACCGTTTGATAAAATGAAAGGAAATATCTGAGTAAGCAATTTTAAAAACGCATTTGAAAACAGATTTCAGCAGCTACCGTCCATAGCCGGAAAAGTCCTCGAATTCTTTTGTGTTGCCCAGTATATGATCTATAGATTTGTGCACATTCTACAACGTGTACTAAAATTCAGTTTAGTTAGAAAACGCATAACACAGTTGAAAATTTACCTTTAGCAATTTCTGCCAATAGACGGAAATATAGTCGAATTCTTTTGCACAGTCCTGTATATTATTTAGAGATTTCTATACACGTCACTTATTCTGCTAAAATGTAATTCAAAATGGCAAAAAACGCATAACATTACTAAAAACACATTTCCAGAAATTACCATCCATAAACGGCAATGTATCCAGCTCTTTGCATAGCCCTGTATGTTATGAATTTATTTATATTCTACAAAAATCTCTTAATACAGTTCACCTGAAAAATGCATAACTCAATTAAAAATTGAAAATTCTTCTGAAAATCTTATCTGGGAAGTAAAGATTGAACGTTTATAAAAATATTTTAACGATCATCGATTTTAAAACAATAACGACATTAATATTTATATGCAAAATGTATCCTGTCTTGTTTTAACAGAATGGGTACCTTTACGTATCAATAAAAAAAAAAAAAAAATCAGAAAAGAAATGTGACAGAGATAACATTTTCGAAATGCATTAACGCTTGCACTTTTTAGCATATATGATAATTTATTTGAGAAATTTTACCATAAGCATTTAATCTTATGAAAAGTAACTAAATTCATTTCAGATCTTTTGAACTTACACAGCAGAAATATTCAAATTTGGAAATATTCTATTACATATCATTGCACTAGCTGCATAAATGGAAAGGTAAATAGCTGTAAAAGTCAATGCAAAATCGAGCATTAAAATACTAATCGCGGAAATATTCAAAAATATTCAGATACGAAACATTAGAAAAGAAATGAAAATAAATAAAGGTAATTCCGGGTCTGAATGGCTATCAGAGAATATTATTCTGAGCAACGATTTATGGAAATTGTTTCGAAAAAAAATGGATTTCATATGGCATCATTTTTAATAAGAAAAATGGTTTTGATGGAATTATATAGTTCTTTAAATGTAATTATTTATAGTTTCTATTTAGTGAAGAGAATGTGCTGAATTATTCTGTAAAATAGTTAGTAAACTGAGATAATAATATTTTTAGGTGGTTGATGTATACGCAGGTGGTTTATGTAAAACTTACATAAAATTCATATATTTACTACCGGAAAATATAGGACATAAATGAAGACTATATTATAGTTTTAAAAATAACATTGCATTTTTAAAAGATGAATGTATTTGCATTTGTTTACTTTATTTTGTTAGTGTTCATGTATAAATTTGCGAAACTTACATTTCAGGTCTTTTCTCAAGAATAATGTGTGACTAAAATTCAAAAATATGCCGGTGGTACTATATATGAGGACAATTTTAGGGTTGGTGACTTCAGTATCACTCATTAGTTAAACAGAATTCGATCATTTTCAAGGCGGATTAATAGCCTTTTTTTTTAAATGTCGTAAACAATTATGGAAAAAAAAACTTTACATATGAGCTTTGAAGTTTCGAGGTACAATTACTAGTGAGCACTTACGATCTGGGAAGTACATAATAATGTATGACAATCGAAACAATGTGGTTTTTTTTCTATACCATAAATAGAAAATACTATAGTTTGATTAAAATAGAGATAAAATGCATAAGTGATGCAAAGAGGAACACAAAAGGCTTATAAAAACCTTTTAATGATCGACATATGTTTCAGCGCTCATAGACGGCGCCATTTTCAATTTAATAAATCAGTGAAAATTACGTCATGTTAGTAAAATCATATCAATATTTTTTTTTAGTTTTATCAATGTAGAAATACATTTTAAGCTAAGCATACCATCATTTTCTAGAGCAAACTTTTCACACGTATTTTAAATTAACCATAAATTAAAAATTAATCATTATGTGATGTATCATGAAAATGGCGCCGTATATGAGCGCTGAAACATATGTCGATCATTAAAAGGTTTTTCTAAGCCTTTTGTGTTCCTCTTTGCATCACTCAAGCATTTTATATATATTTTAATTATAATTAGTGAACTTATTATGGGATTATGCACTAAAGTTAGATAAAGCAAATGACAGTACTACCCGTCTATGTCAGCCAGTTATTGTTATGCACTTATAATGTATTGTTTATTGTATGATATACGTACATTTTACTTTCATGAATATGAAATGTTGATCCCTGAAAGAAGTAAATTAAATCTTTAAAGTATCAATCTACTGTTTAAGCAAACGTTTTCAACTTACATGGAATCATCTCAACAGTATCTATAGCGAAATTTTTTTAATTGATAAAATTGTTTGTAATTCTAAGGTAACAGAATGTTTATAGTTAATTTCGATGATAAAGGCACAAACTTTAACCTTATGAGTGAATTTGCTTTCAGTTATTCAAAAATTACCAGGTGCGAAAATGTCGTCTGATTTCAGCTGTCCAAAAATTGCCAAGAACAAAACAACTCGTTTTCGGTTCTGAAAGAAAGTCGAATGTGAAAATGAGTTATTTCTATGATAAAGAAGATTAATTAACTCTATGATGAGTTACCTCCATGTCACTGAAAGGATTATTGGAATTGGAAGTGCCGGTCTGTTTAACTCAAGTGTATAAAGATTAATTTGCAAAACCAAACCAGACTTAGTAAAAGCATATTGTCAATAAAAACTTCCTAGCTATCTGTCAAATACAGAGGGGCCACAAGACCTGGGAAACGTGAACCACTTTTTTGGAATAATAATATATACCTCGTTTAATCCAAAATTTCGGTGTTTAAATAAGGCGACGATTATCATTCAGAAATACTAGTGCTTACAAAAAAAGTTAATGGTGACCATCTTGATGTACCAAATATATGGAATGACCAAAATGCAAACTCCTTTAAATTCATTGTTTTTGGGGGGTAAAACTTTATTGAGAGATTGTGACAGATATGTGTAACGGAAATTTATTTTTATGATTATTTTTTTTTAGATTTATTACGATGGCTGTCTAAATTGTGTTCGCGAAAGAAAACGATATAAGAATGCAAATGAAATTATTCACAACCAAGAATTAGTGTTATGGTATTTCCAATGGTCATTTTAAAGAAAAAGAAAACCCATTTGGCAGTCCAAAATGGGGAAATCATGTAGATTTTAACAGCATCTCAGTAATTTTTTCCAGAGAGTATTTTTCCAACTAAAAAAATTTCTTTAAATTCATTAAGGATGGGTTAGTTTTTTTTTCCTTTGTAAATTATAATGCTATTTTTTTTTGTTGTTTATTTGCAATGGAAAGCTGACATACAGAGAAAAAATTTTGCATATTTTGACATGTTTCTAAATATCTTGAAACAGCTGTATGTTCTTTTTATTTATTCATGCTTTTTTACCTTGGTAATTTTTCGTAACATAATATTTAAAAGAACTTTATTTGATTCAAGCTGTATAGATGTATTATAAAATGCAGTAAATTCGAAATTTTCCAGACAAAAATTTAAAAAGAAATGAAGAATATGTAATATTATATCAAATAAGAATTTTAATAACACTGTCATGAAACTTTTATTCACATGTTTATTTAAAAAAGAAATATATGTTAAAAAAAGGGGTTTTCGTGAGTTAATTCGATATTTGTGTTAAACAAAATTTTATATTTGTTTTGCACTCATTTTCCAAATCTTTTAGTAAGAACATAATCCATAAATCCTAACGTTACAGAACAATAAATCACTGGAAACTTTTATGAAACTGTTTATTTTTATTTATAAAGTAAAAATAAATAAAAATATGCGCATCAAGTTTTAAAAGCAGAGCTTTATCTTTTTCTCTGCTAAGATTTACTTTACCATTACAGCATGCACACATAAAAAAATGTATATAATAATGATCTTTTCTCATCTTAAAGGAGTCTGCTTGCTCTACTCATAACGGATTACATTTTTAGAAAACATTGCATAACGATAAGATTAGGAGAAAGGATTATCATAGGAGTTTTATGTTACACTAATTAGGTGGTATTAAAGCAGGGAAGGTAGATTGTAAAGGAAAAAAACTACCCCCTAATTAATATTTTAAACATGAGTTACTTTTTCTCCCATTATTAAGGCGTTTTATAGTTATGCGCAAGTGAACAGGACATAAAGCTGCAAGAAAATGTAATTTTAATATGAGTTTTAAAACGCTTATGTAAATTTAATTTTTTTATAAACATTATTGTTTCATTTTAACAAAACTTAAACCTAATAAAATATAATTAAGATTACATAATGATAATCTTTTTGCGTTTAAGATTGATAGTTTATTTATAGCTTTCTTTATTCCCAGAAAGTAATACTAATCTCTTACACCTTCCTTGTTGAACATATTTGTGAAAGAAAAATCGACTGTGTTATTTCAACGCAACGAGATTTCAGAACGAGTATTTTATATTTACTGTCACATACTTAAAACATTCTATTGTTAAAAAAAATTTAGTAAAATTTTATGCAAATTTATTACTTACCCATCATACGTAGTATAGGGTCTGTCTTGTAATCGTTTTAAAAATCGAAAAAAAAAGATTGACGGATTTATACGTTTCAGACACTGCAGATTCCGAAAAATATATTTTTAGAAAAACAAATTGCCGTCCGTCTGTCTGTCTGTGTGTGTGTCTGTAAACGAGGTAATGTTTCTAAACGAGGCTGTAAACCCTATCTGCCGAATAAATTGAGATAGAGACTTGAAATTTGATATGTACTTAGTATGTAATAATGAGAAGAAGCTTATTGAATTTAAGTAGCCTCGATTATCCGGAACTATTTTTTTCGGACTCTCGAAATATTCATTCTGATAAAAGGTATATAAAAATTTTCGAAATTGTTTATTTTAAAGATTGAATATAAAAGACAATCAAAAAACGCAAATTTTGCATAAAGAATGAAGCCTATAGGCTAATTAGTTGCCGAGATATTTGTAATCCTATTTTTCACACTCTTCGATTTTTCATGACCCTGTATTTAATTCAAATTTCAATTCAAACACATATTTTAATTTGAAAAGAGACGCTTAATCCGACGCAGTAAACTGTTCGTTAATATGATTATTACTTTTAGAGTTATAAGGATGTTTCTCTTACGCAATTCAGTATTAGAGCATTTAAAGTTTATGACGTCATCAAGTCACGAATTTATTCGAATTGCAATGCATTTTATAAATAGTTTACATATGTTTTATTTTCATATTTTATATTATGCATATCCATGATGGGTAAGTATAACGGTGGCCCCCAACGACTTGTTATTAATGTTATTAAGTTGTTTTCTGTGATTATTAAATTTTCTTTCATTTCTATACTGCACGCAGAACCTGATTTCTGACGGTTGATGATCACTGATTTAAGGATACTGTGCTTTAACCCTTTCAGGCACAAAGTACTTATGTTACAAAAATGTTTAAATTATTGAATGACTCTACGATTTACGAACAAATTTATTTGAAAATAATAGAAGCTTTTCTTCGTGTACATTGTAATAGGCGGAAATTTATTCCAAAATTCAGATGTCGTTGTGTCATTTTGGAATTAAAATTAAGTAGAACAGAATTTAACCCACCATGCCAAAAAAGATTATACTGAAGAAGGTTTGGTTAAATTTTGCGAGAAAATTTTCATGCAAGAAATGTCAAATTTTAGTCAAATGTCTTGATCATTTTTAAATTAATAAAACTAGCTGTTTTTCTAAATTAAATTAAAAACAATTAAATAAAAGTACTTTGCTTTAATTCTGAATGATTTCGTATTATAATGCGTGGTGGTATATGAATATTACTATGAGTCTGTTTATCTAGATTGTTGAATAAGAATATGAACATTTTTCAAACTAAAACAATATGTGAATCATTTCCAAAAATGAGTGTTTTAAAAGTTATTTTTATACAATATTACCCAGTGTTATGATAAAAAAAGGTTAATACAATTTCAATGATATGTTAGAATTTTGCAATTAATAACTTACACCAGAATTTTCTTAAAAAATTTTTCTTTATAATAATTGTTTCTGGAATATAGTTGTACTATAGTAAACAATCCTATACGAACCATATCATGAAAACTGCTGCTATTAATAGCAGTTGAATTATAAAATAGTTTAATTTTAATACGTAGGGAATACACTACGACACATGACTAAAAAGATCTACTAATAACAAGAAAATAAACAAGTTGGAAATTGTACGTCAAACGTGACATATGAGGTGCGTTCGTACTAGTTATATAAATATTCAGATCTTGATGATTTTTAATTCTGTGAAATGAATTGTATCGTCTGCAGATTAATTTCTGTCATAAAATAAGTATCTCGGTCGCTTAACGATTAAACCTCGGAAGTTCCTCTAGCAGGAAAGCACCGATTTAAAAAAAAAAATTCAAATTTCTTAGTAAATATTTTTATTAATATCTCCTAAACTTTTGATTCGATTTTTAAAAAAATTGGAATGTCTCGACAAAATTCTGCAAAGATAATATATCTTAAATTCCAAACCATTCGGTTTGGTAGTTTTTGCGTTGTTATATGCGGACGGACGGACAGACAGACGGACGGACCCAGCGACGACAATAGGTGCTACGTATTTATATAATTACGAACGCACCTAATAAAAATGTATAAAGACAATATTAATGAAGAAACATAAACAATATTTTCTTTAATTAACTGGCAGTTGTGACATCGTATTATGAAAAACTTATGAAACTTTAATTTCAAAATCTTTCTCAAACTGATTTTGAAACGAAAAATATTGTTGTTGAAAAAGTAAGCAACGGACTTTTCAAAAACTAAACCGTTATTGCCACAAGATTGTTATAATATTTATTCTCGCAGAAAATTATCAAGAACAGTCAATGATAAAGCCTAACGAAACCAATTTGGTAAAACTCGTTCCTACTAAGGAAAATTTATGAAGGTGAGGTTGCGAAAACGAAGTATTCAGATGATGAAAACAAATTTATAAATAGCCAAAATATAGTACAACAATAGTTTAATTTACTTTTTATAAAAAAATAATTAAATAAAATTTGGAAAGATAAATGTATGTTTAGCGCCTTGGAAAATACATACAAAATAAAATTGACAATGTTTAATTTTTTTCAACGTAAATTAATTGGTAAAATGGATTTTAAGTTGGAACCAATATTTTAACTATTTTTTTTAAAAAGAAAATAAGAAAAGTGCAGCTTTTTTAAATTATCCTTATTGAACAAGTTTTTTCCCCCCTTATATTTGAAATGATTTAACATTTCAGTTTATTTAAAGAAAATTTGAAAAGATTAATTGATTTTAGTGCCTATTAAAAGACACATTTAAGAAATTTGGGTACTTCTCCATTATCCCGTCGACCACTTTTCATAAGAAAAAACTATCGCCAAATTATAGGATTTAAGGCCAAAACTGCATGATCGTGGCACCACATTCACTTGACGTCAGAAGCGTTACATGCGTTTGTTATGTTATCAAGCGACATTTAATTCGACATTTACCTGTATTTTTCATTATGTTTTACTGATTTATTAGTTATTTCGTAAATTAAAATAACAATTGCGTCTTTAAACGGCGCACATACGGGTATTTGAACGTTCTACGCGGCCAAAAGTCAACTTATTAAAGTACTAAGGCCGTTAAAAAGAATGTCAACCTGAGTTAGAGGACAGTTTCGAGAACTATTTCCAACTCCTCCCACCTTTCCCCCGCGCATGCGTTCCGTTCAACTTTAGTCGGAATGCGATCGTTCAACTTGTTTGTGTCTGTTCTCGACGTTCGTTTAGAAACTTTAACTTTGCAGTGAAATATTTATTATTTTACGTTTATTTTGAAAGTGTTTGTGATAGATCCTGATACAACAGGTAATAATGCAAAACTTTAATGTATTTTTTTGTTGTTTTATCATTTCGAAGTTTAGTTGTTGTACTTTGAAGGTACCTTCAAATTAGAGTAAGATTATTTCTAAAATATTTTATTTAATCGAGTGTTTGTTGTACTATCCAGTCAGATCCTGTTATAATTTCTAATTGAATCGAAAGTTTGAAGCCTTGAGTAGTGAAAAATCAAAAAAACTGCCGCGGAAGAGCGCGGATGTGTATGTTTTGGTGGTTAGAACTTATTTTACCAAACATGAAAAAAAAAATTGACTATCGTAAATAGCATTCTAAAAGAAAATATTTTTATTGTAGGTTCCCAAGGTGCCTCGGGAGTAAGGATTGTGACCCGTAAATATTTGTTTGATCGAATGCAGGGCTTTGATTTTCCCAATTTAGAAGATAAATTAAATTTCTTAAAAGGTCAACTAATATCGGGTGAAGGTTACACAGAAAATCAAATAGAGAGCTTAAAACGCAATTTCGCACGCTTTAAATCGCAAACTAAGCAGAGATGGTTAAAAGCCCATAAGAAAGAAGACGTATTTCTCAAAAACAATCATTCTTGGCTAGAAGGAACGTTTGAGATACCTGTGATACCACAGCCTCGGCCTGGACGACCATCTAAATTGACATGACAATGGTAGATGGCAAGGCCTGCAACGCTGCTACAGGCACAAAATCCACAAGTCGATGCTACATATGTGGTGCAACTTCTAAGGACTTCAACAAAATTGATATTCAAACAGAAATAAATTCTGAAGCTATCGAGTTTGTCCTTTCAATTTTACACTCTAGAATTAGACTTTTTGAAAGCATTCTCCATTTGGCTTATAAGTTGCCAGTAAAGAAATACAGAGAGCGGAAGACTGAAGCAGAGAAAAAAATTGAACTGGATAAAAAACTCGAAATACAGAAAAGATTTCGCAAGAAATTGGTTTACTGGTAGACATACCAAAGGCAAATTTTGCCAATACCAATGACGGTAATGCAAGTAGGAGGTTTTTTGAAGACCCGAAATTGGCTTCTGACATAACAGTCATTAGTTATGACCTAATATACCGCTTAAAAGTCATACTGGAGACAATTTCAAGCGGGCACATAATTGATCCGGAAAAATACGAGAAATATGCATTAGATACTGCTCGCTTATATGTAGATTTGTACCAGTGGCATCCAATGACTCCAACAATGCACAAAATATTAATCCATAGTGCAGTTGTCATTAAAAACGCATTGTTGCCCATTGGGCAGCTTTCAGAAGAGGCCGCAGAAACGCGCAATAAGCATTTCAGGTTATACCGCCAAGACTTTGCGCGAAAATTCTCGAGGGAAAATTGCAACCGAGATATTTTGAATAGGCTACTTTTAACATCAGACCCTGTTATAAGTAGCATGAGAAATGTAAAAGGAAGAAGGATGAAATCCTTTTTGCCAGAGACAATTGCTCTTCTTTTGCCTGCGAAGCCAAATGTTCATGATGAGTCTACAGATAGTGACGAAGATGAACAATAGTTTTTTTTTTTTTTTACTTTGTGTTTTATTTTAATATATCCTCTTTATAAACTTAATAAATGTATTTTTTCTTTCAATTGTATTCTTTAGAATAGATATATAACATAAAATAATTTTGGCCGCGTAGATAACGCAAATACCCGTATGTGCGGCGGTTTCAGGATATTAAAAGAGAAAAAGAATTGAAGAAAATGTTGCGGTGCAAAGTTACATACAGTAAATCAGTTTCAACTGATGTCACAAACATTTATTCACCAGTCGATAGGGATAATTAAGAAAAGTCATGTGAATGAATAAATATCCAAATTTATTTTTTCTGTTTTCAATAAAATATTGCAAATTTTATTACTTAAACTTACTGAGGTGATACATTGGTGAGTGGGGGGTTTCCGAATTTCTTGCATTTATTTATATATATATTTATTATTATTATTATTATTATTATTATTATTATTATTATTATTATTTGAGATTCTAATGGCAACATTCTTTCATTTGTTTATTTGGAGTTACAGTTTGGCGATAGTTTTTTCTTATGAAAAGTGGTCGACGGGATAATGAAGAAGTACCGAAATTTGTCATTATAGTAAGCCCTCGAAATATTGCGCCATGTTACGTAGATCATTCGGATATATTGCTCTTTTTTCGTGCTTCTGGCTGAACTTCAATTTTAGTAAATTTATCTACTGTGATTTACAATAAGTGTAATTCTAAGTCGTCATTTTTATTAAGGAATATGTAATATGCGTATGAACTAAAGATTTAAAGATAAATATAAAGCATTTGGTTATAAACTATCATCTTCCTTAATTTTCAATATTCTCGATATGTGGAACATTCGGATATATCGCGCTTCTTTCTGGTCTCTTTACAAGCGTTATGTAAAGAAGAGTAATGTTTGTATTTATTATTTTCCTAAATACTTAAATATGTAACACTGGTACAGAGTTGATTCTGATATTTAAAAATAAAAATAAGAAAAAAGCAACTCTTTGTTATTATCTTTAATTTGTTTGAGAAAATTATTTTTATTACATTTGAATTTCAATAAGTAGTTGAATTTACTTATCATTTAGTTTAATGAAATAAAATTTGAAAAAAATTAATGTATATAGAGAGACCAGGAAGATACAAGAGAAAAAATTGTCAATTTAATTTTTTTTCATATAATTAAATACATAAAATTCATTTAAAAACGGAATATGTTTTTTGGTTTTTATATAAATGTAAAAAATATAACTCTTTAAAATTATCCTTATTAAATAAGAAAATATTTTTTTTTATTATAATTGAATTTTAATAAATATATATATATATTTTTTTCTGTATGTACTTTTGCTTTGTTAGGAAAATTGAACTGAAAGGAATTTCATTCATTCAAAATTTCATCTTAGCTGATGTTAAAAAACATACGAATTCAGTAATTGAAAATTTTAATAATGATGCAGAAATAAGGATTCAGGTAATGTCAAAAGCTCTTTTGTTGATATCTTGAATGAATAGATTATTATTCTTCGAAAAGAATCAAAAGTTTAGAACCATACTAAGAAGCATGAAGTTGATTAAATTATAATTTAAATGTTTAAAGGATGCACTATTTTAATAAGGTTTTTCTGTATTCTATTGTACTGGCTACTTTATAAAAAAAAACTTCCCTTAAGGGGGCGTCACCAGTTGCGAAATTATATATAAAACAGCTAACATTGATGTACCTTAGTCTCGTACCTTATAGTAGTACTTAAACTATAAATTGATCATTCGTCAAGAAATAAAAATAAATAATTCAATAGTTATGTTAATAATAATAATAAAGATTTTTAGGTAGCTTTCATTACAAAAAGCTATCTATTGCAGCCGTTCGGAAGAAAGAAATTCCAATTTAATTCGAAAATATATCAAAAATTTTGTTATATTATTTGTTATATTTTTGTTAAATTATATTTTCACCGATCATGACCTCCAGACTCTTAAACAGCCATCCGTTCAAATGTTGATATATATATATATATATATATATATATATATATATGGTGTTTTTACAAAGATGTTTTTTTTATTCCATGAAAAAATGGCAGTTTGTTCAATAGGGTGAATTGTTGCAGCCGAAATCAATAATCATGGCGCGGAGTTTAGGCAATGATGAGATACCACAAGAGTTTCGTTAATAAAGAGCAGCCAATTTCCGGATAAATCTTTATTTATGAACAGGACCGATGCAAGTAACAGTTCCTACAGTATTCGGTATAAACTTATAGCCCTCAGGCTTGATGATGGCTCACTACATCGTTTAAAAGATCTTAAAGAGCTGATATGAAAATTCTACGTGACTTCATCACCAGATAACCATTTGGTTACACTTCCAAACACGACCAAAATCTGCCCTCCAAAAGCGTGCAAGCGAGTTTTGTTCACGGCGCGTAGAAATACAGAAAACGACGTCACGAGCGCACAAACCAATGAGTGAGAGGCGAGCTCAAGCCAAGCGAATGAGGAGCGAGAGAGAAGATTTAACACGAAAGAATTCCCCTCGTAGCCGCGTATTAATTTTAAAGTGAAAAATACGCAGCGCGCGAAGCAGAGTATGGAATAAAAAAATTGCTTTTAAAAACATTCGAAATGACAAAAGCGTGTCTAAGAATTTTATAGATTGGGGAGCTGATAAATGTTCGAATGAACTTAAAATTATAGATTAAGATTCGGAATAAGATAATTATTAATATACGGGTTATGACTTTTAAAAGGACATTAAATATGAATAAACATTATTAAGAATTAAGGAAATACTGACTATGTCAGAAGTTAGATTAATTTAAAGGACTAATGCGAAATAAATGCGAAGGAAATAAATTTTAACATATATATATATATATATCTGACATATGTCATGTCTTATTTATGAACCGATTTGGATGTAACTGAATATGTATATAGGACATACCAAGGTCTCAACCGAGTTCGTTGGCCAGCTTCATCAGCCATCTTGTTTCAAAATGGCAACCAGTTACATTTTTTAAATTTTTTAAAAATTCAAAAAGATGTACAAAAAAGTTATAAATTGAACAAATTGTTTCTGTTAAGTGTTAGAACGTGATACAAGGATTCTGGAACATTTTTTTATTTTTGCTATATCTTAAAAAATGGCTAAGATATGGCAATTTAAAATTCTAGGTTGACTAAGATTTTTAAACAATCTGATATCTGTTATGCTGTAACTCTCGTATTTATGAATCGATATGAATGTGACTGATCATGTGTACAGAACATATCAAGGTCTCAACCGAGTTCGTTGGCCAGCTCCATGCGCCATCTTGTTTCAAAATGGCGGCAAGTTAATTTTTTTTAGTTTTCTTTAAAAATCAAGAAAATGTATAAAAAATTATAAATTGAAATTTTTTTTTCGTTAAGTATTAGATCGCGATACAAGGATTCCGGAACATTTTTTGTTTTGGCTTTATCTTAAAAAATGGCAGAGGTATGGCAGTTTGAAATTCTGGGGTGGCTGACATTTTGAAACAATATTTGATTTTTGTAATACTGTAACTCTCAGGCTGAAATTCGCATTTAAATTTAATATTAACGAAAACCGGGATTGAATCTTCTATAATCGGGTTCCAAGCAATTTAGCTTATAGCAATTTAGCAACATAGACTTAATATATTCAATATATGAAGTATTCAATATTAAAGTACGGAAATATTTCAATATTGCAAAAGGATTTATTAATTTCAGCCACTCTGGCACGTAAATGTAGTCTTTGAATAAAACAATAAAACATTTTTTTTATATGAATTTTATTTTCTTTTAAATTTAATCGCTCCATTCCTTTGATGTTTGGTTTAACATATGTGAAAATTGTTTATATCGTAATGTATAAATACAAATTAGAAATAAGAGCCGCTTTGACATCGCGTTATTTTGATAGCATTAGTTAAAATCGATTGAATCATGAATCGAAAAGTTTTTTTTAACGTTATATTTTTAATATTTCCAGGGTTTCTATTAACGACTAAATTTTTATTCCGGTATTCAAAAGATATGTACCACTTTTCTAAACTATAATCCTTTCCATACATTTCTGCAACAACTGCAAGAGAACTTTACAACAAATATTATATTTTTTAAATAGTGGTACGACTAGAATATTAAAATAGTCGTTCGCGGCAACCATGTCTTTTAGGCATTAATTATAAAGGTAAACATGAATGTATTAAGTTAATATTATGTATATAAACACATTGATACGACGAGGCTTTGCTTATCACTATCAAACTTTGTCGAGAATCAACTGGCTAAATTGTGATTTTCCATTCGAGCGTAAGACAAAATTGATCAAAGAACTTACGTTTACAGACATTGGATTTATTTAGAAGTTTGTTTTTCGCAGTGATAGATTGAAGTCTACTTTCAAAATATGTTTGTATTGCGAATTTTCTAGCAACAAACAGCGTTGGGTATATTTAAATGTTTCCCTCGAAATAAATTAAATAAACATGTTCAATGCATCTTCGTATCCTTACAAGATTGTATTTTTTCTTTTTAAATATAAGCTATCCTTCAAAATTAATTCAAATTAAGAGTAAATATTCGCCTAAACACAGACAGCTAATATACCGTAAATGTGTAACATCACAATCGTCACAAATGGCACGGTGACCAAAATGTGACTTCATTATTTTATTACATCATTACAGCTGCCAACTTTTCGGGGTCAAAGAATATAACTGATACCATAAAAATTATTTAATAGTATGAGTTGTATAATTTTAGAATTTTTGTTATCTTACTTCGGAAGGAATGCATTTGGTGGCTCAAACTATGTTTATAATTTTCTACAAACTCGGAAGTTTGGTAGCTAAGTTATACATTATGTCTGTCAGGCGATAGTCGTTTCATGAGTCCACTGTGATAAATTTTTGAGTCATTTTCAAAATTTCACAAATTAGGATACATTAGTCTGGGAAGCAGCGTTACATTTTTGCAACCACTTTTAGAGTTGCTTATGCATACTACATTAGATGGTACAGGTAACGAAACTGACAACAGGCGTTCAAGCGAGAGGTGTTGGTCAAAGCAACAGAACACAGCCCGCTGGGAAGTTAAATTAATTTGCATCTCGATTATTGGTGCCTACACCCGATTCAGGCTATACCCATACTCGGGATGCTAATAATCTGAATTTGCGCAGACTGAACACCGTATCTATTACAACACCCTCCCCGCTTGTGCGTGAGCTGGTTGCCTGTTTCGTTTTCTGTACCATCTAGTATTTCATCTATATTAAAATCAGCAACGCTAAAATGGGTTACAAAAATGTGAACTTTTTTCCTGGAATTTATTCTTTTTCACAGTAAGGTAGAAACGACTGATCTTCTACGACACACGACGACAATGAGGAAATAAAATTTCCATTTGAGTCATGACGTTTTCAAATATGGACCACATTATAGATCACGGTGCTATTTGGGTAGTAATATAACGCAATAATACATATTCTAATACTAAATAAATTAGTTAAAATTACTTTCCGTAGAATAGATGGTAAACAATTTGCGTTTACTTTACATACTTAACCCCTTAGGGACGAGCGACACGTATACGTGACACATAAGATGCTCAGAATCCTCGATTATTCCCACTAGTTATTTTTTATTGTAAGCTTTGCCTTATTTAATTGAAGCATTTCTGCGATTCAATTAGGTGAAATTTTCTGTTTTGAAAAACCGGTGGTAAAAAATAAAAAATTCTGTAAAGGACGCTCGTCGCGAAGGGGTTAAATGCATTCTTTAATTTCAGGAGCAGTATGACTACAGGGTGGCTAGTGGTCAGGGAAAAATACAGTAAAAAAGTGATAAGCACCAGTATATTCTTATAGAAAAATTCATGTTGAACAGTGAACAGAATATTGCTTTAATGGATTTCCAAGTTTGCGAAAAACTACATTCAGTATATGAGTATTCGTGTACCATGTTGATTATTCGATGAAATAATGAAGATGAATTTTTCTATAAGAATATACTGGTGCTTTACTTTTTTTTACTGTATTTTTCTCTGACCACTAGCCACCCTGGACTAAATAGCACCTGAGTTCTGTTGACAAAAAAATCTGCATCAGAAAACTGAATTGAAGAGTAAATTAGAAGTCCTATCCAAAGTCTCTCTGCTTTTTTAATACAAAGAAGTGATCCGAGATTCACGTAATGTATTTTTGAGAAATAGAGACGATGTGTTTTTAACATGCATATTTAGGTATTTAAATGCGTCTAGGATTGTAAAAAAAAAAATAATAATATTTCTGCAACTATAAAACTAATGATCTATATATAGCGTATTACGTGTACGATCTTGATATATCTCCACAATGCACGAAAACCATCTGAAATGCTTGCAATAATAAGTAATGCATTTTCCTACACAAGCAAAAATAAAACACATTTCATTTTATATTAATTTTGTATATTTAACTATTAATATTCTTGGAGGTTGAAGGTCTGTTATTTAAATAACAAAAGATATTTTGTGATTATCATCGATAACCGCAGCCTAGGTACAATACATCATAACTTTCGATGGTAAACAAACAAACAAGCAAAAAAGCATTATTTAGTATATGGAAGACAGGAGTGACGCTTTTCATTGTGGAAAATTTCATATACGACAGTGCAGTTATTTCTCGTTAATATCGCTGTAGAGACAGGAGAAGATTCATAATGAATCATTCCGGCTATGCCACTCGGCTCGCACCTGCTATTTCTACGGAAACGGAAGCTAGCAAGTGAGCTAATTTCCCAGGGGCTTCCGCTTCCTTCTTGTAAGACGAATTATAAAGCTTAAGGGATGTGGGAAGGTGAAAGAAAAATGCAGTTCCACTCAATTTTTGATATATATGGAGAAGGCGAAAATCTTAAGTGGTGTGGCAATGAATAATGGTAATGAAATTCTTAAACGAACAAAAAATATGCGATAATTAATCATTTCTAAGCTAATGAGGAAAAGAACTTTTCTTAAAAAGCGTCATTAATTAATCGAATTCAGAAGTAAAGCTTACTGATATTGTAATGCAGTTATAAGACTGAATGCCTTTTCGCCATTGCTCAGTTTATTGATTTGAAATTTAGTTCAGAAATTATCTTTAAAAAATTAATGAAGACCGTTAGAAACTGATTTGGAAATGAAAGAAACTGATTTGGAGATGAAATAAACTGATTTGGAGATGACACTAGCGACAAAATATATTTATTCATATATTTACTACAAAGCTAAACTTTAAGATAATAGTTTATGTCATTCATATGTCTTTAAAAAACATAAACGATACAAAAACACTCACAGACGACCACACTATCACAAAGTAATTTTAACAAAATAAATAAGAATTATAACAATTTTCTTAAAGTTTATTTCTACTAAAAAAATTCGGAAGATCTGAAACACAGATAGTTTATAGTCCAAATAAGCTATTTAAAGGGTATGATTTTGTTTCTGGAATTTTCCCATACAACAGGGAAAAATTATTTTATTCCAGGATGATATTAAATATAAATTAGTCATTATTTTTTAAATCCAAATAATGTTACAAATCTGCATATTTCTATCAAATGAAGGGGGAATAGTAAATGTCGACGAAAGAAGAATGAAGTAAAAAGCTGAAATTTAAATAGGAATGCAAAATTACGCATTAAATGTTTGGAATAAACTGGCTCAATAAATAATACATACTTTTTTTTTTTTTTTGCATTCTAAAACGTATAGTGGCGTCAGCACTCAACAGAAACTGTCCTCACCGACGGAATGTTGACTGAAGCTGACAACACAACGACGTATTATGGAGGGTAATTCTGAAATTTCAAATTACCCATGTGGTCAAAAAAATATAAAAAATTGTTAAAAGAGTCTTTCCGGCCTGTACCGGGATGAAAAGGTAGTTTTCATAGTCCATGTTTTTAAAATTTCTACTCATTTTACTCAAACACCCGAAGCTAAAATGATTGGAACCCGATTATAGAAGATTCAATCCCGGTTTTCGTTAATGCTGAATTTGAATACGAATTTCAGCATGAGAGTTACACCATAACAAAATCAGATTGTTTCAAAATGTCACCCACCCTAGAATTTCAAACTGCCATATCTCAGCCATTTGTTAAGATAAAGCCAAAATTGTTCCGAAATCAAGCACATTTTTCAAAATTGTTCCGAAATCCTTATATCATGAACTAACACTTAACAGAAACAACTTTTTCAATTTATAATTTTTTATACACCCTTTTGAATTTAAAAAAAAAATGTTTAAAATGTAACTTGCCGCCATTTTGAAACAAGATGGCGCATGAAGCTTTCCAAGGAAGTCGGTCGAGACCTTGGTATGTTCTGTACACATGATCAGTCACATTCATATTGGTTCATAAATACAAGAGTTACAACATTACAAGTATCAGATTTTTTCAAAATCTCAGCCACCCTAGAATTTCAAACTACGATATCTCAGCCATTTTTTAAGATATAGCCAAAACAAAAAATGTTCCGGAATCCTTGTATTACGTTCTAACACTTAACAGAAACATTATTTTCAATTTATAATTTTTTTGTACATCTTTTTGAATTTTTAAAAATTTTAACTGACCGCCATTTTGAAGGAGGGGGGGGGGTGGGGAAACAAAGTTTTTTTTTACTGCCACAGATTTTTGGAAAGGTTTTCGAGTAGTTTTTATAGTGTTCATAAGTATTTCTACATAAGTATTAATCAGTTTTCTCAAACCGGAATAACGGTTTTTAGCAATTGATCGCATTCTTTCAAATATAATCATTCTACGTATATAACTTATTTAAGCATATAAAATCCCAATGGGCTATTATGTGTATACACTGTAAAAAAATTGTAGATTTTACTGTATAATACTGGCATCCCAGCTTCTAGTATTATACCGTAAAATTAACAGTAATAAACAGTAAAATAAGCAGTAATACACTACCACGCATGCGGTATAATACGGTATAATACTAGAAGCTAGTATTATACTATAAAATCAACGTTTTTTTTTTCAGTGTAGCTAATTCTTTTTTAAATTGTTTCACTGTTACGCGATAATTGTTACTGAATAATATCACAAAAATAAACTTTTGTAAACATTTAAATGTATGTCTTAATTTGTCCCTCTTTTTCGGCACTAATTCCATTTTTTTTTAATTATTATACATGCTAAAATTTTCGACTTGGTTACAAATAAACCTGCCGATTCTACATAAGAGTGTATTTTCTAAACAGATTCATATATATATGTATATATATATGAAATGAAGTAAAACGTGTATTTCATATTATTTTCATAAAATAGATAAATTAATAAAAATATAGAACTAATTTATCCTTCAATAGTAGTTGTAATAAACTCAAATAA
Source organism: Maratus michaelseni (assembly GCA_963931845.1). Lineage (NCBI taxonomy): Eukaryota > Metazoa > Arthropoda > Arachnida > Araneae > Salticidae > Maratus > Maratus michaelseni. Next base: position 161,301,687 of record OZ007594.1, on the reverse strand, counting down.
TAGATAAATTAATAAAAAATATAGAAATAATTTATCCTTCAATAGTAGTTGTAATAAACTAAAATAATAGATAAATTAATAAAAATAGTTTATCCTTCAATAGTAGTTGTAATAAACTAAAATAATAGATAAATTAATAAAAATAGTTTATCCTTCAATAGTAGTTGTAATAAACTAAAATAATAGATAAATTAATAAAAATATAGAAATAATTTATCTTTCCATAGTAGTTGTAATAAACTAAATAATTGATACAAATGAGAATATAATTTAACATTTGAAAATTTTCAGGATACTACAACCATTGATCGGATTTTCACTAAGTTTCAATTCAAATCTAAAGAAACATTAGGAAATCATTAATGCTTATGGTATTCTAATGATAAATTAATATCCTATAAAACTTTTATTTTCATGAGAATACTGCGCCTTTTAAAACGCATGTCTCAAATATTTAAAGTAACTCAATTAATCCTCAGATGGCAGGATTCTTTATTGAAATTCAACTCAATATCTTTAATACATATATATAAGTTCTTCAGGAGCACTTTCTAAAGTGGCTTTGTGCATCTCTGCACTGCCTTTCATTTTGTTAATCTCTTTAAAACAGGGATTAAAATCCTCTCAAGGATTTATCAAGGATAATTTTAATATTAATAATTGTATTTTACTTTTGAATGTGAATCCTCATTATGGTAAATTTGAGGAAATAGCTGATTATTTATATCAGGACTTTTCGTTTAGATATTGATAATAGTTTAAAGGAGTATAAACTAAATTTATTAATATTAGTCGAAGAATTTGGGGTTTTTTAATTGTACTAATTATTGATAAAAATTCATAAAATTCTGTCCATTATACTAGAAAGTCTTTTGTTCTTAAATAATAACTATTTTAATACTGGTATTTATATTTTCTTTTTCAATGTCTATCCTTGTTATGATAAATTAGTGGAAATAGTTGATCACTTATAAAATGACTTTTTAATTAGATATTTATTAGTCTGGAAAAAAAGTGAAAGTAAACAAATTTAATAAATCTTAGTTGAAGAACTTTTGGATTATAAAATGAACTTCGATGAAATTTCCTAGGAAGAGCCCGAGATATAATTTCACATTTTCGGAGCATACAGCAGAGTATAAAAACTAAAACACAATTAAGAAAATAAGAAAACATAATAAATAACAGATTACTTAATGAAAAATAAGGACAAAAATATTTCTTGCTATTCTAGAATTGTTTTTGATCTTTCTTTCTATTCCTTTTGTAACTAATATTTATATATTGATTTCGAATTATGTAGCATATTTGTAGAAATACCTAATTCCAATTACCTGTATGACGACTTTTAGGCTAAATGTTTAGAGTCTAAATGTAAATAAATTTGGAAGATTGGGAGAGAGAGAGAGAGAGAGAGAGAGAATATTGAATGCCGATAAGGGGAGCTCTTCAACCAGCAGTCATGTATATAATGGAGAGGAAGGAAGTTGAAGATCACAACTGATGATGCCCTGGTGGGGGGTGAAAGCGCTTTTGTGAAATGGTAGATATTTTTATTGGAGACTGTTTTTTTACGTTTTTTTAAATGGGGGACGTTTTTAGTAAGAATTTTTAACCATGCTTTTTTATATAATGTCTGAAAGAAAAATTGGTAAAATGTACAAACAGTAAATAAATTTATTTTAATTATCAGTTGAGAAATTTAAAGTTCTTTACCTTGTTTAATAAGGGAAATACTTTCTACTATCAAATTTTAAGCGACAACAAATATGTAAATGCAAGACAGTTTGCCCAGGGTGTTTTGACACCTCATCCCTTGAATATTTTCTTCGACATAGGAGCCACAAACTTCAATAACTAAAATCATGGTGCAGAGTATTTTAGTAAAAATTCATCGAAATATCACTAACAATGCTTTAAAATAAATTGGGTAAAAATAATTACTGAAAATTCTATCGTTATAACAAATGTAACACACCAAAAACAGGCATCATAAAGACTGTCAGTTTTAAATTGCCGTATTTTAAAGGCTATTCTCAAATCCGAACTGGACACATTTTATACATGAAATTTAACATATCCTGATTTATATAACAAGAAATAGATCAGTGTTTTTCATTTTCCTATAAAAGTAATGCATCTCTCACATGAGGAGTTAGGTAAGTGATACACTTCGATTTTATTCATACTTTGGTAGTTTCAAGGTTCTAACTAGGTATAAAAATTCCCATATCAAATTTGGGCTTAGGTGCTAAAAAGTTTGACTCATATGCATAAACAATAAAAGTTATATTTTTGTATGACGAAACGTAACAAGTCATGATATAGCACAGCATGGAGAAAGCTTTTCTAATTATAGCACGCAGGGATATACATAGAACTTAGGAACATTACAAAAATTTAAATTTCGCGACATTTTCAAAAACAATTATTTTGACATATTAGCTTTTAATATATTCAAGAACAATAGCAAAACATTTTTTTTTATTTAAACTATTATATCTCTAAAGCTGAAGGTTTACGAAGTAGCTATTGTAGAATAGATAAGAGCAGACAATCGATATAGTATAAAAGAATTTATAAAAGTCCTTAACTAACAACAGATTTAATAAAGGAATACCAGCATAAAGTCACATGACGCATTATTAGAAAAGCGAGATCATTTCGGTGAATAAATGCATGGTATACTTGTAAAAGCCCTAAAATACTAAAAATTTAATCAGCTATAACTTTTTTGTTTATGCATATCAGCCCACACTTCATACCGTATTATTTATACCTAGATAAGACTTTCAAAATACTTAAATATGAGAGAAAAAAACCAGAGTGTATCACTAACCTAACTCCCCTTGTAAGGAAAAGCCCCCAAAGTTGGTGTTTGGAACCAAAGTTTTGGATTATGACAATAGAGGAAGGCTAATGATCAGGTCTTGAATAAAAGTATTGAATTTAAAGAAAAATAGAAAATGTTATTCTATTCTTAAATACCTGAATATTAACACCTGAAAATTTCAAACGAATAAGAAATAAAATAAGCTTGAGTCTATTAAAAAGATTCGCGTTGTTTTTCGATTTTGTGAAACATCTTCGACAGTTTTTAAATTTACAGAAAACTGTTATTTCGGATGTAAAGTAAAGTACAATTAAATATGCCATTTAGGATATTCACGTACATGGACAAGTATATCTTCAGGTATTTTGAAAATTACATTGCATAATTTGTTAATTTCGGCACTTTTTGGAAATGAGAAATGCGCTTCTTCCAATAAAACAGAGTTAGAAGAAGACGATGCACAAGAACAAATGGCTATTGACAATGAGTATGCCAATCACCAGTAGTCTAACAGGTATCTTATACTGAAGAGAATTTTTGGTTCACCAGAGGATAGTGCGGATAGAAATATATCAAAAAATATATGAAAAGGTTTCAAACGATAATATAATATCTCTTATGAACACCGCCATGAAGATATTAGAACAAAGAAGTTTAAAAAAACCTTAATATTTCTTTATAAATGAAACTCATAAATGAAAAGCTTAAATTAATTAAACAAAAACACTAACAAAATTATTCAAATAAATAGAATTTTAAAAAATGCAATTACTCTGCTTTGTTATAATTTTCCATTTTATATAATTTTTTTTTTTAGTTTCTGATGATAAACTTATAAACTGTCCCATCTTTAACCCTGACAGTAACGTCACAGGCCTTTAAGGCCTATGATGTTGATTAAACGATTTATAGACATCACAGTCCTATGATGCTTGTTGATAACATTTCTTCCATAATACCTCTTATTATGGAATGGAAATTATGAACATTTTGATGAATCATATCGGAGACTAAGAGTGTAACATGGGCATCGAGAAACAAAGATGTTACTGTCAGGGTAAAATATGACCAATAATTCGGAAATAAAAAAATCTGGCATCGTCATGTTTCCTACAGTTTCAGTTTTCAAAATATTAGACAAAAAGAAGGCTACAGAATCCTTTTAAAAATGGATAAATTTTGTCGTCGGTAATTACAACTAATTCCCAATCAGATATTGTGTAAAGCAGTGGTTTAAATTTTGCCTGTGTTCGTACGCTTTTTTTTCAATGTAGATTAAAACTTTTATAAGATTTGTATTAAAATGCCCATTAAAAAGAAGAATGTATTATATTATGACTTCATTAGATTTCGTAAGCAATTTCATTGATATTGTTAGTAACAAAAAATCGGCATTTTTAGGGTTGCATCAGCAATAAAACTAAATCTGCTGGAGTAAGTTGTTTTTTACTATCTTTGCGTGTAAACATAACTTTGACATTTTCTTAATCCTTCCGCATCTTTCTTACCCCTCCTCCTTCGCTCTTCATCCCCACATCCACCCTTTAGATGTCTTTCGCCGTGTATAATGGAGAATCACTGTTGAAAAGATAAAAATATATCAAAATTACGACTAAAAATAGAAACGAACATTACTTCTGTCTTTGTTAACATAGTTTTACCAAAAGAGATGTCTGAAAATAACAGGCTCGTATTTTTAAAATTTTGAATAAAATTGACATTTAACCAATACAGTAAAATAAACTGCCTTATTGGAAAATTTTATTTACGCACCATACTGACTATGATTAATATTTACATTTTTTTTAGATTACTTTCATTGGAATTTTTCATACAGATTCTTTCAACATTATTTATGTATACTTATATACAGTCTTACTTTACTTTGGTGCGTGGCCACCTTCATAGGTTTTCCATGATCTCGAGAAGGAGCCCATGATTAGTCCCTGGGCCCTGGTCGTTGAACTTCCAGGAAAACCCGGGGTCGAAGATGTCACGGACGTCCTTTTGGGAACCGATTCTGTTCCGGCCACTGTCGTACCCATGGTTGGGATTACTACCGTGCCGATCAAATTTCAGATAGAAATGGCAGGCGATGTCCTGAATTGGATGGGTGCCGTGCATTTTTTTTTTTTATGCACGCCGAATAGTCTTACTTTGGGGCCAGTTGTACACAACCGAACCCCAAAAAATACTTAAACGTAAGCCCCTAATCCAACAAAGAGAAAAAAATCGTCAACCCGAAAACCAAACCGAAGCCCGCTCACGTCAACACGAAACCGATTCGAATAACCAATATTTACACCCAGATATGAGGGTAAAGAAAATTAATGTATATTTTAATTGAATTATGGAAAAATAGTCTGCAACTATATGTCTAATATCAATTTTATCTTGTTGTGTAATAATGAACATATGTACATTTCTTCTTGTTCATATATATAGTTTCTTCATATGAAAAATATTCAGTATTTTTGAAAAACCGAGTTCACCTGAACCTTAATATCACTTGAAATTTTTAAAGTCAATTCGAACGACAACGAAAAAATATAGCATCCTTGCATACTTGCATCCATAAGTTGTTTATCCACATTATAACATATTTACATACAACTGTCAGCGCATATAATAGACGTAACAACTATTTGTTGAACAAATAAATGTAATATCATAGGCTGTAACTTTCCAGGTTTACAAGTCAAATAAATATGAGCTAGAAATTTTACTTAATAAATGAAATCAACTTAGTAAAGAAGAAAATGCATTTTATTAAATACATTTTCTGGCAGAAAATATGGACATTTGACTTTAAAAATCTGAATATTGGCAGCTATTTAATACTACCTAATGAAGAATTTAGTACCATTCAACTGAAACTAATAAATCTATTGAATTAATGCAAAGTTGGTAGCATTTAATTTTTCTTTGATATAAATAGCATACAAGAAGGAGTAAGCAATAGGTCTCCTCCCCGAAACAATATTAAAGTAACAACTGTATAATCTTGTTACTTTCAATAAATTTGTGTTCATAAATTTTCCAGCAATCGAAAACAGTAAGCAATTCTGTAATTTAAAATTTTGTTTTGGCACGATATGTCTCAAATAGTGATACTAAAAATTTTTACGTAATGTTAGCAAGTATTATTTAGCACATATTTAATTATACACCTCATTTTATGTCAAATTAAACGTGTCAATTTCTTTGTAACTTACTGCGTAAATCCGGTACATTCTGCTTAAATTGTTAAATTATTGAATTCTCGAAATTTACTCTTAAAAGTTCTTTTGAAAAATCATCCGCTTCGTTTCAAAATTCATTTAATCGGCTACATAATGCAGGGGTAACATTATGTTCATCTTTGAACATTTGACACTTTTCGATTTCGTATAAGCTTTTAACCCTCTTTTGAAGGTCCCATTTTTGAAAAGTTAAAAATAAATAACAGGGGTGTATTATTAATACCGAGAACGTGAGATGCATGCTGAATTACATTTCGTAAAGCAAATTAGTAAATATTAAAACGTTGAAAATTCTTAGAAACGAATGTATGAGGCATCCATTAGGTGAACTAACAATTCATTAGGTTTAGATAACCTCGCTTTTGTCAAAGCACTGAATGTTTCAATGTGTTAAACATATGAAATTTATAATAGCCTTTTGGCATATATTCGTGCGCCTAAAATTCATAATACAGGGTATTCATAAGGCATTCAGATTCATAAGCAAGTATACAGCTTCCTGATGATGTAAAACAGGAACAGTTTAGGGCATGTTCCCCAAATGTAAGCTATAAAGTAGGTGCACTCAAAGTTTTTCCCCGCTGCTGTTTGAAGTGACATAGGCGATAGCTAGCGTGTCACGCGAATATCAGTAGAAATGGATGCGTCTGCAGTGGAGAAGGCATTTTGTGTTCTTGAATTGAGCAAAGCGGAATCTCTCACCATTGTGCAACGGCATTTTCGAACACGATTTGGAAAAGAACCTCTAACCAGAAAATCCATTTAGTTTTGGTTTAAAAAATGTGAAACTAGGGGCTGTTTGTGCAAAGTGGATAGAAATGGATTAACAGTTTGATGTGTGTAATGTGACTAAAGATGCAGAAATAGAACATCTGTGAGTTTTTTTCTGGTGAGAGGTTCTTTTATAAATCGTGTTTGAAAATGTCGTTGCACAATGGTGATGGATTCCGTTTTGCTTAGTTCAAGCACACAAAATGCCTTCTCCACTGCGAACGCAGTCATTTCTACTGATATTAGCCTGACACGCTAGCTATTGTTTATGTCACTTCGCACAGCGATCAATTTATAGTCTAACTACTGCCAAGACTTAAAAAAAAACTTTATTGAAATCGCTTCAATAATTTCCGGGATAGAGTATTTCGATATCAGCTGTTTTACATGTGAATTTTCAACTGTTTTTCTTTCTTTAAATTACATGAAACTCAATAAATGAAAGTTTGCTCTTAATATGCGAGTACTATTTGGAATAAATACAAACTCTGCGAATAGTTTAAATTATATCAAATAATTTAAATGCAATAACTGCATTAAACGCATCTACATCTTTTAATTTGACGGCAGATTAAGGACCTGCTAAGATAGAGAACAGAAAAGTCTGTTAATCAAATTCAGATAGTCAAACCGAAGTCATAAACACTTTTCAGCTATGTTGGAAAGCGTTAATAAATCAGCTTCAGAGGCATTCGAACCTGTTTTCGTCTATCTTCATCCAAGTTTTCAGACCTCTACGTGCGGTAGATTTTCCTAACCATTGTTGACAGACAGATTCACAGACAAACATTTTTCCTTTATTAATATAGATAAAGATGTATTATATCAAATATTATATTGTATAAGAATCCTTCATATGTAATTACTTCATCTTCATACATTTCTGAAAAGAGAAATGTCAGTGACAATCAAATCAATAACTTGCGATACCGATCCAACTGTTATTCTACATTTCAAATTCTCGGAATATATCACTCCGTTCGAAAGTCAACTAAACAAAAGAAATGGAAGTTGAATATGAAAAATAAAGCGGAAACATTTTACAGAAATCCATCTTTTATGTCCAAATCATGCAGTATTTTACGGCTCTAAGATGGCAGTAGGTTTCTTTACAGACGATGTATTTCATGGTGTAGCTCAACGCTTTCATCCTATTGTAGTGACGTAAGAACTGATATTGTCACAGAATGTTTCATAGAATTTGGTTAGTACTTAGTGGAAATCGGGGAAAAATTTTCTACTGAAAAAAGAAAATAGGATCTAGATGGAAAGTTGGTAGATTTTTGTATTTTATATTCTAAAGTATTACATAGATCAGGATTTTAGTCAATAGTGTATTATTTATTTCTGCAGAAGGGAATTTATGATTTGGAACTGTCTCACAAATGGGATATTTTAAAAGGCATTCAGAGAAATATTTTAAAATTTAATGAAACTGATCGCTATAAGAAATATGAAATGAAACTTGAAAAGTATGATATGTGATGGCATTTTTCTTTTGCTAGAATTTCAATGTCTTATACCAATGTCAAATATTTTACACTTAAACGTTCCGGGTGCTATAAAATGATATAAAGAGTTTCATTAAAGATCGTTTATTAATACGTTTTCTGAGAATAAACTATGACCTGACAGCCGCTCACCAAATTAAAAATAATAGAGTAATAGGATAAAATATAATGAAATAAATTAGTTAAATTGATTTCTTCAAAGATGATAGATTTGTGGGAGTAAAGTACATGAGGTTGTAGCTAGCTTGCATAAATTGTTTTAGCACATTAGATTTCTAACTAAATATTTCCGAAATCTAATCATCGCTTCAAACAGAAAACTGAAATTTAATTTTTAGCAATGAGTATTGAAATAAAATCTAGATACCAAAGACTTTATTCCGCAAAACTAATCACTGTTAAAAATATTTTTAATTAGTTCATGATTGAATACAATTTCCAAAAACTCTGATGATAATCTCAGAAAACAGAATAAATTAGTCCTGTTTAAAGTCAAATCTACTACTTAACGACTTTTTCCAAAGTTCAGAGAACAGCCAATTTATTTCTATACAGTAGTATCATTTATGAAAATATTTGCCTATCCAAGTCCATCCCAGATCATGCCTCCTAAAAAAGGAGGTGGAAGGTATGGTCTCCTTCAGACGCCCCCCCCCCTTTTTTTCGAATGACACAGAAAGGATAATTGCGTACTAACTGATTTTTGTACTGTATATGAATATGTTTCGGTAATAATGAATGATACATAGAAAACTTCATCTTCAAAACATATTTATCTCGAGCATTTGGTATAACCTTTCTTCAAAGGCATAGATCATTTTGGTTACAAGACAGAGAGACCAAGCTTAAGCATTCTTTGATGGCAAAGTGTGATCAGTACTGAACATATAGATTTTAATGCATGAATTTTAAAATTTTAGCAATTGTCTCCGATTCACATGTCTAATCCTCAAGGAAAACCAACAGTAAAACATGCTAAGTGTGCCATTTTTTTTATTTTATCCACTTTTCTAAAATGGATTTTTTAAGAGTATACGAAATGTCGCCAACATGAATTTGGTACCTTTTTAAATTTGCCACCTGTTTAAGTTATTCAGAAAATGGTTGCACCTCTGGGGTTCAATGGACACAATTTTCACTGTACCAGACCTTTTCCGCTAATGGTGCCCATAAAAGCTACAGTTAAACATGCTAAATTGGCCACCTTTTTATTTTATCCACTTGCATCAGTTGGCCTTTTTAAGAGTATACGAAATATCTTCTTTATTAAATTAGTTCCTTTTTTAAATTGTCCACCATTTTAAGTTGTACAGAGCATTTTTGCACTTCTGGGCTTCAACGGACACAATTTTCACTATACCATACCGTTTCCGCTAATGGGGGTCCATAAATGATTATTACTAAACATTTGGATAATTGCGTGCAAACTCAAACTACAAGTTCTCAAGACTGACTTTGTGTACCCATATAGAAAAGCAGCCTTCGGAACTATCTTTCAGAGTTATCACACTTCAACATAAACTCAACGATGCAAGCTTATGTGATTAATGCTACAACTTCCTTTGACACTCTCAACATAATACGCCTTTGGTCTTTACAATAGTCCCACACACCCATGAGCAAAAACTCAAACTACAAGTTCTCAAGACTAACTTTCCATGCACATGTCGAAATACAGTCTTCTGAACTATCTTTTGAAGTTATCACACTGCAACAAAAACTCAATGTCATGTAAACTGATGGGGTCCTTTGACATTCTCAACGTAATACACCTGTGGGATGTATAACCTTCCCAGACACCCATAATATACTTTATACTAAGTGATGGATTATCTTTCAACGTCAAATCTAAGAAATGTATTGAAGTGGTTCAGTCAGTTTTGCCAGTTCTTTTTGCTATTATGATAATTTCGTTAATCCATCCTTCTTTATTGCACGCTAATGCATGTCATACTTGTAAATTAGAATAATATCTATTTTTTAAATGCGTCAAATTTGTGTTTAAAACTCACATCTATCGAATATAAAGGTGACAGTTCGCTAAAAACAGTGCTTCATTGTAGCAAATACTGTGAAATATAGATACATTGTTGTAAGAGAAGTTATTGAAATCAGATATTTTTTTTCCACTCGATCACTATCAATGAAAAAGTGTTTCTTGATAAAGCTCTATACTTCTTTCAATAAAAAAATGCATTTGAAAATTATTTTATTGAAAAAGTTCATTGGCATTTATTATATATTCATGCAAATCATTGCCTATTCCATTTTTTCTTTACAATTATGTGTGTTATGCATTATCAAAAATTTCAATCAATTGCACTTTTAAAAATATATTTACTGTAATATAAAATGTAACAATATTCGGTAATATGTCCTCGCAGGTAAAAGTTATTTATAAAAATCCCGCAAGGTAATAAATTGATATTGTTATGTACTGTGCAATATTTTCACACAATCGCTAGGAAGTCAAATTTTCAAACGCTATTTTTGAATGAATTAAACTTTTTTTACACCTGTTAGATTTCGTGAGAATAATTATACAGTAGAACCCGATTAATGCGAATACTGTCAAATCAAAGTAGGGGAAAATCGAACTTTTTAAAAACTCACTGCATATAGCAAGATGTTGTAAAAAAAAAAAAAAAAAGTTTTAACGAAGTTCGGTTTAACGAATAGTTTGTACTTTTCCTGCAGCTGCTTTATAAGCGGTTTCTACTATGATTTAAAAAATAAAACTATTAAATATTTCTGTGCAGGTAATTTAAAACGATTTATTACTTAATCTCAAATACTAAATAAACTTAGTAATAAAATCTCATCTAAACCAAGAAAAAAATCTTAAAAGATTTATTACCCAAAACTGCGTCAGCAGAAAATAAAAAATTACTAGCGATGTCTTCAAATGTTTTAAAATACCAGCAGCTCACTTTGTTATATAAAAGACAATCATTTCCGTTTTATCGTAAAAATGGTTCTATAGAAACTTCTAAGATTTTTCAGCCAATTTTTAGTGGCGTTAAATCTGATTTGTTCACCAATACATTTGACACAGAAGTGTCAGCTTAACCGTAAATCCGGAACAACAAAAAAAGACGTAAGAAAATATTTATGGAAACTATATTTTAGATGTGGATAAAACAGAAAAGAGTCTTATGAATGACTTTATTACAATAAAAAAAGAAGTACTAAAACTTAACTTTTTTCCCCTTGTCATTTAAATGCGAATGCAAACTAACAAAATTAAAAGTTCAAACATATTTTAATGTAAAGTAATTTTAATTTTGGCAAAACATTATTATTTTTTTAAAGTTTAGACCTAAGCTAGACATATATTTTTTAAGCTTTATTTTTTTCTCTCTTGTTAAGTTAGATTCATGCCTGATATTATAACATGGTTCGAGGGTATAAACAAAACAATCATGGTAATAGAGACTACTCAAATATAAATAATTCTACTGTCGCTTCTAAAAAGCTATGAAAATAAATTCCGTCTTCTTATTGATGTCTTCTAAAATTTATAAAATGAATTTTTAATTGTTTTATGTCTGTGGCGTCCTAATAACAGTACAACATCTTTACATTTACTATTATTCTGTCTTAAAAATTATCATTGTTATTTTTTGCATGTAGTAATGATAATATGCGTAAGCATTTATTGTTAGGACATAATTTCTGTTTCAGCTAGTATTTTTTTTAAATCTACTTAACCATTTCAAAGGAGGTGGTATATTACATAATACAAGGTTGGAAGCTTTGTTAATATTTTCTACCTTTGCTAGCACTATTTTAAAACAAAAGATTTTTTTAACATCTGCACAGTTTAACTGTTGCATAATAATGGTAGCAAAAATAGAAAATTTTAGGAACATTGTGAGCCCTGTATATATAATATACCACTGCCTTTCACATGGTTAAAAATATTTTTAAAAAAATTACTAGATACTGAAACATAAATGAAGTTAAAATAATAAATGCATACGCATATTATCATTATTGCATACAATAAATAACAATGGTAATTTTGCAAAATTTTAGGAACATTGTGAGCCCTGAATATATAATATACCACTGCCTTTCACATGGTTAAAAATATTTTTTAAAAAATTACTAGATACTGAAACATAAATGAAGTTAAAATAATAAATGCATACGCATATTATCATTATTGCATACAATAAATAACAATGGTAATTTTACACATAGAATAAAATCATATATATAATATCATTTAATATTTATTCACAACTGCCAAATGGCACACATAATTTTTAAATTAAACTTCGATTTTATAATGTACGCGAAGAAAAGGAATTTATTTATTTTCAAATGAATTCGTTCGATAATTCTGGCGATATTCAATCATTTCAACATTTTAGAAACATAATTACTTTGAAAGGGTTGTAGACTTGATACACCATTTCTGAGACATGTGCTTCACCCTTTTTAAAATAAAAACTAGTGATTGTACATGTACTATTTAATTTATGTTAAACATAGAAAAAAAAATATTCTAAAGTTGTGTTGTTCTTTCAATCCTGTTGTAGTAATAATGCAACATTTTTCAAGAGTCTTCAACTGTTCTCCTGTAGTCTACTATATTATTTATTAAAATCAAGCATAATAAATAATGACATATTCGTTAGATTTCACTAAACCTTATTTTTTGCTATTTACATAGCCACTTTTAAGATTTTAAACAAAAATATATTTCTCCTCCCCTCCCCCCCCCCAAAAAAAAACAATATATGTACAATACATATAGCACCCGAAAATGTTAATAAAGCGTTTCTTTATATTTCACAAGATGCTTAAGTCTCATAACGTATTTTACTTCGGAATTCTCTTCTCGATGACAATTGCTTAGCTTATAACACGTATGATCTAAATCCACCGAGTTTAACAAGAATGTCGATAATTGCACTTTTTTTTGACGAAATAGAAAAAAAAAAAAACTATTTTTTTGCTTACATTCCACTAAAGAGCTTACGAGAATTAATACGATAAAGTATTTACGAACAATTAGCAAAGAAATTCATCCCAGCATGTACAGATAGAGGTAACAGTCAATATTCTAGAAAATAAGTGGATTAACGTTTACATAATAGCTTCCCTTTCAATATTATCCCAGCAATACTTTTGAAGCTTTCTGATTCTTTGAAGATTCTATTATATAGTAAAAAGTTTCCTTACTCTGCCTTTCTGAGTCCAAGCGGCGACTACAAAAAAAAAGGAAAATAACTTCATTTATTCAAAATTGAAAATTTCACTAGTCAAAGCGGGTACAGAGAAGAGATATAAGCTCACTTCCGGTGTAAATTCCCATCACATACTTAGTTCATTAATTAAAAGGTTAAATCAGTGCTAAAATGATGCTTACAATCTTCAATAAAAAAATATATGGTTGCATGATAAAATCAGGGTAAGATCAGTGGCAACCCTGTAAAAATGAGGGCTATTTTTGAACACTTACTTAGTTCATTAATTGAAAGATGAAACCAAAAATGTAGAGCTTACGATTACTTATCTCTATTGAAATACATAAGGTTGTCTAGTGAAATTGGTATGCAACTAGTGGAAACCCTCCAAAATTGCAGATTTTGATTGATACCTACTTAGTTGATTAATTAAAAGCTGCTTAAACCAATATTAACACATAGGGCTTAAAAATATCAACCTAAGTATACAGGGTTGCCTAACAAAATCGTGGTGCAATTAGTGGCAACCCTCTAAAATTTAGGTCAGTTTTTCATCACATTAAAACACACATAAATAAAGCCTGCATTCAGCACTTAAAGATATACAATTATTATACAGCCATACATACATTAAATACAATAATACAACATGGAGTGAAAAAGAGCCAGGAATCGAACCTGGGTCCACAGCGTTCCGGGCTGTTGCTCTAACCACTGAGCCACTCCGGCCGTTTCCTGAGTCCATGTTGGATTATCGTATTTAGTATATGTATGTCTGTATAATAATTGTATATCTTTTCATCACTTGCTTAGCTTATTCATTAAAAGATGAAACAATTGCTAAAATGAAGATCTTACAATTATTATCTATTAAAAAACATAGGGTTGACTTACAAAAATCTGGGTACAACTAGTCGCAGCCCTTCAAAAATTAAGGCTATTTTTGGACTTTTTTGAGGGAGTGAATATAAATGACAATAAAAAAAAACAAATTTTGCATAAAGAATGAAGTCGATCGGATAATTAGTTGCCGAGATATTGGTAATCACATTTTCCACACTCTTCGATTTTTCATGACCCTGTATTTCATTCAAATTTCAATTCAAAGATATTTTTAATTGTAAAAAAGACGCTTAATCCGACTCAGTAAACTGTTAGTTAATATGATGATCATTTTTAGAGTTATAAGGATGTTTCTCTTACGCAATTCAGCAATAGAGCATTTAAAGTTTATGAAGTCATCAAGCCTTAGTTGTACCCAGACTTACAAGCCAGAATTAACTGTGAGTGACACTTAAAAGTGTTCAACATGTAAAAACAGTACACACAATAAAACTCTTATTTCTATATTTTAAAGTGATAATGACTGATGAAAAATTTTGCATAATCTTAGTTCCCAACACAGAAATTACGTCAATTACGTCACACCATCTCCTAACTCCTTGTTGTTTTAACATTTAAAAGCAACAAATAAAGATGCAACTTAAAAAGAATTCTCTGTTTTACGCATGAATAAAAACCTTTGTTTTGCTAGATGCATAAGTATGCTAAGTATTTTTTAATTGTGAAATTATTATACATTTCATACATTAAAAAACTAAAATTAAGAGTTTAATCTTAGAAATAATCAATTTAATTTTGACATAAACAATAGCGAAATTTTACAGTTGTAACAAATTTTGCACAATTTATATTTTTTAAAAGTTCCACTAAAAGGAAATTTTTTTAGTAAGACATTTCTTTCAAATTTATCCGAAGCAAGAATCCAGAATTGATTGCCGTATGCTGCAGGTTAGACGAGAAAATTAATTAAATGCAAAACTTTCCAATGGGGTAATTAGTATGATATATGAATAGTTCAAGAGACAGCAAATTCTTTTCTTTAAATAATTTTGCTACGAGGAGGATTCGCCTTCCATTATTAGTATAAAAACATGATTTCTTTGTTTCAAAAAAGTTTTAGAAAGACACAGTGACGATAAGTTTTCAAATTGTATCAATTTTGCAAAACTTAGTAGTTGCTTAACAAAACTTAGTAGCACATGTTTGATGAAATATTTTATTTCAGTGCTTGTCAGCGAATCAAATTTAAGATTTTCCTTCTGTAAATAATTAACGTTACATAATTTTTTGTTACATTGGAAGGCAGGTTAAGACTATGTTGTCAGTTTGAGTATCATAAATATTTTTATTGTCAGTATTTATTTGAAAGAATAGTTTTAGTGTCAAAATTTGTTTAATATTTGCCGACACAGAATAAAATTGTGGAATGAATATTTTGTTTGTTTATCATCGCTTACTTCTTTTTTCTCCTCTTGTTTTTCTTTTCGTGGGAGAGATTTTAACATGCTTAAATAAAGAAATTTTGGGATGGAATAAGCTTTTAATAATTTGTCTTACCTTCCATGTTACACACTTTGTAATATTTTTCTTCATCATTTGTATATCCGAGACAAAATACTCCCACAATAATTTTTTACCTTTCAGTGGGCGCGCTTAAATATTTTGCGCTAGGAGATGCGTGACGTATTTTTTGCGGAAAGTTATTACGCTATTAAAAATACAAGTTATTTAATAACAGAAATAAGATATGTTAGAAAAGCAATCATATATGTCAGTTGTGAAAACGGAATTTTAATTTCGACGCCCATTCATGACAACAAAGCCTTGAAAAAATCACGTTTACTTGTAAAATTTGGGACAACAGGTTCGCTAGAAGTTCAATAGAAGTCTTTGCTCCTTTAATCATTTCGCGTTGTCATATGTATTTATAACTTTTGTAAAAAAGTTAAATAAACCATACAAAAAAATCTATTTAAGGCCTCCGGGCATGCCAATGGTAATTTTTAGAAAATGTTCTGGCGGTATATTTCTACAACAGATGCAACAAAAAGCCCTTTACGAAGTGATTTTCTACGACAGATGCAATATAAAATCTAAACCGAAAATTTTCGTAAGGAAATAGTGGTGGACAAAAATTTTGATTAAGTCTCATAAGATATCTTTATTTTCCTGAAACAAAACACTTATTGGTATAATTTGAAAAATTAACGTAAAAGCGATTGCTACTGATTAAAATGACATCAGAAAAAAATACTTTTGAATTTGTTTTATAAATTGCAATCTCTGGTGGAATTTTAATGAAATTAGCATACCGATATCAATGTACCTGTTAAAGAAAAGGCAAAGTGAACTTCACATGCTTGAACACTTTTTCTCTTGCTTCTCATTTGCATAATGTAACGATTAAAGAGAAAGAAAAAAACAGCAAGTCTTCAGGGGCGAAATGCAAAAAAATATTCCCCTTGGAAGCCTAAAGTAATTTCCGCTTAAATACAAACACATTTTTTCTTCTTAATTTCTATAAGGTTTAAGATGTAATCAACAAAATTGTTAGGCACTGTGTCTATTTTTTGATGGGTTTTTTTTTTCTCAATAAAATAAATGGTGCTTAAAGTCTTAGATTACACTTTTTGTGCTTAGCCGTAGAGTATTGCTGTATTGACTATTTGGTAAAAACGTAATACAAGTGTTATCGAGCGTTAATCTGTGTTTTTAATGACATGGTTAATTATCTGTAAAGTAATCATGGAATTGAAATGCATTTTTCTTTTAATTCATCTGAGAAAATTAATGTTTAACAATGAGAAACATATGTAATCCATAGCATAATCTATTTTGAGGAAATTGATGTCATTAAAACGTAGAGTAAATAAAGTTTATTTGCTGATTTTTTTTCTTTAATTTGAAATGTTTTTATGCATATATTTATTGAATATAAGTTGCGTAATATATGGTTTTCTCATGTACCAAATAATATAGTTACCTCGCAATAAAGTGAAATATAAAGTTAAAAATTATAAATAGGAGTGTCAAACGTCAATTTTTGTTCATTCTAATGTGAAATTATTGGAATCGGGCCTCAAGTATTCTTCGCTAGCTCGTACTAAATATTTTTTCCTGGTATTTTTTTTCCAAAAGTTTTCTATACATATGAAGTATCGACTAAGTTAAATATACATAAAATATGACTTCCTAACATTTTCAATGCAAAGCGTTTTTGAGTAGGTTTGGAGGAGACCTTTCTCCGATTATTTAAAAAGTGTATTCCGTTTTTGTTGTTGAATGGACTTTTTTTATGCCACTGGGAGAATTTATACCAATATCGCTTAGGATATGATATTTGATAACGATTAAATAACGTGAATACCCATTCTTATTTTATTTGTTTCTAGTATATCATATATTATAATACGAGCAAATCTTGCGTATGTGTGTGTATGCAAATTTTTTCTAGTAAAAGGCTCTAACGATTTTGACAAAATTTTGTATCCTACCGTTTAGGGAACGAGAAGACCATTAGGCTATTTCCCAAGTTCGAGAAAATTCGAGTAGTGGGTCATTTTGGGGTCAATACGGGTCAATGCATTTTAATAGGAATGAAGGTTCAAACAGTTATTAAGCTGTTGAACAGTTGACAGTAAACAAAGTTGCATAATTGGCAACATATCACCAAATCTGGCGATATTTGGCGACATTTTGGCGACGTTGACGAGATTTAACGGAAAATCGACTTTCACATTTACCAATGCCAAAACACGATTGCCGCCAAATGAAAGTATGGCACCAAGTTCGCGACTTTTCGCCAAATTTTAGCGATATTTGGCAAAAATTTGACTTTCAGAATCTGAATAAATTTTCACATAAAGCTAAGTTGAACACAAAGCTAATTTTAACCGAGCGTAGCTGGGTTTTCCTCGCTGCTTTTTAAATTAAACTACCTTTTTAAAAAAACAAATAATTATATCTAGGAATAGTTGAAAAAGCCGTTCACATCGTATAACTATTTATAAAATAGATCGTACATTTACACCTTTTTTGACTACCATAACGTATTATACGTTCAAACATAGAACTATCAGATTTTATACAATGCAGTTGTATGTGATATGTTGCAAGCTCTTTTTACCCGCTCGATACTGTCTGTTCATTTATGTTTAAATCCTTGGAGGGCAAGCACGTGGTCTAAAAATGCTACATTTTGCGATGTTTTGACACCAGTAAATTTAAATAAGGAATTCTTACCTTTTCAATCTGCAAAAAATAAAAACAAATATTTTTATTTAATAATATTGGTGGCAAAGTGATAGATTAAAAAGTGGTATATATTATATACCGGTGCCCCTCAAGGGGTTAAATTATGTGAAGGGTGGCTAAACATTAATCGAAGCTTTAAATGATGCATGTAAAAAACATGTCATCCCAATTCAAATGTTCTGAATCCTCATACTTCAATTGCTATAAAGAGAAAAATTCTAAAACAAAATGGGCTTTTGAAAATTCAGTATTTGGAACTTTTTGCTAAAGCAAATAAAATATTTAGCGTTAAGTCTCCTCCAGATTTATTGCCGAATACCTAAAATTTTAAAAACGAATCATTTTAATTTTTTTGATACATGTTTATGATTAAATGATGAAAATAAAAATATTAAAAAAAAAACACATATTTCAAAAACATTTTCTCTATAAAATATTTATTTGGGAAGCATTGTCATAAATCTCTTATTTAAATTTTATAAAGTGTGTACACCAACTGTGAAATTGTTCAGCATTTTTAACTAAAATGTCTCTGAGTATTCTTCAACTGTCTCCAGTAAAACAAACCTCGTAAAGTGAAATAATATATTTTGAAACGAATATTCTGTTTGAATTGTTGCACTTTCAAAATATATTGAATGTCACCAGAGAGCCATAAATTATCGCTATCCTTTCCTGTTAACCAGAAAGTTGAATTTTTCAGTATGAAATTCTTTGAATCTCGAATAGAAATCGAGTCAAGTGATTTATTTTCAAAACTACTTTTGAGTTTTGATATTGTGAGAATAGTTACTGTTGAATAATACACTTTTGAAAGCAATACTTTTAAAATATAATGTGGTTGGATATAACAGCATCTTTGTTTATTTTTCTGTTTCAGTTTATCAATTTCTGCATGTAGTCAAGATATTTTTTTAAAATATATATATAAAGATGATATATTATAAGAGGTATTTTACTGCTTTCTGTGTTCTTTCTGTGTACGAAAGAAATATTTTTTTCTTTTTGTATGTCGTTTTCTTGAAATGCTGCAATTTATCTCTCTTAGGTTTTTAAATTGATATAGTACTAGTAAACTCGTCCAGAATTGCCGGGCTCTCGGAAAGGTACCGTTTTCCTGGGTTTCTTTCTTTCTTTCTTTTTTTTAAAATTATTATTTCTATGCGGTCAACGAGGGTGGCATTGTAAAACTGCAAAGAAAAACGGAAAAAAATGAAAACGACCTCTCGAAAATAACTTTTTTTTAAATAGTAAATATTCATATATTTTTAATAAAAGGTACCGTTGAGGGCAATTTTTTTTTACGCGAATGGCAATTTCAAATTGCGAATAGTACTATCAATAATAAAAAGGTGTAAAAGCATATATATATATATATATATTTGCTTTATTTTTTACTTATTATTTTTTTATATAAACTCATAGGGGCAAAGCGATTGCGATTTTAAAATGCAGAAAAAACAGTGTTATGAGAGTTTTTAATTAATATCCTGGCCAATTATTTAAAAAAAGGAGAAATCTCCGTCTTAGTCTAACTTAGTTCTTGTCTGTTCTTTTCCAAATTTTCAGACGATATTTGCGATAATTTCCCCAGCCGTTATTAAGAAACAGACTCACATAAATACAAACATCTTTTCTTTAATTAATATAGATGACATATTATGAATTGCTTAAAAGATGGTTTGTATATTTATCGCTCAATAAATATAATTACATGATATGCGATTTTTTTTTGAAAAAAATGCAATTTAAATGTAATTAGATTTTGCTCGGGGGGTGCCGAATATTAATACAAAAAAAAAAAAAAAAAAAAAAAACTCGATAGAAAATCTTGGTAGAGTAATCAATATAGCGGTTCCCTATTTTCTTAAATTTTATTTCAAACATGAAATAGTCCGTATAAAATAATGTTTTTTTTTTTAATTATTATTATTATCACAATAATTATTATAAAGTAAATGCGCATATGAATGAATAAAACGGATGGCTATATTTAACATTCCAGAATCTCTAATAACGATTGTAACGAAAAAAAAGATCTTGTAACGAAAAAAACAAGTGCTAGGAAATGTATGTGTGTCAAATACTTTTTTCACGTGTCCATTCTCCACATGCTGTCACCAGGTTCATAAGAAATACTATGATATAACTTTACTATATAACTTTACGATATAACTTTACTATACTATGATATAACTTTCATTATAATAAATTATACGCAAATCGGAAACAAAAATAAGAAGAGAAAAAAAAATATTCAAATAGATATGATCTTTCGAACTTTCTGTCTAACTCTTTAAAAAGTTAAGATAATAATCGGATTTTTTAATTGATTTATATCCAATAAATTCTATCGTACATTCGCACACCATTTTAAAATGATAATCTATAAAATGTTGTACCTCTTGTTGTGAATACATCTGTGATCGCCAACAGAACGAAATGTAGAAAAGGGCAAGATTTTGAAGCAGGTGAACCAATGGTCCGCATCCTAGACTGAGTTTTAGGTATGGAGAATATAAGTATGAAATAAGTTAAACAAAGACTTTTTTTTCGAACATCTACCATCCAAGACAATGTTTAAACATATCAATATAAAACGCCGCACAGAAATGTAACAAGTAAAAAATATTTAACATACAAAAATAAGCTACCATCGGGTTTTTTCAAAATGAAAAATTGAAAAAAATTCCATCTTTATCGTCATAGCATCCCTCCATTTGAGATAATTTTTAAACACATTACGTATGTATCAGATCATGTATATATCGTGTACGTTATAGAGAAAGGGAAAGGCTTTCTCGAATGCAATAGCTAATTGCTTTAAAAACAAAACCCCAAAGCTTTCGAAACGATATTTCATAAATTAAAAAAGTAAACAGATATTCATATTTAATATCTGTTTCAAAATCTTTAAACACGAAACATTTTTATTTTCAGATTTTTTTTTTCTGGCCACAGAACCAGCAAAAATAAGGTCACTTCTGTAGTGCGATTTATTCAAAGGAATTTTATAGGTGTGACAAAAGAAGACAAGAAATAAACAAAAACATGTTCTCGGCGTTCAAAAACATGTCCAAAAATATCAGAAAATAAGAACTGTTACTGACTCATCGGGGTTAAAAAATAATAATAATGTCTCCTGTCAAAATATTTGTGGAAACTTCAAGACTCATGATTTGTGAAGCGTCGAATTATATTTTTCTGCTTAGAGAGAGTTTCGTTTAGCTACGGGCCGGTGCTTAAAATCTTTAAACACGAAACATTTTAATTTTCAAATAATTTTTTTCTGGCCACAGAACGAACAAAAACAACGTCACTTCTGTAGTGCGATTTATTCAAAGGAATTTTATAGGTGCGACAGAAGAAGACAAGAAATATACAAAAACATGTTCTTGGCTTTCAAAAACATGTCAAAAAATATCAGAAAATAAGAACTGTTACTGACTCATCGGGGTTAAAAAATAATAATAATGTCTCCTGTCAAAATATTTGTGGAAACTTCAAGACGCATGATTTGTGAAGCGTCGAATTATATTTTTCTTCTTAGAGAGAGTTTCGTTTAGCCTCGGGCCGGGAATTGTATATAAATAAAATCTACAATCAAATATTTGTAAATAGTAAACTCTACAAAATTTGTTACATTTTCAAAATTTCCGTTATCTAAGCTATTAAATTAATTAATAAGACAAATCCTGAGGAGTCTGGAATAACGTCTGGGATGGCTCAGTTGGTAGACCATTGGCAGCTTCAGCAAAGAAAATCCTGGTTCGAATTCAGGCCCGGACATTTTTCGCCCAGGTCGGAAATTACAACTCACGTGATTTATTTACCAATTTGAATAATTGTATTATAATTAATATAATTTCTTTAGTTGTATACTTTTATTTCTACCCACAGAAAGAGCAAAAGCAACACCATTTCTGTAGTGCGATTTATTTAAAAAAAATTTAATCGGTGTGAAAAATGAAATAAAAAAATTAACAGAAAACGTGTTTCCGTCATTAAAAAACGTGTTCACACACAGCGAGAGCAAAAAATATCAAAAGTA
Source organism: Maratus michaelseni (assembly GCA_963931845.1). Taxonomy (NCBI): domain Eukaryota; kingdom Metazoa; phylum Arthropoda; class Arachnida; order Araneae; family Salticidae; genus Maratus; species Maratus michaelseni. The sequence goes on along the minus strand of OZ007594.1, from coordinate 161,278,984 downwards.
AAGAACTGTTATTGACTCATCGAGATTTAGAAAAATAATGTCTCCTGTGTCTTAAAATAGTGCTTTTTCAGTTCTTTTTTATGTAAGAAATTTGTAACCATTTTACATTTAACAAATACTGAGCTTTAATATGCATCTAGTACATCAGAGAGATTGAGATTTTAAGTACGGTTAATCTCGGGTAAAAGTACGACATTTTATGATGTGAGAAAAAATATATTAAAAAAAATTAGCATAGGCCATTTAAAACATTAAAAAAAGAAAACAGGTGTTTATAATTAATACCTGCTCCAAATTTTTGATACAGGAAATTTCTTATAAACAAATGGTTTCTTCTCTAGCCACAGTACGATCAGATTTCTGTTGCACGTTGTATTAAAAAGAATTTTAATCGATGCGATAAAGGAAGACAAAAAATAAACCGAAAACATGTTCCCTTCTTTCAAAAACGTGTCCAAACACAACAAGAGTAAAAATATCAAAAGATAAGAACTGTTATTGACTCACCGAGGTTCAGAAAAATAATGTCTCCTGTGTCTTAAAATAGTGTTTTTTAGTTTTTTTTTTTTTTTTTTTTTGAAGAAATGTGTAACCATTTTACATTAAAGAAATACTGAGCGTTAATATGCATCTAGTACATCAGAGAGATTTTAAGTATAGTTCTTCTCGGGTAAAAGTACGACATTTTATATTGTGAGAAAAAATATATTAAAAAAAATTAGCATAGGCCATCTAAAACATTAGAAAAAGAACAGATGTTTATAATTAATATCTGTTTCAAATTCTTGATACAGGGAATTTCTTATAAACAAATGTTTTCATCTCTAGCCAGAGTACGATCAAATTTCTGTTGCGCGATGTATTCAAAATAATTTTAATCGATGCGATAAAGGAAGACAAGAAATAAACCAAAAAAACATGTTTCCCTTCTTTAAAAAACGTGTCCAGACACAGCAAGACAAAAAAAAAATACATCAAAAGATAAGAACTGTTATTGACTCACCGGGGTTTAAAAAAATGTCTCCTGTGTCTTAAAATAGGGCTTTTTTAGTTCTTTTTATGTAATAAATGTGTAACTATTTTACATTTACCAAATACTGAGCGTTAATATGCATCTAATACATCAGAGAGATTTCTAAGTACGGTTTTTCTCGGGTAAAAGTACGACACTTTATGATGTGAGAAAAAATATATTAAAAAAATAGCATAGGGCATTTAAAACATTAAAAAAAGAAAACAGGTGTTTATAATTAATGTTTCAAATTTTTGATGCAGAAAATTTCTTATAAAAAAATATTTTCCTCTCTAGCCGCAGTACTATCAGATTTCTGTTGCGCGATGTATTCAAATGAATTTTAATCGATGCGATAAAGGAAGACAAAAAATAAACCGAAAGCATGTTTCGGTCTTTCAAAAACGTGTCCAAACACAAGAGAAAAAAATATCAAAAGATAAGAACTGTTATTGACTCACCGAGGTTTAGAAAAATAATGTCTCCTGTGTCTTAAAATAGTGCCTTTTTAGTTATTTTTATGTAAGAAATGTGTAACCATTTTACAATTAAGAAATACTGAGCGTTAATATGCATCTAGTACATCAGAGAGATTTTAAGTATGGTTCTTCTCGAGTAAAAGTACGACATTTTATGATGTGAAAACAAATATATTTAAAAAAAAATAGCATAGGCCATTTAAAACATTAAAAAATAAAACAGGTGTTTATAATTAATATCTCTTTCAAATTCTTGATACAGGAAATTTTTTATAAACAAATGTTTTCCTCTCTAGCCACAGTACGATCAAATTTCTGTTGCGCGATGTATTCAAAAGAATTTTAATAGATGTGATAAAGGAAGACAAGAAATAAACCGAAAACATGTTTCCGTCTTTCAAAAACGTGTCCAAACACAAGAGAAAAAAAAATCAAAAGATAAGAACCGTTATTGACTCACCGAGATTTAGAAAAATGATGTATTCTGTGTCTTAAAATCGTGTTTTTTTAGCTCTTTTTATATAAGAAATGTGTAACCATTTTACATTTAATAAATACTGAGCGTTAATATGCATCTAGTACATGAGAGAGATTTTAAGAACGGTTATTCTCGGGTAAAAGTACGACATTTTGTGATGCGAGAAAAAATATATTTAAAAAAATTAGCATAGGTCATTTAAAGCATTGAAAAAAGGAAACAGGTGTTTATAATTAATATCTGTTTAAAATTTTTGATACAGGAAATTTCTTATAAACAAATGTTTTCCTCTCTAGCCACAGTACGATCAGATTTCTGTTGGGCGATATATTCAAAAGAATTTTAATAGATGTGATAAAGGAAGACAAGAAATAAACCAAAAACATGTTTCCTCCTTTCAAAAACATGTTCAAACACAGCAAAAGAAAAAAATATCAAAAGATAAGAACTGTTATTGACTCACCGAAGTTTAGAAAAATAATATCTCCTGTGTCTTAAAATAGTGCTTTTTTAGTTATTTTTATGTAAGAAATGTGTAACGATTTTACATTTAATAAATACTGAGCATTAATATGCATCTAGTACATCAGAGACATTGTAAGTACGGTTCTTCTCGGGTAAAAGTACAACATTTTATGATGTGAGAAAAAATATATTTTAAAAAAATAGCATAGACCATCTAAAACATTAAAAAAAGAAAACAGGTGTTTATAATTAATATCTCTTTCAAATTCTTGATACAGGACATTTTTTATAAACAAATGTTTTCCTCTCTATCCACAGTACGATCAAATTTCTGTTGCGCGATGTATTCAAAAGAATTTTAATCGATGCGATAAAGGAAGACAAGAAATAAACCGAAAACATGTTTCCTTCTTTCAAAAATGTGTCCAAACACAGCAAGAGAAAAAAATATCAAAACATAAGAACTGTTATTGACTCACCGAGGTTCAGAAAAATAATGTCTCCTGTGTCTTAAAATAGTGCTTTTTAGGTTGTTTTTTTTTTGGTGTAAGAAATGTGTAACCATTTTACATTAAAGAAATACTGAGCGTTAATATGCATCTAGTACATCAGAGAGATTTTAAGTATAGTTCTTCTCGGGTAAAAGTACGACATTTTATATTGTGAGAAAAAATATATTAAAAAAAAATTAGCATAGGCCATCTAAAACATTAGAAAAAGAAGAGATGTTTATAATTAATATCTGTTTCAAATTCTTGTTACAGGAAATTTCTTATAAACAAATGTTTTCATCTCTAGCCAGAGTACGATCAAATTTCTGTTTCGCGATGTATTCAAAAGAATTTTAATCGATGCGATAAAGGAAGACAAGAAATAAACCGAAAACATGTTTCCTTCTTTCAAAAACGTGTCTAAACACAGCAAGAGAGAAAAAATATCAAAAGATAAGAACTGTTATTGACTCACCGGGGTTTAAAAAAAAATGAATGTATCCTGTCAAAAATTTTGCGAAAACTGCAAGACGCATTCTTTGTGAAGCGTCGAGTTATATTTTTCTTCTTACAGACGGTTTCGTTTAGCTATGGGCTGCGAATTGCGACAAAAAAATCTTTAATCTAGAATCAAATATTTGCAAAGTTCGCCTTTTAATCTGTGATCTAAATTCTATTTAAAATCGGAATTAAATAGGAAATATTTTTTTCACTTGTCTTCAAAAACAAAATACAAAGCAATCAGAAAATCCCGAATTAAAACATTGATTTGCTAGAAAAAATATTTTTAATAAAATACTCAGAATTCTTTTGGAAATATTTAAAATAGCCTATCTTATTTTTTAATTTATTAGAAGTTTATTTTTAAATCTTATTTTTCAATAAATAATCCTTGAAAATATTTTTCATTTCTTCATGGTCCCATATTCGAAGTATTTCTTGAATTATTCAGCTTTTTTTTTTTTTCCTTGATATGAGAAGAGCCTTTTAGGAAAGTAAGGCAATTTGTCTATCTAGAATAACAAATGGAATGAATTTAAAATTTTGCTTCAAATTTTCTTTGAATTGCAAATCAAATAATATCTTTTTTAAATTAAAGATCATGTTATTAGAAAGGGAGCACGTTTTTTTATATCATTATCTCTAAAAAAATAATTTAAACCTTTGAGGGGCGGTGGTATATATTATAAGCCACCTAATTTTAATCCGATTCAAACCAGAAATTTTTAATTAAATTTTACTTTTTTAACTTTGACGAGAAAAGTTGAAAAATTGTATTTCCTTATTGTGAACTAAATTCTTTCGTAAATACCGGTGAGAATTCAACGTTAAAGGTACACAATCGCTTGCCCCTGAAAGGGTTAAAGATCTTTGTCTGTTTCATGATATTTTATAAATATACTTATTTTAACACAATATTTTCTTTTATACTAACTTTTTATATATATTTTTATATTTATTTATCAGATATAGTATTCTAATACATTTCTACTGTATTTAGACGTAAATGTATTAAACACTACACATCAAAACTTGTTTTAACGCTTGTTTGCGCATCAATATCTTTATATTTTTACAGCATTCTTTAAGTACCGTATAATACGGCGTATCCTGTGAATAACGCGCACCTACAATTTGACACTATTTTTTTAGGTATATTCGCCGTATTACGTGAGCCCCCGTCTTTGCAAAGAAAGTTTTATGAGGAATGAACATATAATAAAGACGTGCCCAACTAGCACGTGCAAATACGTGCCCAACTAGCACGATCATAACGAAACAAAATGAGCAAATGCAAAGCGAGGATATACTCCATATGTGTGCTTAAATGTCCTCACCAGCTGGATGAATATCATTAGTTCAATATTCAGATGTTTTTGTAAATAAATCATTGAAATGAATTTTCAGACGGCAGTGAAATACGTGGATGTTAGAAGGAAAAACAAACATTTACTAAGCTAATACAAACGCCTATAGAAATATTGTGTAGAGTTGGTAGTAACAGTATGTAATGAAATAAAATAAAAAATAATTCAAAGTCATTTAAAAAATGTGTGATATATCCAATACACTAGATGTAATTGACGATTATTATGCATAGATGGATGATAGCGGCACTGATGGTGAAGATGAAACAAAAAAATATGATGTGCCAGAGGATATTATAAGCAAGGAAGAACACAAGAAACCTTTCTTTGTTCTACGATAGTCAACATTATATCTTGATTCTTTTACTCATATTTTCATCTTTGCTTATTTTTAATCTGTAATTTTTATAGCTGGTGTATAACGTGAACCTGTAAATTCTTATCCTTGTACTAAAAATGCGTATCATGCGCGGGAATATATAGTAATTACTAACATAGACATTGACGGCTTTCTCGCATTTATTAATTTGAATTCTTCACATTTCTAAATTCATTAATCATTTATTAGTGCCAATTGATGTTAAAATAAATGATATGCTATAACTTTTGCATCTTCCATATATTTAACAAATTTCCATGTGGTGTGCCCGGGTTTCGAAAATCGCCAGTAGGAGCACTACACACAGTTTCACTCTATCATTCTAAAATGTACTACACTCTATGGTCATCAAATTAACAGCTGTAGATGCCTCGGTTTAGATGTTATATCTTTTGTTATTTCTTGTATTTTCATATTTTAAGCGACTTTAAAAAAAAAAGGTTCTATTTTTATAGACTTCGAATAAAGAAGCTTCTATTTTTGGTCGTTATGTATGTATGTGTGTATATTCTCAATTTTCTCAATAACCACTCCACTGAACTGATCTGAATGTAACTTTTACTCTGCAATTCTGGTGCACAAGGGACGGTTTTAAGCTAAAAATGTTCATCTTGTCATGATTAGTTTTTTTTTCTTTATTTCACACTGAGACGTCAATTAATTTAATGTATGATTGTCAACAGCTTTTCAAACGTGTGCAATGAGGAATAGATTGCCTTTATAAATTTGAAAGAGGTGGTACATGGCAAATAAAATTTGATTAGTCGAAACGATTTTGGACAAAATATCGAACGACGAGCAACTAGAGTGCCTTTATAAGCAAGAATGTGACGACATACGAACAATAATATTTGATTGGTTGAGAGGGTTTTGAAGTAAATCATGAGCGATCCTCATCTAGAGTGCCTTTATGTATAAAATAGTGGCAACATAAGAGCAATAAAATTTGATTCGTCGAAAGTATTTTAGTCAAAATTTTGTCAAGACTACCATTATAACACAGATAATGCTTGTTAACATGTCTTCCTCGTTTAATATAACTTATTATTTAAGAAGTTATTATTATTATTATTAGAAGATTATTGCTAAGTTTTTAAATGTGGGTTGCTACAGTTTGGACAAAAACTTCTAATCTGAGCATGCGTCATATGCGTTTGCCACCACTCTTTTATTTATAAAGACACTCGAAAGGCAACAACGAAGATCAAATTGAATGTGGTTTTCACAAAAAATACTCTCTTGCACCAAACCATTCTCGCTAAAATACACTAAATTGCGCTCAATAAGTAAATAAAAAAATACGCAGTGTTAATAACATGAGTTTTTTCAGAATTTCAAGCAATTCGTTTATGAGCAATTTGTTTATGAAAAAACGGTCACCGTGTTCATATTTTTGTTTAAAAATTATTTGTTTTTCACAATAAATCAAACGTAGTTTTAATCATTCTTTTTTCCCCTTTTATTACAATAAATATGTTCAGTTGCTTGAATTAATTTAGTGATATATTTTTTTTTCTTTTATATAGCGATCATGCATCATTAAAAAGTTTTCTTAGTAATTTTATAAAAGTTCTGTATAAGACACGTACATGTTTTCTTAAATTTACCTTTAATTTAATAAGTATCAACAGAATTGCAACAAAATATTTCTAAAAGTATTTCTAAAGCTTCCACTAATTTAAAATTTCAAATCATTCAATCACTCATTTTACGGTATTTTTCGAGCATCCCAATTCACAGTTCGATGATTTTGAAATTAGAATCGTGTATAGAAATCCTTTGAAGTATTGATTTTAAACTCGAGTAAATATTTGATGCCCTATTTTGCTTTTCTTTATAATTTTTAGATCTTCAGAACGAAAGACATGGCTAAAGAAAGAAGCACAGTACAACACTAAAGAGTTGACATTCCTAAAAGCTTTTTAACAAAAAATGTCATCTATAGGGTTTATTTTAAAACAATTTATAAGTACATAAAGTTTTTAAAAGTATTTAAAGTTTACGTTATGAAGTTATAGGAATTTTGGTTGCCAGAAATAAATTTTTGTGTATCCCATTTTCTTAAAATGATAACCATCAATAAAGTTGATGATAATTTGTGATTTAATGATGATAATTTATGATTTTCATCAATAAAAAATATAAATAACGTTTTTCTAAATTTACGAAGGTTCTCATAGAAAATTATTGATTTTAATCAATGATTTTAAAAAAAATAAATCTGTTGCTTAAAACCACGATTTAATCAATGATTTAAAATGATGATGATTAATTATTTATTTCATAAAATGATAATTATTAATTGTGTTTTTCTACATTTACGACGATACACATTTACATTTTATTATGGTTAGAACTATTAAGTTTCGATCAATTATTTCTGTCAAATAAATTATTAATTTTCGAACACATGATGTAACGAAAATATCGTAATCATGACTTGTATGTGTGTGACTGTGTATGTGAACCCGATAACTTCCAAAGGGTAGTTCCTATTGAGCTCCCATTTGATAAGTATTCTATAGATCACTGTCGAGTATCGTACAGATTTTAGAAAAAATCGGCCGATGGATAAGGTATAAAATCCATTTTAAAACCATTTTTGACCGATTCTAGTGGAAAAATCACAAAGGAACTGTGACAGAATATAAGTGGTAATAAATATTGCTACAATATAATCAAACATTAGTGGCGTTGAGGTAATGTCTGCATTTTCACAAATGGAGGTCCAGCGGTCGAATCCAGCTGATTCCATTGTGTCAAATATTTATAACCCCCCCCCCCCCTCTCTTTTCATACACTCTCGACATGTATACGTTCGGAAAATCGAGCAGATAGAGTGCAATCACTCCAGATTTTTTAAATTTCAAATAGAGTGAATTAAGCACAGTAAATATAAATTTGCCCTCCAACAAAGAAGCTTGAAGTGGACGTTTTCGGTTTCGATATCAGCATGGTCTGAGCAAATTATCAGGTTGAATAAAAAGCTTTCCGCCAAAAAATGTTTTATTGTAAAATGATAAATATATACGAAATCATCAAAGCTAATGAGGATTGTAATCTCCTTTTAAATCAACAATCGCTTACCGACGTTTTGGCAACATTTCAATCCCTTCTGTGAAAAATTGTGGCGTGCGCGAGTCCAGAAAGAGATCGACCTCATTTATGACTTCTTCATTTGAATGGAAGATTGTGCCATCAAGAAGTAGCTGCAGATGTGAAAAGAGATAGAACTCTGAAGGGGCCATGTTGGGGCTTTATGGTGGATGTTGCATCAAATCCCACTCCAGCTTTTAGAGCGTCCAGACGGTTATCGTACTAACGTGTGGCCGGTCGTTATCTTGATGAACGAGAACCACCTTCCCTCTGAACTCGTTTCTTTGTTTTTCGCGAATGATATCGCAAACTTTGATTAGCATGTTGTGGTGTATTGCACTGTTGATTGTCCGCTTTTCAGGTACTCTTTGTACAGAATTCCATGACAATCCCACTAGATGCAGAGGAGTTCCTTCTTGTTAGTTAAGGCACGTCTTACAACCGAGCCAGCTGATTCCCCAGGTTCTGACCACCTTGCTTTATGGCTTGTATTGTTGTCGTACACCAATTTTGCATCACAGGTCACAATTCTGTCCAGAATGTTCTCTTTCCTTTGATCTCTGAGCAGAGCCAAACAACAGTTTTTTCTCCTGCGCTTGGTCTTCAGCAGTCAATTCTTGAGGCACCAAGCGGTTGAACTTAAAGGTTAGGTTTATACGTTTTAGAGCGTGAACTATTGTTTTTTGGCAAACGTTAAGCTCTAACGCAATAGTTTGTGTTGAAACATTTCTGTCTTGATCAATGATTTGTTTTAATTGCTCACAATCAACTTCAATAGGGCGGCCTGAACGTGGTTCATCTTCACTGCCAAAATTTACAGATTTTAACTTTCGAAACCAAACTTTGACTGTATCATAAGAATCAGTATTGATTCCTAAACTTCCCCACATCTTTCTATGGCATTCAGTCGCACTGAATTTTTTACGGAATTCATTGTAAATAATCGTTCTGATCTGCTGACTTGATAGCTGTATTTTAAACACTTTTTTGAAGCACAAGTTAATAAATTTTTAACAAACAAATTACACCGTTATATAGGCCCTGTCCTCTGCTTTCGAATGCAAAAATTGGTTGGCTGAAAAGTTAACAACCGCACGAATGACAGCAGTTTGCGCGAAGGTATCTCCCCTTGGCGGAAAACTTTTTACTCAACGTAATATGTTGGAAAATTAATGGAGATATTTTTTTTTCCTCAAGAGATAATTTTTCTCCTTAAAAGTCTTGTCTAAGGATATTCCTACGAGAATATGGTGGCACTTAATAAAATCCAATTCCAACCAATTCTTATTTGAATCATTAATCTATATTTAATTATTTCAATAAATTATTGAACAGACATCAACTGAATAAGCATTTTTGTTATTATCTTTAAAAATGTACTATTTTTTTAATGTCGTTCATTAAAAGATATTCCATTTGAACTCATTATTAAGAGAAGCATTTATCTAGTAAATTCAAAACACAAGTGTGTTTGTAGTATATAAGATAAGAATTACAATAGCCGCTATTCAAAACCGTTTACGTAATTTATGTTTGGTATCAGTAATAAAATGTACCTCATTTTTGTTCTGTATCGAACATTACTTTCTTTAACAACTTTAACTGTTTTTAGCTGTTATTTTATGACAATTGGCAACAAATATTTACAGCTCATTGACACTAATAAAAATTCGTTTTAAATCAAAATGTGCAGCAATATTGAAATTACTAAACAGTATCACCAAGCTGTAACCACTCGCGAGAGAAAAACGTACAACGAACGTCGATATGTTTTGATGAATTTACCTCACTATTTTTTAACAGTTATCTCGTCTTATTTAATGACAGAAATTCTATTAAGAAATAACTATTAAGAAATAGTCGTACGATACGTGGAAGATATGCATCGAATTCACAAAGATACTTTCAAACACGAGTGGTTACAATAGTTTATACTGTAAAAACAAAATCCGTATATATACGTATGATTTTATTGGAAATTTCCCTGGAAAAAAATGGGAAATTTTCTTTTTATCGTTACTCGTTGAATGTTAACGGAAATGTTCCTTCCAAGACAGACAAACGCAAATCTTCCTTTTCAGTTGAGAGAAAACGGAAAAATTCCATATAAATTTTCCTAATTGATGTTTTGGAGTATAACCACGTCAATGTACATGATCAGTTGATCTACGGGACAGAGCATTCATCCTTTAATGGCAAGTTCCTAGGTTATAATCCGTAGGAATGCAAGACGATTAGAAACGAGTGTGATAATAATGCAAATGTCTGTTCCGTGTAAATAGACATCAGTATGAATAATTATTATACAGAATTTTTTTTCGATACTGCACCATTGCTCACATTCATTTAAAAAAACAGAAATTTTCCGTCTTGAAAAACGAAAAATTTCCATCTTGAAAACGTAAAATTGACGGAAATAAAACTTTTGTAAAAAACTGGAGAATAGACAACAACTTTGCTGCCCGTATATATTCCGTTTTTTCACGGATTTATTTATTTATTTATTTATTTATTTGTTAAGTGTACCTGATACTGCAAAAGATAATTCAAATTTTAAGTCGCATTGTCGCCTTTCGCGGTTAGCAATTCGTTTTTATTAAATATCTATTTTTATTCGCGCCTCTATGTATTTCCAAATTCTTTTTCATTATTTGAAGATACAAAATAATAGAACTTTTGTGTTTAATGCTCAAAAAATTATGACTGTATCAAACATTTCATGGGATTCCATAAAAGAAGTGACTGGAAAAGATAATCTGGATTTTATAGGCTTGGGTATTTCTGAATTTTCTTTCATTACACGTTATAATTTAGTTTATTTACGATCATTTCATTTTTCCTTTAATTTATGATCTTGACTAAGAAATATGTATGTCTTGATAATACATCTTGAATAAGAAATTTCGTGGGTTTCTTTTTCTTTTTTTTTAAAATTTTTTATTGCCTTTTTCATCTTTAATGTACATATTTTTATTTTATCATTCTAATACTAATTCTATTTTTAGGCTGTTTTCAGAAAAAAATAATTTATTTTGTTTTAAATACTTGTAATATTTAAAACGCTGAATGCTTCCTTACACTATTAAATAAAGACTGTATTAAATCTATCAAAAACTTAACATAACTATAATATTTTCTTTATGACACTGAAAAAAAAAATATTCCTAAAAAATATAATATAATCACAAACTAAAATATACAATATCCTCTTTCTAGTTACCCACGTTTCCGAAAAGCGTTTTTTACCTTTAGAAACCGCAAAAAGCAAAATATTTTCAAGATTTAAAGAAGCATTTATAAAAACAAAGTATATTTTGCTGCTACTGATTTTCAGAAACTTTTCCGAGTAGTTTGTATAGTGTATTTATCAGTTTTCTCAAGCCAGACTATCGATTTTTAAGATACTATCAATTCTTAATTAATCATTTTCAGCTGCTTAACTGAATTTATACAGGCAAGAGTAAGAAAATAACATTAACGTTGATGTTAATGTTAATCCTATCCATTTATTATGTTTGTTTGTAAAACATGTTTATTGAACATGAAACTGTTTAAGTGAGTATTGATAGCATCATAAAAAACGATATTCCGGTTTGAGAAGACGGATTAATAAACTATAAAAATTACTCGAAAACGTTTCCGAAAATCGCAAACGCTTTAAGTGGCAGCAAAAGATACTTTATTTTTATGAATGCTTATTGAATATCGGAAATATATTGGTTTATGAATTTTTTAAAGATAAAGAACGCTTTTTGGAATCATGTGTAATTCGGAAGAAAATATTGTACATTTTCGTTCGTGATTATGTTATATTTTAATAAATTAAGAAACATGTGTCTTTCTTTTACACTGCAGATTATTTTTAATTTCACATTAATATAACTCTTTATATATAAAAGGACAATACATTTTTTTTTACAACAAATACCACATAACAATCGAAGTTTTATTGAATATTTTATTTTAGATCGTTAAAAGTATTATTTAAATATACAATTTTAAAGTAATTTTTTTATTTAAATTAAAAATATTTTTATTTAAATTAAATTTTTAGAGGCATCATTGTTGATTAATAATGCAAATATGGCTAATTGCTAAAACAATATTATAAAAGACAAATTAATTATACATATGCAGTTAAAATCTAAAAGAAAATTTTAAAATGTTTTTGAAAATGAAGACATACTTTTTAGTGCAATTCAATAACAATTTTACTTTATAATTTTATTCAAATCAAAATATATTTGCATTACTAAAATGGTTTATTTTCCCATTTAACTCTTGAAACATTCTAAAATTTGCTTTTAAAATTAAAAAAGAACATCTGTTAAAATAAAATGAATGAATGCATTTTATTTAATTTATATTACTTTTAAAGTGGTAAATTTAAAATATTTCGATTTTACTTGTAGCATTTTCATTCATGAATCAATTATCATTCATGGATGCGGCAGATATTCGAATTTGCATTAATTAAAACAACTTTCTTAATTTATTTTAAGTAAAATTGTTTACCTAAAATTTATTAAATGCTTTTATGCAAATATATATTTTATGTGATTCTATTTTAAGAATACTGAACTTTTTAAGTCCGTTATGTATGAACTAAGATGTATTTTTAAAAATTATATCGATAAATCTTTTATGGAAAACGCAAAAATGTGGAAATGCATTTTGATGTTTTCAAAGTGTTCAAAGTTTAGTGAAGGCGGTTCTCAAATCCAAATTGGTTATTTTCGGACACACTGTTTAATTCAATTTTATTCGCAAACGAATGAAATTAGCAGGTGTTCTTATTCGGAAACTATGCAATGCTGTGTTTTCCATTTTTCGGAAAAGACAGAAGATTATTCAGAAAATGTTGTCAAACGGGCAGGAGGGGTAAAAACTGTTGTTACGAGACAACAATCGCATATAATTCAAGATGTATTTAATTTAACGAAAAATGAAAAGCACTGTTCGATTATAAATAATTTAAATACTCATGACTGTAAGTGTCATACCTTTACTTTCAAAAATGAGTCAGAAAATGCATCGAAAAATTTTGCGTTGTTGAGCGTTGAGAAATATTTTTTCGAGAACTGCCTTAAAAGTAAGTATGCCAATAAAATTATTTTACATAATGGCGTTTATATTTTAAATAATTTGCTTGTAATGATATGCAACTTATAAAAACTAAGCACGCGTTATTTTTATTTATTTTCTGAAATATAATATGTAGATCGGCCGCTATGTCAAGTGATTAAGACGTTAGTAACTAAAAAGAATTCTTATGCCGTGTTTGCTACATTAATATTATTTTGGAATCCATATTATGCTGATGGCTTCGGCCTAATTACCTCTGATGTAAATAAAAAAAAAGAAAACTAAGACTGAGTGAAAATACTTCGGTCAATAAAGTAGACAGCTGACAAAAAAGCAAGAGATCAACAACATTACTAAAATAGGATTGGGACAACAAAGAACATGAGATAATCAGAAAGAGATCGAATTCAAATATAAATATTTATGTGTTCTTGTTTATGTTGTTAAGGTTTATCTGGATTGTTTTCCGAGTCAGACAACATATCATAAGCTATTTGAAAAGTGAATCATTAATTTACTTGTGTGGAGAAGCAAGACTGTTGATGCATTCATACACGGCGAATAATGCCCTCATTGAATGAAATAGAAAATGAAATCTGTGAATCGCCTTTCTGTAGTTGTGTGATGAATCTAATATTTCTTACCCTTGAATGGCAGAAGAGTTAATAAAAATGTATGAAAACGCATGCGAAATTATATCAGTTTATTTAAATTTGTGTACGTAAATATCTTTTTGCTTCTAGAAATAAGTAATTGCAATAATAAAGAAGTAAATAAAAATATGTTACAATCAATAGTAATATGTTATTGATTTTGGAATATCGTCAAATATATTGGATGTTTTGCTGAGTAAATTGATAAAATAAATTCTATTATTGTATTTCATCTTTAAACAGCTTTCATTAAATTAACTTAATGTTTTTAAATTTAATTGTATGGTGTGAACAATGTAATAATATGTTATTGATTTATGAATATCGTCAAATATATTGTATTTTATGCTGAATAAATTGGTAAATTAAATTCTATTATTGTATTTCATTTTTAAACAGCTTTCATTAAATTCCCTTAATGTTTTAAAATTTAATGGTATAGTGTGAGCAATGTAATAATATGAATGGTGTAGATGCAAAAGTCACATTATCCACTTTTTTAAGGTATTGAGTTATTCATATCACCGTGTTAATCTTTTTAAGGCGAATTGGACTGTGATAGTGATTTTGACCATAAAAACATATTAAGGTTGAAAAAAAGGCTGAAAATCTCGTTTTGATGCATAACTCGCTTTATCCAACAACTTTTTTGCTGCAAAACTCACACTCTCCAATTCAACCAATCAGGCAGGTACAGAAATAAGAAGTAGTGTAAAATGTTGCACTTGTTTAATGACAGTGAAGAAGTTGAACCATGTCTGATAGTAAAATTTTTGCACAAATTATTTTTAATAAATGTTTTTCGATTTTTGTTGTTTATTACCTTCCAAAATAACATAATGAAAACCAATGTTCAGAATTTTTTTTTTCTTTTTGTTTCTTGTTTTAAATTCATAACTATTTTGGTTTAAAACTAACATTACCCATAAAAGTTTGCTGCAAAACTCACATTTTCCATATTTAACTTTAAATTCTAGCTTTACCACAATTATTACAGGTTTAGGACTATGTGCAACTAGTTGTTATGCCAACAAATATATCACACAAAAGAAATTGTGCCAATATATCATGTTTATTAATAATAATCAGTGTTTTTCGTTTTTCTAAAAACTAGGTTTTGTGGAAGGCTGTGAATTTTGCATCTACACCCTTCATATGTTATTGATTTATGAATATCGTCAAATATATTGTATTTTATGCTGAGTAAATTGGTAAATTAAATTATATTATTGTATTTCATTTTAAACAGCTTTCATTCATTTCCTTAATGTTCTTTAAATTTAATTGCATGGTGTGAGCAAATATATCTACGAATTATTCATAATGTCTAATGTAAATGAATAATATAATCTATCTGAATCAATGTACAACAAAATTTTAAGAAACCTGCTTCTTCGGTGAACTTCTAATGCTAAAAACAAGCGTTCATGTTACTAAAAAATCATTTCACGTGTCTGAATAAATAAATCCGTGAAGAAAAGTACTTAATTTTTATATTTTAATTTATGTAATTTGTCCTGAAAGATACCTTAATCCAGATCCCTTAGATGTCAAAATGTTTATTTTAAATAAATTGATGTCTGTCTTTTTAATTTAATTTATAAAAATAAGCTCCAATTTAAACAAATGGCATTAGTTTACACTAGCGCTTTTTTCTCTTGAACTTAACTGACACGTTATTAAGTAATTAGAGAATTTTCAAAATGCTTATACTTTTAAAAGAGATTAAGCATAGAGTAATTTAAAAATCATTTTTAAATATCTTAAGTTAAGGTTGTCGATACCGAAATAATTAAGAAAATAATTATTTCATAGGAACATCCACCATAAATGTCTACTGTAATAACAAAGATAAAAATATTCCGTACATTTAATAGTAGACACTGCAATAAAATATAATTATTTATCCATGGCTCTATTTAATAAAAAAAAAACCTGTTTTTTTTATTTTTTTTTTCTAAGTTGTTATGAAAAAGCTTCTCTTTAAATAAACAAAATTAGTTAATATTAATTGTTTTCCAAAAAAGAGCTGACACTTTATTCAATTAATTTCAAAAAGTTTGTGTCTTTAAAGAGATTAAACGCGTGGTAGGTCAGATATCTATTTTTAACTTATTTTTATGGGTATCGAAATAACAATGGAAAACAAACTCACAGAAACATCGGCAGTACCAGTTTAGTTTAATAAAAATAAAAAGTTAAACATTTTCCCCAAATATAACAGAAAGAACTAATAATAAATTGTAAAATGTGTTCTAATTGTGCTCTTTGTGAATAGAAAAACAGATTTAAAATGAATTGACTTTTATCTGTTGTAGTTAAATTTTTCTTTCTTTTTAAAGTCACCCTTTAAATTTTAAATTAACAAAATCAGTCGACAGTAAAAGTTTTCTTAAATAAAGCTGACACTTTATTCGGTTAATTTCAGATTTTTGAAAGTCTTGCACTTTTTAAAGAGATATTAAATATTCTGTTATAAATATTAGATATCATTTTTCAATATCTTAAGTTAAACTTATAGATATCGAAATAATAATGAAAAAGAATTAATTCACAAACGCATCAACGCAAAAGTTTATTTTGATAACAAAGAAAAAAATTCTTAAGGAAGCACTAAAGTTATTTAACACTTAAATGTGATTATCTTTACTAAGTTGTTTTTCCATTTAAAGTTATATTATAAAATCCTGTCTTTTAACAAAAAACACCTAGTTTACAACAAATCGTTTCCCTAAATAAAATTGACACTTTCATTCAATTAATTTTCAAAGTATTTTTATTTTAAAAGATATATTAAAACAAAAAGTACTTTAGATATCACTTTTCCATATCTCAAGTTTAAAGTTATCGATATCGAATTGATGAAGAAAAAGAATTATTTCGCAGAAACATCAACGGTAAAAGTTTATTTTGATAACAAAGAGAAAAATATTTCGTACATATAACAGGAAATAGTACGATAAAATATAAAAAGCATCTATGCTTTCATCCTTATTTGAATAAATTCATGCTCTCACAAACGGATATTTTTATTGAAGCTGTACCGTTATCAAAGAAACTCTCCTTTTTCTTTTTCTTCATTTTAAAGTTCTCTAAAAGAAGTCACATTTAAATAAAACTTCGAATGCCACTTACTATGAAGATTAAAAGACCTGGCAATCCAAATATTTGACACCAGATTAAAAATTTCCCTTCAATGATCCTTAGATTGGAAATGAAATGAAATCGGCGTCGAGAAAGAAATTTATAACATCTCTCAATACATAAGAAGTCATGCAAAGACTTTGTAAAACCTTTGACATGGATAAAATATTTTTTTTTCTGCATTGGCGAGTCAATACAAGAAGGCTTATCTTTCGGTGAATTAAAGTTTATACACGTTACAAATGACACTGGAGATAATAACGAATTTTACCTTTGCGACATGATGCATTTAAAAAAGAGCGTTAAAATTGCGTGTCAGTTTATTTGAAAACTCTTTTACCCCTGCTAATAAAGGAAGATAAAATATTGAAAATGCATGAACATGCTAGATTTACTTTTATTTGATATTTTTAATATTGTTAGTAACGTATTTTAAGAATCTCAGTGGTATGTGTAATTAAATCGATCAATAAATATTACTTGGTATAAAAAAATATGCTTTCACGACGTTTTCAATAATAACGAATTTTACCTTTGCGACAAGATGCATTTAAAAAAGAGCGTCAAAATTGCATGTCAATTTATTTGAAAACTATTTTACCCCTGCTAATAAAGGAAGATAAAATATTGAAAGTGCATGAATATGCTAGATTTACCTTTATTTGAGATTTTTAATACTGTTAGTAAAGCATTTTATGAATGTCAGTGGTATGTGTAATTAAATCGATCAATAAATATTGGTATAAAAAATATGCTTTCACGATGTTCCCAATTTTGTTATTTTTTCCGTTCAAAAGTACAAATGTTTCTTATACATTCTCAAACTAATAAGTTTGAGAATGTATGTTTAATTAATAATAACAATTATAATTATTAATAATTATTATTAATAATTAATAATAATTATTACAATATAATTATAATAATTATTACAATATAATTATAATAATTCTACCCTATATATATAAAATCCTAATTAAACGAATTTGTGAAACGATTTTATGAAACGAATTTATGAAACGATTTTATGAAACGACTGATTAAACGACTGATTATGTTTCAAGGCTATTTTTAATAAAATATTAAACGCTTGATGGTGAAATTAATACCAATTGTTCATAAAAATCCGCGGATGTCAAAACTGGTAATATAATTTTGAAATTGGAATTAGTTTTCGAGATATTAATTTTTTTCTAATTTTAATGACATTTCTGTAATGATGGCAACTAATTACTCAGTTTTTTTGTGACAAAAAAGGGAAAAAAATTGAAAAGGATCCCGATAGGGATTATTGATTTCTTTTTATTCGTCATTTTCAAATTGAAATTGAATTTATCTTTTATTTCAATCGATAATGAAGACAAGATTGTGATTAAATTATGTTTTTCAGGAAAATTTGAAAAAAAAAATCACATTTCTATCGTCAGGATTCAATCGTCTGTCAGCATTTAATTTAATTTATAAACTGAAAATATTTTGAATAAATTCGTCCAAATGACGTCATTTAGGTAAACGCAAAAGAAAGGGAGGAAAAGGAATTAATAGTAATGAATAAAATATCCTGCTTGGTTTTCTATCCTGCTTGGTTTTTTCCGCCAAGCTTTTTAAAAAAGCGTCAAGACCTCTATAATAGAAAAGCACCAAAAGTTCATTGGGTTTATTTTCATAAGTTTTGGCAACAAATCTATGTATATTAACGAATCTATCCCTTTTTGAAGCTCGAATTACGCCAAACCTAAAAGCAAAGGATCCTATAATGGAAAAGTACCCGATTTTCTTATGGACAATATTCAAGTGACAGAACATGGTGTAAAATTACCGCGGATAGCAAATTTGTTTAAATATCTCATCAATTGATGCCGAATAAATGCAGGCATGCATGCACAAAATATTTAATTAATTTTGTATGATAAATAATTATTAGAAAATTCGTATATACATATTAATTAAAAAAAATAATTTACATATTTAAAATAGCATGAAAATATGCATGATGGTACACTAAAATAGAGAGAAAATTAAAACCTGTTACTGAAAATGTCTATGACATAGTACTTTTCAATACCGTGGTTCTTAATATTATTCATAAGCAGATGGAATTTTTCTCATCCTTAAACGCAAAGGAAGAATAGAATAGAGATTGTTGTTATAAAAGTCCGAGAGGTAGTCACAATTTAAACCTAACCATTTTATACAAGCTGGTTTTCAAGTAGTAATTGATTTTACTTATCAATCCCGAAAACAGTCGTCAGTTGTCGCAACAGCTGTGTATGAGGCCATGATAATCGAAAAATGTCCCATTAAAATGTTAAAAGCATGGCAACCCAATTACAGATTTACCAATATTTTTAAAATAAAGCACGCTGTCATGTTTTTAGAGGCCTCGAAGTCTGAGCGGGGGTTGGCGAGCGTAGCTCGCAGGGGGTAGGCCCCCTAGTATTATATAATAATAATTAGTAATAATTAAAAATAATTATTAATATTATTAATATTATCATACAGAGCGTTTTGATAAATTTAAATGTGATAAGGATCATTTAGATTACGATCTCACATGGCTAAGCAATTCAAAATGCATGGTATTTTTAAAGTCTTTTTCGACCATGTTAATACAATGTTATCACAATAGTTACTAAAGACAAGCGATAATTGGTTGACCTTGCGCATCGAAAGATTTTACATAACCAGTCAGAGTGACACTTTCAATTTAGTGTCAAAGCGATAACCAATGTTGATCTCAATAATTCTGAAGTGCCACCCTTAATTTTTTGTTTTGAGGGATTTTCGTAAACGACTGTAATGATAAATATCCTCTATTTTAGTTATTTCCAAACTTTTATGTCTCATGTACCCATTGTTTTGCGTACCCTTGTTTTTTAACTTCTAAGAACCACGAACAGAAAAATGTAAATAATGAAAACAATAAGTGGATACAAATAAACATTAATCCTATTTCGTATTTAATGTAAGACTTTTACTGTTAACAAATTTTCTTTAAAGTGATAGGATACTTTTTCACCCTTTCATATTTCTTGCATTTTTGGTGTTGTTCTGCTAGAGTCATAAGTCATAATCAACATTTAATAGGATTTTGAATTACGACTGGAATGATAAATATCCTCTCTATTGCAGCGATTCCCAAACTTTTATGCATCATGTACCCCTTGAAAAAATGTTTTGCGTTCCCCTATTTTTTAACCCTTAAGAAACAGGAGCAGAAAAATGGAAATAATGCAAACAATGAGTGGATACAAATAAATATAACTCGTATTTCGTCTTTAATGCAAGCTTTGCCGTAAAAAAAAAAAATGTTCTTTAATGCAGCGGGTGTGCTTTTTCACCCTTTGATATGTTTTGCATTTTTTGTGTTAGTTTTGTAAAGTAGTGTCATAGGTCATAATCGACATTTAATATGTTTTCGAATTATGGCTGTAATTACAAATATCTTCTATTGCAATGATTCCCAAACTCTTAGGCATCATGTATCATTTGAAGAAATGCTTTGCGTACCCCTATTTCTTAACTTCTAGTAATCAAGATCAGAAAAATAGAAATAATGAGAAAAACGAGTGGTTACAAATAAAAATAACTTTTATTTCGTCTTTAATGTCAGCTTTCCTATATTAACACCCTTGCATATTTCTTGCTCTTTTTTTTTTTTTTTTTTTTTTTTTTGTTAGAGTACTAAATTAGAGTCTTAAGTCATATTCAACATTTAATATGTTTTTGAATTTTATTTTTAAAACAGTCTATGAAATGAAAAACATTTTTTACTGACTCATTTATCTGCTCCACGTTGTATACTATCTTTGAACACACTCGCTGCGTAACCCCTAGAAACTTTTCGCGAACCCTTTGGGTGTACGCGTACCCCACTTCGGTAAACCCTGCTCTATTGTATTTTATAAAATATCATGTCTCGAGGCCTTCAGATAAATTATACCATAGTATAAACGCATGTGTAATCTTCTTATGGAGCTTACTCTCATACTCTGAGTTATACAGGCGCCAGCGAACGATCTTCTTAAATGAGAAAGCCTTGTCTTCACAGTAAACTCTGTGTGAATGAATCGGCGATATTATAGTCAGTCGAAATCTCTAAATTTATCAAGCTGCGATTGAGATCGCAGAGGTGGTTTTTAAAAATATTACGTCATATGTCAATGCAATTATGATATATGATGGCCCTTTAGTTGCTATTTAAGGTAAGGGGTTTTCTCTGAGATATTGGGTGAATAGCATAGCAGTATAGCCTCACATTCTAAAGTAACAATATGAACTGCTGTATTGGCAATTGGCAAGGGATTAGAAATTTTACTATTCGATAAAGAATGTACTTTAGTTTATGGAATCTAAGCAGAGACTTGTGATTAGAGTTGCAAAGGCTAGAAAAAAACCCAGTTTAAACCTGGGAATAAACCGGGTTTTTTGAGAATAAACTTGTTTTTTTTTTTTTTTTTTGGAAATAAACCAGGTCTTTTGGAAATAAACCTGGGAATAAACCGGTTCTATTGGAAATAAACAGGTTTTTTGCAACTCTACTTATGATTCAAAATGTTTATAGTTTAAGTTCTTTAAGATGTAAGAAGTGATTTTATTCTTTACTAGTCATTTTGAAGAATTTGAATGTATAAATTTAAAACTTGTTTAATGACTAATTTTCTTCAGTTAATTAATTTGAGCATGTTGAAATTTCTTTAAGATGAACTTTCCCATCTTCAACAGAGATTCTTAGTTGAATTCAATAAAGTTTGTTATTTTGTTATTGTTCAGATTTGAGTCTGGAGTAAGTCAAATATCATGGGTCACCACGAAGAAGTTGCTACATTCTTACTTATAAAACTACTAGCTACGCGACTTGAAAGATATTTTCCAAAATAGGGAGAGAACAATATGTACTCATAAGAATTAAAAATAATAAGGAACTGAATTCTGGGAATCCCTCATGAATTTACCTCATGATAATCAGAGAAAAACATTGGGGTAGCGTAAATATTAAGAAATAAATTATTTTATTTATTTGGAAAATAATTTACTCAGATGCATTAAATAACTCAGAAATGAAGAAAATTCAAAACTTATTTAAACAGCATACGAATGAATAATTTCATCCATACGAAAATTGAATTAAATTCTTGATTATCAGAATTCATGCTTAATTTTAATTTTTGAAGTGTATTTAACGTAATTAAGATTAAATAAAATTAAGAGACTTTTGAATGAATGAAACACTTCCTGCAATCAGATGTATCTGACAAGAGAGAAAACCTCTTTGATGTCAACTTCACTTAATTACTTTTTAATGATAGTTACTGTCTAAATGAAATATAGTCACGTATCTCTTTGAGATGAAGTGTTAATTTAACCGAGTATTTTGGTATGTTTGTACAAATGACAATAAGTCAATAAATTTCTAGTTTTATTTGCTGCAACTGTCATTCCATATGTAACTCGAAATTGATGTAAGTGAAGTGAAAGCAAATTAACGTGCGAAGAAGCACAGATCCATTTTACGCAACCGTTGTGAGACTGTATAATGGGAAGAAATGAACTAACGAATATTTTTCTTCTAAATGATAACGTACTTCTAAAAGAAAATAATAAATTTCAGCAGCTTCATTTGTTTAGTTTTTTTACAGCGTAAATAAACTGTACAGTTATAAGAAAACACGTAAATATTGCACAATTTCAATTGCTTAACTAACTGAAATGTACATGAACAGTTAAAAAATAACTAAATTAATTGAGGATTAAAATTCTAAAATATACATATATATATATATATATGTATATGTAAAATGGACTGTCATGGGATATTAGTATAAAAGAATATATATATATATATATATATATAAGACTATTTTATAAGCATTCAATGTTTATCTTGAAAAATCTCACCTAATTTCCTCACTGCGATTTTTTTTTTCGAATTTCCGTTACAGTAAGTTAATTATCATGGGTGTCGAGCACGATTATAGAAAATTCAAGGATGTTTTATGGACTGTAGAAAGGGCGAGATACTGAATGTTTAAAAAAAGTAATTTTCGCTCTGTTTCTTTTTAAGATAAGGCAACAGGAAAGAAAATAATAAATATTTAAACTATACTATTAGGATTTCTAAATTGATTTCTCAACGTATAATCATAATTTAACTAATATGAAACTATTAACTGATTAAAGAATATTATATAGTATATACATATACACTCTTTATTATTTATTTATTTTTCTAATTTTTTAATATTTAAAATAGTTTGGTATTGCAGTTTCACAGCCATTTGGCTTATTCTGGCGAACGTGATTTGGCCTAAAAAATAAATTCATTGTTGCTGCAATTAGTATTCAATTATAACCCCAAATAATATTTGGCGATTTATCACGTATCGCGGGCTAATGGATAAAATGCCTTAAAATTAAGTTATTAATTTATAACTAGGTTCTAAAAATATTAAAACGTTGTATTGCCATCAAAACACACCTGTGTACATAAATTTTATTCTTCTAGCATATCAGGAAGTAAGTGAAAAATCAATTACAAAATTCCACCTTTTACATACAAGAACCAAGTTGAGTTAAATAAAAGAAATTAACCCCATCCCCTCGCCCCTTCTTACTAATGCTGTCGTAAATCATCGTATAAAAATAATACTGGTACCAAATAATTAGGAATGACGATTGCTATTTAATGGTATTCATGAATTAAAGTTCGGGAGCGTCAATATCATAAAATTTAAACTACCTTTGCTGACAACAGCCTATTTTAACATTTTTTTTAACATTCAAATTTTAAATGTTTCAAAACAAAGTAAACGTTATTTCCAATTGAATGGTACCAGTTTAATTTTCCTGCTATCTTTGTGGCGGAATTAATGTATGGTGCATACAATTTTATTCTCATTACAGTGTATACGTGTAAATATACATTTACAGGTTTGCCACTGATGAATATTTTTGTATTTTGCAGTATCACTATTTTCAAACAATTATCTTCATTGTAAATTACAACTTGAAATAAACTAAAAATATTATTGTTTGGAAATAGTCACCTGTTGCTACCCTATATTTATTTATAAGTTATAACGCATGATACAGTAAAACCTGTGAAAATGAAACCTGTCAATAACGGAAACATGCTTTAAACGAAAACAAAATCAGAATACAGACGGAAAAATACCACACATTATACATGCTAAGATGGAAACGTGACTTAAGTGAAATTTTCTTACTTTCTCTCATAATTCCGTCCTTGCAGATATTATTGTTTATTAAAAAGAAACAGAATCCCATAATAAGAACATCAGATGTGTAGAAAATCTGTAATTTGCCTGTTTTACATATATCTATCTGCTTATTTATCAATTTATCTGTAGATATATCGACAGATAGGCAGACAGAGACGATAAAGAGAAAGCGATGAATGGGTTGAAAGATACATACAATTATGAATATGTAGATACAACAAGAAATCACGTTGTTCTGAGTTACAAACTTCTAGAAGCTATTCTTTTCATGGAAAAGAAAAGAATGGGAATCTCTATTGTTACTTCGTATGCACGGAAAAGAAATTTTAAACTTTCTGTTTACGCGAGTAAGTGCTTAAATGAGCTACTTGCATATAGAGACCTATATGATTATCAAACGATTGCTGATTAAGCACGATCCAGGAGCATAGTGCCCATAGCAGTATAAAGACATGTAATTAACTGTATTTTATAGCAAATGGCTTTCAATACAGCAGTACTTTCGTATGGTTTCATGAAAAGCGATGAATCATGTCATCGATTCAACCAGATTGTGATAGCTTAGTCAAGTGTTTTCTTTCTTAAAACCTTATAAATTTTCTTAGCCATTTTTATCGAAAATTACGGATGCTCTTTAGTTCAGATATACTAGTTCTTTTGATAATTTTTATATATTGTTCACAGAAAGCTATTTCAACTTTGTACGTCTTTTATTGAGCACCGTATACGCTTACCATTGGTGTTTATATGCATTTGTCTGAACTTGAAACAGCTGTATGTAAATAATATTTATGTGACAGCATGCGATTTTCTTTATAGTAGATATACTCTTATTTCTTTCAATTATATTTTTAATTTTTTAAATGGATAATTAACTCAATAATATTGTTACATTTTAGGATTATTTCCTATTTTTAAGGACATTTAAATGGGAATTTGACTACCAAATAAGAAAAAAAATCGCTATTTAAAAAAACATTAATAAGCTATATAAAACGTATATTTTCTAATATTATACGTTATATGCTTACAGAAAAACCATCCTTTAAAAAAAT
This sequence comes from Maratus michaelseni, assembly GCA_963931845.1. Taxonomy (NCBI): domain Eukaryota; kingdom Metazoa; phylum Arthropoda; class Arachnida; order Araneae; family Salticidae; genus Maratus; species Maratus michaelseni. The sequence continues at coordinate 161,253,538 of OZ007594.1, read as the reverse complement.
ATAAAATATTTATTTACAGGGAGATTCTAAAATATTTAAAGCAAATTTTCAAGCAAATTAATATTTTAGAGACAATTTTTCAAAAGGTTTTGTTTGCTTACGCATTACATAAAATGCTATCAATAAAAAAATTGAATTATTAATAAGAAACGGATGAGAAATTTATTCTGTATTTTAACTCATAATCTTACATTTTAGATTTTTGGTCATCAACGGTTTACATATTATAAATGGCTCACATTTTCATACCGCACTTATGCAACGATATTAAACAAATTCATTTTTATGGAAACAGAACTCTTAAAAATACCTTGATAGAAACGACTCCTTTTCTCCAAGTTTCACAACAAACTCCGTTACATTTTAATCAACAAATTATGTCATTTCAAATCTTACCAACTTATGAAGTTAACAGGAATTATTCAAGCTCAGAAAGCTCGTGTTTATTATTATTATTATTATTATTATTATTATTAAGCTAACCAGGTCCCCTACTTGTCGGACATGAGTGCCTAGCTTGAGGAGTTAGTACCGGGGCGCAGGGCGATATTCGCCTGATCACAGCATGGCTGTGATCCACTTGACAACAGTCATGTTGGCATCGCGCAGTACTCTCTGGTGTTTTGCTACAGTTTTCTTTGTTTGCCGGTTCAAGTTTTCTATTTAACTTTGTTGAATTGGCAGATTTAAAAAAAAAAAGCAAAAATTAAAGAAGAGAAAGGAATTGGTCTCGTAATTTAGAGCCCTTATCCGGTGAGAGATCTTCACCTGACTAGGCACCTCCAGAGGTATAATTCATAGGGAACTTGCAGGACTTTGCACCCACGAACAGATTTTACATGCACCAGGTGCCATTAGCGTACATATCTTCGTATCTGCTGTCTCAAACCAATCACAAAGCTCGTGTTTAGTAACTGGCAAAGTTGAAATGCGGATTCTTCCTCACATTGTTTCATCCACATAACACAATTTAATATTTAAAATATAAAACCAGCAAGGAGTATGATAACAGAAGAAGAAAAAAATTCAATGTTAAAGATAAATAAATAAACTAATAAAACAATTTTTATATCTTTTAAATATTAAACTATCAATATTCAATCAATGAAACATTTATTCTATGCGCCCAATCGCCAATCCACAATATTATAGTATTTAATTTTTGGACACCAATAAGGTCACTGACATTGGAGTGTACGACATTAATAAATGATTCATGTTTGATAAATAAACAAATGATGACATTTTAAAATCAAACCTATTTGCACGACTACTAAACCCGGTAGCTGGTCGAAAGTTTTCCAATTACAAAAAGAGAAAATATACAAATTTTAAAACATTCAATTGCTGATATTGAATAAATGATGCATGCAAATTTAAACATACATATTATATTTTGTTTTTCCCTTTACTTTTTCCCGTTAATATGTGCAACAGTTTTGAAACATACAACGCTTAATAAGCTATTCACATTTTATATATCAAATGAACAAGAATATTAACATGTAGATGATATACAAATACATTTTTGCTAAATTACCACAACGATAAATATCTTAATAGAAGCAATTTATTTTCAGTTAGTTTCACGATGAACTTCATCACAATAATTTCAAAAGAATATATTAATTCAAATCTGACCAGCATATAAAGGTATATAGAAATAATCAAGTTCACAAACCTGATGGCTTAGCAAATGACAAATTTCAAGTGGAGATAATTTATCCCATTGCTTACACATGTGCCATAACACAATTCAATTTAGTGTTTTAAAGCATTTTAACTAGCAGAGAGTATTTAAAGACAAAATGTGACGATAAAGAGAAAAAAAAATTTTTTTTAATATTAAACTAACAATATTGAATCAATGAAAATTTTTCTCTATGTTTCAATCCACAATGTTATATTAAATTTTTTGTTTACTTCATTAAGATCACAGGCTTCTAAGTGTGCACAAGCTTCTAATTGTTATTTAGAATTAATGAATAACTCAAAGTTTTAAAAACCAACTTTTCAAGACTATAAAACATTGGAAGTTAGTTCGAGAAAATTCCAACCGAAAAATATAGAATTTTAAAATATTCAATTGATAATATTGGATGAATGATGAAAATACGTTTCAATCCACAATATTAAATCTCATTTTTCCCCTTTCGTTAATATGTTCCGCGGTTTTGAATTATGCTAGATGTAATAAATGATTCAGCTTTTTATATAGCAACTATAGAGGAATATTACTCTTCAAGGGGTAACATCAAAATACTTCATTCTGTTAAAAATGCATTTTTTCTAAACCACCACAACTGTAAATGTCTTAATAGAAACGAAAATACGTTTCAATCCACAATATTAAATCTCATTTTTCCCCTTTCGTTAATATGTTCAGCGGTTTTGAAGTATGCTACATGTAATAAATGATTCAGATTTTTATATAGCAACTGTAGAAGAATATTACATTTAAAGGGGTAACATCAAAATACTTCATTCTGTTAAAAATGCATTTTTGCTAAACGCCACAATTGTAAATGCCTTAATAGAAACGATTTATTTTATGTAAGTTTCATACAAACTCCATTACATTTTAATCAAAAGAATATATTACTTCAAATCTGACCAGCTTATAAAGGTAATGGGAATTAATCAAATTCACAAAGCTGGTTGCTTAGCAAGTGGCAAATTTGTAATGAAGATCATTTGTCACATTGCCCACACCACATAACACAATTCAATTTCATATTATAAGTTGAAGATTGTTAAATGCGGCGAAATGATGGTATATTATAACATTCTGAAGTTTAAGCTTTTGAATGATGGTTTTACTTTTGTCACGTTGGCAACAGCAGTGGATCTTGGCATCTGCCCAAATGGCTTTTAAAATGTTCGCACTGAGTAGAACTTTCACTGCAAACCGTGCTCATGATGCGGAAAATGGTCACGGTTATGCTCTATTCGGGAGTTTTAATTCGGAACCGTTTCGGTGATATTTCGAATCATGTTTTTCTTTTTGGGTTTTTATTTTGTTTTGATGTTTCTAGGGGACTAACAGTAACAAAGCATAAAAGTATAAAGCGTAGTTTTTAAGGGAGAAATACGGCTTAATACCCACGATAAATGGAGTAATTTTGAATAAATGATGTCAGAAACGGTTTTTAAATTGTATGGTGATTTGTCTTAATAAAGAGGAAATGTAAGAAATAAAAACGTTCCATTTCTCATAACGCTTGTTTTGGTGAAACCATTATAAAAGCCTCGGGTTTTAGACAAACAGTTATTTTTTGAAGGCGCTCTTTCAGCTGGCAACATTAAAATAAAGATGTAAGCATTTCAAAAAATTTGTTTCCCCGGTTCTTTAATTAAACTTTCTGCTCTGTTTAACATCCACATTAATGAAATAAAACAGAATGCATGGCGCAGCAAACATATTTCATACTGAATCAGAAAACATTGATGGTATATTTAAAAAAAGTCTGCTTATAACATTCTGTGTTATTTTCCAATTTCTTGTTCGTGAAATATATAAGGAAGAAAAAAAAGCTGTAACAAAATGAATTTAACTAGGTTAAAGTCCGTTGAGCATGCTAGATGGAAAGATATTTAAAAATAAATTAAATAAGTTTTCCCCATTATATTTATGGGAAAAAAGAGCTATATATTTATTGTACATATATTGAGCACAGTGCGAAAAAGATCTCAGTAGTTTATTTAGAATCTATATATTTGTTTAAAAAAACCAAAACGTTTTTCAGTAGCTTTTGAGCAGCCAAAAAATACTTTTAATACGTTTTTTTTCTTTCTTATTTCTAAATAAATTTCTTGGCAGCAGTTAACAAAAGTTTTAGATGGTACGCCTAATTTAAAATGCGATAAAATTAGTTATTGGCATTAAATGTAAAATGCAAATGCGTACACTTCTTAGAATATCCCAGTAGTCAGGCACCACTATTTTTTATCAGAATTTTTTTATTTAATATTTATATCGCATGATTTTCATTTTTATTTTACGTTCAGATTAAAGCATAAAAATTATTATAAACTGTTAAAAATTTCGTGAAAATTGAATAATCATTGTATTAGATTAATTAAAAATATTTTGATATAATGGTGAAGTTTGAAAATTTTAAATTCTTTCATTGTTTTCATGTAAAGCCTTTTTATTCATGTGAAATCCATATTCGCAATTAAATAATATAAATAATAAAACAATGTGAGTAATTTCAAATAAATAATAATGGTATATATAATAAGGATATCGTGTAAGTTATTCGATTTAGCAATTTCAATAATAAATAAGAACTTTTATGTAAACAGCAAGTTAGCATTATAAGAAAAAAATATGAATTAATTTATCATTTGATTATATCACATTGTTTGTTACCTTAGAGTACTTTATAAACTGAATCAGAAAGTATCTATGAAAGTAAATATATATATATATCAAACGTACATTTAAATTTAGTCAGACTTCATGATGTTCTTATGTACTCTTCATAACATAGTTGTTATGAACATCACAGAGTTAGTTTGTCTTTTCAGTTTTGGTGCAAAAGTCTAACATACAGAAATGCATGAAACATACCGAAAGGTAAGTGATTTTATAAATATAGGAAAACCATAAATTTTACCAACTTGTGAAATAAAATTAATTAAATTCAGAAATGTAAAAATAAATAAAAGTATGATTTTTAAAAGCAAATTATTTAAATATTCAGTTCCTCACTTACATGTATGAAATTTGTAACTCAACGGATGGGTTCTGCTAATTTAATAAAATAAATATTTAAAAAAAATCCCTGCTGGTTCGGCCTACAGGCACAGGTAGATTAGTTCTGATTTCACCAACAAAAACTAAATCAAGATTAGAAATAAATGATTGTTTCATTAAATGAACCACCCACACAGTATATTTTAAATTCTGACGTTCTTTTTATTGAGACATGCGCACGTTTAATAATGCGACCTTATACAGGATCTCTGAGGGTTGTCTAAAATGTGAATGTAATAGGTAGTATTTGTTACGAAATCTACCTAATAAACAGTGACGCGCATTGGTAACTATTTAACAAAGATGAGTACATATTTTAAGCCTTGAAAAAGTTTCCAGTGTGTTTAAATTCACTTCAGCTTTACGTTTGTGCTTTTTAAAGTACACATAAAAAGAGTGGAAACTTTAAGAATAGAGATCAAGAACATCGATATAAAGAATAAAGCGTTTTTTTTTTTTTTTTTTTTTTTTTTTTTTTTATAACTTGCCTATTCAATGTCCAATTTTTTTTTCTATAATTTTTTTGTTACATTATGGTGCACTTATGCTAATGCTGATATAGAAAGCAAACATAATAGTTGATTTATTCTTACACCGTGTTTAAGAATCAAGGATTTTAATAAGAGGTGAGATGGATGGGATTCCAGAACTGTATTTTTTTATTGCGTTTTATAATAATTTATTACAGAAGATTTCAGATTCTACCTTTTATAGATTCTATCTTTTCAGATATTTTTTTCAGTCTTTGAGATTCGATTTCTATAAAATTTCTATAAAAAATATTTTCGCCCATCGTCTAGGGCAGAAAAACTGAGTATGCCCGAGACGATGGGCGAAAATATTTTTTTAGCACATATAAAGGTTTTAAAAGGACTGACTTCTTCTGTTTGGAGAAAAGTAACGTATATCTTTGTAACTAACATCTACATTGACTGTTTCTATGTGAAATTTGTTGTTAATATCTGTGAATGGGAGTGCAATGTGAAAATATATGTATATTATGAAAATAACTTAAAAAACGGTCTTAGTTGTTTATTGTCTTCAGTATAAGTGTTTAAAATTAAGGCGTTTCGTCTCGGAAAATATATATTTTTTAATTTATTTGATTATGATATTGAACAGAAATAATCAAGATATAGGATTTTGATGCACCCACCCTTTTTATATATATAATTTTAGTATTGCTCTTTACTGTAATACTGATCATTTACCCACTTTTGGACACAGCGGCGCCTATGAACATAAACAGGAAGGAAATATCATAATCCATAATGAAATGTGTCTTATCAGTCCTATCCTTCCAAAATTATTCAGTTGTTTATAACTTTATTTGAATTCCATGAAAATGAGTTCTTAATGACTTATGAATTGCTGCAAAGAAATCGATATCGAAATTATTAAACAGAATATTATGCGAGTTATTCGATGCTGATTTATTTTAAGTCACTTATAGTAAAACATGAACCCTAAACTAATACATTAATCATATCTCTTATGTTTATTTAACAAACTTTGAGAGAATTTAAGAGGAAAAATAAAACTTCCTGTCAGTAATAAATGTAAAATACAATTTGGGAGCAGGATTAACGCATGTGTTTCAGAAATTTAGACTACTTTTATTTATGCGTTGTAATTTTCCAACTGGACGAAAAATGTCCGGGCCAGGATTCGAACCTGGGATATCTTGGCTGAAGCTGCCATGCTCTACCAACTGAGCCCTCCCGGTCGAATCTGGAGGATCACTTATTATTATTATTTTAAGATTAGAAAGGATTAAGAAGATTAAGAAGGATTATTTTAAATAGCAATGTTAAATATATTTGCATCTATCTTTATATCGAGGGATATATACTCATAATGAAGGTATCAATAAGCGCATACTCAGAAAATTTTGAAAAAAATACAGAATATTCTTCTCATTCGTTTATTAAAAAAAAAATGCTGAGGAACCTCGATATAACGTCCGTAAAAAAATTATTAAAATTTCGTATTTTTGGCAATTTATTGCACGTTGGAGACACAATGAATTAAAATTTTATCAATTTGAATAATTGTGTTAAAATTAATCTAGTTTTATTTATGCATCTGAAAAATTTTGGGAAGAATTAAATACTAACATACAATCAGTAAGTTTTATAAAAAATATCAAATTTCTGTATTAGTAAAAAGACAGACCTCTGTTTTAAATAGCAAAAAATAATTCAAAATTCATTCTCATTACTTGAAACTACAGTTCAATAATATTGCGCTCGCAGCACATTTTATGATGGACCATTTTAGAATGTTCTTCATGAATTTCAATATCTCAGCGAAGCGTTCCAGTAATCCCTCCCATACATGACTGTACCTAACGCCATAATCGATAGGTCCCAGCAAACATATTGTTGTCAATATGAAACTCGCCATATCGACCAGTCAGCATAAGAAACAAATACACAATGACAGATATTGGTCACCCAGCCTGACTTCTCAGAGAGATAAGTATTGACATTTTATGTTTTCGTTTGTGAAGCAGCCGAGATACTGAGCAATAGGAACCCCGAGGCAGAATGTAGAAAAAAAATGTAGATAAGAGTTAGTGTGGTAATCATCCAGAAAAAAAAATAAGGAAATAAAAAGCGGAAAAGAGCCCAAGAAGAAATATAAAAATATTTCAGTAGTTTTAGTATTTGGTAGTTTAAACCGTTATTGGATTATGAATGCAACATCATATTCTTAGCTTTGTTTTGTTTTGACTCATTGTTTTTTAATGTTTTGGCTCCATACTTTCAGAAATTAAAATTTTGCTATAATTTTTCTATAGATGATTTGGAAACAAACATTTTAAATAGCAATGTGAAATATATTTGCATCTATCTTTATATCGAGGGATATATACTCACAAGAAATGTCTCCATAAGCGCATACACAGAAAAATTTGAAAAAATTACAGAATATTCTTCTCATTCGTTTATAAAAAAAAAAAAAATTGCTGCGAAATCTCGATATATCGTCCGTAAAACAATTATGAAAATTTCGCATTTTTGGCGATTTATTGCACGTTGGCGAGCGACACAATGAATTTAAAAAAATACACTTTTATGATAAATACGCTTTTACGAAAAACTTTTTTTTACTCTTCATACTGAACTAGTTTAAGTAAATTTAACTTAAATAAATTCAATTTTATAACTACGGTTTTGCCATATACATTTATATATGTATATATAAAAAAAAACTTAACGATTGTATTCTACGGTTAAGAATAAAATTTAAATTTAATAAATATGCTTCAAACTAAAAATAAATATTCAGCTCTGCGCAGTGTCAGGTTAGCTTTGATATCGTTAATGTCGGAAGCAACAAAAGAAAGGTATTGCTGCCATGGAAACAACTACTTATTCAATATCGAAAATTATGAATATGTTATCGTTAAAGTACACTTAAAAGTTATCCAGCTGGCAAAACCGTGTAAAATTAAATAACTTTGGCAATACAAAACTTGTGCACATATTATGTAAGCTTATAGAAAAAATAATAAAGTATATAATCGTTTAAGTTTAAATTCATTAAGTACTACGTATATAAACACTCATTTAACCAGGAATTTTCAAATTAATTAAAATTGCTTGCATCTGGCGAAGAAAACGTGTTGCTCGCTAAATCGCGTCTGTTTGCGCCAAATACTCTAAAATATTTTATTTTTTTACAGATTTTCTACTGGGATTTCACAGCTAAATTTGACTGATCCCTTATTACGTACGTAAATAGTTCCATTAGTTTTTTTTTTTTTTTTTTTTTTTTTTTTTGCGTATGCGCTTAAAAAAGACCTTCCTTATCAGTAACTTTAGGTTTAGTAGAAAGGTAATCCTTAGTACCTTATCTATAAAAATTCAAATGACATATTAATTAAAATATCAAAATGAGAAAGCGCCGTGAGAAGTATTTACTTTAAGAACAATAGCATAAAGATAATAAAAAAATCATTTACCAATTTTTTTTTAAGCGATTGGGTTTCTTATGCATTCTGTTGCCTTAAAAACCTAATTTCATTTATAATAAAAACACGCTGATTATGGAAAAAAAAATTTCTTTGAACGATTATTGCAATATATATTAGAATTGTGGAAAATTCCTTATTATGCACTATACTTTCATTCGTTGAAAAAAAAGTTGTTATATCTATCGTATATATTGGACCCCGATCATGGAACAGGTGAAGCATAACTTATAACTTAAATTCTATGTAAATGATTTTAAAAGTAAGTTTCTGAAGCAGTTGAGATAGAGAACAGTAGCGATCCCTATTGTTAAAAGTGGGAAGGTGTCGTAAGAATATTTACTCTCACAACCATAGCATTAAAGTAATTAAAAGAATCATTTACCGATTTTTTTAAAGCGACAGAATTTCTTATACAGTAATCCCTTAACATTTTCGGTTTTAACGTTCGCGAGTTTTGATTATTCTCGAATATGCAAATGCAGAAAAACTTAACATTTGCGAGAATCGGACTAGATTATTCGCGATTTTTTTTTTTTTATCTCTTTCTTTTTAAGAATTTATAGTGGTTAAAGATTATTATCCCAAGTGTTTTCTTAGTATTTATTTGTAAATCAATATTCAGTTACAAACTGAAAAAGGAGCGAATGTTTTAGGAAAGCAAAATAATAACAGCAGCAGAATAGTCATTGCAATGGGCATAGTAGAAGTGGTAAAGTAACAGCAATCTATTAATTTAAAATGTGCAGGTTCTCGTAGAGATGGAGCTGAAGCTGCACTTAGAAAGAAAATGAAAGCATTTCTGAAGCATTTATCTTTATTTAAATATCGTGTTTTAATACTGTATCGCATACTGACCAACTAATACATTATCATCTTTATGCGAATAGAGAGAGTCGAAAATCTTTATACAAAAACCTATGCCTTTTTTAGCAGTGCTTATTTCTCCAGTCAGTTAGTTTGAATTATCTTCAATAAATAAATTTCATATGATGAATATGTGTGAACAGTGACTTTCTACATATATGTTATGTATAACGTATTGTTAATACAGCTATCCTTTTTTTTCCCTTGACATTGGTGTGTTACTCTGATTAAAATTTTATGGAACATCACTCCTTTTTTAGTGCAGATATATGGACTCAACAATCACGGATTTGACATTCGTGAGGTTTTCCTCGAAAGTAACCCTCACGAATGTTAAGGGATTACTGTACTTTCAATTGCCTTAAAAACGTTACGTCATTTATAATAAAAAACACGCTGATTATGGAAAAAAACTTTTCTTTGGACGATTGCTGTAATGTATATTAGAATTGTGGAAAATTCCTTATTATGCATTATACTTTCATTTGTTGAAAAAAAATCTGTTATATTTATCGTATGTATTGAACTCCGATCATGGAATAGGTGAAGCATAACTTATAACTTAAATTCTATGTAACTGATTTTAAAGATAAGTTTCTGAAGCAGATGAAATAGAGAGTAGTAAAGATCCCTATTGCTAAAAGTGAGAAGGTGCTGTAAGAATATTTACTTTCACAACTAAAGCATAAAGATAATTAAAAAACTCATTTAACGATTTTTTTTTAAAGCGACAGAGTTTCTTATTGCTTTTAATCGCCTTAAAAACGTTTTCTTTTAACGATGGTTATGAATTAGGATTGCGAAAAGTTCTTCTTCATACACTATAACTTTCATTTGTTGTAACCCAAAATGTTATATCTATCGTATGTATTGAAAGTTAAGTTTGTGAGAAGAGTCCCGATAGAGAGTATCAGGGACATCTACTGCAACAAATTAGAAGTTGTCGTGAGATTATCAGGCAAAACTCTCTCAAAGTAACAGCATAAAAATAATAAATATAATCATTTACCGCTTTTCAGACAGCTATTCTTTTATTTTTCAATCACCTTATAAAATAGTTCAGGAAATAAACGTTGTTTTAAATACAGTAAGCAGATAACCACAAGTAATATCATCATAGACTAACATCTTAAAAAATTATTAAAATCATGTTTCTATAAAGCGTTTTTCTAATTATCTTTTATTTATTTATTTATTTATTTTGTCAATCTTGTCAGGACACATTTGCTTTTCCCATTCATTTAACCTAAGTGAACAGTTTGTTCTAATCACAGTTAATACATATCATCCGCTGCTATCACCACTGATCAACAACTTAAAAAATAATTTAATTAATCCTTTTTTAACTATAATCATCCAACTTTAAACACCGTATACCATAAACATAGGAAGTATCATCACTTTTATTTGTCTCTTTTATAACAACACATTCATCATTCATCTACGTTTCATCATTTACGTTTCATCTACGTTTATTTTACATTAACATATAGTAAATAATGATAGCATAAATAAACAAAATAAACATTTTCTAAACGTAGATATTGGGTAAAACTTTTTCATTTATTGGGCCGATTCATATCCAACAATTTCTGGGGAAAAACGTGTGATTTCAAAGCAGACAACGCCCACGAATGTGTGAAAATTTGTTTTTCATCATCAATTCATCTAAGTAAACAATGCATCCGAAACTTAGATATCGGGTAGCATTTTCTTATATGTTGGACCCATTCATATCCAATATATTATGTGGGGGAAATTTTGAGAGTACATTGAAGACAACGCCCATGAATTTAAGCGTGGGAATTCCCACGTGTGATTATTGATTTTCTTGATGGACTGGATATACAGTGTTGAATTCTTACGTGTAACAATCGAAAGAAATGTGATCGTTATAATGATTTTTTTTGAAAGAAGAAAAGATTTATTTTCCTATAAGTTCCATTTTTTAGGCTATGGAAGTGCTCTCATCTTATGTTATAAAACGGGAATATTTTAATCGATGATACTTTTAGTTAAGATCCAGCCTTACTTGTTAAAAGAAAAAAATGATAAAAAGATGAAGATGCTAAACAAAAAGCTAAAAAGGAAATATTTTGATAGTATTAAAAGAAAATTTTCAAGTAGCTCTTGTTATTTAAAAAAGTTTCTCACTTTTTTTAATAGAAGCAGCAGTTAATAATTTTAAATTCCTCTGTAGTTTAAAAATGAAGGCTAGGCAAAGTTTATTTTTAAAGCAAGGATTTGAAAAAAAAAAAATCTTAAGGATATGCATTCTTTTAGATGCAATAAATGGAAAGTTAAGAAAAATATTTTTTGTAAAAACCACTGAGCCAATAGAAGTGAGAGATATATACAAATAATTAAAAAGACAAAGAAAGATAAACAAAGAAAACTGTTTATTCTGTAATTTTTACACGGATAGCTCTACTGACCTCTAAACGGCGAGGCATTCTGTTGATGAGGTCAATAACGGTCACCCGAGCTACTTCTTACCAAGCCGCGTCAACTGTAGCAGGTAGATCCTTTACGGTATATGCCGGTGGTGCTGGTGGTGTGTCTCCGGAGCAACTCAAGTCCGATGAGATCCTACACGTATTGCGAGAAAAGAGAGATTGGGTGAGGCAGACAGCCAAGGAAATCTTGTCTATTCCGTCCAGGCTGTTGAATTCACCGTGTGGCCGATCATTGTTCTGCTTTAACAACATGCCTGGAGCAGGTTGCACCGGTAGCCAAACTACCGTCAAAACAACTTGGGTGACATACTTCTACTATGTAAAACCACAGACAGTGTGCATAAAAGCTGTCCGGACATGATGCTTCTCTATAATATAATGCCCAGTTGTGGGGCGTTATGACGCTGGACAATTTGGGCTGCAAAATGGTGGCGTCCTGGAAGTTGTCACATGAGGCCACGTCTGCCTTTTGTCTATAAACAAAAGCGGTATCCGTCTGTGAACAATACCCGATGCCTTTCGTTGGTTGAGTTGCGATAGTGACGACACCAAGCCAAGCATTCCGCCCTATGTTGAATGCTTAACGCAGCCCCAGGGACTGGTTACCGTGCTTGTAGCCGTTTCTCATGCAACGTGGATATTTGGATGGATACAGATGCAACCATTGATGGTGGCAGGCGACTTCGGATGTCACGTAACTTGGCGAACGTGCCTCGACGGGCCGTTGGATGGATCTATTGATCTCAGCGTTCTGTTCTGTAACTGTGAGATCCATTCTTGTTCAGCATGTTCGCAGATGGTCCTGCGTCCATTGTGCCACGCATCGCCGGATGATACTCAAAAGGCATCCAACACATGTAGCAATTACGCTCATCGACAAACCGCACCGCGCATTCCCAGCATTTCGTCTCGTTATTTATCCGTTAACTGCTAGTATTCAGCTCTCTGACGTCTACGAAGCATTTCATACACTTCCTTATTAATTCCGCTGGCTGCAATTGGTCTCTGATGGTTTACGGGACTAGCCAGCTACTAGCTATAACCTGCCCCACAAACTGGGGATCATGCGACCCAATACCCAATGTGCACGCAAACTTAAACATTTGTAATTTGATCTTATCACTACCAGTCCTGTGATTTTCATATGGCTACGGGTATTCTTCTTGGAGTTGCAATTTCTCATGTGATGAGAGTAGATTTCTGAATGATTGTAAAAAAAAATAATAATAAAATTAAAATAAATAATGCTTGAAGAGAAAATAGTTCTACATTTAAAATTTATTTTAAAATGAAATAAAATAACGTGGACTTGTATGCTGCAAGAGGTTTGACTAGATGACCCCTATTGGCAAAATACCACGAAACAATATATTTTTTAAGTATCTAACTATATATAGATAAATAAATGGATAGATGGACTCATATATAGATCTTCAATTCATTGTTCGTAAACTTTTGGATTAAAAAGTTTTAAAACTTTCCATAATTTATTAAAATTTATATAAAAAAAATACCTGTTATATTAAGAGATAAGAATTTTTGGTCTAACTTTGATGAAAAGAAATTATCCAAATGGCAATTTCACAAGACGTTCAAGAATTAAGTTTTATTTAACTAGAATTATCTGAAAATTCCTTATCATAGCAATTTCTATATTTTAATTATATAAATAACCGTTTCAATTTCATAATAAATTAGCCAACTAATTTAAATCTTCTTCAAAATAAATCGTTTAAAATATAAAATTTAAGCGTCCTTTGAACATTCTTGTTATACATTAGATTGTCTATTGATTAATACTGCAAGTAAATTGGTTCTCAAATTAAAAGGATATTTAGATATTTTAATTAAAAATAAGGGAAAACATATTTTATCTAAAAAATGTTTTACTATTTTTTTAAAACTATTTTTGTTAGTCAGGTTAACTTTTTTCACGAATTTTCATTCATAGCATACAGAAGTATTTCAAACTATAAGCTCTTTCTTTAATAAAAGCATTATTTTAGAAATTATAGACAACTCATACGCGATAAGAGGAACACATCTAACTTCGTTCTTACAAAATTCCATCGATTAAAATATATTGATCACGTACTATTTGACTATTCCATATACAATTGCAAAGTTAGCTATATGCCGAACAAATTAATAATAAAAATATTGTTTTCAACATTGCCTTTATTTTTTAGTTTTATAATTTTATATTTTATGTTTTAAGTTTTATTGTTAGTATATAGACATATTTAATCGCTGAAGCGCCATGTTTAAGAGCATTATTCTACAAGTTATTGATAACTGATAAGCTATAGTAGGAACCCAATACAAAGGAAGAGCATAAGTTTTGTAGAACCATATGTATAATTTTTTTCTTCTAAACTAGATTCACGACTGAAATTCATAAAATTTCTGGTCAATAAACTCTTTTATTGACTGAAATACATTGCTCACATACATTCTACTATTGCACATGCACTACCACTTACATATACGAAATTACTTGCTTATCTAATGCATTAATCATCAAAAATGTTGTATTATGCGGGGAAGAAGGTCGCGCATTTTTAATCATATCAAATATAAATTTTTAATTCCTTAAGTTTCATACTTAATAATAGCATTCGTCTAGAAAGTATTGATGACTAATACGGAACGCGGCTACAAAGGAAGAGCATTATAAATTTTGTAGCACCATGTAGATCATATTGGTATTCTTGTTCTACTAGATTCATGACTTGGAGATTCGTTCGTAAACCGTTTCATCGACAGAAACATATTGACTATATAAATTCTACTATTACACATACTAAAGTGATTTATAATTACAGAATTACCTGCAACAAATAAATGACCAAAAATGTTGTATTCAGCATTATCTTTATGGGTTTTTTTCCGAATTATCACCCATACCAAATAGACATATTAAATTCCTTAAGCTCCATCTTTAATAAGAGCATTATTCTAGAAATTATTGATGACTATTATGCTGTAGTAGGAACACAACTACAAAGGAAGAGCATGATAAGTTTTGTAGTACCATGCATATTATATTGGTTTTCCTAATACTAGATTCACGACGTAGAATTTCGTTCTTAAACCATTTCATCGACTGAAGCATATCGATCTTCCATGACGTGCTTTGTTACATTGGCGATCATATTTAGGAATTACCGCACGCAAACCACTATTCGAACGCAAAACACTGTTTCGATTCATTGAAAATTTCACTACATGACATATTAAAAGTTAACAACTGACTAAAGTGAAAATTAATCGATATACTTCAATATTTTACAACTCCTCCAAACCACATAGGTTTCTAATATTATTACTATAAATAGTTTGTTCATTCTGACGAAATGAAAATTTGTATACCAAAGTAGAAGAGAGAGATGAAATATTAATATCGACATCATATTTTATGAATTCATTTTATGTTTTAAATAATAGAGTTTCAGAAGTTGATATTATTGGAAAATATTTTCTCATTTTCATATTAATAGATTTTGCATATTGTATATAAAAAGCTCTAGAGAAAATGCATATTAAAATAATTGAACAAGGGGGTAAAAATATGAAATCCGGGTGTCCCAAATATTGCAACAGAATTTTAAAATTCAATATCTCCTACAATAAGTATAAAGTTGAAATAATTGATTTTTTTATATGGCTCATAAATTTGGTATACAGTAATGAAAAAATAAAATAAATTTTTAATCAATAGATGGCAGTGTATCGCCTCAACCTGTAAAAACGCTCCAACAAACTTCAGTACTTCAAAATGTAAGCTTTTTCTTTTATCGTTTTCGACACCTAAACATACTGCTGAGTGCAAACTAAAAGACCTTAAATTCAATTTGATACGTTAGTTTAACCTATCTCGTAGGCTGAGAGTGTTCCGTCAATTGACGAGAGTTTGAGTTACTTTTTTAAAATTACAGTATGCAAAATTTATGGGCTATGTTATAAACATGTTACTTATTTTATATTTATATTCATTACAGTTAGGTTTCAAATGTTACAGTAAATTCGAATGTTAAACTTTAGGTGTACTTTTTGGGATATCCTGTATTAAATAACTAACACAATGTCTAACTCCTTTTAATTACGAAAAAATAGTACTTTATTTGAAGTAATGAATAGTTATGAATGTGTTTGCATGTGTAGAGAAAAATAAAACAACAATATACGCATATATATACAAGTATATGTACCGGGTGAGTAATAAGTTCGTTAGAATTTTAAAAATTCATGAAAACGAAACAAATGATGCAAAGGAATTGCGATTTGCAGGAATGGGATTCGAGGAAGATTGAAATTTTTAATAACAAAAAAAAAGCTTTAAACAATTACCGATAGATGGCGCTGTATGCATAATATGAAGCAGATTTAAGCAAATCAGGCTGTCGGTAAAACCACTCAATGCACACAGATTCCTCATTCAATGGCAGTAGTATGCTATCATTACGAGACCAAGCGCTGTTTGTTAAACTCTTCTACAAGAACAGGGAATCAGCAACTGCCTCATTGCGAAAATTCCGCACGGCAAAATGACTGAAGACGAGAAAAGAGCCTGTTTCAGGTGCTGAAGCCATTACTGAAGCTTGTCAGACGCTTCAAAGAAATGGGTCTTTTACTATAAGCCTAATTTGCAAGCATCTATTTCATATTAAGCACATGCCAGCGCCATCTATCGGTAATTTTTTAACCACAACTTTTGTTATTATTACAAAAAAAAATCAAACCTCCCTCTAATAACATACCTGAAATCCGCAATTTTTTAGCATCATTTGTTTTTTTTTAAATTAATTTTTAAGTTTTAATGAACTTAAGTCTTAAGTCTTAATGAACCCGGTATATAAACGATAATAAAACAATATAAATAAACAAACACCGAAAAATAAAAATAAAAAAAATAAAAAAATGTTATTTAATCTAACATTGCTCTCATATTTCATTGTCCATTATTTTTTTTTCTGAATCTCGCATATATTCTTCGAGATTTTCTATTTAGTAGATAAGTAAATGTTTGCATACATACTTCGTATACATAAGCTCAAGTTAAGAGCGTTTTGATATGTGCAACATAAAAAAAAAAAAATTAAGAAGTTATTACGGCAATTAAGGAACATAAAACAGTCACGTGGCATTGTTTTATTACGCCTTTGAACAGTACTGAGAGTGGTGAAGTAGCTAGTTAAACAGAAAAAAAAGAAAGTGATAACAATCAATACTTTACAAAAGTTTATTAGGAAATCTCCAATATCTGTTTAGTTCTAGCTTCACAGAACCAAACTTTTGTCATTCTTTCCTAGACTACTTTCTTCACGAGCCTGGAGGCCAAACGATAAGGCACGCAAGTCGATTGGATAAATTCGTAGTGGGGGAGGGATGAAAATAATCTTTTATCCTCAGGCCATCCCTTCCAAGTGTTCGATTATTATTCCGGGTGTTGTATGGTTTCACAAAATGTGGCTTTGAATTTCTTCCGCTAAACGTGACTTTTTTGGGTGACGTCACAGAAAGCGGGCATAGCAAAAAGGATGCGGATATCTCTCTCGGGATGGGATAGTCTTGATCACGAATCTTCGGAAGTGGGGTCGCTCAAGAGCCAGGATGTTCTTTCTCAACCCTTTCCCACTTGTCGGTGTTCCTCATGTTCTTAGCTGAAGCTATAACCAGAGGATATCGAGATTCAAAGAATATAAAACAAATCGAAATGGGGAAGATGTTAAGTCATCAAAAAAATGGTAAATGACAGAGTGGGGATAATGAAAAGTTTGTCTAAGTTGAAGGGAACTGGTATTAACTGAAGAGTCTAACTGAAGAAAAGGGGTTAATATGTTAGGGAAAATAGAACTTCGGTGAATGGATATTAGGAAACTTCATGAGTCTTTGAACTCGGGCTCTTTCCGAAATCTTTATCTGAGAATTAAACAAGAAAATAGTAAGTCACTTAAAATAATATTTCGTGTCATACAAAATTGCTTATTCGTGTGGAATACTCATGCGAAACTTCATGAGGATGTTAAAACGTGCTCATATACCTCCATAAGTCAGCACGTAATGTTGGTCTGCATTCGT
This sequence comes from Maratus michaelseni, assembly GCA_963931845.1. Classification (NCBI taxonomy): domain Eukaryota; kingdom Metazoa; phylum Arthropoda; class Arachnida; order Araneae; family Salticidae; genus Maratus; species Maratus michaelseni. The sequence goes on along the minus strand of OZ007594.1, from coordinate 161,235,393 downwards.
ATTAGCCCTTTATTCATATTATTTTTAGAAATTTAGAGAGTACATAATGTAACTTTCTATACCAAAAAAGACTTTGATCGGCATTTATTGACTTGTTCGCCTGAACAAGCAGTTTAATAAGAAATAAAATAAGATAACAAGCGAAAAACTTGTTTAACTTTATCAAACTTTTCCTATTTTGTTAAAGAAATAATTTGCAATATACACAGAGGCTTTTAACACATCATTTGTGCATAAAAAGAGGACGATTCTTACTTTAGACTTGTACAAATCTGTAAAATAAAATGATTGATGAGGCAGAAACAATTTAAAAGAAGTTTCTGAATTTAGTTAAACAAAACTTGGAAAGAGTTTCGTATTCTGACGGATGGGAAAAGGAGTAACTCTAAACAGTTTTATTCCAAATAAAAATTTTAATGTGTTTTCTCTTTTTTTAAACTCTTAATTTAAAAAAAAAATGTAATTTGTACATGATCTCTAGATTTCGTCCCTTTTTTCATATTCTTGATAGGCTGCACTGTTCCCAACGCATGTGAACTTTAAACACTACATGCCAACGGTCCCAAGCGTTACATTTTACTAAAATAAGTTCGTTGAAGCATCTAACCAATTTTCTAAATCAGCACCTATATAGTGAATCACCTTATTTCGCTAAGATCCCTAAGAAACGTCTCACAACTACATACACGCTTTGTTAGTGCTTGTTAAATCTATCATGATACACATTACCATCGGTCTCGCTGTCAACTTTATCTGTTGCCATATTTTATAAAGTAATGCCCTGCACTTTCTAAAATATACTCTGTAGATTTATGCATAAATGTCTCATTACTGAATTTCATATTTTTAGTTATTGAATTATAAAATTAAAGTTGTATTCAACCGCGATTAGTTAGCGTGTTACTTACGTAATATTTGTCGATTATGGTGGTAACCAAATCATAAATTATTCGAACTTATTTTTTCATAAAATAATTTCCATGACTACCTATGTCATTTTAGTTACTTTGCCTCTCTGTAGATTAGTATCTAAATTAGTAGATTAGCATCTAGAAAAGTATCTAAGTATCTATTTTAACCAAGGTCACATGTCTTCTTTCCGCAGCTAGAGTATGCTTTATTCGCTTTACCTCTCAGCATGACTGCAATATCACATATATGCAGTATTTTTCTTCTAAAACAATGTAGAAGAAGGACAATCAGTTTCGCTCAAGAAAATCACCATTTGTGCGACCGGCTTTTGAGTGATTTTTGCGCTGTTTGCTTTTCTTTTTCTTTCTTTCTTTTCTTCTCTTTTTTTAATAAAAAAAAATATATTTGTTTGTTTTTCTCTTTTGATTCACAAAATGCGTAAGAAGAGAAGTCTCCACACAATATAAGATGTATATCTATCTATCTCTCTCTCTCTCTCTCTCTCTCTATATATATATATATATATATATATATATATATATACGAGATATTAAGTTATTAATTTATTTTATTTATTCTCTTAATGCTTAAACATTTATTTAATTATATTTTTCTTAAGAATTATTTTCAGTATTTGCTTACTTATTACAATATATATATTTTACTTTCGAAGTGAAATACTCTCACATCGAAAACACCTCACAAACTTATAAAGTGCGGTGCTTTATATATTTCAACTTTTCGCAGTCGAAATAAAATATTCATAAACTGCATTTATTGACTTATTCGGCTGATCAAAGAAATACGACTTAAAAGGATCTTCATAAGAAAAAAAAAATACAATTTCGAACGGCGCTTTTTCTTTATTTGGAATTGGATTTTTACATAACATTATTAGAAATCATTAAAAATTCTTTCGCTCATAGCAAAAAATTCCCGATGCAATTTCTATTTTATATTCGTGAGGTAATGTGAAATTATCTTATTCGAAAAAATGACATTTCCTGAAGAAAAAAAAAAAGAAGAAAGTCGGCAGCTAAAAAGTTAAAGATGATCTTAAACATTTTATTTTATTTCAAAAGATTATAAAGATTTTTTTTTAATAATGAAATTAAAGTGCTGAGCTTTTTAACAAGATGTTTGAAGCGTAAAATGTCATGTTTTAAGTGTTTTTTTTTTTAAATATAATTGAAATCACCAGATTTTTTTTTTCATTTTGAAGATAAATTCCAGATTACATCTTTAGTGAGAGACATCAGAGTTATTAAAAAGTATTCAAAGGTACGATTAAAAGTTAAAAGACTTGAAAATTTTATCAAATCAGGTTATATACATTTTGGGCGAAATCAAATTTCTGTGCTTCACAAGAAATTTACAGTCAGCCAAAAAAAAAAAAATAAGAGAACATACGTTTTAATCACCAAATTGTTCCAGAAAAAAAACTAGTTGGAAGTGCCAATCACAAAACCTTCTTCTATCTCACACAGATTTCACATACACTAAAAAGAATCAGCACCAATTTATATCAAGGTCTAACTGAATCAAAAGTTTTATTAAATTCCGTGCATTAGTTTTTGAGATATGACTATTGCTAAAATCGTGTAAATCCTGCAAAATGTAGCATAGCAGCGCCACCTGTTGGTAGATTTAGACAAAAACCTAATCAACAACAACTTATGCCAACATCTAACTGAATCTGAAGTTTGTTGAAAATCCGTGCATTAATTCTTGAGATATAGTTATTGTGATAATAATGAAAAAAGTAGCATAGAAGCGCCACCTGTTGGGCTATTTACACCAAAACGTAAGCAGCATCTATTTATGTCAAGGACTAACAGAATATGAAGTTTGATGAAATTCCGTGCATCAGTTCTTGAAATAGAGCTATCGTAAAAATCATGAAAAACGTGGTATAGCAGCACCACCTGTTGGGATATCTACACCAAAACGTAATCAGCGTCTATTTATGTCAAGGTCTAAATGAATCTGAAGTTTGAGGAAAACAAGTGCATTAGTTCTTGAGATAGAGCTATTGCGGAAATCGCGGAAATTGCAGCATAGCAGCGCCACCTATTGGGCGATTTTCACTAAAAACGAATAGTGACCAATTTATATCAGGGACTAACTGAATATAAAGTTTTATTAAATTTCGTGCATTAGTTCTTGACATAGAGCGCCTGCAAAATTTTTGTCACATACAGACAGACAGAGTCACAGAGTCACAGACATTTTCTAAAAACAGTCAAATCCTGTTCAGGATCTTCTAAAACGTATAAATCTGTCGAAAACCGGAAGTCGAAAACTTTCATGAATCCAATACTTTCTTCTTGTAAAGATAGAAGAAAGTAAAAATATATCCATTCGATTGGAAATTATGTTTTCTTTCAATTTGTGTTTTAAAAATAATAATAACCCTAGTAGTCATCTTAATACTAATATTCTACCAACTTTTGAAAATTTCAATGTAAATACCTAATTTTGACATCATATTTCGCTTCTTTGGTACATTTTATAACATTCGATTGGAAATTATTTTTTGTTTCAATTTGTGTTTTAAAAGTAATAATAACCTTAGTAGTCATCTTAATACTAAAATTCTACCAATTTCTGAAATTTTCAATATAAATACCTAATTTTGACATCATATTTGGCTTCTTTGGTACATTTTACTTTAGGTTACCAAACGGGAAGTCATTCAGTCATATAATTTAGGAATTATGAAGGTTCAAAATTTGGAATTACTAACGTTAAATTCATTTGTAATCGTTGCAAAACAGATTGCAACGCGGGTAGTTTTTAAGCATAACTCAAGAACTATTTGGCGGAATGAGCAAAATCAGCTGAAAGACTTCCCTTTTGGTACATTAAGGCAAAATACACCTAAAAAGACAAATGTGATGTAAAAATTGGATTGACATTTTTCGAGTTTGGTAAAATTTTTAGTATAAAGACGACACCTCGGTTTATTTGTTTAAATATAAATTAAAAGGAAATATAATTTTTAGTCCAATAGCTAATCCGTTAAGTGACTGTTTAAAGTGACTGATTTTAAATGACTGTTTGGAGATTAAAATGTATGGAGATCTCTCTCTCTCTCCCTCTCTGTCTCTCTCTCTTTTATTTTTTTGGACGACTGTACATTAATCAAAATTTAATTCCAACTAAACTCTTAAATTTCATAACTAACATTTAATAAACATAATCTTATATGAAATATATATACAAAAGGTCTGTATATATATATGTTACGATCAATATGATTAATCTGGTCATTATTTATAATAACCGGTTATTATTAATAATGACCGGATTAATCATATTGACCGTAACATATACAGTTTCTTATGTTTCAATGGTTAAATTTTACTTAAAGTTTTATATATATATATATATATATATATATATATATATATCCACGTCTGTAAAGACTTTCCTGCCGTCTAGCGTCTAATCTCGATCAACATCAAACTTTGTTCTTCGCTGATTTTTTCCTCTTTGATAATGGCACGGATTGTAACCAAAAGCGCTCGGAGAGAGTTGAGAGTTTTGTACTGTTAACATTTAGGATTTTAAAGTTTTTAAAACCTTTTTCATATGTATTTTCATCAAACACCTATTATTAAAAAAAATTAATGAATCCTTTCCATGAATGTTTTCATATTTTAAGTAAACAAAGGTGTATCTATCGTTTTAATTATACTTTATAAAGTTAAAGTTATTTATCTATGATAATCTTATATTTAGCTGCTTATACTCTTTAAGTTTGTGTTAATTACAATTACGATCATTGTAGTCTTTTAAAGAATAGGCAAATAAGCGGCAAAAAACAACTAAACGTTTATCAAAATACGCATCTCTGAAAATTAATTTCTAAAATCAGTAGTATCAGTTTTAATTAGTCTAAAATAGGAAAATTCAGAAGGGAAGGAAAAGAAACATTTTTTCATTGTTTTAATTAAATTTAATATTAGTTTAAAAATGCGTTAATTAATAACATCGAATTTTGAAAATCATAGTAGGTATTCTAGAGTTTTTTTTTAGAAAGGGGAATATCGCTTCCATGCCATGATTAACGGATCCTTCTGTGTCATTATCCGCTTTCGTTTTTTATAAAACTGAACCTTCATATATGCTAATAACTTTACGATTTAAAGATAAGGAGCAGAAGAATTTAAATAATAAGAAAAAAATATGAATATATTATTAAAAAATCGCGAATTAATTATAATTAATTATAGTTATATTAAATGAATAATGAATGAATTATAATTAAAATTAAATTATGGGTAAATACTGCTTCCATTTATCAAAATGACATCGAAACCAAAAAAAATATATTTCTGTTTTGGTCATAATAAATTATTTTTTAAAACTATCTTATATAAAAAAGCTCTAAAAATCCCTCGGAAAATATTGAAATACCAATCAAAAATCGCATTATTAAAGTACTATAATAGATATATAAAAAATGTTTTATTATGTTTTATTTTATTTGAACTAAAATAAAAGAAATGAGTCGAAAGTTTTGAATATTTCTCTTAGGTCTTTCAGACTGGGCCTTTAGAGTATAAAAGAAGGCCTTCATCTATGCTAATAACTTTACGATTTAAAGATAAGGAGCAGAAGAATTTAAATAATAAGAAAAAAAATATGAATATATTATTAAAAAATCGCGAATTAATTATAATTAATTATAGTTATAGTAAATGAATAATGAATGAATTATAATTAAAATTAAATTATGGGTAAATACTGCTTCCATTTATCAAAATGACATCGAAACCAAAAAAAAAAATATTTTTCTGTTTTGGTCATAATAAATTATTTTTTAAAACTATCTTATATAAAAAAGCTCTAAAAATCCGTCGGAAAATATTGAAATACCAATCAAAAATCGCATTATTAAAGTACTATAATAGATATATAAAAAATGTTTTATTATGTTTTATTTTATTTGAACTAAAATAAAAGAAATGAGTCGAAAGTTTTGAATATTTCTCTTAGGTCTTTCAGACTGGGCCTTTAGAGTATAAAGATTAATGTATTCCGTAATCACAGTTTATGCTCATAAAGCAAACTGAAATTTTACAAAAGTATAAATATCTTCGATGAAAATCCTAATTTAACTTTCAACAAAACTGAAACATTCACTTTTCCAAATGGCAAATAATTTATCATCAGTATGTATAATAAAAAAATCCCCGAAGTATTACAAAACGGACCGTTATTCTTTTGGAATTAAGAGTGAAAGCTTTTGTGCTAAATTGATTTATAATTTATAAATGAGCATGCTTAAGAAAATGATGCAAAGGGCTCGATCCCAATTGATCTTTCTAATGTAGCTGCTTTTCTTTTAAAATTGAATTTTATTCCAATAATGTTATCTAAAAAGGGGTATTTTATTTTCTATAAAATAAATGATTCTATTCATAATTTCTGAATGCGTGAAATAAAGTTTTATTAAGCCATGTATGTATCAGAATACTTAATAATTAATTAATTGAAATATGCTTTATTTTTCAAAATGAATGTTTTTTTTCCACATCATACTATGTACAAATAAATGAATAGTAAGAATGTTTTTACACTTATGGGTTTTAATATATGTATAATTATAATTAAAAGCAAATGAGATCAAAAGCTATATTTGTAGAACCTTAATAATATTACTAATTATTATTATAATATTATTAATATGATGATTGTTATGTTATTAATTATATTATTATATTATTAATTATAATATTAATTATATTATTATATTATTAATTATAATATTAATTATATTATTATATTATTAATTATAATATTAATTATATTATTATATTATTAATTATAATATTAATTATATTATTATTATTATAAAATTACTATTAATGTTGATATAACCATATTTATACAACCTCATTAAAACGCAATTTTTCTCCTATTAAACACTAATAATTTTTCATTTTTAATAGGAAACGAGCTGCATTTTAAGAGGTACGTACTATTGTTGAACTTCATTTATTTTTACTAAGTGTTGATGACCTTAAATATTTATTTATATTCAAGATAAGTCGGCTGATCAAATGATTTTCCTTCTTCCCCTTTATTAAGTTTTTAGCAGTTTCTGAGTCTTAAGAAATTCATCTGCATTTTTCAATGACTTAAATATTCTTCTGATTCATTATTATTTTGTTAAAATACTTTTTTTTTTCTAGAACACAAATAAAACAAAGGAAATTACAACTATGCCATAATAGCTGTGCTAAAACATTTTAATACGCAACAATAGCTAATTACATACTAATTATATAGCAGTAATTATCTTATAAAAACGTTTGCGTGAGAACTTCAAAGTTTTTCTAGAACAATTTTTATTCTCTGTAATCATAATTTGTCTTTTTACTAGCGTTAAAATGTAATTATTTAAAACTAGATCACACATAACTTTGTGAAAACTGAATTGAAAAAGATACATTTCAAACCTTTGTATCAGCAATTATATCTTCCTTAATTTCTCATGATTGTAAACAACGATTTCTTAAAAAAATTACTAAAATATTTCTATGAATTTGCTTCAGAACAATGAAAAATTCAAACATAATGCGTAAAACAATCACATAGTTTTCTGTCTTTCCTGACATTCTTTACATATATATATATATATATATATATATATATATATATATATATATATATATATATATATATATATATAAATTACATTTTTCCCCTCCATGAATGACATGAAATTTGTGCTAAATTTCTAACGCAAGCTTCTTAAATCCTTTAATTATAATTTTTCTTGATCAAATGATATAGTACAATATCCCTGGTTTTAACTAATACATATTTTTCGCGGAGAAATCAGACGTTATTGAAAAACGCTGCAAATGTAAATATCCTTTTTTAATTAGTAACCTGTTTTAGGAGGATTATAAAATTAAAAACACTAAACATTTTCGAATTTACAGAAATAAAATAACTAGGAGATACTAAGCAACCGTAATTGTTTTTGATACAATTCAAACCTTTGTATCAACAATTATCTCTTCTTTAATTGCCCACGATTGTAAGCTACGATTTAAAAAAAATTACTGAAATATATTCTGTGAATTTTCTTCAGTACAATGAAAAATTCAAACATATTGCTTAAAACAATCACGTAATTTTCTGTCTTTCCTCACGTTCTATATATATATATATATATTTAATTTTTCTCCTCCATGAATGAAATGCAAATTATGTTAAATTTCTGACGCATGCTTCTTAAACCCTTTAATTATATATTTTTAATCAAATGATATAGTACAAATTCCCTGCGTTTAATTAATAAGTATTTTTCGCAAAGGAATCAAACGTTATTGAAAAACGTTGGAAATGGAAGTATCCTTTTTGAATTAGTAATTTGTTTTAGGGCGCTTATAAAATTATAAACACTAAACATTTTCGAATTTACAAAAATAAAATAATTAGGAGATATTAATCAACCGTAATTGTTTTACACTGTTCAAAATTTGCAGCAAACTGTCCAGTCATTTGACCGTTTTTGTAGAAAACGTTTACATAACCGTAACTTAACTATATTCTGACTATAAAATGAGCAATAACACGGTCAGAATATAGTTAAATTACGGTTATGTAACCGTTTTTTACAAAAACGGTCAAATGACTGGACAGTTTGCTGCAAATTTTTAACAGTGTAGCTATGTCCCTTATTGGCTTTTTTCAAAATATTATCTTTTAAATATTACTAAAATGACGTTATAACCTGTAAATAAATCATGTTCCAATATCTAAATAAATCATGTAAATAAATCATGTAAATAAATTATGTAAATAAATCATGAAAACACAAAATCATCATACATCCATGTCATTCCATTGCTGTTTTAACTTTTTAATTAAAATTCGGTCAAAGATACTTTTGTGAAAAGTGCAATTAATAGCAGCATTCGAAAGCTTTTTATCGACAATTACTTGTTTCTTGCATGATTACATAATAAAAAAATGAGAACTTGTATAAAACGCTTCTTTGAAAATGGCGCAATAAAGAATTCATTTCAATACAAAGTAAGATCTGAACAGCAGCATCTTTTAAAACAATCACGTAATTTTCTGTGTCGTTATGCACTTTTGTCTTTTATAAATTATCTTTTTTTTCTATGGAATGGAAATTATTTTAAATTCACGAACCATCTCTCTTAAATCCTGTAACTACAAATTTCTGAAACTGGCAATTTCAATACGGCTTTCTTGCTCTTAAAAATTCCTTATCTTTGTGCGTAGTAAAATCAGCAGTTATTGGGAAACGCTGCAGCTCGTTATCTGGTAGTTAAATATTTTTTTATTATTATTAATACGACTATAAAACCAAATAACGCTAAACCGTTTTTCATTAAAAAGAAAACCACATTCTCGAATTCTCGGAAATTCAAAAGGTATAGGATATTAAGCAACCATAATTATTTTGTTTATTTGCCTTTTATTTGCCTTGTTCTGCGTCTAATTAAAAAGTTCTCATTATGTATAGAAAATAAATCATATTTTAAAACATTTTAAAAAGAAAATAACACTTTCAGACCATTATATTTACAAAAAATTGTCAAACAATTTTGTTTTGCTGATGGTCTCATGTAATAACTTAAAATTCGTTTAAAGCCACTTTTATGAAAATTGCATTAAAAACAGTATCCGAAAGCTTTTTATTCGCAATTACCTATTTCTGAAATACACATGATTATATAACAATTACTTAAAACAATTCACTGGATAATGTTGCAACAAGAATTCATTTCAATACATGCAGCATTCGAACAGAATCTTTTAAAACAATCACGTAATTTTCGGTGTCTTTATCCACTTTCGTCTTTTGTAAATTACCCTTCTTTTCTCTTTCTATGCATTGTAAATTACTTTAAATTCATGACCCATCTCTCGTAAACTTTACAATTATAAAATTCTTAAATTGACGACTGCAAGTACTGGTTTCTTATTCTTAAAAATGTCTATTCTTTTGCGTAAAGGAATCAGCACTTATTGGGAAACACTGCAGTTCGGAATACCTGGTATTTTCAATCACTATTCTGCAGCCGATTATAAAGCCAAATAACGTTAAATCACTCTTAAAAAAATATATATATATAATTTTTTCGGAAATTTAAAATTAATATTACGCATATATATATATATATATATATATATATATATATATATATATATATATATATATATATATACAGGATGTCCCAGCTAAGATGTTACAAGCTTCGAGGGGAGGTAGGGTACAACTAGACGACTCGGAATCACATAGGAATACCGATTCGGAAACGCCTTCCTGACTCAGTAGGGGCAATGAAAAGGGTGGATCACACAAAGATGATCGTTGATCCTGGCAGTGTTGCCAGTGGACTATTTATTTTAATTGAGATTTCTTGATTGGCACCACTTTTTTGAAATAATAAAATTTCCCTTGATTCACCTTGATAAAATTTCGCCTTGATTAATATGTCTTTAAATAAGGCGAATTTTATCATTTTAAAAAAGTGGTGCCAATCAAGAAATTTGAATTTTAAAAAAAGTAGCTTACTGGCCACACTGGGTTCTGGTGTTGCAAGAGTGGTGCCAGTGGATAAGACGGACAGTGTTTTCGGCGCAAAGTTTCTCGAGAGAGTGTTAACCCTTTCAAGCGGAGTGTTCAAACGCATATATATATATATTGCTATTTGTCTCTTCTCAGCTTAATTCTAAGTATAATTAAACTACTTTCATAAGCTATGGAAAATAAATCATGTTTAAGAAAACAGTTTTTGTTTTATTTTACAAATCCTCTTCCAGATTAATATAGATACATAATCACTATACAATTTATGCCCTTCCATTGCTCGGTATTAACTTAAAATTCGTTCAGATATACTTTTCTAAAAACTGTATATATATATTAAAAAATAAAACATTCTAATGCTTTTTATTGGTAATTTTCTATGTCTTGAATACGCTTAATTGTATAACAATTACTTGAACTGTTTCATTAAAAATGTCGCAACAAGAATTTATTTCAATACATTCGAACAGAATCTTTTAAAACAATCACGGAATTTTCTGTGTCTTTATCCACTTGCGTCTTTTATAAATTACCCTTTTTTCCTCTTCAAATGCAATGGAAATTATTTTAAATTCATCCCCCATCTCTCTTAAACTCCGCAATTATAAATTTCTTAAATTGACGATTGGAGTTGCAGCCTTCTTGTTCTTAAAAATTTTCTAATCTTTTGCGCGGGAAGAATCAGCAGTTATTGGGAAACGCTGCAGTTTGGAACACCTGGTATTTCACTCACTACAATTTAAGCAGACGAAAATAAATTTTCTCAGCAATTATTATACGGAAAAGTTTACGAATTCAGAGTAATTATTGCTCCCCGGATTATACTACATTAGGAAAAATGCTCAGAATAATAACTTGCCATTTTCTCTCTCTTAAAACATCCACTTGTGAGTTGGAATATATATATTTTTCTTTTTCTTTTTGTTTGCTTTCTTCTGCTTTCAATAGATTAAAATAAGGTTTCGAAGAAAGATCTGGAAAATTCTCTGCATGTAGCAGATGCGGATTAATTTTTGTTGCTATTAGTTCGTTAAAAGCCGTGGTTAAACCGAAATAATTACTTGGTTACTATTTTCACAAATTAGGGAGAATTTGGATATTCGGTGAGCAAATAAATTTGTTTTTGAGAAAGAAATCTCAGAAAGTAAACGTGTAAGCAAGGAATTTCTGTTTGGGTAATATTAGATAATTAGTTATCGATACATGTTTAAGCCAGAATAACGTATTTTCAAAATTTTGATGATTTTTTTTAATAAACTGAAGTATGCTTTGCAAGAAATTTGTGTGTACTCGAATATTACGTACAAATATTTTCATCTTACATTCTTTGGAAATTTTCCGGTTACAATATTCATTTGCATACTTTTCATTAGCATGTAAGTCAAGAGAAAAATGAATTATTATAATATGTATTAACTTTATTGTGCTTTAAATAACATTCTTCTAAATGTTTTAGAAATATTTTTATAAAGATGAAAAAATATATCATGATAAATGTTATTATGAAACTAATTTATGAATGAAAAAAACTTAAATAGTTACATAATAAATTGATTTAGGATTTTATTTTCTTTCAGTTCTTACATTTAAAAAATTGATAATTAAACATAAGCCAACTTTTAAAAGTGGTTTACATTTATTTGATAAATGTTATACCATATGCAATTCACACAGTTATAAAACTTTGTGAAATGTAATCCACAAAATTTCTTGTCGATGACACTTACGGTTGCTAAAAAATCGCTATCAGCCATATAATGCAAAGAATTTTATACGGTGACCTCAAATATTAAATATTGGAATAAATGTGACATAACAATACATTTGAGAAGTAACAAAATTAAATTAGTTCATTGTTTAATTTAACGTTGGAATTGAACGATAAGTACCAATTTACTGATGAACTATAATGCACATCCAGCAAATCGTGCGTAATATACCTCGAATACAAGGCCACTATGCTATTTTAATGGCAGAAAATCTAAGCTTTTTACCCTTGGTCGGGCACAGCATGTAAAACAGGCGCACTGACAAGGCTTAGTAAAGGCTGTTTCAGAAATTGATTATAGTTGTACTTATTTTGAGGTTCATAAATGAGGTCTTTTTGAATCCCACTTCGAATTTTCTGTCTTTGTACTTCCTAATGAAAGTCACTAACCACTTTAAGAGCGTTATAATTGATCTAAATGGGTACTAATGGCGATGTTTTAAAAAATGTGCCTGTCAGGCGCACTGCCCCCGAATCAGAGATGCGCCTGTTAGACGGTTAAAAAAATAAGACCGTCTGTGCGTGGATACTCGAAATATGGAACTTAGTCTCTTTGAAGATGGTCATTTAAAGTTTCAAAGTGGCTGAGAATTTCAAATAATATACATGCAAGTGAAGATGATATGATTTATGAATATGCAGGCTGCAAATGACAATTTAACCAGCAAAAAAAAGTAGTAGGGATATCGATTGATTTACTTATTCCAAACAGTTTTGGTTAATTTTGAACAGCATATAGGAAATTTTGAAAGTATGCATATTGTTATTTTTTTATTGTTTTAGTTATGTAACGCTAAACTAATAAAGGTGCATTGTATATTTTTATTTGGTAAATTTCATTGCATTAATTTTCATTGAAATTCATTGCTTTTTTTTCGGTTATTTTGACGAAAACGCAGAAGTGTGTAATTAACTTAAATGTATTCATAATACACAAACAATAACACGTAAAAGTGCATTCCTTTCACTTATTTTATTTGCTGCTTCTCGATTCATATATTTTTATTGCAATATCTACGTGTTATATTCAGTGGATTAGTGAAATAATGTGTGGTTCCACATAGCTATCGGAAACATTTCGTGTAAAATGCGCAGCCCACTTTATAGGCCTAAAGTTTTGAGGGGGAAATGTACTATACATGAGTATATACGGTATCCGATTAAAAAATTTCAATATAATTTTGGTAAAATTCCATTATATGGGTCATTTTTTTTTAAACAGCGAAATTCCTGTCCCCGCTTAAAAATAATGAATACACTTATATAAAAATGAAACAGAATTGTAGAATACGTTAACCACGTGTTTTCATGTTTGTATAAGGAGATAAAATATATAATTTATAGATATAAGCCACTTATATATAAATATATTTTTTATGTGCTAAATGTCATTTCTCTGTGTGCCGCTGCCTCCACCTTAGTACAAAAGTTGTTCTTAAAAGTTGACCACCCAAATTTATTTGTGATAAATTTGTTGTTTAAATTGTTAAAAACTATTATATAATATAGAAATTGAAAAAGTAAAGAATTTCCATCGTTTGTAATTTGCTGGGGAAAATATGTCGTTAGGTATTGTTGTCATTCCCCTGTGATAAAATGAAAATAATGATTCTAACATCTGGCAACAATCATATTACTTAAACATTACACCTGTGAACAGTGGCATCATCAGAGAAACTATCTTGAATTGGTTTTCTTTTTTTTCTTTTTCTTTTTCTTTTTTTTTTTTTTTTTTTTTTTTGCAGAAACAAGCATGGGCAAGTAAATCTTAAAGATTTCCAGTTATATCTTGGAAAGTATTTATATTGACTGTCATTCTCCTGTCTTTTTTATTTGCCTTAATTTTCTAATGAGCGAGTAAGACTTATTTGCATTGAGTTTTTAAAGTTATCTTTAAGTGCAATTTATTTTCGTGTATATAGTTATATTATTAGACAAGCTAACCTTATTTTTTGTCATTGGCCTGTCGTCATTCTCCTATCATTTCCATTGTTATTTCTCTTTTTAATTGTCATTCCCCTGCCTCTATTTGTCATTGCTCTGCCTACATGAAAGTAAAAATTTTAGTTTTGTGTGTTTAACATTGTAAAAGGTTTTTGCTGACTGTATTTTATTACTTAGAGATATTTTCCTAAATACAATAGAACCGAATTTTAAAGGGAAACAAAATATTAATTTTTAAACATATACAATGCTCATATTGTTCTGTTAAGAGAAAGAGGCTAAATGACCCATATGTATTAGAAAATACGTGTTAATGTGTTTTTGCTCAATAGTTTGTTTGTGTCTTTTCTTTCTGAATGTTATTTATAGAGATTTTAAAATCACCCCTATTTTTAACTTCTGCTTGAAGAGATCATTCCGACTGATAGCTTTAGTGTGAATAACGTGATACATTTTTTATTTTATGTGTATTCATATGTATAATACAGCTAAACCAAGATTCGCCAAACTATAATACGCGAGACTTTCCATGCTAGTACGCGAACTTTTATTCTGAATGTAGTCCACACACCTTTCTACGACGACAACGTCTAACAGAAATTTTGCAGAATATATCTTTTCTGTTTTTTGTAAGCTAACTGAACAGTGTATATCTATGATGCAAGCAGCCACTTTCCTCTTGTAGGTTTTGAACCACATTTGGAACTTGTGGCTCCCTCTACTTTCCTCCAACCAGTACCAATATTTCACCCGGGGCAGTTGCTGATTAACGTGTTCAAAACTTACAAGAAGAAGGTGGAAGCTTGTATCATAGAGATACACATGCGTCTTACTTAGAGCTAAGCATTCCTTGTACTTTCTAGTTAATACCAAGTAATATTAAATAGTAATATTAAATTTTTTATAAATTTATTGGTGGGAATAAAATTCTAAAACTTCTCCTTGAATTTATACACTACCGAGACTCTACAAATTTGCTTTTATTAGGCCTATTTTAGGGTTAGCATTACTTTCGCAATCTGGTGGTATGGAAAATGTATAAAAATCTATTTAGTGGTACTTCGGTCTAAAAGTTTGAGAACACCCTATCTAAACGATAGCACAATCATCGCATAGGAAACATGCTCATATTTGAATTTTGTGTAAAGTATCTCATCTGTACTAATGTTGCAGAACATGCCGATACTTGCTTAGTTAAATTCATCTGTATAATAGTATATTTTAGAAAAAAAATATAAACACCGTTTTCTCCAATATTCTTCTAACCTGTCAAATTGTATTACCCTTACATCGCTGACATTTTAAATAGACACTGTATTATACATCATTACTGTAAATATATACTATAATGATGTTTAGCTGATGCAACAAATTCGCAAAGTATTGAGTGTTTGTATGCACGCGTAATCTACAAAAATTCGAAATATGAAATTACCTTACTGCTAATTTTTATATATTTTCCCAAATTATTCTATCATAGTTTACACTCTGTCTTTTGGAGTGCTTTAATTGGAAATTAGATAGCAAAAAAGAAGTTATATTTTTCATGCAAATCCAGATAATTAGTACAGTTTA
Source organism: Maratus michaelseni (assembly GCA_963931845.1). NCBI lineage: Eukaryota > Metazoa > Arthropoda > Arachnida > Araneae > Salticidae > Maratus > Maratus michaelseni. Next base: position 161,219,605 of record OZ007594.1, on the reverse strand, counting down.
ATGCATCTTAAAAAATATTTATTTTCATTGTAACTCAGCACAGTATGCCATTTTTTTTTTTTACTTTAATATTCTTAAACTAAACTTAATGGCTTAAAAGGAACAATTAAAAGAATATTTGTAAAAATGAAAAATCAGGTAACAAATCCATATTTTTGTAAACAATCTTTGACTAATTGCACTAGCCTACCGACAATATACAGTCATTATTAAATTATCTTAAATAACCAATCAGCTTTTAATTACCATTACCGGATTCGCTGATTGCATCATCTGCATCAACAACCTCTAATCAAAAACCACAAAAATCTTTTGTGTTGATGTCGTCATTGCAAGTAGTAGATGAAGTAATTTCTGCAACCGATTTCATATTTAATTTCGTTCAGCACCAAATTCCATTAAGAGAGAAAGCGACCATTAAAGATATTATTTTTTTCATTTGTTCAACATCGTAGTCGATAATTAATGCCCAGTGAATCGAATTTGCTTGGAGACATAATCGCATTGGAAGAAAAGGCCGATGAAATGAAATTAACTGGGAATTCGAAAAAAGGAAGAAAAAATCGTTTGCACGAATTAATAAACGATTTATTTATGCAAATCATAACCCCATCTTTATGGTAAAAAGTTTGTAATGGGCGACGAGAGATATTTCATAATTTGAACAACGATAAATTTCGTGCAGTAGCAATGCGTATACTTTTTTTTTTTTTGCTTTAAATGCTGAATTTACATTTTCGATCTTTTCAAAAGACGGCTAGCGGAATGAATTAAATGTCTAGTGAATATGTAAAATGCACGAACATATTATGAATCTTTAAATATGAATTTTATTCATTGAGGTACTATAGATTTTCACTAGCTATGCAGGAAATGTATTGCGTTTAAATAAAATCTTCGAAACTTGCTTTAGAAATGAATTCTAGGTATTTTCAATTCTCATGCTTTTCACTTAAAAATTTTAAACTAATTTTAAATAAAATAAAAGCTAGTTGAATGCAAAGTAAATCAGGTAGAGCGGAAATTATCTCGAAGCTTAAAGGAATGAAAAGAAACCAGCAGAAGGTAGCAAGTATTTCTTTAAAATAAAGCTTGGAATTGATATCTTATATTTATGATTTATACATTCAAAGTGTCATAGAAATAAACTTAAGAAGCTTAATAAATGATGCAATGCATAGCATGAAAATACATAATCTTTTCATTCTAAATATCATTTAATATATTTTTTTTTTCTTTTACGGTCCCTTTTACGATTTTAAATTTAAATGTCTGAAATAATCGAAGAGAAATAAGTTTCAGTAGAAATGGTTATTTCCTTTAACATAAGAAAATGAAAACTAGGTGAATGACCTTCATACCTATAAGAAAAATTCCAGCGAATAATGAAAATAAATATTTTGTAATAAAAAAAAAAAAAAAAAAAAAAAATTTTTTTTTTTTTTTTTTTTTTTTTTTTTTTAATAATTTAGTCTCTTTTTTGCGTTTTTATTGTCTTATCTTTAAAGAGCATTACATGATACATTATATGATAAAATATCATTTGGCCAAGCGCCTCACACGATTTTTTATCATGTAACTTATGTGATATAAAAGTACTAAATGTATTGCAACATGTTTCAATATCATAACATACTATGTCTTATACCTTGGGGGTTAAAATAATAATTAATACGATTTTAATACCTCATATTTTTTTCCTCGAAATAAAACAAAATTATGGGAAATAGTAAAGTAATTTTATAATTTGAAAATACATTATTCTTCATAATGTATTTTCAAATCTCTGATTAAATAAACCAGTCAGGCAATCAATTACACAAAGAAAAAAAATAGAAAAAGATAATGAATTATGCTAAAAAGAGAGGCAGAAAGGAAAAGAAAAATATCGTATATTAATGATAACGAATTAACTTTGAATTTAAAGAACATTCAAACAAGAAAAAATACTTTCATACCACTTATTTGAGTAAGTTTTATTTTTAATAAATTTTCTTTGAAATTTACATAAATCTAAAAGTACAGTTAAAACATTTCGTTTAAGAAATTTGGCTTTCTAGGCCAATAACATTAAAGGTAGTTAGTTCGTCGTTATCAGTATTAATAGGGAACTGCTACTTATCTATGGCTCGGTTTTGGACCAATGTTCGGAAGCATATGAAGAGTGGGATCGTGGTTCAGATGCTATTGTTAGATTATCAGTATGTGATCTTTGGATAAAAAAAGTTTGAATAATCATGTTATTTACAATAGGTTATGGCTATCAATTCTGTGGCAGTAACTCGTCGGATAGTTGTTTTTTCTTTGTTATTTAGAAATCTTCCATTTCATCACTAGAGACAAGATTAGTAATAAAGCACCAGATTTGAAATTTGTTTTCTCCACTTCATAGTTCAAGTAAATGTAACTTCGCAATAAAAAATGAATAAATAATTGAAAGTTAAAGAAATGGAATGTCGGGAAGAACATATGTTCTATCAATTTAAAACGTTCAAAAACTGTTCTTATAAAACATAAAACTGGAAAAAAATCTTCTATAGAATGAAATATATATAAGTAATAGTGCTAATTTTAAAATTGTATGTGACATATTTAGTTATAGTTGATAATTTTAAGAATTTTAACTGGATCAAAACAATTACACCACCATAATGTGTTCTAAGTGTTCTAATTTCACTTGTAAAAATCATCCAGGCAAGATAGTGCATGTTTGCAGAGCATAAAATAACATAACTCGTTATGTAACATTCCAGTTGTGTAAATTATATTTTTAGAGTTCATTAAAATATTTTTTCATCTTTTTATGTTCTTTATTTAATTTATTTTCTTAATTTCTTTTTAATATGGTTCCTCACCAGATTAATGTAATAAATTAAGAAATATATGTGGAAAGTTGAAACAAAGAATGGGAAAATGACTTGGCGTAATCTATATGCCGCCCCTCCCAAATTGCACTGTACGCCAGCCCCTCTAACTAATCGTTAATATTGCTTGTGAATAAAGGAAGCATATTTGTGTTTATTTTTACAATTTTTAATATTTGTTTTTTGCATTACAAGTCATTCATTATTTTCACAAACAAGTTCAAAGCGTGAGGGCAAAGTATACATTTAGGCCTTTTTTTTTTAAATTATCACAGACATCTGTGACAATGATGTTACTGCAGGGTAAATATAAGTATACCTTTAAGAAGTATATAAATACAAAAACAATTTTTTCTTCGTTCAGCAAGCGATATCGACGTTTTCTAAAAAAATTATGTTGAAGAAAATATCAGACGATCTTTTAATATTTGCAATAATACTTAATTATAAATCTGTAATGTTATAAAAATACTGTTAAAAAATAAATGTAAGCAACGTAAAATGCAAAATATAAATATTCTTGAGAATTTTTGTCGAATGACTCGAATTGCAAAAAACAAATATTAAAAATTGTAAAAATAAACACAAATATGCTCCTTTATTCACAAGGAATATTGGGAAAATCTCCACCATTTCACAACAAATTTATTCAATCCACATAAACTCATGATCTTCAATTGTCTTTCCCTGTATCCACCTGACCTTTTCACCTAACCCTTCTCACCATACAGCGACGTCTACTTTATAGATATTTCCGACTCGCACGTTTTCGGTGTATTTTTCCTTAGCTAAACCCTTTTCAGTAAAAGTAGAGGAAGATATAAAAAAAAGGCTATAGAGAAAACGAGAGATAAAATATCATTTGGGACAAAGTGTTTTGGGGGTTGAAGCAATGACACGTGACATAAAAAAAGAAGTTAAGCATATAAGAGGGTTATTGATATATTATTTCTTTTGTCTAAAATAAATATAAAGATTCACAGCAACAGAACCAATTAGAATGGTTTGGATATTTAAATATTATAGACAATCGGAATTAACTCGTCTTTCGTCGCGCTATGAACTTTTCTCTCACGTTAGTCTTAAAAAGCACTGTATTTAATTTAGAAATTGCCTGTAAATTCTCCCTTTTCTTTATAAATTATTTTGTAATTCACCTAAAGAAAGATTTTATAACTATTTTCATTACGTGCTAATGCTTATACAATTGGTGAGGGTGGTGTGAGAGAAACGATCACACTCGACCAATGGTGTCGTTCAAAAAGACGTGACCAAAGATAGGTTAAGAGACAAACATTTCTGGAGCTGTGGAAGTGAGTGTGAAATTAGCCAGTTAATCTTGTGGTTAGATATATATTTCTTTAAATGTATATTCAGAAAGTTGTAAGTTATGGGAGAACTTTGCAAGTTATGAATTAATGAATTAAATTCTCTTTTAATCCAATTTAGCAAATATTTAAGTTGCTGTTTTTCTTTCAGAGTCCCGCATCCAAAATTTCTGCTTAAAGTCATATCAAAACCCGACTCGAACCCAACCCGAACCCGACCCGAACCCGACCTGAACCCGAACTATTTAAACCTGAGCCCCACGTGAAAGAAAATAAATCTATATTTTAATAAAATTAGGGAAAAATAGGCTACAATTATGTCTCCAATATTAATTTTATCATTTTTTTTAATAAAAATGAACACATATGCACCCATTAATATTCGAAAATATTCAAGACTTTCTTTTAAAAAATCGAGCCACACGAACCCGACTAGAAAATGTGAAAACCTACCCCGAAATCGAAATATTTAAAGTTAGCCCGACACGAACCAAACCAGCATAGAAAAAACAATTAGACTCAATCCAGCGCGACCCGAACAGGTCGGATCCGGCTAGAATCATATTACCTGACCCACTGCAGGCCTGTAGTGTGAATCTCGTAACTTGCAAGCGTAGCTGCGTGAAAGTCAGAACACCTTTATTCACCAGAGTAGCAACAGATTGTAAGTTTCTTCAGCTAAATTTTTAGAGTAAAAGTAGAGACAGGAAAAAACAAATCTATAGCGAAAACGAGAGATAAAATATCATTTGGTAGAAAGCGTTTTGGGGGCTTAAAGCAATGACACGTGACAGAAAAAAAAAGTTAGGAGTAAGAGCGGGTTATTGGTTTTGGTGTGTTGATTCTCTTGAGTAAAAGAAATACAGAGACAGAAATAATTAGAGCTGTTTGGATATTGAAAGATTATAGGTAATCATAATTAAAAGACAAAGACTCCTAGAGATAGAGAAAGAAGTGTTTGCTGGAATGGACTGGGTATAATTTTGCTAGGAAGGGACAAATTTTGGTTATTATGACTAGATATTTTTTTTAATATCTATGTAAAAAACTTCACAAGTTGTGAACAAGTGGCTTTTTCTTTAAAATTATTTTAACAAATATTTAAGTTGCAGTTTTTCTTTCCCGTAAATTCGAACGGAAATCGACTAATTTAAATGATATTTATTTATGTATTATTATTATTATTACTTTGCTTCTTTAGTTGATATTCGAGAAGATAAACTAATGATTTAA